>OY756250.1:22225002-27069494 GCA_963576845.1 Megachile leachella | reverse complement strand
TGGGTAATAATGCATGTTATATTGATAATAATAAAAGTAGTAAGTATATTTATTACAGTCCTAGCGATAATAACTGCATTATATGCGTAATAATGCATGTTATATTGATGATAATAAAAGTAGTAAGTATATTTATTATAGTTCTAGCGATTATAACTGCATAATATGGGTAATAATGCATGTTATTTTGAGAATAATAAAAGTAATAAGCATATTTATTATAGTTCTATCGATGAAAAACTGCATAATATGGGTAATAATGCATGTTATATTGATAATAATAAAAGTAATAAGTATATTTATTACAGTTCTATCGATAATAACTGCATAATATGGGTAATAATGCATGTTATATTGATGATAATATAAGTAATGAGCATAATTATTAGAGTTCTAGCGATAATAACTGCATTATATGGGTAATAATGCATGCTATATTGATAATATCGGGAGTAATAAGTATAATTATTATAGTTCTAGCGATAATAATAGTAAAATATGGCTAAGAGTGCATGTTATATTGATAATAATAAAAGTAATAAGTATAGTTATTATACTTCTATCGATAATAACTGCATAATATGGGTAATAATGCACGTTATATTGCAAATAATATAAGTAATAAGTATATTTATAATACCTCTGTCGATAATAACTGCATTATATGCGTAATAATGCATGTTATACTGATAATAATATAAGTAATAAGTATAATTATTACAGTTCTAGCGATAATATCTGCATTATATGGGTAATAATGCATGCTATATTGATAATATCGGGAGTAATAAGTATAATTATTATAGTTCTAGCGATAATAATAGTAAAATATGGCTAATAGTGCATGTTATATTGATAATAATAAAAGTAATAAGTATATTTATTATAGTTCTATCGATAATAAGTGCATAATATGGGTAATAATGCATGTTATATTGAGAATAATAAAGGTAATAAGTATATTTATTATAGTTCTATCGATAAAAACTGCATTATGTGCGTAATAATGCA
The DNA here is from genome assembly GCA_963576845.1 of Megachile leachella. Lineage (NCBI taxonomy): Eukaryota > Metazoa > Arthropoda > Insecta > Hymenoptera > Megachilidae > Megachile > Megachile leachella. The sequence continues at coordinate 27,068,483 of OY756250.1, read as the reverse complement.
TGTTATATTGATGATAATAAAAGTAGTAAGTATATTTATTATAGTTCTAGCGATTATAACTGCATAATATGGGTAATAATGCATGTTATTTTGAGAATAATAAAAGTAATAAGCATATTTATTATAGTTCTATCGATGAAAAACTGCATAATATGGGTAATAATGCATGTTATATTGATAATAATAAAAGTAATAAGTATATTTATTACAGTTCTAGCGATAATAACTGCATTATATGCGTAATAATGCATGTTATATTGATGATAATAAAAGTAGTAAGTATATTTATTATAGTTCTAGCGATTATAACTGCATAATATGGGTAATAATGCATGTTATTTTGAGAATAATAAAAGTAATAAGTATATTTATTATAGTTCTATCAATAATAACTGCATAATATGTGTAATAATGCATGTTATATTGATGATAATAAAAGTAATAAGTATATTTATTACAGTTCTAGCGATAATAACTGCATAATATGGGTAATAATGTATGTTATATTGATGATAATATAAGTAGTGAGTATCATTATTACAGTTCTAGCGATAGCAACTCCATTATATGGGTAATAATGGATGTTATATTGATAATATCGGGAGTAATAAGTATAATTATTACAGTTTTAGCGATAATACTAGTAAAATATGGCTAAGAGTGCATGTTATATTGATAATAATAAAAGTAATAAGTATAGTTATTATACTTCTAGCGATAATAACTGCATTATATGGGTAATAATGCACGTTATATTGATAATAATATAAGTAATAAGTATAATTATTACAGTTCTAGCGATAATAACTGCATTATATGGGTAATAATGCATGCTATATTGATAATATCGGGAGCAATAAGTATAATTATTATAGTTCTAGCGATAATAATAGTAAAATATGGCTAATAGTGCATGTTATATTGATAATATTGGGAATAATACGTATAATTATTATCGTTCTAGGGTTAACAACTGTATAATATGGGTAATAATGGATGTTATATTGATAATATCGGGAGTAATGAGTCTAATTATTATAGTTCTAGAGATGACAGCTGTATAATATGGGTAATAATCGATGTTATATTGATAATATTTGGAGTAATAAGGATAATTATTATAGTTCTAGCGATAATTAAAGTATAATGTGGGTAATAGTGCATGTTATATTGATAATATTGGGAGTAATGAGTATAATTCTTATAGTTCTAGTGATAATAACTGTATAATGTGGGTAATAATGCATGTTATATTGATAATATTGGGAGTAATAGGTATAATTATTATAGTTCTAGCGATAATAACTGTATAATGTGGGTAATAATGCATCTTATATTGAAAATAATAAAAGTAATAAGTATAACTATTATAGTTCTAGAGATAATAACTGTATAATGTGGGTAATAATGCATGTTATATTGATAATATTGGGAATAATAAGTATAATTATTATAGTTCTAGCGATAATTAAAGTATAATGTGGGTAATAGTGCATGTTATATTGATAATATTGGGAGTAATGAGTATAATTCTTATAGTTCTAGTGATAATAACTGTATAATGTTGATAATAATGCATGTTATATTGATAATATTGGGAATAATAGGTATAATTATTATAGTTCTAGCGATAATAACTGTATAATGTGGGTAATAATGCATCTTATATTGAAAAGAATAAAAGTAATAAGTATAACTATTATAGTTCTAGAGATAGTAACTGTATAATGTGGGTAATAATGCATGTTATATTGATAATATTTGGAGTAATAAGTATAATTATTATAGTTCTAGCGATAATTAATGTATAATCTGGGTAATAATGCATGTTACATTGATAATATTGGGAGTAAAGAGTATAATTACTATAGTTCTAGCGATAATAACTGTATAATATGGGTAATAATGCATGTTATATTGATAATATTGGGAAAAATAAGTATAATTATTATATTTCTAGCGATAATTACAGTATAATGTGGGTAATAGTGCATGTTATATTGATAGTATTGGGAGTAATGAGTATAATTCTTATAGTTCCAGCGATAATAACTGTATAATGTGGGTAATAATGCATGTTATATTGATAATAATAAAAGTAGTAAGTATAATTATTATAGATGTAGCGATAATAACTGTATAACATGGGTAATAATGCACGTTATATTGATAATAATAAAAGTAGTAAATGTAATTACTATAGATGTAGCGATAATAACTGTATAATATGGGTAATAATGCATGTTATATTGATAATATTGGGAGTAATAAGTATAATTATTATAGTCCTAGCGATAATAACTGTATAATTTGGGTAATAATGCATGTTATATTGATAATATTGGGCGTAATAAGTATAACTACTATAGTTCTAGCGATAATAACTGTATAACATGGGTAATAATGCACGTTATATTGATAATATTGGGAATAATAAGTATAATTATCATAGTTCCAGCGATAATTACAGTATAATGTGGGTAATAGTGCATGTTATAATGATAATATTGGGAATAATAAGTATAATTATTATAGATCTAGAGATAACAACTGTATAGTATGGGTAATAATGGATGTTATAATGATAATAATAAAAGTACTAAGTATAATTATTATTGTCCTAGCGATAATAACTGCATAATGTGGGTAATAATGCATGTTATATTGATAATATTGGGAGTAATAAGTATAATTACTATAGTTCTAGCGATAATAAGTGTATAATATGGGTAATAATGCATTATATTGATAATATTGGGAATAATAAGTATAATTACTATAGATCTAGAGATGACAACTGTATAGTATGGGCAATAATGGATGTTATATTGATAATAATAAAAGTACTAAGTATAATTATTATAGTTCTAGGGATAATAACTGTATAATGTGGGTAATAATGCATGTTATATTGATAATATCGGGAGTAATAAGTATAACTACTATAGTTCTAGCGATAATAACTGTAAAATATGGGTAATAATGCATGTTATATTGATAATATTGGGAATAATAAGTATAATTATTATATTCTAGCGATAATAACTGTATAATGTGGGTAATAATGCATCTTATATTGAAAATAATAAAAGTGATTAGTATAATTATTATAGTTCTAGCGATAATAACTGTATAATGTTGGTGATAGTGCATGTTATATTGATAATATTGGGAGTAATGAGTATAATTCTTAAAGTTCTAGCGGTAATAACTGTATAATGTGGATAATAATGCATGTTATATTGATAATATTGGGAATAATAGGTATAATTATTATAGTTCTAGCGATAATAACTGTATAATGTGGGTAATAATGCATGTTATATTGATAATAATAAAAGCAGTAAGTATAATTATTATAGATGTAGCGATAATAATTGTATAATATGGGTAATAATGCATGTTATATTGATAATATTGGGAGTAATAAGTATAGTTATTATAGTCCTAGCGATAATAACTGTATAATGTGGGTAATAATGCATGTTATATTGATAATAATAAAAGTAGTAAGTATAATTATTATAGATGTAGCGATAATAACTGTATAACATGGGTAATAATGCACGTTATATTGATAATATTGGGAATAATAAGTATAATTATCATAGTTCTAGCGATAATTACAGTATAATGTGGGTAATAGTGCATGTTATAATGATAATATTGGGAATAATAAGTATAATTATTATAGATCTAGAGATAAGAACTGTATAGTATGGGTAATAATGGATGTTATAATGATAATAATAAAAGTACTAAGTATAATTATTATTGTCCTAGCGATAATAACTGCATAATGTGGGTAATAATGCATGTTATATTGATAATATTGGGAGTAATAAGTATAATTACTATAGTTCTAGCGATAATAAGTGTATAATATGGGTAATAATGCATTATATTGATAATATTGGGAATAATAAGTATAATTACTATAGATCTAGAGATGACAACTGTATAGTATGGGCAATAATGGATGTTATATTGATAATAATAAAAATACTAAGTATAATTATTATAGTTCTAGGGATAATAACTGTATAATGTGGGTAATAATGCATGTTATATTGATAATATTGGGAGTAATAAGTATAACTACTATAGTTCTAGCGATAATAACTGTATAATATGGGTAATAATGCATGTTATATTGATAATATTGGGAATAATAAGTATAATTATTATATTCTAGCGATAATAACTGTATAATGTGGGTAATAATGCATCTTATATTGAAAATAATAAAAGTAATTAGTATAATTATTATAGTTCTAGAGATAACAACTGTATAATATAGGTAATAATGGATGTTATATTGATAATATCGGGAGTAATGAGTATAATTATGATAGGTCTAGCGATAATAACTGTGTAATGTGGGTAATAATGCATGTTATATTGATAATATTTGGAATAATAAGTATAATTATTATAGATCTAGAGATGACAACTGTATAGTATGGGTAATAATGGATGTTATATTGATAATAATAAAAGTACTAAGTATAATAATTATATTTCTAGCGATAATTACAGTATAATGTGGGTAATAGTGCATGTTATATTGATAGTATTGGGAGTAATGAGTATAATTCTTATAGTTCTAGCGATAATAACTGTATAATGTGGGTAATAATGCATCTTATATTGATAATAATAAAAGCAGTAAGTATAATTATTATAGATAACGATAATAATTGTATAATATGGGTAATAATGCATGTTATATTGATAATATTGCGAATAATAAGTATAGTTATTATAGTTCCAGCGATAATAACTGTATAATGTGGGTAATAATGCCTGTTATATTGATAATATTGGGAGTAATGAGTATAATTATTATAGTTCTAGCGATAATAACTGTATAATGTGGGTAATAATGCATGTTATATTGATAATAATAAAAGTAGTAAATATAATTATTATAGATGTAGCGATAATAACTGTATAACATGGGTAATTATGAATGTTATATTGATAATATTGGGAATAATAAGTATAATTATTATAGTTCTAGCGATAATTACAGTATAATGTGGGTAATAATGCATGTTATATTGATAATAATAAAAGTAGTAAATATAATTATTATAGATGTAGCGATAATAACTGTATAATATGAGTAATAATGCATGTTATATTGATAATATTGGGAATAACAAGTATAATTACTATAGTTCTAGCGATAATTACAGTATAATGTGGGTAATAGTGCATGTTATATTGATAATATTGGGAATAATAAGTATAATTATTATAGATCTAGAGATGACAACTGTATAGTATGGGTAATAATAGATGTTATATTGATAATATTGGGAATAATAGGTATAATTATTATAGTTCTAGCGATAATAACTGTATAATGTGGGTAATAATGCATCTTATATTGAAAATGATAAAAGTAATAAGTATAATTATTATAATACTAGAGATAATAACTGTATAATGTGGGTAATAATGCATGTTATATTGATAATATTTCCAGTAATAGGCATAATTATTATCGTTCTAGAGATAACAACTGTATAATATGGGTAATAATGGATGATATATTGATAATATCGGGAGTAATAAGTATAATTATTACAGTTCTAACGATAATAACTGTATAGTGTAGGTAATAATGCATGTTATATTGAAAATATTGGGAGTAATAAGTATAATTATTATAGTTCTAGCGATAATAACTGTGTAATGTGGGTAATAATGCATTATATTGATAATATTGGGAATAATAAGTATAAGTACTATAGATCTAGAAATGACAACTGTATAGTATGGGCAAAAATGGATGTTATATTGATAATATTGGGAATAATAGGTATAATTATTATAGTTCTAGCGATAATAACTGTATAATGTGGGTAATAATGCATGTTATATTGACAATAATAAAAGTAGTAAGTATAATTATTATAGATGTAGCGATAATAACTGTATAACATGGGTAATAATGCACGTTATATTGATAATATTGGGAATAATAAGTATAATTATTATAGTTCTAGCGATAATTACAGTATAATGTGGGTAATAGTGCATGTTATATTGATAATATTGGGAGTAATGAGTATAATTCTTTTAGTTCTAGCGATAATAACTGTATAATGTGGGTAATAATGCATGTTATATTGATAATATTGGGAATAATAGGTATAATTATTATAGTTCTAGCGATAATAACTGTATAATGTGGGTAATAATGCATCTTATATTGAAAATAATAAAAGTAATAAGTATAATTATTATAGTTCTAGCGATAATAACTGTATAATGTGGGTAATAATGCATGTTATATTGATAATATTGGGCGTAATAAGTATAATTACTATAGTTCTAGCGATAATAACTGTATAATATGGGTAATAATGCATGTTATATTGATAATATTGGGAATAATAAGTATAATTACTATAGTTCTAGCGATAATTACAGTATAATGTGGGTAATAGTGCATGTTATATTGATAATATTGGGAGTAATGAGTATAATTCTTATAGTTCCAGCGATAATAACTGTATAATGTGGGTAATAATGCATGTTATATTGATAATATTGGGAATAATAAGTATAATTATTATAGTCCTAGCGATAATAACTGTATAATTTGGGTAATAATGCATGTTATATTGATAATATTGGGCGTAATAAGTATAACTACTATAGTTCTAGCGATAATAACTGTATAATATGGGTAATAATGCATGTTATATTGATAATATTGGGAATAATAAGTATAATTATTATAGTTCTCGCGAAAATTACAGTATAATGTGGGTAATAGTGCATGCTATATTGATAATAATAAAAGTAATAAGTATAATTATTATAGTTCTAGCGATAATAACTGCATAAAATGGGTAATAGTGCATGTTATATTGATAATATTGGGAGTAATGAGTATAATTCCAATAGTTCTAGCGATAATAACTGTATAATGTGGGTAATAATGCATGTTATATTGATAATATTGGGAATAATAGGTATAATTATTATATTCTAGCGATAATAACTGTATAATATGGGTAATAATGGATGTTATATTGATAATATCGGGAGTAATGAGTATAATTATTATAGTTCTAGCGATAATAACTGTATAATGTGGGTAATAATGCATGTTATATTGATAATATTTGGAATAATAAGTATAATTATTATAGATCTAGAGATGACAACTGTATAGTATGGGTAATAATAGATGTTATATTGATAATATTGGGAATAATAGGTATAATTATTATAGTTCTAGCGATAATAACTGTATAATGTGGGTAATAATGCATCTTATATTGAAAATGATAAAAGTAATAAGTATAATTATTATAATACTAGAGATAATAACTGTATAATGTGGGTAATAATGCATGTTATATTGATAATAATTCCAGTAATAGGTATAATTATTATCGATCTAGAGATAACAACTGTATAATATGGGTAATAATGGATGATATATTGATAATATCGGGAGTAATAAGTATAATTATTACAGTTCTAACGATAATAACTGTATAGTGTAGGTAATAATGCATGTTATATTGAAAATATTGGGAGTAATAAGTATAATTATTATAGTTCTAGCGATAATAACTGTGTAATGTGAGTAATAATGCATTATATTGATAATATTGGGAATAATAAGTATAATTACTATAGATCTAGAAATGACAACTGTATAGTATGGGCAAAAATGGATGTTATATAGATAATAATAAAAGTACTAAGTATAATTATTATAGTTCTAGCGATAATAACAGTATAATGTGGGTAATAGCGCATGTTATATTGATAATATTGGGAGTAATGAGTATAATTCTTAAAGTTCTAGCGGTAATAACTGTATAATGTGGGTAATAATGCATGTTATATTGATAATATTGGGAATAATAGGTATAATTATTATAGTTCTAGCGATAATAACTGTATAATGTGGGTAATAATGCATGTTATATTGATAATAATAAAAGCAGTAAGTATAATTATTATAGATGTAGCGATAATAATTGTATAATATGGGTAATAATGCATGTTATATTGATAATATTGGGAGTAATAAGTATAGTTATTATAGTCCTAGCGATAATAACTGTATAATGTGGGTAATAATGCATGTTATATTGATAATAATAAAAGTAGTAAGTATAATTATTATAGATGTAGCGATAATAACTGTATAACATGGGTAATAATGCACGTTATATTGATAATATTGGGAATAATAAGTATAATTATCATAGTTCTAGCGATAATTACAGTATAATGTGGGTAATAGTGCATGTTATAATGATAATATTGGGAATAATAAGTATAATTATTATAGATCTAGAGATAACAACTGTATAGTATGGGTAATAATGGATGTTATAATGATAATAATAAAAGTACTAAGTATAATTATTATTGTCCTAGCGATAATAACTGCATAATGTGGGTAATAATGCATGTTATATTGATAATATTGGGAGTAATAAGTATAATTACTATAGTTCTAGCGATAATAAGTGTATAATATGGGTAATAATGCATTATATTGATAATATTGGGAATAATAAGTATAATTACTATAGATCTAGAGATGACAACTGTATAGTATGGGCAATAATGGATGTTATATTGATAATAATAAAAGTACTAAGTATAATTATTATAGTTCTAGGGATAATAACTGTATAATGTGGGTAATAATGCATGTTATATTGATAATATTGGGAGTAATAAGTATAACTACTATAGTTCTAGCGATAATAACTGTATAACATGGGTAATCATGAATGTTATATTGATAATATTGGGAATAACAAGTATAATTATTATAGATCTAGCGATAATTACAGTATAATGTGGGTAATAGTGCATGTTATATTGATAATAATAAAAGTAGTAAGTATAATTATTATAGATGTAGCGATAGTATCTGTATAATATGGGTAATAATGCATGTTATATTGATAATATTGGAAATAATATGTATAATTATTATAGATCTAGAGCTGACAACTGTATAGTATGGGTAGTAAGGGATGTTATACTGATAATAATAAAGGTACTAAGTATAATTATTATAGTTCTAGAGATAATAACTGTATAATGTGGGTAATAATGCATGTTATATTGATAATATTGGGAATAATAAGTATAATTATTATAGATCTAGAGATAACAACTGTATAGTATGGGTAATAATGGATGTTATAATGATAATAATAAAAGTACTAAGTATATTTATTATTGTCCTAGCGATAATAACTGTATAATGTGGGTAATGATGCATGTTATATTGATAATATTGGGAGTAATAAGTATAATTATTATAGTTCTAGCGATAATAACTGTATAATGTGGGTAATAATGCATGTTATATTGATAATAATAAAAGTAGTAAGTATAATTATTATAGATGTAGCGATAGTAACTGTATAACATGGGTAATAATGCACGTTATATTGATAATATTGGGAATAATAAGTATAATTATTATAGTTCTAGCGATAATTACAGTATAATGTGGGTAATAGTGCATGTTATATTGATAATATTGGGAGTAATGAGTATAATTCTTTTAGTTCTAGCGATAATAAGTGTATAATGTGGGTAATAATGCATGTTATATTGATAATATTGGGAATAATAGGTATAATTATTATAGTTCTAGCGATAATAACTGTATAATGTGGGTAATAATGCATCTTATATTGAAAATAATAAAAGTAATAAGTATAATTATTATAGTTCTAGCGATAATAACTGTATAATGTGGGTAATAATGCATGTTATATTGATAATATTGGGCGTAATAAGTATAACTACTATAGTTCTAGCGATAATAACTGTATAATATGGGTAATAATGCATGTTATATTGATAATATTGGGAATAATAAGTGTAATTACTATAGTTCTAGCGATAATTACAGTATAATGTGGGTAATAGTGCATGTTATATTGATAATATTGGAAATAATAAGTATAATTATTATAGATCTAGAGATAACAACTGTATAGTATGGGTAATAAAGGATGTTATAATGATAATAATAAAAGTACTAAGTATAATTATTATTGTCCTAGCGATAATAACTGTATAATGTGGGTAATAATGCATGTTATATTGATAATATTGGGAGTAATAAGTATAATTACTATAGTTCTAGCGATAATAACTGTATAATATGGGTAATAATGCATGTTATATTGATAATATTGGGAATAATAAGTATAATTACTATAGTTCTAGCGATAATTACAGTATAATGTGGGTAATAGTGCATGTTATATTGATAATATTGGGAGTAATGAGTATAATTCTTATAGTTCCAGCGACAATAACTGTATAATGTGCGTAATAATGCATGTTATATTGATAATATTGGGAATAATAAGTATAATTATTATAGTCCTAGCGATAATAACTGTATAATTTGGGTAATAATGCATGTTATATTGATAATATTGGGCGTAATAAGTATAACTACTATAGTTCTAGCGATAATAACTGTATAATATGGGTAATAATGCATGTTATATTGATAATATTGGGAATAATAAGTATAATTATTATAGTTCTCGCGAAAATTACAGTATAATGTGGGTAATAGTGCATGCTATATTGATAATAATAAAAGTAATAAGTATAATTATTATAGTTCTAGCGATAATAACTGCATAAAATGGGTAATAGTGCATGTTATATTGATAATATTGGGAGAAATGAGTATAATTCCAATAGTTCTAGCGATAATAACTGTATAATGTGGGTAATAATGCATGTTATATTGATAATATTGGGAATAATAGGTATAATTATTATATTCTAGCGATAATAACTGTATAATATGGGTAATAATGGATGTTATATTGATAATATCGGGAGTAATGAGTATAATTATTATAGTTCTAGAGATAATAACTGTATAATGTGGGTAATAATGCATGTTATATTGATAATATTTGGAATAATAAGTATAATTATTATAGATCTAGAGATGACAACTGTATAGTATGGGTAATAATAGATGTTATATTGATAATATTGGGAATAATAGGTATAATTATTATAGTTCTAGCGATAATAACTGTATAATGTGGGTAATAATGCATCTTATATTGAAAATGATAAAAGTAATAAGTATAATTATTATAATACTAGAGATAATAACTGTATAATGTGGGTAATAATGCATGTTATATTGATAATATTTCCAGTAATAGGTATAATTATTATCGTTCTAGAGATAACAACTGTATACTATGGGTAATAATGGATGATATATTGATAATATCGGGAGTAATAAGTATAATTATTACAGTTCTAACGATAATAACTGTATAGTGTAGGTAATAATGCATGTTACATTGAAAATATTGGGAGTAATAAGTATAATTATTATAGTTCTAGCGATAATAACAGTATAATGTGGGTAATAGTGCATGTTATATTGATAATATTGGGAGTAATGAGTATAATTCTTATAGTTCTAGCGGTAATAACTGTATAATGTGGGTAATAATGCATGTTATATTGATAATATTGGGAATAATAGGTATAATTATTATAGTTCTAGCGATAATAACTGTATAATGTGGGTAATAATGCATGTTATATTGATAATAATAAAAGCAGTAAATATAATTATTATAGATGTAGCGATAATAATTGTATAATATGGGTAATAATGCATGTTATATTGATAATATTGGGAATAATAAGTATAGTTATTATAGTCCTAGCGATAATAACTGTATAATGTGGGTAATAATGCATGCTATATTGATAATATTGGGAGTAATAAGTATAATTATTATAGTTCTAGCGATAATAACTGTATAATGTGGGTAATAATGCATGTTATATTGATAATAATAAAAGTAGTAAGTATAATTATTATAGATGTAGCGATAATAACTGTATAACATGGGTAATAATGCACGTTATATTGATATAATTGGGAATAATAAGTATAATTATCATAGTTCTAGCGATAATTACAGTATAATGTGGGTAATAGTGCATGTTATAATGATAATATTGGGAATAATAAGTATAATTATTATAGATCTAGAGATAACAACTGTATAGTATGGGTAATAATGGATGTTATAATGATAATAATAAAAGTACTAAGTATAATTATTATTGTCCTAGCGATAATAACTGCATAATGTGGGTAATAATGCATGTTATATTGATAACATTGGGAGTAATAAGTATAATTATTATAGTTCTAGCGATAATAACTGTATAATGTGGGTAATAATGCATGTTATATTGATAATAATAAAAGTAGTAAGTATAATTATTACAGATGTAGCGATAATAACTGTATAACATGGGTAATAATGCACGTTATATTGATAATATTGGGAATAATAAGTATAATTATTATAGTTCTAGCGATAATTACAGTATAATGTGGGTAATAGTGCATGTTATATTGATAATATTGGGAGTAATGAGTATAATTCTTTTAGTTCTAGCGATAATAACTGTATAATGTGGGTAATAATGCATGTTATATTGATAATATTGGGAATAATAGGTATAATTATTATAGTTCTAGCGATAATAACTGTATAATGTGGGTAATAATGCATCTTATATTGAAAATAATAAAAGTAATAAGTATAATTATTATAGTTCTAGCGATAATAACTGTATAATGTGGGTAATAATGCATGTTATATTAATAATATTGGGAATAATAAGTATAACTACTATAGTTCTAGCGATAATAACTGTATAATATGGGTAATAATGCATGTTATATTGATAATATTGGGAATAATAAGTGTAATTACTATAGTTCTAGCGATAATTACAGTATAATGTGGTTAATAGTGCATGTTATATTGATAATATTGGAAATAATAAGTATAATTATTATAGATCTAGAGATAACAACTGTATAGTATGGGTAATAATGGATGTTATAATGATAATAATAAAAGTACTAAGTATAATTATTATTGTCCTAGCGATAATAACTGTATAATGTGGGTAATAATGCATGTTATATTGATAATATTGGGAGTAATAAGTATAATTACTATAGTTCTAGCGATAATAACTGTATAATATGGGTAATAATGCATGTTATATTGATAATATTGGGAATAATAAGTATAATTACTATAGTTCTAGCGATAATTACAGTATAATGTGGGTAATAGTGCATGTTATATTGATAATATTGGGAGTAATGAGTATAATTCTTATAGTTCTAGCGGTAATAACTGTATAATGTGGGTAATAATGCATGTTATATTGATAATATTGGGAATAATAGGTATAATTATTATAGTTCTAGCGATAATAACTGTATAATGTGGGTAATAATGCATGTTATATTGATAATAATAAAAGCAGTAAATATAATTATTATAGATGTAGCGATAATAATTGTATAATATGGGTAATAATGCATGTTATATTGATAATATTGGGAATAATAAGTATAGTTATTATAGTCCTAGCGATAATAACTGTATAATGTGGGTAATAATGCATGCTATATTGATAATATTGGGAGTAATAAGTATAATTATTATAGTTCTAGCGATAATAACTGTATAATGTGGGTAATAATGCATGTTATATTGATAATAATAAAAGTAGTAAGTATAATTATTATAGATGTAGCGATAATAACTGTATAACTTGGGTAATAATGCACGTTATATTGATATAATTGGGAATAATAAGTATAATTATCATAGTTCTAGCGATAATTACAGTATAATGTGGGTAATAGTGCATGTTATAATGATAATATTGGGAATAATAAGTATAATTATTATAGATCTAGAGATAACAACTGTATAGTATGGGTAATAATGGATGTTATAATGATAATAATAAAAGTACTAAGAATAATTATTATTGTCCTAGCGATAATAACTGCATAATGTGGGTAATAATGCATGTTATATTGATAACATTGGGAGTAATAAGTATAATTATTATAGTTCTAGCGATAATAACTGTATAATGTGGGTAATAATGCATGTTATATTGATAATAATAAAAGTAGTAAGTATAATTATTACAGATGTAGCGATAATAACTGTATAACATGGGTAATAATGCACGTTATATTGATAATATTGGGAATAATAAGTATAATTATTATAGTTCTAGCGATAATTACAGTATAATGTGGGTAATAGTGCATGTTATATTGATAATATTGGGAGTAATGAGTATAATTCTTTTAGTTCTAGCGATAATAACTGTATAATGTGGGTAATAATGCATGTTATATTGATAATATTGGGAATAATAGGTATAATTATTATAGTTCTAGCGATAATAACTGTATAATGTGGGTAATAATGCATCTTATATTGAAAATAATAAAAGTAATAAGTATAATTATTATAGTTCTAGCGATAATAACTGTATAATGTGGGTAATAATGCATGTTATATTGATAATATTGGGAATAATAAGTATAACTACTATAGTTCTAGCGATAATAACTGTATAATATGGGTAATAATGCATGTTATATTGATAATATTGGGAATAATAAGTGTAATTACTATAGTTCTAGCGATAATTACAGTATAATGTGGTTAATAGTGCATGTTATATTGATAATATTGGAAATAATAAGTATAATTATTATAGATCTAGAGATAACAACTGTATAGTATGGGTAATAATGGATGTTATAATGATAATAATAAAAGTACTAAGTATAATTATTATTGTCCTAGCGATAATAACTGTATAATGTGGGTAATAATGCATGTTATATTGATAATATTGGGAGTAATAAGTATAATTACTATAGTTCTAGCGATAATAACTGTATAATATGGGTAATAATGCACGTTATATTGATAATATTGGGAATAATAAGTATAATTACTATAGTTCTAGCGATAATTACAGTATAATGTGGGTAATAGTGCATGTTATATTGATAATATTGGGAGTAATGAGTATAATTCTTATAGTTCCAGCGATAATAACTGTATAATGTGGGTAATAATGCATGTTATATTGATAATATTGGGAATAATAAGTATAATTATTATAGTCCTAGCGATAATAACTGTATAATTTGGGTAATAATGCATGTTATATTGATAATATTGGGCGTAATAAGTATAACTACTATAGTTCTAGCGATAATAACTGTATAATATGGGTAATAATGCATGTTATATTGATAATATTGGGAATAATAAGTATAATTATTATAGTTCTAGCGATAATAACAGTATAATGTGGGTAATAGTGCATGTTATATTGATAATATTGGGAGTAATGAGTATAATTCTTATAGTTCTAGCGGTAATAACTGTATAATGTGGGTAATAATGCATGTTATATTGATAATATTGGGAATAATAGGTATAATTATTATAGTTCTAGCGATAATAACTGTATAATGTGGGTAATAATGCATCTTATATTGAAAATAATAAAAGTAATAAGTATAATTATTATAGTTCTAGCGATAATAACTGTATAATGTGGGTAATAATGCATGTTATATTGATAATAATAAAAGTAGTAAATATAATTATTATAGATGTAGCGATAATAACTGTATAATATGGGTAATAATGCATGTTATATTGATAATATTGGGAATAATAAGTATAATTACTATAGTTCTAGCGATAATTACAGTATAATGTGGGTAATAGTGCATGTTATATTGATAATATTGGGAGTAATGAGTATAATTCTTTTAGTTCTAGCGATAATAACTGTATAATGTGGGTAATAATGCATGTTATATTGATAATATTGGGAATAATAGGTATAATTATTATAGTTCTAGCGATAATAACTGTATAATGTGGGTAATAATGCATCTTATATTGAAAATAATAAAAGTAATAAGTATAATTATTATAGTTCTAGCGATAATAACTGTATAATGTGGGTAATAATGCATGTTATATTGACAATAATAAAAGTAGTAAATATAATTATTATAGATGTAGCGATAATAACTGTATAATATGGGTAATAATGCATGTTATATTGATAATATTGGGAATAATAAGTATAATTATTATAGTTCTAGCGATAATAACTGTATAATGTGGGTAATAATGCATGTTATATTGATAATATTGGGAGTAATAAGTATAACTACTATAGTTCTAGCGATAATAACTGTATAATATGGGTAATAATGCATGTTATATTGATAATATTGGGAATAATAAGTATAATTATTATAGTTCTCGCGAAAATTACAGGATAATGTGGGTAATAGTGCATGCTATATTGATAATAATAAAAGTAATAAGTATAATTATTATAGTTCTAGCGATAATAACTGCATAAAATGGGTAATAGTGCATGATATATTGATAATATTGGGAATAATAGGTATAATTATTATATTCTAGCGATAATAACTGTATAATATGGGTAATAATGGATGTTATATTGATAATATCGGGAGTAATGAGTATAATTATTATAGTTCTAGCGATAATAACTGTATAATGTGGGTAATAATGCATGTTATATTGACAATGATAAAAGTAATAAGTATAATTATTATAATACTAGAGATAATAACTGTATAATGTGGGTAATAAAGCATGTTATATTGATAATATTTCGAGTAATAGGTATAATTATTATCGTTCTAGAGATAACAATTGTATAATATGGGTAATAATGGATGATATATTGATAATATCGGGAGTAATAAGTATAATTATTACAGTTCTAACGTTAATAACTGTATAGTGTGGGTAATAATGCATGTTATATTGAAAATATTGGGAGTAATAAGTATAATTATTATAGTTCTAGCGATAATAACTGTGTAATGTGGGTATTAATGCATTATATTGATAATATTGGGAATAATAAGTATAATTACTATAGATCTAGAGATGACAACTGTATAGTATGGGCAAAAATGGATGTTATATTGATAATAATAAAAGTACTAAGTATAATTATTATAGTTCTAGCGATAATAACAGTATAATGTGGGTAATAGTGCATGTTATATTGATAATATTGGGAGTAATGAGTATAATTCTTATAGTTCTAGCGGTAATAACTGTATAATGTGGGTAATAATGCATGTTATATTGAAAATATTGGGAGTAATAAGTATAATTATTATATTCTAGCTATAATAACTGTATAATATGGGTAATAATGCATGTTATATTGACAATGATAAAAGTAATAAGTATAATTATTATAATACTAGAGATAATAACTGTATAATGTGGGTAATAATGCATGTAATATTGATAATATTTCGAGTAATAGGTATAATTATTGTCGTTCTAGAGATAACAATTGTATAATATGGGTAATAATGGATGATATATTGATAATATCGGGAGTAATAAGTATAATTATTACAGTTCTAACGATAATAACTGTATAGTGTGGGTAATAATGCATGTTATATTGAAAATATTGGGAGTAATAAGTATAATTACTATAGTTCTAGCGATAATAACTGTATAATGTGGGTAATAATGCATGTTATATTGATAATATTTGGAATAATAAGTATAATTATTATAGATCTAGAGATGACAACTGTATAGTATGGGTAATAATGCATGTTATATTGATAATATTGGGAATAATAAGTATAATTACTATAGTTCTAGCGATAATTACAGAATAATGTGGGTAATAGTGCATGTTATATTGATAATATTGGGAATAATAAGTATAATTATTATAGATCTAGAGATAACAACTGTATAGTATGGGTAATAATGGATGTTGTAATGATAATAATAAAAGTACTAAGTATAATTATTATTGTCCTAGCGATAATAACTGCATAATGTGGGTAATAATGCATGTTATATTGATAATATTGGGAGTAATAAGTATAATTCTTATAGTTCCAGCGATAATAACTGTATAATGTGGGTAATAATGCATGTTATATTGATAATATTGGGAATAATAAGTATAATTATTATAGATCTAGAGATGACAACTGTATAGTATGGGTAATAATGGATGTTATAATGATAATAATAAAAGTGCTAAGTATAGTTATTATAGTCCTAGCGATAATAACTGTATAATGTGGGTAATAATGCATGTTATATTGATAATATTGGGAGTAATAAGTATAATTATTACAGTTCTAGCGATAATAACTGTATAATGTGGGTAATAATGCATGTTATATTGATAATAATAAAAGTAGTAAGTATAATTATTATAGATGTAGCGATAATAACTGTATAACATGGGTAATAATGCATGTTATATTGATAATATTGGGAATAATAAGTATAATTATTATAGTTCTAGCGATAATTACAGTATAATGTGGGTAATAGTGCATGTTATATTGATCACATTGGGAGTAATGAGTATAATTCTTTTAGTTCTAGCGATAATAACTGTATAATGTGGGTAATAATGCATGTTATATTGATAATATTGGGAATAATAGGTATAATTATTATAGTTCTAGCGATAATAACTGTATAATGTGGGTAATAATGCATGTTATATTGATAATAATAAAAGTAGTAAATATAATTATTATAGATGTAGCGATAATAACTGTATAATATGGGTAATAATGCATGTTATATTGATAATATTGGGAATAATAAGTATAATTACTATAGTTCTAGCGATAATTACAGTATAATGTGGGTAATAGTGCATGTTATATTGATCACATTGGGAGTAATGAGTATAATTCTTTTAGTTCTAGCGATAATAACTGTATAATGTGGGTAATAATGCATGTTATATTGATAATATTGGGAATAATAGGTATAATTATTATAGTTCTAGCGATAATAACTGTATAATGTGGGTAATAATGCATCTTATATTGATAATAATAAAAGCAGTAAGTATAATTATTATAGATGTAGCGATAATAATTGTATAATATGGATAATAATGCATGTTGTATTGATAATATTGGGAATAATAAGTATAGTTATTATAGTCCTAGCGATAATAACTGTATAATGTGGGTAATAATGCATGTTATATTGATAATATTGGGAGTAATAAGTATAATTATTATAGTTCTAGCGATAATTACAGTATAATGTGGGTAATAGTGCATGTTATATTGATAATATTGGGAGTAATGAGTATAATTCTTTTAGTTCTAGCGATAATAACTGTATAACGTGGGTAATAATGCATGTTATATTGATTATATTGGGAATAATAGGTATAATTATTATAGTTCTAGCGATAATAACTGTATAATGTGGGTAATAATGCATCTTATATTGAAAATAATAAAAGTAATAAGTATAATTATGATAGTTCTAGCGATAATAACTGTGTAATGTGGGTAATAATGCATGTTATATTGATAATATTTGGAATAATAAGTATAATTATTATAGATCTAGAGATGACAACTGTATAGTATGGGTAATAATGCATGTTATATTGATAATATTGGGAATAATAAGTATAATTACTATAGTTCTAGCGATAATTACAGTATAATGTGGGTAATAGTGCATGTTATATTGATAATATTGGGAATAATAAGTATAATTATTATAGATCTAGAGATAAAAAACTGTATAGTATGGGTAATAATGGATGTTATAATGATAATAATAAAAGTACTAAGTATAATTATTATTGTCCTAGCGATAATAACTGCATAATGTGGGTAATAATGCATGTTATATTGATAATATTGGGAGTAATAAGTATAATTACTATAGTTCTAGCGATAATAACTGTATAATATGGGTAATAATGCATTATATTGATAATATTGGGAATAATAAGTATAATTACTATAGTTCTAGCGATAATAACTGTATAATATGGGTAATAATGCATGTTATATTGATAATATTGGGAATAATAAGTATAGTTACTATAGTTCTAGCGATAATTACAGTATAATGTAGGTAATAGTGCATGTTATATTGATAATATTGGGAGTAATGAGTATAATTCTTATAGTTCTAGCGATAATAACTGTATAATGTGGGTAATAATGCATGTTATATTGATAATATTTGGAATAATAAGTATAATTATTATAGATCTAGAGATGACAACTGTATAGTATGGGTAATAATGGATGTTATAATGATAACAATAAAAGTGCTAAGTATAGTTATTATAGTCCTAGCGATAATAACTGTATAATGTGGGTAAAAATGCATGTTATATTGATAATATTGGGAGCAATAAGTATAATTACTATAGTTCTAGCGATGATTACAGTATAATGCGGGTAATAGTGCATGTTATATTGATAATATTGGGAGTAATGAGTATAATTCTTATAGTTCTAGCGATAATAACTGTATAATGTGGGTAATAATGCATGTTATATTGATAATATTAGGAATAATAAGTATAATTATTATAGATCTAGAGATTACAACTGTATTGTATGGGTAATAATGGATGTTACAATGATAATAATAAAAGTGCTAAGTATAGTTATTATAGTCCTAGCGATAATAACTGTATAATGTGGGTAATAATGCATGTTATATTGATAATATTGGGAGTAATAAGTATAATTATTACAGTTCTAGCGATAATAACTGTATAATGTGGGTAATAATGCATGTTATATTGATAATAATGAAAGTAGTAAGTATAATTATTATAGATGTAGCGATAATAACTGTATAACATGGGTAATAATGCATGTTATATTGATAATATTGGGAATAATAAGTATAATTATTATAGTTCTAGCGATAATTACAGTATAATGTGGGTAATAGTGCATGTTATATTGATCACATTGGGAGTAATGAGTATAATTCTTTTAGTTCTAGCGATAACAACTGTATAATGTGGGTAATAATGCATGTTATATTGATAATATTGGGAATAATAGGTATAATTATTATAGTTCTAGCGATAATAACTGTATAATGTGGGTAATAATGCATGTTATATTGATAATAATAAAAGTAGTAAATATAATTATTATAGATGTAGCGATAATAACTGTATAATATGGGTAATAATGCATGTTATATTGATAATATTGGGAATAATAAGTATAATTACTATAGTTCTAGCGATAATTACAGTATAATGTGGGTAATAGTGCATGTTATATTGATCACATTGGGAGTAATGAGTATAATTCTTTTAGTTCTAGCGATAATAACTGTATAATGTGGGTAATAATGCATGTTATATTGATAATATTGGGAATAATAGGTATAATTATTATAGTTCTAGCGATAATAACTGTATAATGTGGGTAATAATGCATCTTATATTGATAATAATAAAAGCAGTAAGTATAATTATTATAGATGTAGCGATAATAATTGTATAATATGGGTAATAATGCATGTTATATTGATAATATTGGGAATAATAAGTATAGTTATTATAGTCCTAGCGATAATAACTGTATAATGTGGGTAATAATGCATGTTATATTGATAATATTGGGAGTAATAAGTATAATTATTATAGTTCTAGCGATAATAACTGTATAATGTGGGTAATAATGCATGTTATATTGATAATAATAAAAGTAGTAAGTATAATTATTATAGATGTAGCGATAATCACTGTATAACATGGGTAATAATGCATGTTATATTGATAATATTGGGAGTAATGAGTATAATTCTTTTAGTTCTAGCGATAATAACTGTATAATGTGGGTAATAATGCATGTTGTATTGATAATATTGGGAATAATAGGTATAATTATTATAGTTCTAGCGATAATAACTGTATAATGTGGGTAATAATGTATCTTATATTGAAAATAATAAAAGTAATAAGTATAATTATTATAGTTCTAGCGATAATAACTGTATAATGTGGGTAATAATGCATGTTATATTGATAATAATAAAAGTAGTAAATGTAATTATTATAGATGTAGCGATAATAACTGTATAATATGGGTAATAATGCATGTTGTATTGATAATATTGGGAATAATAGGTATAATTATTATAGTTCTAGCGATAATAACTGTATAATATGGGTAATAATGCATGTTATATTGATAATATTGGGAATAATAAGTATAATTACTATAGTACTAGCGATAATTACAGTATAATGTGGGTAATAATGCATGTTATATTGATAATATTGGGAGTAATAAGTATAATCATTATAGTTCTAGCGATAATAACTGTGTAATGTGGGTAATAATGCATGTTATATTGATAACATTGGGAGTAATAAGTATAATTATTATAGTTCTAGCGACAATCACAGTATAATGGGGGTAATAATGCATCTTATATTGAAAAAAATAAAAGTACTAAGTATAATTATTATAGTTCTAGCGATAATAACTGTATAATGTGGGTAGTAATGCATGTTATATTGATAATAATAAAAGCAGTAAGTATAATTATTATAGATGTAGCGATAATAATTGTATAATATGGGTAATAATGCATGTTATATTGATAATATTGGGAATAATAGGTATAATTATTATAGTTCTAGCGATAATAACTGTATAATATGGGTAATAATGCATGTTACATTGATAATATTGGGAACAATAAGTATAATTATTGTAGTTCTAGCGATAATTACAGTATAATGTGGGTAATAGTGCATGTTATATTGATAAAATTGGGAGTAATGAGTATAATTATGATAGTTCTAGCGATAATAACTGTGTAATGTGGGTAATAATGCATGTTATATTGATAATATTTGGAATAATAAGTATAATTATTATAGATCTAGAGATGACAACTGTATAGTATGGGTAATAATGCATGTTATATTGATAATATTGGGAATAATAAGTATAATTACTATAGTTCTAGCGATAATTACAGTATAATGTGGGTAATAGTGCATGTTATATTGATAATATTGGGAATAATAAGTATAATTATTATAGATCTAGAGATAACAACTGTATAGTATGGGTAATAATGGATGTTATAATGATAATAATAAAAGTACTAAGTATAATTATTATTGTCCTAGCGATAATAACTGCATAATGTGGGTAATAATGCATGTTATATTGATAATATTGGGAGTAATAAGTATAATTACTATAGTTCTAGCGATAATAACTGTATAATATGGGTAATAATGCATTATATTGATAATATTGGGAATAATAAGTATAATTACTATAGTTCTAGCGATAATAACTGTATAATATGGGTAATAATGCATGTTATATTGATAATATTGGGAATAATAAGTATAATTACTATAGTTCTAGCGATAATTACAGTATAATGTGGGTAATAGTGCATGTTATATTGATAATATTGGGAGTAATGAGTATAATTCTTATAGTTCCAGCGATAATAACTGTATAATGTGGGTAATAATGCATGTTATATTGATAATATTGGGAATAATAAGTATAATTATTATAGATCTAGAGATAACAACTGTATAGTATGGGTAATAATGGATGTTATAATGATAATAATAAAAGTACTAAGTATAATTATTATTGTCCTAGCGATAATAACTGCATAATGTGGGTAATAATGCATGTTATATTGATAATATTGGGAGTAATAAGTATAATTACTATAGTTCTAGCGATAATAACTGTATAATATGGGTAATAATGCATTATATTGATAATATTGGGAATAATAAGTATAATTACTATAGTTCTAGCGATAATAACTGTATAATATGGGTAATAATGCATGTTATATTGATAATATTGGGAATAATAAGTATAATTACTATAGTTCTAGCGATAATTACAGTATAATGTGGGTAATAGTGCATGTTATATTGATAATATTGGGAGTAATGAGTATAATTCCTATAGTTCCAGCGATAATAACTGTATAATGTGGGTAATAATGCATGTTATATTGATAATATTGGGAATAATAAGTATAATTATTATAGATCTAGAGATGACAACTGTATAGTATGGGTAATAATGGATGTTATAATGATAATAGTAAAAGTGCTAAGTATAATTATTATAGTTCTAGCGATAATAACTGTATAATGTGGGTAAAAATGCATGTTATATTGATAATATTGGGAGCAATAAGTATAATTACTATAGTTCTAGCGATGATTACAGTATAATGCGGGTAATAGTGCATGTTATATTGATAATATTGGGAGTAATGAGTATAATTCTTATAGTTCTAGCGATAATAACTGTATAATGTGGGTAATAATGCATGTTCTATTGATAATATTAGGAATAATAAGTATAATTATTATAGATCTAGAGATTACAACTGTATTGTATGGGTAATAATGGATGTTACAATGATAATAATAAAAGTGCTAAGTATAGTTATTATAGTCCTAGCTATAATAACTGTATAATGTGGGTAATAATGCATGTTATATTGATAATATTGGGAGTAATAAGTATAATTATTACAGTTCTAGCGATAATAACTGTATAATGTGGGTAATAATGCCTGTTATATTGATAATAATAAAAGTAGTAAGTATAATTATTATAGATGTAGCGATAATAACTGTATAACATGGGTAATAATGCATGTTATATTGATAATATTGGGAGTAATGAGTATAATTCTTTTAGTTCTAGCGATAATAACTGTATAATGTGGGTAATAATGCATGTTGTATTGATAATATTGGGAATAATAGGTATAATTATTATAGTTCTAGCGATAATAACTGTATAATGTGGGTAATAATGTATCTTATATTGAAAATAATAAAAGTAATAAGTATAATTATTATAGTTCTAGCGATAATAACTGTATAATGTGGGTAATAATGCATGTTATATTGATAATAATAAAAGTAGTAAATGTAATTATTATAGATGTAGCGATAATAACTGTATAATATGGGTAATAATGCATGTTGTATTGATAATATTGGGAATAATAGGTATAATTATTATAGTTCTAGCGATAATAACTGTATAATATGGGTAATAATGCATGTTATATTGATAATATTGGGAATAATAAGTATAATTACTATAGTACTAGCGATAATTACAGTATAATGTGGGTAATAATGCATGTTATATTGATAATATTGGGAGTAATAAGTATAATCATTATAGTTCTAGCGATAATAACTGTGTAATGTGGGTAATAATGCATGTTATATTGATAACATTGGGAGTAATAAGTATAATTATTATAGTTCTAGCGACAATCACAGTATAATGGGGGTAATAATGCATCTTATATTGAAAAAAATAAAAGTACTAAGTATAATTATTATAGTTCTAGCGATAATAACTGTATAATGTGGGTAGTAATGCATGTTATATTGATAATAATAAAAGCAGTAAGTATAATTATTATAGATGTAGCGATAATAATTGTATAATATGGGTAATAATGCATGTTATAATGATAATATTGGGAATAATAGGTATAATTATTATAGTTCTAGCGATAATAACTGTATAATATGGGTAATAATGCATGTTACATTGATAATATTGGGAACAATAAGTATAATTATTGTAGTTCTAGCGATAATTACAGTATAATGTGGGTAATAGTGCATGTTATATTGATAATATTGGGAGTAATGAGTATAATTATGATAGTTCTAGCGATAATAACTGTGTAATGTGGGTAATAATGCATGTTATATTGATAATATTTGGAATAATAAGTATAATTATTATAGATCTAGAGATGACAACTGTATAGTATGGGTAATAATGCATGTTATATTGATAATATTGGGAATAATAAGTATAATTACTATAGTTCTAGCGATAATTACAGTATAATGTGGGTAATAGTGCATGTTATATTGATAATATTGGGAATAATAAGTATAATTATTATAGATCTAGAGATAACAACTGTATAGTATGGGTAATAATGGATGTTATAATGATAATAATAAAAGTACTAAGTATAATTATTATTGTCCTAGCGATAATAACTGCATAATGTGGGTAATAATGCATGTTATATTGATAATATTGGGAGTAATAAGTATAATTACTATAGTTCTAGCGATAATAACTGTATAATATGGGTAATAATGCATTATATTGATAATATTGGGAATAATAAGTATAATTACTATAGTTCTAGCGATAATAACTGTATAATATGGGTAATAATGCATGTTATATTGATAATATTGGGAATAATAAGTATAATTACTATAGTTCTAGCGATAATTACAGTATAATGTGGGTAATAGTGCATGTTATATTGATAATATTGGGAGTAATGAGTATAATTCTTATAGTTCCAGCGATAATAACTGTATAATGTGGGTAATAATGCATGTTATATTGATAATATTGGGAATAATAAGTATAATTATTATAGATCTAGAGATAACAACTGTATAGTATGGGTAATAATGGATGTTATAATGATAATAATAAAAGTACTAAGTATAATTATTATTGTCCTAGCGATAATAACTGCATAATGTGGGTAATAATGCATGTTATATTGATAATATTGGGAGTAATAAGTATAATTACTATAGTTCTAGCGATAATAACTGTATAATATGGGTAATAATGCATTATATTGATAATATTGGGAATAATAAGTATAATTACTATAGTTCTAGCGATAATAACTGTATAATATGGGTAATAATGCATGTTATATTGATAATATTGGGAATAATAAGTATAATTACTATAGTTCTAGCGATAATTACAGTATAATGTGGGTAATAGTGCATGTTATATTGATAATATTGGGAGTAATGAGTATAATTCCTATAGTTCCAGCGATAATAACTGTATAATGTGGGTAATAATGCATGTTATATTGATAATATTGGGAATAATAAGTATAATTATTATAGATCTAGAGATGACAACTGTATAGTATGGGTAATAATGGATGTTATAATGATAATAGTAAAAGTGCTAAGTATAATTATTATAGTTCTAGCGATAATAACTGTATAATGTGGGTAAAAATGCATGTTATATTGATAATATTGGGAGCAATAAGTATAATTACTATAGTTCTAGCGATGATTACAGTATAATGCGGGTAATAGTGCATGTTATATTGATAATATTGGGAGTAATGAGTATAATTCTTATAGTTCTAGCGATAATAACTGTATAATGTGGGTAATAATGCATGTTCTATTGATAATATTAGGAATAATAAGTATAATTATTATAGATCTAGAGATTACAACTGTATTGTATGGGTAATAATGGATGTTACAATGATAATAATAAAAGTGCTAAGTATAGTTATTATAGTCCTAGCTATAATAACTGTATAATGTGGGTAATAATGCATGTTATATTGATAATATTGGGAGTAATAAGTATAATTATTACAGTTCTAGCGATAATAACTGTATAATGTGGGTAATAATGCCTGTTATATTGATAATAATAAAAGTAGTAAGTATAATTATTATAGATGTAGCGATAATAACTGTATAACATGGGTAATAATGCATGTTATATTGATAATATTGGGAATAATAAGTATAATTATTATAGTTCTAGCGATAATTACAGTATAATGTGGGTAATAATGCATGTTATATTGATAATAATAAAAGTAGTAAATATAATTATTATAGATGTAGCGATAATAACTGTATAATATGGGTAATAATGCATGTTATATTGATAATATTGGGAATAATAAGTATAATTACTATAGTTCTAGCGATAATTACAGTATAATGTGGGTAATAATGCATGTTATATTGATAATATTGGGAGTAATGAGTATAATTCTTTTAGTTCTAGCGATAATAACTGTATAATGTGGGTAATAATGCATGTTGTATTGATAATATTGGGAATAATAGGTATAATTATTATAGTTCTAGCGATAATAACTGTATAATGTGGGTAATAATGTATCTTATATTGAAAATAATAAAAGTAATAAGTATAATTATTATAGTTCTAGCGATAATAACTGTATAATGTGGGTAATAATGCATGTTATATTGATAATAATAAAAGTAGTAAATGTAATTATTATAGATGTAGCGATAATAACTGTATAATATGGGTAATAATGCATGTTGTATTGATAATATTGGGAATAATAGGTATAATTATTATAGTTCTAGCGATAATAACTGTATAATATGGGTAATAATGCATGTTATATTGATAATATTGGGAATAATAAGTATAATTACTATAGTACTAGCGATAATTACAGTATAATGTGGGTAATAATGCATGTTATATTGATAATATTGGGAGTAATAAGTATAATCATTATAGTTCTAGCGATAATAACTGTGTAATGTGGGTAATAATGCATGTTATATTGATAACATTGGGAGTAATAAGTATAATTATTATAGTTCTAGCGACAATCACAGTATAATGGGGGTAATAATGCATCTTATATTGAAAAAAATAAAAGTACTAAGTATAATTATTATAGTTCTAGCGATAATAACTGTATAATGTGGGTAGTAATGCATGTTATATTGATAATAATAAAAGCAGTAAGTATAATTATTATAGATGTAGCGATAATAATTGTATAATATGGGTAATAATGCATGTTATAATGATAATATTGGGAATAATAGGTATAATTATTATAGTTCTAGCGATAATAACTGTATAATATGGGTAATAATGCATGTTACATTGATAATATTGGGAACAATAAGTATAATTATTGTAGTTCTAGCGATAATTACAGTATAATGTGGGTAATAGTGCATGTTATATTGATAATATTGGGAGTAATGAGTATAATTATGATAGTACTAGCGATAATAACTGTGTAATGTGGGTAATAATGCATGTTATATTGATAATATTTGGAATAATAAGTATAATTATTATAGATCTAGAGATGACAACTGTATAGTATGGGTAATAATGCATGTTATATTGATAATATTGGGAATAATAAGTATAATTACTATAGTTCTAGCGATAATTACAGTATAATGTGGGTAATAGTGCATGTTATATTGATAATATTGGGAATAATAAGTATAATTATTATAGATCTAGAGATAACAACTGTATAGTATGGGTAATAATGGATGTTATAATGATAATAATAAAAGTACTAAGTATAATTATTATTGTCCTAGCGATAATAACTGCATAATGTGGGTAATAATGCATGTTATATTGATAATATTGGGAGTAATAAGTATAATTACTATAGTTCTAGCGATAATAACTGTATAATATGGGTAATAATGCATTATATTGATAATATTGGGAATAATAAGTATAATTACTATAGTTCTAGTGATAATAACTGTATAATATGGGTAATAATGCATGTTATATTGATAATATTGGGAATAATAAGTATAATTACTATAGTTCTAGCGATAATTACAGTATAATGTGGGTAATAGTGCATGTTATATTGATAATATTGGGAGTAATGAGTATAATTCTTATAGTTCCAGCGATAATAACTGTATAATGTGGGTAATAATGCATGTTATATTGATAATATTGGGAATAATAAGTATAATTATTATAGATCTAGAGATAACAACTGTATAGTATGGGTAATAATGGATGTTATAATGATAATAATAAAAGTACTAAGTATAATTATTATTGTCCTAGCGATAATAACTGCATAATGTGGGTAATAATGCATGTTATATTGATAATATTGGGAGTAATAAGTATAATTACTATAGTTCTAGCGATAATAACTGTATAATATGGGTAATAATGCATTATATTGATAATATTGGGAATAATAAGTATAATTACTATAGTTCTAGCGATAATAACTGTATAATATGGGTAATAATGCATGTTATATTGATAATATTGGGAATAATAAGTATAATTACTATAGTTCTAGCGATAATTACAGTATAATGTGGGTAATAGTGCATGTTATATTGATAATATTGGGAGTAATGAGTATAATTCCTATAGTTCCAGCGATAATAACTGTATAATGTGGGTAATAATGCATGTTATATTGATAATATTGGGAATAATAAGTATAATTATTATAGATCTAGAGATGACAACTGTATAGTATGGGTAATAATGGATGTTATAATGATAATAGTAAAAGTGCTAAGTATAATTATTATAGTTCTAGCGATAATAACTGTATAATGTGGGTAAAAATGCATGTTATATTGATAATATTGGGAGCAATAAGTATAATTACTATAGTTCTAGCGATGATTACAGTATAATGCGGGTAATAGTGCATGTTATATTGATAATATTGGGAGTAATGAGTATAATTCTTATAGTTCTAGCGATAATAACTGTATAATGTGGGTAATAATGCATGTTCTATTGATAGTATTAGGAATAATAAGTATAATTATTATAGATCTAGAGATTACAACTGTATTGTATGGGTAATAATGGATGTTACAATGATAATAATAAAGGTGCTAAGTATAGTTATTATAGTCCTAGCTATAATAACTGTATAATGTGGGTAATAATGCATGTTATATTGATAATATTGGGAGTAATAAGTATAATTATTACAGTTCTAGCGATAATAACTGTATAATGTGGGTAATAATGCCTGTTATATTGATAATAATAAAAGTAGTAAGTATAATTATTATAGATGTAGCGATAATAACTGTATAACATGGGTAATAATGCATGTTATATTGATAATATTGGGAATAATAAGTATAATTATTATAGTTCTAGCGATAATTACAGTATAATGTGGGTAATAATGCATGTTATATTGATAATAATAAAAGTAGTAAATATAATTATTATAGATGTAGCGATAATAACTGTATAATATGGGTAATAATGCATGTTATATTGATAATATTGGGAATAATAAGTATAATTACTATAGTTCTAGCGATAATTACAGTATAATGTGGGTAATAGTGCATGTTATATTGATCACATTGGGAGTAATGAGTATAATTCTTTTAGTTCTAGCGATAATAACTGTATAATGTGGGTAATAATGCATGTTATATTGATAATATTGGGAATAATAGGTATAATTATTATAGTTCTAGCGATAATAACTGTATAATGTGGGTAATAATGCATCTTATATTGATAATAATAAAAGCAGTAAGTATAATTATTATAGATGTAGCGATAATAATTGTATAATATGGGTAATAATGCATGTTATATTGATAATATTGGGAATAATAAGTATAGTTATTATAGTCCTAGCGATAATAACTGTATAATGTGGGTAATAATGCATGTTATATTGATAATATTGGGAGTAATAAGTATAATTATTATAGTTCTAGCGATAATAACTGTATAATGTGGGTAATAATGCATGTTATATTGATAATAATAAAAGTAGTAAGTATAATTATTATAGATGTAGCGATAATCACTGTATAACATGGGTAATAATGCATGTTATATTGATAATATTGGGAGTAATGAGTATAATTCTTTTAGTTCTAGCGATAATAACTGTATAATGTGGGTAATAATGCATGTTGTATTGATAATATTGGGAATAATAGGTATAATTATTATAGTTCTAGCGATAATAACTGTATAATGTGGGTAATAATGTATCTTATATTGAAAATAATAAAAGTAATAAGTATAATTATTATAGTTCTAGCGATAATAACTGTATAATGTGGGTAATAATGCATGTTATATTGATAATAATAAAAGTAGTAAATGTAATTATTATAGATGTAGCGATAATAACTGTATAATATGGGTAATAATGCATGTTGTATTGATAATATTGGGAATAATAGGTATAATTATTAGAGTTCTAGCGATAATAACTGTATAATATGGGTAATAATGCATGTTATATTGATAATATTGGGAATAATAAGTATAATTACTATAGTACTAGCGATAATTACAGTATAATGTGGGTAATAATGCATGTTATATTGATAATATTGGGAGTAATAAGTATAATCATTATAGTTCTAGCGATAATAACTGTGTAATGTGGGTAATAATGCATGTTATATTGATAACATTGGGAGTAATAAGTATAATTATTATAGTTCTAGCGACAATCACAGTATAATGGGGGTAATAATGCATCTTATATTGAAAAAAATAAAAGTACTAAGTATAATTATTATAGTTCTAGCGATAATAACTGTATAATGTGGGTAGTAATGCATGTTATATTGATAATAATAAAAGCAGTAAGTATAATTATTATAGATGTAGCGATAATAATTGTATAATATGGGTAATAATGCATGTTATATTGATAATATTGGGAATAATAGGTATAATTATTATAGTTCTAGCGATAATAACTGTATAATATGGGTAATAATGCATGTTACATTGATAATATTGGGAACAATAAGTATAATTATTGTAGTTCTAGCGATAATTACAGTATAATGTGGGTAATAGTGCATGTTATATTGATAATATTGGGAGTAATGTGTATAATTATGATAGTTCTAGCGATAATAACTGTGTAATGTGGGTAATAATGAATGTTATATTGATAATATTTGGAATAATAAGTATAATTATTATAGATCTAGAGATGACAACTGTATAGTATGGGTAATAATGCATGTTATATTGATAATATTGGGAATAATAAGTATAATTACTATAGTTCTAGCGATAATTACAGTATAATGTGGGTAATAGTGCATGTTATATTGATAATATTGGGAATAATAAGTATAATTATTATAGATCTAGAGATAACAACTGTATAGTATGGGTAATAATGGATGTTATAATGATAATAATAAAAGTACTAAGTATAATTATTATTGTCCTAGCGATAATAACTGCATAATGTGGGTAATAATGCATGTTATATTGATAATATTGGGAGTAATAAGTATAATTACTATAGTTCTAGCGATAATAACTGTATAATATGGGTAATAATGCATTATATTGATAATATTGGGAATAATAAGTATAATTACTATAGTTCTAGCGATAATAACTGTATAATATGGGTAATAATGCATGTTATATTGATAATATTGGGAATAATAAGTATAATTACTATAGTTCTAGCGATAATTACAGTATAATGTGGGTAATAGTGCATGTTATATTGATAATATTGGGAGTAATGAGTATAATTCTTATAGTTCCAGCGACAATAACTGTATAATGTGGGTAATAATGCATGTTATATTGATAATATTGGGAATAATAAGTATAATTATTATAGATCTAGAGATGACAACTGTATAGTATGGGTAATAATGGATGTTATAATGATAATAGTAAAAGTGCTAAGTATAATTATTATAGTTCTAGCGATAATAACTGTATAATGTGGGTAATAATGCATGTTATATTGATAATATTGGGAATAATAGGTATAATTATTATATTCTAGCGATAATAACTGTATAATATGGGTAATAATGGATGTTATATTGATAATATCGGGAGTAATGAGTATAATTATTATAGTTCTAGCGATAATAACTGTATAATGTGGGTAATAATGCATGTTATATTGATAATATTGGGAATAATAGGTATAATTATTATAGTTCTAGCGATAATAACTGTATAATGTGGGTAATAATGCATCTTATATTGATAATAATAAAAGCAGTAAGTATAATTATTATAGATGTAGCGATAATAATTGTATAATATGGGTAATAATGCATGTTATATTGATAATATTGGGAATAATAAGTATAGTTATTATAGTCCTAGCGATAATAACTGTATAATGTGGGTAATAATGCATGTTATATTGATAATATTGGGAGTAATAAGTATAATTATTATAGTTCTAGCGATAATAACTGTATAATGTGGGTAATAATGCATGTTATATTGATAATAATAAAAGTAGTAAGTATAATTATTATAGATGTAGCGATAATCACTGTATAACATGGGTAATAATGCATGTTATATTGATAATATTGGGAGTAATGAGTATAATTCTTTTAGTTCTAGCGATAATAACTGTATAATGTGGGTAATAATGCATGTTGTATTGATAATATTGGGAATAATAGGTATAATTATTATAGTTCTAGCGATAATAACTGTATAATGTGGGTAATAATGTATCTTATATTGAAAATAATAAAAGTAATAAGTATAATTATTATAGTTCTAGCGATAATAACTGTATAATGTGGGTAATAATGCATGTTATATTGATAATAATAAAAGTAGTAAATGTAATTATTATAGATGTAGCGATAATAACTGTATAATATGGGTAATAATGCATGTTGTATTGATAATATTGGGAATAATAGGTATAATTATTATAGTTCTAGCGATAATAACTGTATAATATGGGTAATAATGCATGTTATATTGATAATATTGGGAATAATAAGTATAATTACTATAGTACTAGCGATAATTACAGTATAATGTGGGTAATAATGCATGTTATATTGATAATATTGGGAGTAATAAGTATAATCATTATAGTTCTAGCGATAATAACTGTGTAATGTGGGTAATAATGCATGTTATATTGATAACATTGGGAGTAATAAGTATAATTATTATAGTTCTAGCGACAATCACAGTATAATGGGGGTAATAATGCATCTTATATTGAAAAAAATAAAAGTACTAAGTATAATTATTATAGTTCTAGCGATAATAACTGTATAATGTGGGTAGTAATGCATGTTATATTGATAATAATAAAAGCAGTAAGTATAATTATTATAGATGTAGCGATAATAATTGTATAATATGGGTAATAATGCATGTTATATTGATAATATTGGGAATAATAGGTATAATTATTATAGTTCTAGCGATAATAACTGTATAATATGGGTAATAATGCATGTTACATTGATAATATTGGGAACAATAAGTATAATTATTGTAGTTCTAGCGATAATTACAGTATAATGTGGGTAATAGTGCATGTTATATTGATAATATTGGGAATAATAAGTATAATTACTATAGTTCTAGCGATAATTACAGTATAATGTGGGTAATAGTGCATGTTATATTGATAATATTGGGAGTAATGAGTATAATTCTTATAGTTCCAGCGATAATAACTGTATAATGTGGGTAATAATGCATGTTATATTGATAATATTGGGAATAATAAGTATAATTATTATAGATCTAGAGATAACAACTGTATAGTATGGGTAATAATGGATGTTATAATGATAATAATAAAAGTACTAAGTATAATTATTATTGTCCTAGCGATAATAACTGCATAATGTGGGTAATAATGCATGTTATATTGATAATATTGGGAGTAATAAGTATAATTACTATAGTTCTAGCGATAATAACTGTATAATATGGGTAATAATGCATTATATTGATAATATTGGGAATAATAAGTATAATTACTATAGTTCTAGCGATAATAACTGTATAATATGGGTAATAATGCATGTTATATTGATAATATTGGGAATAATAAGTATAATTACTATAGTTCTAGCGATAATTACAGTATAATGTGGGTAATAGTGCATGTTATATTGATAATATTGGGAGTAATGAGTATAATTCCTATAGTTCCAGCGATAATAACTGTATAATGTGGGTAATAATGCATGTTATATTGATAATATTGGGAATAATAAGTATAATTATTATAGATCTAGAGATGACAACTGTATAGTATGGGTAATAATGGATGTTATAATGATAATAGTAAAAGTGCTAAGTATAATTATTATAGTTCTAGCGATAATAACTGTATAATGTGGGTAAAAATGCATGTTATATTGATAATATTGGGAGCAATAAGTATAATTACTATAGTTCTAGCGATGATTACAGTATAATGCGGGTAATAGTGCATGTTATATTGATAATATTGGGAGTAATGAGTATAATTCTTATAGTTCTAGCGATAATAACTGTATAATGTGGGTAATAATGCATGTTCTATTGATAATATTAGGAATAATAAGTATAATTATTATAGATCTAGAGATTACAACTGTATTGTATGGGTAATAATGGATGTTACAATGATAATAATAAAAGTGCTAAGTATAGTTATTATAGTCCTAGCTATAATAACTGTATAATGTGGGTAATAATGCATGTTATATTGATAATATTGGGAGTAATAAGTATAATTATTACAGTTCTAGCGATAATAACTGTATAATGTGGGTAATAATGCCTGTTATATTGATAATAATAAAAGTAGTAAGTATAATTATTATAGATGTAGCGATAATAACTGTATAACATGGGTAATAATGCATGTTATATTGATAATATTGGGAATAATAAGTATAATTATTATAGTTCTAGCGATAATTACAGTATAATGTGGGTAATAATGCATGTTATATTGATAATAATAAAAGTAGTAAATATAATTATTATAGATGTAGCGATAATAACTGTATAATATGGGTAATAATGCATGTTATATTGATAATATTGGGAATAATAAGTATAATTACTATAGTTCTAGCGATAATTACAGTATAATGTGGGTAATAGTGCATGTTATATTGATCACATTGGGAGTAATGAGTATAATTCTTTTAGTTCTAGCGATAATAACTGTATAATGTGGGTAATAATGCATGTTATATTGATAATATTGGGAATAATAGGTATAATTATTATAGTTCTAGCGATAATAACTGTATAATGTGGGTAATAATGCATCTTATATTGATAATAATAAAAGCAGTAAGTATAATTATTATAGATGTAGCGATAATAATTGTATAATATGGGTAATAATGCATGTTATATTGATAATATTGGGAATAATAAGTATAGTTATTATAGTCCTAGCGATAATAACTGTATAATGTGGGTAATAATGCATGTTATATTGATAATATTGGGAGTAATAAGTATAATTATTATAGTTCTAGCGATAATAACTGTATAATGTGGGTAATAATGCATGTTATATTGATAATAATAAAAGTAGTAAGTATAATTATTATAGATGTAGCGATAATCACTGTATAACATGGGTAATAATGCATGTTATATTGATAATATTGGGAGTAATGAGTATAATTCTTTTAGTTCTAGCGATAATAACTGTATAATGTGGGTAATAATGCATGTTGTATTGATAATATTGGGAATAATAGGTATAATTATTATAGTTCTAGCGATAATAACTGTATAATGTGGGTAATAATGTATCTTATATTGAAAATAATAAAAGTAATAAGTATAATTATTATAGTTCTAGCGATAATAACTGTATAATGTGGGTAATAATGCATGTTATATTGATAATAATAAAAGTAGTAAATGTAATTATTATAGATGTAGCGATAATAACTGTATAATATGGGTAATAATGCATGTTGTATTGATAATATTGGGAATAATAGGTATAATTATTAGAGTTCTAGCGATAATAACTGTATAATATGGGTAATAATGCATGTTATATTGATAATATTGGGAATAATAAGTATAATTACTATAGTACTAGCGATAATTACAGTATAATGTGGGTAATAATGCATGTTATATTGATAATATTGGGAGTAATAAGTATAATCATTATAGTTCTAGCGATAATAACTGTGTAATGTGGGTAATAATGCATGTTATATTGATAACATTGGGAGTAATAAGTATAATTATTATAGTTCTAGCGACAATCACAGTATAATGGGGGTAATAATGCATCTTATATTGAAAAAAATAAAAGTACTAAGTATAATTATTATAGTTCTAGCGATAATAACTGTATAATGTGGGTAGTAATGCATGTTATATTGATAATAATAAAAGCAGTAAGTATAATTATTATAGATGTAGCGATAATAATTGTATAATATGGGTAATAATGCATGTTATATTGATAATATTGGGAATAATAGGTATAATTATTATAGTTCTAGCGATAATAACTGTATAATATGGGTAATAATGCATGTTACATTGATAATATTGGGAACAATAAGTATAATTATTGTAGTTCTAGCGATAATTACAGTATAATGTGGGTAATAGTGCATGTTATATTGATAATATTGGGAGTAATGTGTATAATTATGATAGTTCTAGCGATAATAACTGTGTAATGTGGGTAATAATGAATGTTATATTGATAATATTTGGAATAATAAGTATAATTATTATAGATCTAGAGATGACAACTGTATAGTATGGGTAATAATGCATGTTATATTGATAATATTGGGAATAATAAGTATAATTACTATAGTTCTAGCGATAATTACAGTATAATGTGGGTAATAGTGCATGTTATATTGATAATATTGGGAATAATAAGTATAATTATTATAGATCTAGAGATAACAACTGTATAGTATGGGTAATAATGGATGTTATAATGATAATAATAAAAGTACTAAGTATAATTATTATTGTCCTAGCGATAATAACTGCATAATGTGGGTAATAATGCATGTTATATTGATAATATTGGGAGTAATAAGTATAATTACTATAGTTCTAGCGATAATAACTGTATAATATGGGTAATAATGCATTATATTGATAATATTGGGAATAATAAGTATAATTACTATAGTTCTAGCGATAATAACTGTACAATATGGGTAATAATGCATGTTATATTGATAATATTGGGAATAATAAGTATAATTACTATAGTTCTAGCGATAATTACAGTATAATGTGGGTAATAGTGCATGTTATATTGATAATATTGGGAGTAATGAGTATAATTCTTATAGTTCCAGCGATAATAACTGTATAATGTGGGTAATAATGCATGTTATATTGATAATATTGGGAATAATAAGTATAATTATTATAGATCTAGAGATAACAACTGTATAGTATGGGTAATAATGGATGTTATAATGATAATAATAAAAGTACTAAGTATAATTATTATTGTCCTAGCGATAATAACTGCATAATGTGGGTAATAATGCATGTTATATTGATAATATTGGGAGTAATAAGTATAATTACTATAGTTCTAGCGATAATAACTGTATAATATGGGTAATAATGCATTATATTGATAATATTGGGAATAATAAGTATAATTACTATAGTTCTAGCGATAATAACTGTATAATATGGGTAATAATGCATGTTATATTGATAATATTGGGAATAATAAGTATAATTACTATAGTTCTAGCGATAATTACAGTATAATGTGGGTAATAGTGCATGTTATATTGATAATATTGGGAGTAATGAGTATAATTCTTATAGTTCCAGCGACAATAACTGTATAATGTGGGTAATAATGCATGTTATATTGATAATATTGGGAATAATAAGTATAATTATTATAGATCTAGAGATGACAACTGTATAGTATGGGTAATAATGGATGTTATAATGATAATAGTAAAAGTGCTAAGTATAATTATTATAGTTCTAGCGATAATAACTGTATAATGTGGGTAATAATGCATGTTATATTGATAATATTGGGAATAATAGGTATAATTATTATATTCTAGCGATAATAACTGTATAATATGGGTAATAATGGATGTTATATTGATAATATCGGGAGTAATGAGTATAATTATTATAGTTCTAGCGATAATAACTGTATAATGTGGGTAATAATGCATGTTATATTGATAATATTGGGAATAATAGGTATAATTATTATAGTTCTAGCGATAATAACTGTATAATGTGGGTAATAATGCATCTTATATTGATAATAATAAAAGCAGTAAGTATAATTATTATAGATGTAGCGATAATAATTGTATAATATGGGTAATAATGCATGTTATATTGATAATATTGGGAATAATAAGTATAGTTATTATAGTCCTAGCGATAATAACTGTATAATGTGGGTAATAATGCATGTTATATTGATAATATTGGGAGTAATAAGTATAATTATTATAGTTCTAGCGATAATAACTGTATAATGTGGGTAATAATGCATGTTATATTGATAATAATAAAAGTAGTAAGTATAATTATTATAGATGTAGCGATAATCACTGTATAACATGGGTAATAATGCATGTTATATTGATAATATTGGGAGTAATGAGTATAATTCTTTTAGTTCTAGCGATAATAACTGTATAATGTGGGTAATAATGCATGTTGTATTGATAATATTGGGAATAATAGGTATAATTATTATAGTTCTAGCGATAATAACTGTATAATGTGGGTAATAATGTATCTTATATTGAAAATAATAAAAGTAATAAGTATAATTATTATAGTTCTAGCGATAATAACTGTATAATGTGGGTAATAATGCATGTTATATTGATAATAATAAAAGTAGTAAATGTAATTATTATAGATGTAGCGATAATAACTGTATAATATGGGTAATAATGCATGTTGTATTGATAATATTGGGAATAATAGGTATAATTATTATAGTTCTAGCGATAATAACTGTATAATATGGGTAATAATGCATGTTATATTGATAATATTGGGAATAATAAGTATAATTACTATAGTACTAGCGATAATTACAGTATAATGTGGGTAATAATGCATGTTATATTGATAATATTGGGAGTAATAAGTATAATCATTATAGTTCTAGCGATAATAACTGTGTAATGTGGGTAATAATGCATGTTATATTGATAACATTGGGAGTAATAAGTATAATTATTATAGTTCTAGCGACAATCACA
Organism: Megachile leachella; assembly: GCA_963576845.1. NCBI lineage: Eukaryota > Metazoa > Arthropoda > Insecta > Hymenoptera > Megachilidae > Megachile > Megachile leachella. The sequence goes on along the minus strand of OY756250.1, from coordinate 27,028,043 downwards.
GTATAATGGGGGTAATAATGCATCTTATATTGAAAAAAATAAAAGTACTAAGTATAATTATTATAGTTCTAGCGATAATAACTGTATAATGTGGGTAGTAATGCATGTTATATTGATAATAATAAAAGCAGTAAGTATAATTATTATAGATGTAGCGATAATAATTGTATAATATGGGTAATAATGCATGTTATATTGATAATATTGGGAATAATAGGTATAATTATTATAGTTCTAGCGATAATAACTGTATAATATGGGTAATAATGCATGTTACATTGATAATATTGGGAACAATAAGTATAATTATTGTAGTTCTAGCGATAATTACAGTATAATGTGGGTAATAGTGCATGTTATATTGATAATATTGGGAGTAATGAGTATAATTATGATAGTTCTAGCGATAATAACTGTGTAATGTGGGTAATAATGCATGTTATATTGATAATATTTGGAATAATAAGTATAATTATTATAGATCTAGAGATGACAACTGTATAGTATGGGTAATAATGCATGTTATATTGATAATATTGGGAATAATAAGTATAATTACTATAGTTCTAGCGATAATTACAGTATAATGTGGGTAATAGTGCATGTTATATTGATAATATTGGGAATAATAAGTATAATTATTATAGATCTAGAGATAACAACTGTATAGTATGGGTAATAATGGATGTTATAATGATAATAATAAAAGTACTAAGTATAATTATTATTGTCCTAGCGATAATAACTGCATAATGTGGGTAATAATGCATGTTATATTGATAATATTGGGAGTAATAAGTATAATTACTATAGTTCTAGCGATAATAACTGTATAATATGGGTAATAATGCATTATATTGATAATATTGGGAATAATAAGTATAATTACTATAGTTCTAGCGATAATAACTGTATAATATGGGTAATAATGCATGTTATATTGATAATATTGGGAATAATAAGTATAATTACTATAGTTCTAGCGATAATTACAGTATAATGTGGGTAATAGTGCATGTTATATTGATAATATTGGGAGTAATGAGTATAATTCTTATAGTTCCAGCGATAATAACTGTATAATGTGGGTAATAATGCATGTTATATTGATAATATGGGGAATAATAAGTATAATTATTATAGATCTAGAGATAACAACTGTATAGTATGGGTAATAATGGATGTTATAATGATAATAATAAAAGTACTAAGTATAATTATTATTGTCCTAGCGATAATAACTGCATAATGTGGGTAATAATGCATGTTATATTGATAATATTGGGAGTAATAAGTATAATTACTATAGTTCTAGCGATAATAACTGTATAATATGGGTAATAATGCATTATATTGATAATATTGGGAATAATAAGTATAATTACTATAGTTCTAGCGATAATAACTGTATAATATGGGTAATAATGCATGTTATATTGATAATATTGGGAATAATAAGTATAATTACTATAGTTCTAGCGATAATTACAGTATAATGTGGGTAATAGTGCATGTTATATTGATAATATTGGGAGTAATGAGTATAATTCTTATAGTTCCAGCGATAATAACTGTATAATGTGGGTAATAATGCATGTTATATTGATAATATTGGGAATAATAAGTATAATTATTATAGATCTAGAGATAACAACTGTATAGTATGGGTAATAATGGATGTTATAATGATAATAATAAAAGTACTAAGTATAATTATTATTGTCCTAGCGATAATAACTGCATAATGTGGGTAATAATGCATGTTATATTGATAATATTGGGAGTAATAAGTATAATTACTATAGTTCTAGCGATAATAACTGTATAATATGGGTAATAATGCATTATATTGATAATATTGGGAATAATAAGTATAATTACTATAGTTCTAGCGATAATAACTGTATAATATGGGTAATAATGCATGTTATATTGATAATATTGGGAATAATAAGTATAATTACTATAGTTCTAGCGATAATTACAGTATAATGTGGGTAATAGTGCATGTTATATTGATAATATTGGGAGTAATGAGTATAATTCTTATAGTTCCAGCGACAATAACTGTATAATGTGGGTAATAATGCATGTTATATTGATAATATTGGGAATAATAAGTATAATTATTATAGATCTAGAGATGACAACTGTATAGTATGGGTAATAATGGATGTTATAATGATAATAGTAAAAGTGCTAAGTATAATTATTATAGTTCTAGCGATAATAACTGTATAATGTGGGTAATAATGCATGTTATATTGATAATATTGGGAATAATAGGTATAATTATTATATTCTAGCGATAATAACTGTATAATATGGGTAATAATGGATGTTATATTGATAATATCGGGAGTAATGAGTATAATTATTATAGTTCTAGCGATAATAACTGTATAATGTGGGTAATAATGCATGTTATATTGATAATATTGGGAATAATAGGTATAATTATTATAGTTCTAGCGATAATAACTGTATAATGTGGGTAATAATGCATCTTATATTGATAATAATAAAAGCAGTAAGTATAATTATTATAGATGTAGCGATAATAATTGTATAATATGGGTAATAATGCATGTTATATTGATAATATTGGGAATAATAAGTATAGTTATTATAGTCCTAGCGATAATAACTGTATAATGTGGGTAATAATGCATGTTATATTGATAATATTGGGAGTAATAAGTATAATTATTATAGTTCTAGCGATAATAACTGTATAATGTGGGTAATAATGCATGTTATATTGATAATAATAAAAGTAGTAAGTATAATTATTATAGATGTAGCGATAATCACTGTATAACATGGGTAATAATGCATGTTATATTGATAATATTGGGAGTAATGAGTATAATTCTTTTAGTTCTAGCGATAATAACTGTATAATGTGGGTAATAATGCATGTTGTATTGATAATATTGGGAATAATAGGTATAATTATTATAGTTCTAGCGATAATAACTGTATAATGTGGGTAATAATGTATCTTATATTGAAAATAATAAAAGTAATAAGTATAATTATTATAGTTCTAGCGATAATAACTGTATAATGTGGGTAATAATGCATGTTATATTGATAATAATAAAAGTAGTAAATGTAATTATTATAGATGTAGCGATAATAACTGTATAATATGGGTAATAATGCATGTTGTATTGATAATATTGGGAATAATAGGTATAATTATTATAGTTCTAGCGATAATAACTGTATAATATGGGTAATAATGCATGTTATATTGATAATATTGGGAATAATAAGTATAATTACTATAGTACTAGCGATAATTACAGTATAATGTGGGTAATAATGCATGTTATATTGATAATATTGGGAGTAATAAGTATAATCATTATAGTTCTAGCGATAATAACTGTGTAATGTGGGTAATAATGCATGTTATATTGATAACATTGGGAGTAATAAGTATAATTATTATAGTTCTAGCGACAATCACAGTATAATGGGGGTAATAATGCATCTTATATTGAAAAAAATAAAAGTACTAAGTATAATTATTATAGTTCTAGCGATAATAACTGTATAATGTGGGTAGTAATGCATGTTATATTGATAATAATAAAAGCAGTAAGTATAATTATTATAGATGTAGCGATAATAATTGTATAATATGGGTAATAATGCATGTTATATTGATAATATTGGGAATAATAGGTATAATTATTATAGTTCTAGCGATAATAACTGTATAATATGGGTAATAATGCATGTTACATTGATAATATTGGGAACAATAAGTATAATTATTGTAGTTCTAGCGATAATTACAGTATAATGTGGGTAATAGTGCATGTTATATTGATAATATTGGGAGTAATGAGTATAATTATGATAGTTCTAGCGATAATAACTGTGTAATGTGGGTAATAATGCATGTTATATTGATAATATTTGGAATAATAAGTATAATTATTATAGATCTAGAGATGACAACTGTATAGTATGGGTAATAATGCATGTTATATTGATAATATTGGGAATAATAAGTATAATTACTATAGTTCTAGCGATAATTACAGTATAATGTGGGTAATAGTGCATGTTATATTGATAATATTGGGAATAATAAGTATAATTATTATAGATCTAGAGATAACAACTGTATAGTATGGGTAATAATGGATGTTATAATGATAATAATAAAAGTACTAAGTATAATTATTATTGTCCTAGCGATAATAACTGCATAATGTGGGTAATAATGCATGTTATATTGATAATATTGGGAGTAATAAGTATAATTACTATAGTTCTAGCGATAATAACTGTATAATATGGGTAATAATGCATTATATTGATAATATTGGGAATAATAAGTATAATTACTATAGTTCTAGCGATAATAACTGTATAATATGGGTAATAATGCATGTTATATTGATAATATTGGGAATAATAAGTATAATTACTATAGTTCTAGCGATAATTACAGTATAATGTGGGTAATAGTGCATGTTATATTGATAATATTGGGAGTAATGAGTATAATTCCTATAGTTCCAGCGATAATAACTGTATAATGTGGGTAATAATGCATGTTATATTGATAATATTGGGAATAATAAGTATAATTATTATAGATCTAGAGATGACAACTGTATAGTATGGGTAATAATGGATGTTATAATGATAATAGTAAAAGTGCTAAGTATAATTATTATAGTTCTAGCGATAATAACTGTATAATGTGGGTAAAAATGCATGTTATATTGATAATATTGGGAGCAATAAGTATAATTACTATAGTTCTAGCGATGATTACAGTATAATGCGGGTAATAGTGCATGTTATATTGATAATATTGGGAGTAATGAGTATAATTCTTATAGTTCTAGCGATAATAACTGTATAATGTGGGTAATAATGCATGTTCTATTGATAATATTAGGAATAATAAGTATAATTATTATAGATCTAGAGATTACAACTGTATTGTATGGGTAATAATGGATGTTACAATGATAATAATAAAAGTGCTAAGTATAGTTATTATAGTCCTAGCTATAATAACTGTATAATGTGGGTAATAATGCATGTTATATTGATAATATTGGGAGTAATAAGTATAATTATTACAGTTCTAGCGATAATAACTGTATAATGTGGGTAATAATGCCTGTTATATTGATAATAATAAAAGTAGTAAGTATAATTATTATAGATGTAGCGATAATAACTGTATAACATGGGTAATAATGCATGTTATATTGATAATATTGGGAGTAATAAGTATAATTATTATAGTTCTAGCGATAATAACTGTATAATGTGGGTAATAATGCATGTTATATTGATAATAATAAAAGTAGTAAGTATAATTATTATAGATGTAGCGATAATCACTGTATAACATGGGTAATAATGCATGTTATATTGATAATATTGGGAGTAATGAGTATAATTCTTTTAGTTCTAGCGATAATAACTGTATAATGTGGGTAATAATGCATGTTGTATTGATAATATTGGGAATAATAGGTATAATTATTATAGTTCTAGCGATAATAACTGTATAATGTGGGTAATAATGTATCTTATATTGAAAATAATAAAAGTAATAAGTATAATTATTATAGTTCTAGCGATAATAACTGTATAATGTGGGTAATAATGCATGTTATATTGATAATAATAAAAGTAGTAAATGTAATTATTATAGATGTAGCGATAATAACTGTATAATATGGGTAATAATGCATGTTGTATTGATAATATTGGGAATAATAGGTATAATTATTATAGTTCTAGCGATAATAACTGTATAATATGGGTAATAATGCATGTTATATTGATAATATTGGGAATAATAAGTATAATTACTATAGTACTAGCGATAATTACAGTATAATGTGGGTAATAATGCATGTTATATTGATAATATTGGGAGTAATAAGTATAATCATTATAGTTCTAGCGATAATAACTGTGTAATGTGGGTAATAATGCATGTTATATTGATAACATTGGGAGTAATAAGTATAATTATTATAGTTCTAGCGACAATCACAGTATAATGGGGGTAATAATGCATCTTATATTGAAAAAAATAAAAGTACTAAGTATAATTATTATAGTTCTAGCGATAATAACTGTATAATGTGGGTAGTAATGCATGTTATATTGATAATAATAAAAGCAGTAAGTATAATTATTATAGATGTAGCGATAATAATTGTATAATATGGGTAATAATGCATGTTATATTGATAATATTGGGAATAATAGGTATAATTATTATAGTTCTAGCGATAATAACTGTATAATATGGGTAATAATGCATGTTACATTGATAATATTGGGAACAATAAGTATAATTATTGTAGTTCTAGCGATAATTACAGTATAATGTGGGTAATAGTGCATGTTATATTGATAATATTGGGAGTAATGAGTATAATTATGATAGTTCTAGCGATAATAACTGTGTAATGTGGGTAATAATGCATGTTATATTGATAATATTTGGAATAATAAGTATAATTATTATAGATCTAGAGATGACAACTGTATAGTATGGGTAATAATGCATGTTATATTGATAATATTGGGAATAATAAGTATAATTACTATAGTTCTAGCGATAATTACAGTATAATGTGGGTAATAGTGCATGTTATATTGATAATATTGGGAATAATAAGTATAATTATTATAGATCTAGAGATAACAACTGTATAGTATGGGTAATAATGGATGTTATAATGATAATAATAAAAGTACTAAGTATAATTATTATTGTCCTAGCGATAATAACTGCATAATGTGGGTAATAATGCATGTTATATTGATAATATTGGGAGTAATAAGTATAATTACTATAGTTCTAGCGATAATAACTGTATAATATGGGTAATAATGCATTATATTGATAATATTGGGAATAATAAGTATAATTACTATAGTTCTAGCGATAATAACTGTATAATATGGGTAATAATGCATGTTATATTGATAATATTGGGAATAATAAGTATAATTACTATAGTTCTAGCGATAATTACAGTATAATGTGGGTAATAGTGCATGTTATATTGATAATATTGGGAGTAATGAGTATAATTCTTATAGTTCCAGCGATAATAACTGTATAATGTGGGTAATAATGCATGTTATATTGATAATATTGGGAATAATAAGTATAATTATTATAGATCTAGAGATAACAACTGTATAGTATGGGTAATAATGGATGTTATAATGATAATAATAAAAGTACTAAGTATAATTATTATTGTCCTAGCGATAATAACTGCATAATGTGGGTAATAATGCATGTTATATTGATAATATTGGGAGTAATAAGTATAATTACTATAGTTCTAGCGATAATAACTGTATAATATGGGTAATAATGCATTATATTGATAATATTGGGAATAATAAGTATAATTACTATAGTTCTAGCGATAATAACTGTATAATATGGGTAATAATGCATGTTATATTGATAATATTGGGAATAATAAGTATAATTACTATAGTTCTAGCGATAATTACAGTATAATGTGGGTAATAGTGCATGTTATATTGATAATATTGGGAGTAATGAGTATAATTCCTATAGTTCCAGCGATAATAACTGTATAATGTGGGTAATAATGCATGTTATATTGATAATATTGGGAATAATAAGTATAATTATTATAGATCTAGAGATGACAACTGTATAGTATGGGTAATAATGGATGTTATAATGATAATAGTAAAAGTGCTAAGTATAATTATTATAGTTCTAGCGATAATAACTGTATAATGTGGGTAAAAATGCATGTTATATTGATAATATTGGGAGCAATAAGTATAATTACTATAGTTCTAGCGATGATTACAGTATAATGCGGGTAATAGTGCATGTTATATTGATAATATTGGGAGTAATGAGTATAATTCTTATAGTTCTAGCGATAATAACTGTATAATGTGGGTAATAATGCATGTTCTATTGATAATATTAGGAATAATAAGTATAATTATTATAGATCTAGAGATTACAACTGTATTGTATGGGTAATAATGGATGTTACAATGATAATAATAAAAGTGCTAAGTATAGTTATTATAGTCCTAGCTATAATAACTGTATAATGTGGGTAATAATGCATGTTATATTGATAATATTGGGAGTAATAAGTATAATTATTACAGTTCTAGCGATAATAACTGTATAATGTGGGTAATAATGCCTGTTATATTGATAATAATAAAAGTAGTAAGTATAATTATTATAGATGTAGCGATAATAACTGTATAACATGGGTAATAATGCATGTTATATTGATAATATTGGGAATAATAAGTATAATTATTATAGTTCTAGCGATAATTACAGTATAATGTGGGTAATAATGCATGTTATATTGATAATAATAAAAGTAGTAAATATAATTATTATAGATGTAGCGATAATAACTGTATAATATGGGTAATAATGCATGTTATATTGATAATATTGGGAATAATAAGTATAATTACTATAGTTCTAGCGATAATTACAGTATAATGTGGGTAATAGTGCATGTTATATTGATCACATTGGGAGTAATGAGTATAATTCTTTTAGTTCTAGCGATAATAACTGTATAATGTGGGTAATAATGCATGTTATATTGATAATATTGGGAATAATAGGTATAATTATTATAGTTCTAGCGATAATAACTGTATAATGTGGGTAATAATGCATCTTATATTGATAATAATAAAAGCAGTAAGTATAATTATTATAGATGTAGCGATAATAATTGTATAATATGGGTAATAATGCATGTTATATTGATAATATTGGGAATAATAAGTATAATCATTATAGTTCTAGCGATAATAACTGTGTAATGTGGGTAATAATGCATGTTATATTGATAACATTGGGAGTAATAAGTATAATTATTATAGTTCTAGCGACAATCACAGTATAATGGGGGTAATAATGCATCTTATATTGAAAAAAATAAAAGTACTAAGTATAATTATTATAGTTCTAGCGATAATAACTGTATAATGTGGGTAGTAATGCATGTTATATTGATAATAATAAAAGCAGTAAGTATAATTATTATAGATGTAGCGATAATAATTGTATAATATGGGTAATAATGCATGTTATATTGATAATATTGGGAATAATAGGTATAATTATTATAGTTCTAGCGATAATAACTGTATAATATGGGTAATAATGCATGTTACATTGATAATATTGGGAACAATAAGTATAATTATTGTAGTTCTAGCGATAATTACAGTATAATGTGGGTAATAGTGCATGTTATATTGATAATATTGGGAGTAATGAGTATAATTATGATAGTTCTAGCGATAATAACTGTGTAATGTGGGTAATAATGCATGTTATATTGATAATATTTGGAATAATAAGTATAATTATTATAGATCTAGAGATGACAACTGTATAGTATGGGTAATAATGCATGTTATATTGATAATATTGGGAATAATAAGTATAATTACTATAGTTCTAGCGATAATTACAGTATAATGTGGGTAATAGTGCATGTTATATTGATAATATTGGGAATAATAAGTATAATTATTATAGATCTAGAGATAACAACTGTATAGTATGGGTAATAATGGATGTTATAATGATAATAATAAAAGTACTAAGTATAATTATTATTGTCCTAGCGATAATAACTGCATAATGTGGGTAATAATGCATGTTATATTGATAATATTGGGAGTAATAAGTATAATTACTATAGTTCTAGCGATAATAACTGTATAATATGGGTAATAATGCATTATATTGATAATATTGGGAATAATAAGTATAATTACTATAGTTCTAGCGATAATAACTGTATAATATGGGTAATAATGCATGTTATATTGATAATATTGGGAATAATAAGTATAATTACTATAGTTCTAGCGATAATTACAGTATAATGTGGGTAATAGTGCATGTTATATTGATAATATTGGGAGTAATGAGTATAATTCTTATAGTTCCAGCGATAATAACTGTATAATGTGGGTAATAATGCATGTTATATTGATAATATTGGGAATAATAAGTATAATTATTATAGATCTAGAGATAACAACTGTATAGTATGGGTAATAATGGATGTTATAATGATAATAATAAAAGTACTAAGTATAATTATTATTGTCCTAGCGATAATAACTGCATAATGTGGGTAATAATGCATGTTATATTGATAATATTGGGAGTAATAAGTATAATTACTATAGTTCTAGCGATAATAACTGTATAATATGGGTAATAATGCATTATATTGATAATATTGGGAATAATAAGTATAATTACTATAGTTCTAGCGATAATAACTGTATAATATGGGTAATAATGCATGTTATATTGATAATATTGGGAATAATAAGTATAATTACTATAGTTCTAGCGATAATTACAGTATAATGTGGGTAATAGTGCATGTTATATTGATAATATTGGGAGTAATGAGTATAATTCCTATAGTTCCAGCGATAATAACTGTATAATGTGGGTAATAATGCATGTTATATTGATAATATTGGGAATAATAAGTATAATTATTATAGATCTAGAGATGACAACTGTATAGTATGGGTAATAATGGATGTTATAATGATAATAGTAAAAGTGCTAAGTATAATTATTATAGTTCTAGCGATAATAACTGTATAATGTGGGTAAAAATGCATGTTATATTGATAATATTGGGAGCAATAAGTATAATTACTATAGTTCTAGCGATGATTACAGTATAATGCGGGTAATAGTGCATGTTATATTGATAATATTGGGAGTAATGAGTATAATTCTTATAGTTCTAGCGATAATAACTGTATAATGTGGGTAATAATGCATGTTCTATTGATAATATTAGGAATAATAAGTATAATTATTATAGATCTAGAGATTACAACTGTATTGTATGGGTAATAATGGATGTTACAATGATAATAATAAAAGTGCTAAGTATAGTTATTATAGTCCTAGCTATAATAACTGTATAATGTGGGTAATAATGCATGTTATATTGATAATATTGGGAGTAATAAGTATAATTATTACAGTTCTAGCGATAATAACTGTATAATGTGGGTAATAATGCCTGTTATATTGATAATAATAAAAGTAGTAAGTATAATTATTATAGATGTAGCGATAATAACTGTATAACATGGGTAATAATGCATGTTATATTGATAATATTGGGAATAATAAGTATAATTATTATAGTTCTAGCGATAATTACAGTATAATGTGGGTAATAATGCATGTTATATTGATAATAATAAAAGTAGTAAATATAATTATTATAGATGTAGCGATAATAACTGTATAATATGGGTAATAATGCATGTTATATTGATAATATTGGGAATAATAAGTATAATTACTATAGTTCTAGCGATAATTACAGTATAATGTGGGTAATAGTGCATGTTATATTGATCACATTGGGAGTAATGAGTATAATTCTTTTAGTTCTAGCGATAATAACTGTATAATGTGGGTAATAATGCATGTTATATTGATAATATTGGGAATAATAGGTATAATTATTATAGTTCTAGCGATAATAACTGTATAATGTGGGTAATAATGCATCTTATATTGATAATAATAAAAGCAGTAAGTATAATTATTATAGATGTAGCGATAATAATTGTATAATATGGGTAATAATGCATGTTATATTGATAATATTGGGAATAATAAGTATAGTTATTATAGTCCTAGCGATAATAACTGTATAATGTGGGTAATAATGCATGTTATATTGATAATATTGGGAGTAATAAGTATAATTATTATAGTTCTAGCGATAATAACTGTATAATGTGGGTAATAATGCATGTTATATTGATAATAATAAAAGTAGTAAGTATAATTATTATAGATGTAGCGATAATCACTGTATAACATGGGTAATAATGCATGTTATATTGATAATATTGGGAGTAATGAGTATAATTCTTTTAGTTCTAGCGATAATAACTGTATAATGTGGGTAATAATGCATGTTGTATTGATAATATTGGGAATAATTGGTATAATTATTATAGTTCTAGCGATAATAACTGTATAATGTGGGTAATAATGTATCTTATATTGAAAATAATAAAAGTAATAAGTATAATTATTATAGTTCTAGCGATAATAACTGTATAATGTGGGTAATAATGCATGTTATATTGATAATAATAAAAGTAGTAAATGTAATTATTATAGATGTAGCGATAATAACTGTATAATATGGGTAATAATGCATGTTGTATTGATAATATTGGGAATAATAGGTATAATTATTAGAGTTCTAGCGATAATAACTGTATAATATGGGTAATAATGCATGTTATATTGATAATATTGGGAATAATAAGTATAATTACTATAGTACTAGCGATAATTACAGTATAATGTGGGTAATAATGCATGTTATATTGATAATATTGGGAGTAATAAGTATAATCATTATAGTTCTAGCGATAATAACTGTGTAATGTGGGTAATAATGCATGTTATATTGATAACATTGGGAGTAATAAGTATAATTATTATAGTTCTAGCGACAATCACAGTATAATGGGGGTAATAATGCATCTTATATTGAAAAAAATAAAAGTACTAAGTATAATTATTATAGTTCTAGCGATAATAACTGTATAATGTGGGTAGTAATGCATGTTATATTGATAATAATAAAAGCAGTAAGTATAATTATTATAGATGTAGCGATAATAATTGTATAATATGGGTAATAATGCATGTTATATTGATAATATTGGGAATAATAGGTATAATTATTATAGTTCTAGCGATAATAACTGTATAATATGGGTAATAATGCATGTTACATTGATAATATTGGGAACAATAAGTATAATTATTGTAGTTCTAGCGATAATTACAGTATAATGTGGGTAATAGTGCATGTTATATTGATAATATTGGGAGTAATGTGTATAATTATGATAGTTCTAGCGATAATAACTGTGTAATGTGGGTAATAATGAATGTTATATTGATAATATTTGGAATAATAAGTATAATTATTATAGATCTAGAGATGACAACTGTATAGTATGGGTAATAATGCATGTTATATTGATAATATTGGGAATAATAAGTATAATTACTATAGTTCTAGCGATAATTACAGTATAATGTGGGTAATAGTGCATGTTATATTGATAATATTGGGAATAATAAGTATAATTATTATAGATCTAGAGATAACAACTGTATAGTATGGGTAATAATGGATGTTATAATGATAATAATAAAAGTACTAAGTATAATTATTATTGTCCTAGCGATAATAACTGCATAATGTGGGTAATAATGCATGTTATATTGATAATATTGGGAGTAATAAGTATAATTACTATAGTTCTAGCGATAATAACTGTATAATATGGGTAATAATGCATTATATTGATAATATTGGGAATAATAAGTATAATTACTATAGTTCTAGCGATAATAACTGTACAATATGGGTAATAATGCATGTTATATTGATAATATTGGGAATAATAAGTATAATTACTATAGTTCTAGCGATAATTACAGTATAATGTGGGTAATAGTGCATGTTATATTGATAATATTGGGAGTAATGAGTATAATTCTTATAGTTCCAGCGATAATAACTGTATAATGTGGGTAATAATGCATGTTATATTGATAATATTGGGAATAATAAGTATAATTATTATAGATCTAGAGATAACAACTGTATAGTATGGGTAATAATGGATGTTATAATGATAATAATAAAAGTACTAAGTATAATTATTATTGTCCTAGCGATAATAACTGCATAATGTGGGTAATAATGCATGTTATATTGATAATATTGGGAGTAATAAGTATAATTACTATAGTTCTAGCGATAATAACTGTATAATATGGGTAATAATGCATTATATTGATAATATTGGGAATAATAAGTATAATTACTATAGTTCTAGCGATAATAACTGTATAATATGGGTAATAATGCATGTTATATTGATAATATTGGGAATAATAAGTATAATTACTATAGTTCTAGCGATAATTACAGTATAATGTGGGTAATAGTGCATGTTATATTGATAATATTGGGAGTAATGAGTATAATTCTTATAGTTCCAGCGACAATAACTGTATAATGTGGGTAATAATGCATGTTATATTGATAATATTGGGAATAATAAGTATAATTATTATAGATCTAGAGATGACAACTGTATAGTATGGGTAATAATGGATGTTATAATGATAATAGTAAAAGTGCTAAGTATAATTATTATAGTTCTAGCGATAATAACTGTATAATGTGGGTAATAATGCATGTTATATTGATAATATTGGGAATAATAGGTATAATTATTATATTCTAGCGATAATAACTGTATAATATGGGTAATAATGGATGTTATATTGATAATATCGGGAGTAATGAGTATAATTATTATAGTTCTAGCGATAATAACTGTATAATGTGGGTAATAATGCATGTTATATTGACAATGATAAAAGTAATAAGTATAATTATTATAATACTAGAGATAATAACAGTATAATGTGGGTAATAATGCATGTTATATTGATAATATTGGGAGTAATAAGTATAATTACTATAGTTCTAGCGATAATAACTGTATAATATGGGTAATAATGCATGTTATATTGATAATATTGGGAATAATAAGTATAATTACTATAGTTCTAGCGATAATTACAGTATAATGTGGGTAATAATGCATGTTATATTGATAATATTGGGAGTAATAAGTATAATCATTATAGTTCTAGCGATAATAACTGTGTAATGTGGGTAATAATGCATGTTATATTGATAACATTGGGAGTAATAAGTATAATTATTATAGTTCTAGCGACAATCACAGTATAATGGGGGTAATAATGCATCTTATATTGAAAAAAATAAAAGTACTAAGTATAATTATTATAGTTCTAGCGATAATAACTGTATAATGTGGGTAGTAATGCATGTTATATTGATAATAATAAAAGCAGTAAGTATAATTATTATAGATGTAGCGATAATAATTGTATAATATGGGTAATAATGCATGTTATATTGATAATATTGGGAATAATAGGTATAATTATTATAGTTCTAGCGATAATAACTGTATAATATGGGTAATAATGCATGTTACATTGATAATATTGGGAACAATAAGTATAATTATTGTAGTTCTAGCGATAATTACAGTATAATGTGGGTAATAGTGCATGTTATATTGATAATATTGGGAGTAATTAGTATAATTCTTATAGTTCTAGCGATAATAACTGTATAATGAGGGGAAATAATGCATGTTATATTGATAATATTGGGAATAATAAGTATAATTATTATAGATCTAGAGATGACAACTGTATAGTATGGGTAATAATGGATGTTATGTTGATAATAATAAAAGTACTAAGTATAATTATTATAGTTCTAGCGATAATAACTGTATAATGTGGGTAATAATGCATGTTATATTGATAATATTGGGAGTAATAAGTATAATTATTATAGTTCTAGCGATAATAACAGTATAATGTGGGTAATAGTGCATGTTATATTGATAATATTGGGAGTAACGAGTATAATTCTTATAGTTCTAGCGGTAATAACTGTATAATGTGGGTAATAATGCATGTTATATTGTTAATATTGGGAATAATAGGTATAATTATTATAGTTCTAGCGATAATAACTGTATAATGTGGGTACTAATGCATCTTACATTGATAATAATAAAAGCAGTAAGTATAATTATTATAGATGTAGCGATAATAATTGTATAATGTGGGTAATAATGCATGTTATATTGATAATATTGGGAGTAATAAGTATAATTATTATAGTTCTAGCGATAATAACAGTATAATGTGGGTAATAGTGCATGTTATATTGATAATATTGGGAGTAATGAGTATAATTCTTATAGTTCTAGCGGTAATAACTGTATAATGTGGGTAATAATGCATGTTATATTGATAATATTGGGAATAATAGGTATAATTATTATAGTTCTACCGATAATAACTGTATAATGTGGGTAATAATGCATCTTACATTGATAATAATAAAAGCAGTAAGTATAATTATTATAGATGTAGCGATAATAATTGTATAATGTGGATAATAATGCATGTTATATTGATAATATTGGGAGTAATAAGTATAATTACTATAGTTCTAGCTATAATAACTGTATAATATGGGTAATAATGCATGTTATATTGATAATATTGGGAATAATAAGAATAGTTACTATAGTTCTAGCGATAATTACAGTATAATGTGGGTAATAGTGCATGTTATATTGATAATATTGGGAGTAATGAGTATAATTCTTATAGTTCTAGCGATAATAACTGTATAATGTGGGTAATAATGCATGTTATATTGATAATATTTGGAATAATAAGTATAATTATTATAGATCTAGAGATGACAACTGTATAGTATGGGTAATAATGGATGTTATAATGATAACAATAAAAGTGCTAAGTATAGTTATTATAGTCCTAGCGATAATAACTGTATAATGTGGGTAAAAATGCATGTTATATTGATAATATTGGGAGCAATAAGTATAATTACTATAGTTCTAGCGATGATTACAGTATAATGCGGGTAATAGTGCATGTTATATTGATAATATTGGGAGTAATGAGTATAATTCTTATAGTTCTAGCGATAATAACTGTATAATGTGGGTAATAATGCATGTTATATTGATAATATTAGGAATAATAAGTATAATTATTATAGATCTAGAGATTACAACTGTATTGTATGGGTAATAATGGATGTTATAATGATAATAATAAAAGTGCTAAGTATAGTTATTATAGTCCTAGCGATAATAACTGTATAATGTGGGTAAAAATGCATGTTATATTGATAATATTGGGAGCAATAAGTATAATTACTATAGTTCTAGCGATAATTACAGTATAATGTGGGTAATAGTGCATGTTATATTGATAATATTGGGAGTAATGAGTATAATTCTTATAGTTCTAGCGATAATAACTGTATAATGTGGGTAATAGTGCATGTTATATTGATAATATTGGGAATAATAAGTATAATTATTATAGATCTAGAGATGACAACTGTATAGTATGGGTAATAATGGATGTTATAATGATAATAATAAAAGTGCTAAGTATAGTTATTATAGTCCTAGCGATAATAACTGTATAATGTGGGTAAAAATGCATGTTATATTGATAATATTGGGAATAATAGGTATAATTATTATATTCTAGCGATAATAACTGTATAATATGGGTAATAATGGATGTTATATTGATAATATCGGGAGTAATGAGTATAATTATTATAGTTCTAGCGATAATAACTGTATAGTGTGGGTAATAATGCATGTTATATTGACAATGATAAAAGTAATAAGTATAATTATTATAATACTAGAGATAATAACAGTATAATGTGGGTAATAATGCATGTTATATTGATAATATTGGGAGTAATAAGTATAATTACTATAGTTCTAGCTATAATAACTGTATAATATGGGTAATAATGCATGTTATATTGATAATATTGGGAATAATAAGTATAATTACTATAGTTCTAGCGATAATTACAGTATAATGTGGGTAATAGTGCATGTTATATTGATAATATTGGGAGTAATGAGTATAATTCTTATAGTTCCAGCGATAATAACTGTATAATGTGGATAATAATGCATGTTATATTGATAATATTGGGAATAATAAGAATAGTTACTATAGTTCTAGCGATAATTACAGTATAATGTGGGTAATAGTGCATGTTATATTGATAATATTGGGAGTAATGAGTATAATTCTTATAGTTCTAGCGATAATAACTGTATAATGTGGGTAATAATGCATGTTATATTGATAATATTTGGAATAATAAGTATAATTATTATAGATCTAGAGATGACAACTGTATAGTATGGGTAATAATGGATGTTATAATGATAACAATAAAAGTGCTAAGTATAGTTATTATAGTCCTAGCGATAATAACTGTATAATGTGGGTAAAAATGCATGTTATATTGATAATATTGGGAGCAATAAGTATAATTACTATAGTTCTAGCGATGATTACAGTATAATGCGGGTAATAGTGCATGTTATATTGATAATATTGGGAGTAATGAGTATAATTCTTATAGTTCTAGCGATAATAACTGTATAATGTGGGTAATAATGCATGTTATATTGATAATATTAGGAATAATAAGTATAATTATTATAGATCTAGAGATTACAACTGTATTGTATGGGTAATAATGGATGTTATAATGATAATAATAAAAGTGCTAAGTATAGTTATTATAGTCCTAGCGATAATAACTGTATAATGTGGGTAAAAATGCATGTTATATTGATAATATTGGGAGCAATAAGTATAATTACTATAGTTCTAGCGATAATTACAGTATAATGTGGGTAATAGTGCATGTTATATTGATAATATTGGGAGTAATGAGTATAATTCTTATAGTTCTAGCGATAATAACTGTATAATGTGGGTAATAGTGCATGTTATGTTGATAATATTGGGAATAATAAGTATAATTATTATAGATCTAGAGATGACAACTGTATAGTATGGGTAATAATGGATGTTATAATGATAATAATAAAAGTGCTAAGTATAGTTATTATAGTCCTAGCGATAATAACTGTATAATGTGGGTAAAAATGCATGTTATATTGATAATATTGGGAATAATAGGTATAATTATTATATTCTAGCGATAATAACTGTATAATATGGGTAATAATGGATGTTATATTGATAATATCGGGAGTAATGAGTATAATTATTATAGTTCTAGCGATAATAACTGTATAGTGTGGGTAATAATGCATGTTATATTGACAATGATAAAAGTAATAAGTATAATTATTATAATACTAGAGATAATAACAGTATAATGTGGGTAATAATGCATGTTATATTGATAATATTGGGAGTAATAAGTATAATTACTATAGTTCTAGCGATAATAACTGTATAATATGGGTAATAATGCATGTTATATTGATAATATTGGGAATAATAAGTATAATTACTATAGTTCTAGCGATAATTACAGTATAATGTGGGTAATAGTGCATGTTATATTGATAATATTGGGAGTAATGAGTATAATTCTTATAGTTCCAGCGATAATAACTGTATAATGTGGATAATAATGCATGTTATATTGATAATATTGGGAATAATAAGTATAATTATTATAGATCTAGAGATGACAACTGTATAGTATGGGTAATAATGGATGTTATAATGATAATAATAAAAGTGCTAAGTATAGTTATTATAGTCCTAGCGATAATAACTGTATAATGTGGGTAATAATGCAAGTTATATTGATAATATTGGGAGTAATAAGTATAATTATTACAGTTCTAGCGATAATAACTGTATAATGTGGGTAATAATGCATGTTATATTGATAATAATAAAAGTAGTAAGTATAATTATTATAGATGTAGCGATAATAACTGTATAACATGGGTAATAATGCATGTTATATTGATAATATTGGGAATAATAAGTATAATTATTATAGTTCTAGCGATAATTACAGTATAATGTGGGTAATAGTGCATGTTATATTGATCACATTGGGAGTAATGAGTATAATTCTTTTAGTTCTAGCGATAATAACTGTATAATGTGGGTAATAATGCATGTTATATTGATAATATTGGGAATAATAGGTATAATTATTATAGTTCTAGCGATAATAACTGTATAATGTGGGTAATAATGCATGTTATATTGATAATAATAAAAGTAGTAAATATAATTATTATAGATGTAGCGATAATAACTGTATAATATGGGTAATAATGCATGTTATATTGATAATATTGGGAATAATAAGTATAATTACTATAGTTCTAGCGATAATTACAGTATAATGTGGGTAATAGTGCATGTTATATTGATCACATTGGGAGTAATGAGTATAATTCTTTTAGTTCTAGCGATAATAACTGTATAATGTGGGTAATAATGCATGTTATATTGATAATATTGGGAATAATAGGTATAATTATTATAGTTCTAGCGATAATAACTGTATAATGTGGGTAATAATGCATCTTATATTGATAATAATAAAAGCAGTAAGTATAATTATTATAGATGTAGCGATAATAATTGTATAATATGGGTAATAATGCATGTTATATTGATAATATTGGGAATAATAAGTATAGTTATTATAGTCCTAGCGATAATAACTGTATAATGTGGGTAATAATGCGTGTTATATTGATAATATTGGGAGTAATAAGTATAATTATTATAGTTCTAGCGATAATAACTGTATAATGTGGGTAATAATGCATGTTATATTGATAATAATAAAAGTAGTAAGTATAATTATTATAGATGTAGCGATAATCACTGTATAACATGGGTAATAATGCATGTTATATTGATAATATTGGGAGTAATGAGTATAATTCTTTTAGTTCTAGCGATAATAACTGTATGATGTGGGTAATAATGCATGTTGTATTGATAATATTGGGAATAATAGGTATAATTATTATAGTTCTAGCGATAATAACTGTATAATGTGGGTAATAATGTATCTTATATTGAAAATAATAAAAGTAATAAGTATAATTATTATAGTTCTAGCGATAATAACTGTATAATGTGGGTAATAATGCATGTTATATTGATAATAATAAAAGTAGTAAATGTAATTATTATAGATGTAGCGATAATAACTGTATAATATGGGTAATAATGCATGTTGTATTGATAATATTGGAAATAATAGGTATAATTATTATAGTTCTAGCGATAATAACTGTATAATGTGGGTAATAATGTATCTTATATTGAAAATAATAAAAGTAATAAGTATAATTATTATAGTTCTAGCGATAATAACTGTATAATGTGGGTAATAATGCATGTTATATTGATAATAATAAAAGTAGTAAATGTAATTATTATAGATGTAGCGATAATAACTGTATAATATGGGTAATAATGCATGTTATATTGATAATATTGGGAATAATAAGTATAATTACTATAGTTCTAGCGATAATTACAGTATAATGTGGGTAATAGTGCATGTTATATTGATAACATTGGGAATAATAAGTATAATTATTATAGATCTAGAGATAACAACTGTATAGTATGGGTAATAATGGATGTTATAATGATAATAATAAAAGTACTAAGTATAATTATTATTGTCCTAGCGATAATAACTGTATAATGTGTGTAATAATGCATGTTATATTGATAATATTGGGAGTAATAAGTATAATTACTATAGTTCTAGCGATAATAACTGTATAATATGGGTAATAATGCATGTTATATTGATAATATTGGGAGTAATAAGTATAATCATTATAGTTCTAGCGATAATAACTGTGTAATGTGGGTAATAATGCATGTTATATTGATAACATTGGGAGTAATAAGTATAATTATTATAGTTCTAGCGACAATCACAGTATAATGGGGGTAATAATGCATCTTATATTGAAAAAAATAAAAGTACTAAGTATAATTATTATAGTTCTAGCGATAATAACTGTATAATGTGGGTAGTAATGCATGTTATATTGATAATAATAAAAGCAGTAAGTATAATTATTATAGATGTAGCGATAATAATTGTATAATATGGGTAATAATGCATGTTATATTGATAATATTGGGAATAATAGGTATAATTATTATAGTTCTAGCGATAATAACTGTATAATATGGGTAATAATGCATGTTACATTGATAATATTGGGAACAATAAGTATAATTATTATAGTTCTAGCGATAATTACAGTATAATGTGGGTAATAGTGCATGTTATATTGATAATATTGGGAGTAATTAGTATAATTCTTATAGTTCTAGCGATAATAACTGTATAATGAGGGGAAATAATGCATGTTATATTGATAATATTGGGAATAATAAGTATAATTATTATAGATCTAGAGATGACAACTGTATAGTATGGGTAATAATGGATGTTATGTTGATAATAATAAAAGTACTAAGTATAATTATTATAGTTCTAGCGATAATAACTGTATAATGTGGGTAATAATGCATGTTATATTGATAATATTGGGAGTAATAAGTATAATTATTATAGTTCTAGCGATAATAACAGTATAATGTGGGTAATAGTGCATGTTATATTGATAATATTGGGAGTAATGAGTATAATTCTTATAGTTCTAGCGGTAATAACTGTATAATGTGGGTAATAATGCATGTTATATTGATAATATTGGGAATAATAGGTATAATTATTATAGTTCTAGCGATAATAACTGTATAATGTGGGTAATAATGCATCTTACATTGATAATAATAAAAGCAGTAAGTATAATTATTATAGATGTAGCGATAATAATTGTATAATGTGGGTAATAATGCATGTTATATTGATAATATTGGGAGTAATAAGTATAATTATTATAGTTCTAGCGATAATAACAGTATACTGTGGGTAATAGTGCATGTTATATTGATAATATTGGGAGTAATGAGAATAATTCTTATAGTTCTAGCGGTAATAACTGTATAATGTGGGTAATAATGCATGTTATATTGATAATATTGGGAATAATAGGTATAATTATTATAGTTCTAGCGATAATAACCGTATAATGTGGGTAATAATGCATCTTACATTTATAATAATAAAAGCAGTAAGTATAATTATTATAGATGTAGCGATAATAATTGTATAATGTGGGTAATAATGCATGTTATATTGATAATATTGGGAGTAATAAGTATAATTACTATAGTTCTAGCTATAATAACTGTATAATATGGGTAATAATGCATGTTATATTGATAATATTGGGAATAATAAGTATAGTTACTATAGTTCTAGCGATAATTACAGTATAATGTGGGTAATAGTGCATGTTATATTGATAATATTGGGAGTAATGAGTATAATTCTTATAGTTCTAGCGATAATAACTGTATAATGTGGGTAATAATGCATGTTATATTGATAATATTTGGAACAATAAGTATAATTATTATAGATCTAGAGATGACAACTGTATAGTATGGGTAATAATGGATGTTATAATGATAACAATAAAAGTGCTAAGTATAGTTATTATAGTCCTAGCGATAATAACTGTATAATGTGGGTAAAAATGCATGTTATATTGATAATATTGGGAGCAATAAGTATAATTACTATAGTTCTAGCGATGATTACAGTATAATGCGGGTAATAGTGCATGTTATATTGATAATATTGGGAGTAATGAGTATAATTGTTATAGTTCTAGCGATAATAACTGTATAATGTGGGTAATAATGCATGTTATATTGATAATATTAGGAATAATAAGTATAATTATTATAGATCTAGAGATTACAACTGTATTGTATGGGTAATAATGGATGTTATAATGATAATAATAAAAGTGCTAAGTATAGTTATTATAGTCCTAGCGATAATAACTGTATAATGTGGGTAAAAATGCATGTTATATTGATAATATTGGGAGCAATAAGTATAATTACTATAGTTCTAGCGATAATTACAGTATAATGTGGGTAATAGTGCATGTTATATTGATAATATTGGGAGTAATGAGTATAATTCTTATAGTTCTAGCGATAATAACTGTATAATGTGGGTAATAGTGCATGTTATATTGATAATATTGGGAATAATAAGTATAATTATTATAGATCTAGAGATGACAACTGTATAGTATGGGTAATAATGGATGTTATAATGATAATAATAAAAGTGCTAAGTATAATTATTATAGTCCTAGCGATAATAACTGTATAATGTGGGTAATAATGCACGTTATATTGATAATATTGGGAGTAATAAGTATAATTACTATAGTTCCATCGATAATAACTGTATAATATGGGTAATAATGCATGTTATATTGATAATATTGGGAATAATAAGTATAGTTATTATAGTCCTAGCGATAATAACTGTATAATGTGGGTAATAATGCATGTTATATTGATAATATTGGGAGTAATAAGTATAATTATTATAGTTCTAGCGATAATAACTGTATAATGTGGGTAATAATGCATGTTATATTGATAATAATAGAAGTAGTAAGTATAATTATTATAGATGTAGCGATAATCACTGTATAACATGGGTAATAATGCATGTTATATTGATAATATTGGGAGTAATGAGTATAATTCTTTTAGTTCTAGCGATAATAACTGTATAATGTGGGTAATAATGCATGTTGTATTGATAATATTGGGAATAATAGGTATAATTATTATAGTTCTAGCGATAATAACTGTATAATGTGGGTAATAATGTATCTTATATTGAAAATAATAAAAGTAATAAGTATAATTATTATAGTTCTAGCGATAATAACTGTATAATGTGGGTAATAATGCATGTTATATTGATAATAATAAAAGTAGTAAATGTAATTATTATAGATGTAGCGATAATAACTGTATAATATGGGTAATAATGCATGTTGTATTGATAATATTGGGAATAATAGGTATAATTATTATAGTTCTAGCGATAATAACAGTATAATGTGGGTAATAGTGCATGTTATATTGATAATATTGGGAGTAATGAGAATAATTCTTATAGTTCTAGCGGTAATAACTGTATAATGTGGGTAATAATGCATGTTATATTGATAATATTGGGAATAATAGGTATAATTATTATAGTTCTAGCGATAATTACAGTATAATGTGGGTAATAGTGCATGTTATATTGATAATATTGGGAGTAATGAGTATAATTCTTATAGTTCTAGCGATAATAACTGTATAATGTGGGTAATAATGCATGTTATATTGATAACATTGGGAATAATAGGTATAATTATTATAGTTCGAGCGATAATAACTGTATAGTATGGGTAATAATGGATGTTATAATGATAATAATAAAAGTACTAAGTATAATTATTATTGTCCTAGCGATAATAACTGTATAATGTGGGTAATAATGCATGTTATATTGATAATATTGGGAGTAATAAGTATAATTACTATAGTTCTAGCGATAATAACTGTATAATATGGGTAATAATGCATGTTATATTGATAATATTGGGAATAATAAGTATAATTACTATAGTTCTAGCGATAATTACAGTATAATGTGGGTAATAGTGCATGTTATATTGATAATATTGGGAGTAATGAGTATAATTCTTTTAGATCTAGCGATAATAACTGTATAATATGGGTAATAATGGATGTTATATTGATAATATCGGGAGTAATGAGTATAATTCTTATAGTTCTAGCGATAATAACTGTATAATGTGGCTAATAATGCATGTTATATTGATAATATTGGGTTTAATAAGTATAATTATTATAGATCTAGAGATGACAACTGTATAGTATGGGTAATAATGGATGTTATAATGATAATAATAAAAGTGCTAAGTATAATTATTATAGTCCTAGCGATAATAACTGTATAATGTGGGTAATAATGCACGTTATATTGATAATATTGGGAGTAATAAGTATAATTACTATAGTTCCATCGATAATAACTGTATAATATGGGTAATAATGCATGTTATATTGATAATATTGGGAATAATAAGTATAGTTATTATAGTCCTAGCGATAATAACTGTATAATGTGGGTAATAATGCATGTTATATTGATAATATTGGGAGTAATAAGTATAATTATTATAGTTCTAGCGATAATAACTGTATAATGTGGGTAATAATGCATGTTATATTGATAATAATAAAAGTAGTAAGTATAATTATTATAGATGTAGCGATAATCACTGTATAACATGGGTAATAATGCATGTTATATTGATAATATTGGGAGTAATGAGTATAATTCTTTTAGTTCTAGCGATAATAACTGTATAATGTGGGTAATAATGCATGTTGTATTGATAATATTGGGAATAATAGGTATAATTATTATAGATCTAGCGATAATAACTGTATAATGTGGGTAATAATGTATCTTATATTGAAAATAATAAAAGTAATAAGTATAATTATTATAGTTCTAGCGATAATAACTGTATAATGTGGGTAATAATGCATGTTATATTGATAATAATAAAAGTAGTAAATGTAATTATTATAGATGTAGCGATAATAACTGTATAATATGGGTAATAATGCATGTTGTATTGATAATATTGGGAATAATAGGTATAATTATTATAGTTCTAGCGATAATAACTGTATAATGTGGGTAATAATGTATCTTATATTGAAAATAATAAAAGTAATAAGTATAATTATTATAGTTCTAGCGATAATAACTGTATAATGTGGGTAATAATGCATGTTATATTGATAATAATAAAAGTAGTAAATGTAATTATTATAGATGTAGCGATAATAACTGTATAATATGGGTAATAATGCATGTTATATTGATAATATTGGGAATAATAAGTATAATTACTATAGTTCTAGCGATAATTACAGTATAATGTGGGTAATAGTGCATGTTATATTGATAATATTGGGAATAATAAGTATAATTATTATAGATCTAGAGATAACAACTGTATAGTATGGGTAATAATGGATGTTATAATGATAATAATAAAAGTACTAAGTATAATTATTATTGTCCTAGCGATAATAACTGTATAATGTGTGTAATAATGCATGTTATATTGATAATATTGGGAGTAATAAGTATAATTACTATAGTTCTAGCGATAATAACTGTATAATATGGGTAATAATGCATGTTATATTGATAATATTGGGAGTAATGAGTATAATTCTTTTAGTTCTAGCGATAATAACTGTATAATGTGGGTAATAATGCATGTTGTATTGATAATATTGGGAATAATAGGTATAATTATTATAGTTCTAGCGATAATAACTGTATAATGTGGGTAATAATGTATCTTATATTGAAAATAATAAAAGTAATAAGTATAATTATTATAGTTCTAGCGATAATAACTGTATAATGTGGGTAATAATGCATGTTATATTGATAATAATAAAAGTAGTAAATGTAATTATTATAGATGTAGCGATAATAACTGTATAATATGGGTAATAATGCATGTTGTATTGATAATATTGGGAATAATAGGTATAATTATTATAGTTCTAGCGATAATAACAGTATAATGTGGGTAATAGTGCATGTTATATTGATAATATTGGGAGTAATGAGAATAATTCTTATAGTTCTAGCGGTAATAACTGTATAATGTGGGTAATAATGCATGTTATATTGATAATATTGGGAATAATAGGTATAATTATTATAGTTCTAGCGATAATTACAGTATAATGTGGGTAATAGTGCATGTTATATTGATAATATTGGGAGTAATGAGTATAATTCTTATAGTTCTAGCGATAATAACTGTATAATGTGGGTAATAATGCATGTTATATTGATAACATTGGGAATAATAGGTATAATTATTATAGTTCTAGCGATAATAACTGTATAGTATGGGTAATAATGGATGTTATAATGATAATAATAAAAGTACTAAGTATAATTATTATTGTCCTAGCGATAATAACTGTATAATGTGGGTAATAATGCATGTTATATTGATAATATTGGGAGTAATAAGTATAATTACTATAGTTCTAGCGATAATAACTGTATAATATGGGTAATAATGCATGTTATATTGATAATATTGGGAATAATAAGTATAATTACTATAGTTCTAGCGATAATTACAGTATAATGTGGGTAATAGTGCATGTTATATTGATAATATTGGGAGTAATGAGTATAATTCTTTTAGATCTAGCGATAATAACTGTATAATATGGGTAATAATGGATGTTATATTGATAATATCGGGAGTAATGAGTATAATTCTTATAGTTCTAGCGATAATAACTGTATAATGTGGCTAATAATGCATGTTATATTGATAATATTGGGTTTAATAAGTATAATTATTATAGATCTAGAGATGACAACTGTATAGTATGGGTAATAATGGATGTTATAATGATAATAATAAAAGTGCTAAGTATAATTATTATAGTCCTAGCGATAATAACTGTATAATGTGGGTAATAATGCACGTTATATTGATAATATTGGGAGTAATAAGTATAATTACTATAGTTCCATCGATAATAACTGTATAATATGGGTAATAATGCATGTTATATTGATAATATTGGGAATAATAAGTATAGTTATTATAGTCCTAGCGATAATAACTGTATAATGTGGGTAATAATGCATGTTATATTGATAATATTGGGAGTAATAAGTATAATTATTATAGTTCTAGCGATAATAACTGTATAATGTGGGTAATAATGCATGTTATATTGATAATAATAAAAGTAGTAAGTATAATTATTATAGATGTAGCGATAATCACTGTATAACATGGGTAATAATGCATGTTATATTGATAATATTGGGAGTAATGAGTATAATTCTTATAGATCTAGCGATAATAACTGTATAATGTGGGTAATAATGTATCTTATATTGAAAATAATAAAAGTAATAAGTATAATTATTATAGTTCTAGCGATAATAACTGTATAATGTGGGTAATAATGCATGTTATATTGATAATAATAAAAGTAGTAAATGTAATTATTATAGATGTAGCGATAATAACTGTATAATATGGGTAATAATGCATGTTGTATTGATAATATTGGGAATAATAGGTATAATTATTATAGTTCTAGCGATAATAACTGTATAATGTGGGTAATAATGTATCTTATATTGAAAATAATAAAAGTAATAAGTATAATTATTATAGTTCTAGCGATAATAACTGTATAATGTGGGTAATAATGCATGTTATATTGATAATAATAAAAGTAGTAAATGTAATTATTATAGATGTAGCGATAATAACTGTATAATATGGGTAATAATGCATGTTATATTGATAATATTGGGAATAATAAGTATAATTACTATAGTTCTAGCGATAATTACAGTATAATGTGGGTAATAGTGCATGTTATATTGATAATATTGGGAATAATAAGTATAATTATTATAGATCTAGAGATAACAACTGTATAGTATGGGTAATAATGGATGTTATAATGATAATAATAAAAGTACTAAGTATAATTATTATTGTCCTAGCGATAATAACTGTATAATGTGTGTAATAATGCATGTTATATTGATAATATTGGGAGTAATAAGTATAATTACTATAGTTCTAGCGATAATAACTGTATAATATGGGTAATAATGCATGTTATATTGATAATATTGGGAATAATAAGTATAATTACTATAGTTCTAGCGATAATTACAGTATAATGTGGGTAATAATGCATGTTATATTGATAATATTGGGAGTAATAAGTATAATCATTATAGTTCTAGCGATAATAACTGTGTAATGTGGGTAATAATGCATGTTATATTGATAACATTGGGAGTAATAAGTATAATTATTATAGTTCTAGCGACAATCACAGTATAATGGGGGTAATAATGCATCTTATATTGAAAAAAATAAAAGTACTAAGTATAATTATTATAGTTCTAGCGATAATAACTGTATAATGTGGGTAGTAAAGCATGTTATATTGATAATAATAAAAGCAGTAAGTATAATTATTATAGATGTAGCGATAATAATTGTATAATATGGGTAATAATGCATGTTATATTGATAATATTGGGAATAATAGGTATAATTATTATAGTTCTAGCGATAATAACTGTATAATATGGGTAATAATGCATGTTACATTGATAATATTGGGAACAATAAGTATAATTATTATAGTTCTAGCGATAATTACAGTATAATGTGGGTAATAGTGCATGTTATATTGATAATATTGGGAGTAATTAGTATAATTCTTATAGTTCTAGCGATAATAACTGTATAATGAGGGGAAATAATGCATGTTATATTGATAATATTGGGAATAATAAGTATAATTATTATAGATCTAGAGATGACAACTGTATAGTATGGGTAATAATGGATGTTATGTTGATAATAATAAAAGTACTAAGTATAATTATTATAGTTCTAGCGATAATAACTGTATAATGTGGGTAATAATGCATGTTATATTGATAATATTGGGAGTAATAAGTATAATTATTATAGTTCTAGCGATAATAACAGTATAATGTGGGTAATAGTGCATGTTATATTGATAATATTGGGAGTAATGAGTATAATTCTTATAGTTCTAGCGGTAATAACTGTATAATATGGGTAATAATGCATGTTATATTGATAATATTGGGAATAATAGGTATAATTATTATAGTTCTAGCGATAATAACTGTATAATGTGGGTAATAATGCATCTTACATTGATAATAATAAAAGCAGTAAGTATAATTATTATAGATGTAGCGATAATAATTGTATAATGTGGGTAATAATGCATGTTATATTGATAATGTTGGGAGTAATAAGTATAATTATTATAGTTCTAGCGATAATAACAGTATACTGTGGGTAATAGTGCATGTTATATTGATAATATTGGGAGTAATGAGAATAATTCTTATAGTTCTAGCGGTAATAACTGTATAATGTGGGTAATAATGCATGTTATATTGATAATATTGGGAATAATAGGTATAATTATTATAGTTCTAGCGATAATAACCGTATAATGTGGGTAATAATGCATCTTACATTGATAATAATAAAAGCAGTAAGTATAATTATTATAGATGTAGCGATAATAATTGTATAATGTGGGTAATAATGCATGTTATATTGATAATATTGGGAGTAATAAGTATAATTACTATAGTTCTAGCTATAATAACTGTATAATATGGGTAATAATGCATGTTATATTGATAATATTGGGAATAATAAGTATAGTTACTATAGTTCTAGCGATAATTACAGTATAATGTGGGTAATAGTGCATGTTATATTGATAATATTGGGAGTAATGAGTATAATTCTTATAGTTCTAGCGATAATAACTGTATAATGTGGGTAATAATGCATGTTATATTGATAATATTTGGAACAATAAGTATAATTATTATAGATCTAGAGATGACAACTGTATAGTATGGGTAATAATGGATGTTATAATGATAACAATAAAAGTGCTAAGTATAGTTATTATAGTCCTAGCGATAATAACTGTATAATGTGGGTAAAAATGCATGTTATATTGATAATATTGGGAGCAATAAGTATAATTACTATAGTTCTAGCGATGATTACAGTATAATGCGGGTAATAGTGCATGTTATATTGATAATATTGGGAGTAATGAGTATAATTCTTATAGTTCTAGCGATAATAACTGTATAATGTGGGTAATAATGCATGTTATATTGATAATATTAGGAATAATAAGTATAATTATTATAGATCTAGAGATTACAACTGTATTGTATGGGTAATAATGGATGTTATAATGATAATAATAAAAGTGCTAAGTATAGTTATTATAGTCCTAGCGATAATAACTGTATAATGTGGGTAAAAATGCATGTTATATTGATAATATTGGGAGCAATAAGTATAATTACTATAGTTCTAGCGATAATTACAGTATAATGTGGGTAATAGTGCATGTTATATTGATAATATTGGGAGTAATGAGTATAATTCTTATAGTTCTAGCGATAATAACTGTATAATGTGGGTAATAGTGCATGTTATATTGATAATATTGGGAATAATAAGTATAATTATTATAGATCTAGAGATGACAACTGTATAGTATGGGTAATAATGGATGTTATAATGATAATAATAAAAGTGCTAAGTATAGTTATTATAGTCCTAGCGATAATAACTGTATAATGTGGGTAAAAATGCATGTTATATTGATAATATTGGGAGCAATAAGTATAATTACTATAGTTCTAGCGATGATTACAGTATAATGCGGGTAATAGTGCATGTTATATTAATAATATTGGGAGTAATGAGTATAATTCTTATAGTTCTAGCGATAATAACTGTATAATGTGGGTAATAATGCAAGTTATATTGATAATATTGGGAATAATAAGTATAATTATTATAGATCTAGAGATTACAACTGTATTGTATGGGTAATAATGCATGTTATATTGATAATATTGGGAGTAATAAGTATAATTATTATAGTTCTAGCGATAATAACTGTATAATGTGGGTAATAATGCATGTTATATTGATAATATTGGGAGTAATAAGTATAATTATTATAGTTCTAGCGATAATAACTGTATAATGTGGGTAATAATGCATGTTATATTGATAATATTGGGATTAATGAGTATAATTATTATAGTTCTAAAGATAATAACTGTATAATGTGGGTAATAATGCATGTTATATTGATAATATTGGGAATAATAGGTATAATTATTATAGTTCTAACGATAATAACTGTATAATGTGGGTAATAATGCATGTTATATTGATAATATTGGGAGTAATGAGTATAATTCTTATAGTTCTAGCGATAATAACTGTATAATGTGGGTAATAATGCATGTTATATTGATAATATTGGGAATAATAGGTATAATTATTATAGTTCTAGCGATAATTACAGTATAATGTGGGTAATAGTGCATGTTATATTGATAATATTGGGAGTAATGAGTATAATTCTTTTAGATCTAGCGATAATAACTGTATAATATGGGTAATAATGGATGTTATATTGATAATATCGGGAGTAATGAGTATAATTCTTATAGTTCTAGCGATAATAACTGTATAATGTGGCTAATAATGCATGTTATATTGATAATATTGGGTTTAATAAGTATAATTATTATAGATCTAGAGATGACAACTGTATAGTATGGGTAATAATGGATGTTATAATGATAATAATAAAAGTGCTAAGTATAATTATTATAGTCCTAGCGATAATAACTGTATAATGTGGGTAATAATGCACGTTATATTGATAATATTGGGAGTAATAAGTATAATTACTATAGTTCCATCGATAATAACTGTATAATATGGGTAATAATGCATGTTATATTGATAATATTGGGAATAATAAGTATAATTATTATAGTTCTAGCGATGATTACAGTATAATGTGGGTAATAGTGCATGTTATATTGATAATCTTGGGAGTAAAGAGTATAATTTTTATAGTTCTAGCGATAATAACTGTGTAATGTGGGTAATAATGCATGTTATATTGATAATATTGGGAGTAATAAGTATAATTATTATAGTTCTAGCGATAATAACTGTATAATGTGGGTAATAATGCATGTTATATTGATAATATTGGGAATAATAAGTATAATTATTATAGATCTAGAGATGACAACTGTATAGTATGGGTAATAATGGATGTTATGTTGATAATTATAAAAGTACTAAGTATAATTATTATAGTTCTAGCGATAATAACTGTATAATGTGGGTAATAATGCATGTTATATTGATAATATTGGGAATAATAAGTATAGTTATTATAGTTCTAGCGATAATAACTGTATAATGTGGGTAATGATGCATGTTATATTGATAATATTGGGAATAATAAGTATAATTATCATAGTTCTAGCGATAATAATTGTATAATGTGGGTAATAATGCACGTTATATTGATAATATTGGGAGTAATAAGTATAATTATTATAGTTCTAGCGATAATAACTGTGTAATGTGGGTAATAATGCATGTTATATTGATAATATTTCGAGTAATAGGTATAATTATTATAGTTCTAGAGATAACAACTGTATAATATGGGTAATAATGGATGTTATATTGATAATATCGGGAGTAATGAGTATAATTATTATAGTTCTAGCGATAATAACTGTGTAATGTGGGTAATAATGCATGTTATATTGATAATATTGGGAATAATAGGTATAATTATTATAGTTCTAGCGATAATAACTGTATAATGTGGGTAATAATGCATGTTATATTGATAATAATAAAAGTAGTAA
Source organism: Megachile leachella (assembly GCA_963576845.1). Lineage (NCBI taxonomy): Eukaryota > Metazoa > Arthropoda > Insecta > Hymenoptera > Megachilidae > Megachile > Megachile leachella. The sequence continues at coordinate 26,994,066 of OY756250.1, read as the reverse complement.
ATGTAATTATTATAGATGTAGCGATAATAACTGTATAATATGGGTAATAATGCATGTTATATTGATAATATTGGGAATAATAAGTATAATTACTATAGTTCTAGCGATAATTACAGTATAATGTGGGTAATAGTGCATGTTATATTGATAATATTGGGAATAATAAGTATAATTATTATAGATCTAGAGATAACAACTGTATAGTATGGGTAATAATGGATGTTATATTGATAATAATAAAAGTACTAAGTATAATTATTATAGTTCTAGCGATAATAACAGTATAATGTGGGTAATAGTGCATGTTATATTGATAATATTGGGAGTAATGAGTATAATTCTTATAGTTCTAGCGGTAATAACTGTATAATGTGGGTAATAATGCATGTTATATTGATAATATTGGGAATAATAGGTATAATTATTATAGTTCTAGCGATAATAACTGTATAATGTGGGTAATAATGCATCTTACATTGATAATAATAAAAGCAGTAAGTATAATTATTATAGATGTAGCGATAATAATTGTATAATGTGGGTAATAATGCATGTTATATTGATAATATTGGGAGTAATAAGTATAATTACTATAGTTCTAGCTATAATAACTGTATAATATGGGTAATAATGCATGTTATATTGATAATATTGGGAATAATATGTATAGTTACTATAGTTCTAGCGATAATTACAGTATAATGTGGGTAATAGTGCATGTTATATTGATAATATTGGGAGTAATGAGTATAATTCTTATAGTTCTAGCGATAATAACTGTATAATGTGGGTAATAATGCATGTTATATTGATAATATTTGGAATAATAAGTATAATTATTATAGATCTAGAGATGACAACTGTATAGTATGGGTAATAATGGATGTTATAATGATAATAATAAAAGTGCTAAGTATAGTTATTATAGTCCTAGCGATAATAACTGTATAATGTGGGTAAAAATTCATGTTATATTGATAATATTGGGAGCAATAAGTATAATTACTATAGTTCTAGCGATGATTACAGTATAATGCGGGTAGTAGTGCATGTTATATTGATAATATTGGGAGTAATGAGTATAATTCTTATAGTTCTAGCGATAATAACTGTATAATGTGGGTAATAATGCATGTTATATTGATAATATTAGGAATAATAAGTATAATTATTATAGATCTAGAGATTACAACTGTATTGTATGGGTAATAATGGATGTTATAATGATAATAATAAAAGTGCTAAGTATAGTTATTATAGTCCTAGCGATAATAACTGTATAATGTGGGTAAAAATGCATGTTATATTGATAATATTGGGAGCAATAAGTATAATTACTATAGTTCTAGCGATAATTACAGTATAATGTGGGTAATAGTGCATGTTATATTGATAATATTGGGAGTAATGAGTATAATTCTTATAGTTCTAGCGATAATAACTGTATAATGTGGGTAATAATGCATGTTATATTGATAATATTGGGAATAATAAGTATAATTATTATAGATCTAGAGATTACAACTGTATTGTATGGGTAATAATGCATGTTATATTGATAATATTGGGAGTAATAAGTATAATTATTATAGTTCTAGCGATAATAACTGTATAATGTGGGTAATAATGCATGTTATATTGATAATATTGGGAGTAATAAGTATAATTATTATAGTTCTAGCGATAATAACTGTATAATGTGGGTAATAATGCATGTTATATTGATAATATTGGGAGTAATGAGTATAATTCTTATAGTTCTAGCGATAATAACTGTATAATGTGGGTAATAATGCATGTTATATTGATAATATTGGGAATAATAGGTATAATTATTATAGTTCTAGCGATAATTACAGTATAATGTGGGTAATAGTGCATGTTATATTGATAATATTGGGAGTAATGAGTATAATTCTTATAGTTCTAGCGATAATAACTGTATAATGTGGGTAATAATGCATGTTATATTGATAATATTGGGAATAATAGGTATAATTATTATTGTTCTAGCGATAATAACTGTATAGTATGGGTAATAATGGATGTTATAATGATAATAATAAAAGTACTAAGTATAATTATTATTGTCCTAGCGATAATAACTGTATAATGTGGGTAATAATGCATGTTATATTGATAATATTGGGAGTAATAAGTATAATTACTATAGTTCTAGCGATAATAACTGTATAATATGGGTAATAATGCATGTTATATTGATAATATTCGGAATAATAAGTATAATTACTATAGTTCTAGCGATAATTACAGTATAATGTGGGTAATAGTGCATGTTATATTGATAATATTGGGAGTAATGAGTATAATTCTTATAGTTCTAGCGATAATAACTGTATAATGTGGGTAATAATGCATCTTATATTGGAAATAATAAAAGTAATAAGTATAATTATTATAGATGTAGCGATAATAACTGTATAACATGGGTAATAATGCATGTTATATTGATAATATTGGGAATAATATGTATAATTATTATAGTTCTAGCGATAATTACAGTATAATGTGGGTAATAGTGCATGTTATATTGATAATATTGGGAGTAATGAGTATAATTCTTTTAGATCTAGCGATAATAACTGTATAATATGGGTAATAATGGATGTTATATTGATAATATCGGGAGTAATGAGTATAATTCTTATAGTTCTAGCGATAATAACTGTATAATGTGGGTAATAATGCATGTTATATTGATAATATTGGGTTTAATAAGTATAATTATTATAGATCTAGAGATGACAACTGTATAGTATGGGTAATAATGGATGTTATAATGATAATAATAAAAGTGCTAAGTATAATTATTATAGTCCTAGCGATAATAACTGTATAATGTGGGTAATAATGCACGTTATATTGATAATATTGGGAGTAATAAGTATAAATACTATAGTTCCATCGATAATAACTGTATAATATGGGTAATAATGCATGTTATATTGATAATATTGGGAATAATAAGTATAATTATTATAGTTCTAGCGATGATTACAGTATAATGTGGGTAATAGTGCATGTTATATTGATAATATTGGGAGTAAAGAGTATAATTTTTATAGTTCTAGCGATAATAACTGTGTAATGTGGGTAATAATGCATGTTATATTGATAATATTGGGAGTAATAAGTATAATTATTATAGTTCTAGCGATAATAACTGTATAATGTGGGTAATAATGCATGTTATATTGATAATATTGGGAATAATAAGTATAATTATTATAGATCTAGAGATGACAACTGTATAGTATGGGTAATAATGGATGTTATGTTGATAATTATAAAAGTAATAAGTATAATTATTATAGTTCTAGAGATAATAACAGTATAATGTGGGTAATAATGCATGTTATGTTGATAATATTGGGAGTAATGAGTATAATTATTATAGTTCTAGCGATAATAACTGTATAATATCGGTAATAATGCATGCTATATTGATAATATTTCGAGTAATAGGTATAATTATTATAGTTCTAGAGATAACAACTGTATAATATGGGTAATAATGGATGTTATATTGATAATATTGGGATTAATGAGTATAATTATTATAGTTCTAGAGATAATAACTGTATAATGTGGGTAATAATGCATGTTATATTGATAATATTGGGAATAATAGGTATAATTATTATAGTTCTAGCGATAATAACAGTATAATGTGGGTAATAATGCATCTTATATTGATAATAATAAAAGCAGTAAGTATAATTATTATAGATGTAGCGATAATAATTGTATAATATGGGTAATAATGCATGTTATATTGATAATATTGGGAGTAATAAGTATAATTATTATAGTTCTAGAGATAACAACTGTATAATATGGGTAATAATGGATGTTATATTGATAATATCGGGAGCAATGAGTATAATTATTATAGTTCTAGCGATAATAACTGTGTAATGTGGGTAATAATGCATGTTATATTGATAATATTGGGTTGAATATGTATAATTATTATGGTTCTAGCTATAATAACTGTATAATGAGGGGAAATAATGCATGTTATATTGATAATATTGGGAATAATAAGTATAATTATTATAGATCTAGAGATGACAACTGTATAGTATGGGTAATAATGGATGTTATATTGATAATATCGGGAGCAATGAGTATAATTATTATAGTTCTAGCGATAATAACTGTATAATGTGGGTAATAATGCATGTTATATTGATAATATTGGGAATAATAAGTATAATTACTATAGTTCTAGCGATAATTACAGTATAATGTGGGTAATAATGCATGTTATATTGATAATATTGGGAGTAATAAGTATAATCATTATAGTTCTAGCGATAATAACTGTGTAATGTGGGTAATAATGCATGTTATATTGATAACATTGGGAGTAATAAGTATAATTATTATAGTTCTAGCGACAATCACAGTATAATGGGGGTAATAATGCATCTTATATTGAAAAAAATAAAAGTACTAAGTATAATTATTATAGTTCTAGCGATAATAACTGTATAATGTGGGTAGTAAAGCATGTTATATTGATAATAATAAAAGCAGTAAGTATAATTATTATAGATGTAGCGATAATAATTGTATAATATGGGTAATAATGCATGTTATATTGATAATATTGGGAATAATAGGTATAATTATTATAGTTCTAGCGATAATAACTGTATAATATGGGTAATAATGCATGTTACATTGATAATATTGGGAACAATAAGTATAATTATTATAGTTCTAGCGATAATTACAGTATAATGTGGGTAATAGTGCATGTTATATTGATAATATTGGGAGTAATTAGTATAATTCTTATAGTTCTAGCGATAATAACTGTATAATGAGGGGAAATAATGCATGTTATATTGATAATATTGGGAATAATAAGTATAATTATTATAGATCTAGAGATGACAACTGTATAGTATGGGTAATAATGGATGTTATGTTGATAATAATAAAAGTACTAAGTATAATTATTATAGTTCTAGCGATAATAACTGTATAATGTGGGTAATAATGCATGTTATATTGATAATATTGGGAGTAATAAGTATAATTATTATAGTTCTAGCGATAATAACAGTATAATGTGGGTAATAGTGCATGTTATATTGATAATATTGGGAGTAATGAGTATAATTCTTATAGTTCTAGCGGTAATAACTGTATAATATGGGTAATAATGCATGTTATATTGATAATATTGGGAATAATAGGTATAATTATTATAGTTCTAGCGATAATAACTGTATAATGTGGGTAATAATGCATCTTACATTGATAATAATAAAAGCAGTAAGTATAATTATTATAGATGTAGCGATAATAATTGTATAATGTGGGTAATAATGCATGTTATATTGATAATGTTGGGAGTAATAAGTATAATTATTATAGTTCTAGCGATAATAACAGTATACTGTGGGTAATAGTGCATGTTATATTGATAATATTGGGAGTAATGAGAATAATTCTTATAGTTCTAGCGGTAATAACTGTATAATGTGGGTAATAATGCATGTTATATTGATAATATTGGGAATAATAGGTATAATTATTATAGTTCTAGCGATAATAACCGTATAATGTGGGTAATAATGCATCTTACATTGATAATAATAAAAGCAGTAAGTATAATTATTATAGATGTAGCGATAATAATTGTATAATGTGGGTAATAATGCATGTTATATTGATAATATTGGGAGTAATAAGTATAATTACTATAGTTCTAGCTATAATAACTGTATAATATGGGTAATAATGCATGTTATATTGATAATATTGGGAATAATAAGTATAGTTACTATAGTTCTAGCGATAATTACAGTATAATGTGGGTAATAGTGCATGTTATATTGATAATATTGGGAGTAATGAGTATAATTCTTATAGTTCTAGCGATAATAACTGTATAATGTGGGTAATAATGCATGTTATATTGATAATATTTGGAACAATAAGTATAATTATTATAGATCTAGAGATGACAACTGTATAGTATGGGTAATAATGGATGTTATAATGATAACAATAAAAGTGCTAAGTATAGTTATTATAGTCCTAGCGATAATAACTGTATAATGTGGGTAAAAATGCATGTTATATTGATAATATTGGGAGCAATAAGTATAATTACTATAGTTCTAGCGATGATTACAGTATAATGCGGGTAATAGTGCATGTTATATTGATAATATTGGGAGTAATGAGTATAATTCTTATAGTTCTAGCGATAATAACTGTATAATGTGGGTAATAATGCATGTTATATTGATAATATTAGGAATAATAAGTATAATTATTATAGATCTAGAGATTACAACTGTATTGTATGGGTAATAATGGATGTTATAATGATAATAATAAAAGTGCTAAGTATAGTTATTATAGTCCTAGCGATAATAACTGTATAATGTGGGTAAAAATGCATGTTATATTGATAATATTGGGAGCAATAAGTATAATTACTATAGTTCTAGCGATAATTACAGTATAATGTGGGTAATAGTGCATGTTATATTGATAATATTGGGAGTAATGAGTATAATTCTTATAGTTCTAGCGATAATAACTGTATAATGTGGGTAATAGTGCATGTTATATTGATAATATTGGGAATAATAAGTATAATTATTATAGATCTAGAGATGACAACTGTATAGTATGGGTAATAATGGATGTTATAATGATAATAATAAAAGTGCTAAGTATAGTTATTATAGTCCTAGCGATAATAACTGTATAATGTGGGTAAAAATGCATGTTATATTGATAATATTGGGAGCAATAAGTATAATTACTATAGTTCTAGCGATGATTACAGTATAATGCGGGTAATAGTGCATGTTATATTGATAATATTGGGAGTAATGAGTATAATTCTTATAGTTCTAGCGATAATAACTGTATAATGTGGGTAATAATGCAAGTTATATTGATAATATTGGGAATAATAAGTATAATTATTATAGATCTAGAGATTACAACTGTATTGTATGGGTAATAATGCATGTTATATTGATAATATTGGGAGTAATAAGTATAATTATTATAGTTCTAGCGATAATAACTGTATAATGTGGGTAATAATGCATGTTATATTGATAATATTGGGAGTAATAAGTATAATTATTATAGTTCTAGCGATAATAACTGTATAATGTGGGTAATAATGCATGTTATATTGATAATATTGGGATTAATGAGTATAATTATTATAGTTCTAAAGATAATAACTGTATAATGTGGGTAATAATGCATGTTATATTGATAATATTGGGAATAATAGGTATAATTATTATAGTTCTAACGATAATAACTGTATAATGTGGGTAATAATGCATGTTATATTGATAATATTGGGAGTAATGAGTATAATTCTTATAGTTCTAGCGATAATAACTGTATAATGTGGGTAATAATGCATGTTATATTGATAATATTGGGAATAATAGGTATAATTATTATAGTTCTAGCGATAATTACAGTATAATGTGGGTAATAGTGCATGTTATATTGATAATATTGGGAGTAATGAGTATAATTCTTTTAGATCTAGCGATAATAACTGTATAATATGGGTAATAATGGATGTTATATTGATAATATCGGGAGTAATGAGTATAATTCTTATAGTTCTAGCGATAATAACTGTATAATGTGGCTAATAATGCATGTTATATTGATAATATTGGGTTTAATAAGTATAATTATTATAGATCTAGAGATGACAACTGTATAGTATGGGTAATAATGGATGTTATAATGATAATAATAAAAGTGCTAAGTATAATTATTATAGTCCTAGCGATAATAACTGTATAATGTGGGTAATAATGCACGTTATATTGATAATATTGGGAGTAATAAGTATAATTACTATAGTTCCATCGATAATAACTGTATAATATGGGTAATAATGCATGTTATATTGATAATATTGGGAATAATAAGTATAATTATTATAGTTCTAGCGATGATTACAGTATAATGTGGGTAATAGTGCATGTTATATTGATAATCTTGGGAGTAAAGAGTATAATTTTTATAGTTCTAGCGATAATAACTGTGTAATGTGGGTAATAATGCATGTTATATTGATAATATTGGGAGTAATAAGTATAATTATTATAGTTCTAGCGATAATAACTGTATAATGTGGGTAATAATGCATGTTATATTGATAATATTGGGAATAATAAGTATAATTATTATAGATCTAGAGATGACAACTGTATAGTATGGGTAATAATGGATGTTATGTTGATAATTATAAAAGTACTAAGTATAATTATTATAGTTCTAGCGATAATAACTGTATAATGTGGGTAATAATGCATGTTATATTGATAATATTGGGAATAATAAGTATAGTTATTATAGTTCTAGCGATAATAACTGTATAATGTGGGTAATGATGCATGTTATATTGATAATATTGGGAATAATAAGTATAATTATCATAGTTCTAGCGATAATAATTGTATAATGTGGGTAATAATGCACGTTATATTGATAATATTGGGAGTAATAAGTATAATTATTATAGTTCTAGCGATAATAACTGTGTAATGTGGGTAATAATGCATGTTATATTGATAATATTTCGAGTAATAGGTATAATTATTATAGTTCTAGAGATAACAACTGTATAATATGGGTAATAATGGATGTTATATTGATAATATCGGGAGTAATGAGTATAATTATTATAGTTCTAGCGATAATAACTGTGTAATGTGGGTAATAATGCATGTTATATTGATAATATTGGGAATAATAGGTATAATTATTATAGTTCTAGCGATAATAACTGTATAATGTGGGTAATAATGCATGTTATATTGATAATAATAAAAGTAGTAAATGTAATTATTATAGATGTAGCGATAATAACTGTATAATATGGGTAATAATGCATGTTATATTGATAATATTGGGAATAATAAGTATAATTACTATAGTTCTAGCGATAATTACAGTATAATGTGGGTAATAGTGCATGTTATATTGATAATATTGGGAATAATAAGTATAATTATTATAGATCTAGAGATAACAACTGTATAGTATGGGTAATAATGGATGTTATATTGATAATAATAAAAGTACTAAGTATAATTATTATAGTTCTAGCGATAATAACAGTATAATGTGGGTAATAGTGCATGTTATATTGATAATATTGGGAGTAATGAGTATAATTCTTATAGTTCTAGCGGTAATAACTGTATAATGTGGGTAATAATGCATGTTATATTGATAATATTGGGAATAATAGGTATAATTATTATAGTTCTAGCGATAATAACTGTATAATGTGGGTAATAATGCATCTTACATTGATAATAATAAAAGCAGTAAGTATAATTATTATAGATGTAGCGATAATAATTGTATAATGTGGGTAATAATGCATGTTATATTGATAATATTGGGAGTAATAAGTATAATTACTATAGTTCTAGCTATAATAACTGTATAATATGGGTAATAATGCATGTTATATTGATAATATTGGGAATAATATGTATAGTTACTATAGTTCTAGCGATAATTACAGTATAATGTGGGTAATAGTGCATGTTATATTGATAATATTGGGAGTAATGAGTATAATTCTTATAGTTCTAGCGATAATAACTGTATAATGTGGGTAATAATGCATGTTATATTGATAATATTTGGAATAATAAGTATAATTATTATAGATCTAGAGATGACAACTGTATAGTATGGGTAATAATGGATGTTATAATGATAATAATAAAAGTGCTAAGTATAGTTATTATAGTCCTAGCGATAATAACTGTATAATGTGGGTAAAAATTCATGTTATATTGATAATATTGGGAGCAATAAGTATAATTACTATAGTTCTAGCGATGATTACAGTATAATGCGGGTAGTAGTGCATGTTATATTGATAATATTGGGAGTAATGAGTATAATTCTTATAGTTCTAGCGATAATAACTGTATAATGTGGGTAATAATGCATGTTATATTGATAATATTAGGAATAATAAGTATAATTATTATAGATCTAGAGATTACAACTGTATTGTATGGGTAATAATGGATGTTATAATGATAATAATAAAAGTGCTAAGTATAGTTATTATAGTCCTAGCGATAATAACTGTATAATGTGGGTAAAAATGCATGTTATATTGATAATATTGGGAGCAATAAGTATAATTACTATAGTTCTAGCGATAATTACAGTATAATGTGGGTAATAGTGCATGTTATATTGATAATATTGGGAGTAATGAGTATAATTCTTATAGTTCTAGCGATAATAACTGTATAATGTGGGTAATAATGCATGTTATATTGATAATATTGGGAATAATAAGTATAATTATTATATATCTAGAGATTACAACTGTATTGTATGGGTAATAATGCATGTTATATTGATAATATTGGGAGTAATAAGTATAATTATTATAGTTCTAGCGATAATAACTGTATAATGTGGGTAATAATGCATGTTATATTGATAATATTGGGAGTAATAAGTATAATTATTATAGTTCTAGCGATAATAACTGTATAATGTGGGTAATAATGCATGTTATATTGATAATATTGGGAGTAATGAGTATAATTCTTATAGTTCTAGCGATAATAACTGTATAATGTGGGTAATAATGCATGTTATATTGATAATATTGGGAATAATAGGTATAATTATTATAGTTCTAGCGATAATTACAGTATAATGTGGGTAATAGTGCATGTTATATTGATAATATTGGGAGTAATGAGTATAATTCTTATAGTTCTAGCGATAATAACTGTATAATGTGGGTAATAATGCATGTTATATTGATAATATTGGGAATAATAGGTATAATTATTATTGTTCTAGCGATAATAACTGTATAGTATGGGTAATAATGGATGTTATAATGATAATAATAAAAGTACTAAGTATAATTATTATTGTCCTAGCGATAATAACTGTATAATGTGGGTAATAATGCATGTTATATTGATAATATTGGGAGTAATAAGTATAATTACTATAGTTCTAGCGATAATAACTGTATAATATGGGTAATAATGCATGTTATATTGATAATATTCGGAATAATAAGTATAATTACTATAGTTCTAGCGATAATTACAGTATAATGTGGGTAATAGTGCATGTTATATTGATAATATTGGGAGTAATGAGTATAATTCTTATAGTTCTAGCGATAATAACTGTATAATGTGGGTAATAATGCATCTTATATTGGAAATAATAAAAGTAATAAGTATAATTATTATAGATGTAGCGATAATAACTGTATAACATGGGTAATAATGCATGTTATATTGATAATATTGGGAATAATATGTATAATTATTATAGTTCTAGCGATAATTACAGTATAATGTGGGTAATAGTGCATGTTATATTGATAATATTGGGAGTAATGAGTATAATTCTTTTAGATCTAGCGATAATAACTGTATAATATGGGTAATAATGGATGTTATATTGATAATATCGGGAGTAATGAGTATAATTCTTATAGTTCTAGCGATAATAACTGTATAATGTGGGTAATAATGCATGTTATATTGATAATATTGGGTTTAATAAGTATAATTATTATAGATCTAGAGATGACAACTGTATAGTATGGGTAATAATGGATGTTATAATGATAATAATAAAAGTGCTAAGTATAATTATTATAGTCCTAGCGATAATAACTGTATAATGTGGGTAATAATGCACGTTATATTGATAATATTGGGAGTAATAAGTATAAATACTATAGTTCCATCGATAATAACTGTATAATATGGGTAATAATGCATGTTATATTGATAATATTGGGAATAATAAGTATAATTATTATAGTTCTAGCGATGATTACAGTATAATGTGGGTAATAGTGCATGTTATATTGATAATATTGGGAGTAAAGAGTATAATTTTTATAGTTCTAGCGATAATAACTGTGTAATGTGGGTAATAATGCATGTTATATTGATAATATTGGGAGTAATAAGTATAATTATTATAGTTCTAGCGATAATAACTGTATAATGTGGGTAATAATGCATGTTATATTGATAATATTGGGAATAATAAGTATAATTATTATAGATCTAGAGATGACAACTGTATAGTATGGGTAATAATGGATGTTATGTTGATAATTATAAAAGTAATAAGTATAATTATTATAGTTCTAGAGATAATAACAGTATAATGTGGGTAATAATGCATGTTATGTTGATAATATTGGGAGTAATGAGTATAATTATTATAGTTCTAGCGATAATAACTGTATAATATCGGTAATAATGCATGCTATATTGATAATATTTCGAGTAATAGGTATAATTATTATAGTTCTAGAGATAACAACTGTATAATATGGGTAATAATGGATGTTATATTGATAATATTGGGATTAATGAGTATAATTATTATAGTTCTAGAGATAATAACTGTATAATGTGGGTAATAATGCATGTTATATTGATAATATTGGGAATAATAGGTATAATTATTATAGTTCTAGCGATAATAACAGTATAATGTGGGTAATAATGCATCTTATATTGATAATAATAAAAGCAGTAAGTATAATTATTATAGATGTAGCGATAATAATTGTATAATATGGGTAATAATGCATGTTATATTGATAATATTGGGAGTAATAAGTATAATTATTATAGTTCTAGAGATAACAACTGTATAATATGGGTAATAATGGATGTTATATTGATAATATCGGGAGCAATGAGTATAATTATTATAGTTCTAGCGATAATAACTGTGTAATGTGGGTAATAATGCATGTTATATTGATAATATTGGGTTGAATATGTATAATTATTATGGTTCTAGCTATAATAACTGTATAATGAGGGGAAATAATGCATGTTATATTGATAATATTGGGAATAATAAGTATAATTATTATAGATCTAGAGATGACAACTGTATAGTATGGGTAATAATGGATGTTATGTTGATAATAATAAAAGTACTAAGTATAATTATTATAGTTCTAGCGATAATAACTGTATAATGTGGGTAATAATGCATGTTATATTGATAATATTGGGAGTAATAAGTATAATTATTATAGTTCTAGCGATAATAACTGTATAATGTGGGTAATAATGCATGTTATATTGATAATATTGGGAATAATAGGTATAATTATTATAGTTCTAGCGATAATAACAGTATAACGTGGGTAATAATGCATCTTATATTGATAATAATAAAAGCAGTAAGTATAATTATTATAGATGTAGCGATAATAATTGTATAATATGGGTAATAATGCATGTTATATTGATAATATTGGGAGTAATAAGTATAATTATTATAGTTCTAGCGATAATAACTGTATAATGTGGGTAATAATGCATGTTATATTGATAATAATAAAAGTAGTAAGTATAATTATTATAGATGTAGCGATAATAACTGTGTAACATGGGTAATAATGCATGTTATATTGACAATATTGGGAATAATAAGTATAATTATTATAGTTCTAGCGATAATTACAGTATAATGTGGGTAATAGTGCATGTTATATTGATAATATTGGGAGTAATGAGTATAATTCTTTTAGTTCTAGCGATAATAACGGTATAATGTGGGTAATAATGCATGTTATATTGATTATATTGGGAATAATAGGTATAATTACTATAGTTCTAGCGATAATAGCTGTATAATGTGGGTACTAATGCATGTTATATTGATAATAATAAGTATAATTATTATAGTTCTAGCGATAACAATTGTATAATGTGGGTAATAATGCATGTTATATTGATAATATTGTGAATAATAAGTATAATTATTATAGATCTAGAGATGACAACTGTATAGTATGGGTAATAATGGATGTTATGTTGATAATAATAAAAGTACTAAGTATAATTATTATAGTTCTAGCGATAATAACTGTATAATGTGGGTAATAATGCATGCTATATTGATAATATTGGGAATAATAGGTATAATTATTATAGTTCTAGCGATAATAACTCTATAATGTGGGTAATAATGCATGTTATATTGATAATATTGGGAGTAATAAGTATAATTATTATAGTTCTAGCGATAATAACTGTATAATGTGGGTAATAATGCATGTTATATTGATAATATTGGGATTAATGAGTATAATTATTATAGTTCTAGAGATAATAACTGTATAATGTGGGTAATAATGCATGTTATATTGATAATAATAAAAGTAGTAAGTATAATTATTATAGATGTAGCGATAATAACTGTGTAAAATGGGTAATAATGCATGTTATATTGATAAAATTGGGAATAATAAGTATAATTATTATAGTTCTAGCGATAATTACAGTATAATGTGGGTAATAGTGCATGTTATATTGATAATATTGGGAGTAATGAGTATAATTCTTTTAGTTCTAGCGATAATAACTGTATAATGTGGGTAATAATGCATGTACTATTGATAATATTGGGAATAATAAGTATAATTATTATAGATCTAGAGATGACAACTGTATAGTATGGGTAATAATGGATGTTATGTTGATAATAATAAAAGTACTAAGTATAATTATTTTAGTTCTAGCGATAATAACTGTATAATGTGGGTAATAATGCATGTTATATTGATAATATTGGGAGTAATAAGTATAATTATTATAGTTCTAGCGATAATAACTGTATAATGTGGGTAATAATGCATGTTATATTGATAATATTGGGATTAATGAGTATAATTATTATAGTTCTAGAGATAATAACTGTATAATGTGGGTAATAATGCATCTTATTTTGATAATAATAAAAGCAGTAAGTATAATTAGAATAGATGTAGCGATAATAATTGTATAATATGGGTAATAATGCATGTTATATTGATAATAATGGGAATAATAAGTATAGTTATTATAGTCCTAGCGATAATAATTGTATAATGTGGGTAATAATGCATCTTATATTGAAAATAATAAAAGTAATAAGTATAATTATTATAGTTCTAGAGATAATAACAGTATAATGTGGGTAATAATGCATGTTATGTTGATAATATTGGGAGTAATGGGTATAATTATTATAGTTCTAGCGATAATAACTGTGTAATGTGGATAATAATGCATGTTATATTGATAATATTGGGAGTAATAAGTATAATTATTATAGTTCCAGCGATAATAACTGTATAATGTGGGTAAAAATGCATGTTATATTCATAATAATAAAAGTAGTAAGTATAATTATTATAGATGTAGCGATAATAACTGTATAACATGGGTAATAATGCATGTTATATTGATAATATTGGGTATAATAAGTACAATTATTATAGTTCTAGAGATAATAACGGTATAATATCGGTAATAATGCATGTTATATTGATAATATTTCGAGTAATAGGTATAATTATTATAGTTGTAGAGATAACAACTGTATAATATGGGTAATAATGGATGTTATATTGATAATATCGGGAGTAATGAGTATAATTATTATAGTTCTAGCGATAATAACTGTGTAATGTTGGTAATAATGCATGTTATATTGATTATATTGGGAATAATAGGTATAATTATTATAGTTCTAGCGATAATAACTGTATAATGTGGCTAATAATGCATGTTATATTGATAATATTGGGAATAATATGTATAATTATTATAGTTCCAGCGATAATAACTGTATAATGTGGGTAACAATGCATGTTATATTGATAATATTGGGAGTAATAAGTATAATTATTATAGTTCTAGCGATAATTACAGTATAATGTGGGTAATAGTGCATGTTATATTGATAATATTGGGAGTAATGAGTATAATTCTTTTAGTTCTAGCGATAATAACTGTATAATGTGGGTAATAATGCACGTTATATTGATAATACTGGGAGTAATGAGTATAATTATTATAGTTCTAGCGATAATAACTGTGTAATGTGGGTAACAATGCATGTTATATTGATAATATTGGGAATAATAAGTATAATTATTATAGTTCTAGCGATAATTACAGTATAATGTGGGTAATAGTGCATGTTATATTGATAATATTGGGAGTAATGAGTATAATTCTTTTAGTTCTAGCGATAATAACGGTATAATGTGGGTAATAATGCATGTTATATTGATTATATTGGGAATAATAGGTATAATTATTATAGTTCTAGCGATAATAACTATATAATGTGGCTAATAATGCATGTTATATTGATAATATTGGGAATAATAAGTATAATTATTATAGTTCTAGCGATAATAATTGTATAATGTGGGTAATAATGCATGTTATATTGATAATATTGGGAATAATAAGTATAATTATTATAGATCTAGAGATGACAACTGTATAGTATGGGTAATAATGGATGTTATGTTGATAATAATAAAAGTACTAAGTATAATTATTATAGTTCTAGCGATAATAACTGTATAATGTGGGTAATAATGCATGTTATATTGATAATATTGGGAATAATAAGTATAATTATTATAGTTCTAGCGATAATAATTGTATAATGTGGGTAATAATGCATGTTATATTGATAATATTGGGAATAATAAGTATAATTATTATAGATCTAGAGACGACAACTGTATAGTATGGGTAATAATGGATGTTATAATGATAATAATAAAAGTTCTAAGTATAATTATTATAGTCCTAGCGATAATAACTGTATAATGTGGGTAATAATGCATGTTATATTGATAATATTGGGATTAATGAGTATAATTATTATAGTTCTAGAGATAATAACTGTATAATGTGGGTAATAATGCATGTTATATTGATAATATTGGGAATAATAGGTATAATTATTATAGTTCTAGCGATAATAACAGTATAATGTGGGTAATAATGCATGTTATATTGATAATATTGGGAATAACAAGTATAATTATTATAGATCTAGAGATGACAACTGTATAGTATGGGTAATAATGGATGTTGTGTTGATAATAATAAAAGTACTAAGTATAATTATTATAGTTCTAGCGATAATAACTGTATAATGTGGGTAATAATGCATGTTATATTGATAATATTGGGAGTAATAAGTATAATTATTATAGTTCTAGCGATAATAACTGTATAATGTGGGTAATAATGCATGTTATATTGATAATATTGGGATTAATGAGTATAATTATTATAGTTCTAGAGATAATAACTGTATAATGTGGGTAATAATGCATCTTATTTTGATAATAATAAAAGCAGTAAGTATAATTAGAATAGATGTAGCGATAATAATTGTATAATATGGGTAATAATGCATGTTATATTGATAATAATGGGAATAATAAGTATAGTTATTATAGTCCTAGCGATAATAATTGTATAATGTGGGTAATAATGCATCTTATATTGAAAATAATAAAAGTAATAAGTATAATTATTATAGTTCTAGAGATAATAACAGTATAATGTGGGTAATAATGCATGTTATGTTGATAATATTGGGAGTAATGGGTGTAATTATTATAGTTCTAGCGATAATAACTGTGTAATGTGGATAATAATGCATGTTATATTGATAATATTGGGAGTAATAAGTATAATTATTATAGTTCCAGCGATAATAACTGTATAATGTGGGTAAAAATGCATGTTATATTCATAATAATAAAAGTAGTAAGTATAATTATTATAGATGTAGCGATAATAACTGTATAACATGGGTAATAATGCATGTTATATTGATAATATTGGGAATAATAAGTACAATTATTATAGTTCTAGAGATAATAACGGTATAATATCGGTAATAATGCATGTTATATTGATAATATTTCGAGTAATAGGTATAATTATTATAGTTGTAGAGATAACAACTGTATAATATGGGTAATAATGGATGTTATATTGATAATATCGGGAGTAATGAGTATAATTATTATAGTTCTAGCGATAATAACTGTGTAATGTTGGTAATAATGCATGTTATATTGATTATATTGGGAATAATAGGTATAATTATTATAGTTCTAGCGATAATAACTGTATAATGTGGCTAATAATGCATGTTATATTGATAATATTGGGAACAATATGTATAATTATTATAGTTCCAGCGATAATAACTGTATAATGTGGGTAATAATGCATGTTATATTGATAATATTGGGAGTAATAAGTATAATTATTATAGTTCTAGCGATAATTACAGTATAATGTGGGTAATAGTGCATGTTATATTGATAATATTGGGAGTAATGAGTATAATTCTTTTAGTTCTAGCGATAATAACTGTATAATGTGGGTAATAATGCACGTTATATTGATAATACTGGGAGTAATGAGTATAATTATTATAGTTCTAGCGATAATAACTGTGTAATGTGGGTAACAATGCATGTTATATTGATAATATTGGGAATAATAAGTATAATTATTATAGTTCTAGCGATAATTACAGTATAATGTGGGTAATAGTGCATGTTATATTGATAATATTGGGAGTAATGAGTATAATTCTTTTAGTTCTAGCGATAATAACGGTATAATGTGGGTAATAATGCATGTTATATTGATTATATTGGGAATAATAGGTATAATTATTATAGTTCTAGCGATAATAACTATATAATGTGGCTAATAATGCATGTTATATTGATAATATTGGGAATAATAAGTATAATTATTATAGTTCTAGCGATAATAATTGTATAATGTGGGTAATAATGCATGTTATATTGATAATATTGGGAATAATAAGTATAATTATTATAGATCTAGAGATGACAACTGTATAGTATGGGTAATAATGGATGTTATGTTGATAATAATAAAAGTACTAAGTATAATTATTATAGTTCTAGCGATAATAACTGTATAATGTGGGTAATAATGCATGTTATATTGATAATATTGGGAATAATAAGTATAATTATTATAGTTCTAGCGATAATAATTGTATAATGTGGGTAATAATGCATGTTATATTGATAATATTGGGAATAATAAGTATAATTATTATAGATCTAGAGACGACAACTGTATAGTATGGGTAATAATGGATGTTATAATGATAATAATAAAAGTTCTAAGTATAATTATTATAGTCCTAGCGATAATAACTGTATAATGTGGGTAATAATGCATGTTATATTGATAATATTGGGATTAATGAGTATAATTATTATAGTTCTAGAGATAATAACTGTATAATGTGGGTAATAATGCATGTTATATTGATAATATTGGGAATAATAGGTATAATTATTATAGTTCTAGCGATAATAACAGTATAATGTGGGTAATAATGCATGTTATATTGATAATATTGGGAATAACAAGTATAATTATTATAGATCTAGAGATGACAACTGTATAGTATGGGTAATAATGGATGTTATGTTGATAATAATAAAAGTACTAAGTATAATTATTATAGTTCTAGCGATAATAACTGTATAATGTGGGTAATAATGCATGTTATATTGATAATATTGGGAGTAATAAGTATAATTATTATAGTTCTAGCGATAATAACTGTATAATGTGGGTAATAATGCATGTTATATTGATAATATTGGGATTAATGAGTATAATTATTATAGTTCTAGAGATAATAACTGTATAATGTGGGTAATAATGCATCTTATTTTGATAATAATAAAAGCAGTAAGTATAATTAGAATAGATGTAGCGATAATAATTGTATAATATGGGTAATAATGCATGTTATATTGATAATATTGGGAATAATAAGTATAGTTATTATAGTCCTAGCGATAATAATTGTATAATGTGGGTAATAATGCATCTTATATTGAAAATAATAAAAGTAATAAGTATAATTATTATAGTTCTAGAGATAATAACAGTATAATGTGGGTAATAATGCATGTTATGTTGATAATATTGGGAGTAATGGGTATAATTATTATAGTTCTAGCGATAATAACTGTGTAATGTGGGTAATAATGCATGTTATATTGATAATATTGGGAGTAATAAGTATAATTATTATAGTTCCAGCGATAATAACTGTATAATGTGGGTAAAAATGCATGTTAGATTCATAATAATAAAAGTAGTAAGTATAATTATTATAGATGTAGCGATAATAACTGTATAACATGGGTAATAATGCATGTTATATTGATAATATTGGGAATAATAAGTACAATTATTATAGTTCTAGAGATAATAACGGTATAATATCGGTAATAATGCATGTTATATTGATAATATTTCGAGTAATAGGTATAATTATTATAGTTCTAGAGATAACAACTGTATAATATGGGTAATAATGGATGTTATATTGATAATATCGGGAGTAATGAGTATAATTATTATAGTTCTAGCGATAATAACTGTGTAATGTGGGTAATAATGCATGTTATATTGATAATATTGGGAATAATAAGTATAATTATTATAGTTCTAGCGATAATTACAGTATAATGTGGGTAATAGTGCGTGTTATATTGATAATATTGGGAGTAATGAGTATAATTCTTTTAGTTCTAGCGATAATAACGGTATAATGTGGGTAATAATGCATGTTATATTGATTATATTGGGAATAATAGGTATAATTATTATAGTTCTAGCGATAATAACTGTATAATGTGGCTAATAATGCATGTTATATTGATAATATTGGGAATAATATGTATAATTATTATAGTTCTAGCGATAATAACTGTATAATGTGGGTAATAATGCATGTTATATTGATAATATTGGGAGTAATAAGTATAATTATTATAGTTCTAGCGATAATTACAGTATAATGTGGGTAATAGTGCATGTTATATTGATAATATTGGGAGTAATGAGTATAATTCTTTTAGTTCTAGCGATAATAACTGTATAATGTGGGTAATAATGCACGTTATATTGATAATACTGGGAGTAATGAGTATAATTATTATAGTTCTAGCGATAATAACTGTGTAATGTGGGTAATAATGCATGTTATATTGATAATATTGGGAATAATAAGTATAATTATTATAGATCTAGAGATAATAACTGTATAATGTGGGTAATAATGCATCTTATTTTGATAATAATAAAAGCAGTAAGTATAATTATAATTGATGTAGCGATAATAATTGTATAATATGGGTAATAATGCATGTTATATTGATAATATTGGGAGTAATAAGTATAATTATTATAGTTCTGGCGATAATAACTGTATAATGTGGGTAATAATGGATGTTATATTGATAATATTGGGAATAATAAGTATAATTATTATAGTTCTAGCGATAATAATTGTATAATGTGGGTAATAATGCATGTTATATTGATAATATTGGGAATAATAAGTATAATTATTATAGATCTAGAGATGACAACTGTATAGTATGGGTAATAATGGATGTTATAATGATAATAATAAAAGTGCTAAGTATAATTATTATAGTCCTAGCGATAATAACTGTATAATGTGGGTAATGATGCATGTTATATTGATAATATTTCGAGTAATAGGTATAATTATTAGAGTTCTAGAGATAACAACTGTATAATATGGGTAATAATGGATGTTATATTCATAATAATAAAAGTAGTAAGTATAATTATTATAGATGTAGCGATAATAACTGTATAACATGGGTAATAATGCATGTTATATTGATAATATTGGGAATAATAAGTATAATTATTATAGTTCTAGCGATAATTACAGTATAATGTGGGTAATAGTGCATGTTATATTGATAATATTGGGAATAATATGTATAATTATTATAGTTCTAGCGATAATAACTGTATAATGTGGCTAATAATGCATGTTATATTGATAATATTGGGAATAATAAGTACAATTATTATAGTTCTAGAGATAATAACGGTATAATATCGGTAATAATGCATCTTATTTTGATAATAATAAAAGCAGTAAGTATAATTATAATAGATGTAGCGATAATAATTGTATAATATGTGTAATAATGCATGTTATATTGATAATATTGGGAGTAATAAGTATAATTATTATAGTTCTGGCGATAATAACTGTATAATGTGGGTAATAATGCATGTTATATTGATAATATTGGGAATAATAAGTATAATTATTATAGTTCTAGCGATAATAATTGTATAATGAGGGTAATAATGCATGTTATATTGATAATATTGGGAATAATAAGTATAATTATTATAGATCTAGAGATGACAACTGTATAGTATGGGTAATAATGGATGTTATAATGATAATAATAAAAGTGCTAAGTATAATTATTATAGTCCTAGCGATAATAACTGTATAATGTGGGTAATGATGCATGTTATATTGATAATATTTCGAGTAATAGGTATAATTATTAGAGTTCTAGAGATAACAACTGTGTAATATGAGTAATAATGGATGTTATATTCATAATAATAAAAGTAGTAAGTATAATTATTATAGATGTAGCGATAATAACTGTATAACATGGGTAATAATGCATGTTATATTGATAATATTGGGAATAATAAGTATAATTATTATAGTTCTAGAGATAATAACGGTATAATATCGGTAATAATGCATGTTATATTGATAATATTTCGAGTAACAGGTATAATTATTATAGTTCTAGCGATAATAACTGTATAATGTGGCTAATAATGCATGTTATATTGATAATATTGGGAATAATATGTATAATTATTATAGTTCTAGCGATAATAACTGTATAATGTGGGTAATAATGCATGTTATATTGATAATATTGGGAGTAATAAGTATAATTATTATAGTTCTAGCGATAATTACAGTATAATGTGGGTAATAGTGCATGTTATATTGATAATATTGGGAATAATATGTATAATTATTATAGTTCTAGCGATAATAACTGTATAATGTGGGTAATAATGCATGTTATATTGATAATATTGGGAGTAATAAGTATAATTATTATAGTTCTAGCGATAATAACTGTATAATGTGGGTAATAATGCATGTTATATTGACAATATTGGGATTAATAAGTATAATTATTATAGTTCTAGCGATAATTACAGTATAATGTGGGTAATAGTGCATGTTATATTGATAATATTGGGAATAATATGTATAATTATTATAGTTCTAGCGATAATAACTGTATAATGTGGCTAATAATGCATGTTATATTGATAATATTGGGAATAATAAGTACAATTATTATAGTTCTAGGGATAATAACGGTATAATATCGGTAATAATGCATGTTATATTGATAATATTTCGAGTAATAGGTATAATTATTATAGTTCTAGAGATAACAACTGTATAATATGGGTAATAATGGATGTTATATTGATAATATCGGGAGTAATGAGTATAATTATTATAGTTCTAGCGATAATAACTGTGTAATGTGGGTAATAATGCATGTTATATTGATAATATTGGGAATAATAAGTATAATTATTACAGTTCTAGCGATAATTACAGTATAATGTGGGTAATAGTGCATGTTATATTGATAATATTGGGAGTAATGAGTATAATTCTTTTAGTTCTAGCGATAATAACGGTATAATGTGGGTAATAATGCATGTTATATTGATTATATTGGGAATAATAGGTATAATTATTATAGTTCTAGCGATAATAACTGTATAATGTGGCTAATAATGCACGTTATATTGATAATACTGGGAGTAATGAGTATAATTATTATAGTTCTAGCGATAATAACTGTGTAATGTGGGTAATAATGCATGTTATATTGATAATATTGGGAATAATAAGTATAATTATTATAGATCTAGAGACGACAACTGTATAGTATGGGTAATAATGGATGTTATAATGATAATAATAAAAGTGCTAAGTATAATTATTATAGTCCTAGCGATAATAACTGTATAATGTGGGTAATAATGCATGTTATATTGATAATATTGGGATTAATGAGTATAATTATTATAGTTCTAGAGATAATAACTGTATAATGTGGGTAATAATGCATGTTATATTGATAATATTGGGAATAATAGGTATAATTATTATAGTTCTAGCGATAATAACAGTATAATGTGGGTAATAATGCATGTTATATTGATAATATTGGGAATAATAAGTATAATTATTATAGATCTAGAGATGACAACTGTATAGTATGGGTAATAATGGATGTTATGTTGATAATAATAAAAGTACTAAGTATAATTATTATAGTTCTAGCGATAATAACTGTATAATGTGGGTAATAATGCATGTTATATTGATAATATTGGGAGTAATAAGTATAATTATTATAGTTCTAGCGATAATAACTGTATAATGTGGGTAATAATGCATGTTATATTGATAATATTGGGATTAATGAGTATAATTATTATAGTTCTAGAGATAATAACTGTATAATGTGGGTAATAATGCATCTTATTTTGATAATAATAAAAGCAGTAAGTATAATTAGAATAGATGTAGCGAAAATAATTGTATAATATGGGTAATAATGCATGTTATATTGATAATATTGGGAATAATAAGTATAGTTATTATAGTCCTAGCGATAATAATTGTATAATGTGGGTAATAATGCATCTTATATTGAAAATAATAAAAGTAATAAGTATAATTATTATAGTTCTAGAGATAATACCAGTATAATGTGGGTAATAATGCATGTTATGTTGATAATATTGGGAGTAATGGGTATAATTATTATAGTTCTAGCGATAATAACTGTGTAATGTGGGTAATAATGCATGTTATATTGATAATATTGGGAGTAATAAGTATAATTATTATAGTTCCAGCGATAATAACTGTATAATGTGGGTAAAAATGCATGTTATATTCATAATAATAAAAGTAGTAAGTATAGTTATTATAGATGTAGCGATAATAACTGTATAACATGGGTAATAATGCATGTTATATTGATAATATTGGGAATAATAAGAACAATTATTATAGTTCTAGAGATAATAACGGTATAATATCGGTAATAATGCATGTTATATTGATAATATTTCGAGTAATAGGTATAATTATTATAGTTCTAGAGATAACAACTGTATAATATGGGTAATAATGGATGTTATATTGATAATATTGGGAATAATAGGTATAATTATTATAGTTCTAGCGATAATAACTGTATAATGTGGCTAATAATGCATGTTATATTGATAATATTGGGAATAATAAGAACAATTATTATAGTTCTAGAGATAATAACGGTATAATATCGGTAATAATGCATGTTATATTGATAATATTTCGAGTAATAGGTATAATTATTATAGTTCTAGAGATAACAACTGTATAATATGGGTAATAATGGATGTTATATTGATAATATCGGGAATAATAAGTATAGTTATTATAGTCCTAGCGATAATAACTGTATAATGTGGGTAATAATGCATCTTATATTGAAAATAATAAAAGTAATAAGTATAATTATTATAGTTCTAGAGATAATAACAGTATAATGTGGGTAATAATGCATGTTATGTTGATAATATTGGGAGTAATGGGTATAATTATTATAGTTCTAGAGATAACAACGGTATAATATCGGTAATAATGCATGTTATATTGATAATATTTCGAGTAATAGGTATAATTATTACAGTTCTAGAGATAACAACTGTATAATATGGGTAATAATGGATGTTATATTGATAATATCGGGAGTAATGAGTATAATTATTATAGTTCTAGCGATAATAACTGTGTAATGTGGGTAATAATGCATGTTATATTGATAATATTGGGTTTAATAAGTATAATTATTATGGTTCTAGCGATAATAACTGTATAATGTGGGTAATAATGCATGTTATATTGATAATATTGGGAATAATAAGTATAATTATTATAGTTCTAGCGATAATTACGGTATAATGTGGGTAATAGTGCATGTTATATTGATAATATTGGGAGTAATGAGTATAATTCTTATAGTTCTAGCGATAATAACTGTATAATGTGGGTAATAATGCATGTTATATTGATAATATTGGGAATAATAGGTATAATTATTATAGTTCTAGCGATAATAACTGTATAATGTGGGTAATAATGCATCTTATATTGAAAATAATAAAAGTAATAAGTATAATTATTATAGTTCTAGAGATAATAACAGTATAATGTGGGTAATAATGCATGTTATATTGATAATATTGGGAGTAATGAGTATAATTCTTTTAGTTCTAGCGATAATAACGGTATAATGTGGGTAATAATGCATGTTATATTGATTATATTGGGAATAATAGGTATAATTATTATAGTTCTAGCGATAATAACTGTATAATGTGGCTAATAATGCATGTTATATTGATAATATTGGGAATAATATGTATAATTATTATAGTTCTAGCGATAATAACTGTATAATGTGGGTAATAATGCATGTTATATTGATAATATTGGGAGTAATAAGTATAATTATTATAGTTCTAGCGATAATTACAGTATAATGTGGGTAATAGTGCATGTTATATTGATAATATTGGGAGTAATGAGTATAATTCTTTTAGTTCTAGCGATAATAACTGTATAATGTGGGTAATAATGCACGTTATATTGATAATACTGGGAGTAATGAGTATAATTATTATAGTTCTAGCGATAATAACTGTGTAATGTGGGTAATAATGCATGTTATATTGATAATATTGGGAATAATAAGTATAATTATTATAGTTCTAGCGATAATTACAGTATAATGTGGGTAATAGTGCATGTTATATTGATAATATTGGGAGTAATGAGTATAATTCTTTTAGTTCTAGCGATAATAACGGTATAATGTGGGTAATAATGCATGTTATATTGATTATATTGGGAATAATAGGTATAATTATTATAGTTCTAGCGATAATAACTGTATAATGTGGCTAATAATGCATGTTATATTGATAATATTGGGAATAATATGTATAATTATTATAGTTCTAGCGATAATAACTGTATAATGTGGGTAATAATGCATGTTATATTGATAATATTGGGAGTAATAAGTAAAATTATTATAGTTCTAGCGATAATTACAGTATAATGTGGGTAATAGTGCATGTTATATTGATAATATTGGGAGTAATGAGTATAATTCTTTTAGTTCTAGCGATAATAACTGTATAATGTGGGTAATAATGCACGTTATATTGATAATACTGGGAGTAATGAGTATAATTATTATAGTTCTAGCGATAATAACTGTGAAATGTGGGTAATAATGCATGTTATATTGATAATATTGGGAATAATAAGTATAATTATTATAGTTCTAGCGATAATTACAGTATAATGTGGGTAATAGTGCATGTTATATTGATAATATTGGGAGTAATGAGTATAATTATTATAGTTCTAGCGATAATAACTGTGTAATGTGGGTAATAATGCATGTTATATTGATAATATTGGGAATAATAAGTATAATTATTATAGTTCTAGCGATAATTACAGTATAATGTGGGTAATAGTGCATGTTATATTGATAATATTGGGAATAATAAGTATAATTATTATAGTTCTAGCGATAATAATTGTATAATGTGGGTAATAATGCATGTTATATTGATAATATTGGGAATAATAAGTATAATTATTATAGATCTAGAGATGACAACTGTATAGTATGGGTAATAATGGATGTTATGTTGATAATAATAAAAGTACTAAGTATAATTATTATAGTTCTAGCGATAATAACTATATAATGTGGCTAATAATGCATGTTATATTGATAATATTGGGAATAATAAGTATAATTATTATAGTTCTAGCGATAATAATTGTATAATGTGGGTAATAATGCATGTTATATTGATAATATTGGGAGTAATAAGTATAATTATTATAGTTCTAGCGATAATAACTGTATAATGTGGGTAATAATGCATGTTATATTGATAATATTGGGATTAATGAGTATAATTATTATAGTTCTAGAGATAATAACTGTATAATGTGGGTAATAATGCATCTTATTTTGATAATAATAAAAGCAGTAAGTATAATTATAATAGATGTAGCGATAATAATTGTATAATATGGGTAATAATGCATGTTATATTGATAATATTGGGAGTAATAAGTATAATTATTATAGTTCTGGCGATAATAACTGTATAATGTGGGTAATAATGCATGTTATATTGATAATATTGGGAATAATAAGTATAATTATTATAGTTCTAGCGATAATAACTGTATAATGTGGCTAATAATGCATGTTATATTGATAATATTGGGAATAATATGTATAATTATTATAGTTCTAGCGATAATAACTGTATAATGTGGGTAATAATGCATGTTATATTGATAATATTGGGAGTAATAAGTATAATTATTATAGTTCTAGCGATAATTACAGTATAATGTGGGTAATAGTGCATGTTATATTGATAATATTGGGAATAATATGTATAATTATTATACTTCTAGCGATAATAACTGTATAATGTGGGTAATAATGCATGTTATATTGATAATATTGGGAGTAATAAGTATAATTATTATAGTTCTAGCGATAATAACTGTATAATGTGGGTAATAATGCATGTTATATTGACAATATTGGGATTAATAAGTATAATTATTATAGTTCTAGCGATAATTACAGTATACTGTGGGTAATAGTGCATGTTATATTGATAACATTGGGAGTAATGAGTATAATTCTTTTAGTTCTAGCGATAATAACTGTATAATGTGGGTAATAATGCACGTTATATTGATAATACTGGGAGTAATGAGTATAATTACTATAGTTCTAGCGATAATAACTGTGTAATGTGGGTAATAATGCATGTTATATTGATAATATTGGGAATAATAAGTGTAATTATTATAGTTCTAGCGATAATTACAGTATAATGTGGGTAATAGTGCATGTTATATTGATAATATTGGGAGTAATGAGTATAATTCTTTTAGTTCTAGCGATAATAACGGTATAATGTGGGTAATAATGCATGTTATATTGATTATATTGGGAATAATAGGTATAATTATTATAGTTCTAGCGATAATAACTATATAATGTGGCTAATAATGCATGTTATATTGATAATATTGGGAATAATAAGTATAATTATTATAGTTCTAGCGATAATAATTGTATAATGTGGGTAATAATGCATGTTATATTGATAATATTGGGAATAATAAGTATAATTATTATAGATCTAGAGATGACAACTGTATAGTATGCGTAATAATGGATGTTATGTTGATAATAATAAAAGTACTAAGTATAATTATTATAGTTCTAGCGATAATAACTGTATAATGTGGGTAATAATGCATGTTATATTGATAATATTGGGAGTAATAAGTATAATTATTATAGTCCTAGCGATAATAACTGTATAATGTGGGTAATAATGCACGTTATATTGATAATATTGGGAGTAATAAGTATAATTATTATAGTTCTAGCGATAATAACTGTATAATATCGGTAATAATGCATGTTATATTGATAATATTTCGAGTAATAGGTATAATTATTATAGTTCTAGAGATAACAACTGTATAATATGGGTAATAATGGATGTTATATTGATAATATCGGGAATAATAAGTATAGTTATTATAGTCCTAGCGATAATAACTGTATAATGTGGGTAATAATGCATCTTATATTGAAAATAATAAAAGTAATAAGTATGATTATTATAGTTCTAGAGATAATAACAGTATAATGTGGGTAATAATGCATGTTATGTTGATAATATTGGGAGTAATGGGTATAATTATTATAGTTCTAGAGATAACAACGGTATAATATCGGTAATAATGCATGTTATATTGATAATATTTCGAGTAATAGGTATAATTATTACAGTTCTAGAGATAACAACTGTATAATATGGGTAATAATGGATGTTATATTGATAATATCGGGAGTAATGAGTATAATTATTATAGTTCTAGCGATAATAACTGTGTAATGTGGGTAATAATGCATGTTATATTGATAATATTGGGTTTAATAAGTATAATTATTATGGTTCTAGCGATAATAACTGTATAATGTGGGTAATAATGCATGTTATATTGATAATATTGGGAATAATAAGTATAATTATTATAGTTCTAGCGATAATAACTGTATAATGTGGCTAATAATGCATGTTATATTGATAATATTGGGAATAATATGTATAATTATTATAGTTCTAGCGATAATAACTGTATAATGTGGGTAATAATGCATGTTATATTGATAATATTGGGAGTAATAAGTATAATTATTATAGTTCTAGCGATAATTACAGTATAATGTGGGTAATAGTGCATGTTATATTGATAATATTGGGAATAATATGTATAATTATTATACTTCTAGCGATAATAACTGTATAATGTGGGTAATAATGCATGTTATATTGATAATATTGGGAGTAATAAGTATAATTATTATAGTTCTAGCGATAATAACTGTATAATGTGGGTAATAATGCATGTTATATTGACAATATTGGGATTAATAAGTATAATTATTATAGTTCTAGCGATAATTACAGTATACTGTGGGTAATAGTGCATGTTATATTGATAACATTGGGAGTAATGAGTATAATTCTTTTAGTTCTAGCGATAATAACTGTATAATGTGGGTAATAATGCACGTTATATTGATAATATTGGGAGTAATAAGTATAATTATTATAGTTCTAGCGATAATAACTGTATAATATCGGTAATAATGCATGTTATATTGATAATATTTCGAGTAATAGGTATAATTATTATAGTTCTAGAGATAACAACTGTATAATATGGGTAATAATGGATGTTATATTGATAATATCGGGAATAATAAGTATAGTTATTATAGTCCTAGCGATAATAACTGTATAATGTGGGTAATAATGCATCTTATATTGAAAATAATAAAAGTAATAAGTATAATTATTATAGTTCTAGAGATAATAACAGTATAATGTGGGTAATAATGCATGTTATGTTGATAATATTGGGAGTAGTGGGTATAATTATTATAGTTCTAGAGATAACAACGGTATAATATCGGTAATAATGCATGTTATATTGATAATATTTCGAGTAATAGGTATAATTATTACAGTTCTAGAGATAACAACTGTATAATATGGGTAATAATGGATGTTATATTGATAATATCGGGAGTAATGAGTATAATTATTATAGTTCTAGCGATAATAACTGTGTAATGTGGGTAATAATGCATGTTATATTGATAATATTGGGTTTAGTAAGTATAATTATTATGGTTCTAGCGATAATAACTGTATAATGTGGGTAATAATGCATGTTATATTGATAATATTGGGAATAATAAGTATAATTATTATAGTTCTAGCGATAATTACGGTATAATGTGGGTAATAGTGCATGTTATATTGATAATATTGGGAGTAATGAGTATAATTCTTATAGTTCTAGCGATAATAACTGTATAATGTGGGTAATAATGCATGTTATATTGATAATATTGGGAATAATAGGTATAATTATTATAGTTCTAGCGATAATAACTGTATAATGTGGGTAATAATGCATCTTATATTGAAAATAATAAAAGTAATAAGTATAATTATTATAGTTCTAGAGATAATAACAGTATAATGTGGGTAATAATGCATGTTATGTTGATTATATTGGGAGTAATGAGTATAATTATTATAGTTCTAGAGATAATAACGGTATAATATCGGTAATAATGCATGTTATATTGATAATATTTCGAGTAATAGGTATAATTATTATAGTTCTAGAGATAACAACTGTATAATATGGGTAATAATGGATGTTATATTGATAATATCGGGAGTAATGAGTATAATTATTATAGTTCTAGCGATAATAACTGTGTAATGTGGGTAATGATGAATGTTATATTGATAATATTGGGAATAATAAGTATAATTATTATAGTTCTAGCGATAATTACAGTATAATG
Source organism: Megachile leachella (assembly GCA_963576845.1). Classification (NCBI taxonomy): domain Eukaryota; kingdom Metazoa; phylum Arthropoda; class Insecta; order Hymenoptera; family Megachilidae; genus Megachile; species Megachile leachella. The sequence continues at coordinate 26,962,160 of OY756250.1, read as the reverse complement.
TGGGTAATAGTGCATGTTATATTGATAATATTGGGAGTAGTGAGTATAATTCTTTTAGTTCTAGCGATAATAACGGTATAATGTGGGTAATAATGCATGTTATATTGATTATATTGGGAATAATAGGTATAATTATTATAGTTCTAGCGATAATAACTATATAATGTGGCTAATAATGCATGTTATATTGATAATATTGGGAATAATAAGTATAATTATTATAGTTCTAGCGATAATAATTGTATAATGTGGGTAATCATGCATGTTATATTGATAATATTGGGAATAATAAGTATAATTATTATAGATCTAGAGATGACAACTGTATAGTATGGGTAATAATGGATGTTATGTTGATAATAATAAAAGTACTAAGTATAATTATTATAGTTCTAGCGATCATAACTGTATAATGTGGGTAAAAATGCATGTTATATTGATAATATTGGGAGTAATAAGTATAATTATTATAGTCCTAGCGATAATAACTGTATAATGTGGGTAATAATGCACGTTATATTGATAATATTGGGAGTAATAAGTATAATTATTATAGTTCTAGCGATAATAACTGTATAATATCGGTAATAATGCATGTTATATTGATAATATTTCGAGTAATAGGTATAATTATTATAGTTCTAGAGATAACAACTGTATAATATGGGTAATAATGGATGTTATATTGATAATATCGGGAGTAATGAGTATAATTATTATAGTTCTAGCGATAATAACTGTGTAATGTGGGTAATAATGCATCTTATTTTGATAATAATAAAAGCAGTAAGTATAATTATTATAGATGTAGCGATAATAACTGTATAATATGGGTAATAATGCATGTTATATTGATAATATTGGGAATAATAAGTATAGTTATTATAGTCCTAGCGATAATAACTGTATAATGTGGGTAATAATGCATCTTATATTGAAAATAATAAAAGTAATAAGTATAATTATTATAGTTCTAGAGATAATAACAGTATAATGTGGGTAATAATGCATGTTATGTTGATAATATTGGGAGTAATGGGTATAATTATTACAGTTCTAGAGATAACAACGGTATAATATCGGTAATAATGCATGTTATATTGATAATATTTCGAGTAATAGGTATAATTATTACAGTTCTAGAGATAACAACTGTATAATATGGGTAATAATGGATGTTATATTGATAATATTGGGTTTAATAAGTATAATTATTATGGTTCTAGCGATAATAACTGTATAATGTGGGCAATAATGCATGTTATATTGATAATATTGGGAATAATAAGTATAATTATTATAGTTCTAGCGATAACTACGGTATAATGTGGGTAATAGTGCATGTTATATTGATAATATTGGGAGTAATGAGTATAATTCTTATAGTTCTAGCGATAATAACTGTATAATGTGGGTAATAATGCATGTTATATTGATAATATTGGGAATAATAGGTATAATTATTATAGTTCTAGCGATAATAACTGTATAATGTGGGTAATAATGCATCTTATATTGAAAATAATAAAAGTAATAAGTATAATTATTATAGTTCTAGAGATAACAACTGTATAATATGGGTAATAATGGATGTTATATTGATAATATCGGGAGTAATGAGTATAATTATTATAGTTCTAGCGATAATTACAGTATAATGTGGGTAATAGTGCATGTTATATTGATAATATTGGGAGTAATGAGTATAATTCTTTTAGTTCTAGCGATAATGACGGTATAATGTGGGTAATAATGCATGTTATATTGATTATATTGGGAATAATAGGTATAATTATTATATTTCTAGCGATAATAACTGTATAATGTGGGTAATATTGCATGTTATATTGATAATATTGGGAATAATAAGTATAGTTATTATAGATCTAGAGATGACAACTGTATAGTATGGGTAATAATGGATGTTATGTTGATAATAATAAAAGTACTAAGTATAATTCTTATAGTTCTAGCGATAATAACTGTATAATGTGGGTAATAATGCATGTTATATTGATAATACTGGGAATAATAGGTATAATTATTATAGTTCTAGCGATAATAACTGTATAATGTGGGTAATAATGCATGTTATATTGATAATATTGGGAGTAATAAGTATAATTATTATAGTTCTAGCGATAATTACAGTATAATGTGGGTAATAGTGCATGTTATATTGATAATATTGGGAGTAATGAGTATAATTCTTTTAGTTCTAGCGATAATAATTGTATAATGTGGGTAATAATGCATGTTATATTGATAATATTGGGAATAATAAGTATAATTATTATAGATCTAGAGATGACAACTGTATAGTATGGGTAATAATGGATGTTATAATGATAATAATAAAAGTGCTAAGTATAATTATTATAGTCCTAGCGATAATTACTGTATAATGTGGGTAATAATGCACGTTATGTTGATAATATTGGGAGTAATAAGTATAATTATTATAGTTCTAGCGATAATTACGGTATAATGTGGGTAATAGTGCATGTTATATTGATAATATTGGGAGTAATGAGTATAATTCTTATAGTTCTAGCGATAATAACTGTATAATGTGGGTAATAATGCATGTTATATTGATAATATTGGGAATAATAGGTATAATTATTATAGTTCTAGCGATAATAACTGTATAATGTGGGTCATAATGCATCTTATATTGATAATAATAAAAGCAGTAAGTATAATTATTATAGATGTAGCGATAATAATTGTATAATATGGGTAATAATGCATGTTATATTGATAATATTGGGAATAATAAGTATAGTTATTATAGTCCTAGCGATAATAATTGTATAATGTGGGTAATAATGCATGTTATATTGATTATATTGGGAATAATAGGTATAATTATTATAGTTCTAGCGATAATAACTGTATAATGTGGGTAATAATGCATGTTATATTGATAATACTGGGAATAATAGGTATAATTATTATAGTTCTAGCGATAATAACTGTATAATGTGGGTAATAATGCATGTTATAATGATAATATTGGGAATAATAGGTATAATTATTATAGTTCTAGCGATAATAACTGTATAATGTGGGTAATAATGCATCTTATATTGAAAATAATAAAAGTAATAAGTATAATTATTATAGTTCTAGAGATAATAACAGTATAATGTGTGTAATAATGCATGTTATGTTGATTATATTGGGAGTAAGGAGTATAATTATTATAGTTCTAGAGATAATAACGGTATAATATCGGTAATAATGCATGTTATATTGATAATATTTCGAGTAATAGGTATAATTATTATAGTTCTAGAGATAACAACTGTATAATATGGGTAATAATGGATGTTATATTGATAATATCGGGAGTAATGAGTATAATTATTATAGTTCTAGCGATAATTACAGTATAATGTGGGTAATAGTGCATGTTATATTGATAATATTGGGAGTAATGAGTATAATTCTTTTAGTTCTAGCGATAATGACGGTATAATGTGGGTAATAATGCATGTTATATTGATTATATTGGGAATAATAGGTATAATTATTATATTTCTAGCGATAATAACTGTATAATGTGGGTAATATTGCATGTTATATTGATAATATTGGGAATAATAAGTATAGTTATTATAGATCTAGAGATGACAACTGTATAGTATGGGTAATAATGGATGTTATGTTGATAATAATAAAAGTACTAAGTATAATTCTTATAGTTCTAGCGATAATAACTGTATAATGTGGGTAATAATGCATGTTATATTGATAATACTGGGAATAATAGGTATAATTATTATAGTTCTAGCGATAATAACTGTATAATGTGGGTAATAATGCATGTTATATTGATAATATTGGGAGTAATAAGTATAATTATTATAGTTCTAGCGATAATTACAGTATAATGTGGGTATAGTGCATGTTATATTGATAATATTGGGAGTAATGAGTATAATTCTTTTAGTTCTAGCGATAATAATTGTATAATGTGGGTAATAATGCATGTTATATTGATAATATTGGGAATAATAAGTATAATTATTATAGATCTAGAGATGACAACTGTATAGTATGGGTAATAATGGATGTTATAATGATAATAATAAAAGTGCTAAGTATAATTATTATAGTCCTAGCGATAATAACTGTATAATGTGGGTAATAATGCACGTTATGTTGATAATATTGGGAGTAATAAGTATAATTATTATAGTTCTAGCGATAATTACGGTATAATGTGGGTAATAGTGCATGTTATATTGATAATATTGGGAGTAATGAGTATAATTCTTATAGTTCTAGCGATAATAACTGTATAATGTGGGTAATAATGCATGTTATATTGATAATATTGGGAATAATAGGTATAATTATTATAGTTCTAGCGATAATAACTGTATAATGTGGGTCATAATGCATCTTATATTGATAATAATAAAAGCAGTAAGTATAATTATTATAGATGTAGCGATAATAATTGTATAATATGGGTAATAATGCATGTTATATTGATAATATTGGGAATAATAAGTATAGTTATTATAGTCCTAGCGATAATAATTGTATAATGTGGGTAATAATGCATGTTATATTGATTATATTGGGAATAATAGGTATAATTATTATAGTTCTAGCGATAATAACTGTATAATGTGGGTAATAATGCATGTTATATTGATAATATTGGGAGTAATGAGTATAATTCTTTTAGTTCTAGCGATAATAACGGTATAATGTGGGTAATAATGCATGTTATATTGATTATATTGGGAATAATAGGTATAATTATTATAGTTCTAGCGATAATAACTATATAATGTGGCTAATAATGCATGTTATATTGATAATATTGGGAATAATAAGTATAATTATTATAGTTCTAGCGATAATAATTGTATAATGTGGGTAATAATGCATGTTATATTGATAATATTGGGAGTAATAAGTATAATTATTATAGTCCTAGCGATAATAACTGTATAATGTGGGTAATAATGCATGTTATATTGATAATATTGGGAGTAATAAGTATAATTATTATAGTTCTAGCGATAATAACTGTATAATATCGGTAATAATGCATGTTATATTGATAATATTTCGAGTAATAGGTATAATTATTATAGTTCTAGAGATAACAACTGTATAATATGGGTAATAATGGATGTTATATTGATAATATCGGGAGTAATGAGTATAATTATTATAGTTCTAGCGATAATAACTGTGTAATGTGGGTAATAATGCATCTTATTTTGATAATAATAAAAGCAGTAAGTATAATTATTATAGATGTAGCGATAATAACTGTATAATATGGGTAATAATGCATGTTATATTGATAATATTGCGAATAATAAGTATAGTTATTATAGTCCTAGCGATAATAACTGTATAATGTGGGTAATAATGCATCTTATATTGAAAATAATAAAAGTAATAAGTATAATTATTATAGTTCTAGAGATAATAACAGTATAATGTGGGTAATAATGCATGTTATGTCGATAATATTGGGAGTAATGGGTATAATTATTATAGTTCTAGAGATAACAACGGTATAATATCGGTAATAATGCATGTTATATTGATAATATTTCGAGTAATAGGTATAATTATTACAGTTCTAGAGATAATAACAGTATAATGTGGGTAATAATGCATGTTATGTTGATTATATTGGGAGTAATGAGTATAATTATTATAGTTCTAGAGATAATAACGGTATAATATCGGTAATAATGCATGTTATATTGATAATATTTCGAGTAATAGGTATAATTATTATAGTTCTAGAGATAACAACTGTATAATATGGGTAATAATGGATGTTATATTGATAATATCGGGAGTAATGAGTATAATTATTATAGTTCTAGCGATAATAACTGTGTAATGTGGGTAATGATGAATGTTATATTGATAATATTGGGAATAATAAGTATAATTATTATAGTTCTAGCGATAATTACAGTATAATGTGGGTAATAGTGCATGTTATATTGATAATATTGGGAGTAATGAGTATAATTCTTTTAGTTCTAGCGATAATAACGGTATAATGTGGGTAATAATGCATGTTATATTGATTATATTGGGAATAATAAGTATAGTTATTATAGTTCTAGCGATAATAACTGTATAATGTGGGTAATAATGCATGTTATATTGATAATATTGGGAGTAATAAGTATAATTATTATAGTCCTAGCGATAATAACTGTATAATGTGGGTAATAATGCACGTTATATTGATAATATTGGGAGTAATAAGTATAATTATTATAGTTCTAGCGATAATAACTGTATAATATCGGTAATAATGCATGTTATATTGATAATATTTCGAGTAATAGGTATAATTATTATAGTTCTAGAGATAACAACTGTATAATATGGGTAATAATGGATGTTATATTGATAATATCGGGAATAATAAGTATAGTTATTATAGTCCTAGCGATAATAACTGTATAATGTGGGTAATAATGCATCTTATATTGAAAATAATAAAAGTAATAAGTATAATTATTATAGTTCTAGAGATAATAACAGTATAATGTGGGTAATAATGCATGTTATGTTGATAATATTGGGAGTAATGGGTATAATTATTATAGTTCTAGAGATAACAACGGTATAATATCGGTAATAATGCATGTTATATTGATAATATTTCGAGTAATAGGTATAATTATTACAGTTCTAGAGATAACAACTGTATAATATGGGTAATAATGGATGTTATATTGATAATATCGGGAGTAATGAGTATAATTATTATAGTTCTAGCGATAATAACTGTGTAATGTGGGTAATAATGCATGTTATATTGATAATATTGGGTTTAATAAGTATAATTATTATGGTTCTAGCGATAATAACTGTATAATGTGGGTAATAATGCATGTTATATTGATAATATTGGGAATAATAAGTATAATTATTATAGTTCTAGCGATAATAACTGTATAATGTGGCTAATAATGCATGTTATATTGATAATATTGGGAATAATATGTATAATTATTATAGTTCTAGCGATAATAACTGTATAATGTGGGTAATAATGCATGTTATATTGATAATATTGGGAGTAATAAGTATAATTATTATAGTTCTAGCGATAATAACTATATAATGTGGCTAATAATGCATGTTATATTGATAATATTGGGAATAATAAGTATAATTATTATAGTTCTAGCGATAATAATTGTATAATGTGGGTAATAATGCATGTTATATTGATAATATTGGGAGTAATAAGTATAATTATTATAGTCCTAGCGATAATAACTGTATAATGTGGGTAATAATGCATGTTATATTGATAATATTGGGAGTAATAAGTATAATTATTATAGTTCTAGCGATAATAACTGTATAATATCGGTAATAATGCATGTTATATTGATAATATTTCGAGTAATAGGTATAATTATTATAGTTCTAGAGATAACAACTGTATAATATGGGTAATAATGGATGTTATATTGATAATATCGGGAGTAATGAGTATAATTATTATAGTTCTAGCGATAATAACTGTGTAATGTGGGTAATAATGCATCTTATTTTGATAATAATAAAAGCAGTAAGTATAATTATTATAGATGTAGCGATAATAACTGTATAATATGGGTAATAATGCATGTTATATTGATAATATTGCGAATAATAAGTATAGTTATTATAGTCCTAGCGATAATAACTGTATAATGTGGGTAATAATGCATCTTATATTGAAAATAATAAAAGTAATAAGTATAATTATTATAGTTCTAGAGATAATAACAGTATAATGTGGGTAATAATGCATGTTATGTCGATAATATTGGGAGTAATGGGTATAATTATTATAGTTCTAGAGATAACAACGGTATAATATCGGTAATAATGCATGTTATATTGATAATATTTCGAGTAATAGGTATAATTATTACAGTTCTAGAGATAATAACAGTATAATGTGGGTAATAATGCATGTTATGTTGATTATATTGGGAGTAATGAGTATAATTATTATAGTTCTAGAGATAATAACGGTATAATATCGGTAATAATGCATGTTATATTGATAATATTTCGAGTAATAGGTATAATTATTATAGTTCTAGAGATAACAACTGTATAATATGGGTAATAATGGATGTTATATTGATAATATCGGGAGTAATGAGTATAATTATTATAGTTCTAGCGATAATAACTGTGTAATGTGGGTAATGATGAATGTTATATTGATAATATTGGGAATAATAAGTATAATTATTATAGTTCTAGCGATAATTACAGTATAATGTGGGTAATAGTGCATGTTATATTGATAATATTGGGAGTAATGAGTATAATTCTTTTAGTTCTAGCGATAATAACGGTATAATGTGGGTAATAATGCATGTTATATTGATTATATTGGGAATAATAAGTATAGTTATTATAGTTCTAGCGATAATAACTGTATAATGTGGGTAATAATGCATGTTATATTGATAATATTGGGAGTAATAAGTATAATTATTATAGTCCTAGCGATAATAACTGTATAATGTGGGTAATAATGCACGTTATATTGATAATATTGGGAGTAATAAGTATAATTATTATAGTTCTAGCGATAATAACTGTATAATATCGGTAATAATGCATGTTATATTGATAATATTTCGAGTAATAGGTATAATTATTATAGTTCTAGAGATAACAACTGTATAATATGGGTAATAATGGATGTTATATTGATAATATCGGGAATAATAAGTATAGTTATTATAGTCCTAGCGATAATAACTGTATAATGTGGGTAATAATGCATCTTATATTGAAAATAATAAAAGTAATAAGTATAATTATTATAGTTCTAGAGATAATAACAGTATAATGTGGGTAATAATGCATGTTATGTTGATAATATTGGGAGTAATGGGTATAATTATTATAGTTCTAGAGATAACAACGGTATAATATCGGTAATAATGCATGTTATATTGATAATATTTCGAGTAATAGGTATAATTATTATAGTTCTAGAGATAACAACTGTATAATATGGGTAATAATGGATGTTATATTGATAATATCGGGAGTAATGAGTATAATTATTATAGTTCTAGCGATAATAACTGTGTAATGTGGGTAATAATGCATCTTATTTTGATAATAATAAAAGCAGTAAGTATAATTATTATAGATGTAGCGATAATAACTGTATAATATGGGTAATAATGCATGTTATATTGATAATATTGCGAATAATAAGTATAGTTATTATAGTCCTAGCGATAATAACTGTATAACGTGGGTAATAATGCATCTTATATTGAAAATAATAAAAGTAATAAGTATAATTATTATAGTTCTAGCGATAATAACTGTATAATGTGGCTAATAATGCATGTTATATTGATAATATTGGGAATAATATGTATAATTATTATAGTTCTAGCGATAATAACTGTATAATGTGGGTAATAATGCATGTTATATTGATAATATTGGGAGTAATAAGTATAATTATTATAGTTCTAGCGATAATTACAGTATAATGTGGGTAATAGTGCATGTTATATTGATAATATTGGGAATAATAGGTATAATTATTATAGTTCTAGCGATAATAACTGTATAATGTGGGTAATAATGCATCTTATATTGAAAATAATAAAAGTAATAAGTATAATTATTATAGTTCTAGAGATAATAACAGTATAATGTGGGTAATAATGCATGTTATGTTGATTATATTGGGAGTAATGAGTATAATTATTATAGTTCTAGAGATAATAACGGTATAATATCGGTAATAATGCATGTTATATTGATAATATTTCGAGTAATAGGTATAATTATTATAGTTCTAGAGATAACAACTGTATAATATGGGTAATAATGGATGTTATATTGATAATATCGGGAGTAATGAGTATAATTATTATAGTTCTAGCGATAATAACTGTGTAATGTGGGTAATGATGAATGTTATATTGATAATATTGGGAATAATAAGTATAATTATTATAGTTCTAGCGATAATTACAGTATAATGTGGGTAATAGTGCATGTTATATTGATAATATTGGGAGTAGTGAGTATAATTCTTTTAGTTCTAGCGATAATAACGGTATAATGTGGGTAATAATGCATGTTATATTGATTATATTGGGAATAATAGGTATAATTATTATAGTTCTAGCGATAATAACTATATAATGTGGCTAATAATGCATGTTATATTGATAATATTGGGAATAATAAGTATAATTATTATAGTTCTAGCGATAATAATTGTATAATGTGGGTAATCATGCATGTTATATTGATAATATTGGGAATAATAAGTATAATTATTATAGATCTAGAGATGACAACTGTATAGTATGGGTAATAATGGATGTTATGTTGATAATAATAAAAGTACTAAGTATAATTATTATAGTTCTAGCGATAATAACTGTATAATGTGGGTAAAAATGCATGTTATATTGATAATATTGGGAGTAATAAGTATAATTATTATAGTCCTAGCGATAATAACTGTATAATGTGGGTAATAATGCACGTTATATTGATAATATTGGGAGTAATAAGTATAATTATTATAGTTCTAGCGATAATAACTGTATAATATCGGTAATAATGCATGTTATATTGATAATATTTCGAGTAATAGGTATAATTATTATAGTTCTAGAGATAACAACTGTATAATATGGGTAATAATGGATGTTATATTGATAATATCGGGAGTAATGAGTATAATTATTATAGTTCTAGCGATAATAACTGTGTAATGTGGGTAATAATGCATCTTATTTTGATAATAATAAAAGCAGTAAGTATAATTATTATAGATGTAGCGATAATAACTGTATAATATGGGTAATAATGCATGTTATATTGATAATATTGGGAATAATAAGTATAGTTATTATAGTCCTAGCGATAATAACTGTATAATGTGGGTAATAATGCATCTTATATTGAAAATAATAAAAGTAATAAGTATAATTATTATAGTTCTAGAGATAATAACAGTATAATGTGGGTAATAATGCATGTTATGTTGATAATATTGGGAGTAATGGGTATAATTATTATAGTTCTAGAGATAACAACGGTATAATATCGGTAATAATGCATGTTATATTGATAATATTTCGAGTAATAGGTATAATTATTACAGTTCTAGAGATAACAACTGTATAATATGGGTAATAATGGATGTTATATTGATAATATTGGGTTTAATAAGTATAATTATTATGGTTCTAGCGATAATAACTGTATAATGTGGGCAATAATGCATGTTATATTGATAATATTGGGAATAATAAGTATAATTATTATAGTTCTAGCGATAATTACGGTATAATGTGGGTAATAGTGCATGTTATATTGATAATATTGGGAGTAATGAGTATAATTCTTATAGTTCTAGCGATAATAACTGTATAATGTGGGTAATAATGCATGTTATATTGATAATATTGGGAATAATAGGTATAATTATTATAGTTCTAGCGATAATAACTGTATAATGTGGGTAATAATGCATCTTATATTGAAAATAATAAAAGTAATAAGTATAATTATTATAGTTCTAGAGATAATAACAGTATAATGTGTGTAATAATGCATGTTATGTTGATTATATTGGGAGTAAGGAGTATAATTATTATAGTTCTAGAGATAATAACGGTATAATATCGGTAATAATGCATGTTATATTGATAATATTTCGAGTAATAGGTATAATTATTATAGTTCTAGAGATAACAACTGTATAATATGGGTAATAATGGATGTTATATTGATAATATCGGGAGTAATGAGTATAATTATTATAGTTCTAGCGATAATTACAGTATAATGTGGGTAATAGTGCATGTTATATTGATAATATTGGGAGTAATGAGTATAATTCTTTTAGTTCTAGCGATAATGACGGTATACTGTGGGTAATAATGCATGTTATATTGATTATATTGGGAATAATAGGTATAATTATTATATTTCTAGCGATAATAACTGTATAATGTGGGTAATATTGCATGTTATATTGATAATATTGGGAATAATAAGTATAGTTATTATAGATCTAGAGATGACAACTGTATAGTATGGGTAATAATGGATGTTATGTTGATAATAATAAAAGTACTAAGTATAATTCTTATAGTTCTAGCGATAATAACTGTATAATGTGGGTAATAATGCATGTTATATTGATAATACTGGGAATAATAGGTATAATTATTATAGTTCTAGCGATAATTACAGTATAATGTGGGTAATAGTGCATGTTATATTGATAATATTGGGAGTAATGAGTATAATTCTTTTAGTTCTAGCGATAATAATTGTATAATGTGGGTAATAATGCATGTTATATTGATAATATTGGGAATAATAAGTATAATTATTATAGATCTAGAGATGACAACTGTATAGTATGGGTAATAATGGATGTTATAATGATAATAATAAAAGTGCTAAGTATAATTATTATAGTCCTAGCGATAATAACTGTATAATGTGGGTAATAATGCACGTTATGTTGATAATATTGGGAGTAATAAGTATAATTATTATAGTTCTAGCGATAATTACGGTATAATGTGGGTAATAGTGCATGTTATATTGATAATATTGGGAGTAATGAGTATAATTCTTATAGTTCTAGCGATAATAACTGTATAATGTGGGTAATAATGCATGTTATATTGATAATAATAAAAGGAGTAAGTATAATTATTATAGATGTAGCGATAATAATTGTATAATATGGGTAATAATGCATGTTATATTGATAATATTGGGAATAATAGGTATAATTATTATAGTTCTAGCGATAATAACTGTATAATGTGGGTAATAATGCATGTTATATTGATAATATTGGGAATAATAAGTATAAGTATTATAGTTCTAACGATAATTACCGTATAATGTGGGTAATAATGCATGTTATATTGATAATATTGGGAGTAATGCGTATAATAATTATAGTTCTAGCGATAGTAACTGTATAATATGGGTAATAATGCATGCTATATTGATAATATTACGAGCAATATGTATAATTATTATAGTTCTAGATATGACAACTGTATAATATGTGTAATAATGGATGTTATATTGATAATATGGGGAGTAATGAGTATAATTATTATAGTTCTAGCGATAATTACAGTATAATGTGGGTAATAATGCATGTTATATTGATAATATTGGGAATAATAAGTATAATTATTATAGTTCTAGAGATAAAAACTGTATAATGTGGGTAATAATGCATGTTATATTGATAATATTGGGAATAATAAGTATAATAATTACAGTTCTAGCGATAGTAACTGTATAATATGGGTAATAATGTATGCTATATTGATAATATTTCGAGCAATAGGTATAATTATTATAGTTCTGGACATGACAACTGTATAATATGGGTAATAATGGATGTTATATTGATAATATTGGGAGTAATGAGTATAGTTATTATAGTTCTAGAGATGACAACTGTATAATATGGGTAATAATGCAGGTTGTATTGATAATATTTCGAGTAATAGGTATAATTATTATAGGTCTAGATATAACAACTGCATAATATGGGTAATAATGGGTGTTATATTGATAATATTGGGAGTAATAAGTATAATTATTATAGTTCTAGCGATAACAACTGTATACTATGGGTAATAATGCAGGTTATATTGATAATATTTCGAGTAATAGTTATAATTATTATAGTTCTAGAGATGACAACTGTATAATGTGGATAATAATGCATGTTATATTGACAATCTTTCGAGTAATATGTATAATTATTATAGTTCTAGCGATAATAACTGTATAATGTGGGTAATAATGCATGTTATATTGATAATATTGGGAGTAATAAGTATAATAATTACAGTTCTAGCGATAGTAACTGTATAATATGGGTAATAATGTATGCTATATTGATAATATTTCGAGCAATAGGTATAATTATTATAGTTCTGGACATGACAACTGTATAATATGGGTAATAATGGATGTTATATTGATAATATTGGGAGTAATATGTATAATAATTGTAGTTCTAGCGATAATAACTGTATAATGTGGGTTATAATGCATGTTATATTGATATTATTGGGATTAATAAGTATAATTATTATAGTTCTAGCGCTAATTACAGTATAATGTGGGTAATGATGCATGTTATATTGATAATATTGGGAGTAATGAGTATAGTTATTATAGTACTAGCGATAATAGCGGTATAATATGGGTAATAATGCAGGTTATATTGATAAACTTTCGAGCAATATGCATAATTATTATATTTCTAGCGATAACAACTGTATACTATGGGTAATAATGCAGGTTATATTGATAATATTTCGAGTAATAGTTATAATTATTATAGTTCTAGAGATGACAACTGTATAATGTGGATAATAATGCATGTTATATTGACAATCTTTCGAGTAATATGTATAATTATTATAGTTCTAGCGATAACAACTGTATAATGTGGGTAATAATGCATGTTATATTGATAATATTGGGAGTAATAAGTATAATAATTACAGTTCTAGCGATAGTAACTGTATAATATGGGTAATAATGTATGCTATATTGATAATATTTCGAGCAATAGGTATAATTATTATAGTTCTGGACATGACAACTGTATAATATGGGTAATAATGGATGTTATATTGATAATATTGGGAGTAATATGTATAATAATTGTAGTTCTAGCGATAATAACTGTATAATGTGGGTAATAATGCATGTTATATTGATAATAATAAAAGTAATAAGAATAATTATTATAGATCTAGCGATAATAACTGTATAATATGTGTAATAATGCATGTCATATTGATAATATTTCGAGTAATAGTAATAATTATTATAGTTCTAGAGATGACAACTGTATAATATGGGTAACAATGGATGTTATATTGATAATATTGGGAGTAATAAGCATAATTATTATAGTTCTAGCGATAATTAAAGTTATATTGATAATATTGGGAGTAATTAGTATAATTATTATAGTTCTAGCGATAACAACTGTATACTATGGGTAATAATGCAGGTTATATTGATAATATTTCGAGTAATAGTTATAATTATTATAGTTCTAGAGATGACAACTGTATAATAGGGGCAATAATGCATGTTATATTGATAATATTTGGAGTAATAAGTATAATTATTATAGTACTAGCGATAATAACGGTATAATATGGGTAATAATGCATGTTATATTGATAATCTTTCGAGTAATATGTATAATTATTATAGTTCTAGCGATAATAACTGTATATTGTGGGTAATAACGCATGTTATATTGATGATATTGGGCGTAATAAGTATAATAATTATAGTTCTAGCGATAGTAACTGTATAATATGGGTAATAATGCATGCTATATTGATAATATTTCGAGCAATAGGTATAATTATTGTAGTTCTAGATATGACCACTGTATAATATGTGTAATAATGGATGTTATATTGATAATATGGGGAGTAATAAGTATAATTATTATAGTTCTAGCGATAATTACAGTATAATGTGGGTAATAATGCATGTTATATTGATAATATTGGGAGTAATTAGTATAATTATTATAGTTCTAGCGATAATAACTGTATAATGTGGGTAATAATGCATGTTATATTGATAATATTGGGAGCAATGAGTATAATTATTATAGTACTAGCGATAATAACGGTATAATATGTGTAATAATGCAGGTTGTATTGATAATACTGGGAGTAATTAGTATAATTATTATAGTTGTAGCGATAATTACAGTATAATATGGGTAATAATGCATGTTATATTGATAATATTGTGAATAATAAGTATAATTATTATAGTTCTAGCGATAATTACAGTATAATGTGTGTAATAATGCATGTTATATTGATAATACTGGGAGTAATTAGTATAATTATTATAGTTGTAGCGATAATTACAGTATAATATGGGTAATAATGCATGTTATATTGATAATATTGTGAATAATAAGTATAATTATTATAGTTCTAGCGATAATTACAGTATAATGTGTGTAATAATGCATGTTATATTGATAATATTTCGAGTAATAGGTATAATTATTATAGTTCTAGTGATAACAACTGTATACTATGGGTAATAATGCAGGTTATATTGATAATATTTCGAGTAATAGGTATAATTATTATAGTTCTAGAGATGACAACTGTATAATATGGGTAATAATGGATGTTATATTGATAAAATTTGGAGTAATAGGGTATAATTGTTATAGTTCTAGCGATAATTAAAGCATAATGTGGGTAATAATGCATCTTATATTGATAATACTGGGAGTAATTAGTATAATTATTATAGTTGTAGCGATAATTACAGTATAATATGGGTAATAATGCATGTTATATTGATAATATTGGGAATAATACGTATAATTATTATAGTTCTAGCGATAATTACAGTATAATGTGGGTGATAATGCATGTTATATTGATAATATTTCGAGTAATAGGTATAATTATTATAGTTCTAGCGATAACAACTGTATACTATGGGTAATAATGCAGGTTATATTGATAATATTTCGAGTAATAGTTATAATTATTATAGTTCTAGAGATGACAACTGTATAATATGGGTAATAATGCATGTTATATTGATAATCTTTCGAGTAATATGTATAATTATTATAGTTCTAGCGATAATAACTGTATAATGTGGCTAATAATGCATGTTATATTGATAATAATAAAAGGAGTAAGTATAATTATTATAGATGTAGCGATAATAATTGTATAATATGGGTAATAATGCATGTTATATTGATAATATTGGGAATAATAAGTACAGTTATTATAGTTCTAACCACAATAGCTGTATAACGTGGGTAATAATGCATGGTATATTGATAATATTGGGAGTAATAAGTATAATTATTATAGTTCTAGCGATAATTACAGTATAATGTGGGTAATAATGCATGTTATATTGATAATATTGGGAATAATTAGAATAATTATTATAGTTCTAGCGATAATTACAGTATAATGTCGGTAATAGTGCATGTTATATTGACAATCTTTCGAGTAATATGTATAATTATTATAGTTCTAGCGATAATAACTGTATAATGTGGGTAATAATGCGTGTTATATTGATTATATTGGGAGTAATAAGTATAACAATTACAGGTCTAGCGATAGTAACTGTATAATACGGGTAATAATGCATGCTATATTGATAATATTTCGAGCAATAGGTATAATTATTATAGTTCTGGACATGACAACTGTATAATATGGGTAATAATGGATGTTATATTGATAATATTGGGAGTAATATGTATAATAATTGTAGTTCTAGCGATAATAACTGTATAATGTGGGTTATAATGCATGTTATATTGATAATAATAAAAGTAGTAAGTATAATTATTATAGATGTAGCGATAATAACTGTATAATATGGGTAATAATGCATGTTATACTGATAATATTTCGAGTAATAGGTAAAATTATTATAATTCTAGAGATGATAACTGTATAATATGGGTAATAATGCATGTTATATTGATAATAATAAAAGCAGTAAGTATAATTATTATAGATGTAGCGATAATAATTGTATAATATGGACAATAATGCATATTATATTGATAATATTTCGAGTAATAGGTATAATTATTATAGTTCTAGAGATAGCAACTGTATTATATGGGCAATAATGAATGTTATATTGATAATATCGGGAGTAATGAGTATAATTATTATAGTTCCAGAGATGACAACTGTATAATATGGGTAATAATGGATGTCATATTGATAATATTTCGAGTAATAGGTATAATTATTATAGTTCTAGAGATGACAACTGTATAATATGGGTAATAATGCATGTTATATTGATAATATTGAGAATAATAAGTATAATTATTGTAGTTCGAGCGATAATAACTGTATAATGTGGGTAATAATGCATGTTATGTCGATAATATTTTGAGTCATCAGTACAATAATTATAGTTCTAGCGATAATAACTGTATAATATGGGTAATAAAGCATGTTATATTGATAATATTTCGAGTAATAGTTATAATTATTATAGTTCTAGAGATGACAACTGTATAATATGTGTAATAATGCATGTTATATTGATAATATTGAGGATAATCAGTATAATTATTATAGTTCTAGCGATAATAACAGTATAATGTGGCTAATAATGCATGTTATATTGATAATAATAAAAGGAATAAGTATATTTATTACAGATGTAGCGATAATAATTGTATAATATGGGTAATAATGCATGTCATATTGATAATATTGGGAATAATAAGTACAGTTATTACAGTTCTAGTGATAATATCAGTATAATATGGGTAATAATACATGTTATATTGATAATAATAAAAGCAATAAGTATATTTATTATAGTTCTAGCCACAATAACTGTATAATGTGGGTAATAATGCATGTTATATTGATAATATTGGGAGTAATGCGTATAATAATTATAGTTCTAGCGATAGTAACTGTATAATATGGGTAATAATGCATGCTATATTGATAATATTTCGAGCAATAGGTATAATTATTATAGTTCTAGATATGACAACTGTATAATATGTGTAATAATGGATGTTATATTGATAATATGGGGAGTAATGAGTATAATTATTATTGTTCTAGCGATAATTACAGTATAATGTGGGTAATAATGCATGTTATATTGATAATATTGGGAGCAATGAGTATAATTATTATAGTACTAGCGATAATAACGGTATAATATGGGTAATAATGCATGTTATATTGATAATCTTTCGAGTAATATGTATAATTATTATAGTTCTAGCGATAATAACTGTATAATGTGGGTAATAATGCATGTTATATTGATAATATTGGGAGTAATGAGTATAATAACTATAGTTCTAGCGATAGTAACTGTATAATATGGGTAATAATGCATGCTATAATGATAATATTTCGAGCAATAGGTATAATTATTATAGTTCTAGATATGACAACTGTATAATATGTGTAATAATGGATGTTATATTGATAATATGGGGAGTAATGAGTATAATTATCATAGTTCTAGCGATAATTACAGTATAATGTGGGTAATAATGCATGTTATATTGATAATATTGGGAGCAATGAGTATAATTATTATAGTACTAGCGATAATAACGGTATAATATGGGTAATAATGCAGGTTGTATTGATAATATTTCGAGTAATAGGTATAATTATTATAGTTCTAGAGATGACAACTGTATAATATGGGTAATAATGGATGTTATATTGATAAAATTTGGAGTAATAAGTATAATTGTTATAGTTCTAGCGATAATTAAAGTATAATGTGGGTAATAATGCATGTTATATTGATAATATTGGGAATAATAAGTATAATTATTATAGTTCTAGCGATAATTACAGTATAATGTGGGTAATAATGCATGTTATATTGATAATATTTCGAGTAATAGGTATAAGTATTATAGTTCTAGCGATAATAAAGGTATAATATGGGTAATACTGCATGTTATATCGATAATATTTCGAGTAATAGGTATAATTATTATAGTTCTAGAGGTAACAACTGTATAATATGGGTAATAATGCAGGTTATATTGATAATATTTCGAGTAATAGTTATAATTATTATAGTTCTAGAGATGACAACTGTATAATAGGGGCAATAATGCATGTTATATTGATAATATTTGGAGTAATAAGTATAATTATTATAGTACTAGCGATAATAACGGTATAATATGGGTAATAATGCATGTTATATTGATAATAATGGGAATAATAAGTACAGTTATTATAGTTCTAGCCACAATAACTGTATAATGTGGGTAATAATGCATGGTATATTGATAATATTGGGAGTAATAAGTATAATTATTATAGTTCTAGCGATAATTACAGTATAATGTGGGTAATAATGCATGTTATATTGATAATATTGGGAATAATTAGTATAATTATTATAGTTCTAGCGATAATTACAGTATAATGTCGGTAATAGTGCATGTTATATTGATAATATTGGGAGTAATGAGTATAATTCTTATAGTTCTAGCGATAATAACTGTATAATGTGGGTAATAATGCATGTTATATTGATAATAATAAAAGGAGTAAGTATAATTATTATAGATGTAGCGATAATAATTGTATAATATGGGTAATAATGCATGTTATATTGATAATATTGGGAATAATAGGTATAATTATTATAGTTCTAGCGATAATAACTGTATAATGTGGGTAATAATGCATGTTATATTGATAATATTGGGAATAATAAGTATAATTATTATAGTTCTAGAGATAAAAACTGTATAATGTGGGTAATAATGCATGTTATATTGATAATATTGGGAATAATAAGTATAATAATTACAGTTCTAGCGATAGTAACTGTATAATATGGGTAATAATGTATGCTATATTGATAATATTTCGAGCAATAGGTATAATTATTATAGTTCTGGACATGACAACTGTATAATATGGGTAATAATGGATGTTATATTGATAATATTGGGAGTAATAAGTATAATTATTATAGTTCTAGCGATAACAACTGTATACTATGGGTAATAATGCAGGTTATATTGATAATATTTCGAGTAATAGTTATAATTATTATAGTTCTAGAGATGACAACTGTATAATGTGGATAATAATGCATGTTATATTGACAATCTTTCGAGTAATATGTATAATTATTATAGTTCTAGCGATAATAACTGTATAATGTGGGTAATAATGCATGTTATATTGATAATATTGGGAGTAATAAGTATAATAATTACAGTTCTAGCGATAGTAACTGTATAATATGGGTAATAATGTATGCTATATTGATAATATTTCGAGCAATAGGTATAATTATTATAGTTCTGGACATGACAACTGTATAATATGGGTAATAATGGATGTTATATTGATAATATTGGGAGTAATATGTATAATAATTGTAGTTCTAGCGATAATAACTGTATAATGTGGGTTATAATGCATGTTATATTGATATTATTGGGATTAATAAGTATAATTATTATAGTTCTAGCGCTAATTACAGTATAATGTGGGTAATGATGCATGTTATATTGATAATATTGGGAGTAATGAGTATAGTTATTATAGTACTAGCGATAATAGCGGTATAATATGGGTAATAATGCAGGTTATATTGATAAACTTTCGAGCAATATGCATAATTATTATATTTCTAGCGATAACAACTGTATACTATGGGTAATAATGCAGGTTATATTGATAATATTTCGAGTAATAGTTATAATTATTATAGTTCTAGAGATGACAACTGTATAATGTGGATAATAATGCATGTTATATTGACAATCTTTCGAGTAATATGTATAATTATTATAGTTCTAGCGATAACAACTGTATAATGTGGGTAATAATGCATGTTATATTGATAATATTGGGAGTAATAAGTATAATAATTACAGTTTTAGCGATAGTAACTGTATAATATGGGTAATAATGTATGCTATATTGATAATATTTCGAGCAATAGGTATAATTATTATAGTTCTGGACATGACAACTGTATAATATGGGTAATAATGGATGTTATATTGATAATATTGGGAGTAATATGTATAATAATTGTAGTTCTAGCGATAATAACTGTATAATGTGGGTAATAATGCATGTTATATTGATAATAATAAAAGTAATAAGAATAATTATTATAGATCTAGCGATAATAACTGTATAATATGTGTAATAATGCATGTCATATTGATAATATTTCGAGTAATAGTAATAATTATTATAGTTCTAGAGATGACAACTGTATAATATGGGTAACAATGGATGTTATATTGATAATATTGGGAGTAATAAGCATAATTATTATAGTTCTAGCGATAATTAAAGTTATATTGATAATATTGGGAGTAATTAGTATAATTATTATAGTTCTAGCGATAACAACTGTATACTATGGGTAATAATGCAGGTTATATTGATAATATTTCGAGTAATAGTTATAATTATTATAGTTCTAGAGATGACAACTGTATAATAGGGGCAATAATGCATGTTATATTGATAATATTTGGAGTAATAAGTATAATTATTATAGTACTAGCGATAATAACGGTATAATATGGGTAATAATGCATGTTATATTGATAATCTTTCGAGTAATATGTATAATTATTATAGTTCTAGCGATAATAACTGTATATTGTGGGTAATAACGCATGTTATATTGATGATATTGGGCGTAATAAGTATAATAATTATAGTTCTAGCGATAGTAACTGTATAATATGGGTAATAATGCATGCTATATTGATAATATTTCGAGCAATAGGTATAATTATTGTAGTTCTAGATATGACCACTGTATAATATGTGTAATAATGGATGTTATATTGATAATATGGGGAGTAATAAGTATAATTATTATAGTTCTAGCGATAATTACAGTATAATGTGGGTAATAATGCATGTTATATTGATAATATTGGGAGTAATTAGTATAATTATTATAGTTCTAGCGATAATAACTGTATAATGTGGGTAATAATGCATGTTATATTGATAATATTGGGAGCAATGAGTATAATTATTATAGTACTAGCGATAATAACGGTATAATATGTGTAATAATGCAGGTTGTATTGATAATACTGGGAGTAATTAGTATAATTATTATAGTTGTAGCGATAATTACAGTATAATATGGGTAATAATGCATGTTATATTGATAATATTGTGAATAATAAGTATAATTATTATAGTTCTAGCGATAATTACAGTATAATGTGTGTAATAATGCATGTTATATTGATAATACTGGGAGTAATTAGTATAATTATTATAGTTGTAGCGATAATTACAGTATAATATGGGTAATAATGCATGTTATATTGATAATATTGTGAATAATAAGTATAATTATTATAGTTCTAGCGATAATTACAGTATAATGTGTGTAATAATGCATGTTATATTGATAATATTTCGAGTAATAGGTATAATTATTATAGTTCTAGTGATAACAACTGTATACTATGGGTAATAATGCAGGTTATATTGATAATATTTCGAGTAATAGGTATAATTATTATAGTTCTAGAGATGACAACTGTATAATATGGGTAATAATGCAGGTTATATTGATAATATTTCGAGTAATAGTTATAATTATTATAGTTCTAGCGATAATAACTGTATAATGTGGCTAATAATGCATGTTATATTGATAATAATAAAAGGAGTAAGTATAATTATTATAGATGTAGCGATAATAATTGTATAATATGGGTAATAATGCATGTTATATTGATAATATTGGGAATAATAAGTACAGTTATTATAGTTCTAACCACAATAGCTGTATAACGTGGGTAATAATGCATGGTATATTGATAATATTGGGAGTAATAAGTATAATTATTATAGTTCTAGCGATAATTACAGTATAATGTGGGTAATAATGCATGTTATATTGATAATATTGGGAATAATTAGAATAATTATTATAGTTCTAGCGATAATTACAGTATAATGTCGGTAATAGTGCATGTTATATTGATAATATTAGGAGTAATGAGTATAATTCTTATAGTATTAGCGATAATAACTGTATAATGTGGGTAATAATGCATGTTATATTGATAATATTGGGAATAATAGGTATAATTATTATAGTTCTAGCGATAATAACTGTATAATGTGTGTAATAATGCATGTTATATTGATAATATTTCGAGTAATAGGTATAATTATTATAGTTCTAGTGATAACAACTGTATACTATGGGTAATAATGCAGGTTATATTGATAATATTTCGAGTAATAGTTATAATTATTATAGTTCTAGAGATGACAACTGTATAATATGGGTAATAATGCATGTTATATTGATAATCTTTCGAGTAATATGTATAATTATTATAGTTCTAGCGATAATAACTGTATAATGTGGCTAATAATGCATGTTATATTGATAATAGTAAAAGGAGTAAGTATAATTATTATAGATGTAGCGATAATAATTGTATAATATGGGTAATAATGCATGTTATATTGATAATATTGGGAATAATAGGTATAATTATTATAGTTCTAGCGATAATAACTGTATAATGTGGGTAATAATGCATGTTATATTGATAATCTTTCGAGTAATATGTATAATTATTATAGTTCTAGCGATAATAACTGTATAATGTGGGTAATAATGCATGTTATATTGATAATATTGGGAGTAATAAGTATAATAATTATAGTTCTAGCGATAGTAACTGTATAATATGGGTAATAATGCATGCTATATTGATAATATTTCGAGCAATAGGTATAATTATTATAGTTCTAGACATGACAACTGTATAATATGGGTAATAATGGATGTTATATTGATAATATGGAGAGTAATGAGTATAATTATTATGGTTCCAGAGATGACAACTGTATAATATGGGTAATAATGCATGTTATATTGATAATCTTTCGAGTAATATGTATAATTCTTATAGTTCTAGCGATAATAACTGTATAATGTGGGTAATAATGCATGTTATATTGATAATATTGGGAATAATAGGTATAATTATTATAGTTCTAGCGATAATAACTGTATAATGTGGCTAATAATGCATGTTATATTGATAATAATAAAAGGAGTAAGTATAATTATTATAGATGTAGCGATAATAATTGTATAATATGGGTAATAATGCATGTTATATTGATAATATTGGGACTAATAAGTACAGCTATTATAGTTCTAGCCAC
Organism: Megachile leachella; assembly: GCA_963576845.1. NCBI lineage: Eukaryota > Metazoa > Arthropoda > Insecta > Hymenoptera > Megachilidae > Megachile > Megachile leachella. The sequence continues at coordinate 26,937,321 of OY756250.1, read as the reverse complement.
AATAACTGTATAATGTGGGTAATAATGCATGGTATATTGATAATATTGGGAGTAATAAGTATAATTATTATAGTTCTAGCGATAATTACAGTATAATGTGGGTAATAATGCATGTTATATTGATAATATTGGGAATAATTAGTATAATTATTATAGTTCTAGCGATAATTACAGTATAATGTCGGTAATAGTGCATACATATTGATAATATTGGGAGTAATGAGTATTATTCTTATAGTTCTAGCGATAATAACTGTATAATGTGGGTAATAATGCATGTTATATTGATAATATTGGGAATAATAGGTATAATTATTATAGTTCTAGCGATAACAACTGTATACTATGGGTAATAATGCAGGTTATATTGATAATATTTCGAGTAATAGTTATAATTATTATAGTTCTAGAGATGACAACTGTATAATATGGATAATAATGCATGTTATATTGACAATCTTTCGAGTAATATGTATAATTATTATAGTTCTAGCGATAATAACTGTATAATGTGGGTAATAATGCGTGTTATATTGATTATATTGGGAGTAATAAGTATAACAATTACAGTTCTAGCGATAGTAACTGTATAATACGGGTAATAATGCATGCTATATTGATAATATTTCGAGCAATAGGTATAATTATTATAGTTCTGGACATGACAACTGTATAATATGGGTAATAATGGATGTTATATTGATAATATTGGGAGTAATATGTATAATAATTGTAGTTCTAGCGATAATAACTGTATAATGTGGGTTATAATGCATGTTATATTGATAATAATAAAAGTAGTAAGTATAATTATTATAGATGTAGCGATAATAACTGTATAATATGGGTAATAATGCATGTTATACTGATAATATTTCGAGTAATAGGTAAAATTATTATAATTCTAGAGATGATAACTGTATAATATGGGTAATAATGCATGTTATATTGATAATAATAAAAGCAGTAAGTATAATTATTATAGATGTAGCGATAATAATTGTATAATATGGACAATAATGCATATTATATTGATAATATTTCGAGTAATAGGTATAATTATTATAGTTCTAGAGATAGCAACTGTATTATATGGGCAATAATGAATGTTATATTGATAATATCGGGAGTAATGAGTATAATTATTATAGTTCCAGAGATGACAACTGTATAATATGGGTAATAATGGATGTCATATTGATAATATTTCGAGTAATAGGTATAATTATTATAGTTCTAGAGATGACAACTGTATAATATGGGTAATAATGCATGTTATATTGATAATATTGAGAATAATAAGTATAATTATTGTAGTTCTAGCGATAATAACAGTATAATGTGGGTAATAATGCATGTTATATTGATAATATTGGGAGTAATTAGTATAATTATTATAGTTGTAGCGATAATTACAGTATAATATGGGTAATAATGCATGTTATATTGATAATATTGTGAATAATAAGTATAATTATTATAGTTCTAGCGATAATTACAGTATAATGTGTGTAATAATGCATGTTATATTGATAATATTTCGAGTAATAGGTATAATTATTATAGTTCTAGTGATAACAACTGTATACTATGGGTAGTAATGCAGGTTATATTGATAATATTTCGAGTAATAGGTATAATTATTATAGTTCTAGAGATGACAACTGTATAATATGGGTAATAATGGATGTTATATTGATAAAATTTGGAGTAATAGGGTATAATTGTTATAGTTCTAGCGATAATTAAAGCATAATGTGGGTAATAATGCATCTTATATTGATAATACTGGGAGTAATTAGTATAATTATTATAGTTGTAGCGATAATTACAGTATAATATGGGTAATAATGCATGTTATATTGATAATATTGGGAATAATACGTATAATTATTATAGTTCTAGCGATAATTACAGTATAATGTGGGTAATAATGCATGTTATATTGATAATATTTCGAGTAATAGGTATAATTATTATAGTTCTAGCGATAACAACTGTATACTATGGGTAATAATGCAGGTTATATTGATAATATTTCGAGTGATAGTTATAATTATTATAGTTCTAGAGATGACAACTGTATAATATGGGTAATAATGCATGTTATATTGATAATCTTTCGAGTAATATGTATAATTATTATAGTTCTAGCGATAATAACTGTATAATGTGGCTAATAATGCATGTTATATTGATAATAATAAAAGGAGTAAGTATAATTATTATAGATGTAGCGATAATAATTGTATAATATGGGTAATAATGCATGTTATATTGATAACATTGGGAATAATAAGTACAGTTATTATAGTTCTAACCACAATAGCTGTATAACGTGGGTAATAATGCATGGTATATTGATAATATTGGGAGTAATAAGTATAATTATTATAGTTCTAGCGATAACAACTGTATACTGTGGGTAATAATGCAGGTCATATTGATAATATTTCGAGTACTAGGTATAATTATTATAGTTCTAGCGATAATTACAGTATAATGTGGGTAATAATGCATGTTATATTGATAATATTGGGAGTAATGAGTATAATTATTATAGTACTAGCGATAATAACGGTATAATATGGGTAATAATGCATGTTATATTGATAATCTTTCGAGTAATATGTATAATTATTATAGTTCTAGCGATAGTAACTGTATAATATAGGTAATAAATCATGCTATATTGATAATATTTCGAGTAATAGGTATAATTATTATAGTTCTAGAGATAACAACTGTATTATATGGGCAATAATGGATGTTATATTGATAATATTAGGAGTGGTAAGTATAATTATTATAGTTCTAGCGATAATAACTGTATAATGTGGGTAATAATGCATGTTTTATTGCTAATATTTCCAGTACTAGGTATAATTATTATAGTACTAGCGATAATAACGGTATAATATGGGTAATAATGCATGTTACATTGATAATCTTTCGAGTAATATGTATAATTATTATAGTTCTAGCGATAATAACTGTATAATATGGGTAATAATGCATGTTATTTTGATAATATTGGGAGTAATAAGTATAATAATTATAGTTCTAGCGATAGTAACTGTATACTATGGGTAATAATGCTGGTTATATTGATAATATTTCGAGTAATAGGTATAATTATTATAGTTCTAGTGATAACAACTGTATACTATGGGTAATAATGCAGGTTATATTGATAATATTTCGAGTAATAGTTATAATTATTATAGTTCTAGAGATGACAACTGTATAATATGGGTAATAATGCATGTTATATTGATAATCTTTCGAGTAATATGTATAATTATTATAGTTCTAGCGATAATAACTGTATAATGTGGCTAATAATGCATGTTATATTGATAATAATAAAGGGAGTAAGTATAATTATTATAGATGTAGCGATAATAATTGTATAATATGGGTAATAATGCATGTTATATTGATAATATTGGGAATAATAGGTATAATTATTATAGTTCTAGCGATAATAACTGTATAATGTGGGTAATAATGCATGTTATATTGATAATCTTTCGAGTAATATGTATAATTATTATAGTTCTAGCGATAATAACTGTATAATGTGGGTAATAATGCATGTTATATTGATAATATTGGGAGTAATAAGTATAATAATTATAGTTCTAGCGATAGTAACTGTATAATATGGGTAATAATGCATGCTATATTGATAATATTTCGAGCAATAGGTATAATTATTATAGTTCTAGACATGACAACTGTATAATATGGGTAATAATGGATGTTATATTGATAATATGGAGAGTAATGAGTATAATTATTATGGTTCCAGAGATGACAACTGTATAATATGGGTAATAATGCATGTTATATTGATAATCTTTCGAGTAATATGTATAATTCTTATAGTTCTAGCGATAATAACTGTATAATGTGGGTAATAATGCATGTTATATTGATAATGTTGGGAATAATAGGTATAATTATTATAGTTCTAGCGATAGTAACTGTATAATGTGGGTAATAATGCATGTTATATTGATAATCTTTCGAGTAATATGTATAATTATTATAGTTCTAGCGATAATAACTGTATAATGTGGGTAATAATGCATGTTATATTGATAATATTGGGAGTAATAAGTATAATTATTATAGTTCTAGCGATAATTACAGTATAATGTGGGTAATAATGCATGTTATATTGATAATATTGGGAATAATTAGTATAATTATTATAGTTCTAGCGATAATTACAGTATAATGTCGGTAATAGTGCATACATATTGATAATATTGGGAGTAATGAGTATTATTCTTATAGTTCTAGCGATAATAACTGTATAATGTGGGTAATAATGCATGTTATATTGATTATATTGGGAGTAATAAGTATAATAATTACAGTTCTAGCGATAGTAACTGTATAATACGGGTAATAATGCATGCTATATTGATAATATTTCGAGCAATAGGTATAATTATTATAGTTCTGGACATGACAACTGTATAATATGGGTAATAATGGATGTTATATTGATAATATTGGGAGTAATATGTATAATAATTGTAGTTCTAGCGATAATAACTGTATAATGTGGGTTATAATGCATGTTATATTGATAATAATAAAAGTAGTAAGTATAATTATTATAGATGTAGCGATAATAACTGTATAATATGGGTAATAATGCATGTTATACTGATAATATTTCGAGTAATAGGTGAAAATATTATAATTCTAGACATGATAACTGTATAATATGGGTAATAATGCATGTTATATTGATAATAATAAAAGCAGTAAGTATAATTATTATAGATGTAGCGATAATAATTGTATAATATGGACAATAATGCATATTATATTGATAATATTTCGAGTAATAGGTATAATTATTATAGTTCTAGAGATAGCAACTGTATTATATGGGCAATAATGAATGTTATATTGATAATATCGGGAGTTATGAGTATAATTATTATAGTTCCAGAGATGACAACTGTATAATATGGGTAATAATGGATGTCATATTGATAATATTTCGAGTAATAGGTATAATTATTATAGTTCTAGAGATGACAACTGTATAATATGGGTAATAATGCATGTTATATTGATAATATTGAGAATAATAAGTATAATTATTGTAGTTCTAGCGATAATAACAGTATAATGTGGGTAATAATGCATGTTATATTGATAATATTGGGAGTAATTAGTATAATTATTATAGTTGTAGCGATAATTACAGTATAATATGGGTAATAATGCATGTTATATTGATAATATTGTGAATAATAAGTATAATTATTATAGTTCTAGCGATAATTACAGTATAATGTGTGTAATAATGCATGTTATATTGATAATATTGGGAGTAATGAGTATAATAACTATAGTTCTAGCGATAGTAACTGTATAATATGGGTAATAATGCATGCTATAATGATAATATTTCGAGCAATAGGTATAATTATTATAGTTCTAGATATGACAACTGTATAATATGTGTAATAATGGATGTTATATTGATAATATGGGGAGTAATGAGTATAATTATCATAGTTCTAGCGATAATTACAGTATAATGTGGGTAATAATGCATGTTATATTGATAATATTGGGAGCAATGAGTATAATTATTATAGTACTAGCGATAATAACGGTATAATATGGGTAATAATGCAGGTTGTATTGATAATATTTCGAGTAATAGGTATAATTATTATAGTTCTAGAGATGACAACTGTATAATATGGGTAATAATGGATGTTATATTGATAAAATTTGGAGTAATAAGTATAATTGTTATAGTTCTAGCGATAATTAAAGTATAATGTGGGTAATAATGCATGTTATATTGATAATATTGGGAATAATAAGTATAATTATTATAGTTCTAGCGGTAATTACAGTATAATGTGGGTAATAATGCATGTTATATTGATAATATTGGGAGTAATTAGTATAATTATTATAGTTGTAGCGATAATTACAGTATAATATGGGTAATAATGCATGTTATATTGATAATATTGTGAATAATAAGTATAATTATTATAGTTCTAGCGATAATTACAGTATAATGTGTGTAATAATGCATGTTATATTGATAATATTTCGAGTAATAGGTATAATTATTATAGTTCTAGTGATAACAACTGTATACTATGGGTAGTAATGCAGGTTATATTGATAATATTTCGAGTAATAGGTATAATTATTATAGTTCTAGAGATGACAACTGTATAATATGGGTAATAATGGATGTTATATTGATAAAATTTGGAGTAATAGGGTATAATTGTTATAGTTCTAGCGATAATTAAAGCATAATGTGGGTAATAATGCATCTTATATTGATAATACTGGGAGTAATTAGTATAATTATTATAGTTGTAGCGATAATTACAGTATAATATGGGTAATAATGCATGTTATATTGATAATATTGGGAATAATACGTATAATTATTATAGTTCTAGCGATAATTACAGTATAATGTGGGTAATAATGCATGTTATATTGATAATATTTCGAGTAATAGGTATAATTATTATAGTTCTAGCGATAACAACTGTATACTATGGGTAATAATGCAGGTTATATTGATAATATTTCGAGTGATAGTTATAATTATTATAGTTCTAGAGATGACAACTGTATAATATGGGTAATAATGCATGTTATATTGATAATCTTTCGAGTAATATGTATAATTATTATAGTTCTAGCGATAATAACTGTATAATGTGGCTAATAATGCATGTTATATTGATAATAATAAAAGGAGTAAGTATAATTATTATAGATGTAGCGATAATAATTGTATAATATGGGTAATAATGCATGTTATATTGATAACATTGGGAATAATAAGTACAGTTATTATAGTTCTAACCACAATAGCTGTATAACGTGGGTAATAATGCATGGTATATTGATAATATTGGGAGTAATAAGTATAATTATTATAGTTCTAGCGATAATTACAGTATAATGTGGGTAATAATGCATGTTATATTGATAATATTGGGAATAATTAGAATAATTATTATAGTTCTAGCGATAATTACAGTATAATGTCGGTAATAGTGCATGTTATATTGATAATATTAGGAGTAATGAGTATAATTCTTATAGTATTAGCGATAATAACTGTATAATGTGGGTAATAATGCATGTTATATTGATAATATTGGGAATAATAGGTATAATTATTATAGTTCTAGCGATAATAACTGTATAATGTGGGTAATAATGCATGTTATATTGATAATATTGGGAGCAGTGAGTATAATTATTATAGTACTAGCGATAATAACGGTATAATATGGGTAATAATGCAGGTTGTATTGATAATACTGGGAGTAATTAGTATAATTATTATAGTTGTAGCGATAATTACAGTATAATATGGGTAATAATGCATGTTATATTGATAATATTGTGAATAATAAGTATAATTATTATAGTTCTAGCGATAATTACAGTATAATGTGTGTAATAATGCATGTTATATTGATAATATTTCGAGTAATAGGTATAATTATTATAGTTCTAGTGATAACAACTGTATACTATGGGTAATAATGCAGGTTATATTGATAATATTTCGAGTAATAGTTATAATTATTATAGTTCTAGAGATGACAACTGTATAATATGGGTAATAATGCATGTTATATTGATAATCTTTCGAGTAATATGTATAATTATTATAGTTCTAGCGATAATAACTGTATAATGTGGCTAATAATGCATGTTATATTGATAATAATAAAGGGAGTAAGTATAATTATTATAGATGTAGCGATAATAATTGTATAATATGGGTAATAATGCATGTTATATTGATAATATTGGGAATAATAGGTATAATTATTATAGTTCTAGCGATAATAACTGTATAATGTGGGTAATAATGCATGTTATATTGATAATCTTTCGAGTAATATGTATAATTATTATAGTTCTAGCGATAATAACTGTATAATGTGGGTAATAATGCATGTTATATTGATAATATTGGGAGTAATAAGTATAATAATTATAGTTCTAGCGATAGTAACTGTATAATATGGGTAATAATGCATGCTATATTGATAATATTTCGAGCAATAGGTATAATTATTATAGTTCTAGACATGACAACTGTATAATATGGGTAATAATGGATGTTATATTGATAATATGGAGAGTAATGAGTATAATTATTATGGTTCCAGAGATGACAACTGTATAATATGGGTAATAATGCATGTTATATTGATAATCTTTCGAGTAATATGTATAATTCTTATAGTTCTAGCGATAATAACTGTATAATGTGGGTAATAATGCATGTTATATTGATAATGTTGGGAATAATAGGTATAATTATTATAGTTCTAGCGATAGTAACTGTATAATGTGGGTAATAATGCATGTTATATTGATAATCTTTCGAGTAATATGTATAATTATTATAGTTCTAGCGATAATAACTGTATAATGTGGGTAATAATGCATGTTATATTGATAATATTGGGAGTAATAAGTATAATTATTATAGTTCTAGCGATAATTACAGTATAATGTGGGTAATAATGCATGTTATATTGATAATATTGGGAATAATTAGTATAATTATTATAGTTCTAGCGATAATTACAGTATAATGTCGGTAATAGTGCATACATATTGATAATATTGGGAGTAATGAGTATTATTCTTATAGTTCTAGCGATAATAACTGTATAATGTGGGTAATAATGCATGTTATATTGATAATATTGGGAATAATAGGTATAATTATTATAGTTCTAGCGATAACAACTGTATACTATGGGTAATAATGCAGGTTATATTGATAATATTTCGAGTAATAGTTATAATTATTATAGTTCTAGAGATGACAACTGTATAATATGGATAATAATGCATGTTATATTGACAATCTTTCGAGTAATATGTATAATTATTGTAGTTCTAGCGATAATAACTGTATAATGTGGGTAATAATGCATGTTATATTGATAATATTGGGAGTAATAAGTATAATAATTACAGTTCTAGCGATAGTAACTGTATAATACGGGTAATAATGCATGCTATATTGATAATATTTCGAGAAATAGGTATAATTATTATAGTTCTGGACATGACAACTGTATAATATGGGTAATAATGGATGTTATATTGATAATATTGGGAGTAATATGTATAATAATTGTAGTTCTAGCGATAATAACTGTATAATGTGGGTTATAATGCATGTTATATTGATAATAATAAAAGCAATAAGTATATTTATTATAGTTCTAGCCACAATAGCTGTATAATGTGGGTAATAATGCATGTTATATTGATAATATTGGGAATAATAAGTACAGTTATTATAGTTCTAGCCACAATAACTGTATAATGTGGGTAATAATGCATGGTATATTGATAATATTGGGAGTAATAAGTATAATTATTATAGTTCTAGCGATAATTACAGTATAATGTGGGTAATAATGCATGTTATATTGATAATATTGGGAATAATTAGTATAATTATTATAGTTCTAGCGATAATTACAGTATAATGTCGGTAATAGTGCATGTTATATTGATAATATTGGGAGTAATGAGTATAATTCTTATAGTTCTAGCGATAACAACTGTATAATGTGGGTAATAATGCATGATATATTGATAATATTGGGAATAATAGGTATAATTATTATAGTTCTAGCGATAATAACTGTATAATGTGGGTAATAATGCATGTTATATTGATAATATTGGGAGCAATGAGTATAATTATTATAGTACTAGCGATAATAACGGTATAATATGGGTAATAATGCAGGTTGTATTGATAATATTTCGAGTAATAGGTATAATTATTATAGTTCTAGAGATGACAACTGTATAATATGGGTAATAATGGATGTTATATTGATAAAATTTGGAGTAATAAGTATAATTGTTATAGTTCAAGCGATAATTAAAGTATAATGTGGGTAATAATGCATGTTATATTGATAATACTGGGAGTAATAAGTATAACTATTATAGTTCTAGCGATAATTACAGTATAATGTGGGTAATAATGCATGTTATATTGATAATATTGGGAGTAATGAGTATAATTATTATAGTTCTAGCGATAATTACAGTATAATGTGGGTAATAATGCATGTCATTTTGATAATATTTCGAGTAAGAGGTATAATTATTATAGCTCTAGCGATAACAACTGTATACTATGGGTAATAATGCAGGTTATATTGATAATATTTCGAGTAATAGTTATAACTATTATAGTTCTAGAGATGACAACTGTATAATATGGGTAATAATGCATGTTATATTGATAATCTTTCGAGTAATATGTATAATTATTATAGTTCTAGCGATAATAACTGTATAATATGGGTAATAATGCAGATTGTATTGATAATATTTCGAGTAATAGGTATAACTATTATAGGTCTAGATATAACAACTGCATAATATGGGTAATAATGGGTGTTATATTGATAATATTGGGAGTAATAAGTATAATTATTATAGTTCTAGCGATAACAACTGTATACTGTGGGTAATAATGCAGGTCATATTGATAATATTTCGAGTACTAGGTATAATTATTATAGTACTAGCGATAATAACGGTATAATATGGGTAATAATGCATGTTATATTGATAATATTGGGAGTAATTAGTATAATTATTATAGTTCTAGCGATAACAACTGTATACTATGGGTAATAATGCAGGTTATATTGATAATATTTCGAGTAATAGTTGTAATTATTATAGTTCTAGAGATGACAACTGTATAATATGGGCAATAATGCATGTTATATTGATAATATTGGGAGTAATAAGTATAACTATTATAGTTCTAGCGATAATTACAGTATAATGTGGGTAATAATGCATGTTATATTGATAATATTGGGAGTAATGAGTATAATTATTATAGTACTAGCGATAATAACGGTATAATATGGGTAATAATGCATGTTATATTGATAATCTTTCGAGTAATATGTATAATTATTATAGTTCTAGCGATAGTAACTGTATAATATAGGTAATAAATCATGCTATATTGATAATATTTCGAGTAATAGGTATAATTATTATAGTTCTAGAGATAACAACTGTATTATATGGGCAATAATGGATGTTATATTGATAATATTAGGAGTGGTAAGTATAATTATTATAGTTCTAGCGATAATAACTGTATAATGTGGGTAATAATGCATGTTTTATTGCTAATATTTCCAGTACTAGGTATAATTATTATAGTACTAGCGATAATAACGGTATAATATGGGTAATAATGCATGTTACATTGATAATCTTTCGAGTAATATGTATAATTATTATAGTTCTAGCGATAGTAACTGTATACTATGGGTAATAATGCTGGTTATATTGATAATATTTCGAGTAATAGTTATAATTATTATAGTTCTAGAGATGACAACTGTATAATATGGATAATAATGGATGTTATATTGATAATATCGGGAGTAATGAGTATAATTATTACAGTTCCAGAGATGACAACTGTATAATATGGGTAATAATGGATTTCATATTGATAATATTTCGAGTAATAGGTATAATTATTATTGTTCTAGCGATAATAAGTGCATAATATGGGTAATAATGCATGTTATATTGATAATAATATAAGTAATGATTATAATTATTACAGTTCCAGCGATAATAACTGTATAATATGGGTAATAATGCATGTTATATTGATAATATTCAGAATAATAAGTATAATTATTGTAGTTCTAGCGATAATAACTGTATAATGTGGGTAATAATGCATGTTATGTCGATAATATTTTGAGTCATCAGTACAATAATTATAGTTCTAGCGATAATAACTGTATAATATGGGTAATAATGCATTTTATATTGATAATATTTCGAGTAATAGTTATAATTATTATAGTTCTAGATATGACAACTGTATAATATGTGTAATAATGCATGTTATATTGATAATATTGAGAATAATCAGTATAATTATTATAGTTCTAGCGATAATAACTGTATAATGTGGCTAATAATGCATGTTATATTGATAATAATAAAAGGAGTAAGTATAATTATTACAGATGTAGCAATAATAATTGTATAATATGGGTAATAATGCATGTTATATTGATAATATTGGGAATAATAAGTACAGTTATTATAGTTCTAGTGATAATATCAGTATAATATGGGTAATAATACATGTTATATTGATAATAATAAAAGCAATAAGTATATTTATTATAGTTCTAGCCACAATAACTGTATAATGTGGGTAATAATGCATGTTATATTGATAATATTGGGAGTAATGAGTATAATAATTATAGTTCTAGCGATAATTACAGTATAATGTGGGTAATAATGCATGTTATATTGATAATATTGGGAGCAATGAGTATAATTATTATAGTACTAGCGATAATAACGGTATAATATGGGTAATAATGCATGTTATATTGATAATATTGGGAGTAATGAGTATAATTATTATAGTTCTAGCGATAATTACAGTATAATGTGGGTAATAATGCATGTCATATTGATAATATTTCGAGTAATAGGTATAATTATTATAGCTCTAGCGATAACAACTGTATACTATGGGTAACAACGCAGGTTATATTGATAATATTTCGAGTAATAGTTATAACTATTATAGTTCTAGAGATGACAACTGTATAATATGGGTAATAATGCATGTTATATTGATAATCTTTCGAGTAATATGCATAATTATTATAGTTCTAGCGATAATAACTGTATAATATGGGTAATAATGCAGATTGTATTGATAATATTTCGAGTAATAGGTATAATTATTATAGGTCTAGATATAACAACTGCATAATATGGGTAATAATGGGTGTTATATTGATAATATTGGGAGTAATAAGTATAATTATTATAGTTCTAGCGATAACAACTGTATACTGTGGGCAATAATGCAGGTCATATTGATAATATTTCGAGTGCTAGGTATAATTATTATAGTTCTAGCGATAATTACAGTATAATGTGGGTAATAATGCATGTTATATTGATAATATTGGGAGTAATGAGTATAATTATTATAGTACTAGCGATAATAACGGTATAATATGGGTAATAATGCATGTTATATTGATAATCTTTCGAGTAATATGTATAATTATTATAGTTCTAGCGATAGTAACTGTATAATATAGGTAATAAATCATGCTATATTGATAATATTTCGAGTAATAGGTATAATTATTATAGTTCTAGAGATAACAACTGTATTATATGGGCAATAATGGATGTTATATTGATAATATTAGGAGTGGTAAGTATAATTATTATAGTTCTAGCGATAATAACTGTATAATGTGGGTAATAATGCATGTTTTATTGCTAATATTTCCAGTACTAGGTATAATTATTATAGTACTAGCGATAATAACGGTATAATATGGGTAATAATGCATGTTACATTGATAATCTTTCGAGTAATATGTATAATTATTATAGTTCTAGCGATAATAACTGTATAATATGGGTAATAATGCATGTTATTTTGATAATATTGGGAGTAATAAGTATAATAATTATAGTTCTAGCGATAGTAACTGTATACTATGGGTAATAATGCTGGTTATATTGATAATATTTCGAGTAATAGTTATAATTATTATAGTTCTAGAGATGACAACTGTATAATATGGATAATAATGGATGTTATATTGATAATATCGGGAGTAATGAGTATAATTATTACAGTTCCAGAGATGACAACTGTATAATATGGGTAATAATGGATTTCATATTGATAATATTTCGAGTAATAGGTATAATTATTATTGTTCTAGCGATAATAAGTGCATAATATGGGTAATAATGCATGTTATATTGATAATAATATAAGTAATGATTATAATTATTACAGTTCCAGCGATAATAACTGTATAATATGGGTAATAATGCATGTTATATTGATAATATTGAGAATAATAAGTATAATTATTGTAGTTCTAGCGATAATAACTGTATAATGTGGGTAATAATGCATGTTATGTCGATAATATTTTGAGTCATCAGTACAATAATTATAGTTCTAGCGATAATAACTGTATAATATGGGTAATAATGCATTTTATATTGATAATATTTCGAGTAATAGTTATAATTATTATAGTTCTAGATATGACAACTGTATAATATGTGTAATAATGCATGTTATATTGATAATATTGAGAATAATCAGTATAATTATTATAGTTTTAGCGATAATAACTGTATAATGTGGCTAATAATGCATGTTATATTGATAATAATAAAAGGAGTAAGTATAATTATTACAGATGTAGCAATAATAATTGTATAATATGGGTAATAATGCATGTTATATTGATAATATTGGGAATAATAAGTACAGTTATTATAGTTCTAGTGATAATATCAGTATAATATGGGTAATAATACATGTTATATTGATAATAATAAAAGCAATAAGTATATTTATTATAGTTCTAGCCACAATAACTGTATAATGTGGGTAATAATGCATGTTATATTGATAATATTGGGAGTAATGAGTATAATAATTATAGTTCTAGCGATAATTACGGTATAATGTGGGTAATAATGCATGTTATATTGATAATATTGGGAGCAATGAGTATAATTATTATAGTACTAGCGATAATAACGGTATAATATGGGTAATAATGCAGGTTGTATTGATAATATTTCGAGTAATAGGTATAATTATTATAGTTCTAGAGATGACAACTGCATAATATGGGTAATAATGGATGTTATATTGATAATATTGGGAGTAATAAGTATAACTATTATAGTTCTAGCGATAATTACAGTATAATGTGGGTAATAATGCATGTTATATTGATAATATTGGGAGTAATGAGTATAATTATTATAGTTCTAGCGATAATTACAGTATAATGTGGGTAATAATGCATGTCATATTGATAATATTTCGAGTAATAGGTATAATTATTATAGCTCTAGCGATAACAACTGTATACTATGGGTAATAACGCAGGTTATATTGATAATATTTCGAGTAATAGTTATAACTATTATAGTTCTAGAGATGACAACTGTATAATATGGGTAATAATGCATGTTATATTGATAATCTTTCGAGTAATATGCATAATTATTATAGTTCTAGCGATAATAAGTGTATAATATGGGTAATAATGCAGATTGTATTGATAATATTTCGAGTAATAGGTATAATTATTATAGGTCTAGATATAACAACTGCATAATATGGGTAATAATGGGTGTTATATTGATAATATTGGGAGTAATAAGTATAATTATTATAGTTCTAGCGATAACAACTGTATACTGTGGGTAATAATGCAGGTCATATTGATAATATTTCGAGTACTAGGTATAATTATTATAGTTCTAGCGATAATTACAGTATAATGTGGGTAATAATGCATGTTATATTGATAATATTGGGAGTAATGAGTATAATTATTATAGTACTAGCGATAATAACGGTATAATATGGGTAATAATGCATGTTATATTGATAATCTTTCGAGTAATATGTATAATTATTATAGTTCTAGCGATAGTAACTGTATAATATAGGTAATAAATCATGCTATATTGATAATATTTCGAGTAATAGGTATAATTATTATAGTTCTAGAGATAACAACTGTATTATATGGGCAATAATGGATGTTATATTGATAATATTAGGAGTGGTAAGTATAATTATTATAGTTCTAGCGATAATAACTGTATAATGTGGGTAATAATGCATGTTTTATTGCTAATATTTCCAGTACTAGGTATAATTATTATAGTACTAGCGATAATAACGGTATAATATGGGTAATAATGCATGTTACATTGATAATCTTTCGAGTAATATGTATAATTATTATAGTTCTAGCGATAATAACTGTATAATATGGGTAATAATGCATGTTATTTTGATAATATTGGGAGTAATAAGTATAATAATTATAGTTCTAGCGATAGTAACTGTATACTATGGGTAATAATGCTGGTTATATTGATAATATTTCGAGTAATAGTTATAATTATTATAGTTCTAGAGATGACAACTGTATAATATGGATAATAATGGATGTTATATTGATAATATCGGGAGTAATGAGTATAATTATTACAGTTCCAGAGATGACAACTGTATAATATGGGTAATAATGGATTTCATATTGATAATATTTCGAGTAATAGGTATAATTATTATTGTTCTAGCGATAATAAGTGCATAATATGGGTAATAATGCATGTTATATTGATAATAATATAAGTAATGATTATAATTATTACAGTTCCAGCGATAATAACTGTATAATATGGGTAATAATGCATGTTATATTGATAATATTGAGAATAATAAGTATAATTATTGTAGTTCTAGCGATAATAACTGTATAATGTGGGTAATAATGCATGTTATGTCGATAATATTTTGAGTCATCAGTACAATAATTATAGTTCTAGCGATAATAACTGTATAATATGGGTAATAATGCATTTTATATTGATAATATTTCGAGTAATAGTTATAATTATTATAGTTCTAGATATGACAACTGTATAATATGTGTAATAATGCATGTTATATTGATAATATTGAGAATAATCAGTATAATTATTATAGTTCTAGCGATAATAACTGTATAATGTGGCTAATAATGCATGTTATATTGATAATAATAAAAGGAGTAAGTATAATTATTACAGATGTAGCAATAATAATTGTATAATATGGGTAATAATGCATGTTATATTGATAATATTGGGAATAATAAGTACAGTTATTATAGTTCTAGTGATAATATCAGTATAATATGGGTAATAATACATGTTATATTGATAATAATAAAAGCAATAAGTATATTTATTATAGTTCTAGCCACAATAACTGTATAATGTGGGTAATAATGCATGTTATATTGATAATATTGGGAGTAATGAGTATAATAATTATAGTTCTAGCGATAATTACGGTATAATGTGGGTAATAATGCATGTTATATTGATAATATTGGGAGCAATGAGTATAATTATTATAGTACTAGCGATAATAACGGTATAATATGGGTAATAATGCAGGTTGTATTGATAATATTTCGAGTAATAGGTATAATTATTATAGTTCTAGAGATGACAACTGCATAATATGGGTAATAATGGATGTTATATTGATAATATTGGGAGTAATAAGTATAACTATTATAGTTCTAGCGATAATTACAGTATAATGTGGGTAATAATGCATGTTATATTGATAATATTGGGAGTAATGAGTATAATTATTATAGTTCTAGCGATAATTACAGTATAATGTGGGTAATAATGCATGTCATATTGATAATATTTCGAGTAATAGGTATAATTATTATAGCTCTAGCGATAACAACTGTATACTATGGGTAATAACGCAGGTTATATTGATAATATTTCGAGTAATAGTTATAACTATTATAGTTCTAGAGATGACAACTGTATAATATGGGTAATAATGCATGTTATATTGATAATCTTTCGAGTAATATGCATAATTATTATAGTTCTAGCGATAATAAGTGTATAATATGGGTAATAATGCAGATTGTATTGATAATATTTCGAGTAATAGGTATAATTATTATAGGTCTAGATATAACAACTGCATAATATGGGTAATAATGGGTGTTATATTGATAATATTGGGAGTAATAAGTATAATTATTATAGTTCTAGCGATAACAACTGTATACTGTGGGTAATAATGCATGTTATATTGATAATATTGGGAGTAATGAGTATAATTATTATAGTACTAGCGATAATAACGGTATAATATGGGTAATAATGCATGTTATATTGATAATCTTTCGAGTAATATGTATAATTATTATAGTTCTAGCGATAGTAACTGTATAATATAGGTAATAAATCATGCTATATTGATAATATTTCGAGTAATAGGTATAATTATTATAGGTCTAGATATAACAACTGCATAATATGGGTAATAATGGGTGTTATATTGATAATATTGGGAGTAATAAGTATAATTATTATAGTTCTAGCGATAACAACTGTATACTGTGGGTAATAATGCATGTTATATTGATAATATTGGGAGTAATGAGTATAATTATTATAGTACTAGCGATAATAACGGTATAATATGGGTAATAATGCATGTTATATTGATAATCTTTCGAGTAATATGTATAACTATTATAGTTCTAGCGATAATTACAGTATAATGTGGGTAATAATGCATGTTATATTGATAATATTGGGAGTAATGAGTATAATTATTATAGTACTAGCGATAATAACGGTATAATATGGGTAATAATGCATGTTATATTGATAATCTTTCGAGTAATATGTATAATTATTATAGTTCTAGCGATAGTAACTGTATAATATAGGTAATAAATCATGCTATATTGATAATATTTCGAGTAATAGGTATAATTATTATAGTTCTAGAGATAACAACTGTATTATATGGGCAATAATGGATGTTATATTGATAATATTAGGAGTGGTAAGTATAATTATTATAGTTCTAGCGATAATAACTGTATAATGTGGGTAATAATGCATGTTTTATTGCTAATATTTCCAGTACTAGGTATAATTATTATAGTACTAGCGATAATAACGGTATAATATGGGTAATAATGCATGTTACATTGATAATCTTTCGAGTAATATGTATAATTATTATAGTTCTAGCGATAATAACTGTATAATATGGGTAATAATGCATGTTATTTTGATAATATTGGGAGTAATAAGTATAATAATTATAGTTCTAGCGATAGTAACTGTATACTATGGGTAATAATGCTGGTTATATTGATAATATTTCGAGTAATAGTTATAATTATTATAGTTCTAGAGATGACAACTGTATAATATGGATAATAATGGATGTTATATTGATAATATCGGGAGGAATGAGTATAATTATTACAGTTCCAGAGATGACAACTGTATAATATGGGTAATAATGGATTTCATATTGATAATATTTCGAGTAATAGGTATAATTATTATTGTTCTAGCGATAATAAGTGCATAATATGGGTAATAATGCATGTTATATTGATAATAATATAAGTAATGATTATAATTATTACAGTTCCAGCGATAATAACTGTATAATATGGGTAATAATGCATGTTATATTGATAATATTGAGAATAATAAGTATAATTATTGTAGTTCTAGCGATAATAACTGTATAATGTGGGTAATAATGCATGTTATGTCGATAATATTTTGAGTCATCAGTACAATAATTATAGTTCTAGCGATAATAACTGTATAATATGGGTAATAATGCATTTTATATTGATAATATTTCGAGTAATAGTTATAATTATTATAGTTCTAGATATGACAACTGTATAATATGTGTAATAATGCATGTTATATTGATAATATTGAGAATAATCAGTATAATTATTATAGTTCTAGCGATAATAACTGTATAATGTGGCTAATAATGCATGTTATATTGATAATAATAAAAGGAGTAAGTATAATTATTACAGATGTAGCAATAATAATTGTATAATATGGGTAATAATGCATGTTATATTGATAATATTGGGAATAATAAGTACAGTTATTATAGTTCTAGTGATAATGTCAGTATAATATGGGTAATAATACATGTTATATTGATAATAATAAAAGCAATAAGTATATTTATTATAGTTCTAGCCACAATAACTGTATAATGTGGGTAATAATGCATGTTATATTGATAATATTGGGAGTAATGAGTATAATAATTATAGTTCTAGCGATAATTACAGTATAATGTGGGTAATAATGCATGTTATATTGATAATATTGGGAGCAATGAGTATAATTATTATAGTACTAGCGATAATAACGGTATAATATGGGTAATAATGCAGGTTGTATTGATAGTATTTCGAGTAATAGGTATAATTATTATAGTTCTAGAGATGTCAACTGTATAATATGGGTAATAATGGATGTTATATTGATAATACTGGGAGTAATTAGTATAATTATTATAGTTGTAGCGATAATTACAGTATAATATGGGTAATAATGCATGTTATATTGATAATATTGGGAATAATAAGTATAATTATTATAGTTCTAGCGATAATTACAGTATAATGTGGGTAATAATGCAT
This sequence comes from Megachile leachella, assembly GCA_963576845.1. Classification (NCBI taxonomy): domain Eukaryota; kingdom Metazoa; phylum Arthropoda; class Insecta; order Hymenoptera; family Megachilidae; genus Megachile; species Megachile leachella. The sequence continues at coordinate 26,917,123 of OY756250.1, read as the reverse complement.
GTTATATTGATAATATTTCGAGTAATAGGTATAATTATTATAGTTCTAGAGATGATAACTGTATAATATGGGTAATAATGCATGTTATATTGATAATCTTTCGTGTAATATGTATAATTATTATACTTCTAGCGATAATAACTGTATAATGTGGGTTATAATGCATGTTATATTGATAATAATAAAAGTAGTAAGTATAATTATTATAGATGTAGCGATAATGACTGTATAATATGGGTAATAATGGATTTCATATTGATAATATTTCGAGTAATAGGTATAATTATTATAGTTCTAGAGATGGCAACTGTATAATATGGGTAATAATGCATGTTATATTGATAATATTGAGAATAATAAGTATAATTATTGTAGTTCTAGCGATAATAACTGTATAATGTGGCTAATAATGCATGTTATATTGATAATAATAAAAGGAGTAAGTATAATTATTACGGATGTAGCGATAATAATTGTATAATATGGGTAATAATGCATGTTATATTGATAATATTGGGAATAATAAGTACAGTTATTATAGTTCTAGTGATAATATCAGTATAATATGGGTAATAATACATGTTATATTGATAATAATAAAAGCAATAAGTATATTTATTATAGTTCTAGCCACAATAACTGTATAATGTGGGTAATAATGCATGTTATATTGATAATATTGGGAATAATGAGTATAATGATTATAGTTCTAGCGATAGTAACTGTATAATATGGGTAATAATGCATGCTATATTGATAATATTTCGAGCAATAGGTATAATTATTATAGTTCTAGATATGACAACTGTATAATATGTGTAATAATGGATGTTATATTGATAATATTGAGAATAATCAGTATAATTATTATAGTTCTAGCGATAATAACTGTATAATGTGGCTAATAATGCATGTTATATTGATAATAATAAAAGGAGTAAGTATAATTATTACGGATGTAGCGATAATAATTGTATAATATGGGTAATAATGCATGTTATATTGATAATATTGGGAATAATAAGTACAGTTATTATAGTTCTAGTGATAATATCAGTATAATATGGGTAATAATACATGTTATATTGATAATAATAAAAGCAATAAGTATATTTATTTTAGTTCTAGCCACAATAACTGTATAATGTGGGTAATAATGCATGTTATATTGATAATATTGGGAATAATGAGTATAATGATTATAGTTCTAGCGATAGTAACTGTATAATATGGGTAATAATGCATGCTATATTGATAATATTTCGAGCAATAGGTATAATTATTATAGTTCTAGATATGACAACTGTATAATATGTGTAATAATGGATGTTATATTGATAATATGGGGAGTAATGAGTATAATTATTATAGTTCTAGCGATAATTACAGTATAATGTGGGTAATAATGCATGTTATATTGATAATATTGGGAGCAATGAGTATAATTATTATAGTACTAGCGATAATAACGGTATAATATGGGTAATAATGCATGTTATATTGATAATCTTTCGAGTAATATGTATAATTATTATAGTTCTAGCGATAATAACTGTATATTGTGGGTAATAATGCATGTTATATTGATGATATTGGGAGTAATAAGTATAATAATTATAGTTCTAGCGATAGTAACTGTATAATATGGGTAATAATGCATGCTATATTGATAATATTTCGAGCAATAGGTATAATTATTATAGTTCTAGATATGACAACTGTATAATATGTGTAATAATGGATGTTATATTGATAATATGGGGAGTAATGAGTATAATTATTATAGTTCTAGCGATAATTACAGTATAATGTGGCTAATAATACATGTTATATTGATAATAATAAAAGCAATATGTATATTTATTATAGTTCTAGCCACAATAACTGTATAATGTGGGTAATAATGCATGTTATATTGATAATATTGGGAGCAATGAGTATAATTATTATAGTACTAGCGATAATAACGGTATAATATGGGTAATAATGCATGTTATATTGATAATCTTTCGAGTAATATGTATAATTATTATAGTTCTAGCGATAATAACTGTATATTGTGGGTAATAATGCATGTTATATTGATGATATTGGGAGTAATAAGTATAATAATTATAGTTCTAGCGATAGTAACTGTATAATATGGGTAATAATGCATGCTATATTGATAATATTTCGAGCAATAGGTATAATTATTATAGTTCTAGATATGACAACTGTATAATATGTGTAATAATGGATGTTATATTGATAATATGGGGAGTAATGAGTATAATTCTTATAGTTCTAGCGATAGTTACAGTATAATGTGGGTAATAATGCATGTTATATTGATAATATTGGGAGCAATGAGTATAATTATTATAGTACTAGCGATAATAACGGTATAATATGGGTAATAATGCATGTTATATTGATAATCTTTCGAGTAATATGTATAATTATTACAGTTCTAGCGATAATACTTGTATATTGTGGGTAATAATGCATGTTATATTGATGATATTGGGAGCAATAAGTATAATAATTATAGTTCTAGCGATAGTAACTGTATAATATGGGTAATAATGCATGCTATATTGATAATATTTCGAGCAATAGGTATAATTATTATAGTTCTAGATATGACAACTGTATAATATGTGTAATAATGGATGTTATATTGATAATATGGGGAGTAATGAGTATAATTATTATAGTTCTAGTGATAATTACAGTATAATGTGGGTAATAATGCATGTTATATTGATAATATTGGGAGCAATGAGTATAATTATTATAGTACTAGCGATAATAGCGGTATAATATGGGTAATAATGCATGTTATATTGATAATCTTTCGAGTAATAGGTATAATTATTATATGTCTAGATATAGCAACTGTATAATATGGGTAGTAATGGGTGTTATATTGATAATATTGGGAGTAATAAGTATAATTATTATAGTTCTAGCGATAATCACAGTATAATGTGGGTAATAATGCATCTTATATTGAAAATAATAAAAGTAGTAAGTATAATTATTATGGATGTAGCGATAATAACTGTACAATGTGGGTAATAATGCATGTTATATTGATAATATTGGGAGTAATAAGTATAATTATTATAGTTCTAGCGATAATCACAGTATAATGTGGGTAATAATGCATGTTATATTGATAATAATAAAAGTAGTAAGTATAATTATTATAGATGTAGCGATAATAACTGTAAAATATGGGTAATAATGCATGTTTTATTGCTAATATTTCCAGTACTAGGTATAATTATTATAGTACTAGCGATAATAACGGTATAATATGGGTAATAATGCATGTTACATTGATAATCTTTCGAGTAATATGTATAATTATTATAGTTCTAGCGATAATAACTGTATAATATGGGTAATAATGCATGTTATTTTGATAATATTGGGAGTAATAAGTATAATAATTATAGTTCTAGCGATAGTAACTGTATAATATAGGTAATAATGCATGCTATATTGATAATATTTCGAGTAATAGGTATAATTATTATAGTTCTAGAGATGACAACCGTATAATATGGGTAACAATGGATGTTATATTGATAATATTGGGAGTAATAAGTATAATTATTATAGTTCTACCGATAATTAAAGTTATATTGATAATATTGGGAGTAACTAGTATAATTATTATAGTTCTAGCGATAACAACTGTATAATATGGGTAATAATGCATGTTATATTGATAATATTGGGAATAATAAGTACAGTTATTATAGTTCTAGCGATAATAACTGTATAATGTGGGTAATAATGCATGTTATATTGATTATATTGGGAGTAATAAGTATAATTACTATAGTTCTAGCGATAATAACTGTATAATATGGGTAATAATAGATGTTATATTGATAATACTGGGAGTAATGAGTATAATTATTATAGTTCTAGCGATAACAACTGTATACTATGGGTAATAATGCAGGTTATATTGATAATATTTCGAGTAATAGGTATAATTATTATAGGTCTAGATATAACAACTGTATAATATGGGTAATAATGGATGTTATATTGATAATATTGGGAGTAATAAGTATAATTATAATAGTCCTAGCGATAATTAAAGTATAACGTAGGTAATAATGCATGTTATATTGATAATCTTTCGAGTAATATGTATAATTATTATAGTTCTAGCGATAATAACTGTATAATGTGGGTAATAATACATGCTATATTGATAATATTGGAAGTAAAAAGTATAATAATTACAGTTCTAGCGATAGTAACTGTATAATAAGGGTAATAATGCATGCTATATTGATAATATTTCGAGCAATGGGTCTAATTATTATATTTCTAGATATGAATGAAGTTAATGATTGATCGAAGTTAATGATTGAATGAAGGGAATGAACGAATGAAGGGAATGAATGAATGGAGGGGATGAATGAGTGAAGGGAATGAATTGAATGAAGGGAATGAGTGGAATTAATCGAATGAAAGGCATTAGAGGATGAAAGGAATGAAGGGAATGAGAGGATGAAAGTAATGAAGGGAATGAATGAATGAAGGGAATGAGTGCACGAAGGGAATAGATGAATGAGGGGAATGAATAAATAAAGGGAATGAGAGAATGAAAGGAAGGAGGGGAATGAATGAATGAAGGGCATGAAGAGAATGAGGGGAATGAATCGAATGAAGGGAATGAGAGGACGAAAGGAATGAAGGGAATGCATGAATGAATGAAGGGAACGAATGAAAGAACGGAATGAATGAAGGGAATGAGGGGAAGTAATCGAATAACAGGAATGAGAGGATGAAAGGAATGAAGGGAACAAATGAACGAAGGGAATGGATTGAATGAAGGGAGTGAATGAATGAAGGGAATGAATGAATGAGGAGAATGAACGAATGAAGGGAATGAATGAATGAGTAAAATGAGCGAACGAATGAAGGGAATGAGGGGAATGAATGAGTGAAGGGAGTGAATGAATGAGGTGGATGAAAGAATGAAGGCAATCAACGAATGAAGGGCATGAGTGAACGAAGGGAATGATTGAATAAAGGGAATAAATGAATGAAGGAAATGAGAGGATGAGAGGAATAAAGGGACTGAAGGGAATGAAGGGAATGAAGGGAATGAGGGGATTACATGAATGAAGGGCATGAGTAAATGAAAGGAATGAATGAATAAAAGGAATGTACGAATGAATGGGAATGAATGAATGAAGAGAATGAATGAATGAAGAGAATGAAGAGAATGAAGAGAATGAATGAATGAAGAGAATGAATGAATGAAGGGAACGAGTGAATGAAGGGAATGAATGAATGAAGGTAATAAAATGAATGAATGAAGGGGATGAATGAATAAAGGGAATCAACAGATGAAAGGAATGAGTGAATGAAGGGAATGAATTGAATGAAGGGAATGAGGGGAATAAATGAATGAAGGGAATGAGTGAATGAAAGGAATGAAAGGAATGAATTGAATGAAGGGAATGAAGGGAACGAAAGGAATGAATGAAGGGACTGAATGAACGAAGGGAATGAATGAATGAGGGGAATAAAGAGAATGAGGGGAATGAATGAATGAAGGGAATCAACGGATGAAGGGAATGAATGAATGGCGGGAATGAATGAATGAAGGGAATGAATTAATGAAGGGATTGTATGAATGAAGGGAATGAATGAATGAAAGGAATGAATGAATGTAGGTAATAAAGGAAATGAATGAATGAAGGAAATGAATGAATGAAGGGAATGAAGAAAATGAGAGGATTGAATGAATGAAAGCAGTGTACGCATGAATGGGACTGAATGAATGAGGGGAACGAATGAATGGAGGGAATGAATGAATGAAGGGAATGAATGAATGAGGGGAATAAATTGAATGATGGGAATGAGGAGAGTGAATGAATGAAGGGAATGAGAGAATGAAGGGAATGAAGAGAATGAGGGGAAGAAATGAATGAAAGGAATGTACGAATGAATGGGAATGAGTGAATGGAGGGAACGAATGAATGAAGGGAATGAATGAATGAAGGTAATAAAGGGAATGAATGAATGAGGGGAATGAATGAACGAAGGGAATGCATGAATGAAGGGAATAAAGAGAATGAGCCGAATGAATGAATGAAAGGAACATACGAATGCATGGGAATGTATGAATGAAGGGAACGAATGAATGGAGGGAATGAATGAATGACGGGAACGAATGCATGAAGGGAATGCATGAATGAAGGGAATGAATGAATGAAGGGAATGAATTGAATGAGGGGAATGAGGGGAATGAATGAATGAAGGGAATGCGTGAATGAACGGAATGAAAGGAATGAAGGGAATGGATGGAATTAAGGGAACGAAGCGAACGTACGAATGAAGGGAATGAATGAACGAAGGGAATGAATGAATGAAGGGAATGAAGAGAATGAGGGAATAAATGAATGAATGGGAATGAATGAATGAAGGGAACTAATGAATGGAGGGAATGAATGAATGAAGGGAACGAATGAATGAAGGGAATGAATGAATGAAGGGAATGAATGAATGAAGGGAATGAGTGAGTGAAAGGAATGAACGGAATGAAGGGAACGAAGGGAATGAATGAATGAAGGGAATGAAGAGAATGGGCCGAATGAATGAATGAAAGGAACATACGAATGCATGGGAATGTATGAATGAAGGGAACGAATGAATGGAGGGAATGAATGAACGAAGGGAATGAATGAATGAAGGGAATGAACGAATGAACGACATGAGTGAACGAAGGGAATGAATGAATGAAGGGAATGAACGAATGAACGGCATGAGTGAACGAAGGGAATGCTTGAATAAAGGGAATAAATGAATGAAGGGAATGAATGAATGTAGGTAATAAAGGGAATGAATGAATTAAGGGAATGAATGAACGAAGGGAATGAAAGAATGAAGGGAATCAACGGATGAAAGCAGTGAATGAATGAAGGCAATGAATTGAATGAAGGGAATGAGTGAATGAAAGGAATGAAAGGAATGAAGGGAACGAAGGGTATGAATGAATGAAGGGAATGAAGAGAATGAGGGAATAAATGAATGAATGGAATATACGAATGAATGGGAATGAATGAATGAAGGGAACTAATGAATGGAGGGAATGAATGAATGAAGGGAACGAATGAATGAAGAGAATGAATGAATGAAGGGAACGAATGAATGAAGAGAATGAATGAATGAAGGGAATGAATGAATGAAGGGAATGAATTGAATGAGGGGAATGAAGGGAATGAATGAATGAAGGGAACGAATGAATGAAGGAAATGAATGAATGAAGGGAATGTATGAATGAAGGGAATGAAATGACTGAAGGGAATGAAGGGAATGAGTGAATGAAAGGAATGAAAGGAATGAAGGGAACGAAGGGAATGAATTGACTGAAGGGAATGAAGGGAATGAGTGAATGAAAGGAATGAAAGGAATGAAGGGAACGAAGGGAATGAATGAATGAAGGGAATGAAGAGAATGAGGGGAAAAAATGAATGAAAGGAATGTACGAATGAATGGGAATGAATGAATGGAGGGAACGAATGAATGAAGGGAATGAATGAACGAAGGGAATGAACGAATGAGGGGAATGAAGAGAATGAGCCGAATGAATGAATGAAACGAACATACGAATGAATGGGAATGTATGAATGAAGGGAACGAATGAATGCAGGGAATGAATGAAGGAAGGGAATGAATGAATGAAGGGTATGAACGAACGAAGGGAATGAATGGACGAAGGGAATGAATGAAGGAAGGGAATGAATGAATGAAGGGTATGAACGAACGAAGGGAATGAATGAATGAAGGGAATGAATGAACGAATCGAATGAATGAATGAAGGGAATGAATGAATGAAGGGCATGAATGAATGAATGGAATGAAGAGAATGAGGAGAATAAATGAATGACAGAAATGTACGAATGAATAGGAATGAATGAATGAAGGGAACGAATGAATGGAGGGAATGAATGAATGAAGGGAACGACTGAATGAAGAGAATGAATGAATGAAGGAAATGAGTGAATGAAAGGAATGCATGGAATGAAGGGAATGAAGGGAATGAGAGAATGAGGGCAACGTAGGGAATGTATGAATGAAAGGAATAAAGGGAATGAACGAATGAAGGGAACGCAGCGAATGTACGTAATGAATGAATGAATTAACTGAGTGAATGAATGAAGCAAATGTGGGGAACGAGTGAATGAAGGGAATGAGTCAATGAAAGGAATGAAACGAATGAAGGGAACATAGGGAACGAATTCATGAAGGGAATGAGTGCACGAATGGAATGAATGAATGAAGGGTATGAACGAATGAAGGGAATGAATGGACGAGGGGAATGAATGAATGAAGGGAATGAGTAAATGAAAGGAATGAAAGGAATGAAGGTAACGAAGGGAATGAATGAATGAAAGGAATGACTGAACGAAGGGAATGAATGATTGAAGGGAATGAAAGAATGAAGGGCACGTAGGGAATGAATGAATTAAGGGAATGAATCAACGAAAGGAATGAATGAATGAAGGCAATGAATGAATGAGGGGACCGAATGAATGGAGGGAATGAATGAATGAAGGGATTGAAGGGTATGAATGAATGAAGGGAATGAATGAATGAAGGGAATGAATGAATGAAGGGAATGAACGAATGAAGGGAATGAATGAAGGGAATGAAGAGAATGAGAGGAATGAATGAATGAAAGGAATGAATGAATGAGGGGAATAAATTGAATGAAGGGAATGAGGAGAGTGAATGAATGAAGGGAATGAGAGAATGAAAGGAATGAAGGGTATGAAGGAAACGAAGGGAATGAGGGGAATGTATGAATGAAGGGAATGAGTGAGTGAAAGAAATGAACGGAATGAAGGGAACGAAGGGAATGAATGAATGAAGGGAATGAATGAACGAAGGGAATGAATGAATGAAGGAAATGAATGAATGAAGGGAATGAATGAGTGAAATAAATGACAAGAATGAGGGGAATAAATGAATAAAAGGAATGTACGAATGAATGGGAATTAATGAATGAAGGGAATGAATGAATAAAGGGAATCAACGGATGAAAGGAATGAATGAATGAGGGGAATGAATGAATGAAGGGAATGTATTGAATGAAGGGAATGAATGAATGAAGGGAATGACTGAATGAAGGGAATGAATTGAATGAATGGAATGAAGGGAATGAATGGAATGAAGGGAATGAAGGGAATGAAGGGAATGAAGGGAACGAAGGGAATGTACGAATGAATGGAATTAATGAATGAAAGGAATGAATGAATGTAGGTAATAAAGCAAATGAATGAATGAAGGGAATGAATGAATGAAGGGAATAAATGAATGAAGGGAATAAAGGGAATGAATGAATGAAGGGAATGAACGAATGAAGGGAACGAATGAATGAAGGGAATGAGTAAGTGAAAGGCATGAACGGAATGAAGGGAACGAAGGGTATGAATGAATGACGGGAATGAATGAAGGGAATGAATGAATGAAGGGAATGAAGAGAATGAGGGAATAAATGAATGAAAGGAATATACGAATGAATGGGAATGAATGAATGAATGAAGGGAATGAATGAGTGAAGGGAATGAATTGAATGAAAGGAATGAATGGAATGAAGGGAATGAAGGCATCGAAGGGAATGAAGGGAATGTAGGGAATGAATTATGTGAAGGGAATACGGGGAATGAAACAATTGAGGGAAATGAGTGAGTGAAAGGAATGAACGGAATGAAGGGAACGAAGGGAATGAATGAATGAAGGGAATGAAGAGAATGAGGGGAAGAAATGAATGAAAGGAATGTACGAATGAATGGGAATGAGTGAATGGAGGGAACGAATGAATGAAGGGAATGAATGAATGAAGGTAACAAAGGGAATGAATGAATGAGGGGAATGAATGAACGAAGGGAATGCATGAATGAGGGGAATGAAGAGAATGAGCCGAATGAATGAATGAAAGGAACATACGAATGCATGGGAATGTATGAATAAAGGGAACGAATGAATGGAGGGAATGAATGAATGACGGGAACGAATGCATGAAGGGAATGCATGAATGAAGGGAATGCATGAATGAAGGGAATGAATGAATGAAGGGAATGAATTGAATGAGGGGAATGAGGGGAATGAATGAATGAAGGGAATGCGTGAATGAATGGAATGAAAGGAATGAAGGGAATGGATGGAATTAAGGGAACGAAGCGATCGTACGAATGAAGGGAGTGAAAGAACGAAGGGAATGAATGAATGAAGGGAATGAAGAGAATGAGGGAATAAATGAATGAATGGGAATGAATGAATGAAGGGAATGAAGAGAATGAGCCGAATGAATGAATGAAAGGAACATACGAATGCATGGGAATGTATGAATGAAGGGAACGAATGAATGGAGGGAATGAATGAATGACGGGAACGAATGCATGAAGGGAATGAATGAATGAAGGGAATGCGTGAATAAATGGAATGAAAGGAATGAAAGGAATGAAAGGAATGAAAGGAATGAAGGGAATGAATGGAATTAAGGGAACGAAGCGAACGTACGAATGGAGGGAATGAATGAACGAAGGGAATGAATGAATGAAGGGAATGAACGAATGAACGACATGAGTGAACGAAGGGAATGATTGAATAAAGGGAATAACTGAATGAAGGGAATGAATGAATGAAGGGAATGAATTGAATGAGGGGAATGAGGGGAATGAATGAATGAAGGGAATGCGTGAATGAATGGAATGAAAGGAATGAAGGGAATGGATGGAATTAAGGGAACGAAGCGAACGTACGAATGAATTGAATGAATGAATGGAGGGAACGAATGAATGAAGGGAATGAATGAATGAAGGTAATAAAGGGAATGAATGAATGAGGGGAATGAATGAACGAAGGGAATGAATGAATGAGGGGAATGAAGAGAATGAGCCGAATGAATGAATGAAACGAACATACGAATGAATGGGAATGTATGAATGAAGGGAACGAATGAATGGAGGGAAGGGGGTGTCCCACTTGGACGTCGACCGTTTGGACGCGTTCCGTTTGGACGGTCCCGATTCGACGCGTTCCAATTCGAAGCGGTGCCGATTGGACGCGTCCCAATTCGAAGAGCTTAGATTTGGTTTGGTTAGGTTCTATAAGCCCTGCTTAGAATTGGAACGCGTCCAATCGGCACCGCTTCGAATTGGAACGAGTCGAATCGGGACCGTCCAATCGGGACGCGTCCAAGCGGTCGGCGTCCAAGTGGGCATCACTCGGAGGGAATGAATGAATGAAGGGAATGAAAGAATGAGGGGAATGAACGGATGAGGGGAACTAATGAATGAAGAGAATGAAGGGAATGAAGGGCACGTAGGGAATGAATGAATTAAGGGAATGAATGAACGAAAGGAATGAATGAATGAAGGCAATGAATGATTGAGGGGACCGAATGAATGGACGGAATGAATGAATGAAGGGAATGAAGGGAATGAAGGGAACCAATGCAATAAATGAATGATGGAAATGAATGAATGCAGGGAACGAAGGGAATGAATGATTGAAGGGTATGAATGAATGAAGGGAATGAATGAATGAAGAGAATGAATGAATGAAGGGAATGAATTGACTGATGGGAATGAAGGGAATGAGTGAATGAAAGGAATGAAGGGAACGAAGGGTATGAATGAATGAAGGGAATGAATGAAGGGAATGAATGAATGAAGGGAATGAAGAGAATGAGGGAATAAATGAATGAATGGAATATACGAATGAATGGGAATGAATGAATGAAGGGAACTAATGAATGGAGGGAATGAATGAATGAAGGGAACGAATGAATGAAGGGAATGAATGAATGAAGGGAATGAATGAGTGAAGGGAATGAATTGAATGAAAGGAATGAAGGGAATGAAGGGAATGAAGGCATCGAAGGGAATGAAGGGAATGAAGGGAATGAATTATGTGAAGGGAATACGGGGAATGAAACAATTGAGGGAAATGAGTGAGTGAAAGGAATGAACGGAATGAAGGGAACGAAGGGAATGAGTGAATGAAGGGAATGAAGAGAATGAGGGGAAGAAATGAATGAAAGGAATGTACGAATGAATGGGAATGAGTGAATGGAGGGAACGAATGAATGAAGGGAATGAATGAATGAAGGTAATAAAGGGAATGAATGAATGAGGGGAATGAATGAACGAAGGGAATGCATGAATGAGGGGAATGAAGAGAATGAGCCGAATGAATGAATGAAAGGAACATACGAATGCATGGGAATGTATGAATGAAGGGAACGAATGAATGGAGGGAATGAATGAATGACGGGAACGAATGCATGAAGGGAATGCATGAATGAAGGGAATGAATGAATGAAGGGAATGAATTGAATGGGGGCAATGAGGGGAATGAATGAATGAAGGGAATGCGTGAATGAACGGAATGAAAGGAATGAAGGGAATGGATGGAATTAAGGGAACGAAGCGAACGTACGAATGAAGGGAATGAATGAACGAAGGGAATGAATGAATGAAGGGAATGAAGAGAATGAGGGAATAAATGAATGAATGGGAATGAATGAATGAAGGGAACTAATGAATGGAGGGAATGAATGAATGAAGGGAACGAATGAATGAAGGGAATGAATGAATGAAGGGAATGAATGAATGAAGGGCATGAGTGAGTGAAAGGAATGAACGGAATGAAGGGAACGAAGGGAATGAATGAATGAAGGGAATGAAGAGAATGGGCCGAATGAATGAATGAAAGGAACATACGAATGCATGGGAATGTATGAATGAAGGGAACGAATGAATGGAGGGAATGAATGAATGACGGGAACGAATGCATGAAGGGAATGAATGAATGAAGGGAATGCGTGAATAAATGGAATGAAAGGAATGAAAGGAATGAAAGGAATGAAGGGAATGAATGGAATTAAGGGAACGAAGCGAACGTACGAATGGAGGGAATGAATGAACGAAGGGAATGAATGAATGAAGGGAATGAACGAATGAACGACATGAGTGAACGAAGGGAATGAATGAATGAAGGGAATGAACGAATGAACGGCATGAGTGAACGAAGGGAATGCTTGAATAAAGGGAAGAAATGAATGAAGGGAATGAATGAATGTAGGTAATAAAGGGAATGAATGAATTAAGGGAATGAATGAACGAAGGGAATGAAAGAATGAAGGGAATCAACGGATGAAAGCAGTGAATGAATGAAGGGAATGAATTGAATGAAGGGAATGAGTGAATGAAAGGAATGAAGGGAATGAGTGAATGAAAGGAATGGAGGGAATGAAGGGAACGAAAGGAATGAATGAATGAAGGGACTGAACGAACGAAGGGAATGAAGAAATGAGGGGAATGAAGAGAATGAGCCGAATGAATGAATGAAAGGAACATACGAATGAATGGGAATGTATGAATGAAGGGAACGGATGAATGGAGGGCATGAATGAATGACGGGAACGAATGCATGAAGGGAATGAATGAATGAAGGGAATGAATGAATGAAGGGAATGAATTGAATGAGGGGAATGAAGGGAATGAATGAATGAAGGGAACGAATGAATGAAGGAAATGAATGAATGAAGGGAATGTATGAATGAAGGGAATGAATTGACTGAAGGGAATGAAGGGAATGAGTGAATGAAAGGAATGAAAGGAATGAAGGGAACGAAGGGTATGAATGAATGAAGGGAATGAAGAGAATGAGGGAATAAATGAATGAATGGAATATACGAATGAATGGGAATGAATGAATGAAGGGAACTAATGAATGGAGGGAATGAATGAATGAAGGGAACGAATGAATGAAGAGAATGAATGAATGAAGGGAACGAATGAATGAAGAGAATGAATGAATGAAGGGAATCAATGTATGAAGGGACGAAGAGCATGAGGGGAATAAATGAATGAAAGGAATGTACGAATGAATGGAATGAATGAATGAAGGGAATGAATTGACTGAAGGGAATGAAGGGAATGACGGGAATGAGGGGAATGTATGAATGAAGGGAATAAGGGGAATGTATGAATGAAGGGAATGAGGGAATGAAAGGAATGGATGGAAAGAAGGGCCTGAGTGAACGAAGGGAATGATTGAATAAACGTAATATATGAATGAAGGGAATGAATGAATCTAGGCAATAATGGGAATGTATGAATGATGGGAATGAACGAATGCAGGGAATGAATGGCTGAAGGGAATGAATGAATGAAGGGAATGAGTAAATGAAAGGAATGAGAGGAATGAAGGGAATGAAGCGAATAAAGGGAATAAAGGGAACGAATGAATGAAGGGAATGATTGAATGAAGGGAATCTATTGAATGAAGGGAATACGGGGAACGAACCAATTGAGGGAAATGAGTGAGTGAAAGGAATGAACGGAATGTAGGGAACGAAGGGAATGAATGAATGAAGGGAATGAAGAGAATGAGGGGAATGAATGAATGGACGGAATGAATGAATGAGGGGAATAAATTGAATGAAGGGAATGAGGGAAGTGAATGAATGAAGGGAATGAAGGAAACGAAGGGAATGTACGTAATGAATGCATGAATTAAATGATAGACGAGTGAAGTAAATGTGGGGAATGAAGGGAATTAATGAATGAAGGGAATGAGTGAATGTAAGGAATGAAGAGAATGAGGGGAATAAATGAATAAAAGGAATGTACGAATGAATGGGAATGAATGAATGAAGAGAATGAATGAATGAAGAGAATGAATGAATAAAGGGGATCAACAGATGAAAGGAATGAGTGAATGAAGGGAATGAAGGGAACGAAAGGAATGAATGAATGAAGGGACTGAATGAACGAAGGGAATGAATGAATGAGGGGAATGAAGAGAATGAGGGGAATGAATGAATGAAAGGAATCAACGGATGAAGGGAATGAATGAATGGTGGGAATGAATGAATGAAGGGAATGAATGAATGGAGGGAATGAATTAAATGAAAGGAATGAATGAATGAAGGGAATGAATGAATGAAGGTACTAAAGCTAATGAGGGGAATGAATGAATGACGGGAATGAGAGAAGGAGGGCAACGTAGGGAATGAAGGAATGAACGGATTGAATGAATGAAGGGAATGAATGAAGGGAATGAAGAGAATGAGAGGAATGAATGAATGAAAGGAATGAATGAATGAGGGGAATAAATTGAATGAAGGGAATGAGGAGAGTGAATGAATGAAGGGAATGAGAGAATGAAAGGAATGAAGGGAATGAGGAGAGTGAATGAATGAAGGGAATGAGAGAATGAAAGGAATGAAGGGTATGAAGGAAACGAAGGGAATGAGGGGAATGTATGAATGAAGGGAATGAGTGAGTGAAAGAAATGAACGGAATGAAGGGAACGAAGGGAATGAATGAATGAAGGGAATGAATGAACGAAGCGAATGAATGAATGAAGGGAATGAATGAATGAAGAGAATGAATGAATGAAGGGAATGAAGAGAATGAGCCGAATGAATGAATGAAAGGAACATACGAATGCATGGGAATGTATGAATGAAGGGAACGAATGAATGGAGGGAATGAATGAATGACGGGAACGAATGCATGAAGGGAATGAATGAATGAAGGGAATGCGTGAATAAATGGAATAAATGAATGAAGGGAAGGAATGAATTAAGGTAATGAATGAATGAAGGGAATGAATGAATGAAGGGAATGAATTGAATGAGGGGAATGAAGGGAATGAATGAATGAAGGGAATGAGTGAATGAGAGGAATGAATCGAATGAAGGGAACGAAGGGAATGAATGAGTGAAGGGAATGAAGGGAATGAAGAGAAAGAGGGGAATGAATGAATGAAAGGAATGTACGAATGAATGGGAATGTATGAATGAAGGGATCGAATGAATGGAGGGAACGAATGAATGGAGGGAATGAATTAATGAAGGGAACGAATGAATGAAGAGAATGAATGAATGAAGGGATTGAATGAATGAAGGGAACGAAGAGAATGAGGGGAATGAATGAATGAAAGGAATGAATGAATGAAGGGAACGCGGAGAATGAGGGGAATGAATGAATGAAAGGAATGTACGAATGAATGGGAATGTATGAATGAAGGGATCGAATGAATGGAGGGAATGAATGAATGGAGGGAACGAATGAATGAAGGGAGTGAATGAATGAAGGTAATGAAGGGAATGATGGGAATGAGGGGAATGAATGTATGACGGGAATGAATGAATGGAGGGAATGAATGAATGAAGGGAATGAATGAATGGAGGGAATTAATGAATGGAGGGAATTAATGAAGGGTACGAAGCGAGTGTACGTAACGAATGAATGAGTAACATGAGTGAATGAATGAAGCGATTGAGGGGAATGAGAGAATGAAAGGAATGAAGGGAATGAAGGGAATGAAGGCAACGAAGGGAATGAGTGAATGAAGCGAATGAATGAGTGGAGGGAATGAATGACCGAAGGCAATGAATGAATGAAGGGAATGACCGTGATGAGGGGAATGTATGAATGAAGCGAATGAGTGAATGCAAGTAATGCATGGAATAAAGGGTATGAAGGAAACGAAGGGAATAAATGAATGAAGGAAATGAATGAATGAATGAAAGGAACGAATGCGTGAAGGGAATAAATGAATGAAAGGAATGTACGAATGAATGGGAATGTATGAATGAAGGGAACGAATGAATGAATGAAGGGAACGAATGCATGAAGGGAATGAATGAATGAAGGGAACGAATGAATGGAGGGAATGAATGAATGGAGGGAACGAATGAATGGAGGGAAGGAATTAATGAAGGGAACGAATGAATGAAGGGAATGAATAAATGAAGGGATTGAATGAATGAAGGGAGTGAAGAGAATGAGGGGAATGAATGAATGAAAGGAATATACGAATGAATGGGAATGTATGAATGAAGGGAACGAATGAATGGAGGGAATGGATGAATGAATGAAGGGAATGTATGAATGAAAGGAATGAATGAATGAAGGTAATGTATGAATGAAGGGAATGTATGAATGAAGGGAATGAATGAATGAAGGAAATGAATGATTGAAGGGAATGTAAGAATGAACGGAATGAACGGATGAAGGAAACGAAGGAAAGAAGGGAACGAATGAATGGAGGGAATGAATGAATGAAGGGAACGAATGAATGAAGGGAATGAATGAATGAAGGTATTAAAGGGAATGAAGGGAATGAGGGGAATGAATGTATGACGGGAACGAATGAATGGAGGGAATGAATGAATGAAGGGAATGAATGAATGGAGGGAATTAACGAAGGGAACGAAGCGAGTGTACGTAGCGAATGAATGATTAACATGAGTGAATGAGTGAAGCGAATGAGGGGAATGAGAGAATTAAAGGAATGAAGGGAATGAAGGGAATGAGGTAACGAAGGGAATGAATGAATGAAGGGAACGAATGCATGAAGGGAATGAATGAATGAAGGGAATGTATGAATGAAGGGAATGAGAGAATGAAAGGAATGAAGGGAATGGAGGGAATGAAGGCAACGAAGGGAATGAATGAATGAAGGGAATGAATGAGTGGAGGGAATGAATGAACGAAGGCAATGAATGAATGAAGGGAATGACGGTAATGAGGGGAATATATGATTGAAGCGAATGAGTGAATGCAAGGAATGGATGGAATGAAGGAAACGAAGGTAATGAATGAATGAAGGAAATGAATGAATGAGGGGGATGAATGAATGATGGGAATGAATGAATAAAGGGAATGAGAGGAATGAATGAATGAAGGGAATGAGTGCATGAACGGAATGAAAGGAATGAAAGGAATGAAGGGAATGAAGGGAACGAAGGGAATGAATGAATTGAGGGAATTAAGAGATTGAGGGGGAATGAATGAATGAAAGGAATATACGAATGAATGGGAATGTATGAATGAAGGGAACGAATGAATGGAGGGAATGGATGAATGAATGAAGGGAATGTATGAATGAAGGGAATGAATTGAATGAAACGAATGAGGGGAATAAATGAATGATGGGAATGAGTGAATGAAGGGAATGAGTGAATGAAAGGAATGAAAGGAATGAAGGGAATGAAGGGAACGAAAGGAATGAATGAGTGAGGGGACTGAATGTACGAAGGGAATGAAGGAATGAAGGGAATGAATGAATGAAGGGAATGAACAGAATGAGGGAATAAATGAATGAAAGGAATATACGAATGAATGGGAATGTATGAATGAAGGGAACGAATGAATGGAGGGAATGGATGAATGAATGTAGGTAGTGTATGAATGAAGGGAATGAATAAATGAAGGGAATGAATTGAATGAAACGAATGAGGGGAATGAAGGGAATGAAGAGAATGAGGGTATAAATGAGTGAAAGGAATGTACGAATGAATGGGAATGTATGAATGAAGGGAACGAGTGAATGAATGAAGGGAACGGATGAATGGAGGGAATGAATGAATGATGGGAACGCATACATGAAGGGAATGAATGATTGAAGGGAATGTAATAATGAAGGGAATGTATAAATGATTTGAGTGAATGAAGGGAATGAATGAACGAAGGGAATGAATGATTGAAGGGAATATAAGAATGAAGCGAATGAACCGATGAAGGAAACGAATGAATGAAGGGAATGAATGAATGAAGGGAATGAAGGGAATGAAGAGAATGAGGGGAATAAATGAATGAAAGGAATGTACGAATGAATGGGAAGGTATGAATGAAGGGAACGAAGGAATGAAGAGAATGAATGAAAGAAGGGTTTGAATGAATGAAGGGAATGAAGAGAATGAGGGGAATGAATGAATGAAAGGAATATACGAATGAATGGGAATGTATGAATGAAGGGAACGAATGAATGAAGGGAATGGATGAATGAATGAAGGGAATGAACTGAATGAAGGGAATGTGGGGAATGAATCGAATGAAGGGAATGAGAGAATGAAAGGAATGAAGGGAATGGAGGGAATGAAGGCAACGAAGGGAATGAATGAATGAAGGAAATGTATGAATGAAGGGAATGAATGAATGAAGGGAACGCGGAGAATGAGGGGAATGAATGAATGAAAGGAATGTACGAAAGAATGGGAATGTATGAATGAAGGGATCGAATGAATGAATTAAGGGAACGAATGCATGAAGGGAATGTATGAATGAAGGGAATGAATGAATGAAGTGAACGAATGAACGAAGGGAATGAATGAACGAAGGGAACGTAATAATGAGGGGAATGTATAAATGATGGGCGTGAATGAAGGGAACTAATGAACGAAGGGAATGAATGATTGAAGGGAATGTAAGAATGAACGGAATGAGCGGATGAAGGAAACGGATGAATGAAGGGAATGAATGAATGAAGGGAATGAAGGGAATGAAGGGAATGGAGGGAATGAAGAGAATGAGGGGAATGAATGAATGAAAGGAATGTACGAATTAATGGGAATGAATGAATGAACGGGAATTAATGAATGAAGGGAATGAATTAATGGAGGGAATGAATAAATGAAGGGAATGAATTGAATGAAACGAATGAGGGGAATAAATGAATGATGGGAATGAGTGAATGAAGGGAATGAGTGAATGAAAGGAATGAAAGAAATGAAGGGAATGAAGGGAACGAAAGGAATGAATGAGTGAGGGGACTGCATGTACGAAGGGAATGAATGAATGAAGGGAATGACGAGCATGAGGGGAGAGAATGAATGACAGGAATGTACGAATGAATGGGAATGTATGAATGAAGGGAATGAATGAATAAAGGGAATGAATGAACAAAGGGAATGAATGATTGAAGGGAATGACAGATTGAAGGGAATGAACGGATGAAGGAAACGTATGAATGAATGAGGGGAATGAATGAATGAAGGGAATGAATGAATGGAGGGAATGGATGAATGAATGAAGGGAATGTATGAATGAAACGAATGAAAGAATGAAGGTAATGTATGAAAGAAGGGAATGAACAAATGAAGGGAATGAATTGAATGAAAGGAATGAGGGGAATGAATGAATGATGGGAATGAGTGAATGAAGGGAATGAGTGAATGAAAGGAACGAAAGGAATGAAGGGAATGAAGGGAACGAAAGGAATGTGTGAGTGAGGGGACTGAATGTACGGAGGGAATGAATGAATGAGGGGAACGCGGAGAATGAGGGGAATAAATGAATGAAAGGAATGTACGAATGAATGGGAATGTATGAATGAAGGGATGGAGTGAATGAATGAAGGGAACGAATGAATGAATGAAGGGAACGAATGCATGAAGGGAATGAATGAATGAAGGGAATGAATGAATGAAGGGAATGAAGGGAATGAAGAGAAAGAGGGGAATAAATGAATGAAAGGAATGTACGAATCAATGGGAATGTATGAATGAAGGAACGAATGAATGAATGAAGGGAACGAACGCATGAAGGGAATGAATGAATGAAGGAACGAATGAATGAATGAAGGGAACGAACGCATGAAGGGAATGAATGAATGAAGGGAATGTATGAATGAAGCGAATGAATGAATGAAGGGAACGAATGAACGAAGGGAATGAATGAACGAAGGGAATGAATGAAGGAAGGGAATGAATGAAGGAAGGGAATGAATGGATGATGGGAATGAATGAGTGAAGGGAATGCATGAATGAAGAGTATGAATGAATTAGGGGTATGATCGAATGAAGGGAATGAATGGACGAAGGGAATGAATGGACGGAGGGAATGAATGAATGAAGGTAATAAAGGGAATGAAGGGAATGAGGGGAATGAATGTATGACGGGAATGAATGAATGGAGGGAATGAATGAATGAAGGGAACGAATGAATGAAGGGAATGAATGAATGAAGGTAATAAAGGGAATGAAGGGAATGAGGGGAATGAATGTGTGACGGGAATGAATGAATGGAGGGAATGAATGAATGATGGGAATGAGTGAATGAGGGGAATGAATGGATGAAGGGAACGAATGAACGAAGGGGATGAATGAACGAAGGGAATGAATGAATGAAGGGTATGGCGAGAATGAGGGGAGAGATTGAATGACAGGAATGTACGAATGAATGGGAATGTATGAATGAAGGGAACGAATGAATGGAGGGAATGAATGAATGATGGGAACGCATACATGAAGGGAATGAATGAATGAAGGGAACGAATGAATGGAGGGAATGAATGAAGGGAACGAATGAATGAAGAGAATGGATGAATGAGGGGAATGAATGACTGAAGGAAATGAATGAATGGAGGGAATGAATTAATGAAGGGATCGAATGAACGAAGGGGATGAATGAACGAAGGGAATGAATGATTGAAGGGACTGTAATAATGAAGGGAATGTATAAATGATTTGAGTGAATGAAGGGCATGAATGAACGAAGGGAATGAATGATTGAGGGGACTGTAATAATGAAGGGAATGTATAAATGATTTGAGCGAATGAAGGGCATGAATGAACGAAGGGAATGAATGATTGAAGGGAATGTAAGAAAAAAGCGAATGAACGGATGAAGCACACGAATGAATGAAGGGAATGAATGAATGAAGGGAATGAAGGGAATGATGAGAATGAGGGGAATAAATGAATGAAAGGAATATACGAATGAATGGGAATGAATGAATGAAGGGAATGAATGAATGGAGGGAATGAATAAATGAAGGGAATGAATTGAATGAAAGGAATGAGGTAAATGAACGAATGATGGGAATGAGTGAATGAAGAGAATGAATGAATGAAGGGAACGTATGAACGAAGGGGATGAATGAACGAAGGGAATGAATGAACGAAGGGAATGAATGATTGAAGGGAATGCATGATTGAAGGGAATGTAATAATGAAGGGGGATGTATAAATGATTTGAATGAATGAAGGGAATGAATGAACGAAGGGAATGAATGATTGAAGGGAATGTAAGAATGAAGCGAATGAACGGATGAAGGGAACGAATGAATGAAGGGAATGAGTGAATGAAGGGAATGAAGGGAATGAAGGGAATAAATGAATGAAAGGAATGTACGAATGAATGGGAATGTATGAATGAAGGAAACGAATGAATGAATGAAGGGAACAAATGCATGAAGGGAATGAATGAATGAAGGGAATGTACGAACGAAGGGAACGGATGAATGAATGGAATGAAGAGAATGAGGGAATAAATGAATGAAAGGAATATACGAATGAATGGGAATGAATGAATGAAAGGAATGAATGAATGAATGAAGGGAACGAATGAATGGAGGGAATGGATGAATGAATGAAGGGAATGTATGAATGAAGTGAGTGAATAAATGAAGGTTATGTATGAATGAAGGGAATGAATTGAATGAAACTAATGAGGGGAATAAATGAATGATAGGAATGAGTGAATGAAGGGAATGAGTGAATGAAAGGAATGAAAGGAATGAAGGGAATGAAGGGAACGAAAGGAATGAATGAGTGAGGGGACTGAATGTACGAAGGGAATGAATGAATGAAGGGAATGGCGAGAATGAGGGGAGAGAATGAGTGACAGGAATGTACGAATGAATGGGCATGTATGAATGAAGGGAACGAATGAATGGAGGGAATGAATGAATGAAGGAAACGAATGAATGGAAGGAATGAATGAAGGGAACGAATGAATGAAGAGAATGAATGAATGAGGGGAATGAATGAATGAAGGGAATGAATGAATGGAGGGAATGAATTAATGAAGGGAACGAATGGATGAAGAGAATGAATGAATGAAGGGAATGAATGAATGAAGGGAACGAATGAACGAAGGGGATGAATGAACGAAGGGAATGAATGATTGAAGGGACTGTAATAATGAAGGGAATGTATAAATGATTTGAGTGAATGAAGGGAACGAATGAATGAATGAAGGGAACGAATGCATGAAAGGAATGAATGAATGAAGGGAATGTATGAATGAAGGGAATGAAGAGAATGAGGGAATAAATGAATGAAAGGAATATACGAATGAATGGGAATGAATGAATGAAGGGAACGAATGAATGAAGGGAATGAAGGGAATGAAGGGAATGAAGAGAATGAGGGGAATAAATGAATGAAAGGAATGTGCGAATGAATGGGAATGTATGAATGAAGGGAACGAATGAATGAATGAAGGGAACGAATGCATGAAAGGAATGAATGAATGAAGGGAATGTATGAATGAAGGGAATGAAGAGAATGAGGGAATAAATGAATGAAAGGAATATACGAATGAATGGGAATGTATGAATGAAGGGAACGAATGAATGGAGGGAATGGATGAATGAATGAAGGGAATCATGAATGAAGTGTGTGAATGAATGAAGGTTTTGTATGAATGAAGGGAATGAATAAATGAAGGGAATGAATTGAATGAAAGGAATGAGGGGAATGAATGAATGATGGGAATGAGTGAATGATAGGAATGAATGGATGAAGGGAACGAATGAACGCAGGGGATGAATGAACGAAGGGAATGAATGATTGAAGGGAATGTAATAATGAAGGGAATGTATAAATGATTTGAGTGAATGAAGGGAATGAATGATTGAAGGGAATGTAATAATGAAGGGAATGTATAAATGATTTGAGTGGATGGAGAGAATGAATGAACGAAGGGAATGAATGATTGAAGGGAATGTAAGAATGAAGCGAATGAACGGATGAAGGAAACGAATGAATGAAGGGAATGAAGGGAATGAAGGGAATGAAGAGAATGAGGGGAATAAATGAATGAATGAAGGGAACGAATGCATGAAAGGAATGAATGAATGAAGGGAATGTATGAATGAAGGGAATGAAGAGAATGAGGGAATAAGTGAATGAAAGGAATATATGAATGAATGGGAATGAATGAATGGAAGGAACGAATGAATGAATGAAGGGAACAAATGCATGAAGGGAATGAATGAATGAAGGGAATGTATGAACGAAGGGAATGGATGAATGAATGGAATGAAGAGAATGAGGGAATAAATGAATGAAAGGAATACACGAATGAATGGGAATGAATAAATGAAGGGAATGAATTGAATGAAAGGAATGAGGGGAATGAATGAATGATGGGAATGAGTGAATGAAGGGAATGAATGAATGAAGGGAACGAATGAACGAAGGGGATGAATGAACGAAGGGAATGAATGATTGAAGGGAATGTAATAATGAAGGGAATGTATAAATGATTTGAGTGAATGAAGGGCATGAATGAACGAAGGGAATGAATGATTGAAGGGAATGTAAGAATGAAGCGAATGAACGGATGAAGGAAACGAATGAATGAAGGGAATGAAGGGAATGAAGGGAATGAAGAGAATGAGGGGAATAAATGAATGAAAGGAATGTACGAATGAATGGGAATGTATGAATGAAGGAAACGAATGAATGAATGAAGGGAACAAATGCATGAAGGGAATGAATGAATGAAGGGAATGAAGAGAATGAGGGGAATGAATGAATGAAAGGAATGTACGAATGAATAGGAATGTATGAATGAAGGGAACGAATGAATGAATGAAGGGAACAAATGCATGAAGGGAATGAATGAATGAAGGGAATGTATGAACGAAGGGAATGGACGAATGAATGGAATGAAGAGAATGAGGGAATAAATGAATGAAAGGAATATACGAATGAATGGGAATGAATAAATGAAGGGAATGAATTGAATGAAAGGAATAAGGGGAATGAATGAATGATGGGAATGAGTGAATGAAGGGAATGAATGAATGAAGGGAACGAATGAACGAAGGGAATGAATGATTGAAGGGAATGTAAGAATGAAGCGAATGAACGGATGAAGGAAACGAATGAATGAAGGGAATGAATGAATGAAGGGAATGAAGGGAATGAAGGGAATGAAGGGAATGAAGGGAATGAAGGGAATGAAGGGAATGAAGGGAATGAAGAGAATGAGGGGAATAAATGAATGAAAGGAATGTACGAATGAATGGGAATGTATGAATGAAGGGAATGAATGAATGAATGAAGGGAACGAATGCATGAAGTGAATGAATGAATGAAGGGAATGTATGAACGAAGGGAATGAAGAGAATGAGGGAATAAATGAATGAAAGGAATGTACGAATGAATGGGAATGTATGAATGAAGGGTACGAATGAATGAATGAAGGGAACAAATGCATGAAGGGAATGAATGAATGAAGGGAATGTATGAACGAAGGGTACGGATGAATGAATGGAATGAAGAGAATGAGGGAATAAATGAATGAAAGGAATATACGAATGAATGGGAATGAATGAATGAAGGGAATGAATGAATGAATGAAGGGAACGAATGCATGAAGGGAATGAATGAATGAAGGGAATGTATGAACGAAGGGAATGAAGAGAATGAGGGAATAAATGAATGAAAGGAATATACGAATGAATGGGAATGAATGGATGATGGAAACGAATGAATAAAGGGAATGAATGAATGAAGGGAACGAATAAATGGAGGGAATGAATGAAGGGAACGAATGAATGAACAGAATGAATGAATGAGGGGAATGAATGAATGAAGGGAATGAATGAATGGAGCGAACGAATGAATGGAGGGAATGAATTAATGAAGGGAACGAATGAATGAAGAGAATGAATGAATGATGGGAATGAGTGAATGAAGGGAATGAATGAATGAAGGGAATGAATGAATGGAACGAACGAATGAATGGAGGGAATGAATTAATGAAGGGAACGAATGAATGAAGAGAATGAATGAATGATGGGAATGAGTGAATGAAGGGAATGAATGAATGAAGGGAACGAATGAACGAAGGGGATGAATGAACGAAGGGAATGAATGATTGAAGGGAATGTAAGAATGAAGCGAACGAACGGATGAAGGAAACGAATGAATGAAGGGAATGAGTGAATGAAGGGAATGAACTGAATGAAGGGAATGAAGAGAATGAGGGGAATAAATGAATGAAAGGAATGTGCGAATGAATGGGAATGTATGAATGAAGGGAACGAATGAATGAATGAAGGGAACGAATGCATGAAAGGAATGAATGAATGAAGGGAATGTATGTATGAAGGGAATGGATGAATGAAGGGAATGAAGAGAATGAGGGAATAAATGAATGAAAGGAATATACGAATGAATGGGAATGAATGAATAAAGGGAATGAATGAATGAAGGGAACGAATGAATGGAGGGAATGAATGAAGGGAACGAATGAATGGAGGGAATGAATGAAGGGAACGAATGAATGAAGAGAATGAATGAATGATGGGAATGAATGAATGAAGGGAATGAATGAATGGAGGGAACGAATGAATGGAGGGAATGAATTAATGAAGGGAACGAATGAATGGAGGGAATGAATGAAGGGAACGAATGAATGAATGAAGGGAATGAATGCATGAAGGGAATGAAGAGAATGAGGGGAATAAATGAATGAAAGGAATGTACGAATGAATGGGAATGTATGAATGAAGGGAACGAATGAATGAATGAAGGGAACAAATGCATGAAGGGAATGAATGAATGAAGGGAATGTATGAACGAAGGGAATGGATGAATGAATGGAATGAAGAGAATGGGGGAATAAATGAATGAAAGGAATATACGAATGAATGGGAATGAATAAATGAAGGGAATGAATTGAATGAAAGGAATGAGGGGAATGAATAAATGATGGGAATGAGTGAATTAAGGGAATGAATGAATGAAGGGAACGAATGAACGAAGGGAATGAATGATTGAAGGGAATGTAAGAATGAAGCGAATGAACGGATGAAGGAAACGAATGAATGAAGGGAATGAATGAATGAAGGGAATGAAGGGAATGAAGGGAATGAAGAGAATGAGGGGAATAAATGAATGAAAGGAATGTACGAATGAATGGGAATGTATGAATGAAGGGAAGGAATGAATGAATGAAGGGAACGAATGCAAGGAGGGGAATGAATGAATGAAGGGAATGTATGAATGAAGGGAATCGATGGATGAAGCGAATGAACGGATGAAGGAAACGAATGAATAAAGGGAATGAATGAATGAAGGGAATGAAGGGAATGAAGGGAATGAAGGGAATGAGGGGAATAAATGAATGAAAGGAATGTACGAATGAATGGGAATGTATGAATGAAGGGAACGAATGAATGAATGAAGGGAACAAATGCATGAAGGGAATGAATGAATGAAAGGAATGTATGAACGAAGGGAATGTATGAACGAAGGGAATGGATGAATGAATGGAATGAAGAGAATGAGGGAATAAATGAATGAAAGGAATATACGAATGAATGGGAATGAATGAATGAAGGAAACGAATGAATAAAGGGAATGAATGAATGAAGGGAATGAAGAGAATGAGGGGAATAAATGAATGAAAGGAATGTGCGAATGAATGGGAATGTATGAATGAAGGGAACGAATGAATGAATGAAGGGAACGAATGCATGAAAGGAATGAATGAATGAAGGGAATGTATGTATGAAGGGAATGGATGAATGAAGGGAATGAAGAGAATGAGGGAATAAATGAATGAAAGGAATATACGAATGAATGGGAATGAATGAATGAAGGAAACGAATGAATAAAGGGAATGAATGAATGAAGGGAACGAATGAATGGAGGGAATGAATGAAGGGAACGAATGAATGAAGAGAATGAATGAATGAGGGGAATGAATGAATGAAGGGAATGAATGAATGGAGCGAACGAATGAATGGAGGGAATGAATGAATGAAGGGAACGAATGAACGAAGGGAATGAATGATTGAAGTGAATGTAAAAAGGCGAATGAACGGATGAAGGAAACGAATGAATGAAGGGAATGAATGGATGAAGGTAATGAAGGGAATGAAGGGAATGAAGAGAATGAGGGGAATAAATGAATGAAAGGAATGTACGAATGAATGGGAATGTATGAATGAAGGGAACGAATGAATGAATGAAGGGAATGTATGCATGAAGCGAATGAATGAATGAAGGGAATTTATGAATGAAGGGAATGTAAGAATGAAGCGAATGAACGGATGAAGGAAACGAATGAATGAAGGGAATGAATGAATGAAGGGAATGAAGGGAATGAAGGGAATGAAGGGAATGAAGGGAATGAAGGGAATGAAGGGAATGAAGGGAATGAAGAGAATGAGGGGAATAAATGAATGAAAGGAATGTACGAATGAATGGGAATGTATGAATGAAGGGAATGAATGAATGAATGAAGGGAACGAATGCATGAAGTGAATGAATGAATGAAGGGAATGTATGAACGAAGGGAATGAAGAGAATGAGGGAATAAATGAATGAAAGGAATGTACGAATGAATGGGAATGTATGAATGAAGGGTACGAATGAATGAATGAAGGGAACAAATGCATGAAGGGAATGAATGAATGAAGGGAATGTATGAACGAAGGGTACGGATGAATGAATGGAATGAAGAGAATGAGGGAATAAATGAATGAAAGGAATATACGAATGAATGGGAATGAATGAATGAAGGGAATGAATGAATGAATGAAGGGAACGAATGCATGAAGGGAATGAATGAATGAAGGGAATGTATGAACGAAGGGAATGAAGAGAATGAGGGAATAAATGAATGAAAGGAATATACGAATGAATGGGAATGAATGGATGATGGAAACGAATGAATAAAGGGAATGAATGAATGAAGGGAACGAATAAATGGAGGGAATGAATGAAGGGAACGAATGAATGAACAGAATGAATGAATGAGGGGAATGAATGAATGAAGGGAATGAATGAATGGAGCGAACGAATGAATGGAGGGAATGAATTAATGAAGGGAACGAATGAATGAAGAGAATGAATGAATGATGGGAATGAGTGAATGAAGGGAATGAATGAATGAAGGGAATGAATGAATGGAACGAACGAATGAATGGAGGGAATGAATTAATGAAGGGAACGAATGAATGAAGAGAATGAATGAATGATGGGAATGAGTGAATGAAGGGAATGAATGAATGAAGGGAACGAATGAGCGAAGGGGATGAATGAACGAAGGGAATGAATGATTGAAGGGAATGTAAGAATGAAGCGAACGAACGGATGAAGGAAACGAATGAATGAAGGGAATGAGTGAATGAAGGGAATGAACTGAATGAAGGGAATGAAGAGAATGAGGGGAATAAATGAATGAAAGGAATGTGCGAATGAATGGGAATGTATGAATGAAGGGAACGAATGAATGAATGAAGGGAACGAATGCATGAAAGGAATGAATGAATGAAGGGAATGTATGTATGAAGGGAATGGATGAATGAAGGGAATGAAGAGAATGAGGGAATAAATGAATGAAAGGAATATACGAATGAATGGGAATGAATGAATAAAGGGAATGAATGAATGAAGGGAACGAATGAATGGAGGGAATGAATGAAGGGAACGAATGAATGGAGGGAATGAATGAAGGGAACGAATGAATGAAGAGAATGAATGAATGATGGGAATGAATGAATGAAGGGAATGAATGAATGGAGGGAACGAATGAATGGAGGGAATGAATTAATGAAGGGAACGAATGAATGGAGGGAATGAATGAAGGGAACGAATGAATGAATGAAGGGAATGAATGCATGAAGGGAATGAAGAGAATGAGGGGAATAAATGAATGAAAGGAATGTACGAATGAATGGGAATGTATGAATGAAGGGAACGAATGAATGAATGAAGGGAACAAATGCATGAAGGGAATGAATGAATGAAGGGAATGTATGAACGAAGGGAATGGATGAATGAATGGAATGAAGAGAATGGGGGAATAAATGAATGAAAGGAATATACGAATGAATGGGAATGAATAAATGAAGGGAATGAATTGAATGAAAGGAATGAGGGGAATGAATAAATGATGGGAATGAGTGAATTAAGGGAATGAATGAATGAAGGGAACGAATGAACGAAGGGAATGAATGATTGAAGGGAATGTAAGAATGAAGCGAATGAACGGATGAAGGAAACGAATGAATGAAGGGAATGAATGAATGAAGGGAATGAAGGGAATGAAGGGAATGAAGAGAATGAGGGGAATAAATGAATGAAAGGAATGTACGAATGAATTGGAATGTATGAATGAAGGGAAGGAATGAATGAATGAAGGGAACGAATGCAAGGAGGGGAATGAATGAATGAAGGGAATGTATGAATGAAGGGAATCGATGGATGAAGCGAATGAACGGATGAAGGAAACGAATGAATAAAGGGAATGAATGAATGAAGGGAATGAAGGGAATGAAGGGAATGAAGGGAATGAGGGGAATAAATGAATGAAAGGAATGTACGAATGAATGGGAATGTATGAATGAAGGGAACGAATGAATGAATGAAGGGAACAAATGCATGAAGGGAATGAATGAATGAAAGGAATGTATGAACGAAGGGAATGTATGAACGAAGGGAATGGATGAATGAATGGAATGAAGAGAATGAGGGAATAAATGAATGAAAGGAATATACGAATGAATGGGAATGAATGAATGAAGGAAACGAATGAATAAAGGGAATGAATGAATGAAGGGAATGAAGAGAATGAGGGGAATAAATGAATGAAAGGAATGTGCGAATGAATGGGAATGTATGAATGAAGGGAACGAATGAATGAATGAAGGGAACGAATGCATGAAAGGAATGAATGAATGAAGGGAATGTATGTATGAAGGGAATGGATGAATGAAGGGAATGAAGAGAATGAGGGAATAAATGAATGAAAGGAATATACGAATGAATGGGAATGAATGAATGAAGGAAACGAATGAATAAAGGGAATGAATGAATGAAGGGAACGAATGAATGGAGGGAATGAATGAAGGGAACGAATGAATGAAGAGAATGAATGAATGAGGGGAATGAATGAATGAAGGGAATGAATGAATGGAGCGAACGAATGAATGGAGGGAATGAATGAATGAAGGGAACGAATGAACGAAGGGAATGAATGATTGAAGTGAATGTAAAAAGGCGAATGAACGGATGAAGGAAACGAATGAATGAAGGGAATGAATGGATGAAGGTAATGAAGGGAATGAAGGGAATGAAGAGAATGAGGGGAATAAATGAATGAAAGGAATGTACGAATGAATGGGAATGTATGAATGAAGGGAACGAATGAATGAATGAAGGGAATGTATGCATGAAGCGAATGAATGAATGAAGGGAATTTATGAATGAAGGGAATGGATGGATGAAGCGAATGAACGGATGAAGGAAACGAATGAATAAAGGGAATGAATGAATGAAGGGAATGAAGGGAATGAAGGGAATGAAGAGAATGAGGGGAATAAATGAATGAAAGGAATGTACGAATGAATGGGAATGTATGAATGAAGGGAACGAATGAATGAATGAAGGGAACAAATGCATGAAGGGAATGAATGAATGAAGGGAATGTATGAACGAAGGGAATGGATGAATGAATGGAATGAAGAGAATGAGGGAATAAATGAATGAAAGGAGTATACGAATGAATGGGAATGAATAAATGAAAGGAATGAATTGAATGAAAGGAATGAGGGGAATGAATGAATGATGGGAATGAGGGAATGAAGGGAATGAATGAATGAAGGGAACGAATGAACGAAGGGAATGAATGATTGAAGGGAATGTAAGAATGAAGCGAATGAACGGATGAAGGAAACGAATGAATGAAGGGAATGAATGAATGAAGGGAATGAAGGGAATGAAGGGAATGAAGAGAATGAGGGGAATAAATGAATGAAAGGAATGTACGATTGAATGGGAATGTATGAATGAAGGGAAGGTATGAATGAATGAAGGGAACGAATGCATGAAGGGAATGAATGAATGAAGGGAATGTATGAATGAAGGGAACGAATGAACGAAGGGGATGAATGAACGAAGGGAATGACTGATTGAAGGGAATGTAATAATGAAGGGAATGTATAAATGATTTGAGTGAATGAAGGGAATGAATGAACGTAGGGAATGAATGATTGAAGTGAATGTAAAAAGGCGAATGAACGGATGAAGGAAACGAATGAATGAAGGGAATGAATGGAT
Source organism: Megachile leachella (assembly GCA_963576845.1). Taxonomy (NCBI): domain Eukaryota; kingdom Metazoa; phylum Arthropoda; class Insecta; order Hymenoptera; family Megachilidae; genus Megachile; species Megachile leachella. Next base: position 26,885,202 of record OY756250.1, on the reverse strand, counting down.
GAAGGTAATGAAGGGAATGAAGGGAATGAAGAGAATGAGGGGAATAAATGAATGAAAGGAATCTACGAATGAATGGGAATGTATGAATGAAGGGAACGAATGTATGAACGAAGGGAATGGATGAATGAATGGAATGAAGAGAATGAGGGAATAAATGAATGAAAGGAATATACGAATGAATGGGAATGAATGAATGAAGGGAATGAATGAATGGAGGGAACGAATGAATGGAGGGAATGAATTAATGAAGGGAACGAATGAATGAAGGGAATGAATGAATGAAAGGAATGAAGAGAATGAGGGGAATGAATGAATGAATGGAATGTACGAATGAATAGGAATGTATGAATGAAGGGAACGAATGAATGGAGGGAATGGATGAATGAATGAGTGAACGTAATGTATGAATGGAGGGAATGAATAAATGTAGGGAATGAATTGAATGAAAAGATTGAGGGGAATGAATGTATGATGGGAATGAGTGAATGAAGGGAATGAATGAATGAAGGGAACGAATGAACGAAGGGGATGAATGAACGAAGGGAATGAATGATTGAAGGGAATGTAATTATGAAGGGAATGTATAAATGATTTGAGTGGATGAAGGGAATGAATGAACGAGAGGAATGAATGATTGAAGGGAATGTAAGAATGAAGCGAATGAACGGATGAAGGAAACGAATGAATGAAGGGAATGAAGTGAATGAAGGGAATGAAGAGAATGAGGGGAATAAAAGAATGAAAGGAATGTACGAATGAATGGGAATGTATGAATGAAGGGAATGGATGAATGAATGGAATGAAGAGAATGAGGGAATAAATGAATGAAAGGAATATACGAATGAATGGGAATGAATAAATGAAGGGAATGAATTGAATGAAAGGAATGAGGGGAATGAATGAATGATGGGAATGATTGAATGAAGGGAATAAATGAATGAAGGGAATGAAGGGAATGAAGGGAATGAAGAGAATGAGGGGAATAAATGAATGAAAGGAATGTACGAATGAATGGGAATGTATGAATGAAGGGAAGGAATGAATGAATGAAGGGAACGAATGCATGAAGGGAATGAATGAATAAAGGGAATGTATGAATGAAGGGAATGGATGGATGAAGCGAATGAACGGATGAAGGAAACGAATGAATAAAGGGAATGAGTGAATGAAGGGAATGAAGGGAATGAAGGGAATGAAGAGAATGAGGGGAATAAATGAATGAAAGGAATGTACGAATGAATGGGAATGTATGAATGAAGGGAGCAAATGCATGAAGGGAACGAATGAATGGAGGGAATGAATGAAGGGAACGAATGAATGAAGAGAATGAATGAATGATGGGAATGAATGAATGAAGGGAATGAATGAATGGAGGGAGCGAATGAATGGAGGGAATGAATTAATGAAGGGAACGAATGAATGGAGGGAATGAATGAAGGGAACGAATGAATGAATGAAGGGAATGAATGCATGAAGGGAATGAAGAGAATGAGGGAAATAAATGAATGAAAGGAATGTACGAATGAATGGGAATGTATGAATGAAGGGAACGAATGAATGAATGAAGGGAACAAATGCATGAAGGGAATGAATGAATGAAGGGAATGTATGAACGAAGGGAATGGATGAATGAATGGAATGAAGAGAATGGGGGAATAAATGAATGAAAGGAATATACGAATGAATGGGAATGAATAAATGAAGGGAATGAATTGAATGAAAGGAATGAGGGGAATGAATAAATGATGGGAATGAGTGAATTAAGGGAATGAATGAATGAAGGGAATGAAGGGAATGAAGGGAATGAAGAGAATGAGGGGAATAAATGAATGAAAGGAATGTACGAATGAATGGGAATGTATGAATGAAGGGAAGGAATGAATGAATGAAGGGAACGAATGCATGAAGGGAATGAATGAATGAAGGGAATGTATGAATGAAGGGAATCGATGGATGAAGCGAATGAACGGATGAAGGAAACGAATGAATAAAGGGAATGAATGAATGAAGGGAACGAATGAATGGAGGGAATGAATGAAGGGAACGAATGAATGAAGAGAATGAATGAATGAGGGGAATGAATGAATGAAGGGAATGAATGAATGGAGCGAACGAATGAATGGAGGGAATGAATGAATGAAGGGAACGAATGAACGAAGGGAATGAATGATTGAAGTGAATGTAAAAAGGCGAATGAACGGATGAAGGAAACGAATGAATGAAGGGAATGAATGGATGAAGGTAATGAAGGGAATGAAGGGAATGAAGAGAATGAGGGGAATAAATGAATGAAAGGAATGTACGAATGAATGGGAATGTATGAATGAAGGGAACGAATGAATGAATGAAGGGAATGTATGCATGAAGCGAATGAATGAATGAAGGGAATTTATGAATGAAGGGAATGGATGGATGAAGCGAATGAACGGATGAAGGAAACGAATGAATAAAGGGAATGAATGAATGAAGGGAATGAAGGGAATGAAGGGAATGAAGAGAATGAGGGGAATAAATGAATGAAAGGAATGTACGAATGAATGGGAATGTATGAATGAAGGGAACGAATGAATGAATGAAGGGAACAAATGCATGAAGGGAATGAATGAATGAAGGGAATGTATGAACGAAGGGAATGGATGAATGAATGGAATGAAGAGAATGAGGGAATAAATGAATGAAAGGAATATACGAATGAATGGGAATGAATAAATGAAAGGAATGAATTGAATGAAAGGAATGAGGGGAATGAATGAATGATGGGAATGAGTGAATGAAGGGAATGAATGAATGAAGGGAACGAATGAACGAAGGGAATGAATGATTGAAGGGAATGTAAGAATGAAGCGAATGAACGGATGAAGGAAACGAATGAATGAAGGGAATGAATGAATGAAGGGAATGAAGGGAATGAAGGGAATGAAGAGAATGAGGGGAATAAATGAATGAAAGGAATGTACGATTGAATGGGAATGTATGAATGAAGGGAAGGAATGAATGAATGAAGGGAACGAATGCATGAAGGGAATGAATGAATGAAGGGAATGTATGAATGAAGGGAACGAATGAACGAAGGGGATGAATGAACGAAGGGAATGACTGATTGAAGGGAATGTAATAATGAAGGGAATGTATAAATGATTTGAGTGAATGAAGGGAATGAATGAACGTAGGGAATGAATGATTGAAGTGAATGTAAAAAGGCGAATGAACGGATGAAGGAAACGAATGAATGAAGGGAATGAATGGATGAAGGTAATGAAGGGAATGAAGGGAATGAAGAGAATGAGGGGAATAAATGAATGAAAGGAATCTACGAATGAATGGGAATGTATGAATGAAGGGAACGAATGAATGAATGAAGGGAATGAATGCATGAAGGGAATGAAGAGAATGAGGGGAATAAATGAATGAAAAGAATGTACGAATGAATAGGAATGTATGAATGAAGGGAACGAATGAATGAATGAAGGGAACAAATGCATGAAGGGAATGAATGAATGAAGGGAATGTATGAACGAAGGGAATGGATGAATGAATGGAATGAAGAGAATGAGGGAATAAATGAATGAAAGGAATATACGAATGAATGGGAATGAATGAATGAAGGGAATGAATGAATGGAGGGAACGAATGAATGGAGGGAATGAATTAATGAAGGGAACGAATGAATGAAGGGAATGAATGAATGAAAGGAATGAAGAGAATGAGGGGAATGAATGAATGAATGGAATGTACGAATGAATAGGAATGTATGAATGAAGGGAACGATTGAATGGAGGGAATGGATGAATGAATGAGTGAACGTAATGTATGAATGGAGGGAATGAATAAATGTAGGGAATGAATTGAATGAAAAGATTGAGGGGAATGAATGAATGATGGGAATGAGTGAATGAAGGGAATGAATGAATGAAGGGAACGAATGAACGAAGGGGATGAATGAACGAAGGGAATGAATGATTGAAGGGAATGTAATTATGAAGGGAATGTATAAATGATTTGAGTGGATGAAGGGAATGAATGAACGAGAGGAATGAATGATTGAAGGGAATGTAAGAATGAAGCGAATGAACGGATGAAGGAAACGAATGAATGAAGGGAATGAAGTGAATGAAGGGAATGAAGAGAATGAGGGGAATAAAAGAATGAAAGGAATGTACGAATGAATGGGAATGTATGAATGAAGGGAATGGATGAATGAATGGAATGAAGAGAATGAGGGAATAAATGAATGAAAGGAATATACGAATGAATGGGAATGAATAAACGAAGGGAATGAATTGAATGAAAGGAATGAGGGGAATGAATGAATGATGGGAATGATTGAATGAAGGGAATAAATGAATGAAGGGAATGAAGGGAATGAAGGGAATGAAGAGAATGAGGGGAATAAATGAATGAAAGGAATGTACGAATGAATGGGAATGTATGAATGAAGGGAAGGAATGAATGAATGAAGGGAACGAATGCATGAAGGGAATGAATGAATAAAGGGAATGTATGAATGAAGGGAATGGATGGATGAAGCGAATGAACGGATGAAGGAAACGAATGAATAAAGGGAATGAGTGAATGAAGGGAATGAAGGGAATGAAGGGAATGAAGAGAATGAGGGGAATAAATGAATGAAAGGAATGTACGAATGAATGGGAATGTATGAATGAATGGAGCAAATGCATGAAGGGAATGAATGAATGAAGGGAATGTATGAACGAAGGGAACGGATGAATGAATGGAATGAAGAGAATGAGGGAATAAATGAATGAAAGGAATATACGAATGAATGGGAATGAATGAATGAAGGGAATGAATGAATGAATGAAGGGAACGAATGCATGAAGGGAATGAATGAATGAAGGGAATGAAGAGAATGAGGGGAATGAATGAATGAAAGGAACATAACAATGAATGGGAATGTACGAATGAAGGGAACGAATGAATGGAGGGAATGGATGAATGAATGAAGGGAATGTATGAATGAAGTGAGTGAATGAATGAAGGTGATATATGAATGAAGGAAATGAATAAATGAAGGGAATGAATTGAATGAATGGAATGAGGGGAATGAATGAATGATGGGACGAGTGAATGAAGGGAATGAATGAATGAAGGGAACGAACGAACGAAGGGGATGAATGAACGAAGGGAATGAATGATTGAAGGGAATGTATGAACGAAGGGAATGTATGAACGAAGGGAATGGATGAATGAATGGAATGAAGAGAATGAGGGAATAAATGAATGAAAGGAATATACGAATGAATGGAGGGAATGAATTAATGAAGGGAACGAATGAATGAAGGGAATGAATGAATGAAGGGAATGAAGAGAATGAGGGGAATGAATGAATGATGGGAATGAGTGAGTGAAGGGAATGAATGAGTGAAGGGAACGAATGAACGAAGGGAATGAATGAATGAAGGGAATGAATGAATGAATGAAGGGAACGAATGCATGAAGGGAATGAATGAATGAAGGAAATGAATGAATGAAGGGAATGAAGAGAGTGAGGGGAATGAATGAATGAAAGGAACATAAGAATGAATGGGAATGTACGAATGAAGGGAACGAATGAATGGAGGGAATGGATGAATGAATGAAGGGAATGTATGAATGAAGTGAGTGAATGAATGAAGGTGATATATGAATGAAGGAAATGAATAAATGAAGGGAATGAATTGACTGAATGGAATGAGGGGAATGAATGAATGATTGGACGAGTGAATGAAGGGAATGAATGAATGGAACGAACGAATGAATGGAGGGAATGAATTAATGAAGGGAACGAATGAATGAAGAGAATGAATGAATGATGGGAATGAGTGAATGAAGGGAATGAATGAATGAAGGGAACGAATGAACGAAGGGGATGAATGAACGAAGGGAATGAATGATTGAAGGGAATGTAAGAATGAAGCGAACGAACGGATGAAGGAAACGAATGAATGAAGGGAATGAGTGAATGAAGGGAATGAAGTGAATGGAGGGAATGAAGAGAATGAGGGGAATAAATGAATGAAAGGAATGTGCGAATGAATGGGAATGTATGAATGAAGGGAACGAATGAATGAATGAAGGGAACGAATGCATGAAAGGAATGAATGAATGAAGGGAATGTATGTATGAAGGGAATGGATGAATGAAGGGAATGAAGAGAATGAGGGAATAAATGAATGAAAGGAATATACGAATGAATGGGAATGAATAAATGAAGGGAATGAATTGAATGAAAGGAATAAGGGGAATGAATGAATGATGGGAATGAGTGAATGAAGGGAATGAATGAATGAAGGGAACGAATGAACGAAGGGAATGAATGATTGAAGGGAATGTAAGAATGAAGCGAATGAACGGATGGAGGAAACGAATGAATGAAGGGAATGAATGAATGAAGGGAATGAAGGGAATGAAGGGAATGAAGGGAATGAAGGGAATGAAGGGAATGAAGAGAATGAGGGGAATAAATGAATGAAAGGAATGTACGAATGAATGGGAATGTATGAATGAAGGGTACGAATGAATGAATGAAGGGAACAAATGCATGAAGGGAATGAATGAATGAAGGGAATGTATGAACGAAGGGTACGGATGAATGAATGGAATGAAGAGAATGAGGGAATAAATGAATGAAAGGAATATACGAATGAATGGGAATGAATGAATGAAGGGAATGAATGAATGAATGAAGGGAACGAATGCATGAAGGGAATGAATGAATGAAGGGAATGTATGAACGAAGGGAATGAAGAGAATGAGGGAATAAATGAATGAAAGGAATATACGAATGAATGGGAATGAATAAATGAAGGGAATGAATTGAATGAAAGGAATGAGGGGAATGAATAAATGATGGGAATGAGTGAATTAAGGGAATGAATGAATGAAGGGAACGAATGAACGAAGGGAATGAATGATTGAAGGGAATGTAAGAATGAAGCGAATGAACGGATGAAGGAAACGAATGAATGAAGGGAATGAATGAATGAAGGCAATGAAGGGAATGAAGGGAATGAAGAGAATGAGGGGAATAAATGAATGAAAGGAATGTACGAATGAATGGGAATGTATGAATGAAGGGAAGGAATGAATGAATGAAGGGAACGAATGCATGAAGGGAATGAATGAATGAAGGGAATGTATGAATGAAGGGAATCGATGGATGAAGCGAATGAACGGATGAAGGAAACGAATGAATAAAGGGAATGAATGAATGAAGGGAATGAAGGGAATGAAGGGAATGAAGGGAATGAGGGGAATAAATGAATGAAAGGAATGTACGAATGAATGGGAATGTATGAATGAAGGGAACGAATGAATGAATGAAGGGAACAAATGCATGAAGGGAATGAATGAATGAAAGGAATGTATGAACGAAGGGAATGTATGAACGAAGGGAATGGATGAATGAATGGAATGAAGAGAATGTGGGAATAAATGAATGAAAGGAATATACGAATGAATGGGAATGAATGAATGAAGGGAATGAATATATGGAGGGAACGAATGAATGGAGGGAATGAATTAATGAAGGGAAAGAATGAATGAAGGGAATGAATGAATGAAGGGAATGAAGAGAATGAGGGGAATAAATGAATGAAAGGAATGTGCGAATGAATGGGAATGTATGAATGAAGGGAACGAATGAATGAATGAAGGGAACGAATGAATGAATGAAGGGAACGAATGCATGAAAGGAATGAATGAATGAAGGGAATGTATGTATGAAGGGAATGGATGAATGAAGGGAATGAAGAGAATGAGGGAATAAATGAATGAAAGGAATATACGAATGAATGGGAATGAATGAATGAAGGAAACGAATGAATAAAGGGAATGAATGAATGAAGGGAACGAATGAATGGAGGGAATGAATGAAGGGAACGAATGAATGAAGAGAATGAATGAATGAGGGGAATGAATGAATGAAGGGAATGAATGAATGGAGCGAACGAATGAATGGAGGGAATGAATGAATGAAGGGAACGAATGAACGAAGGGAATGAATGATTGAAGTGAATGTAAAAAGGCGAATGAACGGATGAAGGAAACGAATGAATGAAGGGAATGAATGGATGAAGGTAATGAAGGGAATGAAGGGAATGAAGAGAATGAGGGGAATAAATGAATGAAAGGAATGTACGAATGAATGGGAATGTATGAATGAAGGGAACGAATGAATGAATGAAGGGAATGTATGCATGAAGCGAATGAATGAATGAAGGGAATTTATGAATGAAGGGAATGGATGGATGAAGCGAATGAACGGATGAAGGAAACGAATGAATAAAGGGAATGAATGAATGAAGGGAATGAAGGGAATGAAGGGAATGAAGGGAATGAAGAGAATGAGGGGAATGAGGGGAATAAATGAATGAAAGGAATGTACGAATGAATGGGAATGTATGAATGAAGGGAACGAATGAATGAATGAAGGGAACAAATGCATGAAGGGAATGAATGAATGAAGGGAATGTATGAACGAAGGGAATGGATGAATGAATGGAATGAAGAGAATGAGGGAATAAATGAATGAAAGGAATATACGAATGAATGGGAATGAATAAATGAAAGGAATGAATTGAATGAAAGGAATGAGGGGAATGAATGAATGATGGGAATGAGTGAATGAAGGGAATGAATGAATGAAGGGAACGAATGAACGAAGGGAATGAATGATTGAAGGGAATGTAAGAATGAAGCGAATGAACGGATGAAGGAAACGAATGAATGAAGGGAATGAATGAATGAAGGGAATGAAGTGAATGAAGGGAATGAAGAGAATGAGGGGAATAAATGAATGAAAGGAATGTACGAATGAATGGGAATGTATGAATGAAGGGAAGGAATGAATGAATGAAGGGAACGAATGCATGAAGGGAATGAATGAATGAAGGGAATGTATGAATGAAGGGAACGAATGAACGAAGGGGATGAATGAACGAAGGGAATGACTGATTGAAGGGAATGTAATAATGAAGGGAATGTATAAATGATTTGAGTGAATGAAGGGAATGAATGAACGTAGGGAATGAATGATTGAAGTGAATGTAAAAAGGCGAATGAACGGATGAAGGAAACGAATGAATGAAGGGAATGAATGGATGAAGGTAATGAAGGGAATGAAGGGAATGAAGAGAATGAGGGGAATAAATGAATGAAAGGAATCTACGAATGAATGGGAATGTATGAATGAAGGGAACGAATGAATGAATGAAGGGAATGAATGCATGAAGGGAATGAAGAGAATGAGGGGAATAAATGAATGAAAGGAATGTACGAATGAATAGGAATGTATGAATGAAGGGAACGAATGAATGAATGAAGGGAACAAATGCATGAAGGGAATGAATGAATGAAGGGAATGTATGAACGAAGGGAATGGATGAATGAATGGAATGAAGAGAATGAGGGAATAAATGAATGAAAGGAATATACGAATGAATGGGAATGAATGAATGAAGGGAATGAATGAATGGAGGGAACGAATGAATGGAGGGAATGAATTAATGAAGGGAACGAATGAATGAAGGGAATGAATGAATGAAAGGAATGAAGAGAATGAGGGGAATGAATGAATGAAAGGAATGTACGAATGAATAGGAATGTATGAATGAAGGGAACGAATGAATGGAGGGAATGGATGAATGAATGAGTGAACGTAATGTATGAATGGAGGGAATGAATAAATGTAGGGAATGAATTGAATGAAAGGATTGAGGGGAATGAATGAATGATGGGAATGAGTGAATGAAGGGAATGAATGAATGAAGGGAACGAATGAACGAAGGGGATGAATGAGCGAAGGGAATGAATGATTGAAGGGAATGTAATTATGAAGGGAATGTATAAATGATTTGAGTGGATGAAGGGAATGAATGAACGAGAGGAATGAATGATTGAAGGGAATGTAAGAATGAAGCGAATGAACGGATGAAGGAAACGAATGAATGAAGGGAATGAAGTGAATGAAGGGAATGAAGAGAATGAGGGAATAAATGAATGAAAGGAATATACGAATGAATGGGAATGAATAAATGAAGGGAATGAATTGAATGAAAGGAATGAGGGGAATGAATGAATGATGGGAATGATTGAATGAAGGGAATAAATGAATGAAGGGAATGAAGGGAATGAAGGGAATGAAGAGAATGAGGGGAATAAATGAATGAAAGGAATGTACGAATGAATGGGAATGTATGAATGAAGGGAAGGAATGAATGAATGAAGGGAACGAATGCATGAAGGGAATGAATGAATAAAGGGAATGTATGAATGAAGGGAATGGATGGATGAAGCGAATGAACGGATGAAGGAAACGAATGAATAAAGGGAATGAGTGAATGAAGGGAATGAAGGGAATGAAGGGAATGAAGAGAATGAGGGGAATGAATGAATGAAAGGGAGATAACAATGAATGGGAATGTACGAATGAAGGGAACGAATGAATGGAGGGAATGGATGAATGAATGAAGGGAATGTATGAATGAAGTGAGTGAATGAATGAAGGTGATATATGAATGAAGGAAATGAATAAATGAAGGGAATGAATTGAATGAATGGAATGAGGGGAATGAATGAATGATGGGACGAGTGAATGAAGGGAATGAATGAATGAAGGGAACGAACGAACGAAGGGGATGAATGAACGAAGGGAATGAATGATTGAAGGGAATGTATGAACGAAGGGAATGTATGAACGAAGGGAATGGATGAATGAATGGAATGAAGAGAATGAGGGAATAAATGAATGAAAGGAATATACGAATGAATGGGAATGAATGAATGAAGGGAATGAATGAATGGAGGGAACGAATGAATGGAGGGAATGAATTAATGAAGGGAACGAATGAATGAAGGGAATGAATGAATGAAGGGAATGAAGAGAATGAGGGGAATGAATGAATGAAAGGAATGTACGAATGAATAGGAATGTATGAATGAAGGGAACGAATGAATGGAGGGAATGGATGAATGAATGAGTGAAGGTAATGTATGAATGGAGGGAATGAATAAATGAAGGGAATGAATTGAATGAAAGGAATGAGGGGAATGAATGAATGATGGGAATGAGTGAGTGAAGGGAATGAATGAGTGAAGGGAACGAATGAACGAAGGGAATGAATGAATGAAGGGAATGAATGAATGAATGAAGGGAACGAATGCATGAAGGGAATGAATGAATGAAGGAAATGAATGAATGAAGGGAATGAAGAGAATGAGGGGAATGAATGAATGAAAGGAACATAAGAATGAATGGGAATGTACGAATGAAGGGAACGAATGAATGGAGGGAATGGATGAATGAATGAAGGGAATGTATGAATGAAGTGAGTGAATGAATGAAGGTGATATATGAATGAAGGAAATGAATAAATGAAGGGAATGAATTGACTGAATGGAATGAGGGGAATGAATGAATGATTGGACGAGTGAATGAAGGGAATGAATGAATGAAGGGAACGAATGAACGAAGGGGATGAATGAACGAAGGGAATGAATGATTGAAGGGAATGTAATAATGAAGGGAATGTATAAATGATTTGAGTGAATGAAGGGAATGAATGAACGTAGGGAATGAATGATTGAAGTGAATGTAAAAAGGCGAATGAACGGATGAAGGAAACGAATGAATGAAGGGAATGAATGGATGAAGGTAATGAAGGGAATGAAGGGAATGAAGAGAATGAGGGGAATAAATGAATGAAAGGAATCTACGAATGAATGGGAATGTATGAATGAAGGGAACGAATGAATGAACGAAGGGAATGGATGAATGAATGGAATGAAGAGAATGAGGGAATAAATGAATGAAAGGAATATACGAATGAATGGGAATGAATAAATGAAAGGAATGAATTGAATGAAAGGAATGAGGGGAATGAATGAATGATGGGAATGAGTGAATGAAGGGAATGAATGAATGAAAGGAATATATGAATGAATGGGAATGAATGAATGGAGGGAACGAATGAATGAATGAAGGGAACAAATGCATGAAGGGAATGAATGAATGAAGGGAATGTATGAACGAAGGGAATGGATGAATGAATGGAATGAAGAGAATGAGGGAATAAATGAATGAAAGGAATACACGAATGAATGGGAATGAATAAATGAAGGGAATGAATTGAATGAAAGGAATGAGGGGAATGAATGAATGATGGGAATGAGTGAATGAAGGGAATGAATGAATGAAGGGAACGATTGAACGAAGGGAATGAATGATTGAAGGGAATGTAAGAATGAAGCGAATGAACGGATGAAGGAAACGAATGAATGAAGGGAATGAATGAATGAAGGGAATGAAGGGAATGAAGGGAATGAAGGGAATGAAGGGAATGAAGAGAATGAGGGGAATAAATGAATGAAAGGAATGTACGAATGAATGGGAATGTATGAATGAAGGGAACGAATGAATAAATGAAGGGAACAAATGCATGAAGGGAATGAATGAATGAAGGGAACGAATGAACGAAGGGGATGAATGAACGAAGGGAATGATTGATTGAAGGGAATGTATGAACGAATTGAATGGATGAATGAATGGAATGAAGAGAATGAGGGAATAAATGAATGAAAGGAATATACGAATGAATGGGAATGAATGAATGAAGGGAATGAATGAATGGAGGGAACGAATGAATGGAGGGAATGAATTAATGAAGGGAACGAATGAATGAAGGGAATGAATGAATGAAGGGAATGAAGAGAATGAGGGGAATGAATGAATGAAAGGAATGTACGAATGAATAGGAATGTATGAATGAAGGGAACGAATGAATGGAGGGAATGGATGAATGAATAAGTGAAGGTAATGTATGAATGGAGGGAATGAATAAATGAAGGGAATGAATGGAATGAAAGGAATGAGGGGAATGAATGAATGATGGGAATGAGTGAGTGAAGGGAATGAATGAGTGAAGGGAACGAATGAACGAAGGGAATGAATGAATGAAGGGAATGAATGAATGAATGAAGGGAACGAATGCATGAAGGGAATGAATGAATGAAGGAAATGAATGAATGAAGGGAATGAAGAGAATGAGGGGAATGAATGAATGAAAGGAATGTACGAATGAATAGGAATGTATGAATGAAGGGAACGAATGAATGAATGAAGGGAACAAATGCATGAAGGGAACGAATGAATGGAGGGAATGAATGAAGGGAACGAATGAATGGAGGGAATGAATGAAGGGAACGAATGAATGAAGAGAATGAATGAATGATGGGAATGAATGAATGAAGGGAATGAATGAATGGAGGGAACGAATGAATGGAGGGAATGAATTAATGAAGGGAACGAATGAATGGAGGGAATGAATGAAGGGAACGAATGAATCAATGAAGGGAATGAATGCATGAAGGGAATGAAGAGAATGAGGGGAATAAATGAATGAAAGGAATGTACGAATGAATGGGAATGTATGAATGAAGGGAACGAATGAATGAATGAAGGGAACAAATGCATGAAGGGAATGAATGAATGAAGGGAATGTATGAACGAAGGGAATGGATGAATGAATGGAATGAAGAGAATGAGGGAATAAATGAATGAAAGGAATATACGAATGAATGGGAACGAATGAACGAAGGGAATGAATGATTGAAGGGAATGTAAGAATGAAGCGAATGAACGGATGAAGGAAACGAATGAATGAAGGGAATGAATGATTGAAGGGAATGTAATTATGAAGGGAATGTATAAATGATTTGAGTGGATGAAGGGAATGAATGAACGAGGGGAATGAATGATTGAAGGGAATGTAAGAATGAAGCGAATGAACGGATGAAGGAAACGAATGAATGAAGGGAATGAAGTGAATAAAGGGAATGAATGAACGAGGGGAATGAATGATTGAAGGGAATGTAAGAATGAAGCGAATGAACGGATGAAGGAAACGATTGAATGAAGGGAATGAAGTGAATGAAGGGAATGAAGAGAATGAGGGGAATAAATGAATGAAAGGAATGTGCGAATGAATTTGAATGTATGAATGAAGGGAACGAATGCATGAAAGGAATGAATGAATGAAGGGAATGAAGAGAATGAGGGGAATGAATGAATGAAAGGAATGTACGAATGAATAGGAATGTATGAATGAAGGGAACGAATGAATGGAGGGAATGGATGAATGAATGAGTGAAGGTAATGTATGAATGGAGGGAATGAATAAATGAAGGGAATGAATTGAATGAAAGGAATGAGGGGAATGAATGAATGATGGGAATGAGTGAGTGAAGGGAATGAATGAGTGAAGGGAACGAATGAACGAAGGGAATGAATGAATGAAGGGAATGAATGAATGAATGAAGGGAACGAATGCATGAAGGGAATGAATGAATGAAGGAAATGAATGAATGAAGGGAATGAAGAGAATGAGGGGAATGAATGAATGAAAGGAACATAAGAATGAATGGGAATGTACGAATGAAGGGAACGAATGAATGGAGGGAATGGATGAATGAATGAAGGGAATGTATGAATGAAGTGAGTGAATGAATGAAGGTGATATATGAATGAAGGAAATGAATAAATGAAGATAATGAATTGACTGAATGGAATGAGGGGAATGAATGAATGATTGGACGAGTGAATGAAGGGAATGAATGAATGAAGGGAACGAATGAACGAAGGGGATGAATGTACGAAGGGAATGAATGATTGAAGAGAATGTAATAATGAAGGGAATGTATAAATGATTTGAGTGAATGAAGGGAATGAATGAACGTAGGGAATGAATGATTGAAGTGAATGTAAAAAGGCGAATGAACGGATGAAGGAAACGAATGAATGAAGGGAATGAATGGATGAAGGTAATGAAGGGAATGAAGGGAATGAAGAGAATGAGGGGAATAAATAAATGAAAGGAATGTACGAATGAATGGGAATGTATGAATGAAGGGAACGAATGAATGAATGAAGGGAATGAATGCATGAAGGGAATGAATGAATGAAGGGAATGTATGAATGAAGGGAATGGATGGATGAAGCGAATGAACGGATGAAGGAAACGAATGAATAAAGGGAATGAATGAATGAAGGGAATGAAGGGAATGAAGAGAGTGAGGGGAATAATTGAATGAAAGGAATGTACGAATGAATGGGAATGTATGAATGAAGGGAACGAATGAATGAATGAAGGGAACAAATGCATGAAGGGAATGAATGAATGAAGGGAATGTATGAACGAAGGGAATGGATGAATGAATGGAATGAAGAGAATGAGGGAATAAATGAATGAAAGGAATATACGAATGAATGGGAATGAATAAATGAAAGGAATGAATTGAATGAAAGGAATGAGGGGAATGAATGAATGATGGGAATGAGTGAATGAAGGGAATGAATGAATGAAGGGAACGAATGAACGAAGGGAATGAATGATTGAAGGGAATGTAAGAATGAAGCGAATGAAGGGAATGAATGAATGAAGGGAATGAAGGGAATGAAGAGAATGAGGGGAATAAATGAATGAAAGGAATGTACGAATGAATGGGAATGTATGAATGAAGGGAACAAATGCATGAAGGGAATGAATGAATGAAGGGAATGTATGAACGAAGGGAACGGACGAATGAATGGAATGAAGAGAATGAGGGAATAAATGAATGAAAGGAATATGCGAATGAATGGGAATGAATGAATGAAGGGAATGAATGAATGAATGAAGGGAACGAATGCATGAAGGGAATGAATGAATGAAGGGAATGAAGAGAATGAGGGGAATGAATGAATGAAAGGGAGATAACAATGAATGGGAATGTACGAATGAAGGGAACGAATGAATGGAGGGAATGGATGAATGAATGAAGGGAATGTATGAATGAAGTGAGTGAATGAATGAAGGTGATATATGAATGAAGGAAATGAATAAATGAAGGGAATGAATTGACTGAATGGAATGAGGGGAATGAATGAATGATTGGACGAGTGAATGAAGGGAATGAATGATTGAAGGGAATGTAATAATGAAGGGAATGTATAAATGATTTGAGTGAATGAAGGGAATGCATGAACGTAGGGAATGAATGATTGAAGTGAATGTAAAAAGGCGAATGAACGGATGAAGGAAACGAATGAATGAAGGGAATGAATGGATGAAGGTAATGAAGGGAATGAAGGGAATGAAGAGAATGAGGGGAATAAATGAATGAAAGGAATCTACGAATGAATGGGAATGTATGAATGAAGGGAACGAATGAATGAATGAAGGGAATGAAGGGAATGAGGGGAATAAATGAATGAAAGGAATGTACGAATGAATAGGAATGTATGAATGAAGGGAACGAATGAATGAATGAAGGGAACAAATGCATGAAGGGAATGAATGAATGAAGGGAATGTATGAACGAAGGGAATGGACGAATGAATGGAATGAAGAGAATGAGGGAATAAATGAATGAAAGGAATATACGAATGAATGGGAATGAATAAATGAAGGGAATGAATTGAATGAAAGGAATAAGGGGAATGAATGAATGATGGGAATGAGTGAATGAAGGGAATGAATGAATGAAGGGAACGAATGAACGAAGGGAATGAATGATTGAAGGGAATGTAAGAATGAAGCGAATGAACGGATGAAGGAAACGAATGAATGAAGGGAATGAATGAATGAAGGGAATGAAGGGAATGAAGGGAATGAAGGGAATGAAGGGAATGAAGAGAATGAGGGGAATAAATGAATGAAAGGAATGTACGAATGAATGGGAATGTATGAATGAAGGGAACGAATGAATGAATGAAGGGAACAAATGCATGAAGGGAATGAATGAATGAAGGGAATGTATGAACGAAGGGAACGGATGAATGAATGGAATGAAGAGAATGAGGGAATAAATGAATGAAAGGAATATACGAAAGAATGGGAATGAACGAATGAAGGGAATGAATGAATGAATGAAGGGAACGAATGCATGAAGGGAATGAATGAATGAAGGGAATGTATGAACGAAGGGAATGAAGAGAATGAGGGAATAAATGAATGAAAGGAATATACGAATGAATGGGAATGAATGGATGAAGGAAACGAATGAATAAAGGGAATGAATGAATGAAGGGAACGAATAAATGGAGGGAATGAATGAAGGGAACGAATGAATGAAGAGAATGAATGAATGAGGGGAATGAATGAATGAAGGGAATGAATGAATGGAGCGAACGAATGAATGGAGGGAATGAATTAATGAAGGGAACGAATGAATGAAGAGAATGAATGAATGATGGGAATGAGTGAATGAAGGGAATGAATGAATGAAGGGAATGAATGAATGGAACGAAGGAATGAATGGAGGGAATGAATTAATGAGGGGAACGAATGAATGAAGAGAATGAATGAATGATGGGAATGAGTGAATGAAGGGAATGAATGAATGAAGGGAACGAATGAACGAAGGGGATGAATGAACGAAGGGAATGAATGATTGAAGGGAATGTAAGAATGAAGCGAACGAACGGATGAAGGAAACGAATGAATGAAGGGAATGAGTGAATGAAGGGAATGAAGTGAATGAAGGGAATGAAGAGAACGAGGGGAATAAATGAATGAAAGGAATGTGCGAATGAATGGGAATGTATGAATGAAGGGAACGAATGAATGAATGAAGGGAACGAATGCATGAAAGGAATGAATGAATGAAGGGAATGTATGTATGAAGGGAATGGATGAATGAAGGGAATGAAGAGAATGAGGGAATAAATGAATGAAAGGAATATACTAATGAATGGGAATGAATGAATGAAGGAAACGAATGAATAAAGGGAATGAATGAATAAAGGGAACGAATGAATGGAGGGAATGAATGAAGGGAACGAATGAATGAAGAGAATGAATGAATGAGGGGAATGAATGAATGAAGGGAATGAATGAATGGAGGGAACGAATGAATGGAGGGAATGAATTAATGAAGGGAACGAATGAATGGAGGGAATGAATGAAGGGAACGAATGAATGAATGAAGGGAATGAATGCATGAAGGGAATGAAGAGAATGAGGGGAATAAATGAATGAAAGGAATGTACGAATGAATGGGAATGTATGAGTGAAGGGAACGAATGAATGAATGAAGGGACCGAATGCATGAAGGGAATGAATGAATGAAGGGAATGTATGAATGAAGGGAATGGATGGATGAAGCGAATGAACGGATGAAGGAAACGAATGAATAAAGGGAATGAATGAATGAAAGGAATGAAGGGAATGAAGGGAATGAGGGGAATAAATGTATGAAAGGAATGTACGAATGAATGGGAATGTATGAATGAAGGGAACGAATGAATGAATGAAGGGAACAAATGCATGAAGGGAATGAATGAATGAAAGGAATGTATGAACGACGGGAATGTATGAACGAAGGGAATGGATGAATGAATGGAATGAAGAGAATGAGGGAATAAATGAATGAAAGGAATATACGAATGAATGGGAATGAATGAATGAAGGGAATGAATGAATGGAGGGAACGAATGAATGGAGGGAATGAATTAATGAAGGGAACGAATGAATGAAGGGAATGAATGAATGAAGGGAATGAAGAGAATGAGGGGAATAAATGAATGAAAGTAATGTGCGAATGAATGGGAATGTATGAATGAAGGGAACGAATGAATGAATGAAGGGAACGAATGCATGAAAGGAATGAATGAATGAAGGGAATGTATGTATGAAGGGAATGGATGAATGAAGGGAATGAAGAGAATGAGGGAATAAATGAATGAAAGGAATATACGAATGAATGGGAATGAATGAATGAAGGAAACGAATGAATAAAGGGAATGAATGAATGAAGGGAACGAATGAATGGAGGGAATGAATGAAGGGAACGAACGAATGAATGGAGGGAATGAATGAATGAAGGGAACGAATGAACGAAGGGAATGAATGATTGAAGTGAATGTAAAAAGGCGAATGAACGGATGAAGGAAACGAATGAATGAAGGGAATGAATGGATGAAGGTAATGAAGGGAATGAAGGGAATGAAGAGAATGAGGGGAATAAATGAATGAAAGGAATGTACGAATGAATGGGAATGTATGAATGAAGGGAACGAATGAATGAATGAAGGGAATGAATGCATGAAGGGAATGAATGAATGAAGGGAATGTATGAATGAAGGGAATGGATGGATGAAGCGAATGAACGGATGAAGGAAACGAATGAATAAAGGGAATGAATGAATGAAGGGAATGAAGGGAATGAAGAGAATGAGGGGAATAAATAAATGAAAGGAATGTACGAATGAATGGGAATGTATGAATGAAGGGAACGAATGAATGAATGAAGGGAATGAATGCATGAAGGGAATGAATGAATGAAGGGAATGTATGAATGAAGGGAATGGATGGATGAAGCGAATGAACGGATGAAGGAAACGAATGAATAAAGGGAATGAATGAATGAAGGGAATGAAGGGAATGAAGAGAGTGAGGGGAATAATTGAATGAAAGGAATGTACGAATGAATGGGAATGTATGAATGAAGGGAACGAATGAATGAATGAAGGGAACAAATGCATGAAGGGAATGAATGAATGAAGGGAATGTATGAACGAAGGGAATGGATGAATGAATGGAATGAAGAGAATGAGGGAATAAATGAATGAAAGGAATATACGAATGAATGGGAATGAATAAATGAAAGGAATGAATTGAATGAAAGGAATGAGGGGAATGAATGAATGATGGGAATGAGTGAATGAAGGGAATGAATGAATGAAGGGAACGAATGAACGAAGGGAATGAATGATTGAAGGGAATGTAAGAATGAAGCGAATGAAGGGAATGAATGAATGAAGGGAATGAAGGGAATGAAGAGAATGAGGGGAATAAATGAATGAAAGGAATGTACGAATGAATGGGAATGTATGAATGAAGGGAACAAATGCATGAAGGGAATGAATGAATGAAGGGAATGTATGAACGAAGGGAACGGACGAATGAATGGAATGAAGAGAATGAGGGAATAAATGAATGAAAGGAATATACGAATGAATGGGAATGAATGAATGAAGGGAATGAATGAATGAATGAAGGGAACGAATGCATGAAGGGAATGAATGAATGAAGGGAATGAAGAGAATGATGGGAATGAATGAATGAAAGGGAGATAACAATGAATGGGAATGTACGAATGAAGGGAACGAATGAATGGAGGGAATGGATGAATGAATGAGTGAAGGTAATGTATGAATGGAGGGAATGAATAAATGAAGGGAATGAATTGAATGAAAGGAATGAGGGGAATGAATGAATGATGGGAATGAGTGAGTGAAGGGAATGAATGAGTGAAGGGAACGAATGAACGAAGGGAATGAATGAATGAAGTGAATGAATGAATGAATGAAGGGAACGAATGCATGAAGGGAATGAATGAATGAAGGAAATGAATGAATGAAGGGAATGAAGAGAATGAGGGGAATGAATGAATGAAAGGAACATAAGAATGAATGGGAATGTACGAATGAAGGGAACGAATGAATGGAGGGAATGGATGAATGAATGAAGGGAATGTATGAATGAAGTGAGTGAATGAATGAAGGTGATATATGAATGAAGGAAATGAATAAATGAAGGGAATGAATTGACTGAATGGAATGAGGGGAATGAATGAATGATTGGACGAGTGAATGAAGGGAATGAATGAATGAAGGGAACGAATGAACGAAGGGGATGAATGAACGAAGGGAATGAATGATTGAAGGGAATGTAATAATGAAGGGAATGTATAAATGATTTGAGTGAATGAAGGGAATGCATGAACGTAGGGAATGAATGATTGAAGTGAATGTAAAAAGGCGAATGAACGGATGAAGGAAACGAATGAATGAAGGGAATGAATGGATGAAGGTAATGAAGGGAATGAAGGGAATGAAGAGAATGAGGGGAATAAATGAATGAAAGGAATCTACGAATGAATGGGAATGTATGAATGAAGGGAACGAATGAATGAATGAAGGGAATGAAGGGAATGAGGGGAATAAATGAATGAAAGGAATGTACGAATGAATAGGAATGTATGAATGAAGGGAACGAATGAATGAATGAAGGGAACAAATGCATGAAGGGAATGAATGAATGAAGGGAATGTATGAACGAAGGGAATGGACGAATGAATGGAATGAAGAGAATGAGGGAATAAATGAATGAAAGGAATATACGAATGAATGGGAATGAATAAATGAAGGGAATGAATTGAATGAAAGGAATAAGGGGAATGAATGAATGATGGGAATGAGTGAATGAAGGGAATGAATGAATGAAGGGAACGAATGAACGAAGGGAATGAATGATTGAAGGGAATGAAGGGAATGAAGGGAATGAAGGGAATGAAGGGAATGAAGAGAATGAGGGGAATAAATGAATGAAAGGAATGTACGAATGAATGGGAATGTATGAATGAAGGGAACGAATGAATGAATGAAGGGAACAAATGCATGAAGGGAATGAATGAATGAAGGGAATGTATGAACGAAGGGAACGGATGAATGAATGGAATGAAGAGAATGAGGGAATAAATGAATGAAAGGAATATACGAATGAATGGGAATGAACGAATGAAGGGAATGAATGAATGAATGAAGGGAACGAATGCATGAAGGGAATGAATGAATGAAGGGAATGTATGAACGAAGGGAATGAAGAGAATGAGGGAATAAATGAATGAAAGGAATATACGAATGAATGGGAATGAATGGATGAAGGAAACGAATGAATAAAGGGAATGAATGAATGAAGGGAACGAATAAATGGAGGGAATGAATGAAGGGAACGAATGAATGAAGAGAATGAATGAATGAGGGGAATGAATGAATGAAGGGAATGAATGAATGGAGCGAACGAATGAATGGAGGGAATGAATTAATGAAGGGAACGAATGAATGAAGAGAATGAATGAATGATGGGAATGAGTGAATGAAGGGAATGAATGAATGAAGGGAATGAATGAATGGAACGAAGGAATGAATGGAGGGAATGAATTAATGAAGGGAACGAATGAATGAAGAGAATGAATGAATGATGGGAATGAGTGAATGAAGGGAATGAATGAATGGAGGGAATGAATGAATGAAGGGAACGAATGAACGAAGGGAATGAATGATTGAAGGGAATGTAAGAATGAAGCGAACGAACGGATGAAGGAAACGAATGAATGAAGGGAATGAGTGAATGAAGGGAATGAAGTGAATGAAGGGAATGAAGAGAACGAGGGGAATAAATGAATGAAAGGAATGTGCGAATGAATGGGAATGTATGAATGAAGGGAACGAATGAATGAATGAAGGGAACGAATGCATGAAAGGAATGAATGAATGAAGGGAATGTATGTATGAAGGGAATGGATGAATGAAGGGAATGAAGAGAATGAGGGAATAAATGAATGAAAGGAATATACGAATGAATGGGAATGAATGAATGAAGGAAACGAATGAATAAAGGGAATGAATGAATGAAGGGAACGAATGAATGGAGGGAATGAATGAAGGGAACGAACGAATGAATGGAGGGAATGAATGAATGAAGGGTACGAATGAACGAAGGGAATGAATGATTGAAGTGAATGTAAAAAGGCGAATGAACGGATGAAGGAAACGAATGAATGAAGGGAATGAATGGATGAAGGTAATGAAGGGAATGAAGGGAATGAAGAGAATGAGGGGAATAAATGAATGAAAGGAATCTACGAATGAATGGGAATGTATGAATGAAGGGAACGAATGCATGAAAGGAATGAATGAATGAAGGGAATGTATGTATGAAGGGAATGGATGAATGAAGGGAATGAAGAGAATGAGGGAATAAATGAGTGAAAGGAATATACGAATGAATGGGAATGAATGAATGAAGGGAACGAATGAATGGAGGGAATGAATGAAGGGAACGAATGAATGAAGAGAATGAATGAATGAGGGGAATGAATGAATGAAGGCAATGAATGAATGGAGCGAACGAATGAATGGAGGGAATGAATTAATGAAGGGAACGAATGAATGAATGAAGGGAATGAATGCATGAAGGGAATGAAGAGAATGAGGGGAATAAATGAATGAAAGGAATGTACGAATGAATGGGAATGTATGAATGAAGGGAATGAATTGAATGAAAGGAATGAGGGGAATGAATGAATGATGGGAATGATTGAATGAAGGGAATGAATGAATGAAGGGAATGAATGAATGGAGCGAACGAATGAATGGAGGGAATGAATTAATGAAGGGAACGAATGAATGAAGAGAATGAATGAATGATGGGAATGAGTGAATGTAGGGAATGAATGAATGAAGGGAACGAATGAACGAAGGGGATGAATGAACGAAGGGAATGAATGATTGAAGGGAATGTAAGAATGAAGCGAATGAACGGATGAAGGAAACGAATGAATGAAGGGAATTAGTGAATGAAGGGAATGAAGTGAATGAAGGGAATGAAGAGAATGAGGGGAATAAATGAATGAAAGGAATGTGCGAATGAATGGGAATGTATGAATGAAGGGAACGGATGAATGAATGAAGGGAACGAATGCATGAAAGGAATGAATGAATGAAGGGAATGTATGTATGAAGGGAATGGATGAATGAAGGGAATGAAGAGAATGAGGGAATAAATGAATGAAAGGAATATACGAATGAATGGGAATGAATGAATGAAGGAAACGAATGAATAAAGGGAATGAATGAATGAAGGGAACGAATGAATGGAGGGAATGAATGAAGGGAACGAATGAATGAAGAGAATGAATGAATGAGGGGAATGAATGAATGAAGGGAATGAATGAATGGAGCGAACGAATGAATGGAGGGAATGAATTAATGAAGGGAACGAATGAATGAAGAGAATGAATGAATGATGGGAATGAGTGAATGAAGGGAACGAATGAACGAAGGGGATGAATGTACGAAGGGAATGAATGATTGAAGGGAATGTAATAATGAAGGGAATGTATAAATGATTTGAGTGAATGAAGGGAATGCATGAACGTAGGGAATGAATGATTGAAGTGAATGTAAAAAGGCGAATGAACGGATGAAGGAAACGAATGAATGAAGGGAATGAATGGATGAAGGTAATGAAGGGAATGAAGGGAATGAAGAGAATGAGGGGAATAAATGAATGAAAGGAATCTACGAATGAATGGGAATGTATGAATGAAGGGAACGAATGAATGAATGAAGGGAATGAAGGGAATGAGGGGAATAAATGAATGAAAGGAATGTACGAATGAATAGGAATGTATGAATGAAGGGAACGAATGAATGAATGAAGGGAACAAATGCATGAAGGGAATGAATGAATGAAGGGAATGTATGAACGAAGGGAATGGACGAATGAATGGAATGAAGAGAATGAGGGAATAAATGAATGAAAGGAATATACGAATGAATGGGAATGAATAAATGAAGGGAATGAATTGAATGAAAGGAATAAGGGGAATGAATGAATGATGGGAATGAGTGAATGAAGGGAATGAATGAATGAAGGGAACGAATGAACGAAGGGAATGAATGATTGAAGGGAATGAAGGGAATGAAGGGAATGAAGGGAATGAAGGGAATGAAGAGAATGAGGGGAATAAATGAATGAAAGGAATGTACGAATGAATGGGAATGTATGAATGAAGGGAACGAATGAATGAATGAAGGGAACAAATGCATGAAGGGAATGAATGAATGAAGGGAATGTATGAACGAAGGGAACGGATGAATGAATGGAATGAAGAGAATGAGGGAATAAATGAATGAAAGGAATATACGAATGAATGGGAATGAACGAATGAAGGGAATGAATGAATGAATGAAGGGAACGAATGCATGAAGGGAATGAATGAATGAAGGGAATGTATGAACGAAGGGAATGAAGAGAATGAGGGAATAAATGAATGAAAGGAATATACGAATGAATGGGAATGAATGGATGAAGGAAACGAATGAATAAAGGGAATGAATGAATGAAGGGAACGAATAAATGGAGGGAATGAATGAAGGGAACGAATGAATGAAGAGAATGAATGAATGAGGGGAATGAATGAATGAAGGGAATGAATGAATGGAGCGAACGAATGAATGGAGGGAATGAATTAATGAAGGGAACGAATGAATGAAGAGAATGAATGAATGATGGGAATGAGTGAATGAAGGGAATGAATGAATGAAGGGAATGAATGAATGGAACGAAGGAATGAATGGAGGGAATGAATTAATGAAGGGAACGAATGAATGAAGAGAATGAATGAATGATGGGAATGAGTGAATGAAGGGAATGAATGAATGGAGGGAATGAATGAATGAAGGGAACGAATGAACGAAGGGAATGAATGATTGAAGGGAATGTAAGAATGAAGCGAACGAACGGATGAAGGAAACGAATGAATGAAGGGAATGAGTGAATGAAGGGAATGAAGTGAATGAAGGGAATGAAGAGAACGAGGGGAATAAATGAATGAAAGGAATGTGCGAATGAATGGGAATGTATGAATGAAGGGAACGAATGAATGAATGAAGGGAACGAATGCATGAAAGGAATGAATGAATGAAGGGAATGTATGTATGAAGGGAATGGATGAATGAAGGGAATGAAGAGAATGAGGGAATAAATGAATGAAAGGAATATACGAATGAATGGGAATGAATGAATGAAGGAAACGAATGAATAAAGGGAATGAATGAATGAAGGGAACGAATGAATGGAGGGAATGAATGAAGGGAACGAACGAATGAATGGAGGGAATGAATGAATGAAGGGTACGAATGAACGAAGGGAATGAATGATTGAAGTGAATGTAAAAAGGCGAATGAACGGATGAAGGAAACGAATGAATGAAGGGAATGAATGGATGAAGGTAATGAAGGGAATGAAGGGAATGAAGAGAATGAGGGGAATAAATGAATGAAAGGAATCTACGAATGAATGGGAATGTATGAATGAAGGGAACGAATGCATGAAAGGAATGAATGAATGAAGGGAATGTATGTATGAAGGGAATGGATGAATGAAGGGAATGAAGAGAATGAGGGAATAAATGAGTGAAAGGAATATACGAATGAATGGGAATGAATGAATGAAGGGAACGAATGAATGGAGGGAATGAATGAAGGGAACGAATGAATGAAGAGAATGAATGAATGAGGGGAATGAATGAATGAAGGCAATGAATGAATGGAGCGAACGAATGAATGGAGGGAATGAATTAATGAAGGGAACGAATGAATGAATGAAGGGAATGAATGCATGAAGGGAATGAAGAGAATGAGGGGAATAAATGAATGAAAGGAATGTACGAATGAATGGGAATGTATGAATGAAGGGAATGAATTGAATGAAAGGAATGAGGGGAATGAATGAATGATGGGAATGATTGAATGAAGGGAATGAATGAATGAAGGGAATGAATGAATGGAGCGAACGAATGAATGGAGGGAATGAATTAATGAAGGGAACGAATGAATGAAGAGAATGAATGAATGATGGGAATGAGTGAATGTAGGGAATGAATGAATGAAGGGAACGAATGAACGAAGGGGATGAATGAACGAAGGGAATGAATGATTGAAGGGAATGTAAGAATGAAGCGAATGAACGGATGAAGGAAACGAATGAATGAAGGGAATTAGTGAATGAAGGGAATGAAGTGAATGAAGGGAATGAAGAGAATGAGGGGAATAAATGAATGAAAGGAATGTGCGAATGAATGGGAATGTATGAATGAAGGGAACGGATGAATGAATGAAGGGAACGAATGCATGAAAGGAATGAATGAATGAAGGGAATGTATGTATGAAGGGAATGGATGAATGAAGGGAATGAAGAGAATGAGGGAATAAATGAATGAAAGGAATATACGAATGAATGGGAATGAATGAATGAAGGAAACGAATGAATAAAGGGAATGAATGAATGAAGGGAACGAATGAATGGAGGGAATGAATGAAGGGAACGAATGAATGAAGAGAATGAATGAATGAGGGGAATGAATGAATGAAGGGAATGAATGAATGGAGCGAACGAATGAATGGAGGGAATGAATTAATGAAGGGAACGAATGAATGAAGAGAATGAATGAATGATGGGAATGAGTGAATGAAGGGAACGAATGAACGAAGGGGATGAATGTACGAAGGGAATGAATGATTGAAGGGAATGTAATAATGAAGGGAATGTATGAATGATTTGAGTGAATGAAGGGAATGAATGAACAAAGGGAATGAATGAATGAAGGGAATGTATGAACGAAGGGAATGGATGAATGAATGGAATGAAGAGAATGAGGGAATAAATGAATGAAAGGAATATACGAATGAATGGGAATGAATGAATGAAGGGAATGAATGAATGGAGGGAACGAATGAATGGAGGGAATGAATTAATGAAGGGAACGAATGAATGAAGGGAATGAATGAATGAAGGGAATGAAGAGAATGAGGGGAATAAATGAATGAAAGGAATGTGCGAATGAATGGGAATGTATGAATGAAGGGAACGAATGAATGAATGAAGGGAACGAATGCATGAAAGGAATGAATGAATGAAGGGAATGTATGTATGAAGGGAATGGATGAATGAAGGGAATGAAGAGAATGAGGGAATAAATGAATGAAAGGAATATACGAATGAATCGGAATGAATGAATGAAGGAAACGAATGAATAAAGGGAATGAATGAATGAAGGGAACGAATGAATGGAGGGAATGAATGAAGGGAACGAATGAATGAAGAGAATGAATGAATGAGGGGAATGAATGAATGAAGGGAATGAATGAATGGAGCGAACGAATGAATGGAGGGAATGAATGAATGAAGGGAACGAATGAACGAAGGGAATGAATGATTGAAGTGAATGTAAAAAGGCGAATGAACGGATGAAGGAAACGAATGAATGAAGGGAATGAATGGATGAAGGTAATGAAGGGAATGAAGGGAATGAATAGAATGAGGGGAATAAATGAATGAAAGTAATGTACGAATGAATGGGAATGTATGAATGAAGGGAACGAATGAATGAATGAAGGGAATGAATGCATGAAGGGAATGAATGAATGAAGGGAATGTATGAATGAAGGGAATGGATGGATGAAGCGAATGAACGGATGAAGGAAACGAATGAATAAAGGGAATGAATGAATGAAGGGAATGAAGGGAATGAAGGGAATGAAGAGAATGAGGAGAATAAATGAATGAAAGGAATGTACGAATGAATGGGAATGTATGAATGAAGGGAACGAATGAATGAATGAAGGGAATGAATGCATGAAGGGAATGAAGAGAATGAGGGGAATAAATGAATGAAAGGAATGTACGAATGAATAGGAATGTATGAATGAAGGGAACGAATGAATGAATGAAGGGAACAAATGCATGAAGGGAATGAATGAATGAAGGGAATGTATGAACGAAGGGAATGGATGAATGAATGGAATGAAGACAATGAGGGAATAAATGAATGAAAGGAATATACGAATGAATGGGAATGAATGAATGAAGGGAATGAATGAATGGAGGGAACGAATGAATGGAGGGAATGAATTAATGAAGGGAACGAATGAATGAAGGGAATGAATGAATGAAAGGAATGAAGAGAATGAGGGGAATGAATGAATGAAAGGAATGTACGAATGAATAGGAATGTATGAATGAAGGGAACGAATGAATGGAGGGAATGGATGAATGAATGAGTGAAGGTAATGTATGAATGGAGGGAATGAATAAATGTAGGGAATGAATTGAATGAAAGGATTGAGGGGAATGAATGAATGATGGGAATGAGTGAATGAAGGGAATGAATGAATGAAGGGAACGAATGAACGAAGGGGATGAATGAACGAAGGGAATGAATGATTGAAGGGAATGTAATTATGAAGGGAATGTATAAATGATTTGAGTGGATGAAGGGAATGAATGAACGAGAGGAATGAATGATTGAAGGGAATGTAAGAATGAAGCGAATGAACGGATGAAGGAAACGAATGAATGAAGGGAATGAAGTGAATGAAGGGAATGAAGAGAATGAGGGGAATAAATGAATGAAAGGAATGTACGAATGAATGGGAATGTATGAATGAAGGGAATGGATGAATGAATGGAATGAAGAGAATGAGGGAATAAATGAATGAAAGGAATATACGAATGAATGGGAATGAATAAATGAAGGGAATGAATTGAATGAAAGGAATGAGGGGAATGAATGAATGATGGGAATGATTGAATGAAGGGAATAAATGAATGAAGGGAATGAAGGGAATGAAGGGAATGAAGAGAATGAGGGGAATAAATGAATGAAAGGAATGTACGAATGAATGGGAATGTATGAATGAAGGGAAGGAATGAATGAATGAAGGGAACGAATGCATGAAGGGAATGAATGAATAAAGGGAATGTATGAATGAAGGGAATGGATGGATGAAGCGAATGAACGGATGAAGGAAACGAATGAATAAAGGGAATGAGTGAATGAAGGGAATGAAGGGAATGAAGGGAATGAAGAGAATGAGGGGAATAAATGAATGAAAGGAATGTACGAATGAATGGGAATGTATGAATGAAGGGAACAAATGCATGAAGGGAATGAATGAATGAAGGGAATGTATGAACGAAGGGAACGGATGAATGAATGGAATGAAGAGAATGAGGGAATAAATGAATGAAAGGAATATACGAATGAATGGGAATGAATGGATGAAGGGAATGAATGAATGAATGAAGGGAACGAATGCATGAAGGGAATGAATGAATGAAGGGAATGAAGAGAATGAGGGGAATGAATGAATGAAAGGAACATAACAATGAATGGGAATGTACGAATGAAGGGAACGAATGAATGGAGGGAATGGATGAATGAATGAAGGGAATGTATGAATGAAGTGAGTGAATGAATGAAGGTGATATATGAATGAAGGAAATGAATAAATGAAGGGAATGAATTGAATGAATGGAATGAGGGGAATGAATGAATGATGGGACGAGTGAATGAAGGGAATGAATGAATGAAGGGAACGAACGAACGAAGGGGATGAATGAACGAAGGGAATGAATGATTGAAGGGAATGTATGAACGAAGGGAATGTATGAACGAAGGGAATGGATGAATGAATGGAATGAAGAGAATGAGGGAATAAATGAATGAAAGGAATATACGAATGAATGGGAATGAATGAATGAAGGGAATGAATGAATGGAGGGAACGAATGAATGGAGGGAATGAATTAATGAAGGGAACGAATGAATGAAGGGAATGAATGAATGAAGGGAATGAAGAGAATGAGGGGAATGAATGAATGAAAGGAATGTACGAATGAATAGGAATGTATGAATGAAGGGAACGAATGAATGGAGGGAATGGATGAATGAATGAGTGAAGGTAATGTATGAATGGAGGGAATGAATAAATGAAGGGAATGAATTGAATGAAAGGAATGAGGGGAATGAATGAATGATGGGAATGAGTGAGTGAAGGGAATGAATGAGTGAAGGGAACGAATGAACGAAGGGAATGAATGAATGAAGGGAATGAATGAATGAATGAAGGGAACGAATGCATGAAGGGAATGAATGAATGAAGGAAATGAATGAATGAAGGGAATGAAGAGAATGAGGGGAATGAATGAATGAAAGGAACATAAGAATGAATGGGAATGTACGAATGAAGGGAACGAATGAATGGAGGGAATGGATGAATGAATGAAGGGAATGTATGAATGAAGTGAGTGAATGAATGAAGGAAATGAATAAATGAAGGGAATGAATTGACTGAAT
The DNA here is from genome assembly GCA_963576845.1 of Megachile leachella. Classification (NCBI taxonomy): domain Eukaryota; kingdom Metazoa; phylum Arthropoda; class Insecta; order Hymenoptera; family Megachilidae; genus Megachile; species Megachile leachella. The sequence goes on along the minus strand of OY756250.1, from coordinate 26,854,459 downwards.
GGAATGAGGGGAATGAATGAATGATTGGACGAGTGAATGAAGGGAATGAATGAATGAAGGGAACGAATGAACGAAGGGGATGAATGAACGAAGGGAATGAATGATTGAAGGGAATGTAATAATGAAGGGAATGTATAAATGATTTGAGTGAATGAAGGGAATGAATGAACGTAGGGAATGAATGATTGAAGTGAATGTAAAAAGGCGAATGAACGGATGAAGGAAACGAATGAATGAAGGGAATGAATGGATGAAGGTAATGAAGGGAATGAAGGGAATGAAGAGAATGAGGGGAACAAATGAATGAAAGGAATCTACGAATGAATGGGAATGTATGAATGAAGGGAACGAATGAATGAACGAAGGGAATGGATGAATGAATGGAATGAAGAGAATGAGGGAATAAATGAATGAAAGGAATATACGAATGAATGGGAATGAATAAATGAAAGGAATGAATTGAATGAAAGGAATGAGGGGAATGAATGAATGATGGGAATGAGTGAATGAAGGGAATGAATGAATGAAAGGAATATATGAATGAATGGGAATGAATGAATGGAGGGAACGAATGAATGAATGAAGGGAACAAATGCATGAAGGGAATGAATGAATGAAGGGAATGTATGAACGAAGAGAATGGATGAATGAATGGAATGAAGAGAATGAGGGAATAAATGAATGAAAGGAATACACGAATGAATGGGAATGAATAAATGAAGGGAATGAATTGAATGAAAGGAATGAGGGGAATGAATGAATGATGGGAATGAGTGAATGAAGGGAATGAATGAATGAAGGGAACGAATGAACGAAGGGGATGAATGAACGAAGAGAATGAATGATTGAAGGGAATGTAATAATGAAGGGAATGTATAAATGATTTGAGTGAATGAAGGGCATGAATGAACGAAGGGAATGAATGATTGAAGGGAATGTAAGAATGAAGCGAATGAACGGATGAAGGAAACGAATGAATGAAGGGAATGAAGGGAATGAAGGGAATGAAGGGAATGAAGAGAATGAGGGGAATAAATGAATGAAAGTAATGTACGAATGAATGGGAATGTATGAATGAAGGAAACGAATGAATGAATGAAGGGAACAAATGCATGAAGGGAATGAATGAATGATGGGAATGTACGAACGAAGGGAACGGATGAATGAATGGAATGAAGAGAATGAGGGAATAAATGAATGAAAGGAATATACGAATGAATGGGAATGAACAAATGAAGGGAACGAATGAATGGAGGGAATGGATGAATGAATGAAGGGAATGTATGAATGAAGTGAGTGAATGAATGAAGGTGATATATGAATGAAGGAAATGAATAAATGAAGGGAATGAATGAATGATGGGACGAGTGAATGAAGGGAATGAGTGAATGAAGGGAACGAATGAACGAAGGGGATGAATGAACGAAGGGAATGATTGATTGAAGGGAATGTATGAACCAATTGAATGGATGAATGAATGGAATGAAGAGAATGAGGGAATAAATGAATGAAAGGAATATACGAATGAATGGGAATGAATGAATGAAGGGAATGAATGAATGGAGGGAACGAATGAATGGAGGGAATGAATTAATGAAGGGAACGAATGAATGAAGGGAATGAATGAATGAAGGGAATGAAGAGAATGAGGGGAATGAATGAATGAAAGGAATGTACGAATGAATAGGAATGTATGAATGAAGGGAACGAATGAATGGAGGGAATGGATGAATGAATGAGTGAAGGTAATGTATGAATGGAGGGAATGAATAAATGAAGGGAATGAATTGAATGAAAGGAATGAGGGGAATGAATGAATGATGGGAATGAGTGAGTGAAGGGAATGAATGAGTGAAGGGAACGAATGAACGAAGGGAATGAATGAATGAAGGGAATGAATGAATGAATGAAGGGAACGAATGCATGAAGGGAATGAATGAATGAAGGAAATGAATGAATGAAGGGAATGAAGAGAATGAGGGGAATGAATGAATGAAAGGAATGTACGAATGAATAGGAATGTATGAATGAAGGGAACGAATGAATGAATGAAGGGAACAAATGCATGAAGGGAATGAATGAATGAAGGGAATGTATGAACGAAGGGAATGGACGAATGAATGGAATGAAGAGAATGAGGGAATAAATGAATGAAAGGAATATACGAATGAATGGGAATGAATAAATGAAGGGAATGAATTGAATGAAAGGAATAAGGGGAATGAATGAATGATGGGAATGAGTGAATGAAGGGAATGAATGAATGAAGGGAACGAATGAACGAAGGGAATGAATGATTGAAGGGAATGTAAGAATGAAGCGAATGAACGGATGAAGGAAACGAATGAATGAAGGGAATGAATGAATGAAGGGAATGAAGGGAATGAAGGGAATGAAGGGAATGAAGAGAATGAGGGGAATAAATGAATGAAAGGAATGTACGAATGAATGGGAATGTATGAATGAAGGGAACGAATGAATGGAGGGAATGGATGAATGAATGAGTGAAGGTAATGTATGAATGGAGGGAATGAATAAATGAAGGGAATGAATTGAATGAAAGGAATGAGGGGAATGAATGAATGATGGGAATGAGTGAGTGAAGGGAATGAATGAGTGAAGGGAACGAATGAACGAAGGGAATGAATGAATGAAGGGAATGAATGAATGAATGAAGGGAACGAATGCATGAAGGGAATGAATGAATGAAGGAAATGAATGAATGAAGGGAATGAAGAGAATGAGGGGAATGAATGAATGAAAGGAATGTACGAATGAATAGGAATGTATGAATGAAGGGAACGAATGAATGAATGAAGGGAACAAATGCATGAAGGGAATGAATGAATGAAGGGAATGTATGAACGAAGGGAATGGACGAATGAATGGAATGAAGAGAATGAGGGAATAAATGAATGAAAGGAATATACGAATGAATGGGAATGAATAAATGAAGGGAATGAATTGAATGAAAGGAATAAGGGGAATGAATGAATGATGGGAATGAGTGAATGAAGGGAATGAATGAATGAAGGGAACGAATGAACGAAGGGAATGAATGATTGAAGGGAATGTAAGAATGAAGCGAATGAACGGATGAAGGAAACGAATGAATGAAGGGAATGAATGAATGAAGGGAATGAAGGGAATGAAGGGAATGAAGGGAATGAAGAGAATGAGGGGAATAAATGAATGAAAGGAATGTACGAATGAATGGGAATGTATGAATGAAGGGAACGAATGAATGAATGAAGGGAACAAATGCATGAAGGGAATGAATGAATGAAGGGAATGTATGAACGAAGGGTACGGATGAATGAATGGAATGAAGAGAATGAGGGAATAAATGAATGAAAGGAATATACGAATGAATGGGAATGAATGAATGAAGGGAATGAATGAATGAATGAAGGGAACGAATGCATGAAGGGAATGAATGAATGAAGGGAATGTATGAACGAAGGGAATGTATGAACGAAGGGAATGAAGAGAATGAGGGAATAAATGAATGAAAGGAATATACGAATGAATGGGAATGAATGGATGATGGAAACGAATGAATAAAGGGAATGAATGAATGAAGGGAACGAATAAATGGAGGGAATGAATGAAGGGAACGAATGAATGAAGAGAATGAATGAATGAGGGGAATGAATGAATGAAGGGAATGAATGAATGGAGCGAACGAATGAATGGAGGGAATGAATTAATGAAGGGAACGAATGAATGAAGAGAATGAATGAATGATGGGAATGAGTGAATGAAGGGAATGAATGAATGAAGGGAATGAATGAATGGAACGAACGAATGAATGGAGGGAATGAATTAATGAAGGGAACGAATGAATGAAGAGAATGAATGAATGATGGGAATGAGTGAATGAAGGGAATGAATGAATGAAGGGAACGAATGAACGAAGGGGATGAATGAACGAAGGGAATGAATGATTGAAGGGAATGTAAGAATGAAGCGAACGAACGGATGGAGGAAACGAATGAATGAAGGGAATGAGTGAATGAAGGGAATGAAGTGAATGAAGGGAATGAAGAGAATGAGGGGAATAAATGAATGAAAGGAATGTGCGAATGAATGGGAATGTATGAATGAAGGGAACGAATGAATGAATGAAGGGAACAAATGCATGAAGGGAATGAATGAATGAAGGGAATGTATGAACGAAGGGAATGGATGAATGAATGGAATGAAGAGAATGAGGGAATAAATGAATGAAAGGAATATACGAATGAATGGGAATGAATAAATGAAAGGAATGAATTGAATGAAAGGAATGAGGGGAATGAATGAATGATGGGAATGAGTGAATGAAGGGAATGAATGAATGATGGGAATGAGTGAATGAAGGGAATGAATGAATGAAGGGAACGAATGAACGAAGGGGATGAATGAACGAAGGGAATGAATGATTGAAGGGAATGTAATTATGAAGGGAATGTATAAATGATTTGAGTGGATGAAGGGAATGAATGAACGAGAGGAATGAATGATTGAAGGGAATGTAAGAATGAAGCGAATGAACGGATGAAGGAAACGAATGAATGAAGGGAATGAATGAATGAAGGGAATGAAGGGAATGAAGGGAATGAAGAGAATGAGGGGAATAAATGAATGAAAGGAATGTACGATTGAATGGGAATGTATGAATGAAGGGAAGGAATGAATGAATGAAGGGAACGAATGCATGAAGGGAATGAATGAATGAAGGGAATGTATGAATGAAGGGAACGAATGAACGAAGGGGATGAATGAACGAAGGGAATGACTGATTGAAGGGAATGTAATAATGAAGGGAATGTATAAATGATTTGAGTGAATGAAGGGAATGAATGAACGTAGGGAATGAATGATTGAAGTGAATGTAAAAAGGCGAATGAACGGATGAAGGAAACGAATGAATGAAGGGAATGAATGGATGAAGGTAATGAAGGGAATGAAGGGAATGAAGAGAATGAGGGGAATAAATGAATGAAAGGAATCTACGAATGAATGGGAATGTATGAATGAAGGGAACGAATGAATGAATGAAGGGAATGAATGCATGAAGGGAATGAAGAGAATGAGGGGAATAAATGAATGAAAAGAATGTACGAATGAATAGGAATGTATGAATGAAGGGAACGAATGAATGAATGAAGGGAACAAATGCATGAAGGGAATGAATGAATGAAGGGAATGTATGAACGAAGGGAATGGATGAATGAATGGAATGAAGAGAATGAGGGAATAAATGAATGAAAGGAATATACGAATGAATGGGAATGAATGAATGAAGGGAATGAATGAATGGAGGGAACGAATGAATGGAGGGAATGAATTAATGAAGGGAACGAATGAATGAAGGGAATGAATGAATGAAAGGAATGAAGAGAATGAGGGGAATGAATGAATGAATGGAATGTACGAATGAATAGGAATGTATGAATGAAGGGAACGATTGAATGGAGGGAATGGATGAATGAATGAGTGAACGTAATGTATGAATGGAGGGAATGAATAAATGTAGGGAATGAATTGAATGAAAAGATTGAGGGGAATGAATGAATGATGGGAATGAGTGAATGAAGGGAATGAATGAATGAAGGGAACGAATGAACGAAGGGGATGAATGAACGAAGGGAATGAATGATTGAAGGGAATGTAATTATGAAGGGAATGTATAAATGATTTGAGTGGATGAAGGGAATGAATGAACGAGAGGAATGAATGATTGAAGGGAATGTAAGAATGAAGCGAATGAACGGATGAAGGAAACGAATGAATGAAGGGAATGAAGTGAATGAAGGGAATGAAGAGAATGAGGGGAATAAAAGAATGAAAGGAATGTACGAATGAATGGGAATGTATGAATGAAGGGAATGGATGAATGAATGGAATGAAGAGAATGAGGGAATAAATGAATGAAAGGAATATACGAATGAATGGGAATGAATAAACGAAGGGAATGAATTGAATGAAAGGAATGAGGGGAATGAATGAATGATGGGAATGATTGAATGAAGGGAATAAATGAATGAAGGGAATGAAGGGAATGAAGGGAATGAAGAGAATGAGGGGAATAAATGAATGAAAGGAATGTACGAATGAATGGGAATGTATGAATGAAGGGAAGGAATGAATGAATGAAGGGAACGAATGCATGAAGGGAATGAATGAATAAAGGGAATGTATGAATGAAGGGAATGGATGGATGAAGCGAATGAACGGATGAAGGAAACGAATGAATAAAGGGAATGAGTGAATGAAGGGAATGAAGGGAATGAAGGGAATGAAGAGAATGAGGGGAATAAATGAATGAAAGGAATGTACGAATGAATGGGAATGTATGAATGAAGGGAGCAAATGCATGAAGGGAATGAATGAATGAAGGGAATGTATGAACGAAGGGAACGGATGAATGAATGGAATGAAGAGAATGAGGGAATAAATGAATGAAAGGAATATACGAATGAATGGGAATGAATGAATGAAGGGAATGAATGAATGAATGAAGGGAACGAATGCATGAAGGGAATGAATGAATGAAGGGAATGAAGAGAATGAGGGGAATGAATGAATGAAAGGAACATAACAATGAATGGGAATGTACGAATGAAGGGAACGAATGAATGGAGGGAATGGATGAATGAATGAAGGGAATGTATGAATGAAGTGAGTGAATGAATGAAGGTGATATATGAATGAAGGAAATGAATAAATGAAGGGAATGAATTGAATGAATGGAATGAGGGGAATGAATGAATGATGGGACGAGTGAATGAAGGGAATGAATGAATGAAGGGAACGAACGAACGAAGGGGATGAATGAACGAAGGGAATGAATGATTGAAGGGAATGTATGAACGAAGGGAATGTATGAACGAAGGGAATGGATGAATGAATGGAATGAAGAGAATGAGGGAATAAATGAATGAAAGGAATATACGAATGAATGGAGGGAATGAATTAATGAAGGGAACGAATGAATGAAGGGAATGAATGAATGAAGGGAATGAAGAGAATGAGGGGAATGAATGAATGAAAGGAATGTACGAATGAATAGGAATGTATGAATGAAGGGAACGAATGAATGGAGGGAATGGATGAATGAATGAGTGAAGGTAATGTATGAATGGAGGGAATGAATAAATGAAGGGAATGAATTGAATGAAAGGAATGAGGGGAATGAATGAATGATGGGAATGAGTGAGTGAAGGGAATGAATGAGTGAAGGGAACGAATGAACGAAGGGAATGAATGAATGAAGGGAATGAATGAATGAATGAAGGGAACGAATGCATGAAGGGAATGAATGAATGAAGGAAATGAATGAATGAAGGGAATGAAGAGAGTGAGGGGAATGAATGAATGAAAGGAACATAAGAATGAATGGGAATGTACGAATGAAGGGAACGAATGAATGGAGGGAATGGATGAATGAATGAAGGGAATGTATGAATGAAGTGAGTGAATGAATGAAGGTGATATATGAATGAAGGAAATGAATAAATGAAGGGAATGAATTGACTGAATGGAATGAGGGGAATGAATGAATGATTGGACGAGTGAATGAAGGGAATGAATGAATGGAACGAACGAATGAATGGAGGGAATGAATTAATGAAGGGAACGAATGAATGAAGAGAATGAATGAATGATGGGAATGAGTGAATGAAGGGAATGAATGAATGAAGGGAACGAATGAACGAAGGGGATGAATGAACGAAGGGAATGAATGATTGAAGGGAATGTAAGAATGAAGCGAACGAACGGATGAAGGAAACGAATGAATGAAGGGAATGAAGTGAATGGAGGGAATGAAGAGAATGAGGGGAATAAATGAATGAAAGGAATGTGCGAATGAATGGGAATGTATGAATGAAGGGAACGAATGAATGAATGAAGGGAACGAATGCATGAAAGGAATGAATGAATGAAGGGAATGTATGTATGAAGGGAATGGATGAATGAAGGGAATGAAGAGAATGAGGGAATAAATGAATGAAAGGAATATACGAATGAATGGGAATGAATAAATGAAGGGAATGAATTGAATGAAAGGAATAAGGGGAATGAATGAATGATGGGAATGAGTGAATGAAGGGAATGAATGAATGAAGGGAACGAATGAACGAAGGGAATGAATGATTGAAGGGAATGTAAGAATGAAGCGAATGAACGGATGGAGGAAACGAATGAATGAAGGGAATGAATGAATGAAGGGAATGAAGGGAATGAAGGGAATGAAGGGAATGAAGGGAATGAAGGGAATGAAGAGAATGAGGGGAATAAATGAATGAAAGGAATGTACGAATGAATGGGAATGTATGAATGAAGGGTACGAATGAATGAATGAAGGGAACAAATGCATGAAGGGAATGAATGAATGAAGGGAATGTATGAACGAAGGGTACGGATGAATGAATGGAATGAAGAGAATGAGGGAATAAATGAATGAAAGGAATATACGAATGAATGGGAATGAATGAATGAAGGGAATGAATGAATGAATGAAGGGAACGAATGCATGAAGGGAATGAATGAATGAAGGGAATGTATGAACGAAGGGAATGAAGAGAATGAGGGAATAAATGAATGAAAGGAATATACGAATGAATGGGAATGAATAAATGAAGGGAATGAATTGAATGAAAGGAATGAGGGGAATGAATAAATGATGGGAATGAGTGAATTAAGGGAATGAATGAATGAAGGGAACGAATGAACGAAGGGAATGAATGATTGAAGGGAATGTAAGAATGAAGCGAATGAACGGATGAAGGAAACGAATGAATGAAGGGAATGAATGAATGAAGGGAATGAAGGGAATGAAGGGAATGAAGAGAATGAGGGGAATAAATGAATGAAAGGAATGTACGAATGAATGGGAATGTATGAATGAAGGGAAGGAATGAATGAATGAAGGGAACGAATGCATGAAGGGAATGAATGAATGAAGGGAATGTATGAATGAAGGGAATCGATGGATGAAGCGAATGAACGGATGAAGGAAACGAATGAATAAAGGGAATGAATGAATGAAGGGAACGAATGAACGAAGGGGATGAATGAACGAAGGGAATGAATGATTGAAGGGAATGTAAGAATGAAGCGAACGAACGGATGAAGGAAACGAATGAATGAAGGGAATGAAGTGAATGGAGGGAATGAAGAGAATGAGGGGAATAAATGAATGAAAGGAATGTGCGAATGAATGGGAATGTATGAATGAAGGGAACGAATGAATGAATGAAGGGAACGAATGCATGAAAGGAATGAATGAATGAAGGGAATGTATGTATGAAGGGAATGGATGAATGAAGGGAATGAAGAGAATGAGGGAATAAATGAATGAAAGGAATATACGAATGAATGGGAATGAATAAATGAAGGGAATGAATTGAATGAAAGGAATAAGGGGAATGAATGAATGATGGGAATGAGTGAATGAAGGGAATGAATGAATGAAGGGAACGAATGAACGAAGGGAATGAATGATTGAAGGGAATGTAAGAATGAAGCGAATGAACGGATGGAGGAAACGAATGAATGAAGGGAATGAATGAATGAAGGGAATGAAGGGAATGAAGGGAATGAAGGGAATGAAGGGAATGAAGGGAATGAAGAGAATGAGGGGAATAAATGAATGAAAGGAATGTACGAATGAATGGGAATGTATGAATGAAGGGTACGAATGAATGAATGAAGGGAACAAATGCATGAAGGGAATGAATGAATGAAGGGAATGTATGAACGAAGGGTACGGATGAATGAATGGAATGAAGAGAATGAGGGAATAAATGAATGAAAGGAATATACGAATGAATGGGAATGAATGAATGAAGGGAATGAATGAATGAATGAAGGGAACGAATGCATGAAGGGAATGAATGAATGAAGGGAATGTATGAACGAAGGGAATGAAGAGAATGAGGGAATAAATGAATGAAAGGAATATACGAATGAATGGGAATGAATAAATGAAGGGAATGAATTGAATGAAAGGAATGAGGGGAATGAATAAATGATGGGAATGAGTGAATTAAGGGAATGAATGAATGAAGGGAACGAATGAACGAAGGGAATGAATGATTGAAGGGAATGTAAGAATGAAGCGAATGAACGGATGAAGGAAACGAATGAATGAAGGGAATGAATGAATGAAGGGAATGAAGGGAATGAAGGGAATGAAGAGAATGAGGGGAATAAATGAATGAAAGGAATGTACGAATGAATGGGAATGTATGAATGAAGGGAAGGAATGAATGAATGAAGGGAACGAATGCATGAAGGGAATGAATGAATGAAGGGAATGTATGAATGAAGGGAATCGATGGATGAAGCGAATGAACGGATGAAGGAAACGAATGAATAAAGGGAATGAATGAATGAAGGGAATGAAGGGAATGAAGGGAATGAAGGGAATGAGGGGAATAAATGAATGAAAGGAATGTACGAATGAATGGGAATGTATGAATGAAGGGAACGAATGAATGAATGAAGGGAGCAAATGCATGAAGGGAATGAATGAATGAAAGGAATGTATGAACGAAGGGAATGTATGAACGAAGGGAATGGATGAATGAATGGAATGAAGAGAATGAGGGAATAAATGAATGAAAGGAATATACGAATGAATGGGAATGAATGAATGAAGGGAATGAATATATGGAGGGAACGAATGAATGGAGGGAATGAATTAATGAAGGGAAAGAATGAATGAAGGGAATGAATGAATGAAGGGAATGAAGAGAATGAGGGGAATAAATGAATGAAAGGAATGTGCGAATGAATGGGAATGTATGAATGAAGGGAACGAATGAATGAATGAAGGGAACGAATGAATGAATGAAGGGAACGAATGCATGAAAGGAATGAATGAATGAAGGGAATGTATGTATGAAGGGAATGGATGAATGAAGGGAATGAAGAGAATGAGGGAATAAATGAATGAAAGGAATATACGAATGAATGGGAATGAATGAATGAAGGAAACGAATGAATAAAGGGAATGAATGAATGAAGGGAACGAATGAATGGAGGGAATGAATGAAGGGAACGAATGAATGAAGAGAATGAATGAATGAGGGGAATGAATGAATGAAGGGAATGAATGAATGGAGCGAACGAATGAATGGAGGGAATGAATGAATGAAGGGAACGAATGAACGAAGGGAATGAATGATTGAAGTGAATGTAAAAAGGCGAATGAACGGATGAAGGAAACGAATGAATGAAGGGAATGAATGGATGAAGGTAATGAAGGGAATGAAGGGAATGAAGAGAATGAGGGGAATAAATGAATGAAAGGAATGTACGAATGAATGGGAATGTATGAATGAAGGGAACGAATGAATGAATGAAGGGAATGTATGCATGAAGCGAATGAATGAATGAAGGGAATTTATGAATGAAGGGAATGGATGGATGAAGCGAATGAACGGATGAAGGAAACGAATGAATAAAGGGAATGAATGAATGAAGGGAATGAAGGGAATGAAGGGAATGAAGGGAATGAAGAGAATGAGGGGAATGAGGGGAATAAATGAATGAAAGGAATGTACGAATGAATGGGAATGTATGAATGAAGGGAACGAATGAATGAATGAAGGGAACAAATGCATGAAGGGAATGAATGAATGAAGGGAATGTATGAACGAAGGGAATGGATGAATGAATGGAATGAAGAGAATGAGGGAATAAATGAATGAAAGGAATATACGAATGAATGGGAATGAATAAATGAAAGGAATGAATTGAATGAAAGGAATGAGGGGAATGAATGAATGATGGGAATGAGTGAATGAAGGGAATGAATGAATGAAGGGAACGAATGAACGAAGGGAATGAATGATTGAAGGGAATGTAAGAATGAAGCGAATGAACGGATGAAGGAAACGAATGAATGAAGGGAATGAATGAATGAAGGGAATGAAGTGAATGAAGGGAATGAAGAGAATGAGGGGAATAAATGAATGAAAGGAATGTACGAATGAATGGGAATGTATGAATGAAGGGAAGGAATGAATGAATGAAGGGAACGAATGCATGAAGGGAATGAATGAATGAAGGGAATGTATGAATGAAGGGAACGAATGAACGAAGGGGATGAATGAACGAAGGGAATGACTGATTGAAGGGAATGTAATAATGAAGGGAATGTATAAATGATTTGAGTGAATGAAGGGAATGAATGAACGTAGGGAATGAATGATTGAAGTGAATGTAAAAAGGCGAATGAACGGATGAAGGAAACGAATGAATGAAGGGAATGAATGGATGAAGGTAATGAAGGGAATGAAGGGAATGAAGAGAATGAGGGGAATAAATGAATGAAAGGAATCTACGAATGAATGGGAATGTATGAATGAAGGGAACGAATGAATGAATGAAGGGAATGAATGCATGAAGGGAATGAAGAGAATGAGGGGAATAAATGAATGAAAGGAATGTACGAATGAATAGGAATGTATGAATGAAGGGAACGAATGAATGAATGAAGGGAACAAATGCATGAAGGGAATGAATGAATGAAAGGAATGAAGAGAATGAGGGGAATGAATGAATGAAAGGAATGTACGAATGAATAGGAATGTATGAATGAAGGGAACGAATGAATGGAGGGAATGGATGAATGAATGAGTGAACGTAATGTATGAATGGAGGGAATGAATAAATGTAGGGAATGAATTGAATGAAAGGATTGAGGGGAATGAATGAATGATGGGAATGAGTGAATGAAGGGAATGAATGAATGAAGGGAACGAATGAACGAAGGGGATGAATGAACGAAGGGAATGAATGATTGAAGGGAATGTAATTATGAAGGGAATGTATAAATGATTTGAGTGGATGAAGGGAATGAATGAACGAGAGGAATGAATGATTGAAGGGAATGTAAGAATGAAGCGAATGAACGGATGAAGGAAACGAATGAATGAAGGGAATGAAGTGAATGAAGGGAATGAAGAGAATGAGGGAATAAATGAATGAAAGGAATATACGAATGAATGGGAATGAATAAATGAAGGGAATGAATTGAATGAAAGGAATGAGGGGAATGAATGAATGATGGGAATGATTGAATGAAGGGAATAAATGAATGAAGGGAATGAAGGGAATGAAGGGAATGAAGAGAATGAGGGGAATAAATGAATGAAAGGAATGTACGAATGAATGGGAATGTATGAATGAAGGGAAGGAATGAATGAATGAAGGGAACGAATGCATGAAGGGAATGAATGAATAAAGGGAATGTATGAATGAAGGGAATGGATGGATGAAGCGAATGAACGGATGAAGGAAACGAATGAATAAAGGGAATGAGTGAATGAAGGGAATGAAGGGAATGAAGGGAATGAAGAGAATGAGGGGAATGAATGAATGAAAGGGAGATAACAATGAATGGGAATGTACGAATGAAGGGAACGAATGAATGGAGGGAATGGATGAATGAATGAAGGGAATGTATGAATGAAGTGAGTGAATGAATGAAGGTGATATATGAATGAAGGAAATGAATAAATGAAGGGAATGAATTGAATGAATGGAATGAGGGGAATGAATGAATGATGGGACGAGTGAATGAAGGGAATGAATGAATGAAGGGAACGAACGAACGAAGGGGATGAATGAACGAAGGGAATGAATGATTGAAGGGAATGTATGAACGAAGGGAATGTATGAACGAAGGGAATGGATGAATGAATGGAATGAAGAGAATGAGGGAATAAATGAATGAAAGGAATATACGAATGAATGGGAATGAATGAATGAAGGGAATGAATGAATGGAGGGAACGAATGAATGGAGGGAATGAATTAATGAAGGGAACGAATGAATGAAGGGAATGAATGAATGAAGGGAATGAAGAGAATGAGGGGAATGAATGAATGAAAGGAATGTACGAATGAATAGGAATGTATGAATGAAGGGAACGAATGAATGGAGGGAATGGATGAATGAATGAGTGAAGGTAATGTATGAATGGAGGGAATGAATAAATGAAGGGAATGAATTGAATGAAAGGAATGAGGGGAATGAATGAATGATGGGAATGAGTGAGTGAAGGGAATGAATGAGTGAAGGGAACGAATGAACGAAGGGAATGAATGAATGAAGGGAATGAATGAATGAATGAAGGGAACGAATGCATGAAGGGAATGAATGAATGAAGGAAATGAATGAATGAAGGGAATGAAGAGAATGAGGGGAATGAATGAATGAAAGGAACATAAGAATGAATGGGAATGTACGAATGAAGGGAACGAATGAATGGAGGGAATGGATGAATGAATGAAGGGAATGTATGAATGAAGTGAGTGAATGAATGAAGGTGATATATGAATGAAGGAAATGAATAAATGAAGGGAATGAATTGACTGAATGGAATGAGGGGAATGAATGAATGATTGGACGAGTGAATGAAGGGAATGAATGAATGAAGGGAACGAATGAACGAAGGGGATGAATGAACGAAGGGAATGAATGATTGAAGGGAATGTAATAATGAAGGGAATGTATAAATGATTTGAGTGAATGAAGGGAATGAATGAACGTAGGGAATGAATGATTGAAGTGAATGTAAAAAGGCGAATGAACGGATGAAGGAAACGAATGAATGAAGGGAATGAATGGATGAAGGTAATGAAGGGAATGAAGGGAATGAAGAGAATGAGGGGAATAAATGAATGAAAGGAATCTACGAATGAATGGGAATGTATGAATGAAGGGAACGAATGAATGAACGAAGGGAATGGATGAATGAATGGAATGAAGAGAATGAGGGAATAAATGAATGAAAGGAATATACGAATGAATGGGAATGAATAAATGAAAGGAATGAATTGAATGAAAGGAATGAGGGGAATGAATGAATGATGGGAATGAGTGAATGAAGGGAATGAATGAATGAAAGGAATATATGAATGAATGGGAATGAATGAATGGAGGGAACGAATGAATGAATGAAGGGAACAAATGCATGAAGGGAATGAATGAATGAAGGGAATGTATGAACGAAGGGAATGGATGAATGAATGGAATGAAGAGAATGAGGGAATAAATGAATGAAAGGAATACACGAATGAATGGGAATGAATAAATGAAGGGAATGAATTGAATGAAAGGAATGAGGGGAATGAATGAATGATGGGAATGAGTGAATGAAGGGAATGAATGAATGAAGGGAACGATTGAACGAAGGGGATGAATGAACGAAGGGAATGAATGATTGAAGGGAATGTAATAATGAAGGGAATGTATAAATGATTTGAGTGAATGAAGGGCATGAATGAACGAAGGGAATGAATGATTGAAGGGAATGTAAGAATGAAGCGAATGAACGGATGAAGGAAACGAATGAATGAAGGGAATGAAGGGAATGAAGGGAATGAAGAGAATGAGGGGAATAAATGAATGAAAGGAATGTACGAATGAATGGGAATGTATGAATGAAGGAAACGAATGAATGAATGAAGGGAACAAATGCATGTAGGGAATGAATGAATGATGGGAATGTACGAACGAAGGGAACGGATGAATGAATGGAATGAAGAGAATGAGGGAATAAATGAATGAAAGGAATATACGAATGAATGGGAATGAACGAATGAAGGGAACGAATGAA
The DNA here is from genome assembly GCA_963576845.1 of Megachile leachella. Taxonomy (NCBI): domain Eukaryota; kingdom Metazoa; phylum Arthropoda; class Insecta; order Hymenoptera; family Megachilidae; genus Megachile; species Megachile leachella. Next base: position 26,838,837 of record OY756250.1, on the reverse strand, counting down.
TGGAGGGAATGGATGAATGAATGAAGGGAATGTATGAATGAAGTGAGTGAATGAATGAAGGTGATATATGAATGAAGGAAATGAATAAATGAAGGGAATGAATGAATGATGGGACGAGTGAATGAAGGGAATGAATGAATGAAGGGAACGAATGAACGAAGGGGATGAATGAACGAAGGGAATGATTGATTGAAGGGAATGTATGAACGAATTGAATGGATGAATGAATGGAATGAAGAGAATGAGGGAATAAATGAATGAAAGGAATATACGAATGAATGGGAATGAATGAATGAAGGGAATGAATGAATGGAGGGAACGAATGAATGGAGGGAATGAATTAATGAAGGGAACGAATGAATGAAGGGAATGAATGAATGAAGGGAATGAAGAGAATGAGGGGAATGAATGAATGAAAGGAATGTACGAATGAATAGGAATGTATGAATGAAGGGAACGAATGAATGGAGGGAATGGATGAATGAATGAAGGGAATGTATGAATGAAGTGAGTGAATGAATGAAGGTGATATATGAATGAAGGAAATGAATAAATGAAGGGAATGAATTGAATGAATGGAATGAGGGGAATGAATGAATGATGGGACGAGTGAATGAAGGGAATGAATGAATGAAGGGAACGAACGAACGAAGGGGATGAATGAACGAAGGGAATGAATGATTGAAGGGAATGTATGAACGAAGGGAATGTATGAACGAAGGGAATGGATGAATGAATGGAATGAAGAGAATGAGGGAATAAATGAATGAAAGGAATATACGAATGAATGGGAATGAATGAATGAAGGGAATGAATGAATGGAGGGAACGAATGAATGGAGGGAATGAATTAATGAAGGGAACGAATGAATGAAGGGAATGAATGAATGAAGGGAATGAAGAGAATGAGGGGAATGAATGAATGAAAGGAATGTACGAATGAATAGGAATGTATGAATGAAGGGAACGAATGAATGGAGGGAATGGATGAATGAATGAGTGAAGGTAATGTATGAATGGAGGGAATGAATAAATGAAGGGAATGAATTGAATGAAAGGAATGAGGGGAATGAATGAATGATGGGAATGAGTGAGTGAAGGGAATGAATGAGTGAAGGGAACGAATGAACGAAGGGAATGAATGAATGAAGGGAATGAATGAATGAATGAAGGGAACGAATGCATGAAGGGAATGAATGAATGAAGGAAATGAATGAATGAAGGGAATGAAGAGAATGAGGGGAATGAATGAATGAAAGGAACATAAGAATGAATGGGAATGTACGAATGAAGGGAACGAATGAATGGAGGGAATGGATGAATGAATGAAGGGAATGTACGAATGAAGTGAGTGAATGAATGAAGGTGATATATGAATGAAGGAAATGAATAAATGAAGGGAATGAATTGACTGAATGGAATGAGGGGAATGAATGAATGATTGGACGAGTGAATGAAGGGAATGAATGAATGAAGGGAACGAATGAACGAAGGGGATGAATGAACGAAGGGAATGAATGATTGAAGGGAATGTAATAATGAAGGGAATGTATAAATGATTTGAGTGAATGAAGGGAATGAATGAACGTAGGGAATGAATGATTGAAGTGAATGTAAAAAGGCGAATGAACGGATGAAGGAAACGAATGAATGAAGGGAATGAATGGATGAAGGTAATGAAGGGAATGAAGGGAATGAAGAGAATGAGGGGAATAAATGAATGAAAGGAATCTACGAATGAATGGGAATGTATGAATGAAGGGAACGAATGAATGAACGAAGGGAATGGATGAATGAATGGAATGAAGAGAATGAGGGAATAAATGAATGAAAGGAATGTACGAATGAATGGGAATGTATGAATGAAGGGAACGAATGAATAAATGAAGGGAACAAATGCATGAAGGGAATGAATGAATGAAGGGAATGTATGAACGAAGGGTACGGATGAATGAATGGAATGAAGAGAATGAGGGAATAAATGAATGAAAGGAATATACGAATGAATGGGAATGAATGAATGAAGGGAATGAATGAATGAATGAAGGGAACGAATGCATGAAGGGAATGAATGAATGAAGGGAATGTATGAACGAAGGGAATGTGTGAACGAAGGGAATGAAGAGAATGAGGGAATAAATGAATGAAAGGAATATACGAATGAATGGGAATGAATGGATGATGGAAACGAATGAATAAAGGGAATGAATGTATGAAGGGAACGAATAAATGGAGGGAATGAATGAAGGGAACGAATGAATGAAGAGAATGAATGAATGAGGGGAATGAATGAATGAAGGGAATGAATGAATGGAGCGAACGAATGAATGGAGGGAATGAATTAATGAAGGGAACGAATGAATGAAGAGAATGAATGAATGATGGGAATGAGTGAATGAAGGGAATGAATGAATGAAGGGAATGAATGAATGGAACGAACGAATGAATGGAGGGAATGAATTAATGAAGGGAACGAATGAATGAAGAGAATGAATGAATGATGGGAATGAGTGAATGAAGGGAATGAATGAATGAAGGGAACGAATGAACGAAGGGGATGAATGAACGAAGGGAATGAATGATTGAAGGGAATGAAAGAATGAAGCGAACGAACGGATGAAGGAAACGAATGAATGAAGGGAATGAGTGAATGAAGGGAATGAAGTGAATGAAGGGAATGAAGAGAATGAGGGGAATAAATGAATGAAAGGAATGTGCGAATGAATGGGAATGTATGAATGAAGGGAACAAGTGAATGAATGAAGGGAACGAATGCATGAAAGGAATGAATGAATGAAGGGAATGTATGTATGAAGGGAATGGATGAATGAAGGGAATGAAGAGAATGAGGGAATAAATGAATGAAAGGAATATACGAATGAATGGGAATGAATGAATGAAGGAAACGAATGAATAAAGGGAATGAATGAATGAAGGGAACGAATGAATGGAGGGAATGAATGAAGGGAACGAATGAATGGAGGGAATGAATGAAGGGAACGAATGAATGAAGAGAATGAATGAATGATGGGAATGAATGAATGAAGGGAATGAATGAATGGAGGGAACGAATGAATGGAGGGAATGAATTAATGAAGGGAACGAATGAATGGAGGGAATGAATGAAGGGAACGAATGAATGAATGAAGGGAATGAATGCATGAAGGGAATGAAGAGAATGAGGGGAATAAATGAATGAAAGGAATGTACGAATGAATGGGAATGTATGAATGAAGGGAACGAATGAATGAATGAAGGGAACAAATGCATGAAGGGAATGAATGAATGAAGGGAATGTATGAACGAAGGGAATGGATGAATGAATGGAATGAAGAGAATGAGGGAATAAATGAATGAAAGGAATATACGAATGAATGGGAACGAATGAACGAAGGGAATGAATGATTGAAGGGAATGTAAGAATGAAGCGAATGAACGGATGAAGGAAACGAATGAATGAAGGGAATGAATGATTGAAGGGAATGTAATTATGAAGGGAATGTATAAATGATTTGAGTGGATGAAGGGAATGAATGAACGAGGGGAATGAATGATTGAAGGGAATGTAAGAATGAAGCGAATGAACGGATGAAGGAAACGAATGAATGAAGGGAATGAAGTGAATGAAGGGAATGAAGAGAATGAGGGGAATAAATGAATGAAAGGAATGTGCGAATGAATGGGAATGTATGAATGAAGGGAACGAATGAATGAATGAAGGGAATGAATGCATGAAGGGAATGAATGAATGAAGGGAATGTATGAATGAAGGGAATGGATGGATGAAGCGAATGAACGGATGAAGGAAACGAATGAATAAAGGGAATGAATGAATGAAGGGAATGAAGGGAATGAAGAGAGTGAGGGGAATAATTGAATGAAAGGAATGTACGAATGAATGGGAATGTATGAATGAAGGGAACGAATGAATGAATGAAGGGAATGAATGCATGAAGGGAATGAATGAATGAAGGGAATGTATGAATGAAGGGAATGGATGGATGAAGCGAATGAACGGATGAAGGAAACGAATGAATAAAGGGAATGAATGAATGAAGGGAATGAAGGGAATGAAGAGAGTGAGGGGAATAATTGAATGAAAGGAATGTACGAATGAATGGGAATGTATGAATGAAGGGAACGAATGAATGAATGAAGGGAACAAATGCATGAAGGGAATGAATGAATGAAGGGAATGTATGAACGAAGGGAATGGATGAATGAATGGAATGAAGAGAATGAGGGAATAAATGAATGAAAGGAATATACGAATGAATGGGAATGAATAAATGAAAGGAATGAATTGAATGAAAGGAATGAGGGGAATGAATGAATGATGGGAATGAGTGAATGAAGGGAATGAATGAATGAAGGGAACGAATGAACGAAGGGAATGAATGATTGAAGGGAATGTAAGAATGAAGCGAATGAAGGGAATGAATGAATGAAGGGAATGAAGGGAATGAAGAGAATGAGGGGAATAAATGAATGAAAGGAATGTACGAATGAATGGGAATGTATGAATGAAGGGAACAAATGCATGAAGGGAATGAATGAATGAAGGGAATGTATGAACGAAGGGAACGGACGAATGAATGGAATGAAGAGAATGAGGGAATAAATGAATGAAAGGAATATGCGAATGAATGGGAATGAATGAATGAAGGGAATGAATGAATGAATGAAGGGAACGAATGCATGAAGGGAATGAATGAATGAAGGGAATGAAGAGAATGAGGGGAATGAATGAATGAAAGGGAGATAACAATGAATGGGAATGTACGAATGAAGGGAACGAATGAATGGAGGGAATGGATGAATGAATGAAGGGAATGTATGAATGAAGTGAGTGAATGAATGAAGGTGATATATGAATGAAGGAAATGAATAAATGAAGGGAATGAATTGACTGAATGGAATGAGGGGAATGAATGAATGATTGGACGAGTGAATGAAGGGAATGAATGATTGAAGGGAATGTAATAATGAAGGGAATGTATAAATGATTTGAGTGAATGAAGGGAATGCATGAACGTAGGGAATGAATGATTGAAGTGAATGTAAAAAGGCGAATGAACGGATGAAGGAAACGAATGAATGAAGGGAATGAATGGATGAAGGTAATGAAGGGAATGAAGGGAATGAAGAGAATGAGGGGAATAAATGAATGAAAGGAATATACGAATGAATGGGAATGAATGAATGAAGGGAATGAATGAATGGAGGGAACGAATGAATGGAGGGAATGAATTAATGAAGGGAACGAATGAATGAAGGGAATGAATGAATGAAGGGAATGAAGAGAATGAGGGGAATGAATGAATGAAAGGAATGTACGAATGAATAGGAATGTATGAATGAAGGGAACGAATGAATGGAGGGAATGGATGAATGAATGAGTGAAGGTAATGTATGAATGGAGGGAATGAATAAATGAAGGGAATGAATTGAATGAAAGGAATGAGGGGAATGAATGAATGATGGGAATGAGTGAGTGAAGGGAATGAATGAGTGAAGGGAACGAATGAACGAAGGGAATGAATGAATGAAGGGAATGAATGAATGAATGAAGGGAACGAATGCATGAAGGGAATGAATGAATGAAGGAAATGAATGAATGAAGGGAATGAAGAGAATGAGGGGAATGAATGAATGAAAGGAACATAAGAATGAATGGGAATGTACGAATGAAGGGAACGAATGAATGGAGGGAATGGATGAATGAATGAAGGGAATGTATGAATGAAGTGAGTGAATGAATGAAGGTGATATATGAATGAAGGAAATGAATAAATGAAGGGAATGAATTGACTGAATGGAATGAGGGGAATGAATGAATGATTGGACGAGTGAATGAAGGGAATGAATGAATGAAGGGAACGAATGAACGAAGGGGATGAATGAACGAAGGGAATGAATGATTGAAGGGAATGTAATAATGAAGGGAATGTATAAATGATTTGAGTGAATGAAGGGAATGAATGAACGTAGGGAATGAATGATTGAAGTGAATGTAAAAAGGCGAATGAACGGATGAAGGAAACGAATGAATGAAGGGAATGAATGGATGAAGGTAATGAAGGGAATGAAGGGAATGAAGAGAATGAGGGGAATAAATGAATGAAAGGAATCTACGAATGAATGGGAATGTATGAATGAAGGGAACGAATGAATGAACGAAGGGAATGGATGAATGAATGGAATGAAGAGAATGAGGGAATAAATGAATGAAAGGAATATACGAATGAATGGGAATGAATAAATGAAAGGAATGAATTGAATGAAAGGAATGAGGGGAATGAATGAATGATGGGAATGAGTGAATGAAGGGAATGAATGAATGAAAGGAATATATGAATGAATGGGAATGAATGAATGGAGGGAACGAATGAATGAATGAAGGGAACAAATGCATGAAGGGAATGAATGAATGAAGGGAATGTATGAACGAAGGGAATGGATGAATGAATGGAATGAAGAGAATGAGGGAATAAATGAATGAAAGGAATACACGAATGAATGGGAATGAATAAATGAAGGGAATGAATTGAATGAAAGGAATGAGGGGAATGAATGAATGATGGGAATGAGTGAATGAAGGGAATGAATGAATGAAGGGAACGATTGAACGAAGGGGATGAATGAACGAAGGGAATGAATGATTGAAGGGAATGTAATAATGAAGGGAATGTATAAATGATTTGAGTGAATGAAGGGCATGAATGAACGAAGGGAATGAATGATTGAAGGGAATGTAAGAATGAAGCGAATGAACGGATGAAGGAAACGAATGAATGAAGGGAATGAAGGGAATGAAGGGAATGAAGAGAATGAGGGGAATAAATGAATGAAAGGAATGTACGAATGAATGGGAATGTATGAATGAAGGAAACGAATGAATGAATGAAGGGAACAAATGCATGTAGGGAATGAATGAATGATGGGAATGTACGAACGAAGGGAACGGATGAATGAATGGAATGAAGAGAATGAGGGAATAAATGAATGAAAGGAATATACGAATGAATGGGAATGAACGAATGAAGGGAACGAATGAATGGAGGGAATGGATGAATGAATGAAGGGAATGTATGAATGAAGTGAGTGAATGAATGAAGGTGATATATGAATGAAGGAAATGAATAAATGAAGGGAATGAATGAATGATGGGACGAGTGAATGAAGGGAATGAATGAATGAAGGGAACGAATGAACGAAGGGGATGAATGAACGAAGGGAATGATTGATTGAAGGGAATGTATGAACGAATTGAATGGATGAATGAATGGAATGAAGAGAATGAGGGAATAAATGAATGAAAGGAATATACGAATGAATGGGAATGAATGAATGAAGGGAATGAATGAATGGAGGGAACGAATGAATGGAGGGAATGAATTAATGAAGGGAACGAATGAATGAAGGGAATGAATGAATGAAGGGAATGAAGAGAATGAGGGGAATGAATGAATGAAAGGAATGTACGAATGAATAGGAATGTATGAATGAAGGGAACGAATGAATGGAGGGAATGGATGAATGAATGAAGGGAATGTATGAATGAAGTGAGTGAATGAATGAAGGTGATATATGAATGAAGGAAATGAATAAATGAAGGGAATGAATTGAATGAATGGAATGAGGGGAATGAATGAATGATGGGACGAGTGAATGAAGGGAATGAATGAATGAAGGGAACGAACGAACGAAGGGGATGAATGAACGAAGGGAATGAATGATTGAAGGGAATGTATGAACGAAGGGAATGTATGAACGAAGGGAATGGATGAATGAATGGAATGAAGAGAATGAGGGAATAAATGAATGAAAGGAATATACGAATGAATGGGAATGAATGAATGAAGGGAATGAATGAATGGAGGGAACGAATGAATGGAGGGAATGAATTAATGAAGGGAACGAATGAATGAAGGGAATGAATGAATGAAGGGAATGAAGAGAATGAGGGGAATGAATGAATGAAAGGAATGTACGAATGAATAGGAATGTATGAATGAAGGGAACGAATGAATGGAGGGAATGGATGAATGAATGAGTGAAGGTAATGTATGAATGGAGGGAATGAATAAATGAAGGGAATGAATTGAATGAAAGGAATGAGGGGAATGAATGAATGATGGGAATGAGTGAGTGAAGGGAATGAATGAGTGAAGGGAACGAATGAACGAAGGGAATGAATGAATGAAGGGAATGAATGAATGAATGAAGGGAACGAATGCATGAAGGGAATGAATGAATGAAGGAAATGAATGAATGAAGGGAATGAAGAGAATGAGGGGAATGAATGAATGAAAGGAACATAAGAATGAATGGGAATGTACGAATGAAGGGAACGAATGAATGGAGGGAATGGATGAATGAATGAAGGGAATGTATGAATGAAGTGAGTGAATGAATGAAGGTGATATATGAATGAAGGAAATGAATAAATGAAGGGAATGAATTGACTGAATGGAATGAGGGGAATGAATGAATGATTGGACGAGTGAATGAAGGGAATGAATGAATGAAGGGAACGAATGAACGAAGGGGATGAATGAACGAAGGGAATGAATGATTGAAGGGAATGTAATAATGAAGGGAATGTATAAATGATTTGAGTGAATGAAGGGAATGAATGAACGTAGGGAATGAATGATTGAAGTGAATGTAAAAAGGCGAATGAACGGATGAAGGAAACGAATGAATGAAGGGAATGAATGGATGAAGGTAATGAAGGGAATGAAGGGAATGAAGAGAATGAGGGGAATAAATGAATGAAAGGAATCTACGAATGAATGGGAATGTATGAATGAAGGGAACGAATGAATGAACGAAGGGAATGGATGAATGAATGGAATGAAGAGAATGAGGGAATAAATGAATGAAAGGAATGTACGAATGAATGGGAATGTATGAATGAAGGGAACGAATGAATAAATGAAGGGAACAAATGCATGAAGGGAATGAATGAATGAAGGGAATGTATGAACGAAGGGTACGGATGAATGAATGGAATGAAGAGAATGAGGGAATAAATGAATGAAAGGAATATACGAATGAATGGGAATGAATGAATGAAGGGAATGAATGAATGAATGAAGGGAACGAATGCATGAAGGGAATGAATGAATGAAGGGAATGTATGAACGAAGGGAATGTGTGAACGAAGGGAATGAAGAGAATGAGGGAATAAATGAATGAAAGGAATATACGAATGAATGGGAATGAATGGATGATGGAAACGAATGAATAAAGGGAATGAATGTATGAAGGGAACGAATAAATGGAGGGAATGAATGAAGGGAACGAATGAATGAAGAGAATGAATGAATGAGGGGAATGAATGAATGAAGGGAATGAATGAATGGAGCGAACGAATGAATGGAGGGAATGAATTAATGAAGGGAACGAATGAATGAAGAGAATGAATGAATGATGGGAATGAGTGAATGAAGGGAATGAATGAATGAAGGGAATGAATGAATGGAACGAACGAATGAATGGAGGGAATGAATTAATGAAGGGAACGAATGAATGAAGAGAATGAATGAATGATGGGAATGAGTGAATGAAGGGAATGAATGAATGAAGGGAACGAATGAACGAAGGGGATGAATGAACGAAGGGAATGAATGATTGAAGGGAATGAAAGAATGAAGCGAACGAACGGATGAAGGAAACGAATGAATGAAGGGAATGAGTGAATGAAGGGAATGAAGTGAATGAAGGGAATGAAGAGAATGAGGGGAATAAATGAATGAAAGGAATGTGCGAATGAATGGGAATGTATGAATGAAGGGAACAAGTGAATGAATGAAGGGAACGAATGCATGAAAGGAATGAATGAATGAAGGGAATGTATGTATGAAGGGAATGGATGAATGAAGGGAATGAAGAGAATGAGGGAATAAATGAATGAAAGGAATATACGAATGAATGGGAATGAATGAATGAAGGAAACGAATGAATAAAGGGAATGAATGAATGAAGGGAACGAATGAATGGAGGGAATGAATGAAGGGAACGAATGAATGGAGGGAATGAATGAAGGGAACGAATGAATGAAGAGAATGAATGAATGATGGGAATGAATGAATGAAGGGAATGAATGAATGGAGGGAACGAATGAATGGAGGGAATGAATTAATGAAGGGAACGAATGAATGGAGGGAATGAATGAAGGGAACGAATGAATGAATGAAGGGAATGAATGCATGAAGGGAATGAAGAGAATGAGGGGAATAAATGAATGAAAGGAATGTACGAATGAATGGGAATGTATGAATGAAGGGAACGAATGAATGAATGAAGGGAACAAATGCATGAAGGGAATGAATGAATGAAGGGAATGTATGAACGAAGGGAATGGATGAATGAATGGAATGAAGAGAATGAGGGAATAAATGAATGAAAGGAATATACGAATGAATGGGAACGAATGAACGAAGGGAATGAATGATTGAAGGGAATGTAAGAATGAAGCGAATGAACGGATGAAGGAAACGAATGAATGAAGGGAATGAATGATTGAAGGGAATGTAATTATGAAGGGAATGTATAAATGATTTGAGTGGATGAAGGGAATGAATGAACGAGGGGAATGAATGATTGAAGGGAATGTAAGAATGAAGCGAATGAACGGATGAAGGAAACGAATGAATGAAGGGAATGAAGTGAATGAAGGGAATGAAGAGAATGAGGGGAATAAATGAATGAAAGGAATGTGCGAATGAATGGGAATGTATGAATGAAGGGAACGAATGAATGAATGAAGGGAATGAATGCATGAAGGGAATGAATGAATGAAGGGAATGTATGAATGAAGGGAATGGATGGATGAAGCGAATGAACGGATGAAGGAAACGAATGAATAAAGGGAATGAATGAATGAAGGGAATGAAGGGAATGAAGAGAGTGAGGGGAATAATTGAATGAAAGGAATGTACGAATGAATGGGAATGTATGAATGAAGGGAACGAATGAATGAATGAAGGGAATGAATGCATGAAGGGAATGAATGAATGAAGGGAATGTATGAATGAAGGGAATGGATGGATGAAGCGAATGAACGGATGAAGGAAACGAATGAATAAAGGGAATGAATGAATGAAGGGAATGAAGGGAATGAAGAGAGTGAGGGGAATAATTGAATGAAAGGAATGTACGAATGAATGGGAATGTATGAATGAAGGGAACGAATGAATGAATGAAGGGAACAAATGCATGAAGGGAATGAATGAATGAAGGGAATGTATGAACGAAGGGAATGGATGAATGAATGGAATGAAGAGAATGAGGGAATAAATGAATGAAAGGAATATACGAATGAATGGGAATGAATAAATGAAAGGAATGAATTGAATGAAAGGAATGAGGGGAATGAATGAATGATGGGAATGAGTGAATGAAGGGAATGAATGAATGAAGGGAACGAATGAACGAAGGGAATGAATGATTGAAGGGAATGTAAGAATGAAGCGAATGAAGGGAATGAATGAATGAAGGGAATGAAGGGAATGAAGAGAATGAGGGGAATAAATGAATGAAAGGAATGTACGAATGAATGGGAATGTATGAATGAAGGGAACAAATGCATGAAGGGAATGAATGAATGAAGGGAATGTATGAACGAAGGGAACGGACGAATGAATGGAATGAAGAGAATGAGGGAATAAATGAATGAAAGGAATATGCGAATGAATGGGAATGAATGAATGAAGGGAATGAATGAATGAATGAAGGGAACGAATGCATGAAGGGAATGAATGAATGAAGGGAATGAAGAGAATGAGGGGAATGAATGAATGAAAGGGAGATAACAATGAATGGGAATGTACGAATGAAGGGAACGAATGAATGGAGGGAATGGATGAATGAATGAAGGGAATGTATGAATGAAGTGAGTGAATGAATGAAGGTGATATATGAATGAAGGAAATGAATAAATGAAGGGAATGAATTGACTGAATGGAATGAGGGGAATGAATGAATGATTGGACGAGTGAATGAAGGGAATGAATGATTGAAGGGAATGTAATAATGAAGGGAATGTATAAATGATTTGAGTGAATGAAGGGAATGCATGAACGTAGGGAATGAATGATTGAAGTGAATGTAAAAAGGCGAATGAACGGATGAAGGAAACGAATGAATGAAGGGAATGAATGGATGAAGGTAATGAAGGGAATGAAGGGAATGAAGAGAATGAGGGGAATAAATGAATGAAAGGAATCTACGAATGAATGGGAATGTATGAATGAAGGGAACGAATGAATGAATGAAGGGAATGAAGGGAATGAGGGGAATAAATGAATGAAAGGAATGTACGAATGAATAGGAATGTATGAATGAAGGGAACGAATGAATGAATGAAGGGAACAAATGCATGAAGGGAATGAATGAATGAAGGGAATGTATGAACGAAGGGAATGGACGAATGAATGGAATGAAGAGAATGAGGGAATAAATGAATGAAAGGAATATACGAATGAATGGGAATGAATAAATGAAGGGAATGAATTGAATGAAAGGAATAAGGGGAATGAATGAATGATGGGAATGAGTGAATGAAGGGAATGAATGAATGAAGGGAACGAATGAACGAAGGGAATGAATGATTGAAGGGAATGTAAGAATGAAGCGAATGAACGGATGAAGGAAACGAATGAATGAAGGGAATGAATGAATGAAGGGAATGAAGGGAATGAAGGGAGTGAAGGGAATGAAGGGAATGAAGAGAATGAGGGGAATAAATGAATGAAAGGAATGTACGAATGAATGGGAATGTATGAATGAAGGGAACGAATGAATGAATGAAGGGAACAAATGCATGAAGGGAATGAATGAATGAAGGGAATGTATGAACGAAGGGAACGGATGAATGAATGGAATGAAGAGAATGAGGGAATAAATGAATGAAAGGAATATACGAAAGAATGGGAATGAACGAATGAAGGGAATGAATGAATGAATGAAGGGAACGAATGCATGAAGGGAATGAATGAATGAAGGGAATGTATGAACGAAGGGAATGTGTGAACGAAGGGAATGAAGAGAATGAGGGAATAAATGAATGAAAGGAATATACGAATGAATGGGAATGAATGGATGATGGAAACGAATGAATAAAGGGAATGAATGTATGAAGGGAACGAATAAATGGAGGGAATGAATGAAGGGAACGAATGAATGAAGAGAATGAATGAATGAGGGGAATGAATGAATGAAGGGAATGAATGAATGGAGCGAACGAATGAATGGAGGGAATGAATTAATGAAGGGAACGAATGAATGAAGAGAATGAATGAATGATGGGAATGAGTGAATGAAGGGAATGAATGAATGAAGGGAATGAATGAATGGAACGAACGAATGAATGGAGGGAATGAATTAATGAAGGGAACGAATGAATGAAGAGAATGAATGAATGATGGGAATGAGTGAATGAAGGGAATGAATGAATGAAGGGAACGAATGAACGAAGGGGATGAATGAACGAAGGGAATGAATGATTGAAGGGAATGAAAGAATGAAGCGAACGAACGGATGAAGGAAACGAATGAATGAAGGGAATGAGTGAATGAAGGGAATGAAGTGAATGAAGGGAATGAAGAGAATGAGGGGAATAAATGAATGAAAGGAATGTGCGAATGAATGGGAATGTATGAATGAAGGGAACAAGTGAATGAATGAAGGGAACGAATGCATGAAAGGAATGAATGAATGAAGGGAATGTATGTATGAAGGGAATGGATGAATGAAGGGAATGAAGAGAATGAGGGAATAAATGAATGAAAGGAATATACGAATGAATGGGAATGAATGAATGAAGGAAACGAATGAATAAAGGGAATGAATGAATGAAGGGAACGAATGAATGGAGGGAATGAATGAAGGGAACGAATGAATGGAGGGAATGAATGAAGGGAACGAATGAATGAAGAGAATGAATGAATGATGGGAATGAATGAATGAAGGGAATGAATGAATGGAGGGAACGAATGAATGGAGGGAATGAATTAATGAAGGGAACGAATGAATGGAGGGAATGAATGAAGGGAACGAATGAATGAATGAAGGGAATGAATGCATGAAGGGAATGAAGAGAATGAGGGGAATAAATGAATGAAAGGAATGTACGAATGAATGGGAATGTATGAATGAAGGGAACGAATGAATGAATGAAGGGAACAAATGCATGAAGGGAATGAATGAATGAAGGGAATGTATGAACGAAGGGAATGGATGAATGAATGGAATGAAGAGAATGAGGGAATAAATGAATGAAAGGAATATACGAATGAATGGGAACGAATGAACGAAGGGAATGAATGATTGAAGGGAATGTAAGAATGAAGCGAATGAACGGATGAAGGAAACGAATGAATGAAGGGAATGAATGATTGAAGGGAATGTAATTATGAAGGGAATGTATAAATGATTTGAGTGGATGAAGGGAATGAATGAACGAGGGGAATGAATGATTGAAGGGAATGTAAGAATGAAGCGAATGAACGGATGAAGGAAACGAATGAATGAAGGGAATGAAGTGAATAAAGGGAATGAATGAACGAGGGGAATGAATGATTGAAGGGAATGTAAGAATGAAGCGAATGAACGGATGAAGGAAACGATTGAATGAAGGGAATGAAGTGAATGAAGGGAATGAAGAGAATGAGGGGAATAAATGAATGAAAGGAATGTGCGAATGAATGGGAATGTATGAATGAAGGGAACGAATGCATGAAAGGAATGAATGAATGAAGGGAATGAAGAGAATGAGGGGAATGAATGAATGAAAGGAATGTACGAATGAATAGGAATGTATGAATGAAGGGAACGAATGAATGGAGGGAATGGATGAATGAATGAGTGAAGGTAATGTATGAATGGAGGGAATGAATAAATGAAGGGAATGAATTGAATGAAAGGAATGAGGGGAATGAATGAATGATGGGAATGAGTGAGTGAAGGGAATGAATGAGTGAAGGGAACGAATGAACGAAGGGAATGAATGAATGAAGGGAATGAATGAATGAATGAAGGGAACGAATGCATGAAGGGAATGAATGAATGAAGGAAATGAATGAATGAAGGGAATGAAGAGAATGAGGGGAATGAATGAATGAAAGGAACATAAGAATGAATGGGAATGTACGAATGAAGGGAACGAATGAATGGAGGGAATGGATGAATGAATGAAGGGAATGTATGAATGAAGTGAGTGAATGAATGAAGGTGATATATGAATGAAGGAAATGAATAAATGAAGATAATGAATTGACTGAATGGAATGAGGGGAATGAATGAATGATTGGACGAGTGAATGAAGGGAATGAATGAATGAAGGGAACGAATGAACGAAGGGGATGAATGTACGAAGGGAATGAATGATTGAAGAGAATGTAATAATGAAGGGAATGTGTAAATGATTTGAGTGAATGAAGGGAATGAATGAACGTAGGGAATGAATGATTGAAGTGAATGTAAAAAGGCGAATGAACGGATGAAGGAAACGAATGAATGAAGGGAATGAATGGATGAAGGTAATGAAGGGAATGAAGGGAATGAAGAGAATGAGGGGAATAAATAAATGAAAGGAATGTACGAATGAATGGGAATGTATGAATGAAGGGAACGAATGAATGAATGAAGGGAATGAATGCATGAAGGGAATGAATGAATGAAGGGAATGTATGAATGAAGGGAATGGATGGATGAAGCGAATGAACGGATGAAGGAAACGAATGAATAAAGGGAATGAATGAATGAAGGGAATGAAGGGAATGAAGAGAGTGAGGGGAATAATTGAATGAAAGGAATGTACGAATGAATGGGAATGTATGAATGAAGGGAACGAATGAATGAATGAAGGGAACAAATGCATGAAGGGAATGAATGAATGAAGGGAATGTATGAACGAAGGGAATGGATGAATGAATGGAATGAAGAGGATGAGGGAATAAATGAATGAAAGGAATATACGAATGAATGGGAATGAATAAATGAAAGGAATGAATTGAATGAAAGGAATGAGGGGAATGAATGAATGATGGGAATGAGTGAATGAAGGGAATGAATGAATGAAGGGAACGAATGAACGAAGGGAATGAATGATTGAAGGGAATGTAAGAATGAAGCGAATGAAGGGAATGAATGAATGAAGGGAATGAAGGGAATGAAGAGAATGAGGGGAATAAATGAATGAAAGGAATGTACGAATGAATGGGAATGTATGAATGAAGGGAACAAATGCATGAAGGGAATGAATGAATGAAGGGAATGTATGAACGAAGGGAACGGACGAATGAATGGAATGAAGAGAATGAGGGAATAAATGAATGAAAGGAATATGCGAATGAATGGGAATGAATGAATGAAGGGAATGAATGAATGAATGAAGGGAACGAATGCATGAAGGGAATGAATGAATGAAGGGAATGAAGAGAATGAGGGGAATGAATGAATGAAAGGGAGATAACAATGAATGGGAATGTACGAATGAAGGGAACGAATGAATGGAGGGAATGGATGAATGAATGAAGGGAATGTATGAATGAAGTGAGTGAATGAATGAAGGTGATATATGAATGAAGGAAATGAATAAATGAAGGGAATGAATTGACTGAATGGAATGAGGGGAATGAATGAATGATTGGACGAGTGAATGAAGGGAATGAATGATTGAAGGGAATGTAATAATGAAGGGAATGTATAAATGATTTGAGTGAATGAAGGGAATGCATGAACGTAGGGAATGAATGATTGAAGTGAATGTAAAAAGGCGAATGAACGGATGAAGGAAACGAATGAATGAAGGGAATGAATGGATGAAGGTAATGAAGGGAATGAAGGGAATGAAGAGAATGAGGGGAATAAATGAATGAAAGGAATCTACGAATGAATGGGAATGTATGAATGAAGGGAACGAATGAATGAATGAAGGGAATGAAGGGAATGAGGGGAATAAATGAATGAAAGGAATGTACGAATGAATAGGAATGTATGAATGAAGGGAACGAATGAATGAATGAAGGGAACAAATGCATGAAGGGAATGAATGAATGAAGGGAATGTATGAACGAAGGGAATGGACGAATGAATGGAATGAAGAGAATGAGGGAATAAATGAATGAAAGGAATATACGAATGAATGGGAATGAATAAATGAAGGGAATGAATTGAATGAAAGGAATAAGGGGAATGAATGAATGATGGGAATGAGTGAATGAAGGGAATGAATGAATGAAGGGAACGAATGAACGAAGGGAATGAATGATTGAAGGGAATGTAAGAATGAAGCGAATGAACGGATGAAGGAAACGAATGAATGAAGGGAATGAATGAATGAAGGGAATGAAGGGAATGAAGGGAGTGAAGGGAATGAAGGGAATGAAGAGAATGAGGGGAATAAATGAATGAAAGGAATGTACGAATGAATGGGAATGTATGAATGAAGGGAACGAATGAATGAATGAAGGGAACAAATGCATGAAGGGAATGAATGAATGAAGGGAATGTATGAACGAAGGGAACGGATGAATGAATGGAATGAAGAGAATGAGGGAATAAATGAATGAAAGGAATATACGAAAGAATGGGAATGAACGAATGAAGGGAATGAATGAATGAATGAAGGGAACGAATGCATGAAGGGAATGAATGAATGAAGGGAATGTATGAACGAAGGGAATGAAGAGAATGAGGGAATAAATGAATGAAAGGAATATACGAATGAATGGGAATGAATGGATGAAGGAAACGAATGAATAAAGGGAATGAATGAATGAAGGGAACGAATAAATGGAGGGAATGAATGAAGGGAACGAATGAATGAAGAGAATGAATGAATGAGGGGAATGAATGAATGAAGGGAATGAATGAATGGAGCGAACGAATGAATGGAGGGAATGAATTAATGAAGGGAACGAATGAATGAAGAGAATGAATGAATGATGGGAATGAGTGAATGAAGGGAATGAATGAATGAAGGGAATGAATGAATGGAACGAAGGAATGAATGGAGGGAATGAATTAATGAAGGGAACGAATGAATGAAGAGAATGAATGAATGATGGGAATGAGTGAATGAAGGGAATGAATGAATGAAGGGAACGAATGAACGAAGGGGATGAATGAACGAAGGGAATGAATGATTGAAGGGAATGTAAGAATGAAGCGAACGAACGGATGAAGGAAACGAATGAATGAAGGGAATGAGTGAATGAAGGGAATGAAGTGAATGAAGGGAATGAAGAGAACGAGGGGAATAAATGAATGAAAGGAATGTGCGAATGAATGGGAATGTATGAATGAAGGGAACGAATGAATGAATGAAGGGAACGAATGCATGAAAGGAATGAATGAATGAAGGGAATGTATGTATGAAGGGAATGGATGAATGAAGGGAATGAAGAGAATGAGGGAATAAATGAATGAAAGGAATATACGAATGAATGGGAATGAATGAATGAAGGAAACGAATGAATAAAGGGAATGAATGAATAAAGGGAACGAATGAATGGAGGGAATGAATGAAGGGAACGAATGAATGAAGAGAATGAATGAATGAGGGGAATGAATGAATGAAGGGAATGAATGAATGGAGGGAACGAATGAATGGAGGGAATGAATTAATGAAGGGAACGAATGAATGGAGGGAATGAATGAAGGGAACGAATGAATGAATGAAGGGAATGAATGCATGAAGGGAATGAAGAGAATGAGGGGAATAAATGAATGAAAGGAATGTACGAATGAATGGGAATGTATGAGTGAAGGGAACGAATGAATGAATGAAGGGACCGAATGCATGAAGGGAATGAATGAATGAAGGGAATGTATGAATGAAGGGAATGGATGGATGAAGCGAATGAACGGATGAAGGAAACGAATGAATAAAGGGAATGAATGAATGAAAGGAATGAAGGGAATGAAGGGAATGAGGGGAATAAATGTATGAAAGGAATGTACGAATGAATGGGAATGTATGAATGAAGGGAACGAATGAATGAATGAAGGGAACAAATGCATGAAGGGAATGAATGAATGAAAGGAATGTATGAACGACGGGAATGTATGAACGAAGGGAATGGATGAATGAATGGAATGAAGAGAATGAGGGAATAAATGAATGAAAGGAATATACGAATGAATGGGAATGAATGAATGAAGGGAATGAATGAATGGAGGGAACGAATGAATGGAGGGAATGAATTAATGAAGGGAACGAATGAATGAAGGGAATGAATGAATGAAGGGAATGAAGAGAATGAGGGGAATAAATGAATGAAAGTAATGTGCGAATGAATGGGAATGTATGAATGAAGGGAACGAATGAATGAATGAAGGGAACGAATGCATGAAAGGAATGAATGAATGAAGGGAATGTATGTATGAAGGGAATGGATGAATGAAGGGAATGAAGAGAATGAGGGAATAAATGAATGAAAGGAATATACGAATGAATGGGAATGAATGAATGAAGGAAACGAATGAATAAAGGGAATGAATGAATGAAGGGAACGAATGAATGGAGGGAATGAATGAAGGGAACGAACGAATGAATGGAGGGAATGAATGAATGAAGGGAACGAATGAACGAAGGGAATGAATGATTGAAGTGAATGTAAAAAGGCGAATGAACGGATGAAGGAAACGAATGAATGAAGGGAATGAATGGATGAAGGTAATGAAGGGAATGAAGGGAATGAAGAGAATGAGGGGAATAAATGAATGAAAGGAATGTACGAATGAATGGGAATGTATGAATGAAGGGAACGAATGAATGAATGAAGGGAATGAATGCATGAAGGGAATGAATGAATGAAGGGAATGTATGAATGAAGGGAATGGATGGATGAAGCGAATGAACGGATGAAGGAAACGAATGAATAAAGGGAATGAATGAATGAAGGGAATGAAGGGAATGAAGAGAATGAGGGGCATAAATAAATGAAAGGAATGTACGAATGAATGGGAATGTATGAATGAAGGGAACGAATGAATGAATGAAGGGAATGAATGCATGAAGGGAATGAATGAATGAAGGGAATGTATGAATGAAGGGAATGGATGGATGAAGCGAATGAACGGATGAAGGAAACGAATGAATAAAGGGAATGAATGAATGAAGGGAATGAAGGGAATGAAGAGAGTGAGGGGAATAATTGAATGAAAGGAATGTACGAATGAATGGGAATGTATGAATGACGGGAACGAATGAATGAATGAAGGGAACAAATGCATGAAGGGAATGAATGAATGAAGGGAATGTATGAACGAAGGGAATGGATGAATGAATGGAATGAAGAGAATGAGGGAATAAATGAATGAAAGGAATATACGAATGAATGGGAATGAATAAATGAAAGGAATGAATTGAATGAAAGGAATGAGGGGAATGAATGAATGATGGGAATGAGTGAATGAAGGGAATGAATGAATGAAGGGAACGAATGAACGAAGGGAATGAATGATTGAGGGGAATGTAAGAATGAAGCGAATGAAGGGAATGAATGAATGAAGGGAATGAAGGGAATGAAGAGAATGAGGGGAATAAATGAATGAAAGGAATGTACGAATGAATGGGAATGTATGAATGAAGGGAACAAATGCATGAAGGGAATGAATGAATGAAGGGAATGTATGAACGAAGGGAACGGACGAATGAATGGAATGAAGAGAATGAGGGAATAAATGAATGAAAGGAATATACGAATGAATGGGAATGAATGAATGAAGGGAATGAATGAATGAATGAAGGGAACGAATGCATGAAGGGAATGAATGAATGAAGGGAATGAATGCATGAAGGGAATGAATGAATGAAGGAAATGAATGAATGAAGGGAATGAAGAGAATGAGGGGAATGAATGAATGAAAGGAACATAAGAATGAATGGGAATGTACGAATGAAGGGAACGAATGAATGGAGGGAATGGATGAATGAATGAAGGGAATGTATGAATGAAGTGAGTGAATGAATGAAGGTGATATATGAATGAAGGAAATGAATAAATGAAGGGAATGAATTGACTGAATGGAATGAGGGGAATGAATGAATGATTGGACGAGTGAATGAAGGGAATGAATGAATGAAGGGAACGAATGAACGAAGGGGATGAATGAACGAAGGGAATGAATGATTGAAGGGAATGTAATAATGAAGGGAATGTATAAATGATTTGAGTGAATGAAGGGAATGCATGAACGTAGGGAATGAATGATTGAAGTGAATGTAAAAAGGCGAATGAACGGATGAAGGAAACGAATGAATGAAGGGAATGAATGGATGAAGGTAATGAAGGGAATGAAGGGAATGAAGAGAATGAGGGGAATAAATGAATGAAAGGAATCTACGAATGAATGGGAATGTATGAATGAAGGGAACGAATGAATGAATGAAGGGAATGAAGGGAATGAGGGGAATAAATGAATGAAAGGAATGTACGAATGAATAGGAATGTATGAATGAAGGGAACGAATGAATGAATGAAGGGAACAAATGCATGAAGGGAATGAATGAATGAAGGGAATGTATGAACGAAGGGAATGGACGAATGAATGGAATGAAGAGAATGAGGGAATAAATGAATGAAAGGAATATACGAATGAATGGGAATGAATAAATGAAGGGAATGAATTGAATGAAAGGAATAAGGGGAATGAATGAATGATGGGAATGAGTGAATGAAGGGAATGAATGAATGAAGGGAACGAATGAACGAAGGGAATGAATGATTGAAGGGAATGAAGGGAATGAAGGGAATGAAGGGAATGAAGGGAATGAAGAGAATGAGGGGAATAAATGAATGAAAGGAATGTACGAATGAATGGGAATGTATGAATGAAGGGAACGAATGAATGAATGAAGGGAACAAATGCATGAAGGGAATGAATGAATGAAGGGAATGTATGAACGAAGGGAACGGATGAATGAATGGAATGAAGAGAATGAGGGAATAAATGAATGAAAGGAATATACGAATGAATGGGAATGAACGAATGAAGGGAATGAATGAATGAATGAAGGGAACGAATGCATGAAGGGAATGAATGAATGAAGGGAATGTATGAACGAAGGGAATGAAGAGAATGAGGGAATAAATGAATGAAAGGAATATACGAATGAATGGGAATGAATGGATGAAGGAAACGAATGAATAAAGGGAATGAATGAATGAAGGGAACGAATAAATGGAGGGAATGAATGAAGGGAACGAATGAATGAAGAGAATGAATGAATGAGGGGAATGAATGAATGAAGGGAATGAATGAATGGAGCGAACGAATGAATGGAGGGAATGAATTAATGAAGGGAACGAATGAATGAAGAGAATGAATGAATGATGGGAATGAGTGAATGAAGGGAATGAATGAATGAAGGGAATGAATGAATGGAACGAAGGAATGAATGGAGGGAATGAATTAATGAAGGGAACGAATGAATGAAGAGAATGAATGAATGATGGGAATGAGTGAATGAAGGGAATGAATGAATGGAGGGAATGAATGAATGAAGGGAACGAATGAACGAAGGGAATGAATGATTGAAGGGAATGTAAGAATGAAGCGAACGAACGGATGAAGGAAACGAATGAATGAAGGGAATGAGTGAATGAAGGGAATGAAGTGAATGAAGGGAATGAAGAGAACGAGGGGAATAAATGAATGAAAGGAATGTGCGAATGAATGGGAATGTATGAATGAAGGGAACGAATGAATGAATGAAGGGAACGAATGCATGAAAGGAATGAATGAATGAAGGGAATGTATGTATGAAGGGAATGGATGAATGAAGGGAATGAAGAGAATGAGGGAATAAATGAATGAAAGGAATATACGAATGAATGGGAATGAATGAATGAAGGAAACGAATGAATAAAGGGAATGAATGAATGAAGGGAACGAATGAATGGAGGGAATGAATGAAGGGAACGAACGAATGAATGGAGGGAATGAATGAATGAAGGGTACGAATGAACGAAGGGAATGAATGATTGAAGTGAATGTAAAAAGGCGAATGAACGGATGAAGGAAACGAATGAATGAAGGGAATGAATGGATGAAGGTAATGAAGGGAATGAAGGGAATGAAGAGAATGAGGGGAATAAATGAATGAAAGGAATCTACGAATGAATGGGAATGTATGAATGAAGGGAACGAATGCATGAAAGGAATGAATGAATGAAGGGAATGTATGTATGAAGGGAATGGATGAATGAAGGGAATGAAGAGAATGAGGGAATAAATGAGTGAAAGGAATATACGAATGAATGGGAATGAATGAATGAAGGGAACGAATGAATGGAGGGAATGAATGAAGGGAACGAATGAATGAAGAGAATGAATGAATGAGGGGAATGAATGAATGAAGGCAATGAATGAATGGAGCGAACGAATGAATGGAGGGAATGAATTAATGAAGGGAACGAATGAATGAATGAAGGGAATGAATGCATGAAGGGAATGAAGAGAATGAGGGGAATAAATGAATGAAAGGAATGTACGAATGAATGGGAATGTATGAATGAAGGGAATGAATTGAATGAAAGGAATGAGGGGAATGAATGAATGATGGGAATGATTGAATGAAGGGAATGAATGAATGAAGGGAATGAATGAATGGAGCGAACGAATGAATGGAGGGAATGAATTAATGAAGGGAACGAATGAATGAAGAGAATGAATGAATGATGGGAATGAGTGAATGTAGGGAATGAATGAATGAAGGGAACGAATGAACGAAGGGGATGAATGAACGAAGGGAATGAATGATTGAAGGGAATGTAAGAATGAAGCGAATGAACGGATGAAGGAAACGAATGAATGAAGGGAATTAGTGAATGAAGGGAATGAAGTGAATGAAGGGAATGAAGAGAATGAGGGGAATAAATGAATGAAAGGAATGTGCGAATGAATGGGAATGTATGAATGAAGGGAACGGATGAATGAATGAAGGGAACGAATGCATGAAAGGAATGAATGAATGAAGGGAATGTATGTATGAAGGGAATGGATGAATGAAGGGAATGAAGAGAATGAGGGAATAAATGAATGAAAGGAATATACGAATGAATGGGAATGAATGAATGAAAGAAACGAATGAATAAAGGGAATGAATGAATGAAGGGAACGAATGAATGGAGGGAATGAATGAAGGGAACGAATGAATGAAGAGAATGAATGAATGAGGGGAATGAATGAATGAAGGGAATGAATGAATGGAGCGAACGAATGAATGGAGGGAATGAATTAATGAAGGGAACGAATGAATGAAGAGAATGAATGAATGATGGGAATGAGTGAATGAAGGGAACGAATGAACGAAGGGGATGAATGTACGAAGGGAATGAATGATTGAAGGGAATGTAATAATGAAGGGAATGTATGAATGATTTGAGTGAATGAAGGGAATGAATGAACAAAGGGAATGAATGAATGAAAGGAATGTATGAACGAAGGGAATGGATGAATGAATGGAATGAAGAGAATGAGGGAATAAATGAATGAAAGGAATATACGAATGAATGGGAATGAATGAATGAAGGGAATGAATGAATGGAGGGAACGAATGAATGGAGGGAATGAATTAATGAAGGGAACGAATGAATGAAGGGAATGAATGAATGAAGGGAATGAAGAGAATGAGGGGAATAAATGAATGAAAGGAATGTGCGAATGAATGGGAATGTATGAATGAAGGGAACGAATGAATGAATGAAGGGAACGAATGCATGAAAGGAATGAATGAATGAAGGGAATGTATGTATGAAGGGAATGGATGAATGAAGGGAATGAAGAGAATGAGGGAATAAATGAATGAAAGGAATATACGAATGAATCGGAATGAATGAATGAAGGAAACGAATGAATAAAGGGAATGAATGAATGAAGGGAACGAATGAATGGAGGGAATGAATGAAGGGAACGAATGAATGAAGAGAATGAATGAATGAGGGGAATGAATGAATGAAGGGAATGAATGAATGGAGCGAACGAATGAATGGAGGGAATGAATGAATGAAGGGAACGAATGAACGAAGGGAATGAATGATTGAAGTGAATGTAAAAAGGCGAATGAACGGATGAAGGAAACGAATGAATGAAGGGAATGAATGGATGAAGGTAATGAAGGGAATGAAGGGAATGAATAGAATGAGGGGAATAAATGAATGAAAGTAATGTACGAATGAATGGGAATGTATGAATGAAGGGAACGAATGAATGAATGAAGGGAATGAATGCATGAAGGGAATGAATGAATGAAGGGAATGTATGAATGAAGGGAATGGATGGATGAAGCGAATGAACGGATGAAGGAAACGAATGAATAAAGGGAATGAATGAATGAAGGGAATGAAGGGAATGAAGGGAATGAAGAGAATGAGGAGAATAAATGAATGAAAGGAATGTACGAATGAATGGGAATGTATGAATGAAGGGAACGAATGAATGAATGAAGGGAATGAATGCATGAAGGGAATGAAGAGAATGAGGGGAATAAATGAATGAAAGGAATGTACGAATGAATAGGAATGTATGAATGAAGGGAACGAATGAATGAATGAAGGGAACAAATGCATGAAGGGAATGAATGAATGAAGGGAATGTATGAACGAAGGGAATGGATGAATGAATGGAATGAAGACAATGAGGGAATAAATGAATGAAAGGAATATACGAATGAATGGGAATGAATGAATGAAGGGAATGAATGAATGGAGGGAACGAATGAATGGAGGGAATGAATTAATGAAGGGAACGAATGAATGAAGGGAATGAATGAATGAAAGGAATGAAGAGAATGAGGGGAATGAATGAATGAAAGGAATGTACGAATGAATAGGAATGTATGAATGAAGGGAACGAATGAATGGAGGGAATGGATGAATGAATGAGTGAAGGTAATGTATGAATGGAGGGAATGAATAAATGTAGGGAATGAATTGAATGAAAGGATTGAGGGGAATGAATGAATGATGGGAATGAGTGAATGAAGGGAATGAATGAATGAAGGGAACGAATGAACGAAGGGGATGAATGAACGAAGGGAATGAATGATTGAAGGGAATGTAATTATGAAGGGAATGTATAAATGATTTGAGTGGATGAAGGGAATGAATGAACGAGAGGAATGAATGATTGAAGGGAATGTAAGAATGAAGCGAATGAACGGATGAAGGAAACGAATGAATGAAGGGAATGAAGTGAATGAAGGGAATGAAGAGAATGAGGGGAATAAATGAATGAAAGGAATGTACGAATGAATGGGAATGTATGAATGAAGGGAATGGATGAATGAATGGAATGAAGAGAATGAGGGAATAAATGAATGAAAGGAATATACGAATGAATGGGAATGAATAAATGAAGGGAATGAATTGAATGAAAGGAATGAGGGGAATGAATGAATGATGGGAATGATTGAATGAAGGGAATAAATGAATGAAGGGAATGAAGGGAATGAAGGGAATGAAGAGAATGAGGGGAATAAATGAATGAAAGGAATGTACGAATGAATGGGAATGTATGAATGAAGGGAAGGAATGAATGAATGAAGGGAACGAATGCATGAAGGGAATGAATGAATAAAGGGAATGTATGAATGAAGGGAATGGATGGATGAAGCGAATGAACGGATGAAGGAAACGAATGAATAAAGGGAATGAGTGAATGAAGGGAATGAAGGGAATGAAGGGAATGAAGAGAATGAGGGGAATAAATGAATGAAAGGAATGTACGAATGAATGGGAATGTATGAATGAAGGGAACAAATGCATGAAGGGAATGAATGAATGAAGGGAATGTATGAACGAAGGGAACGGATGAATGAATGGAATGAAGAGAATGAGGGAATAAATGAATGAAAGGAATATACGAATGAATGGGAATGAATGGATGAAGGGAATGAATGAATGAATGAAGGGAACGAATGCATGAAGGGAATGAATGAATGAAGGGAATGAAGAGAATGAGGGGAATGAATGAATGAAAGGAACATAACAATGAATGGGAATGTACGAATGAAGGGAACGAATGAATGGAGGGAATGGATGAATGAATGAAGGGAATGTATGAATGAAGTGAGTGAATGAATGAAGGTGATATATGAATGAAGGAAATGAATAAATGAAGGGAATGAATTGAATGAATGGAATGAGGGGAATGAATGAATGATGGGACGAGTGAATGAAGGGAATGAATGAATGAAGGGAACGAACGAACGAAGGGGATGAATGAACGAAGGGAATGAATGATTGAAGGGAATGTATGAACGAAGGGAATGTATGAACGAAGGGAATGGATGAATGAATGGAATGAAGAGAATGAGGGAATAAATGAATGAAAGGAATATACGAATGAATGGGAATGAATGAATGAAGGGAATGAATGAATGGAGGGAACGAATGAATGGAGGGAATGAATTAATGAAGGGAACGAATGAATGAAGGGAATGAATGAATGAAGGGAATGAAGAGAATGAGGGGAATGAATGAATGAAAGGAATGTACGAATGAATAGGAATGTATGAATGAAGGGAACGAATGAATGGAGGGAATGGATGAATGAATGAGTGAAGGTAATGTATGAATGGAGGGAATGAATAAATGAAGGGAATGAATTGAATGAAAGGAATGAGGGGAATGAATGAATGATGGGAATGAGTGAGTGAAGGGAATGAATGAGTGAAGGGAACGAATGAACGAAGGGAATGAATGAATGAAGGGAATGAATGAATGAATGAAGGGAACGAATGCATGAAGGGAATGAATGAATGAAGGAAATGAATGAAAGAAGGGAATGAAGAGAATGAGGGGAATGAATGAATGAAAGGAACATAAGAATGAATGGGAATGTACGAATGAAGGGAACGAATGAATGGAGGGAATGGATGAATGAATGAAGGGAATGTATGAATGAAGTGAGTGAATGAATGAAGGAAATGAATAAATGAAGGGAATGAATTGACTGAATGGAATGAGGGGAATGAATGAATGATTGGACGAGTGAATGAAGGGAATGAATGAATGAAGGGAACGAATGAACGAAGGGGATGAATGAACGAAGGGAATGAATGATTGAAGGGAATGTAATAATGAAGGGAATGTATAAATGATTTGAGTGAATGAAGGGAATGAATGAACGTAGGGAATGAATGATTGAAGTGAATGTAAAAAGGCGAATGAACGGATGAAGGAAACGAATGAATGAAGGGAATGAATGGATGAAGGTAATGAAGGGAATGAAGGGAATGAAGAGAATGAGGGGAACAAATGAATGAAAGGAATCTACGAATGAATGGGAATGTATGAATGAAGGGAACGAATGAATGAACGAAGGGAATGGATGAATGAATGGAATGAAGAGAATGAGGGAATAAATGAATGAAAGGAATATACGAATGAATGGGAATGAATAAATGAAAGGAATGAATTGAATGAAAGGAATGAGGGGAATGAATGAATGATGGGAATGAGTGAATGAAGGGAATGAATGAATGAAAGGAATATATGAATGAATGGGAATGAATGAATGGAGGGAACGAATGAATGAATGAAGGGAACAAATGCATGAAGGGAATGAATGAATGAAGGGAATGTATGAACGAAGAGAATGGATGAATGAATGGAATGAAGAGAATGAGGGAATAAATGAATGAAAGGAATACACGAATGAATGGGAATGAATAAATGAAGGGAATGAATTGAATGAAAGGAATGAGGGGAATGAATGAATGATGGGAATGAGTGAATGAAGGGAATGAATGAATGAAGGGAACGAATGAACGAAGGGGATGAATGAACGAAGAGAATGAATGATTGAAGGGAATGTAATAATGAAGGGAATGTATAAATGATTTGAGTGAATGAAGGGCATGAATGAACGAAGGGAATGAATGATTGAAGGGAATGTAAGAATGAAGCGAATGAACGGATGAAGGAAACGAATGAATGAAGGGAATGAAGGGAATGAAGGGAATGAAGAGAATGAGGGGAATAAATGAATGAAAGTAATGTACGAATGAATGGGAATGTATGAATGAAGGAAACGAATGAATGAATGAAGGGAACAAATGCATGAAGGGAATGAATGAATGATGGGAATGTACGAACGAAGGGAACGGATGAATGAATGGAATGAAGAGAATGAGGGAATAAATGAATGAAAGGAATATACGAATGAATGGGAATGAACAAATGAAGGGAACGAATGAATGGAGGGAATGGATGAATGAATGAAGGGAATGTATGAATGAAGTGAGTGAATGAATGAAGGTGATATATGAATGAAGGAAATGAATAAATGAAGGGAATGAATGAATGATGGGACGAGTGAATGAAGGGAATGAGTGAATGAAGGGAACGAATGAACGAAGGGGATGAATGAACGAAGGGAATGATTGATTGAAGGGAATGTATGAACCAATTGAATGGATGAATGAATGGAATGAAGAGAATGAGGGAATAAATGAATGAAAGGAATATACGAATGAATGGGAATGAATGAATGAAGGGAATGAATGAATGGAGGGAACGAATGAATGGAGGGAATGAATTAATGAAGGGAACGAATGAATGAAGGGAATGAATGAATGAAGGGAATGAAGAGAATGAGGGGAATGAATGAATGAAAGGAATGTACGAATGAATAGGAATGTATGAATGAAGGGAACGAATGAATGGAGGGAATGGATGAATGAATGAGTGAAGGTAATGTATGAATGGAGGGAATGAATAAATGAAGGGAATGAATTGAATGAAAGGAATGAGGGGAATGAATGAATGATGGGAATGAGTGAGTGAAGGGAATGAATGAGTGAAGGGAACGAATGAACGAAGGGAATGAATGAATGAAGGGAATGAATGAATGAATGAAGGGAACGAATGCATGAAGGGAATGAATGAATGAAGGAAATGAATGAATGAAGGGAATGAAGAGAATGAGGGGAATGAATGAATGAAAGGAATGTACGAATGAATAGGAGTGTATGAATGAAGGGAACGAATGAATGAATGAAGGGAACAAATGCATGAAGGGAATGAATGAATGAAGGGAATGTATGAACGAAGGGAATGGACGAATGAATGGAATGAAGAGAATGAGGGAATAAATGAATGAAAGGAATATACGAATGAATGGGAATGAATAAATGAAGGGAATGAATTGAATGAAAGGAATAAGGGGAATGAATGAATGATGGGAATGAGTGAATGAAGGGAATGAATGAATGAAGGGAACGAATGAACGAAGGGAATGAATGATTGAAGGGAATGTAAGAATGAAGCGAATGAACGGATGAAGGAAACGAATGAATGAAGGGAATGAATGAATGAAGGGAATGAAGGGAATGAAGGGAATGAAGGGAATGAAGAGAATGAGGGGAATAAATGAATGAAAGGAATGTACGAATGAATGGGAATGTATGAATGAAGGGAACGAATGAATGAATGAAGGGAACAAATGCATGAAGGGAATGAATGAATGAAGGGAATGTATGAACGAAGGGTACGGATGAATGAATGGAATGAAGAGAATGAGGGAATAAATGAATGAAAGGAATATACGAATGAATGGGAATGAATGAATGAAGGGAATGAATGAATGAATGAAGGGAACGAATGCATGAAGGGAATGAATGAATGAAGGGAATGTATGAACGAAGGGAATGTATGAACGAAGGGAATGAAGAGAATGAGGGAATAAATGAATGAAAGGAATATACGAATGAATGGGAATGAATGGATGATGGAAACGAATGAATAAAGGGAATGAATGAATGAAGGGAACGAATAAATGGAGGGAATGAATGAAGGGAACGAATGAATGAAGAGAATGAATGAATGAGGGGAATGAATGAATGAAGGGAATGAATGAATGGAGCGAACGAATGAATGGAGGGAATGAATTAATGAAGGGAACGAATGAATGAAGAGAATGAATGAATGATGGGAATGAGTGAATGAAGGGAATGAATGAATGAAGGGAATGAATGAATGGAACGAACGAATGAATGGAGGGAATGAATTAATGAAGGGAACGAATGAATGAAGAGAATGAATGAATGATGGGAATGAGTGAATGAAGGGAATGAATGAATGAAGGGAACGAATGAACGAAGGGGATGAATGAACGAAGGGAATGAATGATTGAAGGGAATGTAAGAATGAAGCGAACGAACGGATGGAGGAAACGAATGAATGAAGGGAATGAGTGAATGAAGGGAATGAAGTGAATGAAGGGAATGAAGAGAATGAGGGGAATAAATGAATGAAAGGAATGTGCGAATGAATGGGAATGTATGAATGAAGGGAACGAATGAATGAATGAAGGGAACAAATGCATGAAGGGAATGAATGAATGAAGGGAATGTATGAACGAAGGAAATGGATGAATGAATGGAATGAAGAGAATGAGGGAATAAATGAATGAAAGGAATATACGAATGAATGGGAATGAATAAATGAAAGGAATGAATTGAATGAAAGGAATGAGGGGAATGAATGAATGATGGGAATGAGTGAATGAAGGGAATGAATGAATGATGGGAATGAGTGAATGAAGGGAATGAATGAATGAAGGGAACGAATGAACGAAGGGGATGAATGAACGAAGGGAATGAATGATTGAAGGGAATGTAATTATGAAGGGAATGTATAAATGATTTGAGTGGATGAAGGGAATGAATGAACGAGAGGAATGAATGATTGAAGGGAATGTAAGAATGAAGCGAATGAACGGATGAAGGAAACGAATGAATGAAGGGAATGAAGTGAATCAAGGGAATGAAGAGAATGAGGGGAATAAATGAATGAAAGGAATGTACGAATGAATGGGAATGTATGAATGAAGGGAATGGATGAATGAACGGAATGAAGAGAATGAGGGAATAAATGAATGAAAGGAATATACGAATGAATGGGAATGAATAAATGAAGGGAATGAATTGAATGAAAGGAATGAGGGGAATGAATGAATGATGGGAATGATTGAATGAAGGGAATAAATGAATGAAGGGAATGAAGGGAATGAAGGGAATGAAGAGAATGAGGGGAATAAATGAATGAAAGGAATGTACGAATGAATGGGAATGTATGAATGAAGGGAAGGAATGAATGAATGAAGGGAACGAATGCATGAAGGGAATGAATGAATAAAGGGAATGTATGAATGAAGGGAATGGATGGATGAAGCGAATGAACGGATGAAGGAAACGAATGAATAAAGGGAATGAGTGAATGAAGGGAATGAAGGGAATGAAGGGAATGAAGAGAATGAGGGGAATAAATGAATGAAAGGAATGTACGAATGAATGGGAATGTATGAATGAAGGGAACAAATGCATGAAGGGAATGAATGAATGAAGGGAATGTATGAACGAAGGGAACGGATGAATGAATGGAATGAAGAGAATGAGGGAATAAATGAATGAAAGGAATATACGAATGAATGGGAATGAATGAATGAAGGGAATGAATGAATGGAGGGAACGAATGAATGGAGGGAATGAATTAATGAAGGGAACGAATGAATGAAGGGAATGAATGAATGAAGGGAATGAAGAGAATGAGGGGAATGAATGAATGAAAGGAATGTACGAATGAATAGGAATGTATGAATGAAGGGAACGAATGAATGGAGGGAATGGATGAATGAATGAGTGAAGGTAATGTATGAATGGAGGGAATGAATAAATGAAGGGAATGAATTGAATGAAAGGAATGAGGGGAATGAATGAATGATGGGAATGAGTGAGTGAAGGGAATGAATGAGTGAAGGGGACGAATGAACGAAGGGAATGAATGAATGAAGGGAATGAATGAATGAATGAAGGGAACGAATGCATGAAGGGAATGAATTAATGAAGGAAATGAATGAATGAAGGGAATGAAGAGAATGAGGGGAATGAATGAATGAAAGGAACATAAGAATGAATGGGAATGTACGAATGAAGGGAACGAATGAATGGAGGGAATGGATGAATGAATGAAGGGAATGTATGAATGAAGTGAGTGAATGAATGAAGGTGATATATGAATGAAGGAAATGAATAAATGAAGGGAATGAATTGACTGAATGGAATGAGGGGAATGAATGAATGATTGGACGAGTGAATGAAGGGAATGAATGAATGAAGGGAACGAATGAACGAAGGGGATGAATGAACGAAGGGAATGAATGATTGAAGGGAATGTAATAATGAAGGGAATGTATAAATGATTTGAGTGAATGAAGGGAATGAATGAACGTAGGGAATGAATGATTGAAGTGAATGTAAAAAGGCGAATGAACGGATGAAAGAAACGAATGAATGAAGGGAATGAATGGATGAAGGTAATGAAGGGAATGAAGGGAATGAAGAGAATGAGGGGAATAAATGAATGAAAGGAATCTACGAATGAATGGGAATGTATGAATGAAGGGAACGAATGAATGAATGAAGGGAATGAATGCATGAAGGGAATGAAGAGTATGAGGGGAATAAATGAATGAAAGGAATGTAGGAATGAATAGGAATGTATGAATGAAGGGAACGAATGAATGAATGAAGGGAACAAATGCATGAAGGGAATGAATGAATGAAGGGAATGTATGAACGAAGGGAATGGAGGAATGAATGGAATGAAGAGAATGAGGGAATAAATGAATGAAAGGAATATACGAATGAATGGGAATGAATAAATGAAGGGAATGAATTGAATGAAAGGAATAAGGGGAATGAATGAATGATGGGAATGAGTGAATGAAGGGAATGAATGAATGAAGGGAACGAATGAACGAAGGGAATGAATGATTGAAGGGAATGTAAGAATGAAGCGAATGAACGGATGAAGGAAACGAACGAATGAAGGGAATGAATGAATGAAGGGAATGAAGGGAATGAAGGGAATGAAGGGAATGAAGGGAATGAAGAGAATGAGGGGAATAAATGAATGAAAGGAATGTACGAATGAATGGGAATGTATGAATGAAAGGAACGAATGAATGAATGAAGGGAACAAATGCATGAAGGGAATGAATGAATGAAGGGAATGTATGAACGAAGGGAACGGATGAATGAATGGAATGAAGAGAATGAGGGAATAAATGAATCAAAGGAATATACGAATGAATGGGAATGAATGAATGAAGGGAATGAATGAATGAATGAAGGGAACGAATGCATGAAGGGAATGAATGAATGAAGGGAATGTATGAACGAAGGGAATGTATGAACGAAGGGAATGAAGAGAATGAGGGAATAAATGAATGAAAGGAATATACGAATGAATGGGAATGAATGGATGAAGGGAACGAATGAATAAAGGGAATGAATGAATGAAGGGAACGAATAAATGGAGGGAATGAATGAAGGGAACGAATGAATGAAGAGAATGAATGAATGAGGGGAATGAATGAATGAAGGGAATGAATGAATGGAGCGAACGAATGAATGGAGGGAATGAATTAATGAAGGGAACGAATGAATGAAGAGAATGAATGAATGATGGGAATGAGTGAATGAAGGGAATGAATGAATGAAGGGAATGAATGAATGGAGCGAACGAATGAATGGAGGGAATGAATTAATGAAGGGAACGAATGAATGAAGAGAATGAATGAATGATGGGAATGAGTGAATGAAGGGAATGTATGAATGAAGGGAACGAATGAACGAAGGGGATGAATGGACGAAGGGAATGAATGATTGAAGGGAATGTAAGAATGAAGCGAACGAACGGATGAAGGAAACGAATGAATGAAGGGAATGAGTGAATGAAGGGAATGAAGGGAATGAAGGGAATGAAGAGAATGATGGGAATACATGAATGAAAGGAATGTACGAATGAATGGGAATGTATGAATGAAGGGAACAAATGCATGAAGGGAATGAATGAATGAAGGGAATGTATGAACGAAGGGAGCGGATGAATGAATGGAATGAAGAGAATGAGGGAATAAATGAATGAAAGGAATATACGAATGAATGGGAATGAATGAATGAAGGGAATGAATGAATGGAGGGAACGAATGAATGGAGGGAATGAATTAATGAAGGGAACGAATGAATGAAGGGAATGAATGAATGAAGGGAATGAAGAGAATGAGGGGAATGAATGAATGAAAGGAATGTACGAATGAATAGGAATGTATGAATGAAGGGAACGAATGAATGGAGGGAATGGATGAATGAATGAGTGAAGGTAATGTATGAATGGAGGGAATGAATAAATGAAGGGAATGAATTGAATGAAAGGAATGAGGGGAATGAATGAATGATGGGAATGAGTGAGTGAAGGGAATGAATGAGTGAAGGGAACGAATGAACGAAGGGAATGAATGAATGAAGGGAATGAATGAATGAATGAAGGGAACGAATGAATGGAGGGAATGAATTAATGAAGGGAACGAATGAATGAAGGGAATGAATGAATGAAGGGAATGAAGAGAATGAGGGGAATGAATGAATGAAAGGAATGTACGAATGAATAGGAATGTATGAATGAAGGGAACGAATGAATGGAGGGAATGGATGAATGAATGAGTGAAGGTAATGTATGAATGGAGGGAATGAATAAATGAAGGGAATGAATTGAATGAAAGGAATGAGGGGAATGAATGAATGATGGGAATGAGTGAGTGAAGGGAATGAATGAGTGAAGGGAACGAATGAACGAAGGGAATGAATGAATGAAGGGAATGAATGAATGAATGAAGGGAACGAATGCATGAAGGGAATGAATGAATGAAGGAAATGAATGAATGAAGGGAATGAAGAGAATGAGGGGAATGAATGAATGAAAGGAACATAAGAATGAATGGGAATGTACGAATGAAGGGAACGAATGAATGGAGGGAATGGATGAATGAATGAAGGGAATGTATGAATGAAGTGAGTGAATGAATGAAGGTGATATATGAATGAAGGAAATGAATAAATGAAGGGAATGAATTGACTGAATGGAATGAGGGGAATGAATGAATGATTGGACGAGTGAATGAAGGGAATGAATGAATGAAGGGAACGAATGAACGAAGGGGATGAATGAACGAAGGGAATGAATGATTGAAGGGAATGTAATAATGAAGGGAATGTATAAATGATTTGAGTGAATGAAGGGAATGAATGAACGTAGGGAATGAATGATTGAAGTGAATGTAAAAAGGCGAATGAACGGATGAAGGAAACGAATGAATGAAGGGAATGAATGGATGAAGGTAATGAAGGGAATGAAGGGAATGAAGAGAATGAGGGGAATAAATGAATGAAAGGAATCTACGAATGAATGGGAATGTATGAATGAAGGGAACGAATGAATGAATGAAGGGAATGAATGCATGAAGGGAATGAAGAGTATGAGGGGAATAAATGAATGAAAGGAATGTAGGAATGAATAGGAATGTACGAATGAAGGGAACGAATGAATGAATGAAGGGAACAAATGCATGAAGGGAATGAATGAATGAAGGGAATGTATGAACGAAGGGAATGGACGAATGAATGGAATGAAGAGAATGAGGGAATAAATGAATGAAAGGAATATACGAATGAATGGGAATGAATAAATGAAGGGAATGAATTGAATGAAAGGAATAAGGGGAATGAATGAATGATGGGAATGAGTGAATGAAGGGAATGAATGAATGAAGGGAACGAATGAACGAAGGGAATGAATGATTGAAGGGAATGTAAGAATGAAGCGAATGAACGGATGAAGGAAACGAATGAATGAAGGGAATGAATGAATGAAGGGAATGAAGGGAATGAAGGGAATGAAGGGAATGAAGGGAATGAAGGGAATGAAGAGAATGAGGGGAATAAATGAATGAAAGGAATGTACGAATGAATGGGAATGTATGAATGAAGGGAACGAATGAATGAATGAAGGGAACAAATGCATGAAGGGAATGAATGAATGAAGGGAATGTATGAACGAAGGGAACGGATGAATGAATGGAATGAAGAGAATGAGGGAATAAATGAATGAAAGGAATATACGAATGAATGGGAATGAATGAATGAAGGGAATGAATGAATGAATGAAGGGAACGAATGCATGAAGGGAATGAATGAATGAAGGGAATGTATGAACGAAGGGAATGTATGAACGAAGGGAATGAAGAGAATGAGGGAATAAATGAATGAAAGGAATATACGAATGAATGGGAATGAATGGATGAAGGAAACGAATGAATAAAGGGAATGAATGAATGAAGGGAACGAATAAATGGAGGGAATGAATGAAGGGAACGAATGAATGAAGAGAATGAATGAATGAGGGGAATGAATGAATGAAGGGAATGAATGAATGGAGCGAACGAATGAATGGAGGGAATGAATTAATGAAGGGAACGAATGAATGAAGAGAATGAATGAATGATGGGAATGAGTGAATGAAGGGAATGAATGAATGAAGGGAATGAATGAATGGAGCGAACGAATGAATGGAGGGAATGAATTAATGAAGGGAACGAATGAATGAAGAGAATGAATGAATGATGGGAATGAGTGAATGAAGGGAATGAATGAATGAAGGGAACGAATGAACGAAGGGGATGAATGGACGAAGGGAATGAATGATTGAAGGGAATGTAAGAATGAAGCGAACGAACGGATGAAGGAAACGAATGAATGAAGGGAATGAGTGAATGAAGGGAATGAAGTGAATGAAGGGAATGAAGAGAATGAGGGGAATAAATGAATGAAAGGAATGTGCGAATGAATGGGAATGTATGAATGAAGGGAACGAATGCATGAAAGGAATGAATGAATGAAGGGAATGTATGTATGAAGGGAATGGATGAATGAAGGGAATGAAGAGAATGAGGGAATAAATGAATGAAAGGAATATACGAATGAATGGGAATGAATGAATGAAGGAAACGAATGAATAAAGGGAATGAATGAATGAAGGGAACGAATGAATGGAGGGAACAAATGAAGGGAACGAATGAATGAAGAGAATGAATGAATGAGGGGAATGAATGAATGAAGGGAATGAATGAATGGAGCGAACGAATGAATGGAGGGAATGAATTAATGAAGGGAACGAATGAATGAAGAGAATGAATGAATGATGGGAATGAGTGAATGAAGGGAATGAATGAATGAAGGGAACGAATGAACGAAGGGAATGAGTGATTGAAGTGAATGTAAAAAGGCGAATGAACGGATGAAGGAAACGAATGAATGAAGGGAATGAATGGATGAAGGTAATGAAGGGAATGAAGGGAATGAAGAGAATGAGGGGAATAAATAAATGAAAGGAATGTACGAATGAATGGGAATGTATGAATGAAGGGAACGAATGAATGAATGAAGGGAATGAATGCATGAAGGGAATGAATGAATGAAGGGAATGTATGAATGAAGGGAATGGATGGATGAAGCGAATGAACGGATGAAGGAAACGAATGAATAAATGGAATGAATGAATGAAGGGAATGAAGGGAATGAAGAGAGTGAGGGGAATAATTGAATGAAAGGAATGTACGAATGAATGGGAATGTATGAATGAAGGGAACGAATGAATG
The DNA here is from genome assembly GCA_963576845.1 of Megachile leachella. Taxonomy (NCBI): domain Eukaryota; kingdom Metazoa; phylum Arthropoda; class Insecta; order Hymenoptera; family Megachilidae; genus Megachile; species Megachile leachella. Next base: position 26,800,318 of record OY756250.1, on the reverse strand, counting down.
AATGAAGGGAACAAATGCATGAAGGGAATGAATGAATGAAGGGAATGTATGAACGAAGGGAATGGATGAATGAATGGAATGAAGAGAATGAGGGAATAAATGAATGAAAGGAATATACGAATGAATGGGAATGAATAAATGAAAGGAATGAATTGAATGAAAGGAATGAGGGGAATGAATGAATGATGGGAATGAGTGAATGAAGGGAATGAATGAATGAAGGGAACGAATGAACGAAGGGAATGAATGATTGAAGGGAATGTAAGAATGAAGCGAATGAAGGGAATGAATGAATGAAGGGAATGAAGGGAATGAAGAGAATGAGGGGAATAAATGAATGAAAGGAATGTACGAATGAATGAGAATGTATGAATGAAGGGAACAAATGCATGAAGGGAATGAATGAATGAAGGGAATGTATGAACGAAGGGAACGGACGAATGAATGGAATGAAGAGAATGAGGGAATAAATGAATGAAAGGAATATACGAATGAATGGGAATGAATGAATGAAGGGAATGAATGAATGAATGAAGGGAACGAATGCATGAAGGGAATGAATGAATGAAGGGAATGAATGAATGAAGGGAATGAAGAGAATGAGGGGAATGAATGAATGAAAGGAACATAAGAATGAATGGGAATGTACGAATGAAGGGAACGAATGAATGGAGGGAATGGATGAATGAATGAAGGGAATGTATGAATGAAGTGAGTGAATGAATGAAGGTGATATATGAATGAAGGAAATGAATAAATGAAGGGAATGAATTGACTGAATGGAATGAGGGGAATGAATGAATGATTGGACGAGTGAATGAAGGGAATGAATGAATGAAGGGAACGAATGAACGAAGGGGATGAATGAACGAAGGGAATGAATGATTGAAGGGAATGTAATAATGAAGGGAATGTATAAATGATTTGAGTGAATGAAGGGAATGCATGAACGTAGGGAATGAATGATTGAAGTGAATGTAAAAAGGCGAATGAACGGATGAAGGAAACGAATGAATGAAGGGAATGAATGGATGAAGGTAATGAAGGGAATGAAGGGAATGAAGAGAATGAGGGGAATAAATGAATGAAAGGAATCTACGAATGAATGGGAATGTATGAATGAAGGGAACGAATGAATGAATGAAGGGAATGAAGGGAATGAGGGGAATAAATGAATGAAAGGAATGTACGAATGAATAGGAATGTATGAATGAAGGGAACGAATGAATGAATGAAGGGAACAAATGCATGAAGGGAATGAATGAATGAAGGGAATGTATGAACGAAGGGAATGGACGAATGAATGGAATGAAGAGAATGAGGGAATAAATGAATGAAAGGAATATACGAATGAATGGGAATGAATAAATGAAGGGAATGAATTGAATGAAAGGAATAAGGGGAATGAATGAATGATGGGAATGAGTGAATGAAGGGAATGAATGAATGAAGGGAACGAATGAACGAAGGGAATGTATGAACGAAGGGAATGAAGAGAATGAGGGAATAAATGAATGAAAGGAATATACGAATGAATGGGAATGAATGGATGAAGGAAACGAATGAATAAAGGGAATGAATGAATGAAGGGAACGAATAAATGGAGGGAATGAATGAAGGGAACGAATGAATGAAGAGAATGAATGAATGAGGGGAATGAATGAATGAAGGGAATGAATGAATGGAGCGAACGAATGAATGGAGGGAATGAATTAATGAAGGGAACGAATGAATGAAGAGAATGAATGAATGATGGGAATGAGTGAATGAAGGGAATGAATGAATGAAGGGAACGAATGAACGAAGGGGATGAATGAACGAAGGGAATGAATGATTGAAGGGAATGTAAGAATGAAGCGAACGAACGGATGAAGGAAACGAATGAATGAAGGGAATGAAGTGAATGAAGGGAATGAAGAGAATGAGGGGAATAAATGAATGAAAGGAATGTGCGAATGAATGGGAATGTATGAATGAAGGGAACGAATGAATGAATGAAGGGAACGAATGCATGAAAGGAATTAATGAATGAAGGGAATGTATGTATGAAGGGAATGGATGAATGAAGGGAATGAAGAGAATGAGGGAATAAATGAATGAAAGGAATATACGAATGAATGGGAATGAATGAATGAAGGAAACGAATGAATAAAGGGAATGAATGAATGAAGGGAACGAATGAATGGAGGGAATGAATGAAGGGAACGAATGAATGAAGAGAATGAATGAATGAGGGGAATGAATGAATGAAGGGAATGAATGAATGGAGCGAACGAATGAATGGAGGGAATGAATTAATGAAGGGAACGAATGAATGGAGGGAATGAATGAAGGGAACGAATGAATGAAGAGAATGAATGAATGAGGGGAATGAATGAATGAAGGGAATGAATGAATGGAGCGAACGAATGAATGGAGGGAATGAATTAATGAAGGGAACGAATGAATGAAGAGAATGAATGAATGATGGGAATGAGTGAATGAAGGGAATGAATGAATGAAGGGAACGAATGAACGAAGGGAATGAATGATTGAAGTGAATGTAAAAAGGCGAATGAACGGATGAAGGAAACGAATGAATGAAGGGAATGAATGGATGAAGGTAATGAAGGGAATGAAGGGAATGAAGAGAATGAGGGGAATAAATGAATGAAAGGAATGTACGAATGAATGGGAATGTATGAATGAAGGGAACGAATGAATGAATGACGGGAACAAATGCATGAAGGGAATGAATGAATGAAGGGAATGTATGAACGAAGGGAATGGATGAATGAATGGAATGAAGAGAATGAGGGAATAAATGAATGAAAGGAATATGCGAATGAATGGGAATGAATAAATGAAAGGAATGAATTGAATGAAAGGAATGAGGGGAATGAATGAATGATGGGAATGAGTGAATGAAGGGAATGAATGAATGAAGGGAACGAATGAACGAAGGGAATGAATGATTGAAGGGAATATCAGAATGAAGCGAATGAACGGATGAAGGAAACGAATGAATGAAGGGAATGAATGAATGAAGGGAATGAAGGGAATGAAGGGAATGAAGAGAATGAGGGGAATAAATGAGTGAAAGGAATGTACGAATGAATGGGAATGTATGAATGAAGGGAAGGAATGAATGAATGAAGGGAACGAATGCATGAAGGGAATGAATGAATGAAGGGAACGTATGAATGAAGGGAACGAATGAACGAAGGGGATGAATGAACGGAGGGAATGAATGATTGAAGGGAATGTAATTATGAAGGGAATGTATAAATGATTTGAGTGGATGAAGGGAATGTATGAACGAAGGGAATGGATGAATGAATGGAATGAAGAGAATGAGGGAATAAATGAATGAAAGGAATATACGAATGAATGGGAATGAATAAATGAAAGGAATGAATTGAATGAAAGGAATGAGGGGAATGAATGAATGATGGGAATGAGTGAATGAAGGGAATGAATGAATGAAGGGAACGAATGAACGAAGGGAATGAATGATTGAAGGGAATGTAAGAATGAAGCGAATGAACGGATGAAGGAAACGAATGAATGGAGGGAATGAATTAATGAAGGGAACGAATGAATGATGGGAATGAATGAATGAAGGGAATGAAGAGAATGAGGGGAATGAATGAATGAAAGGAATGTACGAATGAATAGGAATGTATGAATGAAGGGAACGAATGAATGGAGGGAATGGATGAATGAATGAGTGAAGGTAATGTATGAATGGAGGGAATGAATAAATGAAGGGAATGAATTGAATGAAAGGAATGAGGGGAATGAATGAATGATGGGAATGAGTGAGTGAAGGGAGTGAATGAGTGAAGGGAACGAATGAACGAAGGGAATGAATGAATGAAGGGAATGAATGAATGAATGAAGGGAACGAATGCATGAAGGGAATGAATGAATGAAGGAAATGAGTGAATGAAGGGAATGAAGAGAATGAGGGGAATGAATGAATGAAAGGAACATAAGAATGAATGGGAATGTACGAATGAAGGGAACGAATGAATGGAGGGAATGGATGAATGAATGAAGGGAATGTGTGAATGAAGTGAGTGAATGAATGAAGGTGATATATGAATGAAGGAAATGAATAAATGAAGGGAATGAATTGACTGAATGGAATGAGGGGAATGAATGAATGATTGGACGAGTGAATGAAGGGAATGAATGAATGAAGGGAACGAATGAACGAAGGGGATGAATGAACGAAGGGAATGAATGATTGAAGGGAATGTAATAATGAAGGGAATGTATAAATGATTTGAGTGAATGAAGGGAATGGATGAACGTAGGGAATGAATGATTGAAGTGAATGTAAAAAGGCGAATGAACGGATGAAGGAAACGAATGAATGAAGGGAATGAATGGATGAAGGTAATGAAGGGAATGAAGGGAATGAAGAGAATGAGGGGAATAAATGAATGAAAGGAATCTACGAATGAATGGGAATGTATGAATGAAGGGAACGAATGAATGAATGAAGGGAATGAATGCATGAAGGGAATGAAGAGAATGAGGGGAATAAATGAATGAAAGGAATGTACGAATGAATAGAAATGTATGAATGAAGGGAACGAATGAATGAATGAAGGGAACAAATGCATGAAGGGAATGAATGAATGAAGGGAATGAAGGGAATGAAGGGAATGAAGGGAATGAAGGGAATGAAGGGAATGAAGAGAATGAGGGGAATAAATGAATGAAAGGAATGTACGTATGAATGGGAATGTATGAATGAAGGGAATGAATGAATGAATGAAGGGAACGAATGCATGAAGGGAATGAATGAATGAAGGGAATGTATGAACGAAGGGAATGTATGAACGAAGGGAATGAAGAGAATGAGGGAATAAATGAATGAAAGGAATATACGAATGAATGGGAATGAATGGATGAAGGAAACGAATGAATAAAGGGAATGAATGAATGAAGGGAACGAATGAATGAAGAGAATGAATGAATGAGGGGAATGAATGAATGAAGGGAATGAATGAATGGAGCGAACGAATGAATGGAGGGAATGAATTAATGAAGGGAACGAATGAATGAAGAGAATGAATGAATGATGGGAGTGAGTGAATGAAGGGAATGAATGAATGAAGGGAATGAATGAATGGAGCGAACGAATGAATGGAGGGAATGAATTAATGAAGGGAACGAATGAATGAAGAGAATGAATGAATGATGGGAATGAGTGAATGAAGGGAATGAATGAATGAAGGGAACGAATGAACGAAGGGGATGAATGAACGAAGGGAATGAATGATTGAAGGGAATGTAAGAATGAAGCGAACGAACGGATGAAGGAAACGAATGAATGAAGGGAATGAGTGAATGAAGGGAATGAAGTGAATGAAGGGAATGAAGAGAATGAGGGGAATAAATGAATGAAAGGAATGTGCGAATGAATGGGAATGTATGAATGAAGGGAACGAATGAATGAATGAAGGGAACGAATGCATGAAAGGAATGAATGAATGAAGGGAATGTATGTATGAAGGGAATGGATGAATGAAGGGAATGAAGAGAATGAGGGAATAAATGAATGAAAGGAATATACGAATGAATGGGAATGAATGAATGAAGGAAACGAATGAATAAAGGGAATGAATGAATGAAGGGAACGAATGAATGGAGGGAATGAATGAAGGGAACGAATGAATGAAGAGAATGAATGAATGAGGGGAATGAATGAATGAAGGGAATGAATGAATGGAGCGAACGAATGAATGGAGGGAATGAATTAATGAAGGGAACGAATGAATGAAGAGAATGAATGAATGAGGGGAATGAATGAATGAAGGGAATGAATGAATGGAGCGAACGAATGAATGGAGGGAATGAATTAATGAAGGGAACGAATGAATGAAGAGAATGAATGAATGATGGGAATGAGTGAATGAAGGGAATGAATGAATGAAGGGAACGAATGAACGAAGGGAATGAATGATTGAAGTGAATGTAAAAAGGCGAATGAACGGATGAAGGAAACGAATGAATGAAGGGAATGAATGAATGAAGGGAATGAAGGGAATGAAGGGAATGAAGAGAATGAGGGGAATAAATGAGTGAAAGGAATGTACGAATGAATGGGAATGTATGAATGAAGGGAAGGAATGAATGAATGAAGGGAACGAATGCATGAAGGGAATGAATGAATGAAGGGAATGTATGAATGAAGGGAACGAATGAACGAAGGGGATGAATCATTGAAGGGAATGTAAGAACGAAGCGAATGAACGGATGAAGGAAACGAATGAATGAAGGGAATGAGTGAATGAAGGGAATGAAGTGAATGAAGGGAATGAAGAGAATGAGGGGAATAAATGAATGAAAGGAATGTGCGAATGAATGGGAATGTATGAATGAAGGGAACGGATGAATGAATGAAGGGAACGAATGCATGAAAGGAATGAATGAATGAAGGGAACGAATGAACGAAGGGAATGAATGATTGAAGTGAATGTAAAAAGGCGAATGAACGGATGAAGGAAACGAATGAATGAAGGGAATGAATGGATGAAGGTAATGAAGGGAATGAAGGGAATGAAGAGAATGAGGGGAATAAATGAATGAAAGGAATGTACGAATGAATGGGAATGTATGAATGAAGGGAACGAATGAATGAATGAAGGGAATGAATGCATGAAGGGAACGAATGAATGAAGGGAATGAATGAATGAAGGGAATGAAGAGAATGAGGGGAATGAATGAATGAAAGGAATGTACGAATGAATAGGAATGTATGAATGAAGGGAACGAATGAATGGAGGGAATGGATGAATGAATGAGTGAAGGTAATGTATGAATGGAGGGAATGAATAAATGAAGGGAATGAATTGAATGAAAGGAATGAGGGGAATGAATGAATGATGGGAATGAGTGAGTGAAGGGAGTGAATGAGTGAAGGGAACGAATGAACGAAGGGAATGAATGAATGAAGGGAATGAATGAATGAATGAAGGGAACGAATGCATGAAGGGAATGAATGAATGAAGGAAATGAGTGAATGAAGGGAATGAAGAGAATGAGGGGAATGAATGAATGAAAGGAACATAAGAATGAATGGGAATGTACGAATGAAGGGAACGAATGAATGGAGGGAATGGATGAATGAATGAAGGGAATGTGTGAATGAAGTGAGTGAATGAATGAAGGTGATATATGAATGAAGGAAATGAATAAATGAAGGGAATGAATTGACTGAATGGAATGAGGGGAATGAATGAATGATTGGACGAGTGAATGAAGGGAATGAATGAATGAAGGGAACGAATGAACGAAGGGGATGAATGAACGAAGGGAATGAATGATTGAAGGGAATGTAATAATGAAGGGAATGTATAAATGATTTGAGTGAATGAAGGGAATGAATGAACGTAGGGAATGAATGATTGAAGTGAATGTAAAAAGGCGAATGAACGGATGAAGGAAACGAATGAATGAAGGGAATGAATGGATGAAGGTAATGAAGGGAATGAAGGGAATGAAGAGAATGAGGGGAATAAATGAATGAAAGGAATCTACGAATGAATGGGAATGTATGAATGAAGGGAACGAATGAATGAATGAAGGGAATGAATGCATGAAGGGAATGAAGAGAATGAGGGGAATAAATGAATGAAAGGAATGTACGAATGAATGGGAATGTATGAATGAAGGGAACGAATGAATGAATGAAGGGAATGAATGCATGAAGGGAATGAAGAGAATGAGGGGAATAAATGAATGAAAGGAATGTACGAATGAATGGGAATGTATGAATGAAGGGAACGAATGAATGAATGAAGGGAACAAATGCATGAAGGGAATGAAGGAATGAAGGGAATGTATGAACGAAGGAAATGGATGAATGAATGGAATGAAGAGAATGAGGGGAATAAATGAATGAAAGGAATGTACGAATGAATGGGAATGTATGAATGAAGGGAACGAATGAATGAATGAAGGGAACAAATGCATGAAGGGAATGAAGGAATGAAGGGAATGTATGAACGAAGGAAATGGATGAATGAATGGAATGAAGAGAATGAGGGAATAAATGAATGAAAGGAATATACGAATGAATGGGAATGAATAAATGAAGGGAATGAATTGAATGAAAGGAATGAGGGGAATGAATGAATGATGGGAATGAGTGAATGAAGGGAATGAATGAATGAAGGGAACGAATGAACGAAGGGTATGAATGATTGAAGGGAATGTAAGAATGAAGCGAATGAACGGGTGAAGGAAACGAATGAATGAAGGGAATGAATGTACGAAGGGAATGAATGAATGAAGGGAATGTATGAACGAAGGGAACGGATGAATGAATGGAATGAAGAGAATGAGGGAATAAATGAATGAAAGGAATATACGAATGAATGGGAATGAATGAATGAAGGTAATGAATGAATGAATGAAGGGAACGAATGCATGAAGGGAATGAATGAATGAAGGGAATGAATGAATGAAGGGAATGAAGAGAATGAGGGGAATGGATGAATGAAAGGAACATAAGAATGAATGGGAATGTACGAATGAAGCGAACGAATGAATGGAGGGAATGGATGAATGAATGAAGGGAATGTATGAATAAAGTGAGTGAATGAATGAAGGTGATATATGAATGAAGGAAATGAATAAATGAAGGGAATGAATTGAATGAATGGAATGAGGGGAATGAATGAATGATGGGAATGAGTGAATGAAGGGAACGAATGAACGAAGGGGATGAATGTACGAAGGGAATGAATGATTGAAGGGAATGTAATAATGAAGGGAATGTATGAATGATTTGAGTGAATGAAGGGAATGAATGAACAAAGGGAATGCATGAATGAAGGGAATGTATGAACGAAGGGAATGGATGAATGAATGGAATGAAGAGAATGAGGGAATAAATGAATGAAAGGAATATACGAATGAATGGGAATGAATGAATGAAGGGAATGAATGAATGGAGGGAACGAATGAATGGAGGGAATGAATTAATGAAGGGAACGAATGAATGCAGGGAATGAATGAATGAAGGGAATGAAGAGAATGAGGGGAATAAATGAATGAAAGGAATGTGCGAATGAATGGGAATGTATGAATGAAGGGAACGAATGAATGAATGAAGGGAACGAATGCATGAAAGGAATGAATGAATGAAGGGAATGTATGTATGAAGGGAATGGATGAATGAAGGGAATGAAGAGAATGAGGGAATAAATGAATGAAAGGAATATACGAATGAATCGGAATGAATGAATGAAGGAAACGAATGAATAAAGGGAATGAATGAATGAAGGGAACGAATGAATGGAGGGAATGAATGAAGGGAACGAATGAATGAAGAGAATGAATGAATGAGGGGAATGAATGAATGAAGGGAATGAATGAATGGAGCGAACGAATGAATGGAGGGAATGAATGAATGAAGGGAACGAATGAACGAAGGGAATGAATGATTGAAGTGAATGTAAAAAGGCGAATGAACGGATGAAGGAAACGAATGAATGAAGGGAATGAATGGATGAAGGTAATGAAGGGAATGAAGGGAATGAATAGAATGAGGGGAATAAATGAATGAAAGGAATGTACGAATGAATGGGAATGTATGAATGAAGGGAACGAATGAATGAATGAAGGGAATGAATGCATGAAGGGAATGAATGAATGAAGGGAATGTATGAATGAAGGGAATGGATGGATGAAGCGAATGAACGGATGAAGGAAACGAATGAATAAAGGGAATGAATGAATGAAGGGAATGAAGGGAATGAAGGGAATGAAGAGAATGAGGAGAATAAATGAATGAAAGGAATGTACGAATGAATGGGAATGTATGAATGAAGGGAACGAATGAATGAATGAAGGGAACAAATGCATGAAGGGAATGAATGAATGAAGGGAATGTATGAACGAAGGGAATGGATGAATGAATGGAATGAAGAGAATGAGGGAATAAATGAATGAAAGGAATATACGAATGAATGGGAATGAATGAATGAAAGGAATGAATGAATGAATGAAGGGAACGAATGCATGAAGGGAATGAATGAATGAAGGGAATGTATGAACGAAGGGAATGTATGAACGAAGGGAATGAAGAGAATGAGGGAATAAATGAATGAAAGGAATATACGAATGAATGGGAATGAATGGATGAAGGAAACGAATGAATAAAGGGAATGAATGAATGAAGGGAACGAATAAATGGAGGGAATGAATGAAGGGAACGAATGAATGAAGAGAATGAATGAATGAGGGGAATGAATGAATGAAGGGAATGAATGAATGGAGCGAACGAATGAATGGAGGGAATGAATTAATGAAGGGAACGAATGAATGAAGAGAATGAATGAATGAAGAGAATGAATGAATGAGGGGAATGAATGAATGAAGGAAACGAATGAATGAAGGGAATGAATGGATGAAGGTAATGAAGGGAATGAAGGGAATGAAGAGAATGAGGGGAATAAATGAATGAAAGGAATGTACGAATGAATGGGAATGTATGAATGAAGGGAATGGATGAATGAATGGAATGAAGAGAATGAGGGAATAAATGAATGAAAGGAATATACGAATGAATGGGAATGAATAAATGAAGGGAATGAATTGAATGAAAGGAATGAGGGGAATGAATGAATGATGGGAATGATTGAATGAAGGGAATGAATGAATGAAGGGAATGAATGAATGGAGCGAACGAATGAATGGAGGGAATGAATTAATGAAGGGAACGAATGAATGAAGAGAATGAATGAATGATGGGAATGAGTGAATGTAGGGAATGAATGAATGAAGGGAACGAATGAACGAAGGGGATGAATGAACGAAGGCAATGAATGATTGAAGGGAATGTAAGAATGAAGCGAATGAACGGATGAAGGAAACGAATGAATGAAGGGAATGAGTGAATGAAGGGAATGAAGTGAATGAAGGGAATGAAGAGAATGAGGGAAATAAATGAATGAAAGGAATGTGCGAATGAATGGGAATGTATGAATGAAGGGAACGGATGAATGAATGAAGGGAACGAATGCATGAAAGGAATGAATGAATGAAGGGAATGAATGAATGAAGGAAACGGATGAATGAATGGAATGAAGAGAATGAGGGAATAAATGAATGAAAGGAATATACGAATGAATGGGAATGAATGAATGAAGGTAATGAATGAATGAATGAAGGGAACGAATGCATGAAGGGAATGAATGAATGAAGGGAATGTATGAACGAAGGGAACGGATGAATGAATGGAATGAAGAGAATGAGGGAATAAATGAATGAAAGGAATATACGAATGAATGGGAATGAATGAATGAAGGTAATGAATGAATGAATGAAGGGAACGAATGCATGAAGGGAATGAATGAATGAAGGGAATGAATGAATGAAGGGAATGAAGAGAATGAGGGGAATGGATGAATGAAAGGAACATAAGAATGAATGGGAATGTACGAATGAAGGGAACGAATGAATGGAGGGAATGGATGAATGTACGAAGGGAATGAATGATTGAAGGGAATGTAATAATGAAGGGAATGTATGAATGATTTGAGTGAATGAAGGGAATGAATGAACGAAGGGAATGAATGAATGAAGGGAATGTATGAACGAAGGGAATGGATGAATGAATGGAATGAAGAGAATGAGGGAATAAATGAATGAAAGGAATATACGAATGAATGGGAATGAATGAATGAAGGGAATGAATGAATGGAGGGAACGAATGAATGGATGGAATGTATTAATGTAGGGAACGAATGAATGTAGGGAATGAATGAATGAAGGGAATGAAGAGAATGAGGGGAATAAATGAATGAAAGGAATGTGCGAATGAATGGGAATGTATGAATGAAGGGAACGAATGAATGAATGAAGGGAACGAATGCATGAAAGGAATGAATGAATGAAGGGAATGTATGTATGAAGGGAATGGATGAATGAAGGGAATGAAGAGAATGAGGGAATAAATGAATGAAAGGAATATACGAATGAATCGGAATGAATGAATGAAGGAAACGAATGAATAAAGGGAATGAATGAATGAAGGGAACGAATGAATGGAGGGAATGAATGAAGGGAACGAATGAATGAAGAGAATGAATGAATGAGGGGAATGAATGAATGAAGGGAATGAATGAATGGAGCGAACGAATGAATGGAGGGAATGAATTAATGAAGGGAACGAATGAATGAAGAGAATGAATGAATGATGGGAATGAGTGAATGAAGGGAATGAATTAATGAAGGGAACGAATGAATGAAGAGAATGAATGAATGATGGGAATGAGTGAATGAAGGGAATGAATGAATGAAGGGAACGAATGAATGAATGAAGGGAATGAATGCATGAAGGGAATGAAGAGAATGAGGGGAATAAATGAATGAAAGGAATCTACGAATGAATGGGAATGTATGAATGAAGGGAAGGAATGAATGAATGAAGGGAACGAATGCATGAAGGGAATGAATGAATGAAGGGAATGTATGAACGAAGGGAACGGATGAATGAATGGAATGAAGAGAATGAGGGAATAAATGAATGAAAGGAATATACGAATGAATGGGAATGAATGAATGAAGGTAATGAATGAATGAATGAAGGGAACGAATGCATGAAGGGAATGAATGAATGAAGGGAATGAATGAATGAAGGGAATGAAGAGAATGAGGGGAATGGATGAATGAAAGGAACATAAGAATGAATGGGAATGTACGAATGAAGGGAACGAATGAATGGAGGGAATGGATGAATGTACGAAGGGAATGAATGATTGAAGGGAATGTAATAATGAAGGGAATGTATGAATGATTTGAGTGAATGAAGGGAATGAATGAACGAAGGGAATGAATGAATGAAGGGAATGTATGAACGAAGGGAATGGATGAATGAATGGAATGAAGAGAATGAGGGAATAAATGAATGAAAGGAATATACGAATGAATGGGAATGAATGAATGAAGGGAATGAATGAATGGAGGGAACGAATGAATGGATGGAATGTATTAATGTAGGGAACGAATGAATGTAGGGAATGAATGAATGAAGGGAATGAAGAGAATGAGGGGAATAAATGAATGAAAGGAATGTGCGAATGAATGGGAATGTATGAATGAAGGGAACGAATGAATGAATGAAGGGAACGAATGCATGAAAGGAATGAATGAATGAAGGGAATGTATGTATGAAGGGAATGGATGAATGAAGGGAATGAAGAGAATGAGGGAATAAATGAATGAAAGGAATATACGAATGAATCGGAATGAATGAATGAAGGAAACGAATGAATAAAGGGAATGAATGAATGAAGGGAACGAATGAATGGAGGGAATGAATGAAGGGAACGAATGAATGAAGAGAATGAATAAATGAGGGGAATGAATGAATGAAGGGAATGAATGAATGGAGCGAACGAATGAATGGAGGGAATGAATGAATGAAGGGAACGAATGAACGAAGGGAATGAATGATTGAAGTGAATGTAAAAAGGCGAATGAACGGATGAAGGAAACGAATGAATGAAGGGAATGAATGGATGAAGGTAATGAAGGGAATGAAGGGAATGAATAGAATGAGGGGAATAAATGAATGAAAGGAATGTACGAATGAATGGGAATGTATGAATGAAGGGAACGAATGAATGAATGAAGGGAATGAATGCATGAAGGGAATGAATGAATGAAGGGAATGTATGAATGAAGGGAATGGATGGATGAAGCGAATGAACGGATGAAGGAAACGAATGAATAAAGGGAATGAATGAATGAAGGGAATGAAGGGAATGAATAGAATGAGGGGAATAAATGAATGAAAGGAATGTACGAATGAATGGGAATGTATGAATGAAGGGAACGAATGAATGAATGAAGGGAACAAATGCATGAAGGGAATGAATGAATGAAGGGAATGTATGAACGAAGGGAATGGATGAATGAATGGAATGAAGAGAATGAGGGAATAAATGAATGAAAGGAATATACGAATGAATGGGAATGAATAAATGAAAGGAATGAATTGAATGAAAGGAATGAGGGGAATGAATGAATGATGGGAATGAGTGAATGAAGGGAATGAATGAATGAAGGGAACGAATGAACGAAGGGAATGAATGATTGAAGGGAATGTAAGAATGAAGCGAATGAACGGATGAAGGAAACGAATGAATGAAGGGAATGAATGAATGAAGGGAATGAAGGGAATGAAGGGAATGAAGAGAATGAGGGGAATAAATGAATGAAAGGAATGTACGAATGAATGGGAATGTATGAATGAAGGGAAGGAATGAATGAATGAAGGGAACGAATGCATGAAGGGAATGAATGAATGAAGGGAATGTATGAATGAAGGGAACGAATGAACGAAGGGGATGAATGAACGAAGGGAATGAATGATTGAAGGGAATGTAAGAATGAAGCGAATTGACGGATGAAGGAAACGAATGAATGAAGGGAATGAAGTGAATGAAGGGAATGAAGAGAATGAGGGAATAAATGAGTGAAAGGAATATACGAATGAATGGGAATGAATGAATGAAGGGAACGAATGAATGGAGGGAATGAATGAAGGAAACGAATGAATGAAGAGAATGAATGAATGAGGGGAATGAATGAATGAAGGGAATCAATGAATGGAGCGAACGACTGAATGGAGGGAATGAATTAATGAAGGGAACGAATGAATGAAAAGAATGAATGAATGAAGAGAATGAATGAATGAGGGGAATGAATGAATGAAGGAAACGAATGAATGAAGGGAATGAATGGATGAAGGTAATGAAGGGAATGAAGGGAATGAAGAGAATGAGGGGAATAAATGAATGAAAGGAATGTACGAATGAATGGGAATGTATGAATGAAGGGAATGGATGAATGAATGGAATGAAGAGAATGAGGGAATAAATGAATGAAAGGAATATACGAATGAATGGGAATGAATAAATGAAGGGAATGAATTGAATGAAAGGAATGAGGGGAATGAATGAATGATGGGAATGATTGAATGAAGGGAATGAATGAATGAAGGGAATGAATGAATGGAGCGAACGAATGAATGGAGGGAATGAATTAATGAAGGGAACGAATGAATGAAGAGAATGAATGAATGATGGGAATGAGTGAATGTAGGGAATGAATGAATGAAGGGAACGAATGAACGAAGGGGATGAATGAACGAAGGCAATGAATGATTGAAGGGAATGTAAGAATGAAGCGAATGAACGGATGAAGGAAACGAATGAATGAAGGGAATGAGTGAATGAAGGGAATGAAGTGAATGAAGGGAATGAAGAGAATGAGGGAAATAAATGAATGAAAGGAATGTGCGAATGAATGGGAATGTATGAATGAAGGGAACGGATGAATGAATGAAGGGAACGAATGCATGAAAGGAATGAATGAATGAAGGGAATGAATGAATGAAGGAAACGAATGAATAAAGGGAATGAATGAATGAAGGGAACGAATGAATGGAGGGAATGAATGAAGGGAACGAATGAATGAAGAGAATGAATGAATGAGGGGAATGAATGAATGAAGGGAATGAATGAATGGAGCGAACGAATGAATGGAGGGAATGAATTAATGAAGGGAACGAATGAATGAAGAGAATGAATGAATGATGGGAATGAGTGAATGAAGGGAATGAATGAATGAAGGGAACGAATGAATGAATGAAGGGAATGAATGCATGAAGGGAATGAAGAGAATGAGGGGAATAAATGAATGAAAGGAATGTACGAATGAATGGGAATGTATGAATGAAGGGAAGGAATGAATGAATGAAGGGAACGAATGCATGAAGGGAATGAATGAATGAAGGGAATGTATGAATGAAGGGAACGAATGAACGAAGGGGATGAATGAACGAAGGGAATGAGTGATTGAAGGGAATGTAATTATGAAGGGAATGTATAAATGATTTGAGTGGATGAAGGGAATGAATGAACGAGGGGAATGAATGATTGAAGGGAATGTAAGAATGAAGCGAATGAACGGATGAAGGAAACGAATGAATGAAGGGAATGAAGTGAATGAAGGGAATGAAGAGAATGAGGGGAATAAATGAATGAAAGGAATGTGCGAATGAATGGGAATGTATGAATGAAGGGAACGAATGCATGAAAGGAATGAATGAATGAAGGGAATATATGTATGAAGGGAATGGGTGAATGAAGGGAATGAAGAGAATGAGGGAATAAATGAGTGAAAGGAATATACGAATGAATGGGAATGAATGAATGAAGGGAACGAATGAACGGAGGGAATGAATGAAGGGAACGAATGAATGAAGAGAATGAATGAATGAGGGGAATGAATGAATGAAGGGAATGAATGAATGGAGCGAACGACTGAATGGAGGGAATGAATTAATGAAGGGAACGAATGAATGAAGAGAATGAATGAATGAAGAGAATGAATGAATGAGGGGAATGAATGAATGAAGGAAACGAATGAATGAAGGGAATGAATGGATGAAGGTAATGAAGGGAATGAAGGGAATGAAGAGAATGAGGGGAATAAATGAATGAAAGGAATGTACGAATGAATGGGAATGTATGAATGAAGGGAATGGATGAATGAATGGAATGAAGAGAATGAGGGAATAAATGAATGAAAGGAATATACGAATGAATGGGAATGAATAAATGAAGGGAATGAATTGAATGAAAGGAATGAGGGGAATGAATGAATGATGGGAATGATTGAATGAAGGGAATGAATGAATGAAGGGAATGAATGAATGGAGCGAACGAATGAATGGAGGGAATGAATTAATGAAGGGAACGAATGAATGAAGAGAATGAATGAATGATGGGAATGAGTGAATGTAGGGAATGAATGAATGAAGGGAACGAATGAACGAAGGGGATGAATGAACGAAGGCAATGAATGATTGAAGGGAATGTAAGAATGAAGCGAATGAACGGATGAAGGAAACGAATGAATGAAGGGAATGAGTGAATGAAGGGAATGAAGTGAATGAAGGGAATGAAGAGAATGAGGGAAATAAATGAATGAAAGGAATGTGCGAATGAATGGGAATGTATGAATGAAGGGAACGGATGAATGAATGAAGGGAACGAATGCATGAAAGGAATGAATGAATGAAGGGAATGAATGAATGAAGGAAACGGATGAATGAATGGAATGAAGAGAATGAGGGAATAAATGAATGAAAGGAATATACGAATGAATGGGAATGAATGAATGAAGGTAATGAATGAATGAATGAAGGGAACGAATGCATGAAGGGAATGAATGAATGAAGGGAATGTATGAACGAAGGGAACGGATGAATGAATGGAATGAAGAGAATGAGGGAATAAATGAATGAAAGGAATATACGAATGAATGGGAATGAATGAATGAAGGTAATGAATGAATGAATGAAGGGAACGAATGCATGAAGGGAATGAATGAATGAAGGGAATGAATGAATGAAGGGAATGAAGAGAATGAGGGGAATGGATGAATGAAAGGAACATAAGAATGAATGGGAATGTACGAATGAAGGGAACGAATGAATGGAGGGAATGGATGAATGTACGAAGGGAATGAATGATTGAAGGGAATGTAATAATGAAGGGAATGTATGAATGATTTGAGTGAATGAAGGGAATGAATGAACGAAGGGAATGAATGAATGAAGGGAATGTATGAACGAAGGGAATGGATGAATGAATGGAATGAAGAGAATGAGGGAATAAATGAATGAAAGGAATATACGAATGAATGGGAATGAATGAATGAAGGGAATGAATGAATGGAGGGAACGAATGAATGGATGGAATGTATTAATGTAGGGAACGAATGAATGTAGGGAATGAATGAATGAAGGGAATGAAGAGAATGAGGGGAATAAATGAATGAAAGGAATGTGCGAATGAATGGGAATGTATGAATGAAGGGAACGAATGAATGAATGAAGGGAACGAATGCATGAAAGGAATGAATGAATGAAGGGAATGTATGTATGAAGGGAATGGATGAATGAAGGGAATGAAGAGAATGAGGGAATAAATGAATGAAAGGAATATACGAATGAATCGGAATGAATGAATGAAGGAAACGAATGAATAAAGGGAATGAATGAATGAAGGGAACGAATGAATGGAGGGAATGAATGAAGGGAACGAATGAATGAAGAGAATGAATGAATGAGGGGAATGAATGAATGAAGGGAATGAATGAATGGAGCGAACGAATGAATGGAGGGAATGAATTAATGAAGGGAACGAATGAATGAAGAGAATGAATGAATGATGGGAATGAGTGAATGAAGGGAATGAATTAATGAAGGGAACGAATGAATGAAGAGAATGAATGAATGATGGGAATGAGTGAATGAAGGGAATGAATGAATGAAGGGAACGAATGAATGAATGAAGGGAATGAATGCATGAAGGGAATGAAGAGAATGAGGGGAATAAATGAATGAAAGGAATCTACGAATGAATGGGAATGTATGAATGAAGGGAAGGAATGAATGAATGAAGGGAACGAATGCATGAAGGGAATGAATGAATGAAGGGAATGTATGAACGAAGGGAACGGATGAATGAATGGAATGAAGAGAATGAGGGAATAAATGAATGAAAGGAATATACGAATGAATGGGAATGAATGAATGAAGGTAATGAATGAATGAATGAAGGGAACGAATGCATGAAGGGAATGAATGAATGAAGGGAATGAATGAATGAAGGGAATGAAGAGAATGAGGGGAATGGATGAATGAAAGGAACATAAGAATGAATGGGAATGTACGAATGAAGGGAACGAATGAATGGAGGGAATGGATGAATGTACGAAGGGAATGAATGATTGAAGGGAATGTAATAATGAAGGGAATGTATGAATGATTTGAGTGAATGAAGGGAATGAATGAACGAAGGGAATGAATGAATGAAGGGAATGTATGAACGAAGGGAATGGATGAATGAATGGAATGAAGAGAATGAGGGAATAAATGAATGAAAGGAATATACGAATGAATGGGAATGAATGAATGAAGGGAATGAATGAATGGAGGGAACGAATGAATGGATGGAATGTATTAATGTAGGGAACGAATGAATGTAGGGAATGAATGAATGAAGGGAATGAAGAGAATGAGGGGAATAAATGAATGAAAGGAATGTGCGAATGAATGGGAATGTATGAATGAAGGGAACGAATGAATGAATGAAGGGAACGAATGCATGAAAGGAATGAATGAATGAAGGGAATGTATGTATGAAGGGAATGGATGAATGAAGGGAATGAAGAGAATGAGGGAATAAATGAATGAAAGGAATATACGAATGAATCGGAATGAATGAATGAAGGAAACGAATGAATAAAGGGAATGAATGAATGAAGGGAACGAATGAATGGAGGGAATGAATGAAGGGAACGAATGAATGAAGAGAATGAATAAATGAGGGGAATGAATGAATGAAGGGAATGAATGAATGGAGCGAACGAATGAATGGAGGGAATGAATGAATGAAGGGAACGAATGAACGAAGGGAATGAATGATTGAAGTGAATGTAAAAAGGCGAATGAACGGATGAAGGAAACGAATGAATGAAGGGAATGAATGGATGAAGGTAATGAAGGGAATGAAGGGAATGAATAGAATGAGGGGAATAAATGAATGAAAGGAATGTACGAATGAATGGGAATGTATGAATGAAGGGAACGAATGAATGAATGAAGGGAATGAATGCATGAAGGGAATGAATGAATGAAGGGAATGTATGAATGAAGGGAATGGATGGATGAAGCGAATGAACGGATGAAGGAAACGAATGAATAAAGGGAATGAATGAATGAAGGGAATGAAGGGAATGAATAGAATGAGGGGAATAAATGAATGAAAGGAATGTACGAATGAATGGGAATGTATGAATGAAGGGAACGAATGAATGAATGAAGGGAACAAATGCATGAAGGGAATGAATGAATGAAGGGAATGTATGAACGAAGGGAATGGATGAATGAATGGAATGAAGAGAATGAGGGAATAAATGAATGAAAGGAATATACGAATGAATGGGAATGAATAAATGAAAGGAATGAATTGAATGAAAGGAATGAGGGGAATGAATGAATGATGGGAATGAGTGAATGAAGGGAATGAATGAATGAAGGGAACGAATGAACGAAGGGAATGAATGATTGAAGGGAATGTAAGAATGAAGCGAATGAACGGATGAAGGAAACGAATGAATGAAGGGAATGAATGAATGAAGGGAATGAAGGGAATGAAGGGAATGAAGAGAATGAGGGGAATAAATGAATGAAAGGAATGTACGAATGAATGGGAATGTATGAATGAAGGGAAGGAATGAATGAATGAAGGGAACGAATGCATGAAGGGAATGAATGAATGAAGGGAATGTATGAATGAAGGGAACGAATGAACGAAGGGGATGAATGAACGAAGGGAATGAATGATTGAAGGGAATGTAAGAATGAAGCGAATTGACGGATGAAGGAAACGAATGAATGAAGGGAATGAAGTGAATGAAGGGAATGAAGAGAATGAGGGAATAAATGAGTGAAAGGAATATACGAATGAATGGGAATGAATGAATGAAGGGAACGAATGAATGGAGGGAATGAATGAAGGAAACGAATGAATGAAGAGAATGAATGAATGAGGGGAATGAATGAATGAAGGGAATCAATGAATGGAGCGAACGACTGAATGGAGGGAATGAATTAATGAAGGGAACGAATGAATGAAAAGAATGAATGAATGAAGAGAATGAATGAATGAGGGGAATGAATGAATGAAGGAAACGAATGAATGAAGGGAATGAATGGATGAAGGTAATGAAGGGAATGAAGGGAATGAAGAGAATGAGGGGAATAAATGAATGAAAGGAATGTACGAATGAATGGGAATGTATGAATGAAGGGAACGAATGAATGAATGAAGGGAATGAATGCATGAAGGGAATGAAGAGAATGAGGGGAATAAATGAATGAAAGGAATGTACGAATGAATGGGAATGTATGAATGAAGGGAACGAATGAATGAATGAAGGGAACAAATGCATGAAGGGAATGAAGGAATGAAGGGAATGTATGAACGAAGGAAATGGATGAATGAATGGAATGAAGAGAATGAGGGGAATAAATGAATGAAAGGAATGTACGAATGAATGGGAATGTATGAATGAAGGGAACGAATGAATGAATGAAGGGAACAAATGCATGAAGGGAATGAAGGAATGAAGGGAATGTATGAACGAAGGAAATGGATGAATGAATGGAATGAAGAGAATGAGGGAATAAATGAATGAAAGGAATATACGAATGAATGGGAATGAATAAATGAAGGGAATGAATTGAATGAAAGGAATGAGGGGAATGAATGAATGATGGGAATGAGTGAATGAAGGGAATGAATGAATGAAGGGAACGAATGAACGAAGGGTATGAATGATTGAAGGGAATGTAAGAATGAAGCGAATGAACGGGTGAAGGAAACGAATGAATGAAGGGAATGAATGTACGAAGGGAATGAATGAATGAAGGGAATGTATGAACGAAGGGAACGGATGAATGAATGGAATGAAGAGAATGAGGGAATAAATGAATGAAAGGAATATACGAATGAATGGGAATGAATGAATGAAGGTAATGAATGAATGAATGAAGGGAACGAATGCATGAAGGGAATGAATGAATGAAGGGAATGAATGAATGAAGGGAATGAAGAGAATGAGGGGAATGGATGAATGAAAGGAACATAAGAATGAATGGGAATGTACGAATGAAGCGAACGAATGAATGGAGGGAATGGATGAATGAATGAAGGGAATGTATGAATAAAGTGAGTGAATGAATGAAGGTGATATATGAATGAAGGAAATGAATAAATGAAGGGAATGAATTGAATGAATGGAATGAGGGGAATGAATGAATGATGGGAATGAGTGAATGAAGGGAACGAATGAACGAAGGGGATGAATGTACGAAGGGAATGAATGATTGAAGGGAATGTAATAATGAAGGGAATGTATGAATGATTTGAGTGAATGAAGGGAATGAATGAACAAAGGGAATGCATGAATGAAGGGAATGTATGAACGAAGGGAATGGATGAATGAATGGAATGAAGAGAATGAGGGAATAAATGAATGAAAGGAATATACGAATGAATGGGAATGAATGAATGAAGGGAATGAATGAATGGAGGGAACGAATGAATGGAGGGAATGAATTAATGAAGGGAACGAATGAATGCAGGGAATGAATGAATGAAGGGAATGAAGAGAATGAGGGGAATAAATGAATGAAAGGAATGTGCGAATGAATGGGAATGTATGAATGAAGGGAACGAATGAATGAATGAAGGGAACGAATGCATGAAAGGAATGAATGAATGAAGGGAATGTATGTATGAAGGGAATGGATGAATGAAGGGAATGAAGAGAATGAGGGAATAAATGAATGAAAGGAATATACGAATGAATCGGAATGAATGAATGAAGGAAACGAATGAATAAAGGGAATGAATGAATGAAGGGAACGAATGAATGGAGGGAATGAATGAAGGGAACGAATGAATGAAGAGAATGAATGAATGAGGGGAATGAATGAATGAAGGGAATGAATGAATGGAGCGAACGAATGAATGGAGGGAATGAATGAATGAAGGGAACGAATGAACGAAGGGAATGAATGATTGAAGTGAATGTAAAAAGGCGAATGAACGGATGAAGGAAACGAATGAATGAAGGGAATGAATGGATGAAGGTAATGAAGGGAATGAAGGGAATGAATAGAATGAGGGGAATAAATGAATGAAAGGAATGTACGAATGAATGGGAATGTATGAATGAAGGGAACGAATGAATGAATGAAGGGAATGAATGCATGAAGGGAATGAATGAATGAAGGGAATGTATGAATGAAGGGAATGGATGGATGAAGCGAATGAACGGATGAAGGAAACGAATGAATAAAGGGAATGAATGAATGAAGGGAATGAAGGGAATGAAGGGAATGAAGAGAATGAGGAGAATAAATGAATGAAAGGAATGTACGAATGAATGGGAATGTATGAATGAAGGGAACGAATGAATGAATGAAGGGAACAAATGCATGAAGGGAATGAATGAATGAAGGGAATGTATGAACGAAGGGAATGGATGAATGAATGGAATGAAGAGAATGAGGGAATAAATGAATGAAAGGAATATACGAATGAATGGGAATGAATGAATGAAAGGAATGAATGAATGAATGAAGGGAACGAATGCATGAAGGGAATGAATGAATGAAGGGAATGTATGAACGAAGGGAATGTATGAACGAAGGGAATGAAGAGAATGAGGGAATAAATGAATGAAAGGAATATACGAATGAATGGGAATGAATGGATGAAGGAAACGAATGAATAAAGGGAATGAATGAATGAAGGGAACGAATAAATGGAGGGAATGAATGAAGGGAACGAATGAATGAAGAGAATGAATGAATGAGGGGAATGAATGAATGAAGGGAATGAATGAATGGAGCGAACGAATGAATGGAGGGAATGAATTAATGAAGGGAACGAATGAATGAAGAGAATGAATGAATGAAGAGAATGAATGAATGAGGGGAATGAATGAATGAAGGAAACGAATGAATGAAGGGAATGAATGGATGAAGGTAATGAAGGGAATGAAGGGAATGAAGAGAATGAGGGGAATAAATGAATGAAAGGAATGTACGAATGAATGGGAATGTATGAATGAAGGGAATGGATGAATGAATGGAATGAAGAGAATGAGGGAATAAATGAATGAAAGGAATATACGAATGAATGGGAATGAATAAATGAAGGGAATGAATTGAATGAAAGGAATGAGGGGAATGAATGAATGATGGGAATGATTGAATGAAGGGAATGAATGAATGAAGGGAATGAATGAATGGAGCGAACGAATGAATGGAGGGAATGAATTAATGAAGGGAACGAATGAATGAAGAGAATGAATGAATGATGGGAATGAGTGAATGTAGGGAATGAATGAATGAAGGGAACGAATGAACGAAGGGGATGAATGAACGAAGGCAATGAATGATTGAAGGGAATGTAAGAATGAAGCGAATGAACGGATGAAGGAAACGAATGAATGAAGGGAATGAGTGAATGAAGGGAATGAAGTGAATGAAGGGAATGAAGAGAATGAGGGAAATAAATGAATGAAAGGAATGTGCGAATGAATGGGAATGTATGAATGAAGGGAACGGATGAATGAATGAAGGGAACGAATGCATGAAAGGAATGAATGAATGAAGGGAATGAATGAATGAAGGAAACGGATGAATGAATGGAATGAAGAGAATGAGGGAATAAATGAATGAAAGGAATATACGAATGAATGGGAATGAATGAATGAAGGTAATGAATGAATGAATGAAGGGAACGAATGCATGAAGGGAATGAATGAATGAAGGGAATGTATGAACGAAGGGAACGGATGAATGAATGGAATGAAGAGAATGAGGGAATAAATGAATGAAAGGAATATACGAATGAATGGGAATGAATGAATGAAGGTAATGAATGAATGAATGAAGGGAACGAATGCATGAAGGGAATGAATGAATGAAGGGAATGAATGAATGAAGGGAATGAAGAGAATGAGGGGAATGGATGAATGAAAGGAACATAAGAATGAATGGGAATGTACGAATGAAGGGAACGAATGAATGGAGGGAATGGATGAATGTACGAAGGGAATGAATGATTGAAGGGAATGTAATAATGAAGGGAATGTATGAATGATTTGAGTGAATGAAGGGAATGAATGAACGAAGGGAATGAATGAATGAAGGGAATGTATGAACGAAGGGAATGGATGAATGAATGGAATGAAGAGAATGAGGGAATAAATGAATGAAAGGAATATACGAATGAATGGGAATGAATGAATGAAGGGAATGAATGAATGGAGGGAACGAATGAATGGATGGAATGTATTAATGTAGGGAACGAATGAATGTAGGGAATGAATGAATGAAGGGAATGAAGAGAATGAGGGGAATAAATGAATGAAAGGAATGTGCGAATGAATGGGAATGTATGAATGAAGGGAACGAATGAATGAATGAAGGGAACGAATGCATGAAAGGAATGAATGAATGAAGGGAATGTATGTATGAAGGGAATGGATGAATGAAGGGAATGAAGAGAATGAGGGAATAAATGAATGAAAGGAATATACGAATGAATCGGAATGAATGAATGAAGGAAACGAATGAATAAAGGGAATGAATGAATGAAGGGAACGAATGAATGGAGGGAATGAATGAAGGGAACGAATGAATGAAGAGAATGAATGAATGAGGGGAATGAATGAATGAAGGGAATGAATGAATGGAGCGAACGAATGAATGGAGGGAATGAATTAATGAAGGGAACGAATGAATGAAGAGAATGAATGAATGATGGGAATGAGTGAATGAAGGGAATGAATTAATGAAGGGAACGAATGAATGAAGAGAATGAATGAATGATGGGAATGAGTGAATGAAGGGAATGAATGAATGAAGGGAACGAATGAATGAATGAAGGGAATGAATGCATGAAGGGAATGAAGAGAATGAGGGGAATAAATGAATGAAAGGAATCTACGAATGAATGGGAATGTATGAATGAAGGGAAGGAATGAATGAATGAAGGGAACGAATGCATGAAGGGAATGAATGAATGAAGGGAATGTATGAACGAAGGGAACGGATGAATGAATGGAATGAAGAGAATGAGGGAATAAATGAATGAAAGGAATATACGAATGAATGGGAATGAATGAATGAAGGTAATGAATGAATGAATGAAGGGAACGAATGCATGAAGGGAATGAATGAATGAAGGGAATGAATGAATGAAGGGAATGAAGAGAATGAGGGGAATGGATGAATGAAAGGAACATAAGAATGAATGGGAATGTACGAATGAAGGGAACGAATGAATGGAGGGAATGGATGAATGTACGAAGGGAATGAATGATTGAAGGGAATGTAATAATGAAGGGAATGTATGAATGATTTGAGTGAATGAAGGGAATGAATGAACGAAGGGAATGAATGAATGAAGGGAATGTATGAACGAAGGGAATGGATGAATGAATGGAATGAAGAGAATGAGGGAATAAATGAATGAAAGGAATATACGAATGAATGGGAATGAATGAATGAAGGGAATGAATGAATGGAGGGAACGAATGAATGGATGGAATGTATTAATGTAGGGAACGAATGAATGTAGGGAATGAATGAATGAAGGGAATGAAGAGAATGAGGGGAATAAATGAATGAAAGGAATGTGCGAATGAATGGGAATGTATGAATGAAGGGAACGAATGAATGAATGAAGGGAACGAATGCATGAAAGGAATGAATGAATGAAGGGAATGTATGTATGAAGGGAATGGATGAATGAAGGGAATGAAGAGAATGAGGGAATAAATGAATGAAAGGAATATACGAATGAATCGGAATGAATGAATGAAGGAAACGAATGAATAAAGGGAATGAATGAATGAAGGGAACGAATGAATGGAGGGAATGAATGAAGGGAACGAATGAATGAAGAGAATGAATAAATGAGGGGAATGAATGAATGAAGGGAATGAATGAATGGAGCGAACGAATGAATGGAGGGAATGAATGAATGAAGGGAACGAATGAACGAAGGGAATGAATGATTGAAGTGAATGTAAAAAGGCGAATGAACGGATGAAGGAAACGAATGAATGAAGGGAATGAATGGATGAAGGTAATGAAGGGAATGAAGGGAATGAATAGAATGAGGGGAATAAATGAATGAAAGGAATGTACGAATGAATGGGAATGTATGAATGAAGGGAACGAATGAATGAATGAAGGGAATGAATGCATGAAGGGAATGAATGAATGAAGGGAATGTATGAATGAAGGGAATGGATGGATGAAGCGAATGAACGGATGAAGGAAACGAATGAATAAAGGGAATGAATGAATGAAGGGAATGAAGGGAATGAATAGAATGAGGGGAATAAATGAATGAAAGGAATGTACGAATGAATGGGAATGTATGAATGAAGGGAACGAATGAATGAATGAAGGGAACAAATGCATGAAGGGAATGAATGAATGAAGGGAATGTATGAACGAAGGGAATGGATGAATGAATGGAATGAAGAGAATGAGGGAATAAATGAATGAAAGGAATATACGAATGAATGGGAATGAATAAATGAAAGGAATGAATTGAATGAAAGGAATGAGGGGAATGAATGAATGATGGGAATGAGTGAATGAAGGGAATGAATGAATGAAGGGAACGAATGAACGAAGGGAATGAATGATTGAAGGGAATGTAAGAATGAAGCGAATGAACGGATGAAGGAAACGAATGAATGAAGGGAATGAATGAATGAAGGGAATGAAGGGAATGAAGGGAATGAAGAGAATGAGGGGAATAAATGAATGAAAGGAATGTACGAATGAATGGGAATGTATGAATGAAGGGAAGGAATGAATGAATGAAGGGAACGAATGCATGAAGGGAATGAATGAATGAAGGGAATGTATGAATGAAGGGAACGAATGAACGAAGGGGATGAATGAACGAAGGGAATGAATGATTGAAGGGAATGTAAGAATGAAGCGAATTGACGGATGAAGGAAACGAATGAATGAAGGGAATGAAGTGAATGAAGGGAATGAAGAGAATGAGGGAATAAATGAGTGAAAGGAATATACGAATGAATGGGAATGAATGAATGAAGGGAACGAATGAATGGAGGGAATGAATGAAGGAAACGAATGAATGAAGAGAATGAATGAATGAGGGGAATGAATGAATGAAGGGAATCAATGAATGGAGCGAACGACTGAATGGAGGGAATGAATTAATGAAGGGAACGAATGAATGAAAAGAATGAATGAATGAAGAGAATGAATGAATGAGGGGAATGAATGAATGAAGGAAACGAATGAATGAAGGGAATGAATGGATGAAGGTAATGAAGGGAATGAAGGGAATGAAGAGAATGAGGGGAATAAATGAATGAAAGGAATGTACGAATGAATGGGAATGTATGAATGAAGGGAATGGATGAATGAATGGAATGAAGAGAATGAGGGAATAAATGAATGAAAGGAATATACGAATGAATGGGAATGAATAAATGAAGGGAATGAATTGAATGAAAGGAATGAGGGGAATGAATGAATGATGGGAATGATTGAATGAAGGGAATGAATGAATGAAGGGAATGAATGAATGGAGCGAACGAATGAATGGAGGGAATGAATTAATGAAGGGAACGAATGAATGAAGAGAATGAATGAATGATGGGAATGAGTGAATGTAGGGAATGAATGAATGAAGGGAACGAATGAACGAAGGGGATGAATGAACGAAGGCAATGAATGATTGAAGGGAATGTAAGAATGAAGCGAATGAACGGATGAAGGAAACGAATGAATGAAGGGAATGAGTGAATGAAGGGAATGAAGTGAATGAAGGGAATGAAGAGAATGAGGGAAATAAATGAATGAAAGGAATGTGCGAATGAATGGGAATGTATGAATGAAGGGAACGGATGAATGAATGAAGGGAACGAATGCATGAAAGGAATGAATGAATGAAGGGAATGAATGAATGAAGGAAACGAATGAATAAAGGGAATGAATGAATGAAGGGAACGAATGAATGGAGGGAATGAATGAAGGGAACGAATGAATGAAGAGAATGAATGAATGAGGGGAATGAATGAATGAAGGGAATGAATGAATGGAGCGAACGAATGAATGGAGGGAATGAATTAATGAAGGGAACGAATGAATGAAGAGAATGAATGAATGATGGGAATGAGTGAATGAAGGGAATGAATGAATGAAGGGAACGAATGAATGAATGAAGGGAATGAATGCATGAAGGGAATGAAGAGAATGAGGGGAATAAATGAATGAAAGGAATGTACGAATGAATGGGAATGTATGAATGAAGGGAAGGAATGAATGAATGAAGGGAACGAATGCATGAAGGGAATGAATGAATGAAGGGAATGTATGAATGAAGGGAACGAATGAACGAAGGGGATGAATGAACGAAGGGAATGAGTGATTGAAGGGAATGTAATTATGAAGGGAATGTATAAATGATTTGAGTGGATGAAGGGAATGAATGAACGAGGGGAATGAATGATTGAAGGGAATGTAAGAATGAAGCGAATGAACGGATGAAGGAAACGAATGAATGAAGGGAATGAAGTGAATGAAGGGAATGAAGAGAATGAGGGGAATAAATGAATGAAAGGAATGTGCGAATGAATGGGAATGTATGAATGAAGGGAACGAATGCATGAAAGGAATGAATGAATGAAGGGAATATATGTATGAAGGGAATGGGTGAATGAAGGGAATGAAGAGAATGAGGGAATAAATGAGTGAAAGGAATATACGAATGAATGGGAATGAATGAATGAAGGGAACGAATGAACGGAGGGAATGAATGAAGGGAACGAATGAATGAAGAGAATGAATGAATGAGGGGAATGAATGAATGAAGGGAATGAATGAATGGAGCGAACGACTGAATGGAGGGAATGAATTAATGAAGGGAACGAATGAATGAAGAGAATGAATGAATGAAGAGAATGAATGAATGAGGGGAATGAATGAATGAAGGAAACGAATGAATGAAGGGAATGAATGGATGAAGGTAATGAAGGGAATGAAGGGAATGAAGAGAATGAGGGGAATAAATGAATGAAAGGAATGTACGAATGAATGGGAATGTATGAATGAAGGGAATGGATGAATGAATGGAATGAAGAGAATGAGGGAATAAATGAATGAAAGGAATATACGAATGAATGGGAATGAATAAATGAAGGGAATGAATTGAATGAAAGGAATGAGGGGAATGAATGAATGATGGGAATGATTGAATGAAGGGAATGAATGAATGAAGGGAATGAATGAATGGAGCGAACGAATGAATGGAGGGAATGAATTAATGAAGGGAACGAATGAATGAAGAGAATGAATGAATGATGGGAATGAGTGAATGTAGGGAATGAATGAATGAAGGGAACGAATGAACGAAGGGGATGAATGAACGAAGGCAATGAATGATTGAAGGGAATGTAAGAATGAAGCGAATGAACGGATGAAGGAAACGAATGAATGAAGGGAATGAGTGAATGAAGGGAATGAAGTGAATGAAGGGAATGAAGAGAATGAGGGAAATAAATGAATGAAAGGAATGTGCGAATGAATGGGAATGTATGAATGAAGGGAACGAATGAATGAATGAAGGGAACAAATGCATGAAGGGAATGAATGAATGAAGGGAATGTATGAACGAAGGGAATGGATGAATGAATGGAATGAAGAGAATGAGGGAATAAATGAATGAAAGGAATATACGAATGAATGGGAATGAATAAATGAAAGGAATGAATTGAATGAAAGGAATGAGGGGAATGAATGAATGATGGGAATGAGTGAATGAAGGGAATGAATGAATGAAGGGAACGAATGAACGAAGGGAATGAATGATTGAAGGGAATGTAAGAATGAAGCGAATGAACGGATGAAGGAAACGAATGAATGAAGGGAATGAATGAATGAAGGGACTGAAGGGAATGAAGGGAATGAAGAGAATGAGGGGAATAAATGAATGAAAGGAATGTACGAATGAATGGGAATGTATGAATGAAGGGAAGGAATGAATGAATGAAGGGAACGAATGCATGAAGGGAATGAATGAATGAAGGGAATGTATGAATGAAGGGAACGAATGAACGAAGGGGATGAATGAACGAAGGGAATGAATGATTGAAGGGAATGTAAGAATGAAGCGAATTGACGGATGAAGGAAACGAATGAATGAAGGGAATGAAGTGAATGAAGGGAATGAAGAGAATGAGGGAATAAATGAGTGAAAGGAATATACGAATGAATGGGAATGAATGAATGAAGGGAACGAATGAATGGAGGGAATGAATGAAGGAAACGAATGAATGAAGAGAATGAATGAATGAGGGGAATGAATGAATGAAGGGAATCAATGAATGGAGCGAACGACTGAATGGAGGGAATGAATTAATGAAGGGAACGAATGAATGAAAAGAATGAATGAATGAAGAGAATGAATGAATGAGGGGAATGAATGAATGAAGGAAACGAATGAATGAAGGGAATGAATGGATGAAGGTAATGAAGGGAATGAAGGGAATGAAGAGAATGAGGGGAATAAATGAATGAAAGGAATGTACGAATGAATGGGAATGTATGAATGAAGGGAATGGATGAATGAATGGAATGAAGAGAATGAGGGAATAAATGAATGAAAGGAATATACGAATGAATGGGAATGAATAAATGAAGGGAATGAATTGAATGAAAGGAATGAGGGGAATGAATGAATGATGGGAATGATTGAATGAAGGGAATGAATGAATGATGGGAATGAGTGAATGAAGGGAATGAATTAATGAAGGGAACGAATGAATGAAGAGAATGAATGAATGATGGGAATGAGTGAATGAAGGGAATGAATGAATGAAGGGAACGAATGAATGAATGAAGGGAATGAATGCATGAAGGGAATGAAGAGAATGAGGGGAATAAATGAATGAAAGGAATCTACGAATGAATGGGAATGTATGAATGAAGGGAAGGAATGAATGAATGAAGGGAACGAATGCATGAAGGGAATGAATGAATGAAGGGAATGTATGAACGAAGGGAACGGATGAATGAATGGAATGAAGAGAATGAGGGAATAAATGAATGAAAGGAATATACGAATGAATGGGAATGAATGAATGAAGGTAATGAATGAATGAATGAAGGGAACGAATGCATGAAGGGAATGAATGAATGAAGGGAATGAATGAATGAAGGGAATGAAGAGAATGAGGGGAATGGATGAATGAAAGGAACATAAGAATGAATGGGAATGTACGAATGAAGGGAACGAATGAATGGAGGGAATGGATGAATGTACGAAGGGAATGAATGATTGAAGGGAATGTAATAATGAAGGGAATGTATGAATGATTTGAGTGAATGAAGGGAATGAATGAACGAAGGGAATGAATGAATGAAGGGAATGTATGAACGAAGGGAATGGATGAATGAATGGAATGAAGAGAATGAGGGAATAAATGAATGAAAGGAATATACGAATGAATGGGAATGAATGAATGAAGGGAATGAATGAATGGAGGGAACGAATGAATGGATGGAATGTATTAATGTAGGGAACGAATGAATGTAGGGAATGAATGAATGAAGGGAATGAAGAGAATGAGGGGAATAAATGAATGAAAGGAATGTGCGAATGAATGGGAATGTATGAATGAAGGGAACGAATGAATGAATGAAGGGAATGAATGCATGAAGGGAATGAATGAATGAAGGGAATGTATGAATGAAGGGAATGGATGGATGAAGCGAATGAACGGATGAAGGAAACGAATGAATAAAGGGAATGAATGAATGAAGGGAATGAAGGGAATGAATAGAATGAGGGGAATAAATGAATGAAAGGAATGTACGAATGAATGGGAATGTATGAATGAAGGGAACGAATGAATGAATGAAGGGAACAAATGCATGAAGGGAATGAATGAATGAAGGGAATGTATGAACGAAGGGAATGGATGAATGAATGGAATGAAGAGAATGAGGGAATAAATGAATGAAAGGAATATACGAATGAATGGGAATGAATAAATGAAAGGAATGAATTGAATGAAAGGAATGAGGGGAATGAATGAATGATGGGAATGAGTGAATGAAGGGAATGAATGAATGAAGGGAACGAATGAACGAAGGGAATGAATGATTGAAGGGAATGTAAGAATGAAGCGAATGAACGGATGAAGGAAACGAATGAATGAAGGGAATGAATGAATGAAGGGACTGAAGGGAATGAAGGGAATGAAGAGAATGAGGGGAATAAATGAATGAAAGGAATGTACGAATGAATGGGAATGTATGAATGAAGGGAAGGAATGAATGAATGAAGGGAACGAATGCATGAAGGGAATGAATGAATGAAGGGAATGTATGAATGAAGGGAACGAATGAACGAAGGGGATGAATGAACGAAGGGAATGAATGATTGAAGGGAATGTAAGAATGAAGCGAATTGACGGATGAAGGAAACGAATGAATGAAGGGAATGAAGTGAATGAAGGGAATGAAGAGAATGAGGGAATAAATGAGTGAAAGGAATATACGAATGAATGGGAATGAATGAATGAAGGGAACGAATGAATGGAGGGAATGAATGAAGGAAACGAATGAATGAAGAGAATGAATGAATGAGGGGAATGAATGAATGAAGGGAATCAATGAATGGAGCGAACGACTGAATGGAGGGAATGAATTAATGAAGGGAACGAATGAATGAAAAGAATGAATGAATGAAGAGAATGAATGAATGAGGGGAATGAATGAATGAAGGAAACGAATGAATGAAGGGAATGAATGGATGAAGGTAATGAAGGGAATGAAGGGAATGAAGAGAATGAGGGGAATAAATGAATGAAAGGAATGTACGAATGAATGGGAATGTATGAATGAAGGGAATGGATGAATGAATGGAATGAAGAGAATGAGGGAATAAATGAATGAAAGGAATATACGAATGAATGGGAATGAATAAATGAAGGGAATGAATTGAATGAAAGGAATGAGGGGAATGAATGAATGATGGGAATGATTGAATGAAGGGAATGAATGAATGAAGGGAATGAATGAATGGAGCGAACGAATGAATGGAGGGAATGAATTAATGAAGGGAACGAATGAATGAAGAGAATGAATGAATGATGGGAATGAGTGAATGTAGGGAATGAATGAATGAAGGGAACGAATGAACGAAGGGGATGAATGAACGAAGGCAATGAATGATTGAAGGGAATGTAAGAATGAAGCGAATGAACGGATGAAGGAAACGAATGAATGAAGGGAATGAGTGAATGAAGGGAATGAAGTGAATGAAGGGAATGAAGAGAATGAGGGAAATAAATGAATGAAAGGAATGTGCGAATGAATGGGAATGTATGAATGAAGGGAACGGATGAATGAATGAAGGGAACGAATGCATGAAAGGAATGAATGAATGAAGGGAATGAATGAATGAAGGAAACGAATGAATAAAGGGAATGAATGAATGAAGGGAACGAATGAATGGAGGGAATGAATGAAGGGAACGAATGAATGAAGAGAATGAATGAATGAGGGGAATGAATGAATGAAGGGAATGAATGAATGGAGCGAACGAATGAATGGAGGGAATGAATTAATGAAGGGAACGAATGAATGAAGAGAATGAATGAATGATGGGAATGAGTGAATGAAGGGAATGAATGAATGAAGGGAACGAATGAATGAATGAAGGGAATGAATGCATGAAGGGAATGAAGAGAATGAGGGGAATAAATGAATGAAAGGAATGTACGAATGAATGGGAATGTATGAATGAAGGGAAGGAATGAATGAATGAAGGGAACGAATGCATGAAGGGAATGAATGAATGAAGGGAATGTATGAATGAAGGGAACGAATGAACGAAGGGGATGAATGAACGAAGGGAATGAGTGATTGAAGGGAATGTAATTATGAAGGGAATGTATAAATGATTTGAGTGGATGAAGGGAATGAATGAACGAGGGGAATGAATGATTGAAGGGAATGTAAGAATGAAGCGAATGAACGGATGAAGGAAACGAATGAATGAAGGGAATGAAGTGAATGAAGGGAATGAAGAGAATGAGGGGAATAAATGAATGAAAGGAATGTGCGAATGAATGGGAATGTATGAATGAAGGGAACGAATGCATGAAAGGAATGAATGAATGAAGGGAATATATGTATGAAGGGAATGGGTGAATGAAGGGAATGAAGAGAATGAGGGAATAAATGAGTGAAAGGAATATACGAATGAATGGGAATGAATGAATGAAGGGAACGAATGAACGGAGGGAATGAATGAAGGGAACGAATGAATGAAGAGAATGAATGAATGAGGGGAATGAATGAATGAAGGGAATGAATGAATGGAGCGAACGACTGAATGGAGGGAATGAATTAATGAAGGGAACGAATGAATGAAGAGAATGAATGAATGAAGAGAATGAATGAATGAGGGGAATGAATGAATGAAGGAAACGAATGAATGAAGGGAATGAATGGATGAAGGTAATGAAGGGAATGAAGGGAATGAAGAGAATGAGGGGAATAAATGAATGAAAGGAATGTACGAATGAATGGGAATGTATGAATGAAGGGAATGGATGAATGAATGGAATGAAGAGAATGAGGGAATAAATGAATGAAAGGAATATACGAATGAATGGGAATGAATAAATGAAGGGAATGAATTGAATGAAAGGAATGAGGGGAATGAATGAATGATGGGAATGATTGAATGAAGGGAATGAATGAATGAAGGGAATGAATGAATGGAGCGAACGAATGAATGGAGGGAATGAATTAATGAAGGGAACGAATGAATGAAGAGAATGAATGAATGATGGGAATGAGTGAATGTAGGGAATGAATGAATGAAGGGAACGAATGAACGAAGGGGATGAATGAACGAAGGGAATGAATGATTGAAGGGAATGTAAGAATGAAGCGAATGAACGGATGAAGGAAACGAATGAATGAAGGGAATGAGTGAATGAAGGGAATGAAGTGAATGAAGGGAATGAAGAAAATGAGGGAAATAAATGAATGAAAGGAATGTGCGAATGAATGGGAATGTATGAATGAAGGGAACGGATGAATGAATGAAGGGAACGAATGCATGAAAGGAATGAATGAATGAAGGGAATGTATGTATGAAGGGAATGGATGAATGAAGGGAATGAAGAGAATGAGGGCATAAATGAATGAAAGGAATATACGAATGAATGGGAATGAATGAATGAAGGAAACGAATGAATAAAGGGAATGAATGAATGAAGGGAACGAATGAATGGAGGGAATGAATGAAGGGAACGAATGAATGAAGAGAATGAATGAATGAGGGGAATGAATGAATGAAGGGAATGAATGAATGGAGCGAACGAATGAATGGAGGGAATGAATTAATGAAGGGAACGAATGAATGAAGAGAATGAATGAATGATGGGAATGAGTGAATGAAGGGAATGAATGAATGAAGGGAACGAATGAACGAAGGGAATGAATGATTGAAGTGAATGTAAAAAGGCGAATGAAGGGATGAAGGAAACGAATGAATGAAGGGAATGAATGGATGAAGGTAATGAAGGGAATGAAGGGAATGAAGAGAATGAGGGGAATAAATGAATGAAAGGAATGTACGAATGAATGGGGTGTATGAATGAAGGGAACGAATGAATGAATGAAGGGAATGAATGCATGAAGGGAATGAAGAGAATGAGGGGAATAAATGAATGAAAGGAATGTACGAATGAATGGGAATGTATGAATGAAGGGAACGAATGAATGAATGAAGGGAACAAATGCATGAAGGGAATGAAGGAATGAAGGGAATGTATGAACGAAGGAAATGGATGAATGAATGGAATGAAGAGAATGAGGGAATAAATGAATGAAAGGAATATACGAATGAATGGGAATGAATAAATGAAGGGAATGAATTGAATGAAAGGAATGAGGGGAATGAATGAATGATGGGAATGAGTGAATGAAGGGAATGAATGAATGAAGGGAACGAATGAACGAAAGGAATGAATGATTGAAGGGAATGTAA
This sequence comes from Megachile leachella, assembly GCA_963576845.1. NCBI lineage: Eukaryota > Metazoa > Arthropoda > Insecta > Hymenoptera > Megachilidae > Megachile > Megachile leachella. The sequence continues at coordinate 26,763,581 of OY756250.1, read as the reverse complement.
GAATGAAGCGAATGAACGGGTGAAGGAAACGAATGAATGAAGGGAATGAATGTACGAAGGGAATCAATGAATGAAGGGAATGTATGAACGAAGGGAACGGATGAATGAATGGAATGAAGAGAATGAGGGAATAAATGAATGAAAGGAATATACGAATGAATGGGAACGAATGAATGAAGAGAATGAATAAATGAGGGGAATGAATGAATGAAGGGAATGAATGAATGGAGCGAACGAATGAATGGAGGGACTGAATGAATGAAGGGAACGAATGAACGAAGGGAATGAATGATTGAAGTGAATGTAAAAAGGCGAATGAACGGATGAAGGAAACGAATGAATGAAGGGAATGAATGGAAGAAGGTAATGAAGGGAATGAAGGGAATGAATAGAATGAGGGGAATAAATGAATGAAAGGAATGTACGAATGAATGGGAATGTATGAATGAAGGGAACGAATGAATGAATGAAGGGAATGAATGCATGAAGGGAATGAATGAATGAAGGGAATGTATGAATGAAGGGAATGGATGGATGAAGCGAATGAACGGATGAAGGAAACGAATGAATAAAGGGAATGAATGAATGAAGGGAATGAAGGGAATGAATAGAATGAGGGGAATAAATGAATGAAAGGAATGTACGAATGAATGGGAATGTATGAATGAAGGGAACGAATGAATGAATGAAGGGAACAAATGCATGAAGGGAATGAAGGAATGAAGGGAATGTATGAACGAAGGAAATGGATGAATGAATGGAATGAAGAGAATGAGGGAATAAATGAATGAAAGGAATATACGAATGAATGGGAATGAATAAATGAAAGGAATGAATTGAATGAAAGGAATGAGGGGAATGAATGAATGATGGGAATGAGTGAATGAAGGGAATGAATGAATGAAGGGAACGAATGAACGAAGGGAATGAATGATTGAAGGGAATGTAAGAATGGAGCGAATGAACGGATGAAGGAAACGAATGAATGAAGGGAATGAATGAATGAAGGGAATGAAGGGAATGAAGGGAATGAAGAGAATGAGGGGAATAAATGAATGAAAGGAATGTACGAATGAATGGGAATGTATGAATGAAGGGAAGGAATGAATGAATGAAGGGAACGAATGCATGAAGGGAATGAATGAATGAAGGGAATGTATGAATGAAGGGAACGAATGAACGAAGGGGATGAATGAACGAAGGGAATGAATGATTGAAGGGAATGTAATTATGAAGGGAATGTATAAATGATTTGAGTGGATGAAGGGAATGAATGAACGAGGGGAATGAATGATTGAAGGGAATGTAAGAATGAAGCGAATTGACGGATGAAGGAAACGAATGAATGAAGGGAATGAAGTGAATGAAGCGAATGAAGAGAATGAGGGAATAAATGAGTGAAAGGAATATACGAATGAATGGGAATGAATGAATGAAGGGAGCGAATGAATGGAGGGAATGAATGAAGGGAACGAATGAATGAAGAGAATGAATGAATGAGGGGAATGAATGAATGAAGGGAATGAATGAATGGAGCGAACGACTGAATGGAGGGAATGAATTAATGAAGGGAACGAATGAATGAAGAGAATGAATGAATGAAGAGAATGAATGAATGAGGGGAATGAATGAATGAAGGAAACGAATGAATGAAGGGAATGAATGGATGAAGGTAATGAAGGGAATGAAGGGAATGAAGAGAATGAGGGGAATAAATGAATGAAAGGAATGTACGAATGAATGGGAATGTATGAATGAAGGGAATGGATGAATGAATGGAATGAAGAGAATGAGGGAATAAATGAATGAAAGGAATATACGAATGAATGGGAATGAATAAATGAAGGGAATGAATTGAATGATTGAATGAAGGGAATGAATGAATGAAGGGAATGAATGAATGGAGCGAACGAATGAATGGAGGGAATGAATTAATGAAGGGAACGAATGAATGAAGAGAATGATTGAATGATGGGAATGAGTGAATGTAGGGAATGAATGAATGAAGGGAACGAATGAACGAAGGGGATGAATGAACGAAGGCAATGAATGATTGAAGGGAATGTAAGAATGAAGCGAATGAACGGATGAAGGAAACGAATGAATGAAGGGAATGAGTGAATGAAGGGAATGAAGTGAATGAAGGGAATGAAGAGAATGAGGGAAATAAATGAATGAAAGGAATGTGCGAATGAATGGGAATGTATGAATGAAGGGAACGGATGAATTAATGAAGGGAACGAATGCATGAAAGGAATGAATGAATGAAGGGAATGTATGTATGAAGGGAATGGATGAATGAAGGGAATGAAGAGAATGAGGGAATAAATGAATGAAAGGAATATACGAATGAATGGGAATGAATGAATGAAGGAAACGAATGAATAAAGGGAATGAATGAATGAAGGGAACGAATGAATGGAGGGAATGAATGAAGGGAACGAATGAATGAAGAGAATGAATGAATGAGGGGAATGAATGAATGAAGGGAATGAATGAATGGAGCGAACGAATGAATGGAGGGAATGAATTAATGAAGGGAACGAATGAATGAAGAGAATGAATGAATGATGGGAATGAGTGAATGAAGGGAATGAATGAATGAAGGGAACGAATGAACGAAGGGAATGAATGATTGAAGTGAATGTAAAAAGGCGAATGAAGGGATGAAGGAAACGAATGAATGAAGGGAATGAATGGATGAAGGTAATGAAGGGAATGAAGGGAATGAAGAGAATGAGGGGAATAAATGAATGAAAGGAATGTACGAATGAATGGGAATGTATGAATGAAGGGAACGAATGAATGAATGAAGGGAATGAATGCATGAAGGGAATGAAGAGAATGAGGGGAATAAATGAATGAAAGGAATGTACGAATGAATGGGAATGTATGAATGAAGGGAAGGAATGAATGAATGAAGGGAACGAATGCATGAAGGGAATGAATGAATGAAGGGAATGTATGAATGAAGGGAACGAATGAACGAAGGGGATGAATGAACGAAGGGAATGAATGATTGAAGGGAATGTAATTATGAAGGGAATGTATAAATGATTTGAGTGGATGAAGGGAATGAATGAACGAGGGGAATGAATGATTGAAGGGAATGTAAGAATGAAGCGAATGAACGGATGAAGGAAACGAATGAATGAAGGGAATGAAGTGAATGAAGGGAATGAAGAGAATGAGGGGAATAAATGAATGAAAGGAATGTGCGAATGAATGGGAATGTATGAATGAAGGGAACGAATGCATGAAAGGAATGAATGAATGAAGGGAATGTATGTATGAAGGGAATGGATGAATGAAGGGAATGAAGAGAATGAGGGAATAAATGAGTGAAAGGAATATACGAATGAATGGGAATGAATGAATGAAGGGAACGAATGAATGGAGGGAATGAATGAAGGGAACGAATGAATGAAGAGAATGAATGAATGAGGGGAATGAATGAATGAAGGGAATGAATGAATGGAGCGAACGACTGAATGGAGGGAATGAATTAATGAAGGGAACGAATGAATGAAGAGAATGAATGAATGAAGAGAATGAATGAATGAGGGGACTGAATGAATGAAGGAAACGAATGAATGAAGGGAATGAATGGATGAAGGTAATGAAGGGAATGAAGGGAATGAAGAGAATGAGGGGAATAAATGAATGAAAGGAATGTACGAATGAATGGGAATGTATGAATGAAGGGAATGGATGAATGAATGGAATGAAGAGAATGAGGGAATAAATGAATGAAAGGAATATACGAATGAATGGGAATGAATAAATGAAGGGAATGAATTGAATGAAAGGAATGAGGGGAATGAATGAATGATGGGAATGATTGAATGAAGGGAATGAATGAAGGGAATGAAGGGAATGAAGGGAATGAAGAGAATGAGGGGAATAAATGAATGAAAGGAATGTACGAATGAATGGGAATGTATGAATGAAGGGAAGGAATGAATGAATGAAGGGAACGAATGCATGAAGGGAATGAATGAATGAAGGGAATGTATGAATGAAGGGAATGGATGGATGAAGCGAATGAACGGATGAAGGAAACGAATGAATAAAGGGAATGAGTGAATGAAGGGAATGAAGGGAATGAAGAGAATGAGGGGAATGAATGAATGAAAGGAACATAAGAATGAATGGGAATCAACGAATGAAGGGAACGAATGAATGGAGGGAATGGATGAATGAATGAAGGGAATGTATGAATGAAGTGAGTGAATGAATGAAGGTGATATATGAATGAAGGAAATGAATAAATGAAGGGAATGAATTGAATGAATGGAATGAGGGGAATGAATGAATGATTGGACGAGTGAATGAAGGGAATGAATGAATGAAGGGAACGAATGAACGAAGGGGATGAATGAACGAAGGGAATGACTGATTGAAGGGAATGTAATAATGAAGGGAATGTATAAATGATTTGAGTGAATGAAGGGAATGAATGAACGTAGGGAATGAATGATTGAAGTGAATGTAAAAAGGCGAATGAACGGATGAAGGAAACGAATGAATGAAGGGAATGAATGGATGAAGGTAATGAAGGGAATGAAGGGAATGAAGAGAATGAGGGGAATATATGAATGAAAGGAAACTACGAATGAATGGGAATGTATGAATGAAGGGAACGAATGAATGAATGAAGGGAATGAATGCATGAAGGGAATGATGAGAATGAGGGGAATAAATGAATGAAAGGAATGTACGAATGAATAGGAATGTATGAATGAAGGGAACGAATGAATGAATGAAGGGAACAAATGCATGAAGGGAATGAATGAATGAAGGGAATGTATGAACGAAGGGAATGGATGAATGAATGGATTGAAGAGAATGAGGGAATAAATGAATGAAAGGAATATACGAATGAATGGGAATGAATGAATGAAGGGAATGAATGAATGGAGGGAACGAATGAATGGAGGGAATGAATTAATGAAGGGAACGAATGAATGAAGGGAATGAATGAATGAAGGGAATGAAGAGAATGAGGGGAATGAATGAATGAAAGGAATGTACGAATGAATAGGAATGTATGAATGAAGGGAACGAATGAATGGAGGGAATGGATGAATGAATGAGTGAAGGTAATGTATGAATGGAGGGAATGAATAAATGTAGGGAATGAATTGAATGAAAGGATTGAGGGGAATGAGTGAATGATGGGAATGAGTGAATGAAGGGAATGAATGAATGAAGGGAATGAATGAATGGAGCGAACGACTGAATGGAGGGAATGAATTAATGAAGGGAACGAATGAATGAAGAGAATGAATGAATGAAGAGAATGAATGAATGAGGGGAATGAATGAATGAAGGAAACGAATGAATGAAGGGAATGAATGGATGAAGGTAATGAAGCGAATTAAGGGAATGAAGAGAATGAGGGGAATAAATGAATGAAAGGAATGTACGAATGAATGGGAATGTATGAATGAAGGGAATGGATGAATGAATGCAATGAAGAGAATGAGGGAATAAATGAATGAAAGGAATATACGAATGAATGGGAATGAATAAATGAAGGGAATGAATTGAATGAAAGGAATGAGGGGAATGAATGAATGATGGGAATGATTGAATGAAGGGAATGAATGAATGAAGGGAATGAATGAATGGAGCGAACGAATGAATGGAGGGAATGAATTAATGAAGGGAACGAATGAATGAAGAGAATGAATGAATGATGGGAATGAGTGAATGTAGGGAATGAATGAATGAAGGGAACGAATGAACGAAGGGGATGAATGAACGAAGGGAATGAATGATTGAAGGGAATGTAAGAATGAAGCGAATGAACGGATGAAGGAAACGAATGAATGAAGGGAATGAGTGAATGAAGGGAATGAAGTGAATGAAGGGAATGAAGAGAATGAGGGAAATAAATGAATGAAAGGAATGTGCGAATGAATGGGAATGTATGAATGAAGGGAACGGATGAATGAATGAAGGGAACGAATGCATGAAAGGAATGAATGAATGAAGGGAATGTATGTATGAAGGGAATGGATGAATGAAGGGAATGAAGAGAATGAGGGAATAAATGAATGAAAGGAATATACGAATGAATGGGAATGAATGAATGAAGGAAACGAATGAATAAAGGGAATGAATGAATGAAGGGAACGAATGAATGGAGGGAATGAATGAAGGGAACGAATGAATGAAGAGAATGAATGAATGAGGGGAATGAATGAATGAAGGGAATGAATGAATGGAGCGAACGAATGAATGGAGGGAATGAATTAATGAAGGGAACGAATGAATGAATGATGGGAATGAGTGAATGAAGGGAATGAATGAATGAAGGGAACGAATGAACGAAGGGAATGAATGATTGAAGTGAATGTAAAAAGGCGAATGAAGGGATGAAGGAAACGAATGAATGAAGGGAATGAATGGATGAAGGTAATGAAGGGAATGAAGGGAATGAAGAGAATGAGGGGAATAAATGAATGAAAGGAATGTACGAATGAATGGGAATGTATGAATGAAGGGAACGAATGAATGAATGAAGGGAATGAATGCATGAAGGGAATGAAGAGAATGAGGGGAATAAATGAATGAAAGGAATGTACGAATGAATGGGAATGTATGAATGAAGGGAACGAATGAATGAATGAAGGGAACAAATGCATGAAGGGAATGAAGGAATGAAGGGAATGTATGAACGAAGGAAATGGATGAATGAATGGAATGAAGAGAATGAGGGAATAAATGAATGAAAGGAATATACGAATGAATGGGAATGAATAAACGAAGGGAATGAATTGAATGAAAGGAATGAGGGGAATGAATGAATGATGGGAATGAGTGAATGAAGGGAATGAATGAATGAAGGGAACGAATGAACGAAGGGAATGAATGATTGAAGGGAATATAAGAATGAAGCGAATGAACGGGTGAAGGAAACGAATGAATGAAGGGAATGTATGAACGAAGGGAACGGATGAATGAATGGAATGAAGAGAATGAGGGAATAAATGAATGAAAGGAATGTGCGAATGAATGGGAATGTATGAATGAAGGGAACGAATGAATGAATGAAGGGAACAAATGCATGAATGGAATGAATGAATGAAGGGAATGTATGAACGAAGGGAATGGATGAATGAATGGAATGAAGAGAATGAGGGAAGAAATGAATGAAAGGAATGTGCGAATGAATGGGAATGTATGAATGAAGGGAACGAATGCATGAAAGGAATGAATGAAGGGAATGTATGTATGAAGGGAATGGATGAATGAAGGGAATGAAGAGAATGAGGGAATAAATGAGTGAAAGGAATATACGAATGAATGGGAATGAATGAATGAAGGGAACGAATGAATGGAGGGAATGAATGAAGGGAACGAATGAATGAAGAAAATGAATGAATGAGGGGAATGAATGAATGAAGGGAATGAATGAATGGAGCGAACGAATGAATGGAGGGAATGAATTAATGAAGGGAACGAATGAATGAAGAGAATGAATGAATAAAGAGAATGAATGAATGAGGGGAATGAATGAATGAAGGAAACGAATGAATGAAGGGAATGAATGGATGAAGGTAATGAAGGGAATGAAGGGAATGAAGAGAATGAGGGGAATAAATGAATGAAAGGAATATACGAATGAATGGGAATGAATAAATGAAGGGAATGAATTGAATGAAAGGAATGAGGGGAATGAATGAATGATGGGAATGATTGAATGAAGGGAATGAATGAATGAAGGGAATGAATGAATGGAGCGAACGAATGAATGGAGGGAATGAATTAATGAAGGGAACGAATGAATGAAGAGAATGAATGAATGATGGGAATGAGTGAATGTAGGGAATGAATGAATGAAGGGAACGAATGAACGAAGGGGATGAATGAACGAAGGGAATGAATGATTGAAGGGAATGTAAGAATGAAGCGAATGAACGGATGAAGGAAACGAATGAATGAAGGGAATGAGTGAATGAAGGGAATGAAGTGAATGAAGGGAATGAAGAGAATGAGGGAAATAAATGAATGAAAGGAATGTGCGAATGAATGGGAATGTATGAATGAAGGGAACGGATGAATGAATGAAGGGAACGAATGCATGAAAGGAATGAATGAATGAAGGGAATGTATGTATGAAGGGAATGGATGAATGAAGGGAATGAAGAGAATGAGGGAATAAATGAATGAAAGGAATATACGAATGAATGGGAATGAATGAATGAAGGAAACGAATGAATAAAGGGAATGAATGAATGAAGGGAACGAATGAATGGAGGGAATGAATGAAGGGAACGAATGAATGAAGAGAATGAATGAATGAGGGGAATGAATGAATGAAGGGAATGAATGAATGGAGCGAACGAATGAATGGAGGGAATGAATTAATGAAGGGAACGAATGAATGAATGATGGGAATGAGTGAATGAAGGGAATGAATGAATGAAGGGAACGAATGAACGAAGGGAATGAATGATTGAAGTGAATGTAAAAAGGCGAATGAAGGGATGAAGGAAACGAATGAATGAAGGGAATGAATGGATGAAGGTAATGAAGGGAATGAAGGGAATGAAGAGAATGAGGGGAATAAATGAATGAAAGGAATGTACGAATGAATGGGAATGTATGAATGAAGGGAACGAATGAATGAATGAAGGGAATGAATGCATGAAGGGAATGAAGAGAATGAGGGGAATAAATGAATGAAAGGAATGTACGAATGAATGGGAATGTATGAATGAAGGGAACGAATGAATGAATGAAGGGAACAAATGCATGAAGGGAATGAAGGAATGAAGGGAATGTATGAACGAAGGAAATGGATGAATGAATGGAATGAAGAGAATGAGGGAATAAATGAATGAAAGGAATATACGAATGAATGGGAATGAATAAACGAAGGGAATGAATTGAATGAAAGGAATGAGGGGAATGAATGAATGATGGGAATGAGTGAATGAAGGGAATGAATGAATGAAGGGAACGAATGAATGAATGAAGGGAACAAATGCATGAATGGAATGAATGAATGAAGGGAATGTATGAACGAAGGGAATGGATGAATGAATGGAATGAAGAGAATGAGGGAAGAAATGAATGAAAGGAATGTGCGAATGAATGGGAATGTATGAATGAAGGGAACGAATGCATGAAAGGAATGAATGAAGGGAATGTATGTATGAAGGGAATGGATGAATGAAGGGAATGAAGAGAATGAGGGAATAAATGAGTGAAAGGAATATACGAATGAATGGGAATGAATGAATGAAGGGAACGAATGAATGGAGGGAATGAATGAAGGGAACGAATGAATGAAGAAAATGAATGAATGAGGGGAATGAATGAATGAAGGGAATGAATGAATGGAGCGAACGAATGAATGGAGGGAATGAATTAATGAAGGGAACGAATGAATGAAGAGAATGAATGAATGAAGAGAATGAATGAATGAGGGAAATGAATGAATGAAGGAAACGAATGAATGAAGGGAATGAATGGATGAAGGTAATGAAGGGAATGAAGGGAATGAAGAGATTGAGGGGAATAAATGAATGAAAGGAATGTACGAATGAATGGGAATGTATGAATGAAGGGAATGGATGAATGAATGGAATGAAGAGAATGAGGGAATAAATGAATGAAAGGAATATACGAATGAATGGGAATGAATAAATGAAGGGAATGAATTGAATGAAAGGAATGAGGGGAATGAATGAATGATGGGAATGATTGAATGAAGGGAATGAATGAATCAAGGGAATGAATGAATGGAGCGAACGAATTAATGGAGGGAATGAATTAATGAAGGGAACGAATGAATGAAGAGAATGAATGAATGATGGGAATGAGTGAATGTAGGGAATGAATGAATGAAGGGAACGAATGAACGAAGGGGATGAATGAACGAAGGGAATGAATGATTGAAGGGAATGTAAGAATGAAGCGAATGAACGGATGAAGGAAACGAATGAATGAAGGGAATGAGTGAATGAAGGGAATGAAGTGAATGAAGGGAATGAAGAGAATGAGGGAAATAAATGAATGAAAGGAATGTGCGAATGAATGGGAATGTATGAATGAAGGGAACGGATGAATGAATGAAGGGAACGAATGCATGAAAGGAATGAATGAATGAAGGGAATGTATGTATGAAGGGAATGGATGAATGAAGGGAATGAAGAGAATGAGGGAATAAATGAATGAAAGGAATATACGAATGAATGGGAATGAATGAATGAAGGAAACGAATGGATAAAGGGAATGAATGAATGAAGGGAACGAATGAATGGAGGGAATGAATGAAGGGAACGAATGAATGAAGAGAATGAATGAATGAGGGGAATGAATGAATGAAGGGAATGAATGAATGGAGCGAACGAATGAATGGAGGGAATGAATTAATGAAGGGAACGAATGAATGAATGATGGGAATGAGTGAATGAAGGGAATGAATGAATGAAGGGAACGAATGAACGAAGGGAATGAATGATTGAAGTGAATGTAAAAAGGCGAATGAAGGGATGAAGGAAACGAATGAATGAAGGGAATGAATGGATGAAGGTAATGAAGGGAATGAAGGGAATGAAGAGAATGAGGGGAATAAATGAATGAAAGGAATGTACGAATGAATGGGAATGTATGAATGAAGGGAACGAATGAATGAATGAAGGGAATGAATGCATGAAGGGAATGAAGAGAATGAGGGGAATAAATGAATGAAAGGAATGTACGAATGAATGGGAATGTATGAATGAAGGGAACGAATGAATGAATGAAGGGAACAAATGCATGAAGGGAATGAAGGAATGAAGGGAATGTATGAACGAAGGAAATGGATGAATGAATGGAATGAAGAGAATGAGGGAATAAATGAATGAAAGGAATATACGAATGAATGGGAATGTATGAATGAAGGGAACAAATGCATGAAGGGAATGAATGAATGAAGGGAATGTATGAACGAAGGGAATGGATGAATGAATGGATTGAAGAGAATGAGGGAATAAATGAATGAAAGGAATATACGAATGAATGGGAATGAATGAATGAAGGGAATGAATGAATGGAGGGAACGAATGAATGGAGGGAATGAATTAATGAAGGGAACGAATGAATGAAGGGAATGAATGAATGAAGGGAATGAAGAGAATGAGGGGAATGAATGAATGAAAGGAATGTACGAATGAATAGGAATGTATGAATGAAGGGAACGAATGAATGGAGGGAATGGATGAATGAATGAGTGAAGGTAATGTATGAATGGAGGGAATGAATAAATGTAGGGAATGAATTGAATGAAAGGATTGAGGGGAATGAATGAATGATGGGAATGAGTGAATGAAGGGAATGAATGAATGAAGGGAATGAATGAATGGAGCGAACGACTGAATGGAGGGAATGAATTAATGAAGGGAACGAATGAATGAAGAGAATGAATGAATGAAGAGAATGAATGAATGAGGGGAATGAATGAATGAAGGAAACGAATGAATGAAGGGAATGAATGGATGAAGGTAATGAAGGGAATGAAGAGAATGAGGGGAATAAATGAATGAAAGGAATGTACGAATGAATGGGAATGTATGAATGAAGGGAATGGATGAATGAATGGAATGAAGAGAATGAGGGAATAAATGAATGAAAGGAATATACGAATGAATGGGAATGAATAAATGAAGGGAATGAATTGAATGAAAGGAATGAGGGGAATGAATGAATGATGGGAATGATTGAATGAAGGGAATGAATGAATGAAGGGAATGAATGAATGGAGCGAACGAATGAATGGAGGGAATGAATTAATGAAGGGAACGAATGAATGAAGAGAATGAATGAATGATGGGAATGAGTGAATGTAGGGAATGAATGAATGAAGGGAACGAATGAACGAAGGGGATGAATGAACGAAGGGAATGAATGATTGAAGGGAATGTAAGAATGAAGCGAATGAACGGATGAAGGAAACGAATGAATGAAGGGAATGAGTGAATGAAGGGAATGAAGTGAATGAAGGGAATGAAGAGAATGAGGGAAATAAATGAATGAAAGGAATGTGCGAATGAATGGGAATGTATGAATGAAGGGAACGGATGAATGAATGAAGGGAACGAATGCATGAAAGGAATGAATGAATGAAGGGAATGTATGTATGAAGGGAATGGATGAATGAAGGGAATGAAGAGAATGAGGGAATAAATGAATGAAAGGAATATACGAATGAATGGGAATGAATGAATGAAGGAAACGAATGAATGAATGAAGGGAATGAATGCATGAAGGGAATGAAGAGAATGAGGGGAATAAATGAATGAAAGGAATGTACGAATGAATGGGAATGTATGAATGAAGGGAACGAATGAATGAATGAAGGGAATGAATGCATGAAGGGAATGAAGAGAATGAGGGGAATAAATGAATGAAAGGAATGTACGAATGAATGGGAATGTATGAATGAAGGGAACGAATGAATGAATGAAGGGAACAAATGCATGAAGGGAATGAAGGAATGAAGGGAATGTATGAACGAAGGAAATGGATGAATGAATGGAATGAAGAGAATGAGGGAATAAATGAATGAAAGGAATATACGAATGAATGGGAATGAATAAACGAAGGGAATGAATTGAATGAAAGGAATGAGGGGAATGAATGAATGATGGGAATGAGTGAATGAAGGGAATGAATGAATGAAGGGAACGAATGAACGAAGGGAATGAATGATTGAAGGGAATATAAGAATGAAGCGAATGAACGGGTGAAGGAAACGAATGAATGAAGGGAATGTATGAACGAAGGGAACGGATGAATGAATGGAATGAAGAGAATGAGGGAATAAATGAATGAAAGGAATGTGCGAATGAATGGGAATGTATGAATGAAGGGAACGAATGAATGAATGAAGGGAACAAATGCATGAATGGAATGAATGAATGAAGGGAATGTATGAACGAAGGGAATGGATGAATGAATGGAATGAAGAGAATGAGGGAAGAAATGAATGAAAGGAATGTGCGAATGAATGGGAATGTATGAATGAAGGGAACGAATGCATGAAAGGAATGAATGAAGGGAATGTATGTATGAAGGGAATGGATGAATGAAGGGAATGAAGAGAATGAGGGAATAAATGAGTGAAAGGAATATACGAATGAATGGGAATGAATGAATGAAGGGAACGAATGAATGGAGGGAATGAATGAAGGGAACGAATGAATGAAGAAAATGAATGAATGAGGGGAATGAATGAATGAAGGGAATGAATGAATGGAGCGAACGAATGAATGGAGGGAATGAATTAATGAAGGGAACGAATGAATGAAGAGAATGAATGAATGAAGAGAATGAATGAATGAGGGGAATGAATGAATGAAGGAAACGAATGAATGAAGGGAATGAATGGATGAAGGTAATGAAGGGAATGAAGGGAATGAAGAGAATGAGGGGAATAAATGAATGAAAGGAATGTACGAATGAATGGGAATGTATGAATGAAGGGAATGGATGAATGAATGGAATGAAGAGAATGAGGGAATAAATGAATGAAAGGAATATACGAATGAATGGGAATGAATAAATGAAGGGAATGAATTGAATGAAAGGAATGAGGGGAATGAATGAATGATGGGAATGATTGAATGAAGGGAATGAATGAATCAAGGGAATGAATGAATGGAGCGAACGAATTAATGGAGGGAATGAATTAATGAAGGGAACGAATGAATGAAGAGAATGAATGAATGATGGGAATGAGTGAATGTAGGGAATGAATGAATGAAGGGAACGAATGAACGAAGGGGATGAATGAACGAAGGGAATGAATGATTGAAGGGAATGTAAGAATGAAGCGAATGAACGGATGAAGGAAACGAATGAATGAAGGGAATGAGTGAATGAAGGGAATGAAGTGAATGAAGGGAATGAAGAGAATGAGGGAAATAAATGAATGAAAGGAATGTGCGAATGAATGGGAATGTATGAATGAAGGGAACGGATGAATGAATGAAGGGAACGAATGCATGAAAGGAATGAATGAATGAAGGGAATGTATGTATGAAGGGAATGGATGAATGAAGGGAATGAAGAGAATGAGGGAATAAATGAATGAAAGGAATATACGAATGAATGGGAATGAATGAATGAAGGAAACGAATGGATAAAGGGAATGAATGAATGAAGGGAACGAATGAATGGAGGGAATGAATGAAGGGAACGAATGAATGAAGAGAATGAATGAATGAGGGGAATGAATGAATGAAGGGAATGAATGAATGGAGCGAACGAATGAATGGAGGGAATGAATTAATGAAGGGAACGAATGAATGAATGATGGGAATGAGTGAATGAAGGGAATGAATGAATGAAGGGAACGAATGAACGAAGGGAATGAATGATTGAAGTGAATGTAAAAAGGCGAATGAAGGGATGAAGGAAACGAATGAATGAAGGGAATGAATGGATGAAGGTAATGAAGGGAATGAAGGGAATGAAGAGAATGAGGGGAATAAATGAATGAAACGAATGTACGAATGAATGGGAATGTATGAATGAAGGGAACGAATGAATGAATGAAGGGAATGAATGCATGAAGGGAATGAAGAGAATGAGGGGAATAAATGAATGAAAGGAATGTACGAATGAATGGGAATGTATGAATGAAGGGAACGAATGAATGAATGAAGGGAACAAATGCATGAAGGGAATGAAGGAATGAAGGGAATGTATGAACGAAGGAAATGGATGAATGAATGGAATGAAGAGAATGAGGGAATAAATGAATGAAAGGAATATACGAATGAATGGGAATGTATGAATGAAGGGAACAAATGCATGAAGGGAATGAATGAATGAAGGGAATGTATGAACGAAGGGAATGGATGAATGAATGGATTGAAGAGAATGAGGGAATAAATGAATGAAAGGAATATACGAATGAATGGGAATGAATGAATGAAGGGAATGAATGAATGGAGGGAACGAATGAATGGAGGGAATGAATTAATGAAGGGAACGAATGAATGAAGGGAATGAATGAATGAAGGGAATGAAGAGAATGAGGGGAATGAATGAATGAAAGGAATGTACGAATGAATAGGAATGTATGAATGAAGGGAACGAATGAATGGAGGGAATGGATGAATGAATGAGTGAAGGTAATGTATGAATGGAGGGAATGAATAAATGTAGGGAATGAATTGAATGAAAGGATTGAGGGGAATGAATGAATGATGGGAATGAGTGAATGAAGGGAATGAATGAATGAAGGGAATGAATGAATGGAGCGAACGACTGAATGGAGGGAATGAATTAATGAAGGGAACGAATGAATGAAGAGAATGAATGAATGAAGAGAATGAATGAATGAGGGGAATGAATGAATGAAGGAAACGAATGAATGAAGGGAATGAATGGATGAAGGTAATGAAGGGAATGAAGAGAATGAGGGGAATAAATGAATGAAAGGAATGTACGAATGAATGGGAATGTATGAATGAAGGGAATGGATGAATGAATGGAATGAAGAGAATGAGGGAATAAATGAATGAAAGGAATATACGAATGAATGGGAATGAATAAATGAAGGGAATGAATTGAATGAAAGGAATGAGGGGAATGAATGAATGATGGGAATGATTGAATGAAGGGAATGAATGAATGAAGGGAATGAATGAATGGAGCGAACGAATGAATGGAGGGAATGAATTAATGAAGGGAACGAATGAATGAAGAGAATGAATGAATGATGGGAATGAGTGAATGTAGGGAATGAATGAATGAAGGGAACGAATGAACGAAGGGGATGAATGAACGAAGGGAATGAATGATTGAAGGGAATGTAAGAATGAAGCGAATGAACGGATGAAGGAAACGAATGAATGAAGGGAATGAGTGAATGAAGGGAATGAAGTGAATGAAGGGAATGAAGAGAATGAGGGAAATAAATGAATGAAAGGAATGTGCGAATGAATGGGAATGTATGAATGAAGGGAACGGATGAATTAATGAAGGGAACGAATGCATGAAAGGAATGAATGAATGAAGGGAATGTATGTATGAAGGGAATGGATGAATGAAGGGAATGAAGGGAATGAGGGAATAAATGAATGAAAGGAATATACGAATGAATGGGAATGAATGAATGAAGGAAACGAATGAATAAAGGGAATGAATGAATGAAGGGAACGAATGAATGGAGGGAATGAATGAAGGGAACGAATGAATGAAGAGAATGAATGAATGAGGGGAATGAATGAATGAAGGGAACGAATGAATGGCGCGAACGAATGAATGGAGGGAATGAATTAATGAAGGGAACGAATGAATGAATGATGGGAATGAGTGAATGAAGGGAATGAATGAATGAAGGGAACGAATGAACGAAGGGAATGAATGATTGAAGTGAATGTAAAAAGGCGAATGAAGGGATGAAGGAAACGAATGAATGAAGGGAATGAATGGATGAAGGTAATGAAGGGAATGAAGGGAATGAAGAGAATGAGGGGAATAAATGAATGAAAGGAATGTACGAATGAATGGGAATGTATGAATGAAGGGAACGAATGAATGAATGAAGGGAATGAATGCATGAAGGGAATGAAGAGAATGAGGGGAATAAATGAATGAAAGGAATGTACGAATGAATGGGAATGTATGAATGAAGGGAACGAATGAATGAATGAAGGGAACGAATGAATGAATGAAGGGAACAAATGCATGAAGGGAATGAAGGAATGAAGGGAATGTATGAACGAAGGAAATGGATGAATGAATGGAATGAAGAGAATGAGGGAATAAATGAATGAAAGGAATATACGAATGAATGGGAATGAATAAATGAAGGGAATGAATTGAATGAAAGGAATGAGGGGAATGAATGAATGATGGGAATGAGTGAATGAAGGGAATGAATGAATGAAGGGAACGAATGAACGAAGGGAATGAATGATTGAAGGGAATGTAAGAATGAAGCGAATGAACGGGTGAAGGAAACGAATGAATGAAGGGAATGTATGAACGAAGGGAACGGATGAATGAATGGAATGAAGAGAATGAGGGAATAAATGAATGAAAGGAATGTACGAATGAATGGGAATGTATGAATGAAGGAAACGAATGAATGAATGAAGGGAACAAATGCATGAAGGGAATGAATGAATGAAGGGAATGTATGAACGAAGGGAACGGATGAATGAATGGAATGAAGAGAATGAGGGAATAAATGAATGAAAGGAATATACGAATGAAGGGAATGAATGAATGAATGAAGGGAACGAATGCATGAAGGGAATGAATGAATGAAGGGAATGAAGAGAATGAGGGGAATGAATGAATGAAAGGAACATAACAATGAATGGGAATGTACGAATGAAGGGAACGAATGAATGGAGGGAAAGGATGAATGAATGAAGGGAATGTATGAATGAAGTGAGTGAATGAATGAAGGTGATATATGAATGAAGGAAATGAATAAATGAAGGGAATGAATTGAATGAATGGAATGAGGGGAATGAATGAATGATGGGACGAGTGAATGAAGGGAATGAATGAATGAAGGGAACGAATGAACGAAGGGGATGAATGAACGAAGGGAATGAATGATTGAAGGGAATGTATGAACGAAGGGAATGTATGAACGAAGGGAATGGATGAATGAATGGAATGAAGAGAATGAGGGAATAAATGAATGAAAGGTATATACGAATGAATGGGAATGAATGAATGAAGGGAATGAATGAATGGAGGGAACGAATGAATGGAGGGAATGAATTAATGAAGGGTACGAATGAATGAAGGGAATGAATGAATGAAGGGAATGAAGAGAATGAGGGGAATGAATGAATGAAAGGAATGTACGAATGAATAGGAATGTATGAATGAAGGGAACGAATGAATGGAGGGAATGGATGAATGAATGAGTGAAGGTAATGTATGAATGGAGGGAATGAATAAATGAAGGGAATGAATTGAATGAAAGGAATGACGGGAATGAATGAATGATGGGAATGAGTGAGTGAAGGGAATGAATGAGTGAAGGGAACGAATGAACGAAGGGAATGAATGAATGAAGGGAATGAATGAATGAATGAAGGGAACGAATGCATGAAGGGAATGAATGAATGAAGGAAATGAATGAATGAAGGGAATGAAGAGAATGAGGGGAATGAATGAATGAAAGGAACATAAGAATGAATGGGAATGAACGAATGAAGGGAACGAATGAATGGAGGGAATGGATGAATGAATGAAGGGAATGTATGAATGAAGTGAGTGAATGAATGAAGGTGATATATGAATGAAGGAAATGAATAAATGAAGGGAATGAATTGAATGAATGGAATGAGGGGAATGAATGAATGATTGGACGAGTGAATGAAGGGAATGAATGAATGAAGGGAACGAATGAACGAAGGGGATGAATGAACGAAGGGAATGACTGATTGAAGGGAATGTAATAATGAAGGGAATGTATAAATGATTTGAGTGAATGAAGGGAATGAATGAACGTAGGGAATGAATTATTGAAGTGAATGTAAAAAGGCGAATGAACGGATGAAGGAAACGAATGAATGAAGGGAATGAATGGATGAAGGTAATGAAGGGAATGAAGGGAATGAAGAGAATGAGGGGAATATATGAATGAAAGGAAACTACAAATGAATGGGAATGTATGAATGAAGGGAACGAATGAATGAATGAAGGGAATGAATGCATGAGGGGAATGAAGAGAATGAGGGGAATAAATGAATGAAAGGAATGTACGAATGAATAGGAATGTATGAATGAAGGGAACGAATGAATGAATGAAGGGAACAAATGCATGAAGGGAATGAATGAATGAAGGGAATGTATGAACGAAGGGAATGGATGAATGAATGGAATGAAGAGAATGAGGGAATAAATGAATGAAAGGAATATACGAATGAATGGGAATGTATGAATGAAGGGAACAAATGCATGAAGGGAATGAATGAATGAAGGGAATGTATGAACGAAGGGAATGGATGAATGAATGGATTGAAGAGAATGAGGGAATAAATGAATGAAAGGAATATACGAATGAATGGGAATGAATGAATGAAGGGAATGAATGAATGGAGGGAACGAATGAATGGAGGGAATGAATTAATGAAGGGAACGAATGAATGAAGGGAATGAATGAATGAAGGGAATGAAGAGAATGAGGGGAATGAAGGAATGAAAGGAATGTACGAATGAATAGGAATGTATGAATGAAGGGAACGAATGAATGGAGGGAATGGATGAATGAATGAGTGAAGGTAATGTATGAATGGAGGGAATGAATAAATGTAGGGAATGAATTGAATGAAAGGATTGAGGGGAACGAATGAATGATGGGAATGAGTGAATGAAGGGAATGAATGAATGAAGGGAACGAATGAACGAAGGGGATGAATGAACGAAGGGAATGAATGATTGAAGGGAATGTAATTATGAAGGGAATGTATAAATGATTTGAGTGGATGAAGGGAATGAATGAACGAGGGGAATGAATGATTGAAGGGAATGTAAGAATGAAGCGAATGAACGGATGAAGGAAACGAATGAATGAAGGGAATGAAGTGAATGAAGGGAATGAAGAGAATGAGGGGAATAAATGAATGAAAGGAATGTGCGAATGAATGGGAATGTATGAATGAAGGGAACGAATGCATGAAAGGAATGAATGAATGAAGGGAATGTATGTATGAAGGGAATGGATGAATGAAGGGAATGAAGAGAATGAGGGAATAAATGAGTGAAAGGAATATACGAATGAATGGGAACCAATGAATGAAGGGAACGAATGAATGGAGGGAATGAATGAATGAAGGGATTGAATGAATGGAGCGAACGAATGAATGGAGGGAATGAATTAATGAAGGGAACGAATGAATGAAGAGAATGAATGAATGAAGAGAATGAATGAATGAGGGGAATGAATGAATGAAGGAAACGAATGAATGAAGGGAATGAATGGATGAAGGTAATGAAGGGAATGAAGGGAATGAAGAGAATGAGGGGAATAAATGAATGAAAGGAATGTACGAATGAATGGGAATGTATGAATGAAGGGAATGG
Organism: Megachile leachella; assembly: GCA_963576845.1. Lineage (NCBI taxonomy): Eukaryota > Metazoa > Arthropoda > Insecta > Hymenoptera > Megachilidae > Megachile > Megachile leachella. The sequence continues at coordinate 26,743,514 of OY756250.1, read as the reverse complement.
ATGAATGAATGGAATGAAGAGAATGAGGGAATAAATGAATGAAAGGAATGTACGAACGAATGGGAATGTATGAATGAAGGGAACGAATGAATGAATGAAGGGAACAAATGCATGAAGGGAATGAATGAATGAAGGGAATGTATGAACGAAGGGAATGGATGAATGAATGGAATGAAGAGAATGAGGGAATAAATGAATGAAAGGAATGAATTGAATGAAAGGAATGAGGGGAATGAATGAATGAATGAAGGGAACGAATGCATGAAGGGAATGAATGAATGAATGGAATGTATGAACGAAGGGAATGTATGAACGAAGGGAATGAAGAGAATGAGGGAATAAATGAATGAAAGGAATATACGAATGAATGGGAATGAATGGATGAAGGAAACGAATGAATAAAGGGAATGAATGAATGAAGGAAACGAATAAATGGAGGGAATGAATGAAGGGAACGAATGAATGAAGAGAATGAATGAATGAGGGGAATGAATGAATGAAGGGAATGAATGAATGGAGCGAACGAATGAATGGAGGGAATGAATTATGAAGGGAACGAATGAATGAAGAGAATGAATGAATGATGGGAATGAGTGAATGAAGGGAATGAATGAATGAAGGGAATGAATGAATGGAGCGAACGAATGAATGGAGGGAATGAATTAATGAAGGGAACGAATGAATGAAGAGAATGAATGAATGAGGGGAATGAATGAATGAAGGGAATGAAGGAATGGAGCGAACGAATGAATGGAGGGAATGAATTAATGAAGGGAACGAATGAATGGAGGGAACGAATGAAGGGAACGAATGAATGAAGCGAATGAATGAATGAGGGGAATGAATGAATGAAGGGAATGAATGAATGGAGCGAACGAATGAATGGAGGGAATGAATTAATGAAGGGAACGAATGAATGAAGAGAATGAATGAATGATGGGAATGAGTGAATGTAGGGAATGAATGAATGAAGGGAACGAATGAACGAAGGGGATGAATGAACGAAGGGAATGAATGAATGAAGGGAATGTAAGAATGAAGCGAATGAACGGATGAAGGAAACGAATGAATGAAGGGAATGAGTGAATGAAGGGAATGAAGTGAATGAAGGGAATGAAGAGAATGAGGGAAATAAATGAATGAAAGGAATGTGCGAATGAATGGGAATGTATGAATGAAGGGAACGGATGAATGAATGAAGGGAACGAATGCATGAAAGGAATGAATGAATGAAGGGAATGTATGTATGAAGGGAATGGATGAATGAAGGGAATGAAGAGAATGAGGGAATAAATGAATGAAAGGAATATACGAATGAATGGGAATGAATGAATGAAGGAAACGAATGAATAAAGGGAATGAATGAATGAAGGGAACGAATGAATGGAGGGAATGAATGAAGGGAACGAATGAATGAAGAGAATGAATGAATGAGGGGAATGAATGAATGAAGGGAATGAATGAATGGAGCGAACGAATGAATGGAGGGAATGAATTAATGAAGGGAACGAATGAATGAATGATGGGAATGAGTGAATGAAGGGAATGAATGAATGAAGGGAACGAATGAACGAAGGGAATGAATGATTGAAGTGAATGTAAAAAGGCGAACGAAGGGATGAAGGAAACGAATGAATGAAGGGAATGAATGGATGAAGGTAATGAAGGGAATGAAGGGAATGAAGAGAATGAGGGGAATAAATGAATGAAAGGAATGTACGAATGAATGGGAATGTATGAATGAAGGGAACGAATGAATGAATGAAGGGAATGAATGCATGAAGGGAATGAAGAGAATGAGGGGAATAAATGAATGAAAGGAATGTACGAATGAATGGGAATGTATGAATGAAGGGAACGTATGAATGAATGAAGGGAACAAATGCATGAAGGGAATGAAGGAATGAAGGGAATGTATGAACGAAGGAAATGGATGAATGAATGGAATGAAGAGAATGAGGGAATAAATGAATGAAAGGAATATACGAATGAATGGGAATGAATAAATGAAGGGAATGAATTGAATGAAAGGAATGAGGGGAATGAATGAATGATGGGAATGAGTGAATGAAGGGAATGAATGAATGAAGGGAACGAATGAACGAAGGGAATGAATGATTGAAGGGAATGTAAGAATGAAGCGAATGAACGGGTGAAGGAAACGAATGAATGAAGGGAATGTATGAACGAAGGGAACGGATGAATGAATGGAATGAAGAGAATGAGGGAATAAATGAATGAAAGGAATGTGCGAATGAATGGGAATGTATGAATGAAGGGAACGAATGAATGAATGAAGGGAACAAATGCATGAATGGAATGAATGAATGAAGGGAATGTATGAACGAAGGGAATGGATGAATGAATGGAATGAAGAGAATGAGGGAAGAAATGAATGAAAGGAATGTGCGAATGAATGGGAATGTATGAATGAAGGGAACGAATGCATGAAAGGAATGAATGAAGGGAATGTATGTATGAAGGGAATGGATGAATGAAGGGAATGAAGAGAATGAGGGAATAAATGAGTGAAAGGAATATACGAATGAATGGGAATGAATGAATGAAGGGAACGAATGAATGGAGGGAATGAATGAAGGGAACGAATGAATGAAGAAAATGAATGAATGAGGGGAATGAATGAATGAAGGGAATGAATGAATGGAGCGAACGAATGAATGGAGGGAATGAATTAATGAAGGGAACGAATGAATGAAGAGAATGAATGAATGAAGAGAATGAATGAATGAGGGGAATGAATGAATGAAGGAAACGAATGAATGAAGGGAATGAATGGATGAAGGTAATGAAGGGAATGAAGGGAATGAAGAGAATGAGGGGAATAAATGAATGAAAGGAATGTACGAATGAATGGGAATGTATGAATGAAGGGAACGAATGAATGAATGAAGGGAATGAATGCATGAAGGGAATGAAGAGAATGAGGGGAATAAATGAATGAAAGGAATGTACGAATGAATGGGAATGTATGAATGAAGGGAACGTATGAATGAATGAAGGGAACAAATGCATGAAGGGAATGAAGGAATGAAGGGAATGTATGAACGAAGGAAATGGATGAATGAATGGAATGAAGAGAATGAGGGAATAAATGAATGAAAGGAATATACGAATGAATGGGAATGAATAAATGAAGGGAATGAATTGAATGAAAGGAATGAGGGGAATGAATGAATGATGGGAATGAGTGAATGAAGGGAATGAATGAATGAAGGGAACGAATGAACGAAGGGAATGAATGATTGAAGGGAATGTAAGAATGAAGCGAATGAACGGGTGAAGGAAACGAATGAATGAAGGGAATGTATGAACGAAGGGAACGGATGAATGAATGGAATGAAGAGAATGAGGGAATAAATGAATGAAAGGAATGTGCGAATGAATGGGAATGTATGAATGAAGGGAACGAATGAATGAATGAAGGGAACAAATGCATGAATGGAATGAATGAATGAAGGGAATGTATGAACGAAGGGAATGGATGAATGAATGGAATGAAGAGAATGAGGGAAGAAATGAATGAAAGGAATGTGCGAATGAATGGGAATGTATGAATGAAGGGAACGAATGCATGAAAGGAATGAATGAAGGGAATGTATGTATGAAGGGAATGGATGAATGAAGGGAATGAAGAGAATGAGGGAATAAATGAGTGAAAGGAATATACGAATGAATGGGAATGAATGAATGAAGGGAACGAATGAATGGAGGGAATGAATGAAGGGAATGAATGAATGAAGGGAATGAATGAATGGAGCGAACGAATGAATGGAGGGAATGAATTAATGAAGGGAACGAATGAATGAAGAGAATGAATGAATGAAGAGAATGAATGAATGAGGGGAATGAATGAATGAAGGAAACGAATGAATGAAGGGAATGAATGGATGAAGGTAATGAAGGGAATGAAGGGAATGAAGAGAATGAGGGGAATAAATGAATGAAAGGAATGTACGAATGAATGGGAATGTATGAATGAAGGGAATGGATGAATGAATGGAATGAAGAGAATGAGGGAATAAATGAATGAAAGGAATATACGAATGAATGGGAATGAATAAATGAAGGGAATGAATTGAATGAAAGGAATGAGGGGAATGAATGAATGATGGGAATGATTGAATGAAGGGAATGAATGAAGGGAATGAATGAAGGGAATGAAGGGAATGAAGGGAATGAAGAGAATGAGGGGAATAAATGAATGAAAGGAATGTACGAATGAATGGGAATGTATGAATGAAGGGAAGGAATGAATGAATGAAGGGAACGAATGCATGAAGGGAATGAATGAATGAAGGGAATGTATGAATGAAGGGAATGGATGGATGAAGCGAATGAACGGATGAAGGAAACGAATGAATAAAGGGAATGAGTGAATGAAGGGAATGAAGGGAATGAAGGGAATGAAGAGAATGAGGGGAATAAATGAATGAAAGGAATGTACGAATGAATGGGAATGTATGAATGAAGGAAACGAATGAATGAATGAAGGGAACAAATGCATGAAGGGAATGAATGAATGAAGGGAATGTATGAACGAAGGGAACGGATGAATGAATGGAATGAAGAGAATGAGGGAATAAATGAATGAAAGGAATATACGAATGAAGGGAATGAATGAATGAATGAAGGGAACGAATGCATGAAGGGAATGAATGAATGAAGGGAATGAAGAGAATGAGGGGAATGAATGAATGAAAGGAACATAACAATGAATGGGAATGTACGAATGAAGGGAACGAATGAATGGAGGGAAAGGATGAATGAATGAAGGGAATGTATGAATGAAGTGAGTGAATGAATGAAGGTGATATATGAATGAAGGAAATGAATAAATGAAGGGAATGAATTGAATGAATGGAATGAGGGGAATGAATGAATGATGGGACGAGTGAATGAAGGGAATGAATGAATGAAGGGAACGAATGAACGAAGGGGATGAATGAACGAAGGGAATGAATGATTGAAGGGAATGTATGAACGAAGGGAATGTATGAACGAAGGGAATGGATGAATGAATGGAATGAAGAGAATGAGGGAATAAATGAATGAAAGGTATATACGAATGAATGGGAATGAATGAATGAAGGGAATGAATGAATGGAGGGAACGAATGAATGGAGGGAATGAATTAATGAAGGGTACGAATGAATGAAGGGAATGAATGAATGAAGGGAATGAAGAGAATGAGGGGAATGAATGAATGAAAGGAATGTACGAATGAATAGGAATGTATGAATGAAGGGAACGAATGAATGGAGGGAATGGATGAATGAATGAGTGAAGGTAATGTATGAATGGAGGGAATGAATAAATGAAGGGAATGAATTGAATGAAAGGAATGACGGGAATGAATGAATGATGGGAATGAGTGAGTGAAGGGAATGAATGAGTGAAGGGAACGAATGAACGAAGGGAATGAATGAATGAAGGGAATGAATGAATGAATGAAGGGAACGAATGCATGAAGGGAATGAATGAATGAAGGAAATGAATGAATGAAGGGAATGAAGAGAATGAGGGGAATGAATGAATGAAAGGAACATAAGAATGAATGGGAATGAACGAATGAAGGGAACGAATGAATGGAGGGAATGGATGAATGAATGAAGGGAATGTATGAATGAAGTGAGTGAATGAATGAAGGTGATATATGAATGAAGGAAATGAATAAATGAAGGGAATGAATTGAATGAATGGAATGAGGGGAATGAATGAATGATTGGACGAGTGAATGAAGGGAATGAATGAATGAAGGGAACGAATGAACGAAGGGGATGAATGAACGAAGGGAATGACTGATTGAAGGGAATGTAATAATGAAGGGAATGTATAAATGATTTGAGTGAATGAAGGGAATGAATGAACGTAGGGAATGAATTATTGAAGTGAATGTAAAAAGGCGAATGAACGGATGAAGGAAACGAATGAATGAAGGGAATGAATGGATGAAGGTAATGAAGGGAATGAAGGGAATGAAGAGAATGAGGGGAATATATGAATGAAAGGAAACTACAAATGAATGGGAATGTATGAATGAAGGGAACGAATGAATGAATGAAGGGAATGAATGCATGAGGGGAATGAAGAGAATGAGGGGAATAAATGAATGAAAGGAATGTACGAATGAATAGGAATGTATGAATGAAGGGAACGAATGAATGAATGAAGGGAACAAATGCATGAAGGGAATGAATGAATGAAGGGAATGTATGAACGAAGGGAATGGATGAATGAATGGAATGAAGAGAATGAGGGAATAAATGAATGAAAGGAATATACGAATGAATGGGAATGTATGAATGAAGGGAACAAATGCATGAAGGGAATGAATGAATGAAGGGAATGTATGAACGAAGGGAATGGATGAATGAATGGATTGAAGAGAATGAGGGAATAAATGAATGAAAGGAATATACGAATGAATGGGAATGAATGAATGAAGGGAATGAATGAATCGAGGGAACGAATGAATGGAGGGAATGAATTAATGAAGGGAACGAATGAATGAAGGGAATGAATGAATGAAGGGAATGAAGAGAATGAGGGGAATGAAGGAATGAAAGGAATGTACGAATGAATAGGAATGTATGAATGAAGGGAACGAATGAATGGAGGGAATGGATGAATGAATGAGTGAAGGTAATGTATGAATGGAGGGAATGAATAAATGTAGGGAATGAATTGAATGAAAGGATTGAGGGGAACGAATGAATGATGGGAATGAGTGAATGAAGGGAATGAATGAATGAAGGGAACGAATGAACGAAGGGGATGAATGAACGAAGGGAATGAATGATTGAAGGGAATGTAATTATGAAGGGAATGTATAAATGATTTGAGTGGATGAAGGGAATGAATGAACGAGGGGAATGAATGATTGAAGGGAATGTAAGAATGAAGCGAATGAACGGATGAAGGAAACGAATGAATGAAGGGAATGAAGTGAATGAAGGGAATGAAGAGAATGAGGGGAATAAATGAATGAAAGGAATGTGCGAATGAATGGGAATGTATGAATGAAGGGAACGAATGCATGAAAGGAATGAATGAATGAAGGGAATGTATGTATGAAGGGAATGGATGAATGAAGGGAATGAAGAGAATGAGGGAATAAATGAGTGAAAGGAATATACGAATGAATGGGAACCAATGAATGAAGGGAACGAATGAATGGAGGGAATGAATGAATGAAGGGAATGAATGAATGGAGCGAACGAATGAATGGAGGGAATGAATTAATGAAGGGAACGAATGAATGAAGAGAATGAATGAATGAAGAGAATGAATGAATGAGGGGAATGAATGAATGAAGGAAACGAATGAATGAAGGGAATGAATGGATGAAGGTAATGAAGGGAATGAAGGGAATGAAGAGAATGAGGGGAATAAATGAATGAAAGGAATGTGCGAATGAATGGGAATGTATGAATGAAGGGAATGGATGAATGAATGGAATGAAGAGAATGAGGGAATAAATGAATGAAAGGAATGTACGAATGAATGGGAATGTATGAATGAAGGGAACGAATGAATGAATGAAGGGAACAAATGCATGAAGGGAATGAATGAATGAAGGGAATGTATGAACGAAGGGAATGGATGAATGAATGGAATGAAGAGAATGAGGGAATAAATGAATGAAAGGAATGAATTGAATGAAAGGAATGAGGGGAATGAATGAATGAATGAAGGGAACGAATGCATGAAGGGAATGAATGAATGAAGGGAATGTATGAACGAAGGGAATGAATGATTGAAGGGAATGTAATTATGAAGGGAATGTATAAATGATTTGAGTGGATGAAGGGAATGAATGAACGAGGGGAATGAATGATTGAAGGGAATGTAAGAATGAAGCGAATGAACGGATGAAGGAAACGAATGAATGAAGGGAATGAAATGAATGAAGGGAATGAAGAGAATGAGGGGAATAAATGAATGAAAGGAATGTGCGAATGAATGGGAATGTATGAATGAAGGGAACGAATGCATGAAAGGAATGAATGAATGAAGGGAATGTATGTATGAAGGGAATGGATGAATGAAGGGAATGAAGAGAATGAGGGAATAAATGAGTGAAAGGAATATACGAATGAATGGGAACCAATGAATGAGGGGAACGAATGAATGGAGGGAATGAATGAATGAAGGGAATGAATGAATGGAGCGAACGAATGAATGGAGGGAATGAATTAATGAAGGGAACGAATGAATGAAGAGAATGAATGAATGAAGAGAATGAATGAATGAGGGGAATGAATGAATGAAGGAAACGAATGAATGAAGGGAATGAATGGATGAAGGTAATGAAGGGAATGAAGGGAATGAAGAGAATGAGGGGAATAAATGAATGAAAGGAATGTACGAATGAATGGGAATGTATGAATGAAGGGAATGGATGAATGAATGGAATGAAGAGAATGAGGGAATAAATGAATGAAAGGAATGTACGAATGAATGGGAATGTATGAAGGAAGGGAACGAATGAATGAATGAAGGGAACAAATGCATGAAGGGAATGAATGAATGAAGGGAATGTATGAACGAAGGGAATGGATGAATGAATGGAATGAAGAGAATGAGGGAATAAATGAATGAAAGGAATGAATTGAATGAAAGGAATGAGGGGAATGAATGAATGAATGAAGGGAACGAACGCATGAAGGGAATGAATGAATGAAGGGAATGTATGAACGAAGGGAATGTATGAACGAAGGGAATGTATGAACGAAGGGAATGTATGAACGAAGGGAATGAAGAGAATGAGGGAATAAATGAATGAAAGGAATATACGAATGAATGGGAATGAATGGATGAAGGAAACGAATGAATAAAGGGAATGAATGAATGAAGGGAATGAATGAATGGAGCGAACGAATGAATGGAGGGAATGAATTAATGAAGGGAACGAATGAATGAAGAGAATGAATGAATGAGGGGAATGAATGAATGAAGGGAATGAATGAATGGAGCGAACGAATGAATGGAGGGAATGAATTAATGAAGGGAACGAATGAATGGAGGGAACGAATGAAGGGAACGAATGAATGAAGCGAATGAATGAATGAGGGGAATGAATGAATGAAGGGAATGAATGAATGGAGCGAACGAATGAATGGAGGGAATGAATTAATGAAGGGAACGAATGAATGAAGAGAATGAATGAATGATGGGAATGAGTGAATGAAGGGAATGAATGAATGAAGGGAACGAATGAACGAAGGGAATGAATGATTGAAGTGAATGTAAAAAGGCGAATGAACGGATGAAGGAAACGAATGAATGAAGGGAATGAATGGATGAAGGTAATGAAGGGAATGAAGGGAATGAAGAGAATGAGGGGAATAAATGAATGAAAGGAATGTACGAATGAATGGGAATGTATGAATGAAGGGAACGAATGAATGAATGAAGGGAATGAATGCATGAAGGGAATGAATGAATGAAGGGAATGTATGAATGAAGGGAATGGATGGATGAAGCGAATGAACGGATGAAGGAAACGTATGAATAAAGGGAATGAATGAATGAAGGGAATGAAGGGAATGAAGGGAATGAAGGGAATGAAGGGAATGAGGGGAATAAATGAATGAAGGGAATGAGGGGAATAAATGAACGAAAGGAATGTACGAATGAATGGGAATGTATGAATGAAGGGAACGAATGAATGAATGAAGGGAACAAATGCATGAAGGGAATGAATGAATGAAGGGAATGTATGAACGAAGGGAATGGATGAATGAATGGAATGAAGAGAATGAGGGAATAAATGAATGAAAGGAATGAATTGAATGAAAGGAATGAGGGGAATGAATGAATGAATGAAGGGAACGAATGCATGAAGGGAATGAATGAATGAAGGGAATGTATGAACGAAGGGAATGTATGAACGAAGGGAATGAAGAGAATGAGGGAATAAATGAATGAAAGGAATATACGAATGAATGGGAATGAATGGATGAAGGAAACGAATGAATAAAGGGAATGAATGAATGAAGGGAACGAATAAATGGAGGGAATGAATGAAGGGAACGAATGAATGAAGAGAATGAATGAATGAGGGGAATGAATGAATGAAGGGAATGAATGAATGGAGCGAACGAATGAATGGAGGGAATGAATTAATGAAGGGAACGAATGAATGAAGAGAATGAATGAATGATGGGAATGAGTGAATGAAGGGAATGAATGAATGAAGGGAATGAATGAATGGAGCGAACGAATGAATGGAGGGAATGAATTAATGAAGGGAACGAATGAATGAAGAGAATGAATGAATGATGGGAATGAGTGAATGAAGGAAACGAATGAATGAAGGGAATGAATGGATGAAGGTAATGAAGGGAATGAAGGGAATGAAGAGAATGAGGGGAATAAATGAATGAAAGGAATGAGGGGAATAAATGAACGAATGGAATGTACGAATGAATGGGAATGAATGAATGAAGGGAACGAATGAATGAATGAAGGGAATGAATGCATGAAGTTAATGAATGAATGAAGGGAATGTATGAATGAAGGGAATGGATGGATGAAGCGAATGAACGGATGAAGGAAACGTATGAATAAAGGGAATGAATGAATGAAGGGAATGAAGGGAATGAAGGGAATGAAGGGAATGAAGGGAATGAGGGGAATAAATGAATGAAGGGAATGAGGGGAATAAATGAACGAATGGAATGTACGAATGAATGGGAATGTATGAATGAAGGGAACGAATGAATGAATGAAGGGAACAAATGCATGAAGGGAATGAATGAATGAAGGGAATGTATGAACGAAGGGAATGGATGAATGAATGGAATGAAGAGAATGAGGGAATAAATGAATGAAAGGTATGAATTGAATGAAAGGAATGAGGGGAATGAATGAATGAGTGAAGGGAACGAATGCATGAAGGGAATGAATGAATGAAGGGAATGTATGAACGAAGGGAATGTATGAACGAAGGGAATGAAGAGAATGAGGGAATAAATGAATGAAAGGAATATACGAATGAATGGGAATGAATGGATGAAGGAAACGAATGAATAAAGGGAATGAATGAATGAAGGGAACGAATAAATGGAGGGAATGAATGAAGGGAACGAATGAATGAAGAGAATGAATGAATGAGGGGAATGAATGAATGAAGGGAATGAATGAATGGAGCGAACGAATGAATGGAGGGAATGAATTAATGAAGGGAACGAATGAATGAAGAGAATGAATGAATGAGGGGAATGAATGAATGAAGGGAATGAATGAATGGAGCGAACGAATGAATGGAGGGAATGAATTAATGAAGGGAACGAATGAATGAAGAGAATGAATGAATGATGGGAATGAGTGAATGAAGGGAATGAATGAATGAAGGGAATGAATGAATGGAGCGAACGAATGAATGGAGGGAATGAATTAATGAAGGGAACGAATGAATGAAGAGAATGAATGAATGATGGGAATGAGTGAATGAAGGGAATGAATGAATGAAGGGAACGAATGAACGAAGGGAATGAATGATTGAAGTGAATGTAAAAAGGCGAATGAACGGATGAAGGAAACGAATGAATGAAGGGAATGAATGGATGAAGGTAATGAAGGGAATGAAGGGAATGAAGAGAATGAGGGGAATAAATGAATGAAAGGAATGTACGAATGAATGGGAATGTATGAATGAAGGGAACGAATGAATGAATGAAGGGAATGAATGCATGAAGGGAATGAATGAATGAAGGGAATGTATGAATGAAGGGAATGGATGGATGAAGCGAATGAACGGATGAAGGAAACGTATGAATAAAGGGAATGAATGAATGAAGGGAATGAAGGGAATGAAGGGAATGAAGGGAATGAAGGGAATGAGGGGAATAAATGAATGAAGGGAATGAGGGGAATACATGAACGAAAGGAATGTACGAATGAATGGGAATGTATGAATGAAGGGAACGAATGAATGAATGAAGGGAACAAATGCATGAAGGGAATGAATGAATGAAGGGAATGTATGAACGAAGGGAATGGATGAATGAATGGAATGAAGAGAATGAGGGAATAAATGAATGAAAGGAATGAATTGAATGAAAGGAATGAGGGGAATGAATGAATGAATGAAGGGAACGAATGCATGAAGGGAATGAATGAATGAAGGGAATGTATGAACGAAGGGAATGTATGAACGAAGGGAATGAAGAGAATGAGGGAATAAATGAATGAAAGGAATATACGAATGAATGGGAATGAATGGATGAAGGAAACGAATGAATAAAGGGAATGAATGAATGAAGGGAACGAATAAATGGAGGGAATGAATGAAGAGAATGAATGAATGATGGGAATGAGTGAATGAAGGGAATGAATGAATGAAGGGAATGAATGAATGGAGCGAACGAATGAATGGAGGGAATGAATTAATGAAGGGAACGAATGAATGAAGAGAATGAATGAATGAGGGGAATGAATGAATGAAGGGAATGAATGAATGGAGCGAACGAATGAATGGAGGGAATGAATTAATGAAGGGAACGAATGAATGGAGGGAACGAATGAAGGGAACGAATGAATGAAGCGAATGAATGAATGAGGGGAATGAATGAATGAAGGGAATGAATGAATGGAGCGAACGAATGAATGGAGGGAATGAATTAATGAAGGGAACGAATGAATGAAGAGAATGAATGAATGATGGGAATGAGTGAATGAAGGGAATGAATGAATGAAGGGAACGAATGAACGAAGGGAATGAATGATTGAAGTGAATGTAAAAAGGCGAATGAACGGATGAAGGAAACGAATGAATGAAGGGAATGAATGGATGAAGGTAATGAAGGGAATGAAGGGAATGAAGAGAATGAGGGGAATAAATGAATGAAAGGAATGTACGAATGAATGGGAATGTATGAATGAAGGGAACGAATGAATGAATGAAGGGAATGAATGCATGAAGGGAATGAATGAATGAAGGGAATGTATGAATGAAGGGAATGGATGGATGAAGCGAATGAACGGATGAAGGAAACGTATGAATAAAGGGAATGAAGGGAATGAAGGGAATGAAGGGAATGAAGAGAATGAGGGGAATAAATGAATGAAAGGAATGTACGAATGAATGGGAATGTATGAATGAAGGGAACGAATGAAAGAATGAAGGGAACAAATGCATGAAGGGAATCAATGAATGAAGGGAATGTATGAACGAAGGGAATGGATGAATGAATGGAATGAAGAGAATGAGGGAATAAATGAATGAAAGGAATGAGGGGAATGAATGAATGATGGGAATGAGTGAATGAAGGGAATGAATGAATGAAGGGAACGAATGAACGAAGGGAATGAATGATTGAAGGGAATGTAAGAATAAAGCGAATGAACGGATGAAGGAAACGAATGAATAAAGGGAATGAATGAATGAAGGGAATGAAGGGAATGAAGGGAATGAAGGGAATGAAGGGAATGAGGGGAATAAATGAATGAAGGGAATGAGGGGAATAAATGAACGAAAGGAATGTACGAATGAATGGGAATGTATGAATGAAGGGAACGAATGAATGAATGAAGGGAACAAATGCATGAAGGGAATGAATGAATGAAGGGGATGTATGAACGAAGGGAACGGATGAATGAATGGAATGAAGAGAATGAGGGAATAAATGAATGAAAGGTATATACGAATGAATGGGAATGAATGAATGGAGGGAACGAATGAATGGAGGAAATGAATTAATGAAGGGAACGAATGAATGAAGGGAATGAATGAATGAAGGGAATGAAGAGAATGAGGGGAATAAATGAATGAAAGGAATGTGCGAATGAATGGGAATGTATGAATGAAGGGAACGAATGAATGAATGAAGGGAACGAATGCATGAAAGGAATGAATGAATGAAGGGAATGTATGTATGAAGGGAATGGATGAATGAAGGGAATGAAGAGAATGAGGGAATAAATGAATGAAAGGAATATACGAATGAATGGAAATGAATGAATGAAGGAAACGAATGAATAAAGGGAATGAATGAATGAAGGGAACGAATGAATGGAGGGAATGAATGAAGGGAACGAATGAATGAAGAGAATGAATGAATGAGGGGAATGAATGAATGAAGGGAATGAAGGGAATGCAGGGAATGAAGAGAATGAGGGGAATAAATGAATGAAAGGAATGTACGAATGAATGGGAATGTATGAATGAAGGGAACGAATGAATGAATGAAGGGAATGAATGAATGGAGCGAACGAATGAATGGAGGGAATGAATTAATGAAGGGAACGAATGAATGAATGAAGAGAATGAATGAATGATGGGAATGAGTGAATGAAGGGAATGAATGAATGAAGGGAACGGATGAACGAAGGGAATGAATGATTGAAGTGAATGTAAAAAGGCGAATGAACGGATGAAGGAAACGAATGAATGAAGGGAATGAATGGATGAAGGTAATGAAGGGAATGAAGGGAATGAAGAGAATGAGGGGAATAAATGAATGAAAGGAATGTACGAATGAATGGGAATGTATGAATGAAGGGAACGAATGAATGAATGAAGGGAATGAATGCATGAAGGGAATGAATGAATGAAGGGAATGTATGAATGAAGGGAATGGATGGATGAAGCGAATGAACGGATGAAGGAAACGGATGAATAAAGGGAATGAATGAATGAAGGGAATGAAGGGAATGAAGGGAATGAAGAGAATGAGGGGAATAAATGAATGAAAGGAATGTACGAATGAATGGGAATGTATGAATGAAGGGAACGAATGAATGAATGAAGGGAACAAATGCATGAAGGGAATGAATGAATGAAGGGAATGTATGAACGAAGGGAATGGATGAATGAATGGAATGAAGAGAATGAGGGAATAAATGAATGAAAGGAATGAGGGGAATGAATGAATGATGGGAATGAGTGAATGAAGGGAATGAATGAATGAAGGGAACGAATGAACGAAGGGAATGAATGATTGAAGGGAATGTAAGAATGAAGCGAATGAACGGATGAAGGAAACGAATGAATAAAGGGAATGAATGAATGATGGGAATGAAGGGAATGAAGGGAATGAAGGGAATGAAGGGAATGAGGGGAATGAGGGGAATAAATGAATGAAGGGAATGAGGGGAATAAATGAACGAAAGGAATGTACGAATGAATGGGAACGTATGAATGAAGGGAACGAATGAATGAATGAAGGGAACAAATGCATGAAGGGAATGAATGAATGAAGGGAATATATGAACGAAGGGAACGGATGAATGAATGGAATGAAGAGAATGAGGGAATAAATGAATGAAAGGTATATACGAATGAATGGGAATGAATGAATGGAGGGAACGAATGAATGGAGGGAATGAATTAATGAAGGGAACGAATGAATGAAGGGAATGAATGAATGAAGGGAATGAAGAGAATGAATGAATGAAGGGAATGAAGAGAATGAGGGGAATAAATGAATGAAAGGAATGTGCGAATGAATGGGAATGTATGAATGAAGGGAACGAATGAATGAATGAAGGGAACGAATGCATGAAAGGAATGAATGAATGAAGGGAATGTATGTATGAAGGGAATGGATGAATGAAGGGAATGAAGAGAATGAGGGAATAAATGAATGAAAGGAATATACGAATGAATGGGAATGAATGAATGAAGGAAACGAATGAATAAAGGGAATGAATGAATGAAGGGAACGAATGAATGGAGGGAATGAATGAAGGGAACGAATGAATGAAGAGAATGAATGAATGAGGGGAATGAATGAATGAAGGGAATGAAGGGAATGAAGGGAATGAGGAGAATGAGGGGAATAAATGAATGAAAGGAATGTACGAATGAATGGGAATGTATGAATGAAGGGAACGAATGAATGAATGAAGGGAACAAATGCATGAAGGGAATGAATGAATGAAGGGAATGTATGAACGAAGGGAATGGATGAATGAATGGAATGAAGAGAATGAGGGAATAAATGAATGAAAGGAATGAGGGGAATGAATGAATGATGGGAATGAGTGAATGAAGGGAATGAATGAATGAAGGGAACGAATAAACGAAGGGAATGAATGATTGAAGGGAATGTAAGAATGAAGCGAATGAACGGATGAAGGAAACGAATGAATAAAGGGAATGAATGAATGAAGGGAATGAAGGGAATGAAGGGAATGAAGGGAATGAAGGGAATGAGGGGAATAAATGAATGAAGGGAATGAGGGGAATAAATGAACGAAAGGAATGTACGAATGAATGGGAATGTATGAATGAAGGGAACGAATGAATGAATGAAGGGAACAAATGCATGAAGGGAATGAATGAATGAAGGGAATGTATGAACGAAGGGAACGGATGAATGAATGGAATGAAGAGAATGAGGGAATAAATGAATGAAAGGTATATACGAATGAATGGGAATGAATGAATGAAGGGAACGAATGAGTGGAGGGAATGAATTAATGAAGGGAACGAATGAATGAAGGGAATGAATGAATGAAGGGAATGAAGAGAATGAGGGGAATAAATGAATGAAAGGAATGTACGAATGAATGGGAATGTATGAATGAAGGGAACGAATGAATGAATGAAGGGAACAAATGCATGAAGGGAATGAATGAATGAAGGGAATGTATGAACGAAGGGAATGGATGAATGAATGGAATGAAGAGAATGGGGGAATAAATGAATGAAAGGAATATACGAATGAATGGGAATGAATAAATGAAGGGAATGAATTGAATGAAAGGAATGAGGGGAATGAATAAATGATGGGAATGAGTGAATGAAGGGAATGAATGAATGAAGGGAACGAATGAACGAAGGGAATGAATGATTGAAGGGAATGTAAGAATGAAGCGAATGAACGGATGAAGGAAACGAATGAATGAATGAAGGGAATGAAGGGAATGAAGGGAATGAAGGGAATGAAGAGAATGAGGGGAATAAATGAATGAAAGGAATGTACGAATGAATGGGAATGTATGAATGAAGGGAAGGAATGAATGAATGAAGGGAACGAATGCATGAAGGGAATGAATGAATGAAGGGAATGTATGAATGAAGGGAATGGATGGATGAAGCGAATGAACGGATGAAGGAAACGAATGAATAAAGGGAGTGAATGAATGAAGGGAATGAAGGGAATGAAGGGAATGAAGGGAATGAGGGGAATAAATGAATGAATGGAATGTACGAATGAATGGGAATGTATGTATGATTGGAACGAATGAATGAATGAAGGGAACAAATGCATGAAGGGAATGAATGAATGAAAGGAATGTATGAACGAAGGGAATGTATGAACGAAGGGAATGGATGAATGAATGGAATGAAGAGAATGAGGGAATAAATGAATGAAAGGAATATACGAATGAATGGGAATGAATGAATGAAGGGAATGAATGAATGGAGGGAACGAATGAATGGAGGGAATGAATTAATGAAGGGAACGAATGAATGAAGGGAATGAATGAATGAAGGGAATGAAGAGAATGAGGGGAATAAATGAATGAAAGGAATGTGCGAATGAATGGGAATGTATGAATGAAGGGAACGAATGAATGAATGAAGGGAACGAATGCATGAAGGGAATGTATGTATGAAGGGAATGGATGAATGAAGGGAATGAAGAGAATGAGGGAATAAATGAATGAAAGGAATATACGAATGAATGGGAATGAATGAATGAAGGGAATGAATGAATGAAGGAAACGAATGAATAAAGGGAATGAATGAATGAAGGGAACGAATGAATGGAGGGAATGAATGAAGGGAACGAATGAATGAAGAGAATGAATGAATGAGGGGAATGAATGAATGAAGGGAATGAATGAATGGAGCGAACGAATGAATGGAGGGAATGAATGAATGAAGGGAACGAATGAACGAAGGGAATGAATGATTGAAGTGAATGTAAAAAGGCGAATGAACGGATGAAGGAAACGAATGAATGAAGGGAATGAATGGATGAAGGGAACGAATAAATGGAGGGAATGAATGAAGGGAACGAATGAATGAAGAGAATGAATGAATGGAGCGAACGAATGAACGGAGGGAATGAATTAATGAAGGGAACGAATGAATGAAGAGAATGAATGAATGATGGGAATGAGTGAATGAAGGGAATGAATGAATGAAGGGAATGAATGAACGAAGGGAATGAATGAACGAAGGGAATGAATGAATGAAGGGAATGTATGAACGAAGGGAATGGATGAATGAATGGAATGAAGAGAATGAGGGAATAAATGAATGAAAGGAATGAATTGAATGAAAGGAATGAGGGGAATGAATGAATGAATGAAGGGAACGAATGCATGAAGGGAATGAATGAATGAAGGGAATGTATGAACGAAGGGAATGTATGAACGAAGGGAATGAAGAGAATGAGGGAATAAATGAATGAAAGGAATATACGAATGAATGGGAATGAATGGATGAAGGAAACGAATGAATAAAGGGAATGAATGAATGAAGGGAACGAATAAATGGAGGGAATGAATGAAGGGAACGAATGAATGAAGAGAATGAATGAATGAGGGGAATGAATGAATGAAGGGAATGAATGAATGGAGCGAACGAATGAACGGAGGGAATGAATTAATGAAGGGAACGAATGAATGAAGAGAATGAATGAATGATGGGAATGAGTGAATGAAGGGAATGAATGAATGAAGGGAATGAATGAACGAAGGGAATGAATGATTGAAGTGAATGTAAAAAGGCGAATGAACGGATGAAGGAAACGAATGAATGAAGGGAATGAATGGATGAAGGTAATGAAGGGAATGAAGGGAATGAAGAGAATGAGGGGAATAAATGAATGAAAGGAATGTACGAATGAATGGGAATGTATGAATGAAGGGAACGAATGAATGAATGAAGGGAATGAATGCATGAAGGGAATGAATGAATGAAGGGAATGTATGAATGAAGGGAATGGATGGATGAAGCGAATGAACGGATGAAGGAAACGAATGAATAAAGGGAATGAATGAATGAAGGGAATGAAGGGAATGAAGGGAATGAAGAGAATGAGGGGAATAAATGAATGAAAGGAATGTACGAATGAATGGGAATGTATGAATGAAGGGAACGAATGAATGAATGAAGGGAACAAATGCATGAAGGGAATGAATGAATGAAGGGAATGTATGAACGAAGGGAATGGATGAATGAATGGAATGAAGAGAATGAGGGAATAAATGAATGAAAGGAATGAATTGAATGAAAGGAATGAGGGGAATGAATGAATGAATGAAGGGAACGAATGCATGAAGGGAATGAATGAATGAAGGGAATGTATGAACGAAGGGAATGAAGAGAATGAGGGAATAAATGAATGAAAGGAATATACGAATGAATGGGAATGAATGGATGAAGGAAACGAATGAATAAAGGGAATGAATGAATGAAGGGAACGAATAAATGGAGGGAATGAATGAAGGGAACGAATGAATGAAGAGAATGAATGAAGCGAATGAATGAATGAGGGGAATGAATGAATGAAGGGAATGAATGAATGGAGCGAACGAATGAATGGAGGGAATGAATTAATGAAGGGAACGAATGAATGAAGAGAATGAATGAATGATGGGAATGAGTGAATGAAGGGAATGAATGAATGAAGGGAACGAATGAACGAAGGGAATGAATGATTGAAGTGAATGTAAAAAGGCGAATGAACGGATGAAGGAAACGAATGAATGAAGGGAATGAATGGATGAAGGTAATGAAGGGAATGAAGGGAATGAAGAGAATGAGGGGAATAAATGAATGAAAGGAATGTACGAATGAATGGGAATGTATGAATGAAGGGAACGAATGAATGAATGAAGGGAATGAATGCATGAAGGGAATGAATGAATGAAGGGAATGTATGAATGAAGGGAATGGATGGATGAAGCGAATGAACGGATGAAGGAAACGAATGAATAAAGGGAATGAATGAATGAAGGGAATGAAGGGAATGAAGGGAATGAAGAGAATGAGGGGAATAAATGAATGAAAGGAATGTACGAATGAATGGGTATGTATGAATGAAGGGAACGAATGAATGAATGAAGGGAACAAATGCATGAAGGGAATGAATGAATGAAGGGAATGTATGAACGAAAGGAATGGATGAATGAATGGAATGAAGAGAATGAGGGAATAAATGAATGAAAGGAATGAGGGGAATGAATGAATGATGGGAATGAGTGAATGAAGGGAATGAATGAATGAAGGGAACAAATGAACGAAGGGAATGAATGATTGAAGGGAATGTAAGAATGAAGCGAATGAACGGATGAAGGAAACGAATGAATAAAGGGAATGAATGAATGAAGGGAATGAAGGGAATGAAGGGAATGAAGGGAATGAAGGGAATGAGGGGAATAAATGAATGAAGGGAATGAGGGGAATAAATGAACGAAAGGAATGTACGAATGAATGGGAATGTATGAATGAAGGGAACGAATGAATGAATGAAGGGAACAAATGCATGAAGGGAATGAATGAATGAAGGGAATGTATGAACGAAGGGAACGGATGAATGAATGGAATGAAGAGAATGAGGGAATAAATGAATGAAAGGTATATACGAATGAATGGGAATGAATGAATGAAGGGAATGAATGAATGAATGAAGGGAACGAATGCATGAAGGAAATGAATGAATGAAGGGAATGAAGGGAATGAAGGGAATGAAGAGAATGAGGGGAATAAATGAATGAAAGGAATGTGCGAATGAATGGGAATGTATGAATGAAGGGAACGAATGAATGAATGAAGGGAACAAATGCATGAAGGGAATGAATGAATGAAAGGAATGTATGAACGAAGGGAATGGATGAATGAATGGAATGAAGAGAATGAGGGAATAAATGAATGAAAGGAATATACGAATGAATGGGAATGAATGAATGAAGGGAATGAATGAATGGAGGGAACGAATGAGTGGAGGGAATGAATTAATGAAGGGAACGAATGAATGAAGGGAATGAATGAATGAAGGGAATGAAGAGAATGAGGGGAATAAATGAATGAAAGGAATGTACGAATGAATGGGAATGTATGAATGAAGGGAACGAATGAATGAATGAAGGGAACAAATGCATGAAGGGAATGAATGAATGAAGGGAATGTATGAACGAAGGGAATGGATGAATGAATGGAATGAAGAGAATGGGGGAATAAATGAATGAAAGGAATATACGAATGAATGGGAATGAATAAATGAAGGGAATGAATTGAATGAAAGGAATGAGGGGAATGAATAAATGATGGGAATGAGTGAATGAAGGGAATGAATGAATGAAGGGAACGAATGAACGAAGGGAATGAATGATTGAAGGGAATGTAAGAATGAAGCGAATGAACGGATGAAGGAAACGAATGAATAAAGGGAATGAATGAATGAAGGGAATGAAGGGAATGAAGGGAATGAGGGGAATAAATGAATGAAGGTAATGAGGGGAATAAATGAACGAAAGGAATGTACGAATGAATGGGAATGTATGAATGAAGGGAACGAATGAATGAATGAAGGGAACAAATGCATGAAGGGAATGAATGAATGAAGGGAATGTATGAACGAAGGGAACGGATGAATGAATGGAATGAAGAGAATGAGGGAATAAATGAATGAAAGGTATATACGAATGAATGGGAATGAATGAATGAAGGGAATGAATGAATGAATGAAGGGAACGAATGCATGAAGGAAATGAATGAATGAAGGGAATGTATGTATGAAGGGAATGGATGAATGAAGGGAATGAAGAGAATGAGGGAATAAATGAATGAAGGGAATATACGAATGAATGGGAATGAATGAATGAAGGAAACGAATGAATAAAGGGAATGAATGAATGAAGGGAACGAATGAATGGAGGGAATGAATGAAGGGAACGAATGAATGAAGAGAATGAATGAATGAGGGGAATGAATGAATGAAGGGAATGAATGAATGGAGCGAATGAATGAATGGAGGGAATGAATGAATGAAGGGAACGAATGAACGAAGGGAATGAATGATTGAAGTGAATGTAAAAAGGCGAATGAACGGATGAAGGAAATGAATGAATGAGGAGAATGAATGGATGAAGGTAATGAAGGGAATGAAGGGAATGAAGAGAATGAGGGGAATAAATGAATGAAAGGAATGTACGAATGAATGGGAATGTATGAATGAAGGGAACGAATGAATGAATGAAGGGAATGAATGCATGAAGGGAATGAATGAATGAAGGGAATGTATGAATGAAGGGAATGGATGGATGAAGCGAATGAACGGATGAAGGAAACGAATGAATAAAGGGAATGAATGAATGAAGGGAATGAAGGGAATGAAGGGAATGAAGAGAATGAGGGGAATACATGAATGAAAGGAATGTACGAATGAATGGGAATGTATGAATGAAGGGAACGAATGAATGAATGAAGGGAACAAATGCATGAAGGGAATGAATGAATGAAGGGAATGTATGAACGAAGGGAACGGATGAATGAATGGAATGAAGAGAATGAGGGAATAAATGAATGAAAGGAATATACGAATGAATGGGAATGAATGAATGAAGGGAATGAATGAATGAATGAAGGGAACGAATGCATGAAGGAAATGAATGAATGAAGGGAATGAAGGGAATGAAGGGAATGAGGGGAATAAATGAATGAAAGGAATGTGCGAATGAATGGGAATGTATGAATGAAGGGAACGAATGAATGAATGAAGGGAACAAATGCATGAAGGGAATGAATGAATGAAAGGAATGTATGAACGAAGGGAATGTATGAACGAAGGGAATGGATGAATGAATGGAATGAAGAGAATGAGGGAATAAATGAATGAATGGAATATACAAATGAATGGGAATGAATGAATGAAGGGAATGAATGAATGGAGGGAACGAATGAATGGAGGGAATGAATTAATGAAGGGAACGAATGAATGAAGGGAATGTATGAACGGAGGGAACAGATGACTGAATCGAATGAAGAGAATGAGGGGAATAAATGAATGAAAAGAATGTGCGAATGAATGGGAATGTATGAATGAAGGGAACGAATGAATGAATGAAGGGAACAAATGCATGAAGGGAATGAATGAATGAAAGGAATGTATGAACGAAGGGAATGTATGAACGAAGGGAATGGATGAATGAATGGAATGAAGAGAATGAGGGAATAAATGAATGAAAGGAATATACAAATGAATGGGAATGAATGA
The DNA here is from genome assembly GCA_963576845.1 of Megachile leachella. Taxonomy (NCBI): domain Eukaryota; kingdom Metazoa; phylum Arthropoda; class Insecta; order Hymenoptera; family Megachilidae; genus Megachile; species Megachile leachella. The sequence goes on along the minus strand of OY756250.1, from coordinate 26,720,310 downwards.
ATGAAGGGAATGAATGAATGGAGGGAACGAATGAATGGAGGGAATGAATTAATGAAGGGAACGAATGAATGAAGGGAATGAATGAATGAAGGGAATGAAGAGAATGAGGGGAATAAATGAATGAATGGAATGTGCGAATGAATGGGAATGTATGAATGAAAGGAACGAATGAATGAATGAAGGGAACGAATGCATGAAAGGAATGAATGAATGAAGGGAATGTATGTATGAAGGGAATGGATGAATGAAGGGAATGAAGAGAATGAGGGAATAAATGAATGAAAGGAATATACGAATGAATGGGAATGAATGAATGAAGGAAACGAATGAATAAAGGGAATGAATGAATGAAGGGAACGAATGAATGGAGGGAATGAATGAAGGGAACGAATGAATGAAGAGAATGAATGAATGAGGGGAATGAATGAATGAAGGGAATGAATGAATGGAGCGAACGAATGAATGGAGGGAATGAATGAATGAAGGGAACGAATGAACGAAGGGAATGAATGATTGAAGTGAATGTAAAAAGGCGAATGAACGGATGAAGGAAACGAATGAATGAAGGGAATGAATGGATGAAGGTAATGAAGGGAATGAAGGGAATGAAGAGAATGAGGGGAATAAATGAATCAAAGGAATGTACGAATGAATGGGAATGTATGAATGAAGGGAACGAATGAATGAATGAAGGGAATGAATGCATGAAGGGAATGAATGAATGAAGGGAATGTATGAATGAAGGGAATGGATGGATGAAGCGAATGAACGGATGAAGGAAACGAATGAATACAGGGAATGAATGAATGAAGGGAATGAAGGGAATGAAGGGAATGAAGATAATGAGGGGAATAAATGAATGAAAGGAATGTACGAATGAATGGGAATGTATGAATGAAGGGACGAATGATTGAATGAAGGGAACAAATGCATGAAGGGAATGAATGAATGAAGGGAATGTATGAACGAAGGGAATGGATGAATGAATGGAATGAAGAGAATGAGGGAATAAATGAATGAAAGGAATATACGAATGAATGGGAATGAATAAATGAAAGGAATGAATTGAATGAAAGGAATGAGGGGAATGAATGAATGATGAGAATGAATGAATAAGGGGAACGAATGAACGAAGGGAATGAATGATTGAAGGGAATGTAAGAATGAAGCGAATGAACGGATGAAGGAAACGAATGAATGAAGGGAATGAATGAACGAAGGGAATGAAGGGAATGAAGGGAATGAAGAGAATGAGGGGAATAAATGAATGAAAGGAATGTACGAATGAATGGGAATGTATGAATGAAGGGAAGGAATGAATGAATGAAGGGAACGAATGCATGAAGGGAATGAATGAATGAAGGGAATGTATGAATGAAGAGAATGGATGGATGAAGCGAATGAACGGATGAAGGAAACGAATGAATAAAGGGAATGAATGATAGAAGGGAATGAAGGGAATGAAGAGAATGAGGGGAATAAATGAATGAACGGAATATACGAATGAATGGGAATGAATGAATGAAGGGAATGAATGAATGAATGAAGGGAACGAATGCATGAAGGGAATGAATGAATGAAGGGAATGAATGAATGAAGGGAATGAATGAATGAAGGGAATGAAGAGAATGAGGGGAATGAATGAATGAAAGGAACATAAGAATGAATGGGAATGTACGAATGAAGGGAACGAATGAATGGAGGGAATGGATGAATGAATGAAGGGAAAGTATGAATGAAGTGAGTGAATGAATGAAGGTGATATATGAATGAAGGAAATGAATAAATGAAGGGAATGAATTGAATGAATGGAATGAGGGGAATGAGTGAATAATGGGAATGAGTGAATGAAGGGAATGAATGAATGAAGGGAACGAATGAACGAAGGGGATGAATGAACGAAGGGAATGAATGATTGAAGGGAATGTAATAATGAAGGGAATGTATAAATGATTTGAGTGAATGAAGGGAGTGAATGAATGAAGGGAATGAATGAATGAAGGGAATGAAGGATTGAAGGGAATGTAAGAATGAAGCGAATGAACGGATGAAGGAAACGAATGAATGAAGGGAATGAATGAATGAAGGGAATGAAGAGAATGAGGGGAATAAATGAATGAAAGGAATGTACGAATGAATGGGAATGTATGAATGAAGGGAACAAATGCATGAAGGGAATGAATGAATGAAGGGAATGTATGAACGAAGGGAATGGATGAATGAATGGATTGAAGAGAATGAGGGAATAAATGAATGAAAGGAATATACGAATGAATGGGAATGAATGAATGAAGGGAATGAATGAATGCAGGGAACGAATGAATGGAGGGAATGAATTAATGAATTTAACGAATGAATGAAGGGAATGAATGAATGAAGGGAATGAAGAGAATGAGGGGAATGAATGAATGAAAGGAATGTACGAATGAATAGGAATGTATGAACGAAGGGAACGAATGAACGGAGGGAATGGATGAATGAATTAGTGAAGGTAATGTATGAATGGAGGGAATGAATAAATGAAGGGAATGAATGAGTGGAGGGAATGAATGAGCAAAGGCAATGAATGAATGAAGGGAATGACGGTAATGAGGGGAATGTATGAATGAAGCGAATGAGTGAATGCAAGGAATGGATGGAATGAAGGGAATGAAGGAAACGACGGGAATGAATGAATGAAGGAAATGAATGAATGAGGTGGATGAATGAATGAAGGGAATGAATGAATAAAGGGAATGAGGGGAATGAATGAATGAAGGGAATGAGTGCATGAAAGGAATGAAAGGAATGAAAGGAATGAAGGGAATGAAGGGAACGAAAGGAATGAATGAATGAAGGGACTGAATGAAGAGAAGGGAATGAATGAATTGAGGGAATTAAGAGATTGAGGGCAATGAATGAATGAAAGGAATATAAGAATGAATGGGAATGTACGAATGAAGGGAACGAATGAATGGAGGGAATGAATGAATGAAGTGAGTGAATAAATGAAGGTTATGTATGAATGAAGGGAATGAATTGAATGAAACTAATGAGGGGAATAAATGAATGATAGGAATGAGTGAATGAAGGGAATGAGTGAATGAAAGGAATAAAAGGAATGAAGGGAATGAAGGGAACGAAAAGAATGAATGAGTGAGGGGACTGAATGTACGAAGGGAATGAATGAATGAAGGGAATGGCGAGAATGAGGGGAGAGAATGAATGACAGGAATGTACGAATGAATGGGAATGTATGAATGAAGGGAACGAATGAATGGAGGGAATGAATGAATGATGGGAACGCATACATGAAGGGAATGAATGAATGAAGGGAACGAATGAATGGAGGGAATGAATGAAGGGAACGAATGAATGAAGAGAATGAATGAATGAGGGGAATGAATGAATGAACGGAATGAATGAATGGAGGGAATGAATTAATGAAGGGAACGAATGAATGAAGAGAATGAATGAATGAAGGGAATGAATGAATGAAGGGAACGAATGAACGAAGGGGATGAATGAACGAAGGGAATGAATGATTGAAGGGACTGTAATAATGAAGGGAATGTATAAATGATTTGAGTGAATGAAGGGAACGAATGAATGAATGAAGGGAACGAATGCATGAAAGGAATGAATGAATGAAGGGAATGTATGAATGAAGGGAATGAAGAGAATGAGGGAATAAATGAATGAAAGCAATATACGAATGAATGGGAATGAATGAATGAAGGGAACGAATGAATGAAGGGAATGAAGGGAATGAAGGGAATGAAGAGAATGAGGGGAATAAATGAATGAAAGGAATGTGCGAATGAATGGGAATGTATGAATGAAGGGAACGAATGAATGAATGAAGGGAACGAATGCATGAAAGGAATGAATGAATGAAGGGAATGTATGAATGACGGGAATGTATGAATGAAGGCAATGAAGAGAATGAGGGAATAAATGAATGAAAGGAATATACGAATGAATGGGAATGAATGAATGAAGGGAACGAATGAATGAAGGGAATGAAGGGAATGAAGGGAATGAAGAGAATGAGGGGAATAAATGAATGAAAGGAATGTGCGAATGAATGGGAATGTATGAATGAAGGGAACGAATGAATGAATGAAGGGAACCAATGCATGAAAGGAATGAATGAATGAAGGGAATGGATGAATGAATGGATTGAAGATAATGAGGGAATAAATGAATGAAAGGAATATACGAATGAATGGGAATGAATGAATGATGGGAATGAGTGAATGAAGGGAATGAATGAATGAAGGGAACGAATGAATGAAGGGAATGAATGAGTGGAGGGAATGAATGAGCAAAGGCAATGAATGAATGAAGGGAATGACGGTAATGAGGGGAATGAATGAATGAAGCGATTGAGTGAATGCAAGGAATGGATGGGATGAAGGGAATGAAGGAAACGACGGGAATGAATGAATGAAGGAAATGAATGAATGAGGGGGATGAATGAATGAAGGGAATGAATGAATAAAGGGAATGAGTGCATGAAAGGAATGAAAGGAATGAAAGGAATGAAGGGAATGAAGGGAACGAAAGGAATGTATGAGTGAGGGGACTGAATGTACGAAGGGAATGAATGAATGAAGGGTATGGCGAGAATGAGGGGAGAGATTGAATGACAGGAATGTACGAATGAATGGGAATGTATGAATGAAGGGAACGAATGAATGGAGGGAAAGAATGAATGATGGGAACGCATACATGAAGGGAATGAATGAATGAAGGGAACGAATGAATGGAGGGAATGAATGAAGGGAACGAATGAATGGAGAGAATGAATGAATGAGGGGAATGAATGACTGAAGGAAATGAATGAATGGAGGGAATGAATTAATGAAGGGAACGAATGAACGAAGGGGATGAATGAACGAAGGGAATGAATGATTGCAGGGACTGTAATAATGAAGGGAATGTATAAATGATTTGAGTGAATGAAGGGCATGAATGAACGAAGGGAATGAATGATTGAGGGGACTGTAATAATGAAGGGAATGTATAAATGATTTGAGCGAATGAAGGGCATGAATGAACGAAGGGAATGAATGATTGAAGGGAATGTAAGAATGAAGCGAATGAACGGATGAAGGAAACGAATGAATGAAGGGAATGAAGGGAATGAAGGGAATGAAGAGAATGACGGGAATAAATGAATGAAAGGAATGTGCGAATGAATGGGAATGTATGAATGAAGGGAACGAATGAATGAATGAGGGGAACGAATGCAGGAAAGAAGTGAATGAATGAAGGGAATGTATGAATGAAGGGAATGAAGACAATGAGGGAATCAATGAATGAAAGGAATATACGAATGAATGGGAATGAATGAATGAAGGGAACGAATGAATGGGGGGAATGAATGAATGAAGGGAATGAATGATTGAAGGGAATGTAAGAAAGAAGCGAATGAACGGATGAAGGAAACGAATGAATGAAGGGAATGAATGAATGAAGGGAATGAGTGAATGAAGGGAATGAAGGGAATGAAGGGAATGAAGAGAATGAGGGGAATAAATGAATGAAACGAATGTGCGAATGAATGGGAATGTATGAATGAAGGGAACGAATGACGAATGAAGGGAACGAATGCATGAAAGGAATGAATGAATGAAGGGAATGTATGTATGAAGGGAATGGATGAATGAAGGGAATGAACAGAATGAGGGAATAAATGAATGAAAGGAATATACGAATGAATGGGAATGATTGAATGAAGAGAACGAATGAATGGAGGGAATGAATGAATGAAGGGAATGAATGATTGAAGGGGATGTAAGAAAGAAGCGAATGAACGGATGAAGGAAACGAATGAATGAAGAGACTGAATGAATGAAGCGAATGAATGAATGGAGGGAATGAATGAATGAAGGGAATGAATTAATGGAGGGAATGAATGAAGGGAACGAATGAATGAATAAAGGAAACGAATCGAAGAAGGGAATGAATGAATGAAGATAATGAACTGAATGAAGGGAATGTGGGGAATGAATCGAATGAAAGGAATGAGAGAATGAAAGGAATGAAGGGAATGAAGGGAATGAAGGCAACAATGGAAATGAATGAATGAAGCGAATTAATGAGTGGAGGGAAGAAATAGACGAATGCAATGAATGAATGAAGGGAATGAATGAGTGGAGGGAATGAATGAGCGAAGGCAATGAATGAATGAAGGGAATGACGGTAATGGGCGGAATGTATGAATGAAGCGAATGAGTGAATGCAAGTACTGGATGGAATGAAGGGAATGAATGAATGAAGGAAATGTATGAATGAGGGGAATGAATGAATGAAGGGAATGAGTGCATGAAAGGAATGAAAGGAATGAAAGGAATGAAGGGAATGAAGGAAACGAAAGGAATGAATGAATGAAGGGACTGAATGAAAAGAAGGGAATGAATGAATTGAGGAAATTAAGCGATTGAGGGCAATGAATGAATGAAAGGAATATAAGAATGAGTGGGAATGTACGAATGAAGGGAACGAATGAATGGAGGGAATGGATGAATGAATGAAGGGAATCATGAATGAAGTGTGTGAATGAATGAAGGTTTTGTATGAATGAAGGGAATGAATAAATGAAGGGAATGAATTGAATGAAAGGAATGAGGGGAATGAATGAATGATGGGAATGAGTGAATGAGGGGAATGAATGGATGAAGGGAACGAATGAACGAAGGGGATGAATGAACGAAGGGAATGAATGATTGAAGGGAATGTAATAATGAAGGGAATGTATAAATGATTTGAGTGAATGAAGGGAATGAATGATTGAAGGGAATGTAAGAATGAAGCGGATGAACGGATGAAGGAAACGAATGAATGAAGGGAATGAAGGGAATGAAGGGAATGAAGAGAATGAGGGGAATAAATGAATGAAAGGAATGTGCGAATGAATGGGAATATATGAATGAAGGGAACGAATGAATGAATGAAGGGAACGAATGCATGAAAGGAATGAATGAATGAAGGGAATGTATGTATGAAGGGAATGGATGAATGAAGGGAATGAAGAGAATGAGGGAATAAATGAATGAAAGGAATATACGAATGAATGGGAATGAATGAATGAAGGAAACGAATGAATAAAGGGAATGAATGAATGAAGGGAACGAATGAATGGAGGGAATGAATGAAGGGAACGAACGAATGAATGGAGGGAATGAATGAATGAAGGGAACGAATGAACGAAGGGAATGAATGATTGAAGTGAATGTAAAAAGGCGAATGAACGGATGAAGGAAACGAATGAATGAAGGGAATTAATGGATGAAGGTAATGAAGGGAATGAAGGGAATGAAGAGAATGAGGGGAATAAATAAATGAAAGGAATGTTCGAATGAATGGGAATGTATGAATGAAGGGAACGAATGAATGAATGAAGGGAATGAATGCATGAAGGGAATGAATGAATGAAGGGAATGTATGAATGAAGGGAATGGATGGATGAAGCGAATGAACGGATGAAGGAAACGAATGAATAAAGGGAATGAATGAATGAAGGGAATGAAAGGAATGAAGAGAATGAGGGGAATAAATGAATGAAAGGAATGTACGAATGAATGGGAATGTATGAATGAAGGGAACGAATGAATGAATGAAGGGAATGAAGGGAATGAAGAGAATGAGGGGAATAAATGAATGACAGGAATGTACGAATGAATGGGAATGTATGAATGAAGGGAACGAATGAATGGAGGGAATGAATGAATGATGGGAACGCATACATGAAGGGAATGAATGAATGAAGGGAACGAATGAATGGAGGGAATGAATGAAGGGAACGAATGAATGAAGAGAATGAATGAATGAGGGGAATGAATGACTGAAGGAAATGAATGAATGGAGGGAATGAATTAATGAAGGGAACGAATGAACGAAGGGGATGAATGAACGAAGGGAATGAATGATTGCAGGGACTGTAATAATGAAGGGAATGTATAAATGATTTGAGTGAATGAAGGGCATGAATGAACGAAGGGAATGAATGATTGAGGGGACTGTAATAATGAAGGGAATGTATAAATGATTTGAGCGAATGAAGGGCATGAATGAACGAAGGGAATGAATGATTGAAGGGAATGTAAGAATGAAGCGAATGAACGGATGAAGGAAACGAATGAATGAAGGGAATGAAGGGAATGAAGGGAATGAAGAGAATGACGGGAATAAATGAATGAAAGGAATGTGCGAATGAATGGGAATGTATGAATGAAGGGAACGAATGAATGAATGAGGGGAACGAATGCAGGAAAGAAGTGAATGAATGAAGGGAATGTATGAATGAAGGGAATGAAGACAATGAGGGAATCAATGAATGAAAGGAATATACGAATGAATGGGAATGAATGAATGAAGGGAACGAATGAATGGAGGGAATGAATGAATGAAGGGAATGAATGATTGAAGGGAATGTAAGAAAGAAGCGAATGAACGGATGAAGGAAACGAATGAATGAAGGGAATGAATGAATGAAGGGAATGAAGGGAATGAAGGGAATGATGAGAATGAGGGGAATAAATGAATGAAAGGAATATACGAATGAATGGGAATGAATGAATGAAGGGAATGAATGAATGGAGGGAATGAATAAATGAAGGGAATGAATTGAATGAAAGGAATGTGGGAAATGAACGAATGATGGGAATGAGTGAATGAAGGGAATGAATGAATGAAGGGAACGTATGAACGAATGGGATGAATGAACGAAGGGAATGAATGAACGAAGGGAATGAATGATTGAAGGGAATGTAATAATGAAGGGAATGTATAAATGATTTGAATGAATGAAGGGAATGAATGAACGAAGGGAATGAATGATTGAAGGGAATGTAAGAATGAAGCGAATGAACGCATGAAGGGAACGAATGAATGAAGGGAATGAGTGAATGAAGGGAATGAAGGGAATGAAGGGAATGAAGAGAATGAGGGGAATAAATGAATGAAACGAATGTGCGAATGAATGGGAATGTATGAATGAAGGGAACGAATGACGAATGAAGGGAACGAATGCATGAAAGGAATGAATGAATGAAGGGAATGTATGTATGAAGGGAATGGATGAATGAAGGGAATGAACAGAATGAGGGAATAAATGAATGAAAGGAATATACGAATGAATGGGAATGATTGAATGAAGAGAACGAATGAATGGAGGGAATGAATGAATGAAGGGAATGAATGATTGAAGGGGATGTAAGAAAGAAGCGAATGAACGGATGAAGGAAACGAATGAATGAAGAGACTGAATGAATGAAGCGAATGAATGAATGGAGGGAATGAATGAATGAAGGGAATGAATTAAAGGAGGGAATGAATGAAGGGAACGAATGAATGAATAAAGGAAACGAATCGAAGAAGGGAATGAATGAATGAAGATAATGAACTGAATGAAGGGAATGTGGGGAATGAATCGAATGAAAGGAATGAGAGAATGAAAGGAATGAAGGGAATGAAGGGAATGAAGGCAACAATGGAAATGAATGAATGAAGCGAATGAATGAGTGGAGGGAATGAATGAGCGAAGGCAATGAATGAATGAAGGGAATGACGGTAATGGGCGGAATGTATGAATGAAGCGAATGAGTGAATGCAAGTACTGGATGGAATGAAGGGAATGAATGAATGAAGGAAATGTATGAATGAGGGGAACGAATGAATGAAGGGAATGAGTGCATGAAAGGAATGAAAGGAATGAAAGGAATGAAGGGAATGAAGGGAACGAAAGGAATGAATGAATGAAGGGACTGAATGAAAAGAAGGGAATGAATGAATTGAGGAAATTAAGCGATTGAGGGCAATGAATGAATGAAAGGAATATAAGAATGAGTGGGAATGTACGAATGAAGGGAACGAATGAATGGAGGGAATGGATGAATGAATGAAGGGAATCATGAATGAAGTGTGTGAATGAATGAAGGTTTTGTATGAATGAAGGGAATGAATAAATGAAGGGAATGAATTGAATGAAAGGAATGAGGGGAATGAATGAATGATGGGAATGAGTGAATGAGGGGAATGAATGGATGAAGGGAACGAATGAACGAAGGGGATGAATGAACGAAGGGAATGAATGATTGAAGGGAATGTAATAATGAAGGGAATGTATAAATGATTTGAGTGAATGAAGGGAATGAATGATTGAAGGGAATGTAAGAATGAAGCGGATGAACGGATGAAGGAAACGAATGAATGAAGGGAATGAATGAATGAAGGGAATGAATGAATGAAGGGAATGAAGAGAATGAGGGGAATGAATGAATGAAAGGAATATACGAATGAATGGGAAGGTATGAATGAAGGGAACGAATGAATGGAGGGAATGAATGAATGAAGGGAATGAATGATTGAAGGGAATGTAAGAGAAGCGAATGAACGGATGAAGAAAACGAATGAATGAAGGGAATGAATGAGTGAAGGGAATGAAGGGAATGAAGGGAATGAAGGGAATGAAGAGAATGAGGGGAATAAATGAATGAAAGGAATGTACGAATGAATGGGAATGTATGAATGAAGGGAACGAATGAATGAATGAAGGGAACAAATGCATGAAGGGAATGAATGAATGAAGGGAACGTATGAACGAAGGGAATGGATGAATGAATGGATTGAAGAGAATGAGGGAATAAATGAATGAAAGGAATATACGAATGAATGGGAATGAATGAATGAAGGGAATGAATGAATGGAGGGAACGAATGAATGGAGGGAATGAATTAATGAAGGGAACGAATGAATGAAGGGAATGAATGAATGAAGGGAATGAAGAGAATGAGGGGAATGAATGAATGAAAGGAATATACGAATGAATGGGAATGTATGAATGAAGGGAACGAATGAATGGAGGGAATGGATGAATGAATGAAGGGAATGTATGGATCAAGGGAATGAATGAGTGAAGGTAATGAATGAATGGAGGGAATGAATAAATGAAGGGAATGGATTGAATGAAAGGAATGAGGGGAAAAAATGAATGATGGGAATGAGTGAATGAAGGGAATGAATGAATGAAGGGAACGAATGAAAGAAGGGGATGAATGAACGAAGGGAATGAATGATTGAAGGGAATGTAATAATGAAGGGAATGTATAAATGATTTGAGTGGATGATGAGAATGAATGAACGAAGGGAATGAATGATTGAAGGGAATGTAAGATTGAAGCGAATGAACGGATGAAGGAAACGAATGAATGAAGGGAATGAAGGGAATGAAGGGAATGAAGGGAATGAAGAGAATGAGGGGAATAAATGAATGAAAGGAATGTGCGAATGAATGGGAATATATGAATGAAGGGAACGAATGAATGAATGAAGGGAACGAATGCATGAAAGGAATGAATGAATGAAGGGAATGTATGTATGAAGGGAATGGATGAATGAAGGGAATGAAGAGAATGAGGGAATAAATGAATGAAAGGAATATACGAATGAATGGGAATGAGTGAATGAAGGAAACGAATGAATAAAGGGAATGAATGAATGAAGGGAACGAATGAATGGAGGGAATGAATGAAGGGAACGAACGAATGAATGGAGGGAATGAATGAATGAAGGGAACGAATGAACGAAGGGAATGAATGATTGAAGTGAATGTAAAAAGGCGAATGAACGGATGAAGGAAACGAATGAATGAAGGGAATGAATGGATGAAGGTAATGAAGGGAATGAAGGGAATGAAGAGAATGAGGGGAATGAATGAATGAAAGGAATGTACGAATGAATAGGAATGTATGAATGAAGGGAACGAATGAATGGAGGGAATGGATGAATGAATGAGTGAAGGTAATGTATGAATGGAGGGAATGAATAAATGAAGGGAATGAATTGAATGAAAGGAATGGGGGGAATGAATGAATGATGGGAATGAGTGAGTGAAGGGAATGTAATAATGAAGGGAATGTATAAATGATTTGAGTGAATGAAGGGAATGAATGAACGTAGGGAATGAATGATTGAAGTGAATGTAAAAAGGCGAATGAACGGATGAAGGAAACGAATGAATGAAGGGAATGAATGGATGAAGGTAATGAAGGGAATGAAGGGAATGAAGAGAATGAGGGGAATAAATGAATGAAAGGAATGTACGAATGAATAGGAATGTATGAATGAAGGGAACGAATGAATGAATGAAGGGAACAAATGCATGAAGGGAATGAATGATTGAAGGGAATGTAAGAATGAAGCGAATGAACGGATGAAGGAAACGAATGAATGAAGGGAATGAATGAATGAAGGGAATGAAGGGAATGAAGGGAATGAAGGGAATGAAGGGAATGAAGAGAATGAGGGGAATAAATGAATGAAAGGAATGTACGTATGAATGGGAATGTATGAATGAAGGGAACGAATGAATGAATGAAGGGAACAAATGCATGAAGGGAATGAATGAATGAAGGGAATGTGTGAACGAAGGGAACGGATGAATGAATGGAATGAAGAGAATGAGGGAATAAATGAATGAAAGGAATATACGAATGAATGGGAATGAATGAATGAAGGGAATGAATGAATGAATGAAGGGAACGAATGCATGAAGGGAATGAATGAATGAAGGGAATGTATGAACGAAGGGAATGTATGAACGAAGGGAATGAAGAGAATGAGGGAATAAATGAATGAAAGGAATATACGAATGAATGGGAATGAATGGATGAAGGAAACGAATGAATAAAGGGAATGAATTAATGAAGGGAACGAATAAATGGAGGGAATGAATGAAGGGAACGAATGAATGAAGAGAATGAATGAATGAGGGGAATGAATGAATGAAGGGAATGAATGAATGGAGCGAACGAATGAATGGAGGGAATGAATTAATGAAGGGAACGAATGAATGAAGAGAATGAATGAATGATGGGAATGAGTGAATGAAGGGAATGAATGAATGAAGGGAATGAATGAATGGAGCGAACGAATGAATGGAGGGAATGAATTAATGATGGGAACGAATGAATGAAGAGAATGAATGAATGATGGGAATGAGTGAATGAAGGGAATGAATGAATGAAGGGAACGAATGAACGAAGGGGATGAATGAACGAAGGGAATGAATGATTGAAGGGAATGTAAGAATGAAGCGAACGAACGGATGAAGGAAACGAATGAATGAAGGGAATGTGTGAATGAAGGGAATGAAGTGAATGAAGGGAATGAAGAGAATGAGGGGAATAAATGAATGAAAGGAATGTGCGAATGAATGGGAATGTATGAATGAAGGGAACGAATGAATGAATGAAGGGAACGAATGCATGAAAGGAATGAATGAATGAAGGGAATGTATGTATGAAGGGAATGGATGAATGAAGGGAATGAAGAGAATGAGGGAATAAATGAATGAAATGAATATACGAATGAATGGGAATGAATGAATGAAGGAAACGAATGAATAAAGGGAATGAATGAATGAAGGGAACGAATGAATGGAGGGAATGAATGAAGGGAACGAATGAATGAAGAGAATGAATGAATGAGGGGAATGAATGAATGAAGGGAATGAATGAATGGAGCGAACGAATGAATGGAGGGAATGAATTAATGAAGGGAACGAATGAATGAAGAGAATGAATGTATGATGGGAATGAGTGAATGAAGGGAATGAATGAATGAAGGGAACGAATGAACGAAGGGAATGAATGATTGAAGTGAATGTAAAAAGGCGAATGAACGGATGAAGGAAACGAATGAATGAAGGGAATGAATGGATGAAGGTAATGAAGGGAATGAAGGGAATGAATAGAATGAGGGGAATAAATGAATGAAAGGAATGTACGAATGAATGGGAATGTATGAATGAAGGGAACGAATGAATGAATGAAGGGAATGAATGCATGAAGGGAATGAATGAATGAAGGGAATGTATGAATGAAGGGAATGGATGGATGAAGCGAATGAACGGATGAAGGAAACGAATGAATAAAGGGAATGAATGAATGAAGGGAATGAAGGGAATGAAGAGAATGAGGGGAATAAATGAATGAAAGGAATGTACGAATGAATGGGAATGTATGAATGAAGGGAACGAATGAATGAATGAAGGGAACAAATGCATGAAGGGAATGAATGAATGAAGGGAATGTATGAACGTAGGGAATGGATGAATGAATGGAATGAAGAGAATGAGGGAATAAATGAATGAAAGGAATATACGAATGAATGGGAATGAATAAATGAAAGGAATGAATTGAATGAAAGGAATGAGGGGAATGAATGAATGATGGGAATGAGTGAATGAAGGGAATGAATGAATGAAGGGAACGAATGAACGAAGGGAATGAATGATTGAAGGGAATGTAAGAATGAAGCGAATGAACGGATGAAGAAAACGAATGAATGAAGGGAATGAATGAATGAAGGGAATGAAGGGAATGAAGGGAATGAAGAGAATGAGGGGAATAAATGAATGAAAGGAATGTACGAATGAATGGGAATGTATGAATGAAGGGAAGGAATGAATGAATGAAGGGAACGAATGCATGAAGGGAATGAATGAATGAAGGGAATGTATGAATGAAGGGAACGAATGAACGAAGGGGATGAATGAACGAAGGGAATGAATGATTGAAGGGAATGTAATTATGAAGGGAATGTATAAATGATTTGAGTGGATGAAGGGAATGAATGAACGAGGGGAATGAATGATTGAAGGGAATGTAAGAATGAAGCGAATGAACGGATGAAGGAAACGAATGAATGAAGGGAATGAAGTGAATGAAGGGAATGAAGAGAATGAGGGGAATAAATGAATGAAAGGAATGTGCGAATGAATGGGAATGTATGAATGAAGGGAACGAATGCATGAAAGGAATGAATGAATGAAGGGAATGTATGTATGAAGGGAATGAAGAGAATGAGGGAATAAATGAGTGAAAGGAATATACGAATGAATGGGAATGAATGAATGAAGGGAACGAATGAATGGAGGGAATGAATGATGGGAACGAATGAATGAAGAGAATGAATGAATGAGGGGAATGAATGAATGAAGGGAATGAATGAATGGAGCGAACGAATGAATGGAGGGAATGAATTAATGAAGGGAACGAATGAATGAAGAGAATGAATGAATGAAGAGAATGAATGAATGAGGGGAATGAATGAATGAAGGAAACGAATGAATGAAGGGAATGAATGGATGAAGGTAATGAAGGGAATGAAGGGAATGAAGAGAATGAGGGGAATAAATGAATGAAAGGAATGTACGAATGAATGGGAATGTATGAATGAAGGGAATGGATGAATGAATGGAATGAAGAGAATGAGGGAATAAATGAATGAAAGGAATATACGAATGAATGGGAATGTATGAATGAAGGGAACGGATGAATGAATGAAGGGAACGAATGCATGAAAGGAATGAATGAATGAAGGGAATGTATGTATGAAGGGAATGGATGAATGAAGGGAATGAAGAGAATGAGGGAATAAATGAATGAAAGGAATATACGAATGAATGGGAATGAATGAATGAAGGAAACGAATGAATAAAGGGAATGAATGAATGAAGGGAACGAATGAATGGAGGGAATGAATGAAGGGAACGAATGAATGAATGAGGGGAATGAATGAATGAAGGGAATGAATGAATGGAGCGAACGAATGAATGGAGGGAATGAATTAATGAAGGGAACGAATGAATGAAGAGAATGAATGAATGATGGGAATGAGTGAATGAAGGGAATGAATGAATGAAGGGAACGAATGAACGAAGGGAATGAATGATTGAAGTGAATGAAAAAATGCGAATGAAGGGATGAAGGAAACGAATGAATGAAGGGAATGAATGGATGAAGGTAATGAAGGGAATGAAGGGAATGAAGAGAATGAGGGGAATAAATGAATGAAAGGAATGTACGAATGAATGGGAATGTATGAATGAAGGGAGCGAATGAATGAATGAAGGGAATGAATGAATGGAGCGAACGAATGAATGGAGGGAATGAATGAATTAAGGGAACGAATGAACGAAGGGAATGAATGATTGAAGTGAATGTAAAAAGGCGAATGAACGGATGAAGGAAACGAATGAATGAAGGGAATGAATGGATGAAGGTAATGAAGGGAATGAAGGGAATGAATAGAATGAGGGGAATAAATGAATGAAAGGAATGTACGAATGAATGGGAATGTATGAATGAAGGGAACGAATGAATGAATGAAGGGAATGAATGCATGAAGGGAATGAATGAATGAAGGGAATGTATGAATGAAGGGAATGGATGGATGAAGCGAATGAACGGATGAAGGAAACGAATGAATAAAGGGAATGAATGAATGAAGGGAATGAAGGGAATGAAGAGAATGAGGGGAATAAATGAATGAAAGGAATGTACGAATGAATGGGAATGTATGAATGAAGGGAACGAATGAATGAATGAAGGGAACAAATGCATGAAGGGAATGAATGAATGAAGGGAATGTATGAACGAAGGGAATGGATGAATGAATGGAATGAAGAGAATGAGGGAATAAATGAATGAAAGGAATATACGAATGAATGGGAATGAATAAATGAAAGGAATGAATTGAATAAAAGGAATGAGGGGAATGAATGAATGATGGGAATGAGTGAATGAAGGGAATGAATGAATGAAGGGAACGAATGAACGAAGGGAATGAATGATTGAAGGGAATGTAAGAATGAAGCGAATGAACGGATGAAGAAAACGAATGAATGAAGGGAATGAATGAATGAAGGGAATGAAGGGAATGAAGGGAATGAAGAGAATGAGGGGAATAAATGAATGAAAGGAATGTACGAATGAATGGGAATGTATGAATGAAGGGAAGGAATGAATGAATGAAGGGAACGAATGCATGAAGGGAATGAATGAATGAAGGGAACGAATGAACGAAGGGAATGAATGATTGAAGTGAATGTAAAAAGGCGAATGAACGGATGAAGGAAACGAATGAATGAAGGGAATTAATGGATGAAGGTAATGAAGGGAATGAAGGGAATGAAGAGAATGAGGGGAATAAATAAATGAAAGGAATGTTCGAATGAATGGGAATGTATGAATGAAGGGAACGAATGAATGAATGAAGGGAATGAATGCATGA
Source organism: Megachile leachella (assembly GCA_963576845.1). NCBI lineage: Eukaryota > Metazoa > Arthropoda > Insecta > Hymenoptera > Megachilidae > Megachile > Megachile leachella. Next base: position 26,703,246 of record OY756250.1, on the reverse strand, counting down.
AGGGAATGAATGAATGAAGGGAATGTATGAATGAAGGGAATGGATGGATGAAGCGAATGAACGGATGAAGGAAACGAATGAATAAAGGGAATGAATGAATGAAGGGAATGAAGGGAATGAAGAGAATGAGGGGAATAAATGAATGAAAGGAATGTACGAATGAATGGGAATGTATGAATGAAGGGAACGAATGAATGAATGAAGGGAATGAAGGGAATGAAGAGAATGAGGGGAATAAATGAATGACAGGAATGTACGAATGAATGGGAATGTATGAATGAAGGGAACGAATGAATGGAGGGAATGAATGAATGATGGGAACGCATACATGAAGGGAATGAATGAATGAAGGGAACGAATGAATGAAGGGAATGAAGGGAATGAAGGGAATGAAGAGAATGACGGGAATAAATGAATGAAAGGAATGTGCGAATGAATGGGAATGTATGAATGAAGGGAACGAATGAATGAATGAGGGGAACGAATGCAGGAAAGAAGTGAATGAATGAAGGGAATGTATGAATGAAGGGAATGAAGACAATGAGGGAATCAATGAATGAAAGGAATATACGAATGAATGGGAATGAATGAATGAAGGGAACGAATGAATGGAGGGAATGAATGAATGAAGGGAATGAATGATTGAAGGGAATGTAAGAAAGAAGCGAATGAACGGATGAAGGAAACGAATGAATGAAGGGAATGAATGAATGAAGGGAATGAAGGGAATGAAGGGAATGATGAGAATGAGGGGAATAAATGAATGAAAGGAATATACGAATGAATGGGAATGAATGAATGAAGGGAATGAATGAATGGAGGGAATGAATAAATGAAGGGAATGAATTGAATGAAAGGAATGTGGGAAATGAACGAATGATGGGAATGAGTGAATGAAGGGAATGAATGAATGAAGGGAACGTATGAACGAATGGGATGAATGAACGAAGGGAATGAATGAACGAAGGGAATGAATGATTGAAGGGAATGTAATAATGAAGGGAATGTATAAATGATTTGAATGAATGAAGGGAATGAATGAACGAAGGGAATGAATGATTGAAGGGAATGTAAGAATGAAGCGAATGAACGCATGAAGGGAACGAATGAATGAAGGGAATGAGTGAATGAAGGGAATGAAGGGAATGAAGGGAATGAAGAGAATGAGGGGAATAAATGAATGAAACGAATGTGCGAATGAATGGGAATGTATGAATGAAGGGAACGAATGACGAATGAAGGGAACGAATGCATGAAAGGAATGAATGAATGAAGGGAATGTATGTATGAAGGGAATGGATGAATGAAGGGAATGAACAGAATGAGGGAATAAATGAATGAAAGGAATATACGAATGAATGGGAATGATTGAATGAAGAGAACGAATGAATGGAGGGAATGAATGAATGAAGGGAATGAATGATTGAAGGGGATGTAAGAAAGAAGCGAATGAACGGATGAAGGAAACGAATGAATGAAGAGACTGAATGAATGAAGCGAATGAATGAATGGAGGGAATGAATGAATGAAGGGAATGAATTAAAGGAGGGAATGAATGAAGGGAACGAATGAATGAATAAAGGAAACGAATCGAAGAAGGGAATGAATGAATGAAGATAATGAACTGAATGAAGGGAATGTGGGGAATGAATCGAATGAAAGGAATGAGAGAATGAAAGGAATGAAGGGAATGAAGGGAATGAAGGCAACAATGGAAATGAATGAATGAAGCGAATGAATGAGTGGAGGGAATGAATGAGCGAAGGCAATGAATGAATGAAGGGAATGACGGTAATGGGCGGAATGTATGAATGAAGCGAATGAGTGAATGCAAGTACTGGATGGAATGAAGGGAATGAATGAATGAAGGAAATGTATGAATGAGGGGAATGAATGAATGAAGGGAATGAGTGCATGAAAGGAATGAAAGGAATGAAAGGAATGAAGGGAATGAAGGGAACGAAAGGAATGAATGAATGAAGGGACTGAATGAAAAGAAGGGAATGAATGAATTGAGGAAATTAAGCGATTGAGGGCAATGAATGAATGAAAGGAATATAAGAATGAGTGGGAATGTACGAATGAAGGGAACGAATGAATGGAGGGAATGGATGAATGAATGAAGGGAATCATGAATGAAGTGTGTGAATGAATGAAGGTTTTGTATGAATGAAGGGAATGAATAAATGAAGGGAATGAATTGAATGAAAGGAATGAGGGGAATGAATGAATGATGGGAATGAGTGAATGAGGGGAATGAATGGATGAAGGGAACGAATGAACGAAGGGGATGAATGAACGAAGGGAATGAATGATTGAAGGGAATGTAATAATGAAGGGAATGTATAAATGATTTGAGTGAATGAAGGGAATGAATGATTGAAGGGAATGTAAGAATGAAGCGGATGAACGGATGAAGGAAACGAATGAATGAAGGGAATGAATGAATGAAGGGAATGAATGAATGAAGGGAATGAAGAGAATGAGGGGAATGAATGAATGAAAGGAATATACGAATGAATGGGAAGGTATGAATGAAGGGAACGAATGAATGGAGGGAATGAATGAATGAAGGGAATGAATGATTGAAGGGAATGTAAGAGAAGCGAATGAACGGATGAAGAAAACGAATGAATGAAGGGAATGAATGAGTGAAGGGAATGAAGGGAATGAAGGGAATGAAGGGAATGAAGAGAATGAGGGGAATAAATGAATGAAAGGAATGTACGAATGAATGGGAATGTATGAATGAAGGGAACGAATGAATGAATGAAGGGAACAAATGCATGAAGGGAATGAATGAATGAAGGGAACGTATGAACGAAGGGAATGGATGAATGAATGGATTGAAGAGAATGAGGGAATAAATGAATGAAAGGAATATACGAATGAATGGGAATGAATGAATGAAGGGAATGAATGAATGGAGGGAACGAATGAATGGAGGGAATGAATTAATGAAGGGAACGAATGAATGAAGGGAATGAATGAATGAAGGGAATGAAGAGAATGAGGGGAATGAATGAATGAAAGGAATATACGAATGAATGGGAATGTATGAATGAAGGGAACGAATGAATGGAGGGAATGGATGAATGAATGAAGGGAATGTATGGATCAAGGGAATGAATGAGTGAAGGTAATGAATGAATGGAGGGAATGAATAAATGAAGGGAATGGATTGAATGAAAGGAATGAGGGGAAAAAATGAATGATGGGAATGAGTGAATGAAGGGAATGAATGAATGAAGGGAACGAATGAAAGAAGGGGATGAATGAACGAAGGGAATGAATGATTGAAGGGAATGTAATAATGAAGGGAATGTATAAATGATTTGAGTGGATGATGAGAATGAATGAACGAAGGGAATGAATGATTGAAGGGAATGTAAGATTGAAGCGAATGAACGGATGAAGGAAACGAATGAATGAAGGGAATGAAGGGAATGAAGGGAATGAAGGGAATGAAGAGAATGAGGGGAATAAATGAATGAAAGGAATGTGCGAATGAATGGGAATATATGAATGAAGGGAACGAATGAATGAATGAAGGGAACGAATGCATGAAAGGAATGAATGAATGAAGGGAATGTATGTATGAAGGGAATGGATGAATGAAGGGAATGAAGAGAATGAGGGAATAAATGAATGAAAGGAATATACGAATGAATGGGAATGAATGAATGAAGGAAACGAATGAATAAAGGGAATGAATGAATGAAGGGAACGAATGAATGGAGGGAATGAATGAAGGGAACGAACGAATGAATGGAGGGAATGAATGAATGAAGGGAACGAATGAACGAAGGGAATGAATGATTGAAGTGAATGTAAAAAGGCGAATGAACGGATGAAGGAAACGAATGAATGAAGGGAATGAATGGATGAAGGTAATGAAGGGAATGAAGGGAATGAAGAGAATGAGGGGAATGAATGAATGAAAGGAATGTACGAATGAATAGGAATGTATGAATGAAGGGAACGAATGAATGGAGGGAATGGATGAATGAATGAGTGAAGGTAATGTATGAATGGAGGGAATGAATAAATGAAGGGAATGAATTGAATGAAAGGAATGAGGGGAATGAATGAATGATGGGAATGAGTGAGTGAAGGGAATGAATGAGTGAAGGGAACGAATGAACGAAGGGAATGAATGAATGAAGGGAATGAATGAATGAATGAAGGGAACGAATGCATGAAGGGAATGAATGAATGCAGGAAATGAGTGAATGAAGGGAATGAAGAGAATGAGGGGAATGAATGAATGAAAGGAACATAAGAATGAATGGGAATGTACGAATGAAGGGAACGAATGAATGGAGGGAATGGATGAATGAATGAAGTGAATGTATGAATGAAGTGAGTGAATGAATGAAGGTGATATATGAATGAAGGAAATGAATAAATGAAGGGAATGAATTGACTGAATGGAATGAGGGGAATGAATGAATGATTGGACGAGTGAATGAAGGGAATGAATGAATGAAGGGAACGAATGAACGAAGGGGATGAATGAACGAAGGGAATGAATGATTGAAGGGAATGTAATAATGAAGGGAATGTATAAATGATTTGAGTGAATGAAGGGAATGAATGAACGTAGGGAATGAATGATTGAAGTGAATGTAAAAAGGCGAATGAACGGATGAAGGAAACGAATGAATGAAGGGAATGAATGGATGAAGGTAATGAAGGGAATGAAGGGAATGAAGAGAATGAGGGGAATAAATGAATGAAAGGAATGTACGAATGAATAGGAATGTATGAATGAAGGGAACGAATGAATGAATGAAGGGAACAAATGCATGAAGGGAATGAATGATTGAAGGGAATGTAAGAATGAAGCGAATGAACGGATGAAGGAAACGAATGAATGAAGGGAATGAATGAATGAAGGGAATGAAGGGAATGAAGGGGATGAAGGGAATGAAGGGAATGAAGGGAATGAAGAGAATGAGGGGAATAAATGAATGAAAGGAATGTACGTATGAATGGGAATGTATGAATGAAGGGAACGAATGAATGAATGAAGGGAACAAATGCATGAAGGGAATGAATGAATGAAGGGAATGTGTGAACGAAGGGAACGGATGAATGAATGGAATGAAGAGAATGAGGGAATAAATGAATGAAAGGAATATACGAATGAATGGGAATGAATGAATGAAGGGAATGAATGAATGAATGAAGGGAACGAATGCATGAAGGGAATGAATGAATGAAGGGAATGTATGAACGAAGGGAATGTATGAACGAAGGGAATGAAGAGAATGAGGGAATAAATGAATGAAAGGAATATACGAATGAATGGGAATGAATGGATGAAGGAAACGAATGAATAAAGGGAATGAATTAATGAAGGGAACGAATAAATGGAGGGAATGAATGAAGGGAACGAATGAATGAAGAGAATGAATGAATGAGGGGAATGAATGAATGAAGGGAATGAATGAATGGAGCGAACGAATGAATGGAGGGAATGAATTAATGAAGGGAACGAATGAATGAAGAGAATGAATGAATGATGGGAATGAGTGAATGAAGGGAATGAATGAATGAAGGGAATGAATGAATGGAGCGAACGAATGAATGGAGGGAATGAATTAATGATGGGAACGAATGAATGAAGAGAATGAATGAATGATGGGAATGAGTGAATGAAGGGAATGAATGAATGAAGGGAACGAATGAACGAAGGGGATGAATGAACGAAGGGAATGAATGATTGAAGGGAATGTAAGAATGAAGCGAACGAACGGATGAAGGAAACGAATGAATGAAGGGAATGTGTGAATGAAGGGAATGAAGTGAATGAAGGGAATGAAGAGAATGAGGGGAATAAATGAATGAAAGGAATGTGCGAATGAATGGGAATGTATGAATGAAGGGAACGAATGAATGAATGAAGGGAACGAATGCATGAAAGGAATGAATGAATGAAGGGAATGTATGTATGAAGGGAATGGATGAATGAAGGGAATGAAGAGAATGAGGGAATAAATGAATGAAAGGAATATACGAATGAATGGGAATGAATGAATGAAGGAAACGAATGAATAAAGGGAATGAATGAATGAAGGGAACGAATGAATGGAGGGAATGAATGAAGAGAACGAATGAATGAAGAGAATGAATGAATGAGGGGAATGAATGAATGAAGGGAATGAATGAATGGAGCGAACGAATGAATGGAGGGAATGAATTAATGAAGGGAACGAATGAATGAAGAGAATGAATGTATGATGGGAATGAGTGAATGAAGGGAATGAATGAATGAAGGGAACGAATGAACGAAGGGAATGAATGATTGAAGTGAATGTAAAAAGGCGAATGAACGGATGAAGGAAACGAATGAATGAAGGGAATGAATGGATGAAGGTAATGAAGGGAATGAAGGGAATGAATGAATGAAGGGAACGAATGCATGAAGGGAATGAATGAATGAAGGGAATGTATGAACGAAGGGAATGTATGAACCAAGGGAATGAAGAGAATGAGGGAATAAATGAATGAAAGGAATATACGAATGAATGGGAATGAATGGATGAAGGAAACGAATGAATAAAGGGAATGAATTAATGAAGGGAACGAATAAATGGAGGGAATGAATGAAGGGAACGAATGAATGAAGAGAATGAATGAATGAGGGGAATGAATGAATGAAGGGAATGAATGAATGGAGCGAACGAATGAATGGAGGGAATGAATTAATGAAGGGAACGAATGAATGAAGAGAATGAATGAATGATGGGAATGAGTGAATGAAGGGAATGAATGAATGAAGGGAATGAATGAATGGAGCGAACGAATGAATGGAGGGAATGAATTAATGATGGGAACGAATGAATGAAGAGAATGAATGAATGATGGGAATGAGTGAATGAAGGGAATGAATGAATGAAGGGAACGAATGAACGAAGGGGATGAATGAACGAAGGGAATGAATGATTGAAGGGAATGTAAGAATGAAGCGAACGAACGGATGAAGGAAACGAATGAATGAAGGGAATGTGTGAATGAAGGGAATGAAGTGAATGAAGGGAATGAAGAGAATGAGGGGAATAAATGAATGAAAGGAATGTGCGAATGAATGGGAATGTATGAATGAAGGGAACGAATGAATGAATGAAGGGAACGAATGCATGAAAGGAATGAATGAATGAAGGGAATGTATGTATGAAGGGAATGGATGAATGAAGGGAATGAAGAGAATGAGGGAATAAATGAATGAAAGGAATATACGAATGAATGGGAATGAATGAATGAAGGAAACGAATGAATAAAGGGAATGAATGAATGAAGGGAACGAATGAATGGAGGGAATGAATGAAGAGAACGAATGAATGAAGAGAATGAATGAATGAGGGGAATGAATGAATGAAGGGAATGAATGAATGGAGCGAACGAATGAATGGAGGGAATGAATTAATGAAGGGAACGAATGAATGAAGAGAATGAATGTATGATGGGAATGAGTGAATGAAGGGAATGAATGAATGAAGGGAACGAATGAACGAAGGGAATGAATGATTGAAGTGAATGTAAAAAGGCGAATGAACGGATGAAGGAAACGAATGAATGAAGGGAATGAATGGATGAAGGTAATGAAGGGAATGAAGGGAATGAATAGAATGAGGGGAATAAATGAATGAAAGGAATGTACGAATGAATGGGAATGTATGAATGAAGGGAACGAATGAATGAATGAAGGGAATGAATGCATGAAGGGAATGAATGAATGAAGGGAATGTATGAATGAAGGGAATGGATGGATGAAGCGAATGAACGGATGAAGGAAACGAATGAATAAAGGGAATAAATGAATGAAGGGAATGAAGGGAATGAAGAGAATGAGGGGAATAAATGAATGAAAGGAATGTACGAATGAATGGGAATGTATGAATGAAGGGAACGAATGAATGAATGAAGGGAACAAATGCATGAAGGGAATGAATGAATGAAGGGAATGTATGAACGTAGGGAATGGATGAATGAATGGAATGAAGAGAATGAGGGAATAAATGAATGAAAGGAATATACGAATGAATGGGAATGAATAAATGAAAGGAATGAATTGAATGAAAGGAATGAGGGGAATGAATGAATGATGGGAATGAGTGCATGAAGGGAATGAATGAATGAAGGGAACGAATGAACGAAGGGAATGAATGATTGAAGGGAATGTAAGAATGAAGCGAATGAACGGATGAAGAAAACGAATGAATGAAGGGAATGAATGAATGAAGGGAATGAAGGGAATGAAGGGAATGAAGAGAATGAGGGGAATAAATGAATGAAAGGAATGTACGAATGAATGGGAATGTATGAATGAAGGGAAGGAATGAATGAATGAAGGGAACGAATGCATGAAGGGAATGAATGAATGAAGGGAATGTATGAATGAAGGGAACGAATGAACGAAGGGGATGAATGAACGAAGGGAATGAATGATTGAAGGGAATGTAATTATGAAGGGAATGTATAAATGATTTGAGTGGATGAAGGGAATGAATGAACGAGGGGAATGAATGATTGAAGGGAATGTAAGAATGAAGCGAATGAACGGATGAAGGAAACGAATGAATGAAGGGAATGAAGTGAATGAAGGGAATGAAGAGAATGAGGGGAATAAATGAATGAAAGGAATGTGCGAATGAATGGGAATGTATGAATGAAGGGAACGAATGCATGAAAGGAATGAATGAATGAAGGGAATGTATGTATGAAGGGAATGAAGAGAATGAGGGAATAAATGAGTGAAAGGAATATACGAATGAATGGGAATGAATGAATGAAGGGAACGAATGAATGGAGGGAATGAATGATGGGAACGAATGAATGAAGAGAATGAATGAATGAGGGGAATGAATGAATGAAGGGAATGAATGAATGGAGCGAACGAATGAATGGAGGGAATGAATTAATGAAGGGAACGAATGAATGAAGAGAATGAATGAATGAAGAGAATGAATGAATGAGGGGAATGAATGAATGAAGGAAACGAATGAATGAAGGGAATGAATGGATGAAGGTAATGAAGGGAATGAAGGGAATGAAGAGAATGAGGGGAATAAATGAATGAAAGGAATGTACGAATGAATGGGAATGTATGAATGAAGGGAATGGATGAATGAATGGAATGAAGAGAATGAGGGAATAAATGAATGAAAGGAATATACGAATGAATGGGAATGAATAAATGAAGGGAATGAATTGAATGAAAGGAATGAGGGGAATGAATGAATGATGGGAATGATTGAATGAAGGGAATGAATGAATGAAGGGAATGAATGAATGGAGCGAACGAATGAATGGAGGGAATGAATTAATGAAGGGAACGAATGAATGAAGAGAATGAATGAATGATGGGAATGAGTGACTGTAGGGAATGAATGAATGAAGGGAACGAATGAACGAAGGGGATGAATGAACGAAGGGAATGAATGATTGAAGGGAATGTAAGAATGAAGCGAATGAACGGATGAAGGAAACGAATGAATGAAGGGAATGAGTGAATGAAGCGAATGAAGTGAATGAAGGGAATGAAGAGAATGAGGGAAATATATGAATGAAAGGAATGTGCGAATGAATGGGAATGTATGAATGAAGGGAACGGATGAATGAATGAAGGGAACGAATGCATGAAAGGAATGAATGAATGAAGGGAATGTATGTATGAAGGGAATGGATGAATGAAGGGAATGAAGAGAATGAGGGAATAAATGAATGAAAGGAATATACGAATGAATGGGAATGAATGAATGAAGGAAACGAATGAATAAAGGGAATGAATGAATGAAGGGAACGAATGAATGGAGGGAATGAATGAAGGGAACGAATGAATGAAGAGAATGAATGAATGAGGGGAATGAATGAATGAAGGGAATGAATGAATGGAGCGAACGAATGAATGGAGGGAATGAATTAATGAAGGGAACGAATGAATGAAGAGAATGAATGAATGATGGGAATGAGTGAATGAAGGGAATGAATGAATGAAGGGAACGAATGAACGAAGGGAATGAATGATTGAAGTGAATGAAAAAATGCGAATGAAGGGATGAAGGAAACGAATGAATGAAGGGAATGAATGGATGAAGGTAATGAAGGGAATGAAGGGAATGAAGAGAATGAGGGGAATAAATGAATGAAAGGAATGTACGAATGAATGGGAATGTATGAATGAAGGGAACGAATGAATGAATGAAGGGAATGAATGAATGGAGCGAACGAATGAATGGAGGGAATGAATGAATTAAGGGAACGAATGAACGAAGGGAATGAATGATTGAAGTGAATGTAAAAAGGCGAATGAACGGATGAAGGAAACGAATGAATGAAGGGAATGAATGGATGAAGGTAATGAAGGGAATGAAGGGAATGAATAGAATGAGGGGAATAAATGAATGAAAGGAATGTACGAATGAATGGGAATGTATGAATGAAGGGAACGAATGAATGAATGAAGGGAATGAATGCATGAAGGGAATGAATGAATGAAGGGAATGTATGAATGAAGGGAATGGATGGATGAAGCGAATGAACGGATGAAGGAAACGAATGAATAAAGGGAATGAATGAATGAAGGGAATGAAGGGAATGAAGAGAATGAGGGGAATAAATGAATGAAAGGAATGTACGAATGAATGGGAATGTATGAATGAAGGGAACGAATGAATGAATGAAGGGAACAAATGCATGAAGGGAATGAATGAATGAAGGGAATGTATGAACGAAGGGAATGGATGAATGAATGGAATGAAGAGAATGAGGGAATAAATGAATGAAAGGAATATACGAATGAATGGGAATGAATAAATGAAAGGAATGAATTGAATGAAAGGAATGAGGGGAATGAATGAATGATGGGAATGAGTGAATGAAGGGAATGAATGAATGAAGGGAACGAATGAACGAAGGGAATGAATGATTGAAGGGAATGTAAGAATGAAGCGAATGAACGGATGAAGAAAACGAATGAATGAAGGGAATGAATGAATGAAGGGAATGAAGGGAATGAAGGGAATGAAGAGAATGAGGGGAATAAATGAATGAAAGGAATGTACGAATGAATGGGAATGTATGAATGAAGGGAAGGAATGAATGAATGAAGGGAACGAATGCATGAAGGGAATGAATGAATGAAGGGAATGTATGAATGAAGGGAACGAATGAACGAAGGGGATGAATGAACGAAGGGAATGAATGATTGAAGGGAATGTAATTATGAAGGGAATGTATAAATGATTTGAGTGGATGAAGGGAATGAATGAACGAGGGGAATGAATGATTGAAGGGAATGTAAGAATGAAGCGAATGAACGGATGAAGGAAACGAATGAATGAAGGGAATGAAGTGAATGAAGGAAATGAAGAGAATGAGGGGAATAAATGAATGAAAGGAATGTGCGAATGAATGGGAATGTATGAATGAAGGGAACGAATGCATGAAAGGAATGAATGAATGAAGGGAATGTATGTATGAAGGGAATGGATGAATGAAGGGAATGAAGAGAATGAGGGAATAAATGAGTGAAAGGAATATACGAATGAATGGGAATGAATGAATGAAGGGAACGAATGAATGGAGGGAATGAATGAAGGGAACGAATGAATGAAGAGAATGAATGAATGAGGGGAATGAATGAATGAAGGGAATGAATGAATGGAGCGAACGAATGAATGGAGGGAATGAATTAATGAAGGGAACGAATGAATGAAGAGAATGAATGAATGAAGAGAATGAATGAATGAGGGGAATGAATGAATGAAGGAAACGAATGAATGAAGGGAATGAATGGATGAAGGTAATGAAGGGAATGAAGGGAATGAAGAGAATGAGGGGAATAAATGAATGAAAGGAATGTACGAATGAATGGGAATGTATGAATGAAGGGAATGGATGAATGAATGGAATGAAGAGAATGAGGGAATAAATGAATGAAAGGAATATACGAATGAATGGGAATGAATAAATGAAGGGAATGAATTGAATGAAAGGAATGAGGGGAATGAATGAATGATGGGAATGATTGAATGAAGGGAATGAATGAATGAAGGGAATGAATGAATGGAGCGAACGAATGAATGGAGGGAATGAATTAATGAAGGGAACGAATGAATGAAGAGAATGAATGAATGATGGGAATGAGTGAATGTAGGGAATGAAAGAATGAAGGGAACGAATGAACGAAGGGGATGAATGAACGAAGGGAATGAATGATTGAAGGGAATGTAAGAATGAAGCGAATGAACGGATGAAGGAAACGAATGAATGAAGGGAATGAGTGAATGAAGGTAATGAAGTGAATGAAGGGAATGAAGAGAATGAGGGAAATAAATGAATGAAAGGAATGTGCGAATGAATGGGAATGTATGAATGAAGGGAACGGATGAATGAATGAAGGGAACGAATGCATGATAGGAATGAATGAATGAAGGGAATGTATGTATGAAGGGAATGGATGAATGAAGGGAATGAAGAGAATGAGGGAATAAATGAATGAAAGGAATATACGAATGAATGGGAATGAATGAATGAAGGAAACGAATGAATAAAGGGAATGAATGAATGAAGGGAACGAATGAATGGAGGGAATGAATGAAGGGAACGAATGAATGAAGAGAATGAACGAATGAGGGGAATGAATGAATGAAGGGAATGAATGAATGGAGCGAACGAATGAATGGAGGGAATGAATTAATGAAGGGAACGAATGAATGAAGAGAATGAATGAATGATGGGAATGAGTGAATGAAGGGAATGAATGAATGAAGGGAACGAATGAACGAAGGGAATGAATGATTGAGTGAATGTAAAAAGGCGAATGAAGGGATGAAGGAAACGAATGAATGAAGGGAATGAATGGATGAAGGTAATGAAGGGAATGAAGGGAATGAAGAGAATGAGGGGAATAAATGAATGAAAGGAATGTACGAATGAATGGGAATGTATGAATGAAGGGAACGAATGAATGAATGAAGGGAATGAAGAGAATGAGGGGAATAAATGAATGAAAGGAATGTACGAATGAATGGGAATGTATGAATGAAGGGAACGAATGAATGAATGAAGGGAACAAATGCAAGAAGGGAATGAAGGAATGAAGGGAATGTATGAACGAAGGAAATGGATGAATGAATGGAATGAAGAGAATGAGGGAATAAATGAATGAAAGGAATATACGAATGAATGGGAATGAATAAATGAAGGGAATGAATTGAATGAAGGGAATGAGGGGAATGAATGAATGATGGGAATGAGTGAATGAAGGGAATGAATGAATGAAGGGAACAAATGCAAGAAGGGAATGAAGGAATGAAGGGAATGTATGAACGAAGGAAATGGATGAATGAATGGAATGAAGAGAATGAGGGAATAAATGAATGAAAGGAATATACGAATGAATGGGAATGAATAAATGAAGGGAATGAATTGAATGAAGGGAATGAGGGGAATGAATGAATGATGGGAATGAGTGAATGAAGGGAATGAATGAATGAAGGGAACGAATGAACGAAGGGAATGAATGATTGAAGGGAATGTAAGAATGAAGCGAATGAACGGGTGAAGGAAACGAATGAATGAAGGGAATGTATGAACGAAGGGAACGGATGAATGAATGGAATGAAGAGAATGAGGGAATAAATGAATGAAAGGAATGTGCAAATGAATGGGAATGTATGAATGAAGGGAACGAATGAATGAATGAAGGGAACAAATGCATGAATGGAATGAATGAATGAAGGGAATGTATGAACGAAGGGAATGGATGAATGAATGGAATGAAGAGAATGAGGGAAGAAATGAATGAAAGGAATATACGAATGAATGGGAATGAATGAATGAAGGGAATGAATGAATGGAGGGAACGAATGAATGGAGGGAATGAATTCATGAAGGGAACGAATGAATGAAGGGAATGAATGAATGAAGGGAATGAAGAGAATGAGGGGAATAAATGAATGAAAGGAATGTACGAATGATTGGGAATGTATGAATGAAGGGAACAAATGCATGAAGGGAATGAATGAATGAAGGGAATGTATGAACGAAGGGAATGGATGAATGAATGGATTGAAGAGAATGAGGGAATAAATGAATGAAAGGAATATACGAATGAATGGGAATGAATGAATGAAGGGAATGAAGAGAATGAGGGGAATAAATGAATGAAAGGAATGTGCGAATGAATGGGAATGTATGAATGAAGGGAACAAATGCATGAAGGGAATGAATGAATGAAGGGAATGTATGAACGAAGGGAATGGATGAATGAATGGAGTGAAGAGAATGAGGGAAGAAATGAATGAAAGGAATATACGAATGAATGGGAATGAATGAATGAAGGGAATGAATGAATGGAGGGGACGAATGAATGGAGGGAATAAATTCATGAAGGGAACGAATGAATGAAGGGAATGAATGAATGAAGGGAATGAAGAGAATGAGGGGAATAAATGAATGAAAGGAATATACGAATGAATGGGAATGAATGAATGAAGGGAATGAATGAATGGAGGGAACGAATGAATGGAGGGAATGAATTAATGAAGGGAACGAATGAATGAAGGGAATGAATGAATGAAGGGAATGAAGAGAATGAGGGGAATGAATGAATGAAAGGAATGTACGAATGAGTAGGAATGTATGAATGAAGGGAACGAATGAATGGAGGGAATGGATGAATGAATGAGTGAAGGTAATGTATGAATGGAGGGAATGAATAAATGTAGGGAATGAATTGAATGAAAGGATTGAGGGGAATGAATGAATGATGGGAATGAGTGAATGAAGGGAATGAATGAATGAAGGGAACGAATGAACGAAGGGGATGAATGAACGAAGGGAATGAATGATTGAAGGGAATGTAATTATGAAGGGAATGTATAAATGATTTGAGTGGATGAAGGGAATGAATGAACGAGGGGAATGAATGATTGAAGGGAATGTAAGAATGAAGCGAATGAACGGATGAAGGAAACGAATGAATGAAGGGAATGAAGTGAATGAAGGGAATGAAGAGAATGAGGGGAATAAATGAATGAAAGGAATGTGCGAATGAATGGGAATGTATGAATGAAGGGAACGAATGCATGAAAGGAATGAATGAAGGGAATGTATGTATGAAGGGAATGGATGAATGAAGGGAATGAAGAGAATGAGGGAATAAATGAGTGAAAGGAATATACGAATGAATGGGAATGAATGAATGAAGGGAACGAATGAATGGACGGAATGAATGAAGGGAATGAATGAATGAAGGGAATGAATGAATGGAGCGAACGAATGAATGGAGGGAATGAATTAATGAAGGGAACGAATGAATGAAGAGAATGAATGAATGAAGAGAATGAATGAATGAGGGGAATGAATGAATGAAGGAAACGAATGAATGAAGGGAATGAATGGATGAAGGTAATGAAGGGAATGAAGGGAATGAAGAGAATGAGGGGAATAAATGAATGAAAGGAATGTACGAATGAATGGGAATGTATGAATGAAGGGAATGGATGAATGAATGGAATGAAGAGAATGAGGGAATAAATGAATGAAAGGAATATACGAATGAATGGGAATGAATAAATGAAGGGAATGAATTGAATGAAAGGAATGAGGGGAATGAATGAATGATGGGAATGATTGAATGAAGGGAATGAATGAATGAAGGGAATGAAGGGAATGAAGGGAATGAAGAGAATGAGGGGAATAAATGAATGAAAGGAATGTACGAATGAATGGGAATGTATGAATGAAGGGAAGGAATGAATGAATGAAGGGAACGAATGCATGAAGGGAATGAATGAATGAAGGGAATGTATGAATGAAGGGAATGGATGGATGAAGCGAATGAACGGATGAAGGAAACGAATGAATAAAGGGAATGAGTGAATGAAGGGAATGAAGGGAATGAAGGGAATGAAGAGAATGAGGGGAATAAATGAATGAAAGGAATGTACGAATGAATGGGAATGTATGAATGAAGGAAACGAATGAATGAATGAAGGGAACGAATGCATGAAGGGAATGAATGAATGAAGGGAATGTATGAATGAAGGGAATGGATGGATGAAGCGAATGAACGGATGAAGGAAACGAATGAATAAAGGGAATGAGTGAATGAAGGGAATGAAGGGAATGAAGGGAATGAAGAGAATGAGGGGAATAAATGAATGAAAGGAATGTACGAATGAATGGGAATGTATGAATGAAGGAAACGAATGAATGAATGAAGGGAACAAATGCATGAAGGGAATGAATGAATGAAGGGAATGTATGAACGAAGGGAACGGATGAATGAATGGAATGAAGAGAATGAGGGAATAAATGAATGAAAGGAATATACGAATGAATGGGAATGAATGAATTAAGGGAATGAATGAATGAATGAAGGGAACGAATGCATGAAGGGAATGAATGAATGAAGGGAATGAAGAGAATGAGGGGAATGAATGAATGAAAGGAACATAACAATGAATGGGAATGTACGAATGAAGGGAACGAATGAATGGAGGGAATGGATGAATGAATGAAGGGAATGTATGAATGAAGTGAGTGAATGAATGAAGGTGATATATGAATGAAGGAAATGAATAAATGAAGGGAATGAATTGAATGAATGGAATGAGGGGAATGAATGAATGATGGGACGAGTGAATGAAGGGAATGAATGAATGGAGGGAACGAATGAATGGAGGGAATGAATTAATGAAGGGAACGAATGAATGAAGGGAATGAATGAATGAAGGGAATGAAGAGAATGAGGGGAATGAATGAATGAAAGGAATGTACGAATGAATAGGAATGTATGAATGAAGGGAACGAATGAATGGAGGGAATGGATGAATGAATGAGTGAAGGTAATGTATGAATGGAGGGAATGAATAAATGAAGGGAATGAATTGAATGAAAGGAATGAGGGGAATGAATGAATGATGGGAATGAGTGAGTGAAGGGAATGAATGAGTGAAGGGAACGAATGAACGAAGGGAATGAATGAATGAAGGGAATGAATGAATGAATGAAGGGAACGAATGCATGAAGGGAATGAATGAATGAAGGAAATGAATGAATGAAGGGAATGAAGAGAATGAGGGGAATGAATGAATGAAAGGAACATAAGAATGAATGGGAATGTACGAATGAAGGGAACGAATGAATGGAGGGAATGGATGAATGAATGAAGGGAATGTATGAATGAAGTGAGTGAATGAATGAAGGTGATATATGAATGAAGGAAATGAATAAATGAAGGGAATGAATTGACTGAATGGAATGAGGGGAATGAATGAATGATTGGACGAGTGAATGAAGGGAATGAATGAATGAAGGGAACGAATGAACGAAGGGGATGAATGAACGAAGGGAATGAATGATTGAAGGGAATGTAATAATGAAGGGAATGTATAAATGATTTGAGTGAATGAAGGGAATGAATGAACGTAGGGAATGAATGATTGAAGTGAATGTAAAAAGGCGAATGAACGGATGAAGGAAACGAATGAATGAAGGGAATGAATGGATGATGGTAATGAAGGGAATGAAGGGAATGAAGGGAATGAAGAGAATGAGGGGAATAAATGAATGAAAGGAATCTACGAATGAATGCGAATGTATGAATGATGGGAACGAATGAATGAATGAAGGGAATGAATGCATGAAGGGAATGAAGAGAATGAGGGAATAAATGAATGAAAGGAATATACGAATGAATGGGAATGAATAAATGAAGGGAATGAATTGAATGAAAGGAATAAGGGGAATGAATGAATGATGGGAATGAGTGAATGAAGGGAATGAATGAATGAAGGGAACGAATGAACGAAGGGAATGAATGATTGAAGGGAATGTAAGAATGAAGCGAATGAACGGATGAAGGAAAGGAATGAATGAAGGGAATGAATGAATGAAGGGAATGAAGGGAATGAAGGGAATGAAGAGAATGAGGGGAATAAATGAATGAAAGGAATGTACGAATGAATGGGAATGTATGAATGAAGGGAACGAATGAATGAATGAAGGGAACAAATGCATGAAGGGAATGAATGAATGAAGGGAATGTATGAACGAAGGGAACGGATGAATGAATGGAATGAAGAGAATGAGGGAATAAATGAATGAAAGGAATATACGAATGAATAGGAATGAATGAATGAAGGGAACGAATGCATGAAGGGAATGAATGAATGAAGGGAATGTATGAACGAAGGGAACGGATCAATGAATGGAATGAAGAGAATGAGGGAATAAATGAATGAAAGGAATATACGAATGAATGGGAATGAATGAATGAGGGGAATGAATGAATGAAGGGAATGAATGAATGGAGCGAACGAATGAATGGAGGGAATGAATTAATGAAGGGAACGAATGAATGAAGAGAATGAATGAATGATGGGAATGAGTGAATGAAGGGAATGAATGAATGAAGGGAATGAATGAATGGAGCGAACGAATGAATGGAGGGAATGAATTAATGAAGGGAACGAATGAATGAAGAGAATGAATGAATGATGGGAATGAGTGAATGAAGGGAATGAATGAATGAAGGGAACGAATGAACGAAGGGGATGAATGAACGAAGGGAATGAATGATTGAAGGGAATGTAAGAATGAAGCGAACGAACGGATGAAGGAAACGAATGAATGAAGGGAATGAGTGAATGAAGGGAATGAAGTGAATGAAGGGAATGAAGAGAATGAGGGGAATAAATGAATGAAAGGAATGTGCGAATGAATGGGAATGTATGAATGAAGGGAACGAATGAATGAATGAAGGGAACGAATGCATGAAAGGAATGAATGAATGAAGGGAATGTATGTATGAAGGGAATGGATGAATGAAGGGAATGAAGAAAATGAGGGAATAAATGAGTGAAAGGAATATACGAATGAATGGGAATGAATGAATGAAGGAAACGAATGAATAAAGGGAATGAATGAATGAAGGGAACGAATGAATGGGGGGAATGAATGAAGGGAACGAATGAATGAAGAGAATGAATGAATGAGGGGAATGAATGAATGAAGGGAATGAATGAATGAAGGGAATGAATGAATGGAGCGAACGAATGAATGGCGGGAATGAATTAATGAAGGGAACGAATGAATGGAGGGAATTAATGAAGGGAACGAATGAATGAAGAGAATGAATGAATGAGGGGAATGAATGAATGAAGGGAATGAATGAATGGAGCGAACGAATGAATGGAGGGAATGAATTAATGAAGGGAACGAATGAATGAAGAGAATGAATGAATGATGGGAATGAGTGAATGAAGGGAATGAATGAATGAAGGGAACGAATGAACGAAGGGAATGAATGATTGAAGTGAATGTAAAAAGGCGAATGAACGGATGAAGGAAGCGAATGAATGAAGGGAATGAATGGATGAAGGTAATGAAGGGAATGAAGGGAATGAAGAGAATGAGGGGAATAAATGAATGAAAGGAATGTACGAATGAATGGGAATGTATGAATGAAGGGAACGAATGAATGAATGAAGGGAATGAATGCATGAAGGGAATGAATGAATGAAGGGAATGTATGAATGAAGGGAATGGATGGATGAAGCGAATGAACGGATGAAGGAAACGAATGAATAAAGGGAATGAGTGAATGAAGGGAATGAAGGGAATGAAGGGAATGAAGAGAATGAGGGGAATAAATGAATGAAAGGAATGTACGAATGAATGGGAATGTATGAATGAAGGGAACGAATGAATGAATGAAGGGAACAAATGCATGAAGGGAATGAAGGAATGAAGGGAATGTATGAACGAAGGAAATGGATGAATGAATGGAATGAAGAGAATGAGGGAATAAATGAATGAAAGGAATATACGAATGAATGGGAATGAATAAATGAAGGGAATGAATGAATGAATGAAGGGAACGAATGCATGAAGGGAATGAAGAGAATGAGGGGAATGAATGAATGAAAGGAACATAACAATGAATGGGAATGTACGAATGAAGGGAACGAATGAATGGAGGGAATGGATGAATGAATGAAGGGAATGTATGAATGAAGTGAGTGAATGAATGAAGGTGATATATGAATGAAGGAAATGAATAAATGAAGGGAATGAATTGAATGAATGGAATGAGGGGAATGAATGAATGATGGGAGGAGTGAATGAAGGGAATGAATGAATGAAGGGAACGAATGAACGAAGGGGATGAATGAACGAAGGGAATGAATGATTGAAGGGAATGTATGAACGAAGGGAATGTATGAACGAAGGGAATGGATGAATGAATGGAATGAAGAGAATGAGGGAATAAATGAATGAAAGGAATATACGAATGAATGGGAATGAGTGAATGAGGGGAATGAATGAATGGAGGGAACGAATGAATGGAGGGAATGAATTAATGAAGGGAACGAATGAATGAAGGGAATGAATGAATGAAGGGAATGAAGAGAATGAGGGGAATGAATGAATGAAAGGAATGTACGAATGAATAGGAATGTATGAATGAAGGGAACGAATGAATGGAGGGAATGGATGAATGAATGAGTGAAGGTAATGTATGAATGGAGGGAATGAATAAATGAAGGGAATGAATTGAATGAAAGGAATGAGGGGAATGAATGAATGATGGGAATGAGTGAGTGAAGGGAATGAATGAGTGAAGGGAACGAATGAACGAAGGGAATGAATGAATGAAGGGAATGAATGAATGAATGAAGGGAACGAATGCATGAAGGGAATGAATGAATGAAGGAAATGAATGAATGAAGGGAATGAAGAGAATGAGGGGAATGAATGAATGAAAGGAACATAAGAATGAATGGGAATGTACGAATGAAGGGAACGAATGAATGGAGGGAATGGATGAATGAATGAAGGGAATGTATGAATGAAGTGAGTGAATGAATGAAGGTGATATATGAATGAAGGAAATGAATAAATGAAGGGAATGAATTGACTGAATGGAATGAGGGGAATGAATGAATGATTGGACGAGTGAATGAAGGGAATGAATGAATGAAGGGAACGAATGAACGAAGGGGATGAATGAACGAAGGGAATGAATGATTGAAGGGAATGTAATAATGAAGGGAATGTATAAATGATTTGAGTGAATGAAGGGAATGAATGAACGTAGGGAATGAATGATTGAAGTGAATGTAAAAAGGCGAATGAACGGATGAAGGAAACGAATGAATGAAGGGAATGAATGGATGATGGTAATGAAGGGAATGAAGGGAATGAAGGGAATGAAGAGAATGAGGGGAATAAATGAATGAAAGGAATCTACGAATGAATGCGAATGTATGAATGATGGGAACGAATGAATGAATGAAGGGAATGAATGCATGAAGGGAATGAAGAGAATGAGGGAATAAATGAATGAAAGGAATATACGAATGAATGGGAATGAATAAATGAAGGGAATGAATTGAATGAAAGGAATAAGGGGAATGAATGAATGATGGGAATGAGTGAATGAAGGGAATGAATGAATGAAGGGAACGAATGAACGAAGGGAATGAATGATTGAAGGGAATGTAAGAATGAAGCGAATGAACGGATGAAGGAAAGGAATGAATGAAGGGAATGAATGAATGAAGGGAATGAAGGGAATGAAGGGAATGAAGAGAATGAGGGGAATAAATGAATGAAAGGAATGTACGAATGAATGGGAATGTATGAATGAAGGGAACGAATGAATGAATGAAGGGAACAAATGCATGAAGGGAATGAATGAATGAAGGGAATGTATGAACGAAGGGAACGGATGAATGAATGGAATGAAGAGAATGAGGGAATAAATGAATGAAAGGAATATACGAATGAATAGGAATGAATGAATGAAGGGAACGAATGCATGAAGGGAATGAATGAATGAAGGGAATGTATGAACGAAGGGAACGGATCAATGAATGGAATGAAGAGAATGAGGGAATAAATGAATGAAAGGAATATACGAATGAATGGGAATGAATGAATGAGGGGAATGAATGAATGAAGGGAATGAATGAATGGAGCGAACGAATGAATGGAGGGAATGAATTAATGAAGGGAACGAATGAATGAAGAGAATGAATGAATGATGGGAATGAGTGAATGAAGGGAATGAATGAATGAAGGGAATGAATGAATGGAGCGAACGAATGAATGGAGGGAATGAATTAATGAAGGGAACGAATGAATGAAGAGAATGAATGAATGATGGGAATGAGTGAATGAAGGGAATGAATGAATGAAGGGAACGAATGAACGAAGGGGATGAATGAACGAAGGGAATGAATGATTGAAGGGAATGTAAGAATGAAGCGAACGAACGGATGAAGGAAACGAATGAATGAAGGGAATGAGTGAATGAAGGGAATGAAGTGAATGAAGGGAATGAAGAGAATGAGGGGAATAAATGAATGAAAGGAATGTGCGAATGAATGGGAATGTATGAATGAAGGGAACGAATGAATGAATGAAGGGAACGAATGCATGAAAGGAATGAATGAATGAAGGGAATGTATGTATGAAGGGAATGGATGAATGAAGGGAATGAAGAAAATGAGGGAATAAATGAGTGAAAGGAATATACGAATGAATGGGAATGAATGAATGAAGGAAACGAATGAATAAAGGGAATGAATGAATGAAGGGAACGAATGAATGGGGGGAATGAATGAAGGGAACGAATGAATGAAGAGAATGAATGAATGAGGGGAATGAATGAATGAAGGGAATGAATGAATGAAGGGAATGAATGAATGGAGCGAACGAATGAATGGCGGGAATGAATTAATGAAGGGAACGAATGAATGGAGGGAATTAATGAAGGGAACGAATGAATGAAGAGAATGAATGAATGAGGGGAATGAATGAATGAAGGGAATGAATGAATGGAGCGAACGAATGAATGGAGGGAATGAATTAATGAAGGGAACGAATGAATGAAGAGAATGAATGAATGATGGGAATGAGTGAATGAAGGGAATGAATGAATGAAGGGAACGAATGAACGAAGGGAATGAATGATTGAAGTGAATGTAAAAAGGCGAATGAACGGATGAAGGAAGCGAATGAATGAAGGGAATGAATGGATGAAGGTAATGAAGGGAATGAAGGGAATGAAGAGAATGAGGGGAATAAATGAATGAAAGGAATGTACGAATGAATGGGAATGTATGAATGAAGGGAACGAATGAATGAATGAAGGGAATGAATGCATGAAGGGAATGAATGAATGAAGGGAATGTATGAATGAAGGGAATGGATGGATGAAGCGAATGAACGGATGAAGGAAACGAATGAATAAAGGGAATGAGTGAATGAAGGGAATGAAGGGAATGAAGGGAATGAAGAGAATGAGGGGAATAAATGAATGAAAGGAATGTACGAATGAATGGGAATGTATGAATGAAGGGAACGAATGAATGAATGAAGGGAACAAATGCATGAAGGGAATGAAGGAATGAAGGGAATGTATGAACGAAGGAAATGGATGAATGAATGGAATGAAGAGAATGAGGGAATAAATGAATGAAAGGAATATACGAATGAATGGGAATGAATAAATGAAGGGAATGAATGAATGAATGAAGGGAACGAATGCATGAAGGGAATGAAGAGAATGAGGGGAATGAATGAATGAAAGGAACATAACAATGAATGGGAATGTACGAATGAAGGGAACGAATGAATGGAGGGAATGGATGAATGAATGAAGGGAATGTATGAATGAAGTGAGTGAATGAATGAAGGTGATATATGAATGAAGGAAATGAATAAATGAAGGGAATGAATTGAATGAATGGAATGAGGGGAATGAATGAATGATGGGAGGAGTGAATGAAGGGAATGAATGAATGAAGGGAACGAATGAACGAAGGGGATGAATGAACGAAGGGAATGAATGATTGAAGGGAATGTATGAACGAAGGGAATGTATGAACGAAGGGAATGGATGAATGAATGGAATGAAGAGAATGAGGGAATAAATGAATGAAAGGAATATACGAATGAATGGGAATGAGTGAATGAGGGGAATGAATGAATGGAGGGAACGAATGAATGGAGGGAATGAATTAATGAAGGGAACGAATGAATGAAGGGAATGAATGAATGAAGGGAATGAAGAGAATGAGGGGAATGAATGAATGAAAGGAATGTACGAATGAATAGGAATGTATGAATGAAGGGAACGAATGAATGGAGGGAATGGATGAATGAATGAGTGAAGGTAATGTATGAATGGAGGGAATGAATAAATGAAGGGAATGAATTGAATGAAAGGAATGAGGGGAATGAATGAATGATGGGAATGAGTGAGTGAAGGGAATGAATGAGTGAAGGGAACGAATGAACGAAGGGAATGAATGAATGAAGGGAATGAATGAATGAATGAAGGGAACGAATGCATGAAGGGAATGAATGAATGAAGGAAATGAATGAATGAAGGGAATGAAGAGAATGAGGGGAATGAATGAATGAAAGGAACATAAGAATGAATGGGAATGTACGAATGAAGGGAACGAATGAATGGAGGGAATGGATGAATGAATGAAGGGAATGTATGAATGAAGTGAGTGAATGAATGAAGGTGATATATGAATGAAGGAAATGAATAAATGAAGGGAATGAATTGACTGAATGGAATGAGGGGAATGAATGAATGATTGGACGAGTGAATGAAGGGAATGAATGAATGAAGGGAACGAATGAACGAAGGGGATGAATGAACGAAGGGAATGAATGATTGAAGGGAATGTAATAATGAAGGGAATGTATAAATGATTTGAGTGAATGAAGGGAATGAATGAACGTAGGGAATGAATGATTGAAGTGAATGTAAAAAGGCGAATGAACGGATGAAGGAAACGAATGAATGAAGGGAATGAATGGATGATGGTAATGAAGGGAATGAAGGGAATGAAGGGAATGAAGAGAATGAGGGGAATAAATGAATGAAAGGAATCTACGAATGAATGCGAATGTATGAATGATGGGAACGAATGAATGAATGAAGGGAATGAATGCATGAAGGGAATGAAGAGAATGAGGGAATAAATGAATGAAAGGAATATACGAATGAATGGGAATGAATAAATGAAGGGAATGAATTGAATGAAAGGAATAAGGGGAATGAATGAATGATGGGAATGAGTGAATGAAGGGAATGAATGAATGAAGGGAACGAATGAACGAAGGGAATGAATGATTGAAGGGAATGTAAGAATGAAGCGAATGAACGGATGAAGGAAAGGAATGAATGAAGGGAATGAATGAATGAAGGGAATGAAGGGAATGAAGGGAATGAAGAGAATGAGGGGAATAAATGAATGAAAGGAATGTACGAATGAATGGGAATGTATGAATGAAGGGAACGAATGAATGAATGAAGGGAACAAATGCATGAAGGGAATGAATGAATGAAGGGAATGTATGAACGAAGGGAACGGATGAATGAATGGAATGAAGAGAATGAGGGAATAAATGAATGAAAGGAATATACGAATGAATAGGAATGAATGAATGAAGGGAACGAATGCATGAAGGGAATGAATGAATGAAGGGAATGTATGAACGAAGGGAACGGATCAATGAATGGAATGAAGAGAATGAGGGAATAAATGAATGAAAGGAATATACGAATGAATGGGAATGAATGAATGAGGGGAATGAATGAATGAAGGGAATGAATGAATGGAGCGAACGAATGAATGGAGGGAATGAATTAATGAAGGGAACGAATGAATGAAGAGAATGAATGAATGATGGGAATGAGTGAATGAAGGGAATGAATGAATGAAGGGAATGAATGAATGGAGCGAACGAATGAATGGAGGGAATGAATTAATGAAGGGAACGAATGAATGAAGAGAATGAATGAATGATGGGAATGAGTGAATGAAGGGAATGAATGAATGAAGGGAACGAATGAACGAAGGGGATGAATGAACGAAGGGAATGAATGATTGAAGGGAATGTAAGAATGAAGCGAACGAACGGATGAAGGAAACGAATGAATGAAGGGAATGAGTGAATGAAGGGAATGAAGTGAATGAAGGGAATGAAGAGAATGAGGGGAATAAATGAATGAAAGGAATATACGAATGAATGGGAATGAATAAATGAAGGGAATGAATTGAATGAAAGGAATAAGGGGAATGAATGAATGATGGGAGGAGTGAATGAAGGGAATGAATGAATGAAGGGAACGAATGAACGAAGGGGATGAATGAACGAAGGGAATGAATGATTGAAGGGAATGTATGAACGAAGGGAATGTATGAACGAAGGGAATGGATGAATGAATGGAATGAAGAGAATGAGGGAATAAATGAATGAAAGGAATATACGAATGAATGGGAATGAGTGAATGAAGGGAATGAATGAATGGAGGGAACGAATGAATGGAGGGAATGAATTAATGAAGGGAACGAATGAATGAAGGGAATGAATGAATGAAGGGAATGAAGAGAATGAGGGGAATGAATGAATGAAAGGAATGTACGAATGAATAGGAATGTATGAATGAAGGGAACGAATGAATGGAGGGAATGGATGAATGAATGAGTGAAGGTAATGTATGAATGGAGGGAATGAATAAATGAAGGGAATGAATTGAATGAAAGGAATGAGGGGAATGAATGAATGATGGGAATGAGTGAGTGAAGGGAATGAATGAGTGAAGGGAACGAATGAACGAAGGGAATGAATGAATGAAGGGAATGAATGAATGAATGAAGGGAACGAATGCATGAAGGGAATGAATGAATGAAGGAAATGAATGAATGAAGGGAATGAAGAGAATGAGGGGAATGAATGAATGAAAGGAACATAAGAATGAATGGGAATGTACGAATGAAGGGAACGAATGAATGGAGGGAATGGATGAATGAATGAAGGGAATGTATGAATGAAGTGAGTGAATGAATGAAGGTGATATATGAATGAAGGAAATGAATAAATGAAGGGAATGAATTGACTGAATGGAATGAGGGGAATGAATGAATGATTGGACGAGTGAATGAAGGGAATGAATGAATGAAGGGAACGAATGAACGAAGGGGATGAATGAACGAAGGGAATGAATAATTGAAGGGAATGTAATAATGAAGGGAATGTATAAATGATTTGAGTGAATGAAGGGAATGAATGAACGTAGGGAATGAATGATTGAAGTGAATGTAAAAAGGGGAATGAACGGATGAAGGAAACGAATGAATGAAGGGAATGAATGGATGAAGGTAATGAAGGGAATGAAGGGAATGAAGGGAATGAAGAGAATGAGGGGAATAAATGAATGAAAGGAATCTACGAATGAATGGGAATGTATGAATGAAGGGAACGAATGAATGAATGAAGGGAATGAATGCATGAAGGGAATGAAGAGAATGAGGGAATAAATGAATGAAAGGAATATACGAATGAATGGGAATGAATAAATGAAGGGAATGAATTGAATGAAAGGAATAAGGGGAATGAATGAATGATGGGAATGAGTGAATGAAGGGAATGAATGAATGAAGGGAACGAATGAACGAAGGGAATGAATGATTGAAGGGAATGTAAGAATGAAGCGAATGAACGGATGAAGGAAACGAATGAATAAAGGGAATAGATGAATGAAGGGAATGAAGGGAATGAAGGGAATGAAGAGAATGAGGGGAATAAATGAATGAAAGGAATGTACGAATGAATGGGAATGTATGAATGAAGGGAACGAATGAATGAATGAAGGGAACAAATGCATGAAGGGAATGAATGAATGAAGGGAATGTATGAACGAAGGGAACGGATGAATGAATGGAATGAAGAGAATGAGGGAATAAATGAATGAAAGGAATATACGAATGAATGGGAATGAATGAATGAAGGGAACGAATGCATGAAGGGAATGAATGAATGAAGGGAATGTATGAACGAAGGGAACGGATGAATGAATGGAATGAAGAGAATGAGGGAATAAATGAATGAAAGGAATATACGAATGAATGGGAATGAATGAATGAGGGGAATGAATGAATGAAGGGAATGAATGAATGGAGCGAACGAATGAATGGAGGGAATGAATTAATGAAGGG
Organism: Megachile leachella; assembly: GCA_963576845.1. NCBI lineage: Eukaryota > Metazoa > Arthropoda > Insecta > Hymenoptera > Megachilidae > Megachile > Megachile leachella. The sequence continues at coordinate 26,675,197 of OY756250.1, read as the reverse complement.
AACGAATGAATGAAGAGAATGAATGAATGATGGGAATGAGTGAATGAAGGGAATGAATGAATGAAGGGAATGAATGATTGAAGGGAATGTAATTATGAAGGGAATGTATAAATGATTTGAGTGGATGAAGGGAATGAATGAACGAGGGGAATGAATGATTGAAGGGAATGTAAGAATGAAGCGAATGAACGGATGAAGGAAACGAATGAATGAAGGGAATGAAGTGAATGAAGGGAATGAAGAGAATGAGGGGAATAAATGAATGAAAGGAATGTGCGAATGAATGGGAATGTATGAATGAAGGGAACGAATGCATGAAAGGAATGAATGAAGGGAATGTATGTATGAAGGGAATGGATGAATGAAGGGAATGAAGAGAATGAGGGAATAAATGAGTGAAAGGAATATACGAATGAATGGGAATGAATGAATGAAGGGAACGAATGAATGGACGGAATGAATGAAGGGAATGAATGAATGAAGGGAATGAATGAATGGAGCGAACGAATGAATGGAGGGAATGAATTAATGAAGGGAACGAATGAATGAAGAGAATGAATGAATGAAGAGAATGAATGAATGAGGGGAATGAATGAATGAAGGAAACGAATGAATAAAGGGAATGAATGGATGAAGGTAATGAAGGGAATGAAGGGAATGAAGAGAATGAGGGGAATAAATGAATGAAAGGAATGTACGAATGAATGGGAATGTATGAATGAAGGGAATGGATGAATGAATGGAATGAAGAGAATGAGGGAATAAATGAATGAAAGGAATATACGAATGAATGGGAATGAATAAATGAAGGGAATGAATTGAATGAAAGGAATGAGGGGAATGAATGAATGATGGGAATGATTGAATGAAGGGAATGAATGAATGAAGGGAATGAAGGGAATGAAGGGAATGAAGAGAATGAGGGGAATAAATGAATGAAAGGAATGTACGAATGAATGGGAATGTATGAATGAAGGGAAGGAATGAATGAATGAAGGGAACGAATGCATGAAGGGAATGAATGAATGAAGGGAATGTATGAATGAAGGGAATGGATGGATGAAGGAAACGAATGAATAAAGGGAATGAGTGAATGAAGGGAATGAAGGGAATGAAGGGAATGAAGAGAATGAGGGGAATAAATGAATGAAAGGAATGTACGAATGAATGGGAATGTATGAATGAAGGAAACGAATGAATGAATGAAGGGAACGAAAGCATGAAGGGAATGAATGAATGAAGGGAATGTATGAATGAAGGGAATGGATGGATGAAGCGAATGAACGGATGAAGGAAACGAATGAATAAAGGGAATGAGTGAATGAAGGGAATGAAGGGAATGAAGGGAATGAAGAGAATGAGGGGAATAAATGAATGAAAGGAATGTACGAATGAATGGGAATGTATGAATGAAGGAAACGAATGAATGAATGAAGGGAACAAATGCATGAAGGGAATGAATGAATGAAGGGAATGTATGAACGAAGGGAACGGATGAATGAATGGAATGAAGAGAATGAGGGAATAAATGAATGAAAGGAATATACGAATGAATGGGAATGAATGAATTAAGGGAATGAATGAATGAATGAAGGGAACGAATGCATGAAGGGAATGAATGAATGAAGGGAATGAAGAGAATGAGGGGAATGAATGAATGAAAGGAACATAACAATGAATGGGAATGTACGAATGAAGGGAACGAATGAATGGAGGGAATGGATGAATGAATGAAGGGAATGTATGAATGAAGTGAGTGAATGAATGAAGGTGATATATGAATGAAGGAAATGAATAAATGAAGGGAATGAATTGAATGAATGGAATGAGGGGAATGAATGAATGATGGGACGAGTGAATGAAGGGAATGAATGAATGAAGGGAACGAATGAACGAAGGGGATGAATGAACGAAGGGAATGAATGATTGAAGGGAATGTATGAACGAAGGGAATGTATGAACGAAGGGAATGGATGAATGAATGGAATGAAGAGAATGAGGGAATAAATGAATGAAAGGAATATACGAATGAATGGGAATGAGTGAATGAAGGGAATGAATGAATGGAGGGAACGAATGAATGGAGGGAATGAATTAATGAAGGGAACGAATGAATGAAGGGAATGAATGAATGAAGGGAATGAAGAGAATGAGGGGAATGAATGAATGAAAGGAATGTACGAATGAATAGGAATGTATGAATGAAGGGAACGAATGAATGGAGGGAATGGATGAATGAATGAGTGAAGGTAATGTATGAATGGAGGGAATGAATAAATGAAGGGAATGAATTGAATGAAAGGAATGAGGGGAATGAATGAATGATGGGAATGAGTGAGTGAAGGGAATGAATGAGTGAAGGGAACGAATGAACGAAGGGAATGAATGAATGAAGGGAATGAATGAATGAATGAAGGGAACGAATGCATGAAGGGAATGAATGAATGAAGGAAATGAATGAATGAAGGGAATGAAGAGAATGAGGGGAATGAATGAATGAAAGGAACATAAGAATGAATGGGAATGTACGAATGAAGGGAACGAATGAATGGAGGGAATGGATGAATGAATGAAGGGAATGTATGAATGAAGTGAGTGAATGAATGAAGGTGATATATGAATGAAGGAAATGAATAAATGAAGGGAATGAATTGACTGAATGGAATGAGGGGAATGAATGAATGATTGGACGAGTCAATGAAGGGAATGAATGAATGAAGGGAACGAATGAACGAAGGGGATGAATGAACGAAGGGAATGAATGATTGAAGGGAATGTAATAATGAAGGGAATAATAAATGATTTGAGTGAATGAAGGGAATGAATGAACGTAGGGAATGAATGATTGAAGTGAATGTAAAAAGGCGAATGAACGGATGAAGGAAACGAATGAATGAAGGGAATGAATGGATGATGGTAATGAAGGGAATGAAGGGAATGAAGGGAATGAAGAGAATGAGGGGAATAAATGAATGAAAGGAATCTACGAATGAATGGGAATGTATGAATGATGGGAACGAATGAATGAATGAAGGGAATGAATGCATGAAGGGAATGAAGAGAATGAGGGAATAAATGAATGAAAGGAATATACGAATGAATGGGAATGAATAAATGAAGGGAATGAATTGAATGAAAGGAATAAGGGGAATGAATGAATGATGGGAATGAGTGAATGAAGGGAATGAATGAATGAAGGGAACGAATGAACGAAGGGAATGAATGATTGAAGGGAATGTAAGAATGAAGCGAATGAACGGATGAAGGAAACGAATGAATGAAGGGAATGAATGAATGAAGGGAATGAAGGGAATGAAGGGAATGAAGAGAATGAGGGGAATAAATGAATGAAAGGAATGTACGAATGAATGGGAATGTATGAATGAAGGGAACGAATGAATGAATGAAGGGAACAAATGCATGAAGGGAATGAATGAATGTAGGGAATGTATGAACGAAGGGAACGGATGAATGAATGGAATGAAGAGAATGAGGGAATAAATGAATGAAAGGAATATACGAATGAATAGGAATGAATGAATGAAGGGAACGAATGCATGAAGGGAATGAATGAATGAAGGGAATGTATGAACGAAGGGAACGGATGAATGAATGGAATGAAGAGAATGAGGGAATAAATGAATGAAAGGAATATACGAATGAATGGGAATGAATGAATGAGGGGAATGAATGAATGAAGGGAATGAATGAATGGAGCGAACGAATGAATGGAGGGAAGGAATTAATGAAGGGAACGAATGAATGAAGAGAATGAATGAATGATGGGAATGAGTGAATGAAGGGAATGAATGAATGAAGGGAATGAATGAATGGAGCGAACGAATGAATGGAGGGAATGAATTAATGAAGGGAACGAATGAATGAAGAGAATGAATGAATGATGGGAATGAGTGAATGAAGGGAATGAATGAATGAAGGGAACGAATGAACGAAGGGAATGAATGATTGAAGGGAATGTAAGAATGAAGCGAACGAACGGATGAAGGAAACGAATGAATGAAGGGAATGAGTGAATGAAGGGAATGAAGTGAATGAAGGGAATGAAGAGAATGAGGGGAATAAATGAATGAAAGGAATGTGCGAATGAATGGGAATGTATGAATGAAGGGAACGAATGAATGAATGAAGGGAACGAATGCATGAAAGGAATGAATGAATGAAGGGAATGTATGTATGAAGGGAATGGATGAATGAAGGGAATGAAGAAAATGAGGGAATAAATGAGTGAAAGGAATATACGAATGAATGGGAATGAATGAATGAAGGAAACGAATGAATAAAGGGAATGAATGAATGAAGGGAACGAATGAATGGAGGGAATGAATGAAGGGAACGAATGAATGAAGAGAATGAATGAATGAGGGGAATGAATGAATGAAGGGAATGAATGAATGAAGGGAATGAATGAATGGAGCGAACGAATGAATGGCGGGAATGAATTAATGAAGGGAACGAATGAATGGAGGGAATTAATGAAGGGAACGAATGAATGAAGAGAATGAATGAATGAGGGGAATGAATGAATGAAGGGAATGAATGAATGGAGCGAACGAATGAATGGAGGGAATGAATTAATGAAGGGAACGAATGAATGAGAGAATGAATGAATGATGGGAATGAGTGAATGAAGGGAATGAATGAATGAAGGGAACGAATGAACGAAGGGAATGAATGATTGAAGTGAATGTAAAAAGGCGAATGAACGGATGAAGGAAACGAATGAATGAAGGGAATGAATGGATGAAGGTAATGAAGGGAATGAAGGGAATGAAGAGAATGAGGGGAATAAATGAATGAAAGGAATGTACGAATGAATGGGAATGTATGAATGAAGGGAACGAATGAATGAATGAAGGGAATGAATGCATGAAGGGAATGAATGAATGAAGGGAATGTATGAATGAAGGGAATGGATGGATGAAGCGAATGAACGGATGAAGGAAACGAATAAATAAAGGGAATGAGTGAATGAAGGGAATGAAGGGAATGAAGGGAATGAAGAGAATGAGGGGAATAAATGAATGAAAGGAATGTACGAATGAATGGGAATGTATGAATGAAGGAAACGAATGAATGAATGAAGGGAACAAATGCATGAAGGGAATGAATGAATGAAGGGAATGTATGAACGAAGGGAACGGATGAATGAATGGAATGAAGAGAATGAGGGAATAAATGAATGAAAGGAATATACGAATGAATGGGAATGAATGAATTAAGGAATGAATGAATGAATGAAGGGAACGAATGCATGAAGGGAATGAATGAATGAAGGGAATGAAGAGAATGAGGGGAATGAATGAATGAAAGGAACATAACAATGAATGGGAATGTACGAATGAAGGGAACGAATGAATGGAGGGAATGGATGAATGAATGAAGGGAATGTATGAATGAAGTGAGTGAATGAATGAAGGTGATATATGAATGAAGGAAATGAATAAATGAAGGGAATGAATTGAATGAATGGAATGAGGGGAATGAATGAATGATGGGAGGAGTGAATGAAGGGAATGAATGAATGAAGGGAACGAATGAACGAAGGGGATGAATGAACGAAGGGAATGAATGATTGAAGGGAATGTATGAACGAAGGGAATGTATGAACGAAGGGAATGGATGAATGAATGGAATGAAGAGAATGAGGGAATAAATGAATGAAAGGAATATACGAATGAATGGGAATGAGTGAATGAAGGGAATGAATGAATGGAGGGAACGAATGAATGGAGGGAATGAATTAATGAAGGGAACGAATGAATGAAGGGAATGAATGAATGAAGGGAATGAAGAGAATGAGGGGAATGAATGAATGAAAGGAATGTACGAATGAATAGGAATGTATGAATGAAGGGAACGAATGAATGGAGGGAATGGATGAATGAATGAGTGAAGGTAATGTATGAATGGAGGGAATGAATAAATGAAGGGAATGAATTGAATGAAAGGAATGAGGGGAATGAATGAATGATGGGAATGAGTGAGTGAAGGGAATGAATGAGTGAAGGGAACGAATGAACGAAGGGAATGAATGAATGAAGGGAATGAATGAATGAATGAAGGGAACGAATGCATGAAGGGAATGAATGAATGAAGGAAATGAATGAATGAAGGGAATGAAGAGAATGAGGGGAATGAATGAATGAAAGGAACATAAGAATGAATGGGAATGTACGAATGAAGGGAACGAATGAATGGAGGGAATGGATGAATGAATGAAGGGAATGTATGAATGAAGTGAGTGAATGAATGAAGGTGATATATGAATGAAGGAAATGAATAAATGAAGGGAATGAATTGACTGAATGGAATGAGGGGAATGAATGAATGATTGGACGAGTGAATGAAGGGAATGAATGAATGAAGGGAACGAATGAACGAAGGGGATGAATGAACGAAGGGAATGAATGATTGAAGGGAATGTAATAATGAAGGGAATGTATAAATGATTTGAGTGAATGAAGGGAATGAATGAACGTAGGGAATGAATGATTGAAGTGAATGTAAAAAGGCGAATGAACGGATGAAGGAAACGAATGAATGAAGGGAATGAATGGATGAAGGTAATGAAGGGAATGAAGGGAATGAAGGGAATGAAGAGAATGAGGGGAATAAATGAATGAAAGGAATCTACGAATGAATGGGAATGTATGAATGAAGGGAACGAATGAATGAATGAAGGGAATGAATGCATGAAGGGAATGAAGAGAATGAGGGAATAAATGAATGAAAGGAATATACGAATGAATGGGAATGAATAAATGAAGGGAATGAATTGAATGAAAGGAATAAGGGGAATGAATGAATGATGGGAATGAGTGAATGAAGGGAATGAATGAATGAAGGGAACGAATGAACGAAGGGAATGAATGATTGAAGGGAATGTAAGAATGAAGCGAATGAACGGATGAAGGAAACGAATGAATGAAGGGAATGAATGAATGAAGGGAATGAAGGGAATGAAGGGAATGAAGAGAATGAGGGGAATAAATGAATGAAAGGAATGTACGAATGAATGGGAATGTATGAATGAAGGGAACGAATGAATGAATGAAGGGAACAAATGCATGAAGGGAATGAATGAATGAAGGGAATGTATGAACGAAGGGAACGGATGAATGAATGGAATGAAGAGAATGAGGGAATAAATGAATGAAAGGAATATACGAATGAATGGGAATGAATGAATGAAGGGAACGAATGCATGAAGGGAATGAATGAATGAAGGGAATGTATGAACGAAGGGAACGGATGAATGAATGGAATGAAGAGAATGAGGGAATAAATGAATGAAAGGAATATACGAATGAATGGGAATGAATGAATGAGGGGAATGAATGAATGAAGGGAATGAATGAATGGAGCGAACGAATGAATGGAGGGAATGAATTAATGAAGGGAACGAATGAATGAAGAGAATGAATGAATGATGGGAATGAGTGAATGAAGGGAATGAATGAATGAAGGGAATGAATGAATGGAGCGAACGAATGAATGGAGGGAATGAATTAATGAAGGGAACGAATGAATGAAGAGAATGAATGAATGATGGGAATGAGTGAATGAAGGGAATGAATGAATGAAGGGAATGAATGAATGGAGCGAACGAATGAATGGCGGGAATGAATTAATGAAGGGAACGAATGAATGGAGGGAATTAATGAAGGGAACGAATGAATGAAGAGAATGAATGAATGAGGGGAATGAATGAATGAAGGGAATGAATGAATGGAGCGAACGAATGAATGGAGGGAATGAATTAATGAAGGGAACGAATGAATGAAGAGAATGAATGAATGATGGGAATGAGTGCATGAAGGGAATGAATGAATGAAGGGAACGAATGAACGAAGGGAATGAATGATTGAAGTGAATGTAAAAAGGCGAATGAACGGATGAAGGAAACGAATGAATGAAGGGAATGAATGGATGAAGGTAATGAAGGGAATGAAGGGAATGAAGAGAATGAGGGGAATAAATGAATGAAAGGAATGTACGAATGAATGGGAATGTATGAATGAAGGGAACGAATGAATGAATGAAGGGAATGAATGCATGAAGGGAATGAATGAATGAAGGGAATGTATGAATGAAGGGAATGGATGGATGAAGCGAATGAACCGATGAAGGAAACGAATGAATGAAGGGAATGAAGGGAATGAAGGGAATGAAGAGAATGAGGGGAATAAATGAATGAAAGGAATGTACGAATGAATGGGAATGTATGAATGAAGGGAACGAATGAATGAATGAAGGGAACAAATGCATGAAGGGAATGAATGAATGAAGGGAATGTATGAACGAAGGGAATGGATGAATGAATGGAATGAAGAGAATGAGGGAATAAATGAATGAAAGGAATGAATTGAATGAAAGGAATGAGGGGAATGAATGAATGAATGAAGGGAACGAATGCATGAAGGGAATGAATGAATGAAGGGAATGTATGAACGAAGGGAATGTATGAACGAAGGGAATGAAGAGAATGAGGGAATAAATGAATGAAAGGAATATACGAATGAATGGGAATGAATGGATGAAGGAAACGAATGAATGAAGGGAATGAATGAATGAAGGGAACGAATAAATGGAGGGAATGAATGAAGGGAACGAATGAATGAAGAGAATGAATGAATGAGGGGAATGAATGAATGAAGGGAATGAATGAATGGAGCGAACGAATGAATGGAGGGAATGAATTAATGAAGGGAACGAATGAATGAAGAGAATGAATGAATGATGGGAATGAGTGAATGAAGGGAATGAATGAATGAAGGGAATGAATGAATGGAGCGAACGAATGAATGGAGGGAATGAATTAATGAAGGGAACGAATGAATGAAGAGAATGAATGAATGAGGGGAATGAATGAATGAAGGGAATGAATGAATGGAGCGAACGAATGAATGGAGGGAATGAATTAATGAAGGGAACGAATGAATGGAGGGAATGAATGAAGGGAACGAATGAATGAAGCGAATGAATGAATGAGGGGAATGAATGAATGAAGGGAATGAATGAATGGAGCGAACGAATGAATGGAGGGAATGAATTAATGAAGGGAACGAATGAATGAAGAGAATGAATGAATGATGGGAATGAGTGAATGAAGGGAATGAATGAATGAAGGGAACGAATGAACGAAGGGAATGAATGATTGAAGTGAATGTAAAAAGGCGAATGAACGGATGAAGGAAACGAATGAATGAAGGGAATGAATGGGTGAAGGTAATGAAGGGAATGAAGGGAATGAAGAGAATGAGGGGAATAAATGAATGAAAGGAATGTACGAATGAATGGGAATGTATGAATGAAGGGAACGAATGAATGAATGAAGGGAATGAATGCATGAAGGGAATGAATGAATGAAGGGAATGTATGAATGAAGGGAATGGATGGATGAAGCGAATGAACGGATGAAGGAAACGAATGAATAAAGGGAATGAATGAATGAAGGGAATGAAGGGAATGAAGGAAATGAAGAGAATGAGGGGAATAAATGAATGAAAGGAATGTACGAATGAATGGGAATGTATGAATGAAGGGAACGAATGAATGAATGAAGGGAACAAATGCATGAAGGGAATGAATGAATGAAGGGAATGTATGAACGAAGGGAATGGATGAATGAATGGAATGAAGAGAATGAGGGAATAAATGAATGAAAGGAATATACGAATGAATGGGGATGAATAAATGAAAGGAATGAATTGAATGAAAGGAATGAGGGGAATGAATGAATGATGGGAATGAGTGAATGAAGGGAATGAATGAATGAAGGGAATGAAGGGAATGAAGGGAAAGAGGGGAATAAATGAATGAAGGGAATGAGGGGAATAAATGAACGAAAGGAATGTACGAATGAATGGGAATGTATGAATGAAGGGAACGAATGAATGAATGAAGGGAACAAATGCATGAAGGGAATGAATGAATGAAGGGAATGTATGAACGAAGGGAACGGATGAATGAATGGAATGAAGAGAATGAGGGAATAAATGAATGAAAGGTATATACGAATGAATGGGAATGAATGAATGAAGGGAATGAAGAGAATGAGGGAATAAATGAATGAAAGGAATATACGAATGAATGGGAATGAATGAATGAAGGGAACGAATGAATGAAGGGAATGAAGGGAATGAAGGGAATGAAGAGAATGAGGGGAATAAATGAATGAAAGGAATGTGCGAATGAATGGGAATGTATGAATGAAGGGAACGAATGAATGAATGAAGGGAACCAATGCATGAAAGGAATGAATGAATGAAGGGAATGTATGAATGAAGGGAATGGATGAATGAATGGATTGAAGAGAATGAGGGAATAAATGAATGAAAGGAATATACGAATGAATGGGAATGAATGAATGATGGGAATGAGTGAATGAAGGGAATGAATGAATGAAGGGAACGAATGAATGAAGGGAATGAATGAGTGGAGGGAATGAATGAGCAAAGGCAATGAATGAATGAAGGGAATGACGGTAATGAGGGGAATGTATGAATGAAGCGAATGAGTGAATGCAAGGAATGGATGGAATGAAGGGAATGAAGGAAACGACGGGAATGAATGAATGAAGGAAATGAATGAATGAGGGGGATGAATGAATGAAGGGAATGAATGAATAAAGGGAATGAGTGCATGAAAGGAATGAAAGGAATGAAAGGAATGAAGGGAATGAAGGGAACGAAAGGAATGTATTAGTGAGGGGACTGAATGTACGAAGGGAATGAATGAATGAAGGGTATGGCGAGAATGAGGGGAGAGATTGAATGACAGGAATGTACGAATGAATGGGAATGTATGAATGAAGGGAACGAATGAATGGAGGGAATGAATGAATGATGGGAACGCATACATGAAGGGAATGAATGAATGAAGGGAACGAATGAATGGAGGGAATGAATGAAGGGAACGAATGAATGAAGAGAATGAATGAATGAGGGGAATGAATGACTGAAGGAAATGAATGAATGGAGGGAATGAATTAATGAAGGGAACGAATGAACGAAGGGGATGAATGAACGAAGGGAATGAATGATTGAAGGGACTGTAATAATGAAGGGAATGCATAAATGATTTGAGTGAATGAAGGGCATGAATGAACGAAGGGAATGAATGATTGAGGGGACTGTAATAATGAAGGGAATGTATAAATGATTTGAGCGAATGAAGGGCATGAATGAACGAAGGGAATGAATGATTGAAGGGAATGTAAGAATGAAGCGAATGAACGGATGAAGGAAACGAATGAATGAAGGGAATGAAGGGAATGAAGGGAATGAAGAGAATGACGGGAATACATGCATGAAAGGAATGTGCGAATGAATGGGAATGTATGAATGAAGGGAACGAATGAATGAATGAGGGGAACGAATGCATGAAAGAAGTGAATGAATGAAGGGAATGTATGAATGAAGGGAATGAAGAGAATGAGGGAATCAATGAATGAAAGGAATATACGAATGAATGGGAATGAATGAATGAAGGGAACGAATGAATGGAGGGAATGAATGAATGAAGGGAATGAATGATTGAAGGGAATGTAAGAAAGATGCGAATGAACGGATGAAGGAAACGAATGAATGAAGGGAATGAATGAATGAAGGGAATGAAGGGAATGACGGGAATGATGAGAATGAGGGAATAAATGAATGAAAGGAATATACGAATGAATGGGAATGAATGAATGAAGGGAATGAATGAATGGAGGGAATGAATAAATGAAGGGAATGAATTGAATGAAAGGAATGTGGGAAATGAACGAATGATGGGAATGAGTGAATGAAGGGAATGAATGAATGAAGGGAACGTATGAACGAATGGGATGAATGAACGAAGGGAATGAATGAACGAAGGGAATGAATGATTGAAGGGAATGTAATAATGAAGGGAATGTATAAATGATTTGAATGAATGAAGGGAATGAATGAACGAAGGGAATGAATGATTGAAGGGAATGTAAGAATGAAGCGAATGAACGCATGAAGGGAACGAATGAATGAAGGGAATGAATGAATGAAGGGAACGAATGAACGAAGGGAATGAATGATTGAAGGGAATGTAAGAATGAAGCGAATGAACGGATGAAGGAAACGAATGAATGAAGGGAATGAATGAATGAAGGGAATGAAGGGAATGAAGGGAATGAAGAGAATGAGGGGAATAAATGAATGAAAGGAATGTACGAATGAATGGGAATGTATGAATGAAGGGAACGAATGAATGAATGAAGGGAACAAATGCATGAAGGGAATGAATGAATGAAGGGAATGTATGAACGAAGGGAACGGATGAATGAATGGAATGAAGAGAATGAGGGAATAAATGAATGAAAGGAATATACGAATGAATGGGAATGAATGAATGAAGGGAACGAATGCATGAAGGGAATGAATGAATGAAGGGAATGTATGAACGAAGGGAACGGATGAATGAATGGAATGAAGAGAATGAGGGAATAAATGAATGAAAGGAATATACGAATGAATGGGAATGAATGAATGAGGGGAATGAATGAATGAAGGGAATGAATGAATGGAGCGAACGAATGAATGGAGGGAATGAATTAATGAAGGGAACGAATGAATGAAGAGAATGAATGAATGATGGGAATGAGTGAATGAAGGGAATGAATGAATGAAGGGAATGAATGAATGGAGCGAACGAATGAATGGAGGGAATGAATTAATGAAGGGAACGAATGAATGAAGAGAATGAATGAATGATGGGAATGAGTGAATGAAGGGAATGAATGAATGAAGGGAATGAATGAATGGAGCGAACGAATGAATGGCGGGAATGAATTAATGAAGGGAACGAATGAATGGAGGGAATTAATGAAGGGAACGAATGAATGAAGAGAATGAATGAATGAGGGGAATGAATGAATGAAGGGAATGAATGAATGGAGCGAACGAATGAATGGAGGGAATGAATTAATGAAGGGAACGAATGAATGAAGAGAATGAATGAATGATGGGAATGAGTGCATGAAGGGAATGAATGAATGAAGGGAACGAATGAACGAAGGGAATGAATGATTGAAGTGAATGTAAAAAGGCGAATGAACGGATGAAGGAAACGAATGAATGAAGGGAATGAATGGATGAAGGTAATGAAGGGAATGAAGGGAATGAAGAGAATGAGGGGAATAAATGAATGAAAGGAATGTACGAATGAATGGGAATGTATGAATGAAGGGAACGAATGAATGAATGAAGGGAATGAATGCATGAAGGGAATGAATGAATGAAGGGAATGTATGAATGAAGGGAATGGATGGATGAAGCGAATGAACCGATGAAGGAAACGAATGAATGAAGGGAATGAAGGGAATGAAGGGAATGAAGAGAATGAGGGGAATAAATGAATGAAAGGAATGTACGAATGAATGGGAATGTATGAACGAAGGGAACGAATGAATGAATGAAGGGAACAAATGCATGAAGGGAATGAATGAATGAAGGGAATGTATGAACGAAGGGAATGGATGAATGAATGGAATGAAGAGAATGAGGGAATAAATGAATGAAAGGAATGAATTGAATGAAAGGAATGAGGGGAATGAATGAATGAATGAAGGGAACGAATGCATGAAGGGAATGAATGAATGAAGGGAATGTATGAACGAAGGGAATGTATGAACGAAGGGAATGAAGAGAATGAGGGAATAAATGAATGAAAGGAATATACGAATGAATGGGAATGAATGGATGAAGGAAACGAATGAATGAAGGGAATGAATGAATGAAGGGAACGAATAAATGGAGGGAATGAATGAAGGGAACGAATGAATGAAGAGAATGAATGAATGAGGGGAATGAATGAATGAAGGGAATGAATGAATGGAGCGAACGAATGAATGGAGGGAATGAATTAATGAAGGGAACGAATGAATGAAGAGAATGAATGAATGATGGGAATGAGTGAATGAAGGGAATGAATGAATGAAGGGAATGAATGAATGGAGCGAACGAATGAATGGAGGGAATGAATTAATGAAGGGAACGAATGAATGAAGAGAATGAATGAATGAGGGGAATGAATGAATGAAGGGAATGAATGAATGGAGCGAACGAATGAATGGAGGGAATGAATTAATGAAGGGAACGAATGAATGGAGGGAATGAATGAAGGGAACGAATGAATGAAGCGAATGAATGAATGAGGGGAATGAATGAATGAAGGGAATGAATGAATGGAGCGAACGAATGAATGGAGGGAATGAATTAATGAAGGGAACGAATGAATGAAGAGAATGAATGAATGATGGGAATGAGTGAATGAAGGGAATGAATGAATGAAGGGAACGAATGAACGAAGGGAATGAATGATTGAAGTGAATGTAAAAAGGCGAATGAACGGATGAAGGAAACGAATGAATGAAGGGAATGAATGGATGAAGGTAATGAAGGGAATGAAGGGAATGAAGAGAATGAGGGGAATAAATGAATGAAAGGAATGTACGAATGAATGGGAATGTATGAATGAAGGGATCGAATGAATGAATGAAGGGAATGAATGCATGAAGGGAATGAATGAATGAAGGGAATGTATGAATGAAGGGAATGGATGGATGAAGCGAATGAACGGATGAAGGAAACGAATGAATAAAGGGAATGAATGAATGAAGGGAATGAAGGGAATGAAGGAAATGAAGAGAATGAGGGGAATAAATGAATGAAAGGAATGTACGAATGAATGGGAATGTATGAATGAAGGGAACGAATGAATGAATGAAGGGAACAAATGCATGAAGGGAATGAATGAATGAAGGGAATGTATGAACGAAGGGAATGGATGAATGAATGGAATGAAGAGAATGAGGGAATAAATGAATGAAAGGAATATACGAATGAATGGGGATGAATAAATGAAAGGAATGAATTGAATGAAAGGAATGAGGGGAATGAATGAATGATGGGAATGAGTGAATGAAGGGAATGAATGAATGAAGGGAATGAAGGGAATGAAGGGAAAGAGGGGAATAAATGAATGAAGGGAATGAGGGGAATAAATGAACGAAAGGAATGTACGAATGAATGGGAATGTATGAATGAAGGGAACGAATGAATGAATGAAGGGAACAAATGCATGAAGGGAATGAATGAATGAAGGGAATGTATGAACGAAGGGAACGGATGAATGAATGGAATGAAGAGAATGAGGGAATAAATGAATGAAAGGTATATACGAATGAATGGGAATGAATGAATGAAGGGAATGAAGAGAATGAGGGAATAAATGAATGAAAGGAATATACGAATGAATGGGAATGAATGAATGAAGGGAACGAATGAATGAAGGGAATGAAGGGAATGAAGGGAATGAAGAGAATGAGGGGAATAAATGAATGAAAGGAATGTGCGAATGAATGGGAATGTATGAATGAAGGGAACGAATGAATGAATGAAGGGAACCAATGCATGAAAGGAATGAATGAATGAAGGGAATGTATGAATGAAGGGAATGGATGAATGAATGGATTGAAGAGAATGAGGGAATAAATGAATGAAAGGAATATACGAATGAATGGGAATGAATGAATGATGGGAATGAGTGAATGAAGGGAATGAATGAATGAAGGGAACGAATGAATGAAGGGAATGAATGAGTGGAGGGCATGAATGAGCAAAGGCAATGAATGAATGAAGGGAATGACGGTAATGAGGGGAATGTATGAATGAAGCGAATGAGTGAATGCAAGGAATGGATGGAATGAAGGGAATGAAGGAAACGACGGGAATGAATGAATGAAGGAAATGAATGAATGAGGGGGATGAATGAATGAAGGGAATGAATGAATAAAGGGAATGAGTGCATGAAAGGAATGAAAGGAATGAAAGGAATGAAGGGAATGAAGGGAACGAAAGGAATGTATTAGTGAGGGGACTGAATGTACGAAAGGAATGAATGAATGAAGGGTATGGCGAGAATGAGGGGAGAGATTGAATGACAGGAATGTACGAATGAATGGGAATGTATGAATGAAGGGAACGAATGAATGGAGGGAATGAATGAATGATGGGAACGCATACATGAAGGGAATGAATGAATGAAGGGAACGAATGAATGGAGGGAATGAATGAAGGGAACGAATGAATGAAGAGAATGAATGAATGAGGGGAATGAATGACTGAAGGAAATGAATGAATGGAGGGAATGAATTAATGAAGGGAACGAATGAACGAAGGGGATGAATGAACGAAGGGAATGAATGATTGAAGGGACTGTAATAATGAAGGGAATGCATAAATGATTTGAGTGAATGAAGGGCATGAATGAACGAAGGGAATGAATGATTGAGGGGACTGTAATAATGAAGGGAATGTATAAATGATTTGAGCGAATGAAGGGCATGAATGAACGAAGGGAATGAATGATTGAAGGGAATGTAAGAATGAAGCGAATGAACGGATGAAGGAAACGAATGAATGAAGGGAATGAAGGGAATGAAGGGAATGAAGAGAATGACGGGAATACATGCATGAAAGGAATGTGCGAATGAATGGGAATGTATGAATGAAGGGAACGAATGAATGAATGAGGGGAACGAATGCATGAAAGAAGTGAATGAATGAAGGGAATGTATGAATGAAGGGAATGAAGAGAATGAGGGAATCAATGAATGAAAGGAATATACGAATGAATGGGAATGAATGAATGAAGGGAACGAATGAATGGAGGGAATGAATGAATGAAGGGAATGAATGATTGAAGGGAATGTAAGAAAGATGCGAATGAACGGATGAAGGAAACGAATGAATGAAGGGAATGAATGAATGAAGGGAATGAAGGGAATGACGGGAATGATGAGAATGAGGGAATAAATGAATGAAAGGAATATACGAATGAATGGGAATGAATGAATGAAGGGAATGAATGAATGGAGGGAATGAATAAATGAAGGGAATGAATTGAATGAAAGGAATGTGGGAAATGAACGAATGATGGGAATGAGTGAATGAAGGGAATGAATGAATGAAGGGAACGTATGAACGAATGGGATGAATGAACGAAGGGAATGAATGAACGAAGGGAATGAATGATTGAAGGGAATGTAATAATGAAGGGAATGTATAAATGATTTGAATGAATGAAGGGAATGAATGAACGAAGGGAATGAATGATTGAAGGGAATGTAAGAATGAAGCGAATGAACGCATGAAGGGAACGAATGAATGAAGGGAATGAGTGAATGAAGGGAATGAAGGGAATGAAGGGAATGAAGAGAATGAGGGGAATAAATGAATGAAACGAATGTGCGAATGAATGGGAATGTATGAATGAAGGGAACGAATGACGAATGAAGGGAACGAATGCATGAAAGGAATGAATGAATGAAGGGAATGTATGTATGAAGGGAATGGATGAATGAAGGGAATGAACAGAATGAGGGAATAAATGAATGAAAGGAATATACGAATGAATGGGAATGATTGAATGAAGAGAACGAATGAATGGAGGGAATGAATGAATGAAGGGAATGAATGATTGAAGGGGATGTAAGAAAGAAGCGAATGAACGGATGAAGGAAACGAATGAATGAAGAGACTGAATGAATGAAGCGAATGAATGAATGCAGGGAATGAATGAATGAAGGGAATGAATTAATGGAGGGAATGAATGAAGGGAACGAATGAATGAATAAAGGAAACGAATCGAAGAAGGGAATGAATGAATGAAGATAATGAACTGAATGAAGGGAATGTGGGGAATGAATCGAATGAAAGGAATGAGAGAATGAAAGGAATGAAGGGAATGAAGGGAATGAAGGCAACAATGGAAATGAATGAATGAAGCGAATTAATGAGTGGAGGGAAGAAATAGACGAATGCAATGAATGAATGAAGGGAATGAATGAGTGGAGGGAATGAATGAGTGAAGGGAATGAAGGGAATGAAGGGAATGAAGGGAATGAAGAGAATGAGGGGAATAAATGAATGAAAGGAATGTACGAATGAATGGGAATGTATGAATGAAGGGAACGAATGAATGAATGAAGGGAACAAATGCATGAAGGGAATGAATGAATGAAGGGAATGTATGAACGAAGGGAATGGACGAATGAATGGATTGAAGAGAATGAGGGAATAAATGAATGAAAGGAATATACGAATGAATGGGAATGAATGAATGAAGGGAACGAATGAATGGAGGGAATGGATGAATGAATGAAGGGAATGTATGGATCAAGGGAATGAATGAGTGAAGGTAATGAATGAATGGAGGGAATGAATAAATGAAGGGAATGGATTGAATGAAAGGAATGAGGGGAAAAAATGAATGATGGGAATGAGTGAATGAAGGGAATGAATGAATGAAGGAAACGAATGAACGAAGGGGACGAATGAATGAAGGGAATGAATGAATGAAGGGAATGAATGAATGAAGGGAATGAAGAGAATGAGGGGAATGAATGAATGAAAGGAATATACGAATGAATGGGAAGGTATGAATGAAGGGAACGAATGAATGGAGGGAATGAATGAATGAAGGGAATGAATGATTGAAGGGAATGTAAGAGAAGCGAATGAACGGATGAAGAAAACGAATGAATGAAGGGAATGAATGAGTGAAGGGAATGAAGGGAATGAAGGGAATGAAGGGAATGAAGAGAATGAGGGGAATAAATGAATGAAAGGAATGTACGAATGAATGGGAATGTATGAATGAAGGGAACGAATGAATGAATGAAGGGAACAAATGCATGAAGGGAATGAATGAATGAAGGGAACGTATGAACGAAGGGAATGGATGAATGAATGGATTGAAGAGAATGAGGGAATAAATGAATGAAAGGAATATACGAATGAATGGGAATGAATGAATGAAGGGAATGAATGAATGGAGGGAACGAATGAATGGAGGGAATGAATTAATGAAGGGAACGAATGAATGAAGGGAATGAATGAATGAAGGGAATGAAGAGAATGAGGGGAATGAATGAATGAAAGGAATATACGAATGAATGGGAAGGTATGAATGAAGGGAACGAATGAATGGAGGGAATGAATGAATGAAGGGAATGAATGATTGAAGGGAATGTAAGAGAAGCGAATGAACGGATGAAGAAAACGAATGAATGAAGGGAATGAATGAGTGAAGGGAATGAAGGGAATGAAGGGAATGAAGGGAATGAAGAGAATGAGGGGAATAAATGAATGAAAGGAATGTACGAATGAATGGGAATGTATGAATGAAGGGAACGAATGAATGAATGAAGGGAACAAATGCATGAAGGGAATGAATGAATGAAGGGAACGTATGAACGAAGGGAATGGATGAATGAATGGATTGAAGAGAATGAGGGAATAAATGAATGAAAGGAATATACGAATGAATGGGAATGAATGAATGAAGGGAATGAATGAATGGAGGGAACGAATGAATGGAGGGAATGAATTAATGAAGGGAACGAATGAATGAAGGGAATGAATGAATGAAGGGAATGAAGAGAATGAGGGGAATGAATGAATGAAAGGAATATACGAATGAATGGGAATGTATGAATGAAGGGAACGAATGAATGGAGGGAATGGATGAATGAATGAAGGGAATGTATGGATCAAGGGAATGAATGAGTGAAGGTAATGAATGAATGGAGGGAATGAATAAATGAAGGGAATGGATTGAATGAAAGGAATGAGGGGAAAAAATGAATGATGGGAATGAGTGAATGAAGGGAATGAATGAATGAAGGAAACGAATGAACGAAGGGGATGAATGAACGAAGGGAATGAATGATTGAAGGGAATGTAATAATGAAGGGAATGTATAAATGATTTGAGTGGATGAAGAGAATGAATGAACGAAGGGAATGAATGATTGAAGGGAATGTAAGAATGAAGCGAATGAACGGATGAAGGAAACGAATGAATGAAGGGAATGAAGGGAATGAAGGGAATGAAGAGAATGAGGGGAATAAATGAATGAAAGGAATGTGCGAATGAATGGGAATATATGAATGAAGGGAACGAATGAATGAATGAAGGCAACGAATGCATGAAAGGAATGAATGAAGGAAGGGAATGTATGAATGAAGGGAATGAAGAGAATGAGGGAATAAGTGAATGAAAGGAATATATGAATGAATGGGAATGAATGAATGGAGGGAACGAATGAATGAATGAAGGGCACAAATGCATGAAGGGAATGAATGAATGAAGGGAATGTATGAACGAAGGGAATGGATGAATGAATGGAATGAAGAGAATGAGGGAATAAATGAATGAAAGGTATACACGAATGAATGGGAATGAATAAATGAAGGGAATGAATTGAATGAAAGGAATGAGGGGAATGAATGAATGATGGGAATGAGTGAATGAAGGGAATGAATGAATGAAGGGAACGAATGAACGAAGGGGATGAATGAACGAAGGGAATGAGTGATTGAAGGGAATGTAATAATGAAGGGAATGTATAAATGATTTGAGTGAATGAAGGGAATGTATGAACGAATGGAATGCATGATTGAAGTGAATATAAGAATGAAGCGAATGAACGGATGAAGGAAACGAATGAATGAAGGGAATGAAGGGAATGAAGGGAATGAAGAGAATGACGGGAATAAATGAATGAAAGGAATGTGCGAATGAATGGGAATGTATGAACGAAGGGAATGTATGAACGAAGGGAATGGATGAATGAATGGAATGAAGAGAATGAGGGAATAAATGAATGAAAGGAATATACGAATGAATGGGAATGAATGAATGAAGGGAATGAATGAATGGAGGGAACGAATGAATGGAGGGAATGAATTAATGAAGGGAACGAATGAATGAAGGGAATGAATGAATGAAGGGAATGAAGAGAATGAGGGGAATAAATGAATGAAAGGAATGTGCGAATGAATGGGAATGTATGATGAAGGGAACGAATGAATGAATGAAGGGAACGAATGCATGAAAGGAATGAATGAATGAAGGGAATGTATGTATGAAGGGAATGGATGAATGAAGGGAATGAAGAGAATGAGGGAATAAATGAATGAAAGGAATATACGAATGAATGGGAATGAATGAATGAAGGAAACGAATGAATAAAGGGAATGAATGAATGAAGGGAACGAATGAATGGAGGGAATGAATGAAGGGAACGAACTAATGAATGGAGGGAATGAATGAATGAAGGGAACGAATGAACGAAGGGAATGAATGATTGAAGTGAATGTAAAAAGGCGAATGAACGGATGAAGGAAACGAATGAATGAAGGGAATGAATGGATGAAGGTAATGAAGGGAATGAAGGGAATAAAGAGAATGAGGGGAATAAATGAATGAAAGGAATCTACGAATGAATGGGAATGTATGAATGAAGGGAATGAAGAGAATGAGGGGAATAAATGAATGAAAGGAATGTACGAATGAATAGGAATGTATGAATGAAGGGAACGAATGAATGAATGAAGGGAACAAATGCATGAAGGGAATGAATGAATGAAGGGAATGTATGAACGAAGGGAATGGACGAATGAATGGAATGAAGAGAATGAGGGAATAAATGAATGAAAGGAATATACGAATGAATGGGAATGAATAAATGAAGGGAATGAATTGAATGAAAGGAATAAGGGGAATGAATGAATGATGGGAATGAGTGAATGAAGGGAATGAATGAATGAAGGGAACGAATGAACGAAGGGAATGAATGATTGAAGGGAATGTAAGAATGAAGCGAATGAACGGATGAAGGAAACGAATGAATGAAGGGAATGAAGGGAATGAAGGGAATGAAGGGAATGAAGAGAATGAGGGGAATAAATGAATGAAAGGAATGTACGTATGAATGGGAATGTATGAATGAAGGGAACGAATGAATGAATGAAGGGAACAAATGCATGAAGGGAATGAATGAATGAAGGGAATGTGTGAACGAAGGGAACGGATGAATGAATGGAATGAAGAGAATGAGGGAATAAATGAATGAAAGGAATATACGAATGAATGGGAATGAATGAATGAAGGGAATGAATGAATGAATGAAGGGAACGAATGCAAGAAGGGAATGAATGAATGAAGGGAATGTATGAACGAAGGGAATGTATGAACGAAGGGAATGAAGAGAATGAGGGAATAAATGAATGAAAGGAATATACGAATGAATGGGAATGAATGGATGAAGGAAACGAATGAATAAAGGGAATGAATGAATGAAGGGAACGAATAAATGGAGGGAATGAATGAAGGGAACGAATGAATGAAGAGAATGAATGAATGAGGGGAATGAATGAATGAAGGGAATGAATGAATGGAGCGAACGAATGAATGGAGGGAATGAATTAATGAAGGGAACGAATGAATGAAGAGAATGAATGAATGATGGGAATGAGTGAATGAAGGGAATGAATGAATGAAGGGAATGAATGAATGGAGCGAACGAATGAATGGAGGGAATGAATGAATGAAGGGAACGAATGAACGAAGGGGATGAATGAACGAAGGGAATGAATGATTGAAGGGAATGTAAGAATGAAGCGAACGAACGGATGAAGGAAACGAATGAATGAAGGGAATGAGTGAATGAAGGGAATGAAGTGAATGAAGGGAATGAAGAGAATGAGGGGAATAAATGAATGAAAGGAATGTGCGAATGAATGGGAATGTATGAATGAAGGGAACGAATGAATGAATGAAGGGAACGAATGCATGAAAGGAATGAATGAATGAAGGGAATGTATGTATGAAGGGAATGGATGAATGAAGGGAATGAAGAGAATGAGGGAATAAATGAATGAAAGGAATATACGAATGAATGGGAATGAATGAATGAAGGAAACGAATGAATAAAGGGAATGAATGAATGAAGGGAACGAATGAATGGAGGGAATGAATGAAGGGAACGAATGAATGAAGAGAATGAATGAATGAGGGGAATGAATGAATGAAGGGAATGAATGAATGGAGCGAACGAATGAATGGAGGGAATGAATTAATGAAGGGAACGAATGAATGGAGGGAATGAATGAAGGGAACGAATGAATGAAGAGAATGAATGAATGAGGGGAATGAATGAATGAAGGGAATGAATGAATGGAGCGAACGAATGAATGGAGGGAATGAATTAATGACGGGGACGAATGAATGAAGAGAATGAATGTATGATGGGAATGAGTGAATGAAGGGAATGAATGAATGAAGGGAACGAATGAACGAAGGGAATGAATGATTGAAGTGAATGTAAAAAGGCGAATGAACGGATGAAGGAAACGAATGAATGAAGGGAATGAATGGATGAAGGTAATGAAGGGAATGAAGGGAATGAAGAGAATGAGGGGAATAAATGAATGAAAGGAATGTGCGAATGAATGGGAATGTATGAATGAAGGGAACGAATGCATGAAAGGAATGAATGAATGAAGGGAATGTATGTATGAAGGGAATGGATGAATGAAGGGAATGAAGAGAATGAGGGAATAAATGAGTGAAAGGAATATACGAATGAATGGGAATGAATGAATGAAGGGAACGAATGAATGGAGGGAATGAATGAAGGGAAAGAATGAATGAAGAGAATGAATGAATGAGGGGAATGAATGAATGAGGGGAATGAATGAATGAAGGAAACGAATGAATGAAGGGAATGAATGGATGAAGGTAATGAAGGGAATGAAGGGAATGAAGAGAATGAGGGGAATAAATGAATGAAAGGAATGTACGAATGAATGGGAATGTATGAATGAAGGGAATGAATGCATGAAGGGAATGAATGAATGAAGGGAATGTATGAATGAAGGGAATGGATGGATGAAGCGAATGAACGGATGAAGGAAACGAATGAATAAAGGGAATGAATGAATGAAGGGAATGAAGGGAATGAAGGGAATGAAGAGAATGAGGGGAATAAATGAATGAAAGGAATGTACGAATGAATGGGAATGTATGAATGAAGGGAACGAATGAATGAATGAAGGGAACAAATGCATGAAGGGAATGAATGAATGAAGGGAATGTATGAACGAAGGGAATGGATGAATGAATGGAATGAAGAGAATGAGGGAATAAATGAATGAAAGGAATATACGAATGAATGGGGATGAATAAATGAAAGGAATGAATTGAATGAAAGGAATGAGGGGAATGAATGAATGATGGGAATGAGTGAATGAAGGGAATGAATGAATGAAGGGAACGAATGAACGAAGGGAATGAATGATTGAAGGGAATGTAAGAATGAAGCGAATGAACGGATGAAGGAAACGAATGAATAAAGGGAATGAATGAATGAAGGGAATGAAGGGAATGAAGGGAATGAAGGGAATGAAGGGAAAGAGGGGAATAAATGAATGAAGGGAATGAGGGGAATAAATGAACGAAAGGAATGTACGAATGAATGGGAATGTATGAATGAAGGGAACGAATGAATGAATGAAGGGAACAAATGCATGAAGGGAATGAATGAATGAAGGGAATGTATGAACGAAGGGAACGGATGAATGAATGGAATGAAGAGAATGAGGGAATAAATGAATGAAAGGTATATACGAATGAATGGGAATGAATGAATGAAGGGAATGAAGAGAATGAGGGAATAAATGAATGAAAGGAATATACGAATGAATGGGAATGAATGAATGAAGGGAACGAATGAATGAAGGGAATGAAGGGAATGAAGGGAATGAAGAGAATGAGGGGAATAAATGAATGAAAGGAATGTGCGAATGAATGGGAATGTATGAATGAAGGGAACGAATGAATGAATGAAGGGAACCAATGCATGAAAGGAATGAATGAATGAAGGGAATGTATGAATGAAGGGAATGGATGAATGAATGGATTGAAGAGAATGAGGGAATAAATGAATGAAAGGAATATACGAATGAATGGGAATGAATGAATGATGGGAATGAGTGAATGAAGGGAATGAATGAATGAAGGGAACGAATGAATGAAGGGA
Organism: Megachile leachella; assembly: GCA_963576845.1. NCBI lineage: Eukaryota > Metazoa > Arthropoda > Insecta > Hymenoptera > Megachilidae > Megachile > Megachile leachella. The sequence goes on along the minus strand of OY756250.1, from coordinate 26,650,270 downwards.
ATGAATGAGTGGAGGGAATGAATGAGCAAAGGCAATGAATGAATGAAGGGAATGACGGTAATGAGGGGAATGTATGAATGAAGCGAATGAGTGAATGCAAGGAATGGATGGAATGAAGGGAATGAAGGAAACGACGGGAATGAATGAATGAAGGAAATGAATGAATGAGGGGGATGAATGAATGAAGGGAATGAATGAATAAAGGGAATGAGTGCATGAAAGGAATGACAGGAATGAAAGGAATGAAGGGAATGAAGGGAACGAAAGGAATGTATGAGTGAGGGGACTGAATGTACGAAGGGAATGAATGAATGAAGGGTATGGCGAGAATGAGGGGAGAGATTGAATGACAGGAATGTACGAATGAATGGGAATGTATGAATGAAGGGAACGAATGAATGGAGGGAATGGATGAATGATGGGAACGCATACATGAAGGGAATGAATGAATGAAGGGAACGAATGAATGGAGCGAATGAATGAAGGGAACGAATGAATGAAGAGAATGAATGAATGAGGGGAATGAATGACTGAAGGAAATGAATGAATGGAGGGAATGAATTAATGAAGGGAACGAATGAACGAAGGGGATGAATGAACGAAGGGAATGAATGATTGAAGGGACTGTAATAATGAAGGGAATGCATAAATGATTTGAGTGAATGAAGGGCATGAATGAACGAAGGGAATGAATGATTGAAGGGAATGTAAGAATGAAGCGAATGAACGGATGAAGGAAACGAATGAATGAAGGGAATGAAGGGAATGAAGGGAATGAAGAGAATGACGGGAATAAATGCATGAAAGGAATGTGCGAATGAATGGGAATGTATGAATGAAGGGAACGAATGAATGAATGAGGGGAACGAATGCATGAAAGAAGTGAATGAATGAAGGGAATGTATGAATGAAGGGAATGAAGAGAATGAGGGAATCAATGAATGAAAGGAATATACGAATGAATGGGAATGAATGAATGAAGGGAACGAATGAATGGAGGGAATGAATGAATGAAGGGAATGAATGATTGAAGGGAATGTAAGAAAGAAGCGAATGAACGGATGAAGGAAACGAATGAATGAAGGGAATGAATGAATGAAGGGAATGAAGGGAATGAAGGGAATGATGAGAATGAGGGGAATAAATGAATGAAAGGAATATACGAATGAATGGGAATGAATGAATGAAGGGAATGAATGAATGGAGGGAATGAATAAATGAAGGGAATGAATTGAATGAAAGGAATGTGGGAAATGAACGAATGATGGGAATGAGTGAATGAAGGGAATGAATGAATGAAGGGAACGTATGAACGAATGGGATGAATGAACGAAGGGAATGAATGAACGAAGGGAATGAATGATTGAAGGGGTATGTAATAATGAAGGGAATGTATAAATGATTTGAATGAATGAAGGGAATGAATGAACGAAGGGAATGAATGATTGAAGGGAATGTAAGAATGAAGCGAATGAACGCATGAAGGGAACGAATGAATGAAGGGAATGAGTGAATGAAGGGAATGAAGGGAATGAAGGGAATGAAGAGAATGAGGGGAATAAATGAATGAAACGAATGTGCGAATGAATGGGAATGTATGAATGAAGGGAACGAATGACGAATGAAGGGAACGAATGCATGAAAGGAATGAATGAATGAAGGGAATGTATGTATGAAGGGAATGGATGAATGAAGGGAATGAACAGAATGAGGGAATAAATGAATGAAAGGAATATACGAATGAATGGGAAGGTATGAATGAAGGGAACGAATGAATGGAGGGAATGAATGAATGAAGGGAATGAATGATTGAAGGGAATGTAAGAGAAGCGAATGAACGGATGAAGAAAACGAATGAATGAAGGGAATGAATGAGTGAAGGGAATGAAGGGAATGAAGGGAATGAAGGGAATGAAGAGAATGAGGGGAATAAATGAATGAAAGGAATGTACGAATGAATGGGAATGTATGAATGAAGGGAACGAATGAATGAATGAAGGGAACAAATGCATGAAGGGAATGAATGAATGAAGGGAACGTATGAACGAAGGGAATGGATGAATGAATGGATTGAAGAGAATGAGGGAATAAATGAATGAAAGGAATATACGAATGAATGGGAATGAATGAATGAAGGGAATGAATGAATGGAGGGAACGAATGAATGGAGGGAATGAATTAATGAAGGGAACGAATGAATGAAGGGAATGAATGAATGAAGGGAATGAAGAGAATGAGGGGAATGGATGAATGAAAGGAACATAAGAATGAATGGGAATGTACGAATGAAGGGAACGAATGAATGGAGGGAATGGGTGAATGAATGAAGGGAATGTATGAATGAAGTGAGTGAATGAATGAAGGTGATATATGAATGAAGGAAATGAATAAATGAAGGGAATGAATTGAATGAATGGAATGAGGGGAATGAATGAATGATGGGAATGAGTGAATGAAGGGAACGAATGAACGAAGGGGATGAATGTACGAAGGGAATGAATGATTGAAGGGAATGTAATAATGAAGGGAATGTATGAATGATTTGAGTGAATGAAGGGAATGAATGAACGAAGGGAATGAATGAATGAAGGGAATGTATGAACGAAGGGAATGGATGAATGAATGGAATGAAGAGAATGAGGGAATAAATGAATAAAAGGAATATACGAATGAATGGGAATGAATAAATGAAAGGAATGAATTGAATGAAAGGAATGAGGGGAATGAATGAATGATGGGAATGCGTGAATGAAGGGAATGAATGAATGAAGGGAACGAATGAACGAAGGGAATGAATGATTGAAGGGAATGTAAGAATGAAGCGAATGAACGGATGAAGGAAACGAATGAATGAAGGGAATGAATGAATGAAGGGAATGAAGGGAATGAAGGGAATGAAGAGAATGAGGGGAATAAATGAATGAAAGGAATGTACGAATGAATGGGAATGTATGAATGAAGGGAAGGAATGAATGAATGAAGGGAACGAATGCATGAAGGGAATGAATGAATGAAGGGAATGTATGAATGAAGGGAACGAATGAGCGAAGGGGATGAATGAACGAAGGGAATGAATGATTGAAGGGAATGTAATTATGAAGGGAATGTATAAATGATTTGAGTGGATGAAGGGAATGAATGGACGAGGGGAATGAATGATTGAAGGGAATGTAAGAATGAAGCGAATGAACGGATGAAGGAAACGAATGAATGAAGGGAATGAAGTGAATGAAGGGAATGAAGAGAATGAGGGGAATAAATGAATGAAAGGAATGTGCGAATGAATGGGAATGTATGATTGAAGGGAACGAATGCATGAAAGGAATGAATGAATGAAGGGAATGTATGTATGAAGGGAATGGATGAATGAAGGGAATGAACAGAATGAGGGAATAAATGAATGAAAGGAATATACGAATGAATGGGAATGATTGAATGAAGAGAACGAATGAATGGAGGGAATGAATGAATGAAGGGAATGAATGATTGAAGGGGATGTAAGAAAGAAGCGAATGAACGGATGAAGGAAACGAATGAATGAAGAGACTGAATGAATGAAGCGAATGAATGAATGGAGGGAATGAATGAATGAAGGGAATGAATTAATGGAGGGAATGAATGAAGGGAACGAATGAATGAATAAAGGAAACGAATCGAAGAAGGGAATGAATGAATGAAGATAATGAACTGAATGAAGGGAATGTGGGGAATGAATCGAATGAAAGGAATGAGAGAATGAAAGGAATGAAGGGAATGAAGGGAATGAAGGCAACAATGGAAATGAATGAATGAAGCGAATTAATGAGTGGAGGGAAGAAATAGACGAATGCAATGAATGAATGAAGGGAATGAATGAGTGGAGGGAATGAATGAGTGAAGGGAATGAAGGGAATGAAGGGAATGAAGGGAATGAAGAGAATGAGGGGAATAAATGAATGAAAGGTATACACGAATGAATGGGAATGAATAAATGAAGGGAATGAATTGAATGAAAGGAATGAGGGGAATGAATGAATGATGGGAATGAGTGAATGAAGGGAATGAATGAATGAAGGGAACGAATGAACGAAGGGGATGAATGAACGAAGGGAATGAATGATTGAAGGGAATGTAATAATGAAGGGAATGTATAAATGATTTGAGTGAATGAAGGGAATGTATGAACGAATGGAATGCATGATTGAAGTGAATGTAAGAATGAAGCGAATGAACGGATGAAGGAAACGAATGAATGAAGGGAATGAAGGGAATGAAGAGAATGACGGGAATAAATGAATGAAAGGAATGTGCGAATGAATGGGAATGTATGAACGAAGGGAATGTATGAACGAAGGGAATGGATGAATGAATGGAATGAAGAGAATGAGGGAATAAATGAATGAAAGGAATATACGAATGAATGGGAATGAATGAATGAAGGGAATGAATGAATGGAGGGAACGAATGAATGGAGGGAATGAATTAATGAAGGGAACGAATGAATGAAGGGAATGAATGAATGAAGGGAATGAAGAGAATGAGGGGAATAAATGAATGAAAGGAATGTGCGAATGAATGGGAATGTATGATGAAGGGAACGAATGAATGAATGAAGGGAACGAATGCATGAAAGGAATGAATGAATGAAGGGAATGTATGTATGAAGGGAATGGATGAATGAAGGGAATGAAGAGAATGAGGGGAATAAATGAATGAAAGGAATGTACGAATGAATGGGAATGTATGAATGAAGGGAACGAATGAATGAATGAAGGGAATGAATGCATGAAGGGAATGAATGAATGAAGGGAATGTATGAATGAAGGGAATGGATGGATGAAGCGAATGAACGGATGAAGGAAACGAATGAATAAGGGGAATGAATGAATGAAGGCAATGAAGGGAATGAAGGGAATGAAGACAATGAGGGGAATAAATGAATGAAACGAATGTGCGAATGAATGGGAATGTATGAATGAAGGGAACGAATGACGAATGAAGGGAACGAATGCATGAAAGGAATGAATGAATGAAGGGAATGTATGTATGAAGGGAATGGATGAATGAAGGGAATGAACAGAATGAGGGAATAAATGAATGAAAGGAATATACGAATGAATGGGAATGATTGAATGAAGAGAACGAATGAATGGAGGGAATGAATGAATGAAGGGAATGAATGATTGAAGGGGATGTAAGAAAGAAGCGAATGAACGGATGAAGGAAACGAATGAATGAAGAGACTGAATGAATGAAGCGAATGAATGAATGGAGGGAATGAATGAATGAAGGGAATGAATTAATGGAGGGAATGAATGAAGGGAACGAATGAATGAATAAAGGAAACGAATCGAAGAAGGGAATGAATGAATGAAGATAATGAACTGAATGAAGGGAATGTGGGGAATGAATCGAATGAAAGGAATGAGAGAATGAAAGGAATGAAGGGAATGAAGGGAATGAAGGCGACAATGGAAATGAATGAATGAAGCGAATTAATGAGTGGAGGGAAGAAATAGACGAATGCAATGAATGAATGAAGGGAATGAATGAGTGGAGGGAATGAATGAGTGAAGGGAATGAAGGGAATGAAGGGAATGAAGGGAATGAAGAGAATGAGGGGAATAAATGAATGAAAGGAATGTACGAATGAATGGGAATGTATGAATGAAGGGAACGAATGAATGAATGAAGGGAACAAATGCATGAAGGGAATGAATGAATGAAGGGAACGTATGAACGAAGGGAATGGATGAATGAATGGATTGAAGAGAATGAGGGAATAAATGAATGAAAGGAATATACGAATGAATGGGAATGAATGAATGAAGGGAATGAATGAATGGAGGGAACGAATGAATGGAGGGAATGAATTAATGAAGGGAACGAATGAATGAAGGGAATGAATGAATGAAGGGAATGAAGAGAATGAGGGGAATGAATGAATGAAAGGAATATACGAATGAATGGGAATGTATGAATGAAGGGAACGAATGAATGGAGGGAATGGATGAATGAATGAAGGGAATGTATGGATCAAGGGAATGAATGAGTGAAGGTAATGAATGAATGGAGGGAATGAATAAATGAAGGGAATGGATTGAATGAAAGGAATGAGGGGAAAAAATGAATGATGGGAATGAGTGAGTGAAGGGAATGAATGAATGAAGGAAACGAATGAACGAAGGGGATGAATGAACGAAGGGAATGAATGATTGAAGGGAATGTAATAATGAAGGGAATGTATAAATGATTTGAGTGGATGAAGAGAATGAATGAACGAAGGGAATGAATGATTGAAGGGCATGTAAGAATGAAGCGAATGAACGGATGAAGGAAACGAATGAATGAAGGGAATGAAGGGAATGAAGGGAATGAAGAGAATGAGGGGAATAAATGAATGAAAGGAATGTGCGAATGAATGGGAATATATGAATGAAGGGAACGAATGAATGAATGAAGGCAACGAATGCATGAAAGGAATGAATGAATGAAGGGAATGTATGAATGAAGGGAATGAAGAGAATGAGGGAATAAGTGAATGAAAGGAATATATGAATGAATGGGAATGAATGAATGGAGGGAACGAATGAATGAATGAAGGGCACAAATGCATGAAGGGAATGAATGAATGAAGGGAATGTATGAACGAAGGGAATGGTAGAATGAATGGAATGAAGAGAATGAGGGAATAAATGAATGAAAGGTATACACGAATGAATGGGAATGAATAAATGAAGGGAATGAATTGAATGAAAGGAATGAGGGGAATGAATGAATGATGGGAATGAGTGAATGAAGGGAATGAATGAATGAAGGGAACGAATGAACGAAGGGGATGAATGAACGAAGGGAATGAATGATTGAAGGGAATGTAATAATGAAGGGAATGTATAAATGATTTGGGTGAATGAAGGGAATGTATGAACGAATGGAATGCATGATTGAAGTGAATGTAAGAATGAAGCGAATGAACGGATGAAGGAAACGAATGAATGAAGGGAATGAAGGGAATGAAGGGAATGAAGAGAATGACGGGAATAAATGAATGAAAGGAATGTGCGAATGAATGGGAATGTATGAACGAAGGGAATGTATGAACGAAGGGAATGGATGAATGAATGGAATGAAGAGAATGAGGGAATAAATGAATGAAAGGAATATACGAATGAATGGGAATGAATGAATGAAGGGAATGAATGAATGGAGGGAACGAATGAATGGAGGGAATGAATTAATGAAGGGAACGAATGAATGAAGGGAATGAATGAATGAAGGGAATGCAGAGAATGAGGGGAATAAATGAATGAAAGGAATGTGCGAATGAATGGGAATGTATGATGAAGGGAACGAATGAATGAATGAAGGGAACGAATGCATGAAAGGAATGAATGAATGAAGGGAATGTATGTATGAAGGGAATGGATGAATGAAGGGAATGAAGAGAATGAGGGAATAAATGAATGAAAGGAATATACGAATGAATGGGAATGAATGAATGAAGGAAACGAATGGATAAAGGGAATGAATGAATGAAGGGAACGAATGAATGGAGGGAATGAATGAAGGGAACGAACTAATGAATGGAGGGAATGAATGAATGAAGGGAACGAATGAACGAAGGGAATGAATGATTGAAGTGAATGTAAAAAGGCGAATGAACGGATGAAGGAAACGAATGAATGAAGGGAATGAATGGATGAAGGTAATGAAGGGAATGAAGGGAATGAAGAGAATGAGGGGAATAAATGAATGAAAGGAATGTACGAATGAATGGGAATGTATGAATGAAGGGAACGAATGAATGAATGAAGGGAATGAATGCATGAAGGGAATGAATGAATGAAGGGAATGTATGAATGAAGGGAATGGATGGATGAAGCGAATGAACGGATGAAGGAAACGAATGAATAAAGGGAATGAATGAATGAAGGGAATGAAGGGAATGAAGGGAATGAAGAGAATGAGGGGAATAAATGAATGAAAGGAATGTACGAATGAATGGGAATGTATGAATGAAGGGAACGAATGAATGAATGAAGGGAACAAATGCATGAAGGGAATGAATGAATGAAGGGAATGTATGAACGAAGGGAATGGATGAATGAATGGAATGAAGAGAATGAGGGAATAAATGAATTAAAGGAATATACGAATGAATGGGAATGAATAAATGAAAGGAATGAATTGAATGAAAGGAATGAGGGGAATGAATGAATGATGGGAATGAGTGAATGAAGGGAATGAATGAATGAAGGGAACGAATGAACGAAGGGAATGAATGATTGAAGGGAATGTAAGAATGAAGCGAATGAACGGATGAAGGAAACGAATGAATGGAGGGAATGAATTAATGAAGGGAACGAATGAATGAAGGGAATGAATGAATGAAGGGAATGAAGAGAATGAGGGGAATGAATGAATGAAAGGAATGTACGAATGAATAGGAATGTATGAATGAAGGGAACGAATGAATGGAGGGAATGGATGAATGAATGAGTGAAGGTAATGTATGAATGGAGGGAATGAATAAATGAAGGGAATGAATTGACTGAATGGAATGAGGGGAATGAATGAATGATTGGACGAGTGAATGAAGGGAATGAATGAATGGACCGAACGAATGAACGAAGGGGATGAATGAACGAAGGGAATGAATGATTGAAGGGAATGTAATAATGAAGGGAATGTATAAATGATTTGAGTGAATGAAGGGAATGAATGATTGAAGTGAATGTAAAAAGGCGAATGAACGGATGATGGAAACGAATGAATGAAGGGAATGAATGGATGAAGGTAATGAAGGGAATGAAGGGAATGAAGAGAATGAGGGGAATAAATGAATGAAAGGAATCTACGAATGAATGGGAATGTATGAATGAAGGGAATGAAGAGAATGAGGGGAATAAATGAATGAAAGGAATGTACGAATGAATGGGAATGTATGAATGAAGGGAACGAATGAATGAATGAAGGGAACAAATGCATGAAGGGAATGAATGAATGAAGGGAACGTATGAACGAAGGGAATGGATGAATGAATGGATTGAAGAGAATGAGGGAATAAATGAATGAAAGGAATATACGAATGAATGGGAATGAATGAATGAAGGGAATGAATGAATGGAGGGAACGAATGAATGGAGGGAATGAATTAATGAAGGGAACGAATGAATGAAGGGAATGAATGAATGAAGGGAATGAAGAGAATGAGGGGAATGAATGAATGAAAGGAATATACGAATGAATGGGAATGTATGAATGAATGGAACGAATGAATGGAGGGAATGGATGAATGAATGAAGGGAATGTATGGATCAAGGGAATGAATGAGTGAAGGTAATGAATGAATGGAGGGAATGAATAAATGAAGGGAATGGATTGAATGAAAGGAATGAGGGGAAAAAATGAATGATGGGAATGAGTGAATGAAGGGAATGAATGAATGAAGGAAACGAATGAACGAAGGGGATGAATGAACGAAGGGAATGAATGATTGAAGGGAATGTAATAATGAAGGGAATGTATAAATGATTTGAGTGGATGAAGAGAATGAATGAACGAAGGGAATGAATGATTGAAGGGAATGTAAGAATGAAGCGAATGAACGGATGAAGGAAACGAATGAATGAGGGGAATGAAGGGAATGAAGGGAATGAAGAGAATGAGGGGAATAAATGAATGAAAGGAATATACGAATGAATGGGAATGAATGAATGAAGGGAATGAATGAATGGAGGGAACGAATGAATGGAGGGAATGAATTAATGAAGGGAACGAATGAATGAAGGCAATGAATGAATGAAGGGAATGAAGAGAATGAGGGGAATAAATGAATGAAAGGAATGTGCGAATGAATGGGAATGTATGATGAAGGGAACGAATGAATGAATGAAGGGAACGAATGCATGAAAGGAATGAATGAATGAAGGGAATGTATGTATGAAGGGAATGGATGAATGAAGGGAATGAATTGAATGAAAGGAATGAGGGGAATGAATGAATGATGGGAATGAGTGAATGAAGGGAATGAATGAATGAAGGGAACGAATGAACGAAGGGAATGAATGATTGAAGGGAATGTAAGAATGAAGCGAATGAACGGGTGAAGGAAACGAATGAATGAAGGGAATGAATGTACGAAGGGAATGAATGAATGAAGGGAATGAATGAATGAAGGGAATGAAGGGAATGAAGGGAATGAAGAGAATGAGGGGAATGGATGAATGAAAGGAACATAAGAATGAATGGGAATGTACGAATGAAGGGAACGAATGAATGGAGGGAATGGGTGAATGAATGAAGGGAATGTATGAATGAAGTGAGTGAATGAATGAAGGTGATATATGAATGAAGGAAATGAATAAATGAATGGAATGAATTGAATGAATGGAATGAGGGGAATGAATGAATGATGGGAATGAGTGAATGAAGGGAACGAATGAACGAAGGGGATGAATGTACGAAGGGAATGAATGATTGAAGGGAATGTAATAATGAAGGGAATGTATGAATGATTTGAGTGAATGAAGGGAATGAATGAACGAAGGGAATGAATGAATGAAGGGAATGTATGAACGAAGGGAATGGATGAATGAATGGAATGAAGAGAATGAGGGAATAAATGAATAAAAGGAATATACGAATGAATGGGAATGAATAAATGAAAGGAATGAATTGAATGAAAGGAATGAGGGGAATGAATGAATGATGGGAATGCGTGAATGAAGGGAATGAATGAATGAAGGGAACGAATGAACGAAGGGAATGAATGATTGAAGGGAATGTAAGAATGAAGCGAATGAACGGATGAAGGAAACGAATGAATGAAGGGAATGAATGAATGAAGGGAATGAAGGGAATGAAGGGAATGAAGAGAATGAGGGGAATAAATGAATGAAAGGAATGTACGAATGAATGGGAATGTATGAATGAAGGGAAGGAATGAATGAATGAAGGGAACGAATGCATGAAGGGAATGAATGAATGAAGGGAATGTATGAATGAAGGGAACGAATGAGCGAAGGGGATGAATGAACGAAGGGAATGAATGATTGAAGGGAATGTAATTATGAAGGGAATGTATAAATGATTTGAGTGGATGAAGGGAATGAATGGACGAGGGGAATGAATGATTGAAGGGAATGTAAGAATGAAGCGAATGAACGGATGAAGGAAACGAATGAATGAAGGGAATGAAGTGAATGAAGGGAATGAAGAGAATGAGGGGAATAAATGAATGAAAGGAATGTGCGAATGAATGGGAATGTATGAATGAAGGGAACGAATGCATGAAAGGAATGAATGAATGAAGGGAATGTATGTATGAAGGGAATGGATGAATGAAGGGAATGAAGAGAATGAGGGGAATGAATGAATGAAAGGAATATACGAATGAATGAAGGGAACGAATGAATGGAGGGAATGGATGAATGAATGAAGGGAATGTATGGATCAGGGGAATGAATGAGTGAAGGTAATGAATGAATGGAGGGAATGAATAAATGAAGGGAATGGATTGAATGAAAGGAATGAGGGGAAAAAATGAATGATGGGAATGAGTGAATGAAGGGAATGAATGAATGAAGGAAACGAATGAACGAAGGGGACGAATGAATGAAGGGAATGAATGAATGAAGGGAATGAATGAATGAAGGGAATGAAGAGAATGAGGGGAATGAATGAATGAAAGGAATATACGAATGAATGGGAAGGTATGAATGAAGGGAACGAATGAATGGAGGGAATGAATGAATGAAGGGAATGAATGATTGAAGGGAATGTAAGAGAAGCGAATGAACGGATGAAGAAAACGAATGAATGAAGGGAATGAATGAGTGAAGGGAATGAAGGGAATGAAGGGAATGAAGGGAATGAAGAGAATGAGGGGAATAAATGAATGAAAGGAATGTACGAATGAATGGGAATGTATGAATGAAGGGAACGAATGAATGAATGAAGGGAACAAATGCATGAAGGGAATGAATGAATGAAGGGAACGTATGAACGAAGGGAATGGATGAATGAATGGATTGAAGAGAATGAGGGAATAAATGAATGAAAGGAATATACGAATGAATGGGAATGAATGAATGAAGGGAATGAATGAATGGAGGGAACGAATGAATGGAGGGAATGAATTAATGAAGGGAACGAATGAATGAAGGGAATGAATGAATGAAGGGAATGAAGAGAATGAGGGGAATGAATGAATGAAAGGAATATACGAATGAATGGGAATGTATGAATGAAGGGAACGAATGAATGGAGGGAATGGATGAATGAATGAAGGGAATGTATGGATCAAGGGAATGAATGAGTGAAGGTAATGAATGAATGGAGGGAATGAATAAATGAAGGGAATGGATTGAATGAAAGGAATGAGGGGAAAAAATGAATGATGGGAATGAGTGAATGAAGGGAATGAATGAATGAAGGAAACGAATGAACGAAGGGGATGAATGAACGAAGGGAATGAATGATTGAAGGGAATGTAATAATGAAGGGAATGTATAAATGATTTGAGTGGATGAAGAGAATGAATGAACGAAGGGAATGAATGATTGAAGGGAATGTAAGAATGAAGCGAATGAACGGATGAAGGAAACGAATGAATGAAGGGAATGAAGGGAATGAAGGGAATGAAGAGAATGAGGGGAATAAATGAATGAAAGGAATGTGCGAATGAATGGGAATATATGAATGAAGGGAACGAATGAATGAATGAAGGCAACGAATGCATGAAAGGAATGAATGAATGAAGGGAATGTATGAATGAAGGGAATGAAGAGAATGAGGGAATAAGTGAATGAAAGGAATATATGAATGAATGGGAATGAATGAATGGAGGGAACGAATGAATGACTGAAGGGCACAAATGCATGAAGGGAATGAATGAATGAAGGGAATGTATGAACGAAGGGAATGGATGAATGAATGGAATGAAGAGAATGAGGGAATAAATGAATGAAAGGTATACACGAATGAATGGGAATGAATAAATGAAGGGAATGAATTGAATGAAAGGAATGAGGGGAATGAATGAATGATGGGAATGAGTGAATGAAGGGAATGAATGAATGAAGGGAACGAATGAACGAAGGGGATGAATGAACGAAGGGAATGAATGATTGAAGGGAATGTAATAATGAAGGGAATGTATAAATGATTTGAGTGAATGAAGGGAATGTATGAACGAATGGAATGCATGATTGAAGTGAATGTAAGAATGAAGCGAATGAACGGATGAAGGAAACGAATGAATGAAGGGAATGAAGGGAATGAAGAGAATGACGGGAATAAATGAATGAAAGGAATGTGCGAATGAATGGGAATGTATGAACGAAGGGAATGTATGAACGAAGGGAATGGATGAATGAATGGAATGAAGAGAATGAGGGAATAAATGAATGAAAGGAATATACGAATGAATGGGAATGAATGAATGAAGGGAATGAATGAATGGAGGGAACGAATGAATGGAGGGAATGAATTAATGAAGGGAACGAATGAATGAAGGGAATGAATGAATGAAGGGAATGAAGAGAATGAGGGGAATAAATGAATGAAAGGAATGTGCGAATGAATGGGAATGTATGATGAAGGGAACGAATGAATGAATGAAGGGAACGAATGCATGAAAGGAATGAATGAATGAAGGGAATGTATGTATGAAGGGAATGGATGAATGAAGGGAATGAAGAGAATGAGGGGAATAAATGAATGAAAGGAATGTACGAATGAATGGGAATGTATGAATGAAGGGAACGAATGAATGAATGAAGGGAATGAATGCATGAAGGGAATGAATGAATGAAGGGAATGTATGAATGAAGGGAATGGATGGATGAAGCGAATGAACGGATGAAGGAAACGAATGAATAAGGGGAATGAATGAATGAAGGCAATGAAGGGAATGAAGGGAATGAAGACAATGAGGGGAATAAATGAATGAAACGAATGTGTGAATGAATGGGAATGTATGAATGAAGGGAACGAATGACGAATGAAGGGAACGAATGCATGAAAGGAATGAATGAATGAAGGGAATGTATGTATGAAGGGAATGGATGAATGAAGGGAATGAACAGAATGAGGGAATAAATGAATGAAAGGAATATACGAATGAATGGGAATGATTGAATGAAGAGAACGAATGAATGGAGGGAATGAATGAATGAAGGGAATGAATGATTGAAGGGGATGTAAGAAAGAAGCGAATGAACGGATGAAGGAAACGAATGAATGAAGAGACTGAATGAATGAAGCGAATGAATGAATGGAGGGAATGAATGAATGAAGGGAATGAATTAATGGAGGGAATGAATGAAGGGAACGAATGAATGAATAAAGGAAACGAATCGAAGAAGGGAATGAATGAATGAAGATAATGAACTGAATGAAGGGAATGTGGGGAATGAATCGAATGAAAGGAATGAGAGAATGAAAGGAATGAAGGGAATGAAGGGAATGAAGGCAACAATGGAAATGAATGAATGAAGCGAATTAATGAGTGGAGGGAAGAAATAGACGAATGCAATGAATGAATGAAGGGAATGAATGAGTGGAGGGAATGAATGAGTGAAGGGAATGAAGGGAATGAAGGGAATGAAGAGAATGAGGGGAATAAATGAATGAAAGGAATGTACGAATGAATGGGAATGTATGAATGAAGGGAACGAATGAATGAATGAAGGGAACAAATGCATGAAGGGAATGAATGAATGAAGGGAATGTATGAACGAAGGGAATGGATGAATGAATGGAATGAAGAGAATGAGGGAATAAATGAATGAAAGGAATATACGAATGAATGGGAATGAATAAATGAAAGGAATGAATTGAATGAAAGGAATGAGGGGAATGAATGAATGATGGGAATGAGTGAATGAAGGGAATGAATGAATGAAGGGAACGAATGAACGAAGGGAATGAATGATTGAAGGGAATGTAAGAATGAAGCGAATGAACGGATGAAGGAAACGAATGAATGGAGGGAATGAATTAATGAAGGGAACGAATGAATGAAGGGAATGAATGAATGAAGGGAATGAAGAGAATGAGGGGAATGAATGAATGAAAGGAATGTACGAATGAATAGGAATGTATGAATGAAGGGAACGAATGAATGGAGGGAATGGATGAATGAATGAGTGAAGGTAATGTATGAATGGAGGGAATGAATAAATGAAGGGAATGAATTGAATGAAAGGAATGAGGGGAATGAATGAATGATGGGAATGAGTGAGTGAAGGGAATGAATGAGTGAAGGGAACGAATGAACGAAGGGAATGAATGAATGAAGGGAATGAATGAATGAATGAAGGGAACGAATGCATGAAGGGAATGAATGAATGAAGGAAATGAGTGAATGAAGGGAATGAAGAGAATGAGGGGAATGAATGAATGAAAGGAACATAAGAATGAATGGGAATGTACGAATGAAGGGAACGAATGAATGGAGGGAATGGATGAATGAATGAAGGGAACGAACTAATGAATGAAGTGAGTGAATGAATGAAGGTGATATATGAATGAAGGAAATGAATAAATGAAGGGAATGAATTGACTGAATGGAATGAGGGGAATGAATGAATGATTGGACGAGTGAATGAAGGGAATGAATGAATGAAGGGAACGAATGAACGAAGGGGATGAATGAACGAAGGGAATGAATGATTGAAGGGAATGTAATAATGAAGGGAATGTATAAATGATTTGAGTGAATGAAGGGAATGAATGAACGTAGGGAATGAATGATTGAAGTGAATGTAAAAAGGCGAATGAACGGATGATGGAAACGAATGAATGAAGGGAATGAATGGATGAAGGTAATGAAGGGAATGAAGGGAATGAAGAGAATGAGGGGAATAAATGAATGAAAGGAATCTACGAATGAATGGGAATGTATGAATGAAGGGAATGAAGAGAATGAGGGGAATAAATGAATGAAAGGAATGTACGAATGAATGGGAATGTATGAATGAAGGGAACGAATGAATGAATGAAGGGAACAAATGCATGAAGGGAATGAATGAATGAAGGGAACGTATGAACGAAGGGAATGGATGAATGAATGGATTGAAGAGAATGAGGGAATAAATGAATGAAAGGAATATACGAATGAATGGGAATGAATGAATGAAGGGAATGAATGAATGGAGGGAACGAATGAATGGAGGGAATGAATTAATGAAGGGAACGAATGAATGAAGGGAATGAATGAATGAAGGGAATGAAGAGAATGAGGGGAATGAATGAATGAAAGGAATATACGAATGAATGGGAATGTATGAATGAAGGGAACGAATGAATGGAGGGAATGGATGAATGAATGAAGGGAATGTATGGATCAAGGGAATGAATGAGTGAAGGTAATGAATGAATGGAGGGAATGAATAAATGAAGGGAATGGATTGAATGAAAGGAATGAGGGGAAAAAATGAATGATGGGAATGAGTGAATGAAGGGAATGAATGAATGAAGGAAACGAATGAACGAAGGGGATGAATGAACGAAGGGAATGAATGATTGAAGGGAATGTAATAATGAAGGGAATGTATAAATGATTTGAGTGGATGAAGAGAATGAATGAACGAAGGGAATGAATGATTGAAGGGAATGTAAGAATGAAGCGAATGAACGGATGAAGGAAACGAATGAATGAAGGGAATGAAGGGAATGAAGGGAATGAAGAGAATGAGGGGAATAAATGAATGAAAGGAATATACGAATGAATGGGAATGAATGAATGAAGGAAACGAATGAATAAAGGGAATGAATGAATGAAGGGAACGAATGAATGGAGGGAATGAATGAAGGGAACGAACTAATGAATGGAGGGAATGAATGAATGAAGGGAACGAATGAACGAAGGGGATGAATGAACGAAGGGAATGAATGATTGAAGGGAATGTAATAATGAAGGGAATGTATAAATGATTTGAGTGGATGAAGAGAATGAATGAACGAAGGGAATGAATGATTGAAGGGAATGTAAGAATGAAGCGAATGAACGGATGAAGGAAACGAATGAATGAAGGGAATGAAGGGAATGAAGGGAATGAAGAGAATGAGGGGAATAAATGAATGAAAGGAATGTGCGAATGAATGGGAATATATGAATGAAGGGAACGAATGAATGAATGAAGGCAACGAATGCATGAAAGGAATGAATGAATGAAGGGAATGTATGAATGAAGGGAATGAAGAGAATGAGGGAATAAGTGAATGAAAGGAATATATGAATGAATGGGAATGAATGAATGGAGGGAACGAATGAATGAATGAAGGGCACAAATGCATGAAGGGAATGAATGAATGAAGGGAATGTATGAACGAAGGGAATGGATGAATGAATGGAATGAAGAGAATGAGGGAATAAATGAATGAAAGGTATACACGAATGAATGGGAATGAATAAATGAAGGGAATGAATTGAATGAAAGGAATGAGGGGAATGAATGAATGATGGGAATGAGTGAATGAAGGGAATGAATGAATGAAAGGAACATAAGAATGAATGGGAATGTACGAATGAAGGGAACGAATGAATGGAGGGAATGGATGAATGAATGAAGGGAACGAACTAATGAATGAAGTGAGTGAATGAATGAAGGTGATATATGAATGAAGGAAATGAATAAATGAAGGGAATGAATTGACTGAATGGAATGAGGGGAATGAATGAATGATTGGACGAGTGAATGAAGGGAATGAATGAATGAAGGGAACGAATGAACGAAGGGGATGAATGAACGAAGGGAATGAATGATTGAAGGGAATGTAATAATGAAGGGAATGTATAAATGATTTGAGTGAATGAAGGGAATGAATGAACGTAGGGAATGAATGATTGAAGTGAATGTAAAAAGGCGAATGAACGGATGATGGAAACGAATGAATGAAGGGAATGAATGGATGAAGGTAATGAAGGGAATGAAGGGAATGAAGAGAATGAGGGGAATAAATGAATGAAAGGAATCTACGAATGAATGGGAATGTATGAATGAAGGGAATGAAGAGAATGAGGGGAATAAATGAATGAAAGGAATGTACGAATGAATGGGAATGTATGAATGAAGGGAACGAATGAATGAATGAAGGGAACAAATGCATGAAGGGAATGAATGAATGAAGGGAACGTATGAACGAAGGGAATGGATGAATGAATGGATTGAAGAGAATGAGGGAATAAATGAATGAAAGGAATATACGAATGAATGGGAATGAATGAATGAAGGGAATGAATGAATGGAGGGAACGAATGAATGGAGGGAATGAATTAATGAAGGGAACGAATGAATGAAGGGAATGAATGAATGAAGGGAATGAAGAGAATGAGGGGAATGAATGAATGAAAGGAATATACGAATGAATGGGAATGTATGAATGAAGGGAACGAATGAATGGAGGGAATGGATGAATGAATGAAGGGAATGTATGGATCAAGGGAATGAATGAGTGAAGGTAATGAATGAATGGAGGGAATGAATAAATGAAGGGAATGGATTGAATGAAAGGAATGAGGGGAAAAAATGAATGATGGGAATGAGTGAATGAAGGGAATGAATGAATGAAGGAAACGAATGAACGAAGGGGATGAATGAACGAAGGGAATGAATGATTGAAGGGAATGTAATAATGAAGGGAATGTATAAATGATTTGAGTGGATGAAGAGAATGAATGAACGAAGGGAATGAATGATTGAAGGGAATGTAAGAATGAAGCGAATGAACGGATGAAGGAAACGAATGAATGAAGGGAATGAAGGGAATGAAGGGAATGAAGAGAATGAGGGGAATAAATGAATGAAAGGAATGTGCGAATGAATGGGAATATATGAATGAAGGGAACGAATGAATGAATGAAGGCAACGAATGCATGAAAGGAATGAATGAATGAAGGGAATGTATGAATGAAGGGAATGAAGAGAATGAGGGAATAAGTGAATGAAAGGAATATATGAATGAATGGGAATGAATGAATGGAGGGAACGAATGAATGACTGAAGGGCACAAATGCATGAAGGGAATGAATGAATGAAGGGAATGTATGAACGAAGGGAATGGATGAATGAATGGAATGAAGAGAATGAGGGAATAAATGAATGAAAGGTATACACGAATGAATGGGAATGAATAAATGAAGGGAATGAATTGAATGAAAGGAATGAGGGGAATGAATGAATGATGGGAATGAGTGAATGAAGGGAATGAATGAATGAAGGGAACGAATGAACGAAGGGGATGAATGAACGAAGGGAATGAATGATTGAAGGGAATGTAATAATGAAGGGAATGTATAAATGATTTGAGTGAATGAAGGGAATGTATGAACGAATGGAATGCATGATTGAAGTGAATGTAAGAATGAAGCGAATGAACGGATGAAGGAAACGAATGAATGAAGGGAATGAAGGGAATGAAGAGAATGACGGGAATAAATGAATGAAAGGAATGTGCGAATGAATGGGAATGTATGAACGAAGGGAATGTATGAACGAAGGGAATGGATGAATGAATGGAATGAAGAGAATGAGGGAATAAATGAATGAAAGGAATATACGAATGAATGGGAATGAATGAATGAAGGGAATGAATGAATGGAGGGAACGAATGAATGGAGGGAATGAATTAATGAAGGGAACGAATGAATGAAGGGAATGAATGAATGAAGGGAATGAAGAGAATGAGGGGAATAAATGAATGAAAGGAATGTGCGAATGAATGGGAATGTATGATGAAGGGAACGAATGAATGAATGAAGGGAACGAATGCATGAAAGGAATGAATGAATGAAGGGAATGTATGTATGAAGGGAATGGATGAATGAAGGGAATGAAGAGAATGAGGGGAATAAATGAATGAAAGGAATGTACGAATGAATGGGAATGTATGAATGAAGGGAACGAATGAATGAATGAAGGGAATGAATGCATGAAGGGAATGAATGAATGAAGGGAATGTATGAATGAAGGGAATGGATGGATGAAGCGAATGAACGGATGAAGGAAACGAATGAATAAGGGGAATGAATGAATGAAGGCAATGAAGGGAATGAAGGGAATGAAGACAATGAGGGGAATAAATGAATGAAACGAATGTGCGAATGAATGGGAATGTATGAATGAAGGGAACGAATGACGAATGAAGGGAACGAATGCATGAAAGGAATGAATGAATGAAGGGAATGTATGTATGAAGGGAATGGATGAATGAAGGGAATGAACAGAATGAGGGAATAAATGAATGAAAGGAATATACGAATGAATGGGAATGATTGAATGAAGAGAACGAATGAATGGAGGGAATGAATGAATGAAGGGAATGAATGATTGAAGGGGATGTAAGAAAGAAGCGAATGAACGGATGAAGGAAACGAATGAATGAAGAGACTGAATGAATGAAGCGAATGAATGAATGGAGGGAATGAATGAATGAAGGGAATGAATTAATGGAGGGAATGAATGAAGGGAACGAATGAATGAATAAAGGAAACGAATCGAAGAAGGGAATGAATGAATGAAGATAATGAACTGAATGAAGGGAATGTGGGGAATGAATCGAATGAAAGGAATGAGAGAATGAAAGGAATGAAGGGAATGAAGGGAATGAAGGCAACAATGGAAATGAATGAATGAAGCGAATTAATGAGTGGAGGGAAGAAATAGACGAATGCAATGAATGAATGAAGGGAATGAATGAGTGGAGGGAATGAATGAGTGAAGGGAATGAAGGGAATGAAGGGAATGAAGAGAATGAGGGGAATAAATGAATGAAAGGAATGTACGAATGAATGGGAATGTATGAATGAAGGGAACGAATGAATGAATGAAGGGAACAAATGCATGAAGGGAATGAATGAATGAAGGGAATGTATGAACGAAGGGAATGGATGAATGAATGGAATGAAGAGAATGAGGGAATAAATGAATGAAAGGAATATACGAATGAATGGGAATGAATAAATGAAAGGAATGAATTGAATGAAAGGAATGAGGGGAATGAATGAATGATGGGAATGAGTGAATGAAGGGAATGAATGAATGAAGGGAACGAATGAACGAAGGGAATGAATGATTGAAGGGAATGTAAGAATGAAGCGAATGAACGGATGAAGGAAACGAATGAATGGAGGGAATGAATTAATGAAGGGAACGAATGAATGAAGGGAATGAATGAATGAAGGGAATGAAGAGAATGAGGGGAATGAATGAATGAAAGGAATGTACGAATGAATAGGAATGTATGAATGAAGGGAACGAATGAATGGAGGGAATGGATGAATGAATGAGTGAAGGTAATGTATGAATGGAGGGAATGAATAAATGAAGGGAATGAATTGAATGAAAGGAATGAGGGGAATGAATGAATGATGGGAATGAGTGAGTGAAGGGAATGAATGAGTGAAGGGAACGAATGAACGAAGGGAATGAATGAATGAAGGGAATGAATGAATGAATGAAGGGAACGAATGCATGAAGGGAATGAATGAATGAAGGAAATGAGTGAATGAAGGGAATGAAGAGAATGAGGGGAATGAATGAATGAAAGGAACATAAGAATGAATGGGAATGTACGAATGAAGGGAACGAATGAATGGAGGGAATGGATGAATGAATGAAGGGAACGAACTAATGAATGAAGTGAGTGAATGAATGAAGGTGATATATGAATGAAGGAAATGAATAAATGAAGGGAATGAATTGACTGAATGGAATGAGGGGAATGAATGAATGATTGGACGAGTGAATGAAGGGAATGAATGAATGAAGGGAACGAATGAACGAAGGGGATGAATGAACGAAGGGAATGAATGATTGAAGGGAATGTAATAATGAAGGGAATGTATAAATGATTTGAGTGAATGAAGGGAATGAATGAACGTAGGGAATGAATGATTGAAGTGAATGTAAAAAGGCGAATGAACGGATGATGGAAACGAATGAATGAAGGGAATGAATGGATGAAGGTAATGAAGGGAATGAAGGGAATGAAGAGAATGAGGGGAATAAATGAATGAAAGGAATCTACGAATGAATGGGAATGTATGAATGAAGGGAATGAAGAGAATGAGGGGAATAAATGAATGAAAGGAATGTACGAATGAATGGGAATGTATGAATGAAGGGAACGAATGAATGAATGAAGGGAACAAATGCATGAAGGGAATGAATGAATGAAGGGAACGTATGAACGAAGGGAATGGATGAATGAATGGATTGAAGAGAATGAGGGAATAAATGAATGAAAGGAATATACGAATGAATGGGAATGAATGAATGAAGGGAATGAATGAATGGAGGGAACGAATGAATGGAGGGAATGAATTAATGAAGGGAACGAATGAATGAAGGGAATGAATGAATGAAGGGAATGAAGAGAATGAGGGGAATGAATGAATGAAAGGAATATACGAATGAATGGGAATGTATGAATGAAGGGAACGAATGAATGGAGGGAATGGATGAATGAATGAAGGGAATGTATGGATCAAGGGAATGAATGAGTGAAGGTAATGAATGAATGGAGGGAATGAATAAATGAAGGGAATGGATTGAATGAAAGGAATGAGGGGAAAAAATGAATGATGGGAATGAGTGAATGAAGGGAATGAATGAATGAAGGAAACGAATGAACGAAGGGGATGAATGAACGAAGGGAATGAATGATTGAAGGGAATGTAATAATGAAGGGAATGTATAAATGATTTGAGTGGATGAAGAGAATGAATGAACGAAGGGAATGAATGATTGAAGGGAATGTAAGAATGAAGCGAATGAACGGATGAAGGAAACGAATGAATGAAGGGAATGAAGGGAATGAAGGGAATGAAGAGAATGAGGGGAATAAATGAATGAAAGGAATATACGAATGAATGGGAATGAATGAATGAAGGAAACGAATGAATAAAGGGAATGAATGAATGAAGGGAACGAATGAATGGAGGGAATGAATGAAGGGAACGAACTAATGAATGGAGGGAATGAATGAATGAAGGGAACGAATGAACGAAGGGGATGAATGAACGAAGGGAATGAATGATTGAAGGGAATGTAATAATGAAGGGAATGTATAAATGATTTGAGTGGATGAAGAGAATGAATGAACGAAGGGAATGAATGATTGAAGGGAATGTAAGAATGAAGCGAATGAACGGATGAAGGAAACGAATGAATGAAGGGAATGAAGGGAATGAAGGGAATGAAGAGAATGAGGGGAATAAATGAATGAAAGGAATGTGCGAATGAATGGGAATATATGAATGAAGGGAACGAATGAATGAATGAAGGCAACGAATGCATGAAAGGAATGAATGAATGAAGGGAATGTATGAATGAAGGGAATGAAGAGAATGAGGGAATAAGTGAATGAAAGGAATATATGAATGAATGGGAATGAATGAATGGAGGGAACGAATGAATGAATGAAGGGCACAAATGCATGAAGGGAATGAATGAATGAAGGGAATGTATGAACGAAGGGAATGGATGAATGAATGGAATGAAGAGAATGAGGGAATAAATGAATGAAAGGTATACACGAATGAATGGGAATGAATAAATGAAGGGAATGAATTGAATGAAAGGAATGAGGGGAATGAATGAATGATGGGAATGAGTGAATGAAGGGAATGAATGAATGAAAGGAACATAAGAATGAATGGGAATGTACGAATGAAGGGAACGAATGAATGGAGGGAATGGATGAATGAATGAAGGGAACGAACTAATGAATGAAGTGAGTGAATGAATGAAGGTGATATATGAATGAAGGAAATGAATAAATGAAGGGAATGAATTGACTGAATGGAATGAGGGGAATGAATGAATGATTGGACGAGTGAATGAAGGGAATGAATGAATGAAGGGAACGAATGAACGAAGGGGATGAATGAACGAAGGGAATGAATGATTGAAGGGAATGTAATAATGAAGGGAATGTATAAATGATTTGAGTGAATGAAGGGAATGAATGAACGTAGGGAATGAATGATTGAAGTGAATGTAAAAAGGCGAATGAACGGATGATGGAAACGAATGAATGAAGGGAATGAATGGATGAAGGTAATGAAGGGAATGAAGGGAATGAAGAGAATGAGGGGAATAAATGAATGAAAGGAATCTACGAATGAATGGGAATGTATGAATGAAGGGAATGAAGAGAATGAGGGGAATAAATGAATGAAAGGAATGTACGAATGAATGGGAATGTATGAATGAAGGGAACGAATGAATGAATGAAGGGAACAAATGCATGAAGGGAATGAATGAATGAAGGGAACGTATGAACGAAGGGAATGGATGAATGAATGGATTGAAGAGAATGAGGGAATAAATGAATGAAAGGAATATACGAATGAATGGGAATGAATGAATGAAGGGAATGAATGAATGGAGGGAACGAATGAATGGAGGGAATGAATTAATGAAGGGAACGAATGAATGAAGGGAATGAATGAATGAAGGGAATGAAGAGAATGAGGGGAATGAATGAATGAAAGGAATATACGAATGAATGGGAATGTATGAATGAAGGGAACGAATGAATGGAGGGAATGGATGAATGAATGAAGGGAATGTATGGATCAAGGGAATGAATGAGTGAAGGTAATGAATGAATGGAGGGAATGAATAAATGAAGGGAATGGATTGAATGAAAGGAATGAGGGGAAAAAATGAATGATGGGAATGAGTGAATGAAGGGAATGAATGAATGAAGGAAACGAATGAACGAAGGGGATGAATGAACGAAGGGAATGAATGATTGAAGGGAATGTAATAATGAAGGGAATGTATAAATGATTTGAGTGGATGAAGAGAATGAATGAACGAAGGGAATGAATGATTGAAGGGAATGTAAGAATGAAGCGAATGAACGGATGAAGGAAACGAATGAATGAGGGGAATGAAGGGAATGAAGGGAATGAAGAGAATGAGGGGAATAAATGAATGAAAGGAATATACGAATGAATGGGAATGAATGAATGAAGGGAATGAATGAATGGAGGGAACGAATGAATGGAGGGAATGAATTAATGAAGGGAACGAATGAATGAAGGCAATGAATGAATGAAGGGAATGAAGAGAATGAGGGGAATAAATGAATGAAAGGAATGTGCGAATGAATGGGAATGTATGATGAAGGGAACGAATGAATGAATGAAGGGAACGAATGCATGAAAGGAATGAATGAATGAAGGGAATGTATGTATGAAGGGAATGGATGAATGAAGGGAATGAATTGAATGAAAGGAATGAGGGGAATGAATGAATGATGGGAATGAGTGAATGAAGGGAATGAATGAATGAAGGGAACGAATGAACGAAGGGAATGAATGATTGAAGGGAATGTAAGAATGAAGCGAATGAACGGGTGAAGGAAACGAATGAATGAAGGGAATGAATGTACGAAGGGAATGAATGAATGAAGGGAATGAATGAATGAAGGGAATGAAGGGAATGAAGGGAATGAAGAGAATGAGGGGAATGGATGAATGAAAGGAACATAAGAATGAATGGGAATGTACGAATGAAGGGAACGAATGAATGGAGGGAATGGGTGAATGAATGAAGGGAATGTATGAATGAAGTGAGTGAATGAATGAAGGTGATATATGAATGAAGGAAATGAATAAATGAATGGAATGAATTGAATGAATGGAATGAGGGGAATGAATGAATGATGGGAATGAGTGAATGAAGGGAACGAATGAACGAAGGGGATGAATGTACGAAGGGAATGAATGATTGAAGGGAATGTAATAATGAAGGGAATGTATGAATGATTTGAGTGAATGAAGGGAATGAATGAACGAAGGGAATGAATGAATGAAGGGAATGTATGAACGAAGGGAATGGATGAATGAATGGAATGAAGAGAATGAGGGAATAAATGAATAAAAGGAATATACGAATGAATGGGAATGAATAAATGAAAGGAATGAATTGAATGAAAGGAATGAGGGGAATGAATGAATGATGGGAATGCGTGAATGAAGGGAATGAATGAATGAAGGGAACGAATGAACGAAGGGAATGAATGATTGAAGGGAATGTAAGAATGAAGCGAATGAACGGATGAAGGAAACGAATGAATGAAGGGAATGAATGAATGAAGGGAATGAAGGGAATGAAGGGAATGAAGAGAATGAGGGGAATAAATGAATGAAAGGAATGTACGAATGAATGGGAATGTATGAATGAAGGGAAGGAATGAATGAATGAAGGGAACGAATGCATGAAGGGAATGAATGAATGAAGGGAATGTATGAATGAAGGGAACGAATGAGCGAAGGGGATGAATGAACGAAGGGAATGAATGATTGAAGGGAATGTAATTATGAAGGGAATGTATAAATGATTTGAGTGGATGAAGGGAATGAATGGACGAGGGGAATGAATGATTGAAGGGAATGTAAGAATGAAGCGAATGAACGGATGAAGGAAACGAATGAATGAAGGGAATGAAGTGAATGAAGGGAATGAAGAGAATGAGGGGAATAAATGAATGAAAGGAATGTGCGAATGAATGGGAATGTATGAATGAAGGGAACGAATGCATGAAAGGAATGAATGAATGAAGGGAATGTATGTATGAAGGGAATGGATGAATGAAGGGAATGAAGAGAATGAGGGGAATGAATGAATGAAAGGAATATACGAATGAATGAAGGGAACGAATGAATGGAGGGAATGGATGAATGAATGAAGGGAATGTATGGATCAGGGGAATGAATGAGTGAAGGTAATGAATGAATGGAGGGAATGAATAAATGAAGGGAATGGATTGAATGAAAGGAATGAGGGGAAAAAATGAATGATGGGAATGAGTGAATGAAGGGAATGAATGAATGAAGGAAACGAATGAACGAAGGGGACGAATGAATGAAGGGAATGAATGAATGAAGGGAATGAATGAATGAAGGGAATGAAGAGAATGAGGGGAATGAATGAATGAAAGGAATATACGAATGAATGGGAAGGTATGAATGAAGGGAACGAATGAATGGAGGGAATGAATGAATGAAGGGAATGAATGATTGAAGGGAATGTAAGAGAAGCGAATGAACGGATGAAGAAAACGAATGAATGAAGGGAATGAATGAGTGAAGGGAATGAAGGGAATGAAGGGAATGAAGGGAATGAAGAGAATGAGGGGAATAAATGAATGAAAGGAATGTACGAATGAATGGGAATGTATGAATGAAGGGAACGAATGAATGAATGAAGGGAACAAATGCATGAAGGGAATGAATGAATGAAGGGAACGTATGAACGAAGGGAATGGATGAATGAATGGATTGAAGAGAATGAGGGAATAAATGAATGAAAGGAATATACGAATGAATGGGAATGAATGAATGAAGGGAATGAATGAATGGAGGGAACGAATGAATGGAGGGAATGAATTAATGAAGGGAACGAATGAATGAAGGGAATGAATGAATGAAGGGAATGAAGAGAATGAGGGGAATGAATGAATGAAAGGAATATACGAATGAATGGGAATGTATGAATGAAGGGAACGAATGAATGGAGGGAATGGATGAATGAATGAAGGGAATGTATGGATCAAGGGAATGAATGAGTGAAGGTAATGAATGAATGGAGGGAATGAATAAATGAAGGGAATGGATTGAATGAAAGGAATGAGGGGAAAAAATGAATGATGGGAATGAGTGAATGAAGGGAATGAATGAATGAAGGAAACGAATGAACGAAGGGGATGAATGAACGAAGGGAATGAATGATTGAAGGGAATGTAATAATGAAGGGAATGTATAAATGATTTGAGTGGATGAAGAGAATGAATGAACGAAGGGAATGAATGATTGAAGGGAATGTAAGAATGAAGCGAATGAACGGATGAAGGAAACGAATGAATGAAGGGAATGAAGGGAATGAAGGGAATGAAGAGAATGAGGGGAATAAATGAATGAAAGGAATGTGCGAATGAATGGGAATATATGAATGAAGGGAACGAATGAATGAATGAAGGCAACGAATGCATGAAAGGAATGAATGAATGAAGGGAATGTATGAATGAAGGGAATGAAGAGAATGAGGGAATAAGTGAATGAAAGGAATATATGAATGAATGGGAATGAATGAATGGAGGGAACGAATGAATGACTGAAGGGCACAAATGCATGAAGGGAATGAATGAATGAAGGGAATGTATGAACGAAGGGAATGGATGAATGAATGGAATGAAGAGAATGAGGGAATAAATGAATGAAAGGTATACACGAATGAATGGGAATGAATAAATGAAGGGAATGAATTGAATGAAAGGAATGAGGGGAATGAATGAATGATGGGAATGAGTGAATGAAGGGAATGAATGAATGAAGGGAACGAATGAACGAAGGGGATGAATGAACGAAGGGAATGAATGATTGAAGGGAATGTAATAATGAAGGGAATGTATAAATGATTTGAGTGAATGAAGGGAATGTATGAACGAATGGAATGCATGATTGAAGTGAATGTAAGAATGAAGCGAATGAACGGATGAAGGAAACGAATGAATGAAGGGAATGAAGGGAATGAAGAGAATGACGGGAATAAATGAATGAAAGGAATGTGCGAATGAATGGGAATGTATGAACGAAGGGAATGTATGAACGAAGGGAATGGATGAATGAATGGAATGAAGAGAATGAGGGAATAAATGAATGAAAGGAATATACGAATGAATGGGAATGAATGAATGAAGGGAATGAATGAATGGAGGGAACGAATGAATGGAGGGAATGAATTAATGAAGGGAACGAATGAATGAAGGGAATGAATGAATGAAGGGAATGAAGAGAATGAGGGGAATAAATGAATGAAAGGAATGTGCGAATGAATGGGAATGTATGATGAAGGGAACGAATGAATGAATGAAGGGAACGAATGCATGAAAGGAATGAATGAATGAAGGGAATGTATGTATGAAGGGAATGGATGAATGAAGGGAATGAAGAGAATGAGGGGAATAAATGAATGAAAGGAATGTACGAATGAATGGGAATGTATGAATGAAGGGAACGAATGAATGAATGAAGGGAATGAATGCATGAAGGGAATGAATGAATGAAGGGAATGTATGAATGAAGGGAATGGATGGATGAAGCGAATGAACGGATGAAGGAAACGAATGAATAAGGGGAATGAATGAATGAAGGCAATGAAGGGAATGAAGGGAATGAAGACAATGAGGGGAATAAATGAATGAAACGAATGTGTGAATGAATGGGAATGTATGAATGAAGGGAACGAATGACGAATGAAGGGAACGAATGCATGAAAGGAATGAATGAATGAAGGGAATGTATGTATGAAGGGAATGGATGAATGAAGGGAATGAACAGAATGAGGGAATAAATGAATGAAAGGAATATACGAATGAATGGGAATGATTGAATGAAGAGAACGAATGAATGGAGGGAATGAATGAATGAAGGGAATGAATGATTGAAGGGGATGTAAGAAAGAAGCGAATGAACGGATGAAGGAAACGAATGAATGAAGAGACTGAATGAATGAAGCGAATGAATGAATGGAGGGAATGAATGAATGAAGGGAATGAATTAATGGAGGGAATGAATGAAGGGAACGAATGAATGAATAAAGGAAACGAATCGAAGAAGGGAATGAATGAATGAAGATAATGAACTGAATGAAGGGAATGTGGGGAATGAATCGAATGAAAGGAATGAGAGAATGAAAGGAATGAAGGGAATGAAGGGAATGAAGGCAACAATGGAAATGAATGAATGAAGCGAATTAATGAGTGGAGGGAAGAAATAGACGAATGCAATGAATGAATGAAGGGAATGAATGAGTGGAGGGAATGAATGAGTGAAGGGAATGAAGGGAATGAAGGGAATGAAGAGAATGAGGGGAATAAATGAATGAAAGGAATGTACGAATGAATGGGAATGTATGAATGAAGGGAACGAATGAATGAATGAAGGGAACAAATGCATGAAGGGAATGAATGAATGAAGGGAATGTATGAACGAAGGGAATGGATGAATGAATGGAATGAAGAGAATGAGGGAATAAATGAATGAAAGGAATATACGAATGAATGGGAATGAATAAATGAAAGGAATGAATTGAATGAAAGGAATGAGGGGAATGAATGAATGATGGGAATGAGTGAATGAAGGGAATGAATGAATGAAGGGAACGAATGAACGAAGGGAATGAATGATTGAAGGGAATGTAAGAATGAAGCGAATGAACGGATGAAGGAAACGAATGAATGGAGGGAATGAATTAATGAAGGGAACGAATGAATGAAGGGAATGAATGAATGAAGGGAATGAAGAGAATGAGGGGAATGAATGAATGAAAGGAATGTACGAATGAATAGGAATGTATGAATGAAGGGAACGAATGAATGGAGGGAATGGATGAATGAATGAGTGAAGGTAATGTATGAATGGAGGGAATGAATAAATGAAGGGAATGAATTGAATGAAAGGAATGAGGGGAATGAATGAATGATGGGAATGAGTGAGTGAAGGGAATGAATGAGTGAAGGGAACGAATGAACGAAGGGAATGAATGAATGAAGGGAATGAATGAATGAATGAAGGGAACGAATGCATGAAGGGAATGAATGAATGAAGGAAATGAGTGAATGAAGGGAATGAAGAGAATGAGGGGAATGAATGAATGAAAGGAACATAAGAATGAATGGGAATGTACGAATGAAGGGAACGAATGAATGGAGGGAATGGATGAATGAATGAAGGGAACGAACTAATGAATGAAGTGAGTGAATGAATGAAGGTGATATATGAATGAAGGAAATGAATAAATGAAGGGAATGAATTGACTGAATGGAATGAGGGGAATGAATGAATGATTGGACGAGTGAATGAAGGGAATGAATGAATGAAGGGAACGAATGAACGAAGGGGATGAATGAACGAAGGGAATGAATGATTGAAGGGAATGTAATAATGAAGGGAATGTATAAATGATTTGAGTGAATGAAGGGAATGAATGAACGTAGGGAATGAATGATTGAAGTGAATGTAAAAAGGCGAATGAACGGATGATGGAAACGAATGAATGAAGGGAATGAATGGATGAAGGTAATGAAGGGAATGAAGGGAATGAAGAGAATGAGGGGAATAAATGAATGAAAGGAATCTACGAATGAATGGGAATGTATGAATGAAGGGAATGAAGAGAATGAGGGGAATAAATGAATGAAAGGAATGTACGAATGAATGGGAATGTATGAATGAAGGGAACGAATGAATGAATGAAGGGAACAAATGCATGAAGGGAATGAATGAATGAAGGGAACGTATGAACGAAGGGAATGGATGAATGAATGGATTGAAGAGAATGAGGGAATAAATGAATGAAAGGAATATACGAATGAATGGGAATGAATGAATGAAGGGAATGAATGAATGGAGGGAACGAATGAATGGAGGGAATGAATTAATGAAGGGAACGAATGAATGAAGGGAATGAATGAATGAAGGGAATGAAGAGAATGAGGGGAATGAATGAATGAAAGGAATATACGAATGAATGGGAATGTATGAATGAAGGGAACGAATGAATGGAGGGAATGGATGAATGAATGAAGGGAATGTATGGATCAAGGGAATGAATGAGTGAAGGTAATGAATGAATGGAGGGAATGAATAAATGAAGGGAATGGATTGAATGAAAGGAATGAGGGGAAAAAATGAATGATGGGAATGAGTGAATGAAGGGAATGAATGAATGAAGGAAACGAATGAACGAAGGGGATGAATGAACGAAGGGAATGAATGATTGAAGGGAATGTAATAATGAAGGGAATGTATAAATGATTTGAGTGGATGAAGAGAATGAATGAACGAAGGGAATGAATGATTGAAGGGAATGTAAGAATGAAGCGAATGAACGGATGAAGGAAACGAATGAATGAAGGGAATGAAGGGAATGAAGGGAATGAAGAGAATGAGGGGAATAAATGAATGAAAGGAATATACGAATGAATGGGAATGAATGAATGAAGGAAACGAATGAATAAAGGGAATGAATGAATGAAGGGAACGAATGAATGGAGGGAATGAATGAAGGGAACGAACTAATGAATGGAGGGAATGAATGAATGAAGGGAACGAATGAACGAAGGGGATGAATGAACGAAGGGAATGAATGATTGAAGGGAATGTAATAATGAAGGGAATGTATAAATGATTTGAGTGGATGAAGAGAATGAATGAACGAAGGGAATGAATGATTGAAGGGAATGTAAGAATGAAGCGAATGAACGGATGAAGGAAACGAATGAATGAAGGGAATGAAGGGAATGAAGGGAATGAAGAGAATGAGGGGAATAAATGAATGAAAGGAATGTGCGAATGAATGGGAATATATGAATGAAGGGAACGAATGAATGAATGAAGGCAACGAATGCATGAAAGGAATGAATGAATGAAGGGAATGTATGAATGAAGGGAATGAAGAGAATGAGGGAATAAGTGAATGAAAGGAATATATGAATGAATGGGAATGAATGAATGGAGGGAACGAATGAATGAATGAAGGGCACAAATGCATGAAGGGAATGAATGAATGAAGGGAATGTATGAACGAAGGGAATGGATGAATGAATGGAATGAAGAGAATGAGGGAATAAATGAATGAAAGGTATACACGAATGAATGGGAATGAATAAATGAAGGGAATGAATTGAATGAAAGGAATGAGGGGAATGAATGAATGATGGGAATGAGTGAATGAAGGGAATGAATGAATGAAAGGAACATAAGAATGAATGGGAATGTACGAATGAAGGGAACGAATGAATGGAGGGAATGGATGAATGAATGAAGGGAACGAACTAATGAATGAAGTGAGTGAATGAATGAAGGTGATATATGAATGAAGGAAATGAATAAATGAAGGGAATGAATTGACTGAATGGAATGAGGGGAATGAATGAATGATTGGACGAGTGAATGAAGGGAATGAATGAATGAAGGGAACGAATGAACGAAGGGGATGAATGAACGAAGGGAATGAATGATTGAAGGGAATGTAATAATGAAGGGAATGTATAAATGATTTGAGTGAATGAAGGGAATGAATGAACGTAGGGAATGAATGATTGAAGTGAATGTAAAAAGGCGAATGAACGGATGATGGAAACGAATGAATGAAGGGAATGAATGGATGAAGGTAATGAAGGGAATGAAGGGAATGAAGAGAATGAGGGGAATAAATGAATGAAAGGAATCTACGAATGAATGGGAATGTATGAATGAAGGGAATGAAGAGAATGAGGGGAATAAATGAATGAAAGGAATGTACGAATGAATGGGAATGTATGAATGAAGGGAACGAATGAATGAATGAAGGGAACAAATGCATGAAGGGAATGAATGAATGAAGGGAACGTATGAACGAAGGGAATGGATGAATGAATGGATTGAAGAGAATGAGGGAATAAATGAATGAAAGGAATATACGAATGAATGGGAATGAATGAATGAAGGGAATGAATGAATGGAGGGAACGAATGAATGGAGGGAATGAATTAATGAAGGGAACGAATGAATGAAGGGAATGAATGAATGAAGGGAATGAAGAGAATGAGGGGAATGAATGAATGAAAGGAATATACGAATGAATGGGAATGTATGAATGAAGGGAACGAATGAATGGAGGGAATGGATGAATGAATGAAGGGAATGTATGGATCAAGGGAATGAATGAGTGAAGGTAATGAATGAATGGAGGGAATGAATAAATGAAGGGAATGGATTGAATGAAAGGAATGAGGGGAAAAAATGAATGATGGGAATGAGTGAATGAAGGGAATGAATGAATGAAGGAAACGAATGAACGAAGGGGATGAATGAACGAAGGGAATGAATGATTGAAGGGAATGTAATAATGAAGGGAATGTATAAATGATTTGAGTGGATGAAGAGAATGAATGAACGAAGGGAATGAATGATTGAAGGGAATGTAAGAATGAAGCGAATGAACGGATGAAGGAAACGAATGAATGAAGGGAATGAAGGGAATGAAGGGAATGAAGAGAATGAGGGGAATAAATGAATGAAAGGAATGTGCGAATGAATGGGAATATATGAATGAAGGGAACGAATGAATGAATGAAGGCAACGAATGCATGAAAGGAATGAATGAATGAAGGGAATGTATGAATGAAGGGAATGAAGAGAATGAGGGAATAAGTGAATGAAAGGAATATATGAATGAATGGGAATGAATGAATGGAGGGAACGAATGAATGACTGAAGGGCACAAATGCATGAAGGGAATGAATGAATGAAGGGAATGTATGAACGAAGGGAATGGATGAATGAATGGAATGAAGAGAATGAGGGAATAAATGAATGAAAGGTATACACGAATGAATGGGAATGAATAAATGAAGGGAATGAATTGAATGAAAGGAATGAGGGGAATGAATGAATGATGGGAATGAGTGAATGAAGGGAATGAATGAATGAAGGGAACGAATGAACGAAGGGGATGAATGAACGAAGGGAATGAATGATTGAAGGGAATGTAATAATGAAGGGAATGTATAAATGATTTGAGTGAATGAAGGGAATGTATGAACGAATGGAATGCATGATTGAAGTGAATGTAAGAATGAAGCGAATGAACGGATGAAGGAAACGAATGAATGAAGGGAATGAAGGGAATGAAGAGAATGACGGGAATAAATGAATGAAAGGAATGTGCGAATGAATGGGAATGTATGAACGAAGGGAATGTATGAACGAAGGGAATGGATGAATGAATGGAATGAAGAGAATGAGGGAATAAATGAATGAAAGGAATATACGAATGAATGGGAATGAATGAATGAAGGGAATGAATGAATGGAGGGAACGAATGAATGGAGGGAATGAATTAATGAAGGGAACGAATGAATGAAGGGAATGAATGAATGAAGGGAATGAAGAGAATGAGGGGAATAAATGAATGAAAGGAATGTGCGAATGAATGGGAATGTATGATGAAGGGAACGAATGAATGAATGAAGGGAACGAATGCATGAAAGGAATGAATGAATGAAGGGAATGTATGTATGAAGGGAATGGATGAATGAAGGGAATGAAGAGAATGAGGGGAATAAATGAATGAAAGGAATGTACGAATGAATGGGAATGTATGAATGAAGGGAACGAATGAATGAATGAAGGGAATGAATGCATGAAGGGAATGAATGAATGAAGGGAATGTATGAATGAAGGGAATGGATGGATGAAGCGAATGAACGGATGAAGGAAACGAATGAATAAGGGGAATGAATGAATGAAGGCAATGAAGGGAATGAAGGGAATGAAGACAATGAGGGGAATAAATGAATGAAACGAATGTGCGAATGAATGGGAATGTATGAATGAAGGGAACGAATGACGAATGAAGGGAACGAATGCATGAAAGGAATGAATGAATGAAGGGAATGTATGTATGAAGGGAATGGATGAATGAAGGGAATGAACAGAATGAGGGAATAAATGAATGAAAGGAATATACGAATGAATGGGAATGATTGAATGAAGAGAACGAATGAATGGAGGGAATGAATGAATGAAGGGAATGAATGATTGAAGGGGATGTAAGAAAGAAGCGAATGAACGGATGAAGGAAACGAATGAATGAAGAGACTGAATGAATGAAGCGAATGAATGAATGGAGGGAATGAATGAATGAAGGGAATGAATTAATGGAGGGAATGAATGAAGGGAACGAATGAATGAATAAAGGAAACGAATCGAAGAAGGGAATGAATGAATGAAGATAATGAACTGAATGAAGGGAATGTGGGGAATGAATCGAATGAAAGGAATGAGAGAATGAAAGGAATGAAGGGAATGAAGGGAATGAAGGCAACAATGGAAATGAATGAATGAAGCGAATTAATGAGTGGAGGGAAGAAATAGACGAATGCAATGAATGAATGAAGGGAATGAATGAGTGGAGGGAATGAATGAGTGAAGGGAATGAAGGGAATGAAGGGAATGAAGAGAATGAGGGGAATAAATGAATGAAAGGAATGTACGAATGAATGGGAATGTATGAATGAAGGGAACGAATGAATGAATGAAGGGAACAAATGCATGAAGGGAATGAATGAATGAAGGGAATGTATGAACGAAGGGAATGGATGAATGAATGGAATGAAGAGAATGAGGGAATAAATGAATGAAAGGAATATACGAATGAATGGGAATGAATAAATGAAAGGAATGAATTGAATGAAAGGAATGAGGGGAATGAATGAATGATGGGAATGAGTGAATGAAGGGAATGAATGAATGAAGGGAACGAATGAACGAAGGGAATGAATGATTGAAGGGAATGTAAGAATGAAGCGAATGAACGGATGAAGGAAACGAATGAATGGAGGGAATGAATTAATGAAGGGAACGAATGAATGAAGGGAATGAATGAATGAAGGGAATGAAGAGAATGAGGGGAATGAATGAATGAAAGGAATGTACGAATGAATAGGAATGTATGAATGAAGGGAACGAATGAATGGAGGGAATGGATGAATGAATGAGTGAAGGTAATGTATGAATGGAGGGAATGAATAAATGAAGGGAATGAATTGAACGAAAGGAATGAGGGGAATGAATGAATGATGGGAATGAGTGAGTGAAGGGAATGAATGAGTGAAGGGAACGAATGAACGAAGGGAATGAATGAATGAAGGGAATGAATGAATGAATGAAGGGAACGAATGCATGAAGGGAATGAATGAATGAAGGAAATGAGTGAATGAAGGGAATGAAGAGAATGAGGGGAATGAATGAATGAAAGGAACATAAGAATGAATGGGAATGTACGAATGAAGGGAACGAATGAATGGAGGGAATGGATGAATGAATGAAGGGAACGAACTAATGAATGAAGTGAGTGAATGAATGAAGGTGATATATGAATGAAGGAAATGAATAAATGAAGGGAATGAATTGACTGAATGGAATGAGGGGAATGAATGAATGATTGGACGAGTGAATGAAGGGAATGAATGAATGAAGGGAACGAATGAACGAAGGGGATGAATGAACGAAGGGAATGAATGATTGAAGGGAATGTAATAATGAAGGGAATGTATAAATGATTTGAGTGAATGAAGGGAATGAATGAACGTAGGGAATGAATGATTGAAGTGAATGTAAAAAGGCGAATGAACGGATGATGGAAACGAATGAATGAAGGGAATGAATGGATGAAGGTAATGAAGGGAATGAAGGGAATGAAGAGAATGAGGGGAATAAATGAATGAAAGGAATCTACGAATGAATGGGAATGTATGAATGAAGGGAATGAAGAGAATGAGGGGAATAAATGAATGAAAGGAATGTACGAATGAATGGGAATGTATGAATGAAGGGAACGAATGAATGAATGAAGGGAACAAATGCATGAAGGGAATGAATGAATGAAGGGAACGTATGAACGAAGGGAATGGATGAATGAATGGATTGAAGAGAATGAGGGAATAAATGAATGAAAGGAATATACGAATGAATGGGAATGAATGAATGAAGGGAATGAATGAATGGAGGGAACGAATGAATGGAGGGAATGAATTAATGAAGGGAACGAATGAATGAAGGGAATGAATGAATGAAGGGAATGAAGAGAATGAGGGGAATGAATGAATGAAAGGAATATACGAATGAATGGGAATGTATGAATGAAGGGAACGAATGAATGGAGGGAATGGATGAATGAATGAAGGGAATGTATGGATCAAGGGAATGAATGAGTGAAGGTAATGAATGAATGGAGGGAATGAATAAATGAAGGGAATGGATTGAATGAAAGGAATGAGGGGAAAAAATGAATGATGGGAATGAGTGAATGAAGGGAATGAATGAATGAAGGAAACGAATGAACGAAGGGGATGAATGAACGAAGGGAATGAATGATTGAAGGGAATGTAATAATGAAGGGAATGTATAAATGATTTGAGTGGATGAAGAGAATGAATGAACGAAGGGAATGAATGATTGAAGGGAATGTAAGAATGAAGCGAATGAACGGATGAAGGAAACGAATGAATGAAGGGAATGAAGGGAATGAAGGGAATGAAGAGAATGAGGGGAATAAATGAATGAAAGGAATATACGAATGAATGGGAATGAATGAATGAAGGAAACGAATGAATAAAGGGAATGAATGAATGAAGGGAACGAATGAATGGAGGGAATGAATGAAGGGAACGAACTAATGAATGGAGGGAATGAATGAATGAAGGGAACGAATGAACGAAGGGGATGAATGAACGAAGGGAATGAATGATTGAAGGGAATGTAATAATGAAGGGAATGTATAAATGATTTGAGTGGATGAAGAGAATGAATGAACGAAGGGAATGAATGATTGAAGGGAATGTAAGAATGAAGCGAATGAACGGATGAAGGAAACGAATGAATGAAGGGAATGAAGGGAATGAAGGGAATGAAGAGAATGAGGGGAATAAATGAATGAAAGGAATGTGCGAATGAATGGGAATATATGAATGAAGGGAACGAATGAATGAATGAAGGCAACGAATGCATGAAAGGAATGAATGAATGAAGGGAATGTATGAATGAAGGGAATGAAGAGAATGAGGGAATAAGTGAATGAAAGGAATATATGAATGAATGGGAATGAATGAATGGAGGGAACGAATGAATGAATGAAGGGCACAAATGCATGAAGGGAATGAATGAATGAAGGGAATGTATGAACGAAGGGAATGGATGAATGAATGGAATGAAGAGAATGAGGGAATAAATGAATGAAAGGTATACACGAATGAATGGGAATGAATAAATGAAGGGAATGAATTGAATGAAAGGAATGAGGGGAATGAATGAATGATGGGAATGAGTGAATGAAGGGAATGAATGAATGAAAGGAACATAAGAATGAATGGGAATGTACGAATGAAGGGAACGAATGAATGGAGGGAATGGATGAATGAATGAAGGGAACGAACTAATGAATGAAGTGAGTGAATGAATGAAGGTGATATATGAATGAAGGAAATGAATAAATGAAGGGAATGAATTGACTGAATGGAATGAGGGGAATGAATGAATGATTGGACGAGTGAATGAAGGGAATGAATGAATGAAGGGAACGAATGAACGAAGGGGATGAATGAACGAAGGGAATGAATGATTGAAGGGAATGTAATAATGAAGGGAATGTATAAATGATTTGAGTGAATGAAGGGAATGAATGAACGTAGGGAATGAATGATTGAAGTGAATGTAAAAAGGCGAATGAACGGATGATGGAAACGAATGAATGAAGGGAATGAATGGATGAAGGTAATGAAGGGAATGAAGGGAATGAAGAGAATGAGGGGAATAAATGAATGAAAGGAATCTACGAATGAATGGGAATGTATGAATGAAGGGAATGAAGAGAATGAGGGGAATAAATGAATGAAAGGAATGTACGAATGAATGGGAATGTATGAATGAAGGGAACGAATGAATGAATGAAGGGAACAAATGCATGAAGGGAATGAATGAATGAAGGGAACGTATGAACGAAGGGAATGGATGAATGAATGGATTGAAGAGAATGAGGGAATAAATGAATGAAAGGAATATACGAATGAATGGGAATGAATGAATGAAGGGAATGAATGAATGGAGGGAACGAATGAATGGAGGGAATGAATTAATGAAGGGAACGAATGAATGAAGGGAATGAATGAATGAAGGGAATGAAGAGAATGAGGGGAATGAATGAATGAAAGGAATATACGAATGAATGGGAATGTATGAATGAAGGGAACGAATGAATGGAGGGAATGGATGAATGAATGAAGGGAATGTATGGATCAAGGGAATGAATGAGTGAAGGTAATGAATGAATGGAGGGAATGAATAAATGAAGGGAATGGATTGAATGAAAGGAATGAGGGGAAAAAATGAATGATGGGAATGAGTGAATGAAGGGAATGAATGAATGAAGGAAACGAATGAACGAAGGGGATGAATGAACGAAGGGAATGAATGATTGAAGGGAATGTAATAATGAAGGGAATGTATAAATGATTTGAGTGGATGAAGAGAATGAATGAACGAAGGGAATGAATGATTGAAGGGAATGTAAGAATGAAGCGAATGAACGGATGAAGGAAACGAATGAATGAAGGGAATGAAGGGAATGAAGGGAATGAAGAGAATGAGGGGAATAAATGAATGAAAGGAATATACGAATGAATGGGAATGAATGAATGAAGGAAACGAATGAATAAAGGGAATGAATGAATGAAGGGAACGAATGAATGGAGGGAATGAATGAAGGGAACGAACTAATGAATGGAGGGAATGAATGAATGAAGGGAACGAATGAACGAAGGGGATGAATGAACGAAGGGAATGAATGATTGAAGGGAATGTAA
The DNA here is from genome assembly GCA_963576845.1 of Megachile leachella. Lineage (NCBI taxonomy): Eukaryota > Metazoa > Arthropoda > Insecta > Hymenoptera > Megachilidae > Megachile > Megachile leachella. The sequence continues at coordinate 26,609,863 of OY756250.1, read as the reverse complement.
TAATGAAGGGAATGTATAAATGATTTGAGTGGATGAAGAGAATGAATGAACGAAGGGAATGAATGATTGAAGGGAATGTAAGAATGAAGCGAATGAACGGATGAAGGAAACGAATGAATGAAGGGAATGAAGGGAATGAAGGGAATGAAGAGAATGAGGGGAATAAATGAATGAAAGGAATGTGCGAATGAATGGGAATATATGAATGAAGGGAACGAATGAATGAATGAAGGCAACGAATGCATGAAAGGAATGAATGAATGAAGGGAATGTATGAATGAAGGGAATGAAGAGAATGAGGGAATAAGTGAATGAAAGGAATATATGAATGAATGGGAATGAATGAATGGAGGGAACGAATGAATGAATGAAGGGCACAAATGCATGAAGGGAATGAATGAATGAAGGGAATGTATGAACGAAGGGAATGGATGAATGAATGGAATGAAGAGAATGAGGGAATAAATGAATGAAAGGTATACACGAATGAATGGGAATGAATAAATGAAGGGAATGAATTGAATGAAAGGAATGAGGGGAATGAATGAATGATGGGAATGAGTGAATGAAGGGAATGAATGAATGAAGGGAACGAATGAACGAAGGGGATGAATGAACGAAGGGAATGAATGATTGAAGGGAATGTAATAATGAAGGGAATGTATAAATGATTTGAGTGAATGAAGGGAATGTATGAACGAATGGAATGCATGATTGAAGTGAATGTAAGAATGAAGCGAATGAACGGATGAAGGAAACGAATGAATGAAGGGAATGAAGGGAATGAAGAGAATGACGGGAATAAATGAATGAAAGGAATGTGCGAATGAATGGGAATGTATGAACGAAGGGAATGTATGAACGAAGGGAATGGATGAATGAATGGAATGAAGAGAATGAGGGAATAAATGAATGAAAGGAATATACGAATGAATGGGAATGAATGAATGAAGGGAATGAATGAATGGAGGGAACGAATGAATGGAGGGAATGAATTAATGAAGGGAACGAATGAATGAAGGGAATGAATGAATGAAGGGAATGAAGAGAATGAGGGGAATAAATGAATGAAAGGAATGTGCGAATGAATGGGAATGTATGATGAAGGGAACGAATGAATGAATGAAGGGAACGAATGCATGAAAGGAATGAATGAATGAAGGGAATGTATGCATGAAGGGAATGGATGAATGAAGGGAATGAAGAGAATGAGGGGAATAAATGAATGAAAGGAATGTACGAATGAATGGGAATGTATGAATGAAGGGAACGAATGAATGAATGAAGGGAATGAATGCATGAAGGGAATGAATGAATGAAGGGAATGTATGAATGAAGGGAATGGATGGATGAAGCGAATGAACGGATGAAGGAAACGAATGAATAAGGGGAATGAATGAATGAAGGCAATGAAGGGAATGAAGGGAATGAAGACAATGAGGGGAATAAATGAATGAAACGAATGTGCGAATGAATGGGAATGTATGAATGAAGGGAACGAATGACGAATGAAGGGAACGAATGCATGAAAGGAATGAATGAATGAAGGGAATGTATGTATGAAGGGAATGGATGAATGAAGGGAATGAACAGAATGAGGGAATAAATGAATGAAAGGAATATACGAATGAATGGGAATGATTGAATGAAGAGAACGAATGAATGGAGGGAATGAATGAATGAAGGGAATGAATGATTGAAGGGGATGTAAGAAAGAAGCGAATGAACGGATGAAGGAAACGAATGAATGAAGAGACTGAATGAATGAAGCGAATGAATGAATGGAGGGAATGAATGAATGAAGGGAATGAATTAATGGAGGGAATGAATGAAGGGAACGAATGAATGAATAAAGGAAACGAATCGAAGAAGGGAATGAATGAATGAAGATAATGAACTGAATGAAGGGAATGTGGGGAATGAATCGAATGAAAGGAATGAGAGAATGAAAGGAATGAAGGGAATGAAGGGAATGAAGGCAACAATGGAAATGAATGAATGAAGCGAATTAATGAGTGGAGGGAAGAAATAGACGAATGCAATGAATGAATGAAGGGAATGAATGAGTGGAGGGAATGAATGAGTGAAGGGAATGAAGGGAATGAAGGGAATGAAGAGAATGAGGGGAATAAATGAATGAAAGGAATCTACGAATGAATGGGAATGTATGAATGAAGGGAATGAAGAGAATGAGGGGAATAAATGAATGAAAGGAATGTACGAATGAATGGGAATGTATGAATGAAGGGAACGAATGAATGAATGAAGGGAACAAATGCATGAAGGGAATGAATGAATGAAGGGAACGTATGAACGAAGGGAATGGATGAATGAATGGATTGAAGAGAATGAGGGAATAAATGAATGAAAGGAATATACGAATGAATGGGAATGAATGAATGAAGGGAATGAATGAATGGAGGGAACGAATGAATGGAGGGAATGAATTAATGAAGGGAACGAATGAATGAAGGGAATGAATGAATGAAGGGAATGAAGAGAATGAGGGGAATGAATGAATGAAAGGAATATACGAATGAATGGGAATGTATGAATGAAGGGAACGAATGAATGGAGGGAATGGATGAATGAATGAAGGGAATGTATGGATCAAGGGAATGAATGAGTGAAGGTAATGAATGAATGGAGGGAATGAATAAATGAAGGGAATGGATTGAATGAAAGGAATGAGGGGAAAAAATGAATGATGGGAATGAGTGAATGAAGGGAATGAATGAATGAAGGAAACGAATGAACGAAGGGGATGAATGAACGAAGGGAATGAATGATTGAAGGGAATGTAATAATGAAGGGAATGTATAAATGATTTGAGTGGATGAAGAGAATGAATGAACGAAGGGAATGAATGATTGAAGGGAATGTAAGAATGAAGCGAATGAACGGATGAAGGAAACGAATGAATGAAGGGAATGAAGGGAATGAAGGGAATGAAGAGAATGAGGGGAATAAATGAATGAAAGGAATATACGAATGAATGGGAATGAATGAATGAAGGAAACGAATGAATAAAGGGAATGAATGAATGAAGGGAACGAATGAATGGAGGGAATGAATGAACGAAGGGGATGAATGAACGAAGGGAATGAATGATTGAAGGGAATGTAATAATGAAGGGAATGTATAAATGATTTGAGTGAATGAAGGGAATGAATGAACGTAGGGAATGAATGATTGAAGTGAATGTAAAAAGGCGAATGAACGGATGATGGAAACGAATGAATGAAGGGAATGAATGGATGAAGGTAATGAAGGGAATGAAGGGAATGAAGAGAATGAGGGGAATAAATGAATGAAAGGAATGTACGAATGAATGGGAATGTATGAATGAAGGGAACGAATGAATGAATGAAGGGAACAAATGCATGAAGGGAATGAATGAATGAAGGGAATGTATGAACGAAGGGAATGGATGAATGAATGGAATGAAGAGAATGAGGGAATAAATGAATGAAAGGAATATACGAATGAATGGGAATGAATAAATGAAAGGAATGAATTGAATGAAAGGAATGAGGGGAATGAATGAATGATGGGAATGAGTGAATGAAGGGAATGAATGAATGAAGGCAACGAATGAACGAAGGGAATGAATGATTGAAGGGAATATAAGAATGAAGCGAATGAACGGATGAAGGAAACGAATGAATGAAGGGAATGAATGAATGAAGGGAATGAAGGGAATGAAGGGAATGAAGAGAATGAGGGGAATAAATGAATGAAAGGAATGTACGAATGAATGGGAATGTATGAATGAAGGGAAGGAATGAATGAATGAAGGGAACGAATGCATGAAGGGAATGAATGAATGAAGGGAATGAATGAAGGAAGGGAATGAATGATTGAAGGGAATGTAATTATGAAGGGAATGTATAAATGATTTGAGTGGATGAAGGGAATGAATGAACGAGGGGAATGAATGATTGAAGGGAATGTAAGAATGAAGCGAATGAACGGATGAAGGAAACGAATGAATGAAGGGAATGAAGTGAATGAAGGGAATGAAGAGAATGAGGGGAATAAATGAATGAAAGGAATGTGCGAATGAATGGGAATGTATGAATGAAGGGAACGAATGCATGAAAGGAATGAATGAATGAAGGGAATGTATGTATGAAGGGAATGGATGAATGAAGGGAATGAAGAGAATGAGGGAATAAATGAGTGAAAGGAATATACGAATGAATGGGAATGAATGAATGAAGGGAACGAATGAACGAAGGGAATGAATGATTGAAGTGAATGTAAAAAGGCGAATGAAGGGATGAAGGAAACGAATGAATGAAGGGAATGAATGGATGAAGGTAATGAAGGGAATGAAGGGAATGAAGAGAATGAGGGGAATAAATGAATGAAAGGAATGTACGAATGAATGGGAATGTATGAATGAAGGGAAGGAATGAATGAATGAAGGGAATGAATGCATGAAGGGAATGAATGAATGAAGGGAATGTATGAATGAAGGGAATGGATGGATGAAGCGAATGGACGGATGAAGGAAACGAATGAATAAAGGGAATGAATGAATGAAGGGAATGAAGGGAATGAAGGGAATGAAGAGAATGAGGGGAATAAATGAATGAAAGGAATGTACGAATGAATGGGAATGTATGAATGAAGGGAACGAATGAATGAATGAAGGGAACAAATGCATGAAGGGAATGAATGAATGAAGGGAATGTATGAACGAAGGGAATGGATGAATGAATGGAATGAAGAGAATGAGGGAATAAATGAATGAAAGGAATATACGAATGAATGGGAATGAATAAATGAAAGGAATGAATTGAATGAAAGGAATGAGGGGAATGAATGAATGATGGGAATGAGTGAATGAAGGGAATGAATGAATGAAGGCAACGAATGAACGAAGGGAATGAATGATTGAAGGGAATATAAGAATGAAGCGAATGAACGGATGAAGGAAACGAATGAATGAAGGGAATGAATGAATGAAGGGAATGAAGGGAATGAAGGGAATGAAGAGAATGAGGGGAATAAATGAATGAAAGGAATGTACGAATGAATGGGAATGTATGAATGAAGGGAAGGAATGAATGAATGAAGGGAACGAATGCATGAAGGGAATGAATGAATGAAGGGAATGAATGAAGGAAGGGAATGAATGATTGAAGGGAATGTAATTATGAAGGGAATGTATAAATGATTTGAGTGGATGAAGGGAATGAATGAACGAGGGGAATGAATGATTGAAGGGAATGTAAGAATGAAGCGAATGAACGGATGAAGGAAACGAATGAATGAAGGGAATGAAGTGAATGAAGGGAATGAAGAGAATGAGGGGAATAAATGAATGAAAGGAATGTGCGAATGAATGGGAATGTATGAATGAAGGGAACGAATGCATGAAAGGAATGAATGAATGAAGGGAATGTATGTATGAAGGGAATGGATGAATGAAGGGAATGAAGAGAATGAGGGAATAAATGAGTGAAAGGAATATACGAATGAATGGGAATGAATGAATGAAGGGAACGAATGAACGAAGGGAATGAATGATTGAAGTGAATGTAAAAAGGCGAATGAAGGGATGAAGGAAACGAATGAATGAAGGGAATGAATGGATGAAGGTAATGAAGGGAATGAAGGGAATGAAGAGAATGAGGGGAATAAATGAATGAAAGGAATGTACGAATGAATGGGAATGTATGAATGAAGGGAACGAATGAATGAATGAAGGGAATGAATGCATGAAGGGAATGAAGAGAATGAGGGGAATAAATGAATGAAAGGAATGTACGAATGAATGGGAATGTATGAATGAAGGGAACGAATGAATGAATGAAGGGAACAAATGCATGAAGGGAATGAAGGAATGAAGGGAATGTATGAACGAAGGAAATGGATGAATGAATGGAATGAAGAGAATGAGGGAATAAATGAGTGAAAGGAATATACGAATGAATGGGAATGAATAAATGAAGGGAATGAATTGAATGAAAGGAATGAGGGGAATGAATGAATGATGGGAATGAGTGAATGAAGGGAATGAATGAATGAAGGGAACGAATGAACGAAGGGAATGAATGATTGAAGGGAATGTAAGAATGAAGCGAATGAACGGGTGAAGGAAACGAATGAATGAAGGGAATGAATGTACGAAGGGAATGAATGAATGAAGGGAATGAATGAATGAAGGGAATGAAGGGAATGAAGGGAATGAAGAGAATGAGGGGAATGGATGAATGAAAGGAACATAAGAATGAATGGGAATGTACGAATGAAGGGAACGAATGAATGGAGGGAATGGGTGAATGAATGAAGGGAATGTATGAATGAAGTGAGTGAATGAATGAAGGTGATATATGAATGAAGGAAATGAATAAATGAAGGGAATGAATTGAATGAATGGAATGAGGGGAATGAATGAATGATGGGAATGAGTGAATGAAGGGAACGAATGAACGAAGGGGATGAATGTACGAAGGGAATGAATGATTGAAGGGAATGTAATAATGAAGGGAATGTATGAATGATTTGAGTGAATGAAGGGAATGAATGAACGAAGGGAATGAATGAATGAAGGGAATGTATGAACGAAGGGAATGGATGAATGAATGGAATGAACAGAATGAGGGAATAAATGAATAAAAGGAATATACGAATGAATGGGAATGAATAAATGAAAGGAATGAATTGAATGAAAGGAATGAGGGGAATGAATGAATGATGGGAATGCGTGAATGAAGGGAATGAATGAATGAAGGGAACGAATGAACGAAGGGAATGAATGATTGAAGGGAATGTAAGAATGAAGCGAATGAACGGATGAAGGAAACGAATGAATGAAGGGAATGAATGAATGAAGGGAATGAAGGGAATGAAGGGAATGAAGAGAATGAGGGGAATAAATGAATGAAAGGAATGTACGAATGAATGGGAATGTATGAATGAAGGGAAGGAATGAATGAATGAAGGGAACGAATGCATGAAGGGAATGAATGAATGAAGGGAATGTATGAATGAAGGGAACGAATGAGCGAAGGGGATGAATGAACGAAGGGAATGAATGATTGAAGGGAATGTAATTATGAAGGGAATGTATAAATGATTTGAGTGGATGAAGGGAATGAATGGACGAGGGGAATGAATGATTGAAGGGAATGTAAGAATGAAGCGAATGAACGGATGAAGGAAACGAATGAATGAAGGGAATGAAGTGAATGAAGGGAATGAAGAGAATGAGGGGAATAAATGAATGAAAGGAATGTGCGAATGAATGGGAATGTATGAATGAAGGGAACGAATGCATGAAAGGAATGAATGAATGAAGGGAATGTATGTATGAAGGGAATGGATGAATGAAGGGAATGAAGAGAATGAGGGAATAAATGAGTGAAAGGAATATACGAATGAATGGGAATGAATGAATGAAGGGAACGAATGAATGGAGGGAATGAATGAAGGGAACGAATGAATGAAGAGAATGAATGAATGAGGGGAATGAATGAATGAAGGGAATGAATGAATGGAGCGAACGAATGAATGGAGGGAATGAATTAATGAAGGGAACGAATGAATGAAGAGAATGAATGAATGAAGAGAATGAATGAATGAGGGGAATGAATGAATGAAGGAAACGAATGAATGAAGGGAATGAATGGATGAAGGTAATGAAGGGAATGAAGGGAATGAAGAGAATGAGGGGAATAAATGAATGAAAGGAATGTACGAATGAATGGGAATGTATGAATGAAGGGAATGGATGAATGAATGGAATGAAGAGAATGAGGGAATAAATGAATGAAAGGAATATACGAATGAATGGGAATGAATAAATGAAGGGAATGAATTGAATGAAAGGAATGAGGGGAATGAATGAATGATGGGAATGATTGAATGAAGGGAATGAATGAATGAAGGGAATGAATGAATGGAGCGAACGAATGCATGAAAGGAATGAATGAATGAAGGGAATGTATGTATGAAGGGAATGGATGAATGAAGGGAATGAAGAGAATGAGGGAATAAATGAATGAAAGGAATATACGAATGAATGGGAATGAATGAATGAAGGAAACGAATGAATAAAGGGAATGAATGAATGAAGGGAACGAATGAATGGAGGGAATGAATGAAGGGAACGAATGAATGAATGAAGGGAATGAATGCATGAAGGGAATGAAGAGAATGAGGGGAATAAATGAATGAAAGGAATGTACGAATGAATGGGAATGTATGAATGAAGGGAACGAATGAATGAATGAAGGGAACAAATGCATGAAGGGAATGAAGGAATGAAGGGAATGTATGAACGAAGGAAATGGATGAATGAATGGAATGAAGAGAATGAGGGAATAAATGAATGAAAGGAATATACGAATGAATGGGAATGAATAAATGAAGGGAATGAATTGAATGAAAGGAATGAGGGGAATGAATGAATGATGGGAATGAGTGAATGAAGGGAATGAATGAATGAAGGGAACGAATGAACGAAGGGAATGAATGATTGAAGGGAATGTAAGAATGAAGCGAATGAACGGGTGAAGGAAACGAATGAATGAAGGGAATGAATGTACGAAGGGAATGAATGAATGAAGGGAATGTATGAACGAAGGGAACGGATGAATGAATGGAATGAAGAGAATGAGGGAATAAATGAATGAAAGGAATATACGAATGAATGGGAATGAATGAACGAAGGTAATGAATGAATGAATGAAGGGAACGAATGCATGAAGGGAATGAATGAATGAAGGGAATGAATGAATGAAGGGAATGAAGAGAATGAGGGGAATGGATGAATGAAAGGAACATAAGAATGAATGGGACTGTACGAATGAAGGGAACGAATGAATGGAGGGAATGGATGAATGAATGAAGGGAATGTATGAATGAAGTGAGTGAATGAATGAAGGTGATATATGAATGAAGGAAATGAATAAATGAAGGGAATGAATTGAATGAATGGAATGAGGGGAATGAATGAATGATGGGAATGAGTGAATGAAGGGAACGAATGAACGAAGGGGATGAATGTACGAAGGGAATGAATGATTGAAGGGAATGTAATAATGAAGGGAATGTATGAATGATTTGAGTGAATGAAGGGAATGAATGAACGAAGGGAATGAATGAATGAAGGGAATGTATGAACGAAGGGAATGGATGAATGAATGGAATGAAGAGAATGAGGGAATAAATGAATGAAAGGAATATACGAATGAATGGGAATGAATGAATGAAGGGAATGAATGAATGGAGGGAACGAATGAATGGAGGGAATGAATTAATGAAGGGAACGAATGAATGAAGGGAATGAATGAACGAAGGGAATGAATGATTGAAGGGGATGTAAGAAAGAAGCGAATGAACGGATGAAGGAAACGAATGAATGAAGAGACTGAATGAATGAAGCGAATGAATGAATGGAGGGAATGAATGAATGAAGGGAATGAATTAATGGAGGGAATGAATGAAGGGAACGAATGAATGAATAAAGGAAACGAATCGAAGAAGGGAATGAATGAATGAAGATAATGAACTGAATGAAGGGAATGTGGGGAATGAATCGAATGAAAGGAATGAGAGAATGAAAGGAATGAAGGGAATGAAGGGAATGAAGGCAACAATGGAAATGTATGAATGAAGCGAATTAATGAGTGGAGGGAAGAAATAGACGAATGCAATGAATGAATGAAGGGAATGAATGAGTGGAGGGAATGAATGAGTGAAGGGAATGAAGGGAATGAAGGGAATGAAGGGAATGAAGAGAATGAGGGGAATAAATGAACGAAAGGAATGTACGAATGAATGGGAATGTATGAATGAAGGGAACGAATGAATGAATGAAGGGAACAAATGCATGAAGGGAATGAAGGAATGAAGGGAATGTATGAACGAAGGAAATGGATGAATGAATGGAATGAAGAGAATGAGGGGAATAAATGAATGAAAGGAATGTGCGAATGAATGGGAATGTATGATGAAGGGAACGAATGAATGAATGAAGGGAACGAATGCATGAAAGGAATGAATGAATGAAGGGAATGTATGTATGAAGGGAATGGATGAATGAAGGGAATGAAGAGAATGAGGGGAATAAATGAATGAAAGGAATGTACGAATGAATGGGAATGTATGAATGAAGGGAACGAATGAATGAATGAAGGGAATGAATGAATGAAGGAAACGAATGAACGAAGGGGATGAATGAACGAAGGCAATGAATGATTGAAGGGAATGTAATAATGAAGGGAATGTATAAATGATTTGAGTGGATGAAGAGAATGAATGAACGAAGGGAATGAATGATTGAAGGGAATGTAAGAATGAAGCGAATGAACGGATGAAGGAAACGAATGAATGAAGGGAATGAAGGGAATGAAGGGAATGAAGAGAATGAGGGGAATAAATGAATGAAAGGAATGTGCGAATGAATGGGAATATATGAATGAAGGGAACGAATGAATGAATGAAGGCAACGAATGCATGAAAGGAATGAATGAATGAAGGGAATGTATGAATGAAGGGAATGAAGAGAATGAGGGAATAAGTGAATGAAAGGAATATATGAATGAATGGGAATGAATGAATGGAGGGAACGAATGAATGAATGAAGGGCACAAATGCATGAAGGGAATGAATGAATGAAGGGAATGTATGAACGAAGGGAATGGGTGAATGAATGGAATGAAGAGAATGAGGGAATAAATGAATGAAAGGTATACACGAATGAATGGGAATGAATAAATGAAGGGAATGAATTGAATGAAAGGAATGAGGGGAATGAATGAATGATGGGAATGAGTGAATGAAGGGAATGAATGAATGAAGGGAACGAATGAACGAAGGGGATGAATGAACGAAGGGAATGAATGATTGAAGGGAATGTAATAATGAAGGGAATGTATAAATGATTTGGGTGAATGAAGGGAATGTATGAACGAATGGAATGCATGATTGAAGTGAATGTAAGAATGAAGCGAATGAACGGATGAAGGAAACGAATGAATGAAGGGAATGAAGGGAATGAAGGGAATGAAGAGAATGACGGGAATAAATGAATGAAAGGAATGTGCGAATGAATGGGAATGTATGAACGAAGGGAATGTATGAACGAAGGGAATGGATGAATGAATGGAATGAAGAGAATGAGGGAATAAATGAATGAAAGGAATATACGAATGAATGGGAATGAATGAATGAAGGGAATGAATGAATGGAGGGAACGAATGAATGGAGGGAATGAATTAATGAAGGGAACGAATGAATGAAGGGAATGAATGAATGAAGGGAATGCAGAGAATGAGGGGAATAAATGAATGAAAGGAATGTGCGAATGAATGGGAATGTATGATGAAGGGAACGAATGAATGAATGAAGGGAACGAATGCATGAAAGGAATGAATGAATGAAGGGAATGTATGTATGAAGGGAATGGATGAATGAAGGGAATGAAGAGAATGAGGGAATAAATGAATGAAAGGAATATACGAATGAATGGGAATGAATGAATGAAGGAAACGAATGAATAAAGGGAATGAATGAATGAAGGGAACGAATGAATGGAGGGAATGAATGAAGGGAACGAACTAATGAATGGAGGGAATGAATGAATGAAGGGAACGAATGAACGAAGGGAATGAATGATTGAAGTGAATGTAAAAAGGCGAATGAACGGATGAAGGAAACGAATGAATGAAGGGAATGAATGGATGAAGGTAATGAAGGGAATGAAGGGAATGAAGAGAATGAGGGGAATAAATGAATGAAAGGAATGTACGAATGAATGGGAATGTATGAATGAAGGGAACGAATGAATGAATGAAGGGAATGAATGCATGAAGGGAATGAATGAATGAAGGGAATGTATGAATGAAGGGAATGGATGGATGAAGCGAATGAACGGATGAAGGAAACGAATGAATAAAGGGAATGAATGAATGAAGGGAATGAAGGGAATGAAGGGAATGAAGAGAATGAGGGGAATAAATGAATGAAAGGAATGTACGATTGAATGGGAATGTATGAATGAAGGGAACGAATGAATGAATGAAGGGAACAAATGCATGAAGGGAATGAATGAATGAAGGGAACGTATGAACGAAGGGAATGGATGAATGAATGGATTGAAGAGAATGAGGGAATAAATGAATGAAAGGAATATACGAATGAATGGGAATGAATGAATGAAGGGAATGAATGAATGGAGGGAACGAATGAATGGAGGGAATGAATTAATGAAGGGTACGAATGAATGAAGGGAATGAATGAATGAAGGGAATGAAGAGAATGAGGGGAATGAATGAATGAAAGGAATATACGAATGAATGGGAATGTATGAATGAAGGGAACGAATGAATGGAGGGAATGGATGAATGAATGAAGGGAATGTATGGATCAAGGGAATGAATGAGTGAAGGTAATGAATGAATGGAGGGAATGAATAAATGAAGGGAATGGATTGAATGAAAGGAATGAGGGGAAAAAATGAATGATGGGAATGAGTGAATGAAGGGAATGAATGAATGAAGGAAACGAATGAACGAAGGGGATGAATGAACGAAGGGAATGAATGATTGAAGGGAATGTAATAATGAAGGGAATGTATAAATGATTTGAGTGGATGAAGAGAATGAATGAACGAAGGGAATGAATGATTGAAGGGAATGTAAGAATGAAGCGAATGAACGGATGAAGGAAACGAATGAATGAAGGGAATGAAGGGAATGAAGGGAATGAAGAGAATGAGGGGAATAAATGAATGAAAGGAATGTGCGAATGAATGGGAATATATGAATGAAGGGAACGAATGAATGAATGAAGGCAACGAATGCATGAAAGGAATGAATGAATGAAGGGAATGTATGAATGAAGGGAATGAAGAGAATGAGGGAATAAGTGAATGAAAGGAATATATGAATGAATGGGAATGAATGAATGGAGGGAACGAATGAATGAATGAAGGGCACAAATGCATGAAGGGAATGAATGAATGAAGGGAATGTATGAACGAAGGGAATGGGTGAATGAATGGAATGAAGAGAATGAGGGAATAAATGAATGAAAGGTATACACGAATGAATGGGAATGAATAAATGAAGGGAATGAATTGAATGAAAGGAATGAGGGGAATGAATGAATGATGGGAATGAGTGAATGAAGGGAATGAATGAATGAAGGGAACGAATGAACGAAGGGGATGAATGAACGAAGGGAATGAATGATTGAAGGGAATGTAATAATAAAGGGAATGTATAAATGATTTGGGTGAATGAAGGGAATGTATGAACGAATGGAATGCATGATTGAAGTGAATGTAAGAATGAAGCGAATGAACGGATGAAGGAAACGAATGAATGAAGGGAATGAAGGGAATGAAGGGAATGAAGAGAATGACGGGAATAAATGAATGAAAGGAATGTGCGAATGAATGGGAATGTATGAACGAAGGGAATGTATGAACGAAGGGAATGGATGAATGAATGGAATGAAGAGAATGAGGGAATAAATGAATGAAAGGAATATACGAATGAATGGGAATGAATGAATGAAGGGAATGAATGAATGGAGGGAACGAATGAATGGAGGGAATGAATTAATGAAGGGAACGAATGAATGAAGGGAATGAATGAATGAAGGGAATGCAGAGAATGAGGGGAATAAATGAATGAAAGGAATGTGCGAATGAATGGGAATGTATGATGAAGGGAACGAATGAATGAATGAAGGGAACGAATGCATGAAAGGAATGAATGAATGAAGGGAATGTATGTATGAAGGGAATGGATGAATGAAGGGAATGAAGAGAATGAGGGAATAAATGAATGAAAGGAATATACGAATGAATGGGAATGAATGAATGAAGGAAACGAATGAATAAAGGGAATGAATGAATGAAGGGAACGAATGAATGGAGGGAATGAATGAAGGGAACGAACTAATGAATGGAGGGAATGAATGAATGAAGGGAACGAATGAACGAAGGGAATGAATGATTGAAGTGAATGTAAAAAGGCGAATGAACGGATGAAGGAAACGAATGAATGAAGGGAATGAATGGATGAAGGTAATGAAGGGAATGAAGGGAATGAAGAGAATGAGGGGAATAAATGAATGAAAGGAATGTACGAATGAATGGGAATGTATGAATGAAGGGAACGAATGAATGAATGAAGGGAATGAATGCATGAAGGGAATGAATGAATGAAGGGAATGTATGAATGAAGGGAATGGATGGATGAAGCGAATGAACGGATGAAGGAAACGAATGAATAAAGGGAATGAATGAATGAAGGGAATGAAGGGAATGAAGGGAATGAAGAGAATGAGGGGAATAAATGAATGAAAGGAATGTACGAATGAATGGGAATGTATGAATGAAGGGAACGAATGAATGAATGAAGGGAACAAATGCATGAAGGGAATGAATGAATGAAGGGAATGTATGAACGAAGGGAATGGATGAATGAATGGAATGAAGAGAATGAGGGAATAAATGAATGAAAGGAATATACGAATGAATGGGAATGAATAAATGAAAGGAATGAATTGAATGAAAGGAATGAGGGGAATGAATGAATGATTGGACGAGTGAATGAAGGGAATGAATGAATGAAGGGAACGAATGAACGAAGGGGATGAATGAACGAAGGGAATGAATGATTGAAGGGAATGTAATAATGAAGGGAATGTATAAATGATTTGAGTGAATGAAGGGAATGAATGAACGTAGGGAATGAATGATTGAAGTGAATGTAAAAAGGCGAATGAACGGATGATGGAAACGAATGAATGAAGGGAATGAATGGATGAAGGTAATGAAGGGAATGAAGGGAATGAAGAGAATGAGGGGAATAAATGAATGAAAGGAATCTACGAATGAATGGGAATGTATGAATGAAGGGAATGAAGAGAATGAGGGGAATAAATGAATGAAAGGAATGTACGAATGAATAGGAATGTATGAATGAAGGGAACGAATGAATGAATGAAGGGAACAAATGCATGAAGGGAATGAATGAATGAAGGGAATGAATGAACGAAGGGAATGGACGAATGAATGGAATGAAGAGAATGAGGGAATAAATGAATGAAAGGAATATACGAATGAATGGGAATGAATAAATGAAGGGAATGAATTGAATTAAAGGAATAAGGGGAATGAATGAATGATGGGAATGAGTGAATGAAGGGAGTGAATGAATGAAGGGAACGAATGAACGAAGGGAATGAATGATTGAAGGGAATGTAAGAATGAAGCGAATGAACGGATGAAGGAAACGAATGAATGAAGGGAATGAATGAATGAAGGGAATGAAGGGAATGAAGGGAATGAAGGGAATGAAGAGAATGAGGGGAATAAATGAATGAAAGGAATGTACGTATGAATGGGAATGTATGAATGAAGGGAACGAATGAATGAATGAAGGGAACAAATGCATGAAGGGAATGAATGAATGAAGGGAATGTGTGAACGAAGGGAACGGATGAATGAATGGAATGAAGAGAATGAGGGAATAAATGAATGAAAGGAATATACGAATGAATGGGAATGAATGAATGAAGGGAATGAATGAATGAATGAAGGGAACGAATGCATGAAGGGAATGAATGAATGAAGGGAATGTATGAACGAAGGGAATGTATGAACGAAGGGAATGAAGAGAATGAGGGAATAAATGAATGAAAGGAATATACGAATGAATGGGAATGAATGGATGAAGGAAACGAATGAATAAAGGGAATGAATGAATGAAGGGAACGAATAAATGGAGGGAATGAATGAAGGGAACGAATGAATGAAGAGAATGAATGAATGAGGGGAATGAATGAATGAAGGGAATGAATGAATGGAGCGAACGAATGAATGGAGGGAATGAATTAATGAAGGGAACGAATGAATGAAGAGAATGAATGAATGATGGGAATGAGTGAATGAAGGGAATGAATGAATGAAGGGAATGAATGAATGGAGCGAACGAATGAATGGAGGGAATGAATGAATGAAGGGAACGAATGAACGAAGGGGATGAATGAACGAAGGGAATGAATGATTGAAGGGAATGTAAGAATGAAGCGAACGAACGGATGAAGGAAACGAATGAATGAAGGGAATGAGTGAATGAAGGGAATGAAGTGAATGAAGGGAATGAAGAGAATGAGGGGAATAAATGAATGAAAGGAATGTGCGAATGAATGGGAATGTATGAATGAAGGGAACGAATGAATGAATGAAGGGAACGAATGCATGAAAGGAATGAATGAATGAAGGGAATGTATGTATGAAGGGAATGGATGAATGAAGGGAATGAAGAGAATGAGGGAATAAATGAATGAAAGGAATATACGAATGAATGGGAATGAATGAATGAAGGAAACGAATGAATAAAGGGAATGAATGAATGAAGGGAACGAATGAATGGAGGGAATGAATGAAGGGAACGAATGAATGAAGAGAATGAATGAATGAGGGGAATGAATGTATGAAGGGAATGAATGAATGGAGCGAACGAATGAATGGAGGGAATGAATTAATGAAGGGAACGAATGAATGGAGGGAATGAATGAAGGGAACGAATGAATGAAGAGAATGAATGAATGAGGGGAATGAATGAATGAAGGGAATGAATGAATGGAGCGAACGAATGAATGGAGGGAATGAATTAATGAAGGGAACGAATGAATGAAGAGAATGAATGTATGATGGGAATGAGTGAATGAAGGGAATGAATGAATAAAGGGAACGAATGAACGAAGGGAATGAATGATTGAAGTGAATGTAAAAAGGCGAATGAACGGATGAAGGAAACGAATGAATGAAGGGAATGAATGGATGAAGGTAATGAAGGGAATGAAGGGAATGAAGAGAATGAGGGGAATAAATGAATGAAAGGAATGTACGAATGAATGGGAATGTATGAATGAAGGGAAGGAATGAATGAATGAAGGGAATGAATGCATGAAGGGAATGAATGAATGAAGGGAATGTATGAATGAAGGGAATGGATGGATGAAGCGAATGAACGGATGAAGGAAACGAATGAATAAAGGGAATGAATGAATGAAGGGAATGAAGGGAATGAAGGGAATGAAGAGAATGAGGGGAATAAATGAATGAAAGGAATGTACGAATGAATGGGAATGTATGAATGAAGGGAACGAATGAATGAATGAAGGGAACAAATGCATGAAGGGAATGAATGAATGAAGGGAATGTATGAACGAAGGGAATGGATGAATGAATGGAATGAAGAGAATGAGGGAATAAATGAATGAAAGGAATATACGAATGAATGGGAATGAATAAATGAAAGGAATGAATTGAATGAAAGGAATGAGGGGAATGAATGAATGATGGGAATGAGTGAATGAAGGGAATGAATGAATGAAGGCAACGAATGAACGAAGGGAATGAATGATTGAAGGGAATATAAGAATGAAGCGAATGAACGGATGAAGGAAACGAATGAATGAAGGGAATGAATGAATGAAGGGAATGAAGGGAATGAAGGGAATGAAGAGAATGAGGGGAATAAATGAATGAAAGGAATGTACGAATGAATGGGAATGTATGAATGAAGGGAAGGAATGAATGAATGAAGGGAACGAATGCATGAAGGGAATGAATGAACGAGGGGAATGAATGATTGAAGGGAATGTAAGAATGAAGCGAATGAACGGATGAAGGAAACGAATGAATGAAGGGAATGAAGTGAATGAAGGGAATGAAGAGAATGAGGGGAATAAATGAATGAAAGGAATGTGCGAATGAATGGGAATGTATGAATGAAGGGAACGAATGCATGAAAGGAATGAATGAATGAAGGGAATGTATGTATGAAGGGAATGGATGAATGAAGGGAATGAAGAGAATGAGGGAATAAATGAGTGAAAGGAATATACGAATGAATGGGAATGAATGAATGAAGGGAACGAATGAATGGAGGGAATGAATGAAGGGAAAGAATGAATGAAGAGAATGAATGAATGAGGGGAATGAATGAATGAAGGGAATGAATGAATGGAGCGAACGAATGAATGGAGGGAATGAATTAATGAAGGGAACGAATGAATGAAGAGAATGAATGAATGAAGGGAATGAATGAATGAGGGGAATGAATGAATGATGGGAATGCGTGAATGAAGGGAATGAATGAATGAAGGGAACGAATGAACGAAGGGAATGAATGATTGAAGGGAATGTAAGAATGAAGCGAATGAACGGATGAAGGAAACGAATGAATGAAGGGAATGAATGAATGAAGGGAATGAAGGGAATGAAGGGAATGAAGAGAATGAGGGGAATAAATGAATGAAAGGAATGTACGAATGAATGGGAATGTATGAATGAAGGGAAGGAATGAATGAATGAAGGGAACGAATGCATGAAGGGAATGAATGAATGAAGGGAATGTATGAATGAAGGGAACGAATGAGCGAAGGGGATGAATGAACGAAGGGAATGAATGATTGAAGGGAATGTAATTATGAAGGGAATGTATAAATGATTTGAGTGGATGAAGGGAATGAATGAACGAGGGGAATGAATGATTGAAGGGAATGTAGGAATGAAGCGAATGAACGGATGAAGGAAACGAATGAATGAAGGGAATGAAGTGAATGAAGGGAATGAAGAGAATGAGGGGAATAAATGAATGAAAGGAATGTGCGAATGAATGGGAATGTATGAATGAAGGGAACGAATGCATGAAAGGAATGAATGAATGAAGGGAATGTATGTATGAAGGGAATGGATGAATGAAGGGAATGAAGAGAATGAGGGAATAAATGAGTGAAAGGAATATACGAATGAATGGGAATGAATGAATGAAGGAAACGAATGAATAAAGGGAATGAATGAATGAAGGGAACGAATGAATGGAGGGAATGAATGAAGGGAACGAATGAATGAAGAGAATGAATGAATGAGGGGAATGAATGTATGAAGGGAATGAATGAATGGAGCGAACGAATGAATGGAGGGAATGAATTAATGAAGGGAACGAATGAATGGAGGGAATGAATGAAGGGAACGAATGAATGAAGAGAATGAATGAATGAGGGGAACGAATGAATGAAGGGAATGAATGAATGGAGCGAACGAATGAATGGAGGGAATGAATTAATGAAGGGAACGAATGAATGAAGAGAATGAATGTATGATGGGAATGAGTGAATGAAGGGAATGAATGAATGAAGGGAACGAATGAACGAAGGGAATGAATGATTGAAGTGAATGTAAAAAGGCGAATGAACGGATGAAGGAAACGAATGAATGAAGGGAATGAATGGATGAAGGTAATGAAGGGAATGAAGGGAATGAAGAGAATGAGGGGAATAAATGAATGAAAGGAATGTACGAATGAATGGGAATGTATGAATGAAGGGAAGGAATGAATGAATGAAGGGAATGAATGCATGAAGGGAATGAATGAATGAAGGGAATGTATGAATGAAGGGAATGGATGGATGAAGCGAATGAACGGATGAAGGAAACGAATGAATAAAGGGAATGAATGAATGAAGGGAATGAAGGGAATGAAGGGAATGAAGGGAATGAAGAGAATGAGGGGAATAAATGAATGAAAGGAATGTACGAATGAATGGGAATGTATGAATGAAGGGAACGAATGAATGAATGAAGGGAACAAATGCATGAAGGGAATGAATGAATGAAGGGAATGTATGAACGAAGGGAATGGATGAATGAATGGAATGAAGAGAATGAGGGAATAAATGAATGAAAGGAATATACGAATGAATGGGAATGAATAAATGAAAGGAATGAATTGAATGAAAGGAATGAGGGGAATGAATGAATGATGGGAATGAGTGAATGAAGGGAATGAATGAATGAAGGCAACGAATGAACGAAGGGAATGAATGATTGAAGGGAATATAAGAATGAAGCGAATGAACGGATGAAGGAAACGAATGAATGAAGGGAATGAATGAATGAAGGGAATGAAGGGAATGAAGAGAATGAGGGGAATAAATGAATGAAAGGAATGTACGAATGAATGGGAATGTATGAATGAAGGGAAGGAATGAATGAATGAAGGGAACGAATGCATGAAGGGAATGAATGAACGAGGGGAATGAATGATTGAAGGGAATGTAAGAATGAAGCGAATGAACGGATGAAGGAAACGAATGAATGAAGGGAATGAAGTGAATGAAGGGAATGAAGAGAATGAGGGGAATAAATGAATGAAAGGAATGTGCGAATGAATGGGAATGTATGAATGAAGGGAACGAATGCATGAAAGGAATGAATGAATGAAGGGAATGTATGTATGAAGGGAATGGATGAATGAAGGGAATGAAGAGAATGAGGGAATAAATGAGTGAAAGGAATATACGAATGAATGGGAATGAATGAATGAAGGGAACGAATGAATGGAGGGAATGAATGAAGGGAAAGAATGAATGAAGAGAATGAATGAATGAGGGGAATGAATGAATGAAGGGAATGAATGAATGGAGCGAACGAATGAATGGAGGGAATGAATTAATGAAGGGAACGAATGAATGAAGAGAATGAATGAATGAAGGGAATGAATGAATGAGGGGAATGAATGAATGATGGGAATGCGTGAATGAAGGGAATGAATGAATGAAGGGAACGAATGAACGAAGGGAATGAATGATTGAAGGGAATGTAAGAATGAAGCGAATGAACGGATGAAGGAAACGAATGAATGAAGGGAATGAATGAATGAAGGGAATGAAGGGAATGAAGGGAATGAAGAGAATGAGGGGAATAAATGAATGAAAGGAATGTACGAATGAATGGGAATGTATGAATGAAGGGAAGGAATGAATGAATGAAGGGAACGAATGCATGAAGGGAATGAATGAATGAAGGGAATGTATGAATGAAGGGAACGAATGAGCGAAGGGGATGAATGAACGAAGGGAATGAATGATTGAAGGGAATGTAATTATGAAGGGAATGTATAAATGATTTGAGTGGATGAAGGGAATGAATGAACGAGGGGAATGAATGATTGAAGGGAATGTAAGAATGAAGCGAATGAACGGATGAAGGAAACGAATGAATGAAGGGAATGAAGTGAATGAAGGGAATGAAGAGAATGAGGGGAATAAATGAATGAAAGGAATGTGCGAATGAATGGGAATGTATGAATGAAGGGAACGAATGAATGAATGAAGGGAATGAATGCATGAAGGGAATGAAGAGAATGAGGGGAATAAATGAATGAAAGGAATGTACGAATGAATGGGAATGTATGAATGAAGGGAATGGATGAATGAATGGAATGAAGAGAATGAGGGAATAAATGAATGAAAGGAATATACGAATGAATGGGAATGAATGAATGAAGGAAACGAATGAATAAAGGGAATGAATGAATGAAGGGAACGAATGAATGGAGGGAATGAATGAAGGGAACGAATGAATGAAGAGAATGAATGAATGAGGGGAATGAATGAATGAAGGGACTGAATGAATGGAGCGAACGAATGAATGGAGGGAATGAATTAATGAAGGGAACGAATGAATGAAGAGAATGAATGAATGATGGGAATGAGTGAATGAAGGGAATGAATGAATGAAGGGAACGAATGAACGAAGGGAATGAATGATTGAAGTGAATGTAAAAAGGCGAATGAAGGGATGAAGGAAACGAATGAATGAAGGGAATGAATGGATGAAGGTAATGAAGGGAATGAAGGGAATGAAGAGAATGAGGGGAATAAATGAATGAAAGGAATGTACGAATGAATGGGAATGTATGAATGAAGGGAACGAATGAATGAATGAAGGGAATGAATGCATGAAGGGAATGAAGAGAATGAGGGGAATAAATGAATGAAAGGAATGTACGAATGAATGGGAATGTATGAATGAAGGGAACGAATGAATGAATGAAGGGAACAAATGCATGAAGGGAATGAAGGAATGAAGGGAATGTATGAACGAAGGAAATGGATGAATGAATGGAATGAAGAGAATGAGGGAATAAATGAATGAAAGGAATATACGAATGAATGGGAATGAATAAATGAAGGGAATGAATTGAATGAAAGGAATGAGGGGAATGAATGAATGATGGGAATGAGTGAATGAAGGGAATGAATGAATGAAGGGAACGAATGAACGAAGGGAATGAATGATTGAAGGGAATGTAAGAATGAAGCGAATGAACGGGTGAAGGAAACGAATGAATGAAGGGAATGAATGTACGAAGGGAATGAATGAATGAAGGGAATGTATGAACGAAGGGAACGGATGAATGAATGGAATGAAGAGAATGAGGGAATAAATGAATGAAAGGAATATACGAATGAATGGGAATGAATGAACGAAGGTAATGAATGAATGAATGAAGGGAACGAATGCATGAAGGGAATGAATGAATGAAGGGAATGAATGAATGAAGGGAATGAAGAGAATGAGGGGAATGGATGAATGAAAGGAACATAAGAATGAATGGGACTGTACGAATGAAGGGAACGAATGAATGGAGGGAATGGATGAATGAATGAAGGGAATGTATGAATGAAGTGAGTGAAAGAATGAAGGTGATATATGAATGAAGGAAATGAATAAATGAAGGGAATGAATTGAATGAATGGAATGAGGGGAATGAATGAATGATGGGAATGAGTGAATGAAGGGAACGAATGAACGATGGGGATGAATGTACGAAGGGAATGAATGATTGAAGGGAATGTAATAATGAAGGGAATGTATGAATGATTTGAGTGAATGAAGGGAATGAATGAACGAAGGGAATGAATGAATGAAGGGAATGTATGAACGAAGGGAATGGATGAATGAATGGAATGAAAGAATGAGGGAATAAATGAATGAAAGGAATATACGAATGAATGGGAATGAATGAATGAAGGGAATGAATGAATGGAGGGAACGAATGAATGGAGGGAATGAATTAATGAAGGGAACGAATGAATGAAGGGAATGAATGAATGAAGGGAATGAATGAATGGAGCGAACGAATGAATGGAGGGAATGAATGAATGAAGGGAACGAATGAAAGAAGGGAATGAATGATTGAAGTGAATGTAAAAAGGCGAATGAACGGATGAAGGAAACGAATGAATGAAGGGAATGAATGGATGAAGGTAATGAAGGGAATGAAGGGAATGAATAGAATGAGGGGAATAAATAAATGAAAGGAATGTACGAATGAATGGGAATGTATGAATGAAGGGAACGAATGAATGAATGAAGGGAATGAATGCATGAAGGGAATGAATGAATGAAGGGAATGTATGAATGAAGGGAATGGATGGATGAAGCGAATGAACGGATGAAGGAAACGAATGAATAAAGGGAATGAATGAATGAAGGGAATGAAGGGAATGAAGGGAATGAAGAGAATGAGGGGAATAAATGAATGAAAGGAATGTACGAATGAATGGGAATGTATGAATGAAGGGAACAAATGCATGAAGGGAATGAATGAATGAAGGGAATGTATGAACGAAGGGAATGGATGAATGAATGGAATGAAGAGAATGAGGGAATAAATGAATGAAAGGAATGTACGAATGAATGGGAATGTATGAATGAAGGGAAGGAATGAATGAATGAAGGGAACGAATGAATGAAGGGAATGAATGAATGAAGGGAATGTATGAATGAAGGGAACGAATGAGCGAAGGGGATGAATGAACGAAGGGAATGAATGATTGAAGGGAATGTAATTATGAAGGGAATGTATAAATGATTTGAGTGGATGAAGGGAATGAATGAACGAGGGGAATGAATGATTGAAGGGAATGTAAGAATGAAGCGAATGAACGGATGAAGGAAACGAATGAATGAAGGGAATGAAGTGAATGAAGGGAATGAAGAGAATGAGGGGAATAAATGAATGAAAGGAATGTGCGAATGAATGGGAATGTATGAATGAAGGGAACGAATGCATGAAAGGAATGAATGAATGAAGGGAATGTACGAATGAATGGGAATGTATGAATGAAGGGAATGGATGAATGAGTGGAATGAAGAGAATGAGGGAATAAATGAATGAAAGGAATATACGAATGAATGAGAATGAATAAATGAAGGGAATGAATTGAATGAAAGGAATGAGGGGAATGAATGAATGATGGGAATGATTGAATGAAGGGAATGAATGAATGAAGGGAATGAATGAATGGAGCGAACGAATGAATGGAGGGAATGAATTAATGAAGGGAACGAATGAATGAAGAGAATGAATGAATGATGGGAATGAGTGAATGTAGGGAATGAATGAATGGAGGGAACGAATGAACGAAGGGGATGAATGAACGAAGGGAATGAATGATTGAAGGGAATGTAAGAATGAAGCGAATGAACGGATGAAGGAAACGAATGAATGAAGGGAATGAGTGAATGAAGGGAATGAAGTGAATGAAGGGAATGAAGAGAATGAGGGAAATAAATGAATGAAAGGAATGTGCGAATGAATGGGAATGTATGAATGAAGGGAACGGATGAATGAATGAAGGGAACGAATGCATGAAAGGAATGAATGAATGAAGGGAATGTATGTATGAAGGGAATGGATGAATGAAGGGAATGAAGAGAATGAGGGAATAAATGAATGAAAGGAATATACGAATGAATGGGAATGAATGAATGAAGGAAACGAATGAATAAAGGGAATGAATGAATGAAGGGAACGAATGAATGGAGGGAATGAATGAAGGGAACGAATGAATGAAGAGAATGAATGAATGAGGGGAATGAATGAATGAAGGGAATGAATGAATGGAGCGAACGAATGAATGGAGGGAATGAATTAATGAAGGGAACGAATGAATGAAGAGAATGAATGAATGATGGGAATGAGTGAATGAAGGGAATGAATGAATGAAGGGAACGAATGAACGAAGGGAATGAATGATTGAAGTGAATGTAAAAAGGCGATTGAAGGGATGAAGGAAACGAATGAATGAAGGGAATGAATGGATGAAGGTAATGAAGGGAATGAAGGGAATGAAGAGAATGAGGGGAATAAATGAATGAAAGGAATGTACGAATGAATGGGAATGTATGAATGAAGGGAACGAATGAATGAATGAAGGGAATGAATGCATGAAGGGAATGAAGAGAATGAGGGGAATAAATGAATGAAAGGAATGTACGAATGAATGGGAATGTATGAATGAAGGGAACGAATGAATGAATGAAGGGAACAAATGCATGAAGGGAATGAAGGAATGAAGGGAATGTATGAACGAAGGAAATGGATGAATGAATGGAATGAAGAGAATGAGGGAATAAATGAATGAAAGGAATATACGAATGAATGGGAATGAATGAATGAAGGAAACGAATGAATAAAGGGAATGAATGAATGAAGGGAACGAATGAATGGAGGGAATGAATGAAGGGAACGAATGAATGAAGAGAATGAATGAATGAGGGGAATGAATGAATGAAGGGAATGAATGAATGGAGCGAACGAATGAATGGAGGGAATGAATTAATGAAGGGAACGAATGAATGAAGAGAATGAATGAATGATGGGAATGAGTGAATGAAGGGAATGAATGAATGAAGGGAACGAATGAACGAAGGGAATGAATGATTGAAGTGAATGTAAAAAGGCGAATGAAGGGATGAAGGAAACGAATGAATGAAGGGAATGAATGGATGAAGGTAATGAAGGGAATGAAGGGAATGAAGAGAATGAGGGGAATAAATGAATGAAAGGAATGTACGAATGAATGGGAATGTATGAATGAAGGGAACGAATGAATGAATGAAGGGAATGAATGCATGAAGGGAATGAAGAGAATGAGGGGAATAAATGAATGAAAGGAATGTACGAATGAATGGGAATGTATGAATGAAGGGAACGAATGAATGAATGAAGGGAACAAATGCATGAAGGGAATGAAGGAATGAAGGGAATGTATGAACGAAGGAAATGGATGAATGAATGGAATGAAGAGAATGAGGGAATAAATGAATGAAAGGAATATACGAATGAATGGGAATGAATAAATGAAGGGAATGAATTGAATGAAAGGAATGAGGGGAATGAATGAATGATGGGAATGAGTGAATGAAGGGAATGAATGAATGAAGGGAACGAATGAACGAAGGGAATGAATGATTGAAGGGAATGTAAGAATGAAGCGAATGAACGGGTGAAGGAAACGAATGAATGAAGGGAATGAATGTACGAAGGGAATGAATGAATGAAGGGAATGTATGAACGAAGGGAACGGATGAATGAATGGAATGAAGAGAATGAGGGAATAAATGAATGAAAGGAATATACGAATGAATGGGAATGAATGAACGAAGGTAATGAATGAATGAATGAAGGGAACGAATGCATGAAGGGAATGAATGAATGAAGGGAATGAATGAATGAAGGGAATGAAGAGAATGAGGGGAATGGATGAATGAAAGGAACATAAGAATGAATGGGACTGTACGAATGAAGGGAACGAATGAATGGAGGGAATGGATGAATGAATGAAGGGAATGTATGAATGAAGTGAGTGAATGAATGAAGGTGATATATGAATGAAGGAAATGAATAAATGAAGGGAATGAATTGAATGAATGGAATGAGGGGAATGAATGAATGATGGGAATGAGTGAATGAAGGGAACGAATGAACGATGGGGATGAATGTACGAAGGGAATGAATGATTGAAGGGAATGTAATAATGAAGGGAATGTATGAATGATTTGAGTGAATGAAGGGAATGAATGAACGAAGGGAATGAATGAATGAAGGGAATGTATGAACGAAGGGAATGGATGAATGAATGGAATGAAAGAATGAGGGAATAAATGAATGAAAGGAATATACGAATGAATGGGAATGAATGAATGAAGGGAATGAATGAATGGAGGGAACGAATGAATGGAGGGAATGAATTAATGAAGGGAACGAATGAATGAAGGGAATGAATGAATGAAGGGAATGAATGAATGGAGCGAACGAATGAATGGAGGGAATGAATGAATGAAGGGAACGAATGAAAGAAGGGAATGAATGATTGAAGTGAATGTAAAAAGGCGAATGAACGGATGAAGGAAACGAATGAATGAAGGGAATGAATGGATGAAGGTAATGAAGGGAATGAAGGGAATGAATAGAATGAGGGGAATAAATGAATGAAAGGAATGTACGAATGAATGGGAATGTATGAATGAAGGGAACGAATGAATGAATGAAGGGAATGAATGCATGAAGGGAATGAATGAATGAAGGGAATGTATGAATGAAGGGAATGGATGGATGAAGCGAATGAACGGATGAAGGAAACGAATGAATAAAGGGAATGAATGAATGAAGGGAATGAAGGGAATGAAGGGAATGAAGGGAATGAAGAGAATGAGGGGAATAAATGAATGAAAGGAATGTACGAATGAATGGGAATGTATGAATGAAGGGAATAAATGCATGAAGGGAATGAATGAATGAAGGGAATGTATGAACGAAGGGAATGGATGAATGAATGGAATGAAGAGAATGAGGGAATAAATGAATGAAAGGAATGTACGAATGAATGGGAATGTATGAATGAAGGGAAGGAATGAATGAATGAAGGGAACGAATGAATGAAGGGAATGAATGAATGAAGGGAATGTATGAATGAAGGGAACGAATGAGCGAAGGGGATGAATGAACGAAGGGAATGAATGATTGAAGGGAATGTAATTATGAAGGGAATGTATAAATGATTTGAGTGGATGAAGGGAATGAATGAACGAGGGGAATGAATGATTGAAGGGAATGTAAGAATGAAGCGAATGAACGGATGAAGGAAACGAATGAATGAAGGGAATGAAGTGAATGAAGGGAATGAAGAGAATGAGGGGAATAAATGAATGAAAGGAATGTGCGAATGAATGGGAATGTATGAATGAAGGGAACGAATGCATGAAAGGAATGAATGAATGAAGGGAATGTACGAATGAATGGGAATGTATGAATGAAGGGAATGGATGAATGAGTGGAATGAAGAGAATGAGGGAATAAATGAATGAAAGGAATATACGAATGAATGGGAATGAATAAATGAAGGGAATGAATTGAATGAAAGGAATGAGGGGAATGAATGAATGATGGGAATGATTGAATGAAGGGAATGAATGAATGAAGGGAATGAATGAATGGAGCGAACGAATGAATGGAGGGAATGAATTAATGAAGGGAACGAATGAATGAAGAGAATGAATGAATGATGGGAATGAGTGAATGTAGGGAATGAATGAATGGAGGGAACGAATGAACGAAGGGGATGAATGAACGAAGGGAATGAATGATTGAAGGGAATGTAAGAATGAAGCGAATGAACGGATTAAGGAAACGAATGAATGAAGGGAATGAGTGAATGAAGGGAATGAAGTGAATGAAGGGAATGAAGAGAATGAGGGAAATAAATGAATGAAAGGAATGTGCGAATGAATGGGAATGTATGAATGAAGGGAACGGATGAATGAATGAAGGGAACGAATGCATGAAAGGAATGAATGAATGAAGGGAATGTATGTATGAAGGGAATGGATGAATGAAGGGAATGAAGAGAATGAGGGAATAAATGAATGAAAGGAATATACGAATGAATGGGAATGAATGAATGAAGGAAACGAATGAATAAAGGGAATGAATGAATGAAGGGAACGAATGAATGGAGGGAATGAATGAAGGGAACGAATGAATGAAGAGAATGAATGAATGAGGGGAATGAATGAATGAAGGGAATGAATGAATGGAGCGAACGAATGAATGGAGGGAATGAATTAATGAAGGGAACGAATGAATGAAGAGAATGAATGAATGATGGGAATGAGTGAATGAAGGGAATGAATGAATGAAGGGAACGAATGAACGAAGGGAATGAATGATTGAAGTGAATGTAAAAAGGCGATTAAAGGGCTGAAGGAAACGAATGAATGAAGGGAATGAATGGATGAAGGTAATGAAGGGAATGAAGGGAATGAAGAGAATGAGGGGAATAAATGAATGAAAGGAATGTACGAATGAATGGGAATGTATGAATGAAGGGAAAGAATGAATGAATGAAGGGAATGAATGCATGAAGGGAATGAAGAGAATGAGGGGAATAAATGAATGAAAGGAATGTACGAATGAATGGGAATGTATGAATGAAGGGAACGAATGAATGAATGAAGGGAACAAATGCATGAAGGGAATGAAGGAATGAAGGGAATGTATGAACGAAGGAAATGGATGAATGAATGGAATGAAGAGAATGAGGGAATAAATGAATGAAAGGAATATACGAATGAATGGGAATGAATATGTTTTTTCGTAAAATTCCTACGACGTTTTACTGAGATAGGAAATATTTAGGGTTGTGTTGAAAAATGAATTGGATTCACGAATATGGAAAATGTAACTATTTAATGTGAACGAAAAAATGAAATTGTATGAATTACTGAGTACCGCGAGATTATGATGTTTCCCGGGTTAGACGAGATTATTATGTTTCCCGATTAGAAGAGAGTATAATGTTTCTCTTTCGAAGTTGTTGAAGTATCTATCTGTACGTCGAGACGTTTCCGTACAGGAAAAGTATGTATTTCCACCTCTTTGCCCAATCAGTCATTTTAAAAACCAATAGAAATTAGGCACCACTGAGCTATCCCTACTTCCTTGCGTCCGAAACGCGATTCGTAGGAAGTAGGAAGTGTCAGTGGAAGTGGAAAACGTAGCTATATGTTTTTAGCGAATTTTGATGGAGTTTCCGTAGGGTATACGTGCCGATTACCTGACGGGTATGACGAACACCAGGGTCAGTTTGGCGACCCTTCGGAAACTCATGTTTATGGCACGGGCAATTGGCCGCTGAGGACTTCAAAAAATCTAAAATATTCTAACTGTCGGATTAAGTAATAAACTGACTCTCAAAAACGGTCTTGTTAATTTGCGTGCAATAAACATGCTGGCAATTTGTAGTTTGGGTACTGTCCCTGGTACAAACTGCCAGCCATCTGGAACTTGTAAAAATGTAAAATAAAATAAATCTAAAAGATTATATTTCGTGCCTATGCTACGAAACATCCTCCCCCCGTTGAGAGGAATGCGATCAACCTATTTGCTAAATTATAAATGGTGACACAATATAAAAAACTATGCTAAATATGTTGCATAATAGATGAAGCTACGTTCATACAGTTTCGGTGTTATAAGTATGGTTAATATATCAAAACATATGTAAATAAGATGGTGATAAGATGATACAATGTACAAGTATAAATGAATATGAAAGTATACAGATGATGACGTTAAACTACTATACAGATCTCTAAGTAGAGTCAAAATTATACGCGTGAATAAGAAAAATGACACTAATACAAATAAAAGTAATGATAATAACAATAAGAATAATAATAATGAAATAATGTACACAAATTCACACGCAACCATATATACAACAGGATTGAAATCACGAACACTATGTAGTTCATAAATGTAACTGAGTTCGACTACTTTTTGGCAGTGTGTAATTCAACCTGATTGATGTCATCTTCTTCTGGTAATTGGGGTAAGGGCACGAGACGTTTCACAGCCCGGTCCAACGTGCAGGTGGCGGTTTTAATTGTCACCGCACGCACGATGCCGTCAGATCCGGGGTGAACCTTAAGCACTCTGCCCAGTGGCCAGTGCATGGGGGGAATGTTGTCGTCTCTGATGAGGACAATCGTACCCTCCTTGATGTCGTGGCTGCCCTTGCTCCATTTGCTGCGCCTGGTCAGCTCGTTGAGGTACTCCCGGTGCCAACGATTCCAAAAGTGTCTTTTCACTTTTTGAATATGTTGCCACGTCGATAGCCTGTTTGACGGAGTATCGGCAAAGTCTCGGTCGCGTAAGCTAGTTAGTGCTTCGCCGATAAGGAAGTGGCCGGGAGTTAGGGCTGAAAGGTCGTTCGGGTCGGATGATAGAGGAGTGAGGGGTCGGGAATTCAAAATGGACTCAATCTGTACAATTAGAGTATTAAATTCCTCAAAGGTAAACAGCTCACTGCCTACGACGCGTATAAGATGATGTTTAAAAGCCTTCACGGCAGCCTCCCACAATCCGCCAAAATGTGGCGCGCGAGGTGGGATAAATTTCCAAACGATGGATTTTTCTGCGAGAAAAGCAGTCACCTTTTGTTGATGGTCGTCCGAACGAATTAACTCGCGAAGCTCCTTTAATTCATTATTGGCTCCGACAAAATTGGTACCGTTATCGGAATACAAATTCATACAAAATCCGCGCCTCGCTATAAATCGCTTGAGCGCTGCAATAAATGACTCGGTGGTAAGGTCACTTACAAGCTCTAAATGTACCGCTTTCACTGCTAGGCAAACGAAGACCGCTACGTATACCTTTATTTTTACACGATTTCGATATTTCCTTTCTTTTATATAAAAGGGACCGCAATAGTCTACACCGACGTGCGTAAAGGGTCGAGACTCGGTGACTCTCGCCTCAGGTAAGTCACCCATTACGTAGTGTACGGGCGGTGGCCGGGCTCGTAAACAACGCGTGCAGGACCTTAGAGCCTTCCAGACTTGGTTGCGTCCGTCAATGGGCCAATACCTGCGTCTAACTGAATGAAGCGTATTTTGGACGCCAGTGTGTAATTGAGCTCGGTGCTCGGCTTGAATGATCAGTGTTGTCACCCGTGACTTCGGTAATATTATGGGGTGTCGCTGCGGAAAGGGCATAATCGAGTGTTTTAGCCGGCCTCCGACTCGCAAAATACCGTCTTTGTCGAGGAAAGGAGATAAACATTGTAATTTCCCTCCGATTTCGCTATTATTATGTGCTAGATGCCGCAGCTCCTTAGCAAAATGTGCTTGTTGGAGGAGCCTGATGATAACGTCATAGGCCTTTTTTATCTCTGGAGCGGTGAGACTTCCTTTTACGGTGTTCTTCTTCCTCCATCGCAGACAATATGCAATGATCCGTTGCATTCGTCCCCAATTGGAATACTTATCCAGTATGCTGTCATCTGTAGTTGTTGCGATCAAACAAGTAGTTGTTCGTTGCTCTGGCATTACATCACCGAGTGGTGACAGTTTTGGGTTTGGCCACGAAGCTTCCTCCTTACGGAGCCATTCTGGTCCTTGTTGCCAGATGGACGGTTTAAGAAACTCCTCCGGATACTGGCCACGCGAGATGAGGTCTGCGGGATTGTCTGACGTAGATACGTGCCGCCAATCCGCGACCTTGGTTTTTTCTTGAATCTCCGATATTCTGTTTGCCACAAACGTCTTCAGAATATGTGGAGATGTGTGCAGCCAGTGGAGAACAACGATGGAGTCGGTCCAAAGAACGGTACGGTTGATCTGAATGTGGAGGGCCTTTTTCGCGGTGGTTAGTAGCGATGTCAACAATAAGGCTCCACATAATTCAAGTCTGGGAATCGATTGAGACTTTAACGGAGCTACCTTTGACTTTGCGAAGAGGAGTTCTACGTGTATTTGGCCATGATTATCGGTTGACCTGATATAGACGCATGCACCGTAGGCTCTTTCGCTCGCGTCGCAGAATCCGTGCAATTCTGTTACCGTCGGCGTATGAAGGATGGTTTTCCTTGGGAACACAGTATTGTTGAGTAACGGTAACTGTTTATAGAATTGAGTCCATTCTGTGTGAACGCTCAGTGGTAGCGTCTCATCCCAATCGAGCTTAATCGTCCAAACTTTTTGTAAAAAGATTTTAGCGGTGATGATTACGGGTCCTAAAAGGCCGAGGGGATCGTAAATCTTCGCGATTTCCGAAGCAATGAAACGTTTAGTTACGCGCAACGTAGTGGATTGTACCTTGACTTCGTATGATATTGTGTCGTTAACGGAATTCCAGAAGATTCCCAATGTTTTTAAATTTGGTGAATCACCAAGATGTAACTTTATATTCTTATCTTGCTCTGGAAGGTCCCGCAGAATTGCCTTGTGATTGGCTGCCCATTGCCTTATGTTTAAGCCCGCCAAGCTCAGCAATTTTGTTAATTGCTCTCGTAACGCGCGTGCTTCTTTGATGGATGATGCCCCAGTGAGTGCGTCGTCCACGTAGAAATCGCGGGTAAGAATCTTTGCGGCTTCCGGAAAACGATGACCTTCGTCCTTGGCCAATTGTGAGAGACACCGTATTGATAGATAGGGTGCTGCAGATAATCCAAACGTGACGCGCTGTAATTCGTACGTTTAGATTTCGCCATCATTGTCGCGCCAAAGTATACGCTGGTACTTCCTGTCTTCTGGTCGAACGACAAACTGCCTGTACATTTTCTCTATGTCACCAGTGATGACGTACTGGTGAAGTCGGAAACGGAGAAGAATGTACAGTAGGTCATCTTGGAGTTTCGGTCCGACGTAAAGAGCGTCATTGAGAGATACTCCGGTGTTGGTGACTGCGGAGCCGTCGAAAACTACGCGTAATTTCGTCGTCTCGCTCGTTGTCTTAGTCACCCCGTGATGTGGTAGATAATATCCTCTTGCGTCTGTGTCTTCCGATACCTTTACCATATGTCCTAATTCAAGATATTCGTTCATTACCGCTTGATAATTATCTTTCAACGCTGCGTTGTTCCGAAGCCTCTTCTCTAATGATGCTAGCCGTCTTTGCGCCTGAGATTTTGATTCCCCCAGCTGCCTTATTTTATCGTTGAAAGGCAGTGCTACGACGTACCGGCCGTCAGCCCTTCGTGAGACATGCTGCTGAAAATGCGCTTCGCAGTATTTGTCCGCGTCCGAAAGTATTCGACGTTGAGGCCCCTCCTCAATCTCCCAGAACCGCGAAATGTCGGATTGCAACGTGTTCGTTGCATGACACAAGGCGCCGTGACCTTGTGCGGGAGATGGTGGGCTCCCCCCGATAACCCATCCTAGCCTCGTCTTCTGCAGGTAGAGATCGGGTTCATCGAGAGAGGATAGGCTAATTTGACCGACACACAACATCGACAAAGCGACCCCGGAACCGAAGAGCAGGTCAATCGGTGCAGGTCGATGAAAATCAGGATCCGCTAATTTTATATTCTGCGGAATCTTAATTTTGGACCGGTCAAAGGGTTGATCCGGAATATGTTGCGCTATTTTAGGTATCGTAAGGAATGTCAAGGTTCGCTGGTATGCGTTGACCCTTGATTTTATGGTGGCTCTAACTTGATTCTTCGCGATCGTTGTCATCGCGTTGAGGGCGCCTACCGGAATGGAGCATTCCTTCTTCGGGATTTTTAACCGTTCAACGAGATTTTCCGTGATAAAGTTGGCCGTCGCGCCCGTGTCGATTAAGGCTCGAGCGTTGACTGGACGTTGAGTATTGTCCAAAATGCCGACTTGAGCGGTGACGAGTAAATCATTGTTCATGGTGTCGATAGTGAACGCGTCGAAACGGTTTACATCCTTCGGGCCCTCAGATCGTTTTTGTCAAGCATCCGATTCTCCCTCGTCGATCGATGAAGTTCCGCGCCGCGACGTTGACGTTTCGCCTGGTCGATCCGGGATTGATTTAGGACGATGAATCAAGGTGTGATGCTGTTGTTTGCAGATCCGACAAGAACTTTTCTTGCAAACTTCAGGGTTGTGATCTGCTCGTAAACAATTCTCGCAAAGCGAGGCTCTCTTGGCAGCTGCAATCCGTGCGTCAATCGAGAGCGAATGAAACTTCTCGCAGCTCCAGATCCCGTGTAACCCGTGACAAATCGCGCATCTTGGAGGGTTCGCGGAAGTCGCGGATGTAGCGGAAATCGCGGTAGACGCGGCAGTTTTTGTCGGGTCTATCCTCCGTAATTGATCGCGTTGTCGTTTGGGACCGTTAACGATGGCGGAAGTTGCAAAAGCCTGAGCCCGCGTCGCGTATTTATGACTCGTTTTCGCGGGTGGAGCATAGGATGTCTGCTTAGGTAACGACGGTTTCTGCTGAACCGACGGCAGACAATTTGCACGTTTCTCGAGGAAATCGAGTAGGCTTTGATATGACGGCATTTGCTTGTCCTTTAACGAAACCTCGAATTGCCACGCGGAGTCGACGCTGATCTTTGATAAGATTATGGAAACTAAGATGCAATCCCACGAAGAAGTGTCGATGTTTAAATTTTTCAAAGACCTGAGATTTTGACGAATCGTGTCTACCAATTCCCCTAACGCTTCTGGTGTATCTCGCGAAAGCTTCGGAAATGATAGTATGGCGTCGCAATGTTTTAAGAGTATGCGCCGCTTACAGTCAAATTTCTCTTTAAGGAGGTCGATCGCGTCGGCGTAATTCGCGTCTGTAGTACTAAGCGACTGGATACATGCTGCAGCCCTTCCCGTCAGCGTCGACCTTAAGTATTGCAACTTCTGTACGGGCGTAAGATCGGCGTTTTGGTCGATCATGGAGTAAAAACTGTCGAAGTACGACGTCCAGTTTTCGATATTTCCGTCGAAAGTCGGGAGTCGCATTTCCGGTAATTTAATTGCCATCGGGGCTGCTACGGATGGTAATGAAGAATCCGTGGTATTTCTTCTCGGAATCGCGGATGACTGACTTCCCTCGATCAATTGGTTCGCCTGCGCGACCGCGGCTATGTAACGGCCATGATATTCGTACCGACGCGGACTCTCGGAATCATCTAATTCTTCTAATTCAAATTGAACGGCTTCAAAACGCTCCCAAATAAGATGCATACTATCTAAGTGCGCTCGCAAAAGCCCTATGTCACGCTTATCGGATCTCTGCATTTTGTCCATAATTTTTTCAAACGTGGTAATGTGACCCACGATATTGCCACGCTTACGTCGTAGTGCAGTGGCATGAATACCTTGTGAGGCAGATTGATTCGCGGCATCGTCAGAGGATTTAGCCATGATGGGAAAGAGTTAAGGATATCGGCGAAAAACTAAAAAGCCTACCTTTATGATGTGGAGACCTGAAGTTCTTAATGGAGATACTGTATCCGCGTGAGGATGGTCCTAAGCGATGAAATCGTTGCCCCTTTAGTTGATCTGCGGGCTGCTATGGTCCACAGACTGCACGGCTGTCCTCCTGTCCAATTGTCCGACGGCAGGGATGTCCTCAGATGCAGGATGGTACAGGAACGATGCGTTGTAAATGTGGTGACACCAAGCTGTTGCACCACTTGCACCACGTTTTTAATGTTAAATGTTGTTTAACCACAACTGCACTAACGTAAATTGTGCGAACTTTCACTTATTGCCGGATATTATCCGGCTCGAAGGACCAAATGTTTTTTCGTAAAATTCCTACGACGTTTTACTGAAAATGTAACTATTTAATGTGAACGAAAAAATGAAATTGTATGAATTACTGAGTACCGCGAGATTATGATGTTTCCCGGGTTAGACGAGATTATTATGTTTCCCGATTAGAAGAGAGTATAATGTTTCTCTTGCGAAGTTGTTGAAGTATCTATCTGTACGTCGAGACGTTTCCGTACAGGAAAAGTATGTATTTCCACCTCTTTGCCCAATCAGTCATTTTAAAAACCAATAGAAATTAGGCACCACTGACCTATCCCTACTTCCTTGCGTCCGAAACGCGATTCGTAGGAAGTAGGAAGTGTCAGTGGAAGTGGAAAACGTAGCTATATGTTTTTAGCGAATTTTGATGGAGTTTCCGTAGGGTATACGTGCCGATTACCTGACGGGTATGACGAACACCAGGGTCAGTTTGGCGACCCTTCGGAAACTCATGTTTATGGCACGGGCAATTGGCCGCTGAGGACTTCAAAAAATCTAAAATATTCTAACTGTCGGATTAAGTAATAAACTGACTCTCAAAAACGGTCTTGTTAATTTGCGTGCAATAAACATGCTGGCAATTTGTAGTTTGGGTACTGTCCCTGGTACAAACTGCCAGCCATCTGGAACTTGTAAAAATGTAAAATAAAATAAATCTAAAAGATTATATTTCGTGCCTATGCTACGAAACAGAATAAATGAAAGGAATGAATTGAATGAAAGGAATGAGGGGAATGAATGAATGATGGGAATGAGTGAATGAAGGGAATGAATGAATGAAGGGAACGAATGAACGAAGGGAATGAATGATTGAAGGGAATGTAAGAATGAAGCGAATGAACGGATGAAGGAAACGAATGAATGAAGGGAATGAATGAATGAAGGGAATGAAGGGAATGAAGAGAATGAGGGGAATAAATGAATGAAAGGAATGTACGAATGAATGGGAATGTAT
This sequence comes from Megachile leachella, assembly GCA_963576845.1. NCBI lineage: Eukaryota > Metazoa > Arthropoda > Insecta > Hymenoptera > Megachilidae > Megachile > Megachile leachella. The sequence continues at coordinate 26,572,712 of OY756250.1, read as the reverse complement.
GAATGAAGGGAAGGAATGAATGAATGAAGGGAACGAATGCATGAAGGGAATGAATGAATGAAGGGAATGTATGAATGAAGGGAACGAATGAGCGAAGGGGATGAATGAACGAAGGGAATGAATGATTGAAGGGAATGTAATTATGAAGGGAATGTATAAATGATTTGAGTGGATGAAGGGAATGAATGAACGAGGGGAATGAATGATTGAAGGGAATGTAAGAATGAAGCGAATGAACGGATGAAGGAAACGAATGAATGAAGGGAATGAAGTGAATGAAGGGAATGTGTGAACGAAGGGAATGGATGAATGAATGGAATGAAGAGAATGAGGGAAGAAACGAATGAAAGGAATATACGAATGAATGGGAATGAATGAATGAAGGGAATGAATGAATGGAGGGAACGAATGAATGGAGGGAATGAATTCATGAAGGGAACGAATGAATGAAGGGAATGAATGAATGAAGGGAATGAAGAGAATGAGGGGAATAAATGAATGAAAGGAATGTACGAATGATTGGGAATGTATGAATGAATGGAACAAATGCATGAAGGGAATGAATGAATGAAGGGAATGTATGAACGAAGGGAATGGATGAATGAATGGATTGAAGAGAATGAGGGAATAAATGAATGAAAGGAATATACGAATGAATGGGAATGAATGAATGAAGGGAATGAAGAGAATGAGGGGAATGAATGAATGAAAGGAATGTACGAATGAATGGGAATGTATGAATGAAGGGAACGAATGAATGGTGGGAATGGATGAATGAATGAATGAAGGGAATGAATAAATGAAGGGAATGAATTGAATGAATGGAATGAGGGGAATGAATGAATGATGGGAATGAGTGAATGAAGGGAATGTATGAATGAAGGGAATGAATGTACGAAGGGAATGAATGAATGAAGGGAATGTATGAACGAAGGGAACGGATGAATGAATGGAATGAAGAGAATGAGGGAATAAATGAATGAAAGGAATATACGAATGAATGGGAATGAATGAATGAAGGTAATGAATGAATGAATGAAGGGAACGAATGCATGAAGGGAATGAATGAATGAAGGGAATGAATGAATGAAGGGAATGAAGAGAATGAGGGGAATGGATGAATGAAAGGAACATAAGAATGAATGGGAATGTACGAATGAAGGGAACGAATGAATGGAGGGAATGGATGAATGTACGAAGGGAATGAATGATTGAAGGGAATGTAATAATGAAGGGAATGTATGAATGATTTGAGTGAATGAAGGGAATGAATGAACGAAGGGAATGAATGAATGAAGGGAATGTATGAACGAAGGGAATGGATGAATGAATGGAATGAAGAGAATGAGGGAATAAATGAATGAAAGGAATATACGAATGAATGGGAATGAATGAATGAAGGGAATGAATGAATGGAGGGAACGAATGAATGGAGGGAATGAATTAATGAAGGGAACGAATGAATGAAGGGAATGAATGAATGAAGGGAATGAAGAGAATGAGGGGAATAAATGAATGAAAGGAATGTGCGAATGAATGGGAATGTATGAATGAAGGGAACGAATGCATGAAAGGAATGAATGAATGAAGGGAATGTATGTATGAAGGGAATGGATGAATGAAGGGAATGAATGAATGGAGGGAATGAATGAAGGGAACGAATGAATGAAGAGAATGAATGAATGAGGGGAATGAATGAATGAAGGGAATGAATGAATGGAGCGAACGAATGAATGGAGGGAATGAATGAATTAAGGGAACGAATGAACGAAGGGAATGAATGATTGAAGTGAATGTAAAAAGGCGAATGAACGGATGAAGGAAACGAATGAATGAAGGGAATGAATGGATGAAGGTAATGAAGGGAATGAAGGGAATGAATAGAATGAGGGGAATAAATGAATGAAAGGAATGTACGAATGAATGGGAATGTATGAATGAAGGGAACGAATGAATGAATGAAGGGAATGAATGCATGAAGGGAATGAATGAATGAAGGGAATGTATGAATGAAGGGAATGGATGGATGAAGCGAATGAACGGATGAAGGAAACGAATGAATAAAGGGAATGAATGAATGAAGGGAATGAAGGGAATGAAGAGAATGAGGGGAATAAATGAATGAAAGGAATGTACGAATGAATGGGAATGTATGAATGAAGGGAAGGAATGAATGAATGAAGGGAACAAATGCATGAAGGGAATGAATGAATGAAGGGAATGTATGAACGAAGGGAATGGATGAATGAATGGAATGAAGAGAATGAGGGAATAAATGAATGAAAGGAATATACGAATGAATGGGAATGAATAAATGAAGGGAATGAATTGAATGAAAGGAATGAGGGGAATGAATGAATGATGGGAATGAGTGAATGAAGGGAATGAATGAATGAAGGGAACGAATGAACGAAGGGAATGAATGATTGAAGGGAATGTAAGAATGAAGCGAATGAACGGGTGAAGGAAACTAATGAATGAAGGGAATGTATGAACGAAGGGAATGGATGAATGAATGGAATGAAGAGAATGAGGGAATAAATGAATGAAAGGAATGTGCGAATGAATGGGAATGTATGAATGAAGGGAACGAATGAATGAATGAAGAGAACAAATGCATGAATGGAATGAATGAATGAAGGGAATGTATGAACGAAGGGAATGGATGAATGAATGGAATGAAGAGAATGAGGGAAGAAATGAATGAAAGGAATATACGAATGAATGGGAATGAATGAATGAAGGGAATGAATGAATGGAGGGGACGAATGAATGGAGGGAATAAATTCATGAAGGGAACGAATGAATGAAGGGAATGAATGAATGAAGGGAATGAAGAGAATGAGGGGAATAAATGAATGAAAGGAATGTACGAATGAATGGGAATGTATGAATGAAGGGAACAAATGCATGAAGGGAATGAATGAATGAAGGGAATGTATGAACGAAGGGAATGGATGATTGAATGGATTGAAGAGAATGAGGGAATAAATGAATGAAAGGAATATACGAATGAATGGGAATGAATGAATGGAGGGAACGAATGAATGGAGGGAATGAATTAATGAAGGGAACGAATGAATGTAGGGAATGAATGAATGAAGGGAATGAAGAGAATGAGGGGAATGAATGAATGAAAGGAATGTACGAATGAATAGGAATGTATGAATGAAGGGAACGAATGAATGGAGGGAATGGATGAATGAATGAGTGAAGGTAATGTATGAATGGAGGGAATGAATAAATGTAGGGAATGAATTGAATGAAAGGATTGAGGGGAATGAATGAATGATGGGAATGAGTGAATGAAGGGAATGAATGAATGAAGGGAACGAATGAACGAAGGGGATGAATGAACGAAGGGAATGAATGATTGAAGGGAATGTAATTATGAAGGGAATGTATAAATGATTTGAGTGGATGAAGGGAATGAATGAACGAGGGGAATGAATGATTGAAGGGAATGTAAGAATGAAGCGAATGAACGGATGAAGGAAACGAATGAATGAAGGGAATGAAGTGAATGAAGGGAATGAAGAGAATGAGGGGAATAAATGAATGAAAGGAATGTGCGAATGAATGGGAATGTATGAATGAAGGGAACGAATGCATGAAAGGAATGAATGAAGGGAATGTATGTATGAAGGGAATGGATGAATGAAGGGAATGAAGAGAATGAGGGAATAAATGAGTGAAAGGAATATACGAATGAATGGGAATGAATGAATGAAGGGAACGAATGAATGGAGGGAATGAATGAAGGGAACGAATGAATGAAGAAAATGAATGAATGAGGGGAATGAATGAATGAAGGGAATGAATGAATGGAGCGAACGAATGAATGGAGGGAATGAATTAATGAAGGGAACGAATGAATGAAGAGAATGAATGAATGAAGAGAATGAATGAATGAGGGGAATGAATGAATGAAGGAAACGAATGAATGAAGGGAATGAATGGATGAAGGTAATGAAGGGAATGAAGGGAATGAAGAGAATGAGGGGAATAAATGAATGAAAGGAATGTACGAATGAATGGGAATGTATGAATGAAGGGAATGGATGAATGAATGGAATGAAGAGAATGAGGGAATAAATGAATGAAAGGAATATACGAATGAATGGGAATGAATAAATGAAGGGAATGAATTGAATGAAAGGAATGAGGGGAATGAATGAATGATGGGAATGATTGAATGAAGGGAATGAATGAATGAAGGGAATGAAGGGAATGAAGGGAATGAAGAGAATGAGGGGAATAAATGAATGAAAGGAATGTACGAATGAATGGGAATGTATGAATGAAGGGAAGGAATGAATGAATGAAGGGAACGAATGCATGAAGGGAATGAATGAATGGAGGGAATGTATGAATGAAGGGAATGGATGGATGAAGCGAATGAACGGATGAAGGAAACGAATGAATAAAGGGAATGAGTGAATGAAGGGAATGAAGGGAATGAATGGAATGAAGAGAATGAGGGAATGAATTGAATGAAAGGAATGAGGGGAATGAATGAATGATGGGAATGATTGAATGAAAGGAATGAATGAATGAATGAAGGGAATGAAGGGAATGAAGGGAATGAAGAGAATGAGGGGAATAAATGAATGAAAGGAATGTACGAATGAATGGGAATGTATGAATGAAGGGAAGGAATGAATGAATGAAGGGAACGAATGCATGAAGGGAATGAATGAATGAAGGGAATGTATGAATGAAGGGAATGGATGGATGAAGCGAATGAACGGATGAAGGAAACGAATGAATAAAGGGAATGAGTGAATGAAGGGAATGAAGAGAATGAAGGGAATGAAGAGAATGAGGGGAATAAATGAATGAAAGGAATTTACGAATGAATGGGAATGTATGAATGAAGGAAACGAATGAATGAATGAAGGGAACAAATGCATGAAGGGAATGAATGAATGAAGGGAATGTATGAACGAAGGGAACGGATGAATGAATGGAATGAAGAGAATGAGGGAATAAATGAATGAAAGGAATATACGAATGAATTGGAATGAATGAATGAAGGGAATGAATGAATGAATGAAGGGAACGAATGCATGAAGGGAATGAATGAATGAAGGGAATGAAGAGAATGAGGGGAATGAATGAATGAAAGGAACATAACAATGAATGGGAATGTACGAATGAAGGGAATGAATGAATGGAGGGAATGGATGAATGAATGAAGGGAATGTATGAATGAAGTGAGTGAATGAATGAAGGTGATATATGAATGAAGGAAATGAATAAATGAAGGGAATGAATTGAATGAATGGAATGAGGGGAATGAATGAATGATGGGACGAGTGAATGAAGGGAATGAATGAATGAAGGGAACGAATGAACCAAGGGGATGAATGAACGAAGGGAATGAATGATTGAAGGGAATGTATGAACGAAGGGAATGTATGAACGAAGGGAATGGATGAATGAATGGAATGAAGAGAATGAGGGAATAAATGAATGAAAGGAATATACGAATGAATGGGAATGAATGAATGAAGGGAATGAATGAATGGAGGGAACGAATGAATGGAGGGAATGAATTAATGAAGGGAACGAATGAATGAAGGGAATGAATGAATGAAGGGAATGAAGAGAATGAGGGGAATGAATGAATGAAAGGAATGTACGAATGAATAGGAATGTATGAATGAAGGGAACGAATGAATGGAGGGAATGGATGAATGAATGAGTGAAGGTAATGTATGAATGGAGGGAATGAATAAATGAAGGGAATGAATTGAATGAAAGGAATGAGGGGAATGAATGAATGATGGGAATGAGTGAGTGAAGGGAATGAATGAGTGAAGGGAACGAATGAACGAAGGGAATGAATGAATGAAGGGAATGAATGAATGAATGAAGGGAACGAATGCATGAAGGGAATGAATGAATGAAGGAAATGAATGAATGAAGGGAATGAAGAGAATGAGGGGAATGAATGAATGAAAGGAACATAAGAATGAATGGGAATGTACGAATGAAGGGAACGAGTGAATGGAGGGAATGGATGAATGAATGAAGGGAATGTATGAATGAAGTGAGTGAATGAATGAAGGTGATATATGAATGAAGGAAATGAATAAATGAAGGGAATGAATTGACTGAATGGAATGAGGGGAATGAATGAATGATTGGACGAGTGAATGAAGGGAATGAATGAATGAAGGGAACGAATGAACGAAGGGGATGAATGAACGAAGGGAATGAATGATTGAAGGGAATGTAATAATGAAGGGAATGTATAAATGATTTGAGTGAATGAAGGGAATGAATGAACGTAGGGAATGAATGATTGAAGTGAATGTAAAAAGGCGAATGAACGGATGAAGGAAATGAATGAATGAAGGGAATGAATGGATGAAGGTAATGAAGGGAATGAAGGGAATGAAGAGAATGAGGGGAATAAATGAATGAAAGGAATCTACGAATGAATGGGAATGTATGAATGAAGGGAACGAATGAATGAATGAAGGGAATGAATGCATGAAGGGAATGAAGAGAATGAGGGAATAAATGAATGAAAGGAATATACGAATGAATGGGAATGAATAAATGAAGGGAATGAATTGAATGAAAGGAATAAGGGGAATGAATGAATGATGGGAATGAGTGAATGAAGGGAATGAATGAATGAAGGGAACGAATGAACGAAGGGAATGAATGATTGAAGGGAATGTAAGAATGAAGCGAATGAACGGATGAAGGAAACGAATGAATGAAGGGAATGAATGAATGAAGGGAATGAAGGGAATGAAGGGAATGAAGAGAATGAGGGGAATAAATGAATGAAAGGAATGTACGAATGAATGGGAATGTATGAATGAAGGGAACGAATGAATGAATGAAGGGAACAAATGCATGAAGGGAATGAATGAATGAAGGGAATGTATGAACGAAGGGAACGGATGAATGAATGGAATGAAGAGAATGAGGGAATAAATGAATGAAAGGAATATACGAATGAATGGGAATGAATGAATGAAGGAAACGAATGAATGAATGAAGGGAACAAATGCATGAAGGGAATGAATGAATGAAGGGAATGTATGAACGAAGGGAACGGATGAATGAATGGAATGAAGAGAATGAGGGAATAAATGAATGAAAGGAATATACGAATGAATGGGAATGAATGAATGAAGGGAATGAATGAATGAATGAAGGGAACGAATGCATGAAGGGAATGAATGAATGAAGGGAATGAAGAGAATGAGGGGAATGAATGAATGAAAGGAACATAACAATGAATGGGAATGTACGAATGAAGGGAACGAATGAATGGAGGGAATGGATGAATGAATGAAGGGAATGTATGAATGAAGTGACTGAATGAATGTAGGTGATATATGAATGAAGGAAATGAATAAATGAAGGGAATGAATTGAATGAATGGAATGAGGGGAATGAATGAATGATGGGACGAGTGAATGAAGGGAATGAATGAATGGAGGGAACGAATGAATGGAGGGAATGAATTAATGAAGGGAACGAATGAATGAAGAGAATGAATGAATGAAGAGAATGAATGAATGAGGGGAATGAATGAATGAAGGAAACGAATGAATGAAGGGAATGAATGGATGAAGGTAATGAAGGGAATGAAGGGAATGAAGAGAATGAGGGGAATAAATGAATGAAAGGAATGTACGAATGAATGGGAATGTATGAATGAAGGGAAGGAATGAATGAATGAAGGGAACGAATGCATGAAGGGAATGAATGAATGAAGGGAATGTATGAATGAAGGGAATGGATGGATGAAGCGAATGAACGGATGAAGGAAACGAATGAATAAAGGGAATGAGTGAATGAAGGGAATGAAGGGAATGAAGGGAATGAAGAGAATGAGGGGAATAAATGAATGAAAGGAATGTACGAATGAATGGGAATGTATGAATGAAGGAAACGAATGAATGAATGAAGGGAACAAATGCATGAAGGGAATGAATGAATGAAGGGAATGTATGAACGAAGGGAACGGATGAATGAATGGAATGAAGAGAATGAGGGAATAAATGAATGAAAGGAATATACGAATGAAGGGAATGAATGAATGAATGAAGGGAACGAATGCATGAAGGGAATGAATGAATGAAGGGAATGAAGAGAATGAGGGGAATGAATGAATGAAAGGAACATAACAATGAATGGGAATGTACGAATGAAGGGAACGAATGAATGGAGGGAATGGATGAATGAATGAAGGGAATGTATGAATGAAGTGAGTGAATGAATGAAGGTGATATATGAATGAAGGAAATGAACAAATGAAGGGAATGAATTGAATGAATGGAATGAGGGGAATGAATGAATGATGGGACGAGTGAATGAAGGGAATGAATGAATGAAGGGAACGAATGAACGAAGGGGATGAATGAACGAAGGGAATGAATGATTGAAGGGAATGTATGAACGAAGGGAATGTATGAACGAAGGGAATGGATGAATGAATGGAATGAAGAGAATGAGGGAATAAATGAATGAAAGGAATATACGAATGAATGGGAATGAATGAATGAAGGGAATGAAGAGAATGAGGGGAATGAATGAATGAAAGGAATGTACGAATGAATAGGAATGTATGAATGAAGGGAACGAATGAATGGAGGGAATGGATGAATGAATGAGTGAAGGTAATGTATGAATGGAGGGAATGAATAAATGAAGGGAATGAATTGAATGAAAGGAATGACGGGAATGAATGAATGATGGGAATGAGTGAGTGAAGGGAATGAATGAGTGAAGGGAACGAATGAACGAAGGGAATGAATGAATGAAGGGAATGAATGAATGAATGAAGGGAACGAATGCATGAAGGGAATGAATGAATGAAGGAAATGAATGAATGAAGGGAATGAAGAGAATGAGGGGAATGAATGAATGAAAGGAACATAAGAATGAATGGGAATGAACGAATGAAGGGAACGAATGAATGGAGGGAATGGATGAATGAATGAAGGGAATGTATGAATGAAGTGAGTGAATGAATGAAGGTGATATATGAATGAAGGAAATGAATAAATGAAGGGAATGAATTGAATGAATGGAATGAGGGGAATGAATAAATGATTGGACGAGTGAATGAAGGGAATGAATGAATGAAGGGAACGAATGAACGGAGGGGATGAATGAACGAAGGGAATGACTGATTGAAGGGAATGAATGAACGTAGGGAATGAATGATTGAAGTGAATGTAAAAAGGCGAATGAACGGATGAAGGAAACGAATGAATGAAGGGAATGAATGGATGAAGGTAATGAAGGGAATGAAGGGAATGAAGAGAATGAGGGGAATATATGAATGAAAGGAAACTACGAATGAATGGGAATGTATGAATGAAGGGAACGAATGAATGAATGAAGGGAATGAATGCATGAAGGGAATGAAGAGAATGAGGGGAATAAATGAATGAAAGGAATGTACGAATGAATAGGAATGTATGAATGAAGGGAACGAATGAATGAATGAAGGGAACAAATGCATGAAGGGAATGAATGAATGAAGGGAATGTATGAACGAAGGGAATGGATGAATGAAGGGAATGAAGAGAATGAGGGGAATAAATGAATGAAAGGAATATACGAATGAATGGGAATGAATGAATGAAGGGAATGAATGAATGGAGGGAACGAATGAATGGAGGGAATGAACTAATGAAGGGAACGAATGAATGAAGAGAATGAATGAATGAAGAGAATGAATGAATGAGGGGAATGAATGAATGAAGGAAACGAATGAATGAAGGGAATGAATGGATGAAGGTAATGAAGGGAATGAAGGGAATGAAGAGAATGAGGGGAATAAATGAATGAAAGGAATGTACGAATGAATGGGAATGTATGAATGAAGGGAAGGAATGAATGAATGAAGGGAACGAATGCATGAAGGGAATGAATGAATGAAGGGAATGTATGAATGAAGGGAATGGATGGATGAAGCGAATGAACGGATGAAGGAAACGAATGAATAAAGGGAATGAGTGAATGAAGGGAATGAAGGGAATGAAGGGAATGAAGAGAATGAGGGGAATAAATGAATGAAAGGAATGTACGAATGAATGGGAATGTATGAATGAAGGAAACGAATGAATGAATGAAGGGAACAAATGCATGAAGGGAATGAATGAATGAAGGGAATGTATGAACGAAGGGAACGGATGAATGAATGGAATGAAGAGAATGAGGGAATAAATGAATGAAAGGAATATACGAATGAAGGGAATGAATGAATGAATGAAGGGAACGAATGCATGAAGGGAATGAATGAATGAAGGGAATGAAGAGAATGAGGGGAATGAATGAATGAAAGGAACATAACAATGAATGGGAATGTACGAATGAAGGGAACGAATGAATGGAGGGAATGGATGAATGAATGAAGGGAATGTATGAATGAAGTGAGTGAATGAATGAAGGTGATATATGAATGAAGGAAATGAATAAATGAAGGGAATGAATTGAATGAATGGAATGAGGGGAATGAATGAATGATGGGACGAGTGAATGAAGGGAATGAATGAATGAAGGGAACGAATGAACGAAGGGGATGAATGAACGAACGGAATGAATGATTGAAGGGAATGTATGAACGAAGGGAATGTATGAACGAAGGGAATGGATGAATGAATGGAATGAAGAGAATGAGGGAATAAATGAATGAAAGGAATATACGAATGAATGGGAATGAATGAATGAAGGGAATGAATGAATGGAGGGAACGAATGAATGGAGGGAATGAATTAATGAAGGGTACGAATGAATGAAGGGAATGAATGAATGAAGGGAATGAAGAGAATGAGGGGAATGAATGAATGAAAGGAATGTACGAATGAATAGGAATGTATGAATGAAGGGAACGAATGAATGGAGGGAATGGATGAATGAATGAGTGAAGGTAATGTATGAATGGAGGGAATGAATAAATGAAGGGAATGAATTGAATGAAAGGAATGACGGGAATGAATGAATGATGGGAATGAGTGAGTGAAGGGAATGAATGAGTGAAGGGAACGAATGAACGAAGGGAATGAATGAATGAAGGGAATGAATGAATGAATGAAGGGAACGAATGCATGAAGGGAATGAATGAATGAAGGAAATGAATGAATGAAGGGAATGAAGAGAATGAGGGGAATGAATGAATGAAAGGAACATAAGAATGAATGGGAATGAACGAATGAAGGGAACGAATGAATGGAGGGAATGGAAGAATGAATGAAGGGAATGTATGAATGAAGTGAGTGAATGAATGAAGGTGATATATAAATGAAGGAAATGAATAAATGAAGGGAATGAATTGAATGAATGGAATGAGGGGAATGAATGAATGATTGGACGAGTGAATGAAGGGAATGAATGAATGAAGGGAACGAATGAACGGAGGGGATGAATGAACGAAGGGAATGACTGATTGAAGGGAATGTAATAATGAAGGGAATGTATAAATGATTTGAGTGAATGAAGGGAATGAATGAACGTAGGGAATGAATGATTGAAGTGAATGTAAAAAGGCGAATGAACGGATGAAGGAAACGAATGAATGAAGGGAATGAATGGATGAAGGTAATGAAGGGAATGAAGGGAATGAAGAGAATGAGGGGAATATATGAATGAAAGGAAACTACGAATGAATGGGAATGTATGAATGAAGGGAACGAATGAATGCATGAAGGGAATGAATGCATGAAGGGAATGAAGAGAATGAGGGGAATAAATGAATGAAAGGAATGTACGAATGAATAGGAATGTATGAATGAAGGGAACGAATGAATGAATGAAGGGAACAAATGCATGAAGGGAATGAATGAATGAAGGGAATGTATGAACGAAGGGAATGGATGAATGAATGGAATGAAGAGAATGAGGGAATAAATGAATGAAAGGAATATACGAATGAATGGGAATGTATGAATGAAGGGAACAAATGCATGAAGGGAATGAATGAATGAAGGGAATGTATGAACGAAGGGAATGGATGAATGAATGGATTGAAGAGAATGAGGGAATAAATGAATGAAAGGAATATACGAATGAATGGGAATGAATGAATGAAGGGAATGAATGAATGGAGGGAACGAATGAATGGAGGGAATGAATTAATGAAGGGAACGAATGAATGAAGGGAATGAATGAATGAAGGGAATGAAGAGAATGAGGGGAATGAATGAATGAAAGGAATGTACGAATGAATAGGAATGTATGAATGAAGGGAACGAATGAATGGAGGGAATGGATGAATGAATGAGTGAAGGTAATGTATGAATGGAGGGAATGAATAAATGTAGGGAATGAATTGAATGAAAGGATTGAGGGGAATGAATGAATGATGGGAATGAGTGAATGAAGGGAATGAATGAATGAAGGGAATGAATGAATGGAGCGAACGACTGAATGGAGGGAATGAATTAATGAAGGGAACGAATGAATGAAGAGAATGAATGAATGAAAAGAATGAATGAATGAGGGGAATGAATGAATGAAGGAAACGAATGAATGAAGGGAATGAATGGATGAAGGTAATGAAGGGAATGAAGGGAATGAAGAGAATGAGGGGAATAAATGAATGAAAGGAATGTACGAATGAATGGGAATGTATGAATGAAGGGAATGGATGAATGAATGGAATGAAGAGAATGAGGGAATAAATGAATGAAAGGAATATACGAATGAATGGGAATGAATAAATGAAGGGAATGAATTGAATGAAAGGAATGAGGGGAATGAATGAATGATGGGAATGATTGAATGTAGGGAATGAATGAATGAAGGGAATGAATGAATGGAGCGAACGAATGAATGGAGGGAATGAATTAATGAAGGGAACGAATGAATGAAGAGAATGAATGAATGATGGGAATGAGTGAATGTAGGGAATGAATGAATGAAGGGAACGAATGAACGAAGGGGATGAATGAACGAAGGGAATGAATGATTGAAGGGAATGTAAGAATGAAGCGAATGAACGGATGAAGGAAACGAATGAATGAAGGGAATGAGTGAATGAAGGGAATGAAGTGAATGAAGGGAATGAAGAGAATGAGGGAAATAAATGAATGAAAGGAATGTGCGAATGAATGGGAATGTATGAATGAAGGGAACGGATGAATGAATGAAGGGAACGAATGCATGAAAGGAATGAATGAATGAAGGGAATGTATGTATGAAGGGAATGGATGAATGAAGGGAATGAAGAGAATGAGGGAATAAATGAATGAAAGGAATATACGAATGAATGGGAATGAATGAATGAAGGAAACGAATAAATAAAGGGAATGAATGAATGAAGGGAACGAATGAATGGAGGGAATGAATGAAGGGAACGAATGAATGAAGAAAATGAATGAATGAGGGGAATGAATGAATGAAGGGAATGAATGAATGGAGCGAACGAATGAATGGAGGGAATGAATTAATGAAGGGAACGAATGAATGAAGAGAATGAATGAATGAAGAGAATGAATGAATGAGGGGAATGAATGAATGAAGGAAACGAATGAATGAAGGGAATGAATGGATGAAGGAAATGAATGAATGAAGGGAATGAAGAGAATGAGGGGAATGAATGAATGAAAGGAACATAAGAATGAATGGGAATGAACGAATGAAGGGAACGAATGAATGGAGGGAATGGATGAATGAATGAAGGGAATGTATGAACGAAGGGAATGGATGAATGAATGGAATGAAGAGAATGAGGGAATAAATGAATGAAAGGAATATACGAATGAATGGGAATGTATGAATGAAGGGAACAAATGCATGAAGGGAATGAATGAATGAAGGGAATGTATGAACGAAGGGAATGGATGAATGAATGGATTGAAGAGAATGAGGGAATAAATGAATGAAAGGAATATACGAATGAATGGGAATGAATGAATGAAGGGAATGAATGAATGGAGGGAACGAATGAATGGAGGGAATGAATTAATGAAGGGAACGAATGAATGAAGGGAATGAATGAATGAAGGGAATGAAGAGAATGAGGGGAATGAATGAATGAAAGGAATGTACGAATGAATAGGAATGTATGAATGAAGGGAACGAATGAATGGAGGGAATGGATGAATGAATGAGTGAAGGTAATGTATGAATGGAGGGAATGAATAAATGTAGGGAATGAATTGAATGAAAGGATTGAGGGGAACGAATGAATGATGGGAATGAGTGAATGAAGGGAATGAATGAATGAAGGGAACGAATGAACGAAGGGGATGAATGAACGAAGGGAATGAATGATTGAAGGGAATGTAATTATGAAGGGAATGTATAAATGATTTGAGTGGATGAAGGGAATGAATGAACGAGGGGAATGAATGATTGAAGGGAATGTAAGAATGAAGCGAATGAACGGATGAAGGAAACGAATGAATGAAGGGAATGAAGTGAATGAAGGGAATGAAGAGAATGAGGGGAATAAATGAATGAAAGGAATGTGCGAATGAATGGGAATGTATGAATGAAGGGAACGAATGCATGAAAGGAATGAATGAATGAAGGGAATGTATGTATGAAGGGAATGGATGAATGAAGGGAATGAAGAGAATGAGGGAATAAATGAGTGAAAGGAATATACGAATGAATGGGAACCAATGAATGAAGGGAACGAATGAATGGAGGGAATGAATGAATGAAGGGAATGAATGAATGGAGCGAACGAATGAATGGAGGGAATGAATTAATGAAGGGAACGAATGAATGAAGAGAATGAATGAATGAAGAGAATGAATGAATGAGGGGAATGAATGAATGAAGGAAACGAATGAATGAAGGGAATGAATGGATGAAGGTAATGAAGGGAATGAAGGGAATGAAGAGAATGAGGGGAATAAATGAATGAAAGGAATGTACGAATGAATGGGAATGTATGAATGAAGGGAATGGATGAATGAATGGAATGAAGAGAATGAGGGAATAAATGAATGAAAGGAATATACGAATGAATGGGAATGAATAAATGAAGGGAATGATTTGAATGAAAGGAATGAGGGGAATGAATGAATGATGGGAATGATTGAATGAAGGGAATGAATGAATGAAGGGAATGAAGGGAATGAAGGGAATGAAGAGAATGAGGGGAATAAATGAATGAAAGGAATGTACGAATGAATGGGAATGTATGAATGAAGGGAAGGAATGAATGAATGAAGGGGACGAATGCATGAAGGGAATGAATGAATGAAGGGAATGTATGAATGAAGGGAATGGATGGATGAAGCGAATGAACGGATGAAGGAAACGAATAAATAAAGGGAATGAGTGAATGAAGGGAATGAAGGGAATGAAGGGAATGAAGAGAATGAGGGGAATAAATGAATGAAAGGAATGTACGAATGAATGGGAATGTATGAATGAAGGAAACGAATGAATGAATGAAGGGAACAAATGCATGAAGGGAATGAATGAATGAAGGGAATGTATGAACGAAGGGAACGGATGAATGAATGGAAGGAAGAGAATGAGGGGAATAAATGAATGAAAGGAATGTACGAATGAATGGGAATGTATGAATGAAGGGAACGAATGAATGAATGAAGGGAATGAATGCATGAAGGGAATGAATGAATGAAGGGAATGTATGAATGAAGGGAATGGATGGATGAAGCGAATGAACGGATGAAGGAAACGAATGAATAAAGGGAATGAATGAATGAAGGGAATGAAGGGAATGAAGGGAATGAAGAGAATGAGGGGAATAAATGAATGAAAGGAATGTACGAATGAATGGGAATGTATGAATGAAGGGAACGAATGAATGAATGAAGGGAACAAATGCATGAAGAGAATGAATGAATGAAGGGAATGTATGAACGAAGGGAATGGATGAATGGATGGAATGAAGAGAATGAGGGAATAAATGAATGAAAGGAATATACGAATGAATGGGAATGAATGGATGAAGGAAACGAATGAATAAAGGGAATGAATGAATGAAGGGAACGAATAAATGGAGGGAATGAATGAAGGGAACGAATGAATGAAGAGAATGAATGAATGAGGGGAATGAATGAATGAAGGGAATGAATGAATGGAGCGAACGAATGAATGGAGGGAATGAATTAATGAAGGGAACGAATGAATGAAGAGAATGAATGAATGATGGGAATGAGTGAATGAAGGGAATGAATGAATGAAGGGAATGAATGAATGGAGCGAACGAATGAATGGAGGGAATGAATTAATGAAGGGAACGAATGAATGGAGGGAGCGAATGAAGGGAACGAATGAATGAAGCGAATGAATGAATGAGGGGAATGAATGAATGAAGGGAATGAATGAATGGAGCGAACGAATGAATGGAGGGAATGAATTAATGAAGGGAACGAATGAATGAAGAGAATGAATGAATGATGGGAATGAGTGAATGAAGGGAATGAATGAATGAAGGGAACGAATGAACGAAGGGAATGAATGATTGAAGTGAATGTAAAAAGGCGAATGAACGGATGAAGGAAATGAATGAATGAGGAGAATGAATGGATGAAGGTAATGAAGGGAATGAAGGGAATGAAGAGAATGAGGGGAATAAATGAATGAAAGGAATGTACGAATGAATGGGAATGTATGAATGAAGGGAACGAATGAATGAATGAAGGGAACAAATGCATGAAGGGAATGAATGAATGAAGGGAATGTATGAACGAAGGGAACGGATGAATGAATGGAATGAAGAGAATGAGGGAATAAATGAATGAAAGGAATATACGAATGAATGGGAATGAATGAATGAAGGGAATGAATGAATGAATGAAGGGAACGAATGCATGAAGGAAATGAATGAATGAAGGGAATGAAGGGAATGAAGGGAATGAGGGGAATAAATGAATGAAAGGAATGTGCGAATGAATGGGAATGTATGAATGAAGGGAACGAATGAATGAATGAAGGGAACAAATGCATGAAGGGAATGAATGAATGAAAGGAATGTATGAACGAAGGGAATGTATGAACGAAGGGAATGGATGAATGAATGGAATGAAGAGAATGAGGGAATAAATGAATGAAAGGAATATACAAATGAATGGGAATGAATGAATGAAGGGAATGAATGAATGGAGGGAACGAATGAATGGAGGGAATGAATTAATGAAGGGAACGAATGAATGAAGGGAATGTATGAACGAAGGGAACGGATGAATGAATGGAATGAAGAGAATGAGGGGAATAAATGAATGAAAGGAATGTGCGAATGAATGGGAATGTATGAATGAAGGGAACGAATGAATGAATGAAGGGAATGAATGAATGGATGGAACGAATGAATGGAGGGAATGAATTAATGAAGGGAACGAATGAATGAAGGGAATGAATGAATGAAGGGAATGAAGAGAATGAGGGGAATAAATGAATGAATGGAATGTGCGAATGAATGGGAATGTATGAATGAAAGGAACGAATGAATGAATGAAGGGAACGAATGCATGAAAGGAATGAATGAATGAAGGGAATGTATGTATGAAGGGAATGGATGAATGAAGGGAATGAAGAGAATGAGGGAATAAATGAATGAAAGGAATATACGAATGAATGGGAATGAATGAATGAAGGAAACGAATGAATAAAGGGAATGAATGAATGAAGGGAACGAATGAATGGAGGGAATGAATGAAGGGAACGAATGAATGAAGAGAATGAATGAATGAGGGGAATGAATGAATGAAGGGAATGAATGAATGGAGCGAACGAATGAATGGAGGGAATGAATGAATGAAGGGAACGAATGAACGAAGGGAATGAATGATTGAAGTGAATGTAAAAAGGCGAATGAACGGATGAAGGAAACGAATGAATGAAGGGAATGAATGGATGAAGGTAATGAAGGGAATGAAGGGAATGAAGAGAATGAGGGGAATAAATGAATGAAAGGAATGTACGAATGAATGGGAATGTATGAATGAAGGGAACGAATGAATGAATGAAGGGAATGAATGCATGAAGGGAATGAATGAATGAAGGGAATGTATGAATGAAGGGAATGGATGGATGAAGCGAATGAACGGATGAAGGAAACGAATGAATAAAGGGAATGAATGAATGAAGGGAATGAAGGGAATGAAGGGAATGAAGATAATGAGGGGAATAAATGAATGAAAGGAATGTACGAATGAATGGGAATGTATGAATGAAGGGAACGAATGAATGAATGAAGGGAACAAATGCATGAAGGGAATGAATGAATGAAGGGAATGTATGAACGAAGGGAATGGATGAATGAATGGAATGAAGAGAATGAGGGAATAAATGAATGAAAGGAATATACGAATGAATGGGAATGAATAAATGAAAGGAATGAATTGAATGAAAGGAATGAGGGGAATGAATGAATGATGGGAATGAATGAATGAAGGGAATGAATGAATAAGGGGAACGAATGAACGAAGGGAATGAATGATTGAAGGGAATGTAAGAATGAAGCGAATGAACGGATGAAGGAAACGAATGAATGAAGGGAATGAATGAACGAAGGGAATGAAGGGAATGAAGGGAATGAAGAGAATGAGGGGAATAAATGAATGAAAGGAATGTACGAATGAATGGGAATGTATGAATGAAGGGAAGGAATGAATGAATGAAGGGAACGGATGCATGAAGGGAATGAATGAATGAAGGGAATGTATGAATGAAGTGAGTGAATGAATGAAGGTGATATATGAATGAAGGAAATGAATAAATGAAGGGAATGAATTGAATGAATGGAATGAGGGGAATGAGTGAATAATGGGAATGAGTGAATGAAGGGAATGAATGAATGAAGGGAACGAATGAACGAAGGGGATGAATGAACGAAGGGAATGAATGATTGAAGGGAATGTAATAATGAAGGGAATGTATAAATGATTTGAGTGAATGAAGGGAATGAATGAATGAAGGGAATGAAGGATTGAAGGGAATGTAAGAATGAAGCGAATGAACGGATGAAGGAAACGAATGAATGAAGGGAATGAATGAATGAAGGGAATGAAGAGAATGAGGGGAATAAATGAATGAAAGGAATGAAAGGAATGAGGGGAATGAATAAATGATGGGAATGAGTGAATGAAGGGAATGAATGAATGAAGGGAACGAATGAACGAAGGGAATGAATGATTGAAGGGAATGTAAGAATGAAGCGAATGAACGGATGAAGGAAACGAATGAATGAATGAAGGGAATGAAGGGAATGAAGGGAATGAAGGGAATGAAGAGAATGAGGGGAATAAATGACTGAAAGGAATGTACGAATAAATGGGAATGTATGAATGAAGGGAAGTAATGAATGAATGAAGGGAACGAATGCATGAAGGGAATGAATGAATGAAGGGAATGTATGAATGAAGGGAATGGATGGATGAAGCGAATGAACGGATGAAGGAAACGAATGAATAAAGGGAGTGAATGAATGAAGGGAATGAAGGGAATGAAGGGAATGAAGAGAATGAGGGGAATAAATGAATGAAAGGAATGTACGAATGAATGGGAATGTATGTATGATTGGAACGAATGAATGAATGAAGGGAACAAATGCATGAAGGGAATGAATGAATGAAAGGAATGTATGAACGAAGGGAATGTATGAACGAAGAGAATGGATGAATGAATGGAATGAAGAGAATGAGGGAATAAATGAATGAAAGGAATATACGAATGAATGGGAATGAATGAATGAAGGGAATGAATGAATGGAGGGAACGAATGAATGGAGGGAATGAATTAATGAAGGGAACGAATGAATGAAGGGAATGAATGAATGAAGGGAATGAAGAGAATGAGGGGAATAAATGAATGAAAGGAATGTGCGAATGAATGGGAATGTATGAATGAAGGGAACGAATGAATGAATGAAGGGAACGAATGCATGAAAGGAATGAATGAATGAAGGGAATGTATGTATGAAGGGAATGGATGAATGAAGGGAATGAAGAGAATGAGGGAATAAATGAATGAAAGGAATATACGAATGAATGGGAATGAATGAATGAAGGAAACGAATGAATAAAGGGAATGAATGAATGAAGGGAACGAATGAATGGAGGGAATGAATGAAGGGAACGAATGAATGAAGAGAATGAATGAATGAGGGGAATGAATGAATGAAGGGAATGAATGAATGGAGCGAACGAATGAATGGAGGGAATGAATGAATGGAGGGAACGAATGAACGAAGGGAATGAATGATTGAAGTGAATGTAAAAAGGCGAATGAACGGATGAAGGAAATGAATGAATGAAGAGAATGAATGGATGAAGGTAATGAAGGGAATGAAGGGAATGAGGAGACTGAGGGGAATAAATGAATGAAAGGAATGTACGAATGAATGGGAATGTATGAATGAAGGGAACGAATGAATGAATGAAGGGGATGAATGCATGAAGGGAATGAATGAAGGGAACGAATGAATGAAGAGAATGAATGAATGAGGGGAATGAATGAATGAAGGGAATGAATGAATGGAGCGAACGAATGAATGGAGGGAATGAATGAATGAAGGGAACGAATGAACGAAGGGAATGAATGATTGAAGTGAATGTAAAAAGGCGAATGAACGGATGAAGGAAATGAATGAATGAAGAGAATGAATGGATGAAGGTAATGAAGGGAATGAAGGGAATGAGGAGACTGAGGGGAATAAATGAATGAAAGGAATGTACGAATGAATGGGAATGTATGAATGAAGGGAACGAATGAATGAATGAAGGGGATGAATGCATGAAGGGAATGAATGAATGAAGGGAATGTATGAATGAAGGGAATGGATGGATGAAGCGAATGAACGGATGAAAGAAACGAATGAATAAAAGGAATGAATGAATGAAGGGAATGAAGGGAATGAAGGGAATGAAGAGAATGAGGGGAATAAATGAATGAAAGGAATGTACGAATGAATGGGAATGTATGAATGAAGGGAACGAATGAATGAATGAAGGGAACAAATGCATGAAGGGAATGAATGAATGAAGGGAATGTATGAACGAAGGGAACGGATGAATGAATGGAATGAAGAGAATGAGGGAATAAATGAATGAAAGGAATATACGAATGGATGGGAATGAATGAATGAAGGGAATGAATGAATGAATGAAGGGAACGAATGCATGAAGGAAATGAATGAATGAAGGGAATGAAGGGAATGAAGGGAATGAAGAGAATGAGGGGAATAAATGAATGAAAGGAATGTGCGAATGAATGGGAATGTATGAATGAAGGGAACGAATGAATGAATGAAGGGAACAAATGCATGAAGGGAATGAATGAATGAAAGGAATGTATGAACGAAGGGAATGTATGAACGAAGGGAATGGATGAATGAATGGAATGAAGAGAATGAGGGAATAAATGAATGAAAGGAATATACGAATGAATGGGAATGAATGAATGAAGGAAACGAATGAATAAAGGGAATGAATGAATGAAGGGAACGAATGAATGGAGGGAATGAATGAAGGGAACGAATGAATGAAGAGAATGAATGAATGAGGGGAATGAATGAATGAAGGGAATGAATGAATGGAGCGAACGAATGAATGGAGGGAATGAATGAATGAAGGGAACGAATGAACGAAGGGAATGAATGATTGAAGTGAATGTAAAAAGGCGAATGAACGGATGAAGGAAACGAATGAATGAAGGGAATGAATGGATGAAGGTAATGAAGGGAATGAAGGGAATGAAGAGAATGAGGGGAATAAATGAATGAAAGGAATGTACGAATGAATGGGAATGTATGAATGAAGGGAACGAATGAATGAATGAAGGGAATGAATGCATGCAGGGAATGAATGAATGAAGGGAATGAAGGGAATGAAGATAATGAGGGGAATAAATGAATGAAAGGAATGTACGAATGAATGGGAATGTATGAATGAAGGGAACGAATGAATGAATGAAGGGAACAAATGCATGAAGGGAATGAATGAATGAAGGGAATGTATGAACGAAGGGAACGGATGAATGAATGGAATGAAGAGAATGAGGGAATAAATGAATGAAAGGAATATACGAATGAATGGGAATGAATAAATGAAAGGAATGAATTGAATGAAAGGAATGAGGGGAATGAATGAATGATGGGAATGAATGAATGAAGGGAATGAATGAATAAGGGGAACGAATGAACGAAGGGAATGAATGATTGAAGGGAATGTAAGAATGAAGCGAATGAACGGATGAAGGAAACGAATGAATGAAGGGAATGAATGAACGAAGGGAATGAAGGGAATGAAGGGAATGAAGAGAATGAGGGGAATAAATGAATGAAAGGAATGTACGAATGAATGGGAATGTATGAATGAAGGGAAGGAATGAATGAATGAAGGGAACGAATGCATGAAGGGAATGAATGAATGAAGGGAATGTATGAATGAAGAGAATGGATGGATGAAGCGAATGAACGGATGAAGGAAAGGAATGAATAAAGGGAATGAATGATAGAAGGGAATGAAGGGAATGAAGAGAATGAGGGGAATAAATGAATGAAAGGAATATACGAATGAATGGGAATGAATGAATGAAGGGAATGAATGAATGAATGAAGGGAACGAATGCATGAAGGGAATGAATGAATGAAGGGAATGAATGAATGAAGGGAATGAATGAATGAAGGGAATGAAGAGAATGAGGGGAATGAATGAATGAAAGGAACATAAGAATGAATGGGAATGTACGAATGAAGGGAACGAATGAATGGAGGGAATGGATGAATGAATGAAGGGAATGTATGAATGAAGTGAGTGAATGAATGAAGGTGATATATGAATGAAGGAAATGAATAAATGAAGGGAATGAATTGAATGAATAGAATGAGGGGAATGAATGAATAATGGGAATGAGTGAATGGAGGGAATGAATGAATGAAGGGAACGAATGAACGAAGGGGATGAATGAACGAAGGGAATGAATGATTGAAGGGAATGTAATAATGAAGGGAATGTATAAATGATTTGAGTGAATGAAGGGAATGAATGAATGAAGGGAATGAATGAATGAAGGGAATGAAGGATTGAAGGGAATGTAAGAATGAAGCGAATGAACGGATGAAGGAAACGAATGAATGAAGGGAATGAATGAATGAAGGGAATGAAGAGAATGAGGGGAATAAATGAATGAAAGGAATGTACGAATGAATGGGAATGTATGAATGAAGGGAACAAATGCATGAAGGGAATGAATGAATGAAGGGAATGTATGAACGAAGGGAACGGATGAATGAATGGATTGAAGAGAATGAGGGAATAAATGAATGAAAGGAATATACGAATGAATGGGAATGAATGAATGAAGGGAATGAATGAATGGAGGGAACGAATGAATGGAGGGAATGAATTAATGAATTGAACGAATGAATGAAGGGAATGAATGAATGAAGGGAATGAAGAGAATGAGGGGAATGAATGAATGAAAGGAATGTACGAATGAATAGGAATGTATGAACGAAGGGAACGAATGAATGGAGGGAATGGATGAATGAATTAGTGAATGTAATGTATGAATGGAGGGAATGAATAAATGAAGGGAATGAATGTGTGGAGGGAATGAATGAGCAAAGGCAATGAATGAATGAAGGGAATGACGGTAATGAGGGGAATGTATGAATGAAGCGAATGAGTGAATGCAAGGAATGGATGGAATGAAGGGAATGAAGGAAACGACGGGAATGAATGAATGAAGGAAATGAATGAATGAGGTGGATGAATGAATGAAGGGAACGAATGCATGAAGGGAATGAATGAATGAAGGGAATGAATGAATGAAGGGAATGAATGAATGAAGGGAATGAAGAGAATGAGGGGAATGAATGAATGAAAGGAACATAAGAATGAATGGGAATGTACGAATGAAGGGAACGAATGAATGGAGGGAATGGATGAATGAATGAAGGGAATGTATGAATGAAGTGAGTGAATGAATGAAGGTGATATATGAATGAAGGAAATGAATAAATGAAGGGAATGAATTGAATGAATGGAATGAGGGGAATGAGTGAATAATGGGAATGAGTGAATGAAGGGAATGAATGAATGAAGGGAACGAATGAACGAAGGGGATGAATGAACGAAGGGAATGAATGATTGAAGGGAATGTAATAATGAAGGGAATGTATAAATGATTTGAGTGAATGAAGGGAATGAATGAATGAAGGGAATGAAGGATTGAAGGGAATGTAAGAATGAAGCGAATGAACGGATGAAGGAAACGAATGAATGAAGGGAATGAATGAATGAAGGGAATGAAGAGAATGAGGGGAATAAATGAATGAAAGGAATGTACGAATGAATGGGAATGAATAAATGAAGGGAATGAATTGAATGAAAGGAATGAGGGGAATGAATAAATGATGGGAATGAGTGAATGAAGGGAATGAATGAGTGAAGGGAACGAATGAACGAAGGGAATGAATGATTGAAGGGAATGTAAGAATGAAGCGAATGAACGGATGAAGGAAACGAATGAATGAATGAAGGGAATGAAGGGAATGAAGGGAATGAAGGGAATGAAGAGAATGAGGGGAATAAATGACTGAAAGGAATGTACGAATAAATGGGAATGTATGAATGAAGGGAAGTAATGAATGAATGAAGGGAACGAATGCATGAAGGGAATGAATGAATGAAGGGAATGTATGAATGAAGGGAATGGATGGATGAAGCGAATGAACGGATGAAGGAAACGAATGAATAAAGGGAGTGAATGAATGAAGGGAATGAAGGGAATGAAGGGAATGAAGAGAATGAGGGGAATAAATGAATGAAAGGAATGTGCGAATGAATGGGAATGTATGAATGAAGGGAACGA
This sequence comes from Megachile leachella, assembly GCA_963576845.1. Classification (NCBI taxonomy): domain Eukaryota; kingdom Metazoa; phylum Arthropoda; class Insecta; order Hymenoptera; family Megachilidae; genus Megachile; species Megachile leachella. The sequence goes on along the minus strand of OY756250.1, from coordinate 26,547,926 downwards.
ATGAATGAATGAAGGGAACGAATGCATGAAAGGAATGAATGAATGAAGGGAATGTATGTATGAAGGGAATGGATGAATGAAGGGAATGAAGAGAATGAGGGAATAAATGAATGAAACGAATATACGAATGAATGGGAATGAATGAATGAAGGAAACGAATGAATAAAGGGAATGAATGAATGAAGGGAACGAATGAATGGAGGGAATGAATGAAGGGAACGAATGAATGAAGAGAATGAATGAATGAGGGGAATGAATGAATGAAGGGAATGAATGAATGGAGCGAACGAATGAATGGAGGGAATGAATGAATGAAGGGAACGAATGAACGAAGGGAATGAATGATTGAAGTGAATGTAAAAAGGCGAATGAACGGATGAAGGAAATGAATGAATGAAGAGAATGAATGGATGAAGGTAATGAAGGGAATGAAGGGAATGAGGAGACTGAGGGGAATAAATGAATGAAAGGAATGTACGAATGAATGGGAATGTATGAATGAAGGGAACGAATGAATGAATGAAGGGGATGAATGCATGAAGGGAATGAATGAATGAAGGGAATGTATGAATGAAGGGAATGGATGGATGAAGCGAATGAACGGATGAAAGAAACGAATGAATAAAGGGAATGAATGAATGAAGGGAATGAATGGAATGAAGGGAATGAAGAGAATGAGGGGAATAAATGAATGAAAGGAATGTACGAATGAATGGGAATGTATGAATGAAGGGAACGAATGAATGAATGAACGGAACAAATGCATGAAGGGAATGAATGAATGAAGGGAATGTATGAACGAAGGGAACGGATGAATGAATGGAATGAAGAGAATGAGGGAATAAATGAATGAAAGGAATATACGAATGGATGGGAATGAATGAATGAAGGGAATGAATGAATGAATGAAGGGAACGAATGCATGAAGGAAATGAATGAATGAAGGGAATGAAGGGAATGAAGGGAATGAAGAGAATGAGGGGAATAAATGAATGAAAGGAATGTGCGAATGAATGGGAATGTATGAATGAAGGGAACGAATGAATGAATGAAGGGAACAAATGCATGAAGGGAATGAATGAATGAAAGGAATGTATGAACGAAGGGAATGTATGAACGAAGGGAATGGATGAATGAATGGAATGAAGAGAATGAGGGAATAAATGAATGAAAGGAATATACGAATGAATGGGAATGAATGAATGAAGGAAACGAATGAATAAAGGGAATGAATGAATGAAGGGAACGAATGAATGGAGGGAATGAATGAAGGGAACGAATGAATGAAGAGAATGAATGAATGAGGGGAATGAATGAATGAAGGGAATGAATGAATGGAGCGAACGAATGAATGGAGGGAATGAATGAATGAAGGGAACGAATGAACGAAGGGAATGAATGATTGAAGTGAATGTAAAAAGGCGAATGAACGGATGAAGGAAACGAATGAATGAAGGGAATGAATGGATGAAGGTAATGAAGGGAATGAAGGGAATGAAGAGAATGAGGGGAATAAATGAATGAAAGGAATGTACGAATGAATGGGAATGTATGAATGAAGGGAACGAATGAATGAATGAAGGGAATGAATGCATGAAGGGAATGAATGAATAAAGGGAATGAATGAATGAAGGGAATGAAGGGAATGAAGGGAATGAAGATAATGAGGGGAATAAATGAATGAAAGGAATGTACGAATGAATGGGAATGTATGAATGAAGGGAACGAATGAATGAATGAAGGGAACAAATGCATGAAGGGAATGAATGAATGAAGGGAATGTATGAACGAAGGGAACGGATGAATGAATGGAATGAAGAGAATGAGGGAATAAATGAATGAAAGGAATATACGAATGAATGGGAATGAATAAATGAAAGGAATGAATTGAATGAAAGGAATGAGGGGAATGAATGAATGATGGGAATGAATGAATGAAGGGAATGAATGAATAAGGGGAACGAATGAACGAAGGGAATGAATGATTGAAGGGAATGTAAGAATGAAGCGAATGAACGGATGAAGGATCGAATGAATGAAGGGAATGAATGAACGAAGGGAATGAAGGGAATGAAGGGAATGAAGAGAATGAGGGGAATAAATGAATGAAAGGAATGTACGAATGAATGGGAATGTATGAATGAAGGGAAGGAATGAATGAATGAAGGGAACGAATGCATGAAGGGAATGAATGAATGAAGGGAATGTATGAATGAAGAGAATGGATGGATGAAGCGAATGAACGGATGAAGGAAAGGAATGAATAAAGGGAATGAATGATAGAAGGGAATGAAGGGAATGAAGAGAATGAGGGGAATAAATGAATGAAAGGAATATACGAATGAATGGGAATGAATGAATGAAGGGAATGTATGAATGAATGAAGGGAACGAATGCATGAAGGGAATGAATGAATGAAGGGAATGAATGAATGAAGGGAATGAATGAATGAATGGAATGAAGAGAATGAGGGAATAAATGAATGAAAGGAATATACGAATGAATGGGAATGAATAAATGAAAGGAATGAATTGAATGAAAGGAATGAGGGGAATGAATGAATGATGGGAATGAATGAATGAAGGGAATGAATGAATAAGGGGAACGAATGAACGAAGGGAATGAATGATTGAAGGGAATGTAAGAATGAAGCGAATGAACGGATGAAGGATCGAATGAATGAAGGGAATGAATGAACGAAGGGAATGAAGGGAATGAAGGGAATGAAGAGAATGAGGGGAATAAATGAATGAAAGGAATGTACGAATGAATGGGAATGTATGAATGAAGGGAAGGAATGAATGAATGAAGGGAACGAATGCATGAAGGGAATGAATGAATGAAGGGAATGTATGAATGAAGAGAATGGATGGATGAAGCGAATGAACGGATGAAGGAAAGGAATGAATAAAGGGAATGAATGATAGAAGGGAATGAAGGGAATGAAGAGAATGAGGGGAATAAATGAATGAAAGGAATATACGAATGAATGGGAATGAATGAATGAAGGGAATGAATGAATGAATGAAGGGAACGAATGCATGAAGGGAATGAATGAATGAAGGGAATGAATGAATGAAGGGAATGAATGAATGAAGGGAATGAAGAGATTGAGGGGAATGAATGAATGAAAGGAACATAAGAATGAATGGGAATGTACGAATGAAGGGAACGAATGAATGGAGGGAATGGATGAATGAATGAAGGGAATGTATGAATGAAGTGAGTGAATGAATGAAGGTGATATATGAATGAAGGAAATGAATAAATGAAGGGAATGAATTGAATGAATAGAATGAGGGGAATGAATGAATAATGGGAATGAGTGAATGAAGGGAATGAATGAATGAAGGGAACGAATGAACGAAGGGGATGAATGAACGAAGGGAATGAATGATTGAAGGGAATGTAATAATGAAGGGAATGTATAAATGATTTGAGTGAATGAAGGGAATGAATGAATGAAGGGAATGAATGAATGAAGGGAATGAAGGATTGAAGGGAATGTAAGAATGAAGCGAATGAACGGATGAAGGAAACGAATGAATGAAGGGAATGAATGAATGAAGGGAATGAAGAGAATGAGGGGAATGAATGAATGAAAGGAATGTACGAATGAATAGGAATGTATGAACGAAGGGAACGAATGATTGGAGGGAATGGATGAATGAATTAGTGAAGGTAATGTATGAATGGAGGGAATGAATAAATGAAGGGAATGAATGTGTGGAGGGAATGAATGAGCAAAGGCAATGAATGAATGAAGGGAATGACGGTAATGAGGGGAATGTATGAATGAAGCGAATGAGTGAATGCAAGGAATGGATGGAATGAAGGGAATGAAGGAAACGACGGGAATGAATGAATGAAGGAAATGAATGAATGAGGTGGATGAATGAATGAAGGGAATGAATGAATAAAGGGAATGAGGGGAATGAATGAATGAAGGGAATGAGTGCATGAAAGGAATGAAAGGAATGAAAGGAATGAAGGGAATGAAGGGAACGAAAGGAATGAATGTATGAAGGGACTGAATGAAGAGAAGGGAATGAATGAATTGAGGGAATTAAGAGATTGAGGGCAATGAATGAATGAAAGGAATATAAGAATGAATGGGAATGTACGAATGAAGGGAACGAATGAATGGAGGGAATGAACGAATGAAGTGAGTGAATAAATGAAGGTTATGTATGAATGAAGGGAATGAATTGAATGAAACTAATGAGGGGAATAAATGAATGATAGGAATGAGTGAATGAAGGGAATGAGTGAATGAAAGGAATGAAAGGAATGAAGGGAATGAAGGGAACGAAAGGAATGAATGAGTGAGGGGACTGAATGTACGAAGGGAATGAATGAATGAAGGGAATGGCGAGAATGAGGGGAGAGAATGAATGACAGGAATGTACGAATGAATGGGAATGTATGAATGAAGGGAACGAATGAATGGAGGGAATGAATGAATGATGGGAACGCATACATGAAGGGAATGAATGAATGAAGGGAACGAATGAATGGAGGGAATGAATGAAGGGAACGAATGAATGAAGAGAATGAATGAATGAGGGGAATGAATGAATGAAGGGAATGAATGAATGGAGGGAATGAATTAATGAAGGGAACGAATGAATGAAGAGAATGAATGAATGAAGGGAATGAATGAATGAAGGGAACGAATGAACGAAGGGGATGAATGAACGAAGGGAATGAATGATTGAAGGGACTGTAATAATGAAGGGAATGTATATATGATTTGAGTGAATGAAGGGAACGAATGAATGAATGAAGGGAACGAATGCATGAAAGGAATGAATGAATGAAGGGAATGTATGAATGAAGGGAATGAAGAGAATGAGGGAATAAATGAATGAAAGGAATATACGAATGAATGGGAATGAATGAATGAAGGGAACGAATGAATGAAGGGAATGAAGGGAATGAAGGGAATGAAGAGAATGAGGGGAATAAATGAATGAAAGGAATGTGCGAATGAATGGGAATGTATGAATGAAGGGAACGAATGAATGAATGAAGGGAACGAATGCATGAAAGGAATGAATGAATGAAGGGAATGTATGAATGACGGGAATGTATGAATGAAGGGAATGAAGAGAATGAGGGAATAAATGAATGAAAGGAATATACGAATGAATGGGAATGAATGAATGAAGGGAACGAATGAATGAAGGGAATGAAGGGAATGAAGGGAATGAAGAGAATGAGGGGAATAAATGAATGAAAGGAATGTGCGAATGAATGGGAATGTATGAATGAAGGGAACGAATGAATGAATGAAGGGAACGAATGCATGAAAGGAATGAATGAATGAAGGGAATGTATGAATGAAGGGAATGAAGAGAATGAGGGAATAAATGAATGAAAGGAATATACGAATGAATGGGAATGAATGAATGAAGGGAACGAATGAATGAAGGGAATGAAGGGAATGAAGGGAATGAAGAGAATGAGGGGAATAAATGAATGAAAGGAATGTGCGAATGAATGGGAATGTATGAATGAAGGGAACGAATGAATGAATGAAGGGAACCAATGCATGAAAGGAATGAATGAATGAAGGGAATGTATGAATGAAGGGAATGGATGAATGAATGGATTGAAGAGAATGAGGGAATAAATGAATGAAAGGAATATACGAATGAATGGGAATGAATGAATGATGGGAATGAGTGAATGAAGGGAATGAATGAATGAAGGGAACGAATGAATGAAGGGAATGAATGAGTGGAGGGAATGAATGAGCAAAGGCAATGAATGAATGAAGGGAATGACGGTAATGAGGGGAATGTATGAATGAAGCGATTGAGTGAATGCAAGGAATGGATGGAATGGAGGGAATGAAGGAAACGACGGGAATGAATGAATGAAGGAAATGAATGAATGAGGGGGATGAATGAATGAAGGGAATGAATGAATAAAGGGAATGAGTGCATGAAAGGAATGAAAGGAATGAAAGGAATGAAGGGAATGAAGGGAACGAAAGGAATGTATGAGTGAGGGGACTGAATGTACGAAGGGAATGAATGAATGAAGGGTATGGCGAGAATGAGGGGAGAGATTGAATGACAGGAATGTACGAATGAATGGGAATGTATGAATGAAGGGAACGAATGAATGGAGGGAATGAATGAATGATGGGAACGCATACATGAAGGGAATAAATGAATGAAAGGAATATACGAATGAATGGGAATGAATGAATGAAGGAAACGAATGAATAAAGGGAATGAATGAATGAAGGGAACGAATGAATGGAGGGAATGAATGAAGGGAACGAACGAATGAATGGAGGGAATGAATGAATGAAGGGAACGAATGAACGAAGGGAATGAATGATTGAAGTGAATGTAAAAAGGCGAATGAACGGATGAAGGAAACGAATGAATGAAGGGAATGAATGGATGAAGGTAATGAAGGGAATGAAGGGAATGAAGAGAATGAGGGGAATAAATGAATGAAAGGAATGTTCGAATGAATGGGAATGTATGAATGAAGGGAACGAATGAATGAATGAAGGGAATGAATGAATGAAGGGAATGAAGAGAATGAGGGGAATAAATGAATGAAAGGAATATACGAATGAATGGGAATGAATGAATGAAGGGAATGAATGAATGAATGAAGGGAACGAATGCATGAAGGGAATGAATGAATGAAGGGAATGAATGAATGAAGGGAATGAATGAATGAAGGGAATGAAGAGATTGAGGGGAATGAATGAATGAAAGGAACATAAGAATGAATGGGAATGTACGAATGAAGGGAACGAATGAATGGAGGGAATGGATGAATGAATGAAGGGAATGTATGAATGAAGTGAGTGAATGAATGAAGGTGATATATGAATGAAGGAAATGAATAAATGAAGGGAATGAATTGAATGAATAGAATGAGGGGAATGAATGAATAATGGGAATGAGTGAATGAAGGGAATGAATGAATGAAGGGAACGAATGAACGAAGGGGATGAATGAACGAAGGGAATGAATGATTGAAGGGAATGTAATAATGAAGGGAATGTATAAATGATTTGAGTGAATGAAGGGAATGAATGAATGAAGGGAATGAATGAATGAAGGGAATGAAGGATTGAAGGGAATGTAAGAATGAAGCGAATGAACGGATGAAGGAAACGAATGAATGAAGGGAATGAATGAATGAAGGGAATGAAGAGAATGAGGGGAATGAATGAATGAAAGGAATGTACGAATGAATAGGAATGTATGAACGAAGGGAACGAATGATTGGAGGGAATGGATGAATGAATTAGTGAAGGTAATGTATGAATGGAGGGAATGAATAAATGAAGGGAATGAATGTGTGGAGGGAATGAATGAGCAAAGGCAATGAATGAATGAAGGGAATGACGGTAATGAGGGGAATGTATGAATGAAGCGAATGAGTGAATGCAAGGAATGGATGGAATGAAGGGAATGAAGGAAACGACGGGAATGAATGAATGAAGGAAATGAATGAATGAGGTGGATGAATGAATGAAGGGAATGAATGAATAAAGGGAATGAGGGGAATGAATGAATGAAGGGAATGAGTGCATGAAAGGAATGAAAGGAATGAAAGGAATGAAGGGAATGAAGGGAACGAAAGGAATGAATGTATGAAGGGACTGAATGAAGAGAAGGGAATGAATGAATTGAGGGAATTAAGAGATTGAGGGCAATGAATGAATGAAAGGAATATAAGAATGAATGGGAATGTACGAATGAAGGGAACGAATGAATGGAGGGAATGAACGAATGAAGTGAGTGAATAAATGAAGGTTATGTATGAATGAAGGGAATGAATTGAATGAAACTAATGAGGGGAATAAATGAATGATAGGAATGAGTGAATGAAGGGAATGAGTGAATGAAAGGAATGAAAGGAATGAAGGGAATGAAGGGAACGAAAGGAATGAATGAGTGAGGGGACTGAATGTACGAAGGGAATGAATGAATGAAGGGAATGGCGAGAATGAGGGGAGAGAATGAATGACAGGAATGTACGAATGAATGGGAATGTATGAATGAAGGGAACGAATGAATGGAGGGAATGAATGAATGATGGGAACGCATACATGAAGGGAATGAATGAATGAAGGGAACGAATGAATGGAGGGAATGAATGAAGGGAACGAATGAATGAAGAGAATGAATGAATGAGGGGAATGAATGAATGAAGGGAATGAATGAATGGAGGGAATGAATTAATGAAGGGAACGAATGAATGAAGAGAATGAATGAATGAAGGGAATGAATGAATGAAGGGAACGAATGAACGAAGGGGATGAATGAACGAAGGGAATGAATGATTGAAGGGACTGTAATAATGAAGGGAATGTATATATGATTTGAGTGAATGAAGGGAACGAATGAATGAATGAAGGGAACGAATGCATGAAAGGAATGAATGAATGAAGGGAATGTATGAATGAAGGGAATGAAGAGAATGAGGGAATAAATGAATGAAAGGAATATACGAATGAATGGGAATGAATGAATGAAGGGAACGAATGAATGAAGGGAATGAAGGGAATGAAGGGAATGAAGAGAATGAGGGGAATAAATGAATGAAAGGAATGTGCGAATGAATGGGAATGTATGAATGAAGGGAACGAATGAATGAATGAAGGGAACGAATGCATGAAAGGAATGAATGAATGAAGGGAATGTATGAATGACGGGAATGTATGAATGAAGGGAATGAAGAGAATGAGGGAATAAATGAATGAAAGGAATATACGAATGAATGGGAATGAATGAATGAAGGGAACGAATGAATGAAGGGAATGAAGGGAATGAAGGGAATGAAGAGAATGAGGGGAATAAATGAATGAAAGGAATGTGCGAATGAATGGGAATGTATGAATGAAGGGAACGAATGAATGAATGAAGGGAACGAATGCATGAAAGGAATGAATGAATGAAGGGAATGTATGAATGAAGGGAATGAAGAGAATGAGGGAATAAATGAATGAAAGGAATATACGAATGAATGGGAATGAATGAATGAAGGGAACGAATGAATGAAGGGAATGAAGGGAATGAAGGGAATGAAGAGAATGAGGGGAATAAATGAATGAAAGGAATGTGCGAATGAATGGGAATGTATGAATGAAGGGAACGAATGAATGAATGAAGGGAACCAATGCATGAAAGGAATGAATGAATGAAGGGAATGTATGAATGAAGGGAATGGATGAATGAATGGATTGAAGAGAATGAGGGAATAAATGAATGAAAGGAATATACGAATGAATGGGAATGAATGAATGATGGGAATGAGTGAATGAAGGGAATGAATGAATGAAGGGAACGAATGAATGAAGGGAATGAATGAGTGGAGGGAATGAATGAGCAAAGGCAATGAATGAATGAAGGGAATGACGGTAATGAGGGGAATGTATGAATGAAGCGATTGAGTGAATGCAAGGAATGGATGGAATGGAGGGAATGAAGGAAACGACGGGAATGAATGAATGAAGGAAATGAATGAATGAGGGGGATGAATGAATGAAGGGAATGAATGAATAAAGGGAATGAGTGCATGAAAGGAATGAAAGGAATGAAAGGAATGAAGGGAATGAAGGGAACGAAAGGAATGTATGAGTGAGGGGACTGAATGTACGAAGGGAATGAATGAATGAAGGGTATGGCGAGAATGAGGGGAGAGATTGAATGACAGGAATGTACGAATGAATGGGAATGTATGAATGAAGGGAACGAATGAATGGAGGGAATGAATGAATGATGGGAACGCATACATGAAGGGAATAAATGAATGAAAGGAATATACGAATGAATGGGAATGAATGAATGAAGGAAACGAATGAATAAAGGGAATGAATGAATGAAGGGAACGAATGAATGGAGGGAATGAATGAAGGGAACGAACGAATGAATGGAGGGAATGAATGAATGAAGGGAACGAATGAACGAAGGGAATGAATGATTGAAGTGAATGTAAAAAGGCGAATGAACGGATGAAGGAAACGAATGAATGAAGGGAATGAATGGATGAAGGTAATGAAGGGAATGAAGGGAATGAAGAGAATGAGGGGAATAAATGAATGAAAGGAATGTTCGAATGAATGGGAATGTATGAATGAAGGGAACGAATGAATGAATGAAGGGAATGAATGCATGAAGGGAATGAATGAATGAAGGGAATGTATGAATGAAGGGAATGGATGGATGAAGCGAATGAACGGATGAAGGAAACGAATGAATAAAGGGAATGAATGAATGAAGGGAATGAAGGGAATGAAGGGAATGAAGAGAATGAGGGAATAAATGAATGAAAGGAATATACGAATGAATGGGAATGAATAAATGAAAGGAATGAATTGAATGAAAGGAATGAGGGGAATGAATGAATGATGGGAATGAGTGAATGAAGGGAATGAATGAATGAAGGGAACGAATGAACGAAGGGAATGAATGATTGAAGGGGATGTAAGAATGAAGCGAATGAACGGATGAAGGAAACGAATGAATGGAGGGAATGAATTAATGAAGGGAACGAATGAATGAAGGGAATGAATGAATGAAGGGAATGAAGAGAATGAGGGGAATGAATGAATGAAAGGAATGTACGAATGAATAGGAATGTATGCATGAAGGGAACGAATGAATGGAGGGAATGGATGAATGAATGACTGAAGGTAATGTATGAATGGAGGGAATGAATAAATGAAGGGAATGAATTGACTGAATGGAATGAGGGGAATGAATGAATGATTGGACGAGTGAATGAAGGGAATGAATGAATGAAGGGAACGAATGAACGAAGGGGATGAATGAACGAAGGGAATGAATGATTGAAGGGAATGTAATAATGAAAGGAATGTATAAATGATTTGAGTGAATGAAGGGAATGAATGAACGTAGGGAATGAATGATTGAAGTGAATGTAAAAAGGCGAATGAACGGATGAAGGAAACGAATGAATGAAGGGAATGAATGGATGAAGGTAATGAAGGGAATGAAGGGAATGAAGAGAATGAGGGGAATAAATGAATGAAAGGAATCTACGAATGAATGGGAATGTATGAATGAAGGGAACGAATGAATGAATGAAGGAAACAAATGCATGAAGGGAATGAATGAATGAAGGGAATGTGTGAACGAAGGGAACGGATGAATGAATGGAATGAAGAGAATGAGGGAATAAATGAATGAAAGGAATATACGAATGAATGGGAATGAATGAATGAAGGGAATGAATGAATGAATGAAGGGAACGAATGCATGAAGGGAATGAATGAATGAAGGGAATGTATGAACGAAGGGAATGTATGAACGAAGGGAATGTATGAACGGAGGGAATGAAGAGAATGAGGGAATAAATGAATGAAAGGAATATACGAATGAATGGGAATGAATGGATGAAGGAAACGAATGAATAAAGGGAATGAATGAATGAAGGGAACGAATAAATGGAGGGAATGAATGAAGGGAACGAATGAATGAAGAGAATGAATGAATGAGGGGAATGAATGAATGAAGGGAATGAATGAATGGAGCGAACGAATGAATGGAGGGAATGAATTAATGAAGGGAACGAATGAATGAAGAGAATGAATGAATGATGGGAATGAGTGAATGAAGGGAATGAATGAATGAAGGGAATGAATGAATGGAGCGAACGAATGAATGGAGGGAATGAATTAATGAAGGGAACGAATGAATGAAGAGAATGAATGAATGATGGGAATGAGTGAATGAAGGGAATGAATGAATGAAGGGAACGAATGAAGGGAACGAATGAATGAAGAGAATGAATGAATGAGGGGAATGAATGAATGAAGGGAATGAATGAATGGAGCGAACGAATGAATGGAGGGAATGAATTAATGAAGGGAACGAATGAATGGAGGGAATGAATGAAGGGAACGAATGAATGAAGAGAATGAATGAATGAGGGGAATGAATGAATGAAGGGAATGAATGAATGGAGCGAACGAATGAATGGAGGGAATGAATTAATGAAGGGAACGAATGAATGAAGAGAATGAATGTATGATGGGAATGAGTGAATGAAGGGAATGAATGAATGAAGGGAACGAATGAACGAAGGGAATGAATGATTGAAGTGAATGTAAAAAGGCGAATGAACGGATGAAGGAAACGAATGAATGAAGGGAATGAATGGATGAAGGTAATGAAGGGAATGAAGGGAATGAAGAGATTGAGGGGAATAAATGAATGAAAGGAATGTACGAATGAATGGGAATGTATGAATGAAGGGAACGAATGAATGAATGAAGGGAATGAATGCATGAAGGGAATGAATGAATGAAGGGAATGTATGAATGAAGGGAATGGATGGATGAAGCGAATGAACGGATGAAGGAAACGAATGAATAAAGGGAATGAATGAATGAAGGGAATGAAGGGAATGAAGGGAATGAAGAGAATGAGGGGAATAAATGAATGAAAGGAATGTACGAATGAATGGGAATGTATGAATGAAGGGAACGAATGAATGAATGAAGGGAACAAATGCATGAAGGGAATGAATGAATGAAGGGAATGTATGAACGAAGGGAATGGATGAATGAATGGAATGAAGAGAATGAGGGAATAAATGAATGAAAGGAATATACGAATGAATGGGAATGAATAAATGAAATGAATGAATTGAATGAAAGTAATGAGGGGAATGAATGAATGATGGGAATGAGTGAATAAAGGGAATGTATGAATGAAGGCAACGAATGAACGAAGGGAATGAATGATTGAAGGGAATATAAGAATGAAGCGAATGAACGGATGAAGGAAACGAATGAATGAAGGGAATGAATGAATGAAGGGAATGAAGGGAATGAAGGGAATGAAGAGAATGAGGGGAATAAATGAATGAAAGGAATGTACGAATGAATGGGAATGTATGAATGAAGGGAAGGAATGAATGAATGAAGGGAACGAATGCATGAAGGGAATGAATGAATGAAGGGAATGTATGAATGAAGGGAACGAATGAACGAAGGGGATGAATGAACGAAGGGAATGAATGATTGAAGGGAATGTAATTATGAAGGGAATGTATAAATGATTTGAGTGGATGAAGGGAATGAATGAACGAGGGGAATGAATGATTGAAGGGAATGTAAGAATGAAGCGAATGAACGGATGAAGGAAACGAATGAATGAAGGGAATGAAGTGAATGAAGGGAATGAAGAGAATGAGGGGAATAAATGAATGAAAGGAATGTGCGAATGAATGGGAATGTATGAATGAAGGGAACGGATGAATGAATGAAGGGAACGAATGCATGAAAGGAATGAATGAATGAAGGGAATGTATGTATGAAGGGAATGGATGAATGAAGGGAATGAAGAGAATGAGGGAATAAATGAATGAAAGGAATATACGAATGAATGGGAATGAATGAATGATGGAAACGAATGAATAAAGGGAATGAATGAATGAAGGGAACGAATGAATGGAGGGAATGAATGAAGGGAACGAATGAATGAAGAGAATGAATGAATGAGGGGAATGAATGAATGAAGGGAATGAATGAATGGAGCGAACGAATGAATGGAGGGAATGAATTAATGAAGGGAACGAATGAATGAAGAGAATGAATGAATGATGGGAATGAGTGAATGAAGGGAATGAATGAATGAAGGGAACGAATGAACGAAGGGAATGAATGATTGAAGTGAATGTAAAAAGGCGAATGAAGGGATGAAGGAAACGAATGAATGAAGGGAATGAAGAGAATGAGGGGAATAAATGAATGAATGGATGAAGGTAATGAAGGGAATGAAGGGAATGAAGAGAATGAGGGGAATAAATGAATGAAAGGAATGTACGAATGAATGGGAATGTATGAATGAAGGGAACGAATGAATGAATGAAGGGAATGAATGCATGAAGGGAATGAAGAGAATGAGGGGAATAAATGAATGAAAGGAATGTACGAATGAATGGGAATGTATGAATGAAGGGAACGAATGAATGAATGAAGGGAACAAATGCATGAAGGGAATGAAGGAATGAAGGGAATGTATGAACGAAGGAAATGGATGAATGAATGGAATGAAGAGAATGAGGGAATAAATGAATGAAAGGAATATACGAATGAATGGGAATGAATAAATGAAAGGAATGAATTGAATGAAAGGAATGAGGGGAATGAATGAATGATCGGAACGAATGAACGAAGGGAATGAATGATTGAAGGGAATGTAAGAATGAAGCGAATGAACGGATGAAGGAAACGAATGAATGAAGGGAATGAATGAATGAAGGGAATGAAGGGAATGAAGAGAATGAGGGGAATAAATGAATGAAAGGAATGTACGAATGAATGTGAATGTATGAATGAAGGGAAGGAATGAATGAATGAAGGGAACGAATGCATGAAGGGAATGAATGAATGAAGGGAATGTATGAATGAAGGGAACGAATGAACGAAGGGGATGAATGAACGAAGGGAATGAATGATTGAAGGGAATGTAATTATGAAGGGAATGTATAAATGATTTGAGTGGATGAAGGGAATGAATGAACGAGGGGAATGAATGATTGAAGGGAATGTAAGAATGAAGCGAATGAACGGATGAAGGAAACGAATGAATGAAGGGAATGAAGTGAATGAAGGGAATGAAGAGAATGAGGGGAATAAATGAATGAAAGGAATGTGCGAATGAATGGGAATGTATGAATGAAGGGAACGAATAAATGAAAGGAATGAATGAATGAAGGGAATGTATGTATGAAGGGAATGGATGAATGAAGGGAATGAAGAGAATGAGGGAATAAATGAGTGAAAGGAATATACGAATGAATGGGAATGAATGAATGAAGGGAACGAATGAATGGAGGGAATGAATGAAGGGAACGAATGAATGAAGAGAATGAATGAATGAGGGGAATGAATGAATGAAGGGAATGAATGAATGGAGCGAACGAATGAATGGAGGGAATGAATTAATGAAGGGAACGAATGAATGAAGAGAATGTATGAATGAAGAGAATGAATGAATGAGGGGAATGAATGAATGAAGGAAACGAATGAATGAAGGGAATGAATGGATGAAGGTAATGAAGGGAATGAAGGGAATGAAGAGAATGAGGGGAATAAATGAATGAAAGGAATGTACGAATGAATGGGAATGTATGAATGAAGGGAATGGATGAATGAATGGAATGAAGAGAATGAGGGAATAAATGAATGAAAGGAATATACGAATGAATGGGAATGAATAAATGAAGGGAATGAATTGAATGAAAGGAATGAGGGGAATGAATGAATGATGGGAATGATTGAATGAAGGGAATGAATGAATGAAGGGAATGAATGAATGAAGGGAACGAATGAATGGAGGGAATGAATTAATGAAGGGAACGAATGAATGAAGAGAATGAATGAATGATGGGAATGAGTGAATGTAGGGAATGAATGAATGAAGGGAACGAATGAACGAAGGGGATGAATGAACGAAGGGAATGAATGATTGAAGGGAATGTAAGAATGAAGCGAATGAACGGATGAAGGAAACGAATGAATGAAGGGAATGAGTGAATGAAGGGAATGAAGTGAATGAAGGGAATGAAGAGAATGAGGGAAATAAATGAATGAAAGGAATGTGCGAATGAATGGGAATGTATGAATGAAGGGAACGGATGAATGAATGAAGGGAACGAATGCATGAAAGGAATGAATGAATGAAGGGAATGTATGTATGAAGGGAATGGATGAATGAAGGGAATGAAGAGAATGAGGGAATAAATGAATGAAAGGAATATACGAATGAATGGGAATGAATAAATGAATGGAATGAATTGAATGAAAGGAATGAGGGGAATGAATGAATGATGGGAATGAGTGAATGAAGGGAATGAATGAATGAAGGGAACGAATGAACGAAGGGAATGAATGATTGAAGGGAATGTAAGAATGAAGCGAATGAACTGGTGAAGGAAACGAATGAATGAAGGGAATGTATGAACGAAGGGAACGGATGAATGAATGGAATGAAGAGAATGAGGGAATAAATGAATGAAAGGAATGTGCGAATGAATGGGAATGAATGAATGAAGGGAACGAATGAATGAATGAAGGGAACAAATGCATGAATGGAATGAATGAATGAAGGGAATGTATGTATGAAGGGAATGGATGAATGAAGGGAATGAAGAGAATGAGGGAATAAATGAATGAAAGGAATGTACGAATGAATCGGAATGAATGAATGAAGGAAACGAATGAATAAAGGGAATGAATGAATGAAGGGAACGAATGAATGGAGGGAATGAATGAACGGAACGAATGAATGAAGAGAATGAATGAATGAGGGGAATGAATGAATGAAGGGAATGAATGAATGGAGCGAACGAATGAATGGAGGGAATGAATGAATTAAGGGAACGAATGAACGAAGGGAATGAATGATTGAAGTGAATGTAAAAAGGCGAATGAACGGATGAAGGAAACGAATGAATGAAGGGAATGAATGAATGAAGGGAATGAAGAGAATGAGGGGAATAAATGAATGAAAGGAATGAAAGGAATGAGGGGAATGAATAAATGATGGGAATGAGTGAATGAAGGGAATGAATGAATGAAGGGAACGAATGAACGAAGGGAATGAATGATTGAAGGGAATGTAAGAATGAAGCGAATGAACGGATGAAGGAAACGAATGAATGAATGAAGGGAATGAAGGGAATGAAGGGAATGAAGGGAATGAAGAGAATGAGGGGAATAAATGACTGAAAGGAATGTACGAATAAATGGGAATGTATGAATGAAGGGAAGTAATGAATGAATGAAGGGAACGAATGCATGAAGGGAATGAATGAATGAAGGGAATGTATGAATGAAGGGAATGGATGGATGAAGCGAATGAACGGATGAAGGAAACGAATGAATAAAGGGAGTGAATGAATGAAGGGAATGAAGGGAATGAAGGGAATGAAGAGAATGAGGGGAATAAATGAATGAAAGGAATGTACGAATGAATGGGAATGTATGTATGATTGGAACGAATGAATGAATGAAGGGAACAAATGCATGAAGGGAATGAATGAATGAAAGGAATGTATGAACGAAGGGAATGTATGAACGAAGAGAATGGATGAATGAATGGAATGAAGAGAATGAGGGAATAAATGAATGAAAGGAATATACGAATGAATGGGAATGAATGAATGAAGGGAATGAATGAATGGAGGGAACGAATGAATGGAGGGAATGAATTAATGAAGGGAACGAATGAATGAAGGGAATGAATGAATGAAGGGAATGAAGAGAATGAGGGGAATAAATGAATGAAAGGAATGTGCGAATGAATGGGAATGTATGAATGAAGGGAACGAATGAATGAATGAAGGGAACGAATGCATGAAAGGAATGAATGAATGAAGGGAATGTATGTATGAAGGGAATGGATGAATGAAGGGAATGAAGAGAATGAGGGAATAAATGAATGAAAGGAATATACGAATGAATGGGAATGAATGAATGAAGGAAACGAATGAATAAAGGGAATGAATGAATGAAGGGAACGAATGAATGGAGGGAATGAATGAAGGGAACGAATGAATGAAGAGAATGAATGAATGAGGGGAATGAATGAATGAAGGGAATGAATGAATGGAGCGAACGAATGAATGGAGGGAATGAATGAATGGAGGGAACGAATGAACGAAGGGAATGAATGATTGAAGTGAATGTAAAAAGGCGAATGAACGGATGAAGGAAATGAATGAATGAAGAGAATGAATGGATGAAGGTAATGAAGGGAATGAAGGGAATGAGGAGACTGAGGGGAATAAATGAATGAAAGGAATGTACGAATGAATGGGAATGTATGAATGAAGGGAACGAATGAATGAATGAAGGGGATGAATGCATGAAGGGAATGAATGAAGGGAACGAATGAATGAAGAGAATGAATGAATGAGGGGAATGAATGAATGAAGGGAATGAATGAATGGAGCGAACGAATGAATGGAGGGAATGAATGAATGAAGGGAACGAATGAACGAAGGGAATGAATGATTGAAGTGAATGTAAAAAGGCGAATGAACGGATGAAGGAAATGAATGAATGAAGAGAATGAATGGATGAAGGTAATGAAGGGAATGAAGGGAATGAGGAGACTGAGGGGAATAAATGAATGAAAGGAATGTACGAATGAATGGGAATGTATGAATGAAGGGAACGAATGAATGAATGAAGGGGATGAATGCATGAAGGGAATGAATGAATGAAGGGAATGTATGAATGAAGGGAATGGATGGATGAAGCGAATGAACGGATGAAAGAAACGAATGAATAAAAGGAATGAATGAATGAAGGGAATGAAGGGAATGAAGGGAATGAAGAGAATGAGGGGAATAAATGAATGAAAGGAATGTACGAATGAATGGGAATGTATGAATGAAGGGAACGAATGAATGAATGAAGGGAACAAATGCATGAAGGGAATGAATGAATGAAGGGAATGTATGAACGAAGGGAACGGATGAATGAATGGAATGAAGAGAATGAGGGAATAAATGAATGAAAGGAATATACGAATGGATGGGAATGAATGAATGAAGGGAATGAATGAATGAATGAAGGGAACGAATGCATGAAGGAAATGAATGAATGAAGGGAATGAAGGGAATGAAGGGAATGAAGAGAATGAGGGGAATAAATGAATGAAAGGAATGTGCGAATGAATGGGAATGTATGAATGAAGGGAACGAATGAATGAATGAAGGGAACAAATGCATGAAGGGAATGAATGAATGAAAGGAATGTATGAACGAAGGGAATGTATGAACGAAGGGAATGGATGAATGAATGGAATGAAGAGAATGAGGGAATAAATGAATGAAAGGAATATACGAATGAATGGGAATGAATGAATGAAGGAAACGAATGAATAAAGGGAATGAATGAATGAAGGGAACGAATGAATGGAGGGAATGAATGAAGGGAACGAATGAATGAAGAGAATGAATGAATGAGGGGAATGAATGAATGAAGGGAATGAATGAATGGAGCGAACGAATGAATGGAGGGAATGAATGAATGAAGGGAACGAATGAACGAAGGGAATGAATGATTGAAGTGAATGTAAAAAGGCGAATGAACGGATGAAGGAAACGAATGAATGAAGGGAATGAATGGATGAAGGTAATGAAGGGAATGAAGGGAATGAAGAGAATGAGGGGAATAAATGAATGAAAGGAATGTACGAATGAATGGGAATGTATGAATGAAGGGAACGAATGAATGAATGAAGGGAATGAATGCATGCAGGGAATGAATGAATGAAGGGAATGAAGGGAATGAAGATAATGAGGGGAATAAATGAATGAAAGGAATGTACGAATGAATGGGAATGTATGAATGAAGGGAACGAATGAATGAATGAAGGGAACAAATGCATGAAGGGAATGAATGAATGAAGGGAATGTATGAACGAAGGGAACGGATGAATGAATGGAATGAAGAGAATGAGGGAATAAATGAATGAAAGGAATATACGAATGAATGGGAATGAATAAATGAAAGGAATGAATTGAATGAAAGGAATGAGGGGAATGAATGAATGATGGGAATGAATGAATGAAGGGAATGAATGAATAAGGGGAACGAATGAACGAAGGGAATGAATGATTGAAGGGAATGTAAGAATGAAGCGAATGAACGGATGAAGGAAACGAATGAATGAAGGGAATGAATGAACGAAGGGAATGAAGGGAATGAAGGGAATGAAGAGAATGAGGGGAATAAATGAATGAAAGGAATGTACGAATGAATGGGAATGTATGAATGAAGGGAAGGAATGAATGAATGAAGGGAACGAATGCATGAAGGGAATGAATGAATGAAGGGAATGTATGAATGAAGAGAATGGATGGATGAAGCGAATGAACGGATGAAGGAAAGGAATGAATAAAGGGAATGAATGATAGAAGGGAATGAAGGGAATGAAGAGAATGAGGG
Organism: Megachile leachella; assembly: GCA_963576845.1. Taxonomy (NCBI): domain Eukaryota; kingdom Metazoa; phylum Arthropoda; class Insecta; order Hymenoptera; family Megachilidae; genus Megachile; species Megachile leachella. The sequence goes on along the minus strand of OY756250.1, from coordinate 26,527,948 downwards.
GAATAAATGAATGAAAGGAATATACGAATGAATGGGAATGAATGAATGAAGGGAATGAATGAATGAATGAAGGGAACGAATGCATGAAGGGAATGAATGAATGAAGGGAATGAATGAATGAAGGGAATGAATGAATGAAGGGAATGAAGAGAATGAGGGGAATGAATGAATGAAAGGAACATAAGAATGAATGGGAATGTACGAATGAAGGGAACGAATGAATGGAGGGAATGGATGAATGAATGAAGGGAATGTATGAATGAAGTGAGTGAATGAATGAAGGTGATATATGAATGAAGGAAATGAATAAATGAAGGGAATGAATTGAATGAATAGAATGAGGGGAATGAATGAATAATGGGAATGAGTGAATGGAGGGAATGAATGAATGAAGGGAACGAATGAACGAAGGGGATGAATGAACGAAGGGAATGAATGATTGAAGGGAATGTAATAATGAAGGGAATGTATAAATGATTTGAGTGAATGAAGGGAATGAATGAATGAAGGGAATGAATGAATGAAGGGAATGAAGGATTGAAGGGAATGTAAGAATGAAGCGAATGAACGGATGAAGGAAACGAATGAATGAAGGGAATGAATGAATGAAGGGAATGAAGAGAATGAGGGGAATAAATGAATGAAAGGAATGTACGAATGAATGGGAATGTATGAATGAAGGGAACAAATGCATGAAGGGAATGAATGAATGAAGGGAATGTATGAACGAAGGGAACGGATGAATGAATGGATTGAAGAGAATGAGGGAATAAATGAATGAAAGGAATATACGAATGAATGGGAATGAATGAATGAAGGGAATGAATGAATGGAGGGAACGAATGAATGGAGGGAATGAATTAATGAATTGAACGAATGAATGAAGGGAATGAATGAATGAAGGGAATGAAGAGAATGAGGGGAATGAATGAATGAAAGGAATGTACGAATGAATAGGAATGTATGAACGAAGGGAACGAATGAATGGAGGGAATGGATGAATGAATTAGTGAATGTAATGTATGAATGGAGGGAATGAATAAATGAAGGGAATGAATGTGTGGAGGGAATGAATGAGCAAAGGCAATGAATGAATGAAGGGAATGACGGTAATGAGGGGAATGTATGAATGAAGCGAATGAGTGAATGCAAGGAATGGATGGAATGAAGGGAATGAAGGAAACGACGGGAATGAATGAATGAAGGAAATGAATGAATGAGGTGGATGAATGAATGAAGGGAACGAATGCATGAAGGGAATGAATGAATGAAGGGAATGAATGAATGAAGGAAATGAATGAATGAAGGGAATGAAGAGAATGAGGGGAATGAATGAATGAAAGGAACATAAGAATGAATGGGAATGTACGAATGAAGGGAACGAATGAATGGAGGGAATGGATGAATGAATGAAGGGAATGTATGAATGAAGTGAGTGAATGAATGAAGGTGATATATGAATGAAGGAAATGAATAAATGAAGGGAATGAATTGAATGAATGGAATGAGGGGAATGAGTGAATAATGGGAATGAGTGAATGAAGGGAATGAATGAATGAAGGGAACGAATGAACGAAGGGGATGAATGAACGAAGGGAATGAATGATTGAAGGGAATGTAATAATGAAGGGAATGTATAAATGATTTGAGTGAATGAAGGGAATGAATGAATGAAGGGAATGAAGGATTGAAGGGAATGTAAGAATGAAGCGAATGAACGGATGAAGGAAACGAATGAATGAAGGGAATGAATGAATGAAGGGAATGAAGAGAATGAGGGGAATAAATGAATGAAAGGAATGTACGAATGAATGGGAATGAATAAATGAAGGGAATGAATTGAATGAAAGGAATGAGGGGAATGAATAAATGATGGGAATGAGTGAATGAAGGGAATGAATGAGTGAAGGGAACGAATGAACGAAGGGAATGAATGATTGAAGGGAATGTAAGAATGAAGCGAATGAACGGATGAAGGAAACGAATGAATGAATGAAGGGAATGAAGGGAATGAAGGGAATGAAGGGAATGAAGAGAATGAGGGGAATAAATGACTGAAAGGAATGTACGAATAAATGGGAATGTATGAATGAAGGGAAGTAATGAATGAATGAAGGGAACGAATGCATGAAGGGAATGAATGAATGAAGGGAATGTATGAATGAAGGGAATGGATGGATGAAGCGAATGAACGGATGAAGGAAACGAATGAATAAAGGGAGTGAATGAATGAAGGGAATGAAGGGAATGAAGGGAATGAAGAGAATGAGGGGAATAAATGAATGAAAGGAATGTGCGAATGAATGGGAATGTATGAATGAAGGGAACGAATGAATGAATGAAGGGAACGAATGCATGAAAGGAATGAATGAATGAAGGGAATGTATGTATGAAGGGAATGGATGAATGAAGGGAATGAAGAGAATGAGGGAATAAATGAATGAAACGAATATACGAATGAATGGGAATGAATGAATGAAGGAAACGAATGAATAAAGGGAATGAATGAATGAAGGGAACGAATGAATGGAGGGAATGAATGAAGGGAACGAATGAATGAAGAGAATGAATGAATGAGGGGAATGAATGAATGAAGGGAATGAATGAATGGAGCGAACGAATGAATGGAGGGAATGAATGAATGAAGGGAACGAATGAACGAAGGGAATGAATGATTGAAGTGAATGTAAAAAGGCGAATGAACGGATGAAGGAAATGAATGAATGAAGAGAATGAATGGATGAAGGTAATGAAGGGAATGAAGGGAATGAGGAGACTGAGGGGAATAAATGAATGAAAGGAATGTACGAATGAATGGGAATGTATGAATGAAGGGAACGAATGAATGAATGAAGGGGATGAATGCATGAAGGGAATGAATGAATGAAGGGAATGTATGAATGAAGGGAATGGATGGATGAAGCGAATGAACGGATGAAAGAAACGAATGAATAAAGGGAATGAATGAATGAAGGGAATGAAGGGAATGAAGGGAATGAAGAGAATGAGGGGAATAAATGAATGAAAGGAATGTACGAATGAATGGGAATGTATGAATGAAGGGAACGAATGAATGAATGAACGGAACAAATGCATGAAGGGAATGAATGAATGAAGGGAATGTATGAACGAAGGGAACGGATGAATGAATGGAATGAAGAGAATGAGGGAATAAATGAATGAAAGGAATATACGAATGGATGGGAATGAATGAATGAAGGGAATGAATGAATGAATGAAGGGAACGAATGCATGAAGGAAATGAATGAATGAAGGGAATGAAGGGAATGAAGGGAATGAAGAGAATGAGGGGAATAAATGAATGAAAGGAATGTGCGAATGAATGGGAATGTATGAATGAAGGGAACGAATGAATGAATGAAGGGAACAAATGCATGAAGGGAATGAATGAATGAAAGGAATGTATGAACGAAGGGAATGTATGAACGAAGGGAATGGATGAATGAATGGAATGAAGAGAATGAGGGAATAAATGAATGAAAGGAATATACGAATGAATGGGAATGAATGAATGAAGGAAACGAATGAATAAAGGGAATGAATGAATGAAGGGAACGAATGAATGGAGGGAATGAATGAAGGGAACGAATGAATGAAGAGAATGAATGAATGAGGGGAATGAATGAATGAAGGGAATGAATGAATGGAGCGAACGAATGAATGGAGGGAATGAATGAATGAAGGGAACGAATGAACGAAGGGAATGAATGATTGAAGTGAATGTAAAAAGGCGAATGAACGGATGAAGGAAACGAATGAATGAAGGGAATGAATGGATGAAGGTAATGAAGGGAATGAAGGGAATGAAGAGAATGAGGGGAATAAATGAATGAAAGGAATGTACGAATGAATGGGAATGTATGAATGAAGGGAACGAATGAATGAATGAAGGGAATGAATGCATGAAGGGAATGAATGAATAAAGGGAATGAATGAATGAAGGGAATGAAGGGAATGAAGGGAATGAAGATAATGAGGGGAATAAATGAATGAAAGGAATGTACGAATGAATGGGAATGTATGAATGAAGGGAACGAATGAATGAATGAAGGGAACAAATGCATGAAGGGAATGAATGAATGAAGGGAATGTATGAACGAAGGGAACGGATGAATGAATGGAATGAAGAGAATGAGGGAATAAATGAATGAAAGGAATATACGAATGAATGGGAATGAATAAATGAAAGGAATGAATTGAATGAAAGGAATGAGGGGAATGAATGAATGATGGGAATGAATGAATGAAGGGAATGAATGAATAAGGGGAACGAATGAACGAAGGGAATGAATGATTGAAGGGAATGTAAGAATGAAGCGAATGAACGGATGAAGGATCGAATGAATGAAGGGAATGAATGAACGAAGGGAATGAAGGGAATGAAGGGAATGAAGAGAATGAGGGGAATAAATGAATGAAAGGAATGTACGAATGAATGGGAATGTATGAATGAAGGGAAGGAATGAATGAATGAAGGGAACGAATGCATGAAGGGAATGAATGAATGAAGGGAATGTATGAATGAAGAGAATGGATGGATGAAGCGAATGAACGGATGAAGGAAAGGAATGAATAAAGGGAATGAATGATAGAAGGGAATGAAGGGAATGAAGAGAATGAGGGGAATAAATGAATGAAAGGAATATACGAATGAATGGGAATGAATGAATGAAGGGAATGTATGAATGAATGAAGGGAACGAATGCATGAAGGGAATGAATGAATGAAGGGAATGAATGAATGAAGGGAATGAATGAATGAATGGAATGAAGAGAATGAGGGAATAAATGAATGAAAGGAATATACGAATGAATGGGAATGAATAAATGAAAGGAATGAATTGAATGAAAGGAATGAGGGGAATGAATGAATGATGGGAATGAATGAATGAAGGGAATGAATGAATAAGGGGAACGAATGAACGAAGGGAATGAATGATTGAAGGGAATGTAAGAATGAAGCGAATGAACGGATGAAGGATCGAATGAATGAAGGGAATGAATGAACGAAGGGAATGAAGGGAATGAAGGGAATGAAGAGAATGAGGGGAATAAATGAATGAAAGGAATGTACGAATGAATGGGAATGTATGAATGAAGGGAAGGAATGAATGAATGAAGGGAACGAATGCATGAAGGGAATGAATGAATGAAGGGAATGTATGAATGAAGAGAATGGATGGATGAAGCGAATGAACGGATGAAGGAAAGGAATGAATAAAGGGAATGAATGATAGAAGGGAATGAAGGGAATGAAGAGAATGAGGGGAATAAATGAATGAAAGGAATATACGAATGAATGGGAATGAATGAATGAAGGGAATGAATGAATGAATGAAGGGAACGAATGCATGAAGGGAATGAATGAATGAAGGGAATGAATGAATGAAGGGAATGAATGAATGAAGGGAATGAAGAGATTGAGGGGAATGAATGAATGAAAGGAACATAAGAATGAATGGGAATGTACGAATGAAGGGAACGAATGAATGGAGGGAATGGATGAATGAATGAAGGGAATGTATGAATGAAGTGAGTGAATGAATGAAGGTGATATATGAATGAAGGAAATGAATAAATGAAGGGAATGAATTGAATGAATAGAATGAGGGGAATGAATGAATAATGGGAATGAGTGAATGAAGGGAATGAATGAATGAAGGGAACGAATGAACGAAGGGGATGAATGAACGAAGGGAATGAATGATTGAAGGGAATGTAATAATGAAGGGAATGTATAAATGATTTGAGTGAATGAAGGGAATGAATGAATGAAGGGAATGAATGAATGAAGGGAATGAAGGATTGAAGGGAATGTAAGAATGAAGCGAATGAACGGATGAAGGAAACGAATGAATGAAGGGAATGAATGAATGAAGGGAATGAAGAGAATGAGGGGAATGAATGAATGAAAGGAATGTACGAATGAATAGGAATGTATGAACGAAGGGAACGAATGATTGGAGGGAATGGATGAATGAATTAGTGAAGGTAATGTATGAATGGAGGGAATGAATAAATGAAGGGAATGAATGTGTGGAGGGAATGAATGAGCAAAGGCAATGAATGAATGAAGGGAATGACGGTAATGAGGGGAATGTATGAATGAAGCGAATGAGTGAATGCAAGGAATGGATGGAATGAAGGGAATGAAGGAAACGACGGGAATGAATGAATGAAGGAAATGAATGAATGAGGTGGATGAATGAATGAAGGGAATGAATGAATAAAGGGAATGAGGGGAATGAATGAATGAAGGGAATGAGTGCATGAAAGGAATGAAAGGAATGAAAGGAATGAAGGGAATGAAGGGAACGAAAGGAATGAATGTATGAAGGGACTGAATGAAGAGAAGGGAATGAATGAATTGAGGGAATTAAGAGATTGAGGGCAATGAATGAATGAAAGGAATATAAGAATGAATGGGAATGTACGAATGAAGGGAACGAATGAATGGAGGGAATGAACGAATGAAGTGAGTGAATAAATGAAGGTTATGTATGAATGAAGGGAATGAATTGAATGAAACTAATGAGGGGAATAAATGAATGATAGGAATGAGTGAATGAAGGGAATGAGTGAATGAAAGGAATGAAAGGAATGAAGGGAATGAAGGGAACGAAAGGAATGAATGAGTGAGGGGACTGAATGTACGAAGGGAATGAATGAATGAAGGGAATGGCGAGAATGAGGGGAGAGAATGAATGACAGGAATGTACGAATGAATGGGAATGTATGAATGAAGGGAACGAATGAATGGAGGGAATGAATGAATGATGGGAACGCATACATGAAGGGAATGAATGAATGAAGGGAACGAATGAATGGAGGGAATGAATGAAGGGAACGAATGAATGAAGAGAATGAATGAATGAGGGGAATGAATGAATGAAGGGAATGAATGAATGGAGGGAATGAATTAATGAAGGGAACGAATGAATGAAGAGAATGAATGAATGAAGGGAATGAATGAATGAAGGGAACGAATGAACGAAGGGGATGAATGAACGAAGGGAATGAATGATTGAAGGGACTGTAATAATGAAGGGAATGTATATATGATTTGAGTGAATGAAGGGAACGAATGAATGAATGAAGGGAACGAATGCATGAAAGGAATGAATGAATGAAGGGAATGTATGAATGAAGGGAATGAAGAGAATGAGGGAATAAATGAATGAAAGGAATATACGAATGAATGGGAATGAATGAATGAAGGGAACGAATGAATGAAGGGAATGAAGGGAATGAAGGGAATGAAGAGAATGAGGGGAATAAATGAATGAAAGGAATGTGCGAATGAATGGGAATGTATGAATGAAGGGAACGAATGAATGAATGAAGGGAACGAATGCATGAAAGGAATGAATGAATGAAGGGAATGTATGAATGACGGGAATGTATGAATGAAGGGAATGAAGAGAATGAGGGAATAAATGAATGAAAGGAATATACGAATGAATGGGAATGAATGAATGAAGGGAACGAATGAATGAAGGGAATGAAGGGAATGAAGGGAATGAAGAGAATGAGGGGAATAAATGAATGAAAGGAATGTGCGAATGAATGGGAATGTATGAATGAAGGGAACGAATGAATGAATGAAGGGAACCAATGCATGAAAGGAATGAATGAATGAAGGGAATGTATGAATGAAGGGAATGGATGAATGAATGGATTGAAGAGAATGAGGGAATAAATGAATGAAAGGAATATACGAATGAATGGGAATGAATGAATGATGGGAATGAGTGAATGAAGGGAATGAATGAATGAAGGGAACGAATGAATGAAGGGAATGAATGAGTGGAGGGAATGAATGAGCAAAGGCAATGAATGAATGAAGGGAATGACGGTAATGAGGGGAATGTATGAATGAAGCGATTGAGTGAATGCAAGGAATGGATGGAATGGAGGGAATGAAGGAAACGACGGGAATGAATGAATGAAGGAAATGAATGAATGAGGGGGATGAATGAATGAAGGGAATGAATGAATAAAGGGAATGAGTGCATGAAAGGAATGAAAGGAATGAAAGGAATGAAGGGAATGAAGGGAACGAAAGGAATGTATGAGTGAGGGGACTGAATGTACGAAGGGAATGAATGAATGAAGGGTATGGCGAGAATGAGGGGAGAGATTGAATGACAGGAATGTACGAATGAATGGGAATGTATGAATGAAGGGAACGAATGAATGGAGGGAATGAATGAATGATGGGAACGCATACATGAAGGGAATAAATGAATGAAAGGAATATACGAATGAATGGGAATGAATGAATGAAGGAAACGAATGAATAAAGGGAATGAATGAATGAAGGGAACGAATGAATGGAGGGAATGAATGAAGGGAACGAACGAATGAATGGAGGGAATGAATGAATGAAGGGAACGAATGAACGAAGGGAATGAATGATTGAAGTGAATGTAAAAAGGCGAATGAACGGATGAAGGAAACGAATGAATGAAGGGAATGAATGGATGAAGGTAATGAAGGGAATGAAGGGAATGAAGAGAATGAGGGGAATAAATGAATGAAAGGAATGTTCGAATGAATGGGAATGTATGAATGAAGGGAACGAATGAATGAATGAAGGGAATGAATGCATGAAGGGAATGAATGAATGAAGGGAATGTATGAATGAAGGGAATGGATGGATGAAGCGAATGAACGGATGAAGGAAACGAATGAATAAAGGGAATGAATGAATGAAGGGAATGAAGGGAATGAAGGGAATGAAGAGAATGAGGGAATAAATGAATGAAAGGAATATACGAATGAATGGGAATGAATAAATGAAAGGAATGAATTGAATGAAAGGAATGAGGGGAATGAATGAATGATGGGAATGAGTGAATGAAGGGAATGAATGAATGAAGGGAACGAATGAACGAAGGGAATGAATGATTGAAGGGGATGTAAGAATGAAGCGAATGAACGGATGAAGGAAACGAATGAATGGAGGGAATGAATTAATGAAGGGAACGAATGAATGAAGGGAATGAATGAATGAAGGGAATGAAGAGAATGAGGGGAATGAATGAATGAAAGGAATGTACGAATGAATAGGAATGTATGCATGAAGGGAACGAATGAATGGAGGGAATGGATGAATGAATGACTGAAGGTAATGTATGAATGGAGGGAATGAATAAATGAAGGGAATGAATTGACTGAATGGAATGAGGGGAATGAATGAATGATTGGACGAGTGAATGAAGGGAATGAATGAATGAAGGGAACGAATGAACGAAGGGGATGAATGAACGAAGGGAATGAATGATTGAAGGGAATGTAATAATGAAAGGAATGTATAAATGATTTGAGTGAATGAAGGGAATGAATGAACGTAGGGAATGAATGATTGAAGTGAATGTAAAAAGGCGAATGAACGGATGAAGGAAACGAATGAATGAAGGGAATGAATGGATGAAGGTAATGAAGGGAATGAAGGGAATGAAGAGAATGAGGGGAATAAATGAATGAAAGGAATCTACGAATGAATGGGAATGTATGAATGAAGGGAACGAATGAATGAATGAAGGAAACAAATGCATGAAGGGAATGAATGAATGAAGGGAATGTGTGAACGAAGGGAACGGATGAATGAATGGAATGAAGAGAATGAGGGAATAAATGAATGAAAGGAATATACGAATGAATGGGAATGAATGAATGAAGGGAATGAATGAATGAATGAAGGGAACGAATGCATGAAGGGAATGAATGAATGAAGGGAATGTATGAACGAAGGGAATGTATGAACGAAGGGAATGTATGAACGGAGGGAATGAAGAGAATGAGGGAATAAATGAATGAAAGGAATATACGAATGAATGGGAATGAATGGATGAAGGAAACGAATGAATAAAGGGAATGAATGAATGAAGGGAACGAATAAATGGAGGGAATGAATGAAGGGAACGAATGAATGAAGAGAATGAATGAATGAGGGGAATGAATGAATGAAGGGAATGAATGAATGGAGCGAACGAATGAATGGAGGGAATGAATTAATGAAGGGAACGAATGAATGAAGAGAATGAATGAATGATGGGAATGAGTGAATGAAGGGAATGAATGAATGAAGGGAATGAATGAATGGAGCGAACGAATGAATGGAGGGAATGAATTAATGAAGGGAACGAATGAATGAAGAGAATGAATGAATGATGGGAATGAGTGAATGAAGGGAATGAATGAATGAAGGGAACGAATGAAGGGAACGAATGAATGAAGAGAATGAATGAATGAGGGGAATGAATGAATGAAGGGAATGAATGAATGGAGCGAACGAATGAATGGAGGGAATGAATTAATGAAGGGAACGAATGAATGGAGGGAATGAATGAAGGGAACGAATGAATGAAGAGAATGAATGAATGAGGGGAATGAATGAATGAAGGGAATGAATGAATGGAGCGAACGAATGAATGGAGGGAATGAATTAATGAAGGGAACGAATGAATGAAGAGAATGAATGTATGATGGGAATGAGTGAATGAAGGGAATGAATGAATGAAGGGAACGAATGAACGAAGGGAATGAATGATTGAAGTGAATGTAAAAAGGCGAATGAACGGATGAAGGAAACGAATGAATGAAGGGAATGAATGGATGAAGGTAATGAAGGGAATGAAGGGAATGAAGAGATTGAGGGGAATAAATGAATGAAAGGAATGTACGAATGAATGGGAATGTATGAATGAAGGGAACGAATGAATGAATGAAGGGAATGAATGCATGAAGGGAATGAATGAATGAAGGGAATGTATGAATGAAGGGAATGGATGGATGAAGCGAATGAACGGATGAAGGAAACGAATGAATAAAGGGAATGAATGAATGAAGGGAATGAAGGGAATGAAGGGAATGAAGAGAATGAGGGGAATAAATGAATGAAAGGAATGTACGAATGAATGGGAATGTATGAATGAAGGGAACGAATGAATGAATGAAGGGAACAAATGCATGAAGGGAATGAATGAATGAAGGGAATGTATGAACGAAGGGAATGGATGAATGAATGGAATGAAGAGAATGAGGGAATAAATGAATGAAAGGAATATACGAATGAATGGGAATGAATAAATGAAATGAATGAATTGAATGAAAGGAATGAGGGGAATGAATGAATGATGGGAATGAGTGAATAAAGGGAATGTATGAATGAAGGCAACGAATGAACGAAGGGAATGAATGATTGAAGGGAATATAAGAATGAAGCGAATGAACGGATGAAGGAAACGAATGAATGAAGGGAATGAATGAATGAAGGGAATGAAGGGAATGAAGGGAATGAAGAGAATGAGGGGAATAAATGAATGAAAGGAATGTACGAATGAATGGGAATGTATGAATGAAGGGAAGGAATGAATGAATGAAGGGAACGAATGCATGAAGGGAATGAATGAATGAAGGGAATGTATGAATGAAGGGAACGAATGAACGAAGGGGATGAATGAACGAAGGGAATGAATGATTGAAGGGAATGTAATTATGAAGGGAATGTATAAATGATTTGAGTGGATGAAGGGAATGAATGAACGAGGGGAATGAATGATTGAAGGGAATGTAAGAATGAAGCGAATGAACGGATGAAGGAAACGAATGAATGAAGGGAATGAAGTGAATGAAGGGAATGAAGAGAATGAGGGGAATAAATGAATGAAAGGAATGTGCGAATGAATGGGAATGTATGAATGAAGGGAACGGATGAATGAATGAAGGGAACGAATGCATGAAAGGAATGAATGAATGAAGGGAATGTATGTATGAAGGGAATGGATGAATGAAGGGAATGAAGAGAATGAGGGAATAAATGAATGAAAGGAATATACGAATGAATGGGAATGAATGAATGATGGAAACGAATGAATAAAGGGAATGAATGAATGAAGGGAACGAATGAATGGAGGGAATGAATGAAGGGAACGAATGAATGAAGAGAATGAATGAATGAGGGGAATGAATGAATGAAGGGAATGAATGAATGGAGCGAACGAATGAATGGAGGGAATGAATTAATGAAGGGAACGAATGAATGAAGAGAATGAATGAATGATGGGAATGAGTGAATGAAGGGAATGAATGAATGAAGGGAACGAATGAACGAAGGGAATGAATGATTGAAGTGAATGTAAAAAGGCGAATGAAGGGATGAAGGAAACGAATGAATGAAGGGAATGAAGAGAATGAGGGGAATAAATGAATGAATGGATGAAGGTAATGAAGGGAATGAAGGGAATGAAGAGAATGAGGGGAATAAATGAATGAAAGGAATGTACGAATGAATGGGAATGTATGAATGAAGGGAACGAATGAATGAATGAAGGGAATGAATGCATGAAGGGAATGAAGAGAATGAGGGGAATAAATGAATGAAAGGAATGTACGAATGAATGGGAATGTATGAATGAAGGGAACGAATGAATGAATGAAGGGAACAAATGCATGAAGGGAATGAAGGAATGAAGGGAATGTATGAACGAAGGAAATGGATGAATGAATGGAATGAAGAGAATGAGGGAATAAATGAATGAAAGGAATATACGAATGAATGGGAATGAATAAATGAAAGGAATGAATTGAATGAAAGGAATGAGGGGAATGAATGAATGATCGGAACGAATGAACGAAGGGAATGAATGATTGAAGGGAATGTAAGAATGAAGCGAATGAACGGATGAAGGAAACGAATGAATGAAGGGAATGAATGAATGAAGGGAATGAAGGGAATGAAGAGAATGAGGGGAATAAATGAATGAAAGGAATGTACGAATGAATGGGAATGTATGAATGAAGGGAAGGAATGAATGAATGAAGGGAACGAATGCATGAAGGGAATGAATGAATGAAGGGAATGTATGAATGAAGGGAACGAATGAACGAAGGGGATGAATGAACGAAGGGAATGAATGATTGAAGGGAATGTAATTATGAAGGGAATGTATAAATGATTTGAGTGGATGAAGGGAATGAATGAACGAGGGGAATGAATGATTGAAGGGAATGTAAGAATGAAGCGAATGAACGGATGAAGGAAACGAATGAATGAAGGGAATGAAGTGAATGAAGGGAATGAAGAGAATGAGGGGAATAAATGAATGAAAGGAATGTGCGAATGAATGGGAATGTATGAATGAAGGGAACGAATAAATGAAAGGAATGAATGAATGAAGGGAATGTATGTATGAAGGGAATGGATGAATGAAGGGAATGAAGAGAATGAGGGAATAAATGAGTGAAAGGAATATACGAATGAATGGGAATGAATGAATGAAGGGAACGAATGAATGGAGGGAATGAATGAAGGGAACGAATGAATGAAGAGAATGAATGAATGAGGGGAATGAATGAATGAAGGGAATGAATGAATGGAGCGAACGAATGAATGGAGGGAATGAATTAATGAAGGGAACGAATGAATGAAGAGAATGTATGAATGAAGAGAATGAATGAATGAGGGGAATGAATGAATGAAGGAAACGAATGAATGAAGGGAATGAATGGATGAAGGTAATGAAGGGAATGAAGGGAATGAAGAGAATGAGGGGAATAAATGAATGAAAGGAATGTACGAATGAATGGGAATGTATGAATGAAGGGAATGGATGAATGAATGGAATGAAGAGAATGAGGGAATAAATGAATGAAAGGAATATACGAATGAATGGGAATGAATAAATGAAGGGAATGAATTGAATGAAAGGAATGAGGGGAATGAATGAATGATGGGAATGATTGAATGAAGGGAATGAATGAATGAAGGGAATGAATGAATGAAGGGAACGAATGAATGGAGGGAATGAATTAATGAAGGGAACGAATGAATGAAGAGAATGAATGAATGATGGGAATGAGTGAATGTAGGGAATGAATGAATGAAGGGAACGAATGAACGAAGGGGATGAATGAACGAAGGGAATGAATGATTGAAGGGAATGTAAGAATGAAGCGAATGAACGGATGAAGGAAACGAATGAATGAAGGGAATGAGTGAATGAAGGGAATGAAGTGAATGAAGGGAATGAAGAGAATGAGGGAAATAAATGAATGAAAGGAATGTGCGAATGAATGGGAATGTATGAATGAAGGGAACGGATGAATGAATGAAGGGAACGAATGCATGAAAGGAATGAATGAATGAAGGGAATGTATGTATGAAGGGAATGGATGAATGAAGGGAATGAAGAGAATGAGGGAATAAATGAATGAAAGGAATATACGAATGAATGGGAATGAATAAATGAATGGAATGAATTGAATGAAAGGAATGAGGGGAATGAATGAATGATGGGAATGAGTGAATGAAGGGAATGAATGAATGAAGGGAACGAATGAACGAAGGGAATGAATGATTGAAGGGAATGTAAGAATGAAGCGAATGAACTGGTGAAGGAAACGAATGAATGAAGGGAATGTATGAACGAAGGGAACGGATGAATGAATGGAATGAAGAGAATGAGGGAATAAATGAATGAAAGGAATGTGCGAATGAATGGGAATGTATGAATGAAGGGAACGAATGAATGAATGAAGGGAACAAATGCATGAATGGAATGAATGAATGAAGGGAATGTATGTATGAAGGGAATGGATGAATGAAGGGAATGAAGAGAATGAGGGAATAAATGAATGAAAGGAATGTACGAATGAATCGGAATGAATGAATGAAGGAAACGAATGAATAAAGGGAATGAATGAATGAAGGGAACGAATGAATGGAGGGAATGAATGAACGGAACGAATGAATGAAGAGAATGAATGAATGAGGGGAATGAATGAATGAAGGGAATGAATGAATGGAGCGAACGAATGAATGGAGGGAATGAATGAATTAAGGGAACGAATGAACGAAGGGAATGAATGATTGAAGTGAATGTAAAAAGGCGAATGAACGGATGAAGGAAACGAATGAATGAAGGGAATGAATGGATGAAGGTAATGAAGGGAATGAAGGGAATGAATAGAATGAGGGGAATAAATGAATGAAAGGAATGTACGAATGAATGGGAATGTATGAATGAAGGGAACGAATGAATGAATGAAGGGAATGAATGCATGAAGGGAATGAATGAATGAAGGGAATGTATGAATGAAGGGAATGGATGGATGAAGCGAATGAACGGATGAAGGAAACGAATGAATAAAGGGAATGAATGAATGAAGGGAATGAAGGGAATGAAGAGAATGAGGGGAATAAATGAATGAAAGGAATGTACGAATGAATGGGAATGTATGAATGAAGGGAACGAATGAATGAATGAAGGGAACAAATGCATGAAGGGAATGAATGAATGAAGGGAATGTATGAACGAAGGGAATGGATGAATGAATGGAATGAAGAGAATGAGGGAATAAATGAATGAAAGGAATATACGAATGAATGGGAATGAATAAACGAAAGGAATGAATTGAATGAAAGGAATGAGGGGAATGAATGAATGATGGGAATGAGTGAATGAAGGGAATGAATGAATGAAGGGAACGAATGAACGAAGGGAATGAATGATTGAAGGGAATGTAAGAATGAAGCGAATGAACGGATGAAGAAAACGAATGAATGAAGGGAATGAATGAATGAAGGGAATGAAGGGAATGAAGGGAATGAAGAGAATGAGGGGAATAAATGAATGAAAGGAATGTACGAATGAATGGGAATGTATGAATGAAGGGAAGGAATGAATGAATGAAGGGAACGAATGCATGAAGGGAATGAATGAATGAAGGGAATGTATGAATGAAGGGAACGAATGAACGAAGGGGATGAATGAACGAAGGGAATGAATGATTGAAGGGAATGTAATTATGAAGGGAATGTATAAATGATTTGAGTGGATGAAGGGAATGAATGAACGAGGGGAATGAATGATTGAAGGGAATGTAAGAATGAAGCGAATGAACGGATGAAGGAAACGAATGAATGAAGGGAATGAAGTGAATGAAGGGAATGAAGAGAATGAGGGGAATAAATGAATGAAAGGAATGTGCGAATGAATGGGAATGTATGAATGAAGGGAACGGATGAATGAATGAAGGGAACGAATGCATGAAAGGAATGAATGAATGAAGGGAATGTATGTATGAAGGGAATGGATGAATGAAGGGAATGAAGAGAATGAGGGAATAAATGAATGAAAGGAATATACGAATGAATGGGAATGAATGAATGATGGAAACGAATGAATATAGGGAATGAATGAATGAAGGGAACGAATGAATGGAGGGGATGAATGAAGGGAACGAATGAATGAAGAGAATGAATGAATGAGGGGAATGAATGAATGAAGGGAATGAATGAATGGAGCGAACGAATGAATGGAGGGAATGAATTAATGAAGGGAACGAATGAATGAAGAGAATGAATGAATGATGGGAATGAGTGAATGAAGGGAATGAATGAATGAAGGGAACGAATGAACGAAGGGAATGAATGATTGAAGTGAATGTAAAAAGGCGAATGAAGGGATGAAGGAAACGAATGAATGAAGGGAATGAAGAGAATGAGGGGAATAAATGAATGAATGGATGAAGGTAATGAAGGGAATGAAGGGAATGAAGAGAATGAGGGGAATAAATGAATGAAAGGAATGTACGAATGAATGGGAATGTATGAATAAAGGGAACGAATGAATGAATGAAGGGAATGAATGCATGAAGGGAATGAAGAGAATGAGGGGAATAAATGAATGAAAGGAATGTACGAATGAATGGGAATGTATGAATGAAGGGAACGAATGAATGAATGAAGGGAACAAATGCATGAAGGGAATGAAGGAATGAAGGGAATGTATGAACGAAGGAAATGGATGAATGAATGGAATGAAGAGAATGAGGGAATAAATGAATGAAAGGAATATACGAATGAATGGGAATGAATAAACGAAAGGAATGAATTGAATGAAAGGAATGAGGGGAATGAATGAATGATGGGAATGAGTGAATGAAGGGAATGAATGAATGAAGGGAACGAATGAACGAAGGGAATGAATGATTGAAGGGAATGTAAGAATGAAGCGAATGAACGGATGAAGAAAACGAATGAATGAAGGGAATGAATGAATGAAGGGAATGAAGGGAATGAAGGGAATGAAGAGAATGAGGGGAATAAATGAATGAAAGGAATGTACGAATGAATGGGAATGTATGAATGAAGGGAACGGATGAATGAATGAAGGGAACGAATGCATGAAAGGAATGAATGAATGAAGGGAATGTATGTATGAAGGGAATGGATGAATGAAGGGAATGAAGAGAATGAGGGAATAAATGAATGAAAGGAATATACGAATGAATGGGAATGAATAAATGAAGGGAATGAATTGAATGAAAGGAATGAGGGGAATGAATGAATGATGGGAATGAGTGAATGAAGGGAATGAATGAATGAAGGGAACGAATGAACGAAGGGAATGAATGATTGAAGGGAATGTAAGAATGAAGCGAATGAACTGGTGAAGGAAACGAATGAATGAAGGGAATGTATGAACGAAGGGAACGGATGAATGAATGGAATGAAGAGAATGAGGGAATAAATGAATGAAAGGAATGTGCGAATGAATGGGAATGTATGAATGAAGGGAACGAATGAATGAATGAAGGGAACAAATGCATGAATGGAATGAATGAATGAAGGGAATGTATGTATGAAGGGAATGGATGAATGAAGGGAATGAAGAGAATGAGGGAATAAATGAATGAAAGGAATGTACGAATGAATCGGAATGAATGAATGAAGGAAACGAATGAATAAAGGGAATGAATGAATGAAGGGAACGAATGAATGGAGGGAATGAATGAACGGAACGACTGAATGAAGAGAATGAATGAATGAGGGGAATGAATGAATGAAGGGAATGAATGAATGGAGCGAACGAATGAATGGAGGGAATGAATGAATTAAGGGAACGAATGAACGAAGGGAATGAATGATTGAAGTGAATGTAAAAAGGCGAATGAACGGATGAAGGAAACGAATGAATGAAGGGAATGAATGGATGAAGGTAATGAAGGGAATGAAGGGAATGAATAGAATGAGGGGAATAAATGAATGAAAGGAATGTACGAATGAATGGGAATGTATGAATGAAGGGAACGAATGAATGAATGAAGGGAATGAATGCATGAAGGGAATGAATGAATGAAGGGAATGTATGAATGAAGGGAATGGATGGATGAAGCGAATGAACGGATGAAGGAAACGAATGAATAAAGGGAATGAATGAATGAAGGGAATGAAGGGAATGAAGAGAATGAGGGGAATAAATGAATGAAAGGAATGTACGAATGAATGGGAATGTATGAATGAAGGGAACGAATGAATGAATGAAGGGAACAAATGCATGAAGGGAATGAATGAATGAAGGGAATGTATGAACGAAGGGAATGGATGAATGAATGGAATGAAGAGAATGAGGGAATAAATGAATGAAAGGAATATACGAATGAATGGGAATGAATAAACGAAAGGAATGAATTGAATGAAAGGAATGAGGGGAATGAATGAATGATGGGAATGAGTGAATGAAGGGAATGAATGAATGAAGGGAACGAATGAACGAAGGGAATGAATGATTGAAGGGAATGTAAGAATGAAGCGAATGAACGGATGAAGAAAACGAATGAATGAAGGGAATGAATGAATGAAGGGAATGAAGGGAATGAAGGGAATGAAGAGAATGAGGGGAATAAATGAATGAAAGGAATGTACGAATGAATGGGAATGTATGAATGAAGGGAAGGAATGAATGAATGAAGGGAACGAATGCATGAAGGGAATGAATGAATGAAGGGAATGTATGAATGAAGGGAACGAATGAACGAAGGGGATGAATGAACGAAGGGAATGAATGATTGAAGGGAATGTAATTATGAAGGGAATGTATAAATGATTTGAGTGGATGAAGGGAATGAATGAACGAGGGGAATGAATGATTGAAGGGAATGTAAGAATGAAGCGAATGAACGGATGAAGGAAACGAATGAATGAAGGGAATGAAGTGAATGAAGGGAATGAAGAGAATGAGGGGAATAAATGAATGAAAGGAATGTGCGAATGAATGGGAATGTATGAATGAAGGGAACGGATGAATGAATGAAGGGAACGAATGCATGAAAGGAATGAATGAATGAAGGGAATGTATGTATGAAGGGAATGGATGAATGAAGGGAATGAAGAGAATGAGGGAATAAATGAATGAAAGGAATATACGAATGAATGGGAATGAATGAATGATGGAAACGAATGAATAAAGGGAATGAATGAATGAAGGGAACGAATGAATGGAGGGGATGAATGAAGGGAACGAATGAATGAAGAGAATGAATGAATGAGGGGAATGAATGAATGAAGGGAATGAATGAATGGAGCGAACGAATGAATGGAGGGAATGAATTAATGAAGGGAACGAATGAATGAAGAGAATGAATGAATGATGGGAATGAGTGAATGAAGGGAATGAATGAATGAAGGGAACGAATGAACGAAGGGAATGAATGATTGAAGTGAATGTAAAAAGGCGAATGAAGGGATGAAGGAAACGAATGAATGAAGGGAATGAAGAGAATGAGGGGAATAAATGAATGAATGGATGAAGGTAATGAAGGGAATGAAGGGAATGAAGAGAATGAGGGGAATAAATGAATGAAAGGAATGTACGAATGAATGGGAATGTATGAATAAAGGGAACGAATGAATGAATGAAGGGAATGAATGCATGAAAGGAATGAAGAGAATGAGGGGAATAAATGAATGAAAGGAATGTACGAATGAATGGGAATGTATGAATGAAGGGAACGAATGAATGAATGAAGGGAACAAATGCATGAAGGGAATGAAGGAATGAAGGGAATGTATGAACGAAGGAAATGGATGAATGAATGGAATGAAGAGAATGAGGGAATAAATGAATGAAAGGAATATACGAATGAATGGGAATGAATAAATGAAAGGAATGAATTGAATGAAAGGAATGAGGGGAATGAATGAATGATGGGAATGAGTGAATGAAGGGAATGAATGAATGAAGGGAACGAATGAACGAAGGGAATGAATGATTGAAGGGAATGTAAGAATGAAGCGAATGAACTGGTGAAGGAAACGAATGAATGAAGGGAATGTATGAACGAAGGGAACGGATGAATGAATGGAATGAAGAGAATGAGGGAATAAATGAATGAAAGGAATGTGCGAATGAATGGGAATGTATGAATGAAGGGAACGAATGAATGAATGAAGGGAACAAATGCATGAATGGAATGAATGAATGAAGGGAATGTATGTATGAAGGGAATGGATGAATGAAGGGAATGAAGAGAATGAGGGAATAAATGAATGAAAGGAATGTACGAATGAATCGGAATGAATGAATGAAGGAAACGAATGAATAAAGGGAATGAATGAATGAAGGGAACGAATGAATGGAGGGAATGAATGAACGGAACGAATGAATGAAGAGAATGAATGAATGAGGGGAATGAATGAATGAAGGGAATGAATGAATGGAGCGAACGAATGAATGGAGGGAATGAATGAATTAAGGGAACGAATGAACGAAGGGAATGAATGATTGAAGTGAATGTAAAAAGGCGAATGAACGGATGAAGGAAACGAATGAATGAAGGGAATGAATGGATGAAGGTAATGAAGGGAATGAAGGGAATGAATAGAATGAGGGGAATAAATGAATGAAAGGAATGTACGAATGAATGGGAATGTATGAATGAAGGGAACGAATGAATGAATGAAGGGAATGAATGCATGAAGGGAATGAATGAATGAAGGGAATGTATGAATGAAGGGAATGGATGGATGAAGCGAATGAACGGATGAAGGAAACGAATGAATAAAGGGAATGAATGAATGAAGGGAATGAAGGGAATGAAGAGAATGAGGGGAATAAATGAATGAAAGGAATGTACGAATGAATGGGAATGTATGAATGAAGGGAACGAATGAATGAATGAAGGGAACAAATGCATGAAGGGAATGAATGAATGAAGGGAATGTATGAACGAAGGGAATGGATGAATGAATGGAATGAAGAGAATGAGGGAATAAATGAATGAAAGGAATATACGAATGAATGGGAATGAATAAACGAAAGGAATGAATTGAATGAAAGGAATGAGGGGAATGAATGAATGATGGGAATGAGTGAATGAAGGGAATGAATGAATGAAGGGAACGAATGAACGAAGGGAATGAATGATTGAAGGGAATGTAAGAATGAAGCGAATGAACGGATGAAGAAAACGAATGAATGAAGGGAATGAATGAATGAAGGGAATGAAGGGAATGAAGGGAATGAAGAGAATGAGGGGAATAAATGAATGAAAGGAATGTACGAATGAATGGGAATGTATGAATGAAGGGAAGGAATGAATGAATGAAGGGAACGAATGCATGAAGGGAATGAATGAATGAAGGGAATGTATGAATGAAGGGAACGAATGAACGAAGGGGATGAATGAACGAAGGGAATGAATGATTGAAGGGAATGTAATTATGAAGGGAATGTATAAATGATTTGAGTGGATGAAGGGAATGAATGAACGAGGGGAATGAATGATTGAAGGGAATGTAAGAATGAAGCGAATGAACGGATGAAGGAAACGAATGAATGAAGGGAATGAAGTGAATGAAGGGAATGAAGAGAATGAGGGGAATAAATGAATGAAAGGAATGTGCGAATGAATGGGAATGTATGAATGAAGGGAACGGATGAATGAATGAAGGGAACGAATGCATGAATGGAATGAATGAATGAAGGGAATGTATGTATGAAGGGAATGGATGAATGAAGGGAATGAAGAGAATGAGGGAATAAATGAATGAAAGGAATATACGAATGAATGGGAATGAATGAATGATGGAAACGAATGAATAAAGGGAATGAATGAATGAAGGGAACGAATGAATGGAGGGGATGAATGAAGGGAACGAATGAATGAAGAGAATGAATGAATGAGGGGAATGAATGAATGAAGGGAATGAATGAATGGAGCGAACGAATGAATGGAGGGAATGAATTAATGAAGGGAACGAATGAATGAAGAGAATGAATGAATGATGGGAATGAGTGAATGAAGGGAATGAATGAATGAAGGGAACGAATGAACGAAGGGAATGAATGATTGAAGTGAATGTAAAAAGGCGAATGAAGGGATGAAGGAAACGAATGAATGAAGGGAATGAAGAGAATGAGGGGAATAAATGAATGAATGGATGAAGGTAATGAAGGGAATGAAGGGAATGAAGAGAATGAGGGGAATAAATGAATGAAAGGAATGTACGAATGAATGGGAATGTATGAATAAAGGGAACGAATGAATGAATGAAGGGAATGAATGCATGAAAGGAATGAAGAGAATGAGGGGAATAAATGAATGAAAGGAATGTACGAATGAATGGGAATGTATGAATGAAGGGAACGAATGAATGAATGAAGGGAACAAATGCATGAAGGGAATGAAGGAATGAAGGGAA
The DNA here is from genome assembly GCA_963576845.1 of Megachile leachella. Taxonomy (NCBI): domain Eukaryota; kingdom Metazoa; phylum Arthropoda; class Insecta; order Hymenoptera; family Megachilidae; genus Megachile; species Megachile leachella. The sequence continues at coordinate 26,505,436 of OY756250.1, read as the reverse complement.
TGTATGAACGAAGGAAATGGATGAATGAATGGAATGAAGAGAATGAGGGAATAAATGAATGAAAGGAATATACGAATGAATGGGAATGAATAAATGAAAGGAATGAATTGAATGAAAGGAATGAGGGGAATGAATGAATGATGGGAATGAGTGAATGAAGGGAATGAATGAATGAAGGGAACGAATGAACGAAGGGAATGAATGATTGAAGGGAATGTAAGAATGAAGCGAATGAACTGGTGAAGGAAACGAATGAATGAAGGGAATGTATGAACGAAGGGAACGGATGAATGAATGGAATGAAGAGAATGAGGGAATAAATGAATGAAAGGAATGTGCGAATGAATGGGAATGTATGAATGAAGGGAACGAATGAATGAATGAAGGGAACAAATGCATGAATGGAATGAATGAATGAAGGGAATGTATGTATGAAGGGAATGGATGAATGAAGGGAATGAAGAGAATGAGGGAATAAATGAATGAAAGGAATGTACGAATGAATCGGAATGAATGAATGAAGGAAACGAATGAATAAAGGGAATGAATGAATGAAGGGAACGAATGAATGGAGGGAATGAATGAACGGAACGAATGAATGAAGAGAATGAATGAATGAGGGGAATGAATGAATGAAGGGAATGAATGAATGGAGCGAACGAATGAATGGAGGGAATGAATGAATTAAGGGAACGAATGAACGAAGGGAATGAATGATTGAAGTGAATGTAAAAAGGCGAATGAACGGATGAAGGAAACGAATGAATGAAGGGAATGAATGGATGAAGGTAATGAAGGGAATGAAGGGAATGAATAGAATGAGGGGAATAAATGAATGAAAGGAATGTACGAATGAATGGGAATGTATGAATGAAGGGAACGAATGAATGAATGAAGGGAATGAATGCATGAAGGGAATGAATGAATGAAGGGAATGTATGAATGAAGGGAATGGATGGATGAAGCGAATGAACGGATGAAGGAAACGAATGAATAAAGGGAATGAATGAATGAAGGGAATGAAGGGAATGAAGAGAATGAGGGGAATAAATGAATGAAAGGAATGTACGAATGAATGGGAATGTATGAATGAAGGGAACGAATGAATGAATGAAGGGAACAAATGCATGAAGGGAATGAATGAATGAAGGGAATGTATGAACGAAGGGAATGGATGAATGAATGGAATGAAGAGAATGAGGGAATAAATGAATGAAAGGAATATACGAATGAATGGGAATGAATAAACGAAAGGAATGAATTGAATGAAAGGAATGAGGGGAATGAATGAATGATGGGAATGAGTGAATGAAGGGAATGAATGAATGAAGGGAACGAATGAACGAAGGGAATGAATGATTGAAGGGAATGTAAGAATGAAGCGAATGAACGGATGAAGAAAACGAATGAATGAAGGGAATGAATGAATGAAGGGAATGAAGGGAATGAAGGGAATGAAGAGAATGAGGGGAATAAATGAATGAAAGGAATGTACGAATGAATGGGAATGTATGAATGAAGGGAAGGAATGAATGAATGAAGGGAACGAATGCATGAAGGGAATGAATGAATGAAGGGAATGTATGAATGAAGGGAACGAATGAACGAAGGGGATGAATGAACGAAGGGAATGAATGATTGAAGGGAATGTAATTATGAAGGGAATGTATAAATGATTTGAGTGGATGAAGGGAATGAATGAACGAGGGGAATGAATGATTGAAGGGAATGTAAGAATGAAGCGAATGAACGGATGAAGGAAACGAATGAATGAAGGGAATGAAGTGAATGAAGGGAATGAAGAGAATGAGGGGAATAAATGAATGAAAGGAATGTGCGAATGAATGGGAATGTATGAATGAAGGGAACGGATGAATGAATGAAGGGAACGAATGCATGAATGGAATGAATGAATGAAGGGAATGTATGTATGAAGGGAATGGATGAATGAAGGGAATGAAGAGAATGAGGGAATAAATGAATGAAAGGAATATACGAATGAATGGGAATGAATGAATGATGGAAACGAATGAATAAAGGGAATGAATGAATGAAGGGAACGAATGAATGGAGGGGATGAATGAAGGGAACGAATGAATGAAGAGAATGAATGAATGAGGGGAATGAATGAATGAAGGGAATGAATGAATGGAGCGAACGAATGAATGGAGGGAATGAATTAATGAAGGGAACGAATGAATGAAGAGAATGAATGAATGATGGGAATGAGTGAATGAAGGGAATGAATGAATGAAGGGAACGAATGAACGAAGGGAATGAATGATTGAAGTGAATGTAAAAAGGCGAATGAAGGGATGAAGGAAACGAATGAATGAAGGGAATGAAGAGAATGAGGGGAATAAATGAATGAATGGATGAAGGTAATGAAGGGAATGAAGGGAATGAAGAGAATGAGGGGAATAAATGAATGAAAGGAATGTACGAATGAATGGGAATGTATGAATAAAGGGAACGAATGAATGAATGAAGGGAATGAATGCATGAAAGGAATGAAGAGAATGAGGGGAATAAATGAATGAAAGGAATGTACGAATGAATGGGAATGTATGAATGAAGGGAACGAATGAATGAATGAAGGGAACAAATGCATGAAGGGAATGAAGGAATGAAGGGAATGTATGAACGAAGGAAATGGATGAATGAATGGAATGAAGAGAATGAGGGAATAAATGAATGAAAGGAATATACGAATGAATGGGAATGAATAAATGAAAGGAATGAATTGAATGAAAGGAATGAGGGGAATGAATGAATGATGGGAATGAGTGAATGAAGGGAATGAATGAATGAAGGGAACGAATGAACGAAGGGAATGAATGATTGAAGGGAATGTAAGAATGAAGCGAATGAACTGGTGAAGGAAACGAATGAATGAAGGGAATGTATGAACGAAGGGAACGGATGAATGAATGGAATGAAGAGAATGAGGGAATAAATGAATGAAAGGAATGTGCGAATGAATGGGAATGTATGAATGAAGGGAACGAATGAATGAATGAAGGGAACAAATGCATGAATGGAATGAATGAATGAAGGGAATGTATGTATGAAGGGAATGGATGAATGAAGGGAATGAAGAGAATGAGGGAATAAATGAATGAAAGGAATGTACGAATGAATCGGAATGAATGAATGAAGGAAACGAATGAATAAAGGGAATGAATGAATGAAGGGAACGAATGAATGGAGGGAATGAATGAACGGAACGAATGAATGAAGAGAATGAATGAATGAGGGGAATGAATGAATGAAGGGAATGAATGAATGGAGCGAACGAATGAATGGAGGGAATGAATGAATTAAGGGAACGAATGAACGAAGGGAATGAATGATTGAAGTGAATGTAAAAAGGCGAATGAACGGATGAAGGAAACGAATGAATGAAGGGAATGAATGGATGAAGGTAATGAAGGGAATGAAGGGAATGAATAGAATGAGGGGAATAAATGAATGAAAGGAATGTACGAATGAATGGGAATGTATGAATGAAGGGAACGAATGAATGAATGAAGGGAATGAATGCATGAAGGGAATGAATGAATGAAGGGAATGTATGAATGAAGGGAATGGATGGATGAAGCGAATGAACGGATGAAGGAAACGAATGAATAAAGGGAATGAATGAATGAAGGGAATGAAGGGAATGAAGAGAATGAGGGGAATAAATGAATGAAAGGAATGTACGAATGAATGGGAATGTATGAATGAAGGGAACGAATGAATGAATGAAGGGAACAAATGCATGAAGGGAATGAATGAATGAAGGGAATGTATGAACGAAGGGAATGGATGAATGAATGGAATGAAGAGAATGAGGGAATAAATGAATGAAAGGAATATACGAATGAATGGGAATGAATAAACGAAAGGAATGAATTGAATGAAAGGAATGAGGGGAATGAATGAATGATGGGAATGAGTGAATGAAGGGAATGAATGAATGAAGGGAACGAATGAACGAAGGGAATGAATGATTGAAGGGAATGTAAGAATGAAGCGAATGAACGGATGAAGAAAACGAATGAATGAAGGGAATGAATGAATGAAGGGAATGAAGGGAATGAAGGGAATGAAGAGAATGAGGGGAATAAATGAATGAAAGGAATGTACGAATGAATGGGAATGTATGAATGAAGGGAAGGAATGAATGAATGAAGGGAACGAATGCATGAAGGGAATGAATGAATGAAGGGAATGTATGAATGAAGGGAACGAATGAACGAAGGGGATGAATGAACGAAGGGAATGAATGATTGAAGGGAATGTAATTATGAAGGGAATGTATAAATGATTTGAGTGGATGAAGGGAATGAATGAACGAGGGGAATGAATGATTGAAGGGAATGTAAGAATGAAGCGAATGAACGGATGAAGGAAACGAATGAATGAAGGGAATGAAGTGAATGAAGGGAATGAAGAGAATGAGGGGAATAAATGAATGAAAGGAATGTGCGAATGAATGGGAATGTATGAATGAAGGGAACGGATGAATGAATGAAGGGAACGAATGCATGAAAGGAATGAATGAATGAAGGGAATGTATGTATGAAGGGAATGGATGAATGAAGGGAATGAAGAGAATGAGGGAATAAATGAATGAAAGGAATATACGAATGAATGGGAATGAATGAATGATGGAAACGAATGAATAAAGGGAATGAATGAATGAAGGGAACGAATGAATGGAGGGGATGAATGAAGGGAACGAATGAATGAAGAGAATGAATGAATGAGGGGAATGAATGAATGAAGGGAATGAATGAATGGAGCGAACGAATGAATGGAGGGAATGAATTAATGAAGGGAACGAATGAATGAAGAGAATGAATGAATGATGGGAATGAGTGAATGAAGGGAATGAATGAATGAAGGGAACGAATGAACGAAGGGAATGAATGATTGAAGTGAATGTAAAAAGGCGAATGAAGGGATGAAGGAAACGAATGAATGAAGGGAATGAAGAGAATGAGGGGAATAAATGAATGAATGGATGAAGGTAATGAAGGGAATGAAGGGAATGAAGAGAATGAGGGGAATAAATGAATGAAAGGAATGTACGAATGAATGGGAATGTATGAATAAAGGGAACGAATGAATGAATGAAGGGAATGAATGCATGAAAGGAATGAAGAGAATGAGGGGAATAAATGAATGAAAGGAATGTACGAATGAATGGGAATGTATGAATGAAGGGAACGAATGAATGAATGAAGGGAACAAATGCATGAAGGGAATGAAGGAATGAAGGGAATGTATGAACGAAGGAAATGGATGAATGAATGGAATGAAGAGAATGAGGGAATAAATGAATGAAAGGAATATACGAATGAATGGGAATGAATAAATGAAAGGAATGAATTGAATGAAAGGAATGAGGGGAATGAATGAATGATCGGAACGAATGAACGAAGGGAATGAATGATTGAAGGGAATGTAAGAATGAAGCGAATGAACGGATGAAGGAAACGAATGAATGAAGGGAATGAATGAATGAAGGGAATGAAGGGAATGAAGAGAATGAGGGGAATAAATGAATGAAAGGAATGTACGAATGAATGGGAATGTATGAATGAAGGGAAGGAATGAATGAATGAAGGGAACGAATGCATGAAGGGAATGAATGAATGAAGGGAATGTATGAATGAAGGGAACGAATGAACGAAGGGGATGAATGAACGAAGGGAATGAATGATTGAAGGGAATGTAATTATGAAGGGAATGTATAAATGATTTGAGTGGATGAAGGGAATGAATGAACGAGGGGAATGAATGATTGAAGGGAATGTAAGAATGAAGCGAATGAACGGATGAAGGAAACGAATGAATGAAGGGAATGAAGTGAATGAAGGGAATGAAGAGAATGAGGGGAATAAATGAATGAAAGGAATGTGCGAATGAATGGGAATGTATGAATGAAGGGAACGAATAAATGAAAGGAATGAATGAATGAAGGGAATGTATGTATGAAGGGAATGGATGAATGAAGGGAATGAAGAGAATGAGGGAATAAATGAGTGAAAGGAATATACGAATGAATGGGAATGAATGAATGAAGGGAACGAATGAATGGAGGGAATGAATGAAGGGAACGAATGAATGAAGAGAATGAATGAATGAGGGGAATGAATGAATGAAGGGAATGAATGAATGGAGCGAACGAATGAATGGAGGGAATGAATTAATGAAGGGAACGAATGAATGAAGAGAATGAATGAATGAAGAGAATGAATGAATGAGGGGAATGAATGAATGAAGGAAACGAATGAATGAAGGGAATGAATGGATGAAGGTAATGAAGGGAATGAAGGGAATGAAGAGAATGAGGGGAATAAATGAATGAAAGGAATGTACGAATGAATGGGAATGTATGAATGAAGGGAATGGATGAATGAATGGAATGAAGAGAATGAGGGAATAAATGAATGAAAGGAATATACGAATGAATGGGAATGAATAAATGAAGGGAATGAATTGAATGAAAGGAATGAGGGGAATGAATGAATGATGGGAATGATTGAATGAAGGGAATGAATGAATGAAGGGAATGAATGAATGAAGGGAACGAATGAATGGAGGGAATGAATTAATGAAGGGAACGAATGAATGAAGAGAATGAATGAATGATGGGAATGAGTGAATGTAGGGAATGAATGAATGCAGGGAACGAATGAACGAAGGGGATGAATGAACGAAGGGAATGAATGATTGAAGGGAATGTAAGAATGAAGCGAATGAACGGATGAAGGAAACGAATGAATGAAGGGAATGAGTGAATGAAGGGAATGAAGTGAATGAAGGGAATGAAGAGAATGAGGGAAATAAATGAATGAAAGGAATGTGCGAATGAATGGGAATGTATGAATGAAGGGAACGGATGAATGAATGAAGGGAACGAATGCATGAAAGGAATGAATGAATGAAGGGAATGTATGTATGAAGGGAATGGATGAATGAAGGGAATGAAGAGAATGAGGGAATAAATGAATGAAAGGAATATACGAATGAATGGGAATGAATAAATGAAGGGAATGAATTGAATGAAAGGAATGAGGGGAATGAATGAATGATGGGAATGAGTGAATGAAGGGAATGAATGAATGAAGGGAACGAATGAACGAAGGGAATGAATGATTGAAGGGAATGTAAGAATGAAGCGAATGAACTGGTGAAGGAAACGAATGAATGAAGGGAATGTATGAACGAAGGGAACGGATGAATGAATGGAATGAAGAGAATGAGGGAATAAATGAATGAAAGGAATGTGCGAATGAATGGGAATGTATGAATGAAGGGAACGAATGAATGAATGAAGGGAACAAATGCATGAATGGAATGAATGAATGAAGGGAATGTATGTATGAAGGGAATGGATGAATGAAGGGAATGAAGAGAATGAGGGAATAAATGAATGAAAGGAATGTACGAATGAATCGGAATGAATGAATGAAGGAAACGAATGAATAAAGGGAATGAATGAATGAAGGGAACGAATGAATGGAGGGAATGAATGAACGGAACGAATGAATGAAGAGAATGAATGAATGAGGGGAATGAATGAATGAAGGGAATGAATGAATGGAGCGAACGAATGAATGGAGGGAATGAATGAATTAAGGGAACGAATGAACGAAGGGAATGAATGATTGAAGTGAATGTAAAAAGGCGAATGAACGGATGAAGGAAACGAATGAATGAAGGGAATGAATGGATGAAGGTAATGAAGGGAATGAAGGGAATGAATAGAATGAGGGGAATAAATGAATGAAAGGAATGTACGAATGAATGGGAATGTATGAATGAAGGGAACGAATGAATGAATGAAGGGAATGAATGCATGAAGGGAATGAATGAATGAAGGGAATGTATGAATGAAGGGAATGGATGGATGAAGCGAATGAACGGATGAAGGAAACGAATGAATAAAGGGAATGAATGAATGAAGGGAATGAAGGGAATGAAGAGAATGAGGGGAATAAATGAATGAAAGGAATGTACGAATGAATGGGAATGTATGAATGAAGGGAACGAATGAATGAATGAAGGGAACAAATGCATGAAGGGAATGAATGAATGAAGGGAATGTATGAACGAAGGGAATGGATGAATGAATGGAATGAAGAGAATGAGGGAATAAATGAATGAAAGGAATATACGAATGAATGGGAATGAATAAACGAAAGGAATGAATTGAATGAAAGGAATGAGGGGAATGAATGAATGATGGGAATGAGTGAATGAAGGGAATGAATGAATGAAGGGAACGAATGAACGAAGGGAATGAATGATTGAAGGGAATGTAAGAATGAAGCGAATGAACGGATGAAGAAAACGAATGAATGAAGGGAATGAATGAATGAAGGGAATGAAGGGAATGAAGGGAATGAAGAGAATGAGGGGAATAAATGAATGAAAGGAATGTACGAATGAATGGGAATGTATGAATGAAGGGAACGAATGCATGAAGGGAATGAATGAATGAAGGGAATGTATGAATGAAGGGAACGAATGAACGAAGGGGATGAATGAACGAAGGGAATGAATGATTGAAGGGAATGTAAGAATGAAGCGAATGAACGGATGAAGGAAACGAATGAATGAAGGGAATGAAGTGAATGAAGGGAATGAAGAGAATGAGGGGAATAAATGAATGAAAGGAATGTGCGCATGAATGGGAATGTATGAATGAAGGGAACGAATGCATGAAGGGAATGAATGAATGAAGGGAATGTATGTATGAAGGGAATGAAGAGAATGAGGGAATAAATGAGTGAAAGGAATATACGAATGAATGGGAATGAATGAATGAAGGGAACGAATGAATGGAGGGAATGAATGATGGGAACGAATGAATGAAGAGAATGAATGAATGAGGGGAATGAATGAATGAAGGGAATGAATGAATGGAGCGAACGAATGAATGGAGGGAATGAATTAATGAAGGGAACGAATGAATGAAGAGAATGAATGAATGAAGAGAATGAATGAATGAGGGGAATAAATGAATGAAGGAAACGAATGAATGAAGGGAATGAATGGATGAAGGTAATGAAGGGAATGAAGGGAATGAAGAGAATGAGGGGAATAAATGAATGAAAGGAATGTACGAATGAATGGGAATGTATGAATGAAGGGAATGGATGAATGAATGGAATGAAGAGAATGAGGGAATAAATGAATGAAAGGAATATACGAATGAATGGGAATGAATAAATGAAGGGAATGAATTGAATGAAAGGAATGAGGGGAATGAATGAATGATGGGAATGATTGAATGAAGGGAATGAATGAATGAAGGGAATGAATGAATGGAGCGAACGAATGAATGGAGGGAATGAATTAATGAAGGGAACGAATGAATGAAGAGAATGAATGAATGATGGGAATGAGTGAATGTAGGGAATGAATGAATGAAGGGAACGAATGAACGAAGGGGATGAATGAACGAACGGAATGAATGATTGAAGGGAATGTAAGAATGAAGCGAATGAACGGATGAAGGAAACGAATGAATGAAGGGAATGAGTGAATGAAGGGAATGAAGTGAATGAAGGGAATGAAGAGAATGAGGGAAATAAATGAATGAAAGGAATGTGCGAATGAATGGGAATGTATGAATGAAGGGAACGGATGAATGAATGAAGGGAACGAATGCATGAAAGGAATGAATGAATGAAGGGAATGTATGTATGAAGGGAATGGATGAATGAAGGGAATGAAGAGAATGAGGGAATAAATGAATGAAAGGAATATACGAATGAATGGGAATGAATGAATGAAGGAAACGAATGAATAAAGGGAATGAATGAATGAAGGGAACGAATGAATGGAGGGAATGAATGAAGGGAACGAATGAATGAAGAGAATGAATGAATGAGGGGAATGAATGAATGAAGGGAATGAATGAATGGAGCGAACGAATGAATGGAGGGAATGAATTAATGAAGGGAACGAATGAATGAAGAGAATGAATGAATGATGGGAATGAGTGAATGAAGGGAATGAATGAATGAAGGGAACGAATGAACGAAGGAAATGAATGATTGAAGTGAATGAAAAAATGCGAATGAAGGGATGAAGGAAACGAATGAATGAAGGGAATGAATGGATGAAGGTAATGAAGGGAATGAAGGGAATGAAGAGAATGAGGGGAATAAATGAATGAAAGGAATGTACGAATGAATGGGAATGTATGAATGAAGGGAACGAATGAATGAATGAAGGGAATGAATGAATGGAGCGAACGAATGAATGGAGGGAATGAATGAATTAAGGGAACGAATGAACGAAGGGAATGAATGATTGAAGTGAATGTAAAAAGGCGAATGGACGGATGAAGGAAACGAATGAATGAAGGGAATGAATGGATGAAGGTAATGAAGGGAATGAAGGGAATGAATAGAATGAGGGGAATAAATGAATGAAAGGAATGTACGAATGAATGGGAATGTATGAATGAAGGGAACGAATGAATGAATGAAGGGAATGAATGCATGAAGGGAATGAATGAATGAAGGGAATGTATGAATGAAGGGAATGGATGGATGAAGCGAATGAACGGATGAAGGAAACGAATGAATAAAGGGAATGAATGAATGAAGGGAATGAAGGGAATGAAGAGAATGAGGGGAATAAATGAATGAAAGGAATGTACGAATGAATGGGAATGTATGAATGAAGGGAACGAATGAATGAATGAAGGGAACAAATGCATGAAGGGAATGAATGAATGAAGGGAATGTATGAACGAAGGGAATGGATGAATGAATCGAATGAAGAGAATGAGGGAATAAATGAATGAAAGGAATATACGAATGAATGGGAATGAATAAATGAAAGGAATGAATTGAATGAAAGGAATGAGGGGAATGAATGAATGATGGGAATGAGTGAATGAAGGGAATGAATGAATGAAGGGAACGAATGAACGAAGGGAATGAATGATTGAAGGGAATGTAAGAATGAAGCGAATGAACGGATGAAGAAAACGAATGAATGAAGGGAATGAATGAATGAAGGGAATGAATGAATGGAGCGAACGAATGAATGGAGGGAATGAATTAATGAAGGGAACGAATGAATGAAGAGAATGAATGAATGATAGGAATGAGTGAATGTAGGGAATGAATGAACGAAGGGAATGAATGATTGAAGTGAATGTAAAAAGGCGAATGAAGGGATGAAGGAAACGAATGAATGAAGGGAATGAATGGATGAAGGTAATGAAGGGAATGAAGGGAATGAAGAGAATGAGGGGAATAAATGAATGAAAGGAATGTACGAATGAATGGGAATGTATGAATGAAGGGAACGAATGAATGAATGAAGGGAATGAATGCATGAAGGGAATGAAGAGAATGAGGGGAATAAATGAATGAAAGGAATGTACGAATGAATGGGAATGTATGAATGAAGGGAACGAATGAATGAATGAAGGGAACAAATGCATGAAGGGAATGAAGGAATGAAGGGAATGTATGAACGAAGGAAATGGATGAATGAATGGATTGAAGAGAATGAGGGAATAAATGAATGAAAGGAATATACGAATGAATGGGAATGAATAAATGAAGGGAATGAATTGAATGAAGGGAATGAGGGGAATGAATGAATGATGGGAATGAGTGAATGAAGGGAATGAATGAATGAAGGGAACGAATGAACGAAGGGAATGAATGATTGAAGGGAATGTAAGAATGAAGCGAATGAACGGGTGAAGGAAACGAATGAATGAAGGGAATGTATGAACGAAGGGAACGGATGAATGAATGGAATGAAGAGAATGAGGGAATAAATGAATGAAAGGAATGTGCAAATGAATGGGAATGTATGAATGAAGGGAACGAATGAATGAATGAAGGGAACAAATGCATGAATGGAATGAATGAATGAAGGGAATGTATGAACGAAGGGAATGGATGAATGAATGGAATGAAGAGAATGAGGGAAGAAATGAATGAAAGGAATATACGAATGAATGGGAATGAATGAATGAAGGGAATGAATGAATGGAGGGAACGAATGAATGGAGGGAATGAATTCATGAAGGGAACGAATGAATGAAGGGAATGAATGAATGAAGGGAATGAAGAGAATGAGGGGAATAAATGAATGAAAGGAATGTACGAATGATTGGGAATGTATGAATGAAGGGAACAAATGCATGAAGGGAATGAATGAATGAAGGGAATGTATGAACGAAGGGAATGGATGAATGAATGGATTGAAGAGAATGAGGGAATAAATGAATGAAAGGAATATACGAATGAATGGGAATGAATGAATGAAGGAAACGAATGAATAAAGGGAATGAATGAATGAAGGGAACGAATGAATGGAGGGAATGAATGAAGGGAACGAATGAATGAAGAGAATGAATGAATGAGGGGAATGAATGAATGAAGGGAATGAATGAATGGAGCGAACGAATGAATGGAGGGAATGAATTAATGAAGGGAACGAATGAATGAAGAGAATGAATGAATGATGGGAATGAGTGAATGAAGGGAATGAATGAATGAAGGGAACGAATGAACGAAGGGAATGAATGATTGAAGTGAATGTAAAAAGGCGAATGAAGGGATGAAGGAAACGAATGAATGAAGGGAATGAATGGATGAAGGTAATGAAGGGAATGAAGGGAATGAAGAGAATGAGGGGAATAAATGAATGAAAGGAATGTACGAATGAATGGGAATGAATGAATGAAGGGAACAAATGCATGAATGGAATGAATGAATGAAGGGAATGTATGAACGAAGGGAATGGATGAATGAATGGAATGAAGAGAATGAGGGAAGAAATGAATGAAAGGAATATACGAATGAATGGGAATGAATGAATGAAGGGAATGAATGAATGGAGGGAACGAATGAATGGAGGGAATGAATTCATGAAGGGAACGAATGAATGAAGGGAATGAATGAATGAAGGGAATGAAGAGAATGAGGGGAATAAATGAATGAAAGGAATGTACGAATGATTGGGAATGTATGAATGAAGGGAACAAATGCATGAAGGGAATGAATGAATGAAGGGAATGTATGAACGAAGGGAATGGATGAATGAATGGAGTGAAGAGAATGAGGGAAGAAATGAATGAAAGGAATATACGAATGAATGGGAATGAATGAATGAAGGGAATGAATGAATGGAGGGGACGAATGAATGGAGGGAATAAATTCATGAAGGGAACGAATGAATGAAGGGAATGAAGAGAATGAGGGGAATAAATGAATGAAAGGAATGTACGAATGAATGGGAATGTATGAATGAAGGGAATGAATGAATGAAGGGAATGTATGAACGAAGGGAATGGATGAATGAATGGATTGAAGAGAATGAGGGAATAAATGAATGAAAGGAATATACGAATGAATGGGAATGAATGAATGAAGGGAATGAATGAATGGAGGGAACGAATGAATGGAGGGAATGAATTAATGAAGGGAACGAATGAATGAAGGGAATGAATGAATGAAGGGAATGAAGAGAATGAGGGGAATGAATGAATGAAAGGAATGTACGAATGAATAGGAATGTATGAATGAAGGGAACGAATGAATGGAGGGAATGGATGAATGAATGAGTGAAGGTAATGTATGAATGGAGGGAATGAATAAATGTAGGGAATGAATTGAATGAAAGGATTGAGGGGAATGAATGAATGATGGGAATGAGTGAATGAAGGGAATGAATGAATGAAGGGAACGAATGAACGAAGGGGATGAATGAACGAAGGGAATGAATGATTGAAGGGAATGTAATTATGAAGGGAATGTATAAATGATTTGAGTGGATGAAGGGAATGAATGAACGAGGGGAATGAAAGATTGAAGGGAATGTAAGAATGAAGCGAATGAACGGATGAAGGAAACGAATGAATGAAGGGAATGAAGTGAATGGAGGGAATGAAGAGAATGAGGGGAATAAATGAATGAAAGGAATGTGCGAATGAATGGGAATGTATGAATGAAGGGAACGAATGCATGAAAGGAATGAATGAAGGGAATGTATGTATGAAGGGAATGGATGAATGAAGGGAATGAAGAGAATGAGGGAATAAATGAGTGAAAGGAATATACGAATGAATGGGAATGAATGAATGAAGGGAACGAATGAATGGACGGAATGAATGAAGGGAACGAATGAATGAAGAAAATGAATGAATGAGGGGAATGAATGAATGAAGGGAATGAATGAATGGAGCGAACGAATGAATGGAGGGAATGAATTAATGAAGGAACGAATGAATGAAGAGAATGAATGAATGAAGAGAATGAATGAATGAGGGGAATGAATGAATGAAGGAAACGAATGAATGAAGGGAATGAATGGATGAAAGTAATGAAGGGAATGAAGGGAATGAAGAGAATGAGGGGAATAAATGAATGAAAGGAATGTACGAATGAATGGGAATGTATGAATGAAGGGAATGGATGAATGAATGGAATGAAGAGAATGAGGGAATAAATGAATGAAAGGAATATACGAATGAATGGGAATGAATAAATGAAGGGAATGAATTGAATGAAAGGAATGAGGGGAATGAATGAATGATGGGAATGATTGAATGAAGGGAATGAATGAATGAAGGGAATGAAGGGAATGAAGAGAATGAGGGGAATAAATGAATGAAAGGAATGTACGAATGAATGGGAATGTATGAATGAAGGGAAGGAATGAATGAATGAAGGGAACGAATGCATGAAGGGAATGAATGAATGAAGGGAATGTATGAATGAAGGGAATGGATGGATGAAGCGAATGAACGGATGAAGGAAACGAATGAATAAAGGGAATGAGTGAATGAAGGGAATGAAGGGAATGAAGGGAATGAAGAGAATGAGGGGAATAAATGAATGAAAGGAATGTACGAATGAATGGGAATGTATGAATGAAGGAAACGAATGAATGAATGAAGGGAACGAATGCATGAAGGGAATGAATGAATGAAGGGAATGTATGAATGAAGGGAATGGATGGATGAAGCGAATGAACGGATGAATGAAACGAATGAATAAAGGGAATGAGTGAATGAAGGGAATGAAGGGAATGAAGGGAATGAAGAGAATGAGGGGAATGAATGAATGAAAGGAATGTACGAATGAATAGGAATGTATGAATGAAGGGAACGAATGAATGGAGGGAATGGATGAATGAATGAGTGAAGGTAATGTATGAATGGAGGGAATGAATAAATGAAGGGAATGAATTGAATGAAAGGAATGAGGGGAATGAATGAATGATGGGAATGAGTGAGTGAAGGGAATGAATGAGTGAAGGGAACGAATGAACGAAGGGAATGAATGAATGAAGGGAATGAATGAATGAATGAAGATAACGAATGCATGAAGGGAATGAATGAATGAAGGAAATGAATGAATGAAGGGAATGAAGAGAATGAGGGGAATGAATGAATGAAAGGAACATAACAATGAATGGGAATGTACGAATGAAGGGAACGAATGAATGGAGGGAATGGATGAATGAATGAAGGGAATGTATGAATGAAGTGAGTGAATGAATGAAGGTGATATATGAATGAAGGAAATGAATAAATGAAGGGAATGAATTGAATGAATGGAATGAGGGGAATGAATGAATGATGGGACGAGTGAATGAAGGGAATGAATGAATGAAGGGAACAAATGAACGAAGGGGATGAATGAACGAAGGGAATGAATGATTGAAGGGAATGTATGAACGAAGGGAATGTATGAACGAAGGGAATGGATGAATGAATGGAATGAAGAGAATGAGGGAATAAATGAATGAAAGGAATATACGAATGAATGGGAATGAGTGAATGAAGGGAATGAATGAATGGAGGGAACGAATGAATGGAGGGAATGAATTAATGAAGGGAACGAATGAATGAAGGGAATGAATGAATGAAGGGAATGAAGAGAATGAGGGGAATGAATGAATGAAAGGAATGTACGAATGAATAGGAATGTATGAATGAAGGGAACGAATGAATGGAGGGAATGGATGAATGAATGAGTGAAGGTAATGTATGAATGGAGGGAATGAATAAATGAAGGGAATGAATTGAATGAATGGAATGAGGGGAATGAATGAATGATGGGAATGAGTGAGTGAAGGGAATGAATGAGTGAAGGGAACGAATGAACGAAGGGAATGAATGAATGAAGGGAATGAATGAATGAATGAAGGGAACGAATGCATGAAGGGAATGAATGAATGAAGGAAATGAATGAATGAAGGGAATGAAGAGAATGAGGGGAATGAATGAATGAAAGGAACATAAGAATGAATGGGAATGTACGAATGAAGGGAACGAATGAATGGAGGGAATGGATGAATGAATGAAGGGAATGTATGAATGAAGTGAGTGAATGAATGAAGGTGATATATGAATGAAGGAAATGAATAAATGAAGGGAATGAATTGACTGAATGGAATGAGGGGAATGAATGAATGATTGGACGAGTGAATGAAGGGAATGAATGAATGAAGGGAACGAATGAACGAAGGGGATGAATGAACGAAGGGAATGAATGATTGAAGGGAATGTAATAATGAAGGGAATGTATAAATGATTTGAGTGAATGAAGGGAATGAATGAACGTAGGGAATGAATGATTGAAGTGAATGTAAAAAGGCGAATGAACGGATGAAGGAAACGAATGAATGAAGGGAATGAATGGATGAAGGTAATGAAGGGAATGAAGGGAATGAAGGGAATGAAGAGAATGAGGGGAATAAATGAATGAAAGGAATCTACGAATGAATGGGAATGTATGAATGAAGGGAACGAATGAATGAATGAAGGGAATGAATGCATGAAGGGAATGAAGAGAATGAGGGAATAAATGAATGAAAGGAATATACGAATGAATGGGAATGAATAAATGAAGGGAATGAATTGAATGAAAGGAATAAGGGGAATGAATGAATGATGGGAATGAGTGAATGAAGGGAATGAATGAATGAAGGGAACGAATGAACGAAGGGAATGAATGATTGAAGGGAATGTAAGAATGAAGCGAATGAACGGATGAAGGAAACGAATGAATGAAGGGAATGAATGAATGAAGGGAATGAAGGGAATGAAGGGAATGAAGAGAATGAGGGGAATAAATGAATGAAAGGAATGTACGAATGAATGGGAATGTATGAATGAAGGGAACGAATGAATGAATGAAGGGAACAAATGCATGAAGGGAATGAATGAATGAAGGGAATGTATGAACGAAGGGAACGGATGAATGAATGGAATGAAGAGAATGAGGGAATAAATGAATGAAAGGAATATACGAATGAATGGGAATGAATGAATGAAGGGAACGAATGCATGAAGGGAATGAATGAATGAAGGGAATGTATGAACGAAGGGAACGGATGAATGAATGGAATGAAGAGAATGAGGGAATAAATGAATGAAAGGAATATACGAATGAATGGGAATGAATGAATGAGGGGAATGAATGAATGAAGGGAATGAATGAATGGAGCGAACGAATGAATGGAGGGAATGAATTAATGAAGGGAACGAATGAATGAAGAGAATGAATGAATGATGGGAATGAGTGAATGAAGGGAATGAATAAATGAAGGGAATGAATTGAATGAAAGGAATAAGGGGAATGAATGAATGATGGGAATGAGTGAATGAAGGGAATGAATGAATGAAGGGAACGAATGAACGAAGGGGATGAATGAACGAAGGGAATGAATGATTGAAGGGAATGTAAGAATGAAGCGAACGAACGGATGAAGGAAACGAATGAATGAAGGGAATGAGTGAATGAAGGGAATGAAGTGTATGAAGGGAATGAAGAGAATGAGGGGAATAAATGAATGAAAGGAATGTGCGAGTGAATGGGAATGTATGAATGAAGGGAACGAATGAATGAATGAAGGGAACGAATGCATGAAAGGAATGAATGAATGAAGGGAATGTATGTATGAAGGGAATGGATGAATGAAGGGAATGAAGAAAATGAGGGAATAAATGAGTGAAAGGAATATACGAATGAATGGGAATGAATGAATGAAGGAAACGAATGAATAAAGGGAATGAATGAATGAAGGGAACGAATGAATGGAGGGAATGAATGAAGGGAACGAATGAATGAAGAGAATGAATGAATGAGGGGAATGAATGAATGAAGGGAATGAATGAATGGAGCGAACGAATGAATGGCGGGAATGAATTAATGAAGGGAACGAATGAATGGAGGGAATTAATGAAGGGAACGAATGAATGAAGAGAATGAATGAATGAGGGGAATGAATGAATGAAGGGAATGAATGAATGGAGCGAACGAATGAATGGAGGGAATGAATTAATGAAGGGAACGAATGAATGAAGAGAATGAATGAATGATGGGAATGAGTGAATGAAGGGAATGAATGAATGAAGGGAACGAATGAACGAAGGGAATGAATGATTGAAGTGAATGTAAAAAGGCGAATGAACGGATGAAGGAAACGAATGAATGAAGGGAATGAATGTATGAAGGTAATGAAGGGAATGAAGGGATTGAAGAGAATGAGGGGAATAAATGAATGAAAGGAATGTACGAATGAATGGGAATGTATGAATGAAGGGAACGAATGAATGAATGAAGGGAATGAATGCATGAAGGGAATGAATGAATGAAGGGAATGTATGAATGAAGGGAATGGATGGATGAAGCGAATGAACGGATGAAGGAAACGAATGAATAAAGGGAATGAATGAATGAAGGGAATGAAGGGAATGAAGGGAATGAAGAGAATGAGGGGAATAAATGAATGAAAGGAATGTACGAATGAATGGGAATGTATGAATGAAGGGAACGAATGAATGAATGAAGGGAACAAATGCATGAAGGGAATGAATGAATGAAGGGAATGTATGAACGAAGGGAATGGATGAATGAATGGAATGAAGAGAATGAGGGAATAAATGAATGAAAGGAATGAATTGAATGAAAGGAATGAGGGGAATGAATGAATGAATGAAGGGAACGAATGCATGAAGGGAATGAATGAATGAAGGGAATGTATGAACGAAGGGAATGTATGAACGAAGGGAATGTATGAACGAAGGGAATGAAGAGAATGAGGGAATAAATGAATGAAAGGAATATACGAATGAATGGGAATGAATGGATGAAGGAAACGAATGAATGAAGGGAATGAATGAATGAAGGGAACGAATAAATGGAGGGAATGAATGAAGGGAACGAATGAATGAAGAGAATGAATGAATAAGGGGAATGAATGAATGAAGGGAATGAATGAATGGAGCGAACGAATGAATGGAGGGAATGAATTAATGAAGGGAACGAATGAATGAAGAGAATGAATGAATGATGGGAATGAGTGAATGAAGGGAATGAATGAATGAAGGGAATGAATGAATGGAGCGAACGAATGAATGGAGGGAATGAATTAATGAGGGGAACGAATGAATGAAGAGAATGAATGAATGAGGGGAATGAATGAATGAAGGGAATGAATGAATGGAGCGAACGAATGAATGGAGGGAATGAATTAATGAAGGGAACGAATGAATGGAGGGAATGAATGAAGGGAACGAATGCATGAAGGGAATGAATGAATGAAGGGAATGTATGAACGAAGGGAATGTATGAACGAAGGGAATGAAGAGAATGAGGGAATAAATGAATGAAAGGAATATACGAATGAATGGGAATGAGTGAATGAAGGGAATGAATGAATGGAGGGAACGAATGAATGGAGGGAATGAATTAATGAAGGGAACGAATGAATGAAGGGAATGAATGAATGAAGGGAATGAAGAGAATGAGGGGAATGAATGAATGAAAGGAATGTACGAATGAATAGGAATGTATGAATGAAGGGAACGAATGAATGGAGGGAATGGATGAATGAATGAGTGAAGGTAATGTATGAATGGAGGGAATGAATAAATGAAGGGAATGAATTGAATGAAAGGAATGAGGGGAATGAATGAATGATGGGAATGAGTGAGTGAAGGGAATGAATGAGTGAAGGGAACGAATGAACGAAGGGAATGAATGAATGAAGGGAATGAATGAATGAATGAAGGGAACGAATGCATGAAGGGAATGAATGAATGAAGGAAATGAATGAATGAAGGGAATGAAGAGAATGAGGGGAATGAATGAATGAAAGGAACATAAGAATGAATGGGAATGTACGAATGAAGGGAACGAATGAATGGAGGGAATGGATGAATGAATGAAGGGAATGTATGAATGAAGTGAGTGAATGAATGAAGGTGATATATGAATGAAGGAAATGAATAAATGAAGGGAATGAATTGACTGAATGGAATGAGGGGAAAGAATGAATGATTGGACGAGTGAATGAAGGGAATGAATGATTGAAGGGAACGAATGAACGAAGGGGATGAATGAACGAAGGGAATGAATGATTGAAGGGAATGTAATAATGAAGGGAATGTATAAATGATTTGAGTGAATGAAGGGAATGAATGAACGTAGGGAATGAATGATTGAAGTGAATGTAAAAAGGCGAATGAACGGATGAAGGAAACGAATGAATGAAGGGAATGAATGGATGAAGGTAATGAAGGGAATGAAGGGAATGAAGGGAATGAAGAGAATGAGGGGAATAAATGAATGAAAGGAATCTACGAATGAATGGGAATGTATGAATGAAGGGAACGAATGAATGAATGAAGGGAATGAATGCATGAAGGGAATGAAGAGAATGAGGGAATAAATGAATGAAAGGAATATACGAATGAATGGGAATGAATAAATGAAGGGAATGAATTGAATGAAAGGAATAAGGGGAATGAATGAATGATGGGAATGAGTGAATGAAGGGAATGAATGAATGAAGGGAACGAATGAACGAAGGGAATGAATGATTGAAGGGAATGTAAGAATGAAGCGAATGAACGGATGAAGGAAACGAATGAATGAAGGGAATGAATGAATGAAGGGAATGAAGGGAATGAAGGGAATGAAGAGAATGAGGGGAATAAATGAATGAAAGGAATGTACGAATGAATGGGAATGTATGAATGAAGGGAACGAATGAATGAATGAAGGGGACAAATGCATGAAGGGAATGAATGAATGAAGGGAATGTATGAACGAAGGGAACGGATGAATGAATGGAATGAAGAGAATGAGGGAATAAATGAATGAAAGGAATATACGAATGAATGGGAATGAATGAATGAAGGGAACGAATGCATGAAGGGAATGAATGAATGAAGGGAATGTATGAACGAAGGGAACGGATGAATGAATGGAATGAAGAGAATGAGGGAATAAATGAATGAAAGGAATATACGAATGAATGGGAATGAATGAATGAGGGGAATGAATGAATGAAGGGAATGAATGAATGGAGCGAACGAATGAATGGAGGGAATGAATTAATGAAGGGAACGAATGAATGAAGAGAATGAATGAATGATGGGAATGAGTGAATGAAGGGAATGAATAAATGAAGGGAATGAATTGAATGAAAGGAATAAGGGGAATGAATGAATGATGGGAATGAGTGAATGAAGGGAATGAATGAATGAAGGGAACGAATGAACGAAGGGGATGAATGAACGAAGGGAATGCATGATTGAAGGGAATGGAAGAATGAAGCGAACGAACGGATGAAGGAAACGAATGAATGAAGGGAATGAGTGAATGAAGGGAATGAAGTGTATGAAGGGAATGAAGAGAATGAGGGGAATAAATGAATGAAAGGAATGTGCGAATGAATGGGAATGTATGAATGAAGGGAACGAATGAATGAATGAAGGGAACGAATGCATGAAAGGAATGAATAAATGAAGGGAATGTATGTATGAAGGGAATGGATGAATGAAGGGAATGAAGAAAATGAGGGAATAAATGAGTGAAAGGAATATACGAATGAATGGGAATGAATGAATGAAGGAAACGAATGAATAAAGGGAATGAATGAATGAAGGGAACGAATGAATGGAGGGAATGAATGAAGGGAACGAATGAATGAAGAGAATGAATGAATGAGGGGAATGAATGAATGAAGGGAATGAATGAATGGAGCGAACGAATGAATGGCGGGAATGAATTAATGAAGGGAACGAATGAATGGAGGGAATTAATGAAGGGAACGAATGAATGAAGAGAATGAATGAATGAGTTGAATGAATGAATGAAGGGAATGAACGAATGGAGCGAACGAATGAATGGAGGGAATGAATTAATGAAGGCAACGAATGAATGAAGAGAATGAATGAATGATGGGAATGAGTGAATGAAGGGAATGAATGAATGAAGGGAACGAATGAACGAAGGGAATGAATGATTGAAGTGAATGTAAAAAGGCGAATGAACGGATGAAGGAAACGAATGAATGAAGGGAATGAATGTATGAAGGTAATGAAGGGAATGAAGGGAATGAAGAGAATGAGGGGAATAAATGAATGAAAGGAATGTACGAATGAATGGGAATGTATGAATGAAGGGAACGAATGAATGAATGAAGGGAATGAATGCATGAAGGGAATGAATGAATGAAGGGAATGTATGAATGAAGGGAATGGATGGATGAAGCGAATGAACGGATGAAGGAAACGAATGAATAAAGGGAATGAATGAATGAAGGGAATGAAGGGAATGAAGGGAATGAAGAGAATGAGGGGAATAAATGAATGAAAGGAATGTACGAATGAATGGGAATGTATGAATGAAGGGAACGAATGAATGAATGAAGGGAACAAATGCATGAAGGGAATGAATGAATGAAGGGAATGTATGAACGAAGGGAATAGATGAATGAATGGAATGAAGAGAATGAGGGAATAAATGAATGAAAGGAATATACGAATGAATGGGAATGAATAAATGAAGGGAATGAATTGAATGAAAGGAATGAGGGGAATGAATGAATGATGGGAATGATTGAATGAAGGGAATGAATGAATGAAGGGAATGAAGGGAATGAAGGGAATGAAGAGAATGAGGGGAATAAATGAGTGAAAGGAATGTACGAATGAATGGGAATGTATGAATGAAGGGAAGGAATGAATGAATGAAGGGAACGAATGCATGAAGGGAATGAATGAATGAAGGGAATGTATGAATGAAGGGAATGGATGGATGAATCGAATGAACGGATGAAGGAAACGAATGAATAAAGGGAATGAGTGAATGAAGGGAATGAAGGGAATGAAGGGAATGAAGAGAATGAGGGGAATAAATGAATGAAAGGAATGTACGAATGAATGGGAATGTATGAATGAAGGAAACGAATGAATGAATGAAGGGAACAAATGCATGAAGGGAATGAATGAATGAAGGGAATGTATGAACGAAGGGAACGGATGAATGAATGGAATGAAGAGAATGAGGGAATAAATGAATGAAAGGAATATACGAATGAATGGGAATGAATGAATTAAGGGAATGAATGAATGAATGAAGGGAACGAATGCATGAAGGGAATGAATGAATGAAGGGAATGAAGAGAATGAGGGGAATGAATGAATGAAAGGAACATAACAATGAATGGGAATGTACGAATGAAGGGAACGAATGAATGGAGGGAATGGATGAATGAATGAAGGGAATGTATGAATGAAGTGAGTGAATGAATGAAGGTGATATATGAATGAAGGAAATGAATAAATGAAGGGAATGAATTGAATGAATGGAATGAGGGGAATGAATGAATGATGGGACGAGTGAATGAAGGGAATGAATGAATGAAGGGAACGAATGAACGAAGGGGATGAATGAACGAAGGGAATGAATGATTGAAGGGAATGTATGAACGAAGGGAATGTATGAACGAAGGGAATGGATGAATGAATGGAATGAAGAGAATGAGGGAATAAATGAATGAAAGGAATATACGAATGAATGGGAATGAATGAATGAAGGGAATGAATGAATGGAGCGAACGAATGAATGGAGGGAATGAATTAATGAAGGGAACGAATGAATGAAGAGAATGAATGAATGATGGGAATGAGTGAATGAAGGGAATGAATGAATGAAGGGAACGAATGAACGAAGGGAATGAATGATTGAAGTGAATGTAAAAAGGCGAATGAACGGATGAAGGAAACGAATGAATGAAGGGAATGAATGGATGAAGGTAATGAAGGGAATGAAGGGAATGAAGAGAATGAGGGGAATAAATGAATGAAAGGAATGTACGAATGAATGGGAATGTATGAATGAAGGGAACGAATGAATGAATGAAGGGAATGAATGCATGAAGGGAATGAATGAATGAAGGGAATGTATGAATGAAGGGAATGGATGGATGAAGCGAATGAACGGATGAAGGAAACGAATGTATAAAGGGAATGAATGAATGAAGGGAATGAAGGGAATGAAGGGAATGAAGAGAATGAGGGGAATAGATGAATGAAAGGAATGTACGAATGAATGGGAATGTATGAATGAAGGGAACGAATGAATGAATGAGGGGAACAAATGCATGAAGGGAATGAATGAATGAAGGGTATGTATGAACGAAGGGAATGGATGAATGAATGGAATGAAGAGAATGAGGGAATAAATGAATGAAAGGAATATACGAATGAATGGGGATGAATAAATGAAAGGAATGAATTGAATGAAAGGAATGAGGGGAATGAATGAATGATGGGAATGAGTGAATGAAGGGAATGAATGAATGAAGGGAACGAATGAACGAAGGGAATGAATGATTGAAGGGAATGTAAGAATGAAGCGAATGAACGGATGAAGGAAACGAATGAATAAAGGGAATGAATGAATGAAGGGAATGAAGGGAATGAAGGGAATGAAGGGAATGAAGGGAAAGAGGGGAATAAATGAATGAAGGGAATGAGGGGAATAAATGAACGAAAGGAATGTACGAATGAATGGGAATGTATGAATGAAGGGAACGAATGAATGAATGAAGGGAACAAATGCATGAAGGGAATGAATGAATGAAGGGAATGTATGAACGAAGGGAACGGATGAATGAATGGAATGAAGAGAATGAGGGAATAAATGAATGAAAGGAATATACGAATGAATGGGAATGATTGAATTAAGGGAATGAATGAATGAATGAAGGGAACGAATGCATGAAGGGAATGAATGAATGAAGGGAATGAAGAGAATGAGGGGAATGAATGAATGAAAGGAACATAACAATGAATGGGAATGTACGAATGAAGGGAACGAATGAATGGAGGGAATGGATGAATGAATGAAGGGAATGTATGAATGAAGTGGGTGAATGAATGAAGGTGATATATGAATGAAGGAAATGAATAAATGAAGGGAATGAATTGAATGAATGGAATGAGGGGAATGAATGAATGATGGGACGAGTGAATGAAGGGAATGAATGAATGAAGGGAACGAATGAACGAAGGGAATGGATGAATGAATGGAATGAAGAGAATGAGGGAATAAATGAATGAAAGGAATATACGAATGAATGGGAATGAGTGAATGAAGGGAATGAATGAATGGAGGGAACGAATGAATGGAGGGAATGAATTAATGAAGGGAACGAATGAATGAAGGGAATGAATGAATGAAGGGAATGAATGAATGAATGAAGGGAACGAATGCATGAAGGGAATGAATGAATGAAGGAAATGAATGAATGAAGGGAATGAAGAGAATGGGGGGAATGAATGAATGAAAGGAACATAAGAATGAATGGGAATGTACGAATGAAGGGAACGAATGAATGGAGGGAATGGATGAATGAATGAAGGGAATGTATGAATGAAGTGAGTGAATGAATGAAGGTGATATATGAATGAAGGAAATGAATAAATGAAGGGAATGAATTGACTGAATGGAATGAGGGGAATGAATGAATGATTGGACGAGTGAATGAAGGGAATGAATGAATGAAGGGAACGAATGAACGAAGGGGATGAATGAACGAAGGGAATGAATGATTGAAGGGAATGTAATAATGAAGGGAATGTATAAATGATTTGAGTGAATGAAGGGAATGAATGAACGTAGGGAATGAATGATTGAAGTGAATGTAAAAAGGCGAATGAACGGATGAAGGAAACGAATGAATGAAGGGAATGAATGGATGAAGGTAATGAAGGGAATGAAGGGAATGAAGGGAATGAAGAGAATGAGGGGAATAAATGAATGAAAGGAATCTACGAATGAATGGGAATGTATGAATGAAGGGAACGAATGAATGAATGAAGGGAATGAATGCATGAAGGGAATGAAGAGAATGAGGGAATAAATGAATGAAAGGAATATACGAATGCATGGGAATGAATAAATGAAGGGAATGAATTGAATGAAAGGAATAAGGGGAATGAATGAATGATGGGAATGAGTGAATGAAGGGAATGAATGAATGAAGGGAACGAATGAACGAAGGGAATGAATGATTGAAGGGAATGTAAGAATGGAGCGAATGAACGGATGAAGGAAACGAATGAATGAAGGGAATGAATGAATGAAGGGAATGATGGGAATGAAGGGAATGAAGAGAATGAGGGGAATAAATGAATGAAAGGAATGTACGAATGAATGGGAATGTATGAATGAAGGGAACGAATGAATGAATGAAGGGAACAAATGCATGAAGGGAATGAATGAATGAAGGGAATGTATGAACGAAGGGAACGGATGAATGAATGGAATGAAGAGAATGAGGGAATAAATGAATGAAAGGAATATACGAATGAATGGGAATGAATGAATGAAGGGAACGAATGCATGAAGGGAATGAATGAATGAAGGGAATGTATGAACGAAGGGAACGGATGAATGAATGGAATGAAGAGAATGAGGGAATAAATGAATGAAAGGAATATACGAATGAATGGGAATGAATGAATGAGGGGAATGAATGAATGAAGGGAATGAATGAATGGAGCGAACGAATGAATGGAGGGAATGAATTAATGAAGGGAACGAATGAATGAAGAGAATGAATGAATGATGGGAATGAGTGAATGAAGGGAATGAATGAATGAAGGGAATGAATGAATGGAGCGAACGAATGAATGGAGGGAATGAATTAATGAAGGGAACGAATGAATGAAGAGAATGAATGAATGATGGGAATGAGTGAATGAAGGGAATGAATGAATGAAGGGAACGAATGAACGAAGGGGATGAATGAACGAAGGGAATGAATGATTGAAGGGAATGTAAGAATGAAGCGAACGAACGGATGAAGGAAACGAATGAATGAAGGGAATGAGTGAATGAAGGGAATGAATTGAATGAAGGGAATGAAGAGAATGAGGGGAATAAATGAATGAAAGGAATGTGCGAATGAATGGGAATGTATGAATGAAGGGAACGAATGAATGAATGAAGGGAACGAATGCATGAAAGGAGTGAATGAATGAAGGGAATGTATGTATGAAGGGAATGGATGAATGAAGGGAATGAAGAAAATGAGGGAATAAATGAGTGAAAGGAATATACGAATGAATGGGAATGAATGAATGAAGGAAACGAATGAATAAAGGGAATGAATGAATGAAGGGAACGAATGAATGGAGGGAATGAATGAAGGGAACGAATGAATGAAGAGAATGAATGAATGAGGGGAATGAATGAATGAAGGGAATGAATGAATGGAGCGAACGAATGAATGGCGGGAATGAATTAATGAAGGGAACGAATGAATGGAGGGAATTAATGAAGGGAACGAATGAATGAAGAGAATGAATGAATGAGGGGAATGAATGAATGAAGGGAATGAATGAATGGAGCGAACGAATGAATGGAGGGAATGAATTAATGAAGGGAACGAATGAATGAAGAGAATGAATGAATGATGGGAATGAGTGAATGAAGGGAATGAATGAATGAAGGGAACGAATGAACGAAGGGAATGAATGATTGAAGTGAATGTAAAAAGGCGAATGAACGGATGAAGGAAACGAATGAATGAAGGGAATGAATGGATGAAGGTAATGAAGGGAATGAAGGGAATGAAGAGAATGAGGGGAATAAATGAATGAAAGGAATGTACGAATGAATGGGAATGTATGAATGAAGGGAACGAATGAATGAATGAAGGGAATGAATGCATGAAGGGAATGAATGAATGAAGGGAATGTATGAATGAAGGGAATGGATGGATGAAGCGAATGAACGGATGAAGGAAACGAATGAATAAAGGGAATGAATGAATGAAGGGAATGAAGGGAATGAAGGGAATGAAGAGAATGAGGGGAATAAATGAATGAAAGGAATGTACGAATGAATGGGAATGTATGAATGTAGGGAACGAATGAATGAATGAAGGGAACAAATGCATGAAGGGAATGAATGAATGAAGGGAATGTATGAACGAAGGGAATGGATGAATGAATGGAATGAAGAGAATGAGGGAATAAATGAATGAAAGGAATGAATTGAATGAAAGGAATGAGGGGAATGAATGAATGAATGAAGGGAACGAATGCATGAAGGGAATGAATGAATGAAGGGAATGTATGAACGAAGGGAATGTATGAACGAAGGGAATGTATGAACGAAGGGAATGAAGAGAATGAGGGAATAAATGAATGAAAGGAATATACGAATGAATGGGAATGAATGGATGAAGGAAACGAATGAATGAAGGGAATGAATGAATGAAGGGAACGAATAAATGGAGGGAATGAATGAAGGGAACGAATGAATGAAGAGAATGAATGAATGAGGGGAATGAATGAATGAAGGGAATGAATGAATGGAGCGAACGAATGAATGGAGGGAATGAATTAATGAAGGGAACGAATGAATGAAGAGAATGAATGAATGATGGGAATGAGTGAATGAAGGGAATGAATGAATGAAGGGAATGAATGAATGGAGCGAACGAATGAATGGAGGGAATGAATTAATGAAGGGAACGAATGAATGAAGAGAATGAATGAATGAGGGGAATGAATGAATGAAGGGAATGAATGAATGGAGCGAACGAATGAATGGAGGGAATGAATTAATGAAGGGAACGAATGAATGGAGGGAATGAATGAAGGGAACGAATGAATGAAGCGAATGAATGAATGAGGGGAATGAATGAATGAAGGGAATGAATGAATGGAGCGAACGAATGAATGGAGGGAATGAATTAATGAAGGGAACGAATGAATGAAGAGAATGAATGAATGATGGGAATGAGTGAATGAAGGGAATGAATGAATGAAGGGAACGAATGAACGAAGGGAATGAATGATTGAAGTGAATGTAAAAAGGCGAATGAACGGATGAAGGAAACGAATGAATGAAGGGAATGAATGGATGAAGGTAATGAAGGAAATGAAGGGAATGAAGAGAATGAGGGGAATAAATGAATGAAAGGAATGTACGAATGAATGGGAATGTATGAATGAAGGGAACGAATGAATGAATGAAGGGAATGAATGCATGAAGGGAATGAATGAATGAAGGGAATGTATGAATGAAGGGAATGGATGGATGAAGCGAATGAACGGATGAAGGAAACGAATGTATAAAGGGAATGAATGAATGAAGGGAATGAAGGGAATGAAGGGAATGAAGAGAATGAGGGGAATAAATGAATGAAAGGAATGTACGAATGAATGGGAATGTATGAATGAAGGGAACGAATGAATGAATGAGGGGAACAAATGCATGAAAGGAATGAATGAATGAAGGGAATGTATGTATGAAGGGAATGGATGAATGAAGGGAATGAACAGAATGAGGGAATAAATGAATGAAAGGAATATACGAATGAATGGGAATGATTGAATGAAGAGAACGAATGAATGGAGGGAATGAATGAATGAAGGGAATGAATGATTGAAGGGGATGTAAGAAAGAAGCGAATGAACGGATGAAGGAAACGAATGAATGAAGAGACTGAATGAATGAAGCGAATGAATGAATGGAGGGAATGAATGAATGAAGGGAATGAATTAATGGAGGGAATGAATGAAGGGAACGAATGAATGAATAAAGGAAACGAATCGAAGAAGGGAATGAATGAATGAAGATAATGAACTGAATGAAGGGAATGTGGGGAATGAATCGAATGAAAGGAATGAGAGAATGAAAGGAATGAAGGGAATGAAGGGAATGAAGGCAACAATGGAAATGAATGAATGAAGCGAATTAATGAGTGGAGGGAAGAAATAGACGAATGCAATGAATGAATGAAGGGAATGAATGAGTGGAGGGAATGAATGAGCGAAGGCAATGAATGAATGAAGGGAATGACGGTAATGGGGGGAATGTATGAATGAAGCGAATGAGTGAATGCAAGTACTGGATGGAATGAAGGGAATGAATGAATGGAGGAAATGTATGAATGAGGGGAATGAATGAATGAAGGGAATGAGTGCATGAAAGGAATGAAAGGAATGAAAGGAATGAAGGGAATGAAGGGAACGAAAGGAATGAATGAATGAAGGGACTGAATGAAAAGAAGGGAATGAATGAATTGAGGAAATTAAGCGATTGAGGGCAATGAATGAATGAAAGGAATATAAGAATGAGTGGGAATGTACGAACGAAGGGAACGAATGAATGGAGGGAATGGATGAATGAATGAAGGGAATCATGAATGAAGTGTGTGAATGAATGAAGGTTTTGTATGAATGAAGGGAATGAATAAATGAAGGGAATGAATTGAATGAAAGGAATGAGGGGAATGAATGAATGATGGGAATGAGTGAATGAGGGGAATGAATGGATGAAGGGAACGAATGAACGAAGGGGATGAATGAACGAAGGGAATGAATGATTGAAGGGAATGTAATAATGAAGGGAATGTATAAATGATTTGAGTGAATGAAGGGAATGAATGATTGAAGGGAATGTAAGAATGAAGCGGATGAACGGATGAAGGAAACGAATGAATGAAGGGAATGAATGAATGAAGGGAATGAATAAATGAAGGGAATGAAGAGAATGAGGGGAATGAATGAATGAAAGGAATATACGAATGAATGGGAAGGTATGAATGAAGGGAACGAATGAATGGAGGGAATGAATGAATGAAGGGAATGAATGATTGAAGGGAATGTAAGAGAAGCGAATGAACGGATGAAGAAAACGAATGAATGAAGGGAATGAATGAGTGAAGGGAATGAAGGGAATGAAGGGAATGAAGGGAATGAAGAGAATGAGGGGAATAAATGAATGAAAGGAATGTACGAATGAATGGGAATGTATGAATGAAGGGAACGAATGAATGAATGAAGGGAACAAATGCATGAAGGGAATGAATGAATGAAGGGAACGTATGAACGAAGCGAATGGATGAATGAATGGATTGTAGAGAATGAGGGAATAAATGAATGAAAGGAATATACGAATGAATGGGAATGAATAAATGAAAGGAATGAATTGAATGAAAGGAATGAGGGGAATGAATGAATGATGGGAATGAGTGAATGAAGGGAATGAATGAATGAAGGGAACGAATGAACGAAGGGAATGAATGATTGAAGGGAATGTAAGAATGAAGCGAATGAACGGATGAAGGAAACGAATGAATGGAGGGAATGAATTAATGAAGGGAACGAATGAATGAAGGGAATGAATGAATGAAGGGAATGAAGAGAATGAGGGGAATGAATGAATGAAAGGAATGTACGAATGAATAGGAATGTATGAATGAAGGGAACGAATGAATGGAGGGAATGGATGAATGAATGAGTGAAGGTAATGTATGAATGGAGGGAATGAATAAATGAAGGGAATGAATTGAATGAAAGGAATGAGGGGAATGAATGAATGATGGGAATGAGTGAGTGAAGGGAATGAATGAGTGAAGGGAACGAATGAACGAAGGGAATGAATGAACGAAGGGAATGAATGAACGAAGGGAATGAATGAATGAAGGGAATGAATGAATGAATGAAGGGAACGAATGCATGAAGGGAATGAATGAATGAAGGAAATGAGTGAATGAAGGGAATGAAGAGAATGAGGGGAATGAATGAATGAAAGGAACATAAGAATGAATGGGAATGTACGAATGAAGGGAACGAATGAATGGGGGGAATGGATGAATGAATGAAGTGAATGTATGAATGAAGTGAGTGAATGAATGAAGGTGATATATGAATGAAGGAAATGAATAAATGAAGGGAATGAATTGACTGAATGGAATGAGGGGAATGAATGAATGATTGGACGAGTGAATGATGGGAATGAATGAATGAAGGGAACGAATGAACGAAGGGGATGAATGAACGAAAGGAATGAATGATTGAAGGGAATGTAATAATGAAGGGAATGTATAAATGATTTGAGTGAATGAAGGGAATGAATGAACGTAGGGAATGAATGATTGAGGTGAATGTAAAAAGGCGAATGAACGGATGAAGGAAACGAATGAATGAAGGGAATGAATGGATGAAGGTAATGAAGGGAATGAAGGGAATGAAGAGAATGAGGGGAATAAATGAATGAAAGGAATCTACGAATGAATGGGAATGTATGAATGAAGGGAATGAAGAGAATGAGGGGAATAAATGAATGAAAGGAATGTACGAATGAATGGGAATGTATGAATGAAGGGAACGAATGAATGAATGAAGGGAACAAATGCATGAAGGGAATGAATGAATGAAGGGAACGTATGAACGAAGCGAATGGATGAATGAATGGATTGTAGAGAATGAGGGAATAAATGAATGAAAGGAATATACGAATGAATGGGAATGAATAAATGAAAGGAATGAATTGAATGAAAGGAATGAGGGGAATGAATGAATGATGGGAATGAGTGAATGAAGGGAATGAATGAATGAAGGGAACGAATGAACGAAGGGAATGAATGATTGAAGGGAATGTAAGAATGAAGCGAATGAACGGATGAAGGAAACGAATGAATGGAGGGAATGAATTAATGAAGGGAACGAATGAATGAAGGGAATGAATGAATGAAGGGAATGAAGAGAATGAGGGGAATGAATGAATGAAAGGAATGTACGAATGAATAGGAATGTATGAATGAAGGGAACGAATGAATGGAGGGAATGGATGAATGAATGAGTGAAGGTAATGTATGAATGGAGGGAATGAATAAATGAAGGGAATGAATTGAATGAAAGGAATGAGGGGAATGAATGAATGATGGGAATGAGTGAGTGAAGGGAATGAATGAGTGAAGGGAACGAATGAACGAAGGGAATGAATGAACGAAGGGAATGAATGAATGAAGGGAATGAATGAATGAATGAAGGGAACGAATGCATGAAGGGAATGAATGAATGAAGGAAATGAGTGAATGAAGGGAATGAAGAGAATGAGGGGAATGAATGAATGAAAGGAACATAAGAATGAATGGGAATGTACGAATGAAGGGAACGAATGAATGGAGGGAATGGATGAATGAATGAAGTGAATGTATGAATGAAGTGAGTGAATGAATGAAGGTGATATATGAATGAAGGAAATGAATAAATGAAGGGAATGAATTGACTGAATGGAATGAGGGGAATGAATGAATGATTGGACGAGTGAATGAAGGGAATGAATGAATGAAGGGAACGAATGAACGAAGGGGATGAATGAACGAAAGGAATGAATGATTGAAGGGAATGTAATAATGAAGGGAATGTATAAATGATTTGAGTGAATGAAGGGAATGAATGAACGTAGGGAATGAATGATTGAGGTGAATGTAAAAAGGCGAATGAACGGATGAAGGAAACGAATGAATGAAGGGAATGAATGGATGAAGGTAATGAAGGGAATGAAGGGAATGAAGAGAATGAGGGGAATAAATGAATGAAAGGAATCTACGAATGAATGGGAATGTATGAATGAAGGGAATGAAGAGAATGAGGGGAATAAATGAATGAAAGGAATGTACGAATGAATAGGCATGTATGAATGAAGGGAACGAATGAATGAATGAAGGGAACAAATGCATGAAGGGAATGAATGAATGAAGGGAATGTATGAACGAAGGGAATGGACGAATGAATGGAATGAAGAGAATGAGGGAATAAATGAATGAAAGGAATATACGAATGAATGGGAATGAATAAATGAAGGGAATGAATTGAATGAAAGGAATAAGGGGAATGAATGAATGATGGGAATGAGTGAATGAAGGGAATGAATGAATGAAGGGAACGAATGAACGAAGGGAATGAATGAATGGAGGGAATGAATTAATGAAGGGAACGAATGAATGAAGAGAATGAATGAATGATGGGAATGAGTGAATGTAGGGAATGAATGAATGAAGGGAACGAATGAACGAAGGGGATGAATGAACGAAGGGAATGAATGATTGAAGGGAATGTAATAATGAAGGGAATGTATAAATGATTTGAGTGAATGAAGGGAATGAATGATTGAAGGGAATGTAAGAATGAAGCGGATGAACGGATGAAGGAAACGAATGAATGAAGGGAATGAATGAATGAAGGGAATGAATAAATGAAGGGAATGAAGAGAATGAGGGGAATGAATGAATGAAAGGAATATACGAATGAATGGGAAGGTATGAATGAAGGGAACGAATGAATGGAGGGAATGAATGAATGAAGGGAATGAATGATTGAAGGGAATGTAAGAGAAGCGAATGAACGGATGAAGAAAACGAATGAATGAAGGGAATGAATGAGTGAAGGGAATGAAGGGAATGAAGGGAATGAAGGGAATGAAGAGAATGAGGGGAATGAATGAATGAAAGGAACGTACGAATGAATGGGAATGAATGAATGAAGGGAACGAATGAATGAAGGGAATGAATGAATGAAGGGAATGAAGAGAATGAGGGGAATAAATGAATGAAAGGAATGCACGAATGAATGGGAATGTATGAATGAAGGGAACAAATGCATGAAGGGAATGAATGAATGAAGGGAATGTATGAACGAAGGGAATGTATGAATGAATGGATTGAAGAGAATGAGGGAATAAATGAATGAAAGGAATATACGAATGAATGGGAATGAATGAATGAAGGGAATGAATGAATGGAGGGAACGAATGAATGGGGGGAATGAATTAATGAAGGGAACGAATGAATGAAGGGAATGAATGAATGAAGGGAATGAAGAGAATGAGGGGAATAAATGAATGAAAGGAATGTACGAATGAATGGGAATGTATGAATGAAGGGAACAAATGCATGAAGGGAATGAATGAATGAAGGGAATGTATGAACGAAGGGAATGAATGAATGAATGGATTGAAGAGAATGAGGGAATAAATGAATGAAAGGAATATACGAATGAATGGGAATGAATGAATGAAGGGATCGAATGAATGGAGGGAACGAATGAATGGAGGGAATGAATTCATGAAGGGAACGAATGAATGAAGGGAATGAATGAATGAAGGGAATGAAGAGAATGAGGGGAATAAATGAATGAAAGGAATGTACGAATGAATGGGAATGTATGAATGAAGGGAACAAATGCATGAAGGGAATGAATGAATGAAGGGAATGTATGAACGAAGGGAATGGATGAATGGAGGGAACGAATGAATGGAGGGAATGAATTAATGAAGGGAACGAATGAATGAAGGGAATGAATGGATGAAGGTAATGAAGGGAATGAAGGGAATGAAGAGAATGAGGGGAATAAATGAATGAAAGGAATGTGCGAATGAATGGGAATGTATGAATGAAGGGAACGAATGAATGAAGGAAGGGAACGAATGCATGAAAGGAATGAATGAAGGGAATGTATGTATGAAGGGAATGGATGAATGAAGGGAATGAAGAGAATAAGGGAATAAATGAATGAAAGGAATATACGAATGAATGGGAATGAATGAATGAAGGAAACGAATGAATAAAGGGAATGAATGAATGAAGGGAACGAATGAATGAAGGGAATGAATGAATGAAGAGAATGAATGAATGAGGGGAATGAATGAATGAAGGGAATGAATGAATGGAGCGAACGAATGAATGGAGGGAATGAATTAACGAAGGGAACGAATGAATGATGGGAATGAGTGAATGAAGGGAATGAATGAATGAAGGGAACGAATGAACGAAGGGAATGAATGATTGAAGGGAATGTAAGAATGAAGCGAATGAACGGATGATGGAAACGAATGAATGAAGGGAATGAGTGAATGAAGGGAATGAAGTGAATGAATGGAATGAAGAGAATGAGGGAAGAAATGAATGAAAGGAATATACGAATGAATGGGAATGAATGAATGAAGGAAACGAATGAATAAAGGGAATGAATGAATGGACGGAATGAATGAAGGGAACGAATGAATGAAGAGAATGAATGAATGAGGGGAATGAATGAATGAAGGGAATGAATGAATGGAGCGAACGAATGAATGGAGGGAATGAATTAATGAAGGGAACGAATGAATGAAGGGAATGAAGAGAATGAGGGGAATAAATGAATGAAAGGAATGTGCGAATGAATGGGAATGTATGAATGAAGGGAACGAATGAATGAAGGAAGGGAACGAATGCATGAAAGGAATGAATGAATGAAGGGAATGTATGTATGAAGGGAATGGATGAATGAAGGGAATGAAGAGAATAAGGGAATAAATGAATGAAAGGAATATACGAATGAATGGGAATGAATGAATGAAGGAAACGAATGAATAAAGGGAATGAATGAATGAAGGGAACGAATGAATGAAGGGAATGAATGAATGAAGAGAATGAATGAATGAGGGGAATGAATGAATGGAGCGAACGAATGAATGGAGGGAATGAATTAACGAAGGGAACGAATGAATGATGGGAATGAGTGAATGAAGGGAATGAATGAATGAAGGGAACGAATGAACGAAGGGAACGAATGAATGAAGGGAATGAATGAATGAAGGGAATGAAGAGAATGAGGGGAATGAATGAATGAAAGGAATGTACGAATGAATGGGAATGTATGAATGAAGGGAACGAATGAATGGAGGGAATGAATGAAGGGGACGAATGAATGAAGAGAATGAATGAATGAGGCGAATGTATGAATGAAGGGAATGAATGATTGAAGGGAATGTAAGAAAGAAGCGAATGAACGGATGAAGGAAACGAATGAATGAATTGAATGAAAGGAATGAGGGGAATGAATGAATGATGGGAATGAGTGAATGAAGGGAATGAATGAATGAAGGGAACGAATGAACGAAGGGGATGAATGAACGAAGGGAATGAATGTTTGAAGGGAATGTAATAATGAAGGGAATGTATAAATGATTTGAGTGGATGAAGGGAATGGATGAACGAAGGGAATGAATGATTGAAGGGAATGTAATAATGAAGGGAATGTATAAACGATTTGAGTGAATGAAGGGAATGAGTGATTGAAGGGAATGTAAGAATGAAGCGAATGAACGGATGAAGGAAACGAATGAATGATGGGAATGAATGAATGAGGGTAATGTATGAATGAAGGGAATGTAAGAATGAAGCGAATGAACGGATGAAGGAAACGAATGAATGAAGGGAATGAATGAATGAAGGGAATGATGGGAATGAAGGGAATGAAGAGAATGAGGGGAATAAATGAATTAAAGGAATGTGCGAATGAATGGGAATGTATGAATGAAGGGAACGAATGAATGAATGAAGGGAACGAATGAATGGAGGGAATGAATGAATGAAGGGAACGAATGAATGAAGGGAATGGATGAATGAATGGAATGAAGAGAATGAGGGAATAAATGAATGAAAGGAATATACGAATGAATGGGAATGAATGAATGAAGGGAACGAATGAATGGAGGGAATGAATGAAGGGGACGAATGAATGAAGAGAATGAATGAATGAGGGGAATGAATGAATGGAGGGAATGAATGAATGAAGGTAATGAATTAATGGAGGGAATGAATGAAGGGAACGAATGAATGAATAAAGGAAACGAACCCAAGAAGGGAATGAATGAATGAAGGGAATGAACTGAATGAAGGGAATGTGGGGAATGAATCGAATGAAGGGAATGGGAGAATGAAAGGAATGAATGAATGAAGGGACTGAATGAATTGAGGGAATTAAGAGATTGAGGGCAACGAATGAATGAAAGGAATATAAGAATGAATGGGAATGTTCGAATGAAGGGAACGAATGAATGGAGGGAATGGATGAATGAATGAAGGGAATGTATGAATGAAGTGAGTGAATGAATGAAGGTTATGTATGAATGAAGGGAATGAATAAATGACGGGAATGAATTGAATGAAACGAATGAGGGGAGTAAATGAATGATGGGAATGAGTGAATGAAGGGAATGAGTGAATGAAAGGAATGAAACTAATGAAGGGAATGAAGGGAACGAAAGGAATGAATGAGTGAGGGGACTGAATGTACGAAGGGAATGAATGAATGAAGGGAATGAAGAGAATGAGGGGAATGAATGAATGAGAGGAACATACGAATGAATGGGAATGTATGAATGAAGGGGACGAATGAATGGAGGGATTGGATCAATGAATGAAGGAAATGTATGAATGAAGGGAATGAATGAATGAAGGTAATGTATGAATGAAGGGAATGAACAAATGAAGGGTATGAATTGAATGAAAGGAGTGAGGGGAATGAATGAATGGTGGGAATGTATGAATGAAGGGAATGGATGAATGAAGGGAATGACGAGAATGTGGGAATAAATAAATGAAAGGAATATACGAATGAATGGGAATGAATGAATGAAGGGAACGAATGAATGGAGGGAATGAATGAATGAAGGGAATGAACTGAATGAAGGGAATGTGGGGAATGAGTCGAATGAAGGGAATGAGAGAATGAAAGGAATGAATGAATGAAGGGACTGAATGAAAAGAAGGGAATGAATGAATTGAGGGAATTAAGAGATTGAGGGCAATAAATGAATGAAAGGAATGTGCGAATGAATGGGAATGTATGAATGAAGGGAACGAATGAATGGAGGGAATGGATGAATGAATGAAGGGAATGTATGAATGAAGGGAATGAATGAGTGAAGGTAATGTATGAATGGAGGGAATGAATAAATGAAGGGAATGGATTGAATGAAAGGAATGAGGGGAATGAATGAATGATGGGAATAAGTGAATGAAGGGAATGAATGAATGAAGGGAACGAATGAACGAAGGGGATGAATGAACGAAGGGAATGAATGATTGAAGGTAATGTAATAATGAAGGGAATGTATAAATGATTTGAGTGGATGAAGGGAATGAATGAACGAAGGGAATGAATGAATGAAGGAAATGAAGGGAATGAAGGGAATGAAGAGAATGAGGGGAATAAATGAATGAAAGAAATGTGCGAATGAATGGGAATGTATGAATGAAGGGAACGAATGCATGAAGGGAATGAATGAATGAAGGGAATGGAGGGAATGAAGGGAATGAAGAGAATGAGGGGAATAAATGAATGAAAGGTATGTGCGAATGAAGGGAATGAAGGAAACGAAGGGAATGAATGAATGAAGGAAATGAATGAATGAGGTGGATGAATGAATGAAGGGAATGAATGAATAAAGGGAATGAGGGGAGTGAATGAATGAAGGGAATGAGTGCATGAAAGGAATGAAAGGAATGAAAGGAATGAAGGGAATGAAGGGAACAAAAGGAATGAATGAGTGAGGGGACTGAATGTACGAAGGGAATGAATGAATGAAGGGAATGGCGAGAATGAGGGGAGAGAATGAATGACAGGAATGTGCGAATGAATGGGAATGTATGAATGAAGGGAACGAATGAATGAATGAAGGGAACGAATGCATGAAAGGAGTGAATGAATGAAGGGAATGTATGAATGAAGGGAATGAAGAGAATGAGGGAATAAATGAATGAAAGGAATATACGAATGAATGGGAATGAATGAATGAAGGGAACGAATGAATGAAGGGAATGAATGAATGAAGGGAATGAAGAGAATGAGGGGAATAAATGAATGAAAGGAATGAACGAATGAATGGGAATGTATGAATGAAGGGAACAAATGCATGAAGGGAATGAATGAATGAAGGGAATGTATGAACGAAGGGAATGTATGAATGAATGGATTGAAGAGAATGAGGGAATAAATGAATGAAAGGAATATACGAATGAATGGGAATGAATGAATGAAGGGAATGAATGAATGGAGGGAACGAATGAATGGGGGGAATGAATTAATGAAGGGAACGAATGAATGAAGGGAATGAATGAATGAAGGGAATGAAGAGAATGAGGGGAATAAATGAATGAAAGGAATGTACGAATGAATGGGAATGTATGAATGAAGGGAACAAATGCATGAAGGGAATGAATGAATGAAGGGAATGTATGAACGAAGGGAATGGATGAATGGAGGGAACGAATGAATGGAGGGAATGAATTAATGAAGGGAACGAATGAATGAAGGGAATGAATGGATGAAGGTAATGAAGGGAATGAAGGGAATGAAGAGAATGAGGGGAATAAATGAATGAAAGGAATGTGCGAATGAATGGGAATGTATGAATGAAGGGAACGAATGAATGAAGGAAGGGAACGAATGCATGAAAGGAATGAATGAATGAAGGGAATGTATGTATGAAGGGAATGGATGAATGAAGGGAATGAAGAGAATAAGGGAATAAATGAATGAAAGGAATATACGAATGAATGGGAATGAATGAATGAAGGAAACGAATGAATAAAGGGAATGAATGAATGAAGGGAACGAATGAATGAAGGGAATGAATGAATGAAGAGAATGAATGAATGAGGGGAATGAATGAATGAAGGGAATGAATGAATGGAGCGAACGAATGAATGAAGGGAATGAATTAACGAAGGGAACGTATGAATGATGGGAATGAGTGAATGAAGGGAATGAATGAATGAAGGGAACGAATGAACGAAGGGAATGAATGATTGAAGGGAATGTAAGAATGAAGCGAATGAACGGATGATGGAAACGAATGAATGAAGGGAATGAGTGAATGAAGGGAATGAAGTGAATGAATGGAATGAAGAGAATGAGGGAAGAAATGAATGAAAGGAATATACGAATGAATGGGAATGAATGAATGAAGGGAATGAATGAATGGAGGGAACGAATGAATGGAGGGAATGGTTTCATGAAGGAAACGAATGAATAAAGGGAATGAATGAATGAAGGGAACGAATGAATGGACGGAATGAATGAAGGGAACGAATGAATGAAGAGAATGAATGAATGAGGGGAATGAATGAATGAAGGGAATGAATGAATGGAGCGAACGAATGAATGGAGGGAATGAATTAATGAAGGGAACGAATGAATGAAGGGAATGAAGAGAATGAGGGGAATAAATGAATGAAAGGAATGTGCGAATGAATGGGAATGTATGAATGAAGGGAACGAATGAATGAAGGAAGGGAACGAATGCATGAAAGGAATGAATGAATGAAGGGAATGTATGTATGAAGGGAATGGATGAATGAAGGGAATGAAGAGAATAAGGGAATAAATGAATGAAAGGAATATACGAATGAATGGGAATGAATGAATGAAGGAAACGAATGAATAAAGGGAATGAATGAATGAAGGGAGCGAATGAATGAAGGGAATGAATGAATGAAGGGAATGAAGAGAATGAGGGGAATGAATGAATGAAAGGAATGTACGAATGAATGGGAATGTATGAATGAAGGGAACGAATGAATGAATAAAGGGAATGAATGCATGAAGGGAATGAATGAATGAAGGGAATGTATGAATGAAGGGAATGGATGGATGAAGCGAATGAACGGATGAAGGAAACGAATGAATAAAGGGAATGAATGAATGAAGGGAATGAAGGGAATGAAGGGAATGAAGGGAATGAAGGGAATGAAGAGAATGAGGGGAATAAATGAATGAAAGGAATGTGCGAATGAATGGGAATGTATGAATGAAGGGAACGAATGAATGTATGAAGGGAACAAATGCATGAAGGGAATGAATGAATGAAGGGAATGTATGAACGAAGGGAATGGATGAATGAATGGAATGAAGAGAATGAGGGAAGAAATGAATGAAAGGAATATACGAATGAATGGGAATGAATGAATGAAGGGAATGAATGAATGGAGGGAACGAATGAATGGAGGGAATGAATTCATGAAGGGAACGAATGAATGAAGGGAATGAATGAATGAAGGGAATGAAGAGAATGAGGGGAATAAATGAATGAAAGGAATGTACGAATGAATGGGAATGTATGAATGAAGGGAACAAATGCATGAAGGGAATGAATGAATGAAGGGAATGTATGTACGAAGGGAATGGATGAATGAATGGATTGAAGAGAATGAGGGAATAAATGAATGAAAGGAATATAGGGATGAATGGGAATGAATGAATGAAGGGAATGAATGAATGGAGGGAACGAATGAATGGAAGGAATGAATTAATGAAGGGAACGAATGAATGAAGGGAATGAATGGATGAAGGTAATGAAGGGAATGAAGGGAATGAAGAGAATGAGGGGAATAAATGAATGAAAGGAATGTGCGAATGAATGGGAATGTATGAATGAAGGGAACGAATGAATGAAGGAAGGGAACGAATGCATGAAAGGAATGAATGAATGAAGGGAATGTATGTATGAAGGGAATGGATGAATGAAGGGAATGAAGAGAATAAGGGAATAAATGAATGAAAGGAATATACGAATGAATGGGAATGAATGAATGAAGGGAATGAATGAATGGAGGGAACGAATGAATGGAGGGAATGGTTTCATGAAGGAAACGAATGAATAAAGGGAATGAATGAATGAAGGGAACGAATGAATGGACGGAATGAATGAAGGGAACGAATGAATGAAGAGAATGAATGAATGAGGGGAATGAATGAATGAAGGGAATGAATGAATGGAGCGAACGAATGAATGGAGGGAATGAATTAACGAAGGGAACGAATGAATGATGGGAATGAGTGAATGAAGGGAATGAATGAATGAAGGGAACGAATGAACGAAGGGAATGAATGATTGAAGGGAATGTAAGAATGAAGCGAATGAACGGATGATCGAAACGAATGAATGAAGGGAATGAGTGAATGAAGGGAATGAAGTGAATGAATGGAATGAAGAGAATGAGGGAAGAAATGAATGAAAGGAATATACGAATGAATGGGAATGAATGAATGAAGGGAATGAATGAATGGAGGGAACGAATGAATGGAGGGAATGGTTTCATGAAGGAAACGAATGAATAAAGGGAATGAATGAATGAAGGGAACGAATGAATGGACGGAATGAATGAAGGGAACGAATGAATGAAGAGAATGAATGAATGAGGGGAATGAATGAATGAAGGGAATGAATGAATGGAGCGAACGAATGAATGGAGGGAATGAATTAATGAAGGGAACGAATGAATGAAGGGAATGAAGAGAATGAGGGGAATAAATGAATGAAAGGAATGTACGAATGAATGGGAATGTATGAATGAAGGGAACGAATGAATGAATGAAGGGGACAAATGCATGAAGGGAATGAATGAATGAAGGGAATGTATGAACGAAGGGAACGGATGAATGAATGGAATGAAGAGAATGAGGGAATAAATGAATGAAAGGAATATACGAATGAATGGGAATGAATGAATGAAGGGAACGAATGCATGAAGGGAATGAATGAATGAAGGGAATGTATGAACGAAGGGAACGGATGAATGAATGGAATGAAGAGAATGAGGGAATAAATGAATGAAAGGAATATACGAATGAATGGGAATGAATGAATGAGGGGAATGAATGAATGAAGGGAATGAATGAATGGAGCGAACGAATGAATGGAGGGAATGAATTAATGAAGGGAACGAATGAATGAAGAGAATGAATGAATGATGGGAATGAGTGAATGAAGGGAATGAATAAATGAAGGGAATGAATTGAATGAAAGGAATAAGGGGAATGAATGAATGATGGGAATGAGTGAATGAAGGGAATGAATGAATGAAGGGAACGAATGAACGAAGGGGATGAATGAACGAAGGGAATGCATGATTGAAGGGAATGGAAGAATGAAGCGAACGAACGGATGAAGGAAACGAATGAATGAAGGGAATGAGTGAATGAAGGGAATGAAGTGTATGAAGGGAATGAAGAGAATGAGGGGAATAAATGAATGAAAGGAATGTGCGAATGAATGGGAATGTATGAATGAAGGGAACGAATGAATGAATGAAGGGAACGAATGCATGAAAGGAATGAATAAATGAAGGGAATGTATGTATGAAGGGAATGGATGAATGAAGGGAATGAAGAAAATGAGGGAATAAATGAGTGAAAGGAATATACGAATGAATGGGAATGAATGAATGAAGGAAACGAATGAATAAAGGGAATGAATGAATGAAGGGAACGAATGAATGGAGGGAATGAATGAAGGGAACGAATGAATGAAGAGAATGAATGAATGAGGGGAATGAATGAATGAAGGGAATGAATGAATGGAGCGAACGAATGAATGGCGGG
Organism: Megachile leachella; assembly: GCA_963576845.1. Taxonomy (NCBI): domain Eukaryota; kingdom Metazoa; phylum Arthropoda; class Insecta; order Hymenoptera; family Megachilidae; genus Megachile; species Megachile leachella. Next base: position 26,461,128 of record OY756250.1, on the reverse strand, counting down.
AATGAATTAATGAAGGGAACGAATGAATGGAGGGAATTAATGAAGGGAACGAATGAATGAAGAGAATGAATGAATGAGTTGAATGAATGAATGAAGGGAATGAACGAATGGAGCGAACGAATGAATGGAGGGAATGAATTAATGAAGGCAACGAATGAATGAAGAGAATGAATGAATGATGGGAATGAGTGAATGAAGGGAATGAATGAATGAAGGGAACGAATGAACGAAGGGAATGAATGATTGAAGTGAATGTAAAAAGGCGAATGAACGGATGAAGGAAACGAATGAATGAAGGGAATGAATGTATGAAGGTAATGAAGGGAATGAAGGGAATGAAGAGAATGAGGGGAATAAATGAATGAAAGGAATGTACGAATGAATGGGAATGTATGAATGAAGGGAACGAATGAATGAATGAAGGGAATGAATGCATGAAGGGAATGAATGAATGAAGGGAATGTATGAATGAAGGGAATGGATGGATGAAGCGAATGAACGGATGAAGGAAACGAATGAATAAAGGGAATGAATGAATGAAGGGAATGAAGGGAATGAAGGGAATGAAGAGAATGAGGGGAATAAATGAATGAAAGGAATGTACGAATGAATGGGAATGTATGAATGAAGGGAACGAATGAATGAATGAAGGGAACAAATGCATGAAGGGAATGAATGAATGAAGGGAATGTATGAACGAAGGGAATAGATGAATGAATGGAATGAAGAGAATGAGGGAATAAATGAATGAAAGGAATATACGAATGAATGGGAATGAATAAATGAAGGGAATGAATTGAATGAAAGGAATGAGGGGAATGAATGAATGATGGGAATGATTGAATGAAGGGAATGAATGAATGAAGGGAATGAAGGGAATGAAGGGAATGAAGAGAATGAGGGGAATAAATGAGTGAAAGGAATGTACGAATGAATGGGAATGTATGAATGAAGGGAAGGAATGAATGAATGAAGGGAACGAATGCATGAAGGGAATGAATGAATGAAGGGAATGTATGAATGAAGGGAATGGATGGATGAATCGAATGAACGGATGAAGGAAACGAATGAATAAAGGGAATGAGTGAATGAAGGGAATGAAGGGAATGAAGGGAATGAAGAGAATGAGGGGAATAAATGAATGAAAGGAATGTACGAATGAATGGGAATGTATGAATGAAGGAAACGAATGAATGAATGAAGGGAACAAATGCATGAAGGGAATGAATGAATGAAGGGAATGTATGAACGAAGGGAACGGATGAATGAATGGAATGAAGAGAATGAGGGAATAAATGAATGAAAGGAATATACGAATGAATGGGAATGAATGAATTAAGGGAATGAATGAATGAATGAAGGGAACGAATGCATGAAGGGAATGAATGAATGAAGGGAATGAAGAGAATGAGGGGAATGAATGAATGAAAGGAACATAACAATGAATGGGAATGTACGAATGAAGGGAACGAATGAATGGAGGGAATGGATGAATGAATGAAGGGAATGTATGAATGAAGTGAGTGAATGAATGAAGGTGATATATGAATGAAGGAAATGAATAAATGAAGGGAATGAATTGAATGAATGGAATGAGGGGAATGAATGAATGATGGGACGAGTGAATGAAGGGAATGAATGAATGAAGGGAACGAATGAACGAAGGGGATGAATGAACGAAGGGAATGAATGATTGAAGGGAATGTATGAACGAAGGGAATGTATGAACGAAGGGAATGGATGAATGAATGGAATGAAGAGAATGAGGGAATAAATGAATGAAAGGAATATACGAATGAATGGGAATGAATGAATGAAGGGAATGAATGAATGGAGCGAACGAATGAATGGAGGGAATGAATTAATGAAGGGAACGAATGAATGAAGAGAATGAATGAATGATGGGAATGAGTGAATGAAGGGAATGAATGAATGAAGGGAACGAATGAACGAAGGGAATGAATGATTGAAGTGAATGTAAAAAGGCGAATGAACGGATGAAGGAAACGAATGAATGAAGGGAATGAATGGATGAAGGTAATGAAGGGAATGAAGGGAATGAAGAGAATGAGGGGAATAAATGAATGAAAGGAATGTACGAATGAATGGGAATGTATGAATGAAGGGAACGAATGAATGAATGAAGGGAATGAATGCATGAAGGGAATGAATGAATGAAGGGAATGTATGAATGAAGGGAATGGATGGATGAAGCGAATGAACGGATGAAGGAAACGAATGTATAAAGGGAATGAATGAATGAAGGGAATGAAGGGAATGAAGGGAATGAAGAGAATGAGGGGAATAGATGAATGAAAGGAATGTACGAATGAATGGGAATGTATGAATGAAGGGAACGAATGAATGAATGAGGGGAACAAATGCATGAAGGGAATGAATGAATGAAGGGTATGTATGAACGAAGGGAATGGATGAATGAATGGAATGAAGAGAATGAGGGAATAAATGAATGAAAGGAATATACGAATGAATGGGAATGATTGAATTAAGGGAATGAATGAATGAATGAAGGGAACGAATGCATGAAGGGAATGAATGAATGAAGGGAATGAAGAGAATGAGGGGAATGAATGAATGAAAGGAACATAACAATGAATGGGAATGTACGAATGAAGGGAACGAATGAATGGAGGGAATGGATGAATGAATGAAGGGAATGTATGAATGAAGTGGGTGAATGAATGAAGGTGATATATGAATGAAGGAAATGAATAAATGAAGGGAATGAATTGAATGAATGGAATGAGGGGAATGAATGAATGATGGGACGAGTGAATGAAGGGAATGAATGAATGAAGGGAACGAATGAACGAAGGGAATGGATGAATGAATGGAATGAAGAGAATGAGGGAATAAATGAATGAAAGGAATATACGAATGAATGGGAATGAGTGAATGAAGGGAATGAATGAATGGAGGGAACGAATGAATGGAGGGAATGAATTAATGAAGGGAACGAATGAATGAAGGGAATGAATGAATGAAGGGAATGAATGAATGAATGAAGGGAACGAATGCATGAAGGGAATGAATGAATGAAGGAAATGAATGAATGAAGGGAATGAAGAGAATGGGGGGAATGAATGAATGAAAGGAACATAAGAATGAATGGGAATGTACGAATGAAGGGAACGAATGAATGGAGGGAATGGATGAATGAATGAAGGGAATGTATGAATGAAGTGAGTGAATGAATGAAGGTGATATATGAATGAAGGAAATGAATAAATGAAGGGAATGAATTGACTGAATGGAATGAGGGGAATGAATGAATGATTGGACGAGTGAATGAAGGGAATGAATGAATGAAGGGAACGAATGAACGAAGGGGATGAATGAACGAAGGGAATGAATGATTGAAGGGAATGTAATAATGAAGGGAATGTATAAATGATTTGAGTGAATGAAGGGAATGAATGAACGTAGGGAATGAATGATTGAAGTGAATGTAAAAAGGCGAATGAACGGATGAAGGAAACGAATGAATGAAGGGAATGAATGGATGAAGGTAATGAAGGGAATGAAGGGAATGAAGGGAATGAAGAGAATGAGGGGAATAAATGAATGAAAGGAATCTACGAATGAATGGGAATGTATGAATGAAGGGAACGAATGAATGAATGAAGGGAATGAATGCATGAAGGGAATGAAGAGAATGAGGGAATAAATGAATGAAAGGAATATACGAATGCATGGGAATGAATAAATGAAGGGAATGAATTGAATGAAAGGAATAAGGGGAATGAATGAATGATGGGAATGAGTGAATGAAGGGAATGAATGAATGAAGGGAACGAATGAACGAAGGGAATGAATGATTGAAGGGAATGTAAGAATGGAGCGAATGAACGGATGAAGGAAACGAATGAATGAAGGGAATGAATGAATGAAGGGAATGATGGGAATGAAGGGAATGAAGAGAATGAGGGGAATAAATGAATGAAAGGAATGTACGAATGAATGGGAATGTATGAATGAAGGGAACGAATGAATGAATGAAGGGAACAAATGCATGAAGGGAATGAATGAATGAAGGGAATGTATGAACGAAGGGAACGGATGAATGAATGGAATGAAGAGAATGAGGGAATAAATGAATGAAAGGAATATACGAATGAATGGGAATGAATGAATGAAGGGAACGAATGCATGAAGGGAATGAATGAATGAAGGGAATGTATGAACGAAGGGAACGGATGAATGAATGGAATGAAGAGAATGAGGGAATAAATGAATGAAAGGAATATACGAATGAATGGGAATGAATGAATGAGGGGAATGAATGAATGAAGGGAATGAATGAATGGAGCGAACGAATGAATGGAGGGAATGAATTAATGAAGGGAACGAATGAATGAAGAGAATGAATGAATGATGGGAATGAGTGAATGAAGGGAATGAATGAATGAAGGGAATGAATGAATGGAGCGAACGAATGAATGGAGGGAATGAATTAATGAAGGGAACGAATGAATGAAGAGAATGAATGAATGATGGGAATGAGTGAATGAAGGGAATGAATGAATGAAGGGAACGAATGAACGAAGGGGATGAATGAACGAAGGGAATGAATGATTGAAGGGAATGTAAGAATGAAGCGAACGAACGGATGAAGGAAACGAATGAATGAAGGGAATGAGTGAATGAAGGGAATGAATTGAATGAAGGGAATGAAGAGAATGAGGGGAATAAATGAATGAAAGGAATGTGCGAATGAATGGGAATGTATGAATGAAGGGAACGAATGAATGAATGAAGGGAACGAATGCATGAAAGGAGTGAATGAATGAAGGGAATGTATGTATGAAGGGAATGGATGAATGAAGGGAATGAAGAAAATGAGGGAATAAATGAGTGAAAGGAATATACGAATGAATGGGAATGAATGAATGAAGGAAACGAATGAATAAAGGGAATGAATGAATGAAGGGAACGAATGAATGGAGGGAATGAATGAAGGGAACGAATGAATGAAGAGAATGAATGAATGAGGGGAATGAATGAATGAAGGGAATGAATGAATGGAGCGAACGAATGAATGGCGGGAATGAATTAATGAAGGGAACGAATGAATGGAGGGAATTAATGAAGGGAACGAATGAATGAAGAGAATGAATGAATGAGGGGAATGAATGAATGAAGGGAATGAATGAATGGAGCGAACGAATGAATGGAGGGAATGAATTAATGAAGGGAACGAATGAATGAAGAGAATGAATGAATGATGGGAATGAGTGAATGAAGGGAATGAATGAATGAAGGGAACGAATGAACGAAGGGAATGAATGATTGAAGTGAATGTAAAAAGGCGAATGAACGGATGAAGGAAACGAATGAATGAAGGGAATGAATGGATGAAGGTAATGAAGGGAATGAAGGGAATGAAGAGAATGAGGGGAATAAATGAATGAAAGGAATGTACGAATGAATGGGAATGTATGAATGAAGGGAACGAATGAATGAATGAAGGGAATGAATGCATGAAGGGAATGAATGAATGAAGGGAATGTATGAATGAAGGGAATGGATGGATGAAGCGAATGAACGGATGAAGGAAACGAATGAATAAAGGGAATGAATGAATGAAGGGAATGAAGGGAATGAAGGGAATGAAGAGAATGAGGGGAATAAATGAATGAAAGGAATGTACGAATGAATGGGAATGTATGAATGTAGGGAACGAATGAATGAATGAAGGGAACAAATGCATGAAGGGAATGAATGAATGAAGGGAATGTATGAACGAAGGGAATGGATGAATGAATGGAATGAAGAGAATGAGGGAATAAATGAATGAAAGGAATGAATTGAATGAAAGGAATGAGGGGAATGAATGAATGAATGAAGGGAACGAATGCATGAAGGGAATGAATGAATGAAGGGAATGTATGAACGAAGGGAATGTATGAACGAAGGGAATGTATGAACGAAGGGAATGAAGAGAATGAGGGAATAAATGAATGAAAGGAATATACGAATGAATGGGAATGAATGGATGAAGGAAACGAATGAATGAAGGGAATGAATGAATGAAGGGAACGAATAAATGGAGGGAATGAATGAAGGGAACGAATGAATGAAGAGAATGAATGAATGAGGGGAATGAATGAATGAAGGGAATGAATGAATGGAGCGAACGAATGAATGGAGGGAATGAATTAATGAAGGGAACGAATGAATGAAGAGAATGAATGAATGATGGGAATGAGTGAATGAAGGGAATGAATGAATGAAGGGAATGAATGAATGGAGCGAACGAATGAATGGAGGGAATGAATTAATGAAGGGAACGAATGAATGAAGAGAATGAATGAATGAGGGGAATGAATGAATGAAGGGAATGAATGAATGGAGCGAACGAATGAATGGAGGGAATGAATTAATGAAGGGAACGAATGAATGGAGGGAATGAATGAAGGGAACGAATGAATGAAGCGAATGAATGAATGAGGGGAATGAATGAATGAAGGGAATGAATGAATGGAGCGAACGAATGAATGGAGGGAATGAATTAATGAAGGGAACGAATGAATGAAGAGAATGAATGAATGATGGGAATGAGTGAATGAAGGGAATGAATGAATGAAGGGAACGAATGAACGAAGGGAATGAATGATTGAAGTGAATGTAAAAAGGCGAATGAACGGATGAAGGAAACGAATGAATGAAGGGAATGAATGGATGAAGGTAATGAAGGAAATGAAGGGAATGAAGAGAATGAGGGGAATAAATGAATGAAAGGAATGTACGAATGAATGGGAATGTATGAATGAAGGGAACGAATGAATGAATGAAGGGAATGAATGCATGAAGGGAATGAATGAATGAAGGGAATGTATGAATGAAGGGAATGGATGGATGAAGCGAATGAACGGATGAAGGAAACGAATGTATAAAGGGAATGAATGAATGAAGGGAATGAAGGGAATGAAGGGAATGAAGAGAATGAGGGGAATAAATGAATGAAAGGAATGTACGAATGAATGGGAATGTATGAATGAAGGGAACGAATGAATGAATGAGGGGAACAAATGCATGAAAGGAATGAATGAATGAAGGGAATGTATGTATGAAGGGAATGGATGAATGAAGGGAATGAACAGAATGAGGGAATAAATGAATGAAAGGAATATACGAATGAATGGGAATGATTGAATGAAGAGAACGAATGAATGGAGGGAATGAATGAATGAAGGGAATGAATGATTGAAGGGGATGTAAGAAAGAAGCGAATGAACGGATGAAGGAAACGAATGAATGAAGAGACTGAATGAATGAAGCGAATGAATGAATGGAGGGAATGAATGAATGAAGGGAATGAATTAATGGAGGGAATGAATGAAGGGAACGAATGAATGAATAAAGGAAACGAATCGAAGAAGGGAATGAATGAATGAAGATAATGAACTGAATGAAGGGAATGTGGGGAATGAATCGAATGAAAGGAATGAGAGAATGAAAGGAATGAAGGGAATGAAGGGAATGAAGGCAACAATGGAAATGAATGAATGAAGCGAATTAATGAGTGGAGGGAAGAAATAGACGAATGCAATGAATGAATGAAGGGAATGAATGAGTGGAGGGAATGAATGAGCGAAGGCAATGAATGAATGAAGGGAATGACGGTAATGGGGGGAATGTATGAATGAAGCGAATGAGTGAATGCAAGTACTGGATGGAATGAAGGGAATGAATGAATGAAGGAAATGTATGAATGAGGGGAATGAATGAATGAAGGGAATGAGTGCATGAAAGGAATGAAAGGAATGAAAGGAATGAAGGGAATGAAGGGAACGAAAGGAATGAATGAATGAAGGGACTGAATGAAAAGAAGGGAATGAATGAATTGAGGAAATTAAGCGATTGAGGGCAATGAATGAATGAAAGGAATATAAGAATGAGTGGGAATGTACGAACGAAGGGAACGAATGAATGGAGGGAATGGATGAATGAATGAAGGGAATCATGAATGAAGTGTGTGAATGAATGAAGGTTTTGTATGAATGAAGGGAATGAATAAATGAAGGGAATGAATTGAATGAAAGGAATGAGGGGAATGAATGAATGATGGGAATGAGTGAATGAGGGGAATGAATGGATGAAGGGAACGAATGAACGAAGGGGATGAATGAACGAAGGGAATGAATGATTGAAGGGAATGTAATAATGAAGGGAATGTATAAATGATTTGAGTGAATGAAGGGAATGAATGATTGAAGGGAATGTAAGAATGAAGCGGATGAACGGATGAAGGAAACGAATGAATGAAGGGAATGAATGAATGAAGGGAATGAATAAATGAAGGGAATGAAGAGAATGAGGGGAATGAATGAATGAAAGGAATATACGAATGAATGGGAAGGTATGAATGAAGGGAACGAATGAATGGAGGGAATGAATGAATGAAGGGAATGAATGATTGAAGGGAATGTAAGAGAAGCGAATGAACGGATGAAGAAAACGAATGAATGAAGGGAATGAATGAGTGAAGGGAATGAAGGGAATGAAGGGAATGAAGGGAATGAAGAGAATGAGGGGAATAAATGAATGAAAGGAATGTACGAATGAATGGGAATGTATGAATGAAGGGAACGAATGAATGAATGAAGGGAACAAATGCATGAAGGGAATGAATGAATGAAGGGAACGTATGAACGAAGCGAATGGATGAATGAATGGATTGTAGAGAATGAGGGAATAAATGAATGAAAGGAATATACGAATGAATGGGAATGAATAAATGAAAGGAATGAATTGAATGAAAGGAATGAGGGGAATGAATGAATGATGGGAATGAGTGAATGAAGGGAATGAATGAATGAAGGGAACGAATGAACGAAGGGAATGAATGATTGAAGGGAATGTAAGAATGAAGCGAATGAACGGATGAAGGAAACGAATGAATGGAGGGAATGAATTAATGAAGGGAACGAATGAATGAAGGGAATGAATGAATGAAGGGAATGAAGAGAATGAGGGGAATGAATGAATGAAAGGAATGTACGAATGAATAGGAATGTATGAATGAAGGGAACGAATGAATGGAGGGAATGGATGAATGAATGAGTGAAGGTAATGTATGAATGGAGGGAATGAATAAATGAAGGGAATGAATTGAATGAAAGGAATGAGGGGAATGAATGAATGATGGGAATGAGTGAGTGAAGGGAATGAATGAGTGAAGGGAACGAATGAACGAAGGGAATGAATGAACGAAGGGAATGAATGAATGAAGGGAATGAATGAATGAATGAAGGGAACGAATGCATGAAGGGAATGAATGAATGAAGGAAATGAGTGAATGAAGGGAATGAAGAGAATGAGGGGAATGAATGAATGAAAGGAACATAAGAATGAATGGGAATGTACGAATGAAGGGAACGAATGAATGGGGGGAATGGATGAATGAATGAAGTGAATGTATGAATGAAGTGAGTGAATGAATGAAGGTGATATATGAATGAAGGAAATGAATAAATGAAGGGAATGAATTGACTGAATGGAATGAGGGGAATGAATGAATGATTGGACGAGTGAATGAAGGGAATGAATGAATGAAGGGAACGAATGAACGAAGGGGATGAATGAACGAAAGGAATGAATGATTGAAGGGAATGTAATAATGAAGGGAATGTATAAATGATTTGAGTGAATGAAGGGAATGAATGAACGTAGGGAATGAATGATTGAGGTGAATGTAAAAAGGCGAATGAACGGATGAAGGAAACGAATGAATGAAGGGAATGAATGGATGAAGGTAATGAAGGGAATGAAGGGAATGAAGAGAATGAGGGGAATAAATGAATGAAAGGAATCTACGAATGAATGGGAATGTATGAATGAAGGGAATGAAGAGAATGAGGGGAATAAATGAATGAAAGGAATGTACGAATGAATGGGAATGTATGAATGAAGGGAACGAATGAATGAATGAAGGGAACAAATGCATGAAGGGAATGAATGAATGAAGGGAACGTATGAACGAAGCGAATGGATGAATGAATGGATTGTAGAGAATGAGGGAATAAATGAATGAAAGGAATATACGAATGAATGGGAATGAATAAATGAAAGGAATGAATTGAATGAAAGGAATGAGGGGAATGAATGAATGATGGGAATGAGTGAATGAAGGGAATGAATGAATGAAGGGAACGAATGAACGAAGGGAATGAATGATTGAAGGGAATGTAAGAATGAAGCGAATGAACGGATGAAGGAAACGAATGAATGGAGGGAATGAATTAATGAAGGGAACGAATGAATGAAGGGAATGAATGAATGAAGGGAATGAAGAGAATGAGGGGAATGAATGAATGAAAGGAATGTACGAATGAATAGGAATGTATGAATGAAGGGAACGAATGAATGGAGGGAATGGATGAATGAATGAGTGAAGGTAATGTATGAATGGAGGGAATGAATAAATGAAGGGAATGAATTGAATGAAAGGAATGAGGGGAATGAATGAATGATGGGAATGAGTGAGTGAAGGGAATGAATGAGTGAAGGGAACGAATGAACGAAGGGAATGAATGAACGAAGGGAATGAATGAATGAAGGGAATGAATGAATGAATGAAGGGAACGAATGCATGAAGGGAATGAATGAATGAAGGAAATGAGTGAATGAAGGGAATGAAGAGAATGAGGGGAATGAATGAATGAAAGGAACATAAGAATGAATGGGAATGTACGAATGAAGGGAACGAATGAATGGAGGGAATGGATGAATGAATGAAGTGAATGTATGAATGAAGTGAGTGAATGAATGAAGGTGATATATGAATGAAGGAAATGAATAAATGAAGGGAATGAATTGACTGAATGGAATGAGGGGAATGAATGAATGATTGGACGAGTGAATGAAGGGAATGAATGAATGAAGGGAACGAATGAACGAAGGGGATGAATGAACGAAAGGAATGAATGATTGAAGGGAATGTAATAATGAAGGGAATGTATAAATGATTTGAGTGAATGAAGGGAATGAATGAACGTAGGGAATGAATGATTGAGGTGAATGTAAAAAGGCGAATGAACGGATGAAGGAAACGAATGAATGAAGGGAATGAATGGATGAAGGTAATGAAGGGAATGAAGGGAATGAAGAGAATGAGGGGAATAAATGAATGAAAGGAATCTACGAATGAATGGGAATGTATGAATGAAGGGAATGAAGAGAATGAGGGGAATAAATGAATGAAAGGAATGTACGAATGAATAGGCATGTATGAATGAAGGGAACGAATGAATGAATGAAGGGAACAAATGCATGAAGGGAATGAATGAATGAAGGGAATGTATGAACGAAGGGAATGGACGAATGAATGGAATGAAGAGAATGAGGGAATAAATGAATGAAAGGAATATACGAATGAATGGGAATGAATAAATGAAGGGAATGAATTGAATGAAAGGAATAAGGGGAATGAATGAATGATGGGAATGAGTGAATGAAGGGAATGAATGAATGAAGGGAACGAATGAACGAAGGGAATGAATGAATGGAGGGAATGAATTAATGAAGGGAACGAATGAATGAAGAGAATGAATGAATGATGGGAATGAGTGAATGTAGGGAATGAATGAATGAAGGGAACGAATGAACGAAGGGGATGAATGAACGAAGGGAATGAATGATTGAAGGGAATGTAATAATGAAGGGAATGTATAAATGATTTGAGTGAATGAAGGGAATGAATGATTGAAGGGAATGTAAGAATGAAGCGGATGAACGGATGAAGGAAACGAATGAATGAAGGGAATGAATGAATGAAGGGAATGAATAAATGAAGGGAATGAAGAGAATGAGGGGAATGAATGAATGAAAGGAATATACGAATGAATGGGAAGGTATGAATGAAGGGAACGAATGAATGGAGGGAATGAATGAATGAAGGGAATGAATGATTGAAGGGAATGTAAGAGAAGCGAATGAACGGATGAAGAAAACGAATGAATGAAGGGAATGAATGAGTGAAGGGAATGAAGGGAATGAAGGGAATGAAGGGAATGAAGAGAATGAGGGGAATGAATGAATGAAAGGAACGTACGAATGAATGGGAATGAATGAATGAAGGGAACGAATGAATGAAGGGAATGAATGTATGAAGGGAATGAAGAGAATGAGGGGAATAAATGAATGAAAGGAATGCACGAATGAATGGGAATGTATGAATGAAGGGAACAAATGCATGAAGGGAATGAATGAATGAAGGGAATGTATGAACGAAGGGAATGTATGAATGAATGGATTGAAGAGAATGAGGGAATAAATGAATGAAAGGAATATACGAATGAATGGGAATGAATGAATGAAGGGAATGAATGAATGGAGGGAACGAATGAATGGGGGGAATGAATTAATGAAGGGAACGAATGAATGAAGGGAATGAATGAATGAAGGGAATGAAGAGAATGAGGGGAATAAATGAATGAAAGGAATGTACGAATGAATGGGAATGTATGAATGAAGGGAACAAATGCATGAAGGGAATGAATGAATGAAGGGAATGTATGAACGAAGGGAATGAATGAATGAATGGATTGAAGAGAATGAGGGAATAAATGAATGAAAGGAATATACGAATGAATGGGAATGAATGAATGAAGGGATCGAATGAATGGAGGGAACGAATGAATGGAGGGAATGAATTCATGAAGGGAACGAATGAATGAAGGGAATGAATGAATGAAGGGAATGAAGAGAATGAGGGGAATAAATGAATGAAAGGAATGTACGAATGAATGGGAATGTATGAATGAAGGGAACAAATGCATGAAGGGAATGAATGAATGAAGGGAATGTATGAACGAAGGGAATGGATGAATGGAGGGAACGAATGAATGGAGGGAATGAATTAATGAAGGGAACGAATGAATGAAGGGAATGAATGGATGAAGGTAATGAAGGGAATGAAGGGAATGAAGAGAATGAGGGGAATAAATGAATGAAAGGAATGTGCGAATGAATGGGAATGTATGAATGAAGGGAACGAATGAATGAAGGAAGGGAACGAATGCATGAAAGGAATGAATGAAGGGAATGTATGTATGAAGGGAATGGATGAATGAAGGGAATGAAGAGAATAAGGGAATAAATGAATGAAAGGAATATACGAATGAATGGGAATGAATGAATGAAGGAAACGAATGAATAAAGGGAATGAATGAATGAAGGGAACGAATGAATGAAGGGAATGAATGAATGAAGAGAATGAATGAATGAGGGGAATGAATGAATGAAGGGAATGAATGAATGGAGCGAACGAATGAATGGAGGGAATGAATTAACGAAGGGAACGAATGAATGATGGGAATGAGTGAATGAAGGGAATGAATGAATGAAGGGAACGAATGAACGAAGGGAATGAATGATTGAAGGGAATGTAAGAATGAAGCGAATGAACGGATGATGGAAACGAATGAATGAAGGGAATGAGTGAATGAAGGGAATGAAGTGAATGAATGGAATGAAGAGAATGAGGGAAGAAATGAATGAAAGGAATATACGAATGAATGGGAATGAATGAATGAAGGAAACGAATGAATAAAGGGAATGAATGAATGGACGGAATGAATGAAGGGAACGAATGAATGAAGAGAATGAATGAATGAGGGGAATGAATGAATGAAGGGAATGAATGAATGGAGCGAACGAATGAATGGAGGGAATGAATTAATGAAGGGAACGAATGAATGAAGGGAATGAAGAGAATGAGGGGAATAAATGAATGAAAGGAATGTGCGAATGAATGGGAATGTATGAATGAAGGGAACGAATGAATGAAGGAAGGGAACGAATGCATGAAAGGAATGAATGAATGAAGGGAATGTATGTATGAAGGGAATGGATGAATGAAGGGAATGAAGAGAATAAGGGAATAAATGAATGAAAGGAATATACGAATGAATGGGAATGAATGAATGAAGGAAACGAATGAATAAAGGGAATGAATGAATGAAGGGAACGAATGAATGAAGGGAATGAATGAATGAAGAGAATGAATGAATGAGGGGAATGAATGAATGGAGCGAACGAATGAATGGAGGGAATGAATTAACGAAGGGAACGAATGAATGATGGGAATGAGTGAATGAAGGGAATGAATGAATGAAGGGAACGAATGAACGAAGGGAACGAATGAATGAAGGGAATGAATGAATGAAGGGAATGAAGAGAATGAGGGGAATGAATGAATGAAAGGAATGTACGAATGAATGGGAATGTATGAATGAAGGGAACGAATGAATGGAGGGAATGAATGAAGGGGACGAATGAATGAAGAGAATGAATGAATGAGGCGAATGAATGAATGAAGGGAATGAATGATTGAAGGGAATGTAAGAAAGAAGCGAATGAACGGATGAAGGAAACGAATGAATGAATTGAATGAAAGGAATGAGGGGAATGAATGAATGATGGGAATGAGTGAATGAAGGGAATGAATGAATGAAGGGAACGAATGAACGAAGGGGATGAATGAACGAAGGGAATGAATGTTTGAAGGGAATGTAATAATGAAGGGAATGTATAAATGATTTGAGTGGATGAAGGGAATGGATGAACGAAGGGAATGAATGATTGAAGGGAATGTAATAATGAAGGGAATGTATAAACGATTTGAGTGAATGAAGGGAATGAGTGATTGAAGGGAATGTAAGAATGAAGCGAATGAACGGATGAAGGAAACGAATGAATGATGGGAATGAATGAATGAGGGTAATGTATGAATGAAGGGAATGTAAGAATGAAGCGAATGAACGGATGAAGGAAACGAATGAATGAAGGGAATGAATGAATGAAGGGAATGATGGGAATGAAGGGAATGAAGAGAATGAGGGGAATAAATGAATTAAAGGAATGTGCGAATGAATGGGAATGTATGAATGAAGGGAACGAATGAATGAAGGAAGGGAACGAATGAATGGAGGGAATGAATGAATGAAGGGAACGAATGAATGAAGGGAATGGATGAATGAATGGAATGAAGAGAATGAGGGAATAAATGAATGAAAGGAATATACGAATGAATGGGAATGAATGAATGAAGGGAACGAATGAATGGAGGGAATGAATGAAGGGGACGAATGAATGAAGAGAATGAATGAATGAGGGGAATGAATGAATGGAGGGAATGAATGAATGAAGGTAATGAATTAATGGAGGGAATGAATGAAGGGAACGAATGAATGAATAAAGGAAACGAACCCAAGAAGGGAATGAATGAATGAAGGGAATGAACTGAATGAAGGGAATGTGGGGAATGAATCGAATGAAGGGAATGGGAGAATGAAAGGTATGAATGAATGAAGGGACTGAATGAATTGAGGGAATTAAGAGATTGAGGGCAACGAATGAATGAAAGGAATATAAGAATGAATGGGAATGTTCGAATGAAGGGAACGAATGAATGGAGGGAATGGATGAATGAATGAAGGGAATGTATGAATGAAGTGAGTGAATGAATGAAGGTTATGTATGAATGAAGGGAATGAATAAATGACGGGAATGAATTGAATGAAACGAATGAGGGGAGTAAATGAATGATGGGAATGAGTGAATGAAGGGAATGAGTGAATGAAAGGAATGAAACTAATGAAGGGAATGAAGGGAACGAAAGGAATGAATGAGTGAGGGGACTGAATGTACGAAGGGAATGAATGAATGAAGGGAATGAAGAGAATGAGGGGAATGAATGAATGAGAGGAACATACGAATGAATGGGAATGTATGAATGAAGGGGACGAATGAATGGAGGGATTGGATCAATGAATGAAGGAAATGTATGAATGAAGGGAATGAATGAATGAAGGTAATGTATGAATGAAGGGAATGAACAAATGAAGGGTATGAATTGAATGAAAGGAGTGAGGGGAATGAATGAATGGTGGGAATGTATGAATGAAGGGAATGGATGAATGAAGGGAATGACGAGAATGTGGGAATAAATAAATGAAAGGAATATACGAATGAATGGGAATGAATGAATGAAGGGAACGAATGAATGGAGGGAATGAATGAATGAAGGGAATGAACTGAATGAAGGGAATGTGGGGAATGAGTCGAATGAAGGGAATGAGAGAATGAAAGGAATGAATCAATGAAGGGACTGAATGAAAAGAAGGGAATGAATGAATTGAGGGAATTAAGAGATTGAGGGCAATAAATGAATGAAAGGAATGTGCGAATGAATGGGAATGTATGAATGAAGGGAACGAATGAATGGAGGGAATGGATGAATGAATGAAGGGAATGTATGAATGAAGGGAATGAATGAGTGAAGGTAATGTATGAATGGAGGGAATGAATAAATGAAGGGAATGGATTGAATGAAAGGAATGAGGGGAATGAATGAATGATGGGAATAAGTGAATGAAGGGAATGAATGAATGAAGGGAACGAATGAACGAAGGGGATGAATGAACGAAGGGAATGAATGATTGAAGGTAATGTAATAATGAAGGGAATGTATAAATGATTTGAGTGGATGAAGGGAATGAATGAACGAAGGGAATGAATGAATGAAGGAAATGAAGGGAATGAAGGGAATGAAGAGAATGAGGGGAATAAATGAATGAAAGAAATGTGCGAATGAATGGGAATGTATGAATGAAGGGAACGAATGCATGAAGGGAATGAATGAATGAAGGGAATGGAGGGAATGAAGGGAATGAAGAGAATGAGGGGAATAAATGAATGAAAGGTATGTGCGAATGAAGGGAATGAAGGAAACGAAGGGAATGAATGAATGAAGGAAATGAATGAATGAGGTGGATGAATGAATGAAGGGAATGAATGAATAAAGGGAATGAGGGGAGTGAATGAATGAAGGGAATGAGTGCATGAAAGGAATGAAAGGAATGAAAGGAATGAAGGGAATGAAGGGAACAAAAGGAATGAATGAGTGAGGGGACTGAATGTACGAAGGGAATGAATGAATGAAGGGAATGGCGAGAATGAGGGGAGAGAATGAATGACAGGAATGTGCGAATGAATGGGAATGTATGAATGAAGGGAACGAATGAATGAATGAAGGGAACGAATGCATGAAAGGAGTGAATGAATGAAGGGAATGTATGAATGAAGGGAATGAAGAGAATGAGGGAATAAATGAATGAAAGGAATATACGAATGAATGGGAATGAATGAATGAAGGGAACGAATGAATGAAGGGAATGAATGAATGAAGGGAATGAAGAGAATGAGGGGAATAAATGAATGAAAGGAATGAACGAATGAATGGGAATGTATGAATGAAGGGAACAAATGCATGAAGGGAATGAATGAATGAAGGGAATGTATGAACGAAGGGAATGTATGAATGAATGGATTGAAGAGAATGAGGGAATAAATGAATGAAAGGAATATACGAATGAATGGGAATGAATGAATGAAGGGAATGAATGAATGGAGGGAACGAATGAATGGGGGGAATGAATTAATGAAGGGAACGAATGAATGAAGGGAATGAATGAATGAAGGGAATGAAGAGAATGAGGGGAATAAATGAATGAAAGGAATGTACGAATGAATGGGAATGTATGAATGAAGGGAACAAATGCATGAAGGGAATGAATGAATGAAGGGAATGTATGAACGAAGGGAATGGATGAATGGAGGGAACGAATGAATGGAGGGAATGAATTAATGAAGGGAACGAATGAATGAAGGGAATGAATGGATGAAGGTAATGAAGGGAATGAAGGGAATGAAGAGAATGAGGGGAATAAATGAATGAAAGGAATGTGCGAATGAATGGGAATGTATGAATGAAGGGAACGAATGAATGAAGGAAGGGAACGAATGCATGAAAGGAATGAATGAATGAAGGGAATGTATGTATGAAGGGAATGGATGAATGAAGGGAATGAAGAGAATAAGGGAATAAATGAATGAAAGGAATATACGAATGAATGGGAATGAATGAATGAAGGAAACGAATGAATAAAGGGAATGAATGAATGAAGGGAACGAATGAATGAAGGGAATGAATGAATGAAGAGAATGAATGAATGAGGGGAATGAATGAATGAAGGGAATGAATGAATGGAGCGAACGAATGAATGAAGGGAATGAATTAACGAAGGGAACGAATGAATGATGGGAATGAGTGAATGAAGGGAATGAATGAATGAAGGGAACGAATGAACGAAGGGAATGAATGATTGAAGGGAATGTAAGAATGAAGCGAATGAACGGATGATGGAAACGAATGAATGAAGGGAATGAGTGAATGAAGGGAATGAAGTGAATGAATGGAATGAAGAGAATGAGGGAAGAAATGAATGAAAGGAATATACGAATGAATGGGAATGAATGAATGAAGGGAATGAATGAATGGAGGGAACGAATGAATGGAGGGAATGGTTTCATGAAGGAAACGAATGAATAAAGGGAATGAATGAATGAAGGGAACGAATGAATGGACGGAATGAATGAAGGGAACGAATGAATGAAGAGAATGAATGAATGAGGGGAATGAATGAATGAAGGGAATGAATGAATGGAGCGAACGAATGAATGGAGGGAATGAATTAATGAAGGGAACGAATGAATGAAGGGAATGAAGAGAATGAGGGGAATAAATGAATGAAAGGAATGTGCGAATGAATGGGAATGTATGAATGAAGGGAACGAATGAATGAAGGAAGGGAACGAATGCATGAAAGGAATGAATGAATGAAGGGAATGTATGTATGAAGGGAATGGATGAATGAAGGGAATGAAGAGAATAAGGGAATAAATGAATGAAAGGAATATACGAATGAATGGGAATGAATGAATGAAGGAAACGAATGAATAAAGGGAATGAATGAATGAAGGGAGCGAATGAATGAAGGGAATGAATGAATGAAGGGAATGAAGAGAATGAGGGGAATGAATGAATGAAAGGAATGTACGAATGAATGGGAATGTATGAATGAAGGGAACGAATGAATGAATAAAGGGAATGAATGCATGAAGGGAATGAATGAATGAAGGGAATGTATGAATGAAGGGAATGGATGGATGAAGCGAATGAACGGATGAAGGAAACGAATGAATAAAGGGAATGAATGAATGAAGGGAATGAAGGGAATGAAGGGAATGAAGGGAATGAAGGGAATGAAGAGAATGAGGGGAATAAATGAATGAAAGGAATGTGCGAATGAATGGGAATGTATGAATGAAGGGAACGAATGAATGTATGAAGGGAACAAATGCATGAAGGGAATGAATGAATGAAGGGAATGTATGAACGAAGGGAATGGATGAATGAATGGAATGAAGAGAATGAGGGAAGAAATGAATGAAAGGAATATACGAATGAATGGGAATGAATGAATGAAGGGAATGAATGAATGGAGGGAACGAATGAATGGAGGGAATGAATTCATGAAGGGAACGAATGAATGAAGGGAATGAATGAATGAAGGGAATGAAGAGAATGAGGGGAATAAATGAATGAAAGGAATGTACGAATGAATGGGAATGTATGAATGAAGGGAACAAATGCATGAAGGGAATGAATGAATGAAGGGAATGTATGTACGAAGGGAATGGATGAATGAATGGATTGAAGAGAATGAGGGAATAAATGAATGAAAGGAATATAGGGATGAATGGGAATGAATGAATGAAGGGAATGAATGAATGGAGGGAACGAATGAATGGAAGGAATGAATTAATGAAGGGAACGAATGAATGAAGGGAATGAATGGATGAAGGTAATGAAGGGAATGAAGGGAATGAAGAGAATGAGGGGAATAAATGAATGAAAGGAATGTGCGAATGAATGGGAATGTATGAATGAAGGGAACGAATGAATGAAGGAAGGGAACGAATGCATGAAAGGAATGAATGAATGAAGGGAATGTATGTATGAAGGGAATGGATGAATGAAGGGAATGAAGAGAATAAGGGAATAAATGAATGAAAGGAATATACGAATGAATGGGAATGAATGAATGAAGGAAACGAATGAATAAAGGGAATGAATGAATGAAGGGAACGAATGAATGAAGGGAATGAATGAATGAAGAGAATGAATGAATGAGGGGAATGAATGAATGAAGGGAATGAATGAATGGAGCGAACGAATGAATGGAGGGAATGAATTAACGAAGGGAACGAATGAATGATGGGAATGAGTGAATGAAGGGAATGAATGAATGAAGGGAACGAATGAACGAAGGGAATGAATGATTGAAGGGAATGTAAGAATGAAGCGAATGAACGGATGATCGAAACGAATGAATGAAGGGAATGAGTGAATGAAGGGAATGAAGTGAATGAATGGAATGAAGAGAATGAGGGAAGAAATGAATGAAAGGAATATACGAATGAATGGGAATGAATGAATGAAGGGAATGAATGAATGGAGGGAACGAATGAATGGAGGGAATGGTTTCATGAAGGAAACGAATGAATAAAGGGAATGAATGAATGAAGGGAACGAATGAATGGACGGAATGAATGAAGGGAACGAATGAATGAAGAGAATGAATGAATGAGGGGAATGAATGAATGAAGGGAATGAATGAATGGAGCGAACGAATGAATGGAGGGAATGAATTAATGAAGGGAACGAATGAATGAAGGGAATGAAGAGAATGAGGGGAATAAATGAATGAAAGGAATGTGCGAATGAATGGGAATGTATGAATGAAGGGAACGAATGAATGAAGGAAGGGAACGAATGCATGAAAGGAATGAATGAATGAAGGGAATGTATGTATGAAGGGAATGGATGAATGAAGGGAATGAAGAGAATAAGGGAATAAATGAATGAAAGGAATATACGAATGAATGGGAATGAATGAATGAAGGAAACGAATGAATAAAGGGAATGAATGAATGAAGGGAACGAATGAATGAAGGGAATGAATGAATGAAGAGAATGAATGAATAAGGGGAATGAATGAATGAAGGGAATGAATGAATGGAGCGAACGAATGAATGGAGGGAATGAATTAACGAAGGGAACGAATGAATGATGGGAATGAGTGAATGAAGGGAATGAATGAATGAAGGGAACGAATGAACGAAGGGAACGAATGAATGAAGGGAATGAATGAATGAAGGGAATGAAGAGAATGAGGGGAATGAATGAATGAAAGGAATGTACGAATGAATGGGAATGTATGAATGAAGGGAACGAATGAATGGAGGGAATGAATGAAGGGGACGAATGAATGAAGAGAATGAATGAATGAGGTGAATGAATGAATGAAGGGAATGAATGATTGAAGGGAATGTAAGAAAGAAGCGAATGAACGGATGAAGGAAACGAATGAATGAAGGGAATGAATGAATGAAGGGAATGAACGAATGAAGGGAACCAATGAATGGAGGGAATGAATGAAGGGAACGAATGAATGAAGAGAATGAATGAATGAGGGGAATGAATGAATGGAGGGAATGAAGAGAATGAGGGGAATGAATGAATGAAAGGAACATACGAATGAAAGGGAATGTGTGAATGAAGGGAACGAATGAATGGAGGGAATGGATGAATGAATGAAGGGAACGAATGAATGTATGAAGGGAACAAATGCATGAAGGGAATGAATGAATGAAGGGAATGTATGAAGGAAGGGAATGGATGAATGAATGGAATAAAGAGAATGAGGGAATAAATGAATGAAAGGAATATACGAAAGAATGGGAATGAATAAATGAAGGGAATGAATTGAATGAAAGGAATGAGGGGAATGAATGAATGATGGGAATGAGTGAATGAAGGGAATGAATGAATGAAGGGAACGAATGAACGAAGGGGATGAATGAACGAAGGGAATGAATGTTTGAAGGGAATGTAATAATGAAGGGAATGTATAAATGATTTGAGTGGATGAAGGGAATGGATGAACGAAGGGAATGAATGATTGAAGGGAATGTAATAATGAAGGGAATGTATAAACGATTTGAGTGAATGAAGGGAATGAGTGATTGAAGGGAATGTAAGAATGAAGCGAATGAACGGATGAAGGAAACGAATGAATGATGGGAATGAATGAATGAGGGTAATGTATGAATGAAGGGAATGTAAGAATGAAGCGAATGAACGGATGAAGGAAACGAATGAATGAAGGGAATGAATGAATGAAGGGAATGATGGGAATGAAGGGAATGAAGAGAATGAGGGGAATAAATGAATTAAAGGAATGTGCGAATGAATGGGAATGTATGAATGAAGGGAACGAATGAATGAATGAAGGGAACGAATGAATGGAGGGAATGAATGAATGAAGGGAACGAATGAATGAAGGGAATGGATGAATGAATGGAATGAAGAGAATGAGGGAATAAATGAATGAAAGGAATATACGAATGAATGGGAATGAATGAATGAAGGGAACGAATGAATGGAGGGAATGAATGAAGGGGACGAATGAATGAAGAGAATGAATGAATGAGGGGAATGAATGAATGGAGGGAATGAATGAATGAAGGTAATGAATTAATGGAGGGAATGAATGAAGGGAACGAATGAATGAATAAAGGAAACGAACCCAAGAAGGGAATGAATGAATGAAGGGAATGAACTGAATGAAGGGTATGTGGGGAATGAATCGAATGAAGGGAATGGGAGAATGAAAGGAATGAATGAATGAAGGGACTGAATGAATTGAGGGAATTAAGAGATTGAGGGCAACGAATGAATGAAAGGAATATAAGAATGAATGGGAATGTTCGAATGAAGGGAACGAATGAATGGAGGGAATGGATGAATGAATGAATGGAATGTATGAATGAAGTGAGTGAATGAATGAAGGTTATGTATGAATGAAGGGAATGAATAAATGACGGGAATGAATTGAATGAAACGAATGAGGGGAGTAAATGAATGATGGGAATGAGTGAACGAAGGGAATGAGTGAATGAAAGGAATGAAACTAATGAAGGGAATGAAGGGAACGAAAGGAATGAATGAGTGAGGGGACTGAATGTACGAAGGGAATGAATGAATGAAGGGAATGAAGAGAATGAGGGGAATGAATGAATGAGAGGAACATACGAATGAATGGGAATGTATGAATGAAGGGGACGAATGAATGGAGGGATTGGATCAATGAATGAAGGAAATGTATGAATGAAGGGAATGAATGAATGAAGGTAATGTATGAATGAAGGGAATGAATAAATGAAGGGTATGAATTGAATGAAAGGAGTGAGGGGAATGAATGAATGGTGGGAATGTATGAATGAAGGGAATGGATGAATGAAGGGAATGACGAGAATGTGGGAATAAATGAATGAAAGGAATATACGAATGAATGGGAATGAATGAATGAAGGGAACGAATGAATGGAGGGAATGAATGAATGAAGGGAATGAACTGAATGAAGGGAATGTGGGGAATGAGTCGAATGAAGGGAATGAGAGAATGAAAGGAATGAATGAATGAAGGGACTGAATGAAAAGAAGGGAATGAATGAATTGAGGGAATTAAGAGATTGAGGGCAATAAATGAATGAAAGGAATGTGCGAATGAATGGGAATGTATGAATGAAGGGAACGAATGAATGGAGGGAATAGATGAATGAATGAAGGGAATGTATGAATGAAGGGAATGCATGAGTGAAGGTAATGTATGAATGGAGGGAATGAATAAATGAAGGGAATGGATTGAATGAAAGGAATGAGGGGAATGAATGAATGATGGGAATAAGTGAATGAAGGGAATGAATGAATGAAGGGAACGAATGAACGAAGGGGATGAATGAACGAAGGGAATGAATGATTGAAGGTAATGTAATAATGAAGGGAATGTATAAATGATTTGAGTGGATGAAGGGAATGAATGAACGAAGGGAATGAATGAATGAAGGAAACGAAGGGAATGAATGAATGAAGGAAATGAATGAATGAGGGGCATGAATGAATGAAGGGAATGAATGAATAAAGGGAATGAGGGGAGTGAATGAATGAAGGGAATGAGTGCATGAAAGGAATGAAAGGAATGAAAGGAATGAAGGGAATGAAGGGAACAAAAGGAATGAATGAGTGAGGGGACTGAATGTACGAAGGGAATGAATGAATGAAGGGAATGGCGAGAATGAGGGGAGAGAATGAATGGCAGGAATGTGCGAATGAATGGGAATGTATGAATGAAGGGAACGAATGAATGAATGAAGGGAACGAATGCATGAAAGGAGTGAATGAATGAAGGGAATGTATGAATGAAGGGAATGAAGAGAATGAGGGAATAAATGAATGAAAGGAATATACGAATGAATGGGAATGAATGAATGAAGGGAACGAATGAATGAAGGGAATGAATGAATGAAGGGAATGAAGAGAATGAGGGGAATAAATGAATGAAAGGAATGCACGAATGAATGGGAATGTATGAATGAAGGGAACAAATGCATGAAGGGAATGAATGAATGAAGGGAATGTATGAACGAAGGGAATGTATGAATGAATGGATTGAAGAGAATGAGGGAATAAATGAATGAAAGGAATATACGAATGAATGGGACGAATGAATGAAGGGAATGAATGAATGGAGGGAACGAATGAATGGGGGGAATGAATTAATGAAGGGAACGAATGAATGAAGGGAATGAATGAATGAAGGGAATGAAGAGAATGAGGGGAATAAATGAATGAAAGGAATGTACGAATGAATGGGAATGTATGAATGAAGGGAACAAATGCATGAAGGGAATGAATGAATGAAGGGAATGTATGAACGAAGGGAATGAATGAATGAATGGATTGAAGAGAATGAGGGAATAAATGAATGAAAGGAATATACGAATGAATGGGAATGAATGAATGAAGGGATCGAATGAATGGAGGGAACGAATGAATGGAGGGAATGAATTCATGAAGGGAACGAATGAATGAAGGGAATGAATGAATGAAGGGAATGAAGAGAATGAGGGGAATAAATGAATGAAAGGAATGTACGAATGAATGGGAATGTATGAATGAAGGGAACAAATGCATGAAGGGAATGAATGAATGAAGGGAATGTATGAACGAAGGGAATGGATGAATGGAGGGAACGAATGAATGGAGGGAATGAATTAATGAAGGGAACGAATGAATGAAGGGAATGAATGGATGAAGGTAATGAAGGGAATGAAGGGAATGAAGAGAATGAGGGGAATAAATGAATGAAAGGAATGTGCGAATGAATGGGAATGTATGAATGAAGGGAACGAATGAATGAAGGAAGGGAACGAATGCATGAAAGGAATGAATGAATGAAGGGAATGAATGAATGAAGGGAATGAAGAGAATGAGGGGAATAAATGAATGAAAGGAATGTACGAATGAATAGGAATGTATGAATGAAGGGAACGAATGAATGGAGGGAATGGATGAATGAATGAGTGAAGGTAATGTATGAATGGAGGGAATGAATAAATGAAGGGAATGAATTGAATGAAAGGAATGAGGGGAATGAATGAATGATGGGAATGAGTGAATGAAGGGAATGAATGAATGAAGGGAACGAATGAACGAAGGGGATGAATGAACGAAGGGAATGAATGATTGAAGGGAATGTAATAATGAAGGGAATGTATAAATGATTTGTGTGGATGAAGGGAATGAATGAACGAAGGGAATGAATGATTGAAGGGAATGTAAGAATGAAGCGAATGAACGGATGAAGGAAACGAATGAATGAAGGGAATGAGTGAATGAAGGGAATGAAGGGAATGAAGAGAATGAGGAGAATGAGGGGAATAAATGAATGAAAGGTATGTGCGAATGAAGGGAATGAAGGAAAAGAAGGGAATGAATGAATGAAGGAAATGAGTGAATGAGGGGGATGAATGAATGAAGGGAATGAATTAATTAAAGGGAATGAGGGGAGTGAATGAATGAAGGGAATGAGTGCATGAAAGGAATGAAAGGAATGAAAGGAATGAAGGGAATGAAGGGAACGAAAGGAATGAATGAGTGAGGGGACTGAATGTACAAAGGGAATGAATGAATGAAGGGAATGGCGAGAATGAGGGGGAGAATGAATGACAGGAATGCACGAATGAATGGGAATGTATGAATGAAGGGAACGAATGAATGGCGGGAATGAATTCATGAAGGGAACGAATGAATGAAGGGAATGAATGAATGAAGGGAATGAAGAGAATGAGGGGAATAAATGAATGAAAGGAATGTACGAATGAATAGGAATGTATGAATGAAGGGAACGAATGAATGGAGGGAATGGATGAATGAATGAGTGAAGGTAATGTATGAATGGAGGGAATGAATAAATGAAGGGAATGAATTGAATGAAAGGAATGAGGGGAATGAATGAATGATGGGAATGAGTGAATGAAGGGAATGAATGAATGAAGGGAACGACTGAACGAAGGGGATGAATGAACGAAGGGAATGAATGATTGAAGGGAATGTAAGAAAGAAGGGAATGTATAAATGATTTGAGTGGATGAAGGGAATGAATGAACGAAGGGAATGAATGATTGAAGGGAATGTAAGAATGAAGCGAATGAACGGATGAAGGAAATGAATGAATGAAGGGAATGAGTGAATGAAGGGAATGAAGTGAATGAAGGGAATGAAGAGAATGAGGGGTATAAATGAATGAAAGGAATGTGCGAATGAATGGGAATGTATGAATGAAGGGAACGAATGAACGAAGGGAATGAATGATTGAAGTGAATGTAAAAAGGCGAATGAACGGATGAAGGAAACGAATGAATGAAGGGAATGAATGGATGAAGGTAATGAAGGGAATGAAGGGAATGAAGAGAATGAGGGGAATAAATGAATGAAAGGAATGTATGAATGAAGGGAACGAATGAATGAATGAAGGGAACAAATGCATGAAGGGAACGAATGAATGAAGGGAATGTATGAACGAAGGGAACGGATGAATGAATGGAATGAAGAGAATGAGGGAATAAATGAATGAAAGGAATATACGAATGAATGGGAATGAATGAATGAAGGAAACGAATGAATAAAGGGAATGAATGAATGAAGGGAGCGAATGAATGAAGGGAATGAATGAATGAAGGGAATGAAGAGAATGAGGGGAATGAATGAATGAAAGGAATGTACGAATGAATGGGAATGTATGAATGAAGGGAACGAATGAATGAATAAAGGGAATGAATGCATGAAGGGAATGAATGAATGAAGGGAATGTATGAATGAAGGGAATGGATGGATGAAGCGAATGAACGGATGAAGGAAACGAATGAATAAAGGGAATGAATGAATGAAGGGAATGAAGGGAATGAAGGGAATGAAGGGAATGAAGGGAATGAAGAGAATGAGGGGAATAAATGAATGAAAGGAATGTGCGAATGAATGGGAATGTATGAATGAAGGGAACGAATGAATGTATGAAGGGAACAAATGCATGAAGGGAATGAATGAATGAAGGGAATGTATGAACGAAGGGAATGGATGAATGAATGGAATGAAGAGAATGAGGGAAGAAATGAATGAAAGGAATATACGAATGAATGGGAATGAATGAATGAAGGGAATGAATGAATGGAGGGAACGAATGAATGGAGGGAATGAATTCATGAAGGGAACGAATGAATGAAGGGAATGAATGAATGAAGGGAATGAAGAGAATGAGGGGAATAAATGAATGAAAGGAATGTACGAATGAATGGGAATGTATGAATGAAGGGAACAAATGCATGAAGGGAATGAATGAATGAAGGGAATGTATGTACGAAGGGAATGGATGAATGAATGGATTGAAGAGAATGAGGGAATAAATGAATGAAAGGAATATAGGGATGAATGGGAATGAATGAATGAAGGGAATGAATGAATGGAGGGAACGAATGAATGGAAGGAATGAATTAATGAAGGGAACGAATGAATGAAGGGAATGAATGGATGAAGGTAATGAAGGGAATGAAGGGAATGAAGAGAATGAGGGGAATAAATGAATGAAAGGAATGTGCGAATGAATGGGAATGTATGAATGAAGGGAACGAATGAATGAAGGAAGGGAACGAATGCATGAAAGGAATGAATGAATGAAGGGAATGTATGTATGAAGGGAATGGATGAATGAAGGGAATGAAGAGAATAAGGGAATAAATGAATGAAAGGAATATACGAATGAATGGGAATGAATGAATGAAGGAAACGAATGAATAAAGGGAATGAATGAATGAAGGGAACGAATGAATGAAGGGAATGAATGAATGAAGAGAATGAATGAATGAGGGGAATGAATGAATGAAGGGAATGAATGAATGGAGCGAACGAATGAATGGAGGGAATGAATTAACGAAGGGAACGAATGAATGATGGGAATGAGTGAATGAAGGGAATGAATGAATGAAGGGAACGAATGAACGAAGGGAATGAATGATTGAAGGGAATGTAAGAATGAAGCGAATGAACGGATGATCGAAACGAATGAATGAAGGGAATGAGTGAATGAAGGGAATGAAGTGAATGAATGGAATGAAGAGAATGAGGGAAGAAATGAATGAAAGGAATATACGAATGAATGGGAATGAATGAATGAAGGGAATGAATGAATGGAGGGAACGAATGAATGGAGGGAATGGTTTCATGAAGGAAACGAATGAATAAAGGGAATGAATGAATGAAGGGAACGAATGAATGGACGGAATGAATGAAGGGAACGAATGAATGAAGAGAATGAATGAATGAGGGGAATGAATGAATGAAGGGAATGAATGAATGGAGCGAACGAATGAATGGAGGGAATGAATTAATGAAGGGAACGAATGAATGAAGGGAATGAAGAGAATGAGGGGAATAAATGAATGAAAGGAATGTGCGAATGAATGGGAATGTATGAATGAAGGGAACGAATGAATGAAGGAAGGGAACGAATGCATGAAAGGAATGAATGAATGAAGGGAATGTATGTATGAAGGGAATGGATGAATGAAGGGAATGAAGAGAATAAGGGAATAAATGAATGAAAGGAATATACGAATGAATGGGAATGAATGAATGAAGGAAACGAATGAATAAAGGGAATGAATGAATGAAGGGAACGAATGAATGAAGGGAATGAATGAATGAAGAGAATGAATGAATGAGGGGAATGAATGAATGAAGGGAATGAATGAATGGAGCGAACGAATGAATGGAGGGAATGAATTAACGAAGGGAACGAATGAATGATGGGAATGAGTGAATGAAGGGAATGAATGAATGAAGGGAACGAATGAACGAAGGGAACGAATGAATGAAGGGAATGAATGAATGAAGGGAATGAAGAGAATGAGGGGAATGAATGAATGAAAGGAATGTACGAATGAATGGGAATGTATGAATGAAGGGAACGAATGAATGGAGGGAATGAATGAAGGGGACGAATGAATGAAGAGAATGAATGAATGAGGTGAATGAATGAATGAAGGGAATGAATGATTGAAGGGAATGTAAGAAAGAAGCGAATGAACGGATGAAGGAAACGAATGAATGAAGGGAATGAATGAATGAAGGGAATGAACGAATGAAGGGAACCAATGAATGGAGGGAATGAATGAAGGGAACGAATGAATGAAGAGAATGAATGAATGAGGGGAATGAATGAATGAAGGGAATGAAGAGAATGAGGGGAATGAATGAATGAAAGGAACATACGAATGAAAGGGAATGTGTGAATGAAGGGAACGAATGAATGGAGGGAATGGATGAATGAATGAAGGGAACGAATGAATGTATGAAGGGAACAAATGCATGAAGGGAATGAATGAATGAAGGGAATGTATGAAGGAAGGGAATGGATGAATGAATGGAATAAAGAGAATGAGGGAATAAATGAATGAAAGGAATATACGAAAGAATGGGAATGAATAAATGAAGGGAATGAATTGAATGAAAGGAATGAGGGGAATGAATGAATGATGGGAATGAGTGAATGAAGGGAATGAATGAATGAAGGGAACGAATGAACGAAGGGGATGAATGAACGAAGGGAATGAATGTTTGAAGGGAATGTAATAATGAAGGGAATGTATAAATGATTTGAGTGGATGAAGGGAATGGATGAACGAAGGGAATGAATGATTGAAGGGAATGTAATAATGAAGGGAATGTATAAACGATTTGAGTGAATGAAGGGAATGAGTGATTGAAGGGAATGTAAGAATGAAGCGAATGAACGGATGAAGGAAACGAATGAATGATGGGAATGAATGAATGAGGGTAATGTATGAATGAAGGGAATGTAAGAATGAAGCGAATGAACGGATGAAGGAAACGAATGAATGAAGGGAATGAATGAATGAAGGGAATGATGGGAATGAAGGGAATGAAGAGAATGAGGGGAATAAATGAATTAAAGGAATGTGCGAATGAATGGGAATGTATGAATGAAGGGAACGAATGAATGAATGAAGGGAACGAATGAATGGAGGGAATGAATGAATGAAGGGAACGAATGAATGAAGGGAATGGATGAATGAATGGAATGAAGAGAATGAGGGAATAAATGAATGAAAGGAATATACGAATGAATGGG
The DNA here is from genome assembly GCA_963576845.1 of Megachile leachella. NCBI lineage: Eukaryota > Metazoa > Arthropoda > Insecta > Hymenoptera > Megachilidae > Megachile > Megachile leachella. Next base: position 26,430,650 of record OY756250.1, on the reverse strand, counting down.
AATGAATGAATGAAGGGAACGAATGAATGGAGGGAATGAATGAAGGGGACGAATGAATGAAGAGAATGAATGAATGAGGGGAATGAATGAATGGAGGGAATGAATGAATGAAGGTAATGAATTAATGGAGGGAATGAATGAAGGGAACGAATGAATGAATAAAGGAAACGAACCCAAGAAGGGAATGAATGAATGAAGGGAATGAACTGAATGAAGGGTATGTGGGGAATGAATCGAATGAAGGGAATGGGAGAATGAAAGGAATGAATGAATGAAGGGACTGAATGAATTGAGGGAATTAAGAGATTGAGGGCAACGAATGAATGAAAGGAATATAAGAATGAATGGGAATGTTCGAATGAAGGGAACGAATGAATGGAGGGAATGGATGAATGAATGAAGGGAATGTATGAATGAAGTGAGTGAATGAATGAAGGTTATGTATGAATGAAGGGAATGAATAAATGACGGGAATGAATTGAATGAAACGAATGAGGGGAGTAAATGAATGATGGGAATGAGTGAACGAAGGGAATGAGTGAATGAAAGGAATGAAACTAATGAAGGGAATGAAGGGAACGAAAGGAATGAATGAGTGAGGGGACTGAATGTACGAAGGGAATGAATGAATGAAGGGAATGAAGAGAATGAGGGGAATGAATGAATGAGAGGAACATACGAATGAATGGGAATGTATGAATGAAGGGGACGAATGAATGGAGGGATTGGATCAATGAATGAAGGAAATGTATGAATGAAGGGAATGAATGAATGAAGGTAATGTATGAATGAAGGGAATGAATAAATGAAGGGTATGAATTGAATGAAAGGAGTGAGGGGAATGAATGAATGGTGGGAATGTATGAATGAAGGGAATGGATGAATGAAGGGAATGACGAGAATGTGGGAATAAATGAATGAAAGGAATATACGAATGAATGGGAATGAATGAATGAAGGGAACGAATGAATGGAGGGAATGAATGAATGAAGGGAATGAACTGAATGAAGGGAATGTGGGGAATGAGTCGAATGAAGGGAATGAGAGAATGAAAGGAATGAATGAATGAAGGGACTGAATGAAAAGAAGGGAATGAATGAATTGAGGGAATTAAGAGATTGAGGGCAATAAATGAATGAAAGGAATGTGCGAATGAATGGGAATGTATGAATGAAGGGAACGAATGAATGGAGGGAATAGATGAATGAATGAAGGGAATGTATGAATGAAGGGAATGCATGAGTGAAGGTAATGTATGAATGGAGGGAATGAATAAATGAAGGGAATGGATTGAATGAAAGGAATGAGGGGAATGAATGAATGATGGGAATAAGTGAATGAAGGGAATGAATGAATGAAGGGAACGAATGAACGAAGGGGATGAATGAACGAAGGGAATGAATGATTGAAGGTAATGTAATAATGAAGGGAATGTATAAATGATTTGAGTGGATGAAGGGAATGAATGAACGAAGGGAATGAATGAATGAAGGAAACGAAGGGAATGAATGAATGAAGGAAATGAATGAATGAGGGGCATGAATGAATGAAGGGAATGAATGAATAAAGGGAATGAGGGGAGTGAATGAATGAAGGGAATGAGTGCATGAAAGGAATGAAAGGAATGAAAGGAATGAAGGGAATGAAGGGAACAAAAGGAATGAATGAGTGAGGGGACTGAATGTACGAAGGGAATGAATGAATGAAGGGAATGGCGAGAATGAGGGGAGAGAATGAATGGCAGGAATGTGCGAATGAATGGGAATGTATGAATGAAGGGAACGAATGAATGAATGAAGGGAACGAATGCATGAAAGGAGTGAATGAATGAAGGGAATGTATGAATGAAGGGAATGAAGAGAATGAGGGAATAAATGAATGAAAGGAATATACGAATGAATGGGAATGAATGAATGAAGGGAACGAATGAATGAAGGGAATGAATGAATGAAGGGAATGAAGAGAATGAGGGGAATAAATGAATGAAAGGAATGCACGAATGAATGGGAATGTATGAATGAAGGGAACAAATGCATGAAGGGAATGAATGAATGAAGGGAATGTATGAACGAAGGGAATGTATGAATGAATGGATTGAAGAGAATGAGGGAATAAATGAATGAAAGGAATATACGAATGAATGGGAATGAATGAATGAAGGGAATGAATGAATGGAGGGAACGAATGAATGGGGGGAATGAATTAATGAAGGGAACGAATGAATGAAGGGAATGAATGAATGAAGGGAATGAAGAGAATGAGGGGAATAAATGAATGAAAGGAATGTACGAATGAATGGGAATGTATGAATGAAGGGAACAAATGCATGAAGGGAATGAATGAATGAAGGGAATGTATGAACGAAGGGAATGAATGAATGAATGGATTGAAGAGAATGAGGGAATAAATGAATGAAAGGAATATACGAATGAATGGGAATGAATGAATGAAGGGATCGAATGAATGGAGGGAACGAATGAATGGAGGGAATGAATTCATGAAGGGAACGAATGAATGAAGGGAATGAATGAATGAAGGGAATGAAGAGAATGAGGGGAATAAATGAATGAAAGGAATGTACGAATGAATGGGAATGTATGAATGAAGGGAACAAATGCATGAAGGGAATGAATGAATGAAGGGAATGTATGAACGAAGGGAATGGATGAATGGAGGGAACGAATGAATGGAGGGAATGAATTAATGAAGGGAACGAATGAATGAAGGGAATGAATGGATGAAGGTAATGAAGGGAATGAAGGGAATGAAGAGAATGAGGGGAATAAATGAATGAAAGGAATGTGCGAATGAATGGGAATGTATGAATGAAGGGAACGAATGAATGAAGGAAGGGAACGAATGCATGAAAGGAATGAATGAATGAAGGGAATGAATGAATGAAGGGAATGAAGAGAATGAGGGGAATAAATGAATGAAAGGAATGTACGAATGAATAGGAATGTATGAATGAAGGGAACGAATGAATGGAGGGAATGGATGAATGAATGAGTGAAGGTAATGTATGAATGGAGGGAATGAATAAATGAAGGGAATGAATTGAATGAAAGGAATGAGGGGAATGAATGAATGATGGGAATGAGTGAATGAAGGGAATGAATGAATGAAGGGAACGAATGAACGAAGGGGATGAATGAACGAAGGGAATGAATGATTGAAGGGAATGTAATAATGAAGGGAATGTATAAATGATTTGTGTGGATGAAGGGAATGAATGAACGAAGGGAATGAATGATTGAAGGGAATGTAAGAATGAAGCGAATGAACGGATGAAGGAAACGAATGAATGAAGGGAATGAGTGAATGAAGGGAATGAAGGGAATGAAGAGAATGAGGAGAATGAGGGGAATAAATGAATGAAAGGTATGTGCGAATGAAGGGAATGAAGGAAAAGAAGGGAATGAATGAATGAAGGAAATGAGTGAATGAGGGGGATGAATGAATGAAGGGAATGAATTAATTAAAGGGAATGAGGGGAGTGAATGAATGAAGGGAATGAGTGCATGAAAGGAATGAAAGGAATGAAAGGAATGAAGGGAATGAAGGGAACGAAAGGAATGAATGAGTGAGGGGACTGAATGTACAAAGGGAATGAATGAATGAAGGGAATGGCGAGAATGAGGGGGAGAATGAATGACAGGAATGCACGAATGAATGGGAATGTATGAATGAAGGGAACGAATGAATGGCGGGAATGAATTCATGAAGGGAACGAATGAATGAAGGGAATGAATGAATGAAGGGAATGAAGAGAATGAGGGGAATAAATGAATGAAAGGAATGTACGAATGAATAGGAATGTATGAATGAAGGGAACGAATGAATGGAGGGAATGGATGAATGAATGAGTGAAGGTAATGTATGAATGGAGGGAATGAATAAATGAAGGGAATGAATTGAATGAAAGGAATGAGGGGAATGAATGAATGATGGGAATGAGTGAATGAAGGGAATGAATGAATGAAGGGAACGACTGAACGAAGGGGATGAATGAACGAAGGGAATGAATGATTGAAGGGAATGTAAGAAAGAAGGGAATGTATAAATGATTTGAGTGGATGAAGGGAATGAATGAACGAAGGGAATGAATGATTGAAGGGAATGTAAGAATGAAGCGAATGAACGGATGAAGGAAATGAATGAATGAAGGGAATGAGTGAATGAAGGGAATGAAGTGAATGAAGGGAATGAAGAGAATGAGGGGTATAAATGAATGAAAGGAATGTGCGAATGAATGGGAATGTATGAATGAAGGGAACGAATGAACGAAGGGAATGAATGATTGAAGTGAATGTAAAAAGGCGAATGAACGGATGAAGGAAACGAATGAATGAAGGGAATGAATGGGTGAAGGTAATGAAGGGAATGAAGGGAATGAAGAGAATGAGGGGAATAAATGAATGAAAGGAATGTATGAATGAAGGGAACGAATGAATGAATGAAGGGAACAAATGCATGAAGGGAACGAATGAATGAAGGGAATGTATGAACGAAGGGAACGGATGAATGAATGGAATGAAGAGAATGAGGGAATAAATGAATGAAAGGAATATACGAATGAATGGGAATGAATGAATGAAGGGAATGAATGAATGGAGGGAACGAATGAATGGAGGGAATGAATTCATGAAGGGAACGAATGAATGAAGGGAATGAATGAATGAAGGGAATGAAGAGAATGAGGGGAATAAATGAATGAAAGGAATGTACGAATGAATAGGAATGTATGAATGAAGGGAACGAATGAATGGAGGGAATGGATGAATGAATGAGTGAAGGTAATGTATGAATGGAGGGAATGAATAAATGAAGGGAATGAATTGAATGAAAGGAATGAGGGGAATGAATGAATGATGGGAATGAGTGAATGAAGGGAATGAATGAATGAAGGGAACGAATGAACGAAGGGGATGAATGAACGAAGGGAATGAATGATTGAAGGGAATGTAATAATGAAGGGAATGTATAAATGATTTGAGTGGATGAAGGGAATGAATGATTGAAGGGAATGTAAGAATGAAGCGAATGAACGGATGAAGGAAACGAATGAATGAAGGGAATGAGTGAATGAAGGGAATGAAGTGAATGAAGGGAATGAAGAGAATGAGGGAATAAATGAATGAAAGGAATATACGAATGAATGGGAATGAATGAATGAAGGAAACGAATGAATAAAGGGAATGAATGAATGAAGGGAACGCATGAATGGAGGGAATGAATGAAGGGAACGAATGAATGAAGAGAATGAATGAATGAGGGGAATGAATGAATGAAGGGAATGAATGAATGGAGCGAACGAATGAATGGAGGGAATGAATTAATGAAGGGAACGAACGAATGAAGAGAATGAATGAATGATGGGAATGAGTGAATGAAGGGAATGAATGAATGGAGGGAACGAATGAACGAAGGGAATGAATGATTGAAGTGAATGTAAAAAGGCGAATGAACGCATGAAGGAAACGAATGAATGAAGGGAATGAATGGATGAAGGTAATGAAGGGAATGAAGGGAATGAAGAGAATGAGGGGAATAAATGAATGAAAGAAATGTACGAATGAATGGGAATGTATGAATGAAGGGAACGAATGAATGAATGAAGGGAATGAATGCATGAAGGGAATGAATGAATGAAGGGAATGTATGAATGAAGGGAATGGATGGATGAATGAAGGGAACAAATGCATGAAGGGAATGAATGAATGAAGGGAACGAATGAATGAATAAATGAAACGAATCCAAGAAGGGAATGAACTGAATGAAGGGAATGTGGGGAATGAATCGAATGAAGGGAATGAGAGAATGAAAGGAATGAAGGGAATGAAGGGAACGAAGGCAACGAAGGGAATGAATGAATGAAGCGAATTAATGAGTGGAGGGAAGGAATGGACGAAGGCAATGAATGGAATGAGGGGAATGAGTGAATGATGGGATTGAGTGCATGAAGGGAATGAATGAATGAAGGGAACGAATGAACGAAGGGGATGAATGAACGAAGGGAATGAATGATTGAAGGGAATGTAATAATGAAGGGAATGTATAGATGATTTGAGTGGATGAAGAGAATGAATGGACGAAGGGAATGAATGATTGAAGGGAATGTAAGAATGAAGCGAATGAACGGATGAAGGAAACGAATGAATGAAGGGAATGAATGAATGAAGGGAATGAAGGGAATGAAGGGAATGAAGAGAATGAGGGGCATAAATGAATGAAAGGAATGTGCGAATGAATGGGAATGTATGAACGAAGGGAACGAATGAAGGTAACGAATGCATGAAAGGAATGAATGAATGAAGGGAATGTATGTATGAAGGGAATGGATGAATGAAGGGAATGAAGAGAATGAGGGAATAAATGAATGAAATGAATATACGAATGAATGGGAATGAATGAATGAAGGGAATGAATGATTGAAGGGATTGTAAGAAAGAAGCGAATGAACGGATGAAGGAAACGAATGAATGAAGGGACTGAATGAATGAAGCGAATTAATGAATGGAGGAAATGAATGAATGAAGGGAATGAATGAATAAAGGGAACGAATGAACGAAGGGGATGAATGAACGAAGGGAATGAATGATTGAAGGGAATGTAAGAATGAAGCGAATGAACGGATGAAGGAAACGAATGAATGAAGGGAATGAGTGAATGAAGGGAATGAAGGGAATGAAGAGAATGAGGAGAATGAGGGGAATAAATGAATGAAAGGTATGTGCGAATGAAGGGAATGAAGGAAAGGAAGGGAATGAATGAATGAAGGAAATGAATGAATGAGGGGGATGAATGAATGAAGGGAATGAATTAATTAAAGGGAATGAGGGGAGTGAATGAATGAAGGGAATGAGTGCATGAAAGGAATGAAAGGAATGAAAGGAATGAAGGGAATGAAGGGAACGAAAGGAATGAATGAAGGGAACAAATGCATGAAGGGAATGAATGAATGAAGGGAATGTATGAACGAAGGGAACGGATGAATGAATGGAATGAAGAGAATGAGGGAATAAATGAATGAAAGGAATATACGAATGAATGGGAATGAATGAATGAAGGGAATGAATGAATGGAGGGAACGAATGAATGGAGGGAATGAATTCATGAAGGGAACGAATGAATGAAGGGAATGAATGAATGAAGGGAATGAAGAGAATGAGGGGAATAAATGAATGAAAGGAATGTACGAATGAATAGGAATGTATGAATGAAGGGAACGAATGAATGGAGGGAATGGATGAATGAATGAGTGAAGGTAATGTATGAATGGAGGGAATGAATAAATGAAGGGAATGAATTGAATGAAAGGAATGAGGGGAATGAATGAATGATGGGAATGAGTGAATGAAGGGAATGAATGAATGAAGGGAACGAATGAACGAAGGGGATGAATAAACGAAGGGAATGAATGATTGAAGGGAATGTAATAATGAAGGGAATGTATAAATGATTTGAGTGGATGAAGGGAATGAATGAACGAAGGGAATGAATGATTGAAGGGAATGTAAGAATGAAGCGAATGAACGGATGAAGGAAACGAATGAATGAAGGGAATGAGTGAATGAAGGGAATGAAGTGAATGAAGGGAATGAAGAGAATGAGGGTATAAATGAATGAAAGGAATATACGAATGAATGGGAATGAATGAATGAAGGAAACGAATGAATAAAGGGAATGAATGAATGAAGGGAACGCATGAATGGAGGGAATGAATGAAGGGAACGAATGAATGAAGAGAATGAATGAATGAGGGGAATGAATGAATGAAGGGAATGAATGAATGGAGCGAACGAATGAATGGAGGGAATGAATTAATGAAGGGAACGAACGAATGAAGAGAATGAATGAATGATGGGAATGAGTGAATGAAGGGAATGAATGAATGGAGGGAACGAATGAACGAAGGGAATGAATGATTGAAGTGAATGTAAAAAGGCGAATGAGCGCATGAAGGAAACGAATGAATGAAGGGAATGAATGGATGAAGGTAATGAAGGGAATGAAGGGAATGAAGAGAATGAGGGGAATAAATGAATGAAAGGAATGTACGAATGAATGGGAATGTATGAATGAAGGGAACGAATGAATGAATGAAGGGAACGAATGAATGAATAAATGAAACGAATCCAAGAAGGGAATGAACTGAATGAAGGGAATGTGGGGAATGAATCGAATGAAGGGAATGAGAGAATGAAAGGAATGAAGGGAATGAAGGGAACGAAGGCAACGAAGGGAATGAATGAATGAAGGGAAGGAATGGACGAAGGCAATGAATGGAATGAGGGGAATGAATGAATGATGGGATTGAGTGCATGAAGGGAATGAATGAATGAAGGGAACGAATGAACGAAGGGGATGAATGAACGAAGGGAATGAATGATTGAAGGGAATGTAATAATGAAGGGAATGTATAGATGATTTGAGTGGATGAAGGGAATGAATGAACGAAGGGAATGAATGATTGAAGGGAATGTAAGAATGAAGCGATGGACGGATGAAGGAAACGAATGAATGAAGGGAATGAATGAATGAAGGGAGTGAAGGGAATGAAGGGAATGAAGGGAATGAAGAGAATGAGGGGCATAAATGAATGAAAGGAATGTGCGAATGAATGGGAATGTATGAACGAAGGGAACGAATGAAGGTAACGAATGCATGAAAGGAATGAATGAATGAAGGGAATGTATGTATGAAGGGAATGGATGAATGGAGGGAATGAAGAGAATGAGGGCATAAATGAATGAAATGAATATACGAATGAATGGGAATGAATGAATGAAGGGAATGAATGATTGAAGGGATTGTAAGAAAGAAGCGAATGAACGGATGAAGGAAACGAATGAATGAAGGGACTGAATGAATGAAGCGAATTAATGAATGGAGGAAATGAATGAATGAAGGGAATGAATGAATGAAGGGAACGAATGAACGAAGGGGATGAATGAACGAAGGGAATGAATGATTGAAGGGAATGTAATAATGAAGGGAATGTATAAATGATTTGTGTGGATGAAGGGAATGAATGAACGAAGGGAATGAATGATTGAAGGGAATGTAAGAATGAAGCGAATGAACGGATGAAGGAAACGAATGAATGAAGGGAATGAAGGGAATGAAGAGAATGAGGAGAATGAGGGGAATAAATGAATGAAAGGTATGTGCGAATGAAGGGAATGAAGGAAAAGAAGGGAATGAATGAATGTAGGAAATGAGTGAATGAGGGGGATGAATGAATGAAGGGAATGAATTAATTAAAGGGAATGAGGGGAGTGAATGAATGAAGGGAATGAGTGCATGAAAGGAATGAAAGGAATGAAAGGAATGAAGGGAATGAAGGGAACGAAAGGAATGAATGAGTGAGGGGACTGAATGTACAAAGGGAATGAATGAATGAAGGGAATGGCGAGAATGAGGGGGAGAATGAATGACAGGAATGCACGAATGAATGGGAATGTATGAATGAAGGGAACGAATGCATGAAGGGAATGAATGAATGAAGGGAATGAAGGGAATGAAGGGAATGAAGAGAATGAGCGGAATAAATGAATGAAAGGTATGCGCGAATGAAGGGAATGAAGGAAACGAAGGGAATGAAGGGAATGAAGGGAATGAAGAGAATGAGCGGAATAAATGAATGAAAGGTATGCGCGAATGAAGGGAATGAAGGAAACGAAGGGAATGAATGACTGAAGGAAATGAATGAATGAGGGGGATGAATGAATAAAGGGAACGAATGAACGAAGGGGATGAATGAACGAAGGGAATGAATGATTGAAGGGAATGTAAGAATGAAGCGAATGAACGGATGAAGGAAACGAATGAATGAAGGGAATGAGTGAATGAAGGGAATGAAGGGAATGAAGAGAATGAGGAGAATGAGGGGAATAAATGAATGAAAGGTATGTGCGAATGAAGGGAATGAAGGAAAGGAAGGGAATGAATGAATGAAGGAAATGAGTGAATGAGGGGGATGAATGAATGAAGGGAATGAATTAATTAAAGGGAATGAGGGGAGTGAATGAATGAAGGGAATGAGTGCATGAAAGGAATGAAAGGAATGAAAGGAATGAAGGGAATGAAGGGAACGAAAGTAATGAATGAAGGGAACAAATGCATGAAGGGAATGAATGAATGAAGGGAATGTATGAACGAAGGGAACGGATGAATGAATGGAATGAAGAGAATGAGGGGATAAATGAATGAAAGGAATATACGAATGAATGGGAATGAATGAATGAAGGGAATGAATGAATGGAGGGAACGAATGAATGGAGGGAATGAATTCATGAAGGGAACGAATGAATGAAGGGAATGAATGAATGAAGGGAATGAAGAGAATGAGGGGAATAAATGAATGAAAGGAATGTACGAATGAATAGGAATGTATGAATGAAGGGAACGAATGAATGGAGGGAATGGATGAATGAATGAGTGAAGGTAATGTATGAATGGAGGGAATGAATAAATGAAGGGAATGAATTGAATGAAAGGAATGAGGGGAATGAATGAATGATGGGAATGAGTGAATGAAGGGAATGAATGAATGAAGGGAACGAATGAACGAAGGGGATGAATAAACGAAGGGAATGAATGATTGAAGGGAATGTAATAATGAAGGGAATGTATAAATGATTTGAGTGGATGAAGGGAATGAATGAACGAAGGGAATGAATGATTGAAGGGAATGTAAGAATGAAGCGAATGAACGGATGAAGGAAACGAATGAATGAAGGGAATGAGTGAATGAAGGGAATGAAGTGAATGAAGGGAATGAAGAGAATGAGGGTATAAATGAATGAAAGGAATATACGAATGAATGGGAATGAATGAATGAAGGAAACGAATGAATAAAGGGAATGAATGAATGAAGGGAACGCATGAATGGAGGGAATGAATGAAGGGAACGAATGAATGAAGAGAATGAATGAATGAGGGGAATGAATGAATGAAGGGAATGAATGAATGGAGCGAACGAATGAATGGAGGGAATGAATTAATGAAGGGAACGAACGAATGAAGAGAATGAATGAATGATGGGAATGAGTGAATGAAGGGAATGAATGAATGGAGGGAACGAATGAACGAAGGGAATGAATGATTGAAGTGAATGTAAAAAGGCGAATGAGCGCATGAAGGAAACGAATGAATGAAGGGAATGAATGGATGAAGGTAATGAAGGGAATGAAGGGAATGAAGAGAATGAGGGGAATAAATGAATGAAAGGAATGTACGAATGAATGGGAATGTATGAATGAAGGGAACGAATGAATGAATGAAGGGAACGAATGAATGAATAAATGAAACGAATCCAAGAAGGGAATGAACTGAATGAAGGGAATGTGGGGAATGAATCGAATGAAGGGAATGAGAGAATGAAAGGAATGAAGGGAACGAAGGGAACGAAGGCAACGAAGGGAATGAATGAATGAAGCGAATTAATGAGTGGAGGGAAGGAATGGACGAAGGCAATGAATGGAATGAGGGGAATGAATGAATGATGGGATTGAGTGCATGAAGGGAATGAATGAATGAAGGGAACGAATGAACGAAGGGGATGAATGAACGAAGGGAATGAATGATTGAAGGGAATGTAATAATGAAGGGAATGTATAGATGATTTGAGTGGATGAAGGGAATGAATGAACGAAGGGAATGAATGATTGAAGGGAATGTAAGAATGAAGCGATGGACGGATGAAGGAAACGAATGAATGAAGGGAATGAATGAATGAAGGGAGTGAAGGGAATGAAGGGAATGAAGGGAATGAAGAGAATGAGGGGCATAAATGAATGAAAGGAATGTGCGAATGAATGGGAATGTATGAACGAAGGGAACGAATGAAGGTAACGAATGCATGAAAGGAATGAATGAATGAAGGGAATGTATGTATGAAGGGAATGGATGAATGGAGGGAATGAAGAGAATGAGGGCATAAATGAATGAAATGAATATACGAATGAATGGGAATGAATGAATGAAGGGAATGAATGATTGAAGGGATTGTAAGAAAGAAGCGAATGAACGGATGAAGGAAACGAATGAATGAAGGGACTGAATGAATGAAGCGAATTAATGAATGGAGGAAATGAATGAATGAAGGGAATGAATGAATGAAGGGAACGAATGAACGAAGGGGACGAATGAACGAAGGGAATGAATGATTGAAGGGAATGTAATAATGAAGGGAATGTATAAATGATTTGTGTGGATGAAGGGAATGAATGAACGAAGGGAATGAATGATTGAAGGGAATGTAAGAATGAAGCGAATGAACGGATGAAGGAAACGAATGAATGAAGGGAATGAAGGGAATGAAGAGAATGAGGAGAATGAGGGGAATAAATGAATGAAAGGTATGTGCGAATGAAGGGAATGAAGGAAAAGAAGGGAATGAATGAATGTAGGAAATGAGTGAATGAGGGGGATGAATGAATGAAGGGAATGAATTAATTAAAGGGAATGAGGGGAGTGAATGAATGAAGGGAATGAGTGCATGAAAGGAATGAAAGGAATGAAAGGAATGAAGGGAATGAAGGGAACGAAAGGAATGAATGAGTGAGGGGACTGAATGTACAAAGGGAATGAATGAATGAAGGGAATGGCGAGAATGAGGGGAGAGAATGAATGACAGGAATGTGCGAATGAATGGGAATGTATGAATGAAGGGAACGAATGAATGAATGAAGGGAACGAATGCATGAAAGGAATGAATGAATGAAGGGAATGTATGAATGAAGGGAATGAAGAGAATGAGGGAATAAATGAATGAAAGGAATATACGAATGAATGGGAATGAATGAATGAAGGGAACGAATGAATGAAGGGAATGAATGAATGAAGGGAATGAAGAGAATGAGGGGAATAAATGAATGCAAGGAATGTACGAATGAATGGGAATGTATGAATGAAGGGAACAAATGCATGAAGGGAATGAATGAATGAAGGGAATGCATGAACGAAGGGAATGTATGAATGAATGGATTGAAGAGAATGAGGGAATAAATGAATGAAAGGAATATACGAATGAATGGGAATGAATGAATGAAGGGAATGAATGAATGGAGGGAACGAATGAATGGGGGGAATGAATTAATGAAGGGAACGAATGAATGAAGGGAATGAATGAATGAAGGGAATGAAGAGAATGAGGGGAATGAATGAATGAAAGGAATGTACGAATGAATGGGAATGTATGAATGAAGGGAACAAATGCATGAAGGGAATGAATGAATGAAGGGAATGTATGAACGAAGGGAATGAATGAATGAATGGATTGAAGAGAATGAGGGAATAAATGAATGAAAGGAATGTACGAATGAATGGGAATGTATGAATGAAGGGAACAAATGCATGAAGGGAATGAATGAATGAAGGGAATGTGTGAACGAAGGGAATGAGTGAATGAATGGATTGAAGAGAATGAGGGAATAAATGAATGAAAGGAATATACGAATGAATGGGAATGAATGAATGAAGGGAATGAATGAATGGAGGGAACGAATGAATGGAGGGAATGAATTCATGAAGGGAACGAATGAATGAAGGGAATGAATGAATGAAGGGAATGAAGGGAATGAAGGGAATGAAGAGAATGAGCGGAATAAATGAATGAAAGGTATGCGCGAATGAAGGGAATGAAGGAAACGAAGGGAATGAAGGGAATGAAGGGAATGAAGAGAATGAGCGGAATAAATGAATGAAAGGTATGCGCGAATGAAGGGAATGAAGGAAACGAAGGGAATGAATGACTGAAGGAAATGAATGAATGAGGGGGATGAATGAATAAAGGGAACGAATGAACGAAGGGGATGAATGAACGAAGGGAATGAATGATTGAAGGGAATGTAAGAATGAAGCGAATGAACGGATGAAGGAAACGAATGAATGAAGGGAATGAGTGAATGAAGGGAATGAAGGGAATGAAGAGAATGAGGAGAATGAGGGGAATAAATGAATGAAAGGTATGTGCGAATGAAGGGAATGAAGGAAAGGAAGGGAATGAATGAATGAAGGAAATGAGTGAATGAGGGGGATGAATGAATGAAGGGAATGAATTAATTAAAGGGAATGAGGGGAGTGAATGAATGAAGGGAATGAGTGCATGAAAGGAATGAAAGGAATGAAAGGAATGAAGGGAATGAAGGGAACGAAAGGAATGAATGAAGGGAACAAATGCATGAAGGGAATGAATGAATGAAGGGAATGTATGAACGAAGGGAACGGATGAATGAATGGAATGAAGAGAATGAGGGAATAAATGAATGAAAGGAATATACGAATGAATGGGAATGAATGAATGAAGGGAATGAATGAATGGAGGGAACGAATGAATGGAGGGAATGAATTCATGAAGGGAACGAATGAATGAAGGGAATGAATGAATGAAGGGAATGAAGAGAATGAGGGGAATAAATGAATGAAAGGAATGTACGAATGAATAGGAATGTATGAATGAAGGGAACGAATGAATGGAGGGAATGGATGAATGAATGAGTGAAGGTAATGTATGAATGGAGGGAATGAATAAATGAAGGGAATGAATTGAATGAAAGGAATGAGGGGAATGAATGAATGATGGGAATGAGTGAATGAAGGGAATGAATGAATGAAGGGAACGAATGAACGAAGGGGATGAATAAACGAAGGGAATGAATGATTGAAGGGAATGTAATAATGAAGGGAATGTATAAATGATTTGAGTGGATGAAGGGAATGAATGAACGAAGGGAATGAATGATTGAAGGGAATGTAAGAATGAAGCGAATGAACGGATGAAGGAAACGAATGAATGAAGGGAATGAGTGAATGAAGGGAATGAAGTGAATGAAGGGAATGAAGAGAATGAGGGTATAAATGAATGAAAGGAATATACGAATGAATGGGAATGAATGAATGAAGGAAACGAATGAATAAAGGGAATGAATGAATGAAGGGAACGCATGAATGGAGGGAATGAATGAAGGGAACGAATGAATGAAGAGAATGAATGAATGAGGGGAATGAATGAATGAAGGGAATGAATGAATGGAGCGAACGAATGAATGGAGGGAATGAATTAATGAAGGGAACGAACGAATGAAGAGAATGAATGAATGATGGGAATGAGTGAATGAAGGGAATGAATGAATGGAGGGAACGAATGAACGAAGGGAATGAATGATTGAAGTGAATGTAAAAAGGCGAATGAGCGCATGAAGGAAACGAATGAATGAAGGGAATGAATGGATGAAGGTAATGAAGGGAATGAAGGGAATGAAGAGAATGAGGGGAATAAATGAATGAAAGGAATGTACGAATGAATGGGAATGTATGAATGAAGGGAACGAATGAATGAATGAAGGGAACGAATGAATGAATAAATGAAACGAATCCAAGAAGGGAATGAACTGAATGAAGGGAATGTGGGGAATGAATCGAATGAAGGGAATGAGAGAATGAAAGGAATGAAGGGAACGAAGGGAACGAAGGCAACGAAGGGAATGAATGAATGAAGCGAATTAATGAGTGGAGGGAAGGAATGGACGAAGGCAATGAATGGAATGAGGGGAATGAATGAATGATGGGATTGAGTGCATGAAGGGAATGAATGAATGAAGGGAACGAATGAACGAAGGGGATGAATGAACGAAGGGAATGAATGATTGAAGGGAATGTAATAATGAAGGGAATGTATAGATGATTTGAGTGGATGAAGGGAATGAATGAACGAAGGGAATGAATGATTGAAGGGAATGTAAGAATGAAGCGATGGACGGATGAAGGAAACGAATGAATGAAGGGAATGAATGAATGAAGGGAGTGAAGGGAATGAAGGGAATGAAGGGAATGAAGAGAATGAGGGGCATAAATGAATGAAAGGAATGTGCGAATGAATGGGAATGTATGAACGAAGGGAACGAATGAAGGTAACGAATGCATGAAAGGAATGAATGAATGAAGGGAATGTATGTATGAAGGGAATGGATGAATGGAGGGAATGAAGAGAATGAGGGCATAAATGAATGAAATGAATATACGAATGAATGGGAATGAATGAATGAAGGGAATGAATGATTGAAGGGATTGTAAGAAAGAAGCGAATGAACGGATGAAGGAAACGAATGAATGAAGGGACTGAATGAATGAAGCGAATTAATGAATGGAGGAAATGAATGAATGAAGGGAATGAATGAATGAAGGGAACGAATGAACGAAGGGGACGAATGAACGAAGGGAATGAATGATTGAAGGGAATGTAATAATGAAGGGAATGTATAAATGATTTGTGTGGATGAAGGGAATGAATGAACGAAGGGAATGAATGATTGAAGGGAATGTAAGAATGAAGCGAATGAACGGATGAAGGAAACGAATGAATGAAGGGAATGAAGGGAATGAAGAGAATGAGGAGAATGAGGGGAATAAATGAATGAAAGGTATGTGCGAATGAAGGGAATGAAGGAAAAGAAGGGAATGAATGAATGTAGGAAATGAGTGAATGAGGGGGATGAATGAATGAAGGGAATGAATTAATTAAAGGGAATGAGGGGAGTGAATGAATGAAGGGAATGAGTGCATGAAAGGAATGAAAGGAATGAAAGGAATGAAGGGAATGAAGGGAACGAAAGGAATGAATGAGTGAGGGGACTGAATGTACAAAGGGAATGAATGAATGAAGGGAATGGCGAGAATGAGGGGGAGAATGAATGACAGGAATGCACGAATGAATGGGAATGTATGAATGAAGGGAACGAATGCATGAAGGGAATGAATGAATGAAGGGAATGAAGGGAATGAAGGGAATGAAGAGAATGAGCGGAATAAATGAATGAAAGGTATGCGCGAATGAAGGGAATGAAGGAAACGAAGGGAATGAAGGGAATGAAGGGAATGAAGAGAATGAGCGGAATAAATGAATGAAAGGTATGCGCGAATGAAGGGAATGAAGGAAACGAAGGGAATGAATGACTGAAGGAAATGAATGAATGAGGGGGATGAATGAATGAAGGGAATGAATGAATAAAGGGAATGAGGGGAGTGAATGAATGAAGGGAATGAGTGCATGAAAGGAATGAAAGGAATGAAGGGAATGAAGGGAACAAAAGGAATGAATGAGTGAAGGGACTGAATGTACGAAGGGAATGAATGAATGAAGGGAATGGCGAGAATGAGGGGAGAGAATGAATGACAGGAATGTGCGAATGAATGGGAATGTATGAATGAAGGGAACGAATGAATGAATGAAGGGAACGAATGCATGAAAGGAATGAATGAATGAAGGGAATGTATGAATGAAGGGAATGAAGAGAATGAGGGAATAAATGAATGAAAGGAATATACGAATGAATGGGAATGAATGAATGAAGGGAACGAATGAATGAAGGGAATGAATGAATGAAGGGAATGAAGAGAATGAGGGGAATAAATGAATGCAAGGAATGTACGAATGAATGGGAATGTATGAATGAAGGGAACAAATGCATGAAGGGAATGAATGAATGAAGGGAATGCATGAACGAAGGGAATGTATGAATGAATGGATTGAAGAGAATGAGGGAATAAATGAATGAAAGGAATATACGAATGAATGGGAATGAATGAATGAAGGGAATGAATGAATGGAGGGAACGAATGAATGGGGGGAATGAATTAATGAAGGGAACGAATGAATGAAGGGAATGAATGAATGAAGGGAATGAAGAGAATGAGGGGAATGAATGAATGAAAGGAATGTACGAATGAATGGGAATGTATGAATGAAGGGAACAAATGCATGAAGGGAATGAATGAATGAAGGGAATGTATGAACGAAGGGAATGAATGAATGAATGGATTGAAGAGAATGAGGGAATAAATGAATGAAAGGAATGTACGAATGAATGGGAATGTATGAATGAAGGGAACAAATGCATGAAGGGAATGAATGAATGAAGGGAATGTGTGAACGAAGGGAATGAGTGAATGAATGGATTGAAGAGAATGAGGGAATAAATGAATGAAAGGAATATACGAATGAATGGGAATGAATGAATGAAGGGAATGAATGAATGGAGGGAACGAATGAATGGAGGGAATGAATTCATGAAGGGAACGAATGAATGAAGGGAATGAATGAATGAAGGGAATGAAGAGAATGAGGGGAATAAATGAATGAAAGGAATGTACGAATGAATGGGAATGTATGAATGAAGGGAACAAATGCATGAAGGGAATGAATGAATGAAGGGAATGTATGAACGAAGGGAATGGATGAATGAATGGATTGAAGAGAATGAGGGAATAAATGAATGAAAGGAATATACGAATGAATGGGAATGAATGAATGAAGGGAATGAATGAATCGAGGGAACGAATGAATGGAGGGAATGAATTAATGAAGGGAACGAATGAATGAAGGGAATGAATGGATGAAGGTAATGAAGGGAATGAAGGGAATGAAGAGAATGAGGGGAATAAATGAATGAAAGGAATGTGCGAATGAATGGGAATGTATGAATGAAGGGAACGAATGAATGAAGGAAGGGAACGAATGCATGAAAGGAATGAATGAATGAAGGGAATGTATGTATGAAGGGAATGGATGAATGAAGGGAATGAAGAGAATAAGGGAATAAATGAATGAAAGGAATATACGAATGAATGGGAATGAATGAATGAAGGAAACGAATGAATAAAGGGAATGAATGAATGAAGGGAACGAATGAATGGAGGGAATGAATGAATGAAGAGAATGAATGAATGAGGGGAATGAATGAATGAAGGGAATGAATGAATGGAGCGGACGAATGAATGGAGGGAATGAATTAACGAAGGGAACGAATGAATGATGGGAATGAGTGAATGAAGGGAGTGAATGAATGAAGGGAACGAATGAACGAAGGGAATGAATGATTGAAGGGAATGTAAGAATGAAGCGAATGAACGGATGATGGAAACGAATGAATGAAGGGAATGAGTGAATGAAGGGAATGAAGTGAATGTATGGAATGAAGAGAATGAGGGAAGAAATGAATGAAAGGAATATACGAATGAATGGGAATGAATGAATGAAGGGAATGAATGAATGGAGGGAACGAATGAATGGAGGGAATGAGTTCATGAAGGAAACGAATGAATAAAGGGAATGAATGAATGAAGGGAACGAATGAATGGACGGAATGAATGAAGGGAACGAATGAATGAAGAGAATGAATGAATGAGGGGAATGAATGAATGAAGGGAATGAATGAATGGAGCGAACGAATGAATGGAGGGAATGAATTAATGAAGGGAACGAATGAATGATGGGAATGAGTGAATGAAGGGAAAGAATGAATGAAGGGAACGAATGAACGAAGGGAATGAATGATTGAAGGGAATGTAAGAATGAAGCGAATGAACGGATGAAGGAAACGAATGAATGAAGGGAATGAGTGAATGAAGGGAATGAAGTGAATGAATGGAATGAAGAGAATGAGGGAAGAAATGAATGAAAGGAATATACGAATGAATGGGAATGAATGAATGAAGGGAATGTATGAACGAAGGGAACGGATGAATGAATGGATTGAAGAGAATGAGGGAATAAATGAATGAAAGGAATATACGAATGAATGGGAATGAATGAATGAAGGGAACGAATGAATGGAGGGAATGAATGGATGAAGGTAATGAAGGGAATGAAGGGAATGAAGAGAATGAGGGGAATAAATGAATGAAAGGAATGTATGAATGAAGGGAACGAATGAATGAATGAAGGGAACAAATGCATGAAGGGAATGAATGAATGAAGGGAATGTATGAACGAAGGGAACGGATGAATGAATGGAATGAAGAGAATGAGGGAATAAATGAATGAAAGGAATATACGAATGAATGGGAATGAATGAATGAAGGGAATGAATGAATGGAGGGAACGAATGAATGGAGGGAATGAATTCATGAAGGGAACGAATGAATGAAGGGAATGAATGAATGAAGGGAATGAAGAGAATGAGGGGAATAAATGAATGAAAGGAATGTACGAATGAATAGGAATGTATGAATGAAGGGAACGAATGAATGGAGGGAATGGATGAATGAATGAGTGAAGGTAATGTATGAATGGAGGGAATGAATAAATGAAGGGAATGAATTGAATGAAAGGAATGAGGGGAATGAATGAATGATGGGAATGAGTGAATGAAGGGAATGAATGAATGAAGGGAACGAATGAACGAAGGGGATGAATGAACGAAGGGAATGAATGATTGAAGGGAATGTAATAATGAAGGGAATGTATAAATGATTTGAGTGGATGAAGGGAATGAATGAACGAAGGGAATGAATGATTGAAGGGAATGTAAGAATGAAGCGAATGAACGGATGAAGGAAACGAATGAATGAAGGGAATGAGTGAATGAAGGGAATGAAGTGAATGAAGGGAATGAAGAGAATGAGGGGTATAAATGAATGAAAGGAATGTGCGAATGAATGGGAATGTATGAATGAAGGGAACGAATGAATGAATGAATGGAACGAATGCATGAAAGGAATGAATGAATGGAGGGAATGTATGTATGAAGTGAATGGATGAATGAAAGGAATGAAGAGAATGAGGGAATAAATGAATGAAAGGAATATACGAATGAATGGGAATGAATGAATGAAGGAAACGAATGAATAAAGGGAATGAATGAATGAAGGGAACGCATGAATGGAGGGAATGAATGAAGGGAACGAATGAATGAAGAGAATGAATGAATGAGGGGAATGAATGAATGAAGGGAATGAATGAATGGAGCGAACGAATGAATGGAGGGAATGAATTATTGAAGGGAACGAACGAATGAAGAGAATGAATGAATGATGGGAATGAGTGAATGAAGGGAATGAATGAATGGAGGGAACGAATGAACGAAGGGAATGAATGATTGAAGTGAATGTAAAAAGGCGAATGAACGGATGAAGGAAACGAATGAATGAAGGGAATGAATGAATGAAGGGAATGAAGGGAATGAAGGGAATGAAGAGAATGAGGGGCATAAATGAATGAAAGGAATGTGCGAATGAATGGGAATGTATGAACGAAGGGAACGAATGAAGGTAACGAATGCATGAAAGGAATGAATGAATGAAGGGAATGTATGTATGAAGGGAATGGATGAATGAAGGGAATGAAGAGAATGAGGGAATAAATGAATGAAATGAATATACGAATGAATGGGAATGAATGAATGAAGGGAATGAATGATTGAAGGGATTGTAAGAAAGAAGCGAATGAACGGATGAAGGAAACGAATGAATGAAGGGACTGAATGAATGAAGCGAATTAATGAATGGAGGAAATGAATGAATGAAGGGAATGAATGAATGAAGGGAACGAATGAACGAAGGGGATGAATGAACGAAGGGAATGAATGATTGAAGGGAATGTAATAATGAAGGGAATGTATAAATGATTTGTGTGGATGAAGGGAATGAATGAACGAAGGGAATGAATGATTGAAGGGAATGTAAGAATGAAGCGAATGAACGGATGAAGGAAACGAATGAATGAAGGGATTGAGTGAATGAAGGGAATGAAGGGAATGAAGAGAATGAGGAGAATGAGGGGAATAAATGAATGAAAGGTATGTGCGAATGAAGGGAATGAAGGAAAAGAAGGGAATGAATGAATGTAGGAAATGAGTGAATGAGGGGGATGAATGAATGAAGGGAATGAATTAATTAAAGGGAATGAGGGGAGTGAATGAATGAAGGGAATGAGTGCATGAAAGGAATGAAAGGAATGAAAGGAATGAAGGGAATGAAGGGAACGAAAGGAATGAATGAGTGAGGGGACTGAATGTACAAAGGGAATGAATGAATGAAGGGAATGGCGAGAATGAGGGGGAGAATGAATGACAGGAATGCACGAATGAATGGGAATGTATGAATGAAGGGAACGAATGAATGGCGGGAATGAATTCATGAAGGGAACGAATGAATGAAGGGAATGAATGAATGAAGGGAATGAAGAGAATGAGGGGAATAAATGAATGAAAGAAATGTGCGAATGAATGGGAATGTATGAATGAAGGGAACGAATGCATGAAGGGAATGAATGAATGAAGGGAATGAAGGGAATGAAGGGAATGAAGAGAATGAGCGGAATAAATGAATGAAAGGTATGCGCGAATGAATGGGAATGTATGAATGAAGGGAATGAAGGGAATGAAGGGAATGAAGAGAATGAGCGGAATAAATGAATGAAAGGTATGCGCGAATGAAGGGAATGAAGGAAACGAAGGGAATGAATGACTGAAGGAAATGAATGAATGAGGGGGATGAATGAATGAAGGGAATGAATGAATAAAGGGAATGAGGGGAGTGAATGAATGAAGGGAATGAGTGCATGAAAGGAATGAAAGGAATGAAGGGAATGAAGGGAACAAAAGGAATGAATGAGTGAAGGGACTGAATGTACGAAGGGAATGAATGAATGAAGGGAATGGCGAGAATGAGGGGAGAGAATGAATGACAGGAATGTGCGAATGAATGGGAATGTATGAATGAAGGGAACGAATGAATGAATGAAGGGAACGAATGCATGAAAGGAATGAATGAATGAAGGGAATGTATGAATGAAGGGAATGAAGAGAATGAGGGAATAAATGAATGAAAGGAATATACGAATGAATGGGAATGAATGAATGAAGGGAACGAATGAATGAAGGGAATGAATGAATGAAGGGAATGAAGAGAATGAGGGGAATAAATGAATGCAAGGAATGTACGAATGAATGGGAATGTATGAATGAAGGGAACAAATGCATGAAGGGAATGAATGAATGAAGGGAATGCATGAACGAAGGGAATGTATGAATGAATGGATTGAAGAGAATGAGGGAATAAATGAATGAAAGGAATATACGAATGAATGGGAATGAATGAATGAAGGGAATGAATGAATGGAGGGAACGAATGAATGGGGGGAATGAATTAATGAAGGGAACGAATGAATGAAGGGAATGAATGAATGAAGGGAATGAAGAGAATGAGGGGAATGAATGAATGAAAGGAATGTACGAATGAATGGGAATGTATGAATGAAGGGAACAAATGCATGAAGGGAATGAATGAATGAAGGGAATGTATGAACGAAGGGAATGAATGAATGAATGGATTGAAGAGAATGAGGGAATAAATGAATGAAAGGAATGTACGAATGAATGGGAATGTATGAATGAAGGGAACAAATGCATGAAGGGAATGAATGAATGAAGGGAATGTATGAACGAAGGGAATGAGTGAATGAATGGATTGAAGAGAATGAGGGAATAAATGAATGAAAGGAATATACGAATGAATGGGAATGAATGAATGAAGGGAATGAATGAATGGAGGGAACGAATGAATGGAGGGAATGAATTCATGAAGGGAACGAATGAATGAAGGGAATGAATGAATGAAGGGAATGAAGAGAATGAGGGGAATAAATGAATGAAAGGAATGTACGAATGAATGGGAATGTATGAATGAAGGGAACAAATGCATGAAGGGAATGAATGAATGAAGGGAATGTATGAACGAAGGGAATGGATGAATGAATGGATTGAAGAGAATGAGGGAATAAATGAATGAAAGGAATATACGAATGAATGGGAATGAATGAATGAAGGGAATGAATGAATGGAGGGAACGAATGAATGGAGGGAATGAATTAATGAAGGGAACGAATGAATGAAGGGAATGAATGGATGAAGGTAATGAAGGGAATGAAGGGAATGAAGAGAATGAGGGGAATAAATGAATGAAAGGAATGTGCGAATGAATGGGAATGTATGAATGAAGGGAACGAATGAATGAAGGAAGGGAACGAATGCATGAAAGGAATGAATGAATGAAGGGAATGTATGTATGAAGGGAATGGATGAATGAAGGGAATGAAGAGAATAAGGGAATAAATGAATGAAAGGAATATACGAATGAATGGGAATGAATGAATGAAGGAAACGAATGAATAAAGGGAATGAATGAATGAAGGGAACGAATGAATGGAGGGAATGAATGAATGAAGAGAATGAATGAATGAGGGGAATGAATGAATGAAGGGAATGAATGAATGGAGCGAACGAATGAATGGAGGGAATGAATTAACGAAGGGAACGAATGAATGATGGGAATGAGTGAATGAAGGGAATCAATGAATGAAGGGAACGAATGAACGAAGGGAATGAATGATTGAAGGGAATGTAAGAATGAAGCGAATGAACGGATGATGGAAACGAATGAATGAAGGGAATGAGTGAATGAAGGGAATGAAGTGAATGAATGGAATGAAGAGAATGAGGGAAGAAATGAATGAAAGGAATATACGAATGAATGGGAATGAATGAATGAAGGGAATGAATGAATGGAGGGAACGAATGAATGGAGGGAATGAGTTCATGAAGGAAACGAATGAATAAAGGGAATGAATGAATGAAGGGAACGAATGAATGGACGGAATGAATGAAGGGAACGAATGAATGAAGAGAATGAATGAATGAGGGGAATGAATGAATGAAGGGAATGAATGAATGAAGGGAACGAATGAATGGACGGAATGAATGAAGGGAACGAATGAATGAAGAGAATGAATGAATGAGGGGAATGAATGAATGAAGGGAATGAATGAATGGAGCGAACGAATGAATGGAGGGAATGAATTAATGAAGGAAACGAATGAATGAAGGGAATGAATGAATGAAGGGAATGAAGGGAATGAAGGGAATGAAGAGAATGAGGGGCATAAATGAATGAAAGGAATGTGCGAATGAATGGGAATGTATGAACGAAGGGAACGAATGAAGGTAACGAATGCATGAAAGGAATGAATGAATGAAGGGAATGTATGTATGAAGGGAATGGATGAATGAAGGGAATGAAGAGAATGAGGGAATAAATGAATGAAATGAATATACGAATGAATGGGAATGAATGAATGAAGGGAATGAATGATTGAAGGGATTGTAAGAAAGAAGCGAATGAACGGATGAAGGAAACGAATGAATGAAGGGACTGAATGAATGAAGCGAATTAATGAATGGAGGAAATGAATGAATGAAGGGAATGAATGAATGAAGGGAACGAATGAACGAAGGGGATGAATGAACGAAGGGAATGAATGATTGAAGGGAATGTAATAATGAAGGGAATGTATAAATGATTTGTGTGGATGAAGGGAATGAATGAACGAAGGGAATGAATGATTGAAGGGAATGTAAGAATGAAGCGAATGAACGGATGAAGGAAACGAATGAATGAAGGGAATGAGTGAATGAAGGGAATGAAGGGAATGAAGAGAATGAGGAGAATGAGGGGAATAAATGAATGAAAGGTATGTGCGAATGAAGGGAATGAAGGAAAAGAAGGGAATGAATGAATGTAGGAAATGAGTGAATGAGGGGGATGAATGAATGAAGGGAATGAATTAAATAAAGGGAATGAGGGGAGTGAATGAATG
The DNA here is from genome assembly GCA_963576845.1 of Megachile leachella. NCBI lineage: Eukaryota > Metazoa > Arthropoda > Insecta > Hymenoptera > Megachilidae > Megachile > Megachile leachella. The sequence continues at coordinate 26,405,212 of OY756250.1, read as the reverse complement.
AAGGGAATGAGTGCATGAAAGGAATGAAAGGAATGAAAGGAATGAAGGGAATGAAGGGAACAAAAGGAATGAATGAGTGAAGGGACTGAATGTACGAAGGGAATGAATGAATGAAGGGAATGGCGAGAATGAGGGGAGAGAATGAATGACAGGAATGTGCGAATGAATGGGAATGTATGAATGAAGGGAACGAATGAATGAATGAAGGGAACGAATGCATGAAAGGAATGAATGAATGAAGGGAATGTATGAATGAAGGGAATGAAGAGAATGAGGGAATAAATGAATGAAAGGAATATACGAATGAATGGGAATGAATGAATGAAGGGAACGAATGAATGAAGGGAATGAATGAATGAAGGGAATGAAGAGAATGAGGGGAATAAATGAATGCAAGGAATGTACGAATGAATGGGAATGTATGAATGAAGGGAACAAATGCATGAAGGGAATGAATGAATGAAGGGAATGCATGAACGAAGGGAATGTATGAATGAATGGATTGAAGAGAATGAGGGAATAAATGAATGAAAGGAATATACGAATGAATTGGAATGAATGAAGGAAGGGAATGAATGAATGGAGGGAACGAATGAATGGGGGGAATGAATTAATGAAGGGAACGAATGAATGAAGGGAATGAATGAATGAAGGGAATGAAGAGAATGAGGGGAATGAATGAATGAAAGGAATGTACGAATGAATGGGAATGTATGAATGAAGGGAACAAATGCATGAAGGGAATGAATGAATGAAGGGAATGTATGAACGAAGGGAATGAATGAATGAATGGATTGAAGAGAATGAGGGAATAAATGAATGAAAGGAATGTACGAATGAATGGGAATGTATGAATGAAGGGAACAAATGCATGTAGGGAATGAATGAATGAAGGGAATGTATGAACGAAGGGAATGAGTGAATGAATGGATTGAAGAGAATGAGGGAATAAATGAATGAAAGGAATATACGAATGAATGGGAATGAATGAATGAAGGGAATGAATGAATGGAGGGAACGAATGAATGGAGGGAATGAATTCATGAAGGGAACGAATGAATGAAGGGAATGAATGAATGAAGGGAATGAAGAGAATGAGGGGAATAAATGAATGAAAGGAATGTACGAATGAATGGGAATGTATGAATGAAGGGAACAAATGCATGAAGGGAATGAATGAATGAAGGGAATGTATGAACGAAGGGAATGGATGAATGAATGGATTGAAGAGAATGAGGGAATAAATGAATGAAAGGAATATACGAATGAATGGGAATGAATGAATGAAGGGAATGAATGAATGGAGGGAACGAATGAATGGAGGGAATGAATTAATGAAGGGAACGAATGAATGGAGGGAATGAATGGATGAAGGTAATGAAGGGAATGAAGGGAATGAAGAGAATGAGGGGAATAAATGAATGAAAGGAATGTGCGAATGAATGGGAATGTATGAATGAAGGGAACGAATGAATGAAGGAAGGGAACGAATGCATGAAAGGAATGAATGAATGAAGGGAATGTATGTATGAAGGGAATGGATGAATGAAGGGAATGAAGAGAATAAGGGAATAAATGAATGAAAGGAATATACGAATGAATGGGAATGAATGAATGAAGGAAACGAATGAATAAAGGGAATGAATGAATGAAGGGAACGAATGAATGGAGGGAATGAATGAATGAAGAGAATGAATGAATGAGGGGAATGAATGAATGAAGGGAATGAATGAATGGAGCGAACGAATGAATGGAGGGAATGAATTAACGAAGGGAACGAATGAATGATGGGAATGAGTGAATGAAGGGAATGAATGAGTGAAGGGAACGAATGAACGAAGGGAATGAATGATTGAAGGGAATGTAAGAATGAAGCGAATGAACGGATGATGGAAACGAATGAATGAAGGGAATGAATGAATGGAGGGAACGAATGAATGGAGGGAATGAGTTCATGAAGGAAACGAAGGAATAAAGGGAATGAATGAATGAAGGGAACGAATGAATGGACGGAATGAATGAAGGGAACGAATGAATGAAGAGAATGAATGAATGAGGGGAATGAATGAATGAAGGGAATGAATGAATGGAGCGAACGAATGAATGGAGGGAATGAATTAATGAAGGGAACGAATGAATGATGGGAATGAGTGAATGAAGGGAAAGAATGAATGAAGGGAACGAATGAACGAAGGGAATGAATGATTGAAGGGAATGTAAGAATGAAGCGAATGAACGGATGAAGGAAACGAATGAATGAAGGGAATGAGTGAATGAAGGGAATGAAGTGAATGAATGGAATGAAGAGAATGAGGGAAGAAATGAATGAAAGGAATATACGAATGAATGGGAATGAATGAATGAAGGGAATGTATGAACGAAGGGAACGGATGAATGAATGGATTGAAGAGAATGAGGGAATAAATGAATGAAAGGAATATACGAATGAATGGGAATGAATGAATGAAGGGAACGAATGAATGGAGGGAATGAATGGATGAAGGTAATTAAGGGAATGAAGGGAATGAAGAGAATGAGGGGAATAAATGAATGAAAGGAATGTATGAATGAAGGGAACGAATGAATGAATGAAGGGAACAAATACATGAAGGGAATGAATGAATGAAGGGAATGTATGAACGAAGGGAACGGATGAATGAATGGAATGAAGAGAATGAGGGAATAAATGAATGAAAGGAATATACGAATGAATGGGAATGAATGAATGAAGGGAATGAATGAATGGAGGGAACGAATGAATGGAGGGAATGAATTCATGAAGGGAACGAATGAATGAAGGGAATGAATGAATGAAGGGAATGAAGAGAATGAGGGGAATAAGTGAATGAAAGGAATGTACGAATGAATAGGAATGTATGAATGAAGGGAACGAATGAATGGAGGGAATGGATGAATGAATGAGTGAAGGTAATGTATGAATGGAGGGAATGAATAAATGAAGGGAATGAATTGAATGAAAGGAATGAGGGGAATGAATGAATGATGGGAATGAGTGAATGAAGGGAATGAATGAATGAAGGGAACGAATGAACGAAGGGGATGAATGAACGAAGGGAATGAATGATTGAAGGGAATGTAATAATGAAGGGAATGTATAAATGATTTGAGTGGATGAAGGGAATGAATGAACGAAGGGAATGAATGATTGAAGGGAATGTAAGAATGAAGCGAATGAACGGATGAAGGAAACGAATGAATGAAGGGAATGAGTGAATGAAGGGAATGAAGTGAATGAAGGGAATGAAGAGAATGAGGGGTATAAATGAATGAAAGGAATGTGCGAATGAATGGGAATGTATGAATGAAGGGAACGAATGAATGAATGAATGGAACGAATGCATGAAAGGAATGAATGAATGGAGGGAATGTATGTATGAAGTGAATGGATGAATGAAAGGAATGAAGAGAATGAGGGAATAAATGAATGAAAGGAATATACGAATGAATGGGAATGAATGAATGAAGGAAACGAATGAATAAAGGGAATGAATGAATGAAGGGAACGCATGAATGGAGGGAATGAATGAAGGGAACGAATGAATGAAGAGAATGAATGAATGAGGGGAATGAATGAATGAAGGGAATGAATGAATGGAGCGAACGAATGAATGGAGGGAATGAATTAATGAAGGGAACGAACGAATGAAGAGAATGAATGAATGATGGGAATGAGTGAATGAAGGGAATGAATGAATGGAGGGAACGAATGAACGAAGGGAATGAATGATTGAAGTGAATGTAAAAAGGCGAATGAACGGATGAAGGAAACGAATGAATGAAGGGAATGAATGGATGAAGGTAATGAAGGGAATGAAGGGAATGAAGAGAATGAGGGGAATAAATGAATGAAAGGAATGTACGAATGAATGGGAATGTATGAATGAAGGAAACGAATGAATGAATGAAGGGAATGAATGCATGAAGGGACTGAATGAATGAAGGGAATGTATGAATGAAGGGAATGGATGGATGAATGAAGGGAACAAATGCATGAAGGGAATGAATGAATGAAGGGAACGAATGAATGAATAAATAAAATGAATCCAAGAAGGGAATGAACTGAATGAAGGGAATGTGGGGAATGAATCGAATGAAGGGAATGAGAGAATGAAAGGAATGAAGGGAATGAAGGGAACGAAGGCAACGAAGGGAATGAATGAATGAAGCGAATTAATGAGTGGAGGGAAGGAATGGACGAAGGCAATGAATGGAATGAGGGGAATGAATGAATGATGGGATTGAGTGCATGAATTGAATGAATGAATGAAGGGAACGAATGAACGAAGGGGATGAATGAACGAAGGGAATGAATGATTGAAGGGAATGTAATAATGAAGGGAATGTATAAATGATTTGTGTGGATGAAGGGAATGAATGAACGAAGGGAATGAATGATTGAAGGGAATGTAAGAATGAAGCGAATGAACGGATGAAGGAAACGAATGAATGAAGGGAATGAGTGAATGAAGGGAATGAAGGGAATGAAGAGAATGAGGAGAATGAGGGGAATAAATGAATGAAAGGTATGTGCGAATGATGGGAATGAAGGAAAAGAAGGGAATGAATGAATGTAGGAAATGAGTGAATGAGGGGGATGAATGAATGAAGGGAATGAATTAATTAAAGGGAATGAGGGGAGTGAATGAATGAAGGGAATGAGTGCATGAAAGGAATGAAAGGAATGAAAGGAATGAAGGGAATGAAGGGAACGAAAGGAATGAATGAGTGAGGGGACTGAATGTACAAAGGGAATGAATGAATGAAGGGAATGGCGAGAATGAGGGGGAGAATGAATGACAGGAATGCACGAATGAATGGGAATGTATGAATGAAGGGAACGAATGAATGGCGGGAATGAATTCATGAAGGGAACGAATGAATGAAGGGAATGAATGAATGAAGGGAATGAAGAGAATGAGGGGAATAAATGAATGAAAGAAATGTGCGAATGAATGGGAATGTATGAATGAAGGGAACGAATGCATGAAGGGAATGAATGAATGAAGGGAATGAAGGGAATGAAGGGAATGAAGAGAATGAGCGGAATAAATGAATGAAAGGTATGCGCGAATGAAGGGAATGAAGGAAACGAAGGGAATGAAGGGAATGAAGGGAATGAAGAGAATGAGCGGAATAAATGAATGAAAGGTATGCGCGAATGAAGGGAATGAAGGAAACGAAGGGAATGAATGACTGAAGGAAATGAATGAATGAGGGTGATGAATGAATGAAGGGAATGAATGAATAAAGGGAATGAGGGGAGTGAATGAATGAAGGGAATGAGTGCATGAAAGGAATGAAAGGAATGAAGGGAATGAAGGGAACAGAAGGAATGAATGAGTGAAGGGACTGAATGTACGAAGGGAATGAATGAATGAAGGGAATGGCGAGAATGAGGGGAGAGAATGAATGACAGGAATGTGCGAATGAATGGGAATGTATGAATGAAGGGAACAAATGCATGAAGGGAATGAATGAATGAAGGGAATGCATGAACGAAGGGAATGTATGAATGAATGGATTGAAGAGAATGAGGGAATAAATGAATGAAAGGAATATACGAATGAATGGGAATGAATGAATGAAGGGAATGAATGAATGGAGGGAACGAATGAATGGGGGGAATGAATTAATGAAGGGAACGAATGAATGAAGGGAATGAATGAATGAAGGGAATGAAGAGAATGAGGGGAATGAATGAATGAAAGGAATGTACGAATGAATGGGAATGTATGAATGAAGGGAACAAATGCATGAAGGGAATGAATGAATGAAGGGAATGTATGAACGAAGGGAATGAATGAATGAATGGATTGAAGAGAATGAGGGAATAAATGAATGAAAGGAATGTACGAATGAATGGGAATGTATGAATGAAGGGAACAAATGCATGAAGGGAATGAATGAATGAAGGGAATGTATGAACGAAGGGAATGAGTGAATGAATGGATTGAAGAGAATGAGGGAATAAATGAATGAAAGGAATATACGAATGAATGGGAATGAATGAATGAAGGGAATGAATGAATGGAGGGAACGAATGAATGGAGGGAATGAATTCATGAAGGGAACGAATGAATGAAGGGAATGAATGAATGAAGGGAATGAAGAGAATGAGGGGAATGAATGAATGAAAGGAATGTACGAATGAATGGGAATGTATGAATGAAGGGAACAAATGCATGAAGGGAATGAATGAATGAAGGGAATGTATGAACGAAGGGAATGGATGAACGAATGGATTGAAGAGAATGAGGGAATAAATGAATGAAAGGAATATACGAATGAATGGGAATGAATGAATGAAGGGAATGAATGAATGGAGGGAACGAATGAATGGAGGGAATGAATTAATGAAGGGAACGAATGAATGAAGGGAATGAATGGATGAAGGTAATGAAGGGAATGAAGGGAATGAAGAGAATGAGGGGAATAAATGAATGAAAGGAATGTGCGAATGAATGGGAATGTATGAATGAAGGGAACGAATGAATGAAGTAAGGGAACGAATGCATGAAAGGAATGAATGAATGAAGGGAATGTATGTATGAAGGGAATGGATGAATGAAGGGAATGAAGAGAATAAGGGAATAAATGAATGAAAGGAATATACGAATGAATGGGAATGAATGAATGAAGGAAACGAATGAATAAAGGGAATGAATGAATGAAGGGAACGAATGAATGGAGGGAATGAATGAATGAAGAGAATGAATGAATGAGGGGAATGAATGAATGAAGGGAATGAATGAATGGAGCGAACGAATGAATGGAGGGAATGAATTAACGAAGGGAACGAATGAATGATGGGAATGAGTGAATGAAGGGAATGAATGAATGAAGGGAACGAATGAACGAAGGGAATGAATGATTGAAGGGAATGTAAGAATGAAGCGAATGAACGGATGATGGAAACGAATGAATGAAGGGAATGAGTGAATGAAGGGAATGAAGTGAATGAATGGAATGAAGAGAATGAGGGAAGAAATGAATGAAAGGAATATACGAATGAATGGGAATGAATGAATGAAGGGAATGAATGAATGGAGGGAACGAATGAATGGAGGGAATGAGTTCATGAAGGAAACGAATGAATAAAGGGAATGAATGAATGAAGGGAACGAATGAATGGACGGAATGAATGAAGGGAACGAATGAATGAAGGGAATGAGTGAATGAAGGGAATGAAGTGAATGAATGGAATGAAGAGAATGAGGGAAGAAATGAATGAAAGGAATATACGAATGAACGGGAATGAATGAATGAAGGGAATGTATGAACGAAGGGAACGGATGAATGAATGGATTGAAGAGAATGAGGGAATAAATGAATGAAAGGAATATACGAATGAATGGGAATGAATGAATGAAGGGAACGAATGAATGGAGGGAATGAATGAAGGGGATGAATGAATGAAGAGAATGAATGAATGAGGGGAATGAATGTATGAAGGGAATGAATGATTGAAGGGAATGTAAGAAAGAAGCGAATGAAAGGATGAAGGAAACGAATGAATGAAGGGAATGAATGAATGAAGGGAATGAATGAATGAAGGGAATGAATGAATGAAGGGAATGAAGAGAATGAGGGAATAAATGAATGAAAGGAATGTACGAATGAATGGGAATGTATGAATGAAGGGAACAAATGCATGAAGGGAATGAATGAATGAAGGGAATGTATGAACGAAGGGAATGAGTGAATGAATGGATTGAAGAGAATGAGGGAATAAATGAATGAAAGGAATATACGAATGAATGGGAATGAATGAATGAAGGGAATGAATGAATGGAGGGAACGAATGAATGGAGGGAATGAATTAATGAAGGGAACGAATGAATGAAGGGAATGAATGGATGAAGGTAATGAAGGGAATGAAGGGAATGAAGAGAATGAGGGGAATAAATGAATGAAAGGAATGTGCGAATGAATGGGAATGTATGAATGAAGGGAACGAATGAATGAAGGAAGGGAACGAATGCATGAAAGGAATGAATGAATGAAGGGAATGTATGTATGAAGGGAATGGATGAATGAAGGGAATGAAGAGAATAAGGGAATAAATGAATGAAAGGAATATACGAATGAATGGGAATGAATGAATGAAGGAAACGAATGAATAAAGGGAATGAATGAATGAAGGGAACGAATGAATGGAGGGAATGAATGAATGAAGAGAATGAATGAATGAGGGGAATGAATGAATGAAGGGAATGAATGAATGGAGCGAACGAATGAATGGAGGGAATGAATTAACGAAGGGAACGAATGAATGATGGGAATGAGTGAATGAAGGGAATCAATGAATGAAGGGAACGAATGAACGAAGGGAATGAATGATTGAAGGGAATGTAAGAATGAAGCGAATGAACGGATGATGGAAACGAATGAATGAAGGGAATGAGTGAATGAAGGGAATGAAGTGAATGAATGGAATGAAGAGAATGAGGGAAGAAATGAATGAAAGGAATATACGAATGAATGGGAATGAATGAATGAAGGGAATGAATGAATGGAGGGAACGAATGAATGGAGGGAATGAGTTCATGAAGGAAACGAATGAATAAAGGGAATGAATGAATGAAGGGAACGAATGAATGGACGGAATGAATGAAGGGAACGAATGAATGAAGAGAATGAATGAATGAGGGGAATGAATGAATGAAGGGAATGAATGAATGAAGGGAACGAATGAATGGACGGAATGAATGAAGGGAACGAATGAATGAAGAGAATGAATGAATGAGGGGAATGAATGAATGAAGGGAATGAATGAATGGAGCGAACGAATGAATGGAGGGAATGAATTAATGAAGGAAACGAATGAATGAAGGGAATGAATGAATGAAGGGAATGAAGGGAATGAAGGGAATGAAGAGAATGAGGGGCATAAATGAATGAAAGGAATGTGCGAATGAATGGGAATGTATGAACGAAGGGAACGAATGAAGGTAACGAATGCATGAAAGGAATGAATGAATGAAGGAAATGTATGTATGAAGGGAATGGATGAATGAAGGGAATGAAGAGAATGAGGGAATAAATGAATGAAATGAATATACGAATGAATGGGAATGAATGAATGAAGGGAATGAATGATTGAAGGGATTGTAAGAAAGAAGCGAATGAACGGATGAAGGAAACGAATGAATGAAGGGACTGAATGAATGAAGCGAATTAATTAATGGAGGAAATGAATGAATGAAGGGAATGAATGAATGAAGGGAACGAATGAACGAAGGGGATGAATGAACGAAGGGAATGAATGATTGAAGGGAATGTAATAATGAGGGGAATGTATAAATGATTTGTGTGGATGAAGGGAATGAATGAACGAAGGGAATGAATGATTGAAGGGAATGTAAGAATGAAGCGAATGAACGGATGAAGGAAACGAATGAATGAAGGGAATGAGTGAATGAAGGGAATGAAGGGAATGAAGAGAATGAGGAGAATGAGGGGAATAAATGAATGAAAGGTATGTGCGAATGAAGGGAATGAAGGAAAAGAAGGGAATGAATGAATGTAGGAAATGAGTGAATGAGGGGGATGAATGAATGAAGGGAATGAATTAAATAAAGGGAATGAGGGGAGTGAATGAATGAAGGGAATGAGTGCATGAAAGGAATGAAAGGAATGAAAGGAATGAAGGGAATGAAGGGAACGAAAGGAATGAATGAGTGAGGGGACTGAATGTACAAAGGGAATGAATGAATGAAGGGAATGGCGAGAATGAGGGGGAGAATGAATGACAGGAATGCACGAATGAATGGGAATGTATGAATGAAGGGAACGAATGAATGGCGGGAATGAATTCATGAAGGGAACGAATGAATGAAGGGAATGAATGAATGAAGGGAACGAATGAATGAAGGGAATGAATGAATGAAGGGAATGAAGAGAATGAGGGGAATAAATGAATGAAAGAAATGTGCGAATGAATGGGAATGTATGAATGAAGGGAACGAATGCATGAAGGGAATGAATGAATGAAGGGAATGAAGGGAATGAAGGGAATGAAGGGAATGAATGAATGAAGGGAATGAAGGGAATGAAGGGAATGAAGAGAATGAGCGGAATAAATGAATGAAAGGTATGCGCGAATGAAGGGAATGAAGGAAACGAAGGGAATGAAGGGAATGAAGGGAATGAAGAGAATGAGCGGAATAAATGAATGAAAGGTATGCGCGAATGAAGGGAATGAAGGAAACGAAGGGAATGAATGACTGAAGGAAATGAATGAATGAGGGGGATGAATGAATGAAGGGAATGAATGAATAAAGGGAATGAGGGGAGTGAATGAATGAAGGGAATGAGTGCATGAAAGGAATGAAAGGAATGAAGGGAATGAAGGGAACAAAAGGAATGAATGAGTGAAGGGACTGAATGTACGAAGGGAATGAATGAATGAAGGGAATGGCGAGAATGAGGGGAGAGAATGAATGACAGGAATGTGCGAATGAATGGGAATGTATGAATGAAGGGAACGAATGAATGAATGAAGGGAACGAATGCATGAAAGGAATGAATGAATGAAGGGAATGTATGAATGAAGGGAATGAAGAGAATGAGGGAATAAATGAATGAAAGGAATATACGAATGAATGGGAATGAATGAATGAAGGGAACGAATGAATGAAGGGAATGAATGAATGAAGGGAATGAAGAGAATGAGGGGAATATATGAATGCAAGGAATGTACGAATGAATGGGAATGTATGAATGAAGGGAACAAATGCATGAAGGGAATGAATGAATGAAGGGAATGCATGAACGAAGGGAATGTATGAATGAATGGATTGAAGAGAATGAGGGAATAAATGAATGAAAGGAATATACGAATGAATGGGAATGAATGAATGAAGGGAATGAATGAATGGAGGGAACGAATGAATGGGGGGAATGAATTAATGAAGGGAACGAATGAATGAAGGGAATGAATGAATGAAGGGAATGAAGAGAATGAGGGGAATGAATGAATGAAAGGAATGTACGAATGAATGGGAATGTATGAATGAAGGGAACAAATGCATGAAGGGAATGAATGAATGAAGGGAATGTATGAACGAAGGGAATGAATGAATGAATGGATTGAAGAGAATGAGGGAATAAATGAATGAAAGGAATGTACGAATGAATGGGAATGTATGAATGAAGGGAACAAATGCATGAAGGGAATGAATGAATGAAGGGAATGTATGAACGAAGGGAATGAGTGAATGAATGGATTGAAGAGAATGAGGGAATAAATGAATGAAAGGAATATACGAATGAATGGGAATGAATGAATGAAGGGAATGAATGAATGGAGGGAACGAATGAATGGAGGGAATGAATTCATGAAGGGAACGAATGAATGAAGGGAATGAATGAATGAAGGGAATGAAGAGAATGAGGGGAATAAATGAATGAAAGGAATGTACGAATGAATGGGAATGTATGAATGAAGGGAACAAATGCATGAAGGGAATGAATGAATGAAGGGAATGTATGAACGAAGGGAATGGATGAATGAATGGATTGAAGAGAATGAGGGAATAAATGAATGAAAGGAATATACGAATGAATGGGAATGAATGAATGAAGGGAATGAATGAATGGAGGGAACGAATGAATGGAGGGAATGAATTAATGAAGGGAACGAATGAATGAAGGGAATGAATGGATGAAGGTAATGAAGGGAATGAAGGGAATGAAGAGAATGAGGGGAATAAATGAATGAAAGGAATGTGCGAATGAATGGGAATGTATGAATGAAGGGAACGAATGAATGAAGGAAGGGAACGAATGCATGAAAGGAATGAATGAATGAAGGGAATGTATGTATGAAGGGAATGGATGAATGAAGGGAATGAAGAGAATAAGGGAATAAATGAATGAAAGGAATATACGAATGAATGGGAATGAATGAATGAAGGAAACGAATGAATAAAGGGAATGAATGAATGAATGAAGGGAACGAATGATTGGAGGGAATGAATGAATGAAGAGAATGAATGAATGAGGGGAATGAATGAATGAAGGGAATGAATGAATGGAGCGAACGAATGAATGGAGGGAATGAATTAACGAAGGGAACGAATGAATGATGGGAATGAGTGAATGAAGGGAATGAATGAATGAAGGGAACGAATGAACGAAGGGAATGAATGATTGAAGGGAATGTAAGAATGAAGCGAATGAACGGATGATGGAAACGAATGAATGAAGGGAATGAGTGAATGAAGGGAATGAAGTGAATGAATGGAATGAAGAGAATGAGGGAAGAAATGAATGAAAGGAATATACGAATGAATGGGAATGAATGAATGAAGGGAATGAATGAATGGAGGGAACGAATGAATGGAGGGAATGAGTTCATGAAGGAAACGAATGAATAAAGGGAATGAATGAATGAAGGGAACGAATGAATGGACGGAATGAATGAAGGGAACGAATGAATGAAGAGAATGAATGAATGAGGGGAATGAATGAATGAAGGGAATGAATGAATGGAGCGAACGAATGAATGGAGGGAATGAATTAATGAAGGGAACGAATGAATGATGGGAATGAGTGAATGAAGGGAAAGAATGAATGAAGGGAACGAATGAACGAAGGGAATGAATGATTGAAGGGAATGTAAGAATGAAGCGAATGAACGGATGAAGGAAGCGCATGAATGAAGGGAATGAGTGAATGAAGGGAATGAAGTGAATGAATGGAATGAAGAGAATGAGGGAAGAAATGAATGAAAGGAATATACGAATGAACGGGAATGAATGAATGAAGGGAATGTATGAACGAAGGGAACGGATGAATGAATGGATTGAAGAGAATGAGGGAAGAAATGAATGAAAGGAATATACGAATGAATGGGAATGAATGAATGAGGGGAATGAATGAATGGAGGGAACGAATGAATGGAGGGAATGAGTTCATGAAGGAAACGAATGAATAAAGGGAATGAATGAATGAAGGGAACGAATGAATGGACGGAATGAATGAAGGGAACGAATGAACGAAGGGGATGAATGAACGAAGGGAATGAATGATTGAAGGGAATGTAATAATGAAGGGAATGTATAGATGATTTGAGTGGATGAAGGGAATGAATGAACGAAGGGAATGAATGATTGAAGGGAATGTAAGAATGAAGCGAATGAACGGATGAAGGAAACGAATGAATGAAGGGAATGAATGAATGAAGGGAATGAAGGGAATGAAGGGAATGAAGAGAATGAGGGGCATAAATGAATGAAAGGAATGTGCGAATGAATGGGAATGTATGAACGAAGGGAACGAATGAAGGTAACGAATGCATGAAAGGAATGAATGAATGAAGGGAATGTATGTATGAAGGGAATGGATGAATGAAGGGAATGAAGAGAATGAGGGAATAAATGAATGAAATGAATATACGAATGAATGGGAATGAATGAATGAAGGGAATGAATGATTGAAGGGATTGTAAGAAAGAAGCGAATGAACGGATGAAGGAAACGAATGAATGAAGGGACTGAATGAATGAAGCGAATTAATGAATGGAGGAAATGAATGAATGAAGGGAATGAATGAATGAAGGGAACGAATGAACGAAGGGGATGAATGAACGAAGGGAACGAATGAATGATGGGAATGAGTGAATGAAGGGAAAGAATGAATGAAGGGAACGAATGAACGAAGGGAATGAATGATTGAAGGGAATGTAAGAATGAAGCGAATGAACGGATGAAGGAAGCGCATGAATGAAGGGAATGAGTGAATGAAGGGAATGAAGTGAATGAATGGAATGAAGAGAATGAGGGAAGAAATGAATGAAAGGAATATACGAATGAACGGGAATGAATGAATGAAGGGAATGTATGAACGAAGGGAACGGATGAATGAATGGATTGAAGAGAATGAGGGAAGAAATGAATGAAAGGAATATACGAATGAATGGGAATGAATGAATGAGGGGAATGAATGAATGGAGGGAACGAATGAATGGAGGGAATGAGTTCATGAAGGAAACGAATGAATAAAGGGAATGAATGAATGAAGGGAACGAATGAATGGACGGAATGAATGAAGGGAACGAATGAACGAAGGGGATGAATGAACGAAGGGAATGAATGATTGAAGGGAATGTAATAATGAAGGGAATGTATAGATGATTTGAGTGGATGAAGGGAATGAATGAACGAAGGGAATGAATGATTGAAGGGAATGTAAGAATGAAGCGAATGAACGGATGAAGGAAACGAATGAATGAAGGGAATGAATGAATGAAGGGAATGAAGGGAATGAAGGGAATGAAGAGAATGAGGGGCATAAATGAATGAAAGGAATGTGCGAATGAATGGGAATGTATGAACGAAGGGAACGAATGAAGGTAACGAATGCATGAAAGGAATGAATGAATGAAGGGAATGTATGTATGAAGGGAATGGATGAATGAAGGGAATGAAGAGAATGAGGGAATAAATGAATGAAATGAATATACGAATGAATGGGAATGAATGAATGAAGGGAATGAATGATTGAAGGGATTGTAAGAAAGAAGCGAATGAACGGATGAAGGAAACGAATGAATGAAGGGACTGAATGAATGAAGCGAATTAATGAATGGAGGAAATGAATGAATGAAGGGAATGAATGAATGAAGGGAACGAATGAACGAAGGGGATGAATGAACGAAGGGAATGAATGATTGAAGGGAATGTAATAATGAAGTGAATGTATAAATGATTTGTGTGGATGAAGGGAATGAATGAACGAAGGGAATGAATGATTGAAGGGAATGTAAGAATGAAGCGAATGAACGGATGAAGGAAACGAATGAATGAAGGGAATGAGTGAATGAAGGGAATGAAGGGAATGAAGAGAATGAGGAGAATGAGGGGAATAAATGAATGAAAGGTATGTGCGAATGAAGGGAATGAAGGAAAAGAAGGGAATGAATGAATGAAGGAAATGAGTGAATGAGGGGGATGAATGAATGAAGGGAATGAATTAATTAAAGGGAATGAGGGGAGTGAATGAATGAAGGGAATGAGTGCATGAAAGGAATGAAAGGAATGAAAGGAATGAAGGGAATGAAGGGAACGAAAGGAATGAATGAGTGAGGGGACTGAATGTACAAAGGGAATGAATGAATGAAGGGAATGGCGAGAATGAGGGGAAGAATGAATGACAGGAATGCACGAATGAATGGGAATGTATGAATGAAGGGAACGAATGAATGAAGGGAATGAATGAATGAAGGGAATGAAGAGAATGAGGGGAATAAATGAATGAAACGAATGTACGAATGAATAGGAATGTATGAATGAAGGGAACGAATGAATGAATGAATGGAACGAATGCATGAAAGGAATGAATGAATGGAGGGAATGTATGTATGAAGTGAATGGATGAATGAAAGGAATGAAGAGAATGAGGGAATAAATGAATGAAAGGAATATACGAATGAATGGGAATGAATGAATGAAGGAAACGAATGAATAAAGGGAATGAATGAATGAAGGGAACGCATGAATGGAGGGAATGAATGAAGGGAACGAATGAATGAAGAGAATGAATGAATGAGGGGAATGAATGAATGAAGGGAATGAATGAATGGAGCGAACGAATGAATGGAGGGAATGAATTAATGAAGGGAACGAACGAATGAAGAGAATGAATGAATGATGGGAATGAGTGAATGAAGGGAATGAATGAATGGAGGGAACGAATGAACGAAGGGAATGAATGATTGAAGTGAATGTAAAAAGGCGAATGAACGGATGAAGGAAACGAATGAATGAAGGGAATGAATGGATGAAGGTAATGAAGGGAATGAAGGGAATGAAGAGAATGAGGGGCATAAATGAATGAAAGGAATGTGCGAATGAATGGGAATGTATGAACGAAGGGAACGAATGAAGGTAACGAATGCATGAAAGGAATGAATGAATGAAGGGAATGTATGTATGAAGGGAATGGATGAATGAAGGGAATGAAGAGAATGAGGGAATAAATGAATGAAATGAATATACGAATGAATGGGAATGAATGAATGAAGGGAATGAATGATTGAAGGGATTGTAAGAAAGAAGCGAATGAACGGATGAAGGAAACGAATGAATGAAGGGACTGAATGAATGAAGCGAATTAATGAATGGAGGAAATGAATGAATGAAGGGAATGAATGAATGAAGGGAACGAATGAACGAAGGGGATGAATGAACGAAGGGAATGAATGATTGAAGGGAATGTAATAATGAAGGGAATGTATAAATGATTTGTGTGGATGAAGGGAATGAATGAACGAAGGGAATGAATGATTGAAGGGAATGTAAGAATGAAGCGAATGAACGGATGAAGGAAACGAATGAATGAAGGGAATGAGTGAATGAAGGGAATGAAGGGAATGAAGAGAATGAGGAGAATGAGGGGAATAAATGAATGATAGGTATGTGCGAATGAAGGGAATGAAGGAAAAGAAGGGAATGAATGAATGTAGGAAATGAGTGAATGAGGGGGATGAATGAATGAAGGGAATGAATTAATTAAAGGGAATGAGGGGAGTGAATGAATGAAGGGAATGAGTGCATGAAAGGAATGAAAGGAATGAAAGGAATGAAGGGAATGAAGGGAACGAAAGGAATGAATGAGTGAGGGGACTGAATGTACAAAGGGAATGAATGAATGAAGGGAATGGCGAGAATGAGGGGGAGAATGAATGACAGGAATGCACGAATGAATGGGAATGTATGAATGAAGGGAACGAATGAATGGCGGGAATGAATTCATGAAGGGAACGAATGAATGAAGGGAATGAATGAATGAAGGGAATGAAGAGAATGAGGGGAATAAATGAATGAAAGAAATGTGCGAATGAATGGGAATGTATGAATGAAGGGAACGAATGCATGAAGGGAATGAATGAATGAAGGGAATGAAGGGAATGAGGGGAATGAAGAGAATGAGCGGAATAAATGAATGAAAGGTATGCGCGAATGAAGGGAATGAAGGAAACGAAGGGAATGAAGGGAATGAAGGGAATGAAGAGAATGAGCGGAATAAATGAATGAAAGGTATGCGCGAATGAAGGGAATGAAGGAAACGAAGGGAATGAATGAATGAAGGGAATGAAGAGAATGAGGGGAATAAATGAATGAAAGGAATGTACGAATGAATAGGAATGTATGAATGAAGGGAACGAATGAATGGAGGGAATGGATGAATGAATGAGTGAAGGTAATGTATGAATGGAGGGAATGAATAAATGAAGGGAATGAATTGAATGAAAGGAATGAGGGGAATGAATGAATGATGGGAATGAGTGAATGAAGGGAATGAATGAATGAAGGGAACGACTGAACGAAGGGGATGAATGAACGAAGGGAATGAATGATTGAAGGGAATGTAAGAAAGAAGGGAATGTATAAATGATTTGAGTGGATGAAGGGAATGAATGAACGAAGGGAATGAATGATTGAAGGGAATGTAAGAATGAAGCGAATGAACGGATGAAGGAAATGAATGAATGAAGGGAATGAGTGAATGAAGGGAATGAAGTGAATGAAGGGAATGAAGAGAATGAGGGGTATAAATGAATGAAAGGAATGTGCGAATGAATGGGAATGTATGAATGAAGGGAACGAATGAACGAAGGGAATGAATGATTGAAGTGAATGTAAAAAGGCGAATGAACGGATGAAGGAAACGAATGAATGAAGGGAATGAATGGATGAAGGTAATGAAGGGAATGAAGGGAATGAAGAGAATGAGGGGAATAAATGAATGAAAGGAATGTATGAATGAAGGGAACGAATGAATGAATGAAGGGAACAAATGCATGAAGGGAACGAATGAATGAAGGGAATGTATGAACGAAGGGAACGGATGAATGAATGGAATGAAGAGAATGAGGGAATAAATGAATGAAAGGAATATACGAATGAATGGGAATGAATGAATGAAGGAAACGAATGAATAAAGGGAATGAATGAATGAAGGGAGCGAATGAATGAAGGGAATGAATGAATGAAGGGAATGAAGAGAATGAGGGGAATGAATGAATGAAAGGAATGTACGAATGAATGGGAATGTATGAATGAAGGGAACGAATGAATGAATAAAGGGAATGAATGCATGAAGGGAATGAATGAATGAAGGGAATGTATGAATGAAGGGAATGGATGGATGAAGCGAATGAACGGATGAAGGAAACGAATGAATAAAGGGAATGAATGAATGAAGGGAATGAAGGGAATGAAGGGAATGAAGGGAATGAAGGGAATGAAGAGAATGAGGGGAATAAATGAATGAAAGGAATGTGCGAATGAATGGGAATGTATGAATGAAGGGAACGAATGAATGTATGAAGGGAACAAATGCATGAAGGGAATGAATGAATGAAGGGAATGTATGAACGAAGGGAATGGATGAATGAATGGAATGAAGAGAATGAGGGAAGAAATGAATGAAAGGAATATACGAATGAATGGGAATGAATGAATGAAGGGAATGAATGAATGGAGGGAACGAATGAATGGAGGGAATGAATTCATGAAGGGAACGAATGAATGAAGGGAATGAATGAATGAAGGGAATGAAGAGAATGAGGGGAATAAATGAATGAAAGGAATGTACGAATGAATGGGAATGTATGAATGAAGGGAACAAATGCATGAAGGGAATGAATGAATGAAGGGAATGTATGTACGAAGGGAATGGATGAATGAATGGATTGAAGAGAATGAGGGAATAAATGAATGAAAGGAATATAGGGATGAATGGGAATGAATGAATGAAGGGAATGAATGAATGGAGGGAACGAATGAATGGAAGGAATGAATTAATGAAGGGAACGAATGAATGAAGGGAATGAATGGATGAAGGTAATGAAGGGAATGAAGGGAATGAAGAGAATGAGGGGAATAAATGAATGAAAGGAATGTGCGAATGAATGGGAATGTATGAATGAAGGGAACGAATGAATGAAGGAAGGGAACGAATGCATGAAAGGAATGAATGAATGAAGGGAATGTATGTATGAAGGGAATGGATGAATGAAGGGAATGAAGAGAATAAGGGAATAAATGAATGAAAGGAATATACGAATGAATGGGAATGAATGAATGAAGGAAACGAATGAATAAAGGGAATGAATGAATGAAGGGAACGAATGAATGAAGGGAATGAATGAATGAAGAGAATGAATGAATGAGGGGAATGAATGAATGAAGGGAATGAATGAATGGAGCGAACGAATGAATGGAGGGAATGAATTAACGAAGGGAACGAATGAATGATGGGAATGAGTGAATGAAGGGAATGAATGAATGAAGGGAACGAATGAACGAAGGGAATGAATGATTGAAGGGAATGTAAGAATGAAGCGAATGAACGGATGATCGAAACGAATGAATGAAGGGAATGAGTGAATGAAGGGAATGAAGTGAATGAATGGAATGAAGAGAATGAGGGAAGAAATGAATGAAAGGAATATACGAATGAATGGGAATGAATGAATGAAGGGAATGAATGAATGGAGGGAACGAATGAATGGAGGGAATGGTTTCATGAAGGAAACGAATGAATAAAGGGAATGAATGAATGAAGGGAACGAATGAATGGACGGAATGAATGAAGGGAACGAATGAATGAAGAGAATGAATGAATGAGGGGAATGAATGAATGAAGGGAATGAATGAATGGAGCGAACGAATGAATGGAGGGAATGAATTAATGAAGGGAACGAATGAATGAAGGGAATGAAGAGAATGAGGGGAATAAATGAATGAAAGGAATGTGCGAATGAATGGGAATGTATGAATGAAGGGAACGAATGAATGAAGGAAGGGAACGAATGCATGAAAGGAATGAATGAATGAAGGGAATGTATGTATGAAGGGAATGGATGAATGAAGGGAATGAAGAGAATAAGGGAATAAATGAATGAAAGGAATATACGAATGAATGGGAATGAATGAATGAAGGAAACGAATGAATAAAGGGAATGAATGAATGAAGGGAGCGAATGAATGAAGGGAATGAATGAATGAAGGGAATGAAGAGAATGAGGGGAATGAATGAATGAAAGGAATGTACGAATGAATGGGAATGTATGAATGAAGGGAACGAATGAATGAATAAAGGGAATGAATGCATGAAGGGAATGAATGAATGAAGGGAATGTATGAATGAAGGGAATGGATGGATGAAGCGAATGAACGGATGAAGGAAACGAATGAATAAAGGGAATGAATGAATGAAGGGAATGAAGGGAATGAAGGGAATGAAGGGAATGAAGGGAATGAAGAGAATGAGGGGAATAAATGAATGAAAGGAATGTGCGAATGAATGGGAATGTATGAATGAAGGGAACGAATGAATGTATGAAGGGAACAAATGCATGAAGGGAATGAATGAATGAAGGGAATGTATGAACGAAGGGAATGGATGAATGAATGGAATGAAGAGAATGAGGGAAGAAATGAATGAAAGGAATATACGAATGAATGGGAATGAATGAATGAAGGGAATGAATGAATGAAGGGAATGAAGAGAATGAGGGGAATAAATGAATGAAAGGAATGTACGAATGAATGGGAATGTATGAATGAAGGGAACAAATGCATGAAGGGAATGAATGAATGAAGGGAATGTATGTACGAAGGGAATGGATGAATGAATGGATTGAAGAGAATGAGGGAATAAATGAATGAAAGGAATATAGGGATGAATGGGAATGAATGAATGAAGGGAATGAATGAATGGAGGGAACGAATGAATGGAAGGAATGAATTAATGAAGGGAACGAATGAATGAAGGGAATGAATGGATGAAGGTAATGAAGGGAATGAAGGGAATGAAGAGAATGAGGGGAATAAATGAATGAAAGGAATGTGCGAATGAATGGGAATGTATGAATGAAGGGAACGAATGAATGAAGGAAGGGAACGAATGCATGAAAGGAATGAATGAATGAAGGGAATGTATGTATGAAGGGAATGGATGAATGAAGGGAATGAAGAGAATAAGGGAATAAATGAATGAAAGGAATATACGAATGAATGGGAATGAATGAATGAAGGAAACGAATGAATAAAGGGAATGAATGAATGAAGGGAACGAATGAATGAAGGGAATGAATGAATGAAGAGAATGAATGAATGAGGGGAATGAATGAATGAAGGGAATGAATGAATGGAGCGAACGAATGAATGGAGGGAATGAATTAACGAAGGGAACGAATGAATGATGGGAATGAGTGAATGAAGGGAATGAATGAATGAAGGGAACGAATGAACGAAGGGAATGAATGATTGAAGGGAATGTAAGAATGAAGCGAATGAACGGATGATCGAAACGAATGAATGAAGGGAATGAGTGAATGAAGGGAATGAAGTGAATGAATGGAATGAAGAGAATGAGGGAAGAAATGAATGAAAGGAATATACGAATGAATGGGAATGAATGAATGAAGGGAATGAATGAATGGAGGGAACGAATGAATGGAGGGAATGGTTTCATGAAGGAAACGAATGAATAAAGGGAATGAATGAATGAAGGGAACGAATGAATGGACGGAATGAATGAAGGGAACGAATGAATGAAGAGAATGAATGAATGAGGGGAATGAATGAATGAAGGGAATGAATGAATGGAGCGAACGAATGAATGGAGGGAATGAATTAATGAAGGGAACGAATGAATGAAGGGAATGAAGAGAATGAGGGGAATAAATGAATGAAAGGAATGTGCGAATGAATGGGAATGTATGAATGAAGGGAACGAATGAATGAAGGAAGGGAACGAATGCATGAAAGGAATGAATGAATGAAGGGAATGTATGTATGAAGGGAATGGATGAATGAAGGGAATGAAGAGAATAAGGGAATAAATGAATGAAAGGAATATACGAATGAATGGGAATGAATGAATGAAGGAAACGAATGAATAAAGGGAATGAATGAATGAAGGGAACGAATGAATGAAGGGAATGAATGAATGAAGAGAATGAATGAATGAGGGGAATGAATGAATGAAGGGAATGAATGAATGGAGCGAACGAATGAATGGAGGGAATGAATTAACGAAGGGAACGAATGAATGATGGGAATGAGTGAATGAAGGGAATGAATGAATGAAGGGAACGAATGAACGAAGGGAACGAATGAATGAAGGGAATGAATGAATGAAGGGAATGAAGAGAATGAGGGGAATGAATGAATGAAAGGAATGTACGAATGAATGGGAATGTATGAATGAAGGGAACGAATGAATGGAGGGAATGAATGAAGGGGACGAATGAATGAAGAGAATGAATGAATGAGGTGAATGAATGAATGAAGGGAATGAATGATTGAAGGGAATGTAAGAAAGAAGCGAATGAACGGATGAAGGAAACGAATGAATGAAGGGAATGAATGAATGAAGGGAATGAACGAATGAAGGGAACCAATGAATGGAGGGAATGAATGAAGGGAACGAATGAATGAAGAGAATGAATGAATGAGGGGAATGAATGAATGAAGGGAATGAAGAGAATGAGGGGAATGAATGAATGAAAGGAACATACGAATGAAAGGGAATGTGTGAATGAAGGGAACGAATGAATGGAGGGAATGGATGAATGAATGAAGGGAACGAATGAATGTATGAAGGGAACAAATGCATGAAGGGAATGAATGAATGAAGGGAATGTATGAAGGAAGGGAATGGATGAATGAATGGAATAAAGAGAATGAGGGAATAAATGAATGAAAGGAATATACGAAAGAATGGGAATGAATAAATGAAGGGAATGAATTGAATGAAAGGAATGAGGGGAATGAATGAATGATGGGAATGAGTGAATGAAGGGAATGAATGAATGAAGGGAACGAATGAACGAAGGGGATGAATGAACGAAGGGAATGAATGTTTGAAGGGAATGTAATAATGAAGGGAATGTATAAATGATTTGAGTGGATGAAGGGAATGGATGAACGAAGGGAATGAATGATTGAAGGGAATGTAATAATGAAGGGAATGTATAAACGATTTGAGTGAATGAAGGGAATGAGTGATTGAAGGGAATGTAAGAATGAAGCGAATGAACGGATGAAGGAAACGAATGAATGATGGGAATGAATGAATGAGGGTAATGTATGAATGAAGGGAATGTAAGAATGAAGCGAATGAACGGATGAAGGAAACGAATGAATGAAGGGAATGAATGAATGAAGGGAATGATGGGAATGAAGGGAATGAAGAGAATGAGGGGAATAAATGAATTAAAGGAATGTGCGAATGAATGGGAATGTATGAATGAAGGGAACGAATGAATGAATGAAGGGAACGAATGAATGGAGGGAATGAATGAATGAAGGGAACGAATGAATGAAGGGAATGGATGAATGAATGGAATGAAGAGAATGAGGGAATAAATGAATGAAAGGAATATACGAATGAATGGGAATGAATGAATGAAGGGAACGAATGAATGGAGGGAATGAATGAAGGGGACGAATGAATGAAGAGAATGAATGAATGAGGGGAATGAATGAATGGAGGGAATGAATGAATGAAGGTAATGAATTAATGGAGGGAATGAATGAAGGGAACGAATGAATGAATAAAGGAAACGAACCCAAGAAGGGAATGAATGAATGAAGGGAATGAACTGAATGAAGGGTATGTGGGGAATGAATCGAATGAAGGGAATGGGAGAATGAAAGGAATGAATGAATGAAGGGACTGAATGAATTGAGGGAATTAAGAGATTGAGGGCAACGAATGAATGAAAGGAATATAAGAATGAATGGGAATGTTCGAATGAAGGGAACGAATGAATGGAGGGAATGGATGAATGAATGAAGGGAATGTATGAATGAAGTGAGTGAATGAATGAAGGTTATGTATGAATGAAGGGAATGAATAAATGACGGGAATGAATTGAATGAAACGAATGAGGGGAGTAAATGAATGATGGGAATGAGTGAACGAAGGGAATGAGTGAATGAAAGGAATGAAACTAATGAAGGGAATGAAGGGAACGAAAGGAATGAATGAGTGAGGGGACTGAATGTACGAAGGGAATGAATGAATGAAGGGAATGAAGAGAATGAGGGGAATGAATGAATGAGAGGAACATACGAATGAATGGGAATGTATGAATGAAGGGGACGAATGAATGGAGGGATTGGATCAATGAATGAAGGAAATGTATGAATGAAGGGAATGAATGAATGAAGGTAATGTATGAATGAAGGGAATGAATAAATGAAGGGTATGAATTGAATGAAAGGAGTGAGGGGAATGAATGAATGGTGGGAATGTATGAATGAAGGGAATGGATGAATGAAGGGAATGACGAGAATGTGGGAATAAATGAATGAAAGGAATATACGAATGAATGGGAATGAATGAATGAAGGGAACGAATGAATGGAGGGAATGAATGAATGAAGGGAATGAACTGAATGAAGGGAATGTGGGGAATGAGTCGAATGAAGGGAATGAGAGAATGAAAGGAATGAATGAATGAAGGGACTGAATGAAAAGAAGGGAATGAATGAATTGAGGGAATTAAGAGATTGAGGGCAATAAATGAATGAAAGGAATGTGCGAATGAATGGGAATGTATGAATGAAGGGAACGAATGAATGGAGGGAATAGATGAATGAATGAAGGGAATGTATGAATGAAGGGAATGCATGAGTGAAGGTAATGTATGAATGGAGGGAATGAATAAATGAAGGGAATGGATTGAATGAAAGGAATGAGGGGAATGAATGAATGATGGGAATAAGTGAATGAAGGGAATGAATGAATGAAGGGAACGAATGAACGAAGGGGATGAATGAACGAAGGGAATGAATGATTGAAGGTAATGTAATAATGAAGGGAATGTATAAATGATTTGAGTGGATGAAGGGAGTGAATGAACGAAGGGAATGAATGAATGAAGGAAACGAAGGGAATGAATGAATGAAGGAAATGAATGAATGAGGGGCATGAATGAATGAAGGGAATGAATGAATAAAGGGAATGAGGGGAGTGAATGAATGAAGGGAATGAGTGCATGAAAGGAATGAAAGGAATGAAAGGAATGAAGGGAATGAAGGGAACAAAAGGAATGAATGAGTGAGGGGACTGAATGTACGAAGGGAATGAATGAATGAAGGGAATGGCGAGAATGAGGGGAGAGAATGAATGGCAGGAATGTGCGAATGAATGGGAATGTATGAATGAAGGGAACGAATGAATGAATGAAGGGAACGAATGCATGAAAGGAGTGAATGAATGAAGGGAATGTATGAATGAAGGGAATGAAGAGAATGAGGGAATAAATGAATGAAAGGAATATACGAATGAATGGGAATGAATGAATGAAGGGAACGAATGAATGAAGGGAATGAATGAATGAAGGGAATGAAGAGAATGAGGGGAATAAATGAATGAAAGGAATGCACGAATGAATGGGAATGTATGAATGAAGGGAACAAATGCATGAAGGGAATGAATGAATGAAGGGAATGTATGAACGAAGGGAATGTATGAATGAATGGATTGAAGAGAATGAGGGAATAAATGAATGAAAGGAATATACGAATGAATGGGAATGAATGAATGAAGGGAATGAATGAATGGAGGGAACGAATGAATGGGGGGAATGAATTAATGAAGGGAACGAATGAATGAAGGGAATGAATGAATGAAGGGAATGAAGAGAATGAGGGGAATAAATGAATGAAAGGAATGTACGAATGAATGGGAATGTATGAATGAAGGGAACAAATGCATGAAGGGAATGAATGAATGAAGGGAATGTATGAACGAAGGGAATGAATGAATGAATGGATTGAAGAGAATGAGGGAATAAATGAATGAAAGGAATATACGAATGAATGGGAATGAATGAATGAAGGGATCGAATGAATGGAGGGAACGAATGAATGGAGGGAATGAATTCATGAAGGGAACGAATGAATGAAGGGAATGAATGAATGAAGGGAATGAAGAGAATGAGGGGAATAAATGAATGAAAGGAATGTACGAATGAATGGGAATGTATGAATGAAGGGAACAAATGCATGAAGGGAATGAATGAATGAAGGGAATGTATGAACGAAGGGAATGGATGAATGGAGGGAACGAATGAATGGAGGGAATGAATTAATGAAGGGAACGAATGAATGAAGGGAATGAATGGATGAAGGTAATGAAGGGAATGAAGGGAATGAAGAGAATGAGGGGAATAAATGAATGAAAGGAATGTGCGAATGAATGGGAATGTATGAATGAAGGGAACGAATGAATGAAGGAAGGGAACGAATGCATGAAAGGAATGAATGAATGAAGGGAATGAATGAATGAAGGGAATGAAGAGAATGAGGGGAATAAATGAATGAAAGGAATGTACGAATGAATAGGAATGTATGAATGAAGGGAACGAATGAATGGAGGGAATGGATGAATGAATGAGTGAAGGTAATGTATGAATGGAGGGAATGAATAAATGAAGGGAATGAATTGAATGAAAGGAATGAGGGGAATGAATGAATGATGGGAATGAGTGAATGAAGGGAATGAATGAATGAAGGGAACGAATGAACGAAGGGGATGAATGAACGAAGGGAATGAATGATTGAAGGGAATGTAATAATGAAGGGAATGTATAAATGATTTGTGTGGATGAAGGGAATGAATGAACGAAGGGAATGAATGATTGAAGGGAATGTAAGAATGAAGCGAATGAACGGATGAAGGAAACGAATGAATGAAGGGAATGAGTGAATGAAGGGAATGAAGGGAATGAAGAGAATGAGGAGAATGAGGGGAATAAATGAATGAAAGGTATGTGCGAATGAAGGGAATGAAGGAAAAGAAGGGAATGAATGAATGAAGGAAATGAGTGAATGAGGGGGATGAATGAATGAAGGGAATGAATTAATTAAAGGGAATGAGGGGAGTGAATGAATGAAGGGAATGAGTGCATGAAAGGAATGAAAGGAATGAAAGGAATGAAGGGAATGAAGGGAACGAAAGGAATGAATGAGTGAGGGGACTGAATGTACGAAGGGAATGAATGAATGAAGGGAATGGCGAGAATGAGGGGAGAGAATGAATGGCAGGAATGTGCGAATGAATGGGAATGTATGAATGAAGGGAACGAATGAATGAATGAAGGGAACGAATGCATGAAAGGAGTGAATGAATGAAGGGAATGTATGAATGAAGGGAATGAAGAGAATGAGGGAATAAATGAATGAAAGGAATATACGAATGAATGGGAATGAATGAATGAAGGGAACGAATGAATGAAGGGAATGAATGAATGAAGGGAATGAAGAGAATGAGGGGAATAAATGAATGAAAGGAATGCACGAATGAATGGGAATGTATGAATGAAGGGAACAAATGCATGAAGGGAATGAATGAATGAAGGGAATGTATGAACGAAGGGAATGTATGAATGAATGGATTGAAGAGAATGAGGGAATAAATGAATGAAAGGAATATACGAATGAATGGGAATGAATGAATGAAGGGAATGAATGAATGGAGGGAACGAATGAATGGGGGGAATGAATTAATGAAGGGAACGAATGAATGAAGGGAATGAATGAATGAAGGGAATGAAGAGAATGAGGGGAATAAATGAATGAAAGGAATGTACGAATGAATGGGAATGTATGAATGAAGGGAACAAATGCATGAAGGGAATGAATGAATGAAGGGAATGTATGAACGAAGGGAATGAATGAATGAATGGATTGAAGAGAATGAGGGAATAAATGAATGAAAGGAATATACGAATGAATGGGAATGAATGAATGAAGGGATCGAATGAATGGAGGGAACGAATGAATGGAGGGAATGAATTCATGAAGGGAACGAATGAATGAAGGGAATGAATGAATGAAGGGAATGAAGAGAATGAGGGGAATAAATGAATGAAAGGAATGTACGAATGAATGGGAATGTATGAATGAAGGGAACAAATGCATGAAGGGAATGAATGAATGAAGGGAATGTATGAACGAAGGGAATGGATGAATGGAGGGAACGAATGAATGGAGGGAATGAATTAATGAAGGGAACGAATGAATGAAGGGAATGAATGGATGAAGGTAATGAAGGGAATGAAGGGAATGAAGAGAATGAGGGGAATAAATGAATGAAAGGAATGTGCGAATGAATGGGAATGTATGAATGAAGGGAACGAATGAATGAAGGAAGGGAACGAATGCATGAAAGGAATGAATGAATGAAGGGAATGAATGAATGAAGGGAATGAAGAGAATGAGGGGAATAAATGAATGAAAGGAATGTACGAATGAATAGGAATGTATGAATGAAGGGAACGAATGAATGGAGGGAATGGATGAATGAATGAGTGAAGGTAATGTATGAATGGAGGGAATGAATAAATGAAGGGAATGAATTGAATGAAAGGAATGAGGGGAATGAATGAATGATGGGAATGAGTGAATGAAGGGAATGAATGAATGAAGGGAACGAATGAACGAAGGGGATGAATGAACGAAGGGAATGAATGATTGAAGGGAATGTAATAATGAAGGGAATGTATAAATGATTTGTGTGGATGAAGGGAATGAATGAACGAAGGGAATGAATGATTGAAGGGAATGTAAGAATGAAGCGAATGAACGGATGAAGGAAACGAATGAATGAAGGGAATGAGTGAATGAAGGGAATGAAGGGAATGAAGAGAATGAGGAGAATGAGGGGAATAAATGAATGAAAGGTATGTGCGAATGAAGGGAATGAAGGAAAAGAAGGGAATGAATGAATGAAGGAAATGAGTGAATGAGGGGGATGAATGAATGAAGGGAATGAATTAATTAAAGGGAATGAGGGGAGTGAATGAATGAAGGGAATGAGTGCATGAAAGGAATGAAAGGAATGAAAGGAATGAAGGGAATGAAGGGAACGAAAGGAATGAATGAGTGAGGGGACTGAATGTACAAAGGGAATGAATGAATGAAGGGAATGGCGAGAATGAGGGGGAGAATGAATGACAGGAATGCACGAATGAATGGGAATGTATGAATGAAGGGAACGAATGAATGGCGGGAATGAATTCATGAAGGGAACGAATGAATGAAGGGAATGAATGAATGAAGGGAATGAAGAGAATGAGGGGAATAAATGAATGAAAGGAATGTACGAATGAATAGGAATGTATGAATGAAGGGAACGAATGAATGGAGGGAATGGATGAATGAATGAGTGAAGGTAATGTATGAATGGAGGGAATGAATAAATGAAGGGAATGAATTGAATGAAAGGAATGAGGGGAATGAATGAATGATGGGAATGAGTGAATGAAGGGAATGAATGAATGAAGGGAACGACTGAACGAAGGGGATGAATGAACGAAGGGAATGAATGATTGAAGGGAATGTAAGAAAGAAGGGAATGTATAAATGATTTGAGTGGATGAAGGGAATGAATGAACGAAGGGAATGAATGATTGAAGGGAATGTAAGAATGAAGCGAATGAACGGATGAAGGAAATGAATGAATGAAGGGAATGAGTGAATGAAGGGAATGAAGTGAATGAAGGGAATGAAGAGAATGAGGGGTATAAATGAATGAAAGGAATGTGCGAATGAATGGGAATGTATGAATGAAGGGAACGAATGAACGAAGGGAATGAATGATTGAAGTGAATGTAAAAAGGCGAATGAACGGATGAAGGAAACGAATGAATGAAGGGAATGAATGGGTGAAGGTAATGAAGGGAATGAAGGGAATGAAGAGAATGAGGGGAATAAATGAATGAAAGGAATGTATGAATGAAGGGAACGAATGAATGAATGAAGGGAACAAATGCATGAAGGGAACGAATGAATGAAGGGAATGTATGAACGAAGGGAACGGATGAATGAATGGAATGAAGAGAATGAGGGAATAAATGAATGAAAGGAATATACGAATGAATGGGAATGAATGAATGAAGGGAATGAATGAATGGAGGGAACGAATGAATGGAGGGAATGAATTCATGAAGGGAACGAATGAATGAAGGGAATGAATGAATGAAGGGAATGAAGAGAATGAGGGGAATAAATGAATGAAAGGAATGTACGAATGAATAGGAATGTATGAATGAAGGGAACGAATGAATGGAGGGAATGGATGAATGAATGAGTGAAGGTAATGTATGAATGGAGGGAATGAATAAATGAAGGGAATGAATTGAATGAAAGGAATGAGGGGAATGAATGAATGATGGGAATGAGTGAATGAAGGGAATGAATGAATGAAGGGAACGAATGAACGAAGGGGATGAATGAACGAAGGGAATGAATGATTGAAGGGAATGTAATAATGAAGGGAATGTATAAATGATTTGAGTGGATGAAGGGAATGAATGATTGAAGGGAATGTAAGAATGAAGCGAATGAACGGATGAAGGAAACGAATGAATGAAGGGAATGAGTGAATGAAGGGAATGAAGTGAATGAAGGGAATGAAGAGAATGAGGGAATAAATGAATGAAAGGAATATGCGAATGAATGGGAATGAATGAATGAAGGAAACGAATGAATAAAGGGAATGAATGAATGAAGGGAACGCATGAATGGAGGGAATGAATGAAGGGAACGAATGAATGAAGAGAATGAATGAATGAGGGGAATGAATGAATGAAGGGAATGAATGAATGGAGCGAACGAATGAATGGAGGGAATGAATTAATGAAGGGAACGAACGAATGAAGAGAATGAATGAATGATGGGAATGAGTGAATGAAGGGAATGAATGAATGGAGGGAACGAATGAACGAAGGGAATGAATGATTGAAGTGAATGTAAAAAGGCGAATGAACGCATGAAGGAAACGAATGAATGAAGGGAATGAATGGATGAAGGTAATGAAGGGAATGAAGGGAATGAAGAGAATGAGGGGAATAAATGAATGAAAGAAATGTACGAATGAATGGGAATGTATGAATGAAGGGAACGAATGAATGAATGAAGGGAATGAATGCATGAAGGGAATGAATGAATGAAGGGAATGTATGAATGAAGGGAATGGATGGATGAATGAAGGGAACAAATGCATGAAGGGAATGAATGAATGAAGGGAACGAATGAATGAATAAATGAAACGAATCCAAGAAGGGAATGAACTGAATGAAGGGAATGTGGGGAATGAATCGAATGAAGGGAATGAGAGAATGAAAGGAATGAAGGGAATGAAGGGAACGAAGGCAACGAAGGGAATGAATGAATGAAGCGAATTAATGAGTGGAGGGAAGGAATGGACGAAGGCAATGAATGGAATGAGGGGAATGAGTGAATGATGGGATTGAGTGCATGAAGGGAATGAATGAATGAAGGGAACGAATGAACGAAGGGGATGAATGAACGAAGGGAATGAATGATTGAAGGGAATGTAATAATGAAGGGAATGTATAGATGATTTGAGTGGATGAAGGGAATGAATGAACGAAGGGAATGAATGATTGAAGGGAATGTAAGAATGAAGCGAATGAACGGATGAAGGAAACGAATGAATGAAGGGAATGAATGAATGAAGGGAATGAAGGGAATGAAGGGAATGAAGAGAATGAGGGGCATAAATGAATGAAAGGAATGTGCGAATGAATGGGAATGTATGAACGAAGGGAACGAATGAAGGTAACGAATGCATGAAAGGAATGAATGAATGAAGGGAATGTATGTATGAAGGGAATGGATGAATGAAGGGAATGAAGAGAATGAGGGAATAAATGAATGAAATGAATATACGAATGAATGGGAATGAATGAATGAAGGGAATGAATGATTGAAGGGATTGTAAGAAAGAAGCGAATGAACGGATGAAGGAAACGAATGAATGAAGGGACTGAATGAATGAAGCGAATTAATGAATGGAGGAAATGAATGAATGAAGGGAATGAATGAATAAAGGGAACGAATGAACGAAGGGGATGAATGAACGAAGGGAATGAATGATTGAAGGGAATGTAAGAATGAAGCGAATGAACGGATGAAGGAAACGAATGAATGAAGGGAATGAGTGAATGAAGGGAATGAAGGGAATGAAGAGAATGAGGAGAATGAGGGGAATAAATGAATGAAAGGTATGTGCGAATGAAGGGAATGAAGGAAAGGAAGGGAATGAATGAATGAAGGAAATGAATGAATGAGGGGGATGAATGAATGAAGGGAATGAATTAATTAAAGGGAATGAGGGGAGTGAATGAATGAAGGGAATGAGTGCATGAAAGGAATGAAAGGAATGAAAGGAATGAAGGGAATGAAGGGAACGAAAGGAATGAATGAAGGGAACAAATGCATGAAGGGAATGAATGAATGAAGGGAATGTATGAACGAAGGGAACGGATGAATGAATGGAATGAAGAGAATGAGGGAATAAATGAATGAAAGGAATATACGAATGAATGGGAATGAATGAATGAAGGGAATGAATGAATGGAGGGAACGAATGAATGGAGGGAATGAATTCATGAAGGGAACGAATGAATGAAGGGAATGAATGAATGAAGGGAATGAAGAGAATGAGGGGAATAAATGAATGAAAGGAATGTACGAATGAATAGGAATGTATGAATGAAGGGAACGAATGAATGGAGGGAATGGATGAATGAATGAGTGAAGGTAATGTATGAATGGAGGGAATGAATAAATGAAGGGAATGAATTGAATGAAAGGAATGAGGGGAATGAATGAATGATGGGAATGAGTGAATGAAGGGAATGAATGAATGAAGGGAACGAATGAACGAAGGGGATGAATAAACGAAGGGAATGAATGATTGAAGGGAATGTAATAATGAAGGGAATGTATAAATGATTTGAGTGGATGAAGGGAATGAATGAACGAAGGGAATGAATGATTGAAGGGAATGTAAGAATGAAGCGAATGAACGGATGAAGGAAACGAATGAATGAAGGGAATGAGTGAATGAAGGGAATGAAGTGAATGAAGGGAATGAAGAGAATGAGGGTATAAATGAATGAAAGGAATATACGAATGAATGGGAATGAATGAATGAAGGAAACGAATGAATAAAGGGAATGAATGAATGAAGGGAACGCATGAATGGAGGGAATGAATGAAGGGAACGAATGAATGAAGAGAATGAATGAATGAGGGGAATGAATGAATGAAGGGAATGAATGAATGGAGCGAACGAATGAATGGAGGGAATGAATTAATGAAGGGAACGAACGAATGAAGAGAATGAATGAATGATGGGAATGAGTGAATGAAGGGAATGAATGAATGGAGGGAACGAATGAACGAAGGGAATGAATGATTGAAGTGAATGTAAAAAGGCGAATGAGCGCATGAAGGAAACGAATGAATGAAGGGAATGAATGGATGAAGGTAATGAAGGGAATGAAGGGAATGAAGAGAATGAGGGGAATAAATGAATGAAAGGAATGTACGAATGAATGGGAATGTATGAATGAAGGGAACGAATGAATGAATGAAGGGAACGAATGAATGAATAAATGAAACGAATCCAAGAAGGGAATGAACTGAATGAAGGGAATGTGGGGAATGAATCGAATGAAGGGAATGAGAGAATGAAAGGAATGAAGGGAATGAAGGGAACGAAGGCAACGAAGGGAATGAATGAATGAAGCGAATTAATGAGTGGAGGGAAGGAATGGACGAAGGCAATGAATGGAATGAGGGGAATGAGTGAATGATGGGATTGAGTGCATGAAGGGAATGAATGAATGAAGGGAACGAATGAACGAAGGGGATGAATGAACGAAGGGAATGAATGATTGAAGGGAATGTAATAATGAAGGGAATGTATAGATGATTTGAGTGGATGAAGGGAATGAATGAACGAAGGGAATGAATGATTGAAGGGAATGTAAGAATGAAGCGAATGAACGGATGAAGGAAACGAATGAATGAAGGGAATGAATGAATGAAGGGAATGAAGGGAATGAAGGGAATGAAGAGAATGAGGGGCATAAATGAATGAAAGGAATGTGCGAATGAATGGGAATGTATGAACGAAGGGAACGAATGAAGGTAACGAATGCATGAAAGGAATGAATGAATGAAGGGAATGTATGTATGAAGGGAATGGATGAATGAAGGGAATGAAGAGAATGAGGGAATAAATGAATGAAATGAATATACGAATGAATGGGAATGAATGAATGAAGGGAATGAATGATTGAAGGGATTGTAAGAAAGAAGCGAATGAACGGATGAAGGAAACGAATGAATGAAGGGACTGAATGAATGAAGCGAATTAATGAATGGAGGAAATGAATGAATGAAGGGAATGAATGAATAAAGGGAACGAATGAACGAAGGGGATGAATGAACGAAGGGAATGAATGATTGAAGGGAATGTAAGAATGAAGCGAATGAACGGATGAAGGAAACGAATGAATGAAGGGAATGAGTGAATGAAGGGAATGAAGGGAATGAAGAGAATGAGGAGAATGAGGGGAATAAATGAATGAAAGGTATGTGCGAATGAAGGGAATGAAGGAAAGGAAGGGAATGAATGAATGAAGGAAATGAATGAATGAGGGGGATGAATGAATGAAGGGAATGAATTAATTAAAGGGAATGAGGGGAGTGAATGAATGAAGGGAATGAGTGCATGAAAGGAATGAAAGGAATGAAAGGAATGAAGGGAATGAAGGGAACGAAAGGAATGAATGAAGGGAACAAATGCATGAAGGGAATGAATGAATGAAGGGAATGTATGAACGAAGGGAACGGATGAATGAATGGAATGAAGAGAATGAGGGAATAAATGAATGAAAGGAATATACGAATGAATGGGAATGAATGAATGAAGGGAATGAATGAATGGAGGGAACGAATGAATGGAGGGAATGAATTCATGAAGGGAACGAATGAATGAAGGGAATGAATGAATGAAGGGAATGAAGAGAATGAGGGGAATAAATGAATGAAAGGAATGTACGAATGAATAGGAATGTATGAATGAAGGGAACGAATGAATGGAGGGAATGGATGAATGAATGAGTGAAGGTAATGTATGAATGGAGGGAATGAATAAATGAAGGGAATGAATTGAATGAAAGGAATGAGGGGAATGAATGAATGATGGGAATGAGTGAATGAAGGGAATGAATGAATGAAGGGAACGAATGAACGAAGGGGATGAATAAACGAAGGGAATGAATGATTGAAGGGAATGTAATAATGAAGGGAATGTATAAATGATTTGAGTGGATGAAGGGAATGAATGAACGAAGGGAATGAATGATTGAAGGGAATGTAAGAATGAAGCGAATGAACGGATGAAGGAAACGAATGAATGAAGGGAATGAGTGAATGAAGGGAATGAAGTGAATGAAGGGAATGAAGAGAATGAGGGTATAAATGAATGAAAGGAATATACGAATGAATGGGAATGAATGAATGAAGGAAACGAATGAATAAAGGGAATGAATGAATGAAGGGAACGCATGAATGGAGGGAATGAATGAAGGGAACGAATGAATGAAGAGAATGAATGAATGAGGGGAATGAATGAATGAAGGGAATGAATGAATGGAGCGAACGAATGAATGGAGGGAATGAATTAATGAAGGGAACGAACGAATGAAGAGAATGAATGAATGATGGGAATGAGTGAATGAAGGGAATGAATGAATGGAGGGAACGAATGAACGAAGGGAATGAATGATTGAAGTGAATGTAAAAAGGCGAATGAGCGCATGAAGGAAACGAATGAATGAAGGGAATGAATGGATGAAGGTAATGAAGGGAATGAAGGGAATGAAGAGAATGAGGGGAATAAATGAATGAAAGGAATGTACGAATGAATGGGAATGTATGAATGAAGGGAACGAATGAATGAATGAAGGGAACGAATGAATGAATAAATGAAACGAATCCAAGAAGGGAATGAACTGAATGAAGGGAATGTGGGGAATGAATCGAATGAAGGGAATGAGAGAATGAAAGGAATGAAGGGAATGAAGGGAACGAAGGCAACGAAGGGAATGAATGAATGAAGCGAATTAATGAGTGGAGGGAAGGAATGGACGAAGGCAATGAATGGAATGAGGGGAATGAATGAATGATGGGATTGAGTGCATGAAGGGAATGAATGAATGAAGGGAACGAATGAACGAAGGGGATGAATGAACGAAGGGAATGAATGATTGAAGGGAATGTAATAATGAAGGGAATGTATAGATGATTTGAGTGGATGAAGGGAATGAATGAACGAAGGGAATGAATGATTGAAGGGAATGTAAGAATGAAGCGATGGACGGATGAAGGAAACGAATGAATGAAGGGAATGAATGAATGAAGGGAGTGAAGGGAATGAAGGGAATGAAGGGAATGAAGAGAATGAGGGGCATAAATGAATGAAAGGAATGTGCGAATGAATGGGAATGTATGAACGAAGGGAACGAATGAAGGTAACGAATGCATGAAAGGAATGAATGAATGAAGGGAATGTATGTATGAAGGGAATGGATGAATGGAGGGAATGAAGAGAATGAGGGCATAAATGAATGAAATGAATATACGAATGAATGGGAATGAATGAATGAAGGGAATGAATGATTGAAGGGATTGTAAGAAAGAAGCGAATGAACGGATGAAGGAAACGAATGAATGAAGGGACTGAATGAATGAAGCGAATTAATGAATGGAGGAAATGAATGAATGAAGGGAATGAATGAATGAAGGGAACGAATGAACGAAGGGGATGAATGAACGAAGGGAATGAATGATTGAAGGGAATGTAATAATGAAGGGAATGTATAAATGATTTGTGTGGATGAAGGGAATGAATGAACGAAGGGAATGAATGATTGAAGGGAATGTAAGAATGAAGCGAATGAACGGATGAAGGAAACGAATGAATGAAGGGAATGAAGGGAATGAAGAGAATGAGGAGAATGAGGGGAATAAATGAATGAAAGGTATGTGCGAATGAAGGGAATGAAGGAAAAGAAGGGAATGAATGAATGTAGGAAATGAGTGAATGAGGGGGATGAATGAATGAAGGGAATGAATTAATTAAAGGGAATGAGGGGAGTGAATGAATGAAGGGAATGAGTGCATGAAAGGAATGAAAGGAATGAAAGGAATGAAGGGAATGAAGGGAACGAAAGGAATGAATGAGTGAGGGGACTGAATGTACAAAGGGAATGAATGAATGAAGGGAATGGCGAGAATGAGGGGGAGAATGAATGACAGGAATGCACGAATGAATGGGAATGTATGAATGAAGGGAACGAATGCATGAAGGGAATGAATGAATGAAGGGAATGAAGGGAATGAAGGGAATGAAGAGAATGAGCGGAATAAATGAATGAAAGGTATGCGCGAATGAAGGGAATGAAGGAAACGAAGGGAATGAAGGGAATGAAGGGAATGAAGAGAATGAGCGGAATAAATGAATGAAAGGTATGCGCGAATGAAGGGAATGAAGGAAACGAAGGGAATGAATGACTGAAGGAAATGAATGAATGAGGGGGATGAATGAATAAAGGGAACGAATGAACGAAGGGGATGAATGAACGAAGGGAATGAATGATTGAAGGGAATGTAAGAATGAAGCGAATGAACGGATGAAGGAAACGAATGAATGAAGGGAATGAGTGAATGAAGGGAATGAAGGGAATGAAGAGAATGAGGAGAATGAGGGGAATAAATGAATGAAAGGTATGTGCGAATGAAGGGAATGAAGGAAAGGAAGGGAATGAATGAATGAAGGAAATGAGTGAATGAGGGGGATGAATGAATGAAGGGAATGAATTAATTAAAGGGAATGAGGGGAGTGAATGAATGAAGGGAATGAGTGCATGAAAGGAATGAAAGGAATGAAAGGAATGAAGGGAATGAAGGGAACGAAAGGAATGAATGAAGGGAACAAATGCATGAAGGGAATGAATGAATGAAGGGAATGTATGAACGAAGGGAACGGATGAATGAATGGAATGAAGAGAATGAGGGGATAAATGAATGAAAGGAATATACGAATGAATGGGAATGAATGAATGAAGGGAATGAATGAATGGAGGGAACGAATGAATGGAGGGAATGAATTCATGAAGGGAACGAATGAATGAAGGGAATGAATGAATGAAGGGAATGAAGAGAATGAGGGGAATAAATGAATGAAAGGAATGTACGAATGAATAGGAATGTATGAATGAAGGGAACGAATGAATGGAGGGAATGGATGAATGAATGAGTGAAGGTAATGTATGAATGGAGGGAATGAATAAATGAAGGGAATGAATTGAATGAAAGGAATGAGGGGAATGAATGAATGATGGGAATGAGTGAATGAAGGGAATGAATGAATGAAGGGAACGAATGAACGAAGGGGATGAATAAACGAAGGGAATGAATGATTGAAGGGAATGTAATAATGAAGGGAATGTATAAATGATTTGAGTGGAT
This sequence comes from Megachile leachella, assembly GCA_963576845.1. Taxonomy (NCBI): domain Eukaryota; kingdom Metazoa; phylum Arthropoda; class Insecta; order Hymenoptera; family Megachilidae; genus Megachile; species Megachile leachella. The sequence goes on along the minus strand of OY756250.1, from coordinate 26,366,805 downwards.
GAAGGGAATGAATGAACGAAGGGAATGAATGATTGAAGGGAATGTAAGAATGAAGCGAATGAACGGATGAAGGAAACGAATGAATGAAGGGACTGAATGAATGAAGCGAATTAATGAATGGAGGAAATGAATGAATGAAGGGAATGAATGAATGAAGGGAACGAATGAACGAAGGGGACGAATGAACGAAGGGAATGAATGATTGAAGGGAATGTAATAATGAAGGGAATGTATAAATGATTTGTGTGGATGAAGGGAATGAATGAACGAAGGGAATGAATGATTGAAGGGAATGTAAGAATGAAGCGAATGAACGGATGAAGGAAACGAATGAATGAAGGGAATGAAGGGAATGAAGAGAATGAGGAGAATGAGGGGAATAAATGAATGAAAGGTATGTGCGAATGAAGGGAATGAAGGAAAAGAAGGGAATGAATGAATGTAGGAAATGAGTGAATGAGGGGGATGAATGAATGAAGGGAATGAATTAATTAAAGGGAATGAGGGGAGTGAATGAATGAAGGGAATGAGTGCATGAAAGGAATGAAAGGAATGAAAGGAATGAAGGGAATGAAGGGAACGAAAGGAATGAATGAGTGAGGGGACTGAATGTACAAAGGGAATGAATGAATGAAGGGAATGGCGAGAATGAGGGGGAGAATGAATGACAGGAATGCACGAATGAATGGGAATGTATGAATGAAGGGAACGAATGCATGAAGGGAATGAATGAATGAAGGGAATGAAGGGAATGAAGGGAATGAAGAGAATGAGCGGAATAAATGAATGAAAGGTATGCGCGAATGAAGGGAATGAAGGAAACGAAGGGAATGAAGGGAATGAAGGGAATGAAGAGAATGAGCGGAATAAATGAATGAAAGGTATGCGCGAATGAAGGGAATGAAGGAAACGAAGGGAATGAATGACTGAAGGAAATGAATGAATGAGGGGGATGAATGAATGAAGGGAATGAATGAATAAAGGGAATGAGGGGAGTGAATGAATGAAGGGAATGAGTGCATGAAAGGAATGAAAGGAATGAAGGGAATGAAGGGAACAAAAGGAATGAATGAGTGAAGGGACTGAATGTACGAAGGGAATGAATGAATGAAGGGAATGGCGAGAATGAGGGGAGAGAATGAATGACAGGAATGTGCGAATGAATGGGAATGTATGAATGAAGGGAACGAATGAATGAATGAAGGGAACGAATGCATGAAAGGAATGAATGAATGAAGGGAATGTATGAATGAAGGGAATGAAGAGAATGAGGGAATAAATGAATGAAAGGAATATACGAATGAATGGGAATGAATGAATGAAGGGAACGAATGAATGAAGGGAATGAATGAATGAAGGGAATGAAGAGAATGAGGGGAATAAATGAATGCAAGGAATGTACGAATGAATGGGAATGTATGAATGAAGGGAACAAATGCATGAAGGGAATGAATGAATGAAGGGAATGCATGAACGAAGGGAATGTATGAATGAATGGATTGAAGAGAATGAGGGAATAAATGAATGAAAGGAATATACGAATGAATGGGAATGAATGAATGAAGGGAATGAATGAATGGAGGGAACGAATGAATGGGGGGAATGAATTAATGAAGGGAACGAATGAATGAAGGGAATGAATGAATGAAGGGAATGAAGAGAATGAGGGGAATGAATGAATGAAAGGAATGTACGAATGAATGGGAATGTATGAATGAAGGGAACAAATGCATGAAGGGAATGAATGAATGAAGGGAATGTATGAACGAAGGGAATGAATGAATGAATGGATTGAAGAGAATGAGGGAATAAATGAATGAAAGGAATGTACGAATGAATGGGAATGTATGAATGAAGGGAACAAATGCATGAAGGGAATGAATGAATGAAGGGAATGTGTGAACGAAGGGAATGAGTGAATGAATGGATTGAAGAGAATGAGGGAATAAATGAATGAAAGGAATATACGAATGAATGGGAATGAATGAATGAAGGGAATGAATGAATGGAGGGAACGAATGAATGGAGGGAATGAATTCATGAAGGGAACGAATGAATGAAGGGAATGAATGAATGAAGGGAATGAAGAGAATGAGGGGAATAAATGAATGAAAGGAATGTACGAATGAATGGGAATGTATGAATGAAGGGAACAAATGCATGAAGGGAATGAATGAATGAAGGGAATGTATGAACGAAGGGAATGGATGAATGAATGGATTGAAGAGAATGAGGGAATAAATGAATGAAAGGAATATACGAATGAATGGGAATGAATGAATGAAGGGAATGAATGAATCGAGGGAACGAATGAATGGAGGGAATGAATTAATGAAGGGAACGAATGAATGAAGGGAATGAATGGATGAAGGTAATGAAGGGAATGAAGGGAATGAAGAGAATGAGGGGAATAAATGAATGAAAGGAATGTGCGAATGAATGGGAATGTATGAATGAAGGGAACGAATGAATGAAGGAAGGGAACGAATGCATGAAAGGAATGAATGAATGAAGGGAATGTATGTATGAAGGGAATGGATGAATGAAGGGAATGAAGAGAATAAGGGAATAAATGAATGAAAGGAATATACGAATGAATGGGAATGAATGAATGAAGGAAACGAATGAATAAAGGGAATGAATGAATGAAGGGAACGAATGAATGGAGGGAATGAATGAATGAAGAGAATGAATGAATGAGGGGAATGAATGAATGAAGGGAATGAATGAATGGAGCGGACGAATGAATGGAGGGAATGAATTAACGAAGGGAACGAATGAATGATGGGAATGAGTGAATGAAGGGAGTGAATGAATGAAGGGAACGAATGAACGAAGGGAATGAATGATTGAAGGGAATGTAAGAATGAAGCGAATGAACGGATGATGGAAACGAATGAATGAAGGGAATGAGTGAATGAAGGGAATGAAGTGAATGTATGGAATGAAGAGAATGAGGGAAGAAATGAATGAAAGGAATATACGAATGAATGGGAATGAATGAATGAAGGGAATGAATGAATGGAGGGAACGAATGAATGGAGGGAATGAGTTCATGAAGGAAACGAATGAATAAAGGGAATGAATGAATGAAGGGAACGAATGAATGGACGGAATGAATGAAGGGAACGAATGAATGAAGAGAATGAATGAATGAGGGGAATGAATGAATGAAGGGAATGAATGAATGGAGCGAACGAATGAATGGAGGGAATGAATTAATGAAGGGAACGAATGAATGATGGGAATGAGTGAATGAAGGGAAAGAATGAATGAAGGGAACGAATGAACGAAGGGAATGAATGATTGAAGGGAATGTAAGAATGAAGCGAATGAACGGATGAAGGAAACGAATGAATGAAGGGAATGAGTGAATGAAGGGAATGAAGTGAATGAATGGAATGAAGAGAATGAGGGAAGAAATGAATGAAAGGAATATACGAATGAATGGGAATGAATGAATGAAGGGAATGTATGAACGAAGGGAACGGATGAATGAATGGATTGAAGAGAATGAGGGAATAAATGAATGAAAGGAATATACGAATGAATGGGAATGAATGAATGAAGGGAACGAATGAATGGAGGGAATGAATGGATGAAGGTAATGAAGGGAATGAAGGGAATGAAGAGAATGAGGGGAATAAATGAATGAAAGGAATGTATGAATGAAGGGAACGAATGAATGAATGAAGGGAACAAATGCATGAAGGGAATGAATGAATGAAGGGAATGTATGAACGAAGGGAACGGATGAATGAATGGAATGAAGAGAATGAGGGAATAAATGAATGAAAGGAATATACGAATGAATGGGAATGAATGAATGAAGGGAATGAATGAATGGAGGGAACGAATGAATGGAGGGAATGAATTCATGAAGGGAACGAATGAATGAAGGGAATGAATGAATGAAGGGAATGAAGAGAATGAGGGGAATAAATGAATGAAAGGAATGTACGAATGAATAGGAATGTATGAATGAAGGGAACGAATGAATGGAGGGAATGGATGAATGAATGAGTGAAGGTAATGTATGAATGGAGGGAATGAATAAATGAAGGGAATGAATTGAATGAAAGGAATGAGGGGAATGAATGAATGATGGGAATGAGTGAATGAAGGGAATGAATGAATGAAGGGAACGAATGAACGAAGGGGATGAATGAACGAAGGGAATGAATGATTGAAGGGAATGTAATAATGAAGGGAATGTATAAATGATTTGAGTGGATGAAGGGAATGAATGAACGAAGGGAATGAATGATTGAAGGGAATGTAAGAATGAAGCGAATGAACGGATGAAGGAAACGAATGAATGAAGGGAATGAGTGAATGAAGGGAATGAAGTGAATGAAGGGAATGAAGAGAATGAGGGGTATAAATGAATGAAAGGAATGTGCGAATGAATGGGAATGTATGAATGAAGGGAACGAATGAATGAATGAATGGAACGAATGCATGAAAGGAATGAATGAATGGAGGGAATGTATGTATGAAGTGAATGGATGAATGAAAGGAATGAAGAGAATGAGGGAATAAATGAATGAAAGGAATATACGAATGAATGGGAATGAATGAATGAAGGAAACGAATGAATAAAGGGAATGAATGAATGAAGGGAACGCATGAATGGAGGGAATGAATGAAGGGAACGAATGAATGAAGAGAATGAATGAATGAGGGGAATGAATGAATGAAGGGAATGAATGAATGGAGCGAACGAATGAATGGAGGGAATGAATTATTGAAGGGAACGAACGAATGAAGAGAATGAATGAATGATGGGAATGAGTGAATGAAGGGAATGAATGAATGGAGGGAACGAATGAACGAAGGGAATGAATGATTGAAGTGAATGTAAAAAGGCGAATGAACGGATGAAGGAAACGAATGAATGAAGGGAATGAATGAATGAAGGGAATGAAGGGAATGAAGGGAATGAAGAGAATGAGGGGCATAAATGAATGAAAGGAATGTGCGAATGAATGGGAATGTATGAACGAAGGGAACGAATGAAGGTAACGAATGCATGAAAGGAATGAATGAATGAAGGGAATGTATGTATGAAGGGAATGGATGAATGAAGGGAATGAAGAGAATGAGGGAATAAATGAATGAAATGAATATACGAATGAATGGGAATGAATGAATGAAGGGAATGAATGATTGAAGGGATTGTAAGAAAGAAGCGAATGAACGGATGAAGGAAACGAATGAATGAAGGGACTGAATGAATGAAGCGAATTAATGAATGGAGGAAATGAATGAATGAAGGGAATGAATGAATGAAGGGAACGAATGAACGAAGGGGATGAATGAACGAAGGGAATGAATGATTGAAGGGAATGTAATAATGAAGGGAATGTATAAATGATTTGTGTGGATGAAGGGAATGAATGAACGAAGGGAATGAATGATTGAAGGGAATGTAAGAATGAAGCGAATGAACGGATGAAGGAAACGAATGAATGAAGGGATTGAGTGAATGAAGGGAATGAAGGGAATGAAGAGAATGAGGAGAATGAGGGGAATAAATGAATGAAAGGTATGTGCGAATGAAGGGAATGAAGGAAAAGAAGGGAATGAATGAATGTAGGAAATGAGTGAATGAGGGGGATGAATGAATGAAGGGAATGAATTAATTAAAGGGAATGAGGGGAGTGAATGAATGAAGGGAATGAGTGCATGAAAGGAATGAAAGGAATGAAAGGAATGAAGGGAATGAAGGGAACGAAAGGAATGAATGAGTGAGGGGACTGAATGTACAAAGGGAATGAATGAATGAAGGGAATGGCGAGAATGAGGGGGAGAATGAATGACAGGAATGCACGAATGAATGGGAATGTATGAATGAAGGGAACGAATGAATGGCGGGAATGAATTCATGAAGGGAACGAATGAATGAAGGGAATGAATGAATGAAGGGAATGAAGAGAATGAGGGGAATAAATGAATGAAAGAAATGTGCGAATGAATGGGAATGTATGAATGAAGGGAACGAATGCATGAAGGGAATGAATGAATGAAGGGAATGAAGGGAATGAAGGGAATGAAGAGAATGAGCGGAATAAATGAATGAAAGGTATGCGCGAATGAATGGGAATGTATGAATGAAGGGAATGAAGGGAATGAAGGGAATGAAGAGAATGAGCGGAATAAATGAATGAAAGGTATGCGCGAATGAAGGGAATGAAGGAAACGAAGGGAATGAATGACTGAAGGAAATGAATGAATGAGGGGGATGAATGAATGAAGGGAATGAATGAATAAAGGGAATGAGGGGAGTGAATGAATGAAGGGAATGAGTGCATGAAAGGAATGAAAGGAATGAAGGGAATGAAGGGAACAAAAGGAATGAATGAGTGAAGGGACTGAATGTACGAAGGGAATGAATGAATGAAGGGAATGGCGAGAATGAGGGGAGAGAATGAATGACAGGAATGTGCGAATGAATGGGAATGTATGAATGAAGGGAACGAATGAATGAATGAAGGGAACGAATGCATGAAAGGAATGAATGAATGAAGGGAATGTATGAATGAAGGGAATGAAGAGAATGAGGGAATAAATGAATGAAAGGAATATACGAATGAATGGGAATGAATGAATGAAGGGAACGAATGAATGAAGGGAATGAATGAATGAAGGGAATGAAGAGAATGAGGGGAATAAATGAATGCAAGGAATGTACGAATGAATGGGAATGTATGAATGAAGGGAACAAATGCATGAAGGGAATGAATGAATGAAGGGAATGCATGAACGAAGGGAATGTATGAATGAATGGATTGAAGAGAATGAGGGAATAAATGAATGAAAGGAATATACGAATGAATGGGAATGAATGAATGAAGGGAATGAATGAATGGAGGGAACGAATGAATGGGGGGAATGAATTAATGAAGGGAACGAATGAATGAAGGGAATGAATGAATGAAGGGAATGAAGAGAATGAGGGGAATGAATGAATGAAAGGAATGTACGAATGAATGGGAATGTATGAATGAAGGGAACAAATGCATGAAGGGAATGAATGAATGAAGGGAATGTATGAACGAAGGGAATGAATGAATGAATGGATTGAAGAGAATGAGGGAATAAATGAATGAAAGGAATGTACGAATGAATGGGAATGTATGAATGAAGGGAACAAATGCATGAAGGGAATGAATGAATGAAGGGAATGTATGAACGAAGGGAATGAGTGAATGAATGGATTGAAGAGAATGAGGGAATAAATGAATGAAAGGAATATACGAATGAATGGGAATGAATGAATGAAGGGAATGAATGAATGGAGGGAACGAATGAATGGAGGGAATGAATTCATGAAGGGAACGAATGAATGAAGGGAATGAATGAATGAAGGGAATGAAGAGAATGAGGGGAATAAATGAATGAAAGGAATGTACGAATGAATGGGAATGTATGAATGAAGGGAACAAATGCATGAAGGGAATGAATGAATGAAGGGAATGTATGAACGAAGGGAATGGATGAATGAATGGATTGAAGAGAATGAGGGAATAAATGAATGAAAGGAATATACGAATGAATGGGAATGAATGAATGAAGGGAATGAATGAATGGAGGGAACGAATGAATGGAGGGAATGAATTAATGAAGGGAACGAATGAATGAAGGGAATGAATGGATGAAGGTAATGAAGGGAATGAAGGGAATGAAGAGAATGAGGGGAATAAATGAATGAAAGGAATGTGCGAATGAATGGGAATGTATGAATGAAGGGAACGAATGAATGAAGGAAGGGAACGAATGCATGAAAGGAATGAATGAATGAAGGGAATGTATGTATGAAGGGAATGGATGAATGAAGGGAATGAAGAGAATAAGGGAATAAATGAATGAAAGGAATATACGAATGAATGGGAATGAATGAATGAAGGAAACGAATGAATAAAGGGAATGAATGAATGAAGGGAACGAATGAATGGAGGGAATGAATGAATGAAGAGAATGAATGAATGAGGGGAATGAATGAATGAAGGGAATGAATGAATGGAGCGAACGAATGAATGGAGGGAATGAATTAACGAAGGGAACGAATGAATGATGGGAATGAGTGAATGAAGGGAATCAATGAATGAAGGGAACGAATGAACGAAGGGAATGAATGATTGAAGGGAATGTAAGAATGAAGCGAATGAACGGATGATGGAAACGAATGAATGAAGGGAATGAGTGAATGAAGGGAATGAAGTGAATGAATGGAATGAAGAGAATGAGGGAAGAAATGAATGAAAGGAATATACGAATGAATGGGAATGAATGAATGAAGGGAATGAATGAATGGAGGGAACGAATGAATGGAGGGAATGAGTTCATGAAGGAAACGAATGAATAAAGGGAATGAATGAATGAAGGGAACGAATGAATGGACGGAATGAATGAAGGGAACGAATGAATGAAGAGAATGAATGAATGAGGGGAATGAATGAATGAAGGGAATGAATGAATGAAGGGAACGAATGAATGGACGGAATGAATGAAGGGAACGAATGAATGAAGAGAATGAATGAATGAGGGGAATGAATGAATGAAGGGAATGAATGAATGGAGCGAACGAATGAATGGAGGGAATGAATTAATGAAGGAAACGAATGAATGAAGGGAATGAATGAATGAAGGGAATGAAGGGAATGAAGGGAATGAAGAGAATGAGGGGCATAAATGAATGAAAGGAATGTGCGAATGAATGGGAATGTATGAACGAAGGGAACGAATGAAGGTAACGAATGCATGAAAGGAATGAATGAATGAAGGGAATGTATGTATGAAGGGAATGGATGAATGAAGGGAATGAAGAGAATGAGGGAATAAATGAATGAAATGAATATACGAATGAATGGGAATGAATGAATGAAGGGAATGAATGATTGAAGGGATTGTAAGAAAGAAGCGAATGAACGGATGAAGGAAACGAATGAATGAAGGGACTGAATGAATGAAGCGAATTAATGAATGGAGGAAATGAATGAATGAAGGGAATGAATGAATGAAGGGAACGAATGAACGAAGGGGATGAATGAACGAAGGGAATGAATGATTGAAGGGAATGTAATAATGAAGGGAATGTATAAATGATTTGTGTGGATGAAGGGAATGAATGAACGAAGGGAATGAATGATTGAAGGGAATGTAAGAATGAAGCGAATGAACGGATGAAGGAAACGAATGAATGAAGGGAATGAGTGAATGAAGGGAATGAAGGGAATGAAGAGAATGAGGAGAATGAGGGGAATAAATGAATGAAAGGTATGTGCGAATGAAGGGAATGAAGGAAAAGAAGGGAATGAATGAATGTAGGAAATGAGTGAATGAGGGGGATGAATGAATGAAGGGAATGAATTAAATAAAGGGAATGAGGGGAGTGAATGAATGAAGGGAATGAGTGCATGAAAGGAATGAAAGGAATGAAAGGAATGAAGGGAATGAAGGGAACGAAAGGAATGAATGAGTGAGGGGACTGAATGTACAAAGGGAATGAATGAATGAAGGGAATGGCGAGAATGAGGGGGAGAATGAATGACAGGAATGCACGAATGAATGGGAATGTATGAATGAAGGGAACGAATGAATGGCGGGAATGAACTCATGAAGGGAACGAATGAATGAAGGGAATGAATGAATGAAGGGAATGAAGAGAATGAGGGGAATAAATGAATGAAAGAAATGTGCGAATGAATGGGAATGTATGAATGAAGGGAACGAATGCATGAAGGGAATGAATGAATGAAGGGAATGAAGGGAATGAAGGGAATGAAGAGAATGAGCGGAATAAATGAATGAAAGGTATGCGCGAATGAAGGGAATGAAGGAAACGAAGGGAATGAAGGGAATGAAGGGAATGAAGAGAATGAGCGGAATAAATGAATGAAAGGTATGCGCGAATGAAGGGAATGAAGGAAACGAAGGGAATGAATGACTGAAGGAAATGAATGAATGAGGGGGATGAATGAATGAAGGGAATGAATGAATGGAGGGAATGAATTAATGAAGGGAACGAATGAATGGAGGGAATGAATGGATGAAGGTAATGAAGGGAATGAAGGGAATGAAGAGAATGAGGGGAATAAATGAATGAAAGGAATGTGCGAATGAATGGGAATGTATGAATGAAGGGAACGAATGAATGAAGGAAGGGAACGAATGCATGAAAGGAATGAATGAATGAAGGGAATGTATGTATGAAGGGAATGGATGAATGAAGGGAATGAAGAGAATAAGGGAATAAATGAATGAAAGGAATATACGAATGAATGGGAATGAATGAATGAAGGAAACGAATGAATAAAGGGAATGAATGAATGAAGGGAACGAATGAATGGAGGGAATGAATGAATGAAGAGAATGAATGAATGAGGGGAATGAATGAATGAAGGGAATGAATGAATGGAGCGAACGAATGAATGGAGGGAATGAATTAACGAAGGGAACGAATGAATGATGGGAATGAGTGAATGAAGGGATTGAATGAGTGAAGGGAACGAATGAACGAAGGGAATGAATGATTGAAGGGAATGTAAGAATGAAGCGAATGAACGGATGATGGAAACGAATGAATGAAGGGAATGAATGAATGGAGGGAACGAATGAATGGAGGGAATGAGTTCATGAAGGAAACGAAGGAATAAAGGGAATGAATGAATGAAGGGAACGAATGAATGGACGGAATGAATGAAGGGAACGAATGAATGAAGAGAATGAATGAATGAGGGGAATGAATGAATGAAGGGAATGAATGAATGGAGCGAACGAATGAATGGAGGGAATGAATTAATGAAGGGAACGAATGAATGATGGGAATGAGTGAATGAAGGGAAAGAATGAATGAAGGGAACGAATGAACGAAGGGAATGAATGATTGAAGGGAATGTAAGAATGAAGCGAATGAACGGATGAAGGAAACGAATGAATGAAGGGAATGAGTGAATGAAGGGAATGAAGTGAATGAATGGAATGAAGAGAATGAGGGAAGAAATGAATGAAAGGAATATACGAATGAATGGGAATGAATGAATGAAGGGAATGTATGAACGAAGGGAACGGATGAATGAATGGATTGAAGAGAATGAGGGAATAAATGAATGAAAGGAATATACGAATGAATGGGAATGAATGAATGAAGGGAACGAATGAATGGAGGGAATGAATGGATGAAGGTAATTAAGGGAATGAAGGGAATGAAGAGAATGAGGGGAATAAATGAATGAAAGGAATGTATGAATGAAGGGAACGAATGAATGAATGAAGGGAACAAATACATGAAGGGAATGAATGAATGAAGGGAATGTATGAACGAAGGGAACGGATGAATGAATGGAATGAAGAGAATGAGGGAATAAATGAATGAAAGGAATATACGAATGAATGGGAATGAATGAATGAAGGGAATGAATGAATGGAGGGAACGAATGAATGGAGGGAATGAATTCATGAAGGGAACGAATGAATGAAGGGAATGAATGAATGAAGGGAATGAAGAGAATGAGGGGAATAAGTGAATGAAAGGAATGTACGAATGAATAGGAATGTATGAATGAAGGGAACGAATGAATGGAGGGAATGGATGAATGAATGAGTGAAGGTAATGTATGAATGGAGGGAATGAATAAATGAAGGGAATGAATTGAATGAAAGGAATGAGGGGAATGAATGAATGATGGGAATGAGTGAATGAAGGGAATGAATGAATGAAGGGAACGAATGAACGAAGGGGATGAATGAACGAAGGGAATGAATGATTGAAGGGAATGTAATAATGAAGGGAATGTATAAATGATTTGAGTGGATGAAGGGAATGAATGAACGAAGGGAATGAATGATTGAAGGGAATGTAAGAATGAAGCGAATGAACGGATGAAGGAAACGAATGAATGAAGGGAATGAGTGAATGAAGGGAATGAAGTGAATGAAGGGAATGAAGAGAATGAGGGGTATAAATGAATGAAAGGAATGTGCGAATGAATGGGAATGTATGAATGAAGGGAACGAATGAATGAATGAATGGAACGAATGCATGAAAGGAATGAATGAATGGAGGGAATGTATGTATGAAGTGAATGGATGAATGAAAGGAATGAAGAGAATGAGGGAATAAATGAATGAAAGGAATATACGAATGAATGGGAATGAATGAATGAAGGAAACGAATGAATAAAGGGAATGAATGAATGAAGGGAACGCATGAATGGAGGGAATGAATGAAGGGAACGAATGAATGAAGAGAATGAATGAATGAGGGGAATGAATGAATGAAGGGAATGAATGAATGGAGCGAACGAATGAATGGAGGGAATGAATTAATGAAGGGAACGAACGAATGAAGAGAATGAATGAATGATGGGAATGAGTGAATGAAGGGAATGAATGAATGAAGGGAATGTATGAACGAAGGGAATGAATGAATGAATGGATTGAAGAGAATGAGGGAATAAATGAATGAAAGGAATGTACGAATGAATGGGAATGTATGAATGAAGGGAACAAATGCATGTAGGGAATGAATGAATGAAGGGAATGTATGAACGAAGGGAATGAGTGAATGAATGGATTGAAGAGAATGAGGGAATAAATGAATGAAAGGAATATACGAATGAATGGGAATGAATGAATGAAGGGAATGAATGAATGGAGGGAACGAATGAATGGAGGGAATGAATTCATGAAGGGAACGAATGAATGAAGGGAATGAATGAATGAAGGGAATGAAGAGAATGAGGGGAATAAATGAATGAAAGGAATGTACGAATGAATGGGAATGTATGAATGAAGGGAACAAATGCATGAAGGGAATGAATGAATGAAGGGAATGTATGAACGAAGGGAATGGATGAATGAATGGATTGAAGAGAATGAGGGAATAAATGAATGAAAGGAATATACGAATGAATGGGAATGAATGAATGAAGGGAATGAATGAATGGAGGGAACGAATGAATGGAGGGAATGAATTAATGAAGGGAACGAATGAATGGAGGGAATGAATGGATGAAGGTAATGAAGGGAATGAAGGGAATGAAGAGAATGAGGGGAATAAATGAATGAAAGGAATGTGCGAATGAATGGGAATGTATGAATGAAGGGAACGAATGAATGAAGGAAGGGAACGAATGCATGAAAGGAATGAATGAATGAAGGGAATGTATGTATGAAGGGAATGGATGAATGAAGGGAATGAAGAGAATAAGGGAATAAATGAATGAAAGGAATATACGAATGAATGGGAATGAATGAATGAAGGAAACGAATGAATAAAGGGAATGAATGAATGAAGGGAACGAATGAATGGAGGGAATGAATGAATGAAGAGAATGAATGAATGAGGGGAATGAATGAATGAAGGGAATGAATGAATGGAGCGAACGAATGAATGGAGGGAATGAATTAACGAAGGGAACGAATGAATGATGGGAATGAGTGAATGAAGGGAATGAATGAGTGAAGGGAACGAATGAACGAAGGGAATGAATGATTGAAGGGAATGTAAGAATGAAGCGAATGAACGGATGATGGAAACGAATGAATGAAGGGAATGAATGAATGGAGGGAACGAATGAATGGAGGGAATGAGTTCATGAAGGAAACGAAGGAATAAAGGGAATGAATGAATGAAGGGAACGAATGAATGGACGGAATGAATGAAGGGAACGAATGAATGAAGAGAATGAATGAATGAGGGGAATGAATGAATGAAGGGAATGAATGAATGGAGCGAACGAATGAATGGAGGGAATGAATTAATGAAGGGAACGAATGAATGATGGGAATGAGTGAATGAAGGGAAAGAATGAATGAAGGGAACGAATGAACGAAGGGAATGAATGATTGAAGGGAATGTAAGAATGAAGCGAATGAACGGATGAAGGAAACGAATGAATGAAGGGAATGAGTGAATGAAGGGAATGAAGTGAATGAATGGAATGAAGAGAATGAGGGAAGAAATGAATGAAAGGAATATACGAATGAATGGGAATGAATGAATGAAGGGAATGTATGAACGAAGGGAACGGATGAATGAATGGATTGAAGAGAATGAGGGAATAAATGAATGAAAGGAATATACGAATGAATGGGAATGAATGAATGAAGGGAACGAATGAATGGAGGGAATGAATGGATGAAGGTAATTAAGGGAATGAAGGGAATGAAGAGAATGAGGGGAATAAATGAATGAAAGGAATGTATGAATGAAGGGAACGAATGAATGAATGAAGGGAACAAATACATGAAGGGAATGAATGAATGAAGGGAATGTATGAACGAAGGGAACGGATGAATGAATGGAATGAAGAGAATGAGGGAATAAATGAATGAGAGGAATATACGAATGAATGGGAATGAATGAATGAAGGGAATGAATGAATGGAGGGAACGAATGAATGGAGGGAATGAATTCATGAAGGGAACGAATGAATGAAGGGAATGAATGAATGAAGGGAATGAAGAGAATGAGGGGAATAAGTGAATGAAAGGAATGTACGAATGAATAGGAATGTATGAATGAAGGGAACGAATGAATGGAGGGAATGGATGAATGAATGAGTGAAGGTAATGTATGAATGGAGGGAATGAATAAATGAAGGGAATGAATTGAATGAAAGGAATGAGGGGAATGAATGAATGATGGGAATGAGTGAATGAAGGGAATGAATGAATGAAGGGAACGAATGAACGAAGGGGATGAATGAACGAAGGGAATGAATGATTGAAGGGAATGTAATAATGAAGGGAATGTATAAATGATTTGAGTGGATGAAGGGAATGAATGAACGAAGGGAATGAATGATTGAAGGGAATGTAAGAATGAAGCGAATGAACGGATGAAGGAAACGAATGAATGAAGGGAATGAGTGAATGAAGGGAATGAAGTGAATGAAGGGAATGAAGAGAATGAGGGGTATAAATGAATGAAAGGAATGTGCGAATGAATGGGAATGTATGAATGAAGGGAACGAATGAATGAATGAATGGAACGAATGCATGAAAGGAATGAATGAATGGAGGGAATGTATGTATGAAGTGAATGGATGAATGAAAGGAATGAAGAGAATGAGGGAATAAATGAATGAAAGGAATATACGAATGAATGGGAATGAATGAATGAAGGAAACGAATGAATAAAGGGAATGAATGAATGAAGGGAACGCATGAATGGAGGGAATGAATGAAGGGAACGAATGAATGAAGAGAATGAATGAATGAGGGGAATGAATGAATGAAGGGAATGAATGAATGGAGCGAACGAATGAATGGAGGGAATGAATTAATGAAGGGAACGAACGAATGAAGAGAATGAATGAATGATGGGAATGAGTGAATGAAGGGAATGAATGAATGGAGGGAACGAATGAACGAAGGGAATGAATGATTGAAGTGAATGTAAAAAGGCGAATGAACGGATGAAGGAAACGAATGAATGAAGGGAATGAATGGATGAAGGTAATGAAGGGAATGAAGGGAATGAAGAGAATGAGGGGAATAAATGAATGAAAGGAATGTACGAATGAATGGGAATGTATGAATGAAGGAAACGAATGAATGAATGAAGGGAATGAATGCATGAAGGGACTGAATGAATGAAGGGAATGTATGAATGAAGGGAATGGATGGATGAATGAAGGGAACAAATGCATGAAGGGAATGAATGAATGAAGGGAACGAATGAATGAATAAATAAAATGAATCCAAGAAGGGAATGAACTGAATGAAGGGAATGTGGGGAATGAATCGAATGAAGGGAATGAGAGAATGAAAGGAATGAAGGGAATGAAGGGAACGAAGGCAACGAAGGGAATGAATGAATGAAGCGAATTAATGAGTGGAGGGAAGGAATGGACGAAGGCAATGAATGGAATGAGGGGAATGAATGAATGATGGGATTGAGTGCATGAATTGAATGAATGAATGAAGGGAACGAATGAACGAAGGGGATGAATGAACGAAGGGAATGAATGATTGAAGGGAATGTAATAATGAAGGGAATGTATAAATGATTTGTGTGGATGAAGGGAATGAATGAACGAAGGGAATGAATGATTGAAGGGAATGTAAGAATGAAGCGAATGAACGGATGAAGGAAACGAATGAATGAAGGGAATGAGTGAATGAAGGGAATGAAGGGAATGAAGAGAATGAGGAGAATGAGGGGAATAAATGAATGAAAGGTATGTGCGAATGATGGGAATGAAGGAAAAGAAGGGAATGAATGAATGTAGGAAATGAGTGAATGAGGGGGATGAATGAATGAAGGGAATGAATTAATTAAAGGGAATGAGGGGAGTGAATGAATGAAGGGAATGAGTGCATGAAAGGAATGAAAGGAATGAAAGGAATGAAGGGAATGATGGGAACGAAAGGAATGAATGAGTGAGGGGACTGAATGTACAAAGGGAATGAATGAATGAAGGGAATGGCGAGAATGAGGGGGAGAATGAATGACAGGAATGCACGAATGAATGGGAATGTATGAATGAAGGGAACGAATGAATGGCGGGAATGAATTCATGAAGGGAACGAATGAATGAAGGGAATGAATGAATGAAGGGAATGAAGAGAATGAGGGGAATAAATGAATGAAAGAAATGTGCGAATGAATGGGAATGTATGAATGAAGGGAACGAATGCATGAAGGGAATGAATGAATGAAGGGAATGAAGGGAATGAAGGGAATGAAGAGAATGAGCGGAATAAATGAATGAAAGGTATGCGCGAATGAAGGGAATGAAGGAAACGAAGGGAATGAAGGGAATGAAGGGAATGAAGAGAATGAGCGGAATAAATGAATGAAAGGTATGCGCGAATGAAGGGAATGAAGGAAACGAAGGGAATGAATGACTGAAGGAAATGAATGAATGAGGGTGATGAATGAATGAAGGGAATGAATGAATAAAGGGAATGAGGGGAGTGAATGAATGAAGGGAATGAGTGCATGAAAGGAATGAAAGGAATGAAGGGAATGAAGGGAACAAAAGGAATGAATGAGTGAAGGGACTGAATGTACGAAGGGAATGAATGAATGAAGGGAATGGCGAGAATGAGGGGAGAGAATGAATGACAGGAATGTGCGAATGAATGGGAATGTATGAATGAAGGGAACAAATGCATGAAGGGAATGAATGAATGAAGGGAATGCATGAACGAAGGGAATGTATGAATGAATGGATTGAAGAGAATGAGGGAATAAATGAATGAAAGGAATATACGAATGAATGGGAATGAATGAATGAAGGGAATGAATGAATGGAGGGAACGAATGAATGGGGGGAATGAATTAATGAAGGGAACGAATGAATGAAGGGAATGAATGAATGAAGGGAATGAAGAGAATGAGGGGAATGAATGAATGAAAGGAATGTACGAATGAATGGGAATGTATGAATGAAGGGAACAAATGCATGAAGGGAATGAATGAATGAAGGGAATGTATGAACGAAGGGAATGGATGAACGAATGGATTGAAGAGAATGAGGGAATAAATGAATGAAAGGAATATACGAATGAATGGGAATGAATGAATGAAGGGAATGAATGAATGGAGGGAACGAATGAATGGAGGGAATGAATTAATGAAGGGAACGAATGAATGAAGGGAATGAATGGATGAAGGTAATGAAGGGAATGAAGGGAATGAAGAGAATGAGGGGAATAAATGAATGAAAGGAATGTGCGAATGAATGGGAATGTATGAATGAAGGGAACGAATGAATGAAGGAAGGGAACGAATGCATGAAAGGAATGAATGAATGAAGGGAATGTATGTATGAAGGGAATGGATGAATGAAGGGAATGAAGAGAATAAGGGAATAAATGAATGAAAGGAATATACGAATGAATGGGAATGAATGAATGAAGGAAACGAATGAATAAAGGGAATGAATGAATGAAGGGAACGAATGAATGGAGGGAATGAATGAATGAAGAGAATGAATGAATGAGGGGAATGAATGAATGAAGGGAATGAATGAATGGAGCGAACGAATGAATGGAGGGAATGAATTAACGAAGGGAACGAATGAATGATGGGAATGAGTGAATGAAGGGAATGAATGAATGAAGGGAACGAATGAACGAAGGGAATGAATGATTGAAGGGAATGTAAGAATGAAGCGAATGAACGGATGATGGAAACGAATGAATGAAGGGAATGAGTGAATGAAGGGAATGAAGTGAATGAATGGAATGAAGAGAATGAGGGAAGAAATGAATGAAAGGAATATACGAATGAATGGGAATGAATGAATGAAGGGAATGAATGAATGGAGGGAACGAATGAATGGAGGGAATGAGTTCATGAAGGAAACGAATGAATAAAGGGAATGAATGAATGAAGGGAACGAATGAATGGACGGAATGAATGAAGGGAACGAATGAATGAAGGGAATGAGTGAATGAAGGGAATGAAGTGAATGAATGGAATGAAGAGAATGAGGGAAGAAATGAATGAAAGGAATATACGAATGAACGGGAATGAATGAATGAAGGGAATGTATGAACGAAGGGAACGGATGAATGAATGGATTGAAGAGAATGAGGGAATAAATGAATGAAAGGAATATACGAATGAATGGGAATGAATGAATGAAGGGAACGAATGAATGGAGGGAATGAATGAAGGGGATGAATGAATGAAGAGAATGAATGAATGAGGGGAATGAATGTATGAAGGGAATGAATGATTGAAGGGAATGTAAGAAAGAAGCGAATGAAAGGATGAAGGAAACGAAT
This sequence comes from Megachile leachella, assembly GCA_963576845.1. Lineage (NCBI taxonomy): Eukaryota > Metazoa > Arthropoda > Insecta > Hymenoptera > Megachilidae > Megachile > Megachile leachella. The sequence goes on along the minus strand of OY756250.1, from coordinate 26,348,055 downwards.
GAATGAAGGGAATGAATGAATGAAGGGAATGAATGAATGAAGGGAATGAATGAATGAAGGGAATGAAGAGAATGAGGGAATAAATGAATGAAAGGAATGTACGAATGAATGGGAATGTATGAATGAAGGGAACAAATGCATGAAGGGAATGAATGAATGAAGGGAATGTATGAACGAAGGGAATGAGTGAATGAATGGATTGAAGAGAATGAGGGAATAAATGAATGAAAGGAATATACGAATGAATGGGAATGAATGAATGAAGGGAATGAATGAATGGAGGGAACGAATGAATGGAGGGAATGAATTAATGAAGGGAACGAATGAATGAAGGGAATGAATGGATGAAGGTAATGAAGGGAATGAAGGGAATGAAGAGAATGAGGGGAATAAATGAATGAAAGGAATGTGCGAATGAATGGGAATGTATGAATGAAGGGAACGAATGAATGAAGGAAGGGAACGAATGCATGAAAGGAATGAATGAATGAAGGGAATGTATGTATGAAGGGAATGGATGAATGAAGGGAATGAAGAGAATAAGGGAATAAATGAATGAAAGGAATATACGAATGAATGGGAATGAATGAATGAAGGAAACGAATGAATAAAGGGAATGAATGAATGAAGGGAACGAATGAATGGAGGGAATGAATGAATGAAGAGAATGAATGAATGAGGGGAATGAATGAATGAAGGGAATGAATGAATGGAGCGAACGAATGAATGGAGGGAATGAATTAACGAAGGGAACGAATGAATGATGGGAATGAGTGAATGAAGGGAATCAATGAATGAAGGGAACGAATGAACGAAGGGAATGAATGATTGAAGGGAATGTAAGAATGAAGCGAATGAACGGATGATGGAAACGAATGAATGAAGGGAATGAGTGAATGAAGGGAATGAAGGGAATGAAGGGAATGAAGAGAATGAGGGGCATAAATGAATGAAAGGAATGTGCGAATGAATGGGAATGTATGAACGAAGGGAACGAATGAAGGTAACGAATGCATGAAAGGAATGAATGAATGAAGGAAATGTATGTATGAAGGGAATGGATGAATGAAGGGAATGAAGAGAATGAGGGAATAAATGAATGAAATGAATATACGAATGAATGGGAATGAATGAATGAAGGGAATGAATGATTGAAGGGATTGTAAGAAAGAAGCGAATGAACGGATGAAGGAAACGAATGAATGAAGGGACTGAATGAATGAAGCGAATTAATTAATGGAGGAAATGAATGAATGAAGGGAATGAATGAATGAAGGGAACGAATGAACGAAGGGGATGAATGAACGAAGGGAATGAATGATTGAAGGGAATGTAATAATGAGGGGAATGTATAAATGATTTGTGTGGATGAAGGGAATGAATGAACGAAGGGAATGAATGATTGAAGGGAATGTAAGAATGAAGCGAATGAACGGATGAAGGAAACGAATGAATGAAGGGAATGAGTGAATGAAGGGAATGAAGGGAATGAAGAGAATGAGGAGAATGAGGGGAATAAATGAATGAAAGGTATGTGCGAATGAAGGGAATGAAGGAAAAGAAGGGAATGAATGAATGTAGGAAATGAGTGAATGAGGGGGATGAATGAATGAAGGGAATGAATTAAATAAAGGGAATGAGGGGAGTGAATGAATGAAGGGAATGAGTGCATGAAAGGAATGAAAGGAATGAAAGGAATGAAGGGAATGAAGGGAACGAAAGGAATGAATGAGTGAGGGGACTGAATGTACAAAGGGAATGAATGAATGAAGGGAATGGCGAGAATGAGGGGGAGAATGAATGACAGGAATGCACGAATGAATGGGAATGTATGAATGAAGGGAACGAATGAATGGCGGGAATGAATTCATGAAGGGAACGAATGAATGAAGGGAATGAATGAATGAAGGGAATGAAGAGAATGAGGGGAATAAATGAATGAAAGAAATGTGCGAATGAATGGGAATGTATGAATGAAGGGAACGAATGCATGAAGGGAATGAATGAATGAAGGGAATGAAGGGAATGAAGGGAATGAAGGGAATGAATGAATGAATGAATGAAGGGAATGAAGGGAATGAAGGGAATGAAGAGAATGAGCGGAATAAATGAATGAAAGGTATGCGCGAATGAAGGGAATGAAGGAAACGAAGGGAATGAAGGGAATGAAGGGAATGAAGAGAATGAGCGGAATAAATGAATGAAAGGTATGCGCGAATGAAGGGAATGAAGGAAACGAAGGGAATGAATGACTGAAGGAAATGAATGAATGAGGGGGATGAATGAATGAAGGGAATGAATGAATAAAGGGAATGAGGGGAGTGAATGAATGAAGGGAATGAGTGCATGAAAGGAATGAAAGGAATGAAGGGAATGAAGGGAACAAAAGGAATGAATGAGTGAAGGGACTGAATGTACGAAGGGAATGAATGAATGAAGGGAATGGCGAGAATGAGGGGAGAGAATGAATGACAGGAATGTGCGAATGAATGGGAATGTATGAATGAAGGGAACGAATGAATGAATGAAGGGAACGAATGCATGAAAGGAATGAATGAATGAAGGGAATGTATGAATGAAGGGAATGAAGAGAATGAGGGAATAAATGAATGAAAGGAATATACGAATGAATGGGAATGAATGAATGAAGGGAACGAATGAATGAAGGGAATGAATGAATGAAGGGAATGAAGAGAATGAGGGGAATATATGAATGCAAGGAATGTACGAATGAATGGGAATGTATGAATGAAGGGAACAAATGCATGAAGGGAATGAATGAATGAAGGGAATGCATGAACGAAGGGAATGTATTAATGAATGGATTGAAGAGAATGAGGGAATAAATGAATGAAAGGAATATACGAATGAATGGGAATGAATGAATGAAGGGAATGAATGAATGGAGGGAACGAATGAATGGGGGGAATGAATTAATGAAGGGAACGAATGAATGAAGGGAATGAATGAATGAAGGGAATGAAGAGAATGAGGGGAATGAATGAATGAAAGGAATGTACGAATGAATGGGAATGTATGAATGAAGGGAACAAATGCATGAAGGGAATGAATGAATGAAGGGAATGTATGAACGAAGGGAATGAATGAATGAATGGATTGAAGAGAATGAGGGAATAAATGAATGAAAGGAATGTACGAATGAATGGGAATGTATGAATGAAGGGAACAAATGCATGAAGGGAATGAATGAATGAAGGGAATGTATGAACGAAGGGAATGAGTGAATGAATGGATTGAAGAGAATGAGGGAATAAATGAATGAAAGGAATATACGAATGAATGGGAATGAATGAATGAAGGGAATGAATGAATGGAGGGAACGAATGAATGGAGGGAATGAATTCATGAAGGGAACGAATGAATGAAGGGAATGAATGAATGAAGGGAATGAAGAGAATGAGGGGAATAAATGAATGAAAGGAATGTACGAATGAATGGGAATGTATGAATGAAGGGAACAAATGCATGAAGGGAATGAATGAATGAAGGGAATGTATGAACGAAGGGAATGGATGAATGAATGGATTGAAGAGAATGAGGGAATAAATGAATGAAAGGAATATACGAATGAATGGGAATGAATGAATGAAGGGAATGAATGAATGGAGGGAACGAATGAATGGAGGGAATGAATTAATGAAGGGAACGAATGAATGAAGGGAATGAATGGATGAAGGTAATGAAGGGAATGAAGGGAATGAAGAGAATGAGGGGAATAAATGAATGAAAGGAATGTGCGAATGAATGGGAATGTATGAATGAAGGGAACGAATGAATGAAGGAAGGGAACGAATGCATGAAAGGAATGAATGAATGAAGGGAATGTATGTATGAAGGGAATGGATGAATGAAGGGAATGAAGAGAATAAGGGAATAAATGAATGAAAGGAATATACGAATGAATGGGAATGAATGAATGAAGGAAACGAATGAATAAAGGGAATGAATGAATGAATGAAGGGAACGAATGAATGGAGGGAATGAATGAATGAAGAGAATGAATGAATGAGGGGAATGAATGAATGAAGGGAATGAATGAATGGAGCGAACGAATGAATGGAGGGAATGAATTAACGAAGGGAACGAATGAATGATGGGAATGAGTGAATGAAGGGAATGAATGAATGAAGGGAACGAATGAACGAAGGGAATGAATGATTGAAGGGAATGTAAGAATGAAGCGAATGAACGGATGATGGAAACGAATGAATGAAGGGAATGAGTGAATGAAGGGAATGAAGTGAATGAATGGAATGAAGAGAATGAGGGAAGAAATGAATGAAAGGAATATACGAATGAATGGGAATGAATGAATGAAGGGAATGAATGAATGGAGGGAACGAATGAATGGAGGGAATGAGTTCATGAAGGAAACGAATGAATAAAGGGAATGAATGAATGAAGGGAACGAATGAATGGACGGAATGAATGAAGGGAACGAATGAATGAAGAGAATGAATGAATGAGGGGAATGAATGAATGAAGGGAATGAATGAATGGAGCGAACGAATGAATGGAGGGAATGAATTAATGAAGGGAACGAATGAATGATGGGAATGAGTGAATGAAGGGAAAGAATGAATGAAGGGAACGAATGAACGAAGGGAATGAATGATTGAAGGGAATGTAAGAATGAAGCGAATGAACGGATGAAGGAAGCGCATGAATGAAGGGAATGAGTGAATGAAGGGAATGAAGTGAATGAATGGAATGAAGAGAATGAGGGAAGAAATGAATGAAAGGAATATACGAATGAACGGGAATGAATGAATGAAGGGAATGTATGAACGAAGGGAACGGATGAATGAATGGATTGAAGAGAATGAGGGAAGAAATGAATGAAAGGAATATACGAATGAATGGGAATGAATGAATGAGGGGAATGAATGAATGGAGGGAACGAATGAATGGAGGGAATGAGTTCATGAAGGAAACGAATGAATAAAGGGAATGAATGAATGAAGGGAACGAATGAATGGACGGAATGAATGAAGGGAACGAATGAACGAAGGGGATGAATGAACGAAGGGAATGAATGATTGAAGGGAATGTAATAATGAAGGGAATGTATAGATGATTTGAGTGGATGAAGGGAATGAATGAACGAAGGGAATGAATGATTGAAGGGAATGTAAGAATGAAGCGAATGAACGGATGAAGGAAACGAATGAATGAAGGGAATGAATGAATGAAGGGAATGAAGGGAATGAAGGGAATGAAGAGAATGAGGGGCATAAATGAATGAAAGGAATGTGCGAATGAATGGGAATGTATGAACGAAGGGAACGAATGAAGGTAACGAATGCATGAAAGGAATGAATGAATGAAGGGAATGTATGTATGAAGGGAATGGATGAATGAAGGGAATGAAGAGAATGAGGGAATAAATGAATGAAATGAATATACGAATGAATGGGAATGAATGAATGAAGGGAATGAATGATTGAAGGGATTGTAAGAAAGAAGCGAATGAACGGATGAAGGAAACGAATGAATGAAGGGACTGAATGAATGAAGCGAATTAATGAATGGAGGAAATGAATGAATGAAGGGAATGAATGAATGAAGGGAACGAATGAACGAAGGGGATGAATGAACGAAGGGAACGAATGAATGATGGGAATGAGTGAATGAAGGGAAAGAATGAATGAAGGGAACGAATGAACGAAGGGAATGAATGATTGAAGGGAATGTAAGAATGAAGCGAATGAACGGATGAAGGAAGCGCATGAATGAAGGGAATGAGTGAATGAAGGGAATGAAGTGAATGAATGGAATGAAGAGAATGAGGGAAGAAATGAATGAAAGGAATATACGAATGAACGGGAATGAATGAATGAAGGGAATGTATGAACGAAGGGAACGGATGAATGAATGGATTGAAGAGAATGAGGGAAGAAATGAATGAAAGGAATATACGAATGAATGGGAATGAATGAATGAGGGGAATGAATGAATGGAGGGGACGAATGAATGGAGGGAATGAGTTCATGAAGGAAACGAATGAATAAAGGGAATGAATGAATGAAGGGAACGAATGAATGGACGGAATGAATGAAGGGAACGAATGAACGAAGGGGATGAATGAACGAAGGGAATGAATGATTGAAGGGAATGTAATAATGAAGGGAATGTATAGATGATTTGAGTGGATGAAGGGAATGAATGAACGAAGGGAATGAATGATTGAAGGGAATGTAAGAATGAAGCGAATGAACGGATGAAGGAAACGAATGAATGAAGGGAATGAATGAATGAAGGGAATGAAGGGAATGAAGGGAATGAAGAGAATGAGGGGCATAAATGAATGAAAGGAATGTGCGAATGAATGGGAATGTATGAACGAAGGGAACGAATGAAGGTAACGAATGCATGAAAGGAATGAATGAATGAAGGGAATGTATGTATGAAGGGAATGGATGAATGAAGGGAATGAAGAGAATGAGGGAATAAATGAATGAAATGAATATACGAATGAATGGGAATGAATGAATGAAGGGAATGAATGATTGAAGGGATTGTAAGAAAGAAGCGAATGAACGGATGAAGGAAACGAATGAATGAAGGGACTGAATGAATGAAGCGAATTAATGAATGGAGGAAATGAATGAATGAAGGGAATGAATGAATGAAGGGAACGAATGAACGAAGGGGATGAATGAACGAAGGGAATGAATGATTGAAGGGAATGTAATAATGAAGTGAATGTATAAATGATTTGTGTGGATGAAGGGAATGAATGAACGAAGGGAATGAATGATTGAAGGGAATGTAAGAATGAAGCGAATGAACGGATGAAGGAAACGAATGAATGAAGGGAATGAGTGAATGAAGGGAATGAAGGGAATGAAGAGAATGAGGAGAATGAGGGGAATAAATGAATGAAAGGTATGTGCGAATGAAGGGAATGAAGGAAAAGAAGGGAATGAATGAATGAAGGAAATGAGTGAATGAGGGGGATGAATGAATGAAGGGAATGAATTAATTAAAGGGAATGAGGGGAGTGAATGAATGAAGGGAATGAGTGCATGAAAGGAATGAAAGGAATGAAAGGAATGAAGGGAATGAAGGGAACGAAAGGAATGAATGAGTGAGGGGACTGAATGTACAAAGGGAATGAATGAATGAAGGGAATGGCGAGAATGAGGGGAAGAATGAATGACAGGAATGCACGAATGAATGGGAATGTATGAATGAAGGGAACGAATGAATGAAGGGAATGAATGAATGAAGGGAATGAAGAGAATGAGGGGAATAAATGAATGAAACGAATGTACGAATGAATAGGAATGTATGAATGAAGGGAACGAATGAATGGAGGGAATGGATGAATGAATGAGTGAAGGTAATGTATGAATGGAGGGAATGAATAAATGAAGGGAATGAATTGAATGAAAGGAATGAGGGGAATGAATGAATGATGGGAATGAGTGAATGAAGGGAATGAATGAATGAAGGGAACGAATGAACGAAGGGAATGAATGATTGAAGTGAATGTAAAAAGGCGAATGAACGGATGAAGGAAACGAATGAATGAAGGGAATGAATGGATGAAGGTAATGAAGGGAATGAAGGGAATGAAGAGAATGAGGGGAATAAATGAATGAAAGGAATGTATGAATGAAGGGAACGAATGAATGAATGAAGGGAACAAATGCATGAAGGGAATGAATGAATGAAGGGAATGTATGAACGAAGGGAACGGATGAATGAATGGAATGAAGAGAATGAGGGAATAAATGAATGAAAGGAATATGCGAATGAATGGGAATGAATGAATGAAGGGAATGAATGAATGGAGGGAACGAATGAATGGAGGGAATGAATTCATGAAGGGAACGAATGAATGAAGGGAATGAATGAATGAAGGGAATGAAGAGAATGAGGGGAATAAATGAATGAAAGGAATGTACGAATGAATAGGAATGTATGAATGAAGGGAACGAATGAATGGAGGGAATGGATGAATGAATGAGTGAAGGTAATGTATGAATGGAGGGAATGAATAAATGAAGGGAATGAATTGAATGAAAGGAATGAGGGGAATGAATGAATGATGGGAATGAGTGAATGAAGGGAATGAATGAATGAAGGGAACGAATGAACGAAGGGGATGAATGAACGAAGGGAATGAATGATTGAAGGGAATGTAATAATGAAGGGAATGTATAAATGATTTGAGTGGATGAAGGGAATGAATGAACGAAGGGAATGAATGATTGAAGGGAATGTAAGAATGAAGCGAATGAACGGATGAAGGAAACGAATGAATGAAGGGAATGAGTGAATGAAGGGAATGAAGTGAATGAAGGGAATGAAGAGAATGAGGGGTATAAATGAATGAAAGGAATGTGCGAATGAATGGGAATGTATGAATGAAGGGAACGAATGAATGAATGAATGGAACGAATGCATGAAAGGAATGAATGAATGGAGGGAATGTATGTATGAAGTGAATGGATGAATGAAAGGAATGAAGAGAATGAGGGAATAAATGAATGAAAGGAATATACGAATGAATGGGAATGAATGAATGAAGGAAACGAATGAATAAAGGGAATGAATGAATGAAGGGAACGCATGAATGGAGGGAATGAATGAAGGGAACGAATGAATGAAGAGAATGAATGAATGAGGGGAATGAATGAATGAAGGGAATGAATGAATGGAGCGAACGAATGAATGGAGGGAATGAATTAATGAAGGGAACGAACGAATGAAGAGAATGAATGAATGATGGGAATGAGTGAATGAAGGGAATGAATGAATGGAGGGAACGAATGAACGAAGGGAATGAATGATTGAAGTGAATGTAAAAAGGCGAATGAACGGATGAAGGAAACGAATGAATGAAGGGAATGAATGGATGAAGGTAATGAAGGGAATGAAGGGAATGAAGAGAATGAGGGGCATAAATGAATGAAAGGAATGTGCGAATGAATGGGAATGTATGAACGAAGGGAACGAATGAAGGTAACGAATGCATGAAAGGAATGAATGAATGAAGGGAATGTATGTATGAAGGGAATGGATGAATGAAGGGAATGAAGAGAATGAGGGAATAAATGAATGAAATGAATATACGAATGAATGGGAATGAATGAATGAAGGGAATGAATGATTGAAGGGATTGTAAGAAAGAAGCGAATGAACGGATGAAGGAAACGAATGAATGAAGGGACTGAATGAATGAAGCGAATTAATGAATGGAGGAAATGAATGAATGAAGGGAATGAATGAATGAAGGGAACGAATGAACGAAGGGGATGAATGAACGAAGGGAATGAATGATTGAAGGGAATGTAATAATGAAGGGAATGTATAAATGATTTGTGTGGATGAAGGGAATGAATGAACGAAGGGAATGAATGATTGAAGGGAATGTAAGAATGAAGCGAATGAACGGATGAAGGAAACGAATGAATGAAGGGAATGAGTGAATGAAGGGAATGAAGGGAATGAAGAGAATGAGGAGAATGAGGGGAATAAATGAATGATAGGTATGTGCGAATGAAGGGAATGAAGGAAAAGAAGGGAATGAATGAATGTAGGAAATGAGTGAATGAGGGGGATGAATGAATGAAGGGAATGAATTAATTAAAGGGAATGAGGGGAGTGAATGAATGAAGGGAATGAGTGCATGAAAGGAATGAAAGGAATGAAAGGAATGAAGGGAATGAAGGGAACGAAAGGAATGAATGAGTGAGGGGACTGAATGTACAAAGGGAATGAATGAATGAAGGGAATGGCGAGAATGAGGGGGAGAATGAATGACAGGAATGCACGAATGAATGGGAATGTATGAATGAAGGGAACGAATGAATGGCGGGAATGAATTCATGAAGGGAACGAATGAATGAAGGGAATGAATGAATGAAGGGAATGAAGAGAATGAGGGGAATAAATGAATGAAAGAAATGTGCGAATGAATGGGAATGTATGAATGAAGGGAACGAATGCATGAAGGGAATGAATGAATGAAGGGAATGAAGGGAATGAGGGGAATGAAGAGAATGAGCGGAATAAATGAATGAAAGGTATGCGCGAATGAAGGGAATGAAGGAAACGAAGGGAATGAAGGGAATGAAGGGAATGAAGAGAATGAGCGGAATAAATGAATGAAAGGTATGCGCGAATGAAGGGAATGAAGGAAACGAAGGGAATGAATGAATGAAGGGAATGGCGAGAATGAGGGGAGAGAATGAATGACAGGAATGTGCGAATGAATGGGAATGTATGAATGAAGGGAACGAATGAATGAATGAAGGGAACGAATGCATGAAAGGAATGAATGAATGAAGGGAATGTATGAATGAAGGGAATGAAGAGAATGAGGGAATAAATGAATGAAAGGAATATACGAATGAATGGGAATGAATGAATGAAGGGAACGAATGAATGAAGGGAATGAATGAATGAAGGGAATGAAGAGAATGAGGGGAATAAATGAATGCAAGGAATGTACGAATGAATGGGAATGTATGAATGAAGGGAACAAATGCATGAAGGGAATGAATGAATGAAGGGAATGCATGAACGAAGGGAATGTATGAATGAATGGATTGAAGAGAATGAGGGAATAAATGAATGAAAGGAATATACGAATGAATGGGAATGAATGAATGAAGGGAATGAATGAATGGAGGGAACGAATGAATGGGGGGAATGAATTAATGAAGGGAACGAATGAATGAAGGGAATGAATGAATGAAGGGAATGAAGAGAATGAGGGGAATGAATGAATGAAAGGAATGTACGAATGAATGGGAATGTATGAATGAAGGGAACAAATGCATGAAGGGAATGAATGAATGAATGGATTGAAGAGAATGAGGGAATAAATGAATGAAAGGAATGTACGAATGAATGGGAATGTATGAATGAAGGGAACAAATGCATGAAGGGAATGAATGAATGAAGGGAATGTATGAACGAAGGGAATGAGTGAATGAATGGATTGAAGAGAATGAGGGAATAAATGAATGAAAGGAATATACGAATGAATGGGAATGAATGAATGAAGGGAATGAATGAATGGAGGGAACGAATGAATGGAGGGAATGAATTCATGAAGGGAACGAATGAATGAAGGGAATGAATGAATGAAGGGAATGAAGAGAATGAGGGGAATAAATGAATGAAAGGAATGTACGAATGAATGGGAATGTATGAATGAAGGGAACAAATGCATGAAGGGAATGAATGAATGAAGGGAATGTATGAACGAAGGGAATGGATGAATGAATGGATTGAAGAGAATGAGGGAATAAATGAATGAAAGGAATATACGAATGAATGGGAATGAATGAATGAAGGGAATGAATGAATGGAGGGAACGAATGAATGGAGGGAATGAATTAATGAAGGGAACGAATGAATGAAGGGAATGAATGGATGAAGGTAATGAAGGGAATGAAGGGAATGAAGAGAATGAGGGGAATAAATGAATGAAAGGAATGTGCGAATGAATGGGAATGTATGAATGAAGGGAACGAATGAATGAAGGAAGGGAACGAATGCATGAAAGGAATGAATGAATGAAGGGAATGTATGTATGAAGGGAATGGATGAATGAAGGGAATGAAGAGAATAAGGGAATAAATGAATGAAAGGAATATACGAATGAATGGGAATGAATGAATGAAGGAAACGAATGAATAAAGGGAATGAATGAATGAAGGGAACGAATGAATGGAGGGAATGAATGAATGAAGAGAATGAATGAATGAGGGGAATGAATGAATGAAGGGAATGAATGAATGGAGCGAACGAATGAATGGAGGGAATGAATTAACGAAGGGAACGAATGAATGATGGGAATGAGTGAATGAAGGGAATGAATGAGTGAAGGGAACGAATGAACGAAGGGAATGAATGATTGAAGGGAATGTAAGAATGAAGCGAATGAACGGATGATGGAAACGAATGAATGAAGGGAATGAGTGAATGAAGGGAATGAAGTGAATGAATGGAATGAAGAGAATGAGGGAAGAAATGAATGAAAGGAATATACGAATGAATGGGAATGAATGAATGAAGGGAATGAATGAATGGAGGGAACGAATGAATGGAGGGAATGAGTTCATGAAGGAAACGAATGAATAAAGGGAATGAATGAATGAAGGGAACGAATGAATGGACGGAATGAATGAAGGGAACGAATGAATGAAGAGAATGAATGAATGAGGGGAATGAATGAATGAAGGGAATGAATGAATGGAGCGAACGAATGAATGGAGGGAATGAATTAATGAAGGGAACGAATGAATGATGGGAATGAGTGAATGAAGGGAAAGAATGAATGAAGGGAACGAATGAACGAAGGGAATGAATGATTGAAGGGAATGTAAGAATGAAGCGAATGAACGGATGAAGGAAACGAATGAATGAAGGGAATGAGTGAATGAAGGGAATGAAGTGAATGAATGGAATGAAGAGAATGAGGGAAGAAATGAATGAAAGGAATATACGAATGAATGGGAATGAATGAATGAAGGGAATGTATGAACGAAGGGAACGGATGAATGAATGGATTGAAGAGAATGAGGGAATAAATGAATGAAAGGAATATACGAATGAATGGGAATGAATGAATGAAGGGAACGAATGAATGGATGGAATGAATGGATGAAGGGAACGAATGAATGGAGGGAATGAATGGATGAAGGTAATTAAGGGAATGAAGGGAATGAAGAGAATGAGGGGAATAAATGAATGAAAGGTATGCGCGAATGAAGGGAATGAAGGAAACGAAGGGAATGAAGGGAATGAAGGGAATGAAGAGAATGAGCGGAATAAATGAATGAAAGGTATGCGCGAATGAAGGGAATGAAGGAAACGAAGGGAATGAATGACTGAAGGAAATGAATGAATGAGGGGGATGAATGAATGAAGGGAATGAATGAATAAAGGGAATGAGGGGAGTGAATGAATGAAGGGAATGAGTGCATGAAAGGAATGAAAGGAATGAAGGGAATGAAGGGAACAAAAGGAATGAATGAGTGAAGGGACTGAATGTGCGAAGGGAATGAATGAATGAAGGGAATGGCGAGAATGAGGGGAGAGAATGAATGACAGGAATGTGCGAATGAATGGGAATGTATGAATGAAGGGAACGAATGAATGAATGAAGGGAACGAATGCATGAAAGGAATGAATGAATGAAGGGAATGTATGAATGAAGGGAATGAAGAGAATGAGGGAATAAATGAATGAAAGGAATATACGAATGAATGGGAATGAATGAATGAAGGGAACGAATGAATGAAGGGAATGAATGAATGAAGGGAATGAAGAGAATGAGGGGAATAAATGAATGCAAGGAATGTACGAATGAATGGGAATGTATGAATGAAGGGAACAAATGCATGAAGGGAATGAATGAATGAAGGGAATGCATGAACGAAGGGAATGTATGAATGAATGGATTGAAGAGAATGAGGGAATAAATGAATGAAAGGAATATACGAATGAATGGGAATGAATGAATGAAGGGAATGAATGAATGGAGGGAACGAATGAATGGGGGGAATGAATTAATGAAGGGAACGAATGAATGAAGGGAATGAATGAATGAAGGGAATGAAGAGAATGAGGGGAATGAATGAATGAAAGGAATGTACGAATGAATGGGAATGTATGAATGAAGGGAACAAATGCATGAAGGGAATGAATGAATGAAGGGAATGTATGAACGAAGGGAATGAATGAATGAATGGATTGAAGAGAATGAGGGAATAAATGAATGAAAGGAATGTACGAATGAATGGGAATGTATGAATGAAGGGAACAAATGCATGAAGGGAATGAATGAATGAAGGGAATGTATGAACGAAGGGAATGAGTGAATGAATGGATTGAAGAGAATGAGGGAATAAATGAATGAAAGGAATATACGAATGAATGGGAATGAATGAATGAAGGGAATGAATGAATGGAGGGAACGAATGAATGGAGGGAATGAATTCATGAAGGGAACGAATGAATGAAGGGAATGAATGAATGAAGGGAATGAAGAGAATGAGGGGAATAAATGAATGAAAGGAATGTACGAATGAATGGGAATGTATGAATGAAGGGAACAAATGCATGAAGGGAATGAATGAATGAAGGGAATGTATGAACGAAGGGAATGGATGAATGAATGGATTGAAGAGAATGAGGGAATAAATGAATGAAAGGAATATACGAATGAATGGGAATGAATGAATGAAGGGAATGAATGAATGGAGGGAACGAATGAATGGAGGGAATGAATTAATGAAGGGAACGAATGAATGAAGGGAATGAATGGATGAAGGTAATGAAGGGAATGAAGGGAATGAAGAGAATGAGGGGAATAAATGAATGAAAGGAATGTGCGAATGAATGGGAATGTATGAATGAAGGGAACGAATGAATGAAGGAAGGGAACGAATGCATGAAAGGAATGAATGAATGAAGGGAATGTATGTATGAAGGGAATGGATGAATGAAGGGAATGAAGAGAATAAGGGAATAAATGAATGAAAGGAATATCGAATGAATGGGAATGAATGAATGAAGGAAACGAATGAATAAAGGGAATGAATGAATGAATGAAGGGAACGAATGAATGGAGGGAATGAATGAATGAAGAGAATGAATGAATGAGGGGAATGAATGAATGAAGGGAATGAATGAATGGAGCGAACGAATGAATGGAGGGAATGAATTAACGAAGGGAACGAATGAATGATGGGAATGAGTGAATGAAGGGAATGAATGAATGAAGGGAACGAATGAACGAAGGGAATGAATGATTGAAGGGAATGTAAGAATGAAGCGAATGAACGGATGATGGAAACGAATGAATGAAGGGAATGAGTGAATGAAGGGAATGAAGTGAATGAATGGAATGAAGAGAATGAGGGAAGAAATGAATGAAAGGAATATACGAATGAATGGGAATGAATGAATGAAGGGAATGAATGAATGGAGGGAACGAATGAATGGAGGGAATGAGTTCATGAAGGAAACGAATGAATAAAGGGAATGAATGAATGAAGGGAACGAATGAATGGACGGAATGAATGAAGGGAACGAATGAATGAAGAGAATGAATGAATGAGGGGAATGAATGAATGAAGGGAATGAATGAATGGAGCGAACGAATGAATGGAGGGAATGAATTAATGAAGGGAACGAATGAATGATGGGAATGAGTGAATGAAGGGAAAGAATGAATGAAGGGAACGAATGAACGAAGGGAATGAATGATTGAAGGGAATGTAAGAATGAAGCGAATGAACGGATGAAGGAAGCGCATGAATGAAGGGAATGAGTGAATGAAGGGAATGAAGTGAATGAATGGAATGAAGAGAATGAGGGAAGAAATGAATGAAAGGAATATACGAATGAACGGGAATGAATGAATGAAGGGAATGTATGAACGAAGGGAACGGATGAATGAATGGATTGAAGAGAATGAGGGAAGAAATGAATGAAAGGAATATACGAATGAATGGGAATGAATGAATGAAGGGAATGAATGAATGGAGGGAACGAATGAATGGAGGGAATGAGTTCATGAAGGAAACGAATGAATAAAGGGAATGAATGAATGAAGGGAACGAATGAATGGACGGAATGAATGAAGGGAACGAATGAACGAAGGGGATGAATGAACGAAGGGAATGAATGATTGAAGGGAATGTAATAATGAAGGGAATGTATAGATGATTTGAGTGGATGAAGGGAATGAATGAACGAAGGGAATGAATGATTGAAGGGAATGTAAGAATGAAGCGAATGAACGGATGAAGGAAACGAATGAATGAAGGGAATGAATGAATGAAGGGAATGAAGGGAATGAAGGGAATGAAGAGAATGAGGGGCATAAATGAATGAAAGGAATGTGCGAATGAATGGGAATGTATGAACGAAGGGAACGAATGAAGGTAACGAATGCATGAAAGGAATGAATGAATGAAGGGAATGTATGTATGAAGGGAATGGATGAATGAAGGGAATGAAGAGAATGAGGGAATAAATGAATGAAATGAATATACGAATGAATGGGAATGAATGAATGAAGGGAATGAATGATTGAAGGGATTGTAAGAAAGAAGCGAATGAACGGATGAAGGAAACGAATGAATGAAGGGACTGAATGAATGAAGCGAATTAATGAATGGAGGAAATGAATGAATGAAGGGAATGAATGAATGAAGGGAACGAATGAACGAAGGGGATGAATGAACGAAGGGAATGAATGATTGAAGGGAATGTAATAATGAAGTGAATGTATAAATGATTTGTGTGGATGAAGGGAATGAATGAACGAAGGGAATGAATGATTGAAGGGAATGTAAGAATGAAGCGAATGAACGGATGAAGGAAACGAATGAATGAAGGGAATGAGTGAATGAAGGGAATGAAGGGAATGAAGAGAATGAGGAGAATGAGGGGAATAAATGAATGAAAGGTATGTGCGAATGAAGGGAATGAAGGAAAAGAAGGGAATGAATGAATGAAGGAAATGAGTGAATGAGGGGGATGAATGAATGAAGGGAATGAATTAATTAAAGGGAATGAGGGGAGTGAATGAATGAAGGGAATGAGTGCATGAAAGGAATGAAAGGAATGAAAGGAATGAAGGGAATGAAGGGAACGAAAGGAATGAATGAGTGAGGGGACTGAATGTACAAAGGGAATGAATGAATGAAGGGAATGGCGAGAATGAGGGGAAGAATGAATGACAGGAATGCACGAATGAATGGGAATGTATGAATGAAGGGAACGAATGAATGAAGGGAATGAATGAATGAAGGGAATGAAGAGAATGAGGGGAATAAATGAATGAAACGAATGTACGAATGAATAGGAATGTATGAATGAAGGGAACGAATGAATGGAGGGAATGGATGAATGAATGAGTGAAGGTAATGTATGAATGGAGGGAATGAATAAATGAAGGGAATGAATTGAATGAAAGGAATGAGGGGAATGAATGAATGATGGGAATGAGTGAATGAAGGGAATGAATGAATGAAGGGAACGAATGAACGAAGGGAATGAATGATTGAAGTGAATGTAAAAAGGCGAATGAACGGATGAAGGAAACGAATGAATGAAGGGAATGAATGGATGAAGGTAATGAAGGGAATGAAGGGAATGAAGAGAATGAGGGGAATAAATGAATGAAAGGAATGTATGAATGAAGGGAACGAATGAATGAATGAAGGGAACAAATGCATGAAGGGAATGAATGAATGAAGGGAATGTATGAACGAAGGGAACGCATGAATGAATGGAATGAAGAGAATGAGGGAATAAATGAATGAAAGGAATATACGAATGAATGGGAATGAATGAATGAAGGGAATGAATGAATGGAGGGAACGAATGAATGGAGGGAATGAATTCATGAAGGGAACGAATGAATGAAGGGAATGAATGAATGAAGGGAATGAAGAGAATGAGGGGAATAAATGAATGAAAGGAATGTACGAATGAATAGGAATGTATGAATGAAGGGAACGAATGAATGGAGGGAATGGATGAATGAATGAGTGAAGGTAATGTATGAATGGAGGGAATGAATAAATGAAGGGAATGAATTGAATGAAAGGAATGAGGGGAATGAATGAATGATGGGAATGAGTGAATGAAGGGAATGAATGAATGAAGGGAACGAATGAACGAAGGGGATGAATGAACGAAGGGAATGAATGATTGAAGGGAATGTAATAATGAAGGGAATGTATAAATGATTTGAGTGGATGAAGGGAATGAATGAACGAAGGGAATGAATGATTGAAGGGAATGTAAGAATGAAGCGAATGAACGGATGAAGGAAACGAATGAATGAAGGGAATGAGTGAATGAAGGGAATGAAGTGAATGAAGGGAATGAAGAGAATGAGGGGTATAAATGAATGAAAGGAATGTGCGAATGAATGGGAATGTATGAATGAAGGGAACGAATGAATGAATGAATGGAACGAATGCATGAAAGGAATGAATGAATGGAGGGAATGTATGTATGAAGTGAATGGATGAATGAAAGGAATGAAGAGAATGAGGGAATAAATGAATGAAAGGAATATACGAATGAATGGGAATGAATGAATGAAGGAAACGAATGAATAAAGGGAATGAATGAATGAAGGGAACGCATGAATGGAGGGAATGAATGAAGGGAACGAATGAATGAAGAGAATGAATGAATGAGGGGAATGAATGAATGAAGGGAATGAATGAATGGAGCGAACGAATGAATGGAGGGAATGAATTAATGAAGGGAACGAACGAATGAAGAGAATGAATGAATGATGGGAATGAGTGAATGAAGGGAATGAATGAATGGAGGGAACGAATGAACGAAGGGAATGAATGATTGAAGTGAATGTAAAAAGGCGAATGAACGGATGAAGGAAACGAATGAATGAAGGGAATGAATGGATGAAGGTAATGAAGGGAATGAAGGGAATGAAGAGAATGAGGGGCATAAATGAATGAAAGGAATGTGCGAATGAATGGGAATGTATGAACGAAGGGAACGAATGAAGGTAACGAATGCATGAAAGGAATGAATGAATGAAGGGAATGTATGTATGAAGGGAATGGATGAATGAAGGGAATGAAGAGAATGAGGGAATAAATGAATGAAATGAATATACGAATGAATGGGAATGAATGAATGAAGGGAATGAATGATTGAAGGGATTGTAAGAAAGAAGCGAATGAACGGATGAAGGAAACGAATGAATGAAGGGACTGAATGAATGAAGCGAATTAATGAATGGAGGAAATGAATGAATGAAGGGAATGAATGAATGAAGGGAACGAATGAACGAAGGGGATGAATGAACGAAGGGAATGAATGATTGAAGGGAATGTAATAATGAAGGGAATGTATAAATGATTTGTGTGGATGAAGGGAATGAATGAACGAAGGGAATGAATGATTGAAGGGAATGTAAGAATGAAGCGAATGAACGGATGAAGGAAACGAATGAATGAAGGGAATGAGTGAATGAAGGGAATGAAGGGAATGAAGAGAATGAGGAGAATGAGGGGAATAAATGAATGATAGGTATGTGCGAATGAAGGGAATGAAGGAAAAGAAGGGAATGAATGAATGTAGGAAATGAGTGAATGAGGGGGATGAATGAATGAAGGGAATGAATTAATTAAAGGGAATGAGGGGAGTGAATGAATGAAGGGAATGAGTGCATGAAAGGAATGAAAGGAATGAAAGGAATGAAGGGAATGAAGGGACCGAAAGGAATGAATGAGTGAGGGGACTGAATGTACAAAGGGAATGAATGAATGAAGGGAATGGCGAGAATGAGGGGGAGAATGAATGACAGGAATGCACGAATGAATGGGAATGTATGAATGAAGGGAACGAATGAATGGCGGGAATGAATTCATGAAGGGAACGAATGAATGAAGGGAATGAATGAATGAAGGGAATGAAGAGAATGAGGGGAATAAATGAATGAAAGAAATGTGCGAATTAATGGGAATGTATGAATGAAGGGAACGAATGCATGAAGGGAATGAATGAATGAAGGGAATGAAGGGAATGAGGGGAATGAAGAGAATGAGCGGAATAAATGAATGAAAGGTATGCGCGAATGAAGGGAATGAAGGAAACGAAGGGAATGAAGGGAATGAAGGGAATGAAGAGAATGAGCGGAATAAATGAATGAAAGGTATGCGCGAATGAAGGGAATGAAGGAAACGAAGGGAATGAATGAATGAAGGGAATGGCGAGAATGAGGGGAGAGAATGAATGACAGGAATGTGCGAATGAATGGGAATGTATGAATGAAGGGAACGAATGAATGAATGAAGGGAACGAATGCATGAAAGGAATGAATGAATGAAGGGAATGTATGAATGAAGGGAATGAAGAGAATGAGGGAATAAATGAATGAAAGGAATATACGAATGAATGGGAATGAATGAATGAAGGGAACGAATGAATGAAGGGAATGAATGAATGAAGGGAATGAAGAGAATGAGGGGAATAAATGAATGCAAGGAATGTACGAATGAATGGGAATGTATGAATGAAGGGAACAAATGCATGAAGGGAATGAATGAATGAAGGGAATGCATGAACGAAGGGAATGTATGAATGAATGGATTGAAGAGAATGAGGGAATAAATGAATGAAAGGAATATACGAATGAATGGGAATGAATGAATGAAGGGAATGAATGAATGGAGGGAACGAATGAATGGGGGGAATGAATTAATGAAGGGAACGAATGAATGAAGGGAATGAATGAATGAAGGGAATGAAGAGAATGAGGGGAATGAATGAATGAAAGGAATGTACGAATGAATGGGAATGTATGAATGAAGGGAACAAATGCATGAAGGGAATGAATGAATGAAGGGAATGTATGAACGAAGGGAATGAATGAATGAATGGATTGAAGAGAATGAGGGAATAAATGAATGAAAGGAATGTACGAATGAATGGGAATGTATGAATGAAGGGAACAAATGCATGAAGGGAATGAATGAATGAAGGGAATGTATGAACGAAGGGAATGAGTGAATGAATGGATTGAAGAGAATGAGGGAATAAATGAATGAAAGGAATATACGAATGAATGGGAATGAATGAATGAAGGGAATGAATGAATGGAGGGAACGAATGAATGGAGGGAATGAATTCATGAAGGGAACGAATGAATGAAGGGAATGAATGAATGAAGGGAATGAAGAGAATGAGGGGAATAAATGAATGAAAGGAATGTACGAATGAATGGGAATGTATGAATGAAGGGAACAAATGCATGAAGGGAATGAATGAATGAAGGGAATGTATGAACGAAGGGAATGGATGAATGAATGGATTGAAGAGAATGAGGGAATAAATGAATGAAAGGAATATACGAATGAATGGGAATGAATGAATGAAGGGAATGAATGAATGGAGGGAACGAATGAATGGAGGGAATGAATTAATGAAGGGAACGAATGAATGAAGGGAATGAATGGATGAAGGTAATGAAGGGAATGAAGGGAATGAAGAGAATGAGGGGAATAAATGAATGAAAGGAATGTGCGAATGAATGGGAATGTATGAATGAAGGGAACGAATGAATGAAGGAAGGGAACGAATGCATGAAAGGAATGAATGAATGAAGGGAATGTATGTATGAAGGGAATGGATGAATGAAGGGAATGAAGAGAATAAGGGAATAAATGAATGAAAGGAATATACGAATGAATGGGAATGAATGAATGAAGGGAACGCATGAATGGAGGGAATGAATGAGGGGAACGAATGAATGAAGAGAATGAATGAATGAGGGGAATGAATGAATGAAGGGAATGAATGAATGGAGCGAACGAATGAATGGAGGGAATGAATTAATGAAGGGAACGAACGAATGAAGAGAATGAATGAATGATGGGAATGAGTGAATGAAGGGAATGAATGAATGGAGGGAACGAATGAACGAAGGGAATGAATGATTGAAGTGAATGTAAAAAGGCGAATGAACGGATGAAGGAAACGAATGAATGAAGGGAATGAATGGATGAAGGTAATGAAGGGAATGAAGGGAATGAAGAGAATGAGGGGCATAAATGAATGAAAGGAATGTGCGAATGAATGGGAATGTATGAACGAAGGGAACGAATGAAGGTAACGAATGCATGAAAGGAATGAATGAATGAAGGGAATGTATGTATGAAGGGAATGGATGAATGAAGGGAATGAAGAGAATGAGGGAATAAATGAATGAAATGAATATACGAATGAATGGGACTGAATGAATGAAGGGAATGAATGATTGAAGGGATTGTAAGAAAGAAGCGAATGAACGGATGAAGGAAACGAATGAATGAAGGGACTGAATGAATGAAGCGAATTAATGAATGGAGGAAATGAATGAATGAAGGGAATGAATGAATGAAGGGAACGAATGAACGAAGGGGATGAATGAACGAAGGGAATGAATGATTGAAGGGAATGTAATAATGAAGGGAATGTATAAATGATTTGTGTGGATGAAGGGAATGAATGAACGAAGGGAATGAATGATTGAAGGGAATGTAAGAATGAAGCGAATGAACGGATGAAGGAAACGAATGAATGAAGGGAATGAGTGAATGAAGGGAATGAAGGGAATGAAGAGAATGAGGAGAATGAGGGGAATAAATGAATGATAGGTATGTGCGAATGAAGGGAATGAAGGAAAAGAAGGGAATGAATGAATGTAGGAAATGAGTGAATGAGGGGGATGAATGAATGAAGGGAATGAATTAATTAAAGGGAATGAGGGGAGTGAATGAATGAAGGGAATGAGTGCATGAAAGGAATGAAAGGAATGAAAGGAATGAAGGGAATGAAGGGACCGAAAGGAATGAATGAGTGAGGGGACTGAATGTACAAAGGGAATGAATGAATGAAGGGAATGGCGAGAATGAGGGGGAGAATGAATGACAGGAATGCACGAATGAATGGGAATGTATGAATGAAGGGAACGAATGAATGGCGGGAATGAATTCATGAAGGGAACGAATGAATGAAGGGAATGAATGAATGAAGGGAATGAAGAGAATGAGGGGAATAAATGAATGAAAGGAATGTACGAATGAATGGGAATGTATGAATGAAGGGAACAAATGCATGAAGGGAATGAATGAATGAAGGGAATGTATGAACGAAGGGAATGGATGAATGAATGGATTGAAGAGAATGAGGGAATAAATGAATGAAAGGAATATACGAATGAATGGGAATGAATGAATGAAGGGAATGAATGAATGGAGGGAACGAATGAATGGAGGGAATGAATTAATGAAGGGAACGAATGAATGAAGGGAATGAATGGATGAAGGTAATGAAGGGAATGAAGGGAATGAAGAGAATGAGGGGAATAAATGAATGAAAGGAATGTGCGAATGAATGGGAATGTATGAATGAAGGGAACGAATGAATGAAGGAAGGGAACGAATGCATGAAAGGAATGAATGAATGAAGGGAATGTATGTATGAAGGGAATGGATGAATGAAGGGAATGAAGAGAATAAGGGAATAAATGAATGAAAGGAATATACGAATGAATGGGAATGAATGAATGAAGGGAACGCATGAATGGAGGGAATGAATGAGGGGAACGAATGAATGAAGAGAATGAATGAATGAGGGGAATGAATGAATGAAGGGAATGAATGAATGGAGCGAACGAATGAATGGAGGGAATGAATTAATGAAGGGGACGAACGAATGAAGAGAATGAATGAATGATGGGAATGAGTGAATGAAGGGAATGAATGAATGGAGGGAACGAATGAACGAAGGGAATGAATGATTGAAGTGAATGTAAAAAGGCGAATGAACGGATGAAGGAAACGAATGAATGAAGGGAATGAATGGATGAAGGTAATGAAGGGAATGAAGGGAATGAAGAGAATGAGGGGCATAAATGAATGAAAGGAATGTGCGAATGAATGGGAATGTATGAACGAAGGGAACGAATGAAGGTAACGAATGCATGAAAGGAATGAATGAATGAAGGGAATGTATGTATGAAGGGAATGGATGAATGAAGGGAATGAAGAGAATGAGGGAATAAATGAATGAAATGAATATACGAATGAATGGGACTGAATGAACGAAGGGAATGAATGATTGAAGGGAATGTAAGAATGAAGCGAATGAACGGATGAAGGAAACGAATGAATGAAGGGAATGAATGAATGAAGGGAATGAAGGGAATGAAGGGAATGAAGAGAATGAGGGGCATAAATGAATGAAAGGAATGTGCGAATGAATGGGAATGTATGAACGAAGGGAACGAATGAAGGTAACGAATGCATGAAAGGAATGAATGAATGAAGGGAATGTATGTATGAAGGGAATGGATGAATGAAGGGAATGAAGAGAATGAGGGAATAAATGAATGAAATGAATATACGAATGAATGGGAATGAATGAATGAAGGGAATGAATGATTGAAGGGATTGTAAGAAAGAAGCGAATGAACGGATGAAGGAAACGAATGAATGAAGGGACTGAATGAATGAAGCGAATTAATGAATGGAGGAAATGAATGAATGAAGGGAATGAATGAATGAAGGGAACGAATGAACGAAGGGGATGAATGAACGAAGGGAATGAATGATTGAAGGGAATGTAATAATGAAGGGAATGTATAAATGATTTGTGTGGATGAAGGGAATGAATGAACGAAAGGAATGAATGATTGAAGGGAATGTAAGAATGAAGCGAATGAACGGATGAAGGAAACGAATGAATGAAGGGAATGAGTGAATGAAGGGAATGAAGGGAATGAAGAGAATGAGGAGAATGAGGGGAATAAATGAATGAAAGGTATGTGCGAATGAAGGGAATGAAGGAAAAGAAGGGAATGAATGAATGTAGGAAATGAGTGAATGAGGGGGATGAATGAATGAAGGGAATGAATTAATTAAAGGGAATGAGGGGAGTGAATGAATGAAGGGAATGAGTGCATGTAAGGAATGAAAGGAATGAAAGGAATGAAGGGAATGAACGGAACGAAAGGAATGAATGAGTGAGGGGACTGAATGTACAAAGGGAATGAATGAATGAAGGGAATGGCGAGAATGAGGGGGAGAATGAATGACAGGAATGCACGAATGAATGGGAATGTATGAATGAAGGGAACGAATGAATGGCGGGAATGAATTCATGAAGGGAACGAATGAATGAAGGGAATGAATGAATGAAGGGAATGAAGAGAATGAGGGGAATAAATGAATGAAAGAAATGTGCGAATGAATGGGAATGTATGAATGAAGGGAACGAATGCATGAAGGGAATGAATGAATGAAGGGAATGAAGGGAATGAAGGGAATGAAGAGAATGAGCGGAATAAATGAATGAAAGGTATGCGCGAATGAAGGGAATGAAGGAAACGAAGGGAATGAAGGGAATGAAGGGAAGGAAGAGAATGAGCGGAATAAATGAATGAAAGGTATGCGCGAATGAAGGGAATGAAGGAAACGAAGGGAATGAATGACTGAAGGAAATGAATGAATGAGGGTGATGAATGAATGAAGGGAATGAATGAATAAAGGGAATGAGGGGAGTGAATGAATGAAGGGAATGAGTGCATGAAAGGAATGAAAGGAATGAAGGGAATGAAGGGAACAAAAGGAATGAATGAGTGAAGGGACTGAATGTACGAAGGGAATGAATGAATGAAGGGAATGGCGAGAATGAGGGGAGAGAATGAATGACAGGAATGTGCGAATGAATGGGAATGTATGAATGAAGGGAACGAATGAATGAATGAAGGGAACGAATGCATGAAAGGAATGAATGAATGAAGGGAATGTATGAATGAAGGGAATGAAGAGAATGAGGGAATAAATGAATGAAAGGAATATACGAATGAATGGGAATGAATGAATGAAGGGAACGAATGAATGAAGGGAATGAATGAATGAAGGGAATGAAGAGAATGAGGGGAATAAATGAATGCAAGGAATGTACGAATGAATGGGAATGTATGAATGAAGGGAACAAATGCATGAAGGGAATGAATGAATGAAGGGAATGCATGAACGAAGGGAATGTATGAATGAATGGATTGAAGAGAATGAGGGAATAAATGAATGAAAGGAATATACGAATGAATGGGAATGAATGAATGAAGGGAATGAATGAATGGAGGGAACGAATGAATGGGGGGAATGAATTAATGAAGGGAACGAATGAATGAAGGGAATGAATGAATGAAGGGAATGAAGAGAATGAGGGGAATGAATGAATGAAAGGAATGTACGAATGAATGGGAATGTATGAATGAAGGGAACAAATGCATGAAGGGAATGAATGAATGAAGGGAATGTATGAACGAAGGGAATGAATGAATGAATGGATTGAAGAGAATGAGGGAATAAATGAATGAAAGGAATGTACGAATGAATGGGAATGTATGAATGAAGGGAACAAATGCATGAAGGGAATGAATGAATGAAGGGAATGTATGAACGAAGGGAATGAGTGAATGAATGGATTGAAGAGAATGAGGGAATAAATGAATGAAAGGAATATACGAATGAATGGGAATGAATGAATGAAGGGAATGAATGAATGGAGGGAACGAATGAATGGAGGGAATGAATTCATGAAGGGAACGAATGAATGAAGGGAATGAATGAATGAAGGGAATGAAGAGAATGAGGGGAATAAATGAATGAAAGGAATGTACGAATGAATGGGAATGTATGAATGAAGGGAACAAATGCATGAAGGGAATGAATGAATGAAGGGAATGGATGAATGAATGGATTGAAGAGAATGAGGGAATAAATGAATGAAAGGAATATACGAATGAATGGGAATGAATGAATGAAGGGAATGAATGAATGGAGGGAACGAATGAATGGAGGGAATGAATTAATGAAGGGAACGAATGAATGAAGGGAATGAATGGATGAAGGTAATGAAGGGAATGAAGGGAATGAAGAGAATGAGGGGAATAAATGAATGAAAGGAATGTGCGAATGAATGGGAATGTATGAATGAAGGGAACGAATGAATGAAGGAAGGGAACGAATGCATGAAAGGAATGAATGAATGAAGGGAATGTATGTATGAAGGGAATGGATGAATGAAGGGAATGAAGAGAATAAGGGAATAAATGAATGAAAGGAATATACGAATGAATGGGAATGAATGAATGAAGGAAACGAATGAATAAAGGGAATGAATGAATGAAGGGAACGAATGAATGGAGGGAATGAATGAATGAAGAGAATGAATGAATGAGGGGAATGAATGAATGAAGGGAATGAATGAATGGAGCGAACGAATGAATGGAGGGAATGAATTAACGAAGGGAACGAATGAATGATGGGAATGAGTGAATGAAGGGAATGAATGAATGAAGGGATCGAATGAACGAAGGGAATGAATGATTGAAGGGAATGTAAGAATGAAGCGAATGAACGGATGATGGAAACGAATGAATGAAGGGAATGAGTGAATGAAGGGAATGAAGTGAATGAATGGAATGAAGAGAATGAGGGAAGAAATGAATGAAAGGAATATACGAATGAATGGGAATGAATGAATGAAGGGAATGAATGAATGGAGGGAACGAATGAATGGAGGGAATGAGTTCATGAAGGAAACGAATGAATAAAGGGAATGAATGAATGAAGGGAACGAATGAATGGACGGAATGAATGAAGGGAACGAATGAATGAAGAGAATGAATGAATGAGGGGAATGAATGAATGAAGGGAATGAATGAATGGAGCGAACGAATGAATGGAGGGAATGAATTAATGAAGGGAACGAATGAATGATGGGAATGAGTGAATGAAGGGAAAGAATGAATGAAGGGAACGAATGAACGAAGGGAATGAATGATTGAAGGGAATGTAAGAATGAAGCGAATGAACGGATGAAGGAAACGAATGAATGAAGGGAATGAGTGAATGAAGGGAATGAAGTGAATGAATGGAATGAAGAGAATGAGGGAAGAAATGAATGAAAGGAATATACGAATGAACGGGAATGAATGAATGAAGGGAATGTATGAACGAAGGGAACGGATGAATGAATGGATTGAAGAGAATGAGGGAATAAATGAATGAAAGGAATATACGAATGAATGGGAATGAATGAATGAAGGGAACGAATGAATGGAGGGAATGAATGAAGGGGATGAATGAATGAAGAGAATGAATGAATGAGGGGAATGAATGTATGAAGGGAATGAAGGGAATGAAGGGAATGAAAAGAATGAAGGGAATGAAGAGAATGAGGGGAATAAATGAATGAAAGAAATGTGCGAATGAATGGGAATGTATGAATGAAGGGAACGAATGCATGAAGGGAATGAATGAATGAAGGGAATGAAGGGAATGAAGGGAATGAAGAGAATGAGCGGAATAAATGAATGAAAGCTATGCGCGAATGAAGGGAATGAAGGAAACGAAGGGAATGAAGGGAATGAAGGGAATGAAGAGAATGAGCGGAATAAATGAATGAAAGGTATGCGCGAATGAAGGGAATGAAGGAAACGAAGGGAATGAATGACTGAAGGAAATGAATGAATGAGGGGGATGAATGAATGAAGGGAATGAATGAATAAAGGGAATGAGGGGAGTGAATGAATGAAGGGAATGAGTGCATGAAAGGAATGAAAGGAATGAAGGGAATGAAGGGAACAAAAGGAATGAATGAGTGAAGGGACTGAATGTACGAAGGGAATGAATGAATGAAGGGAATGGCGAGAATGAGGGGAGAGAATGAATGACAGGAATTTGCGAATGAATGGGAATGTATGAATGAAGGGAACGAATGAATGAATGAAGGGAACGAATGCATGAAAGGAATGAATGAATGAAGGGAATGTATGAATGAAGGGAATGAAGAGAATGAGGGAATAAATGAATGAAAGGAATATACGAATGAATGGGAATGAATGAATGAAGGGAACGAATGAATGAAGGGAATGAATGAATGAAGGGAATGAAGAGAATGAGGGGAATAAATGAATGCAAGGAATGTACGAATGAATGGGAATGTATGAATGAAGGGAACAAATGCATGAAGGGAATGAATGAATGAAGGGAATGCATGAACGAAGGGAATGTATGAATGAATGGATTGAAGAGAATGAGGGAATAAATGAATGAAAGGAACATACGAATGAATGGGAATGAATGAATGAAGGGAATGAATGAATGGAGGGAACGAATGAATGGGGGGAATGAATTAATGAAGGGAACGAATGAATGAAGGGAATGAATGAATGAAGGGAATGAAGAGAATGAGGGGAATGAATGAATGAAAGGAATGTACGAATGAATGGGAATGTATGAATGAAGGGAACAAATGCATGAAGGGAATGAATGAATGAAGGGAATGTATGAACGAAGGGAATGAATGAATGAATGGATTGAAGAGAATGAGGGAATAAATGAATGAAAGGAATGTACGAATGAATGGGAATGTATGAATGAAGGGAACAAATGCATGAAGGGAATGAATGAATGAAGGGAATGTATGAACGAAGGGAATGAGTGAATGAATGGATTGAAGAGAATGAGGGAATAAATGAATGAAAGGAATATACGAATGAATGGGAATGAATGAATGAAGGGAATGAATGAATGGAGGGAACGAATGAATGGAGGGAATGAATTCATGAAGGGAACGAATGAATGAAGGGAATGAATGAATGAAGGGAATGAAGAGAATGAGGGGAATAAATGAATGAAAGGAATGTACGAATGAATGGGAATGTATGAATGAAGGGAACAAATGCATGAAGGGAATGAGTGAATGAAGGGAATGTATGAACGAAGGGAATGGATGAATGAATGGATTGAAGAGAATGAGGGAATAAATGAATGAAAGGAATATACGAATGAATGGGAATGAATGAATGAAGGGAATGAATGAATGGAGGGAACGAATGAATGGAGGGAATGAATTAATGAAGGGAACGAATGAATGAAGGGAATGAATGGATGAAGGTAATGAAGGGAATGAAGGGAATGAAGAGAATGAGGGGAATAAATGAATGAAAGGAATGTGCGAATGAATGGGAATGTATGAATGAAGGGAACGAATGAATGAAGGAAGGGAACGAATGCATGAAAGGAATGAATGAATGAAGGGAATGTATGTATGAAGGGAATGGATGAATGAAGGGAATGAAGAGAATAAGGGAATAAATGAATGAAAGGAATATACGAATGAATGGGAATGAATGAATGAAGCAAACGAATGAATAAAGGGAATGAATGAATGAAGGGAACGAATGAATGGAGGGAATGAATGAATGAAGAGAATGAATGAATGAGGGGAATGAATGAATGAAGGGAATGAATGAATGGAGCGAACGAATGAATGGAGGGAATGAATTAACGAAGGGAACGAATGAATGATGGGAATGAGTGAATGAAGGGAATGAATGAATGAAGGGAACGAATGAACGAAGGGAATGAATGATTGAAGGGAATGTAAGAATGAAGCGAATGAACGGGTGATGGAAACGAATGAATGAAGGGAATGAGTGAATGAAGGGAATGAAGTGAATGAATGGAATGAAGAGAATGAGGGAAGAAATGAATGAAAGGAATATACGAATGAACGGGAATGAATGAATGAAGGGAATGTATGAACGAAGGGAACGGATGAATGAATGGATTGAAGAGAATGAGGGAATAAATGAATGAAAGGAATATACGAATGAATGGGAATGAATGAATGAAGGGAACGAATGAATGGAGGGAATGAATGAAGGGGATGAATGAATGAAGAGAATGAATGAATGAGGGGAATGAATGTATGAAGGGAATGAATGATTGAAGGGAATGTAAGAAAGAAGCGAATGAAAGGATGAAGGAAACGAATGAATGAAGGGAATGAATGAATGAAGGGAATGAATGAATGAAGGGAATGAATGAATGAAGGGAACGAATGAATGGAGGGAATGAATGAAGGGAACGAATGAATGAAGAGAATGTATGAATGAGGGGAATGAATGATTGAAGGGAATGAAGAGAATGAGGGGAATAAATGAATGAAAGGAACATACGAATGAAAGGGAATGTATGAATGAATGGAACGAATGAATGGAGGGAATGGATGAATGAATGAAGGGAATGAATGAATGAAGGTAATGTATGAATGAAGGGAATGTAAGAATGAAGCGAATGAACGGATGAAGGGAATGAATGAATGAAGGGAATGAAGGGAATGAAGGGAATGAAGAGAATGAGGGGAATAAATGAATGAAAGGAATGTGCGAATGAATGGGAATGTATGAATGAAGGGAACGAATGAATGAAGGGAATGAATGAATGAAGGGAATGAAGGGAATGAAGGGAATGAAAAGAATGAGGGGAATAAATGAATGAAAGGAATGTACGAATGAATGGGAATGTATGAATGAAGGGAACAAATGCATGAAGGGAATGAATGAATGAACGGAATGTATGAACGAAGGGAATGGATGAATGAATGGATTGAAGAGAATGAGGGAATAAATGAATGAAAGGAATATACGAATGAATGGGAATGAATGAATGAAGGGAATGAATGAATGGAGGGAACGAATGAATGGAGGGAATGAATTAATGAAGGGAACGAATGAATGAAGGGAATGAATGAATGAAGGGAATGAAGAGAATGAGGGGAATGAATGAATGAAAGGAATGTACGAATGAATGGGAATGTATGAATGAAGGGAACGAATGAATGGAGGGAATGGATGAATGAATGAATGAAGGTGATATATGAATGAAGGGAATGAATAAATGAAGGGAATGAATTGAATGAATGGAATGAGGGGAATGAATGAATGATGGGAATGAGTGAATGAAGGGAATGAATGAATGAAGGGAACGAATGAACGAAGGGGATGAATGAACGAAGGGAATGAATGATTGAAGAGAATGTAATAATGGAGGGAATGTATAAATGATTTGAGTGAATGAAGGGAATGAATGAACGAAGGGAATGAATGATTGAAGGGAATGTAAGAATGAAGCGAATGAACGGATGAAGGAAACGAATGAATGTAGGGAATGAGTGAATGAAGGGAATGAAGTGAATGAAGGGAATGAAGAGAATGAGGGGTATAAATGAATGAAAGGAATGTGCGAATGAATGGGAATGTATGAATGAAGGGAACGAATGCATGAAAGGAATGAATGAATGGAGGGAATGTATGTATGAAGGGAATGGATGAATGAAGGGAATGAAGAGAATGAGGGAATAAATGAATGAAAGGAATATACGAATGAATGGGAATGAATGAATGAAGGGAATGAATGAATGGAGGGAACGAATGAATGGAGGGAATGAATTAATGAAGGGAACGAATGAATGAAGGGAATGAATGAATGAAGGGAATGAAGAGAATGAGGGGAATGAATGAATGAAAGGAATGTACGAATGAATGGGAATGTATGAATGAAGGGAACGAATGAATGGAGGGAATGGATGAATGAATGAATGAAGGTGATATATGAATGAAGGGAATGAATAAATGAAGGGAATGAATTGAATGAATGGAATGAGGGGAATGAATGAATGATGGGAATGAGTGAATGAAGGGAATGAATGAATGAAGGGAACGAATGAACGAAGGGGATGAATGAACGAAGGGAATGAATGATTGAAGGTAATGTAATAATGAAGGGAATGTATAAATGATTTGAGTGGATGAAGGGAATGAATGATCGAAGGAAATGAAGGGAATGAAGGGAATGAAGAGAATGAGGGGAATAAATGAATGAAAGAAATGTGCGAATGAATGGGAATGTATGAATGAAGGGAACGAATGCATGAAGGGAATGAATGAATGAAGGGAATGAAGGGAATGAAGGGAATGAAGAGAATGAGCGGAATAAATGAACGAAAGGTATGCGCGAATGAAGGGAATGAAGGAAACGAAGGGAATGAATGACTGAAGGAAATGAATGAATGAGGGGGATGAATGAATGAAGGGAATGAATGAATAAAGGGAATGAGGGGAGTGAATGAATGAAGGGAATGAGTGCATGAAAGGAATGAAAGGAATGAAGGGAATGAAGGGAACAAAAGGAATGAATGAGTGAAGGGACTGAATGTACGAAGGGAATGAATGAATGAAGGGAATGGCGAGAATGAGGGGAGAGAATGAATGACAGGAATGTGCGAATGAATGGGAATGTATGAATGAAGGGAACGAATGAATGAATGAAGGGAACGAATGCATGAAAGGAATGAATGAATGAAGGGAATGTATGAATGAAGGGAATGAAGAGAATGAGGGAATAAATGAATGAAAGGAATATACGAATGAATGGGAATGAATGAATGAAGGGAACGAATGAATGAAGGGAATGAATGAATGAAGGGAATGAAGAGAATGAGGGGAATAAATGAATGCAAGGAATGTACGAATGAATGGGAATGTATGAATGAAGGGAACAAATGCATGAAGGGAATGAATGAATGAAGGGAATGCATGAACGAAGGGAATGTATGAATGAATGGATTGAAGAGAACGAGGGAATAAATGAATGAAAGGAATATACGAATGAATGGGAATGAATGAATGAAGGGAATGAATGGATGAAGGTAATGAAGGGAATGAAGGGAATGAAGAGAATGAGGGGAATAAATGAATGAAAGGAATGTGCGAATGAATGGGAATGTATGAATGAAGGGAACGAATGAATGAAGGAAGGGAACGAATGCATGAAAGGAATGAATGAATGAAGGAAATGTATGTATGAAGGGAATGGATGAATGAAGGGAATGAAGAGAATAAGGGAATAAATGAATGAAAGGAATATACGAATGAATGGGAATGAATGAATGAAGGAAACGAATGAATAAAGGGAATGAATGAATGAAAGGAACGAATGAATGAAGGGAATGAATGAATGAAGAGAATGAATGAATGAGGGGAATGAATGAATGAAGGGAATGAATGAATGGAGCGAACGAATGAATGGAGGGAATGAATTAACGAAGGGAACGAATGAATGATGGGAATGAGTGAATGAAGGGAATGAATGAATGAAGGGAACGAATGAATGAGGGGAATGAATGAATGAAGGGAATGAATGAATGGAGCGAACGAATGAATGGAGGGAATGAATTAATGAAGGGAACGAATGAATGATGGGAATGAGTGAATGAAGGAAACGAATGAATAAAGGGAATGAATGAATGAAGGGAACGAATGAATGGACGGAATGAATAAAGGGAATGAATGAATGAAGGGAACGAATGAACGAAGGGGATGAATGAACGAAGGGAATGAATGATTGAAGGGAATGTAATAATGAAGGGAATGTATACATGATTTGAGTGGATGAAGGGAATGAATGAACGAAGGGAATGAATGATTGAAGGGAATGTAAGAATGAAGCGAATGAACGGATGAAGGAAACGAATGAATGAAGGGAATGAATGAATGAAGGGAATGAAGGGAATGAAGGGAATGAAGAGAATGAGGGGCATAAATGAATGAAAGGAATGTGCGAATGAATGGGAATGTATGAACGAAGGGAACGAATGAAGGTAACGAATGCATGAAAGGAATGAATGAATGAAGGGAATGTATGTATGAAGGGAATGGATGAATGAAGGGAATGAAGAGAATGAGGGAATAAATGAATGAAATGAATATACGAATGAATGGGAATGAATGAATGAAGGGAATGAATGATTGAAGGGATTGTAAGAAAGAAGCGAATGAACGGATGAAGGAAACGAATGAATGAAGGGACTGAATGAATGAAGCGAATTAATGAATGGAGGAAATGAATGAATGAAGGGAATGAATGAATGAAGGGAACGAATGAACGAAGGGGATGAATGAACGAAGGGAATGAATGATTGAAGGGAATGTAATAATGAAGGGAATGTATAAATGATTTGTGTGGATGAAGGGAATGAATGAACGAAAGGAATGAATGATTGAAGGGAATGTAAGAATGAAGCGAATGAACGGATGAAGGAAACGAATGAATGAAGGGAATGAGTGAATGAAGGGAATGAAGGGAATGAAGAGAATGAGGAGAATGAGGGGAATAAATGAATGAAAGGTATGTGCGAATGAAGGGAATGAAGGAAAAGAAGGGAATGAATGAATGTAGGAAATGAGTGAATGAGGGGGATGAATGAATGAAGGGAATGAATTAATTAAAGGGAATGAGGGGAGTGAATGAATGAAGGGAATGAGTGCATGTAAGGAATGAAAGGAATGAAAGGAATGAAGGGAATGAACGGAACGAAAGGAATGAATGAGTGAGGGGACTGAATGTACAAAGGGAATGAATGAATGAAGGGAATGGCGAGAATGAGGGGGAGAATGAATGACAGGAATGCACGAATGAATGGGAATGTATGAATGAAGGGAACGAATGAATGGCGGGAATGAATTCATGAAGGGAACGAATGAATGAAGGGAATGAATGAATGAAGGGAATGAAGAGAATGAGGGGAATAAATGAATGAAAGAAATGTGCGAATGAATGGGAATGTATGAATGAAGGGAACGAATGCATGAAGGGAATGAATGAATGAAGGGAATGAAGGGAATGAAGGGAATGAAGAGAATGAGCGGAATAAATGAATGAAAGGTATGCGCGAATGAAGGGAATGAAGGAAACGAAGGGAATGAAGGGAATGAAGGGAAGGAAGAGAATGAGCGGAATAAATGAATGAAAGGTATGCGCGAATGAAGGGAATGAAGGAAACGAAGGGAATGAATGAATGAAGGGAATGCATGAACGAAGGGAATGTATGAATGAATGGATTGAAGAGAATGAGGGAATAAATGAATGAAAGGAATATACGAATGAATGGGAATGAATGAATGAAGGGAATGAATGAATGGAGGGAACGAATGAATGGGGGGAATGAATTAATGAAGGGAACGAATGAATGAAGGGAATGAATGAATGAAGGGAATGAAGAGAATGAGGGGAATGAATGAATGAAAGGAATGTACGAATGAATGGGAATGTATGAATGAAGGGAACAAATGCATGAAGGGAATGAATGAATGAAGGGAACGAATGAATGAAGGGAATGAATGAATGAAGGGAATGAAGAGAATGAGGGGAATGAATGAATGAAAGGAATGTACGAATGAATGGGAATGTATGAATGAAGGGAACAAATGCATGAAGGGAATGAATGAATGAAGGGAATGTATGAACGAAGGGAATGAATGAATGAATGGATTGAAGAGAATGAGGGAATAAATGAATGAAAGGAATATACGAATGAATGGGAATGAATGAATGAAGGAAACGAATGAATAAAGGGAATGAATGAATGAAGGGAACGAATGAATGGAGGGAATGAATGAATGAAGAGAATGAATGAATGAGGGGAATGAATGAATGAAGGGAATGAATGAATGGAGCGAACGAATGAATGGAGGGAATGAATTAACGAAGGGAACGAATGAATGATGGGAATGAGTGAATGAAGGGAATGACTGAGTGAAGGGAACGAATGAACGAAGGGAATGAATGATTGAAGGGAATGTAAGAATGAAGCGAATGAACGGATGATGGAAACGAATGAATGAAGGGAATGAGTGAATGAAGGGAATGAAGTGAATGAATGGAATGAAGAGAATGAGGGAAGAAATGAATGAAAGGAATATACGAATGAATGGGAATGAATGAATGAAGGGAATGTATGAACGAAGGGAACGGATGAATGAATGGATTGAAGAGAATGAGGGAATAAATGAATGAAAGGAATATACGAATGAATGGGAATGAATGAATGAAGGGAACGAATGAATGGAGGGAATGAATGGATGAAGGGAACGAATGAATGGAGGGAATGAATGGATGAAGGTAATTAAGGGAATGAAGGGAATGAAGAGAATGAGGGGAATAAATGAATGAAAGGAATGTATGAATGAAGGGAACGAATGAATGAATGAAGGGAACAAATACATGAAGGGAATGAATGAATGAAGGGAATGTATGAACGAAGGGAACGGATGAATGAATGGAATGAAGAGAATGAGGGAATAAATGAATGAAAGGAATATACGAATGAATGGGAATGAATGAATGAAGGGAATGAATGAATGGAGGGAACGAATGAATGGAGGGAATGAATTCATGAAGGGAACGAATGAATGAAGGGAATGAATGAATGAAGGGAATGAAGAGAATGAGGGGAATAAGTGAATGAAAGGAATGTACGAATGAATAGGAATGTATGAATGAAGGGAACGAATGAATGGAGGGAATGGATGAATGAATGAGTGAAGGTAATGTATGAATGGAGGGAATGAATAAATGAAGGGAATGAATTGAATGAAAGGAATGAGGGGAATGAATGAATGATGGGAATGAGTGAATGAAGGGAATGAATGAATGAAGGGAACGAATGAACGAAGGGGATGAATGAACGAAGGGAATGAATGATTGAAGGGAATGTAATAATGAAGGGAATGTATAAATGATTTGAGTGGATGAAGGGAATGAATGAACGAAGGGAATGAATGATTGAAGGGAATGTAAGAATGAAGCGAATGAACGGATGAAGGAAACGAATGAATGAAGGGAATGAGTGAATGAAGGGAATGAAGTGAATGAAGGGAATGAAGAGAATGAGGGGTATAAATGAATGAAAGGAATGTGCGAATGAATGGGAATGTATGAATGAAGGGAACGAATGAATGAATGAATGGAACGAATGCATGAAAGGAATGAATGAATGGAGGGAATGTATGTATGAAGTGAATGGATGAATGAAAGGAATGAAGAGAATGAGGGAATAAATGAATGAAAGGAATATACGAATGAATGGGAATGAATGAATGAAGGAAACGAATGAATAAAGGGAATGAATGAATGAAGGGAACGCATGAATGGAGGGAATGAATGAAGGGAACGAATGAATGAAGAGAATGAATGAATGAGGGGAATGAATGAATGAAGGGAATGAATGAATGGAGCGAACGAATGAATGGAGGGAATGAATTAATGAAGGGAACGAACGAATGAAGAGAATGAATGAATGATGGGAATGAGTGAATGAAGGGAATGAATGAATGGAGGGAACGAATGAACGAAGGGAATGAATGATTGAAGTGAATGTAAAAAGGCGAATGAACGGATGAAGGAAACGAATGAATGAAGGGAATGAATGGATGAAGGTAATGAAGGGAATGAAGGGAATGAAGAGAATGAGGGGAATAAATGAATGAAAGGAATGTACGAATGAATGGGAATGTATGAATGAAGGGAACGAATGAATGAATGAAGGGAATGAATGCATGAAGGGACTGAATGAATGAAGGGAATGTATGAATGAAGGGAATGGATGGATGAATGAAGGGAACAAATGCATGAAGGGAATGAATGAATGAAGGGAACGAATGAATGAATAAATAAAACGAATCCAAGAAGGGAATGAACTGAATGAAGGGAATGTGGGGAATGAATCGAATGAAGGGAATGAGAGAATGAAAGGAATGAAGGGAATGAAGGGAACGAAGGCAACGAAGGGAATGAATGAATGAAGCGAATTAATGAGTGGAGGGAAGGAATGGACGAAGGCAATGAATGGAATGAGGGGAATGAATGAATGATGGGATTGAGTGCATGAATTGAATGAATGAATGAAGGGAACGAATGAACGAAGGGGATGAATGAACGAAGGGAATGAATGATTGAAGGGAATGTAATAATGAAGGGAATGTATACATGATTTGAGTGGATGAAGGGAATGAATGAACGAAGGGAATGAATGATTGAAGGGAATGTAAGAATGAAGCGAATGAACGGATGAAGGAAACGAATGAATGAAGGGAATGAATGAATGAAGGGAATGAAGGGAATGAAGGGAATGAAGAGAATGAGGGGCATAAATGAATGAAAGGAATGTGCGAATGAATGGGAATGTATGAACGAAGGGAACGAATGAAGGTAACGAATGCATGAAAGGAATGAATGAATGAAGGGAATGTATGTATGAAGGGAATGGATGAATGAAGGGAATGAAGAGAATGAGGGAATAAATGAATGAAATGAATATACGAATGAATGGGAATGAATGAATGAAGGGAATGAATGATTGAAGGGATTGTAAGAAAGAAGCGAATGAACGGATGAAGGAAACGAATGAATGAAGGGACTGAATGAATGAAGCGAATTAATGAATGGAGGAAATGAATGAATGAAGGGAATGCATGAATGAAGGGAACGAATGAACGAAGGGGATGAATGAACGAAGGGAATGAATGATTGAAGGGAATGTAATAATGAAGGGAATGTATAAATGATTTGTGTGGATGAAGGGAATGAATGAACGAAAGGAATGAATGATTGAAGGGAATGTAAGAATGAAGCGAATGAACGGATGAAGGAAACGAATGAATGAAGGGAATGAGTGAATGAAGGGAATGAAGGGAATGAAGAGAATGAGGAGAATGAGGGGAATAAATGAATGAAAGGTATGTGCGAATGAAGGGAATGAAGGAAAAGAAGGGAATGAATGAATGTAGGAAATGAGTGAATGAGGGGGATGAATGAATGAAGGGAATGAATTAATTAAAGGGAATGAGGGGAGTGAATGAATGAAGGGAATGAGTGCATGTAAGGAATGAAAGGAATGAAAGGAATGAAGGGAATGAACGGAACGAAAGGAATGAATGAGTGAGGGGACTGAATGTACAAAGGGAATGAATGAATGAAGGGAATGGCGAGAATGAGGGGGAGAATGAATGACAGGAATGCACGAATGAATGGGAATGTATGAATGAAGGGAACGAATGAATGGCGGGAATGAATTCATGAAGGGAACGAATGAATGAAGGGAATGAATGAATGAAGGGAATGAAGAGAATGAGGGGAATAAATGAATGAAAGAAATGTGCGAATGAATGGGAATGTATGAATGAAGGGAACGAATGCATGAAGGGAATGAATGAATGAAGGGAATGAAGGGAATGAAGGGAATGAAGAGAATGAGCGGAATAAATGAATGAAAGGTATGCGCGAATGAAGGGAATGAAGGAAACGAAGGGAATGAAGGGAATGAAGGGAAGGAAGAGAATGAGCGGAATAAATGAATGAAAGGTATGCGCGAATGAAGGGAATGAAGGAAACGAAGGGAATGAATGACTGAAGGAAATGAATGAATGAGGGTGATGAATGAATGAAGGGAATGAATGAATAAAGGGAATGAGGGGAGTGAATGAATGAAGGGAATGAGTGCATGAAAGGAATGAAAGGAATGAAGGGAATGAAGGGAACAAAAGGAATGAATGAGTGAAGGGACTGAATGTACGAAGGGAATGAATGAATGAAGGGAATGGCGAGAATGAGGGGAGAGAATGAATGACAGGAATGTGCGAATGAATGGGAATGTATGAATGAAGGGAACGAATGAATGAATGAAGGGAACGAATGCATGAAAGGAATGAATGAATGAAGGGAATGTATGAATGAAGGGAATGAAGAGAATGAGGGAATAAATGAATGAAAGGAATATACGAATGAATGGGAATGAATGAATGAAGGGAACGAATGAATGAAGGGAATGAATGAATGAAGGGAATGAAGAGAATGAGGGGAATAAATGAATGCAAGGAATGTACGAATGAATGGGAATGTATGAATGAAGGGAACAAATGCATGAAGGGAATGAATGAATGAAGGGAATGCATGAACGAAGGGAATGTATGAATGAATGGATTGAAGAGAATGAGGGAATAAATGAATGAAAGGAATATACGAATGAATGGGAATGAATGAATGAAGGGAATGAATGAATGGAGGGAACGAATGAATGGGGGGAATGAATTAATGAAGGGAACGAATGAATGAAGGGAATGAATGAATGAAGGGAATGAAGAGAATGAGGGGAATGAATGAATGAAAGGAATGTACGAATGAATGGGAATGTATGAATGAAGGGAACAAATGCATGAAGGGAATGAATGAATGAAGGGAATGTATGAACGAAGGGAATGAATGAATGAATGGATTGAAGAGAATGAGGGAATAAATGAATGAAAGGAATGTACGAATGAATGGGAATGTATGAATGAAGGGAACAAATGCATGAAGGGAATGAATGAATGAAGGGAATGTATGAACGAAGGGAATGAGTGAATGAATGGATTGAAGAGAATGAGGGAATAAATGAATGAAAGGAATATACGAATGAATGGGAATGAATGAATGAAGGGAATGAATGAATGGAGGGAACGAATGAATGGAGGGAATGAATTCATGAAGGGAACGAATGAATGAAGGGAATGAATGAATGAAGGGAATGAAGAGAATGAGGGGAATAAATGAATGAAAGGAATGTACGAATGAATGGGAATGTATGAATGAAGGGAACAAATGCATGAAGGGAATGAATGAATGAAGGGAATGGATGAATGAATGGATTGAAGAGAATGAGGGAATAAATGAATGAAAGGAATATACGAATGAATGGGAATGAATGAATGAAGGGAATGAATGAATGGAGGGAACGAATGAATGGAGGGAATGAATTAATGAAGGGAACGAATGAATGAAGGGAATGAATGGATGAAGGTAATGAAGGGAATGAAGGGAATGAAGAGAATGAGGGGAATAAATGAATGAAAGGAATGTGCGAATGAATGGGAATGTATGAATGAAGGGAACGAATGAATGAAGGAAGGGAACGAATGCATGAAAGGAATGAATGAATGAAGGGAATGTATGTATGAAGGGAATGGATGAATGAAGGGAATGAAGAGAATAAGGGAATAAATGAATGAAAGGAATATACGAATGAATGGGAATGAATGAATGAAGGAAACGAATGAATAAAGGGAATGAATGAATGAAGGGAACGAATGAATGGAGGGAATGAATGAATGAAGAGAATGAATGAATGAGGGGAATGAATGAATGAAGGGAATGAATGAATGGAGCGAACGAATGAATGGAGGGAATGAATTAACGAAGGGAACGAATGAATGATGGGAATGAGTGAATGAAGGGAATGAATGAATGAAGGGATCGAATGAACGAAGGGAATGAATGATTGAAGGGAATGTAAGAATGAAGCGAATGAACGGATGATGGAAACGAATGAATGAAGGGAATGAGTGAATGAAGGGAATGAAGTGAATGAATGGAATGAAGAGAATGAGGGAAGAAATGAATGAAAGGAATATACGAATGAATGGGAATGAATGAATGAAGGGAATGAATGAATGGAGGGAACGAATGAATGGAGGGAATGAGTTCATGAAGGAAACGAATGAATAAAGGGAATGAATGAATGAAGGGAACGAATGAATGGACGGAATGAATGAAGGGAACGAATGAATGAAGAGAATGAATGAATGAGGGGAATGAATGAATGAAGGGAATGAATGAATGGAGCGAACGAATGAATGGAGGGAATGAATTAATGAAGGGAACGAATGAATGATGGGAATGAGTGAATGAAGGGAAAGAATGAATGAAGGGAACGAATGAACGAAGGGAATGAATGATTGAAGGGAATGTAAGAATGAAGCGAATGAACGGATGAAGGAAACGAATGAATGAAGGGAATGAGTGAATGAAGGGAATGAAGTGAATGAATGGAATGAAGAGAATGAGGGAAGAAATGAATGAAAGGAATATACGAATGAACGGGAATGAATGAATGAAGGGAATGTATGAACGAAGGGAACGGATGAATGAATGGATTGAAGAGAATGAGGGAATAAATGAATGAAAGGAATATACGAATGAATGGGAATGAATGAATGAAGGGAACGAATGAATGGAGGGAATGAATGAAGGGGATGAATGAATGAAGAGAATGAATGAATGAGGGGAATGAATGTATGAAGGGAATGAAGGGAATGAAGGGAATGAAAAGAATGAAGGGAATGAAGAGAATGAGGGGAATAAATGAATGAAAGAAATGTGCGAATGAATGGGAATGTATGAATGAAGGGAACGAATGCATGAAGGGAATGAATGAATGAAGGGAATGAAGGGAATGAAGGGAATGAAGAGAATGAGCGGAATAAATGAATGAAAGCTATGCGCGAATGAAGGGAATGAAGGAAACGAAGGGAATGAAG
This sequence comes from Megachile leachella, assembly GCA_963576845.1. Classification (NCBI taxonomy): domain Eukaryota; kingdom Metazoa; phylum Arthropoda; class Insecta; order Hymenoptera; family Megachilidae; genus Megachile; species Megachile leachella. The sequence continues at coordinate 26,305,475 of OY756250.1, read as the reverse complement.
GGAATGAAGGGAATGAAGAGAATGAGCGGAATAAATGAATGAAAGGTATGCGCGAATGAAGGGAATGAAGGAAACGAAGGGAATGAATGACTGAAGGAAATGAATGAATGAGGGGGATGAATGAATGAAGGGAATGAATGAATAAAGGGAATGAGGGGAGTGAATGAATGAAGGGAATGAGTGCATGAAAGGAATGAAAGGAATGAAGGGAATGAAGGGAACAAAAGGAATGAATGAGTGAAGGGACTGAATGTACGAAGGGAATGAATGAATGAAGGGAATGGCGAGAATGAGGGGAGAGAATGAATGACAGGAATTTGCGAATGAATGGGAATGTATGAATGAAGGGAACGAATGAATGAATGAAGGGAACGAATGCATGAAAGGAATGAATGAATGAAGGGAATGTATGAATGAAGGGAATGAAGAGAATGAGGGAATAAATGAATGAAAGGAATATACGAATGAATGGGAATGAATGAATGAAGGGAACGAATGAATGAAGGGAATGAATGAATGAAGGGAATGAAGAGAATGAGGGGAATAAATGAATGCAAGGAATGTACGAATGAATGGGAATGTATGAATGAAGGGAACAAATGCATGAAGGGAATGAATGAATGGAGGGAATGCATGAACGAAGGGAATGTATGAATGAATGGATTGAAGAGAATGAGGGAATAAATGAATGAAAGGAACATACGAATGAATGGGAATGAATGAATGAAGGGAATGAATGAATGGAGGGAACGAATGAATGGGGGGAATGAATTAATGAAGGGAACGAATGAATGAAGGGAATGAATGAATGAAGGGAATGAAGAGAATGAGGGGAATGAATGAATGAAAGGAATGTACGAATGAATGGGAATGTATGAATGAAGGGAACAAATGCATGAAGGGAATGAATGAATGAAGGGAATGTATGAACGAAGGGAATGAATGAATGAATGGATTGAAGAGAATGAGGGAATAAATGAATGAAAGGAATGTACGAATGAATGGGAATGTATGAATGAAGGGAACAAATGCATGAAGGGAATGAATGAATGAAGGGAATGTATGAACGAAGGGAATGAGTGAATGAATGGATTGAAGAGAATGAGGGAATAAATGAATGAAAGGAATATACGAATGAATGGGAATGAATGAATGAAGGGAATGAATGAATGGAGGGAACGAATGAATGGAGGGAATGAATTCATGAAGGGAACGAATGAATGAAGGGAATGAATGAATGAAGGGAATGAAGAGAATGAGGGGAATAAATGAATGAAAGGAATGTACGAATGAATGGGAATGTATGAATGAAGGGAACAAATGCATGAAGGGAATGAGTGAATGAAGGGAATGTATGAACGAAGGGAATGGATGAATGAATGGATTGAAGAGAATGAGGGAATAAATGAATGAAAGGAATATACGAATGAATGGGAATGAATGAATGAAGGGAATGAATGAATGGAGGGAACGAATGAATGGAGGGAATGAATTAATGAAGGGAACGAATGAATGAAGGGAATGAATGGATGAAGGTAATGAAGGGAATGAAGGGAATGAAGAGAATGAGGGGAATAAATGAATGAAAGGAATGTGCGAATGAATGGGAATGTATGAATGAAGGGAACGAATGAATGAAGGAAGGGAACGAATGCATGAAAGGAATGAATGAATGAAGGGAATGTATGTATGAAGGGAATGGATGAATGAAGGGAATGAAGAGAATAAGGGAATAAATGAATGAAAGGAATATACGAATGAATGGGAATGAATGAATGAAGGAAACGAATGAATAAAGGGAATGAATGAATGAAGGGAACGAATGAATGGAGGGAATGAATGAATGAAGAGAATGAATGAATGAGGGGAATGAATGAATGAAGGGAATGAATGAATGGAGCGAACGAATGAATGGAGGGAATGAATTAACGAAGGGAACGAATGAATGATGGGAATGAGTGAATGAAGGGAATGAATGAATGAAGGGAACGAATGAACGAAGGGAATGAATGATTGAAGGGAATGTAAGAATGAAGCGAATGAACGGGTGATGGAAACGAATGAATGAAGGGAATGAGTGAATGAAGGGAATGAAGTGAATGAATGGAATGAAGAGAATGAGGGAAGAAATGAATGAAAGGAATATACGAATGAATGGGAATGAATGAATGAAGGGAATGAATGAATGGAGGGAACGAATGAATGGAGGGAATGAGTTCATGAAGGAAACGAATGAATAAAGGGAATGAATGAATGAAGGGAACGAATGAATGAAGAGAATGAATGAATGAGGGGAATGAATGAATGAAGGGAATGAATGAATGGAGCGAACGAATGAATGGAGGGAATGAATTAATGAAGGGAACGAATGAATGATGGGAATGAGTGAATGAAGGGAAAGAATGAATGAAGGGAACGAATGAACGAAGGGAATGAATGATTGAAGGGAATGTAAGAATGAAGCGAATGAACGGATGAAGGAAACGAATGAATGAAGGGAATGAGTGAATGAAGGGAATGAAGTGAATGAATGGAATGAAGAGAATGAGGGAAGAAATGAATGAAAGGAATATACGAATGAACGGGAATGAATGAATGAAGGGAATGTATGAACGAAGGGAACGGATGAATGAATGGATTGAAGAGAATGAGGGAATAAATGAATGAAAGGAATATACGAATGAATGGGAATGAATGAATGAAGGGAACGAATGAATGGAGGGAATGAATGAAGGGGATGAATGAATGAAGAGAATGAATGAATGAGGGGAATGAATGTATGAAGGGAATGAATGATTGAAGGGAATGTAAGAAAGAAGCGAATGAAAGGATGAAGGAAACGAATGAATGAAGGGAATGAATGAATGAAGGGAATGAATGAATGAAGGGAATGAATGAATGAAGGGAACGAATGAATGGAGGGAATGAATGAAGGGAACGAATGAATGAAGAGAATGTATGAATGAGGGGAATGAATGATTGAAGGGAATGAAGAGAATGAGGGGAATAAATGAATGAAAGGAACATACGAATGAAAGGGAATGTATGAATGAATGGAACGAATGAATGGAGGGAATGGATGAATGAATGAAGGAAATGTATGAATGAAGGGAATGAATGAATGAAGGTAATGTATGAATGAAGGGAATGTAAGAATGAAGCGAATGAACGGATGAAGGGAATGAATGAATGAAGGGAATGAAGGGAATGAAGGGAATGAAGAGAATGAGGGGAATAAATGAATGAAAGGAATGTGCGAATGAATGGGAATGTATGAATGAAGGGAACGAATGAATGAAGGGAATGAATGAATGAAGGGAATGAAGGGAATGAAGGGAATGAAAAGAATGAGGGGAATAAATGAATGAAAGGAATGTACGAATGAATGGGAATGTATGAATGAAGGGAACAAATGCATGAAGGGAATGAATGAATGAACGGAATGTATGAACGAAGGGAATGGATGAATGAATGGATTGAAGAGAATGAGGGAATAAATGAATGAAAGGAATATACGAATGAATGGGAATGAATGAATGAAGGGAATGAATGAATGGAGGGAACGAATGAATGGAGGGAATGAATTAATGAAGGGAACGAATGAATGAAGGGAATGAATGAATGAAGGGAATGAAGAGAATGAGGGGAATGAATGAATGAAAGGAATGTACGAATGAATGGGAATGTATGAATGAAGGGAACGAATGAATGGAGGGAATGGATGAATGAATGAATGAAGGTGATATATGAATGAAGGGAATGAATAAATGAAGGGAATGAATTGAATGAATGGAATGAGGGGAATGAATGAATGATGGGAATGAGTGAATGAAGGGAATGAATGAATGAAGGGAACGAATGAACGAAGGGGATGAATGAACGAAGGGAATGAATGATTGAAGAGAATGTAATAATGGAGGGAATGTATAAATGATTTGAGTGAATGAAGGGAATGAATGAACGAAGGGAATGAATGATTGAAGGGAATGTAAGAATGAAGCGAATGAACGGATGAAGGAAACGAATGAATGTAGGGAATGAGTGAATGAAGGGAATGAAGTGAATGAAGGGAATGAAGAGAATGAGGGGTATAAATGAATGAAAGGAATGTGCGAATGAATGGGAATGTATGAATGAAGGGAACGAATGCATGAAAGGAATGAATGAATGGAGGGAATGTATGTATGAAGGGAATGGATGAATGAAGGGAATGAAGAGAATGAGGGAATAAATGAATGAAAGGAATATACGAATGAATGGGAATGAATGAATGAAGGGAATGAATGAATGGAGGGAACGAATGAATGGAGGGAATGAATTAATGAAGGGAACGAATGAATGAAGGGAATGAATGAATGAAGGGAATGAAGAGAATGAGGGGAATGAATGAATGAAAGGAATGTACGAATGAATGGGAATGTATGAATGAAGGGAACGAATGAATGGAGGGAATGGATGAATGAATGAATGAAGGTGATATATGAATGAAGGGAATGAATAAATGAAGGGAATGAATTGAATGAATGGAATGAGGGGAATGAATGAATGATGGGAATGAGTGAATGAAGGGAATGAATGAATGAAGGGAACGAATGAACGAAGGGGATGAATGAACGAAGGGAATGAATGATTGAAGGTAATGTAATAATGAAGGGAATGTATAAATGATTTGAGTGGATGAAGGGAATGAATGATCGAAGGAAATGAAGGGAATGAAGGGAATGAAGAGAATGAGGGGAATAAATGAATGAAAGAAATGTGCGAATGAATGGGAATGTATGAATGAAGGGAACGAATGCATGAAGGGAATGAATGAATGAAGGGAATGAAGGGAATGAAGGGAATGAAGAGAATGAGCGGAATAAATGAACGAAAGGTATGCGCGAATGAAGGGAATGAAGGAAACGAAGGGAATGAATGACTGAAGGAAATGAATGAATGAGGGGGATGAATGAATGAAGGGAATGAATGAATAAAGGGAATGAGGGGAGTGAATGAATGAAGGGAATGAGTGCATGAAAGGAATGAAAGGAATGAAGGGAATGAAGGGAACAAAAGGAATGAATGAGTGAAGGGACTGAATGTACGAAGGGAATGAATGAATGAAGGGAATGGCGAGAATGAGGGGAGAGAATGAATGACAGGAATGTGCGAATGAATGGGAATGTATGAATGAAGGGAACGAATGAATGAATGAAGGGAACGAATGCATGAAAGGAATGAATGAATGAAGGGAATGTATGAATGAAGGGAATGAAGAGAATGAGGGAATAAATGAATGAAAGGAATATACGAATGAATGGGAATGAATGAATGAAGGGAACGAATGAATGAAGGGAATGAATGAATGAAGGGAATGAAGAGAATGAGGGGAATAAATGAATGCAAGGAATGTACGAATGAATGGGAATGTATGAATGAAGGGAACAAATGCATGAAGGGAATGAATGAATGAAGGGAATGCATGAACGAAGGGAATGTATGAATGAATGGATTGAAGAGAACGAGGGAATAAATGAATGAAAGGAATATACGAATGAATGGGAATGAATGAATGAAGGGAATGAATGGATGAAGGTAATGAAGGGAATGAAGGGAATGAAGAGAATGAGGGGAATAAATGAATGAAAGGAATGTGCGAATGAATGGGAATGTATGAATGAAGGGAACGAATGAATGAAGGAAGGGAACGAATGCATGAAAGGAATGAATGAATGAAGGAAATGTATGTATGAAGGGAATGGATGAATGAAGGGAATGAAGAGAATAAGGGAATAAATGAATGAAAGGAATATACGAATGAATGGGAATGAATGAATGAAGGAAACGAATGAATAAAGGGAATGAATGAATGAAAGGAACGAATGAATGAAGGGAATGAATGAATGAAGAGAATGAATGAATGAGGGGAATGAATGAATGAAGGGAATGAATGAATGGAGCGAACGAATGAATGGAGGGAATGAATTAACGAAGGGAACGAATGAATGATGGGAATGAGTGAATGAAGGGAATGAATGAATGAAGGGAACGAATGAACGAAGGTAATGAATGATTGAAGGGAATGTAAGAATGAAGCGAATGAACGGATGATGGAAACGAATGAATGAAGGGAATGAGTGAATGAAGGGAATGAAGTGAATGAATGGAATGAAGAGAATGAGGGAAGAAATGAATGAAAGGAATATACGAATGAATGGGAATGAATGAATTGAGGGAATGAATGAATGGAGGGAACGAATGAATGGAGGGAATGAGTTCATGAAGGAAACGAATGAATAAAGGGAATGAATGAATGAAGGGAACGAATGAATGGACGGAATGAATGAAGGGAACGAATGAATGAAGAGAATGAATGAATGAGGGGAATGAATGAATGAAGGGAATGAATGAATGGAGCGAACGAATGAATGGAGGGAATGAATTAATGAAGGGAACGAATGAATGATGGGAATGAGTGAATGAAGGGAAAGAATGAATGAAGGGAACGAATGAACGAAGGGAATGAATGATTGAAGGGAATGTAAGAATGAAGCGAATGAACGGATGAAGGAAACGAATGAATGAAGGGAATGAGTGAATGAAGGGAATGAAGTGAATGAATGGAATGAAGAGAATGAGGGAAGAAATGAATGAAAGGAATATACGAATGAATGGGAATGAATGAATGAAGGGAATGTATGAACGAAGGGAACGGATGAATGAATGGATTGAAGAGAATGAGGGAATAAATGAATGAAAGGAATATACGAATGAATGGGAATGAATGAATGAAGGGAACGAATGAATGGAGGGAATGAATGAAGGGGATGAATGAATGAAGAGAATGAATGAATGAGGGGAATGAATGTATGAAGGGAATGAATGATTGAAGGGAATTTAAGAAAGAAGCGAATGAAAGGATGAAGGAAACGAATGAATGAAGGGAATGAATGAATGAAGGGAATGAATGAATGAAGGGAATGAATGAATGAAGGGAACGAATGAATGGAGGGAATGAATGAAGGGAACGAATGAATGAAGAGAATGAATGAATGAGGGGAATGAATGATTGAAGGGAATGAAGAGAATGAGGGGAATAAATGAATGAAAGGAACATACGAATGAAAGGGAATGTATGAATGAATGGAACGAATGAATGGAGGGAATGGATGAATGAATGAAGGAAATGTATGAATGAAGGGAATGAAAGAATGAAGGTAATGTATGAATGAAGGGAATGTAAGAATGAAGCGAATGAACGGATGAAGGAAACGAATGAATGAAGGGAATGAATGGATGAAGGTAATGAAGGGAATGAAGGGAATGAAGAGAATGAGGGGAATAAATGAATGAAAGGAATCTACGAATGAATGGGAATGTATCAATGAAGGGAACGAATGAATGAATGAAGGGAATGAATGCATGAAGGGAATGAATGAATGAAGGGAATGTATGAATGAAGGGAATGGATGGATGAATGAAGGGAACAAATGCATGAAGGGAATGAATGAATGAAGGGAACGAATGAATGAATAAATGAAACGAATCCAAGAAGGGAATGAACTGAATGAAGGGAATGTGGGGAATGAATCGAATGAAGGGAATGAGAGAATGAAAGGAATGAAGGGAATGAAGGGAATGAAGGGAACGAAGGCAACGAAGGGAATGAATGAATGAAGCGAATTAATGAGTAGAGGGAAGGAATGGACGAAGGCAATGAATGGAATGAGGGGAATGAATGAATGATGGGATTGAGTGCATGAAGGGAATGAATGAATGAAGGGAACGAATGAACGAAGGGGATGAATGAACGAAGGGAATGAATGATTGAAGGGAATGTAATAATGAAGGGAATGTATAGATGATTTGAGTGGATGAAGGGAATGAATGAACGAAGGGAATGAATGATTGAAGGGAATGTAAGAATGAAGCGAATGAACGGATGAAGGAAACGAATGAATGAAGGGAATGAATGAATGAAGGGAATGAAGGGAATGAAGGGAATGAAGAGAATGAGGGGCATAAATGAATGAAAGGAATGTGCGAATGAATGGGAATGTATGAACGAAGGGAACGAATGAAGGTAACGAATGCATGAAAGGAATGAATGAATGAAGGGAATGTATGTATGAAGGGAATGGATGAATGAAGGGAATGAAGAGAATGAGGGAATAAATGAATGAAATGAATATACGAATGAATGGGAATGAATGAATGAAGGGAATGAATGATTGAAGGGATTGTAAGAAAGAAGCGAATGAACGGATGAAGGAAACGAATGAATGAAGGGACTGAATGAATGAAGCGAATTAATGAATGGAGGAAATGAATGAATGAAGGGAATGAATGAATGAAGGGAACGAATGAACGAAGGGGATGAATGAACGAAGGGAATGAATGATTGAAGGGAATGTAATAATGAAGTGAATGTATAAATGATTTGTGTGGATGAAGGGAATGAATGAACGAAGGGAATGAATGATTGAAGGGAATGTAAGAATGAAGCGAATGAACGGATGAAGGAAACGAATGAATGAAGGGAATGAGTGAATGAAGGGAATGAAGGGAATGAAGAGAATGAGGAGAATGAGGGGAATAAATGAATGAAAGGTATGTGCGAATGAAGGGAATGAAGGAAAAGAAGGGAATGAATGAATGAAGGAAATGAGTGAATGAGGGGGATGAATGAATGAAGGGAATGAATTAATTAAAGGGAATGAGGGGAGTGAATGAATGAAGGGAATGAGTGCATGAAAGGAATGAAAGGAATGAAAGGAATGAAGGGAATGAAGGGAACGAAAGGAATGAATGAGTGAGGGGACTGAATGTACAAAGGGAATGAGTGAATGAAGGGAATGGCGAGAATGAGGGGAAGAATGAATGACAGGAATGCACGAATGAATGGGAATGTATGAATGAAGGGAACGAATGAATGAAGGGAATGAATGAATGAAGGGAATGAAGAGAATGAGGGGAATAAATGAATGAAACGAATGTACGAATGAATAGGAATGTATGAATGAAGGGAACGAATGAATGGAGGGAATGGATGAATGAATGAGTGAAGGTAATGTATGAATGGAGGGAATGAATAAATGAAGGGAATGAATTGAATGAAAGGAATGAGGGGAATGAATGAATGATGGGAATGAGTGAATGAAGGGAATGAATGAATGAAGGGAACGAATGAACGAAGGGAATGAATGATTGAAGTGAATGTAAAAAGGCGAATGAACGGATGAAGGAAACGAATGAATGAAGGGAATGAATGGATGAAGGTAATGAAGGGAATGAAGGGAATGAAGAGAATGAGGGGAATAAATGAATGAAAGGAATGTATGAATGAAGGGAACGAATGAATGAATGAAGGGAACAAATGCATGAAGGGAATGAATGAATGAAGGGAATGTATGAACGAAGGGAACGGATGAATGAATGGAATGATGAGAATGAGGGAATAAATGAATGAAAGGAATATACGAATGAATGGGAATGAATGAATGAAGGGAATGAATAAATGGAGGGAACGAATGAATGGAGGGAATGAATTCATGAAGGGAACGAATGAATGAAGGGAATGAATGAATGAAGGGAATGAAGAGAATGAGGGGAATAAATGAATGAAAGGAATGTACGAATGAATAGGAATGTATGAATGAAGGGAACGAATGAATGGAGGGAATGGATGAATGAATGAGTGAAGGTAATGTATGAATGGAGGGAATGAATAAATGAAGGGAATGAATTGAATGAAAGGAATGAGGGGAATGAATGAATGATGGGAATGAGTGAATGAAGGGAATGAATGAATGAAGGGAACGAATGAACGAAGGGGATGAATGAACGAAGGGAATGAATGATTGAAGGGAATGTAATAATGAAGGGAATGTATAAATGATTTGAGTGGATGAAGGGAATGAATGAACGAAGGGAATGAATGATTGAAGGGAATGCAAGAATGAAGCGAATGAACGGATGAAGGAAACGAATGAATGAAAGGAATGTGCGAATGAATGGGAATGTATGAATGAAGGGAACGAATGAATGAATGAATGGAACGAATGCATGAAAGGAATGAATGAATGGAGGGAATGTATGTATGAAGTGAATGGATGAATGAAAGGAATGAAGAGAATGAGGGAATAAATGAATGAAAGGAATATACGAATGAATGGGAATGAATGAATGAAGGAAACGAATGAATAAAGGGAATGAATGAATGAAGGGAACGCATGAATGGAGGGAATGAATGAAGGGAACGAATGAATGAAGAGAATGAATGAATGAGGGGAATGAATGAATGAAGGGAATGAATGAATGGAGCGAACGAATGAATGGAGGGAATGAATTAATGAAGGGAACGAACGAATGAAGAGAATGAATGAATGATGGGAATGAGTGAATGAAGGGAATGAATGAATGGAGGGAACGAATGAATGAATAAATAAAACGAATCCAAGAAGGGAATGAACTGAATGAAGGGAATGTGGGGAATGAATCGAATGAAGGAAATGAGAGAATGAAAGGAATGAAGGGAATGAAGGGAACGAAGGCAACGAAGGGAATGAATGAATGAAGCGAATTAATGAGTGGAGGGAAGGAATGGACGAAGGCAATGAATGGAATGAGGGGAATGAATGAATGATGGGATTGAGTGCATGAATTGAATGAATGAATGAAGGGAACGAATGAACGAAGGGGATGAATGGACGAAGGGAATGAATGATTGAAGGGAATGTAATAATGAAGGGAATGTATAGATGATTTGAGTGGATGAAGGGAATGAATGAACGAAGGGAATGAATGATTGAAGGGAATGTAAGAATGAAGCGAATGAACGGATGAAGGAAACGAATGAATGAAGGGAATGAATGAATGAAGGGAATGAAGGGAATGAAGGGAATGAAGAGAATGAGGGGCATAAATGAATGAAAGGAATGTGCGAATGAATGGGAATGTATGAACGAAGGGAACGAATGAAGGTAACGAATGCATGAAAGGAATGAATGAATGAAGGGAATGTATGTATGAAGGGAATGGATGAATGAAGGGAATGAAGAGAATGAGGGAATAAATGAATGAAATGAATATACGAATGAATGGGAATGAATGAATGAAGGGAATGAATGATTGAAGGGATTGTAAGAAAGAAGCGAATGAACGGATGAAGGAAACGAATGAATGAAGGGACTGAATGAATGAAGCGAATTAATGAATGGAGGAAATGAATGAATGAAGGGAATGAATGAATGAAGGGAACGAATGAACGAAGGGGATGAATGAACGAAGGGAATGAATGATTGAAGGGAATGTAATAATGAAGGGAATGTATAAATGATTTGTGTGGATGAAGGGAATGAATGAACGAAGGGAATGAATGATTGAAGGGAATGTAAGAATGAAGCGAATGAACGGATGAAGGAAACGAATGAATGAAGGGAATGAGTGAATGAAGGGAATGAAGGGAATGAAGAGAATGAGGAGAATGAGGGGAATAAATGAATGAAAGGTATGTGCGAATGAAGGGAATGAAGGAAAAGAAGGGAATGAATGAATGTAGGAAATGAGTGAATGAGGGGGATGAATGAATGAAGGGAATGAATTAATTAAAGGGAATGAGGGGAGTGAATGAATGAAGGGAATGAGTGCATGAAAGGAATGAAAGGAATGAAAGGAATGAAGGGAATGAAGGGAACGAAAGGAATGAATGAGTGAGGGGACTGAATGTACAAAGGGAATGAATGAATGAAGGGAATGGCGAGAATGAGGGGAAGAATGAATGACAGGAATGCACGAATGAATGGGAATGTATGAATGAAGGGAACGAATGAATGAAGGGAATGAATGAATGAAGGGAATGAAGAGAATGAGGGGAATAAATGAATGAAACGAATGTACGAATGAATAGGAATGTATGAATGAAGGGAACGAATGAATGGAGGGAATGGATGAATGAATGAGTGAAGGTAATGTATGAATGGAGGGAATGAATAAATGAAGGGAATGAATTGAATGAAAGGAATGAGGGGAATGAATGAATGATGGGAATGAGTGAATGAAGGGAATGAATGAATGAAGGGAACGAATGAACGAAGGGAACGAATGAACGAAGGGAATGAATGATTGAAGTGAATGTAAAAAGGCGAATGAACGGATGAAGGAAACGAATGAATGAAGGGAATGAATGGATGAAGGTAATGAAGGGAATGAAGGGAATGAAGAGAATGAGGGGAATAAATGAATGAAAGGAATGTATGAATGAAGGGAACGAATGAATGAATGAAGGGAACAAATGCATGAAGGGAATGAATGAATGAAGGGAATGTATGAACGAAGGGAACGGATGAATGAATGGAATGATGAGAATGAGGGAATAAATGAATGAAAGGAATATACGAATGAATGGGAATGAATGAATGAAGGGAATGAATAAATGGAGGGAACGAATGAATGGAGGGAATGAATTCATGAAGGGAACGAATGAATGAAGGGAATGAATGAATGAAGGGAATGAAGAGAATGAGGGGAATAAATGAATGAAAGGAATGTACGAATGAATAGGAATGTATGAATGAAGGGAACGAATGAATGGAGGGAATGGATGAATGAATGAGTGAAGGTAATGTATGAATGGAGGGAATGAATAAATGAAGGGAATGAATTGAATGAAAGGAATGAGGGGAATGAATGAATGATGGGAATGAGTGAATGAAGGGAATGAATGAATGAAGGGAACGAATGAACGAAGGGGATGAATGAACGAAGGGAATGAATGATTGAAGGGAATGTAATAATGAAGGGAATGTATAAATGATTTGAGTGGATGAAGGGAATGAATGAACGAAGGGAATGAATGATTGAAGGGAATGCAAGAATGAAGCGAATGAACGGATGAAGGAAACGAATGAATGAAGGGAATGAGTGAATGAAGGGAATGAAGTGAATGAAGGGAATGAAGAGAATGAGGGGTATAAATGAATGAAAGGAATGTGCGAATGAATGGGAATGTATGAATGAAGGGAACGAATGAATGAATGAATGGAACGAATGCATGAAAGGAATGAATGAATGGAGGGAATGTATGTATGAAGTGAATGGATGAATGAAAGGAATGAAGAGAATGAGGGAATAAATGAATGAAAGGAATATACGAATGAATGGGAATGAATGAATGAAGGAAACGAATGAATAAAGGGAATGAATGAATGAAGGGAACGCATGAATGGAGGGAATGAATGAAGGGAACGAATGAATGAAGAGAATGAATGAATGAGGGGAATGAATGAATGAAGGGAATGAATGAATGGAGCGAACGAATGAATGGAGGGAATGAATTAATGAAGGGAACGAACGAATGAAGAGAATGAATGAATGATGGGAATGAGTGAATGAAGGGAATGAATGAATGGAGGGAACGAATGAATGAATAAATAAAACGAATCCAAGAAGGGAATGAACTGAATGAAGGGAATGTGGGGAATGAATCGAATGAAGGAAATGAGAGAATGAAAGGAATGAAGGGAATGAAGGGAACGAAGGCAACGAAGGGAATGAATGAATGAAGCGAATTAATGAGTGGAGGGAAGGAATGGACGAAGGCAATGAATGGAATGAGGGGAATGAATGAATGATGGGATTGAGTGCATGAATTGAATGAATGAATGAAGGGAACGAATGAACGAAGGGGATGAATGGACGAAGGGAATGAATGATTGAAGGGAATGTAATAATGAAGGGAATGTATAGATGATTTGAGTGGATGAAGGGAATGAATGAACGAAGGGAATGAATGATTGAAGGGAATGTAAGAATGAAGCGAATGAACGGATGAAGGAAACGAATGAATGAAGGGAATGAATGAATGAAGGGAATGAAGGGAATGAAGGGAATGAAGAGAATGAGGGGCATAAATGAATGAAAGGAATGTGCGAATGAATGGGAATGTATGAACGAAGGGAACGAATGAAGGTAACGAATGCATGAAAGGAATGAATGAATGAAGGGAATGTATGTATGAAGGGAATGGATGAATGAAGGGAATGAAGAGAATGAGGGAATAAATGAATGAAATGAATATACGAATGAATGGGAATGAATGAATGAAGGGAATGAATGATTGAAGGGATTGTAAGAAAGAAGCGAATGAACGGATGAAGGAAACGAATGAATGAAGGGACTGAATGAATGAAGCGAATTAATGAATGGAGGAAATGAATGAATGAAGGGAATGAATGAATGAAGGGAACGAATGAACGAAGGGGATGAATGAACGAAGGGAATGAATGATTGAAGGGAATGTAATAATGAAGGGAATGTATAAATGATTTGTGTGGATGAAGGGAATGAATGAACGAAGGGAATGAATGATTGAAGGGAATGTAAGAATGAAGCGAATGAACGGATGAAGGAAACGAATGAATGAAGGGAATGAGTGAATGAAGGGAATGAAGGGAATGAAGAGAATGAGGAGAATGAGGGGAATAAATGAATGAAAGGTATGTGCGAATGAAGGGAATGAAGGAAAAGAAGGGAATGAATGAATGTAGGAAATGAGTGAATGAGGGGGATGAATGAATGAAGGGAATGAATTAATTAAAGGGAATGAGGGGAGTGAATGAATGAAGGGAATGAGTGCATGAAAGGAATGAAAGGAATGAAAGGAATGAAGGGAATGAAGGGAACGAAAGGAATGAATGAGTGAGGGGACTGAATGTACAAAGGGAATGAATGAATGAAGGGAATGGCGAGAATGAGGGGAAGAATGAATGACAGGAATGCACGAATGAATGGGAATGTATGAATGAAGGGAACGAATGAATGAAGGGAATGAATGAATGAAGGGAATGAAGAGAATGAGGGGAATAAATGAATGAAACGAATGTACGAATGAATAGGAATGTATGAATGAAGGGAACGAATGAATGGAGGGAATGGATGAATGAATGAGTGAAGGTAATGTATGAATGGAGGGAATGAATAAATGAAGGGAATGAATTGAATGAAAGGAATGAGGGGAATGAATGAATGATGGGAATGAGTGAATGAAGGGAATGAATGAATGAAGGGAACGAATGAACGAAGGGAATGAATGATTGAAGTGAATGTAAAAAGGCGAATGAACGGATGAAGGAAACGAATGAATGAAGGGAATGAATGGATGAAGGTAATGAAGGGAATGAAGGGAATGAAGAGAATGAGGGGAATAAATGAATGAAAGGAGTGTATGAATGAAGGGAACGAATGAATGAATGAAGGGAACAAATGCATGAAGGGAATGAATGAATGAAGGGAATGTATGAACGAAGGGAACGGATGAATGAATGGAATGAAGAGAATGAGGGAATAAATGAATGAAAGGAATATACGAATGAATGGGAATGAATGAATGAAGGGAATGAATGAATGGAGGGAACGAATGAATGGAGGGAATGAATTCATGAAGGGAACGAATGAATGAAGGGAATGAATGAATGAAGGGAATGAAGAGAATGAGGGGAATAAATGAATGAAAGGAATGTACGAATGAATAGGAATGTATGAATGAAGGGAACGAATGAATGGAGGGAATGGATGAATGAATGAGTGAAGGTAATGTATGAATGGAGGGAATGAATAAATGAAGGGAATGAATTGAATGAAAGGAATGAGGGGAATGAATGAATGATGGGAATGAGTGAATGAAGGGAATGAATGAATGAAGGGAACGAATGAACGAAGGGGATGAATGAACGAAGGGAATGAATGATTGAAGGGAATGTAATAATGAAGGGAATGTATAAATGATTTGAGTGGATGAAGGGAATGAATGAACGAAGGGAATGAATGATTGAAGGGAATGCAAGAATGAAGCGAATGAACGGATGAAGGAAACGAATGAATGAAGGGAATGAGTGAATGAAGGGAATGAAGGGAATGAAGGGAATGAAGAGAATGAAGAGAATGAGGGGAATAAATGAATGAAAGGAATGTGCGAATGAATGGGAATGTATGAATGAAGGGAACGAATGCATGAAAGGAATGAATGAATGGAGGGAATGTATGTATGAAGGGAATGGATGAATGAAGGGAATGAAGAGAATGAGGGAATAAATGAATGAAAGGAATATACGAATGAATGGGAATGAATGAATGAAGGGAATGAATGAATGGAGGGAACGAATGAATGGAGGGAATGAATTAATGAAGGGAACGAATGAATGAAGGGAATGAATGAATGAAGGGAATGAAGAGAATGAGGGGAATGAATGAATGAAAGGAATGTACGAATGAATGGGAATGTATGAATGAAGGGAACGAATGAATGGAGGGAATGGATGAATGAATGAATGAAGGTGATATATGAATGAAGGGAATGAATAAATGAAGGGAATGAATTGAATGAATGGAATGAGGGGAATGAATGAATGATGGGAATGAGTGAATGAAGGGAATGAATGAATGAAGGGAACGAATGAACGAAGGGGATGAATGAACGAAGGGAATGAATGATTGAAGGTAATGTAATAATGAAGGGAATGTATAAATGATTTGAGTGGATGAAGGGAATGAATGAACGAAGGAAATGAAGGGAATGAAGGGAATGAAGAGAATGAGGGGAATAAATGAATGAAAGAAATGTGCGAATGAATGGGAATGTATGAATGAAGGGAACGAATGCATGAAGGGAATGAATGAATGAAGGGAATGAAGGGAATGAAGGGAATGAAGAGAATGATCGGAATAAATGAATGAAAGGTATGCGCGAATGAAGGGAATGAAGGAAACGAAGGGAATGAATGACTGAAGGAAATGAATGAATGAGGGGGATGAATGAATGAAGGGAATGAATGAATAAAGGGAATGAGGGGAGTGAATGAATGAAGGGAATGAGTGCATGAAAGGAATGAAAGGAATGAAGGGAATGAAGGGAACAAAAGGAATGAATGAGTGAAGGGACTGAATGTACGAAGGGAATGAATGAATGAAGGGAATGGCGAGAATGAGGGGAGAGAATGAATGACAGGAATGTGCGAATGAATGGGAATGTATGAATGAAGGGAACGAATGAATGAATGAAGGGAACGAATGCATGAAAGGAATGAATGAATGAAGGGAATGTATGAATGAAGGGAATGAAGAGAATGAGGGAATAAATGAATGAAAGGAATATACGAATGAATGGGAATGAATGAATGAAGGGAACGAATGAATGAAGGGAATGAATGAATGAAGGGAATGAAGAGAATGAGGGGAATAAATGAATGCAAGGAATGTACGAATGAATGGGAATGTATGAATGAAGGGAACAAATGCATGAAGGGAATGAATGAATGAAGGGAATGCATGAACGAAGGGAATGTATGAATGAATGGATTGAAGAGAACGAGGGAATAAATGAATGAAAGGAATATACGAATGAATGGGAATGAATGAATGAAGGGAATGAATGGATGAAGGTAATGAAGGGAATGAGGGGAATGAAGAGAATGAGGGGAATAAATGAATGAAAGGAATGTGCGAATGAATGGGAATGTATGAATGAAGGGAACGAATGAATGAAGGAAGGGAACGAATGCATGAAAGGAATGAATGAATGAAGGAAATGTATGTATGAAGGGAATGGATGAATGAAGGGAATGAAGAGAATAAGGGAATAAATGAATGAAAGGAATATACGAATGAATGGGAATGAATGAATGAAGGAAACGAATGAATAAAGGGAATGAATGAATGAAGGGAACGAATGAATGAAGGGAATGAATGAATGAAGAGAATGAATGAATGAGGGGAATGAATGAATGAAGGGAATGAATGAATGGAGCGAACGAATGAATGGAGGGAATGAATTAACGAAGGGAACGAATGAATGATGGGAATGAGTGAATGAAGGGAATGAATGAATGAAGGGAACGAATGAACGAAGGTAATGAATGATTGAAGGGAATGTAAGAATGAAGCGAATGAACGGATGATGGAAACGAATGAATGAAGGGAATGAGTGAATGAAGGGAATGAAGTGAATGAATGGAATGAAGAGAATGAGGGAAGAAATGAATGAAAGGAATATACGAATGAATGGGAATGAATGAATGAAGGGAATGAATGAATGGAGGGAACGAATGAATGGAGGGAATGAGTTCATGAAGGAAACGAATGAATAAAGGGAATGAATGAATGAAGGGAACGAATGAATGGACGGAATGAATGAAGGGAACGAATGAATGAAGAGAATGAATGAATGAGGGGAATGAATGAATGAAGGGAATGAATGAATGGAGCGAACGAATGAATGGAGGGAATGAATTAATGAAGGGAACGAATGAATGATGGGAATGAGTGAATGAAGGGAACGAATGAACGAAGGGGATGAATGAACGAAGGGAATGAATGATTGAAGGGAATGTAATAATGAAGGGAATGTATAAATGATTTGAGTGGATGAAGGGAATGAATGAACGAAGGGAATGAATGATTGAAGGGAATGTAAGAATGAAGCGAATGAACGGATGAAGGAAACGAATGAATGAAGGGAATGAGTGAATGAAGGGAATGAAGGGAATGAAGAGAATGAGGAGAATGAGGGGAATAAATGAATGAAAGGTATGAGCGAATGAAGGGAATGAAGGAAAAGAAGGGAATGAATGAATGAAGGAAATGAGTGAATGAGGGGGATGAATGAATGAAGGGAATGAATTAATTAAAGGGAATGAGGGGAGTGAATGAATGAAGGGAATGAGTGCATGAAAGGAATGAAAGGAATGAAAGGAATGAAGGGAATGAAGGGAACGAAAGGAATGAATGAGTGAGGGGACTGAATGTACAAAGGGAATGAATGAATGAAGGGAATGGCGAGAATGAGGGGAAGAATGAATGACAGGAATGCACGAATGAATGGGAATGTATGAATGAAGGGAACGAATGAATGAAGGGAATGAATGAATGAAGGGAATGAAGAGAATGAGGGGAATAAATGAATGAAACGAATGTACGAATGAATAGGAATGTATGAATGAAGGGAACGAATGAATGGAGGGAATGGATGAATGAATGAGTGAAGGTAATGTATGAGTGGAGGGAATGAATAAATGAAGGGAATGAATTGAATGAAAGGAATGAGGGGAATGAATGAATGATGGGAATGAGTGAATGAAGGGAATGAATGAATGAAGGGAACGAATGAACGAAGGGGATGAATGAACGAAGGGAATGAATGATTGAAGGGAATGTAATAATGAAGGGAATGTATAAATGATTTGAGTGGATGAAGGGAATGAATGAACGAAGGGAATGAATGATTGAAGGGAATGCAAGAATGAAGCGAATGAACGGATGAAGGAAACGAATGAATGAAGGGAATGAGTGAATGAAGGGAATGAAGTGAATGAAGGGAATGAAGAGAATGAGGGGTATAAATGAATGAAAGGAATGTGCGAATGAATGGGAATGTATGAATGAAGGGAACGAATGAATGAATGAATGGAACGAATGCATGAAAGGAATGAATGAATGGAGGGAATGTATGTATGAAGTGAATGGATGAATGAAAGGAATGAAGAGAATGAGGGAATAAATGAATGAAAGGAATATACGAATGAATGGGAATGAATGAATGAAGGAAACGAATGAATAAAGGGAATGAATGAATGAAGGGAACGCATGAATGGAGGGAATGAATGAAGGGAACGAATGAATGAAGAGAATGAATGAATGAGGGGAATGAATGAATGAAGGGAATGAATGAATGGAGCGAACGAATGAATGGAGGGAATGAATTAATGAAGGGAACGAACGAATGAAGAGAATGAATGAATGATGGGAATGAGTGAATGAAGGGAATGAATGAATGGAGGGAACGAATGAACGAAGGGAATGAATGATTGAAGTGAATGTAAAAAGGCGAATGAACGGATGAAGGAAACGAATGAATGAAGGGAATGAATGGATGAAGGTAATGAAGGGAATGAAGGGAATGAAGAGAATGAGGGGAATAAATGAATGAAAGGAATGTACGAATGAATAGGAATGTATGAATGAAGGGAACGAATGAATGAATGAAGGGAATGAATGCATGAAGGGAATGAATGTATGAAGGGAATGTATGAATGAAGGGAATGGATGGATGAATGAAGGGAACAAATGCATGAAGGGAATGAATGAATGAAGGGAACGAATGAATGAATAAATAAAACGAATCCAAGAAGGGAATGAACTGAATGAAGGGAATGTGGGGAATGAATCGAATGAAGGGAATGAGAGAATGAAAGGAATGAAGGGAATGAAGGGAACGAAGGCAACGAAGGGAATAAATGAATGAAGCGAATTAATGAGTGGAGGGAAGGAATGGACGAAGGCAATGAATGGAATGAGGGGTATGAATGAATGATGGGATTGAGTACATGAATTGAATGAATGAATGAAGGGAACGAATGAACGAAGGGGATGAATGAACGAAGGGAATGAATGATTGAAGGGAATGTAATAATGAAGGGAATGTATAGATGATTTGAGTGGATGAAGGGAATGAATGAACGAAGGGAATGAATGATTGAAGGGAATGTAAGAATGAAGCGAATGAACGGATGAAGGAAACGAATGAATGAAGGGAATGAATGAATGAAGGGAATGAATGAATGAAGGGAATGAAGGGAATGAAGGGAATGAAGGGAATGAAGAGAATGAGGGGCATAAATGAATGAAAGGAATGTGCGAATGAATGGGAATGTATTAACGAAGGGAACGAATGAAGGTAACGAATGCATGAAAGGAATGAATGAATGAAGGGAATGTATGTATGAAGGGAATGGATGAATGAAGGGAATGAAGAGAATGAGGGAATAAATGAATGAAATGAATATACGAATTAATGGGAATGAATGAATGAAGGGAATGAATGATTGAAGGGATTGTAAGAAAGAAGCGAATGAACGGATGAAGGAAACGAATGAATGAAGGGACTGAATGAATGAAGCGAATTAATGAATGGAGGAAATGAATGAATGAAGGGAATGAATGAATGAAGGGAACGAATGAACGAAGGGGATGAATGAACGAAGGGAATGAATGATTGAAGGGAATGTAATAATGAAGGGAATGTATAAATGATTTGTGTGGATGAAGGGAATGAATGATTGAAGGGAATGTAAGAATGAAGCGAATGAACGGATGAAGGAATCGAATGAATGAAGGGAATGAGTGAATGAAGGGAATGAAGGGAATGAAGAGAATGAGGAGAATGAGGGGAATAAATGAATGAAAGGTATGTGCGAATGAAGGGAATGAAGGAAAAGAAGGGAATGAATGAATGTAGGAAATGAGTGAATGAGGGGGATGAATGAATGAAGGGAATGAATTAATTAAAGGGAATGAGGGGAGTGAATGAATGAAGGGAATGAGTGCATGAAAGGAATGAAAGGAATGAAAGGAATGAAGGGAATGAAGGGAACGAAAGGAATGAATGAGTGAGGGGACTGAATGTACAAAGGGAATGAATGAATGAAGGGAATGGCGAGAATGAGGGGAAGAATGAATGACAGGAATGCACGAATGAATGGGAATGTATGAATGAAGGGAACGAATGAATGAAGGGAATGAATGAATGAAGGGAATGAAGAGAATGAGGGGAATAAATGAATGAAACGAATGTACGAATGAATAGGAATGTATGAATGAAGGGAACGAATGAATGGAGGGAATGGATGAATGAATGAGTGAAGGTAATGTATGAATGGAGGGAATGAATAAATGAAGGGAATGAATTGAATGAAAGGAATGAGGGGAATGAATGAATGATGGGAATGAGTGAATGAAGGGAATGAATGAATGAAGGGAACGAATGAACGAAGGGAATGAATGATTGAAGTGAATGTAAAAAGGCGAATGAACGGATGAAGGAAACGAATGAATGAAGGGAATGAATGGATGAAGGTAATGAAGGGAATGAAGGGAATGAAGAGAATGAGGGGAATAAATGAATGAAAGGAATGTATGAATGAAGGGAACGAATGAATGAATGAAGGGAACAAATGCATGAAGGGAATGAATGAATGAAGGGAATGTATGAACGAAGGGAACGTATGAATGAATGGAATGATGAGAATGAGGGAATAAATGAATGAAAGGAATATACGAATGAATGGGAATGAATGAATGAAGGGAATGAATGAATGGAGGGAACGAATGAATGGAGGGAATGAATTCATGAAGGGAACGAATGAATGAAGGGAATGAATGAATGAAGGGAATGAAGAGAATGAGGGGAATAAATGAATGAAAGGAATGTACGAATGAATAGGAATGTATGAATGAAGGGAACGAATGAATGGAGGGAATGGATGAATGAATGAGTGAAGGTAATGTATGAATGGAGGGAATGAATAAATGAAGGGAATGAATTGAATGAAAGGAATGAGGGGAATGAATGAATGATGGGAATGAGTGAATGAAGGGAATGAATGAATGAAGGGAACGAATGAACGAAGGGGATGAATGAACGAAGGGAATGAATGATTGAAGGGAATGTAATAATGAAGGGAATGTATAAATGATTTGAGTGGATGAAGGGAATGAATGAACGAAGGGAATGAATGATTGAAGGGAATGCAAGAATGAAGCGAATGAACGGATGAAGGAAACGAATGAATGAAGGGAATGAGTGAATGAAGGGAACGAATGCATGAAGGGAATGAATGAATGAAGGGAATGAAGGGAATGAAGGGAATGAAGAGAATGAAGAGAATGAGGGGAATAAATGAATGAAAGGAATGTGCGAATGAATGGGAATGTATGAATGAAGGGAACGAATGCATGAAAGGAATGAATGAATGGAGGGAATGTATGTATGAAGGGAATGGATGAATGAAGGGAATGAAGAGAATGAGGGAATAAATGAATGAAAGGAATATACGAATGAATGGGAATGAATGAATGAAGGGAATGAATGAATGGAGGGAACGAATGAATGGAGGGAATGAATTAATGAAGGGAACGAATGAATGAAGGGAATGAATGAATGAAGGGAATGAAGAGAATGAGGGGAATGAATGAATGAAAGGAATGTACGAATGAATGGGAATGTATGAATGAAGGGAACGAATGAATGGAGGGAATGGATGAATGAATGAATGAAGGTGATATATGAATGAAGGGAATGAATAAATGAAGGGAATGAATTGAATGAATGGAATGAGGGGAATGAATGAATGATGGGAATGAGTGAATGAAGGGAATGAATGAATGAAGGGAACGAATGAACGAAGGGGATGAATGAACGATGGGAATGAATGATTGAAGGTAATGTAATAATGAAGGGAATGTATAAATGATTTGAGTGGATGAAGGGAATGAATGAACGAAGGAAATGAAGGGAATGAAGGGAATGAAGAGAATGAGGGGAATAAATGAATGAAAGAAATGTGCGAATGAATGGGAATGTATGAATGAAGGGAACGAATGCATGAAGGGAATGAATGAATGAAGGGAATGAAGGGAATGAAGGGAATGAAGAGAATGATCGGAATAAATGAATGAAAGGTATGCGCGAATGAAGGGAATGAAGGAAACGAAGGGAATGAATGACTGAAGGAAATGAATGAATGAGGGGGATGAATGAATGAAGGGAATGAATGAATAAAGGGAATGAGGGGAGTGAATGAATGAAGGGAATGAGTGCATGAAAGGAATGAAAGGAATGAAGGGAATGAAGGGAACAAAAGGAATGAATGAGTGAAGGGACTGAATGTACGAAGGGAATGAATGAATGAAGGGAATGGCGAGAATGAGGGGAGAGAATGAATGACAGGAATGTGCGAATGAATGGGAATGTATGAATGAAGGGAACGAATGAATGAATGAAGGGAACGAATGCATGAAAGGAATGAATGAATGAAGGGAATGTATGAATGAAGGGAATGAAGAGAATGAGGGAATAAATGAATGAAAGGAATATACGAATGAATGGGAATGAATGAATGAAGGGAACGAATGAATGAAGGGAATGAATGAATGAAGGGAATGAAGAGAATGAGGGGAATAAATGAATGCAAGGAATGTACGAATGAATGGGAATGTATGAATGAAGGGAACAAATGCATGAAGGGAATGAATGAATGAAGGGAATGCATGAACGAAGGGAATGTATGAATGAATGGATTGAAGAGAACGAGGGAATAAATGAATGAAAGGAATATACGAATGAATGGGAATGAATGAATGAAGGGAATGAATGGATGAAGGTAATGAAGGGAATGAGGGGAATGAAGAGAATGAGGGGAATAAATGAATGAAAGGAATGTGCGAATGAATGGGAATGTATGAATGAAGGGAACGAATGAATGAAGGAAGGGAACGAATGCATGAAAGGAATGAATGAATGAAGGAAATGTATGTATGAAGGGAATGGATGAATGAAGGGAATGAAGAGAATAAGGGAATAAATGAATGAAAGGAATATACGAATGAATGGGAATGAATGAATGAAGGAAACGAATGAATAAAGGGAATGAATGAATGAAGGGAACGAATGAATGAAGGGAATGAATGAATGAAGAGAATGAATGAATGAGGGGAATGAATGAATGAAGGGAATGAATGAATGGAGCGAACGAATGAATGGAGGGAATGAATTAACGAAGGGAACGAATGAATGATGGGAATGAGTGAATGAAGGGAATGAATGAATGAAGGGAACGAATGAACGAAGGTAATGAATGATTGAAGGGAATGTAAGAATGAAGCGAATGAACGGATGATGGAAACGAATGAATGAAGGGAATGAGTGAATGAAGGGAATGAAGTGAATGAATGGAATGAAGAGAATGAGGGAAGAAATGAATGAAAGGAATATACGAATGAATGGGAATGAATGAATGAAGGGAATGAATGAATGGAGGGAACGAATGAATGGAGGGAATGAGTTCATGAAGGAAACGAATGAATAAAGGGAATGAATGAATGAAGGGAACGAATGAATGGACGGAATGAATGAAGGGAACGAATGAATGAAGAGAATGAATGAATGAGGGGAATGAATGAATGAAGGGAATGAATGAATGGAGCGAACGAATGAATGGAGGGAATGAATTAATGAAGGGAACGAATGAATGATGGGAATGAGTGAATGAAGGGAACGAATGAACGAAGGGGATGAATGAACGAAGGGAATGAATGATTGAAGGGAATGTAATAATGAAGGGAATGTATAAATGATTTGAGTGGATGAAGGGAATGAATGAACGAAGGGAATGAATGATTGAAGGGAATGTAAGAATGAAGCGAATGAACGGATGAAGGAAACGAATGAATGAAGGGAATGAGTGAATGAAGGGAATGAAGGGAATGAAGAGAATGAGGAGAATGAGGGGAATAAATGAATGAAAGGTATGAGCGAATGAAGGGAATGAAGGAAAAGAAGGGAATGAATGAATGAAGGAAATGAGTGAATGAGGGGGATGAATGAATGAAGGGAATGAATTAATTAAAGGGAATGAGGGGAGTGAATGAATGAAGGGAATGAGTGCATGAAAGGAATGAAAGGAATGAAAGGAATGAAGGGAATGAAGGGAACGAAAGGAATGAATGAGTGAGGGGACTGAATGTACAAAGGGAATGAATGAATGAAGGGAATGGCGAGAATGAGGGGAAGAATGAATGACAGGAATGCACGAATGAATGGGAATGTATGAATGAAGGGAACGAATGAATGAAGGGAATGAATGAATGAAGGGAATGAAGAGAATGAGGGGAATAAATGAATGAAACGAATGTACGAATGAATAGGAATGTATGAATGAAGGGAACGAATGAATGGAGGGAATGGATGAATGAATGAGTGAAGGTAATGTATGAGTGGAGGGAATGAATAAATGAAGGGAATGAATTGAATGAAAGGAATGAGGGGAATGAATGAATGATGGGAATGAGTGAATGAAGGGAATGAATGAATGAAGGGAACGAATGAACGAAGGGGATGAATGAACGAAGGGAATGAATGATTGAAGGGAATGTAATAATGAAGGGAATGTATAAATGATTTGAGTGGATGAAGGGAATGAATGAACGAAGGGAATGAATGATTGAAGGGAATGCAAGAATGAAGCGAATGAACGGATGAAGGAAACGAATGAATGAAGGGAATGAGTGAATGAAGGGAATGAAGTGAATGAAGGGAATGAAGAGAATGAGGGGTATAAATGAATGAAAGGAATGTGCGAATGAATGGGAATGTATGAATGAAGGGAACGAATGAATGAATGAATGGAACGAATGCATGAAAGGAATGAATGAATGGAGGGAATGTATGTATGAAGTGAATGGATGAATGAAAGGAATGAAGAGAATGAGGGAATAAATGAATGAAAGGAATATACGAATGAATGGGAATGAATGAATGAAGGAAACGAATGAATAAAGGGAATGAATGAATGAAGGGAACGCATGAATGGAGGGAATGAATGAAGGGAACGAATGAATGAAGAGAATGAATGAATGAGGGGAATGAATGAATGAAGGGAATGAATGAATGGAGCGAACGAATGAATGGAGGGAATGAATTAATGAAGGGAACGAACGAATGAAGAGAATGAATGAATGATGGGAATGAGTGAATGAAGGGAATGAATGAATGGAGGGAACGAATGAACGAAGGGAATGAATGATTGAAGTGAATGTAAAAAGGCGAATGAACGGATGAAGGAAACGAATGAATGAAGGGAATGAATGGATGAAGGTAATGAAGGGAATGAAGGGAATGAAGAGAATGAGGGGAATAAATGAATGAAAGGAATGTACGAATGAATAGGAATGTATGAATGAAGGGAACGAATGAATGAATGAAGGGAATGAATGCATGAAGGGAATGAATGTATGAAGGGAATGTATGAATGAAGGGAATGGATGGATGAATGAAGGGAACAAATGCATGAAGGGAATGAATGAATGAAGGGAACGAATGAATGAATAAATAAAACGAATCCAAGAAGGGAATGAACTGAATGAAGGGAATGTGGGGAATGAATCGAATGAAGGGAATGAGAGAATGAAAGGAATGAAGGGAATGAAGGGAACGAAGGCAACGAAGGGAATAAATGAATGAAGCGAATTAATGAGTGGAGGGAAGGAATGGACGAAGGCAATGAATGGAATGAGGGGAATGAATGAATGATGGGATTGAGTGCATGAATTGAATGAATGAATGAAGGGAACGAATGAACGAAGGGGATGAATGAACGAAGGGAATGAATGATTGAAGGGAATGTAATAATGAAGGGAATGTATAGATGATTTGAGTGGATGAAGGGAATGAATGAACGAAGGGAATGAATGATTGAAGGGAATGTAAGAATGAAGCGAATGAACGGATGAAGGAAACGAATGAATGAAGGGAATGAATGAATGAAGGGAATGAAGGGAATGAAGGGAATGAAGGGAATGAAGAGAATGAGGGGCATAAATGAATGAAAGGAATGTGCGAATGAATGGGAATGTATTAACGAAGGGAACGAATGAAGGTAACGAATGCATGAAAGGAATGAATGAATGAAGGGAATGTATGTATGAAGGGAATGGATGAATGAAGGGAATGAAGAGAATGAGGGAATAAATGAATGAAATGAATATACGAATTAATGGGAATGAATGAATGAAGGGAATGAATGATTGAAGGGATTGTAAGAAAGAAGCGAATGAACGGATGAAGGAAACGAATGAATGAAGGGACTGAATGAATGAAGCGAATTAATGAATGGAGGAAATGAATGAATGAAGGGAATGAATGAATGAAGGGAACGAATGAACGAAGGGGATGAATGAACGAAGGGAATGAATGATTGAAGGGAATGTAATAATGAAGGGAATGTATAAATGATTTGTGTGGATGAAGGGAATGAATGATTGAAGGGAATGTAAGAATGAAGCGAATGAACGGATGAAGGAATCGAATGAATGAAGGGAATGAGTGAATGAAGGGAATGAAGGGAATGAAGAGAATGAGGAGAATGAGGGGAATAAATGAATGAAAGGTATGTGCGAATGAAGGGAATGAAGGAAAAGAAGGGAATGAATGAATGTAGGAAATGAGTGAATGAGGGGGATGAATGAATGAAGGGAATGAATTAATTAAAGGGAATGAGGGGAGTGAATGAATGAAGGGAATGAGTGCATGAAAGGAATGAAAGGAATGAAAGGAATGAAGGGAATGAAGGGAACGAAAGGAATGAATGAGTGAGGGGACTGAATGTACAAAGGGAATGAATGAATGAAGGGAATGGCGAGAATGAGGGGAAGAATGAATGACAGGAATGCACGAATGAATGGGAATGTATGAATGAAGGGAACGAATGAATGAAGGGAATGAATGAATGAAGGGAATGAAGAGAATGAGGGGAATAAATGAATGAAACGAATGTACGAATGAATAGGAATGTATGAATGAAGGGAACGAATGAATGGAGGGAATGGATGAATGAATGAGTGAAGGTAATGTATGAATGGAGGGAATGAATAAATGAAGGGAATGAATTGAATGAAAGGAATGAGGGGAATGAATGAATGATGGGAATGAGTGAATGAAGGGAATGAATGAATGAAGGGAACGAATGAACGAAGGGAATGAATGATTGAAGTGAATGTAAAAAGGCGAATGAACGGATGAAGGAAACGAATGAATGAAGGGAATGAATGGATGAAGGTAATGAAGGGAATGAAGGGAATGAAGAGAATGAGGGGAATAAATGAATGAAAGGAATGTATGAATGAAGGGAACGAATGAATGAATGAAGGGAACAAATGCATGAAGGGAATGAATGAATGAAGGGAATGTATGAACGAAGGGAACGGATGAATGAATGGAATGATGAGAATGAGGGAATAAATGAATGAAAGGAATATACGAATGAATGGGAATGAATGAATGAAGGGAATGAATGAATGGAGGGAACGAATGAATGGAGGGAATGAATTCATGAAGGGAACGAATGAATGAAGGGAATGAATGAATGAAGGGAATGAAGAGAATGAGGGGAATAAATGAATGAAAGGAATGTACGAATGAATAGGAATGTATGAATGAAGGGAACGAATGAATGGAGGGAATGGATGAATGAATGAGTGAAGGTAATGTATGAATGGAGGGAATGAATAAATGAAGGGAATGAATTGAATGAAAGGAATGAGGGGAATGAATGAATGATGGGAATGAGTGAATGAAGGGAATGAATGAATGAAGGGAACGAATGAACGAAGGGGATGAATGAACGAAGGGAATGAATGATTGAAGGGAATGTAATAATGAAGGGAATGTATAAATGATTTGAGTGGATGAAGGGAATGAATGAACGAAGGGAATGAATGATTGAAGGGAATGCAAGAATGAAGCGAATGAACGGATGAAGGAAACGAATGAATGAAGGGAATGAGTGAATGAAGGGAATGAAGTGAATGAAGGGAATGAAGAGAATGAGGGGTATAAATGAATGAAAGGAATGTGCGAATGAATGGGAATGTATGAATGAAGGGAACGAATGAATGAATGAATGGAACGAATGCATGAAAGGAATGAATGAATGGAGGGAATGTATGTATGAAGTGAATGGATGAATGAAAGGAATGAAGAGAATGAGGGAATAAATGAATGAAAGGAATATACGAATGAATGGGAATGAATGAATGAAGGAAACGAATGAATAAAGGGAATGAATGAATGAAGGGAACGAATGAATGAATGAAGGGAATGAATGCATGAAGGGAATGAATGAATGAAGGGAATGTATGAATGAAGGGAATGGATGGATGAATGAAGGGAACAAATGCATGAAGGGAATGAATGAATGAAGGGAACGAATGAATGAATAAATAAAACGAATCCAAGAAGGGAATGAAGGGAATGTGGGGAATGAATCGAATGAAGGGAATGAGAGAATGAAAGGAATGAAGGGAATGAGAGAATGAAAGGAATGAAGGGAATGAAGGGAACGAAGGCAACGAAGGGAATGAATGAATGAAGCGAATTAATGAGTGGAGGGAAGGAATGGACGAAGGCAATGAATGGAATGAGGGGAATGAATGAATG
The DNA here is from genome assembly GCA_963576845.1 of Megachile leachella. Taxonomy (NCBI): domain Eukaryota; kingdom Metazoa; phylum Arthropoda; class Insecta; order Hymenoptera; family Megachilidae; genus Megachile; species Megachile leachella. Next base: position 26,275,453 of record OY756250.1, on the reverse strand, counting down.
ATGGGATTGAGTGCATGAATTGAATGAATGAATGAAGGGAACGAATGAACGAAGGGGATGAATGAACGAAGGGAATGAATGATTGAAGGGAATGTAATAATGAAGGGAATGTATAGATGATTTGAGTGGATGAAGGGAATGAATGAACGAAGGGAATGAATGATTGAAGGGAATGTAAGAATGAAGCGAATGAACGGATGAAGGAAACGAATGAATGAAGGGAATGAATGAATGAAGGGAATGAAGGGAATGAAGGGAATGAAGAGAATGAGGGGCATAAATGAATGAAAGGAATGTGCGAATGAATGGGAATGTATGAACGAAGGGAACGAATGAAGGTAACGATTGCATGAAAGGAATGAATGAATGAAGGGAATGTATGTATGAAGGGAATGGATGAATGAAGGGAATGAAGAGAATGAGGGAATAAATGAATGAAATGAATATACGAATGAATGGGAATGAATGAATGAAGGGAATGAATGATTGAAGGGATTGTAAGAAAGAAGCGAATGAACGGATGAAGGAAACGAATGAATGAAGGGACTGAATAAATGAAGCGAATTAATGAATGGAGGAAATGAATGAATGAAGGGAATGAATGAATGAAGGGAACGAATGAACGAAGGGGATGAATGAACGAAGGGAATGAATGATTGAAGGGAATGTAATAATGAAGGGAATGTATAAATGATTTGTGTGGATGAAGGGAATGAATGAACGAAGGGAATGAATGATTGAAGGGAATGTAAGAATGAAGCGAATGAACGGATGAAGGAAACGAATGAATGAAGGGAATGAGTGAATGAAGGGAATGAAGGGAATGAAGAGAAAGAGGAGAATGAGGGGAATAAATGAATGAAAGGTATGTGCGAATGAAGGGAATGAAGGAAAAGAAGGGAATGAATGAATGTAGGAAATGAGTGAATGAGGGGGATGAATGAATGAAGGGAATGAATTAATTAAAGGGAATGAGGGGAGTGAATGAATGAAGGGAATGAGTGCATGAAAGGAATGAAAGGAATGAAAGGAATGAAGGGAATGAAGGGAACGAAAGGAATGAATGAGTGAGGGGACTGAATGTACAAAGGGAATGAATGAATGAAGGGAATGGCGAGAATGAGGGGGAGAATGAATGACAGGAATGCACGAATGAATGGGAATGTATGAATGAAGGGAACGAATGAATGGCGGGAATGAATTCATGAAGGGAACGAATGAATGAAGGGAATGAATGAATGAAGGGAATGAAGAGAATGAGGGGAATAAATGAATGAAAGAAATGTGCGAATGAATTGGAATGTATGAATGAAGGGAACGAATGCATGAAGGGAATGAATGAATGAAGGGAATGAAGGGAATGAAGGGAATGAAGAGAATGAGCGGAATAAATGAATGAAAGGTATGCGCGAATGAAGGGAATGAAGGAAACGAAGGGAATGAAGGGAATGAAGGGAATGAAGAGAATGAGCGGAATAAATGAATGAAAGGTATGCGCGAATGAAGGGAATGAAGGAAACGAAGGGAATGAATGACTGAAGGAAATGAATGAATGAGGGGGATGAATGAATGAAGGGAATGAATGAATAAAGGGAATGAGGGGAGTGAATGAATGAAGGGAATGAGTGCATGAAAGGAATGAAAGGAATGAAGGGAATGAAGGGAACAAAAGGAATGAATGAGTGAAGGGACTGAATGTACGAAGGGAATGAATGAATGAAGGGAATGGCGAGAATGAGGGGAGAGAATGAATGACAGGAATGTGCGAATGAATGGGAATGTATGAATGAAGGGAACGAATGAATGAATGAAGGGAACGAATGCATGAAAGGAATGAATGAATGAAGGGAATGTATGAATGAAGGGAATGAAGAGAATGAGGGAATAAATGAATGAAAGGAATATACGAATGAATGGGAATGAATGAATGAAGGGAACGAATGAATGAAGGGAATGAATGAATGAAGGGAATGAAGAGAATGAGGGGAATAAATGAATGCAAGGAATGTACGAATGAATGGGAATGTATGAATGAAGGGCACAAATGACTGAAGGGAATGAATGAATGAAGGGAATGCATGAACGAAGGGAATGTATGAATGAATGGATTGAAGAGAATGAGGGAATAAATGAATGAAAGGAATATACGAATGAATGGGAATGAATGAATGAAGGGAATGAATGAATGGAGGGAACGAATGAATGGGGGGAATGAATTAATGAAGGGAACGAATGAATGAAGGGAATGAATGAATGAAGGGAATGAAGAGAATGAGGGGAATGAATGAATGAAAGGAATGTACGAATGAATGGGAATGTATGAATGAAGGGAACAAATGCATGAAGGTAATGAATGAATTAAGGGAATGTATAAACGAAGGGAATGAATGAATGAATGGATTGAAGAGAATGAGGGAATAAATGAATGAAAGGAATGTACGAATGAATGGGAATGTATGAATGAAGGGAACAAATGCATGAAGGGAATGAATGATTGAAGGGAATGCAAGAATGAAGCGAATGAACGGATGAAGGAAACGAATGAATGAAGGGAATGAGTGAATGAAGGGAATGAAGTGAATGAAGGGAATGAAGAGAATGAGGGGTATAAATGAATGAAAGGAATGTGCGAATGAATGGGAATGTATGAATGAAGGGAACGAATGAATGAATGAATGGAACGAATGCATGAAAGGAATGAATGAATGGAGGGAATGTATGTATGAAGTGAATGGATGAATGAAAGGAATGAAGAGAATGAGGGAATAAATGAATGAAAGGAATATACGAATGAATGGGAATGAATGAATGAAGGAAACGAATGAATAAAGGGAATGAATGAATGAAGGGAACGCATGAATGGAGGGAATGAATGAAGGGAACGAATGAATGAAGAGAATGAATGAATGAGGGGAATGAATGAATGAAGGGAATGAATGAATGGAGCGAACGAATGAATGGAGGGAATGAATTAATGAAGGGAACGAACGAATGAAGAGAATGAATGAATGATGGGAATGAGTGAATGAAGGGAATGAATGAATGGAGGGAACGAATGAACGAAGGGAATGAATGATTGAAGTGAATGTAAAAAGGCGAATGAACGGATGAAGGAAACGAATGAATGAAGGGAATGAATGGATGAAGGTAATGAAGGGAATGAAGGGAATGATGAGAATGAGGGGAATAAATGAATGAAAGGAATGTACGAATGAATGGGAATGTATGAATGAAGGGAACGAATGAATGAATGAAGGGAATGAATGCATGAAGGGAATGAATGAATGAAGGGAATGTATGAATGAAGGGAATGGATGGATGAATGAAGGGAACAAATGCATGAAGGGAATGAATGAATGAAGGGAACGAATGAATGAATAAATAAAACGAATCCAAGAAGGGAATGAAGGGAATGTGGGGAATGAATCGAATGAAGGGAATGAGAGAATGAAAGGAATGAAGGGAATGAGAGAATGAAAGGAATGAAGGGAATGAAGGGAACGAAGGCAACGAAGGGAATGAATGAATGAAGCGAATTAATGAGTGGAGGGAAGGAATGGACGAAGGCAATGAATGGAATGAGGGGAATGAATGAATGATGGGATTGAGTGCATGAATTGAATGAATGAATGAAGGGAACGAATGAACGAAGGGGATGAATGAACGAAGGGAATGAATGATTGAAGGGAATGTAATAATGAAGGGAATGTATAGATGATTTGAGTGGATGAAGGGAATGAATGAACGAAGGGAATGAATGATTGAAGGGAATGTAAGAATGAAGCGAATGAACGGATGAAGGAAACGAATGAATGAAGGGAATGAATGAATGAAGGGAATGAAGGGAATGAAGGGAATGAAGAGAATGAGGGGCATAAATGAATGAAAGGAATGTGCGAATGAATGGGAATGTATGAACGAAGGGAACGAATGAAGGTAACGATTGCATGAAAGGAATGAATGAATGAAGGGAATGTATGTATGAAGGGAATGGATGAATGAAGGGAATGAAGAGAATGAGGGAATAAATGAATGAAATGAATATACGAATGAATGGGAATGAATGAATGAAGGGAATGAATGATTGAAGGGATTGTAAGAAAGAAGCGAATGAACGGATGAAGGAAACGAATGAATGAAGGGACTGAATGAATGAAGCGAATTAATGAATGGAGGAAATGAATGAATGAAGGGAATGAATGAATGAAGGGAACGAATGAACGAAGGGGATGAATGAACGAAGGGAATGAATGATTGAAGGGAATGTAATAATGAAGGGAATGTATAAATGATTTGTGTGGATGAAGGGAATGAATGAACGAAGGGAATGAATGATTGAAGTGAATGTAAAAAGGCGAATGAACGGATGAAGGAAACGAATGAATGAAGGGAATGAATGGATGAAGGTAATGAAGGGAATGAAGGGAATGATGAGAATAAGGGGAATAAATGAATGAAAGGAATGTACGAATGAATGGGAATGTATGAATGAAGGGAACGAATGAATGAATGAAGGGAATGAATGCATGAAGGGAATGAATGAATGAAGGGAATGTATGAATGAAGGGAATGGATGGATGAATGAAGGGAACAAATGCATGAAGGGAATGAATGAATGAAGGGAACGAATGAATGAATAAATAAAACGAATCCAAGAAGGGAATGAAGGGAATGTGGGGAATGAATCGAATGAAGGGAATGAGAGAATGAAAGGAATGAAGGGAATGAGAGAATGAAAGGAATGAAGGGAATGAAGGGAACGAAGGCAACGAAGGGAATGAATGAATGAAGCGAATTAATGAGTGGAGGGAAGGAATGGACGAAGGCAATGAATGGAATGAGGGGAATGAATGAATGATGGGATTGAGTGCATGAATTGAATGAATGAATGAAGGGAACGAATGAACGAAGGGGATGAATGAACGAAGGGAATGAATGATTGAAGGGAATGTAATAATGAAGGGAATGTATAGATGATTTGAGTGGATGAAGGGAATGAATGAACGAAGGGAATGAATGATTGAAGGGAATGTAAGAATGAAGCGAATGAACGGATGAAGGAAACGAATGAATGAAGGGAATGAATGAATGAAGGGAATGAAGGGAATGAAGGGAATGAAGAGAATGAGGGGCATAAATGAATGAAAGGAATGTGCGAATGAATGGGAATGTATGAACGAAGGGAACGAATGAAGGTAACGATTGCATGAAAGGAATGAATGAATGAAGGGAATGTATGTATGAAGGGAATGGATGAATGAAGGGAATGAAGAGAATGAGGGAATAAATGAATGAAATGAATATACGAATGAATGGGAATGAATGAATGAAGGGAATGAATGATTGAAGGGATTGTAAGAAAGAAGCGAATGAACGGATGAAGGAAACGAATGAATGAAGGGACTGAATGAATGAAGCGAATTAATGAATGGAGGAAATGAATGAATGAAGGGAATGAATGAATGAAGGGAACGAATGAACGAAGGGGATGAATGAACGAAGGGAATGAATGATTGAAGGGAATGTAATAATGAAGGGAATGTATAAATGATTTGTGTGGATGAAGGGAATGAATGAACGAAGGGAATGAATGATTGAAGGGAATGTAAGAATGAAGCGAATGAACGGATGAAGGAAACGAATGAATGAAGGGAATGAGTGAATGAAGGGAATGAAGGGAATGAAGAGAATGAGGAGAATGAGGGGAATAAATGAATGAAAGGTATGTGCGAATGAAGGGAATGAAGGAAAAGAAGGGAATGAATGAATGTAGGAAATGAGTGAATGAGGGGGATGAATGAATGAAGGGAATGAATTAATTAAAGGGAATGAGGGGAGTGAATGAATGAAGGGAATGAGTGCATGAAAGGAATGAAAGGAATGAAAGGAATGAAGGGAATGAAGGGAACGAAAGGAATGAATGAGTGAGGGGACTGAATGTACAAAGGGAATGAATGAATGAAAGGAATGGCGAGAATGAGGGGGAGAATGAATGACAGGAATGCACGAATGAATGGGAATGTATGAATGAAGGGAACGAATGAATGGCGGGAATGAATTCATGAAGGGAACGAATGAATGAAGGGAATGAATGAATGAAGGGAATGAAGAGAATGAGGGGAATAAATGAATGAAAGAAATGTGCGAATGAATGGGAATGTATGAATGAAGGGAACGAATGCATGAAGGGAATGAATGAATGAAGGGAATGAAGGGAATGAAGGGAATGAAGAGAATGAGCGGAATAAATGAATGAAAGGTATGCGCGAATGAAGGGAATGAAGGAAACGAAGGGAATGAAGGGAATGAAGGGAATGAAGAGAATGAGCGGAATAAATGAATGAAAGGTATGCGCGAATGAAGGGAATGAAGGAAACGAAGGGAATGAATGACTGAAGGAAATGAATGAATGAGGGGGATGAATGAATGAAGGGAATGGATGAATAAAGGGAATGAGGGGAGTGAATGAATGAAGGGAATGAGTGCATGAAAGGAATGAAAGGAATGAAGGGAATGAAGGGAACAAAAGGAATGAATGAGTGAAGGGACTGAATGTACGAAGGGAATGAATGAATGAAGGGAATGGCGAGAATGAGGGGAGAGAATGAATGACAGGAATGTGCGAATGAATGGGAATGTATGAATGAAGGGAACGAATGAATGAATGAAGGGAACGAATGCATGAAAGGAATGAATGAATGAAGGGAATGTATGAATGAAGGGAATGAAGAGAATGAGGGAATAAATGAATGAAAGGAATATACGAATGAATGGGAATGAATGAATGAAGGGAACGAATGAATGAAGGGAATGAATGAATGAAGGGAATGAAGAGAATGAGGGGAATAAATGAATGAAAGGAATGTACGAATGAATGGGAATGTATGAATGAAGGGAACAAATGCATGAAGGGAATGAATGAATGAAGGGAATGTATGAACGAAGGGAATGGATGAATGAATGGATTGAAGAGAATGAGGGAATAAATGAATGAAAGGAATATACGAATGAATGGGAATGAATGAATGAAGGGAATGAATGAATGGAGGGAACGAATGAATGGAGGGAATGAATTAATGAAGGGAACGAATGAATGAAGGGAATGAATGGATGAAGGTAATGAAGGGAATGAAGGGAATGAAGAGAATGAGGGGAATAAATGAATGAAAGGAATGTGCGAATGAATGGGAATGTATGAATGAAGGGAACGAATGAATGAAGGAAGGGAACGAATGCATGAAAGGAATGAATGAATGAAGGGAATGTATGTATGAAGGGAATGGATGAATGAAGGGAATGAAGAGAATAAGGGAATAAATGAATGAAAGGAATATACGAATGAATGGGAATGAATGAATGAAGGAAACGAATGAATAAAGGGAATGAATGAATGAAGGGAACGAATGAATGGAGGGAATGAATGAATGAAGAGAATGAATGAATGAGGGGAATGAATGAATTAAGGGAATGAATGAATGGAGCGAACGAATGAATGGAGGGAATGAATTAACGAAGGGAACGAATGAATGATGGGAATGAGTGAATGAAGGGAATGAATGAATGAAGGGAACGAATGAACGAAGGGAATGAATGATTGAAGGGAATGTAAGAATGAAGCGAATGAACGGATGATGGAAACGAATGAATGAAGGGAATGAGTGAATGAAGGGAATGAAGTGAATGAATGGAATGAAGAGAATGAGGGAAGAAATGAATGAAAGGAATATACGAATGAATGGGAATGAATGAATGAAGGGAATGAATGAATGGAGGGAACGAATGAATGGAGGGAATGAGTTCATGAAGGAAACGAATGAATAAAGGGAATGAATGAATGAAGGGAACGAATGAATGGACGGAATGAATGAAGGGAACGAATGAATGAAGAGAATGAATGAATGAGGGGAATGAATGAATGAAGGGAATGAATGAATGGAGCGAACGAATGAATGGAGGGAATGAATTAATGAAGGGAACGAATGAATGATGGGAATGAGTGAATGAAGGGAAAGAATGAATGAATGGAACGAATGAACGAAGGGAATGAATGATTGAAGGGAATGTAAGAATGAAGCGAATGAACGGATGAAGGAAACGAATGAATGAAGGGAATGAGTGAATGAAGGGAATGAAGTGAATGAATGGAATGAAGAGAATGAGGGAAGAAATGAATGAAAGGAATATACGAATGAATGGGAATGAATGAATGAAGGGAATGTATGAACGAAGGGAACGGATGAATGAATGGATTGAAGAGAATGAGGGAATAAATGAATGAAAGGAATATACGAATGAATGGGAATGAATGAATGAAGGGAACGAATGAATGGAGGGAATGAATGAAGGGAACGAATGAATGAAGAGAATGTATGAATGAGGGGAATGAATGATTGAAGGGAATGAAGAGAATGAGGGGAATAAATGAATGAAAGGAACATACGAATGAAAGGGAATGTATGAATGAATGGAACGAATGAATGGAGGGAATGGATGAATGAATGAAGGAAATGTATGAATGAAGGGAATGAATGAATGAAGGTAATGTATGAATGAAGGGAATGTAAGAATGAAGCGAATGAACGGATGAAGGGAATGAATGAATGAAGGGAATGAAGGGAATGAAGGGAATGAAGAGAATGAGGGGAATAAATGAATGAAAGGAATGTGCGAATGAATGGGAATGTATGAATGAAGGGAACGAATGAATGAAGGGAATGAATGAATGAAGGGAATGAAGGGAATGAAGGGAATGAAAAGAATGAGGGGAATAAATGAATGAAAGGAATGTACGAATGAATGGGAATGTATGAATGAAGGGAACAAATGCATGAAGGGAATGAATGAATGAACGGAATGTATGAACGAAGGGAATGGATGAATGAATGGATTGAAGAGAATGAGGGAATAAATGAATGAAAGGAATATACGAATGAATGGGAATGAATGAATGAAGGGAATGAATGAATGGAGGGAACGAATGAATGGAGGGAATGAATTAATGAAGGGAACGAATGAATGAAGGGAATGAATGAATGAAGGGAATGAAGAGAATGAGGGGAATGAATGAATGAAAGGAATGTACGAATGAATGGGAATGTATGAATGAAGGGAACGAATGAATGGAGGGAATGGATGAATGAATGAATGAAGGTGATATATGAATGAAGGGAATGAATAAATGAAGGGAATGAATTGAATGAATGGAATGAGGGGAATGAATGAATGATGGGAATGAGTGAATGAAGGGAATGAATGAATGAAGGGAACGAATGAACGAAGGGGATGAATGAACGAAGGGAATGAATGATTGAAGAGAATGTAATAATGGAGGGAATGTATAAATGATTTGAGTGAATGAAAGGAATGAATGAACGAAGGGAATGAATGATTGAAGGGAATGTAAGAATGAAGCGAATGAACGGATGAAGGAAACGAATGAATGAAGGGAATGACTGAATGAAGGGAATGAAGGGAATGAAGGGAATGAAGAGAATGAGGGGAATAAATGAATGAAAGGAATGTGCGAATGAATGGGAATGTATGAATGAAGGGAACGAATGCATGAAAGGAATGAATGAATGGAGGGAATGTATGTATGAAGGGAATGGATGAATGAAGGGAATGAAGAGAATGAGGGAATAAATGAATGAAAGGAATATACGAATGAATGGGAATGAATGAATGAAGGGAATGAATGAATGGAGGGAACGAATGAATGGAGGGAATGAATTAATGAAGGGAACGAATGAATGAAGGGAATGAATGAATGAAGGGAATGAAGAGAATGAGGGGAATGAATGAATGAAAGGAATGTACGAATGAATGGGAATGTATGAATGAAGGGAACGAATGAATGGAGGGAATGGATGAATGAATGAATGAAGGTGATATATGAATGAAGGGAATGAATAAATGAAGGGAATGAATTGAATGAATGGAATGAGGGGAATGAATGAATGATGGGATTGAGTGAATGAAGGGAATGAATGAATGAAGGGAACGAATGAACGAAGGGGATGAATGAACGAAGGGAATGAATGATTGAAGGTAATGTAATAATGAAGGGAATGTATAAATGATTTGAGTGGATGAAGGGAATGAATGAACGAAGGAAATGAAGGGAATGAAGGGAATGAAGAGAATGAGGGGAATAAATGAATGAAAGAAATGTGCGAATGAATGGGAATGTATGAATGAAGGGAACGAATGCATGAAGGGAATGAATGAATGAAGGGAATGAAGGGAATGAAGGGAATGAAGAGAATGAGCGGAATAAATGAATGAAAGGTATGCGCGAATGAAGGGAATGAAGGAAACGAAGGGAATGAATGACTGAAGGAAATGAATGAATGAGGGGGATGAATGAATGAAGGGAATGAATGAATAAAGGGAATGAGGGGAGTGAATGAATGAAGGGAATGAGTGCATGAAAGGAATGAAAGGAATGAAGGGAATGAAGGGAACAAAAGGAATGAATGAGTGAAGGGACTGAATGTACGAAGGGAATGAATGAATGAAGGGAATGGCGAGAATGAGGGGAGAGAATGAATGACAGGAATGTGCGAATGAATGGGAATGTATGAATGAAGGGAACGAATGAATGAATGAAGGGAACGAATGCATGAAAGGAATGAATGAATGAAGGGAATGTATGAATGAAGGGAATGAAGAGAATGAGGGAATAAATGAATGAAAGGAATATACGAATGAATGGGAATGAATGAATGAAGGGAACGAATGAATGAAGGGAATGAATGAATGAAGGGAATGAAGAGAATGAGGGGAATAAATGAATGCAAGGAATGTACGAATGAATGGGAATGTATGAATGAAGGGAACAAATGCATGAAGGGAATGAATGAATGAAGGGAATGCATGAACGAAGGGAATGTATGAATGAATGGATTGAAGAGAACGAGGGAATAAATGAATGAAAGGAATATACGAATGAATGGGAATGAATGAATGAAGGGAATGAATGGATGAAGGTAATGAAGGGAATGAAGGGAATGAAGAGAATGAGGGGAATAAATGAATGAAAGGAATGTGCGAATGAATGGGAATGTATGAATGAAGGGAACGAATGAATGAAGGAAGGGAACGAATGCATGAAAGGAATGAATGAATGAAGGAAATGTATGTATGAAGGGAATGGATGAATGAAGGGAATGAAGAGAATAAGGGAATAAATGAATGAAAGGAATATACGAATGAATGGGAATGAATGAATGAAGGAAACGAATGAATAAAGGGAATGAATGAATGAAGGGAACGAATGAATGAAGGGAATGAATGAATGAAGAGAATGAATGAATGAGGGGAATGAATGAATGAAGGGAATGAATGAATGGAGCGAACGAATGAATGGAGGGAATGAATTAACGAAGGGAACGAATGAATGATGGGAATGTGTGAATGAAGGGAATGAATGAATGAAGGGAACGAATGAACGAAGGGAATGAATGATTGAAGGGAATGTAAGAATGAAGCGAATGAACGGATGATGGAAACGAATGAATGAAGGGAATGAGTGAATGAAGGGAATGAAGTGAATGAATGGAATGAAGAGAATGAGGGAAGAAATGAATGAAAGGAATATACGAATGAATGGGAATGAATGAATGAAGGGAATGAATGAATGGAGGGAACGAATGAATGGAGGGAATGAGTTCATGAAGGAAACGAATGAATAAAGGGAATGAATGAATGAAGGGAACGAATGAATGGACGGAATGAATGAAGGGAACGAATGAATGAAGAGAATGAATGAATGAGGGGAATGAATGAATGAAGGGAATGAATGAATGGAGCGAACGAATGAATGGAGGGAATGAATTAATGAAGGGAACGAATGAATGATGGGAATGAGTGAATGAAGGGAAAGAATGAATGAAGGGAACGAATGAACGAAGGGAATGAATGATTGAAGGGAATGTAAGAATGAAGCGAATGAACGGATGAAGGAAACGAATGAATGAAGGGAATGAGTGAATGAAGGGAATGAAGTGAATGAATGGAATGAAGAGAATGAGGGAAGAAATGAATGAAAGGAATATACGAATGAATGGGAATGAATGAATGAAGGGAATGTATGAACGAAGGGAACGGATGAATGAATGGATTGAAGAGAATGAGGGAATAAATGAATGAAAGGAATATACGAATGAATGGGAATGAATGAATGAAGGGAACGAATGAATGGAGCGAATGAATGAAGGGGATGAATGAATGAAGAGAATGAATGAATGAGGGGAATGAATGTATGAAGGGAATGAATGATTGAAGGGAATGTAAGAAAGAAGCGAATGAAAGGATGAAGGAAACGAATGAATAAAGGGAATGAATGAATGAAGGGAATGAATGAATGAAGGGAATGAATGAATGAAGGGAATGTAAGAATGAAGCGAATGAACGGATGAAGGGAATGAATGAATGAAGGGAATGAAGGGAATGAAGGGAATGAAGAGAATGAGGGGAATAAATGAATGAAAGGAATGTGCGAATGAATGGGAATGTATGAATGAAGGGAACGAATGAATGAAGGGAATGAATGAATGAAGGGAATGAAGGGAATGAAGGGAATGAAAAGAATGAGCGGAATAAATGAATGAAAGGAATGTACGAATGAATGGGAATGTATGAATGAAGGGAACAAATGCATGAAGGGAATGAATGAATGAACGGAATGTATGAACGAAGGGAATGGATGAATGAATGGATTGAAGAGAATGAGGGAATAAATGAATGAAAGGAATATACGAATGAATGGGAATGAATGAATGAAGGGAATGAATGAATGGAGGGAACGAATGAATGGAGGGAATGAATTAATGAAGGGAACGAATGAATGAAGGGAATGAATGAATGAAGGGAATGAAGAGAATGAGGGGAATGAATGAATGAAAGGAATGTACGAATGAATGGGAATGTATGAATGAAGGGAACAAATGCATGAAGGGAATGAATGAATGAAGGGAATGTATGAACGAAGGGAATGAATGAATGAATGGATTGAAGAGAATGAGGGAATAAATGAATGAAAGGAATGTACGAATGAATGGGAATGTATGAATGAAGGGAACAAATGCATGAAGGGAATGAATGAATGAAGGGAATGTATGAACGAAGGGAATGAAGGGAATGAAGGGAATGAAGAGAATGAGGGGAATAAATGAATGAAAGGAATGTGCGAATGAATGGGAATGTATGAATGAAGGGAACGAATGAATGAAGGGAATGAATGAATGAAGGGAATGAATGAATGAAGGGAATGAAGAGAATGAGGGGAATAAATGAATGAAAGGAATGTACGAATGAATGGGAATGTATGAATGAAGGGAACAAATGCATGAAGGGAATGAATGAATGAAGGGAATGTATGAACGAAGGGAATGGATGAATGAATGGATTGAAGAGAATGAGGGAATAAATGAATGAAAGGAATATACGAATGAATGGGAATGAATGAATGAAGGGAATGAATGAATGGAGGGAACGAATGAATGGAGGGAATGAATGAATGAAGGGAACGAATGAATGAAGGGAATGAATGGATGAAGGTAATGAAGGGAATGAAGGGAATGAAGAGAATGAGGGGAATAAATGAATGAAAGGAATGTGCGAATGAATGGGAATGTATGAATGAAGGGAACGAATGAATGAAGGAAGGGAACGAATGCATGAAAGGAATGAATGAATGAAGGGAATGTATGTATGAAGGGAATGGATGAATGAAGGGAATGAAGAGAATAAGGGAATAAATGAATGAAAGGAATATACGAATGAATGGGAATGAATGAATGAAGGAAACGAATGAATAAAGGGAATGAATGAATGAAGGGAACGAATGAATGGAGGGAACGAATGAATGGAGGGAATGAATGAATGAAGAGAATGAATGAATGAGGGGAATGAATGAATGAAGGGAATGAATGAATGGAGCGAACGAATGAATGGAGGGAATGAATTAACGAAGGGAACGAATGAATGATGGGAATGAGTGAATGAAGGGAATGAATGAATGAAGGGAACGAATGAACGAAGGGAATGAATGATTGAAGGGAATGTAAGAATGAAGCGAATGAACGGATGATGGAAACGAATGAATGAAGGGAATGAGTGAATGAAGGGAATGAAGTGAATGAATGGAATGAAGAGAATGAGGGAAGAAATGAATGAAAGGAATATACGAATGAATGGGAATGAATGAATGAAGGGAATGAATGAATGGAGGGAACGAATGAATGGAGGGAATGAGTTCATGAAGGAAACGAATGAATAAAGGGAATGAATGAATGAAGGGAACGAATGAATGGACGGAATGAATGAAGGGAACGAATGAATGAAGAGAATGAATGAATGAGGGGAATGAATGAATGAAGGGAATGAATGAATGGAGCGAACGAATGAATGGAGGGAATGAATGAATGATGGGAATGAGTGAATGAAGGGAAAGAATGAACGAAGGGAACGAATGAACGAAGGGAATGAATGATTGAAGGGAATGTAAGAATGAAGCGAATGAACGGATGAAGGAAACGAATGAATGAAGGGAATGAGTGAATGAAGGGAATGAAGTGAATGAATGGAATGAAGAGAATGAGGGAAGAAATGAATGAAAGGAATATACGAATGAATGGGAATGAATGAATGAAGGGAATGTATGAACGAAGGGAACGGATGAATGGAGGGAATGAATGAAGGGAACGAATGAATGAAGAGAATGTATGAATGAGGGGAATGAATGATTGAAGGGAATGAAGAGAATGAGGGGAATAAATGAATGAAAGGAACATACGAATGAAAGGGAATGTATGAATGAATGGAACGAATGAATGGAGGGAATGGATGAATGAATGAAGGAAATGTATGAATGAAGGGAATGAATGAATGAAGGTAATGTATGAATGAAGGGAATGTAAGAATGAAGCGAATGAACGGATGAAGGGAATGAATGAATGAAGGGAATGAAGGGAATGAGGGAATAAATGAATGAAATGAATATACGAATGAATGGGAATGAATGAATGAAGGGAATGAATGATTGAAGGGATTGTAAGAAAGAAGCGAATGAACGGATGAAGGAAACGAATGAATGAAGGGACTGAATGAATGAAGCGAATTAATGAATGGAGGAAATGAATGAATGAAGGGAATGAATGAATGAAGGGAACGAATGAACGAAGGGGATGAATGAACGAAGGGAATGAATGATTGAAGGGAATGTAATAATGAAGGGAATGTATAAATGATTTGTGTGGATGAAGGGAATGAATGAACGAAGGGAATGAATGATTGAAGGGAATGTAAGAATGAAGCGAATGAACGGATGAAGGAAACGAATGAATGAAGGGAATGAGTGAATGAAGGGAATGAAGGGAATGAAGAGAATGAGGAGAATGAGGGGAATAAATGAATGAAAGGTATGTGCGAATGAAGGGAATGAAGGAAAAGAAGGGAATGAATGAATGTAGGAAATGAGTGAATGAGGGGGATGAATGAATGAAGGGAATGAATTAATTAAAGGGAATGAGGGGAGTGAATGAATGAAGGGAATGAGTGCATGAAAGGAATGAAAGGAATGAAAGGAATGAAGGGAATGAAGGGAACGAAAGGAATGAATGAGTGAGGGGACTGAATGTACAAAGGGAATGAATGAATGAAGGGAATGGCGAGAATGAGGGGGAGAATGAATGACAGGAATGCACGAATGAATGGGAATGTATGAATGAAGGGAACGAATGAATGGCGGGAATGAATTCATGAAGGGAACGAATGAATGAAGGGAATGAATGAATGAAGGGAATGAAGAGAATGAGGGGAATAAATGAATGAAAGAAATGTGCGAATGAATGGGAATGTATGAATGAAGGGAACGAATGCATGAAGGGAATGAATGAATGAAGGGAATGAAGGGAATGAAGGGAATGAAGAGAATGAGCGGAATAAATGAATGAAAGGTATGCGCGAATGAAGGGAATGAAGGAAACGAAGGGAATGAAGGGAATGAAGGGAATGAAGAGAATGAGCGGAATAAATGAATGAAAGGTATGCGCGAATGAAGGGAATGAAGGAAACGAAGGGAATGAATGACTGAAGGAAATGAATGAATGAGGGGGATGAATGAATGAAGGGAATGAATGAATAAAGGGAATGAGGGGAGTGAATGAATGAAGGGAATGAGTGCATGAAAGGAATGAAAGGAATGAAGGGAATGAAGGGAACAAAAGGAATGAATGAGTGAAGGGACTGAATGTACGAAGGGAATGAATGAATGAAGGGAATGGCGAGAATGAGGGGAGAGAATGAATGACAGGAATGTGCGAATGAATGGGAATGTATGAATGAAGGGAACGAATGAATGAATGAAGGGAACGAATGCATGAAAGGAATGAATGAATGAAGGGAATGTATGAATGAAGGGAATGAAGAGAATGAGGGAATAAATGAATGAAAGGAATATACGAATGAATGGGAATGAATGAATGAAGGGAACGAATGAATGAAGGGAATGAATGAATGAAGGGAATGAAGAGAATGAGGGGAATAAATGAATGCAAGGAATGTACGAATGAATGGGAATGTATGAATGAAGGGAACAAATGCATGAAGGGAATGAATGAATGAAGGGAATGCATGAACGAAGGGAATGTATGAATGAATGGATTGAAGAGAACGAGGGAATAAATGAATGAAAGGAATATACGAATGAATGGGAATGAATGAATGAAGGGAATGAATGGATGAAGGTAATGAAGGGAATGAAGGGAATGAAGAGAATGAGGGGAATAAATGAATGAAAGGAATGTGCGAATGAATGGGAATGTATGAATGAAGGGAACGAATGAATGAAGGAAGGGAACGAATGCATGAAAGGAATGAATGAATGAAGGAAATGTATGTATGAAGGGAATGGATGAATGAAGGGAATGAAGAGAATAAGGGAATAAATGAATGAAAGGAATATACGAATGAATGGGAATGAATGAATGAAGGAAACGAATGAATAAAGGGAATGAATGAATGAAGGGAACGAATGAATGAAGGGAATGAATGAATGAAGAGAATGAATGAATGAGGGGAATGAATGAATGAAGGGAATGAATGAATGGAGCGAACGAATGAATGGAGGGAATGAATTAACGAAGGGAACGAATGAATGATGGGAATGAGTGAATGAAGGGAATGAATGAATGAAGGGAACGAATGAACGAAGGGAATGAATGATTGAAGGGAATGTAAGAATGAAGCGAATGAACGGATGATGGAAACGAATGAATGAAGGGAATGAGTGAATGAAGGGAATGAAGTGAATGAATGGAATGAAGAGAATGAGGGAAGAAATGAATGAAAGGAATATACGAATGAATGGGAATGAATGAATGAAGGGAATGAATGAATGGAGGGAACGAATGAATGGAGGGAATGAGTTCATGAAGGAAACGAATGAATAAAGGGAATGAATGAATGAAGGGAACGAATGAATGGACGGAATGAATGAAGGGAACGAATGAATGAAGAGAATGAATGAATGAGGGGAATGAATGAATGAAGGGAATGAATGAATGGAGCGAACGAATGAATGGAGGGAATGAATTAATGAAGGGAACGAATGAATGATGGGAATGAGTGAATGAAGGGAAAGAATGAATGAAGGGAACGAATGAACGAAGGGAATGAATGATTGAAGGGAATGTAAGAATGAAGCGAATGAACGGATGAAGGAAACGAATGAATGAAGGGAATGAGTGAATGAAGGGAATGAAGTGAATGAATGGAATGAAGAGAATGAGGGAAGAAATGAATGAAAGGAATATACGAATGAATGGGAATGAATGAATGAAGGGAATGTATGAACGAAGGGAACGGATGAATGAATGGATTGAAGAGAATGAGGGAATAAATGAATGAAAGGAATATACGAATGAATGGGAATGAATGAATGAAGGGAACGAATGAATGGAGCGAATGAATGAAGGGGATGAATGAATGAAGAGAATGAATGAATGAGGGGAATGAATGTATGAAGGGAATGAATGATTGAAGGGAATGTAAGAAAAAAGCGAATGAAAGGATGAAGGAAACGAATGAATGAAGGGAATGAATGAATGAAGGGAATGAATGAATGAAGGGAATGAATGAATGAAGGGAATGAATGAATGAAGGGAACGAATGAATGGAGGGAATGAATGAAGGGAACGAATGGATGAAGAGAATGAATGAATGAGGGGAATGAATGATTGAAGGGAATGAAGAGAATGAGGGGAATAAATGAATGAAAGGAACATACGAATGAAAGGGAATGTATGAATGAATGGAACGAATGAATGGAGGGAATGGATGAATGAATGAAGGAAATGTATGAATGAAGGGAATGAAAGAATGAAGGTAATGTATGAATGAAGGGAATGTAAGAATGAAGCGAATGAACGGATGAAGGGAATGAATGAATGAAGGGAATGAATGAATGAAGGGAATGAAGGGAATGAAGGGAATGAAAAGAATGAGGGGAATAAATGAATGAAAGGAATGTACGAATGAATGGGAATGTATGA
Organism: Megachile leachella; assembly: GCA_963576845.1. Classification (NCBI taxonomy): domain Eukaryota; kingdom Metazoa; phylum Arthropoda; class Insecta; order Hymenoptera; family Megachilidae; genus Megachile; species Megachile leachella. The sequence continues at coordinate 26,256,899 of OY756250.1, read as the reverse complement.
ATGAAGGGAACAAATGCATGAAGGGAATGAATGAATGAACGGAATGTATGAACGAAGGGAATGGATGAATGAATGGATTGAAGAGAATGAGGGAATAAATGAATGAAAGGAATATACGAATGAATGGGAATGAATGAATGAAGGGAATGAATGAATGGAGGGAACGAATGAATGGAGGGAATGAATTAATGAAGGGAACGAATGAATGAAGGGAATGAATGAATGAAGGGAATGAAGAGAATGAGGGGAATGAATGAATGAAAGGAATGTACGAATGAATGGGAATGTATGAATGAAGGGAACAAATGCATGAAGGGAATGAATGAATGAAGGGAATGTATGAACGAAGGGAATGAATGAATGAATGGATTGAAGAGAATGAGGGAATAAATGAATGAAAGGAATGTACGAATGAATGGGAATGTATGATTGAAGGGAACAAATGCATGAAGGGAATGAATGAATGAAGGGAATGTATGAACGAAGGGAATGAGTGAATGAATGGATTGAAGAGAATGAGGGAATAAATGAATGAAAGGAATATACGAATGAATGGGAATGTATGAATGAAGGGAATGAATGAATGGAGGGAACGAATGAATGAAGGGAATGAATGAATGAAGGGAATGAAGAGAATGAGGGGAATAAATGAATGAAAGGAATGTACGAATGAATGGGAATGTATGAATGAAGGGAACAAATGCATGAAGGGAATGAATGAATGAAGGGAATGTATGAACGAAGGGAATGGATGAATGAATGGATTGAAGAGAATGAGGGAATAAATGAATGAAAGGAATATACGAATGAATGGGAATGAATGAATGAAGGGAATGAATGGATGAAGGTAATGAAGGGAATGAAGGGAATGAAGAGAATGAGGGGAATAAATGAATGAAAGGAGTGTGCGAATGAATGGGAATGTATGAATGAAGGGAACGAATGAATGAAGGAAGGGAACGAATGCATGAAAGGAATGAATGAATGAAGGGAATGTATGTATGAAGGGAATGGATGAATGAAGGGAATGAAGAGAATAAGGGAATAAATGAATGAAAGGAATATACGAATGAATGGGAATGAATGAATGAAGGAAACGAATGAATAAAGGGAATGAATGAATGAAGGGAACGAATGAATGGAGGGAACGAATGAATGGAGGGAATGAATGAATGAAGAGAATGAATGAATGAGGGGAATGAATGAATGAAGGGAATGAATGAATGGAGCGAACGAATGAATGGAGGGAATGAATTAACGAAGGGAACGAATGAATGATGGGAATGAGTGAATGAAGGGAATGAATGAATGAAGGGAACGAATGAACGAAGGGAATGAATGATTGAAGGGAATGTAAGAATGAAGCGAATGAACGGATGATGGAAACGAATGAATGAAGGGAATGAGTGAATGAAGGGAATGAAGTGAATGAATGGAATGAAGAGAATGAGGGAAGAAATGAATGAAAGGAATATACGAATGAATGGGAATGAATGAATGAAGGGAATGAATGAATGGAGGGAACGAATGAATGGAGGGAATGAGTTCATGAAGGAAACGAATGAATAAAGGGAATGAATGAATGAAGGGAACGAATGAATGGACGGAATGAATGAAGGGAACGAATGAATGAAGAGAATGAATGAATGAGGGGAATGAATGAATGAAGGGAATGAATGAATGGAGCGAACGAATGAATGGAGGGAATGAATGAATGATGGGAATGAGTGAATGAAGGGAAAGAAAGAACGAAGGGAACGAATGAACGAAGGGAATGAATGATTGAAGGGAATGTAAGAATGAAGCGAATGAACGGATGAAGGAAACGAATGAATGAAGGGAATGAGTGAATGAAGGGAATGAAGTGAATGAATGGAATGAAGAGAATGAGGGAAGAAATGAATGAAAGGAATATACGAATGAATGGGAATGAATGAATGAAGGGAATGTATGAACGAAGGGAACGGATGAATGAATGGATTGAAGAGAATGAGGGAATAAATGAATGAAAGGAATATACGAATGAATGGGAATGAATGAATGAAGGGAACGAATGAATGGAGGGAATGAATGAAGGGGATGAATGAATGAAGAGAATGAATGAATGAGGGGAATGAATGTATGAAGGGAATGAATGATTGAAGGGAATGTAAGAAAGAAGCGAATGAAAGGATGAAGGAAACGAATGAATGAAGGGAATGAATGAATGAAGGGAATGAATGAATGAAGGGAATGAATGAATGAAGGGAACGAATGAATGGAGGGAATGAATGAAGGGAACGAATGAATGAAGAGAATGTATGAATGAGGGGAATGAATGATTGAAGGGAATGAAGAGAATGAGGGGAATAAATGAATGAAAGGAACATACGAATGAAAGGGAATGTATGAATGAATGGAACGAATGAATGGAGGGAATGGATGAATGAATGAAGGAAATGTATGAATGAAGGGAATGAATGAATGAAGGTAATGTATGAATGAAGGGAATGTAAGAATGAAGCGAATGAACGGATGAAGGGAATGAATGAATGAAGGGAATGAAGGGAATGAAGGGAATGAAGGGAATGAAGAGAATGAGGGGAATAAATGAATGAAAGGAATGTGCGAATGAACGGGAATGTATGAATGAAGGGAACGAATGAATGAAGGGAATGAATGAATGAAGGGAATGAAGGGAATGAAGGGAATGAAAAGAATGAGGGGAATAAATGAATGAAAGGAATGTACGAATGAATGGGAATGTATGAATGAAGGGAACAAATGCATGAAGGGAATGAATGAATGAACGGAATGTATGAACGAAGGGAATGGATGAATGAATGGATTGAAGAGAATGAGGGAATAAATGAATGAAAGGAATATACGAATGAATGAGAATGAATGAATGAAGGGAATGAATGAATGGAGGGAACGAATGAATGGAGGGAATGAATTAATGAAGGGAACGAATGAATGAAGGGAATGAATGAATGAAGGGAATGAAGAGAATGAGGGGAATGAATGAATGAAAGGAATGTACGAATGAATGGGAATGTATGAATGAAGGGAACGAATGAATGGAGGGAATGGATGAATGAATGAATGAAGGTGATATATGAATGAAGGGAATGAATAAATGAAGGGAATGAATTGAATGAATGGAATGAGTGGAATGAATGAATGATGGGAATGAGTGAATGAAGGGAATGAATGAATGAAGGGAACGAATGAACGAAGGGGATGAATGAACGAAGGGAATGAATGATTGAAGAGAATGTAATAATGGAGGGAATGTATAAATGATTTGAGTGAATGAAGGGAATGAATGAACGAAGGGAATGAATGATTGAAGGGAATGTAAGAATGAAGCGAATGAACGGATGAAGGAAACGAATGAATGAAGGGAATGACTGAATGAAGGGAATGAAGGGAATGAAGGGAATGAAGAGAATGAGGGGAATAAATGAATGAAAGGAATGTGCGAATGAATGGGAATGTATGAATGAAGGGAACGAATGCATGAAAGGAATGAATGAATGGAGGGAATGTATGTATGAAGGGAATGGATGAATGAAGGGAATGAAGAGAATGAGGGAATAAATGAATGAAAGGAATACACGAATGAATGGAGGGAATGAATTAATGAAGGGAACGAATGAATGAAGGGAATGAATGAATGAAGGGAATGAAGAGAATGAGGGGAATGAATGAATGAAAGGAATGTACGAATGAATGGGAATGTATGAATGAAGGGAACGAATGAATGGAGGGAATGGATGAATGAATGAATGAAGGTGATATATGAATGAAGGGAATGAATAAATGAAGGGAATGAATTGAATGAATGGAATGAGGGGAATGAATGAATGATGGGAATGAGTGAATGAAGGGAATGAATGAATGAAGGGAACGAATGAACGAAGGGGATGAATGAACGAAGGGAATGAATGATTGAAGGTAATGTAATAATGAAGGGAATGTATAAATGATTTGAGTGGATGAAGGGAATGAATGAACGAAGGAAATGAAGGGAATGAAGGGAATGAAGAGAATGAGGGGAATAAATGAATGAAAGAAATGTGCGAATGAATGGGAATGTATGAATGAAGGGAACGAATGCATGAAGTGAATGAATGAATGAAGGGAATGAAGGGAATGAAGGGAATGAAGAGAATGAGCGGAATAAATGAATGAAAGGTATGCGCGAATGAAGGGAATGAAGGAAACGAAGGGAATGAATGACTGAAGGAAATGAATGAATGAGGGGGATGAATGAATGAAGGGAATGAATGAATGGACGGAATGAATGAAGGGAACGAATGAATGAAGAGAATGAATGAATGAGGGGAATGAATGAATGAAGGGAATGAATGAATGGAGCGAACGAATGAATGGAGGGAATGAATTAATGAAGGGAACGAATGAATGATGGGAATGAGTGAATGAAGGGAAAGAATGAATGAAGGGAACGAATGAACGAAGGGAATGAATGATTGAAGGGAATGTAAGAATGAAGCGAATGAACGGATGATGGAAACGAATGAATGAAGGGAATGAGTGAATGAAGGGAATGAAGTGAATGAATGGAATGAAGAGAATGAGGGAAGAAATGAATGAAAGGAATGTACGAATGAATGGGAATGTATGAATGAAGGGAACGAATGAATGGAGGGAATGGATGAATGAATGAATGAAGGTGATATATGAATGAAGGGAATGAATAAATGAAGGGAATGAATTGAATGAATGGAATGAGGGGAATGAATGAATGATGGGAATGAGTGCATGAAAGGAATGAAAGGAATGAAGGGAATGAAGGGAACAAAAGGAATGAATGAGTGAAGGGACTGAATGTACGAAGGGAATGAATGAATGAAGGGAATGGCGAGAATGAGGGGAGAGAATGAATGACAGGAATGTGCGAATGAATGGGAATGTATGAATGAAGGGAACGAATGAATGAATGAAGGGAACGAATGCATGAAAGGAATGAATGAATGAAGGGAATGTATGAATGAAGGGAATGAAGAGAATGAGGGAATAAATGAATGAAAGGAATATACGAATGAATGGGAATGAATGAATGAAGGGAACGAATGAATGAAGGGAATGAATGAATGAAGGGAATGAAGAGAATGAGGGGAATAAATGAATGCAAGGAATGTACGAATGAATGGGAATGTATGAATGAAGGGAACAAATGCATGAAGGGAATGAATGAATGAAGGGAGTGCATGAACGAAGGGAATGTATGAATGAATGGATTGAAGAGAACGAGGGAATAAATGAATGAAAGGAATATACGAATGAATGGGAATGAATGAATGAAGGGAATGAATGGATGAAGGTAATGAAGGGAATGAAGGGAATGAAGAGAATGAGGGGAATAAATGAATGAAAGGAATGTGCGAATGAATGGGAATGTATGAATGAAGGGAACGAATGAATGAAGGAAGGGAACGAATGCATGAAAGGAATGAATGAATGAAGGAAATGTATGTATGAAGGGAATGGATGAATGAAGGGAATGAAGAGAATAAGGGAATAAATGAATGAAAGGAATATACGAATGAATGGGAATGAATGAATGAAGGAAACGAATGAATAAAGGGAATGAATGAATGAAGGGAACGAATGAATGAAGGGAATGAATGAATGAAGAGAATGAATGAATGAGGGGAATGAATGAATGAAGGGAATGAATGAATGGAGCGAACGAATGAATGGAGGGAATGAATTAACGAAGGGAACGAATGAATGATGGGAATGAGTGAATGAAGGGAATGAATGAATGAAGGGAACGAATGAACGAAGGGAATGAATGATTGAAGGGAATGTAAGAATGAAGCGAATGAACGGATGATGGAAACGAATGAATGAAGGGAATGAGTGAATGAAGGGAATGAAGTGAATGAATGGAATGAAGAGAATGAGGGAAGAAATGAATGAAAGGAATATACGAATGAATGGGAATGAATGAATGAAGGGAATGAATGAATGGAGGGAACGAATGAATGGAGGGAATGAGTTCATGAAGGAAACGAATGAATAAAGGGAATGAATGAATGAAGGGAACGAATGAATGGACGGAATGAATGAAGGGAACGAATGAATGAAGAGAATGAATGAATGAGGGGAATGAATGAATGAAGGGAATGAATGAATGGAGCGAACGAATGAATGGAGGGAATGAATTAATGAAGGGAACGAATGAATGATGGGAATGAGTGAATGAAGGGAAAGAATGAATGAAGGGAACGAATGAACGAAGGGAATGAATGATTGAAGGGAATGTAAGAATGAAGCGAATGAACGGATGATGGAAACGAATGAATGAAGGGAATGAGTGAATGAAGGGAATGAAGTGAATGAATGGAATGAAGAGAATGAGGGAAGAAATGAATGAAAGGAATATACGAATGAATGGGAATGAATGAATGAAGGGAATGAATGAATGGAGGGAACGAATGAATGGAGGGAATGAGTTCATGAAGGAAACGAATGAATAAAGGGAATGAATGAATGAAGGGAACGAATGAATGGACGGAATGAATGAAGGGAACGAATGAATGAAGAGAATGAATGAATGAGGGGAATGAATGAATGAAGGGAATGAATGAATGGAGCGAACGAATGAATGGAGGGAATGAATTAATGAAGGGAACGAATGAATGATGGGAATGAGTGAATGAAGGGAAAGAATGAATGAAGGGAACGAATGAACGAAGGGAATGAATGATTGAAGGGAATGTAAGAATGAAGCGAATGAACGGATGAAGGAAACGAATGAATGAAGGGAATGAGTGAATGAAGGGAATGAAGTGAATGAATGGAATGAAGAGAATGAGGGAAGAAATGAATGAAAGGAATATACGAATGAATGGGAATGAATGAATGAAGGGAATGTATGAACGAAGGGAACGGATGAATGAATGGATTGAAGAGAATGAGGGAATAAATGAATGAAAGGAATATACGAATGAATGGGAATGAATGAATGAAGGGAACGAATGAATGGAGGGAATGAATGAAGGGGATGAATGAATGAAGAGAATGAATGAATGATGGGAATGAGTGAATGAAGGGAATGAATGAATGAAGGGAACGAATGAACGAAGGGGATGAATGAACGAAGGGAATGAATGATTGAAGGTAATGTAATAATGAAGGGAATGTATAAATGATTTGAGTGGATGAAGGGAATGAATGAACGAAGGAAATGAAGGGAATGAAGGGAATGAAGAGAATGAGGGGAATAAATGAATGAAAGGAATGTGCGAATGAATGGGAATGTATGAATGAAGGGAACGAATGCATGAAGGGAATGAATGAATGAAGGGAATGAAGGGAATGAAGGGAATGAAGAGAATGAGCGGAATAAATGAATGAAAGGTATGCGCGAATGAAGGGAATGAAGGAAACGAAGGGAATGAATGACTGAAGGAAATGAATGAATGAGGGGGATGAATGAATGAAGGGAATGAATGAATAAAGGGAATGAGGGGAGTGAATGAATGAAGGGAATGAGTGCATGAAAGGAATGAAAGGAATGAAGGGAATGAAGGGAACAAAAGGAATGAATGAGTGAAGGGACTGAATGTACGAAGGGAATGAATGAATGAAGGGAATGGCGAGAATGAGGGGAGAGAATGAATGACAGGAATGTGCGAATGAATGGGAATGTATGAATGAAGGGAACGAATGAATGAATGAAGGGAACGAATGCATGAAAGGAATGAATGAATGAAGGGAATGTATGAATGAAGGGAATGAAGAGAATGAGGGAATAAATGAATGAAAGGAATATACGAATGAATGGGAATGAATGAATGAAGGGAACGAATGAATGAAGGGAATGAATGAATGAAGGGAATGAAGAGAATGAGGGGAATAAATGAATGCAAGGAATGTACGAATGAATGGGAATGTATGAATGAAGGGAACAAATGCATGAAGGGAATGAATGAATGAAGGGAATGCATGAACGAAGGGAATGTATGAATGAATGGATTGAAGAGAACGAGGGAATAAATGAATGAAAGGAATATACGAATGAATGGGAATGAATGAATGAAGGGAATGAATGGATGAAGGTAATGAAGGGAATGAAGGGAATGAAGAGAATGAGGGGAATAAATGAATGAAAGGAATGTGCGAATGAATGGGAATGTATGAATGAAGGGAACGAATGAATGAAGGAAGGGAACGAATGCATGAAAGGAATGAATGAATGAAGGAAATGTATGTATGAAGGGAATGGATGAATGAAGGGAATGAAGAGAATAAGGGAATAAATGAATGAAAGGAATATACGAATGAATGGGAATGAATGAATGAAGGAAGCGAATGAATAAAGGGAATGAATGAATGAAGGGAACGAATGAATGAAGGGAATGAATGAATGAAGAGAATGAATGAATGAGGGGAATGAATGAATGAAGGGAATGAATGAATGGAGCGAACGAATGAATGGAGGGAATGAATTAACGAAGGGAACGAATGAATGATGGGAATGAGTGAATGAAGGGAATGAATGAATGAAGGGAACGAATGAACGAAGGGAATGAATGATTGAAGGGAATGTAAGAATGAAGCGAATGAACGGATGATGGAAACGAATGAATGAAGGGAATGAGTGAATGAAGGGAATGAAGTGAATGAATGGAATGAAGAGAATGAGGGAAGAAATGAATGAAAGGAATATACGAATGAATGGGAATGAATGAATGAAGGGAATGAATGAATGGAGGGAACGAATGAATGGAGGGAATGAGTTCATGAAGGAAACGAATGAATAAAGGGAATGAATGAATGAAGGGAACGAATGAATGGACGGAATGAATGAAGGGAACGAATGAATGAAGAGAATGAATGAATGAGGGGAATGAATGAATGAAGGGAATGAATGAATGGAGCGAACGAATGAATGGAGGGAATGAATTAATGAAGGGAACGAATGAATGATGGGAATGAGTGAATGAAGGGAAAGAGTGAATGAAGGGAACGAATGAACGAAGGGAATGAATGATTGAAGGGAATGTAAGAATGAAGCGAATGAACGGATGATGGAAACGAATGAATGAAGGGAATGAGTGAATGAAGGGAATGAAGTGAATGAATGGAATGAAGAGAATGAGGGAAGAAATGAATGAAAGGAATATACGAATGAATGGGAATGAGTGAATGAAGGGAATGAATGAATGGAGGGAACGAATGAATGGAGGGAATGAGTTCATGAAGGAAACGAATGAATAAAGGGAATGAATGAATGAAGGGAACGAATGAATGGACGGAATGAATGAAGGGAACGAATGAATGAAGAGAATGAATGAATGAGGGGAATGAATGAATGAAGGGAATGAATGAATGGAGCGAACGAATGAATGGAGGGAATGAATTAATGAAGGGAACGAATGAATGATGGGAATGAGTGAATGAAGGGAAAGAATGAATGAAGGGAACGAATGAACGAAGGGAATGAATGATTGAAGGGAATGTAAGAATGAAGCGAATGAACGGATGAAGGAAACGAATGAATGAAGGGAATGAGTGAATGAAGGGAATGAATGAATGGAGGGAACGAATGAACGAAGGGAATGAATGATTGAAGTGAATGTAAAAAGGCGAATGAACGGATGAAGGAAACGAATGAATGAAGGGAATGAATGGATGAAGGTAATGAAGGGAATGAAGGGAATGAAGAGAATGAGGGGAATAAATGAATGAAAGGAATGTACGAATGAATGGGAATGTATGAATGAAGGGAACGAATGAATGAATGAAGGGAATGAATGCATGAAGGGAATGAATGAATGAAGGGAATGTATGAATGAAGGGAATGGATGGATGAATGAAGGGAACAAATGCATGAAGGGAATGAATGAATGAAGGGAACGAATGAATGAATAAATAAAACGAATCCAAGAAGGGAATGAACTGAATGAAGGGAATGTGGGGAATGAATCGAATGAAGGGAATGAGAGAATGAAAGGAATGAAGGGAATGAAGGGAACGAAGGCAACGAAGGGAATGAATGAATGAAGCGAATTAATGAGTGGAGGGAAGGAATGGACGAAGGCAATGAATGGAATGAGGGGAATGAATGAATGATGGGATTGAGTGCATGAATTGAATGAATGAATGAAGGGAACGAATGAACGAAGGGGATGAATGAACGAAGGGAATGAATGATTGAAGGGAATGTAATAATGAAGGGAATGTATAAATGATTTGTGTGGATGAAGGGAATGAATGAACGAAGGGAATGAATGATTGAAGGGAATGTAAGAATGAAGCGAATGAACGGATGAAGGAAACGAATGAATGAAGGGAATGAGTGAATGAAGGGAATGAAGGGAATGAAGAGAATGAGGAGAATGAGGGGAATAAATGAATGAAAGGTATGTGCGAATGAAGGGAATGAAGGAAAAGAAGGGAATGAATGAATGTAGGAAATGAGTGAATGAGGGGGATGAATGAATGAAGGGAATGAATTAATTAAAGGGAATGAGGGGAGTGAATGAATGAAGGGAATGAGTGCATGAAAGGAATGAAAGGAATGAAAGGAATGAAGGGAATGAAGGGAACGAAAGGAATGAATGAGTGAGGGGACTGAATGTACAAAGGGAATGAATGAATGAAGGGAATGGCGAGAATGAGGGGGAGAATGAATGACAGGAATGCACGAATGAATGGGAATGTATGAATGAAGGGAACGAATGAATGGCGGGAATGAATTCATGAAGGGAACGAATGAATGAAGGGAATGAATGAATGAAGGGAATGAAGAGAATGAGGGGAATAAATGAATGAAAGAAATGTGCGAATGAATGGGAATGTATGAATGAAGGGAACGAATGCATGAAGGGAATGAATGAATGAAGGGAATGAAGGGAATGAAGGGAATGAAGAGAATGAGCGGAATAAATGAATGAAAGGTATGCGCGAATGAAGGGAATGAAGGAAACGAAGGGAATGAAGCGAATGAAGGGAATGAAGGGAATGAATGAATGAAGGGAATGAATGAATGAAGGGAACGAATGAATGGAGGGAATGAATGAAGGGAACGAATGAATGAAGAGAATGAATGAATGAGGGGAATGAATGATTGAAGGGAATGAAGAGAATGAGGGGAATAAATGAATGAAAGGAACATACGAATGAAAGGGAATGTATGAATGAATGGAACGAATGAATGGAGGGAATGGATGAATGAATGAAGGAAATGTATGAATGAAGGGAATGAAAGAATGAAGGTAATGTATGAATGAAGGGAATGTAAGAATGAAGCGAATGAACAGATGAAGGGAATGAATGAATGAAGGGAATGAAGGGAATGAAGGGAATGAAGAGAATGAGGGGAATAAATGAATGAAAGGAATGTGCGAATGAATGGGAATGTATGAATGAAGGGAACGAATGAATGAAGGGAATGAATGAATGAAGGGAATGAAGGGAATGAAGGGAATGAAAAGAATGAGGGGAATAAATGAATGAAAGGAATGTACGAATGAATGGGAATGTATGAATGAAGGGAACAAATGCATGAAGGGAATGAATGAATGAACGGAATGTATGAACGAAGGGAATGGATGAATGAATGGATTGAAGAGAATGAGGGAATAAATGAATGAAAGGAATATACGAATGAATGGGAATGAATGAATGAAGGGAATGAATGAATGGAGGGAACGAATGAATGGAGGGAATGAATTAATGAAGGGAACGAATGAATGAAGGGAATGAATGAATGAAGGGAATGAAGAGAATGAGGGGAATGAATGAATGAAAGGAATGTACGAATGAATGGGAATGTATGAATGAAGGGAACGAATGAATGGAGGGAATGGATGAATGAATGAATGAAGGTGATATATGAATGAAGGGAATGAATAAATGAAGGGAATGAATTGAATGAATGGAATGAGGGGAATGAATGAATGATGGGAATGAGTGAATGAAGGGAATGAATGAATGAAGGGAACGAATGAACGAAGGGGATGAATGAACGAAGGGAATGAATGATTGAAGAGAATGTAATAATGGAGGGAATGTATAAATGATTTGAGTGAATGAAGGGAATGAATGAACGAAGGGAATGAATAATTGAAGGGAATGTAAGAATGAAGCGAATGAACGGATGAAGGAAACGAATGAATGAAGGGAATGACTGAATGAAGGGAATGAAGGGAATGAAGGGAACGAATGAATGATGGGAATGAGTGAATGAAGGGAAAGAATGAATGAAGGGAACGAATGAACGAAGGGAATGAATGATTGAAGGGAATGTAAGATTGAAGCGAATGAACGGATGAAGGAAACGAATGAATGAAGGGAATGAGTGAATGAAGGGAATGAAGTGAATGAATGGAATGAAGAGAATGAGGGAAGAAATGAATGAAAGGAATATACGAATGAATGGGAATGAATGAATGAAGGGAATGTATGAACGAAGGGAACGGATGAATGAATGGATTGAAGAGAATGAGGGAATAAATGAATGAAAGGAATATACGAATGAATGGGAATGAATGAATGAAGGGAACGAATGAATGGAGGGAATGAATGAAGGGGATGAATGAATGAAGAGAATGAATGAATGAGGGGAATGAATGTATGAAGGGAATGAATGATTGAAGGGAATGTAAGAAAGAAGCGAATGAAAGGATGAAGGAAACGAATGAATGAAGGGAATGAATGAATGAAGGGAATGAATGAATGAAGGGAACGAATGAATGGAGGGAATGAATGAAGGGAACGAATGAATGAAGAGAATGAATGAATGAGGGGAATGAATGATTGAAGGGAATGAAGAGAATGAGGGGAATAAATGAATGAAAGGAACATACGAATGAAAGGGAATGTATGAATGAATGGAACGAATGAATGGAGGGAATGGATGAATGAATGAAGGAAATGTATGAATGAAGGGAATGAATGAATGAAGGTAATGTATGAATGAAGGGAATGTAAGAATGAAGCGAATGAACGGATGAAGGGAATGAATGAATGAAGGGAATGAAGGGAATGAAGGGAATGAAGAGAATGAGGGGAATAAATGAATGAAAGGAATGTGCGAATGAATGGGAATGTATGAATGAAGGGAACGAATGAATGAAGGGAATGAATGAATGAAGGGAATGAAGGGAATGAAGGGAATGAAAAGAATGAGGGGAATAAATGAATGAAAGGAATGTACGAATGAATGGGAATGTATGAATGAAGGGAACAAATGCATGAAGGGAATGAATGAATGAACGGAATGTATGAACGAAGGGAATGGATGAATGAATGGATTGAAGAGAATGAGGGAATAAATGAATGAAAGGAATATACGAATGAATGGGAATGAATGAATGAAGGGAATGAATGAATGGAGGGAACGAATGAATGGAGGGAATGAATTAATGAAGGGAACGAATGAATGAAGGGAATGAATGAATGAAGGGAATGAAGAGAATGAGGGGAATGAATGAATGAAAGGAATGTACGAATGAATGGGAATGTATGAATGAAGGGAACGAATGAATGGAGGGAATGGATGAATGAATGAATGAAGGTGATATATGAATGAAGGGAATGAATAAATGAAGGGAATGAATTGAATGAATGGAATGAGGGGAATGAATGAATGATGGGAATGAGTGAATGAAGGGAATGAATGAATGAAGGGAACGAATGAACGAAGGGGATGAATGAACGAAGGGAATGAATGATTGAAGAGAATGTAATAATGGAGGGAATGTATAAATGATTTGAGTGAATGAAGGGAATGAATGAACGAAGGGAATGAATGATTGAAGGGAATGTAAGAATGAAGCGAATGAACGGATGAAGGAAACGAATGAATGAAGGGAATGACTGAATGAAGGGAATGAAGGGAATGAAGGGAATGAAGGGAATGAAGAGAATGAGGGGAATAAATGAATGAAAGGAATGTGCGAATGAATGGGAATGTATGAATGAAGGGAACGAATGCATGAAAGGAATGAATGAATGGAGGGAATGTATGTATGAAGGGAATGGATGAATGAAGGGAATGAAGAGAATGAGGGAATAAATGAATGAAAGGAATATACGAATGAATGGGAATGAATGAATGAAGGGAATGAATGAATGGAGGGAACGAATGAATGGAGGGAATGAATTAATGAAGGGAATGAATGAATGAAGGGAATGAATGAATGAAGGGAATGAAGAGAATGAGGGGAATGAATGAATGAAAGGAATGTACGAATGAATGGGAGTGTATGAATGAAGGGAACGAATGAATGGAGGGAATGGATGAATGAATGAATGAAGGTGATATATGAATGAAGGGAATGAATAAATGAAGGGAATGAATTGAATGAATGGAATGAGGGGAATGAATGAATGATGGGAATGAGTGAATGAAGGGAATGAATGAATGAAGGGAACGAATGAACGAAGGGGATGAATGAACGAAGGGAATGAATGATTGAAGGTAATGTAATAATGAAGGGAATGTACAAATGATTTGAGTGGATGAAGGGAATGAATGAACGAAGGAAATGAAGGGAATGAAGGGAATGAAGAGAATGAGGGGAATAAATGAATGAAAGAAATGTGCGAATGAATGGGAATGTATGAATGAAGGGAACGAATGCATGAAGGGATTGAATGAATGAAGGGAATGAAGGGAATGAAGGGAATGAAGAGAATGAGCGGAATAAATGAATGAAAGGTATGCGCGAATGAAGGGAATGAAGGAAACGAAGGGAATGAACGACTGAAGGAAATGAATGAATGAGGGGGATGAATGAATGAAGGGAATGAATGAATTTAGGGAATGAGGGGAGTGAATGAATGAAGGGAATGAGTGCATGAAAGGAATGAAAGGAATGAAGGGAATGAAGGGAACAAAAGGAATGAATGAGTGAAGGGACTGAATGTACGAAGGGAATGAATGAATGAAGGGAATGGCGAGAATGAGGGGAGAGAATGAATGACAGGAATGTGCGAATGAATGGGAATGTATGAATGAAGGGAACGAATGAATGAATGAAGGGAACGAATGCATGAAAGGAATGAATGAATGAAGGGAATGTATGAATGAAGGGAATGAAGAGAATGAGGGAATAAATGAATGAAAGGAATATACGAATGAATGGGAATGAATGAATGAAGGGAACGAATGAATGAAGGGAATGAATGAATGAAGGGAATGAAGAGAATGAGGGGAATAAATGAATGCAAGGAATGTACGAATGAATGGGAATGTATGAATGAAGGGAACAAATGCATGAAGGGAATGAATGAATGAAGGGAATGCATGAACGAAGGGAATGTATGAATGAATGGATTGAAGAGAACGAGGGAATAAATGAATGAAAGGAATATACGAATGAATGGGAATGAATGAATGAAGGGAATGAATGGATGAAGGTAATGAAGGGAATGAAGGGAATGAAGAGAATGAGGGGAATAAATGAATGAAAGGAATGTGCGAATGAATGGGAATGTATGAATGAAGGGAACGAATGAATGAAGGAAGGGAACGAATGCATGAAAGGAATGAATGAATGAAGGAAATGTATGTATGAAGGGAATGGATGAATGAAGGGAATGAAGAGAATAAGGGAATAAATGAATGAAAGGAATATACGAATGAATGGGAATGAATGAATGAAGGAAACGAATGAATAAAGGGAATGAATGAATGAAGGGAACGAATGAATGAAGGGAATGAATGAATGAAGAGAATGAATGAATGAGGGGAATGAATGAATGAAGGGAATGAATGAATGGAGCGAACGAATGAATGGAGGGAATGAATTAACGAAGGGAACGAATGAATGATGGGAATGAGTGAATGAAGGGAATGAATGAATGAAGGGAACGAATGAACGAAGGGAATGAATGATTGAAGGGAATGTAAGAATGAAGCGAATGAACGGATGATGGAAACGAATGAATGAAGGGAATGAGTGAATGAAGGGAATGAAGTGAATGAATGGAATGAAGAGAATGAGGGAAGAAATGAATGAAAGGAATATACGAATGAATGGGAATGAATGAATGAAGGGAATGAATGAATGGAGGGAACGAATGAATGGAGGGAATGAGTTCATGAAGGAAACGAATGAATAAAGGGAATGAATGAATGAAGGGAACGAATGAATGGACGGAATGAATGAAGGGAACGAATGAATGAAGAGAATGAATGAATGAGGGGAATGAATGAATGAAGGGAATGAATGAATGGAGCGAACGAATGAATGGAGGGAATGAATTAATGAAGGGAACGAATGAATGATGGGAATGAGTGAATGAAGGGAAAGAATGAATGAAGGGAACGAATGAACGAAGGGAATGAATGATTGAAGGGAATGTAAGAATGAAGCGAATGAACGGATGATGGAAACGAATGAATGAAGGGAATGAGTGAATGAAGGGAATGAAGTGAATGAATGGAATGAAGAGAATGAGGGAAGAAATGAATGAAAGGAATATACGAATGAATGGGAATGAATGAATGAAGGGAATGAATGAATGGAGGGAACGAATGAATGGAGGGAATGAGTTCATGAAGGAAACGAATGAATAAAGGGAATGAATGAATGAAGGGAACGAATGAATGGACGGAATGAATGAAGGGAACGAATGAATGAAGAGAATGAATGAATGAGGGGAATGAATGAATGAAGGGAATGAATGAATGGAGCGAACGAATGAATGGAGGGAATGAATTAATGAAGGGAACGAATGAATGATGGGAATGAGTGAATGAAGGGAAAGAATGAATGAAGGGAACGAATGAACGAAGGGAATGAATGATTGAAGGGAATGTAAGAATGAAGCGAATGAACGGATGAAGGAAACGAATGAATGAAGGGAATGAGTGAATGAAGGGAATGAAGTGAATGAATGGAATGAAGAGAATGAGGGAAGAAATGAATGAAAGGAATATACGAATGAATGGGAATGAATGAATGAAGGGAATGTATGAACGAAGGGAACGGATGAATGAATGGATTGAAGAGAATGAGGGAATAAATGAATGAAAGGAATATACGAATGAATGGGAATGAATGAATGAAGGGAACGAATGAATGGAGGGAATGAATGAAGCGGATGAATGAATGAAGAGAATGAATGAATGATGGGAATGAGTGAATGAAGGGAATGAATGAATGAAGGGAACGAATGAACGAAGGGGATGAATGAACGAAGGGAATGAATGATTGAAGGTAATGTAATAATGAAGGGAATGTATAAATGATTTGAGTGGATGAAGGAAATGAATGAACGAAGGAAATGAAGGGAATGAAGGGAATGAAGAGAATGAGGGGAATAAATGAATGAAAGGAATGTGCGAATGAATGGGAATGTATGAATGAAGGGAACGAATGCATGAAGGGAATGAATGAATGAAGGGAATGAAGGGAATGAAGGGAATGAAGAGAATGAGCGGAATAAATGAATGAAAGGTATGCGCGAATGAAGGGAATGAAGGAAACGAAGGGAATGAATGACTGAAGGAAATGAATGAATGAGGGGGATGAATGAATGAAGGGAATGAATGAATAAAGGGAATGAGGGGAGTGAATGAATGAAGGGAATGAGTGCATGAAAGGAATGAAAGGAATGAAGGGAATGAAGGGAACAAAAGGAATGAATGAGTGAAGGGACTGAATGTACGAAGGGAATGAATGAATGAAGGGAATGGCGAGAATGAGGGGAGAGAATGAATGACAGGAATGTGCGAATGAATGGGAATGTATGAATGAAGGGAACGAATGAATGAATGAAGGGAACGAATGCATGAAAGGAATGAATGAATGAAGGGAATGTATGAATGAAGGGAATGAAGAGAATGAGGGAATAAATGAATGAAAGGAATATACGAATGAATGGGAATGAATGAATGAAGGGAACGAATGAATGAAGGGAATGAATGAATGAAGGGAATGAAGAGAATGAGGGGAATAAATGAATGCAAGGAATGTACGAATGAATGGGAATGTATGAATGAAGGGAACAAATGCATGAAGGGAATGAATGAATGAAGGGAATGCATGAACGAAGGGAATGTATGAATGAATGGATTGAAGAGAACGAGGGAATAAATGAATGAAAGGAATATACGAATGAATGGGAATGAATGAATGAAGGGAATGAATGGATGAAGGTAATGAAGGGAATGAAGGGAATGAAGAGAATGAGGGGAATAAATGAATGAAAGGAATGTGCGAATGAATGGGAATGTATGAATGAAGGGAACGAATGAATGAAGGAAGGGAACGAATGCATGAAAGGAATGAATGAATGAAGGAAATGTATGTATGAAGGGAATGGATGAATGAAGGGAATGAAGAGAATAAGGGAATAAATGAATGAAAGGAATATACGAATGAATGGGAATGAATGAATGAAGGAAGCGAATGAATAAAGGGAATGAATGAATGAAGGGAACGAATGAATGAAGGGAATGAATGAATGAAGAGAATGAATGAATGAGGGGAATGAATGAATGAAGGGAATGAATGAATGGAGCGAACGAATGAATGGAGGGAATGAATTAACGAAGGGAACGAATGAATGATGGGAATGAGTGAATGAAGGGAATGAATGAATGAAGGGAACGAATGAACGAAGGGAATGAATGATTGAAGGGAATGTAAGAATGAAGCGAATGAACGGATGATGGAAACGAATGAATGAAGGGAATGAGTGAATGAAGGGAATGAAGTGAATGAATGGAATGAAGAGAATGAGGGAAGAAATGAATGAAAGGAATATACGAATGAATGGGAATGAATGAATGAAGGGAATGAATGAATGGAGGGAACGAATGAATGGAGGGAATGAGTTCATGAAGGAAACGAATGAATAAAGGGAATGAATGAATGAAGGGAACGAATGAATGGACGGAATGAATGAAGGGAACGAATGAATGAAGAGAATGAATGAATGAGGGGAATGAATGAATGAAGGGAATGAATGAATGGAGCGAACGAATGAATGGAGGGAATGAATTAATGAAGGGAACGAATGAATGATGGGAATGAGTGAATGAAGGGAAAGAGTGAATGAAGGGAACGAATGAACGAAGGGAATGAATGATTGAAGGGAATGTAAGAATGAAGCGAATGAACGGATGATGGAAACGAATGAATGAAGGGAATGAGTGAATGAAGGGAATGAAGTGAATGAATGGAATGAAGAGAATGAGGGAAGAAATGAATGAAAGGAATATACGAATGAATGGGAATGAATGAATGAAGGGAATGAATGAATGGAGGGAACGAATGAATGGAGGGAATGAGTTCATGAAGGAAACGAATGAATAAAGGGAATGAATGAATGAAGGGAACGAATGAATGGACGGAATGAATGAAGGGAACGAATGAATGAAGAGAATGAATGAATGAGGGGAATGAATGAATGAAGGGAATGAATGAATGGAGCGAACGAATGAATGGAGGGAATGAATTAATGAAGGGAACGAATGAATGATGGGAATGAGTGAATGAAGGGAAAGAATGAATGAAGGGAACGAATGAACGAAGGGAATGAATGATTGAAGGGAATGTAAGAATGAAGCGAATGAACGGATGAAGGAAACGAATGAATGAAGGGAATGAGTGAATGAAGGGAATGAATGAATGGAGGGAACGAATGAACGAAGGGAATGAATGATTGAAGTGAATGTAAAAAGGCGAATGAACAGATGAAGGAAACGAATGAATGAAGGGAATGAATGGATGAAGGTAATGAAGGGAATGAAGGGAATGAAGAGAATGAGGGGAATAAATGAATGAAAGGAATGTACGAATGAATGGGAATGTATGAATGAAGGGAACGAATGAATGAATGAAGGGAATGAATGCATGAAGGGAATGAATGAATGAAGGGAATGTATGAATGAAGGGAATGGATGGATGAATGAAGGGAACAAATGCATGAAGGGAATGAATGAATGAAGGGAACGAATGAATGAATAAATAAAACGAATCCAAGAAGGGAATGAACTGAATGAAGGGAATGTGGGGAATGAATCGAATGAAGGGAATGAGAGAATGAAAGGAATGAAGGGAATGAAGGGAACGAAGGCAACGAAGGGAATGAATGAATGAAGCGAATTAATGAGTGGAGGGAAGGAATGGACGAAGGCAATGAATGGAATGAGGGGAATGAATGAATGATGGGATTGAGTGCATGAATTGAATGAATGAATGAAGGGAACGAATGAACGAAGGGGATGAATGAACGAAGGGAATGAATGATTGAAGGGAATGTAATAATGAAGGGAATGTATAAATGATTTGTGTGGATGAAGGGAATGAATGAACGAAGGGAATGAATGATTGAAGGGAATGTAAGAATGAAGCGAATGAACGGATGAAGGAAACGAATGAATGAAGGGAATGAGTGAATGAAGGGAATGAAGGGAATGAAGAGAATGAGGAGAATGAGGGGAATAAATGAATGAAAGGTATGTGCGAATGAAGGGAATGAAGGAAAAGAAGGGAATGAATGAATGTAGGAAATGAGTGAATGAGGGGGATGAATGAATGAAGGGAATGAATTAATTAAAGGGAATGAGGGGAGTGAATGAATGAAGGGAATGAGTGCATGAAAGGAATGAAAGGAATGAAAGGAATGAAGGGAATGAAGGGAACGAAAGGAATGAATGAGTGAGGGGACTGAATGTACAAAGGGAATGAATGAATGAAGGGAATGGCGAGAATGAGGGGGAGAATGAATGACAGGAATGCACGAATGAATGGGAATGTATGAATGAAGGGAACGAATGAATGGCGGGAATGAATTCATGAAGGGAACGAATGAATGAAGGGAATGAATGAATGAAGGGAATGAAGAGAATGAGGGGAATAAATGAATGAAAGAAATGTGCGAATGAATGGGAATGTATGAATGAAGGGAACGAATGCATGAAGGGAATGAATGAATGAAGGGAATGAAGGGAATGAAGGGAATGAAGAGAATGAGCGGAATAAATGAATGAAAGGTATGCGCGAATGAAGGGAATGAAGGAAACGAAGGGAATGAAGCGAATGAAGGGAATGAAGGGAATGAATGAATGAAGGGAATGAATGAATGAAGGGAACGAATGAATGGAGGGAATGAATGAAGGGAACGAATGAATGAAGAGAATGAATGAATGAGGGGAATGAATGATTGAAGGGAATGAAGAGAATGAGGGGAATAAATGAATGAAAGGAACATACGAATGAAAGGGAATGTATGAATGAATGGAACGAATGAATGGAGGGAATGGATGAATGAATGAAGGAAATGTATGAATGAAGGGAATGAAAGAATGAAGGTAATGTATGAATGAAGGGAATGTAAGAATGAAGCGAATGAACAGATGAAGGGAATGAATGAATGAAGGGAATGAAGGGAATGAAGGGAATGAAGAGAATGAGGGGAATAAATGAATGAAAGGAATGTGCGAATGAATGGGAATGTATGAATGAAGGGAACGAATGAATGAAGGGAATGAATGAATGAAGGGAATGAAGGGAATGAAGGGAATGAAAAGAATGAGGGGAATAAATGAATGAAAGGAATGTACGAATGAATGGGAATGTATGAATGAAGGGAACAAATGCATGAAGGGAATGAATGAATGAACGGAATGTATGAACGAAGGGAATGGATGAATGAATGGATTGAAGAGAATGAGGGAATAAATGAATGAAAGGAATATACGAATGAATGGGAATGAATGAATGAAGGGAATGAATGAATGGAGGGAACGAATGAATGGAGGGAATGAATTAATGAAGGGAACGAATGAATGAAGGGAATGAATGAATGAAGGGAATGAAGAGAATGAGGGGAATGAATGAATGAAAGGAATGTACGAATGAATGGGAATGTATGAATGAAGGGAACGAATGAATGGAGGGAATGGATGAATGAATGAATGAAGGTGATATATGAATGAAGGGAATGAATAAATGAAGGGAATGAATTGAATGAATGGAATGAGGGGAATGAATGAATGATGGGAATGAGTGAATGAAG
Organism: Megachile leachella; assembly: GCA_963576845.1. Classification (NCBI taxonomy): domain Eukaryota; kingdom Metazoa; phylum Arthropoda; class Insecta; order Hymenoptera; family Megachilidae; genus Megachile; species Megachile leachella. Next base: position 26,234,897 of record OY756250.1, on the reverse strand, counting down.
GGAATGAATGAATGAAGGGAACGAATGAACGAAGGGGATGAATGAACGAAGGGAATGAATGATTGAAGAGAATGTAATAATGGAGGGAATGTATAAATGATTTGAGTGAATGAAGGGAATGAATGAACGAAGGGAATGAATAATTGAAGGGAATGTAAGAATGAAGCGAATGAACGGATGAAGGAAACGAATGAATGAAGGGAATGACTGAATGAAGGGAATGAAGGGAATGAAGGGAACGAATGAATGATGGGAATGAGTGAATGAAGGGAAAGAATGAATGAAGGGAACGAATGAACGAAGGGAATGAATGATTGAAGGGAATGTAAGATTGAAGCGAATGAACGGATGAAGGAAACGAATGAATGAAGGGAATGAGTGAATGAAGGGAATGAAGTGAATGAATGGAATGAAGAGAATGAGGGAAGAAATGAATGAAAGGAATATACGAATGAATGGGAATGAATGAATGAAGGGAATGTATGAACGAAGGGAACGGATGAATGAATGGATTGAAGAGAATGAGGGAATAAATGAATGAAAGGAATATACGAATGAATGGGAATGAATGAATGAAGGGAACGAATGAATGGAGGGAATGAATGAAGGGGATGAATGAATGAAGAGAATGAATGAATGAGGGGAATGAATGTATGAAGGGAATGAATGATTGAAGGGAATGTAAGAAAGAAGCGAATGAAAGGATGAAGGAAACGAATGAATGAAGGGAATGAATGAATGAAGGGAATGAATGAATGAAGGGAACGAATGAATGGAGGGAATGAATGAAGGGAACGAATGAATGAAGAGAATGAATGAATGAGGGGAATGAATGATTGAAGGGAATGAAGAGAATGAGGGGAATAAATGAATGAAAGGAACATACGAATGAAAGGGAATGTATGAATGAATGGAACGAATGAATGGAGGGAATGGATGAATGAATGAAGGAAATGTATGAATGAAGGGAATGAATGAATGAAGGTAATGTATGAATGAAGGGAATGTAAGAATGAAGCGAATGAACGGATGAAGGGAATGAATGAATGAAGGGAATGAAGGGAATGAAGGGAATGAAGAGAATGAGGGGAATAAATGAATGAAAGGAATGTGCGAATGAATGGGAATGTATGAATGAAGGGAACGAATGAATGAAGGGAATGAATGAATGAAGGGAATGAAGGGAATGAATGGATTGAAGAGAATGAGGGAATAAATGAATGAAAGGAATATACGAATGAATGGGAATGAATGAATGAAGGGAATGAATGAATGGAGGGAACGAATGAATGGAGGGAATGAATTAATGAAGGGAACGAATGAATGAAGGGAATGAATGAATGAAGGGAATGAAGAGAATGAGGGGAATGAATGAATGAAAGGAATGTACGAATGAATGGGAATGTATGAATGAAGGGAACGAATGAATGGAGGGAATGGATGAATGAATGAATGAAGGTGATATATGAATGAAGGGAATGAATAAATGAAGGGAATGAATTGAATGAATGGAATGAGGGGAATGAATGAATGATGGGAATGAGTGAATGAAGGGAATGAATGAATGAAGGGAACGAATGAACGAAGGGGATGAATGAACGAAGGGAATGAATGATTGAAGAGAATGTAATAATGGAGGGAATGTATAAATGATTTGAGTGAATGAAGGGAATGAATGAACGAAGGGAATGAATGATTGAAGGGAATGTAAGAATGAAGCGAATGAACGGATGAAGGAAACGAATGAATGAAGGGAATGACTGAATGAAGGGAATGAAGGGAATGAAGGGAATGAAGGGAATGAAGAGAATGAGGGGAATAAATGAATGAAAGGAATGTGCGAATGAATGGGAATGTATGAATGAAGGGAACGAATGCATGAAAGGAATGAATGAATGGAGGGAATGTATGTATGAAGGGAATGGATGAATGAAGGGAATGAAGAGAATGAGGGAATAAATGAATGAAAGGAATATACGAATGAATGGGAATGAATGAATGAAGGGAATGAATGAATGGAGGGAACGAATGAATGGAGGGAATGAATTAATGAAGGGAATGAATGAATGAAGGGAATGAATGAATGAAGGGAATGAAGAGAATGAGGGGAATGAATGAATGAAAGGAATGTACGAATGAATGGGAGTGTATGAATGAAGGGAACGAATGAATGGAGGGAATGGATGAATGAATGAATGAAGGTGATATATGAATGAAGGGAATGAATAAATGAAGGGAATGAATTGAATGAATGGAATGAGGGGAATGAATGAATGATGGGAATGAGTGAATGAAGGGAATGAATGAATGAAGGGAACGAATGAACGAAGGGGATGAATGAACGAAGGGAATGAATGATTGAAGGTAATGTAATAATGAAGGGAATGTACAAATGATTTGAGTGGATGAAGGGAATGAATGAACGAAGGAAATGAAGGGAATGAAGGGAATGAAGAGAATGAGGGGAATAAATGAATGAAAGAAATGTGCGAATGAATGGGAATGTATGAATGAAGGGAACGAATGCATGAAGGGATTGAATGAATGAAGGGAATGAAGGGAATGAAGGGAATGAAGAGAATGAGCGGAATAAATGAATGAAAGGTATGCGCGAATGAAGGGAATGAAGGAAACGAAGGGAATGAACGACTGAAGGAAATGAATGAATGAGGGGGATGAATGAATGAAGGGAATGAATGAATTTAGGGAATGAGGGGAGTGAATGAATGAAGGGAATGAGTGCATGAAAGGAATGAAAGGAATGAAGGGAATGAAGGGAACAAAAGGAATGAATGAGTGAAGGGACTGAATGTACGAAGGGAATGAATGAATGAAGGGAATGGCGAGAATGAGGGGAGAGAATGAATGACAGGAATGTGCGAATGAATGGGAATGTATGAATGAAGGGAACGAATGAATGAATGAAGGGAACGAATGCATGAAAGGAATGAATGAATGAAGGAAATGTATGTATGAAGGGAATGGATGAATGAAGGGAATGAAGAGAATAAGGGAATAAATGAATGAAAGGAATATACGAATGAATGGGAATGAATGAATGAAGGAAACGAATGAATAAAGGGAATGAATGAATGAAGGGAACGAATGAATGAAGGGAATGAATGAATGAAGAGAATGAATGAATGAGGGGAATGAATGAATGAAGGGAATGAATGAATGGAGCGAACGAATGAATGGAGGGAATGAATTAACGAAGGGAACGAATGAATGATGGGAATGAGTGAATGAAGGGAATGAATGAATGAAGGGAACGAATGAACGAAGGGAATGAATGATTGAAGGGAATGTAAGAATGAAGCGAATGAACGGATGATGGAAACGAATGAATGAAGGGAATGAGTGAATGAAGGGAATGAAGTGAATGAATGGAATGAAGAGAATGAGGGAAGAAATGAATGAAAGGAATATACGAATGAATGGGAATGAATGAATGAAGGGAATGAATGAATGGAGGGAACGAATGAATGGAGGGAATGAGTTCATGAAGGAAACGAATGAATAAAGGGAATGAATGAATGAAGGGAACGAATGAATGGACGGAAAGAATGAAGGGAACGAATGAATGAAGAGAATGAATGAATGAGGGGAATGAATGAATGAAGGGAATGAATGAATGGAGCGAACGAATGAATGGAGGGAATGAATTAATGAAGGGAACGAATGAATGATGGGAATGAGTGAATGAAGGGAAAGAATGAATGAAGGGAACGAATGAACGAAGGGAATGAATGATTGAAGGGAATGTAAGAATGAAGCGAATGAACGGATGAAGGAAACGAATGAATGAAGGGAATGAGTGAATGAAGGGAATGAAGTGAATGAATGGAATGAAGAGAATGAGGGAAGAAATGAATGAAAGGAATATACGAATGAATGGGAATGAATGAATGAAGGGAATGTATGAACGAAGGGAACGGATGAATGAATGGATTGAAGAGAATGAGGGAATAAATGAATGAAAGGAATATACGAATGAATGGGAATGAATGAATGAAGGGAACGAATGAATGGAGGGAATGAATGAAGGGGATGAATGAATGAAGAGAATGAATGAATGAGGGGAATGAATGTATGAAGGGAATGAATGATTGAAGGGAATGTAAGAAAGAAGCGAATGAAAGGATGAAGGAAACGAATGAATGAAGGGAATGAATGAATGAAGGGAATGAATGAATGAAGGGAATGAATGAATGAAGGGAACGAATGAATGGAGGGAATGAATGAAGGGAACGAATGAATGAAGAGAATGAATGAATGAGGGGAATGAATGATTGAAGGGAATGAAGAGAATGAGGGGAATAAATGAATGAAAGGAACATACGAATGAAAGGGAATGTATGAATGAATGGAACGAATGAATGGAGGGAATGGATGAATGAAGGGAATGAAGAGAATGAGGGGAATGAATGAATGAAAGGAATGTACGAATGAATGGGAATGTATGAATGAAGGGAACGAATGAATGGAGGGAATGGATGAATGAATGAATGAAGGTGATATATGAATGAAGGGAATGAATAAATGAAGGGAATGAATTGAATGAATGGAATGAGGGGAATGAATGAATGATGGGAATGAGTGAATGAAGGGAATGAATGAATGAAGGGAACGAATGAACGAAGGGGATGAATGAACGAAGGGAATGAATGATTGAAGAGAATGTAATAATGGAGGGAATGTATAAATGATTTGAGTGAATGAAGGGAATGAATGAACGAAGGGAATGAATGATTGAAGGGAATGTAAGAATGAAGCGAATGAACGGATGAAGGAAACGAATGAATGAAGGGAATGACTGAATGAAGGGAATGAAGGGAATGAAGGGAACGAATGAATGATGGGAATGAGTGAATGAAGGGAAAGAATGAATGAAGGGAACGAATGAACGAAGGGAATGAATGATTGAAGGGAATGTAAGAATGAAGCGAATGAACGGATGAAGGAAACGAATGAATGAAGGGAATGAGTGAATGAAGGGAATGAAGTGAATGAATGGAATGAAGAGAATGAGGGAAGAAATGAATGAAAGGAATATACGAATGAATGGGAATGAATGAATGAAGGGAATGTATGAACGAAGGGAACGGATGAATGAATGGATTGAAGAGAATGAGGGAATAAATGAATGAAAGGAATATACGAATGAATGGGAATGAATGAATGAAGGGAACGAATGAATGGAGGGAATGAATGAAGGGGATGAATGAATGAAGAGAATGAATGAATGAGGGGAATGAATGTATGAAGGGAATGAATGATTGAAGGGAATGTAAGAAAGAAGCGAATGAAAGGATGAAGGAAACGAATGAATGAAGGGAATGAATGAATGAAGGGAATGAATGAATGAAGGGAATGAATGAATGAAGGGAACGAATGAATGGAGGGAATGAATGAAGGGAACGAATGAATGAAGAGAATGAATGTATGAGGGGAATGAATGATTGAAGGGAATGAAGAGAATGAGGGGAATAAATGAATGAAAGGAACATACGAATGAAAGGGAATGTATGAATGAATGGAACGAATGAATGGAGGGAATGGATGAATGAATGAAGGAAATGTATGAATGAAGGGAATGAATGAATGAAGGTAATGTACGAATGAAGGGAATGTAAGAATGAAGCGAATGAACGGATGAAGGGAATGAATGAATGAAGGGAATGAAGGGAATGAAGGGAATGAAGAGAATGAGGGGAATAAATGAATGAAAGGAATGTGCGAATGAATGGGAATGTATGAATGAAGGGAACGAATGAATGAAGGGAATGAATGAATGAAGGGAATGAAGGGAATGAAGGGAATGAAAAGAATGAGGGGAATAAATGAATGAAAGGAATGTACGAATGAATGGGAATGTATGAATGAAGGGAACAAATGCATGAAGGGAATGAATGAATGAACGGAATGTATGAACGAAGGGAATGGATGAATGAATGGATTGAAGAGAATGAGGGAATAAATGAATGAAAGGAATATACGAATGAATGGGAATGAATGAATGAAGGGAATGAATGAATGGAGGGAACGAATGAATGGAGGGAATGAATTAATGAAGGGAACGAATGAATGAAGGGAATGAATGAATGAAGGGAATGAAGAGAATGAGGGGAATGAATGAATGAAAGGAATGTACGAATGAATGGGAATGTATGAATGAAGGGAACGAATGAATGGAGGGAATGGATGAATGAATGAATGAAGGTGATATATGAATGAAGGGAATGAATAAATGAAGGGAATGAATTGAATGAATGGAATGAGGGGAATGAATGAATGATGGGAATGAGTGAATGAAGGGAATGAATGAATGAAGGGAACGAATGAACGAAGGGGATGAATGAACGAAGGGAATGAATGATTGAAGAGAATGTAATAATGGAGGGAATGTATAAATGATTTGAGTGAATGAAGGGAATGAATGAACGAAGGGAATGAATGATTGAAGGGAATGTAAGAATGAAGCGAATGAACGGATGAAGGAAACGAATGAATGAAGGGAATGACTGAATGAAGGGAATGAAGGGAATGAAGGGAATGAAGAGAATGAGGGGAATAAATGAATGAAAGGAATGTGCGAATGAATGGGAATGTATGAATGAAGGGAACGAATGCATGAAAGGAATGAATGAATGGAGGGAATGTATGTATGAAGGGAATGGATGAATGAAGGGAATGAAGAGAATGAGGGAATAAATGAATGAAAGGAATATACGAATGAATGGGAATGAATGAATGAAGGGAATGAATAAATGAAGGGAATGAATTGAATGAATGGAATGAGGGGAATGAATGAATGATGGGAATGAGTGAATGAAGGGAATGAATGAATGAAGGGAACGAATGAACGAAGGGGATGAATGAACGAAGGGAATGAATGATTGAAGGTAATGTAATAATGAAGGGAATGTACAAATGATTTGAGTGGATGAAGGGAATGAATGAACGAAGGAAATGAAGGGAATGAAGGGAATGAAGAGAATGAGGGGAATAAATGAATGAAAGAAATGTGCGAATGAATGGGAATGTATGAATGAAGGGAACGAATGCATGAAGGGATTGAATGAATGAAGGGAATGAAGGGAATGAAGGGAATGAAGAGAATGAGCGGAATAAATGAATGAAAGGTATGCGCGAATGAAGGGAATGAAGGAAACGAAGGGAAAGAACGACTGAAGGAAATGAATGAATGAGGGGGATGAATGAATGAAGGGAATGAATGAATAAAGGGAATGAGGGGAGTGAATGAATGAAGGGAATGAGTGCATGAAAGGAATGAAAGGAATGAAGGGAATGAAGGGAACAAAAGGAATGAATGAGTGAAGGGACTGAATGTACGAAGGGAATGAATGAATGAAGGGAATGGCGAGAATGAGGGGAGAGAATGAATGACAGGAATGTGCGAATGAATGGGAATGTATGAATGAAGGGAACGAATGAATGAATGAAGGGAACGAATGCATGAAAGGAATGAATGAATGAAGGGAATGTATGAATGAACGGAATGAAGAGAATGAGGGAATAAATGAATGAAAGGAATATACGAATGAATGGGAATGAATGAATGAAGGGAACGAATGAATGAAGGGAATGAATGAATGAAGGGAATGAAGAGAATGAGGGGAATAAATGAATGCAAGGAATGTACGAATGAATGGGAATGTATGAATGAAGGGAACAAATGCATGAAGGGAATGAATGAATGAAGGGAATGCATGAACGAAGGGAATGTATGAATGAATGGATTGAAGAGAATGAGGGAATAAATGAATGAAAGGAATATACGAATGAATGGGAATGAATGAATGAAGGGAATGAATGGATGAAGGTAATGAAGGGAATGAAGGGAATGAAGAGAATGAGGGGAATAAATGAATGAAAGGAATGTGCGAATGAATGGGAATGTATGAATGAAGGGAACGAATGAATGAAGGAAGGGAACGAATGCATGAAAGGAATGAATGAATGAAGGAAATGTATGTATGAAGGGAATGGATGAATGAAGGGAATGAAGAGAATAAGGGAATAAATGAATGAAAGGAATATACGAATGAATGGGAATGAATGAATGAAGGAAACGAATGAATAAAGGGAATGAATGAATGAAGGGAACGAATGAATGAAGGGAATGAATGAATGAAGAGAATGAATGAATGAGGGGAATGAATGAATGAAGGGAATGAATGAATGGAGCGAACGAATGAATGGAGGGAATGAATTAACGAAGGGAACGAATGAATGATGGGAATGAGTGAATGAAGGGAATGAATGAATGAAGGGAACGAATGAACGAAGGGAATGAATGATTGAAGGGAATGTAAGAATGAAGCGAATGAACGGATGATGGAAACGAATGAATGAAGGGAATGAGTGAATGAAGGGAATGAAGTGAATGAATGGAATGAAGAGAATGAGGGAAGAAATGAATGAAAGGAATATACGAATGAATGGGAATGAATGAATGAAGGGAATGAATGAATGGAGGGAATGAGTTCATGAAGGAAACGAATGAATAAAGGGAATGAATGAATGAAGGGAACGAATGAATGGACGGAATGAATGAAGGGAACGAATGAATGAAGAGAATGAATGAATGAGGGGAATGAATGAATGAAGGGAATGAATGAATGGAGCGAACGAATGAATGGAGGGAATGAATTAATGAAGGGAACGAATGAATGATGGGAATGAGTGAATGAAGGGAAAGAATGAATGAAGGGAACGAATGAACGAAGGGAATGAATGATTGAAGGGAATGTAAGAATGAAGCGAATGAACGGATGAAGGAAACGAATGAATGAAGGGAATGAGTGAATGAAGGGAATGAAGTGAATGAATGGAATGAAGAGAATGAGGGAAGAAATGAATGAAAGGAATATACGAATGAATGGGAATGAATGAATGAAGGGAATGTATGAACGAAGGGAACGGATGAATGAATGGATTGAAGAGAATGAGGGAATAAATGAATGAAAGGAATATACGAATGAATGGGAATGAATGAATGAAGGGAACGAATGAATGGAGGGAATGAATGAAGGGGATGAATGAATGAAGAGAATGAATGAATGAGGGGAATGAATGTATGAAGGGAATGAATGATTGAAGGGAATGTAAGAAAGAAGCGAATGAAAGGATGAAGGAAACGAATGAATGAAGGGAATGAATGAATGAAGGGAATGAATGAATGAAGGGAATGAATGAATGAAGGGAACGAATGAATGGAGGGAATGAATGAAGGGAACGAATGAATGAAGAGAATGAATGAATGAGGGGAATGAATGATTGAAGGGAATGAAGAGAATGAGGGGAATAAATGAATGAAAGGAACATACGAATGAAAGGGAATGTATGAATGAATGGAACGAATGAATGGAGGGAATGGATGAATGAATGAAGGAAATGTATGAATGAAGGGAATGAAAGAATGAAGGTAATGTATGAATGAAGGGAATGTAAGAATGAAGCGAATGAACGGATGAAGGGAATGAATGAATGAAGGGAATGAAGGGAATGAAGGGAATGAAGAGAATGAGGGGAATAAATGAATGAAAGGAATGTGCGAATGAATGGGAATGTATGAATGAAGGGAACGAATGAATGAAGGGAATGAATGAATGAAGGGAATGAAGGGAATGAAGGGAATGAAAAGAATGAGGGGAATAAATGAATGAAAGGAATGTACGAATGAATGGGAATGTATGAATGAAGGGAACAAATGCATGAAGGGAATGAATGAATGAACGGAATGTATGAACGAAGGGAATGGATGAATGAATGGATTGAAGAGAATGAGGGAATAAATGAATGAAAGGAATATACGAATGAATGGGAATGAATGAATGAAGGGAATGAATGAATGGAGGGAACGAATGAATGGAGGGAATGAATTAATGAAGGGAACGAATGAATGAAGGGAATGAATGAATGAAGGGAACGAATGAACGAAGGGGATGAATGAACGAAGGGAATGAATGATTGAAGGTAATGTAATAATGAAGGGAATGTATAAATGATTTGAGTGGATGAAGGGAATGAATGAACGAAGGAAATGAAGGGAATGAAGGGAATGAAGAGAATGAGGGGAATAAATGAATGAAAGAAATGTGCGAATGAATGGGAATGTATGAATGAAGGGAACGAATGCATGAAGGGAATGAATGAATGAAGGGAATGAAGGGAATGAAGGGAATGAAGAGAATGAGCGGAATAAATGAATGAAAGGTATGCGCGAATGAAGGGAATGAAGGAAACGAAGGGAATGAATGACTGAAGGAAATGAATGAATGAGGGGGATGAATGAATGAAGGGAATGAATGAATAAAGGGAATGAGGGGAGTGAATGAATGAAGGGAATGAGTGCATGAAAGGAATGAAAGGAATGAAGGGAATGAAGGGAAGAAAAGGAATGAATGAGTGAAGGGACTGAATGTACGAAGGGAATGAATGAATGAAGGGAATGGCGAGAATGAGGGGAGAGAATGAATGACAGGAATGTGCGAATGAATGGGAATGTATGAATGAAGGGAACGAATGAATGAATGAAGGGAACGAATGCATGAAAGGAATGAATGAATGAAGGGAATGTATGAATGAAGGGAATGAAGAGAATGAGGGAATAAATGAATGAAAGGAATATACGAATGAATGGGAATGAATGAATGAAGGGAATGAATGAATGGAGGGAACGAATGAATGGGGGGAATGAATTAATGAAGGGAACGAATGAATGAAGGGAATGAAGAGAATGAGGGGAATGAATGAATGAAAGGAATGTACGAATGAATGGGAATGTATGAATGAAGGGAACAAATGCATGAAGGGAATGAATGAATGAAGGGAATGTATGAACGAAGGGAATGAATGAATGAATGGATTGAAGAGAATGAGGGAATAAATGAATGAAAGGAATGTACGAATGAATGGGAATGTATGAATGAAGGGAACAAATGCATGAAGGGAATGAATGAATGAAGGGAATGTATGAACGAAGGGAATGAATGAATGAATGGATTGAAGAGAATGAGGGAATAAATGAATGAAAGGAATATACGAATGAATGGGAATGAATGAATGGAGGGAACGAATGAATGGGGGGAATGAATTAATGAAGGGAACGAATGAATGAAGGGAATGAATGAATGAAGGGAATGAAGAGAATGAGGGGAATGAATGAATGAAAGGAATGTACGAATGAATGGGAATGTATGAATGAAGGGAACAAATGCATGAAGGGAATGAATGAATGAAGGGAATGTATGAACGAAGGGAATGAATGAATGAATGGATTGAAGAGAATGAGGGAATAAATGAATGAAAGGAATATACGAATGAATGGGAATGAATGAATGAAGGGAATGAATGAATGGAGGGAACGAATGAATGGGGGGAATGAATTAATGAAGGGAACGAATGAATGAAGGGAATGAATGAATGAAGGGAATGAAGAGAATGAGGGGAATGAATGAATGAAAGGAATGTACGAATGAATGGGAATGTATGAATGAAGGGAACAAATGCATGAAGGGAATGAATGAATGAAGGGAATGTATGAACGAAGGGAATGAATGAATGAATGGATTGAAGAGAATGAGGGAATAAATGAATGAAAGGAATGTACGAATGAATGGGAATGTATGAATGAAGGGAACAAATGCATGAAGGGAATGAATGAATGAAGGGAATGTATGAACGAAGGGAATGAAGAGAATGAGGGAAGAAATGAATGAAAGGAATATACGAATGAATGGGAATGAATGAATGAAGGGAATGTATGAACGAAGGGAACGGATGAATGAATGGATTGAAGAGAATGAGGGAATAAATGAATGAAAGGAATATACGAATGAATGGGAATGAATGAATGAAGGGAACGAATGAATGGAGGGAATGAATGAAGGGGATGAATGAATGAAGAGAATGAATGAATGAGGGGAATGAATGTATGAAGGGAATGAATGATTGAAGGGAATGTAAGAAAGAAGCGAATGAAAGGATGAAGGAAACGAATGAATGAAGGGAATGAATGAATGAAGGGAATGATTGAATGAAGGGAATGAATGAATGAAGGGAACGAATGAATGGAGGGAATGAATGAAGGGAACGAATGAATGAAGAGAATGAATGAATGAGGGGAATGAATGATTGAAGGGAATGAAGAGAATGAGGGGAATAAATGAATGAAAGGAACATACGAATGAAAGGGAATGTATGAATGAATGGAACGAATGAATGGAGGGAATGGATGAATGAATGAAGGAAATGTATGAATGAAGGGAATGAAAGAATGAAGGTAATGTATGAATGAAGGGAATGTAAGAATGAAGCGAATGAACGGATGAAGGGAATGAATGAATGAAGGGAATGAAGGGAATGAAGAGAATGAGGGGAATAAATGAATGAAAGGAATGTGCGAATGAATGGGAATGTATGAATGAAGGGAACGAATGAATGAAGGGAATGAATGAATGAAGGGAATGAAGGGAATGAAGGGAATGAAAAGAATGAAAGGAATATACGAATGAATGGGAATGAATGAATGAAGGGAATGAATGAATGGAGGGAACGAATGAATGGAGGGAATGAATTCATGAAGGGAACGAATGAATGAAGGGAATGAATGAATGAAGGGAATGAAGAGAATGAGGGGAATAAATGAATGAAAGGAATGTACGAATGAATGGGAATGTATGAATGAAGGGAACAAATGCATGAAGGGAATGAATGAATGAAGGGAATGTATGAACGAAGGGAATGGATGAATGAATGGATTGAAGAGAATGAGGGAATAAATGAATGAAAGGAATATACGAATGAATGGGAATGAATGAATGAAGGGAATGAATGAATGGAGGGAACGAATGAATGGAGGGAATGAATTAATGAAGGGAACGAATGAATGAAGGGAATGAATGGATGAAGGTAATGAAGGGAATGAAGGGAATGAAGAGAATGAGGGGAATAAATGAATGAAAGGAATGTGCGAATGAATGGGAATGTATGAATGAAGGGAACGAATGAATGAAGGAAGGGAACGAATGCATGAAAGGAATGAATGAATGAAGGGAATGTATGTATGAAGGGAATGGATGAATGAAGGGAATGAAGAGAATAAGGGAATAAATGAATGAAAGGAATATACGAATGAATGGGAATGAATGAATGAAGGAAACGAATGAATAAAGGGAATGAATGAATGAAGGGAACGAATGAATGAAGGGAATGAATGAATGAAGAGAATGAATGAATGAGGGGAACGAATGAATTAAGGGAATGAATGAATGGAGCGAACGAATGAATGGAGGGAATGAATTAACGAAGGGAACGAATGAATGATGGGAATGAGTGAATGAAGGGAATGAATGAATGAAGGGAACGAATGAACGAAGGGAATGAATGATTGAAGGGAATGTAAGACTGAAGCGAATGAACGGATGATGGAAACGAATGAATGAAGGGAATGAGTGAATGAAGGGAATGAAGTGAATGAATGGAATGAAGAGAATGAGGGAAGAAATGAATGAAAGGAATATACGAATGAATGGGAATGAATGAATGAAGGGAATGAATGAATGGAGGGAACGAATGAATGGAGGGAATGAGTTCATGAAGGAAACGAATGAATAAAGGGAATGAATGAATGAAGGGAACGAATGAATGGACGGAATGAATGAAGGGAACGAATGAATGAAGAGAATGAATGAATGAGGGGAATGAATGAATGAAGGGAATGAATGAATGGAGCGAACGAATGAATGGAGGGAATGAATTAATGAAGGGAACGAATGAATGATGGGAATGAGTGAATGAAGGGAAAGAATGAATGAAGGGAACGAATGAACGAAGGGAATGAATGATTGAAGGGAATGTAAGAATGAAGCGTATGAACGGATGAAGGAAACGAATGAATGAAGGGAATGAGTGAATGAAGGGAATGAAGTGAATGAATGGAATGAAGAGAATGAGGGAAGAAATGAATGAAAGGAATATACGAATGAATGGGAATGAATGAATGAAGGGAATGTGTGAACGAAGGGAACGGATGAATGAATGGATTGAAGAGAATGAGGGAATAAATGAATGAAAGGAATATACGAATGAATGGGAATGAATGAATGAAGGGAACGAATGAATGGAGGGAATGAATGAAGGGGATGAATGAATGAAGAGAATGAATGAATGAGGGGAATGAATGTATGAAGGGAATGAATGATTGAAGGGAATGTAAGAAAGAAGCGAATGAAAGGATGAAGGAAACGAATGAATGAAGGGAATGAATGAATGAAGGGAATGAATGAATGAAGCGAATGAATGAATGAAGGGAACGAATGAATGGAGGGAATGAATGAAGGGAACGAATGAATGAAGAGAATGAATGAATGAGGGGAATGAATGATTGAAGGGAATGAAGAGAATGAGGGGAATAAATGAATGAAAGGAACATACGAATGAAAGGGAATGTATGAATGAATGGAACGAATGAATGGAGGGAATGGATGAATGAATGAAGGAAATGTATGAATGAAGGGAATGAATGAATGAAGGTAATGTATGAATGAAGGGAATGTAAGAATGAAGCGAATGAACGGATGAAGGGAATGAATGAATGAAGGGAATGAAGGGAATGAAGGGAATGAAGAGAATGAGGGGAATAAATGAATGAAAGGAATGTGCGAATGAATGGGAATGTATGAATGAAGGGAACGAATGAATGAAGGGAATGAATGAATGAAGGGAATGAAGGGAATGAAGGGAATGAAAAGAATGAGGGGAATAAATGAATGAAAGGAATGTACGAATGAATGGGAATGTATGAATGAAGGGAACAAATGCATGAAGGGAATGAATGAATGAACGGAATGTATGAACGAAGGGAATGGATGAATGAATGGATTGAAGAGAATGAGGGAATAAATGAATGAAAGGAATATACGAATGAATGGGAATGAATGAATGAAGGGAATGAATGAATGGAGGGAACGAATGAATGGAGGGAATGAATTAATGAAGGGAACGAATGAATGAAGGGAATGAATGAATGAAGGGAATGAAGAGAATGAGGGGAATGAATGAATGAAAGGAATGTACGAATGAATGGGAATGTATGAATGAAGGGAACGAATGAATGGAGGGAATGGATGAATGAATGAATGAAGGTGATATATGAATGAAGGGAATGAATAAATGAAGGGAATGAATTGAATGAATGGAATGAGGGGAATGAATGAATGATGGGAATGAGTGAATGAAGGGAATGAATAAATGAAGGGAACGAATGAACGAAGGGGATGAATGAACGAAGGGAATGAATGATTGAAGAGAATGTAATAATGGAGGGAATGTATAAATGATTTGAGTGAATGAAGGGAATGAATGAACGAAGGGAATGAATGATTGAAGGGAATGTAAGAATGAAGCGAATGAACGGATGAAGGAAACGAATGAATGAAGGGAATGACTGAATGAAGGGAATGAAGGGAATGAAGGGAATGAAGAGAATGAGGGGAATAAATGAATGAAAGGAATGTGCGAATGAATGGGAATGTATGAATGAAGGGAACGAATGCATGAAAGGAATGAATGAATGGAGGGAATGTATGTATGAAGGGAATGGATGAATGAAGGGAATGAAGAGAATGAGGGAATAAATGAATGAAAGGAATATACGAATGAATGGGAATGAATGAATGAAGGAAACGAATGAATAAAGGGAATGTATGAATGAAGGGAACGCATGAATGGAGGGAATGAATGAAGGGAACGAATGAATGAAGAGAATGAATGAATGAGGGGAATGAATGAATGAAGGGAATGAATGAATGGAGCGAACGAATGAATGGAGGGAATGAATTAATGAAGGGCACGAACGAATGAAGAGAATGAATGAATGATGGGAATGAGTGAATGAAGGGAATGAATGAATGAAGGGAACGAATGAACGAAGGGAATGAATGATTGAAGTGAATGTAAAAAGGCGAATGGACGGATGAAGGAAACGAACGAATGAAGGGAATGAGTGAATGAAGGGAATGAAGTGAATGAAGGGAATGAAGAGAATGAGGGGTATAAATGAATGAAAGGAATGTGCGAATGAATGGGAATGTATGAATGAAGGGAACGAATGAATGAATGAAGGGAATGAATGCATGAAGGGAATGAATGAATGAAGGGAATGTATGAATGAAGGGAATGGATGGATGAATGAAGGGAACAAATGCATGAAGGGAATGAATGAATGAAGGGAATGAATGTTTATAGGGAATGTAAGAATGAAGCGAATGAACGGATGAAGGAAACGAATGAATGAAGGGAATTTTGGGAATGAAGGGAATGAAGAGAATGAGGGGAATAAATGAATGAAAGGAATGTGCGAATGAATGGGAATGTATGAATGAAGGGAACGAATGCATGAAAGGAATGAATGAATGAAGGGAATGTATGAATGAAGGGAATGAAGAGAATGAGGGAATAAATGAATGAAAGGAATATACGAATGAATGGGAATGAATGAATGAAGGGAACGAATGAATGAAGGGAATGAAGGGAATGAAGGGAATGAAGAGAATGAGGGGAATAAATGAATGAAAGGAATGTGCGAATGAATGGGAATGTATGAATGAAGGGAACGAATGAATGAATGAAGGGAACGAATGCATGAAAGGAATGAATGAATGAAGGGAATGTATGAATGAAGGGAATGAAGAGAATGAGGGAATAAATGAATGAATGGGAATGAATGAATGAAGGGAACGAATGAATGGAGGGAGTGAATGAATGAATAAATGAAACGAATCCAAGAAGGGAATGAACTGAATGAAGGGAATGTGGGGAATGAATGAATGATGGGATTGAATGCATGAAGGGAATGAATGAATGAAGGGAACGAATGAACGAAGGGGATGAATGATTGAAGGGAATGTAAGAATGAAGCGAATGAACGGATGATGGAAACGAATGAATGAAGGGAATGAGTGAATGAAGGGAATGAAGTGAATGAATGGAATGAAGAGAATGAGGGAAGAAATGAATGAAAGGAATATACGAATGAATGGGAATGAATGAATGAAGGGAATGAATGAATGGAGGGAACGAATGAATGGAGGGAATGAGTTCATGAAGGAAACGAATGAGTAAAGGGAATGAATGAATGAAGGGAACGAATGAATGGACGGAATGAATGAAGGGAACGAATGAATGAAGAGAATGAATGAATGAGGGGAATGAATGAATGAAGGGAATGAATGAATGGAGCGAACGAATGAATGGAGGGAATGAATTAATGAAGGGAACGAATGAATGATGGGAATGAGTGAATGAAGGGAAAGAGTGAATGAAGGGAACGAATGAACGAAGGGAATGAATGATTGAAGGGAATGTAAGAATGAAGCGAATGAACGGATGATGGAAACGAATGAATGAAGGGAATGAGTGAATGAAGGGAATGAAGTGAATGAATGGAATGAAGAGAATGAGGGAAGAAATGAATGAAAGGAATATACGAATGAATGGGAATGAATGAATGAAGGGAATGAATGAATGGAGGGAACGAATGAATGGAGGGAATGAGTTCATGAAGGAAACGAATGAATAAAGGGAATGAATGAATGAAGGGAACGAATGAATGGACGGAATGAATGAAGGGAACGAATGAATGAAGAGAATGAATGAATGAGGGGAATGAATGAATGAAGGGAATGAATGAATGGAGCGAACGAATGAATGGAGGGAATGAATTAATGAAGGGAACGAATGAATGATGGGAATGAGTGAATGAAGGGAAAGAATGAATGAAGGGAACGAATGAACGAAGGGAATGAATGATTGAAGGGAATGTAAGAATGAAGCGAATGAACGGATGAAGGAAACGAATGAATGAAGGGAATGAGTGAATGAAGGGAATGAATGAATGGAGGGAACGAATGAACGAAGGGAATGAATGATTGAAGTGAATGTAAAAAGGCGAATGAACGGATGAAGGAAACGAATGAATGAAGGGAATGAATGGATGAAGGTAATGAAGGGAATGAAGGGAATGAAGAGAATGAGGGGAATAAATGAATGAAAGGAATGTACGAATGAATGGGAATGTATGAATGAAGGGAACGAATGAATGAATGAAGGGAATGAATGCATGAAGGGAATGAATGAATGAAGGGAATGTATGAACGAAGGGAATGGATGAATGAATGGATTGAAGAGAATGAGGGAATAAATGAATGGAAGGAATATACGAATGAATGGGAATGAATGAATGAAGGGAATGAATGAATGGAGGGAACGAATGAATGGAGGGAATGAATTAATGAAGGGAACGAATGAATGAAGGGAATGAATGGATGAAGGTAATGAAGGGAATGAAGGGAATGAAGAGAATGAGGGGAATAAATGAATGAAAGGAATGTGCGAATGAATGGGAATGTATGAATGAAGGGAACGAATGAATGAGGGAAGGGAACGAATGCATGAAAGGAATGAATGAATGAAGGGAATGTATGTATGAAGGGAATGGATGAATGAAGGGAATGAAGAGAATAAGGGAATAAATGAATGAAAGGAATATACGAATGAATGGGAATGAATGAATGAAGGAAACGAATGAATAAAGGGAATGAATGAATGAAGGGAACGAATGAATGAAGGGAATGAATGAATGAAGAGAATGAATGAATGAGGGGAACGAATGAATTAAGGGAATGAATGAATGGAGCGAACGAATGAATGGAGGGAATGAATTAACGAAGGGAACGAATGAATGATGGGAATGAGTGAATGAAGGGAATGAATGAATGAAGGGAACGAATGAACGAAGGGAATGAATGATTGAAGGGAATGTAAGACTGAAGCGAATGAACGGATGATGGAAACGAATGAATGAAGGGAATGAGTGAATGAAGGGAATGAAGTGAATGAATGGAATGAAGAGAATGAGGGAAGAAATGAATGAAAGGAATATACGAATGAATGGGAATGAATGAATGAAGGGAATGAATGAATGGAGGGAACGAATGAATGGAGGGAATGAGTTCATGAAGGAAACGAATGAATAAAGGGAATGAATGAATGAAGGGAACGAATGAATGGACGGAATGAATGAAGGGAACGAATGAATGAAGAGAATGAATGAATGAGGGGAATGAATGAATGAAGGGAATGAATGAATGGAGCGAACGAATGAATGGAGGGAATGAATTAATGAAGGGAACGAATGAATGATGGGAATGAGTGAATGAAGGGAAAGAATGAATGAAGGGAACGAATGAACGAAGGGAATGAATGATTGAAGGGAATGTAAGAATGAAGCGAATGAACGGATGAAGGAAACGAATGAATGAAGGGAATGAGTGAATGAAGGGAATGAAGTGAATGAATGGAATGAAGAGAATGAGGGAAGAAATGAATGAAAGGAATATACGAATGAATGGGAATGAATGAATGAAGGGAATGTATGAACGAAGGGAACGGATGAATGAATGGATTGAAGAGAATGAGGGAATAAATGAATGAAAGGAATATACGAATGAATGGGAATGAATGAATGAAGGGAACGAATGAATGGAGGGAATGAATGAAGGGGATGAATGAATGAAGAGAATGAATGAATGAGGGGAATGAATGTATGAAGGGAATGAATGATTGAAGGGAATGTAAGAAAGAAGCGAATGAAAGGATGAAGGAAACGAATGAATGAAGGGAATGAATGAATGAAGGGAATGAATGAATGAAGGGAATGAATGAATGAAGGGAACGAATGAATGGAGGGAATGAATGAAGGGAACGAATGAATGAAGAGAATGAATGAATGAGGGGAATGAATGATTGAAGGGAATGAAGAGAATGAGGGGAATAAATGAATGAAAGGAACATACGAATGAAAGGGAATGTATGAATGAATGGAACGAATGAATGGAGGGAATGGATGAATGAAGGGAATGAAGAGAATGAGGGGAATGAATGAATGAAAGGAATGTACGAATGAATGGGAATGTATGAATGAAGGGAACGAATGAATGGAGGGAATGGATGAATGAATGAATGAAGGTGATATATGAATGAAGGGAATGAATAAATGAAGGGAATGAATTGAATGAATGGAATGAGGGGAATGAATGAATGATGGGAATGAGTGAATGAAGGGAATGAATGAATGAAGGGAACGAATGAACGAAGGGGATGAATGAACGAAGGGAATGAATGATTGAAGAGAATGTAATAATGGAGGGAATGTATAAATGATTTGAGTGAATGAAGGGAATGAATGAACGAAGGGAATGAATGATTGAAGGGAATGTAAGAATGAAGCGAATGAACGGATGAAGGAAACGAATGAATGAAGGGAATGACTGAATGAAGGGAATGAAGGGAATGAAGGGAACGAATGAATGATGGGAATGAGTGAATGAAGGGAAAGAATGAATGAAGGGAACGAATGAACGAAGGGAATGAATGATTGAAGGGAATGTAAGAATGAAGCGAATGAACGGATGAAGGAAACGAATGAATGAAGGGAATGAGTGAATGAAGGGAATGAAGTGAATGAATGGAATGAAGAGAATGAGGGAAGAAATGAATGAAAGGAATATACGAATGAATGGGAATGAATGAATGAAGGGAATGTATGAACGAAGGGAACGGATGAATGAATGGATTGAAGAGAATGAGGGAATAAATGAATGAAAGGAATATACGAATGAATGGGAATGAATGAATGAAGGGAACGAATGAATGGAGGGAATGAATGAAGGGGATGAATGAATGAAGAGAATGAATGAATGAGGGGAATGAATGTATGAAGGGAATGAATGATTGAAGGGAATGTAAGAAAGAAGCGAATGAAAGGATGAAGGAAACGAATGAATGAAGGGAATGAATGAATGAAGGGAATGAATGAATGAAGGGAATGAATGAATGAAGGGAACGAATGAATGGAGGGAATGAATGAAGGGAACGAATGAATGAAGAGAATGAATGAATGAGGGGAATGAATGATTGAAGGGAATGAAGAGAATGAGGGGAATAAATGAATGAAAGGAACATACGAATGAAAGGGAATGTATGAATGAATGGAACGAATGAATGGAGGGAATGGATGAATGAATGAAGGAAATGTATGAATGAAGGGAATGAATGAATGAAGGTAATGTACGAATGAAGGGAATGTAAGAATGAAGCGAATGAACGGATGAAGGGAATGGATGAATGAATGAATGAAGGTGATATATGAATGAAGGGAATGAATAAATGAAGGGAATGAATTGAATGAATGGAATGAGGGGAATGAATGAATGATGGGAATGAGTGAATGAAGGGAATGAATGAATGAAGGGAACGAATGAACGAAGGGGATGAATGAACGAAGGGAATGAATGATTGAAGAGAATGTAATAATGGAGGGAATGTATAAATGATTTGAGTGAATGAAGGGAATGAATGAACGAAGGGAATGAATGATTGAAGGGAATGTAAGAATGAAGCGAATGAACGGATGAAGGAAACGAATGAATGAAGGGAATGACTGAATGAAGGGAATGAAGGGAATGAAGGGAATGAAGAGAATGAGGGGAATAAATGAATGAAAGGAATGTGCGAATGAATGGGAATGTATGAATGAAGGGAACGAATGCATGAAAGGAATGAATGAATGGAGGGAATGTATGTATGAAGGGAATGGATGAATGAAGGGAATGAAGAGAATGAGGGAATAAATGAATGAAAGGAATATACGAATGAATGGGAATGAATGAATGAAGGGAATGAATGAATGGAGGGAACGAATGAATGGAGGGAATGAATTAATGAAGGGAATGAATGAATGAAGGGAATGAATGAATGAAGGGAATGAAGAGAATGAGGGGAATGAATGAATGAAAGGAATGTACGAATGAATGGGAATGTATGAATGAAGGGAACGAATGAATGGAGGGAATGGATGAATGAATGAATGAAGGTGATATATGAATGAAGGGAATGAATAAATGAAGGGAATGAATTGAATGAATGGAATGAGGGGAATGAATGAATGATGGGAATGAGTGAATGAAGGGAATGAATGAATGAAGGGAACGAATGAACGAAGGGGATGAATGAACGAAGGGAATGAATGATTGAAGGTAATGTAATAATGAAGGGAATGTACAAATGATTTGAGTGGATGAAGGGAATGAATGAACGAAGGAAATGAAGGGAATGAAGGGAATGAAGAGAATGAGGGGAATAAATGAATGAAAGAAATGTGCGAATGAATGGGAATGTATGAATGAAGGGAACGAATGCATGAAGGGATTGAATGAATGAAGGGAATGAAGGGAATGAAGGGAATGAAGAGAATGAGCGGAATAAATGAATGAAAGGTATGCGCGAATGAAGGGAATGAAGGAAACGAAGGGAATGAACGACTGAAGGAAATGAATGAATGAGGGGGATGAATGAATGAAGGGAATGAATGAATAAAGGGAATGAGGGGAGTGAATGAATGAAGGGAATGAGTGCATGAAAGGAATGAAAGGAATGAAGGGAATGAAGGGAACAAAAGGAATGAATGAGTGAAGGGACTGAATGTACGAAGGGAATGAATGAATGAAGGGAATGGCGAGAATGAGGGGAGAGAATGAATGACAGGAATGTGCGAATGAATGGGAATGTATGAATGAAGGGAACGAATGAATGAATGAAGGGAACGAATGCATGAAAGGAATGAATGAATGAAGGGAATGTATGAATGAAGGGAATGAAGAGAATGAGGGAATAAATGAATGAAAGGAATATACGAATGAATGGGAATGAATGAATGAAGGGAACGAATGAATGAAGGGAATGAATGAATGAAGGGAATGAAGAGAATGAGGGGAATAAATGAATGCAAGGAATGTACGAATGAATGGGAATGTATGAATGAAGGGAACAAATGCATGAAGGGAATGAATGAATGAAGGGAATGCATGAACGAAGGGAATGTATGAATGAATGGATTGAAGAGAATGAGGGAATAAATGAATGAAAGGAATATACGAATGAATGGGAATGAATGGATGAAGGTAATGAAGGGAATGAAGGGAATGAAGAGAATGAGGGGAATAAATGAATGAAAGGAATGTGCGAATGAATGGGAATGTATGAATGAAGGGAACGAATGAATGAAGGAAGGGAACGAATGCATGAAAGGAATGAATGAATGAAGGAAATGTATGTATGAAGGGAATGGATGAATGAAGGGAATGAAGAGAATAAGGGAATAAATGAATGAAAGGAATATACGAATGAATGGGAATGAATGAATGAAGGAAACGAATGAATAAAGGGAATGAATGAATGAAGGGAACGAATGAATGAAGGGAATGAATGAATGAAGAGAATGAATGAATGAGGGGAACGAATGAATTAAGGGAATGAATGAATGGAGCGAACGAATGAATGGAGGGAATGAATTAACGAAGGGAACGAATGAATGATGGGAATGAGTGAATGAAGGGAATGAATGAATGAAGGGAACGAATGAACGAAGGGAATGAATGATTGAAGGGAATGTAAGACTGAAGCGAATGAACGGATGATGGAAACGAATGAATGAAGGGAATGAGTGAATGAAGGGAATGAAGTGAATGAATGGAATGAAGAGAATGAGGGAAGAAATGAATGAAAGGAATATACGAATGAATGGGAATGAATGAATGAAGGGAATGAATGAATGGAGGGAACGAATGAATGGAGGGAATGAGTTCATGAAGGAAACGAATGAATAAAGGGAATGAATGAATGAAGGGAACGAATGAATGGACGGAATGAATGAAGGGAACGAATGAATGAAGAGAATGAATGAATGAGGGGAATGAATGAATGAAGGGAATGAATGAATGGAGCGAACGAATGAATGGAGGGAATGAATTAATGAAGGGAACGAATGAATGATGGGAATGAGTGAATGAAGGGAAAGAATGAATGAAGGGAACGAATGAACGAAGGGAATGAATGATTGAAGGGAATGTAAGAATGAAGCGAATGAACGGATGAAGGAAACGAATGAATGAAGGGAATGAGTGAATGAAGGGAATGAAGTGAATGAATGGAATGAAGAGAATGAGGGAAGAAATGAATGAAAGGAATATACGAATGAATGGGAATGAATGAATGAAGGGAATGTATGAACGAAGGGAACGGATGAATGAATGGATTGAAGAGAATGAGGGAATAAATGAATGAAAGGAATATACGAATGAATGGGAATGAATGAATGAAGGGAACGAATGAATGGAGGGAATGAATGAAGGGGATGAATGAATGAAGAGAATGAATGAATGAGGGGAATGAATGTATGAAGGGAATGAATGATTGAAGGGAATGTAAGAAAGAAGCGAATGAAAGGATGAAGGAAACGAATGAATGAAGGGAATGAATGAATGAAGGGAATGAATGAATGAAGGGAATGAATGAATGAAGGGAACGAATGAATGGAGGGAATGAATGAAGGGAACGAATGAATGAAGAGAATGAATGAATGAGGGGAATGAATGATTGAAGGGAATGAAGAGAATGAGGGGAATAAATGAATGAAAGGAACATACGAATGAAAGGGAATGTATGAATGAATGGAACGAATGAATGGAGGGAATGGATGAATGAAGGGAATGAAGAGAATGAGGGGAATGAATGAATGAAAGGAATGTACGAATGAATGGGAATGTATGAATGAAGGGAACGAATGAATGGAGGGAATGGATGAATGAATGAATGAAGGTGATATATGAATGAAGGGAATGAATAAATGAAGGGAATGAATTGAATGAATGGAATGAGGGGAATGAATGAATGATGGGAATGAGTGAATGAAGGGAATGAATGAATGAAGGGAACGAATGAACGAAGGGGATGAATGAACGAAGGGAATGAATGATTGAAGAGAATGTAATAATGGAGGGAATGTATAAATGATTTGAGTGAATGAAGGGAATGAATGAACGAAGGGAATGAATGATTGAAGGGAATGTAAGAATGAAGCGAATGAACGGATGAAGGAAACGAATGAATGAAGGGAATGACTGAATGAAGGGAATGAAGGGAATGAAGGGAACGAATGAATGATGGGAATGAGTGAATGAAGGGAAAGAATGAATGAAGGGAACGAATGAACGAAGGGAATGAATGACTGAAGGGAATGTAAGAATGAAGCGAATGAACGGATGAAGGAAACGAATGAATGAAGGGAATGAGTGAATGAAGGGAATGAAGTGAATGAATGGAATGAAGAGAATGAGGGAAGAAATGAATGAAAGGAATATACGAATGAATGGGAATGAATGAATGAAGGGAATGTATGAACGAAGGGAACGGATGAATGAATGGATTGAAGAGAATGAGGGAATAAATGAATGAAAGGAATATACGAATGAATGGGAATGAATGAATGAAGGGAACGAATGAATGGAGGGAATGAATGAAGGGGATGAATGAATGAAGAGAATGAATGAATGAGGGGAATGAATGTATGAAGGGAATGAATGATTGAAGGGAATGTAAGAAAGAAGCGAATGAAAGGATGAAGGAAACGAATGAATGAAGGGAATGAATGAATGAAGGGAATGAATGAATGAAGGGAATGAATGAATGAAGGGAACGAATGAATGGAGGGAATGAATGAAGGGAACGAATGAATGAAGAGAATGAATGAATGAGGGGAATGAATGATTGAAGGGAATGAAGAGAATGAGGGGAATAAATGAATGAAAGGAACATACGAATGAAAGGGAATGTATGAATGAATGGAACGAATGAATGGAGGGAATGGATGAATGAATGAAGGAAATGTATGAATGAAGGGAATGAATGAATGAAGGTAATGTACGAATGAAGGGAATGTAAGAATGAAGCGAATGAACGGATGAAGGGAATGAATGAATGAAGGGAATGAAGGGAATGAAGGGAATGAAGAGAATGAGGGGAATAAATGAATGAAAGGAATGTGCGAATGAATGGGAATGTATGAATGAAGGGAACGAATGAATGAAGGGAATGAATGAATGAAGGGAATGAAGGGAATGAAGGGAATGAAAAGAATGAGGGGAATAAATGAATGAAAGGAATGTACGAATGAATGGGAATGTATGAATGAAGGGAACAAATGCATGAAGGGAATGAATGAATGAACGGAATGTATGAACGAAGGGAATGGATGAATGAATGGATTGAAGAGAATGAGGGAATAAATGATTGAAAGGAATATACGAATGAATGGGAATGAATGAATGAAGGGAATGAATGAATGGAGGGAACGAATGAATGGAGGGAATGAATTAATGAAGGGAACGAATGAATGAAGGGAATGAATGAATGAAGGGAATGAAGAGAATGAGGGGAATGAATGAATGAAAGGAATGTACGAATGAATGGGAATGTATGAATGAAGGGAACGAATGAATGGAGGGAATGGATGAATGAATGAATGAAGGTGATATATGAATGAAGGGAATGAATAAATGAAGGGAATGAATTGAATGAATGGAATGAGGGGAATGAATGAATGATGGGAATGAGTGAATGAAGGGAATGAATGAATGAAGGGAACGAATGAACGAAGGGGATGAATGAACGAAGGGAATGAATGATTGAAGAGAATGTAATAATGGAGGGAATGTATAAATGATTTGAGTGAATGAAGGGAATGAATGAACGAAGGGAATGAATGATTGAAGGGAATGTAAGAATGAAGCGAATGAACGGATGAAGGAAACGAATGAATGAAGGGAATGACTGAATGAAGGGAATGAAGGGAATGAAGGGAATGAAGAGAATGAGGGGAATAAATGAATGAAAGGAATGTGCGAATGAATGGGAATGTATGAATGAAGGGAACGAATGCATGAAAGGAATGAATGAATGGAGGGAATGTATGTATGAAGGGAATGGATGAATGAAGGGAATGAAGAGAATGAGGGAATAAATGAATGAAAGGAATATACGAATGAATGGGAATGAATGAATGAAGGGAATGAATGAATGGAGGGAACGAATGAATGGAGGGAATGAATTAATGAAGGGAATGAATGAATGAAGGGAATGAATGAATGAAGGGAATGAAGAGAATGAGGGGAATGAATGAATGAAAGGAATGTACGAATGAATGGGAATGTATGAATGAAGGGAACGAATGAATGGAGGGAATGGATGAATGAATGAATGAAGGTGATATATGAATGAAGGGAATGAATAAATGAAGGGAATGAATTGAATGAATGGAATGAGGGGAATGAATGAATGATGGGAATGAGTGAATGAAGGGAATGAATGAATGAAGGGAACGAATGAACGAAGGGGATGAATGAACGAAGGGAATGAATGATTGAAGGTAATGTAATAATGAAGGGAATGTACAAATGATTTGAGTGGATGAAGGGAATGAATGAACGAAGGAAATGAAGGGAATGAAGGGAATGAAGAGAATGAGGGGAATAAATGAATGAAAGAAATGTGCGAATGAATGGGAATGTATGAATGAAGGGAACGAATGCATGAAGGGATTGAATGAATGAAGGGAATGAAGGGAATGAAGGGAATGAAGAGAATGAGCGGAATAAATGAATGAAAGGTATGCGCGAATGAAGGGAATGAAGGAAACGAAGGGAATGAACGACTGAAGGAAATGAATGAATGAGGGGGATGAATGAATGAAGGGAATGAATGAATAAAGGGAATGAGGGGAGTGAATGAATGAAGGGAATGAGTGCATGAAAGGAATGAAAGGAATGAAGGGAATGAAGGGAACAAAAGGAATGAATGAGTGAAGGGACTGAATGTACGAAGGGAATGAATGAATGAAGGGAATGGCGAGAATGAGGGGAGAGAATGAATGACAGGAATGTGCGAATGAATGGGAATGTATGAATGAAGGGAACGAATGAATGAATGAAGGGAACGAATGCATGAAAGGAATGAATGAATGAAGGGAATGTATGAATGAAGGGAATGAAGAGAATGAGGGAATAAATGAATGAAAGGAATATACGAATGAATGGGAATGAATGAATGAAGGGAACGAATGAATGAAGGGAATGAATGAATGAAGGGAATGAAGAGAATGAGGGGAATAAATGAATGCAAGGAATGTACGAATGAATGGGAATGTATGAATGAAGGGAACAAATGCATGAAGGGAATGAATGAATGAAGGGAATGCATGAACGAAGGGAATGTATGAATGAATGGATTGAAGAGAATGAGGGAATAAATGAATGAAAGGAATATACGAATGAATGGGAATGAATGGATGAAGGTAATGAAGGGAATGAAGGGAATGAAGAGAATGAGGGGAATAAATGAATGAAAGGAATGTGCGAATGAATGGGAATGTATGAATGAAGGGAACGAATGAATGAAGGAAGGGAACGAATGCATGAAAGGAATGAATGAATGAAGGAAATGTATGTATGAAGGGAATGGATGAATGAAGGGAATGAAGAGAATAAGGGAATAAATGAATGAAAGGAATATACGAATGAATGGGAATGAATGAATGAAGGAAACGAATGAATAAAGGGAATGAATGAATGAAGGGAACGAATGAATGAAGGGAATGAATGAATGAAGAGAATGAATGAATGAGGGGAATGAATGAATGAAGGGAATGAATGAATGGAGCGAACGAATGAATGGAGGGAATGAATTAACGAAGGGAACGAATGAATGATGGGAATGAGTGAATGAAGGGAATGAATGAATGAAGGGAACGAATGAACGAAGGGAATGAATGATTGAAGGGAATGTAAGAATGAAGCGAATGAACGGATGATGGAAACGAATGAATGAAGGGAATGAGTGAATGAAGGGAATGAAGTGAATGAATGGAATGAAGAGAATGAGGGAAGAAATGAATGAAAGGAATATACGAATGAATGGGAATGAATGAATGAAGGGAATGAATGAATGGAGGGAACGAATGAATGGAGGGAATGAGTTCATGAAGGAAACGAATGAATAAAGGGAATGAATGAATGAAGGGAACGAATGAATGGACGGAATGAATGAAGGGAACGAATGAATGAAGAGAATGAATGAATGAGGGGAATGAATGAATGAAGGGAATGAATGAATGGAGCGAACGAATGAATGGAGGGAATGAATTAATGAAGGGAACGAATGAATGATGGGAATGAGTGAATGAAGGGAAAGAATGAATGAAGGGAACGAATGAACGAAGGGAATGAATGATTGAAGGGAATGTAAGAATGAAGCGAATGAACGGATGAAGGAAACGAATGAATGAAGGGAATGAGTGAATGAAGGGAATGAAGTGAATGAATGGAATGAAGAGAATGAGGGAAGAAATGAATGAAAGGAATATACGAATGAATGGGAATGAATGAATGAAGGGAATGTATGAACGAAGGGAACGGATGAATGAATGGATTGAAGAGAATGAGGGAATAAATGAATGAAAGGAATATACGAATGAATGGGAATGAATGAATGAAGGGAACGAATGAATGGAGGGAATGAATGAAGGGGATGAATGAATGAAGAGAATGAATGAATGAGGGGAATGAATGTATGAAGGGAATGAATGATTGAAGGGAATGTAAGAAAGAAGCGAATGAAAGGATGAAGGAAACGAATGAATGAAGGGAATGAATGAATGAAGGGAATGAATGAATGAAGGGAATGAATGAATGAAGGGAACGAATGAATGGAGGGAATGAATGAAGGGAACGAATGAATGAAGAGAATGAATGAATGAGGGGAATGAATGATTGAAGGGAATGAAGAGAATGAGGGGAATAAATGAATGAAAGGAACATACGAATGAAAGGGAATGTATGAATGAATGGAACGAATGAATGGAGGGAATGGATGAATGAATGAAGGAAATGTATGAATGAAGGGAATGAAAGAATGAAGGTAATGTATGAATGAAGGGAATGTAAGAATGAAGCGAATGAACGGATGAAGGGAATGAATGAATGAAGGGAATGAAGGGAATGAAGGGAATGAAGAGAATGAGGGGAATAAATGAATGAAAGGAATGTGCGAATGAATGGGAATGTATGAATGAAGGGAACGAATGAATGAAGGGAATGAATGAATGAAGGGAATGAAGGGAATGAAGGGAATGAAAAGAATGAGGGGAATAAATGAATGAAAGGAATGTACGAATGAATGGGAATGTATGAATGAAGGGAACAAATGCATGAAGGGAATGAATGAATGAACGGAATGTATGAACGAAGGGAATGGATGAATGAATGGATTGAAGAGAATGAGGGAATAAATGAATGAAAGGAATATACGAATGAATGGGAATGAATGAATGAAGGGAATGAATGAATGGAGGGAACGAATGAATGGAGGGAATGAATTAATGAAGGGAACGAATGAATGAAGGGAATGAATGAATGAAGGGAATGAAGAGAATGAGGGGAATGAATGAATGAAAGGAATGTACGAATGAATGGGAATGTATGAATGAAGGGAACGAATGAATGGAGGGAATGGATGAATGAATGAATGAAGGTGATATATGAATGAAGGGAATGAATAAATGAAGGGAATGAATTGAATGAATGGAATGAGGGGAATGAATGAATGATGGGAATGAGTGAATGAAGGGAATGAATGAATGAATGGGAATGTATGAATGAAGGGAACGAATGCATGAAAGGAATGAATGAATGAAGGGAATGTATGAATGAAGGGAATGAAGAGAATGAGGGAATAAATGAATGAAAGGAATATACGAATGAATGGGAATGAATGAATGAAGGGAACGAATGAATGAAGGGAATGAAGGGAATGAAGGGAATGAAGGGAATGAAGAGAATGAGGGGAATAAATGAATGAAAGGAATGTGCGAATGAATGGGAATGTATGAATGAAGGGAACGAATGAATGAATGAAGGGAACGAATGCATGAAAGGAATGAATGAATGAAGGGAATGTATGAATGAAGGGAATGAAGAGAATGAGGGAATAAATGAATGAAAGGAATATACGAATGAATGGGAATGAATGAATGAAGGGAACGAATGAATGGAGGGAGTGAATGAATGAATAAATGAAACGAATCCAAGAAGGGAATGAACTGAATGAAGGGAATGTGGGGAATGAATGAATGATGGGAATGAGTGAATGAAGGGAATGAATGAATGAAGGGAACGAATGAACGAAGGGGATGAATGAACGAAGGGAATGAATGATTGAAGGTAATGTAATAATGAAGGGAATGTATAAATGATTTGAGTGGATGAAGGGAATGAATGAACGAAGGAAATGAAGGGAATGAAGGGAATGAAGAGAATGAGGGGAATAAATGAATGAAAGAAATGTGCGAATGAATGGGAATGTATGAATGAAGGGAACGAATGCATGAAGGGAATGAATGAATGAAGGGAATGAAGGGAATGAAGGGAATGAAGAGAATGAGCGGAATAAATGAATGAAAGGTATGCGCGAATGAAGGGAATGAAGGAAACGAAGGGAATGAATGACTGAAGGAAATGAATGAATGAGGGGGATGAATGAATGAAGGGAATGAATGAATAAAGGGAATGAGGGGAGTGAATGAATGAAGGGAATGAGTGCATGAAAGGAATGAAAGGAATGAAGGGAATGAAGGGAACAAAAGGAATGAATGAGTGAAGGGACTGAATGTACGAAGGGAATGAATGAATGAAGGGAATGGCGAGAATGAGGGGAGAGAATGAATGACAGGAATGTGCGAATGAATGGGAATGTATGAATGAAGGGAACGAATGAATGAATGAAGGGAACGAATGCATGAAAGGAATGAATGAATGAAGGGAATGTATGAATGAAGGGAATGAAGAGAATGAGGGAATAAATGAATGAAAGGAATATACGAATGAATGGGAATGAATGAATGAAGGGAATGAATGAATGGAGGGAACGAATGAATGGGGGGAATGAATTAATGAAGGGAACGAATGAATGAAGGGAATGAATGAATGAAGGGAATGAAGAGAATGAGGGGAATGAATGAATGAAAGGAATGTACGAATGAATGGGAATGTATGAATGAAGGGAACAAATGCATGAAGGGAATGAATGAATGAAGGGAATGTATGAACGAAGGGAATGAATGAATGAATGGATTGAAGAGAATGAGGGAATAAATGAATGAAAGGAATGTACGAATGAATGGGAATGTATGAATGAAGGGAACAAATGCATGAAGGGAATGAATGAATGAAGGGAATGTATGAACGAAGGGAATGAATGAATGAATGGATTGAAGAGAATGAGGGAATAAATGAATGAAAGGAATATACGAATGAATGGGAATGAATGAATGGAGGGAACGAATGAATGGGGGGAATGAATTAATGAAGGGAACGAATGAATGAAGGGAATGAATGAATGAAGGGAATGAAGAGAATGAGGGGAATGAATGAATGAAAGGAATGTACGAATGAATGGGAATGTATGAATGAAGGGAACAAATGCATGAAGGGAATGAATGAATGAAGGGAATGTATGAACGAAGGGAATGAATGAATGAATGGATTGAAGAGAATGAGGGAATAAATGAATGAAAGGAATATACGAATGAATGGGAATGAATGAATGAAGGGAATGAATGAATGGAGGGAACGAATGAATGGGGGGAATGAATTAATGAAGGGAACGAATGAATGAAGGGAATGAATGAATGAAGGGAATGAAGAGAATGAGGGGAATGAATGAATGAAAGGAATGTACGAATGAATGGGAATGTATGAATGAAGGGAACAAATGCATGAAGGGAATGAATGAATGAAGGGAATGTATGAACGAAGGGAATGAATGAATGAATGGATTGAAGAGAATGAGGGAATAAATGAATGAAAGGAATGTACGAATGAATGGGAATGTATGAATGAAGGGAACAAATGCATGAAGGGAATGAATGAATGAAGGGAATGTATGAACGAAGGGAATGAAGAGAATGAGGGAAGAAATGAATGAAAGGAATATACGAATGAATAGGAATGAATGAATGAAGGGAATGTATGAATGAAGGGAATGAAGAGAATGAGGGAATAAATGAATGAATGGGAATGAATGAATGAAGGGAACGAATGAATGGAGGGAGTGAATGAATGAATAAATGAAACGAATCCAAGAAGGGAATGAACTGAATGAAGGGAATGTGGGGAATGAATGAATGATGGGATTGAATGCATGAAGGGAATGAATGAATGAAGGGAACGAATGAACGAAGGGGATGAATGAACGAAGGGAATGAATGATTGAAGGGAATGTAATAATGAAGGGAATGTATAAATGATTTGAGTGGATGAAGGGAATGAATGAACGAAGGGAATGAATGATTGAAGTGAATGTAAAAAGGCGAATAAACGGATGAAGGAAACGAATGAATGAAGGGAATGAATGGATGAAGGTAATGAAGGGAATGAAGGGAATGACGAGAATGAGGGGAATAAATGAACGAAAGGCATGTACGAATGAATGGGAATGAATGAATGAAGGGAACGAATGAATGGAGGGAATGAATAAATGAAGGGAATGTATGAATGAAGGGAATGGATGGATGAAGCGAATGAACGGATGAAGGAAACGAATGAATAAAGGGAATGAAGGGAATGAAGGGAATGAAGGGAATGAAGAGAATGAGGGGAATAAATGAATGAAAGGCATGTACGAATGAATGGGAATGTATGAATGAAGGGAACGAATGAATGAATGAAGGGAATGAATGCATGAAGGGAATGAATGAATGAAGGGAATGTATGAATGAAGGGAATGGATGGATGAATGAAGGGAACAAATGCATGAAGGGAATGAATGAATGAAGGGAATGAATGTTTGAAGGGAATGTAAGAATGAAGCGAATGAACGGATGAAGGAAACGAATGAATGAAGGGAATGATGGGAATGAAGGGAATGAAGAGAATGAGGGGAATAAATGAATGAAAGGAATGTGCGAATGAATGGGAATGTATGAATGAAGGGAACGAATGCATGAAAGGAATGAATGAATGAAGGGAATGTATGAATGAAGGGAATGAAGAGAATGAGGGAATAAATGAATGAAAGGAATATACGAATGAATGGGAATGAATGAATGAAGGGAACGAATGAATGGAGGGAGTGAATGAATGAAGGGAATGAATGATTGAAGGGAATGAATTAATGGAGGGAATGAATGAAGGGAACGAATGAATGAATAAATGAAACGAATCCAAGAAGGGAATGAACTGAATGAAGGGAATGTGGGGAATGAATCGAATGAAGGGAATGAGAGAATGAAAGGAATGAAGGGAATGAAGGGAACGAAGGCAACGAAGGGAATGAATGAATGAAGCGTATTAATGATTGGAGGGAAGGAATGGACGAAGGCAATGAATGGAATGAGGGGAATGAATGAATGATGGGAACGAGTGAATGAAGGGAATGAATGAATGAAGGGAACGAATAAACGAAGGGGATGAATGAACGAAGGGAATGAATGATTGAATCGAATGTAATAATGAAGGGAATGTATAGATGATTTGAGTGGATGAAGGGAATGAATGAACGAAGGGAATGAATGATTGAACGGAATGTAAGAATGAAGCGAATGAACGGATGAAGGAAACGAATGAATGAAGGGAATGAATGAATGAAGGGAATGAAGGGAATGAAGGGAATGAAGAGAATGAGGGGAATAAATGAACGAAAGGAATGTGCGAATGAATGGGAATGTATGAACGATGGGAACGAATGAAGGGAACGAATGCATGAAAGGAATGAATGAATGAAGGGAATGTATGTATGAAGGGAATGGATGAATGAAGGGAATGAAGAGAATGAGGGAATAAATGAATGAAATGAATATACGAATGAATGGGAATGAATGAATGAAGGGAATGAATGATTGAAGGGATTGTAAGAAAGAAGCGAATGAACGGATGAAGGAAACGAATGAATGAAGGGACTGAATGAATGAAGCGAATTAATGAGTGGAGGAAATGAATGAATGAAGGGAATGAATGAATGAAGGGAACGAATGAACGAAGGGGATGAATGAACGAAGGGAATGAATGATTGAAGGGAATGTAATAATGAAGGGAATGTATAAATGATTTGTGTGGATGAAGGGAATGAATGAACGAAGGGAATGAATGATTGAAGGGAATGTAAGAATGAAGCGAATGAACGGATGAAGGAAACGAATGAATGAAGGGAATGAGTGAATGAAGGGAATGAAGGGAATGAAGAGAATGAGGAGAATGAGGGGAATAAATGAATGAAAGGTATGTGCGAATGAAGGGAATGAAGGAAAAGAAGGGAATGAATGAATGAAGGAAATGAGAGAATGAGGGGGATGAATGAATGAAGGGAATGAATGAATAAAGGGAATGAGGGGAGTGAATGAATGAAGGGAATGAGTGCATGAAAGGAATGAAAGGAATGAAAGGAATGAAGGGAATGAAGGGAACGAAAGGAATGAATGAGTGAGGGGACTGAATGTACGAAGGGAATGAATGAATGAAGGAAATGTATGAATGAAGGGAATGAATAAATGAAGGGAATGAATTGTATGAAAGGAATGAGGGGAATGAATGAATGATGGGAATGAGTGAATGAAGGGAATGAATGAATGAAGGGAATGTGTGAATGAAGGGAATGAATGAATGAAGGGAACGAATGAACGAAGGGAACGAATGAACGAAGGGAATGAATGATTGAAGGGAATGTAATAATGAGGGGAATGTATAAATGATGGGAGTGAATGAAGGGAACGAATGAACGAAGGGAATGAATGAATGAAGGGAATGTATGAACGAAGGGAATGGATGAATGAATGGAATGAAGAGAATGGGGGAATAAATGAATGAAAGGGATATACGAATGAATGGGAATGAATGAATGAAGGGAACGAATGAATGGAGGGAATGAATGAAGGGGACGAATGAATGAAGAGAATGAATGAATGAGGGGAATGAATGAATGGAGGGAATGAATGAATGAAGGGAATGAACGAATGAAGGGAACGAATGAATGGAGGGAATGAATGAAGGGAACGAATGAATGAAGAGAATGAATGAATGAGGGGAATGAATGAATGAAGGGAATGAAGAGAATGAGGGGAATGAATGAATGAAAGGAACATACGAATGAAAGGGAATGTATGAATGAAGGGAACGAATGAATGGAGGGAATGGATGAATGAATGAAGGGAACGAATGAATGTATGAAGGGAACAAATGCATGAAGGGAATGAATGAATGAAGGGAATGTATGAACGAAGGGAATGGATGAATGAATGGAATAAAGAGAATGAGGGAATAAATGAATGAAAGGAATATACGAATGAATGGGAATGAATAAATGAAGGGAATGAATTGAATGAAAGGCATGAGGGGAATGAATGAATGATGGGAATGAGTGAATGAAGGGAATGAATGAATGAAGGGAACGAATGAACGAAGGGGATGAATGAACGAAGGGAATGAATGATTGAAGGGAATGTAATAATGAAGCGAATGAACGGATGAAGGAAACGAATGAATGAAGGGAATGAAGGGAATGAAGGGAATGAAGAGAATGAGGGGAATAAATGAATGAAAGGAATGTGCGAATGAGTGGGAATGTATGAATGAAGGGAACGAATGAATGAAGGGAATGAATGAATGTAGGAAATGAACGAATGAAGGGAACGAATGAATGGAGGGAATGAATGAAGGGAACGAATGAATGAAGAGAATGAATGAATGAGGGGAATGAATGAATGAAGGGAATGAAGAGAATGAGGGGAATGAATGAATGAGGGGAATGAATGAATGAAAGGATCATACGAATGAAAGGGAATAAATGAATGAAAGGCATGTACGAATGAATGGGAATGAATGAATGAAGGGAACGAATGAATGGAGGGAATGAATAAATGAAGGGAATGTATGAATGAAGGGAATGGATGGATGAAGCGAATGAACGGATGAAGGAAACGAATGAATAAAGGGAATGAAGGGAATGAAGGGAATGAAGGGAATGAAGAGAATGAGGGGAATAAATGAATGAAAGGCATGTACGAATGAATGGGAATGTATGAATGAAGGGAACAAATGAATGAATGAAGGGAATGAATGCATGAAGGGAATGAATGAATGAAGGGAATGTATGAATGAAGGGAATGGATGGATGAATGAAGGGAACAAATGCATGAAGGGAATGAATGAATGAAGGGAATGAATGTTTGAAGGGAATGTAAGAATGAAGCGAATGAACGGATGAAGGAAACGAATGAATGAAGGGAATGATGGGAATGAAGGGAATGAAGAGAATGAGGGGAATAAATGAATGAAAGGAATGTGCGAATGAATGGGAATGTATGAATGAAGGGAACGAATGCATGAAAGGAATGAATGAATGAAGGGAATGTATGAATGAAGGGAATGAAGAGAATGAGGGAATAAATGAATGAAAGGAATATACGAATGAATGGGAATGAATGAATGAAGGGAACGAATGAATGGAGGGAGTGAATGAATGAAGGGAATGAATGATTGAAGGGAATGAATTAATGGAGGGAATGAATGAAGGGAACGAATGAATGAATAAATGAAACGAATCCAAGAAGGGAATGAACTGAATGAAGGGAATGTGGGGAATGAATCGAATGAAGGGAATGAGAGAATGAAAGGAATGAAGGGAATGAAGGGAACGAAGGCAACGAAGGGAATGAATGAATGAAGCGAATTAATGATTGGAGGGAAGGAATGGACGAAGGCAATGAATGGAATGAGGGGAATGAATGAATGATGGGAACGAGTGAATGAAGGGAATGAATGAATGAAGGGAACGAATAAACGAAGGGGATGAATGAACGAAGGGAATGAATGATTGAATCGAATGTAATAATGAAGGGAATGTATAGATGATTTGAGTGGATGAAGGGAATGAATGAACGAAGGGAATGAATGATTGAACGGAATGTAAGAATGAAGCGAATGAACGGATGAAGGAAACGAATGAATGAAGGGAATGAATGAATGAAGGGAATGAAGGGAATGAAGGGAATGAAGAGAATGAGGGGAATAAATGAACGAAAGGAATGTGCGAATGAATGGGAATGTATGAACGATGGGAACGAATGAAGGGAACGAATGCATGAAAGGAATGAATGAATGAAGGGAATGTATGTATGAAGGGAATGGATGAATGAAGGGAATGAAGAGAATGAGGGAATAAATGAATGAAATGAATATACGAATGAATGGGAATGAATGAATGAAGGGAATGAATGATTGAAGGGATTGTAAGAAAGAAGCGAATGAACGGATGAAGGAAACGAATGAATGAAGGGACTGAATGAATGAAGCGAATTAATGAGTGGAGGAAATGAATGAATGAAGGGAATGAATGAATGAAGGGAACGAATGAACGAAGGGGATGAATGAACGAAGGGAATGAATGATTGAAGGGAATGTAATAATGAAGGGAATGTATAAATGATTTGTGTGGATGAAGGGAATGAATGAACGAAGGGAATGAATGATTGAAGGGAATGTAAGAATGAAGCGAATGAACGGATGAAGGAAACGAATGAATGAAGGGAATGAGTGAATGAAGGGAATGAAGGGAATGAAGAGAATGAGGAGAATGAGGGGAATAAATGAATGAAAGGTATGTGCGAATGAAGGGAATGAAGGAAAAGAAGGGAATGAATGAATGAAGGAAATGAGAGAATGAGGGGGATGAATGAATGAAGGGAATGAATGAATAAAGGGAATGAGGGGAGTGAATGAATGAAGGGAATGAGTGCATGAAAGGAATGAAAGGAATGAAAGGAATGATGGGAATGAAGGGAACGAAAGGAATGAATGAGTGAGGGGACTGAATGTACGAAGGGAATGAATGAATGAAGGAAATGTATGAATGAAGGGAATGAATAAATGAAGGGAATGAATTGTATGAAAGGAATGAGGGGAATGAATGAATGATGGGAATGAGTGAATGAAGGGAATGAATGAATGAAGGGAATGTGTGAATGAAGGGAATGAATGAATGAAGGGAACGAATGAACGAAGGGAACGAATGAACGAAGGGAATGAATGATTGAAGGGAATGTAATAATGAGGGGAATGTATAAATGATGGGAGTGAATGAAGGGAACGAATGAACGAAGGGAATGAATGAATGAAGGGAATGTATGAACGAAGGGAATGGATGAATGAATGGAATGAAGAGAATGGGGGAATAAATGAATGAAAGGGATATACGAATGAATGGGAATGAATGAATGAAGGGAACGAATGAATGGAGGGAATGAATGAAGGGGACGAATGAATGAAGAGAATGAATGAATGAGGGGAATGAATGAATGGAGGGAATGAATGAATGAAGGGAATGAACGAATGAAGGGAACGAATGAATGGAGGGAATGAATGAAGGGAACGAATGAATGAAGAGAATGAATGAATGAGGGGAATGAATGAATGAAGGGAATGAAGAGAATGAGGGGAATGAATGAATGAAAGGAACATACGAATGAAAGGGAATGTATGAATGAAGGGAACGAATGAATGGAGGGAATGGATGAATGAATGAAGGGAACGAATGAATGTATGAAGGGAACAAATGCATGAAGGGAATGAATGAATGAAGGGAATGTATGAACGAAGGGAATGGATGAATGAATGGAATAAAGAGAATGAGGGAATAAATGAATGAAAGGAATATACGAATGAATGGGAATGAATAAATGAAGGGAATGAATTGAATGAAAGGCATGAGGGGAATGAATGAATGATGGGAATGAGTGAATGAAGGGAATGAATGAATGAAGGGAACGAATGAACGAAGGGGATGAATGAACGAAGGGAATGAATGATTGAAGGGAATGTAATAATGAAGCGAATGAACGGATGAAGGAAACGAATGAATGAAGGGAATGAAGGGAATGAAGGGAATGAAGAGAATGAGGGGAATAAATGAATGAAAGGAATGTGCGAATGAGTGGGAATGTATGAATGAAGGGAACGAATGAATGAAGGGAATGAATGAATGTAGGAAATGAACGAATGAAGGGAACGAATGAATGGAGGGAATGAATGAAGGGAACGAATGAATGAAGAGAATGAATGAATGAGGGGAATGAATGAATGAAGGGAATGAAGAGAATGAGGGGAATGAATGAATGAGGGGAATGAATGAATGAAAGGATCATACGAATGAAAGGGAATGTATGAATGAAGGGAACGAATGAATGGAGGGAATGGATGAATGAATGAAGGGAACGAATGAATGTATGAAGGGAACAAATGCATGAAGGGAATGAATGAATGAAGGGAATGTATGAACGAAGGAAATGGATGAATGAATGGAATAAAGAGAATGACGGAATAAATGAATGAAAGGAATATACGAATGAATGGGAATGAATAAATGAAGGGAATGAATTGAATGAAAGGCATGAGGGGAATGAATGAATGATGGGAATGAGTGAATGAAGGGAATGAATGAATGAAGGGAACGAATGAACGAAGGGGATGAATGAACGAAGGGAATGAATGATTGAAGGGAAAGTAATAATGAAGGGAATGTATAAATGATTTGAGTGAATGAAGGGAATGAATGAACGAAGGGAATGAATGATTGAAGGGAATGTAAGAATGAAGCGAATGAACGGATGAAGGAAACGAATGAATGAAGGGAATGTATGAATGAAGTGAGTGAATGAATGAAGGTGATATATGAATGAAGGAAATGAATAAATGAAGGGAATGAATTGAATGAATGGAATGAGGGGAATGAATGAATGATGGGAATGAGTGAATGAAGGGAATGAATGAATGAAGGGAACGAATGAACGAAGGGGATGAATGAACGAAGGGAATGAATGATTGAAGGGAATGTAATAATGAAGGGAATGTATAAACGATTTGAGTGAATGAAGGGAATGAATGAACGAAGGGAATGAATGATTGAAGGGAATGTAAGAATGAAGCGAATGAACGGATGAAGGAAACGAATGAATGAAGGGAATGACTGAATGAAGGGAATGAAGGGAATGAAGGGAATGAAGAGAATGAGGGGAATAAATGAATGAAAGGAATGTGCGAATGAATGGGAATGTATGAATGAAGGGAACGAATGAATGAATGAAGGGAATGAATGAATGAAGGGAATATATGAACGAAGGGAATGGATGAATGAATGGAATGAAGAGAATGAGGGAAGAAATGAATGAAAGGAATATACGAATGAATGGGAATGAATGAATGAAGGGAATGAATGAATGGAGGGAACGAATGAATGGAGGGAATGAATTCATGAAGGGAACGAATGAATGGAGGGAATGAATGAAGGGAACGAATGAATGAAGAGAATGAATGAATGAGGGGAATGAATGTTTGCAGGTAATGAAGAGAATGAGGGGAATAAATGAATGAAAGGAACATACGAATGAAAGGGAATGTATGAATGAATGGAACGAATGAATGGAGGGAATGGATGAATGAATGAAGGAAATGTAT
Organism: Megachile leachella; assembly: GCA_963576845.1. Classification (NCBI taxonomy): domain Eukaryota; kingdom Metazoa; phylum Arthropoda; class Insecta; order Hymenoptera; family Megachilidae; genus Megachile; species Megachile leachella. The sequence continues at coordinate 26,193,423 of OY756250.1, read as the reverse complement.
GAATGAAGGGAATGAATAAATGAAGGGAATGAATTGAATGAAACGAATGAGGGGAGTAAATGAATGATGGGAATGAGTGAATGAAGGGAATGAGTGAATGAAAGGAATGAAAGTAATGAAGGGAATGAAGGGAACGAAAGGAATGAATGAGTGATGGGACTGAATGTACGAAGGGAATGAATGAATGAAGGGAATGAAGAGAATGAGGGGAATGAATGAATGAGAGGAACATACGAATGAATGGGAATGTATGAATGAAGGGAACGAATGAATGGAGGGATTGGATGAATGAATGAAGGAAATGTATGAATGAAGGGAATGAATGAATGAAGGTAATGTATGAATGAAGGGAATGAATAAATGAAGGCTATGAATTGAATGAAAGGAATGAGGGGAATGAATGAATGGTGGGAATGAGTGAATGAAGGGAATGATTGAATGAAGGGAACGAATGAACGAAGGGAATGAATGATTGATGGGAATGTAATAATGAAGGGAATGTATAAATGATTTGAGTGAATGAAGGGAATGAATGAACGAAGGGAATGAATGATTGAAGGGAATGTAAGAATGAAGCGAATGAACGGATGAAGGAAACGAATGAATGAAGGGAATTAAGGGAATGAAGGGAATGAAGGGAATGAAGGGAATGAAGAGAATGAAGAGAATGAGGGGAATAAATGAATGAAAGGAATGTGCGAATGAATGGGAATGTATGAATGAAGGGAACGAATGAGTGAATGAAGGGAACGAATGCATGAAAGGAATGAATGAATGAAGGGAATGTATGAATGAAGGGAATGGATGAATGAAGGGAATGAAGAGAATGTGGGAATAAATGAATGAAAGGAATATACGAATGAATGGGAATGAATAAATGAAGGGAACGAATGAATGGAGGGAATTAGTGAATGAAGGGAATGAATGAATAAAGGGAACGAATGAACGAAGGGAATGAATGATTGAAGGGAATGTAAGAATGAAGCGAATGGACGGATGAAGGAAACGAATGAATGAAGGGAATGAAGGGAATGAAGGGAATGAAGAGAATGAGGGGAATAAATGAATGAAAGGAATGTGCGAATGAATGGGAATGTATGAATGAAGGGAACGAATGAATGAATGAAGGGAACGAATGCATGAAAGGAATGAATGAATGAAGGGAATGTATGAATGAAGGGAATGAAGAGAATGAGGGAATAAATGAATGAAAGTAATATACGAATGAATGGGAATGAATGAATGAAGGGAACGAATGAATGGAGGGAATGAATGAATGAAGGGAATGTATGAATGAAGGGAATGTATGGATGAAGCGAATGAACGGATGAAGGAAACGAATGAATAAAGGGAATGAATGAATGATGGGAATGAAGGGAATGAAGGGAATGAAGAGAATGAGGGGGATAAATGAATGAAAGGAATGTACGAATGAATGGGTATGTATGAATGAAGGGAACAAATGCATGAAGGGAATGAATGAATGAAGGGAATGTATGAACGAAGGGAATGGATGAATGAATGGATTGAAGAGAATGAGGGAATAAATGAATGAAAGGAATATACGAATGAATGGGAATGAATGAATGAAGGGAATGAATGAATGGAGGGAACGAATGAATGGAGGGAATGAATTAATGAAGGGAACGAATGAATGAAGGGAATGAAGGGAATGAAGGCAATGAAGAGAATGAGGGGAATAAATGAATGAAAGGAATGTGCGAATGAATGGGAATGTATGAATGGAGGGAATGAATAAATGAAGGGAATGAATTGAATGAAAGGAATGAGGGGAATGAATGAATGATGGGAATGAGTGAATGAAGGGAATGAATGAATGAAGGGAACGAATGAACGAAGGGGATGAATGAACGAAGGGAATGAATGATTGAAGGGAATGTAATAATGAAGGGAATGTATAAATGATTTGAGTGGATGAAGGGAATGAATGAACGAAGGGAATGAATGATTGAAGGGAATGTAATAATGAAGGGAATGTATAAACGATTTGAGTGAATGAAGGGAATGAATGAACGAAGGGAATGAATGAATGAAGGGAATGGATGAATGAAGGGAATGAAGAGAATGAGGGAATAAATGAATGAAAGGAATATACGAATGAATGGGAATGAACGAATGAAGGGAACGAATGAATGGAGGGAATGAATGAATGAAGGGAACGAATGAACGAAGGGAACGAATGAACGAAGGGAATGAATGATTGAAGGGAATGTAATAATGAGGGGAATGTATAAATGATGGGAGTGAATGAAGGGAACGAATGAACGAAGGGAATGAATGAATGAAGGGAATGTATGAACGAAGGGAATGGATGAATGAATGGAATGAAGAGAATGAGGGAATAAATGAATGAAAGGAATATACGAATGAATGGGAATGAATAAATGAAGGGAATGAATTGAATGAAAGGAATGAGGGGAATGAATGAATGATGGGTATGAGTGAATGAAGGGAATGAATGAATGAAGGGAACGAATGAACGAAGGGGATGAATGAACGAAGGGAATGAATGATTGAAGGGAAAGTAATAATGAAGGGAATGTATAAATGATTTGAGTGAATGAACGGAATGAATGAACGAAGGGAATGAATGATTAAAGGGAATGTAAGAATGAAGCGAATGAACGGATGAGGGGAAACGAATGAATGAAGGGAATGAAGGGAATGAAGGGAATGAAGAGAATGAGGGAATAAATGAATGAAAGGAATATACGAATGAATGGGAATGAATGAATGAAGGGAACGAATGAATGGAGGGAATGAATGAATGAAGGGAATGTATGAATGAAGGGAATGGATGGATGAAGCGAATGAACGGATGAAGGAAACGAATGAATGAAGGGAATGAATGAATGAAGGGAATGAAGGGAATGAAGGGAATGAAGAGAATGAGGGGAATAAATGAATGAAAGGAATGTGCGAATGAATGGGAATGTATGAACGAAGGGAACGAATGAAGGGAACGAATGCATGGAAGGAATGAATGAATGAAGGGAACAAATGCATGAAGGGAATGAATGAATGAAGGGAATGTATGAACGAAGGGAATGGATGAATGAATGGATTGGAGAGAATGAGCGAATAAATGAATGAAAGGAATATACGAATGAATGGAGGGAACGAATGAATGGAGGGAATAAATTAATGAAGGGAACGAATGAATGAAGGGAATGAAGGGAATGAAGGGAACGAAGGTAATGAAGAGAATGAGGGGAATAAATGAATGAAAGGAATGTGCGAATGAATGGGAATGTATGAATGGAGGGAATGAATAAATGAAGGGAATGAATTGAATGAAAGGAATGAGGGGAATGAATGAATGATGGGAATGAGTGAATGAAGGGAATGAATGAATGAAGGGAACGAATGAACGAAGGGGATGAATGAACGAAGGGAATGAATGATTGAAGGGAATGTAAGAATGAAGGGAATGTATAAATGATTTGAGTGAATGAAGGAAATGGATGAACGAAGGGAATGAATGATTGAAGGGAATGTAAGAATGAAGCGAATGAACGGATGAAGGAAACGAATGAATGAAGGGAATGAATGAATGGAGGGAATGAATGAATGAAGGGAATGAATGATTGAAGGGAATGTAAGAAAGAAGCGAATGGACGGATGAAGGAAACGAATGAATGAAGGGAATGAATGAATGACGGGAATGAAAGGAATGAAGGGAATGAATGGAATGAAGAGATTGGGGGGAACAAATGAATGAAAGGAATATACGAATGAATGGGAATGAATGAATGAAGGGAACGAATGAATGGAGGGAATGAATGAAGGGGACGAATGAATGAAGAGAATGAATGAATGAGGGGAATGAATGAATGAAGGGAATGAATGATTGAAGGGAATGTAAGAAAGAAGCGAATGAACGGATGAAGGAAACGAATGAATGAAGGGAATGAATGAATGAAGGGAATGAAGGGAATGAAGGAAATGAAGAGAATGAGGGGAATAAATGAATGAAAGGAATGTATGAATGAATGGGAATGTATGAATGAAGGTAACGAAAGAATGAATGAAGGGAACAAATGCATGAAGGGAATGAATGAATGAAGGGAATGTATGAACGAAGGGAATGGATGAATGAATGGAATGAAGAGAATGAGGGAATAAATGAATGAAAGGAATATACGAATGAATGGGAATGAATGAATGAAGGGAACGAATGAATGGAGGGAATGAATGAAGGGGACGAATGAATGAAGAGAATGAATGAATGAGGTGAATGAATGAATGAAGGGAATGAATGATTGAAGGGAATGTAAGAATGAAGCGAATGAACGGATGAAGGAAACGAATGAATGAAGGGAATGAATGAATGAAGGGAATGAACGTATGAAGGGAACGAATGAATGGAGGGAATGAATGAAGGGAACGAATGAATGAAGAGAATGAATGAATGAGGGGAATGAATGAATGAAGGGAATGAAGAGAATGAGGGAAATGAATGAATGAAAGGAACATACGAATGAATGGGAATGTATGAATGAAGGGAACGAATGAATGGAGGGAATGGATGAATGAATGAAGGAAATGTGTGAATGAAGGGAATGAATGAATGAAGGTAATGTATGAATGAAGGGAATGTAAGAATGAAGCGTATGAACGGATGAAGGAAACGAATGAATGAAGGGAATGAATGAATGAAGGGAATGAAGGGAATGATGGGAATGAAGAGAATGAGGGGAATAAATGAATGAAAGGAATGTGCGAATGAATGGGAATGTATGAATGAAGGGAACGAATGAATGGAGGGAATGAATGAAGGCGACGAATGAATGAAGAGAATGAATGAATGAGGGGAATGAGTGAATGGAGGGAATGAATGAATGAAGGGAATGAATTAATGGAGGGAATGAATGAAGGGAACGAATGAATGAATAAAGGAAACGAACCCAAGAAGGGAATGAATGAATGAAGGGAATGAACTGAATGAAGGGAATGTGAGGAATGAATAGAATGACAGGAATGTACGAATGAATGGGAATGTATGTATGAAGGGAACGAATGAATGGAGGCAATGAATGAATGATGGGAACGCATACATGAAGGGAATGAATGAATGAAGGGAACGAATGAATGGAGGGAATGAATGAAGGGAACGAATGAATGGAGGGAATGAATGAAGGGAACGAATGAATGAAGAGAATGAATGAATGAGGGGAATGAATGAATGAAGGGAATGAAGAGAATGAGGGGAATGAATGAATGAAAGGAACATGCGAATGAATGGGAATGTATGAATAAAGGGAACGAATGAATGGAGGGAATGGATGAATGAATGAAGGAAATGTATGAATGAAGGGAATGAATGAATGAAGGTAATGTATGAATGAAGGGAATGAATAAATGAAGGGAATGAATTAAATGAAAGGAATGAGGGGAATGAATGAATGATGGGAATGAGTGAAAGAAGGGAATGAATGAATGAAGGGAACGAATGATCGAAGGGGATGAATGAACGAAGGGAATGAATGATTGAAGGGAATGTAAGAATGAAGCGAATGAACGGATGAAGGAAACAAATGAATGAAGGGAATGAATGAATGAAGGGAATGAAGGGAAGAAAGGGAATGAAGGGAATGAAGGGAATGAAGGGAATGAAGAGAATGAGGGGAATAAATGAATGAAAGGAATGTGCGAATGAATGGGAATGTATGCATGAAGGGAACGAATGAATGGAGGGAATGGATGAATGAATGAAGGGAATGTATGAATGAAGTGAGTGAATGAATGAAGGTTATATATGAATGAAGGGAATGAATAAATGAAGGGAATGAATTGAATGAAAGGAATGAGGGGAATGAATGAATGATGGGAATGAGTGAATCAAGGGAATGAATGAATGAAGGGAACGAATGAAGGAAGGGGATGAATGAACGAAGGGAATTAATGATTGAAGGGAATGTAATAATGAAGGGAATGTATAGATGATTTGAGTGGATGAAGGGAATGAATGAACGAAGGGAATGAATGATTGAAGGGAATGTAAGAATGAAGCGAATGAACGGATGAAGGAGACGAATGAATGAAGGGAATGAATGAATGAAGCGAATTAATGAATGGAGGAAATGAATGAATGAAGGGAATGAATGAATGAAGGGAACGAATGAATGAAGGGGATGAATGAACGAAGGGAATGAAGAGAATGAGGGGAATAAATGAATGAAAGGAATGTGCGAATGAATGGGAATGTATGAATGAAGGGAACGAATGAATGAATGAAGGGAGCGAATGCATGAAAGGAATGAATGAATGAAGGGAATGTATGAATGAAGGGAATGAAGAGAATGAGGGAATAAATGAATGAAAGGAATATACGAATGAATGGGAATGAATGAATGAAGGGAACGAATGAATGGAGGGAATGAATGAATGAAGGGAATGTAAGAATGAAGGGAATGGATGGATGAAGCGAATGAAGAGAATGTGGGAATAAATGAATGAAAGGAATATACGAATGAATGGGAATGAATGAATGAAGGGAACGAATGAATGGAGGGAATGAGTGAATGAAGGGAATGAATGAATAAAGGGAACGAATGAACGAAGGGAATGAATGATTGAAGGGAATGTAAGAATGAAGCGAATGAACGGATGAGGGGAAACGAATGAATGAAGGGAATGAAGGGAATGAAGGGAATGAAGAGAATGAGGGAATAAATGAATGAAAGGAATATACGAATGAATGGGAATGAATGAATGAAGGGAACGAATGAATGGAGGGAATGAATGAATGAAGGGAATGTATGAATGAAGGGAATGGATGGATGAAGCGAATGAACGGATGAAGGAAACGAATGAATAAAGGGAATGAATGAATGATGGGAATGAAGGGAATGAAGGGAATGAAGAGAATGAGGGGGATAAATGAATGAAAGGAATGTACGAATGAATGGGAATGTATGAATGAAGGGAACGAATGAATGAATGAAGGGAACAAATGCATGAAGGGAATGAATGATTGAAGGGAAAGTAATAATGAAGGGAATGTATAAATGATTTGAGTGAATGAAGGGAATGAACGAACGAAGGGAATGAATGATTGAAGGGAATGTAAGAATGAAGCGAATGAACGAATGAAGGAAACGAATGAATGAAGGGAATGAAGGGAATAAAGGGAATGAAGAGAATGAGGGGAATAAATGAATGAAAGGAATGTGCGAATGAATGGGAATGTATGAATGAAGGGAACGAATGAATGAATGAAGGGAACGAATGCATGAAAGGAGAGAATGAATGAAGGGAGTGTATGAATGAAGGGAATGAAGGGAATGAGGGAATAAATGAATGAAAGGAATATACGAATGAATGGGAATGAATGAATGAAGGGAACGAATGAATGGAGGGAATGAATGAATGAAGGGAATGTATGAATGAAGGGAATGTATGAATGAAGGGAATGGATGGATGAAGCGAATGAAAAGAATGTGGGAATAAATGAATGAAAGGAATATACGAATGAATGGAGGGAATGAATGAATGAAGGGAATGTATGAATGAAGGGAATGGATGGATGAAGCGAATGAACGGATGAAGGAAACGAATGAATGAAGGGAATGAATGAATGAAGGGAATGAAGGGAATGAAGAGAATGAGGGGAATAAAGGAATGAAAGGAATGTGCGAAAGAATGGGAATGTATGAATGAAGGGAACGAATGAATGAATGAAGGGAACGAATGCATGAAAGGAATGAGTGAATGAAGGGAATGTATGAATGAAGGGAATGAAGAGAATGAGGGAATAAATGAATGAAAGGAATATACGAATGAATGGGAATGAATGAATGAAGGGAACGAATGAATGGAAGGAATGAATGAATGAAGGGAATGTATGAATGAAGGGAATGGATGGATGAAGCGAATGAACGGATGAAGGAAACGAATGAATAAAGGGAATGAATGAATGATGGGAATGAAGGGAATGAAGGGAATGAAGAGAATGAGGGGGATAAATGAATGAAAGGAATGTACGAATGAATGGGAATGTATGAATGAAGGGAACGAATGAATGAATGAAGGGAACAAATGCATGAAGGGAATGAATGAATGAAGGGAATGTATGAACGAAGGGAATGGATGAATGAATGGATTGAAGAGAATGAGGGAATAAATGAATGAAAGGAATATACGAATGAATGGGAATGAATGAATGAAGGGAATGAATGAATGGAGGGAACGAATGAATGGAGGGAATGAATTAATGAAGGGAATGAAGGGAATGAAGGCAATGAAGAGAATGAGGGGAATAAATGAATGAAAGGAATGTGCGAATGAATGGGAATGAATGAATGGAGGGAATGAATAAATGAAGGGAATGAATTGAATGAAAGGAATGAGGGGAATGAATAAATGATGGGAATGAGTGAATGAAGGGAATGAATGAATGAAGGAAATGTAATAATGAAGGGAATGTATAAACGATTTGTGTGAATGAAGGGAATGAATGAACGAAGGGAATGAATGATTGAAGGGAATGTAAGAATGAAGCGAATGAACGGATGAAGGAGACGAATGAATGAAGGGAATGAATGAATGAAGCGAATTAATGAATGGAGGAAATGAATGAATGAAGGGAATGAATGAATGAAGGGAACGAATGAATGAAGGGGATGAATGAACGAAGGGAATGAAGAGAATGAGGGGAATAAATGAATGAAAGGAATGTGCGAATGAATGGGAATGTATGAATGAAGGGAACGAATGAATGAATGAAGGGAACGAATGCATGAAAGGAATGAATGAATGAAGGGAATGGATGGATGAAGCGAATGAAGAGAATGTGGGAATAAATGAATGAAAGGAATATACGAATGAATGGGAATGAATGAATGAAGGGAACGAATGAATGGACGGAATGAATGATTGAAGGGAATGTAAGAATGAAGCGAATGAACGGATGAAGGAAACGAATGAATGAAGGGAATGAGTGAATGAAGGGAACGGATGAATGAATGGATTGAAGAGAATGAGGGAATAAATGAATGAAAGGAATATACGAATGAATGGGAATGAATGAATGAAGGGAACGAATGAATGGAGGGAATGAATGAAGGGGATGAATGAATGCAGAGAATGAATGAATGAGGGGAATGAATGTATGAAGGGAATGAATGATTCAAGGGAATGTAAGAAACAAGCGAATGAAAGGATGAAGGAAACGAATGAATGAAGGGAATGAATGAATGAAGGGAATGAATGAATGAAGGGAATGAATGAATGAAGGGAACGAATGAATGGAGGGAATGAATGAAGGGAACAAATGAATGAAGAGAATGAATGAATGAGGGGAATGAATGTTTGCAGGTAATGAAGAGAATGAGGGGAATAAATGAATGAAGGGAACATACGAATGAAAGGGAATGTATGAATGAATGGAACGAATGAATGGAGGGAATGGATGAATGAATGAAGGAAATGTATGAATGAAGGGAATGAATAAATGAAGGGAATGAATTGAATGAAACGAATGAGGGGAGTAAATGAATGATGGGAATGAGTGAATGAAGGGAATGAGTGAATGAAAGGAATGAAAGTAATGAAGGGAATGAAGGGAACGAAAGGAATGAATGAGTGATGGGACTGAATGTACGAAGGGAATGAATGAATGAAGGGAATGAAGAGAATGAGGGGAATGAATGAATGAGAGGAACATACGAATGAATGGGAATGTATGAATGAAGGGAACGAATGAATGGAGGGATTGGATGAATGAATGAAGGAAATGTATGAATGAAGGGAATGAATGAATGAATGAAGGGAGCGAATGCATGAAAGGAATGAATGAATGAAGGGAATGTATGAATGAAGGGAATGAACGGATGAAGGAAACGAATGAATGAAGGGAATGAGTGAATGAAGGGAACGGATGAATGAATGGATTGAAGAGAATGAGGGAATAAATGAATGAAAGGAATATACGAATGAATGGGAATGAATGAATGAAGGGAACGAATGAATGGAGGGAATGAATGAAGGGGATGAATGAATGCAGAGAATGAATGAATGAGGGGAATGAATGTATGAAGGGAATGAATGATTCAAGGGAATGTAAGAAACAAGCGAATGAAAGGATGAAGGAAACGAATGAATGAAGGGAATGAATGAATGAAGGGAATGAATGAATGAAGGGAATGAATGAATGAAGGGAACGAATGAATGGAGGGAATGAATGAAGGGAACAAATGAATGAAGAGAATGAATGAATGAGGGGAATGAATGTTTGCAGGTAATGAAGAGAATGAGGGGAATAAATGAATGAAGGGAACATACGAATGAAAGGGAATGTATGAATGAATGGAACGAATGAATGGAGGGAATGGATGAATGAATGAAGGAAATGTATGAATGAAGGGAATGAATAAATGAAGGGAATGAATTGAATGAAACGAATGAGGGGAGTAAATGAATGATGGGAATGAGTGAATGAAGGGAATGAGTGAATGAAAGGAATGAAAGTAATGAAGGGAATGAAGGGAACGAAAGGAATGAATGAGTGATGGGACTGAATGTACGAAGGGAATGAATGAATGAAGGGAATGAAGAGAATGAGGGGAATGAATGAATGAGAGGAACATACGAATGAATGGGAATGTATGAATGAAGGGAACGAATGAATGGAGGGATTGGATGAATGAATGAAGGAAATGTATGAATGAAGGGAATGAATGAATGAAGGTAATGTATGAATGAAGGGAATGAATAAATGAAGGCTATGAATTGAATGAAAGGAATGAGGGGAATGAATGAATGGTGGGAATGAGTGAATGAAGGGAATGATTGAATGAAGGGAACGAATGAACGAAGGGAATGAATGATTGATGGGAATGTAATAATGAAGGGAATGTATAAATGATTTGAGTGAATGAAGGGAATGAATGAACGAAGGGAATGAATGATTGAAGGGAATGTAAGAATGAAGCGAATGAACGGATGAAGGAAACGAATGAATGAAGGGAATGAATGAATGAAGGGAATTAAGGGAATGAAGGGAATGAAGGGAATGAAGGGAATGAAGAGAATGAAGAGAATGAGGGGAATAAATGAATGAAAGGAATGTGCGAATGAATGGGAATGTATGAATGAAGGGAACGAATGAGTGAATGAAGGGAACGAATGCATGAAAGGAATGAATGAATGAAGGGAATGTATGAATGAAGGGAATGGATGAATGAAGGGAATGAATGAATAAAGGGAACGAATGAACGAAGGGAATGAATGATTGAAGGGAATGTAAGAATGAAGCGAATGAACGGATGAAGGAAACGAATGAATGAAGGGAATGAATGAATGAAGGGAATTAAGGGAATGAAGGTAATGAAGGGAATGAAGGGAATGAAGAGAATGAAGAGAATGAGGGGAATAAATGAATGAAAGGAATGTGCGAATGAATGGGAATGTATGAATGAAGGGAACGAATGAGTGAATGAAGGGAACGAATGCATGAAAGGAATTAATGAATGAAGGGAATGTATGAATGAAGGGAATGGATGAATGAAGGGAATGAAGAGAATGTGGGAATAAATGAATGAAAGGAATATACGAATGAATGGGAATGAATAAATGAAGGGAACGAATGAATGGAGGGAATTAGTGAATGAAGGGAATGAATGAATAAAGGGAACGAATGAACGAAGGGAATGAATGATTGAAGGGAATGTAAGAATGAAGCGAATGAACGGATGAAGGAAACGAATGAATGAAGGGAATGAAGGGAATGAAGGGAATGAAGAGAATGAGGGGAATAAATGAATGAAAGGAATGTGCGAATGAATGGGAATGTATGAATGAAGGGAACGAATGAATGAATGAAGGGAACAAATGCATGAAGGGAATGAATGAATGAAGGGAATGTATGAACGAAGGGAATGGATGAATGAATGGATTGAAGAGAATGAGGGAATAAATGAATGAAAGGAATATACGAATGAATGGGAATGAGTGAATGAAGGGAATGAATGAATGGAGGGAACGAATGAATGGAGGGAATGAATTAATGAAGGGAATGAAGGGAATGAAGGCAATGAAGATAATGAGGGGAATAAATGAATGAAAGGAATGTGCGAATGAATGGGAATGAATGAATGGAGGGAATGAATAAATGAAGGGAATGAATTGAATGAAAGGAATGAGGGGAATGAATGAATGATGGGAATGAGTGAATGAAGGGAATGAATGAATGAAGGAAATGTAATAATGAAGGGAATGTATAAACGATTTGTGTGAATGAAGGGAATGAATGAACGAAGGGAATGAATGATTGAAGGGAATGTAAGAATGAAGCGAATGAACGGATGAAGGAGACGAATGAATGAAGGGAATGAATGAATGAAGCGAATTAATGAATGGAGGAAATGAATGAATGAAGGGAATGAATGAATGAAGGGAACGAATGAATGAAGGGGATGAATGAACGAAGGGAATGAAGAGAATGAGGGGAATAAATGAATGAAAGGAATGTGCGAATGAATGGGAATGTATGAATGAAGGGAACGAATGAATGAATGAAGGGAACGAATGCATGAAAGGAATGAATGAATGAAGGGAATGGATGGATGAAGCGAATGAAGAGAATGTGGGAATAAATGAATGAAAGGAATATACGAATGAATGGGAACGAATGAATGAAGGGAACGAATGAATGGACGGAATGAATGATTGAAGGGAATGTAAGAATGAAGCGAATGAACGGATGAAGGAAACGAATGAATGAAGGGAATGTGTGAATGAAGGGAACGGATGAATGAATGGATTGAAGAGAATGAGGGAATAAATGAATGAAAGGAATATACGAATGAATGGGAATGAATGAATGAAGGGAACGAATGAATGGAGGGAATGAATGAAGGGGATGAATGAATGCAGAGAATGAATGAATGAGGGGAATGAATGTATGAAGGGAATGAATGATTGAAGGGAATGTAAGAAACAAGCGAATGAAAGGATGAAGGAAACGAATGAATGAAGGGAATGAATGAATGAAGGGAATGAATGAATGAAGGGAATGAATGAATGAAGGGAACGAATGAATGGAGGGAATGAATGAAGGGAACAAATGAATGAAGAGAATGAATGAATGAGGGGAATGAATGTTTGCAGGTAATGAAGAGAATGAGGGGAATAAATGAATGAAAGGAACATACGAATGAAAGGGAATGTATGAATGAATGGAACGAATGAATGGAGGGAATGGATGAATGAATGAAGGAAATGTATGAATGAAGGGAATGAATAAATGAAGGGAATGAATTGAATGAAACGAATGAGGGGAGTAAATGAATGATGGGAATGAGTGAATGAAGGGAATGAGTGAATGAAAGGAATGAAAGTAATGAAGGGAATGAAGGGAACGAAAGGAATGAATGAGTGATGGGACTGAATGTACGAAGGGAATGAATGAATGAAGGGAATGAAGAGAATGAGGGGAATGAATGAATGAGAGGAACATACGAATGAATGGGAATGTATGAATGAAGGGAACGAATGAATGGAGGGATTGGATGAATGAATGAAGGAAATGTATGAATGAAGGGAATGAATGAATGAAGGTAATGTATGAATGAAGGGAATGAATAAATGAAGGCTATGAATTGAATGAAAGGAATGAGGGGAATGAATGAATGGTGGGAATGAGTGAATGAAGGGAATGATTGAATGAAGGGAACGAATGAACGAAGGGAATGAATGATTGATGGGAATGTAATAATGAAGGGAATGTATAAATGATTTGAGTGAATGAAGGGAATGAATGAACGAAGGGAATGAATGATTGAAGGGAATGTAAGAATGAAGCGAATGAACGGATGAAGGAAACGAATGAATGAAGGGAATGAATGAATGAAGGGAATTAAGGGAATGAAGGGAATGAAGGGAATGAAGAGAATGAAGAGAATGAGGGGAATAAATGAATGAAAGGAATGTGCGAATGAATGGGAATGTATGAATGAAGGGAACGAATGAGTGAATGAAGGGAACGAATGCATGAAAGGAATGAATGAATGAAGGGAATGTATGAATGAAGGGAATGGATGAATGAAGGGAATGAAGAGAATGTGGGAATAAATGAATGAAAGGAATATACGAATGAATGGGAATGAATAAATGAAGGGAACGAATGAATGGAGGGAATTAGTGAATGAAGGGAATGAATGAATAAAGGGAACGAATGAACGAAGGGAATGAATGATTGAAGGGAATGTAAGAATGAAGCGAATGAACGGATGAAGGAAACGAATGAATGAAGGGAATGAAGGGAATGAAGGGAATGAAGAGAATGAGGGGAATAAATGAATGAAAGGAATGTGCGAATGAATGGGAATGTATGAATGAAGGGAACGAATGAATGAATGAAGGGAACGAATGCATGAAAGGAATGAATGAATGAAGGGAATGTATGAATGAAGGGAATGAAGAGAATGAGGGAATAAATGAATGAAAGTAATATACGAATGAATGGGAATGAATGAATGAAGGGAACGAATGAATGGAGGGAATGAATGAATGAAGGGAATGTATGAATGAAGGGAATGGATGGATGAAGCGAATGAGCGGATGAAGGAAACGAATGAATAAAGGGAATGAATGAATGATGGGAATGAAGGGAATGAAGGGAATGAAGAGAATGAGGGGGATAAATGAATGAAAGGAATGTACGAATGAATGGGAATGTATGAATGAAGGGAACAAATGCATGAAGGGAATGAATGAATGAAGGGAATGTATGAACGAAGGGAATGGATGAATGAATGGATTGAAGAGAATGAGGGAATAAATGAATGAAAGGAATATACGAATGAATGGGAATGAATGAATGAAGGGAATGAATGAATGGAGGGAACGAATGAATGGAGGGAATGAATTAATGAAGGGAACGAATGAATGAAGGGAATGAAGGGAATGAAGGCAATGAAGAGAATGAGGGGAATAAATGAATGAAAGGAATGTGCGAATGAATGGGAATGTATGAATGAAGGGAATGAATAAATGAAGGCTATGAATTGAATGAAAGGAATGAGGGGAATGAATGAATGGTGGGAATGAGTGAATGAAGGGAATGATTGAATGAAGGGAACGAATGAACGAAGGGAATGAATGATTGATGGGAATGTAATAATGAAGGGAATGTATAAATGATTTGAGTGAATGAAGGGAATGAATGAACGAAGGGAATGAATGATTGAAGGGAATGTAAGAATGAAGCGAATGAGCGGATGAAGGAAACGAATGAATGAAGGGAATGAATGAATGAAGGGAATTAAGGGAATGAAGGGAATGAAGGGAATGAAGGGAATGAAGAGAATGAAGAGAATGAGGGGAATAAATGAATGAAAGGAATGTGCGAATGAATGGGAATGTATGAATGAAGGGAACGAATGAGTGAATGAAGGGAACGAATGCATGAAAGGAATGAATGAATGAAGGGAATGTATGAATGAAGGGAATGGATGAATGAAGGGAATGAAGAGAATGTGGGAATAAATGAATGAAAGGAATATACGAATGAATGGGAATGAATAAATGAAGGGAACGAATGAATGGAGGGAATTAGTGAATGAAGGGAATGAATGAATAAAGGGAACGAATGAACGAAGGGAATGAATGATTGAAGGGAATGTAAGAATGAAGCGAATGAACGGATGAAGGAAACGAATGAATGAAGGGAATGAAGGGAATGAAGGGAATGAAGAGAATGAGGGGAATAAATGAATGAAAGGAATGTGCGAATGAATGGGAATGTATGAATGAAGGGAACGAATGAATGAATGAAGGGAACAAATGCATGAAGGGAATGAATGAATGAAGGGAATGTATGAACGAAGGGAATGGATGAATGAATGGATTGAAGAGAATGAGGGAATAAATGAATGAAAGGAATATACGAATGAATGGGAATGAATGAATGAAGGGAATGAATGAATGGAGGGAACGAATGAATGGAGGGAATGAATTAATGAAGGGAATGAATGAATGAAGGGAATGGATGAATGAAGGGAATGAAGAGAATGAGGGAATAAATGAATGAAAGGAATATACGAATGAATGGGAATGAACGAATGAAGGGAACGAATGAATGGAGGGAATGAATGAATGAAGGGAACGAATGAATGAAGGGAATGAATGAATAAAGGTAATAAAGGGAATGAAGGGAATGAGGAGAATGAATGTATGACGGGAATGAATGATCGAATGGAATGAATGAATGAAAGGAACGAATGAATGAAGGGAATGAATGAATGAAGCGAATGAATGAATGGAGGGAATGAATGAATGAAGGGAACGAATGAATGAAGGGAACGAATGAACGAAGGGAATGAATGAACGAAGGGAATGAATGATTGAAGGGAATGTAATAATGAGGGGAATGTATAAATGATGGGAGTGAATGAAGGGAACGAATGAACGAAGGGAATGACTGATTGAAGGGAATGTAAGAATGAACGGAATGAACGGATGAAGGAAACGAATGCATGAAGGGAATGAATGAATGAAGGGAATGTATGAATGAAGGGAATGAATGAATGAAGGGAACGAATGAACGAAGGGAACGAATGAACGAAGGGAATGAATGATTGAAGGGAATGTAATAATGAGGGGAATGTATAAATGATGGGAGTGAATGAAGGGAACGAATGAACGAAGGGAATGAATGAATGAAGGGAATGTATGAACGAAGGGAATGGATGAATGAATGGAATGAAGAGAATGAGGGAATAAATGAATGAAAGGAATATACGAATGAATGGGAATGAATAAATGAAGGGAATGAATTGAATGAAAGGAATGAGGGGAATGAATGAATGATGGGTATGAGTGAATGAAGGAAATGAATGAATGAAGGGAACGAATGAACGAAGGGGATGAATGAACGAAGGGAATGAATGATTGAAGGGAAAGTAATAATGAAGGGAATGTATAAATGATTTGAGTGAATGAACGGAATGAATGAACGAAGGGAATGAATGATTAAAGGGAATGTAAGAATGAAGCGAATGAACGGATGAGGGGAAACGAATGAATGAAGGGAATGAAGGGAATGAAGGGAATGAAGAGAATGAGGGAATAAATGAATGAAAGGAATATACGAATGAATGGGAATGAATGAATGAAGGGAACGAATGAATGGAGGGAATGAATGAATGAAGGGAATGTATGAATGAAGGGAATGGATGGATGAAGCGAATGAACGGATGAAGGAAACGAATGAATGAAGGGAATGAATGAATGAAGGGAATGAAGGGAATGAAGGGAATGAAGAGAATGAGGGGAATAAATGAATGAAAGGAATGTGCGAATGAATGGGAATGTATGAACGAAGGGAACGAATGAAGGGAACGAATGCATGGAAGGAATGAATGAATGAAGGGAACAAATGCATGAAGGGAATGAATGAATGAAGGGAATGTATGAACGAAGGGAATGGATGAATGAATGGATTGGAGAGAATGAGCGAATAAATGAATGAGAGGAATATACGAATGAATGGAGGGAACGAATGAATGGAGGGAATAAATTAATGAAGGGAACGAATGAATGAAGGGAATGAAGGGAATGAAGGGAACGAAGGTAATGAAGAGAATGAGGGGAATAAATGAATGAAAGGAATGTGCGAATGAATGGGAATGTATGAATGGAGGGAATGAATAAATGAAGGGAATGAATTGAATGAAAGGAATGAGGGGAATGAATGAATGATGGGAATGAGTGAATGAAGGGAATGAATGAATGAAGGGAACGAATGAACGAAGGGGATGAATGAACGAAGGGAATGAATGATTGAAGGGAATGTAAGAATGAAGGGAATGTATAAATGATTTGAGTGAATGAAGGAAATGGATGAACGAAGGGAATGAATGATTGAAGGGAATGTAAGAATGAAGCGAATGAACGGATGAAGGAAACGAATGAATGAAGGGAATGAATGAATGGAGGGAATGAATGAATGAAGGGAATGAATGATTGAAGGGAATGTAAGAAAGAAGCGAATGGACGGATGAAGGAAACGAATGAATGAAGGGAATGAATGAATGACGGGAATGAAAGGAATGAAGGGAATGAATGGAATGAAGAGATTGGGGGGAACAAATGAATGAAAGGAATATACGAATGAATGGGAATGAATGAATGAAGGGAACGAATGAATGGAGGGAATGAATGAAGGGGACGAATGAATGAAGAGAATGAATGAATGAGGGGAATGAATGAATGAAGGGAATGAATGATTGAAGGGAATGTAAGAAAGAAGCGAATGAACGGATGAAGGAAACGAATGAATGAAGGGAATGAATGAATGAAGGGAATGAAGGGAATGAAGGAAATGAAGAGAATGAGGGGAATAAATGAATGAAAGGAATGTATGAATGAATGGGAATGTATGAATGAAGGTAACGAAAGAATGAATGAAGGGAACAAATGCATGAAGGGAATGAATGAATGAAGGGAATGTATGAACGAAGGGAATGGATGAATGAATGGAATGAAGAGAATGAGGGAATAAATGAATGAAAGGAATATACGAATGAATGGGAATGAATGAATGAAGGGAACGAATGAATGGAGGGAATGAATGAAGGGGACGAATGAATGAAGAGAATGAATGAATGAGGTGAATGAATGAATGAAGGGAATGAATGATTGAAGGGAATGTAAGAATGAAGCGAATGAACGGATGAAGGAAACGAATGAATGAAGGGAATGAATGAATGAAGGGAATGAACGTATGAAGGGAACGAATGAATGGAGGGAATGAATGAAGGGAACGAATGAATGAAGAGAATGAATGAATGAGGGGAATGAATGAATGAAGGGAATGAAGAGAATGAGGGAAATGAATGAATGAAAGGAACATACGAATGAATGGGAATGTATGAATGAAGGGAACGAATGAATGGAGGGAATGGATGAATGAATGAAGGAAATGTGTGAATGAAGGGAATGAATGAATGAAGGTAATGTATGAATGAAGGGAATGTAAGAATGAAGCGTATGAACGGATGAAGGAAACGAATGAATGAAGGGAATGAATGAATGAAGGGAATGAAGGGAATGATGGGAATGAAGAGAATGAGGGGAATAAATGAATGAAAGGAATGTGCGAATGAATGGGAATGTGTGAATGAAGGGAACGAATGAATGAATGAAGGGAACAAATGCATGAAGGGAATGAATGAATAAAGGGAATGTATGAACGAAGGGAATGGATGAATGAATGGAATGAAGAGAATGAGGGAAGAAATGAATGAAAGGAATATACGAATGAATGGGAATGAATGAATGAAGGGAATGAATGGATGGAGGGAACGAATGAATGGAGGGAATGAATTCATGAAGGGAACGAATGAATGAAGGGAATGAATGAATGAAGGGAATGAAGAGAATGAGGGGAATGAATGAATGAAAGGAATGTGCGAATGAATGGGAATGTATGAATGAAGGGAACGAATGAATGGAGGGAATGAATGAAGGCGACGAATGAATGAAGAGAATGAATGAATGAGGGGAATGAGTGAATGGAGGGAATGAATGAATGAAGGGAATGAATTAATGGAGGGAATGAATGAAGGGAACGAATGAATGAATAAAGGAAACGAACCCAAGAAGGGAATGAATGAATGAAGGGAATGAACTGAATGAAGGGAATGTGAGGAATGAATAGAATGACAGGAATGTACGAATGAATGGGAATGTATGTATGAAGGGAACGAATGAATGGAGGCAATGAATGAATGATGGGAACGCATACATGAAGGGAATGAATGAATGAAGGGAACGAATGAATGGAGGGAATGAATGAAGGGAACGAATGAATGGAGGGAATGAATGAAGGGAACGAATGAATGAAGAGAATGAATGAATGAGGGGAATGAATGAATGAAGGGAATGAAGAGAATGAGGGGAATGAATGAATGAAAGGAACATGCGAATGAATGGGAATGTATGAATAAAGGGAACGAATGAATGGAGGGAATGGATGAATGAATGAAGGAAATGTATGAATGAAGTGAGTGAATGAATGAAGGTTATATATGAATGAAGGGAATGAATAAATGAAGGGAATGAATTGAATGAAAGGAATGAGGGGAATGAATGAATGATGGGAATGAGTGAATGAAGGGAATGAATGAATGAAGGGAACGAATGAAGGAAGGGGATGAATGAACGAAGGGAATTAATGATTGAAGGGAATGTAATAATGAAGGGAATGTATAGATGATTTGAGTGGATGGAGGGAATGAATGAACGAAGGGAATGAATGATTGAAGGGAATGTAAGAATGAAGCGAATGAACGGATGAAGGAAACGAATCAATGAAGGGAATGAGTGAATGAAGGGAATGAAGGGAATGAAGAGAATGAAGAGAATGAGGGGAATAAATGAATGAAAGGTATGTGCTAATGAAGGGAATGAAGGAAAGGACGGGAATGAATGAATGAAGGAAATGAATGAATGAGGGGGATGAATGAATGAAGGGAATGAATGAATAAAGGGAATGAGGGGAGTGAATGAATGAAGGGAATGAGTGCATGAAAGGAATGAAAGGAATGAAAGGAATGAAGGAAATGAAGGGAACGAAAGGAATGAATGAGTGAGGGGACTGAATGTACGAAGGGAATGAATGAATGAAGGGAATGGCGAGAATGAGGGCAGAGAATGAATGACAGGAATGTACGAATGAATGGGAATGTATGAATGAAGGGAACGAATGAATGGAGGGAATGAATGAATGATGGGAACGCATACATGAAGGGATGAATGAATGGAGGGAATGAATGAAGGGAACGAATGAATGAAGAGAATGAATGAATGAGGGGAATGAATGAATGAAAGGAACATAAGAATGAATGGGAATGTACGAATGAAGGGAACGAATGAATGGAGGGAATGGATGAATGAATGAAGGGAATGTATGAATGAAGTGAGTGAATGAATGAAGGTTATATATGAATGAAGGGAATGAATAAATGAAGGGAATGAATTGAATGAAAGGAATGAGGGGAATGAATGAATGATGGGAATGAGTGAATGAAGGGAATGAATGAATGAAGGGAACGAACGAACGAAGGCGATGAATGAACGAAGGGAATGAATGATTGAAGGGAATGTAATAATGAAGGGAATGTATAGATGATTTGAGTGGATGAAGGGAATGAATGAACGAAGGGAATGAATGATTGAAGGGAATGTAAGAATGAAGCGAATGAATGGATGAAGGAAACGAATGAATGAAGGGAATGAATTCATGAAGGGAACGAATGAATGAAGGGAATGAATGAATGAAGGGAATGAAGAGAATGAGGGGAATGAATGAATGAAAGCAATATACGAATGAATGGGAATGAATGAATGAAGGGAACGAATGAATGGAGGGAATGAATGAAGGCGACGAATGAATGAAGAGAATGAATGAATGAGGGGAATGAGTGAATGGAGGGAATGAATGAATGAAGGGAATGAATTAATGGAGGGAATGAATGAAGGGAACGAATGAATGAATAAAGGAAACGAACCCAAGAAGGGAATGAATGAATGAAGGGAATGAACTGAATGAAGGGAATGTGAGGAATGAATAGAATGACAGGAATGTACGAATGAATGGGAATGTATGTATGAAGGGAACGAATGAATGGAGGCAATGAATGAATGATGGGAACGCATACATGAAGGGAATGAATGAATCAAGGGAACGAATGAATGGAGGGAATGAATGAAGGGAACGGATGAATGGAGGGAATGAATGAAGGGAACGAATGAATGAAGAGAATGAATGAATGAGGGGAATGAATGAATGAAGGGAATGAAGAGAATGAGGGGAATGAATGAATGAAAGGAACATGCGAATGAATGGGAATGTATGAATAAAGGGAACGAATGAATGGAGGGAATGGATGAATGAATGAAGGAAATGTATGAATGAAGGGAATGAATGAATGAAGGTAATGTATGAATGAAGGGAATGAATAAATGAAGGGAATGAATTAAATGAAAGGAATGAGGGGAATGAATGAATGATGGGAATGAGTGAAAGAAGGGAATGAATGAATGAAGGGAACGAATGAACGAAGGGGATGAATGAACGAAGGGAATGAATGATTGAAGGGAATGTAAGAATGAAGCGAATGAACGGATGAAGGAAACAAATGAATGAAGGGAATGAATGAATGAATTGAATGAAGGGAAGAAAGGGAATGAAGGGAATGAAGGGAATGAAGGGAATGAAGAGAATGAGGGGAATAAATGAATGAAAGGAATGTGCGAATGAATGGGAATGTATGCATGAAGGGAACGAATGAATGGAGGGAATGGATGAATGAATGAAGGGAATGTATGAATGAAGTGAGTGAATGAATGAAGGTTATATATGAATGAAGGGAATGAATAAATGAAGGGAATGAATTGAATGAAAGGAATGAGGGGAATGAATGAATGATGGGAATGAGTGAATCAAGGGAATGAATGAATGAAGGGAACGAATGAAGGAAGGGGATGAATGAACGAAGGGAATTAATGATTGAAGGGAATGTAATAATAAAGGGAATGTATAGATGATTTGAGTGGATGGAGGGAATGAATGAACGAAGGGAATGAATGATTGAAGGGAATGTAAGAATGAAGCGAATGAACGGATGAAGGAAACGAATGAATGAAGGGAATGAGTGAATGAAGGGAATGAAGGGAATGAAGAGAATGAAGAGAATGAGGGGAATAAATGAATGAAAGGTATGTGCGAATGAAGGGAATGAAGGAAAAGACGGGAATGAATGAATGAATGAGGGGGATGAATGAATGAAGGGAATGAATGAATAAAGGGAATGAGGGGAGTGAATGAATGAAGGGAATGAGTGCATGAAAGGAATGAAAGGAATGAAAGGAATGAAGGGAATGAAGGGAACGAAAGGAATGAATGAGTGAGGGGACTGAATGTACGAAGGGAATGAATGAATGAAGGGAATGGCGAGAATGAGGTCAGAGAATGAATGACAGGAATGTACGAATGAATGGGAATGTATGAATGAAGGGAACGAATGAATGGAGGGAATGAATGAATGATGGGAACGCATACATGAAGGGATCAATGAATGGAGGGAATGAGTGAAGGGAACGAATGAATGAAGAGAATGAATGAATGAGGGGAATGAATGAATGAAAGGAACATAAGAATGAATGGGAATGTACGAATGAAGGGAACGAATGAATGGAGGGAATGGATGAATGAATGAAGGGAATGTATGAATGAAGTGAGTGAATGAATGAAGGTTATATATGAATGAAGGGAATGAATAAATGAAGGGAATGAATTGAATGAAAGGAATGAGGGGAATGAATGAATGATGGGAATGAGTGAATGAAGGGAATGAATGAATGAAGGGAACGAACGAACGAAGGGGATGAATGAACGAAGGGAATGAATGATTGAAGGGAATGTAATAATGAAGGGAATGTATAGATGATTTGAGTGGATGAAGGGAATGAATGAACGAAGGGAATGAATGATTGAAGGGAATGTAAGAATGAAGCGAATGAACGGATGAAGGAGACGAATGAATGAAGGGAATGAATGAATGAAGCGAATTAATGAATGGAGGAAATGAATGAATGAAGGGAATGAATGAATGAAGGGAACGAATGAATGAAGGGGATGAATGAACGAAGGGAATGAAGAGAATGAGGGGAATAAATGAACGAAAGGAATGTGCGAATGAATGGGAATGTATGAATGAAGGGAACGAATGAATGAATGAAGGGAGCGAATGCATGAAAGGAATGAATGAATGAAGGGAATGTATGAATGAAGGGAATGAAGAGAATGAGGGAATAAATGAATGAAAGGAATATACGAATGAATGGGAATGAATGAATGAAGGGAACGAATGAATGGAGGGAATGAATGAATGAAGGGAATGTAAGAATGAAGGGAATGGATGGATGAAGCGAATGAAGAGAATGTGGGAATAAATGAATGAAAGGAATATACGAATGAATGGGAATGAATGAATGAAGGGAACGAATGAATGGAGGGAATGAGTGAATGAAGGGAATGAATGAATAAAGGGAACGAATGAACGAAGGGAATGAATGATTGAAGGGAATGTAAGAATGAAGCGAATGAACGGATGAGGGGAAACGAATGAATGAAGGGAATGAAGGGAATGAAGGGAATGAAGAGAATGAGGGAATAAATGAATGAAAGGAATATACGAATGAATGGGAATGAATGAATGAAGGGAACGAATGAATGGAGGGAATGAATGAATGAAGGGAATGTATGAATGAAGGGAATGGATGGATGAAGCGAATGAACGGATGAAGGAAACGAATGAATAAAGGGAATGAATGAATGATGGGAATGAAGGGAATGAAGGGAATGAAGAGAATGAGGGGGATAAATGAATGAAAGGAATGTACGAATGAATGGGAATGTATGAATGAAGGGAACGAATGAATGAATGAAGGGAACAAATGCATGAAGGGAATGAATGATTGAAGGGAAAGTAATAATGAAGGGAATGTATAAATGATTTGAGTGAATGAAGGGAATGAACGAACGAAGGGAATGAATGATTGAAGGGAATGTAAGAATGAAGCGAATGAACGAATGAAGGAAACGAATGAATGAAGGGAATGAAGGGAATAAAGGGAATGAAGAGAATGAGGGGAATAAATGAATGAAAGGAATGTGCGAATGAATGGGAATGTATGAATGAAGGGAACGAATGAATGAATGAAGGGAACGAATGCATGAAAGGAGAGAATGAATGAAGGGAGTGTATGAATGAAGGGAATGAAGGGAATGAGGGAATAAATGAATGAAAGGAATATACGAATGAATGGGAATGAATGAATGAAGGGAACGAATGAATGGAGGGAATGAATGAATGAAGGGAATGTATGAATGAAGGGAATGTATGAATGAAGGGAATGGATGGATGAAGCGAATGAAAAGAATGTGGGAATAAATGAATGAAAGGAATATACGAATGAATGGAGGGAATGAATGAATGAAGGGAATGTATGAATGAAGGGAATGGATGGATGAAGCGAATGAACGGATGAAGGAAACGAATGAATGAAGGGAATGAATGAATGAAGGGAATGAAGGGAATGAAGAGAATGAGGGGAATAAAGGAATGAAAGGAATGTGCGAAAGAATGGGAATGTATGAATGAAGGGAACGAATGAATGAATGAAGGGAACGAATGCATGAAAGGAATGAGTGAATGAAGGGAATGTATGAATGAAGGGAATGAAGAGAATGAGGGAATAAATGAATGAAAGGAATATACGAATGAATGGGAATGAATGAATGAAGGGAACGAATGAATGGAGGGAATGAATGAATGAAGGGAATGTATGAATGAAGGGAATGGATGGATGAAGCGAATGAACGGATGAAGGAAACGAATGAATAAAGGGAATGAATGAATGATGGGAATGAAGGGAATGAAGGGAATGAAGAGAATGAGGGGGATAAATGAATGAAAGGAATGTACGAATGAATGGGAATGTATGAATGAAGGGAACGAATGAATGAATGAAGGGAACAAATGCATGAAGGGAATGAATGAATGAAGGGAATGTATGAACGAAGGGAATGGATGAATGAATGGATTGAAGAGAATGAGGGAATAAATGAATGAAAGGAATATACGAATGAATGGGAATGAATGAATGAAGGGAATGAATGAATGGAGGGAACGAATGAATGGAGGGAATGAATTAATGAAGGGAATGAAGGGAATAAAGGGAATGAAGAGAATGAGGGGAATAAATGAATGAAAGGAATGTGCGAATGAATGGGAATGTATGAATGAAGGGAACGAATGAATGAATGAAGGGAACGAATGCATGAAAGGAATGAATGAATGAAGGGAGTGTATGAATGAAGGGAATGAAGGGAATGAGGGAATAAATGAATGAAAGGAATATACGAATGAATGGGAATGAATGAATGAAGGGAACGAATGAATGGAGGGAATGAATGAATGATGGGAACGCATACATGAAGGGAATGAATGAATGAAGGGAACGAATGAATGGAGGGAATGAATGAAGGGAACGAATGAATGGAGGGAATGAATGAAGGGAACGAATGAATGAAGAGAATGAATGAATGAGGGGAATGAATGAATGAAGGGAATGAAGAGAATGAGGGGAATGAATGAATGAAAGGAACATGCGAATGAATGGGAATGTATGAATAAAGGGAACGAATGAATGGAGGGAATGGATGAATGAATGAAGGAAATGTATGAATGAAGAGAGTGAATGAATGAAGGTTATATATGAATGAAGGGAATGAATAAATGAAGGGAATGAATTGAATGAAAGGAATGAGGGGAATGAATGAATGATGGGAATGAGTGAATGAAGGGAATGAATGAATGAAGGGAACGAATGAAGGAAGGGGATGAATGAACGAAGGGAATTAATGATTGAAGGGAATGTAATAATGAAGGGAATGTATAGATGATTTGAGTGGATGGAGGGAATGAATGAACGAAGGGAATGAATGATTGAAGGGAATGTAAGAATGAAGCGAATGAACGGATGAAGGAAACGAATCAATGAAGGGAATGAGTGAATGAAGGGAATGAAGGGAATGAAGAGAATGAAGAGAATGAGGGGAATAAATGAATGAAAGGTATGTGCTAATGAAGGGAATGAAGGAAAAGACGGGAATGAATGAATGAAGGAAATGAATGAATGAGGGGGATGAATGAATGAAGGGAATGAATGAATAAAGGGAATGAGGGGAGTGAATGAATGAAGGGAATGAGTGCATGAAAGGAATGAAAGGAATGAAAGGAATGAAGGAAATGAAGGGAACGAAAGGAATGAATGAGTGAGGGGACTGAATGTACGAAGGGAATGAATGAATGAAGGGAATGGCGAGAATGAGGGCAGAGAATGAATGACAGGAATGTACGAATGAATGGGAATGTATGAATGAAGGGAACGAATGAATGGAGGGAATGAATGAATGATGGGAACGCATACATGAAGGGATGAATGAATGGAGGGAATGAATGAAGGGAACGAATGAATGAAGAGAATGAATGAATGAGGGGAATGAATGAATGAAAGGAACATAAGAATGAATGGGAATGTACGAATGAAGGGAACGAATGAATGGAGGGAATGGATGAATGAATGAAGGGAATGTATGAATGAAGTGAGTGAATGAATGAAGGTTATATATGAATGAAGGGAATGAATAAATGAAGGGAATGAATTGAATGAAAGGAATGAGGGGAATGAATGAATGATGGGAATGAGTGAATGAAGGGAATGAATGAATGAAGGGAACGAACGAACGAAGGCGATGAATGAACGAAGGGAATGAATGATTGAAGGGAATGTAATAATGAAGGGAATGTATAGATGATTTGAGTGGATGAAGGGAATGAATGAACGAAGGGAATGAATGATTGAAGGGAATGTAAGAATGAAGCGAATGAATGGATGAAGGAAACGAATGAATGAAGGGAATGAATTCATGAAGGGAACGAATGAATGAAGGGAATGAATGAATGAAGGGAATGAAGAGAATGAGGGGAATGAATGAATGAAAGCAATATACGAATGAATGGGAATGAATGAATGAAGGGAACGAATGAATGGAGGGAATGAATGAAGGCGACGAATGAATGAAGAGAATGAATGAATGAGGGGAATGAGTGAATGGAGGGAATGAATGAATGAAGGGAATGAATTAATGGAGGGAATGAATGAAGGGAACGAATGAATGAATAAAGGAAACGAACCCAAGAAGGGAATGAATGAATGAAGGGAATGAACTGAATGAAGGGAATGTGAGGAATGAATAGAATGACAGGAATGTACGAATGAATGGGAATGTATGTATGAAGGGAACGAATGAATGGAGGCAATGAATGAATGATGGGAACGCATACATGAAGGGAATGAATGAATGAAGGGAACGAATGAATGGAGGGAATGAATGAAGGGAACGGATGAATGGAGGGAATGAATGAAGGGAACGAATGAATGAAGAGAATGAATGAATGAGGGGAATGAATGAATGAAGGGAATGAAGAGAATGAGGGGAATGAATGAATGAAAGGAACATGCGAATGAATGGGAATGTATGAATAAAGGGAACGAATGAATGGAGGGAATGGATGAATGAATGAAGGAAATGTATGAATGAAGGGAATGAATGAATGAAGGTAATGTATGAATGAAGGGAATGAATAAATGAAGGGAATGAATTAAATGAAAGGAATGAGGGGAATGAATGAATGATGGGAATGAGTGAAAGAAGGGAATGAATGAATGAAGGGAACGAATGAACGAAGGGGATGAATGAACGAAGGGAATGAATGATTGAAGGGAATGTAAGAATGAAGCGAATGAACGGATGAAGGAAACAAATGAATGAAGGGAATGAATGAATGAATTGAATGAAGGGAAGAAAGGGAATGAAGGGAATGAAGGGAATGAAGGGAATGAAGAGAATGAGGGGAATAAATGAATGAAAGGAATGTGCGAATGAATGGGAATGTATGCATGAAGGGAACGAATGAATGGAGGGAATGGATGAATGAATGAAGGGAATGTATGAATGAAGTGAGTGAATGAATGAAGGTTATATATGAATGAAGGGAATGAATAAATGAAGGGAATGAATTGAATGAAAGGAATGAGGGGAATGAATGAATGATGGGAATGAGTGAATGAAGGGAATGAATGAATGAAGGGAACGAACGAACGAAGGGGATGAATGAACGAAGGGAATGCATGATTGAAGGGAATGTAATAATGAAGGGAATGTATAGATGATTTGAGTGGATGAAGGGAATGAATGAACGAAGGGAATGAATGATTGAAGGGAATGTAAGAATGAAGCGAATGAACGGATGAAGGAGACGAATGAATGAAGGGAATGAATGAATGAAGCGAATTAATGAATGGAGGAAATGAATGAATGAAGGGAATGAATGAATGAAGGGAACGAATGAATGAAGGGGATGAATGAACGAAGGGAATGAAGAGAATGAGGGGAATAAATGAATGAAAGGAATGTGCGAATGAATGGGAATGTATGAATGAAGGGAACGAATGAATGAATGAAGGGAGCGAATGCATGAAAGGAATGAATGAATGAAGGGAATGTATGAATGAAGGGAATGAAGAGAATGAGGGAATAAATGAATGAAAGGAATATACGAATGAATGGGAATGAATGAATGAAGGGAACGAATGAATGGAGGGAATGAATGAATGAAGGGAATGTAAGAATGAAGGGAATGGATGGATGAAGCGAATGAAGAGAATGTGGGAATAAATGAATGAAAGGAATATACGAATGAATGGGAATGAATGAATGAAGGGAACGAATGAATGGAGGGAATGAGTGAATGAAGGGAATGAATGAATAAAGGGAACGAATGAACGAAGGGAATGAATGATTGAAGGGAATGTAAGAATGAAGCGAATGAACGGATGAGGGGAAACGAATGAATGAAGGGAATGAAGGGAATGAAGGGAATGAAGAGAATGAGGGAATAAATGAATGAAAGGAATATACGAATGAATGGGAATGAATGAATGAAGGGAACGAATGAATGGAGGGAATGAATGAATGAAGGGAATGTATGAATGAAGGGAATGGATGGATGAAGCGAATGAACGGATGAAGGAAACGAATGAATAAAGGGAATGAATGAATGATGGGAATGAAGGGAATGAAGGGAATGAAGAGAATGAGGGGGATAAATGAATGAAAGGAATGTACGAATGAATGGGAATGTATGAATGAAGGGAACGAATGAATGAATGAAGGGAACAAATGCATGAAGGGAATGAATGATTGAAGGGAAAGTAATAATGAAGGGAATGTATAAATGATTTGAGTGAATGAAGGGAATGAACGAACGAAGGGAATGAATGATTGAAGGGAATGTAAGAATGAAGCGAATGAACGAATGAAGGAAACGAATGAATGAAGGGAATGAAGGGAATAAAGGGAATGAAGAGAATGAGGGGAATAAATGAATGAAAGGAATGTGCGAATGAATGGGAATGTATGAATGAAGGGAACGAATGAATGAATGAAGGGAACGAATGCATGAAAGGAGAGAATGAATGAAGGGAGTGTATGAATGAAGGGAATGAAGGGAATGAGGGAATAAATGAATGAAAGGAATATACGAATGAATGGGAATGAATGAATGAAGGGAACGAATGAATGGAGGGAATGAATGAATGAAGGGAATGTATGAATGAAGGGAATGTATGAATGAAGGGAATGGATGGATGAAGCGAATGAAAAGAATGTGGGAATAAATGAATGAAAGGAATATACGAATGAATGGAGGGAATGAATGAATGAAGGGAATGTATGAATGAAGGGAATGGATGGATGAAGCGAATGAACGGATGAAGGAAACGAATGAATGAAGGGAATGAATGAATGAAGGGAATGAAGGGAATGAAGAGAATGAGGGGAATAAAGGAATGAAAGGAATGTGCGAAAGAATGGGAATGTATGAATGAAGGGAACGAATGAATGAATGAAGGGAACGAATGCATGAAAGGAATGAGTGAATGAAGGGAATGTATGAATGAAGGGAATGAAGAGAATGAGGGAATAAATGAATGAAAGGAATATACGAATGAATGGGAATGAATGAATGAAGGGAACGAATGAATGGAGGGAATGAATGAATGAAGGGAATGTATGAATGAAGGGAATGGATGGATGAAGCGAATGAACGGATGAAGGAAACGAATGAATAAAGGGAATGAATGAATGATGGGAATGAAGGGAATGAAGGGAATGAAGAGAATGAGGGGGATAAATGAATGAAAGGAATGTACGAATGAATGGGAATGTATGAATGAAGGGAACGAATGAATGAATGAAGGGAACAAATGCATGAAGGGAATGAATGAATGAAGGGAATGTATGAACGAAGGGAATGGATGAATGAATGGATTGAAGAGAATGAGGGAATAAATGAATGAAAGGAATATACGAATGAATGGGAATGAATGAATGAAGGGAATGAATGAATGGAGGGAACGAATGAATGGAGGGAATGAATTAATGAAGGGAATGAAGGGAATAAAGGGAATGAAGAGAATGAGGGGAATAAATGAATGAAAGGAATGTGCGAATGAATGGGAATGTATGAATGAAGGGAACGAATGAATGAATGAAGGGAACGAATGCATGAAAGGAATGAATGAATGAAGGGAATGGATGGATGAAGCGAATGAAGAGAATGTGGGAATAAATGAATGAAAGGAATATACGAATGAATGGGAACGAATGAATGAAGGGAACGAATGAATGGACGGAATGAATGATTGAAGGGAATGTAAGAATGAAGCGAATGAACGGATGAAGGAAACGAATGAATGAAGGGAATGTGTGAATGAAGGGAACGGATGAATGAATGGATTGAAGAGAATGAGGGAATAAATGAATGAAAGGAATATACGAATGAATGGGAATGAATGAATGAAGGGAACGAATGAATGGAGGGAATGAATGAAGGGGATGAATGAATGCAGAGAATGAATGAATGAGGGGAATGAATGTATGAAGGGAATGAATGATTGAAGGGAATGTAAGAAACAAGCGAATGAAAGGATGAAGGAAACGAATGAATGAAGGGAATGAATGAATGAAGGGAATGAATGAATGAAGGGAATGAATGAATGAAGGGAACGAATGAATGGAGGGAATGAATGAAGGGAACAAATGAATGAAGAGAATGAATGAATGAGGGGAATGAATGTTTGCAGGTAATGAAGAGAATGAGGGGAATAAATGAATGAAAGGAACATACGAATGAAAGGGAATGTATGAATGAATGGAACGAATGAATGGAGGGAATGGATGAATGAATGAAGGAAATGTATGAATGAAGGGAATGAATAAATGAAGGGAATGAATTGAATGAAACGAATGAGGGGAGTAAATGAATGATGGGAATGAGTGAATGAAGGGAATGAGTGAATGAAAGGAATGAAAGTAATGAAGGGAATGAAGGGAACGAAAGGAATGAATGAGTGATGGGACTGAATGTACGAAGGGAATGAATGAATGAAGGGAATGAAGAGAATGAGGGGAATGAATGAATGAGAGGAACATACGAATGAATGGGAATGTATGAATGAAGGGAACGAATGAATGGAGGGATTGGATGAATGAATGAAGGAAATGTATGAATGAAGGGAATGAATGAATGAAGGTAATGTATGAATGAAGGGAATGAATAAATGAAGGCTATGAATTGAATGAAAGGAATGAGGGGAATGAATGAATGGTGGGAATGAGTGAATGAAGGGAATGATTGAATGAAGGGAACGAATGAACGAAGGGAATGAATGATTGATGGGAATGTAATAATGAAGGGAATGTATAAATGATTTGAGTGAATGAAGGGAATGAATGAACGAAGGGAATGAATGATTGAAGGGAATGTAAGAATGAAGCGAATGAACGGATGAAGGAAACGAATGAATGAAGGGAATGAATGAATGAAGGGAATTAAGGGAATGAAGGGAATGAAGGGAATGAAGGGAATGAAGAGAATGAAGAGAATGAGGGGAATAAATGAATGAAAGGAATGTGCGAATGAATGGGAATGTATGAATGAAGGGAACGAATGAGTGAATGAAGGGAACGAATGCATGAAAGGAATGAATGAATGAAGGGAATGTATGAATGAAGGGAATGGATGAATGAAGGGAATGAAGAGAATGTGGGAATAAATGAATGAAAGGAATATACGAATGAATGGGAATGAATAAATGAAGGGAACGAATGAATGGAGGGAATTAGTGAATGAAGGGAATGAATGAATAAAGGGAACGAATGAACGAAGGGAATGAATGATTGAAGGGAATGTAAGAATGAAGCGAATGAACGGATGAAGGAAACGAATGAATGAAGGGAATGAAGGGAATGAAGGGAATGAAGAGAATGAGGGGAATAAATGAATGAAAGGAATGTGCGAATGAATGGGAATGTATGAATGAAGGGAACGAATGAATGAATGAAGGGAACGAATGCATGAAAGGAATGAATGAATGAAGGGAATGTATGAATGAAGGGAATGAAGAGAATGAGGGAATAAATGAATGAAAGTAATATACGAATGAATGGGAATGAATGAATGAAGGGAACGAATGAATGGAGGGAATGAATGAATGAAGGGAATGTATGAATGAAGGGAATGGATGGATGAAGCGAATGAGCGGATGAAGGAAACGAATGAATAAAGGGAATGAATGAATGATGGGAATGAAGGGAATGAAGGGAATGAAGAGAATGAGGGGGATAAATGAATGAAAGGAATGTACGAATGAATGGGAATGTATGAATGAAGGGAACAAATGCATGAAGGGAATGAATGAATGAAGGGAATGTATGAACGAAGGGAATGGATGAATGAATGGATTGAAGAGAATGAGGGAATAAATGAATGAAAGGAATATACGAATGAATGGGAATGAATGAATGAAGGGAATGAATGAATGGAGGGAACGAATGAATGGAGGGAATGAATTAATGAAGGGAACGAATGAATGAAGGGAATGAAGGGAATGAAGGCAATGAAGAGAATGAGGGGAATAAATGAATGAAAGGAATGTGCGAATGAATGGGAATGTATGAATGAAGGGAATGAATAAATGAAGGCTATGAATTGAATGAAAGGAATGAGGGGAATGAATGAATGGTGGGAATGAGTGAATGAAGGGAATGATTGAATGAAGGGAACGAATGAACGAAGGGAATGAATGATTGATGGGAATGTAATAATGAAGGGAATGTATAAATGATTTGAGTGAATGAAGGGAATGAATGAACGAAGGGAATGAATGATTGAAGGGAATGTAAGAATGAAGCGAATGAGCGGATGAAGGAAACGAATGAATGAAGGGAATGAATGAATGAAGGGAATTAAGGGAATGAAGGGAATGAAGGGAATGAAGGGAATGAAGAGAATGAAGAGAATGAGGGGAATAAATGAATGAAAGGAATGTGCGAATGAATGGGAATGTATGAATGAAGGGAACGAATGAGTGAATGAAGGGAACGAATGCATGAAAGGAATGAATGAATGAAGGGAATGTATGAATGAAGGGAATGGATGAATGAAGGGAATGAAGAGAATGTGGGAATAAATGAATGAAAGGAATATACGAATGAATGGGAATGAATAAATGAAGGGAACGAATGAATGGAGGGAATTAGTGAATGAAGGGAATGAATGAATAAAGGGAACGAATGAACGAAGGGAATGAATGATTGAAGGGAATGTAAGAATGAAGTGAATGAACGGATGAAGGAAACGAATGAATGAAGGGAATGAAGGGAATGAAGGGAATGAAGAGAATGAGGGGAATAAATGAATGAAAGGAATGTGCGAATGAATGGGAATGTATGAATGAAGGGAACGAATGAATGAATGAAGGGAACAAATGCATGAAGGGAATGAATGAATGAAGGGAATGTATGAACGAAGGGAATGGATGAATGAATGGATTGAAGAGAATGAGGGAATAAATGAATGAAAGGAATATACGAATGAATGGGAATGAATGAATGAAGGGAATGAATGAATGGAGGGAACGAATGAATGGAGGGAATGAATTAATGAAGGGAATGAATGAATGAAGGGAATGGATGAATGAAGGGAATGAAGAGAATGAGGGAATAAATGAATGAAAGGAATATACGAATGAATGGGAATGAACGAATGAAGGGAACGAATGAATGGAGGGAATGAATGAATGAAGGGAACGAATGAATGAAGGGAATGAATGAATAAAGGTAATAAAGGGAATGAAGGGAATGAGGAGAATGAATGTATGACGGGAATGAATGATCGAATGGAATGAATGAATGAAAGGAACGAATGAATGAAGGGAATGAATGAATGAAGCGAATGAATGAATGGAGGGAATGAATGAATGAAGGGAACGAATGAATGAAGGGAACGAATGAACGAAGGGAATGAATGAACGAAGGGAATGAATGATTGAAGGGAATGTAATAATGAGGGGAATGTATAAATGATGGGAGTGAATGAAGGGAACGAATGAACGAAGGGAATGACTGATTGAAGGGAATGTAAGAATGAACGGAATGAACGGATGAAGGAAACGAATGCATGAAGGGAATGAATGAATGAAGGGAATGTATGAATGAAGGGAATGAATGAATGAAGGGAACGAATGAACGAAGGGAACGAATGAACGAAGGGAATGAATGATTGAAGGGAATGTAATAATGAGGGGAATGTATAAATGATGGGAGTGAATGAAGGGAACGAATGAACGAAGGGAATGAATGAATGAAGGGAATGTATGAACGAAGGGAATGGATGAATGAATGGAATGAAGAGAATGAGGGAATAAATGAATGAAAGGAATATACGAATGAATGGGAATGAATAAATGAAGGGAATGAATTGAATGAAAGGAATGAGGGGAATGAATGAATGATGGGTATGAGTGAATGAAGGAAATGAATGAATGAAGGGAACGAATGAACGAAGGGGATGAATGAACGAAGGGAATGAATGATTGAAGGGAAAGTAATAATGAAGGGAATGTATAAATGATTTGAGTGAATGAACGGAATGAATGAACGAAGGGAATGAATGATTAAAGGGAATGTAAGAATGAAGCGAATGAACGGATGAGGGGAAACGAATGAATGAAGGGAATGAAGGGAATGAAGGGAATGAAGAGAATGAGGGAATAAATGAATGAAAGGAATATACGAATGAATGGGAATGAATGAATGAAGGGAACGAATGAATGGAGGGAATGAATGAATGAAGGGAATGTATGAATGAAGGGAATGGATGGATGAAGCGAATGAACGGATGAAGGAAACGAATGAATGAAGGGAATGAATGAATGAAGGGAATGAAGGGAATGAAGGGAATGAAGAGAATGAGGGGAATAAATGAATGAAAGGAATGTGCGAATGAATGGGAATGTATGAACGAAGGGAACGAATGAAGGGAACGAATGCATGGAAGGAATGAATGAATGAAGGGAACAAATGCATGAAGGGAACGAATGAATGAATGAAGGGAACAAATGCATGAAGGGAATGAATGAATAAAGGGAATGTATGAACGAAGGGAATGGATGAATGAATGGAATGAAGAGAATGAGGGAAGAAATGAATGAAAGGAATATACGAATGAATGGGAATGAATGAATGAAGGGAATGAATGGATGGAGGGAACGAATGAATGGAGGGAATGAATTCATGAAGGGAACGAATGAATGAAGGGAATGAATGAATGAAGGGAATGAAGAGAATGAGGGGAATGAATGAATGAAAGGAATGTGCGAATGAATGGGAATGTATGAATGAAGGGAACGAATGAATGGAGGGAATGAATGAAGGCGACGAATGAATGAAGAGAATGAATGAATGAGGGGAATGAGTGAATGGAGGGAATGAATGAATGAAGGGAATGAATTAATGGAGGGAATGAATGAAGGGAACGAATGAATGAATAAAGGAAACGAACCCAAGAAGGGAATGAATGAATGAAGGGAATGAACTGAATGAAGGGAATGTGAGGAATGAATAGAATGACAGGAATGTACGAATGAATGGGAATGTATGTATGAAGGGAACGAATGAATGGAGGCAATGAATGAATGATGGGAACGCATACATGAAGGGAATGAATGAATGAAGGGAACGAATGAATGGAGGGAATGAATGAAGGGAACGAATGAATGGAGGGAATGAATGAAGGGAACGAATGAATGAAGAGAATGAATGAATGAGGGGAATGAATGAATGAAGGGAATGAAGAGAATGAGGGGAATGAATGAATGAAAGGAACATGCGAATGAATGGGAATGTATGAATAAAGGGAACGAATGAATGGAGGGAATGGATGAATGAATGAAGGAAATGTATGAATGAAGTGAGTGAATGAATGAAGGTTATATATGAATGAAGGGAATGAATAAATGAAGGGAATGAATTGAATGAAAGGAATGAGGGGAATGAATGAATGATGGGAATGAGTGAATGAAGGGAATGAATGAATGAAGGGAACGAATGAAGGAAGGGGATGAATGAACGAAGGGAATTAATGATTGAAGGGAATGTAATAATGAAGGGAATGTATAGATGATTTGAGTGGATGGAGGGAATGAATGAACGAAGGGAATGAATGATTGAAGGGAATGTAAGAATGAAGCGAATGAACGGATGAAGGAAACGAATCAATGAAGGGAATGAGTGAATGAAGGGAATGAAGGGAATGAAGAGAATGAAGAGAATGAGGGGAATAAATGAATGAAAGGTATGTGCTAATGAAGGGAATGAAGGAAAGGACGGGAATGAATGAATGAAGGAAATGAATGAATGAGGGGGATGAATGAATGAAGGGAATGAATGAATAAAGGGAATGAGGGGAGTGAATGAATGAAGGGAATGAGTGCATGAAAGGAATGAAAGGAATGAAAGGAATGAAGGAAATGAAGGGAACGAAAGGAATGAATGAGTGAGGGGACTGAATGTACGAAGGGAATGAATGAATGAAGGGAATGGCGAGAATGAGGGCAGAGAATGAATGACAGGAATGTACGAATGAATGGGAATGTATGAATGAAGGGAACGAATGAATGGAGGGAATGAATGAATGATGGGAACGCATACATGAAGGGATGAATGAATGGAGGGAATGAATGAAGGGAACGAATGAATGAAGAGAATGAATGAATGAGGGGAATGAATGAATGAAAGGAACATAAGAATGAATGGGAATGTACGAATGAAGGGAACGAATGAATGGAGGGAATGGATGAATGAATGAAGGGAATGTATGAATGAAGTGAGTGAATGAATGAAGGTTATATATGAATGAAGGGAATGAATAAATGAAGGGAATGAATTGAATGAAAGGAATGAGGGGAATGAATGAATGATGGGAATGAGTGAATGAAGGGAATGAATGAATGAAGGGAACGAACGAACGAAGGCGATGAATGAACGAAGGGAATGAATGATTGAAGGGAATGTAATAATGAAGGGAATGTATAGATGATTTGAGTGGATGAAGGGAATGAATGAACGAAGGGAATGAATGATTGAAGGGAATGTAAGAATGAAGCGAATGAATGGATGAAGGAAACGAATGAATGAAGGGAATGAATTCATGAAGGGAACGAATGAATGAAGGGAATGAATGAATGAAGGGAATGAAGAGAATGAGGGGAATGAATGAATGAAAGCAATATACGAATGAATGGGAATGAATGAATGAAGGGAACGAATGAATGGAGGGAATGAATGAAGGCGACGAATGAATGAAGAGAATGAATGAATGAGGGGAATGAGTGAATGGAGGGAATGAATGAATGAAGGGAATGAATTAATGGAGGGAATGAATGAAGGGAACGAATGAATGAATAAAGGAAACGAACCCAAGAAGGGAATGAATGAATGAAGGGAATGAACTGAATGAAGGGAATGTGAGGAATGAATAGAATGACAGGAATGTACGAATGAATGGGAATGTATGTATGAAGGGAACGAATGAATGGAGGCAATGAATGAATGATGGGAACGCATACATGAAGGGAATGAATGAATCAAGGGAACGAATGAATGGAGGGAATGAATGAAGGGAACGGATGAATGGAGGGAATGAATGAAGGGAACGAATGAATGAAGAGAATGAATGAATGAGGGGAATGAATGAATGAAGGGAATGAAGAGAATGAGGGGAATGAATGAATGAAAGGAACATGCGAATGAATGGGAATGTATGAATAAAGGGAACGAATGAATGGAGGGAATGGATGAATGAATGAAGGAAATGTATGAATGAAGGGAATGAATGAATGAAGGTAATGTATGAATGAAGGGAATGAATAAATGAAGGGAATGAATTAAATGAAAGGAATGAGGGGAATGAATGAATGATGGGAATGAGTGAAAGAAGGGAATGAATGAATGAAGGGAACGAATGAACGAAGGGGATGAATGAACGAAGGGAATGAATGATTGAAGGGAATGTAAGAATGAAGCGAATGAACGGATGAAGGAAACAAATGAATGAAGGGAATGAATGAATGAATTGAATGAAGGGAAGAAAGGGAATGAAGGGAATGAAGGGAATGAAGGGAATGAAGAGAATGAGGGGAATAAATGAATGAAAGGAATGTGCGAATGAATGGGAATGTATGCATGAAGGGAACGAATGAATGGAGGGAATGGATGAATGAATGAAGGGAATGTATGAATGAAGTGAGTGAATGAATGAAGGTTATATATGAATGAAGGGAATGAATAAATGAAGGGAATGAATTGAATGAAAGGAATGAGGGGAATGAATGAATGATGGGAATGAGTGAATCAAGGGAATGAATGAATGAAGGGAACGAATGAAGGAAGGGGATGAATGAACGAAGGGAATTAATGATTGAAGGGAATGTAATAATAAAGGGAATGTATAGATGATTTGAGTGGATGGAGGGAATGAATGAACGAAGGGAATGAATGATTGAAGGGAATGTAAGAATGAAGCGAATGAACGGATGAAGGAAACGAATGAATGAAGGGAATGAGTGAATGAAGGGAATGAAGGGAATGAAGAGAATGAAGAGAATGAGGGGAATAAATGAATGAAAGGTATGTGCGAATGAAGGGAATGAAGGAAAAGACGGGAATGAATGAATGAATGAGGGGGATGAATGAATGAAGGGAATGAATGAATAAAGGGAATGAGGGGAGTGAATGAATGAAGGGAATGAGTGCATGAAAGGAATGAAAGGAATGAAAGGAATGAAGGGAATGAAGGGAACGAAAGGAATGAATGAGTGAGGGGACTGAATGTACGAAGGGAATGAATGAATGAAGGGAATGGCGAGAATGAGGTCAGAGAATGAATGACAGGAATGTACGAATGAATGGGAATGTATGAATGAAGGGAACGAATGAATGGAGGGAATGAATGAATGATGGGAACGCATACATGAAGGGATGAATGAATGGAGGGAATGAGTGAAGGGAACGAATGAATGAAGAGAATGAATGAATGAGGGGAATGAATGAATGAAAGGAACATAAGAATGAGTGGGAATGTACGAATGAAGGGAACGAATGAATGGAGGGAATGGATGAATGAATGAAGGGAATGTATGAATGAAGTGAGTGAATGAATGAAGGTTATATATGAATGAAGGGAATGAATAAATGAAGGGAATGAATTGAATGAAAGGAATGAGGGGAATGAATGAATGATGGGAATGAGTGAATGAAGGGAATGAATGAATGAAGGGAACGAACGAACGAAGGGGATGAATGAACGAAGGGAATGAATGATTGAAGGGAATGTAATAATGAAGGGAATGTATAGATGATTTGAGTGGATGAAGGGAATGAATGAACGAAGGGAATGAATGATTGAAGGGAATGTAAGAATGAAGCGAATGAACGGATGAAGGAGACGAATGAATGAAGGGAATGAATGAATGAAGCGAATTAATGAATGGAGGAAATGAATGAATGAAGGGAATGAATGAATGAAGGGAACGAATGAATGAAGGGGATGAATGAACGAAGGGAATGAAGAGAATGAGGGGAATAAATGAACGAAAGGAATGTGCGAATGAATGGGAATGTATGAATGAAGGGAACGAATGAATGAATGAAGGGAGCGAATGCATGAAAGGAATGAATGAATGAAGGGAATGTATGAATGAAGGGAATGAAGAGAATGAGGGAATAAATGAATGAAAGGAATATACGAATGAATGGGAATGAATGAATGAAGGGAACGAATGAATGGAGGGAATGAATGAATGAAGGGAATGTAAGAATGAAGGGAATGGATGGATGAAGCGAATGAAGAGAATGTGGGAATAAATGAATGAAAGGAATATACGAATGAATGGGAATGAATGAATGAAGGGAACGAATGAATGGAGGGAATGAGTGAATGAAGGGAATGAATGAATAAAGGGAACGAATGAACGAAGGGAATGAATGATTGAAGGGAATGTAAGAATGAAGCGAATGAACGGATGAGGGGAAACGAATGAATGAAGGGAATGAAGGGAATGAAGGGAATGAAGAGAATGAGGGAATAAATGAATGAAAGGAATATACGAATGAATGGGAATGAATGAATGAAGGGAACGAATGAATGGAGGGAATGAATGAATGAAGGGAATGTATGAATGAAGGGAATGGATGGATGAAGCGAATGAACGGATGAAGGAAACGAATGAATAAAGGGAATGAATGAATGATGGGAATGAAGGGAATGAAGGGAATGAAGAGAATGAGGGGGATAAATGAATGAAAGGAATGTACGAATGAATGGGAATGTATGAATGAAGGGAACGAATGAATGAATGAAGGGAACAAATGCATGAAGGGAATGAATGATTGAAGGGAAAGTAATAATGAAGGGAATGTATAAATGATTTGAGTGAATGAAGGGAATGAACGAACGAAGGGAATGAATGATTGAAGGGAATGTAAGAATGAAGCGAATGAACGAATGAAGGAAACGAATGAATGAAGGGAATGAAGGGAATAAAGGGAATGAAGAGAATGAGGGGAATAAATGAATGAAAGGAATGTGCGAATGAATGGGAATGTATGAATGAAGGGAACGAATGAATGAATGAAGGGAACGAATGCATGAAAGGAGAGAATGAATGAAGGGAGTGTATGAATGAAGGGAATGAAGGGAATGAGGGAATAAATGAATGAAAGGAATATACGAATGAATGGGAATGAATGAATGAAGGGAACGAATGAATGGAGGGAATGAATGAATGAAGGGAATGTATGAATGAAGGGAATGTATGAATGAAGGGAATGGATGGATGAAGCGAATGAAAAGAATGTGGGAATAAATGAATGAAAGGAATATACGAATGAATGGAGGGAATGAATGAATGAAGGGAATGTATGAATGAAGGGAATGGATGGATGAAGCGAATGAACGGATGAAGGAAACGAATGAATGAAGGGAATGAATGAATGAAGGGAATGAAGGGAATGAAGAGAATGAGGGGAATAAAGGAATGAAAGGAA
Organism: Megachile leachella; assembly: GCA_963576845.1. Taxonomy (NCBI): domain Eukaryota; kingdom Metazoa; phylum Arthropoda; class Insecta; order Hymenoptera; family Megachilidae; genus Megachile; species Megachile leachella. Next base: position 26,151,317 of record OY756250.1, on the reverse strand, counting down.
TGTGCGAAAGAATGGGAATGTATGAATGAAGGGAACGAATGAATGAATGAAGGGAACGAATGCATGAAAGGAATGAGTGAATGAAGGGAATGTATGAATGAAGGGAATGAAGAGAATGAGGGAATAAATGAATGAAAGGAATATACGAATGAATGGGAATGAATGAATGAAGGGAACGAATGAATGGAGGGAATGAATGAATGAAGGGAATGTATGAATGAAGGGAATGGATGGATGAAGCGAATGAACGGATGAAGGAAACGAATGAATAAAGGGAATGAATGAATGATGGGAATGAAGGGAATGAAGGGAATGAAGAGAATGAGGGGGATAAATGAATGAAAGGAATGTACGAATGAATGGGAATGTATGAATGAAGGGAACGAATGAATGAATGAAGGGAACAAATGCATGAAGGGAATGAATGAATGAAGGGAATGTATGAACGAAGGGAATGGATGAATGAATGGATTGAAGAGAATGAGGGAATAAATGAATGAAAGGAATATACGAATGGATGGGAATGAATGAATGAAGGGAATGAATGAATGGAGGGAACGAATGAATGGAGGGAATGAATTAATGAAGGGAATGAAGGGAATAAAGGGAATGAAGAGAATGAGGGGAATAAATGAATGAAAGGAATGTGCGAATGAATGGGAATGTATGAATGAAGGGAACGAATGAATGAATGAAGGGAACGAATGCATGAAAGGAATGAATGAATGAAGGGAGTGTATGAATGAAGGGAATGAAGGGAATGAGGGAATAAATGAATGAAAGGAATATACGAATGAATGGGAATGAATGAATGAAGGGAACGAATGAATGGAGGGAATGAATGAATGATGGGAACGCATACATGAAGGGAATGAATGAATGAAGGGAACGAATGAATGGAGGGAATGAATGAAGGGAACGAATGAATGGAGGGAATGAATGAAGGGAACGAATGAATGAAGAGAATGAATGAATGAGGGGAATGAATGAATGAAGGGAATGAAGAGAATGAGGGGAATGAATGAATGAAAGGAACATGCGAATGAATGGGAATGTATGAATAAAGGGAACGAATGAATGGAGGGAATGGATGAATGAATGAAGGAAATGTATGAATGAAGAGAGTGAATGAATGAAGGTTATATATGAATGAAGGTTATATATGAATGAAGGGAATGAATAAATGAAGGGAATGAATTGAATGAAAGGAATGAGGGGAATGAATGAATGATGGGAATGAGTGAATGAAGGGAATGAATGAATGAAGGGAACGAATGAAGGAAGGGGATGAATGAACGAAGGGAATTAATGATTGAAGGGAATGTAATAATGAAGGGAATGTATAGATGATTTGAGTGGATGGAGGGAATGAATGAACGAAGGGAATGAATGATTGAAGGGAATGTAAGAATGAAGCGAATGAACGGATGAAGGAAACGAATCAATGAAGGGAATGAGTGAATGAAGGGAATGAAGGGAATGAAGAGAATGAAGAGAATGAGGGGAATAAATGAATGAAAGGTATGTGCTAATGAAGGGAATGAAGGAAAAGACGGGAATGAATGAATGAAGGAAATGAATGAATGAGGGGGATGAATGAATGAAGGGAATGAATGAATAAAGGGAATGAGGGGAGTGAATGAATGAAGGGAATGAGTGCATGAAAGGAATGAAAGGAATGAAAGGAATGAAGGAAATGAAGGGAACGAAAGGAATGAATGAGTGAGGGGACTGAATGTACGAAGGGAATGAATGAATGAAGGGAATGGCGAGAATGAGGGCAGAGAATGAATGACAGGAATGTACGAATGAATGGGAATGTATGAATGAAGGGAACGAATGAATGGAGGGAATGAATGAATGATGGGAACGCATACATGAAGGGATGAATGAATGGAGGGAATGAATGAAGGGAACGAATGAATGAAGAGAATGAATGAATGAGGGGAATGAATGAATGAAAGGAACATAAGAATGAATGGGAATGTACGAATGAAGGGAACGAATGAATGGAGGGAATGGATGAATGAATGAAGGGAATGTATGAATGAAGTGAGTGAATGAATGAAGGTTATATATGAATGAAGGGAATGAATAAATGAAGGGAATGAATTGAATGAAAGGAATGAGGGGAATGAATGAATGATGGGAATGAGTGAATGAAGGGAATGAATGAATGAAGGGAACGAACGAACGAAGGCGATGAATGAACGAAGGGAATGAATGATTGAAGGGAATGTAATAATGAAGGGAATGTATAGATGATTTGAGTGGATGAAGGGAATGAATGAACGAAGGGAATGAATGATTGAAGGGAATGTAAGAATGAAGCGAATGAATGGATGAAGGAAACGAATGAATGAAGGGAATGAATTCATGAAGGGAACGAATGAATGAAGGGAATGAATGAATGAAGGGAATGAAGAGAATGAGGGGAATGAATGAATGAAAGCAATATACGAATGAATGGGAATGAATGAATGAAGGGAACGAATGAATGGAGGGAATGAATGAAGGCGACGAATGAATGAAGAGAATGAATGAATGAGGGGAATGAGTGAATGGAGGGAATGAATGAATGAAGGGAATGAATTAATGGAGGGAATGAATGAAGGGAACGAATGAATGAATAAAGGAAACGAACCCAAGAAGGGAATGAATGAATGAAGGGAATGAACTGAATGAAGGGAATGTGAGGAATGAATAGAATGACAGGAATGTACGAATGAATGGGAATGTATGTATGAAGGGAACGAATGAATGGAGGCAATGAATGAATGATGGGAACGCATACATGAAGGGAATGAATGAATGAAGGGAACGAATGAATGGAGGGAATGAATGAAGGGAACGGATGAATGGAGGGAATGAATGAAGGGAACGAATGAATGAAGAGAATGAATGAATGAGGGGAATGAATGAATGAAGGGAATGAAGAGAATGAGGGGAATGAATGAATGAAAGGAACATGCGAATGAATGGGAATGTATGAATAAAGGGAACGAATGAATGGAGGGAATGGATGAATGAATGAAGGAAATGTATGAATGAAGGGAATGAATGAATGAAGGTAATGTATGAATGAAGGGAATGAATAAATGAAGGGAATGAATTAAATGAAAGGAATGAGGGGAATGAATGAATGATGGGAATGAGTGAAAGAAGGGAATGAATGAATGAAGGGAACGAATGAACGAAGGGGATGAATGAACGAAGGGAATGAATGATTGAAGGGAATGTAAGAATGAAGCGAATGAACGGATGAAGGAAACAAATGAATGAAGGGAATGAATGAATGAATTGAATGAAGGGAAGAAAGGGAATGAAGGGAATGAAGGGAATGAAGGGAATGAAGAGAATGAGGGGAATAAATGAATGAAAGGAATGTGCGAATGAATGGGAATGTATGCATGAAGGGAACGAATGAATGGAGGGAATGGATGAATGAATGAAGGGAATGTATGAATGAAGTGAGTGAATGAATGAAGGTTATATATGAATGAAGGGAATGAATAAATGAAGGGAATGAATTGAATGAAAGGAATGAGGGGAATGAATGAATGATGGGAATGAGTGAATGAAGGGAATGAATGAATGAAGGGAACGAACGAACGAAGGGGATGAATGAACGAAGGGAATGAATGATTGAAGGGAATGTAATAATGAAGGGAATGTATAGATGATTTGAGTGGATGAAGGGAATGAATGAACGAAGGGAATGAATGATTGAAGGGAATGTAAGAATGAAGCGAATGAACGGATGAAGGAGACGAATGAATGAAGGGAATGAATGAATGAAGCGAATTAATGAATGGAGGAAATGAATGAATGAAGGGAATGAATGAATGAAGGGAACGAATGAATGAAGGGGATGAATGAACGAAGGGAATGAAGAGAATGAGGGGAATAAATGAATGAAAGGAATGTGCGAATGAATGGGAATGTATGAATGAAGGGAACGAATGAATGAATGAAGGGAGCGAATGCATGAAAGGAATGAATGAATGAAGGGAATGTATGAATGAAGGGAATGAAGAGAATGAGGGAATAAATGAATGAAAGGAATATACGAATGAATGGGAATGAATGAATGAAGGGAACGAATGAATGGAGGGAATGAATGAATGAAGGGAATGTAAGAATGAAGGGAATGGATGGATGAAGCGAATGAAGAGAATGTGGGAATAAATGAATGAAAGGAATATACGAATGAATGGGAATGAATGAATGAAGGGAACGAATGAATGGAGGGAATGAATGAATGAAGGGAATGTATGAATGAAGGGAATGGATGGATGAAGCGAATGAACGGATGAAGGAAACGAATGAATAAAGGGAATGAATGAATGATGGGAATGAAGGGAATGAAGGGAATGAAGAGAATGAGGGGGATAAATGAATGAAAGGAATGTACGAATGAATGGGAATGTATGAATGAAGGGAACGAATGAATGAATGAAGGGAACAAATGCATGAAGGGAATGAATGAATGAAGGGAATGTATGAACGAAGGGAATGGATGAATGAATGGATTGAAGAGAATGAGGGAATAAATGAATGAAAGGAATATACGAATGAATGGGAATGAATGAATGAAGGGAATGAATGAATGGAGGGAACGAATGAATGGAGGGAATGAATTAATGAAGGGAATGAAGGGAATAAAGGGAATGAAGAGAATGAGGGGAATAAATGAATGAAAGGAATGTGCGAATGAATGGGAATGTATGAATGAAGGGAACGAATGAATGAATGAAGGGAACGAATGCATGAAAGGAATGAATGAATGAAGGGAGTGTATGAATGAAGGGAATGAAGGGAATGAGGGAATAAATGAATGAAAGGAATATACGAATGAATGGGAATGAATGAATGAAGGGAACGAATGAATGGAGGGAATGAATGAATGAAGGGAATGTATGAATGAAGGGAATGTATGAATGAAGGGAATGGTTGGATGAAGCGAATGAAAAGAATGTGGGAATAAATGAATGAAAGGAATATACGAATGAATGGGAATGAATGAATGAAGGGAACGAATGAATGGAGGGAATGAGTGAATGAAGGGAATGAATGAATAAAGGGAACGAATGAACTAAGGGAATGAATGATTGAAGGGAATGTAAGAATGAAGCGAATGAACGAATGAAGGAAACGAATGAATGAAGGGAATGAAGGGAATAAAGGGAATGAAGAGAATGAGGGGAATAAATGAATGAAAGGAATGTGCGAATGAATGGGAATGTATGAATGAAGGGAACGAATGAATGAATGAAGGGAACGAATGCATGAAAGGAGAGAATGAATGAAGGGAGTGTATGAATGAAGGGAATGAAGGGAATGAGGGAATAAATGAATGAAAGGAATATACGAATGAATGGGAATGAATGAATGAAGGGTGTTAAGCCGTGAGCAAAATAGTTTATATTGTATATTGAAAGATACTTTCACGAATGCTCACTTCACACGCAGACTTAACGGCAAGTGAATATTTGAATTAATGGATAGTGAAGAAGAAGTAAATTGTCCATGTAATATTTAGTATATATTTAATAACAAAAAATTTTAAGTATAAACTTACTAATCAAACGAAACGTAAATTATAATTTAAATGCGAGTTGTATGTTAGATTTGTGATACTCGATGTTTAAATGATTTCTGATCTTTCAACGCTTTTCCACAATCCAAGAAAGCTCGGAGTGGGCGGTCACACTTCCTTGAACTTGGAAGGGATGGCAAAAATGATTTTCCTATTGGATGATACTGATGTGGTAGAAATGGTAAAAAATGACGTCAAGACTTTTCGGTTTTTCCCAAACTGACCGTAGCGAGTAATAAAACTAAGGAGTACCTCGACATGAATAGAAAATTCAAACAAAAGACTCTACAACTACGGCTAAGGGTTCTGACCCCAGATGTGCTGGCAATAAATCAAGAAAAAACTCTTAAGTATGTAATGACTCCTTGGGTCCTATTTCTGCTACGACTCCAGAGCTATTGAAATTGACTAAACGTTTTCTGCAGAACCTAAAATTTACAACTCTTGTACCTAAAACTTGACTTGAGGTCTAATCCTCTCTAACACGTGTTTTAAACTTGCAATATACAATAATTGTTACGCAGTAACACGCCGCCCGCCTTGAACGAATGCGTTCAATTAAATTTGATTAAACTGGAGTTCCATAAATTCGACACAACTTAAAACTATTCATACAATATGTTTACTTTGAATATAACATGAGATGAAGACAAAAGAAGAAACAATAAAAAACGCTAAGATAATTGATTTATCTGCTACAATTATTGAATGAACTTTAAGTATATATCTTATAACTTGTTACTTTACTAGCGGAGGAAGCTTCTAATTTTACTCCTATCACTAACTTATTAACTAATTCTGCTGATTATGCTTATAATCGAATACATTGTTTGATCTTATACTATAACACTTTGTATGTCACCAACGCATTGTCTGTTGGTATATCAATAGGTAGTGGCGCAAGTTTGTTTACACAACGCTTATACACCCCGCACGGTGTCTTTACCGTTGCTACACGTATTACACTATCTTGCCCAGGATGAACCGCAATAATGCGACCAATGCTCCAATGCATCGGTGGAAGATTGTCCTCTTTGATCGTGACCAGTTTCCCAACTGTGATTTCTGCGCCATTTCCTTGATGCCATTTGCTTCGAGTGCGTAACTCATTTAAATATTCTTTATGCCATCGTTGCCAAAGTGTTGCTTTACTTTGTGTATGTGCTGCCACATTGACAGCCTATTTGTTGTTACATTCCGGAGGTCGGTTTCCGGTATGTTTGTAAGAACTCTTCCAATTAAAAAATGTGCGGGAGTCAAGGCTGTGAGGTCATTTGGATCGCAGGAGAGTGGGGTTAAAGGTCTGGAGTTTAAAATTGATTCAATCTCAATTACAAAGGTATTAAATTGTTCGTATGTGAACATAGTGTCACCAACAGTGCGATATAAATGTTGTTTAAAAGACTTAACCGCTGCCTCCCATAGCCCTCCAAAATGCGGCGATCGAGGAGGAATGAAATGCCAATTAATTTCCTCATTTAATAAACTATTCTTTAGTATGGATTGATTCTCTTCTGACAAAAAAAATGCTCTAATCTTTAAAATTTCATTTTTTACCCCAACAAAATTCGTAGCATTATCTGAATATATGTGAGAGGGTTTTCCTCTCCGAGCACAAAAACGCCTGACAGCTTCTAAACACGTTTCAGTCGTAAGATCTGTCACGAGCTCCATATGTACAGCTTTAGTTGCAAAACAAACAAATACTGATACGTAACATTTTAATTTTCCCTTGTTTCGAAATTTCTTTTCTTTTAGAAAAAACGGACCACAATAATCAATTCCAACACACTCAAACGGGCGTGATTGAATAATTCGATTTTTGGGCAAATCACCCATTACATATGTTGGTAGCTTGGGATTTGTTTTATAACAACGCACACATTTCCGAACAATGTGTCGAGTACTATTCTTTCCATCAATTGGCCAATAATTATTTCTAACTGCGTTTAACGTACCTTGTACACCTGCGTGCCAATTTTTTATGTGTTGATTTAAGATTATTAACTTTGTAATATGACTGTTTCGCGGTAGCAAAATTGGATATTTACGAGAATAGGTAATTGTTGCATGTGTCAATCTTCCTCCTACACGTATGATACCATCCTTATCTAAACACGGATTTAAACATCGAATTTCACTTTTTGAATGTACTTCCTTTCCCTGCTTTAATAATTCAATATCACGCGAAAAATGATTTTGCTGTTCAATTTTAAGAATTTGACGATGTGCATTTTGTATCTCTTCTACTGAAAACCCACCCTTTATTTTATTATCTATTTTCCTATTCTTAATAGCTCTTTGACAAAATGCTACAAATCGATTTAATTTGTCAATAGACGAGAACCGTTCGAACGTATCATTAGTTTCTACCTGATCGTTTTGGGTTTTCTTAACAGGTGCTTTGTCCTGACCTACTTGACCTGAACCTTTGGTAGCCATAAGGGCTGTTGTGAATCGTTGCTCAGGAATTTCTATAGGTGATAATTCTTTAATGCTCCATCTACTTTCATCTTGTGACAGCCATGAAGGCCCATACAACCAATGATCATTTTGAAGAAACTCATAAGGAGTTTGACCACGAGAAATGTAATCTGCGGGATTTTCGTCTGTATCTACATGATACCAATCGTCGATATTACTACCTGCTTGAATATCTGCTACCCGATTAGCAACAAATGTTTTTAATGTATGCGGCGCTGATTTTATCCAATGAAGTGTAATTGTTGAATCTGACCATAAGTTAATTTTATGAATATTGATTTGCAACGCTTCAGAAACAGTTTTTACTAATTTTGTCAAAAGCTGCGCTGCGCATAATTCTAGCCGAGGGACTGTTATTGTTTTTAGTGGAGCGACTCGAGATTTTGCACATATTAATTGTACTGAACACTTTTTAATTTTATTAACGCACCGCAAATATACACATGCACCATATGCTTGCTCACTGGCGTCACAGAAACCATGTAATTGGTATTCAATGGCGTCAGCTAATGTGATTTGTCGTTTTACTTTGAATTTATTTAGAACTGGTAATTCATTTTTAAACGTTGTCCATTTTGTATGCAATATTTGTGGTACCGACTCATCCCAGTTTAGATTAGCCTTCCACAATTCTTGCATCATGATTTTTGCTACAATAATAACTGGCCCTATTAATCCCAACGGGTCAAATAATTGAGCAATTTGCGATAAGATGGTGCGTTTCGTAAGGCGTTCATTATTATTAAACGGTTTAATAACATATAGTATGATATCCTCAATTGAATCCCAATATACTCCTAACAATTTTTTAGTTTCATTATTTAAACAAACATTTTGATTTTGATCTTTATTTTTTGATTCTAAAACTAATTCATGCTTATTCGAGGCCCATTTATGAAATTCAAATCCACCGCATTTTAATAAACTAATTAACTGCTCTTTTAATTGTAATGCCTTTTCAATAGAATCTGTCCCAGTAAGCAGATCATCGACATAACAATCATTTTTTAAACTATGATATGCTAATGGGAATTTTTTACCTTCGTCTTCTGCTAATCTTTGCAATGTTCTAGTCGCTAAAAATGGCGCCGATGCCGTGCCCTGAGTTACTGTTGTTAATTTATATACACGAAGAACATCATGTTCATTGTCTCTCCATAAAATTTTTTGATACACTGCATCATAATTATTAACATTAACCTGACGATACATTTTTTGTAAATCAGCCGTAAGTACAACATTGTGCAATCTAAATTTCATTATAGTAAATATTAATTCCCTTTGAACCGTGGGACCAACCCTTAATGTGTCATTAAGTGAAACGTTCGTTGTGCTTTTGGCAGATGCATCAAATACGACCCTAACTTTAGTTGATAAACTTGCTTCCCTGACCACAGCATGATGAGGTATATAATAACCTTCACCGCTAACGTTGCAATTTGTAATTTCTTTCATGTGCCCAAGCTCATGATATTCCCGTAAAAACTTTGAATAATCATTTTTCAAAACTTTATCTTTTGCTAATTTTCGTTCTAATGAATAAAATCTACGAAGGGCCATGTTATACGAATTTCCTAACGTATCTTTCCTCTCATTAAATGGCAAACGTACTATATATCGCCCATCCGAACCACGAATTGTCGACTCACTATATAATTTTTCACACGCTAATTCATCAATTGATAGATGTTTTTTATTTGGTATTTCTTCAACCTCCCAAAATCTCATTAATTGTTTATCTAATGAAGTAATTACATGACATGACTTAATTGTTGCGATATTTTCAGATTTGCCTACCTCGCCAGCGACAATCCAGCCGAACAAGGTTTTTTGTAGCACCGCATCCGTGTTATTAGATAATTTGATTTGACCATTGCTAAGTAGCTTGTAAAACAGTGTGGTTCCGATTAACGCGTCAATTTCTGCTGGTTTATTGAATTCCGGGTCTGCTAATTGTATATTATGAGGGATTGTAAGAGCCTCCTTATTTACCTGCCGCGACGGAAGTATTCCTGTAATTGTAGGAAGCGCTACAAATTCTACCTGCGACTTAAAATTATTTATCCGTGACTTTATTGTCGTCTTTACTTTATATTCTGCCCGTGTGGTTAATTGACCGAGTCCTGCGAACGGCAAATTAATTTTTTGTTTATTTAATTTAAGACTATCTGCTAATTTTTCTGAAATGAAATTACATTGTGAACACCCATCTAATAATACACGACATTCACGTGCCCTATTATCCTGATCTAAAATGTGAACTCGTGCTGTCCCTAACAAAACTTCTGAGTCATATGTAATCGCGTAACTCTTTTTTACCGATTCCGTAGAAATAGATGAAGTTGATTGTTGATTACTAGGCGATTGTTGCTCTACATTATTACGCTGTGTATTACTAACTTCAAAATGTAATAAAGTATTATGTCGTCGACTACATTTTTTACAACCAGGTGCAAGACATTTACTTGTAATATGATTATTTCGCAGACAATTTATACATAATCTTTTGTTTCTGGCCGCGTTACTTCGTTCACGCGGACTTAATTGCATAAACTCTTGGCATGCATAGATACCATGATCTCCCTGACAAAAGACACACTCATACCGCGGTTGTGCACTAACATATGCCTGCCCGCGAGCTCCTAATGGTTTTCCTATTCGATTTATGATTCGATTGTTACCTATCGGATTGTTATATTTAGGTTTTGTGCTGATACATTCTTCGATATCATCGCCTCGTTCTTGTTTATTTAAAAACGCAATTAATTCTGTAAATTTTGGCATCTGATTGTTTTCAAGAGTACGCTCCCACGTTCGCCGCGTTGCTTTATCGAGTTTCTGAATAATGATATACACTAAAATTGCATCCCAACTATCTACCGGTACCTGAAGGGCCTTCAATGCATTAACATGCATCAACGCTTTTTCTTTTAACGTTCGCAAACTAATCGGTGAATCTTTATTTATTTCTGTTAATTCTAATAGCATTTTGATGTGTGTTTGTATGATTTGACGTGGTTTATCACATCGTTGTTTCAACATTTCCCAAGCTACCAAATAGTTTTCTTCGGACGCATTTAATGGATCGATTATTGTAGCTACACTACCACGAAGTGAGTTTTTCAATAAATAAAATTTCTGTACCGCGGGAATCTGAGTGTCATTATGAACAAGCGACTGAAATGTGTCATGAAAACTATGCCATTCAATAGGATTACCATCAAATGGACGAATTTCGATCTTAGGTAATAACGTATTTTGTTGGACAATAACTTTTGAATTATTCGCGGTCGCGATCGGCTGAGAGCTGGTAGACGCTGATGTACTACTATTAGGATCTAGTTCTCGAAGTCGTTGGCTTATTAAATCTGAACATTCAAAATAAAGCTCATCAAACTGTTCTCGCTCAATTTCCTGATCTGCTTCTAAATGAACTTCTTCGGCAAGCTCTTCAATTTCGAATTGTATATTGGTAAATGCTTGATGATACTCTTCTAATTTTTGCTTACGCGTTTCTAATGCATCGCTACTGATCAACGCATGTTCGTGAATATGTTTAATTAAACGTGATATATTTGCCTTATTAACTCCGCGAGCTTTGATTAATGATTTCATTTTTAGTGTAGCCATTGCAAATTAAATTAACAAAACTTTGTAATTGAGATCAAATCAATGGATATATCAAGGAAGCTTAAAATAAGGAATTGGAAGATTCTTTGACTCACGTATGACCTCGTAGATGTTTTTTGATGAAATGATTCTGGAACAGTTGTAATCCAAACGGGATTACAGCACTGCTAGACCCTCGATGATTCACAGAAGGATGATTGATGATTGATTTCTTTGCGTGGATGTTGTCCAAATGGGATGTTATCCACCGCAATGTTGTCCAAACAAGATGTCTCCAAACGGGATGACTCCAACTAGGATGATTAGACCGGGATGACTCCAAACGGGATGTCTTCAAGCAATCTGATTCCAACTGGGATGCCTCCAAACGGGATGACTCCAACTGGGATGTTGAATGACTGGCACGTCCAATGATTCCGCTCAATGGGATGATTTGCTTTTGATTCGAAGTTTGATGTTACACTTACACAGTTCACTATCCGGCTCGAAGGACCATATGTTAAGCCGTGAGCAAAATAGTTTATATTGTATATTGAAAGATACTTTCACGAATGCTCACTTCACACGCAGACTTAACGGCAAGTGAATATTTGAATTAATGGATAGTGAAGAAGAAGTAAATTGTCCATGTAATATTTAGTATATATTTAATAACAAAAAATTTTAAGTATAAACTTACTAATCAAACGAAACGTAAATTATAATTTAAATGCGAGTTGTATGTTAGATTTGTGATACTCGATGTTTAAATGATTTCTGATCTTTCAACGCTTTTCCACAATCCAAGAAAGCTCGGAGTGGGCGGTCACACTTCCTTGAACTTGGAAGGGATGGCAAAAATGATTTTCCTATTGGATGATACTGATGTGGTAGAAATGGTAAAAAATGACGTCAAGACTTTTCGGTTTTTCCCAAACTGACCGTAGCGAGTAATAAAACTAAGGAGTACCTCGACATGAATAGAAAATTCAAACAAAAGACTCTACAACTACGGCTAAGGGTTCTGACCCCAGATGTGCTGGCAATAAATCAAGAAAAAACTCTTAAGTATGTAATGACTCCTTGGGTCCTATTTCTGCTACGACTCCAGAGCTATTGAAATTGACTAAACGTTTTCTGCAGAACCTAAAATTTACAACTCTTGTACCTAAAACTTGACTTGAGGTCTAATCCTCTCTAACACGTGTTTTAAACTTGCAATATACAATAATTGTTACGCAGTAACAAAGGGAACGAATGAATGGAGGGAATGAATGAATGAAGGGAATGTATGAATGAAGGGAATGTATGAATGAAGGGAATGGATGGATGAAGCGAATGAAAAGAATGTGGGAATAAATGAATGAAAGGAATATACGAATGAATGGAGGGAATGAATGAATGAAGGGAATGTATGAATGAAGGGAATGGATGGATGAAGCGAATGAACGGATGAAGGAAACGAATGAATGAAGGGAATGAATGAATGAAGGGAATGAAGGGAATGAAGAGAATGAGGGGAATAAAGGAATGAAAGGAATGTGCGAAAGAATGGGAATGTATGAATGAAGGGAACGAATGAATGAATGAAGGGAACGAATGCATGAAAGGAATGAGTGAATGAAGGGAATGTATGAATGAAGGGAATGAAGAGAATGAGGGAATAAATGAATGAAAGGAATATACGAATGAATGGGAATGAATGAATGGAGGGAATGAATAAATGAAGGGAATGAATTGAATGAAAGGAATGAGGGGAATGAATGAATGATGGGAACGAGTGAATGAAGGGAATGAATGAATGAAGGAAATGTAATAATGAAGGGAATGTATAAACGATTTGTGTGAATGAAGGGAATGAATGAACGAAGGGAATGAATGATTGAAGGGAATGTAAGAATGAAGCGAATGAACGGATGAAGGAAACGAATGAATGATGGGAATGAATGAATGAAGGTAATGTATGAATGAAGGGAATGTAAGAATGAAGCGAATGAACGGATGAAGGAGACGAATGAATGAAGGGAATGAATGAATGAAGCGAATTAATGAATGGAGGAAATGAATGAATGAAGGGAATGAATGAATGAAGGGAACGAATGAATGAAGGGGATGAATGAACGAAGGGAATGAAGAGAATGAGGGGAATAAATGAATGAAAGGAATGTGCGAATGAATGGGAATGTATGAATGAAGGGAACGAATGAATGAATGAAGGGAACGAATGCATGAAAGGAATGAATGAATGAAGGGAATGGATGGATGAAGCGAATGAAGAGAATGTGGGAATAAATGAATGAAAGGAATATACGAATGAATGGGAATGAATGAATGAAGGGAACGAATGAATGAATGAAGGGAACGAATGCATGAAAGGAATGAATGAATGAAGGGAATGTATGAATGAAGGGAATGGATGAATGAAGGGAATGAAGAGAATGAGGGAATAAATGAATGAAAGGAATATACGAATGAATGGGAATGAATAAATGAAGGGAATGAATTGAATGAAAGGAATGAGGGGAATGAATGAATGATGGGTATGAGTAAATGAAGGGAATGAATGAATGAAGGGAACGAATGAACGAAGGGGATGAATGAACGAAGGGAATGAATGATTGAAGGGAAAGTAATAATGAAGGGAATGTATAAATGATTTGAGTGAATGAAGGGAATGAATGAACGAAGGGAATGAATGATTAAAGGGAATGTAAGAATGAAGCGAATGAACGAATGAAGGAAACGAATGAATGAAGGGAATGAATGAATGAAGCGAATTAATGAATGGAGGAAATGAATGAATGAAGGGAATGAATGAATGAAGGGAACGAATGAATGAAGGGGATGAATGAACGAAGGGAATGAAGAGAATGAGGGGAATAAATGAATGAAAGGAATGTGCGAATGAATGGGAATGTATGAATGAAGGGAACGAATGAATGAATGAAGGGAACGAATGCATGAAAGGAATGAATGAATGAAGGGAATGGATGGATGAAGCGAATGAAGAGAATGTGGGAATAAATGAATGAAAGGAATATACGAATGAATGGGAATGAATGAATGAAGGGAACGAATGAATGAATGAAGGGAACGAATGCATGAAAGGAATGAATGAATGAAGGGAATGTATGAATGAAGGGAATGGATGAATGAAGGGAATGAAGAGAATGAGGGAATAAATGAATGAAAGGAATATACGAATGAATGGGAATGAATAAATGAAGGGAATGAATTGAATGAAAGGAATGAGGGGAATGAATGAATGATGGGTATGAGTAAATGAAGGGAATGAATGAATGAAGGGAACGAATGAACGAAGGGGATGAATGAACGAAGGGAATGAATGATTGAAGGGAAAGTAATAATGAAGGGAATGTATAAATGATTTGAGTGAATGAAGGGAATGAATGAACGAAGGGAATGAATGATTAAAGGGAATGTAAGAATGAAGCGAATGAACGAATGAAGGAAACGAATGAATGAAGGGAATGAAGGGAATAAAGGGAATGAAGAGAATGAGGGGAATAAATGAATGAAAGGAATGTGCGAATGAATGGGAATGTATGAATGAAGGGAACGAATGAATGAATGAAGGGAACGAATGCATGAAAGGAATGAATGAATGAAGGGAGTGTATGAATGAAGGGAATGAAGGGAATGAGGGAATAAATGAATGAAAGGAATATACGAATGAATGGGAATGAATGAATGAAGGGAACGAATGAATGGAGGGAATGAATGAATGAAGGGAATGTATGAATGAAGGGAATGTATGAATGAAGGGAATGGTTGGATGAAGCGAATGAAAAGAATGTGGGAATAAATGAATGAAAGGAATATACGAATGAATGGGAATGAATGAATGAAGGAAACGAATGAATGGAGGGAATGAGTGAATGAAGGGAATGAATGAATAAAGGGAACGAATGAACTAAGGGAATGAATGATTGAAGGGAATGTAAGAATGAAGCGAATGAACGGATGAGGGGAAACGAATGAATGAAGGGAATGAAGGGAATGAAGGGAATGAAGAGAATGAGGGAATAAATGAATGAAAGGAATATACGAATGAATGGGAATGAATGAATGAAGAGAACGAATGAATGGAGTTAATGAATGAATGAAGGGAATGTATGAATGAAGGGAATGGATGGATGAAGCGAATGAACGGATGAAGGAAACGAATGAATGAAGGGAATGAATGAATGAAGGGAATGAAGGGAATGAAGAGAATGAGGGGAATAAAGGAATGAAAGGAATGTGCGAAAGAATGGGAATGTATGAATGAAGGGAACGAATGAATGAATGAAGGGAACGAATGCATGAAAGGAATGAATGAATGAAGGGAATGTATGAATGAAGGGAATGAAGAGAATGAGGGAATAAATGAATGAAAGGAATATACGAATGAATGGGAATGAATGAATGAAGGGAACGAATGAATGGAGGGAATGAATGAATGAAGGGAATGTATGAATGAAGGGAATGGATGGATGAAGCGAATGAACGGATGAAGGAAACGAATGAATAAAGGGAATGAATGAATGATGGGAATGAAGGGAATGAAGGGAATGAAGAGAATGAGGGGGATAAATGAATGAAAGGAATGTACGAATGAATGGGAATGTATGAATGAAGGGAACGAATGAATGAATGAAGGGAACAAATGCATGAAGGGAATGAATGAATGAAGGGAATGTATGAACGAAGGGAATGGATGAATGAATGGATTGAAGAGAATGAGGGGAATAAATGAATGAAAGGAATGTGCGAATGAATGGGAATGTATGAATGAAGGGAACGAATGAATGAATGAAGGGAACGAATGCATGAAAGGAATGAATGAATGAAGGGAGTGTATGAATGAAGGGAATGAAGGGAATGAGGGAATAAATGAATGAAAGGAATATACGAATGAATGGGAATGAATGAATGAAGGGAACGAATGAATGGAGGGAATGAATGAATGAAGGGAATGTATGAATGAAGGGAATGTATGAATGAAGGGAATGGTTGGATGAAGCGAATGAAAAGAATGTGGGAATAAATGAATGAAAGGAATATACGAATGAATGGGAATGAATGAATGAAGGGAACGAATGAATGGAGGGAATGAGTGAATGAAGGGAATGAATGAATAAAGGGAACGAATGAACTAAGGGAATGAATGATTGAAGGGAATGTAAGAATGAAGCGAATGAACGGATGAGGGGAAACGAATGAATGAAGGGAATGAAGGGAATGAAGGGAATGAAGGGAATGAAGAGAATGAGGGACTAAATGAATGAAAGGAATATACGAATGAATGGGAATGAATGAATGAAGGGAACGAATGAATGGAGGGAATGAATGAATGAAGGGAATGTATGAATGAAGGGAATGGATGGATGAAGCGAATGAACGGATGAAGGAAACGAATGAATAAAGGGAATGAATGAATGATGGGAATGAAGGGAATGAAGGGAATGAAGAGAATGAGGGGGATAAATGAATGAAAGGAATGTACGAATGAATGGGAATGTATGAATGAAGGGAACGAATGAATGAATGAAGGGAACAAATGCATGAAGGAAATGAATGAATGAAGGGAATGTATGAACGAAGGGAATGGATGAATGAATGGATTGAAGAGAATGAGGGAATAAATGAATGAAAGGAATATACGAATGAATGGGAATGAATGAATGAAGGGAATGAATGAATGGAGGGAACGAATGAATGGAGGGAATGAATTAATGAAGGGAATAAAGGGAATGAAGGCAATGAAGAGAATGAGGGGAATAAATGAATGAAAGGTATGTGCGAATGAATGGGAATGTATGAATGGAGGGAATGAATAAATGAAGGGAATGGATTGAATGAAAGGAATGAGGGGAATGAATGAATGATGGGAATGAGTGAATGAAGGGAATGAATGAATGAAGGGAATGTAATAATGAAGGGAATGAATGAACGAAGGATGAATGATTGAAGGGAATGTAAGAATGAAGCGAATGAACGGATGAAGGAAACGAATGAATGATGGGAATGAATGAATGAAGGTAATGTATGAATGAAGGGAATGTAAGAATGAAGCGAATGAACGGATGAAGGAAACGAATGAATGAAGGGAATGAATGAATGAAGGGAATGAAGGGAATGAAGGGAATGAAGAGAATGAGGGGAATGAATGAATGAAAGGAACATGCGAATGAATGGGAATGTATGAATAAAGGGAACGAATGAATGGAGGGAATGGATGAATGAATGAAGGAAATGTATGAATGAAGTGAGTGAATGAATGAAGGTTATATATGAATGAAGGGAATGAATAAATGAAGGGAATGAATGAATGAAGGGAACGAATGAAGGAAGGGGATGAATGAACGAAGGGAATTAATGATTGAAGGGAATGTAATAATGAAGGGAATGTATAGATGATTTGAGTGGATGGAGGGAATGAATGAACGAAGGGAATGAATGATTGAAGGGAATGTAAGAATGAAGCGAATGAACGGATGAAGGAAACGAATCAATGAAGGGAATGAGTGAATGAAGGGAATGAAGGGAATGAAGAGAATGAAGAGAATGTGGGGAATAAATGAATGAAAGGTATGTGCTAATGAAGGGAATGAAGGAACAGACGGGAATGAATGAATGAAGGAAATGAATGAATGAGGGGGATGAATGAATGAAGGGAATGAATGAATAAAGGGAATGAATGAATGAAGGGAATGAATGAATAAAGGGAATGAGGGGAGTGAATGAATGAAGGGAATGAGTGCATGAAAGGAATGAAAGGAATGAAAGGAATGAAGGAAATGAAGGGAACGAAAGGAATGAATGAGTGAGGGGACTGAATGTACGAAGGGAATGAATGAATGAAGGGAATGGCGAGAATGAGGGCAGAGAATGAATGACAGGAATGTACGAATGAATGGGAATGTATGAATGAAGGGAACGAATGAATGGAGGGAATGAATGAATGATGGGAACGCATACATGAAGGGATGAATGAATGGAGGGAATGAATGAAGGGAACGAATGAATGAAGAGAATGAATGAATGAGGGGAATGAATGAATGAAAGGAACATAAGAATGAATGGGAATGTACGAATGAAGGGAACGAATGAATGGAGGGAATGGATGAATGAATGAAGGGAATGTATGAATGAAGTGAGTGAATGAATGAAGGTTATATATGAATGAAGGGAATGAATAAATGAAGGGAATGAATTGAATGAAAGGAATGAGGGGAATGAATTAATGATGGGAATGAGTGAATGAAGGGAATGAATGAATGAAGGGAACGAACGAACGAAGGGGATGAATGAACGAAGGGAATGAATGATTGAAGGGAATGTAATAATGAAGGGAATGTATAGATGATTTGAGTGGATGAAGGGAATGAATGAACGAAGGGAATGAATGATTGAAGGGAATGTAAGAATGAAGCGAATGAATGGATGAAGGAAACGAATGAATGAAGGGAATGAATTCATGAAGGGAACGAATGAATGAAGGGAATGAATGAATGAAGGGAATGAAGAGAATGAGGGGAATGAATGAATGAAAGCAATATACGAATGAATGGGAATGAATGAATGAAGGGAACGAATGAATGGAGGGAATGAATGAAGGCGACGAATGAATGAAGAGAATGAATGAATGAGGGGAATGAGTGAATGGAGGGAATGAATGAATGAAGGGAATGAATTAATGGAGGGAATGAATGAAGGGAACGAATGAATGAATAAAGGAAACGAACCCAAGAAGGGAATGAATGAATGAAGGGAATGAACTGAATGAAGGGAATGTGAGGAATGAATAGAATGACAGGAATGTACGAATGAATGGGAATGTATGTATGAAGGGAACGAATGAATTTAGGCAATGAATGAATGATGGGAACGCATACATGAAGGGAATGAATGAATGAAGGGAACGAATGAATGGAGGGAATGAATGAAGGGAACGAATGAATGGAGGGAATGAATGAAGGGAACGAATGAATGAAGAGAATGAATGAATGAGGGGAATGAATGAATGAAGGGAATGAAGAGAATGAGGGGAATGAATGAATGAAAGGAACATGCGAATGAATGGGAATGTATGAATAAAGGGAACGAATGAATGGAGGGAATGGATGAATGAATGAAGGAAATGTATGAATGAAGTGAGTGAATGAATGAAGGTTATATATGAATGAAGGGAATGAATAAATGAAGGGAATGAATGAATGAAGGGAACGAATGAAGGAAGGGGATGAATGAACGAAGGGAATTAATGATTGAAGGGAATGTAATAATGAAGGGAATGTATAGATGATTTGAGTGGATGGAGGGAATGAATGAACGAAGGGAATGAATGATTGAAGGGAATGTAAGAATGAAGCGAATGAACGGATGAAGGAAACGAATCAATGAAGGGAATGAGTGAATGAAGGGAATGAAGGGAATGAAGAGAATGAAGAGAATGAGGGGAATAAATGAATGAAAGGTATGTGCTAATGAAGGGAATGAAGGAACAGACGGGAATGAATGAATGAAGGAAATGAATGAATGAGGGGGATGAATGAATGAAGGGAATGAATGAATAAATGGAATGAGGGGAGTGAATGAATGAAGGGAATGAGTGCATGAAAGGAATGAAAGGAATGAAAGGAATGAAGGAAATGAAGGGAACGAAAGGAATGAATGAGTGAGGGGACTGAATGTACGAAGGGAATGAATGAATGAAGGGAATGGCGAGAATGAGGGCAGAGAATGAATGACAGGAATGTACGAATGAATGGGAATGTATGAATGAAGGGAACGAATGAATGGAGGGAATGAATGAATGATGGGAACGCATACATGAAGGGATGAATGAATGCAGGGAATGAATGAAGGGAACGAATGAATGGAGGGAATGAATGAAGGCGACGAATGAATGAAGAGAATGAATGAATGAGGGGAATGAGTGAATGGAGGGAATGAATGAATGAAGGGAATGAATTAATGGAGGGAATGAATGAAGGGAACGAATGAATGAATAAAGGAAACGAACCCAAGAAGGGAATGAATGAATGAAGGGAATGAATTAATGGAGGGAATGAATGAAGGGAACGAATGAATGAATAAAGGAAACGAACCCAAGAAGGGAATGAATGAATGAAGGGAATGAACTGAATGAAGGGAATGTGAGGAATGAATAGAATGACAGGAATGTACGAATGAATGGGAATGTATGTATGAAGGGAACGAATGAATGGAGGCAATGAATGAAGGGAACGGATGAATGGAGGGAATGAATGAAGGGAACGAATGAATGAAGAGAATGAATGAATGAGGGGAATGAATGAATGAAGGGAATGAAGAGAATGAGGGGAATGAATGAATGAAAGGAACATGCGAATGAATGGGAATGTATGAATAAAGGGAACGAACGAATGGAGGGAATGGATGAATGAATGAAGGAAATGTATGAATGAAGGGAATGAATGAATGAAGGTAATGTATGAATGAAGGGAATGAATAAATGAAGGGAATGAATTAAATGAAAGGAATGAGGGGAATGAATGAATGATGGGAATGAGTGAAAGAAGGGAATGAATGAATGAAGGGAACGAATGAACGAAGGGGATGAATGAACGAAGGGAATGAATGATTGAAGGGAATGTAAGAATGAAGCGAATGAACGGATGAAGGAAACAAATGAATGAAGGGAATGAATGAATGAAGGGAATGTGCGAATGAATGGGAATGTATGCATGAAGGGAACGAATGAATGGAGGGAATGGATGAATGAATGAAGGGAATGTATGAATGAAGTGAGTGAATGAATGAAGGTTATATATGAATGAAGGGAATGAATAAATGAAGGGAATGAATTGAATGAAAGGAATGAGGGGAATGAATGAATGATGGGAATGAGTGAATGAAGGGAATGAATGAATGAAGGGAACGAATGAACGAAGGGGATGAATGAACGAAGGGAATGAATGATTGAAGGGAATGTAAGAATGAAGCGAATGAACGGATGAAGGAAACGAATGAATGAAGGGAATGAGTGAATGAAGGGAATGAAGGGAATGAAGAGAATGAAGAGAATGAGGGGAATAAATGAATGAAAGGTATGTGCGAATGAAGGGAATGAAGGAAAAGACGGGAATGAATGAATGAATGAGGGGGATGAATGAATGAAGGGAATGAATGAATAAAGGGAATGAGGGGAGTGAATGAATGAAGGGAATGAGTGCATGAAAGGAATGAAAGGAATGAAAGGAATGAAGGGAATGAAGGGAACGAAAGGAATGAATGAGTGAGGGGACTGAATGTACGAAGGGAATGAATGAATGAAGGGAATGGCGAGAATGAGGGGAGAGAATGAATGACAGGAATGTACGAATGAATGGGAATGTATGAATGAAGGGAACGAATGAATGGAGGGAATGAATGAATGATGGGAACGCATACATGAAGGGATGAATGAATGGAGGGAATGAATGAAGGGAACGAATGAATGAAGAGAATGAATGAATGAGGGGAATGAATGAATGATAGGAACATAAGAATGAATGGGAATGTACGAATGAAGGGAACGAATGAATGGAGGGAATGGATGAATGAATGAAGGGAATGTATGAATGAAGTGAGTGAATGAATGAAGGTTATATATGAATGAAGGGAATGAATAAATGAAGGGAATGAATTGAATGAAAGGAATGAGGGGAATGAATGAATGATGGGAATGAGTGAATGAAGGGAATGAATGAATGAAGGGAACGAACGAACGAAGGGGATGAATGAACGAAGGGAATGAATGATTGAAGGGAATGTAATAATGAAGGGAATGTATAGATGATTTGAGTGGATGAAGGGAATGAATGAACGAAGGGAATGAATGATTGAAGGGAATGTAAGAATGAAGCGAATGAACGGATGAAGGAAACGAATGAATGAAGGGAATGAATGAATGAAGGGAATGAAGGGAATGAAGGGAATGCAGAGAATGAGGGGAATAAATGAATGAAAGGAATGTGCGAATGAATGGGAATGTATGAACGAAGGGAGCGAATGAAGGGAACGAATGCATGAAAGGAATGAATGAATGAAGGGAATGTATGTATGAAGGGAATGGATGAATGAAGGGAATGAAGAGAATGAGGGAATAAATGAATGAAAGGAATATACGAATGAATGGGAATGAATGAATGAAGGGAATGAATGATTGAAGGGAATGTAAGAAAGAAGCGAATGAACGGATGAAGGAAACGAATGAATGATGGGAATGAATGAATGAAGGTAATGTATGAATGAAGGGAATGTAGGAATGAAGCGAATGAACGGATGAAGGAAACGAATGAATGAAGGGAATGAATGTATGAAGGGAATGAAGGGAATGAAGAGAATGAGGGGAATAAATGAATTAAAGGAATGTGCGAATGAATGGGAATGTATGAATGAAGGGAACGAATGAATGATTGAAGGGAACGAATGCACGAAAGGAATGAATGAATGAAGGGAATGTATGAATGAAGGGAATGGATGAATGGAGGGAATGAAGAGAATGAGGGGAATGAATGAATGAAAGGAATATACGAATGAATGGCAATGTATGAATGAAGGGAACGAATGAATGGTGGGAATGGATGAATGAATGAAGGGAATGTATGAATGAAGGGAATGAATAAATGAAGGGAATGAATTGAATGAAAGGAATGAGGGGAATGAATGAATGATGGGAATGAGTGAATGAAGGGAATGAATGAATGAAGGGAACGATTGAACGAAGGGGATGAATGAACGAAGGGAATGAATGAATGAAGGGAATGAATGATTGAAGGGAATGTAATAATGAAGGGAATGAACGGATGAAGGAAACGAATGAATGATGGGAATGAGTGAATGAAGGTAATGTATGAATGAAGGGAATGTAAGAATGAAGCGAATGAACGGATGAAGGAAACGAATGAATGAAGGGAATGAAGGGAATGAAGGGAATGAAGAGAATGAGGGGAATAAATGAATGAAAAGAATGTGCGAATAAATGGGAATGTATGAATGAAGGGAACAAATGAATGAATGAAGGGAACAAATGCATGAAGGGAATGAATGAATGAAGGGAATGTATGAACGAAGGGAATGGATGAATGAATGGATTGATGAGAATGAGGGAATAAATGAATGAAAGGAATATACGAATGAATGGGAATGAATGAATGAAGGGAATGAATGAATGGAGGGAACGAATGCATGGAGGGAATGAATTAATGAAGGGAACGAATGAATGAAGGGAATGAATGAATGAAGGGAATGAAGAGAATGAGGGGAATGAATGAATGAAAGGAATGTACGAATGAATGGGAATGTATGAATGAAGGGAACGAATGAATGGAGGGAATGGATGAATGAATGAAGGGAATGTATGAATGAAGGGAATGAATGAGTGAAGGTAATGTATGAATGGAGGGAATGAATAAATGAAGGGAATGAATTGAATGAAAGGAATGAGGGGAATGAATGAATGATGGGAATGAGTGAATGAAGGGAATGAATGAATGAAGGGAGCGAATGAACGAAGGGGATGAATGAACGAAGGGAATGAATGATTGAAGGGAATGTAATAATGAAGGGAATGAAGGGAATGAAGGGAATGAAGGGTATGAAGGGAATGAAGAGAATGAGGGGAATAAATGAATGAATGGAATGTACGAATGAATGGGAATGTATGAATGAAGGGAATGTATGTATGAAGGGAATGGATGAATGAAGGGAACGAATGAACGAAGGGGATGAATGAACGAAGGGAATGAATGATTGAAGGGAAAGTAATAATGAAGGGATTGTATAAATGATTTGAGTGAATGAAGGGAATGAATGAACGAAGGGAATGAATGATTGAAGGGAATGTAAGAATGAAGCGAATGAACGGATGAAGGAAACGAATGAATGAAGGGAATGAAGGGAATAAAGGGAATGAAGAGAATGAGGGGAATAAATGAATGAAAGGAATGTGCGAATGAATGGGAATGTATGAATGAAGGAAACGAATGAATGAATGAAGGGAACGAATGCATGAAAGGAATGAATGAATGAAGGGAATGTATGAATGAAGGGAATGAAGAGAATGAGGGAATAAATGAATGAAAGGAATATACGAATGAATGGGAATGAATGAATGAAGGGAACGAATGAATGGAGGGAATGAATGAATGAAGGGAATGTATGAATGAAGGGAATGGATGAATGAAGCGAATGAACGGATGAAGGAAACGAATGAATGAAGGGAATGAATGAATGAAGGGAATGAAGGGAATGAAGAGAATGAGGGGAATAAATGAATGAAAGGAATGTGCGAATGAATGGGAATGTATGAATGAAGGGAACGAATGAATGAATGAAGGGAACGAATGCATGAAAGGAATGAATGAATGAAGGGAATGTATGAATGAAGGGAATGAAGAGAATGAGGGAATAAATGAATGAAAGGAATATACGAATGAATGGGAATGAATGAATGAAGGGAACGAATGAATGGAGGGAATGAATGAATGAAGGGAATGTATGAATGAAGGGAATGGATGGATGAAGCGAATGAACGGATGAAGGAAACGGATGAATAAAGGGAATGAATGAATGATGGGAATGAAGGGAATGAAGGGAATGAAGAGAATGAGGGGGATAAATGAATGAAAGGAATGTACGAATGAATGGGAATGTATGAATGAAGGGAACGAATGAATGAATGAAGGGAACAAATGCATGAAGGGAATGAATGAATGAAGGGAATGTATGAACGAAGGGAATGGATGAATGAATATATTGAAGAGAATGAGGGAATAAATGAATGAAAGGAATATACGAATGAATGGGAATGAATGAATGAAGGGAATGAATGAATGAAGGGAATGAATGAATGGAGGGAACGAATGAATGGAGGGAATGAATTAATGAAGGGAATGAAGGGAATGAAGGCAATGAAGAGAATGAAGGGAATAAATGAATGAAAGGAATGTGCGAATGAATGGGAATGTATGAATGGTGGGAATGAATAAATGAAGGGAATGAATTGAATGAAAGGAATGAGGGGAATGCATGAATGATGGGAATGAGTGAATGAAGGGAATGAATGAATGAAGGAAATGTAATAATGAAGGGAATGTATAAACGATTTGTGTGAATGAAGGGAATGAATGAACGAAGGGAATGAATGATTGAAGGGAATGTAAGAATGAAGCGAATGAACGGATGAAGGAGACGAATGAATGAAGGGAATGAAGGGAATGAAGGGAATGAAGAGAATGAGGGGAATAAATGAATGAAAAGAATGTGCGAATAAATGGGAATGTATGAATGAAGGGAACAAATGAATGAATGAAGGGAACAAATGCATGAAGGGAATGAATGAATGAAGGGAATGTATGAACGAAGGGAATGGATGAATGAATGGATTGATGAGAATGAGGGAATAAATGAATGAAAGGAATATACGAATGAATGGGAATGAATGAATGAAGGGAATGAATGAATGGAGGGAACGAATGCATGGAGGGAATGAATTAATGAAGGGAACGAATGAATGAAGGGAATGAATGAATGAAGGGAATGAAGAGAATGAGGGGAATGAATGAATGAAAGGAATGTACGAATGAATGGGAATGTATGAATGAAGGGAACGAATGAATGGAGGAATGGATGAATGAATGAAGGGAATGTATGAATGAAGGGAATGAATGAGTGAAGGTAATGTATGAATGGAGGGAATGAATAAATGAAGGGAATGAATTGAATGAAAGGAATGAGGGGAATGAATGAATGATGGGAATGAGTGAATGAAGGGAATGAATGAATGAAGGGAACGAATGAACGAAGGGGATGAATGAACGAAGGGAATGAATGATTGAAGGGAATGTAATAATGAAGGGAATGTATAAATGATTTGAGTGGATGAAGGGAATGAATGAACGAAGGGAATGAATGAATGAAGGGAATGAAGGGAATGAAGGGAACGAAGAGAATGAGGGGAATAAATGAATGAAAGAAATGTGCGAATGAATGGGAATGTATGAATGAAGGGAACGAATGAATGAAGGGAATGAATGAATGAAGGGAATGAAGGGAATGAAGGGAATGAAGGGTATGAAGGGAATGAAGAGAATGAGGGGAATAAATGAATGAATGGAATGTACGAATGAATGGGAATGTATGAATGAAGGGAATGTATGTATGAAGGGAATGGATGAATGAAGGGAATGAAGAGAATGAGGGAATAAATGAATGAAAGGAATGTGCGAATGAATGGGAATGTATGAATGGAGGGAATGAATAAATGAAGGGAATGGATTGAATGAAAGGAATGAGGGGAATGAATGAATGATGGGAATGAGTGAATGAAGGGAATGAATGAATGAAGGGAATGTAATAATGAAGGGAATGAATGAACGAAGGATGAATGATTGAAGGGAATGTAAGAATGAAGCGAATGAACGGATGAAGGAAACGAATGACTGATGGGAATGAATGAATGAAGGTAATGTATGAATGAAGGGAATGTAAGAATGAAGCGAATGAACGGATGAAGGAAACGAATGAATGAAGGGAATGAATGAATGAAGGGAATGAAGAGAATGAGGGGAATGAATGAATGAAAGCAATATACGAATGAATGGGAATGAATGAATGAAGGGAACGAATGAATGGAGGGAATGAATGAAGGCGACGAATGAATGAAGAGAATGAATGAATGAGGGGAATGAGTGAATGGAGGGAATGAATGAATGAAGGGAATGAATTAATGGAGGGAATGAATGAAGGGAACGAATGAATGAATAAAGGAAACGAACCCAAGAAGGGAATGAATGAATGAAGGGAATGAACTGAATGAAGGGAATGTGAGGAATGAATAGAATGACAGGAATGTACGAATGAATGGGAATGTATGTATGAAGGGAACGAATGAATGGAGGCAATGAATGAAGGGAACGGATGAATGGAGGGAATGAATGAAGGGAACGAATGAATGAAGAGAATGAATGAATGAGGGGAATGAATGAATGAAGGGAATGAAGAGAATGAGGGGAATGAATGAATGAAAGGAACATGCGAATGAATGGGAATGTATGAATAAAGGGAACGAATGAATGGAGGGAATGGATGAATGAATGAAGGAAATGTATGAATGAAGGGAATGAATGAATGAAGGTAATGTATGAATGAAGGGAATGAATAAATGAAGGGAATGAATTAAATGAAAGGAATGAGGGGAATGAATGAATGATGGGAATGAGTGAAAGAAGGGAATGAATGAATGAAGGGAACGAATGAACGAAGGGGATGAATGAACGAAGGGAATGAATGATTGAAGGGAATGTAAGAATGAAGCGAATGAACGGATGAAGGAAACAAATGAATGAAGGGAATGAATGAATGAAGGGAATGAAGGGAAGAAATGGAATGAAGGGAATGAAGGGAATGAAGGGAATGAAGAGAATGAGGGGAATAAATGAATGAAGGGAATGTGCGAATGAATGGGAATGTATGCATGAAGGGAACGAATGAATGGAGGGAATGGATGAATGAATGAAGGGAATGTATGAATGAAGTGAGTGAATGAATGAAGGTTATATATGAATGAAGGGAATGAATAAATGAAGGGAATGAATTGAATGAAAGGAATGAGGGGAATGAATGAATGATGGGAATGAGTGAATGAAGGGAATGAATGAATGAAGGGAACGAATGAAGGAAGGAGATGAATGAACGAAGGGAATTAATGATTGAAGGGAATGTAATAATGAAGGGAATGTATAGATGATTTGAGTGGATGGAGGTAATGAATGAACGAAGGGAATGAATGATTGAAGGGAATGTAAGAATGAAGCGAATGAACGGATGAAGGAAACGAATGAATGAAGGGAATGAGTGAATGAAGGGAATGAAGGGAATGAAGAGAATGAAGAGAATGAGGGGAATAAATGAATGAAAGGTATGTGCGAATGAAGGGAATGAAGGAAAAGACGGGAATGAATGAATGAATGAGGGGGATGAATGAATGAAGGGAATGAATGAATAAAGGGAATGAGGGGAGTGAATGAATGAAGGGAATGAGTGCATGAAAGGAATGAAAGGAATGAAAGGAATGAAGGGAATGAAGGGAACGAAAGGAATGAATGAGTGAGGGGACTGAATGTACGAAGGGAATGAATGAATGAAGGGAATGGCGAGAATGAGGGGAGAGAATGAATGACAGGAATGTACGAATGAATGGGAATGTATGAATGAAGGGAACGAATGAATGGAGGGAATGAATGAATGATGGGAACGCATACATGAAGGGATGAATGAATGGAGGGAATGAATGAAGGGAACGAATGAATGAAGAGAATGAATGAATGAGGGGAATGAATGAATGAAAGGAACATAAGAATGAATGGGAATGTACGAATGAAGGGAACGAATGATTGGAGGGAATGGATGAATGAATGAAGGGAATGTATGAATGAAGTGAGTGAATGAATGAAGGTTATATATGAATGAAGGGAATGAATAAATGAAGGGAATGAATTGAATGAAAGGAATGAGGGGAATGAATGAATGATGGGAATGAGTGAATGAAGGGAATGAATGAATGAAGGGAACGAACGAACGAAGGGGATGAATGAACGAAGGGAATGAATGATTGAAGGGAATGTAATAATGAAGGGAATGTATAGATGGTTTGAGTGGATGAAGGGAATGAATGAACGAAGGGAATGAATGATTGAAGGGAATGTAAGAATGAAGCGAATGAACGGATGAAGGAAACGAATGAATGAAGGGAATGAATGAATGAAGGGAATGAAGGGAATGAAGGGAATGAAGAGAATGAGGGGAATAAATGAATGAAAGGAATGTGCGAATGAATGGGAATGTATGAACGAAGGGAGCGAATGAAGGGAACGAATGCATGAAAGGAATGAATGAATGAAGGGAATGTATGTATGAAGGGAATGGATGAATGAAGGGAATGAAGAGAATGAGGGAATAAATGAATGAAAGGAATATACGAATGAATGGGAATGAATGAATGAAGGGAATGAATGATTGAAGGGAATGTAAGAAAGAAGCGAATGAACGGATGAAGGAAACGAATGAATGATGGGAATGAATGAATGAAGGTAATGTATGAATGAAGGGAATGTAAGAATGAAGCGAATGAACGGATGAAGGAAACGAATGAATGAAGGGAATGAATGTATGAAGGGAATGAAGGGAATGAAGAGAATGAGGGGAATAAATGAATTAAAGGAATGTGCGAATGAATGGGAATGTATGAATGAAGGAAACGAATGAATGAATGAAGGGAACGAATGCATGAAAGGAATGAATGAATGAAGGGAATGTATGAATGAAGGGAATGTATGTATGAAGGGAATGGATGAATGAAGGGAACGAATGAACGAAGGGGATGAATGAACGAAGGGAATGAATGATTGAAGGGAAAGTAATAATGAAGGGATTGTATAAATGATTTGAGTGAATGAAGGGAATGAATGAACGAAGGGAATGAATGATTGAAGGGAATGTAAGAATGAAGCGAATGAACGGATGAAGGAAACGAATGAATGAAGGGAATGAAGGGAATAAAGGGAATGAAGAGAATGAGGGGAATAAATGAATGAAAGGAATGTGCGAATGAATGGGAATGTATGAATGAAGGAAACGAATGAATGAATGAAGGGAACGAATGCATGAAAGGAATGAATGAATGAAGGGAATGTATGAATGAAGGGAATGAAGAGAATGAGGGAATAAATGAATGAAAGGAATATACGAATGAATGGGAATGAATGAATGAAGGGAACGAATGAATGGAGGGAATGAATGAATGAAGGGAATGTATGAATGAAGGGAATGGATGAATGAAGCGAATGAACGGATGAAGGAAACGAATGAATGAAGGGAATGAATGAATGAAGGGAATGAAGGGAATGAAGAGAATGAGGGGAATAAATGAATGAAAGGAATGTGCGAATGAATGGGAATGTATGAATGAAGGGAACGAATGAATGAATGAAGGGAACGAATGCATGAAAGGAATGAATGAATGAAGGGAATGTATGAATGAAGGGAATGAAGAGAATGAGGGAATAAATGAATGAAAGGAATATACGAATGAATGGGAATGAATGAATGAAGGGAACGAATGAATGGAGGGAATGAATGAATGAAGGGAATGTATGAATGAAGGGAATGGATGGATGAAGCGAATGAACGGATGAAGGAAACGGATGAATAAAGGGAATGAATGAATGATGGGAATGAAGGGAATGAAGGGAATGAAGAGAATGAGGGGGATAAATGAATGAAAGGAATGTACGAATGAATGGGAATGTATGAATGAAGGGAACGAATGAATGAATGAAGGGAACAAATGCATGAAGGGAATGAATGAATGAAGGGAATGTATGAACGAAGGGAATGGATGAATGAATATATTGAAGAGAATGAGGGAATAAATGAATGAAAGGAATATACGAATGAATGGGAATGAATGAATGAAGGGAATGAATGAATGAAGGGAATGAATGAATGGAGGGAACGAATGAATGGAGGGAATGAATTAATGAAGGGAATGAAGGGAATGAAGGCAATGAAGAGAATGAAGGGAATAAATGAATGAAAGGAATGTGCGAATGAATGGGAATGTATGAATGGTGGGAATGAATAAATGAAGGGAATGAATTGAATGAAAGGAATGAGGGGAATGCATGAATGATGGGAATGAGTGAATGAAGGGAATGAATGAATGAAGGAAATGTAATAATGAAGGGAATGTATAAACGATTTGTGTGAATGAAGGGAATGAATGAACGAAGGGAATGAATGATTGAAGGGAATGTAAGAATGAAGCGAATGAACGGATGAAGGAGACGAATGAATGAAGGGAATGAAGGGAATGAAGGGAATGAAGAGAATGAGGGGAATAAATGAATGAAAAGAATGTGCGAATAAATGGGAATGTATGAATGAAGGGAACAAATGAATGAATGAAGGGAACAAATGCATGAAGGGAATGAATGAATGAAGGGAATGTATGAACGAAGGGAATGGATGAATGAATGGATTGATGAGAATGAGGGAATAAATGAATGAAAGGAATATACGAATGAATGGGAATGAATGAATGAAGGGAATGAATGAATGGAGGGAACGAATGCATGGAGGGAATGAATTAATGAAGGGAACGAATGAATGAAGGGAATGAATGAATGAAGGGAATGAAGAGAATGAGGGGAATGAATGAATGAAAGGAATGTACGAATGAATGGGAATGTATGAATGAAGGGAACGAATGAATGGAGGAATGGATGAATGAATGAAGGGAATGTATGAATGAAGGGAATGAATGAGTGAAGGTAATGTATGAATGGAGGGAATGAATAAATGAAGGGAATGAATTGAATGAAAGGAATGAGGGGAATGAATGAATGATGGGAATGAGTGAATGAAGGGAATGAATGAATGAAGGGAACGAATGAACGAAGGGGATGAATGAACGAAGGGAATGAATGATTGAAGGGAATGTAATAATGAAGGGAATGTATAAATGATTTGAGTGGATGAAGGGAATGAATGAACGAAGGGAATGAATGAATGAAGGGAATGAAGGGAATGAAGGGAACGAAGAGAATGAGGGGAATAAATGAATGAAAGAAATGTGCGAATGAATGGGAATGTATGAATGAAGGGAACGAATGAATGAAGGGAATGAATGAATGAAGGGAATGAAGGGAATGAAGGGAATGAAGGGTATGAAGGGAATGAAGAGAATGAGGGGAATAAATGAATGAATGGAATGTACGAATGAATGGGAATGTATGAATGAAGGGAATGTATGTATGAAGGGAATGGATGAATGAAGGGAATGAAGAGAATGAGGGAATAAATGAATGAAAGGAATGTGCGAATGAATGGGAATGTATGAATGGAGGGAATGAATAAATGAAGGGAATGGATTGAATGAAAGGAATGAGGGGAATGAATGAATGATGGGAATGAGTGAATGAAGGGAATGAATGAATGAAGGGAATGTAATAATGAAGGGAATGAATGAACGAAGGATGAATGATTGAAGGGAATGTAAGAATGAAGCGAATGAACGGATGAAGGAAACGAATGACTGATGGGAATGAATGAATGAAGGTAATGTATGAATGAAGGGAATGTAAGAATGAAGCGAATGAACGGATGAAGGAAACGAATGAATGAAGGGAATGAATGAATGAAGGGAATGAAGAGAATGAGGGGAATGAATGAATGAAAGCAATATACGAATGAATGGGAATGAATGAATGAAGGGAACGAATGAATGGAGGGAATGAATGAAGGCGACGAATGAATGAAGAGAATGAATGAATGAGGGGAATGAGTGAATGGAGGGAATGAATGAATGAAGGGAATGAATTAATGGAGGGAATGAATGAAGGGAACGAATGAATGAATAAAGGAAACGAACCCAAGAAGGGAATGAATGAATGAAGGGAATGAACTGAATGAAGGGAATGTGAGGAATGAATAGAATGACAGGAATGTACGAATGAATGGGAATGTATGTATGAAGGGAACGAATGAATGGAGGCAATGAATGAAGGGAACGGATGAATGGAGGGAATGAATGAAGGGAACGAATGAATGAAGAGAATGAATGAATGAGGGGAATGAATGAATGAAGGGAATGAAGAGAATGAGGGGAATGAATGAATGAAAGGAACATGCGAATGAATGGGAATGTATGAATAAAGGGAACGAATGAATGGAGGGAATGGATGAATGAATGAAGGAAATGTATGAATGAAGGGAATGAATGAATGAAGGTAATGTATGAATGAAGGGAATGAATAAATGAAGGGAATGAATTAAATGAAAGGAATGAGGGGAATGAATGAATGATGGGAATGAGTGAAAGAAGGGAATGAATGAATGAAGGGAACGAATGAACGAAGGGGATGAATGAACGAAGGGAATGAATGATTGAAGGGAATGTAAGAATGAAGCGAATGAACGGATGAAGGAAACAAATGAATGAAGGGAATGAATGAATGAAGGGAATGAAGGGAAGAAATGGAATGAAGGGAATGAAGGGAATGAAGGGAATGAAGAGAATGAGGGGAATAAATGAATGAAGGGAATGTGCGAATGAATGGGAATGTATGCATGAAGGGAACGAATGAATGGAGGGAATGGATGAATGAATGAAGGGAATGTATGAATGAAGTGAGTGAATGAATGAAGGTTATATATGAATGAAGGGAATGAATAAATGAAGGGAATGAATTGAATGAAAGGAATGAGGGGAATGAATGAATGATGGGAATGAGTGAATGAAGGGAATGAATGAATGAAGGGAACGAATGAAGGAAGGAGATGAATGAACGAAGGGAATTAATGATTGAAGGGAATGTAATAATGAAGGGAATGTATAGATGATTTGAGTGGATGGAGGTAATGAATGAACGAAGGGAATGAATGATTGAAGGGAATGTAAGAATGAAGCGAATGAACGGATGAAGGAAACGAATGAATGAAGGGAATGAGTGAATGAAGGGAATGAAGGGAATGAAGAGAATGAAGAGAATGAGGGGAATAAATGAATGAAAGGTATGTGCGAATGAAGGGAATGAAGGAAAAGACGGGAATGAATGAATGAATGAGGGGGATGAATGAATGAAGGGAATGAATGAATAAAGGGAATGAGGGGAGTGAATGAATGAAGGGAATGAGTGCATGAAAGGAATGAAAGGAATGAAAGGAATGAAGGGAATGAAGGGAACGAAAGGAATGAATGAGTGAGGGGACTGAATGTACGAAGGGAATGAATGAATGAAGGGAATGGCGAGAATGAGGGGAGAGAATGAATGACAGGAATGTACGAATGAATGGGAATGTATGAATGAAGGGAACGAATGAATGGAGGGAATGAATGAATGATGGGAACGCATACATGAAGGGATGAATGAATGGAGGGAATGAATGAAGGGAACGAATGAATGAAGAGAATGAATGAATGAGGGGAATGAATGAATGAAAGGAACATAAGAATGAATGGGAATGTACGAATGAAGGGAACGAATGATTGGAGGGAATGGATGAATGAATGAAGGGAATGTATGAATGAAGTGAGTGAATGAATGAAGGTTATATATGAATGAAGGGAATGAATAAATGAAGGGAATGAATTGAATGAAAGGAATGAGGGGAATGAATGAATGATGGGAATGAGTGAATGAAGGGAATGAATGAATGAAGGGAACGAACGAACGAAGGGGATGAATGAACGAAGGGAATGAATGATTGAAGGGAATGTAATAATGAAGGGAATGTATAGATGGTTTGAGTGGATGAAGGGAATGAATGAACGAAGGGAATGAATGATTGAAGGGAATGTAAGAATGAAGCGAATGAACGGATGAAGGAAACGAATGAATGAAGGGAATGAATGAATGAAGGGAATGAAGGGAATGAAGGGAATGAAGAGAATGAGGGGAATAAATGAATGAAAGGAATGTGCGAATGAATGGGAATGTATGAACGAAGGGAGCGAATGAAGGGAACGAATGCATGAAAGGAATGAATGAATGAAGGGAATGTATGTATGAAGGGAATGGATGAATGAAGGGAATGAAGAGAATGAGGGAATAAATGAATGAAAGGAATATACGAATGAATGGGAATGAATGAATGAAGGGAATGAATGATTGAAGGGAATGTAAGAAAGAAGCGAATGAACGGATGAAGGAAACGAATGAATGATGGGAATGAATGAATGAAGGTAATGTATGAATGAAGGGAATGTAAGAATGAAGCGAATGAACGGATGAAGGAAACGAATGAATGAAGGGAATGAATGTATGAAGGGAATGAAGGGAATGAAGAGAATGAGGGGAATAAATGAATTAAAGGAATGTGCGAATGAATGGGAATGTATGAATGAAGGGAACGAATGAATGATTGAAGGGAACGAATGCACGAAAGGAATGAATGAATGAAGGGAATGTATGAATGAAGGGAATGGATGAATGGAGGGAATGAAGAGAATGAGGGGAATGAATGAATGAAAGGAATATACGAATGAATGGCAATGTATGAATGAAGGGAACGAATGAATGGTGGGAATGGATGAATGAATGAAGGGAATGTATGAATGAAGGGAATGAATAAATGAAGGGAATGAATTGAATGAAAGGAATGAGGGGAATGAATGAATGATGGGAATGAGTGAATGAAGGGAATGAATGAATGAAGGGAACGATTGAACGAAGGGGATGAATGAACGAAGGGAATGAATGAATGAAGGGAATGAATGATTGAAGGGAATGTAATAATGAAGGGAATGAACGGATGAAGGAAACGAATGAATGATGGGAATGAGTGAATGAAGGTAATGTATGAATGAAGGGAATGTAAGAATGAAGCGAATGAACGGATGAAGGAAACGAATGAATGAAGGGAATGAAGGGAATGAAGGGAATGAAGAGAATGAGGGGAATAAATGAATGAAAAGAATGTGCGAATAAATGGGAATGTATGAATGAAGGGAACAAATGAATGAATGAAGGGAACAAATGCATGAAGGGAATGAATGAATGAAGGGAATGTATGAACGAAGGGAATGGATGAATGAATGGATTGATGAGAATGAGGGAATAAATGAATGAAAGGAATATACGAATGAATGGGAATGAATGAATGAAGGGAATGAATGAATGGAGGGAACGAATGCATGGAGGGAATGAATTAATGAAGGGAACGAATGAATGAAGGGAATGAATGAATGAAGGGAATGAAGAGAATGAGGGGAATGAATGAATGAAAGGAATGTACGAATGAATGGGAATGTATGAATGAAGGGAACGAATGAATGGAGGGAATGGATGAATGAATGAAGGGAATGTATGAATGAAGGGAATGAATGAGTGAAGGTAATGTATGAATGGAGGGAATGAATAAATGAAGGGAATGAATTGAATGAAAGGAATGAGGGGAATGAATGAATGATGGGAATGAGTGAATGAAGGGAATGAATGAATGAAGGGAGCGAATGAACGAAGGGGATGAATGAACGAAGGGAATGAATGATTGAAGGGAATGTAATAATGAAGGGAATGTATAAATGATTTGAGTGGATGAAGGGAATGAATGAACGAAGGGAATGAATGAATGAAGGGAATGAAGGGAATGAAGGGAACGAAGAGAATGAGGGGAATAAATGAATGAAAGAAATGTGCGAATGAATGGGAATGTATGAATGAAGGGAACGAATGAATGAAGGGAATGAATGAATGAAGGGAATGAAGGGAATGAAGGGAATGAAGGGTATGAAGGGAATGAAGAGAATGAGGGGAATAAATGAATGAATGGAATGTACGAATGAATGGGAATGTATGAATGAAGGGAATGTATGTATGAAGGGAATGGATGAATGAAGGGAACGAATGAACGAAGGGGATGAATGAACGAAATGAATGAATGATTGAAGGGAAAGTAATAATGAAGGGATTGTATAAATGATTTGAGTGAATGAAGGGAATGAATGAACGAAGGGAATGAATGATTGAAGGGAATGTAAGAATGAAGCGAATGAACGGATGAAGGAAACGAATGAATGAAGGGAATGAAGGGAATAAAGGGAATGAAGAGAATGAGGGGAATAAATGAATGAAAGGAATGTGCGAATGAATGGGAATGTATGAATGAAGGAAACGAATGAATGAATGAAGGGAACGAATGCATGAAAGGAATGAATGAATGAAGGGAATGTATGAATGAAGGGAATGAAGGGAATGAGGGGAATAAATGAATGAAAAGAATGTGCGAATAAATGGGAATGTATGAATGAAGGGAACAAATGAATGAATGAAGGGAACAAATGCATGAAGGGAATGAATGAATGAAGGGAATGTATGAACGAAGGGAATGGATGAATGAATGGATTGATGAGAATGAGGGACTAAATGAATGAAAGGAATATACGAATGAATGGGAATGAATGAATGAAGGGAATGAATGAATGGAGGGAACGAATGCATGGAGGGAATGAATTAATGAAGGGAACGAATGAATGAAGGGAATGAATGAATGAAGGGAATGAAGAGAATGAGGGGAATGAATGAATGAAAGGAATGTACGAATGAATGGGAATGTATGAATGAAGGGAACGAATGAATGGAGGGAATGGATGAATGAATGAAGGGAATGTATGAATGAAGGGAATGAATGAGTGAAGGTAATGTATGAATGGAGGGAATGAATAAATGAAGGGAATGAATTGAATGAAAGGAATGAGGGGAATGAATGAATGATGGGAATGAGTGAATGAAGGGAATGATTGAATGAAGGGAACGAATGAACGAAGGGGATGAATGAACGAAGGGAATGAATGATTGAAGGGAATGTAATAATGAAGGGAATGTATAAATGATTTGAGTGGATGAAGGGAATGAATGAACGAAGGGAATGAATGAATGAAGGGAATGAAGGGAATGAAGGGAACGAAGAGAATGAGGGGAATAAATGAATGAAAGAAATGTGCGAATGAATGGGAATGTATGAATGAAGGGAACGAATGAATGAAGGGAATGAATGAATGAAGGGAATGAAGGGAATGAAGGGAATGAAGGGTATGAAGGGAATGAAGAGAATGAGGGGAATAAATGAATGAATGGAATGTACGAATGAATGGGAATGTATGAATGAAGGGAATGTATGTATGAAGGGAATGGATGAATGAAGGGAATGAAGAGAATGAGGGAATAAATGAATGAAAGGAATGTGCGAATGAATGGGAATGTATGAATGGAGGGAATGAATAAATGAAGGGAATGGATTGAATGAAAGGAATGAGGGGAATGAATGAATGATGGGAATGAGTGAATGAAGGGAATGAATGAATGAAGGGAATGTAATAATGAAGGGAATGAATGAACGAAGGATGAATGATTGAAGGGAATGTAAGAATGAAGCGAATGAACGGATGAAGGAAACGAATGAATGATGGGAATGAATGAATGAAGGTAATGTATGAATGAAGGGAATGTAAGAATGAAGCGAATGAACGGATGAAGGAAACGAATGAATGAAGGGAATGAATGAATGAAGGGAATGAAGAGAATGAGGGGAATGAATGAATGAAAGCAATATACGAATGAATGGGAATGAATGAATGAAGGGAACGAATGAATGGAGGGAATGAATGAAGGCGACGAATGAATGAAGAGAATGAATGAATGAGGGGAATGAGTGAATGTAGGGAATGAATGAATGAAGGGAATGAATTAATGGAGGGAATGAATGAAGGGAACGAATGAATGAATAAAGGAAACGAACCCAAGAAGGGAATGAATGAATGAAGGGAATGAACTGAATGAAGGGAATGTGAGGAATGAATAGAATGACAGGAATGTACGAATGAATGGGAATGTATGTATGAAGGGAACGAATGAATGGAGGCAATGAATGAAGGGAACGGATGAATGGAGGGAATGAATGAAGGGAACGAATGAATGAAGAGAATGAATGAATGAGGGGAATGAATGAATGAAGGGAATGAAGAGAATGAGGGGAATGAATGAATGAAAGGAACATGCGAATGAATGGGAATGTATGAATAAAGGGAACGAATGAATGGAGGGAATGGATGAATGAATGAAGGAAATGTATGAATGAAGGGAATGAATGAATGAAGGTAATGTATGAATGAAGGGAATGAATAAATGAAGGGAATGAATTAAATGAAAGGAATGAGGGGAATGAATGAATGATGGGAATGAGTGAAAGAAGGGAATGAATGAATGAAGGGAACGAATGAACGAAGGGGATGAATGAACGAAGGGAATGAATGATTGAAGGGAATGTAAGAATGAAGCGAATGAACGGATGAAGGAAACAAATGAATGAAGGGAATGAATGAATGAAGGGAATGAAGGGAAGAAATGGAATGAAGGGAATGAACGGAATGAAGGGAATGAAGAGAATGAGGGGAATAAATGAATGAAGGGAATGTGCGAATGAATGGGAATGTATGCATGAAGGGAACGAATGAATGGAGGGAATGGATGAATGAATGAAGGGAATGTATGAATGAAGTGAGTGAATGAATGAAGGTTATATATGAATGAAGGGAATGAATAAATGAAGGGAATGAATTGAATGAAAGGAATGAGGGGAATGAATGAATGATGGGAATGAGTGAATGAAGGGAATGAATGAATGAAGGGAACGAATGAAGGAAGGAGATGAATGAACGAAGGGAATTAATGATTGAAGGGAATGTAATAATGAAGGGAATGTATAGATGATTTGAGTGGATGGAGGTAATGAATGAACGAAGGGAATGAATGATTGAAGGGAATGTAAGAATGAAGCGAATGAACGGATGAAGGAAACGAATGAATGAAGGGAATGAGTGAATGAAGGGAATGAAGGGAATGAAGAGAATGAAGAGAATGAGGGGAATAAATGAATGAAAGGTATGTGCGAATGAAGGGAATGAAGGAAAAGACGGGAATGAATGAATGAATGAGGGGGATGAATGAATGAAGGGAATGAATGAATAAAGGGAATGAGGGGAGTGAATGAATGAAGGGAATGAGTGCATGAAAGGAATGAAAGGAATGAAAGGAATGAAGGGAATGAAGGGAACGAAAGGAATGAATGAGTGAGGGGACTGAATGTACGAAGGGAATGAATGAATGAAGGGAATGGCGAGAATGAGGGGAGAGAATGAATGACAGGAATGTACGAATGAATGGGAATGTATGAATGAAGGGAACGAATGAATGGAGGGAATGAATGAATGATGGGAACGCATACATGAAGGGATGAATGAATGGAGGGAATGAATGAAGGGAACGAATGAATGAAGAGAATGAATGAATGAGGGGAATGAATGAATGAAAGGAACATAAGAATGAATGGGAATGTACGAATGAAGGGAACGAATGAATGGAGGGAATGGATGAATGAATGAAGGGAATGTATGAATGAAGTGAGTGAATGAATGAAGGTTATATATGAATGAAGGGAATGAATAAATGAAGGGAATGAATTGAATGAAAGGAATGAGGGGAATGAATGAATGATGGGAATGAGTGAATGAAGGGAATGAATGAATGAAGGGAACGAACGAACGAAGGGGATGAATGAACGAAGGGAATGAATGATTGAAGGGAATGTAATAATGAAGGGAATGTATAGATGGTTTGAGTGGATGAAGGGAATGAATGAACGAAGGGAATGAATGATTGAAGGGAATGTAAGAATGAAGCGAATGAACGGATGAAGGAAACGAATGAATGAAGGGAATGAATGAATGAAGGGAATGAAGGGAATGAAGGGAATGAAGAGAATGAGGGGAATAAATGAATGAAAGGAATGTGCGAATGAATGGGAATGTATGAACGAAGGGAGCGAATGAAGGGAACGAATGCATGAAAGGAATGAATGAATGAAGGGAATGTATGTATGAAGGGAATGGATGAATGAAGGGAATGAAGAGAATGAGGGAATAAATGAATGAAAGGAATATACGAATGAATGGGAATGAATGAATGAAGGGAATGAATGATTGAAGGGAATGTAAGAAAGAAGCGAATGAACGGATGAAGGAAACGAATGAATGATGGGAATGAATGAATGAAGGTAATGTATGAATGAAGGGAATGTAAGAATGAAGCGAATGAACGGATGAAGGAAACGAATGAATGAAGGGAATGAATGTATGAAGGGAATGAAGGGAATGAAGAGAATGAGGGGAATAAATGAATTAAAGGAATGTGCGAATGAATGGGAATGTATGAATGAAGGGAACGAATGAATGATTGAAGGGAACGAATGCACGAAAGGAATGAATGAATGAAGGGAATGTATGAAT
The DNA here is from genome assembly GCA_963576845.1 of Megachile leachella. NCBI lineage: Eukaryota > Metazoa > Arthropoda > Insecta > Hymenoptera > Megachilidae > Megachile > Megachile leachella. The sequence goes on along the minus strand of OY756250.1, from coordinate 26,109,750 downwards.
GAAGGGAATGGATGAATGGAGGGAATGAAGAGAATGAGGGGAATGAATGAATGAAAGGAATATACGAATGAATGGCAATGTATGAATGAAGGGAACGAATGAATGGTGGGAATGGATGAATGAATGAAGGGAATGTATGAATGAAGGGAATGAATAAATGAAGGGAATGAATTGAATGAAAGGAATGAGGGGAATGAATGAATGATGGGAATGAGTGAATGAAGGGAATGAATGAATGAAGGGAACGATTGAACGAAGGGGATGAATGAACGAAGGGAATGAATGAATGAAGGGAATGAATGATTGAAGGGAATGTAATAATGAAGGGAATGAACGGATGAAGGAAACGAATGAATGATGGGAATGAGTGAATGAAGGTAATGTATGAATGAAGGGAATGTAAGAATGAAGCGAATGAACGGATGAAGGAAACGAATGAATGAAGGGAATGAAGGGAATGAAGGGAATGAAGAGAATGAGGGGAATAAATGAATGAAAAGAATGTGCGAATAAATGGGAATGTATGAATGAAGGGAACAAATGAATGAATGAAGGGAACAAATGCATGAAGGGAATGAATGAATGAAGGGAATGTATGAACGAAGGGAATGGATGAATGAATGGATTGATGAGAATGAGGGAATAAATGAATGAAAGGAATATACGAATGAATGGGAATGAATGAATGAAGGGAATGAATGAATGGAGGGAACGAATGCATGGAGGGAATGAATTAATGAAGGGAACGAATGAATGAAGGGAATGAATGAATGAAGGGAATGAAGAGAATGAGGGGAATAAATGAATGAAAGGAATGTACGAATGAATGGGAATGTATGAATGAAGGGAACGAATGAATGGAGGGAATGAATTGAATGAAAGGAATGAGGGGAATGAATGAATGATGGGAATGAGTGAATGAAGGGAATGAATGAATGAAGGGAGCGAATGAACGAAGGGGATGAATGAACGAAGGGAATGAATGATTGAAGGGAATGTAATAATGAAGGGAATGTATAAATGATTTGAGTGGATGAAGGGAATGAATGAACGAAGGGAATGAATGAATGAAGGGAATGAAGGGAATGAAGGGAACGAAGAGAATGAGGGGAATAAATGAATGAAAGAAATGTGCGAATGAATGGGAATGTATGAATGAACGGAACGAATGAATGAAGGGAATGAATGAATGAAGGGAATGAAGGGAATGAAGGGAATGAAGGGTATGAAGGGAATGAAGAGAATGAGGGGAATAAATGAATGAATGGAATGTACGAATGAATGGGAATGTATGAATGAAGGGAATGTATGTATGAAGGGAATGGATGAATGAAGGGAATGAAGAGAATGAGGGAATAAATGAATGAAAGGAATATACGAATGAATGGGAATGAATGAATGAGGTGAATGAATGAATGAAGGGAATGAATGAATGAAGGGAATGAATGAATGATGGGAATGAGCGACTGAAGGGAACGAATGAATGGAGGGAATGAATGAAGGGAACGAATGAATGAAGAGAATGAATGAATGAGGGGAATGAATGAATGAAGGGAATGAAGAGAATGAGGGGAATGAATGAATGAAAGGAATATACGAATGAATGGGAATGAATAAATGAAGGGAATGAATTGAATGAAAGGCATGAGGGGAATGAATGAATGATGGGAATGAGTGAATGAAAGGAATGAATGAATGAAGGGAACGAATGAACGAAGGGGATGAATGAACGAAGGGAATGAATGATTGAAGGGAAAGTAATAATGAAGGGATTGTATAAATGATTTGAGTGAATGAAGGGAATGAATGAACGAAGGGAATGAATGATTGAAGGGAATGTAAGAATGAAGCGAATGAACGGATGAAGGAAACGAATGAATGAAGGGAATGAAGGGAATAAAGGGAATGAAGAGAATGAGGGGAATAAATGAATGAAAGGAATGTGCGAATGAATGGGAATGTATGAATGAAGGGAACGAATGAATGAATGAAGGGAACGAATGCATGAAAGGAATGAATGAATGAAGGGAATGTATGAATGAAGGGAATGAAGGGAATGAGGGAATAAATGAATGAAAGGAATATACGAATGAATGGGAATGAATGAATGAATGGAACGAATGAATGGAGGGAATGAATGAATGAAGGGAATGTATGAATGGAGGGAATGTATGAATGAAGGGAATGGATGGATGACGCGAATGAAAAGAATGTGGGAATAAATGAATGAAAGGAATATACGAATGAATGGGAATGAATGAATGAAGGGAACGAATGAATGGAGGGAATGAGTGAATGAAGGGAATGAATGAATAAAGGGAACGAATGAACGAAGGGAATGAATGATTGAAGGGAATGTAAGAATGAAGCGAATGAACGGATGAGGGGAAACGAATGAATGAAGGGAATGAAGGGAATGAAGAGAATGAGGGAATAAATGAATGAAAGGAATATACGAATGAATGGGAATGAATGAATGAAGGGAACGAATGAATGGAGGGAATGAATGAATGAAGGGAATGTATGAATGAAGGGAATGGATGGATGAAGCGAATGAACGGATGAAGGAAACGAATGAATGAAGGGAATGAATGAATGAAGGGAATGAAGGGAATGAAGAGAATGAGGGGAATAAATGAATGAAAGGAATGTGCGAATGAATGGGAATGTATGAATGAAGGGAACGAATGAATGAATGAAGGGAACGAATGCATGAAAGGAATGAATGAATGAAGGGAATGTATGAATGAAGGGAATGAAGAGAATGAGGGAATAAATGAATGAAAGGAATATACGAATGAATGGGAATGAATGAATGAAGGGAACGAATGAATGGAGGGAATGAATGAATGAAGGGAATGTATGAATGAAGGGAATGGATGGATGAAGCGAATGAACGGATGAAGGAAACGAATGAATAAAGGGAATGAATGAATGATGGGAATGAAGGGAATGAAGGGAATGAAGAGAATGAGGGGGATAAATGAATGAAAGGAATGTACGAATGAATGGGAATGTATGAATGAAGGGAACGAATGAATGAATGAAGGGAACAAATGCATGAAGGGAATGAATGAATGAAGGGAATGTATGAACGAAGGGAATGGATGAATGAATGGATTGAAGAGAATGAGGGAATAAATGAATGAAAGGAATATACGAATGAATGGGAATGAATGAATGAAGGGAATGAATGAATGGAGGGAACGAATGAATGGAGGGAATGAATTAATGAAGGGAATGAAGGGAATGAAGGCAATGAAGAGAATGAGGGGAATAAATGAATGAAAGGAATGTGCGAATGAATGGGAATGTATGAATGGAGGGAATGAATAAATGAAGGGAATGAATTGAATGAAAGGAATGAGGGGAATGAATGAATGATGGGAATGAGTGAATGAAGGGAATGAATGAATGAAGGAAATGTAATAATGAAGGGAATGTATAAACGATTTGTGTGAATGAAGGGAATGAATGAACGAAGGGAATGAATGATTGAAGGGAATGTAAGAATGAAGCGAATGAACGGATGAAGGAGACGAATGAATGAAGGGAATGAATGAATGAAGCGAATTAATGAATGGAGGAAATGAATGAATGAAGGGAATGAATGAATGAAGGGAACGAATGAATGAAGGGGATGAATGAACGAAGGGAATGAAGAGAATGAGGGGAATAAATGAATGAAAGGAATGTGCGAATGAATGGGAATGTATGAATGAAGGGAACGAATGAATGAATGAAGGGAACGAATGCATGAAAGGAATGAATGAATGAAGGGAATGTATGAATGAAGGGAATGAAGAGAATGAGGGAATAAATGAATGAAAGGAATATACGAATGAATGGGAATGAATGAATGAAGGGAACGAATGAATGGAGGGAATGAATGAATGAAGGGAATGTAAGAATGAAGGGAATGGATGGATGAAGCGAATGAAGAGAATGTGGGAATAAATGAATGAAAGGAATATACGAATGAATGGGAATGAATGAATGAAGGGAACGAATGAATGGAGGGAATGAGTGAATGAAGGGAATGAATGAATAAAGGGAACGAATGAACGAAGGGAATGAATGATTGAAGGGAATGTAAGAATGAAGCGAATGAACGGATGAGGGGAAACGAATGAATGAAGGGAATGAAGGGAATGAAGGGAATGAAGAGAATGAGGGAATAAATGAATGAAAGGAATATACGAATGAATGGGAATGAATGAATGAAGGGAACGAATGAATGGAGGGAATGAATGAATGAAGGGAATGTATGAATGAAGGGAATGTATGAATGAAGGGAATGGATGGATGAAGCGAATGAAAAGAATGTGGGAATAAATGAATGAAAGGAATATACGAATGAATGGAGGGAATGAATGAATGAAGGGAATGTATGATTGAAGGGAATGGATGGATGAAGCGAATGAACGGATGAAGGAAACGAATGAATGAAGGGAATGAATGAATGAAGGGAATGAAGGGAATGAAGGGAATGAAGAGAATGAGGGGGATAAATGAATGAAAGGAATGTACGAATGAATGGGAATGTATGAATGAAGGGAACGAATGAATGAATGAAGGGAACAAATGCATGAAGGGAATGAATGAATGAAGGGAATGTATGAACGAAGGGAATGGATGAATGAATGGATTGAAGAGAATGTGGGAATAAATGAATGAAAGGAATATACGAATGAATGGGAATGAATGAATGAAGGGAATGAATGAATGGAGGGAACGAATGAATGGAGGGAATGAATTAATGAAGGGAATGAAGGGAATGAAGGCAATGAAGAGAATGAGGGGAATAAATGAATGAAAGGAATGTGCGAATGAATGGGAATGAATGAATGGAGGGAATGAATAAATGAAGGGAATGAATTGAATGAAAGGAATGAGGGGAATGAATGAATGATGGGAATGAGTGAATGAAGGGAATGAATGAATGAAGGAAATGTAATAATGAAGGGAATGTATAAACGATTTGTGTGAATGAAGGGAATGAATGAACGAAGGGAATGAATGATTGAAGGGAATGTAAGAATGAAGCGAATGAACGGATGAAGGAAACGAATGAATGATGGGAATGAATGAATGAAGGTAATGTATGAATGAAGGGAATGTAAGAATGAAGCGAATGAACGGATGAAGGAGACGAATGAATGAAGGGAATGAATGAATGAAGCGAATTAATGAATGGAGGAAATGAATGAATGAAGGGAATGAATGAATGAAGGGAACGAATGAATGAAGGGGATGAATGAACGAAGGGAATGAAGAGAATGAGGGGAATAAATGAATGAAAGGAATGTGCGAATGAATGGGAATGTATGAATGAAGGGAACGAATGAATGAATGAAGGGAACGAATGCATGAAAGGAATGAATGAATGAAGGGAATGGATGGATGAAGCGAATGAAGAGAATGTGGGAATAAATGAATGAAAGGAATATACGAATGAATGGGAATGAATGAATGAAGGGAACGAATGAATGAATGAAGGGAACGAATGCATGAAAGGAATGAATGAATGAAGGGAATGTATGAATGAAGGGAATGGATGAATGAAGGGAATGAAGAGAATGAGGGAATAAATGAATGAAAGGAATATACGAATGAATGGGAATGAATAAATGAAGGGAATGAATTGAATGAAAGGAATGAGGGGAATGAATGAATGATGGGTATGAGTAAATGAAGGGAATGAATGAATGAAGGGAACGAATGAACGAAGGGGATGAATGAACGAAGGGAATGAATGATTGAAGGGAAAGTAATAATGAAGGGAATGTATAAATGATTTGAGTGAATGAAGGGAATGAATGAACGAAGGGAATGAATGATTAAAGGGAATGTAAGAATGAAGCGAATGAACGAATGAAGGAAACGAATGAATGAAGGGAATGAAGGGAATAAAGGGAATGAAGAGAATGAGGGGAATAAATGAATGAAAGGAATGTGCGAATGAATGGGAATGTATGAATGAAGGGAACGAATGAATGAATGAAGGGAACGAATGCATGAAAGGAATGAATGAATGAAGGGAGTGTATGAATGAAGGGAATGAAGGGAATGAGGGAATAAATGAATGAAAGGAATATACGAATGAATGGGAATGAATGAATGAAGGGAACGAATGAATGGAGGGAATGAATGAATGAAGGGAATGTATGAATGAAGGGAATGGATGGATGAAGCGAATGAACGGATGAAGGAAACGAATGAATAAAGGGAATGAATGAATGATGGGAATGAAGGGAATGAAGGGAATGAAGAGAATGAGGGGGATAAATGAATGAAAGGAATGTACGAATGAATGGGAATGTATGAATGAAGGGAACGAATGAATGAATGAAGGGAACAAATGCATGAAGGGAATGAATGAATGAAGGGAATGTATGAACGAAGGGAATGGATGAATGAATGGATTGAAGAGAATGAGGGAATAAATGAATGAAAGGAATATACGAATGAATGGGAATGAATGAATGAAGGGAATGAATGAATGGAGGGAACGAATGAATGGAGGGAATGAATTAATGAAGGGAATGAAGGGAATGAAGGCAATGAAGAGAATGAGGGGAATAAATGAATGAAAGGAATGTGCGAATGAATGGGAATGTATGAATGGAGGGAATGAATAAATGAAGGGAATGAATTGAATGAAAGGAATGAGGGGAATGAATGAATGATGGGAATGAGTGAATGAAGGGAATGAATGAATGAAGGAAATGTAATAATGAAGGGAATGTATAAACGATTTGTGTGAATGAAGGGAATGAATGAACGAAGGGAATGAATGATTAAAGGGAATGTAAGAATGAAGCGAATGAACGGATGAGGTGAAACGAATGAATGAAGGGAATGAAGGGAATGAAGGGAATGAAGAGAATGAGGGAATAAATGAATGAAAGGAATATACGAATGAATGGGAATGAATGAATGAAGGGAACGAATGAATGGAGGGAATGAATGAATGAAGGGAATGTATGAATGAAGGGAATGGATGGATGAAGCGAATGAACGGATGAAGGAAACGAATGAATGAAGGGAATGAATGAATGAAGGGAATGAAGGGAATGAAGGGAATGAAGAGAATGAGGGGAATAAATGAATGAAAGGAATGTGCGAATGAATGGGAACGTATGAACGAAGGGAACGAATGAAGGGAACGAATGCATGAAAGGAATGAATGAATGAAGGGAATGTATGTATGAAGGGAACGAATGAATGGAGGGAATGAAGAGAATGAGGGAATAAATGAACGAAAGGAATATACGAATGAATGGGAATGAATGAATGAAGGGAATGAATGATTGAAGGGAATGTAAGAAAGAAGCGAATGAACGGATGAAGGAAACGAATGAATGAAGGGACTGAATGAATGAAGCGAATTAATGAATGGAGGAAATGAATGAATGAAGGGAATGAATGAATGAAGGGAACGAATGAACGAAGGGGATGAATGAACGAAGGGAATGAATGATTGAAGGGAATGTAATAATGAAGGGAATGTATAAACGATTTGAGTGAATGAAGGGAATGAATGAACGAAGGGAATGAATGATTGAAGGGAATGTAAGAATGAAGCGAATGAACGGATGAAGGAAACGAATGAATGATGGCAATGAATGAATGAGGGTAATGTATGAATGAAGGGAATGTAAGAATGAAGCGAATGAACGGATGAAGGAAACGAATGAATGAATGAAGGGAACGAATGCATGAAAGGCATGAATGAGTGAAGGGAATGAATGAATGAAGGGAATGGATGAATGAACCGAATGAAGGGAATGAGGGAATAAATGAATAAAAGGAATATACGAATGAAAGGGAATGAATGAATGAAGGGAACGAATGAATGGAGGGAATGAATGAATGAAGGGAACGAATGAATGAAGGGAATGGATGAATGAATGGAATGAAGAGAATGAGGGAATAAATGAATGAAAGGAATATACGAATGAATGGGAATGAATGAATGAAGGGAATGAATGATTGAAGGGAATGTAAGAATGAAGGAAACGAATGAATGAAGGGAATGAATGAATGAAGGGAATGAAGGGAATGAAGCTAATGAAGGGAATGAAGGGAATGAAGAGAATGAGGGGAATAAATGAATGAAAGGTATGTGCGAATGAAGGGAATGAAGGAAACGAAGGGAATTAATGAATGAAGGAAAAGAATGAATGAGGGGGATGAATGAATGAAGGGAATGAATGAATAAAGGGAATGGGGGGAGTGAATGAATGAAGGGAATGAGTGCATGAGAGGAATGAAAGGAATGAATGAATGGAGGGAACGAATGAATGGAGGGAATGAATTAATGAAGGGAACGAATGAATGAAGGGAATGAATGAATGAAGGGAATGAAGAGAATGAGGGGAATGAATGAATGAAAGGAATGTACGAATGAATGGGAATGTATGAATGAAGGGAACGAATGAATGGAGGGAATGGATGAATGAATGAAGGGAATGTATGAATGAAGGGAATGAATGAGTGAAGGTAATGTATGAATGGAGGGAATGAATAAATGAAGGGAATGAATTGAATGAAAGGAATGAGGGGAATGAATGAATGATGGGAATGAGTGAATGAAGGGAATGAATGAATGAAGGGAACGAATGAACGAAGGGAATGAATGATTGAAGTGAATGTAAAAAGGCGAATGAACGGATGAAGGAAACGAATGAATGAAGGGAATGAATGGATGAAGGTAATGAAGGGAATGAAGGGAATGAAGAGAATGAGGGGAATAAATGAATGAAAGGAATGTATGAATGAAGGGAACGAATGAATGAATGAAGGGAACAAATGCATGAAGGGAATGAATGAATGAAGGGAATGTATGAACGAAGGGAACGGATGAATGAATGGAATGAAGAGAATGAGGGAATAAATGAATGAAAGGAATATACGAATGAATGGGAATGAATGAATGAAGGGAATGAATGAATGGAGGGAACGAATGAATGGAGGGAATGAATTCATGAAGGGAACGAATGAATGAAGGGAATGAATGAATGAAGGGAATGAAGAGAATGAGGGGAATAAATGAATGAAAGGAATGTACGAATGAATAGGAATGTATGAATGAAGGGAACGAATGAATGGAGGGAATGGATGAATGAATGAGTGAAGGTAATGTATGAATGGAGGGAATGAATAAATGAAGGGAATGAATTGAATGAAAGGAATGAGGGGAATGAATGAATGATGGGAATGAGTGAATGAAGGGAATGAATGAATGAAGGGAACGAATGAACGAAGGGGATGAATGAACGAAGGGAATGAATGATTGAAGGGAATGTAATAATGAAGGGAATGTATAAATGATTTGAGTGGATGAAGGGAATGAATGAACGAAGGGAATGAATGATTGAAGGGAATGCAAGAATGAAGCGAATGAACGGATGAAGGAAACGAATGAATGAAGGGAATGAGTGAATGAAGGGAACGAATGCATGAAGGGAATGAATGAATGAAGGGAATGAAGGGAATGAAGGGAATGAAGAGAATGAAGAGAATGAGGGGAATAAATGAATGAAAGGAATGTGCGAATGAATGGGAATGTATGAATGAAGGGAACGAATGCATGAAAGGAATGAATGAATGGAGGGAATGTATGTATGAAGGGAATGAAGGGAATGAAGAGAATGAAGAGAATGAGGGGAATAAATGAATGAAAGGAATGTGCGAATGAATGGGAATGTATGAATGAAGGGAATGAATGACTGAAGGAAATGAATGAATGAGGGGGATGAATGAATGAAGGGAATGAATGAATAAAGGGAATGAGGGGAGTGAATGAATGAAGGGAATGAGTGCATGAAAGGAATGAAAGGAATGAAGGGAATGAAGGGAACAAAAGGAATGAATGAGTGAAGGGACTGAATGTACGAAGGGAATGAATGAATGAAGGGAATGGCGAGAATGAGGGGAGAGAATGAATGACAGGAATGTGCGAATGAATGGGAATGTATGAATGAAGGGAACGAATGAATGAATGAAGGGAACGAATGCATGAAAGGAATGAATGAATGAAGGGAATGTATGAATGAAGGGAATGAAGAGAATGAGGGAATAAATGAATGAAAGGAATATACGAATGAATGGGAATGAATGAATGAAGGGAACGAATGAATGAAGGGAATGAATGAATGAAGGGAATGAAGAGAATGAGGGGAATAAATGAATGCAAGGAATGTACGAATGTATGGGAATGTATGAATGAAGGGAACAAATGCATGAAGGGAATGAATGAATGAAGGGAATGCATGAACGAAGGGAATGTATGAATGAATGGATTGAAGAGAACGAGGGAATAAATGAATGAAAGGAATATACGAATGAATGGGAATGAATGAATGAAGGGAATGAATGGATGAAGGTAATGAAGGGAATGAGGGGAATGAAGAGAATGAGGGGAATAAATGAATGAAAGGAATGTGCGAATGAATGGGAATGTATGAATGAAGGGAACGAATGAATGAAGGAAGGGAACGAATGCATGAAAGGAATGAATGAATGAAGGAAATGTATGTATGAAGGGAATGGATGAATGAAGGGAATGAAGAGAATAAGGGAATAAATGAATGAAAGGAATATACGAATGAATGGGAATGAATGAATGAAGGAAACGAATGAATAAAGGGAATGAATGAATGAAGGGAACGAATGAATGAAGGGAATGAATGAATGAAGAGAATGAATGAATGAGGGGAATGAATGAATGAAGGGAATGAATGAATGGAGCGAACGAATGAATGGAGGGAATGAATTAACGAAGGGAACGAATGAATGATGGGAATGAGTGAATGAAGGGAATGAATGAATGAAGGGAACGAATGAACGAAGGTAATGAATGATTGAAGGGAATGTAAGAATGAAGCGAATGAACGGATGATGGAAACGAATGAATGAAGGGAATGAGTGAATGAAGGGAATGAAGTGAATGAATGGAATGAAGAGAATGAGGGAAGAAATGAATGAAAGGAATATACGAATGAATGGGAATGAATGAATGAAGGGAATGAATGAATGGAGGGAACGAATGAATGGAGGGAATGAGTTCATGAAGGAAACGAATGAATAAAGGGAATGAATGAATGAAGGGAACGAATGAATGGACGGAATGAATGAAGGGAACGAATGAATGAAGAGAATGAATGAATGAGGGGAATGAATGAATGAAGGGAATGAATGAATGGAGCGAACGAATGAATGGAGGGAATGAATTAATGAAGGGAACGAATGAATGATGGGAATGAGTGAATGAAGGGAACGAATGAACGAAGGGGATGAATGAACGAAGGGAATGAATGATTGAAGGGAATGTATTAATGAAGGGAATGTATAAATGATTTGAGTGGATGAAGGGAATGAATGAACGAAGGGAATGAATGATTGAAGGGAATGTAAGAATGAAGCGAATGAACGGATGAAGGAAACGAATGAATGAAGGGAATGAGTGAATGAAGGGAATGAAGGGAATGAAGAGAATGAGGAGAATGAGGGGAATAAATGAATGAAAGGTATGTGCGAATGAAGGGAATGAAGGAAAAGAAGGGAATGAATGAATGAAGGAAATGAGTGAATGAGGGGGATGAATGAATGAAGGGAATGAATTAATTAAAGGGAATGAGGGGAGTGAATGAATGAAGGGAATGAGTGCATGAAAGGAATGAAAGGAATGAAAGGAATGAAGGGAATGAAGGGAACGAAAGGAATGAATGAGTGAGGGGACTGAATGTACAAAGGGAATGAATGAATGAAGGGAATGGCGAGAATGAGGGGAAGAATGAATGACAGGAATGCACGAATGAATGGGAATGTATGAATGAAGGGAACGAATGAATGAAGGGAATGAATGAATGAAGGGAATGAAGAGAATGAGGGGAATAAATGAATGAAACGAATGTACGAATGAATAGGAATGTATGAATGAAGGGAACGAATGAATGGAGGGAATGGATGAATGAATGAGTGAAGGTAATGTATGAATGGAGGGAATGAATAAATGAAGGGAATGAATTGAATGAAAGGAATGAGGGGAATGAATGAATGATGGGAATGAGTGAATGAAGGGAATGAATGAATGAAGGGAACGAATGAACGAAGGGAATGAATGATTGAAGTGAATGTAAAAAGGCGAATGAACGGATGAAGGAAACGAATGAATGAAGGGAATGAATGGATGAAGGTAATGAAGGGAATGAAGGGAATGAAGAGAATAAGGGGAATAAATGAATGAAAGGAATGTATGAATGAAGGGAACGAATGAATGAATGAAGGGAACAAATGCATGAAGGGAATGAATGAATGAAGGGAATGTATGAACGAAGGGAACGGATGAATGAATGGAATGATGAGAATGAGGGAATAAATGAATGAAAGGAATATACGAATGAATGGGAATGAATGAATGAAGGGAATGAATGAATGGAGGAAACGAATGAATGGAGGGAATGAATTCATGAAGGGAACGAATGAATGAAGGGAATGAATGAATGAAGGGAATGAAGAGAATGAGGGGAATAAATGAATGAAAGGAATGTACGAATGAATAGGAATGTATGAATGAAGGGAACGAATGAATGGAGGGAATGGATGAATGAATGAGTGAAGGTAATGTATGAATGGAGGGAATGAATAAATGAAGGGAATGAATTGAATGAAAGGAATGAGGGGAATGAATGAATGATGGGAATGAGTGAATGAAGGGAATGAATGAATGAAGGGAACGAATGAACGAAGGGGATGAATGAACGAAGGGAATGAATGATTGAAGGGAATGTAATAATGAAGGGAATGTATAAATGATTTGAGTGGATGAAGGGAATGAATGAACGAAGGGAATGAATGATTGAAGGGAATGCAAGAATGAAGCGAATGAACGGATGAAGGAAACGAATGAATGAAGGGAATGAGTGAATGAAGGGAATGAAGTGAATGAAGGGAATGAAGAGAATGAGGGGTATAAATGAATGAAAGGAATGTGCGAATGAATGGGAATGTATGAATGAAGGGAACGAATGAATGAATGAATGGAACGAATGCATGAAAGGAATGAATGAATGGAGGGAATGTATGTATGAAGTGAATGGATGAATGAAAGGAATGAAGAGAATGAGGGAATAAATGAATGAAAGGAATATACGAATGAATGGGTATGAATGACTGAAGGAAACGAATGAATAAAGGGAATGAATGAATGAAGGGAACGCATGAATGGAGGGAATGAATGAAGGGAACGAATGAATGAAGAGAATGAATGAATGAGGGGAATGAATGAATGAAGGGAATGAATGAATGGAGCGAACGAATGAATGGAGGGAATGAATTAATGAAGGGAACGAACGAATGAAGAGAATGAATGAATGATGGGAATGAGTGAATGAAGGGAATGAATGAATGGAGGGAACGAATGAACGAAGGGAATGAATGATTGAAGTGAATGTAAAAAGGCGAATGAACGGATGAAGGAAACGAATGAATGAAGGGAATGAATGGATGAAGGTAATGAAGGGAATGAAGGGAATGAAGAGAATGAGGGGAATAAATGAATGAAAGGAATGTACGAATGAATGGGAATGTATGAATGAAGGGAACGAATGAATGAATGAAGGGAATGAATGCATGAAGGGAATGAATGAATGAAGGGAATGTATGAATGAAGGGAATGGATGGATGAATGAAGGGAACAAATGCATGAAGGGAATGAATGAATGAAGGGAACGAATGAATGAATAAATAAAACGAATCCAAGAAGGGAATGAACTGAATGAAGGGAATGTGGGGAATGAATCGAATGAAGGGAATGAGAGAATGAAAGGAATGAAGGGAATGAAGGGAACGAAGGCAACGAAGGGAATAAATGAATGAAGCGAATTAATGAGTGGAGGGAAGGAATGGACGAAGGCAATGAATGGAATGAGGGGAATGAATGAATGATGGGATTGAGTGCATGAATTGAATGAATGAATGAAGGGAACGAATGAACGAAGGGGATGAATGAACGAAGGGAATGAATGATTGAAGGGAATGTAATAATGAAGGGAATGTATAGATGATTTGAGTGGATGAAGGGAATGAATGAACGAAGGGAATGAATGATTGAAGGGAATGTAAGAATGAAGCGAATGAACGGATGAAGGAAACGAATGAATGAAGGGAATGAATGAATGAAGGGAATGAAGGGAATGAAGGGAATGAAGAGAATGAGGAGAATGAGGGGAATAAATGAATGAAAGGTATGTGCGAATGAAGGGAATGAAGGAAAAGAAGGGAATGAATGAATGTAGGAAATGAGTGAATGAGGGGGATGAATGAATGAAGGGAATGAATTAATTAAAGGGAATGAGGGGAGTGAATGAATGAAGGGAATGAGTGCATGAAAGGAATGAAGGGAATGAAGGGAACGAAAGGAATGAATGAGTGAGGGGACTGAATGTACAAAGGGAATGAATGAATGAAGGGAATGGCGAGAATGAGGGGGAGAATGAATGACAGGAATGCACGAATGAATGGGAATGTATGAATGAAGGGAACGAATGAATGGCGGGAATGAATTCATGAAGGGAACGAATGAATGAAGGGAATGAATGAATGAAGGGAATGAAGAGAATGAGGGGAATAAATGAATGAAAGAAATGTGCGAATGAATGGGAATGTATGAATGAAGGGAACGAATGCATGAAGGGAATGAATGAATGAAGGGAATGAAGGGAATGAAGGGAATGAAGGGAATGAGCGGAATAAATGAATGAAAGGTATGCGCGAATGAAGGGAATGAAGGAAACGAAGGGAATGAAGGGAATGGAGGGAATGAAGAGAATGAGCGGAATAAATGAATGAAAGGTATGCGCGAATGAAGGGAATGAAGGAAACGAAGGGAATGAATGACTGAAGGAAATGAATGAATGAGGGGGATGAATGAATGAAGGGAATGAATGAATAAAGGGAATGAGGGGAGTGAATGAATGAAGGGAATGAGTGTATGAAAGGAATGAAAGGAATGAAGGGAATGAAGGGAACAAAAGGAATGAATGAGTGAAGGGACTGAATGTACGAAGGGAATGAATGATTGAAGGGAATGGCGAGAATGAGGGGAGAGAATGAATGACAGGAATGTGCGAATGAATGGGAATGTATGAATGAAGGGAACGAATGAATGAATGAAGGGAACGAATGCATGAAAGGAACGAATGAATGAAGGGAATGTATGAATGAAGGGAATGAAGAGAATGAGGGAATAAATGAATGAAAGGAATATACGAATGAATGGGAATGAATGAATGAAGGGAACGAATGAATGAAGGGAATGAATGAATGAAGGGAATGAAGAGAATGAGGGGAATAAATGAATGCAAGGAATGTACGAATGAATGGGAATGTATGAATGAAGGGAACAAATGCATGAAGGGAATGAATGAATGAAGGGAATGCATGAACGAAGGGAATGTATGAATGAATGGATTGAAGAGAATGAGGGAATAAATGAATGAAAGGAATATACGAATGAATGGGAATGAATGAATGAAGGGAATGAATGAATGGAGGGAACGAATGAATGGGGGGAATGAATTAATGAAGGGAACGAATGAATGAAGGGAATGAATGAATGAAGGGAATGAAGAGAATGAGGGGAATGAATGAATGAAAGGAATGTACGAATGAATGGGAATGTATGAATGAAGGGAACAAATGCATGAAGGGAATGAATGAATGAAGGGAATGTATGAACGAAGGGAATGAATGAATGAATGGATTGAAGAGAATGAGGGAATAAATGAATGAAAGGAATGTACGAATGAATGGGAATGTATGAATGAAGGGAACAAATGCATGAAGGGAATGAATGAATGAAGGGAATGTATGAACGAAGGGAATGAGTGAATGAATGGATTGAAGAGAATGAGGGAATAAATGAATGAAAGGAATATACGAATGAATGGGAATGAATGAATGAAGGGAATGAATGAATGGAGGGAACGAATGAATGGAGGGAATGAATTCATGAAGGGAACGAATGAATGGAGGGAATGAATGAATGAAGAGAATGAATGAATGAGGGGAATGAATGAATGAAGGGAATGAATGAATGGAGCGAACGAATGAATGGAGGGAATGAATTAACGAAGGGAACGAATGAATGATGGGAATGAGTGAATGAAGGGAATGAATGAATGAAGGGAACGAATGAACGAAGGGAATGAATGATTGAAGGGAATGTAAGAATGAAGCGAATGAACGGATGATGGAAACGAATGAATGAAGGGAATGAGTGAATGAAGGGAATGAAGTGAATGAATGGAATGAAGAGAATGAGGGAAGAAATGAATGAAAGGAATATACGAATGAATGGGAATGAATGAATGAAGGGAATGAATGAATGGAGGGAACGAATGAATGGAGGGAATGAGTTCATGAAGGAAACGAATGAATAAAGGGAATGAATGAATGAAGGGAACGAATGAATGGACGGAATGAATGAAGGGAACGAACGAATGAAGAGAATGAATGAATGAGGGGAATGAATGAATGAAGGGAATGAATGAATGGAGCGAACGAATGAATGGAGGGAATGAATTAATGAAGGGAACGAATGAATGATGGGAATGAGTGAATGAAGGGAATGAAGTGAATGAATGGAATGAAGAGAATGAGGGAAGAAATGAATGAAAGGAATATACGAATGAATGGGAATGAATGAATGAAGGGAATGAATGAATGGAGGGAACGAATGAATGGAGGGAATGAGTTCATGAAGGAAACGAATGAATAAAGGGAATGAATGAATGAAGGGAACGAATGAATGGACGGAATGAATGAAGGGAACGAATGAATGAAGAGAATGAATGAATGAGGGGAATGAATGAATGAAGGGAATGAATGAATGGAGCGAACGAATGAATGGAGGGAATGAATTAATGAAGGGAACGAATGAATGATGGGAATGAGTGAATGAAGGGAACGAATGAACGAAGGGGATGAATGAACGAAGGGAATGAATGATTGAAGGGAATGTATTAATGAAGGGAATGTATAAATGATTTGAGTGGATGAAGGGAATGAATGAACGAAGGGAATGAATGATTGAAGGGAATGTAAGAATGAAGCGAATGAACGGATGAAGGAAACGAATGAATGAAGGGAATGAGTGAATGAAGGGAATGAAGGGAATGAAGAGAATGAGGAGAATGAGGGGAATAAATGAATGAAAGGTATGTGCGAATGAAGGGAATGAAGGAAAAGAAGGGAATGAATGAATGAAGGAAATGAGTGAATGAGGGGGATGAATGAATGAAGGGAATGAATTAATTAAAGGGAATGAGGGGAGTGAATGAATGAAGGGAATGAGTGCATGAAAGGAATGAAAGGAATGAAAGGAATGAAGGGAATGAAGGGAACGAAAGGAATGAATGAGTGAGGGGACTGAATGTACAAAGGGAATGAATGAATGAAGGGAATGGCGAGAATGAGGGGAAGAATGAATGACAGGAATGCACGAATGAATGGGAATGTATGAATGAAGGGAACGAATGAATGAAGGGAATGAATGAATGAAGGGAATGAAGAGAATGAGGGGAATAAATGAATGAAACGAATGTACGAATGAATAGGAATGTATGAATGAAGGGAACGAATGAATGGAGGGAATGGATGAATGAATGAGTGAAGGTAATGTATGAATGGAGGGAATGAATAAATGAAGGGAATGAATTGAATGAAAGGAATGAGGGGAATGAATGAATGATGGGAATGAGTGAATGAAGGGAATGAATGAATGAAGGGAACGAATGAACGAAGGGAATGAATGATTGAAGTGAATGTAAAAAGGCGAATGAACGGATGAAGGAAACGAATGAATGAAGGGAATGAATGGATGAAGGTAATGAAGGGAATGAAGGGAATGAAGAGAATGAGGGGAATAAATGAATGAAAGGAATGTATGAATGAAGGGAACGAATGAATGAAGGGAATGGATGGATGAATGAAGGGAACAAATGCATGAAGGGAATGAATGAATGAAGGGAACGAATGAATGAATAAATAAAACGAATCCAAGAAGGGAATGAACTGAATGAAGGGAATGTGGGGAATGAATCGAATGAAGGGAATGAGAGAATGAAAGGAATGAAGGGAATGAAGGGAACGAAGGCAACGAAGGGAATAAATGAATGAAGCGAATTAATGAGTGGAGGGAAGGAATGGACGAAGGCAATGAATGGAATGAGGGGAATGAATGAATGATGGGATTGAGTGCATGAATTGAATGAATGAATGAAGGGAACGAATGAACGAAGGGGATGAATGAACGAAGGGAATGAATGATTGAAGGGAATGTAATAATGAAGGGAATGTATAGATGATTTGAGTGGATGAAGGGAATGAATGAACGAAGGGAATGAATGATTGAAGGGAATGTAAGAATGAAGCGAATGAACGGATGAAGGAAACGAATGAATGAAGGGAATGAATGAATGAAGGGAATGAAGGGAATGAAGGGAATGAAGAGAATGAGGAGAATGAGGGGAATAAATGAATGAAAGGTATGTGCGAATGAAGGGAATGAAGGAAAAGAAGGGAATGAATGAATGTAGGAAATGAGTGAATGAGGGGGATGAATGAATGAAGGGAATGAATTAATTAAAGGGAATGAGGGGAGTGAATGAATGAAGGGAATGAGTGCATGAAAGGAATGAAAGGAATGAAAGGAATGAAGGGAATGAAGGGAACGAAAGGAATGAATGAGTGAGGGGACTGAATGTACAAAGGGAATGAATGAATGAAGGGAATGGCGAGAATGAGGGGGAGAATGAATGACAGGAATGCACGAATGAATGGGAATGTATGAATGAAGGGAACGAATGAATGGCGGGAATGAATTCATGAAGGGAACGAATGAATGAAGGGAATGAATGAATGAAGGGAATGAAGAGAATGAGGGGAATAAATGAATGAAAGAAATGTGCGAATGAATGGGAATGTATGAATGAAGGGAACGAATGCATGAAGGGACTGAATGTACGAAGGGAATGAATGAATGAAGGGAATGGCGAGAATGAGGGGAGAGAATGAATGACAGGAATGTGCGAATGAATGGGAATGTATGAATGAAGGGAACGAATGAATGAATGAAGGGAACGAATGCATGAAAGGAATGAATGAATGAAGGGAATGTATGAATGAAGGGAATGAAGAGAATGAGGGAATAAATGAATGAAAGGAATATACGAATGAATGGGAATGAATGAATGAAGGGAACGAATGAATGAAGGGAATGAATGAATGAAGGGAATGAAGAGAATGAGGGGAATAAATGAATGCAAGGAATGTACGAATGAATGGGAATGTATGAATGAAGGGAACAAATGCATGAAGGGAATGAATGAATGAAGGGAATGCATGAACGAAGGGAATGTATGAATGAATGGATTGAAGAGAATGAGGGAATAAATGAATGAAAGGAATATACGAATGAATGGGAATGAATGAATGAAGGGAATGAATGAATGGAGGGAACGAATGAATGGGGGGAATGAATTAATGAAGGGAACGAATGAATGAAGGGAATGAATGAATGAAGGGAATGAAGAGAATGAGGGGAATGAATGAATGAAAGGAATGTACGAATGAATGGGAATGTATGAATGAAGGGAACAAATGCATGAAGGGAATGAATGAATGAAGGGAATGTATGAACGAAGGGAATGAATGAATGAATGGATTGAAGAGAATGAGGGAATAAATGAATGAAAGGAATGTACGAATGAATGGGAATGTATGAATGAAGGGAACAAATGCATGAAGGGAATGAATGAATGAAGGGAATGTATGAACGAAGGGAATGAGTGAATGAATGGATTGAAGAGAATGAGGGAATAAATGAATGAAAGGAATATACGAATGAATGGGAATGAATGAATGAAGGGAATGAATGAATGGAGGGAACGAATGAATGGAGGGAATGAATTCATGAAGGGAACGAATGAATGGAGGGAATGAATGAATGAAGAGAATGAATGAATGAGGGGAATGAATGAATGAAGGGAATGAATGAATGGAGCGAACGAATGAATGGAGGGAATGAATTAACGAAGGGAACGAATGAATGATGGGAATGAGTGAATGAAGGGAATGAATGAATGAAGGGAACGAATGAACGAAGGGAATGAATGATTGAAGGGAATGTAAGAATGAAGCGAATGAACGGATGATGGAAACGAATGAATGAAGGGAATGAGTGAATGAAGGGAATGAAGTGAATGAATGGAATGAAGAGAATGAGGGAAGAAATGAATGAAAGGAATATACGAATGAATGGGAATGAATGAATGAAGGGAATGAATGAATGGAGGGAACGAATGAATGGAGGGAATGAGTTCATGAAGGAAACGAATGAATAAAGGGAATGAATGAATGAAGGGAACGAATGAATGGACGGAATGAATGAAGGGAACGAACGAATGAAGAGAATGAATGAATGAGGGGAATGAATGAATGAAGGGAATGAATGAATGGAGCGAACGAATGAATGGAGGGAATGAATTAATGAAGGGAACGAATGAATGATGGGAATGAGTGAATGAAGGGAATGAAGTGAATGAATGGAATGAAGAGAATGAGGGAAGAAATGAATGAAAGGAATATACGAATGAATGGGAATGAATGAATGAAGGGAATGAATGAATGGAGGGAACGAATGAATGGAGGGAATGAGTTCATGAAGGAAACGAATGAATAAAGGGAATGAATGAATGAAGGGAACGAATGAATGGACGGAATGAATGAAGGGAACGAATGAATGAAGAGAAGGAATGAATGAGGGGAATGAATGAATGAAGGGAATGAATGAATGGAGCGAACGAATGAATGGAGGGAATGAATTAATGAAGGGAACGAATGAATGATGGGAATGAGTGAATGAAGGGAACGAATGAACGAAGGGGATGAATGAACGAAGGGAATGAATGATTGAAGGGAATGTATTAATGAAGGGAATGTATAAATGATTTGAGTGGATGAAGGGAATGAATGAACGAAGGGAATGAATGATTGAAGGGAATGTAAGAATGAAGCGAATGAACGGATGAAGGAAACGAATGAATGAAGGGAATGAGTGAATGAAGGGAATGAAGGGAATGAAGAGAATGAGGAGAATGAGGGGAATAAATGAATGAAAGGTATGTGCGAATGAAGGGAATGAAGGAAAAGAAGGGAATGAATGAATGAAGGAAATGAGTGAATGAGGGGGATGAATGAATGAAGGGAATGAATTAATTAAAGGGAATGAGGGGAG
This sequence comes from Megachile leachella, assembly GCA_963576845.1. Classification (NCBI taxonomy): domain Eukaryota; kingdom Metazoa; phylum Arthropoda; class Insecta; order Hymenoptera; family Megachilidae; genus Megachile; species Megachile leachella. The sequence continues at coordinate 26,088,446 of OY756250.1, read as the reverse complement.
TGAATGAATGAAGGGAATGAGTGCATGAAAGGAATGAAAGGAATGAAAGGAATGAAGGGAATGAAGGGAACGAAAGGAATGAATGAGTGAGGGGACTGAATGTACAAAGGGAATGAATGAATGAAGGGAATGGCGAGAATGAGGGGAAGAATGAATGACAGGAATGCACGAATGAATGGGAATGTATGAATGAAGGGAACGAATGAATGAAGGGAATGAATGAATGAAGGGAATGAAGAGAATGAGGGGAATAAATGAATGAAACGAATGTACGAATGAATAGGAATGTATGAATGAAGGGAACGAATGAATGGAGGGAATGGATGAATGAATGAGTGAAGGTAATGTATGAATGGAGGGAATGAATAAATGAAGGGAATGAATTGAATGAAAGGAATGAGGGGAATGAATGAATGATGGGAATGAGTGAATGAAGGGAATGAATGAATGAAGGGAACGAATGAACGAAGGGAATGAATGATTGAAGTGAATGTAAAAAGGCGAATGAACGGATGAAGGAAACGAATGAATGAAGGGAATGAATGGATGAAGGTAATGAAGGGAATGAAGGGAATGAAGAGAATGAGGGGAATAAATGAATGAAAGGAATGTATGAATGAAGGGAACGAATGAATGAATGAAGGGAACAAATGCATGAAGGGAATGAATGAATGAAGGGAATGTATGAACGAAGGGAACGGATGAATGAATGGAATGATGAGAATGAGGGAATAAATGAATGAAAGGAATATACGAATGAATGGGAATGAATGAATGAAGGGAATGAATGAATGGAGGAAACGAATGAATGGAGGGAATGAATTCATGAAGGGAACGAATGAATGAAGGGAATGAATGAATGAAGGGAATGAAGAGAATGAGGGGAATAAATGAATGAAAGGAATGTACGAATGAATAGGAATGTATGAATGAAGGGAACGAATGAATGGAGGGAATGGATGAATGAATGAGTGAAGGTAATGTATGAATGGAGGGAATGAATAAATGAAGGGAATGAATTGAATGAAAGGAATGAGGGGAATGAATGAATGATGGGAATGAGTGAATGAAGGGAATGAATGAATGAAGGGAACGAATGAACGAAGGGGATGAATGAACGAAGGGAATGAATGATTGAAGGGAATGTAATAATGAAGGGAATGTATAAATGATTTGAGTGGATGAAGGGAATGAATGAACGAAGGGAATGAATGATTGAAGGGAATGCAAGAATGAAGCGAATGAACGGATGAAGGAAACGAATGAATGAAGGGAATGAGTGAATGAAGGGAATGAAGTGAATGAAGGGAATGAAGAGAATGAGGGGTATAAATGAATGAAAGGAATGTGCGAATGAATGGGAATGTATGAATGGAGGGAACGAATGAATGAATGAATGGAACGAATGCATGAAAGGAATGAATGAATGGAGGGAATGTATGTATGAAGTGAATGGATGAATGAAAGGAATGAAGAGAATGAGGGAATAAATGAATGAAAGGAATATACGAATGAATGGGTATGAATGAATGAAGGAAACGAATGAATAAAGGGAATGAATGAATGAAGGGAACGCATGAATGGAGGGAATGAATGAAGGGAACGAATGAATGAAGAGAATGAATGAATGAGGGGAATGAATGAATGAAGGGAATGAATGAAGGGAGCGAACGAATGAATGGAGGGAATGAATTAATGAAGGGAACGAATGAACGAAGGGGATGAATGAACGAAGGGAATGAATGATTGAAGGGAATGTAATAATGAAGGGAATGTATAGATGATTTGAGTGGATGAAGGGAATGAATGAACGAAGGGAATGAATGATTGAAGGGAATGTAAGAATGAAGCGAATGAACGGATGAAGGAAACGAATGAATGAAGGGAATGAATGAATGAAGGGAATGAAGGGAATGAAGGGAATGAAGAGAATGAGGGGCATAAATGAATGAAAGGAATGTGCGAATGAATGGGAATGTATGAACGAAGGGAACGAATGAAGGTAACGAATGCATGAAAGGAATGAATGAATGAAGGGAATGTATGTATGAAGGGAATGGATGAATGAAGGGAATGAAGAGAATGAGGGAATAAATGAATGAAATGAATATACGAATGAATGGGAATGAATGAATGAAGGGAATGAATGATTGAAGGGATTGTAAGAAAGAAGCGAATGAACGGATGAAGGAAACGAATGAATGAAGGGACTGAATGAATGAAGCGAATTAATGAATGGAGGAAATGAATGAATGAAGGGAATGAATGAATGAAGGGAACGAATGAACGAAGGGGATGAATGAACGAAGGGAATGAATGATTGAAGGGAATGTAATAATGAAGGGAATGTATAAATGATTTGTGTGGATGAAGGGAATGAATGAACGAAGGGAATGAATGATTGAAGGGAATGTAAGAATGAAGCGAATGAACGGATGAAGGAATCGAATGAATGAAGGGAATGAGTGAATGAAGGGAATGAAGGGAATGAAGAGAATGAGGAGAATGAGGGGAATAAATGAATGAAAGGTATGTGCGAATGAAGGGAATGAAGGAAAAGAAGGGAATGAATGAATGTAGGAAATGAGTGAATGAGGGGGATGAATGAATGAAGGGAATGAATTAATTAAAGGGAATGAGGGGAGTGAATGAATGAAGGGAATGAGTGCATGAAAGGAATGAAAGGAATGAAAGGAATGAAGGGAATGAAGGGAACGAAAGGAATGAATGAGTGAGGGGACTGAATGTACAAAGGGAATGAATGAATGAAGGGAATGGCGAGAATGAGGGGAAGAATGAATGACAGGAATGCACGAATGAATGGGAATGTATGAATGAAGGGAACGAATGAATGAAGGGAATGAATGAATGAAGGGAATGAAGAGAATGAGGGGAATAAATGAATGAAACGAATGTACGAATGAATAGGAATGGATGAATGAAGGGAACGAATGAATGGAGGGAATGGATGAATGAATGAGTGAAGGTAATGTATGAATGGAGGGAATGAATAAATGAAGGGAATGAATTGAATGAAAGGAATGAGGGGAATGAATGAATGATGGGAATGAGTGAATGAAGGGAATGAATGAATGAAGGGAACGAATGAACGAAGGGAATGAATGATTGAAGTGAATGTAAAAAGGCGAATGAACGGATGAAGGAAACGAATGAATGAAGGGAATGAATGGATGAAGGTAATGAAGGGAATGAAGGGAATGAAGAGAATGAGGGGAATAAATGAATGAAAGGAATGTATGAATGAAGGGAACGAATGAATGAATGAAGGGAACAAATGCATGAAGGGAATGAATGAATGAAGGGAATGTATGAACGAAGGGAACGGATGAATGAATGGAATGATGAGAATGAGGGAATAAATGAATGAAAGGAATATACGAATGAATGGGAATGAATGAATGAAGGGAATGAATGAATGGAGGAAACGAATGAATGGAGGGAATGAATGAAGGGAACGAATGAATGAAGAGAATGAATGAATGAGGGGAATGAATGAATGAAGGGAATGAATGAATGGAGCGAACGAATGAATGGAGGGAATGAATTAATGAAGGGAACGAATGAACGAAGGGGATGAATGAACGAAGGGAATGAATGATTGAAGGGAATGTAATAATGAAGGGAATGTATAGATGATTTGAGTGGATGAAGGGAATGAATGAACGAAGGGAATGAATGATTGAAGGGAATGTAAGAATGAAGCGAATGAACGGATGAAGGAAACGAATGAATGAAGGGAATGAATGAATGAAGGGAATGAAGGGAATGAAGGGAATGAAGAGAATGAGGGGCATAAATGAATGAAAGGAATGTGCGAATGAATGGGAATGTATGAACGAAGGGAACGAATGAAGGTAACGAATGCATGAAAGGAATGAATGAATGAAGGGAATGTATGTATGAAGGGAATGGATGAATGAAGGGAATGAAGAGAATGAGGGAATAAATGAATGAAATGAATATACGAATGAATGGGAATGAATGAATGAAGGGAATGAATGATTGAAGGGATTGTAAGAAAGAAGCGAATGAACGGATGAAGGAAACGAATGAATGAAGGGACTGAATGAATGAAGCGAATTAATGAATGGAGGAAATGAATGAATGAAGGGAATGAATGAATGAAGGGAACGAATGAACGAAGGGGATGAATGAACGAAGGGAATGAATGATTGAAGGGAATGTAATAATGAAGGGAATGTATAAATGATTTGTGTGGATGAAGGGAATGAATGAACGAAGGGAATGAATGATTGAAGGGAATGTAAGAATGAAGCGAATGAACGGATGAAGGAATCGAATGAATGAAGGGAATGAGTGAATGAAGGGAATGAAGGGAATGAAGAGAATGAGGAGAATGAGGGGAATAAATGAATGAAAGGTATGTGCGAATGAAGGGAATGAAGGAAAAGAAGGGAATGAATGAATGTAGGAAATGAGTGAATGAGGGGGATGAATGAATGAAGGGAATGAATTAATTAAAGGGAATGAGGGGAGTGAATGAATGAAGGGAATGAGTGCATGAAAGGAATGAAAGGAATGAAAGGAATGAAGGGAATGAAGGGAACGAAAGGAATGAATGAGTGAGGGGACTGAATGTACAAAGGGAATGAATGAATGAAGGGAATGGCGAGAATGAGGGGAAGAATGAATGACAGGAATGCACGAATGAATGGGAATGTATGAATGAAGGGAACGAATGAATGAAGGGAATGAATGAATGAAGGGAATGAAGAGAATGAGGGGAATAAATGAATGAAACGAATGTACGAATGAATAGGAATGTATGAATGAAGGGAACGAATGAATGGAGGGAATGGATGAATGAATGAGTGAAGGTAATGTATGAATGGAGGGAATGAATAAATGAAGGGAATGAATTGAATGAAAGGAATGAGGGGAATGAATGAATGATGGGAATGAGTGAATGAAGGGAATGAATGAATGAAGGGAACGAATGAACGAAGGGAATGAATGATTGAAGTGAATGTAAAAAGGCGAATGAACGGATGAAGGAAACGAATGAATGAAGGGAATGAATGGATGAAGGTAATGAAGGGAATGAAGGGAATGAAGAGAATGAGGGGAATAAATGAATGAAAGGAATGTATGAATGAAGGGAACGAATGAATGAATGAAGGGAACAAATGCATGAAGGGAATGAATGAATGAAGGGAATGTATGAACGAAGGGAACGGATGAATGAATGGAATGAAGAGAATGAGGGAATAAATGAATGAAAGGAATATACGAATGAATGGGAATGAATGAATGAAGGGAATGAATGAATGGAGGGAACGAATGAATGGAGGGAATGAATTCATGAAGGGAACGAATGAATGAAGGGAATGAATGAATGAAGGGAATGAAGAGAATGAGGGGAATAAATGAATGAAAGGAATGTACGAATGAGTAGGAATGTATGAATGAAGGGAACGAATGAATGGAGGGAATGGATGAATGAATGAGTGAAGGTAATGTATGAATGGAGGGAATGAATAAATGAAGGGAATGAATTGAATGAAAGGAATGAGGGGAATGAATGAATGATGGGAATGAGTGAATGAAGGGAATGAATGAATGAAGGGAACGAATGAACGAAGGGGATGAATGAACGAAGGGAATGAATGATTGAAGGGAATGTAATAATGAAGGGAATGTATAAATGATTTGAGTGGATGAAGGGAATGAATGAACGAAGGGAATGAATGATTGAAGGGAATGCAAGAATGAAGCGAATGAACGGATGAAGGAAACGAATGAATGAAGGGAATGAGTGAATGAAGGGAATGAAGTGAATGAAGGGAATGAAGAGAATGAGGGGTATAAATGAATGAAAGGAATGTGCGAATGAATGGGAATGTATGAACGAAGGGAACGAATGAAGGTAACGATTGCATGAAAGGAATGAATGAATGAAGGGAATGTATGTATGAAGGGAATGGATGAATGAAGGGAATGAAGAGAATGAGGGAATAAATGAATGAAATGAATATACGAATGAATGGGAATGAATGAATGAAGGGAATGAATGATTGAAGGGATTGTAAGAAAGAAGCGAATGAACGGATGAAGGAAACGAATGAATGAAGGGACTGAATGAATGAAGCGAATTAATGAATGGAGGAAATGAATGAATGAAGGGAATGAATGAATGAAGGGAACGAATGAACGAAGGGGATGAATGAACGAAGGGAATGAATGATTGAAGGGAATGTAATAATGAAGGGAATGTATAAATGATTTGTGTGGATGAAGGGAATGAATGAACGAAGGGAATGAATGATTGAAGGGAATGTAAGAATGAAGCGAATGAACGGATGAAGGAAACGAATGAATGAAGGGAATGAGTGAATGAAGGGAATGAAGGGAATGAAGAGAATGAGGAGAATGAGGGGAATAAATGAATGAAAGGTATGTGCGAATGAAGGGAATGAAGGAAAAGAAGGGAATGAATGAATGTAGGAAATGAGTGAATGAGGGGGATGAATGAATGAAGGGAATGAATTAATTAAAGGGAATGAGGGGAGTGAATGAATGAAGGGAATGAGTGCATGAAAGGAATGAAAGGAATGAAAGGAATGAAGGGAATGAAGGGAACGAAAGGAATGAATGAGTGAGGGGACTGAATGTACAAAGGGAATGAATGAATGAAGGGAATGGCGAGAATGAGGGGGAGAATGAATGACAGGAATGCACGAATGAATGGGAATGTATGAATGAAGGGAACGAATGAATGGCGGGAATGAATTCATGAAGGGAACGAATGAATGAAGGGAATGAATGAATGAAGGGAATGAAGAGAATGAGGGGAATAAATGAATGAAAGAAATGTGCGAATGAATGGGAATGTATGAATGAAGGGAACGATTGCATGAAGGGAATGAATGAATGAAGGGAATGAAGGGAATGAAGGGAATGAAGGGAATGAGCGGAATAAATGAATGAAAGGTATGCGCGAATGAAGGGAATGAAGGAAACGAAGGGAATGAAGGGAATGGAGGGAATGAAGAGAATGAGCGGAATAAATGAATGAAAGGTATGCGCGAATGAAGGGAATGAAGGAAACGAAGGGAATGAATGACTGAAGGAAATGAATGAATGAGGGGGATGAATGAATGAAGGGAATGAATGAATAAAGGGAATGAGGGGAGTGAATGAATGAAGGGAATGAGTGCATGAAAGGAATGAAAGGAATGAAGGGAATGAAGGGAACAAAAGGAATGAATGAGTGAAGGGACTGAATGTACGAAGGGAATGAATGAATGAAGGGAATGGCGAGAATGAGGGGAGAGAATGAATGACAGGAATGTGCGAATGAATGGGAATGTATGAATGAAGGGAACGAATGAATGAATGAAGGGAACGAATGCATGAAAGGAATGAATGAATGAAGGGAATGTATGAATGAAGGGAATGAAGAGAATGAGGGAATAAATGAATGAAAGGAATATACGAATGAATGGGAATGAATGAATGAAGGGAACGAATGAATGAAGGGAATGAATGAATGAAGGGAATGAAGAGAATGAGGGGAATAAATGAATGCAAGGAATGTACGAATGAATGGGAATGTATGAATGAAGGGAACAAATGCATGAAGGGAATGAATGAATGAAGGGAATGCATGAACGAAGGGAATGTATGAATGAATGGATTGAAGAGAATGAGGGAATAAATGAATGAAAGGAATATACGAATGAATGGGAATGAATGAATGAAGGGAATGAATGAATGGAGGGAACGAATGAATGGGGGGAATGAATTAATGAAGGGAACGAATGAATGAAGGGAATGAATGAATGAAGGGAATGAAGAGAATGAGGGGAATGAATGAATGAAAGGAATGTACGAATGAATGGGAATGTATGAATGAAGGGAACAAATGCATGAAGGGAATGAATGAATGAAGGGAATGTATGAACGAAGGGAATGAATGAATGAATGGATTGAAGAGAATGAGGGAATAAATGAATGAAAGGAATGTACGAATGAATGGGAATGTATGAATGAAGGGAACAAATGCATGAAGGGAATGAATGAATGAAGGGAATGTATGAACGAAGGGAATGAGTGAATGAATGGATTGAAGAGAATGAGGGAATAAATGAATGAAAGGAATATACGAATGAATGGGAATGAATGAATGAAGGGAATGAATGAATGGAGGGAACGAATGAATGGAGGGAATGAATTCATGAAGGGAACGAATGAATGGAGGGAATGAATGAATGAAGAGAATGAATGAATGAGGGGAATGAATGAATGAAGGGAATGAATGAATGGAGCGAACGAATGAATGGAGGGAATGAATTAACGAAGGGAACGAATGAATGATGGGAATGAGTGAATGAAGGGAATGAATGAATGAAGGGAACGAATGAACGAAGGGAATGAATGATTGAAGGGAATGTAAGAATGAAGCGAATGAACGGATGATGGAAACGAATGAATGAAGGGAATGAGTGAATGAAGGGAATGAAGTGAATGAATGGAATGAAGAGAATGAGGGAAGAAATGAATGAAAGGAATATACGAATGAATGGGAATGAATGAATGAAGGGAATGAATGAATGGAGGGAACGAATGAATGGAGGGAATGAGTTCATGAAGGAAACGAATGAATAAAGGGAATGAATGAATGAAGGGAACGAATGAATGGACGGAATGAATGAAGGGAACGAACGAATGAAGAGAATGAATGAATGAGGGGAATGAATGAATGAAGGGAATGAATGAATGGAGCGAACGAATGAATGGAGGGAATGAATTAATGAAGGGAACGAATGAATGATGGGAATGAGTGAATGAAGGGAAAGAATGAATGAAGGGAACGAATGAACGAAGGGAATGAATGATTGAAGGGAATGTAAGAATGAAGCGAATGAACGGATGAAGGAAACGAATGAATGAAGGGAATGAGTGAATGAAGGGAATGAAGTGAATGAATGGAATGAAGAGAATGAGGGAAGAAATGAATGAAAGGAATATACGAATGAATGGGAATGAATGAATGAAGGGAATGTATGAACGAAGGGAACGGATGAATGAATGGATTGAAGAGAATGAGGGAATAAATGAATGAAAGGAATATACGAATGAATGGGAATGAATGAATGAAGGGAACGAATGAATGGAGGGAATGAATGAAGGGGATGAATGAATGAAGAGAATGAATGAATGAGGGGAATGAATGTATGACGGGAATGAATGATTGAAGGGAATGTAAGAAAGAAGCGAATGAAAGGATGAAGGAAACGAATGAATGAAGGGAATGAATGAATGAAGGGAATGAATGAATGAAGGGAATGAATGAATGGAGGGAACGAATGAATGAAGGGAACGAATGAATGAAGAGAATGTATGAATGAGGGGAATGAATGATTGAAGGGAATGAAGAGAATGAGGGGAATAAATGAATGAAAGGAACATACGAATGAAAGGGAATGTATGAATGAATGGAACGCATGAATGGAGGGAATGGATGAATGAATGAAGGAAATGTATGAATGAAGGGAATGAATGAATGAAGGTAATGTATGAATGAAGGGAATGTAAGAATGAAGCGAATGAACGGATGAAGGGAATGAATGAATGAAGGGAACGAAGGGAATGAAGGGAATGAAGAGAATGAGGGGAATAAATGAATGAAAGGAATGTGCGAATGAATGGGAATGTATGAATGAAGGGAACGAATGAATGAAGGGAATGAATGAATGAAGGGAATGAAGGGAATGAAGGGAATGAAAAGAATGAGGGGAATAAATGAATGAAAGGAATGTACGAATGAATGGGAATGTATGAATGAAGGGAACAAATGCATGAAGGGAATGAATGAATGAACGGAATGTATGAACGAAGGGAATGGATGAATGAATGGATTGAAGAGAATGAGGGAATAAATGAATGAAAGGAATATACGAATGAATGGGAATGAATGAATGAAGGGAATGAATGAATGGAGGGAACGAATGAATGGAGGGAATGAATTAATGAAGGGAACGAATGAATGAAGGGAATGAATGAATGAAGGGAATGAAGAGAATGAGGGGAATGAATGAATGAAAGGAATGTACGAATGAATGGGAATGTATGAATGAAGGGAACGAATGAATGGAGGGAATGGATGAATGAATGAATGAAGGTGATATATGAATGAAGGGAATGAATAAATGAAGGGAATGAATTGAATGAATGGAATGAGGGGAATGAATGAATGATGGGAATGAGTGAATGAAGGGAATGAATGAATGAAGGGAACGAATGAACGAAGGGGATGAATGAACGAAGGGAATGAATGATTGAAGAGAATGTAATAATGGAGGGAATGTATAAATGATTTGAGTGAATGAAGGGAATGAATGAACGAAGGGAATGAATGATTGAAGGGAATGTAAGAATGAAGCGAATGAACGGATGAAGGAAACGAATGAATGAAGGGAATGACTGAATGAAGGGAATGAAGGGAATGAAGGGAATGAAGAGAATGAGGGGAATAAATGAATGAAAGGAATGTGCGAATGAATGGGAATGTATGAATGAAGGGAACGAATGCATGAAGGGAATGAATGAATGGAGGGAATGTATGTATGAAGGGAATGGATGAATGAAGGGAATGAAGAGAATGAGGGAATAAATGAATGAAAGGAATATACGAATGAATGGGAATGAATGAATGAAGGGAATGAATGAATGGAGGGAACGAATGAATGGAGGGAATGAATTAATGAAGGGAACGAATGAATGAAGGGAATGAATGAATGAAGGGAATGAAGAGAATGAGGGGAATGAATGAATGAAAGGAATGTACGAATGAATGGGAATGTATGAATGAAGGGAACGAATGAATGGAGGGAATGGATGAATGAATGAATGAAGGTGATATATGAATGAAGGGAATGAATAAATGAAGGGAATGAATTGAATGAATGGAATGAGGGGAATGAATGAATGATGGGAATGAGTGAATGAAGGGAATGAATGAATGAAGGGAACGAATGAACGAAGGGGATGAATGAACGAAGGGAATGAATGATTGAAGGTAATGTAATAATGAAGGGAATGTATAAATGATTTGAGTGGATGAAGGGAATGAATGAACGAAGGAAATGAAGGGAATGAAGGGAATGAAGAGAATGAGGGGAATAAATGAATGAAAGAAATGTGCGAATGAATGGGAATGTATGAATGAAGGGAACGAATGCATGAAGGGAATGAATGAATGAAGGGAATGAAGGGAATGAAGGGAATGAAGAGAATGAGCGGAATAAATGAATGAAAGGTATGCGCGAATGAAGGGAATGAAGGAAACGAAGGGAATGAATGACTGAAGGAAATGAATGAATGAGGGGGATGAATGAATGAAGGGAATGAATGAATAAAGGGAATGAGGGGAGTGAATGAATGAAGGGAATGAGTGCATGAAAGGAATGAAAGGAATGAAGGGAATGAAGGGAACAAAAGGAATGAATGAGTGAAGGGACTGAATGTACGAAGGGAATGAATGAATGAAGGGAATGGCGAGAATGAGGGGAGAGAATGAATGACAGGAATGTGCGAATGAATGGGAATGTATGAATGAAGGGAACGAATGAATGAATGAAGGGAACGAATGCATGAAAGGAATGAATGAATGAAGGGAATGTATGAATGAAGGGAATGAAGAGAATGAGGGAATAAATGAATGAAAGGAATATACGAATGAATGGGAATGAATGAATGAAGGGAACGAATGAATGAAGGGAATGAATGAATGAAGGGAATGAATGAATGAAGGGAATGAAGAGAATGAGGGGAATAAATGAATGCAAGGAATGTACGAATGAATGGGAATGTATGAATGAAGGGAACAAATGCATGAAGGGAATGAATGAATGAAGGGAATGCATGAACGAAGGGAATGTATGAATGAATGGATTGAAGAGAATGAGGGAATAAATGAATGAAAGGAATATACGAATGAATGGGAATGAATGAATGAAGGGAATGAATGAATGGAGGGAACGAATGAATGGAGGGAATGAATTAATGAAGGGAACGAATGAATGAAGGGAATGAATGAATGAAGGGAATGAAGAGAATGAGGGGAATGAATGAATGAAAGGAATGTACGAATGAATGGGAATGTATGAATGAAGGGAACAAATGCATGAAGGGAATGAATGAATGAAGGGAATGTATGAACGAAGGGAATGAATGAATGAATGGATTGAAGAGAATGAGGGAATAAATGAATGAAAGGAATGTACGAATGAATGGGAATGTATGAATGAAGGGAACAAATGCATGAAGGGAATGAATGAATGAAGGGAATGTATGAACGAAGGGAATGAGTGAATGAATGGATTGAAGAGAATGAGGGAATAAATGAATGAAAGGAATATACGAATGAATGGGAATGAATGAATGAAGGGAATGAATGAATGGAGGGAACGAATGAATGGAGGGAATGAATTCATGAAGGGAACGAATGAATGAAGGGAATGAATGAATGAAGCGAATGAAGAGAATGAGGGGAATAAATGAATGAAAGGAATGTACGAATGAATGGGAATGTATGAATGAAGGGAACAAATGCATGAAGGGAATGAATGAATGAAGGGAATGTATGAACGAAGGGAATGGATGAATGAATGGATTGAAGAGAATGAGGGAATAAATGAATGAAAGGAATATACGAATGAATGGGAATGAATGAATGAAGGGAATGAATGAATGGAGGGAACGAATGAATGGAGGGAATGAATTAATGAAGGGAACGAATGAATGAAGGGAATGAATGGATGAAGGTAATGAAGGGAATGAAGGGAATGAAGAGAATGAGGGGAATAAATGAATGAAAGGAATGTGCGAATGAATGGGAATGTATGAATGAAGGGAACGAATGAATGAAGGAAGGGAACGAATGCATGAAAGGAATGAATGAATGAAGGGAATGTATGTATGAAGGGAATGGATGAATGAAGGGAATGAAGAGAATAAGGGAATAAATGAATGAAAGGAATATACGAATGAATGGGAATGAATGAATGAAGGAAACGAATGAATAAAGGGAATGCATGAATGAAGGGAACGAATGAATGGAGGGAATGAATGAATGAAGAGAATGAATGAATGAGGGGAATGAATGAATGAAGGGAATGAATGAATGGAGCGAACGAATGAATGGAGGGAATGAATTAACGAAGGGAACGAATGAATGATGGGAATGAGTGAATGAAGGGAATGAATGAATGAAGGGAACGAATGAACGAAGGGAATGAATGATTGAAGGGAATGTAAGAATGAAGCGAATGAACGGATGATGGAAACGAATGAATGAAGGGAATGAGTGAATGAAGGGAATGAAGTGAATGAATGGAATGAAGAGAATGAGGGAAGAAATGAATGAAAGGAATATACGAATGAATGGGAATGAATGAATGAAGGGAATGAATGAATGGAGGGAACGAATGAATGGAGGGAATGAGTTCATGAAGGAAACGAATGAATAAAGGGAATGAATGAATGAAGGGAACGAATGAATGGACGGAATGAATGAAGGGAACGAATGAATGAAGAGAATGAATGAATGAGGGGAATGAATGAATGAAGGGAATGAATGAATGGAGCGAACGAATGAATGGAGGGAATGAATTAATGAAGGGAACGAATGAATGATGGGAATGAGTGAATGAAGGGAAAGAATGAATGAAGGGAACGAATGAACGAAGGGAATGAATGATTGAAGGGAATGTAAGAATGAAGCGAATGAACGGATGAAGGAAACGAATGAATGAAGGGAATGAGTGAATGAAGGGAATGAAGTGAATGAATGGAATGAAGAGAATGAGGGAAGAAATGAATGAAAGGAATATACGAATGAATGGGAATGAATGAATGAAGGGAATGTATGAACGAAGGGAACGGATGAATGAATGGATTGAAGAGAATGAGGGAATAAATGAATGAAAGGAATATACGAATGAATGGGAATGAATGAATGAAGGGAACGAATGAATGGAGGGAATGAATGAAGGGGATGAATGAATGAAGAGAATGAATGAATGAGGGGAATGAATGTATGAAGGGAATGAATGATTGAAGGGAATGTAAGAAAGAAGCGAATGAAAGGATGAAGGAAACGAATGAATGAAGGGAATGAATGAATGAAGGGAATGAATGAATGAAGGGAATGAATGAATGAAGGGAACGAATGAATGGAGGGAATGAATGAAGGGAACGAATGAATGAAGAGAATGTATGAATGAGGGGAATGAATGATTGAAGGGAATGAAGAGAATGAGGGGAATAAATGAATGAAAGGAACATACGAATGAAAGGGAATGAATGAATGAATGGAACGAATGAATGGAGGGAATGGATGAATGAATGAAGGAAATGTATGAATGAAGGGAATGAATGAATGAAGGTAATGTATGAATGAAGGGAATGTAAGAATGAAGCGAATGAACGGATGAAGGGAATGAATGAATGAAGGGAATGAAGGGAATGAAGGGAATGAAGAGAATGAGGGGAATAAATGAATGAAAGGAATGTGCGAATGAATGGGAATGTATGAATGAAGGGAACGAATGAATGAAGGGAATGAATGAATGAAGGGAATGAAGGGAATGAAGGGAATGAAAAGAATGAGGGGAATAAATGAATGAAAGGAATGTACGAATGAATGGGAATGTATGAATGAAGGGAACAAATGCATGGAGGGAATGAATGAATGAACGGAATGTATGAACGAAGGGAATGGATGAATGAATGGATTGAAGAGAATGAGGGAATAAATGAACGAAAGGAATATACGAATGAATGGGAATGAATGAATGAAGGGAATGAATGAATGGAGGGAACGAATGAATGGAGGGAATGAATTAATGAAGGGAACGAATGAATGAAGGGAATGAATGAATGAAGGGAATGAAGAGAATGAGGGGAATGAATGAATGAAAGGAATGTACGAATGAATGGGAATGTATGAATGAAGGGAACGAATGAATGGAGGGAATGGATGAATGAATGAATGAAGGTGATATATGAATGAAGGGAATGAATAAATGAAGGGAATGAATTGAATGAATGGAATGAGGGGAATGAATGAATGATGGGAATGAGTGAATGAAGGGAATGAATGAATGAAGGGAGCGAATGAACGAAGGGGATGAATGAACGAAGGGAATGAATGATTGAAGAGAATGTAATAATGGAGGGAATGTATAAATGATTTGAGTGAATGAAGGGAATGAATGAACGAAGGGAATGAATGATTGAAGGGAATGTAAGATTGAAGCGAATGAACGGATGAAGGAAACGAATGAATGAAGGGAATGACTGAATGAAGGGAATGAAGGGAATGAAGGGAATGAAGAGAATGAGGGGAATAAATGAATGAAAGGAATGTGCGAATGAATGGGAATGTATGAATGAAGGGAACGAATGCATGAAAGGAATGAATGAATGGAGGGAATGTATGTATGAAGGGAATGGATGAATGAAGGGAATGAAGAGAATGAGGGAATAAATGAATGAAAGGAATACACGAATGAATGGGAATGAATGAATGAAGGGAATGAATGAATGGAGGGAACGAATGAATGGAGGGAATGAATTAATGAAGGGAACGAATGAATGAAGGGAATGAATGAATGAAGGGAATGAAGAGAATGAGGGGAATGAATGAATGAAAGGAATGTACGAATGAATGGGAATGTATGAATGAAGGGAACGAATGAATGGAGGGAATGGATGAATGAATGAATGAAGGTGATATATGAATGAAGGGAATGAATAAATGAAGGGAATGAATTGAATGAATGGAATGAGGGGAATGAATGAATGATGGGAATGAGTGAATGAAGGGAATGAATGAATGAAGGGAACGAATGAACGAAGGGGATGTATGAACGAAGGGAATGAATGATTGAAGGTAATGTAATAATGACGGGAATGTATAAATGATTTGAGTGGATGAAGGGAATGAATGAACGAAGGAAATGAAGGGAATGAAGGGAATGAAGAGAATGAGGGGAATAAATGAATGAAAGAAATGTGCGAATGAATGGGAATGTATGAATGAAGGGAACGAATGCATGAAGGGAATGAATGAATGAAGGGAATGAAGGGAATGAAGGGAATGAAGAGAATGAGCGGAATAAATGAATGAAAGGTATGCGCGAATGAAGGGAATGAAGGAAACGAAGGGAATGAATGACTGAAGGAAATGAATGAATGAGGGGGATGAATGAATGAAGGGAATGAATGAATAAAGGGAATGAGGGGAGTGAATGAATGAAGGGAATGAGTGCATGAAAGGAATGAAAGGAATGAAGGGAATGAAGGGAACAAAAGGAATGAATGAGTGAAGGGACTGAATGTACGAAGGGAATGAATGAATGAAGGGAATGGCGAGAATGAGGGGAGAGAATGAATGACAGGAATGTGCGAATGAATGGGAATGTATGAATGAAGGGAACGAATGAATGAATGAAGGGAACGAATGCATGAAAGGAATGAATGAATGAAGGGAATGTATGAATGAAGGGAATGAAGAGAATGAGGGAATAAATGAATGAAAGGAATATACGAATGAATGGGAATGAATGAATGAAGGGAACGAATGAATGAAGGGAATGAATGAATGAAGGGAATGAAGAGAATGAGGGGAATAAATGAATGCAAGGAATGTACGAATGAATGGGAATGTATGAATGAAGGGAACAAATGCATGAAGGGAATGAATGAATGAAGGGAATGCATGAACGAAGGGAATGTATGAATGAATGGATTGAAGAGAACGAGGGAATAAATGAATGAAAGGAATATACGAATGAATGGGAATGAATGAATGAAGGGAACGAATGAATGGACGGAATGAATGAAGGGAACGAATGAATGAAGAGAATGAATGAATGAGGGGAATGAATGAATGAAGGGAATGAATGAATGGAGCGAACGAATGAATGGAGGGAATGAATTAATGAAGGGAACGAATGAATGATGGGAATGAGTGAATGAAGGGAAAGAATGAATGAAGGGAACGAATGAACGAAGGGAATGAATGATTGAAGGGAATGTAAGAATGAAGCGAATGAACGGATGAAGGAAACGAATGAATGAAGGGAATGAGTGAATGAAGGGAATGAAGTGAATGAATGGAATGAAGAGAATGAGGGAAGAAATGAATGAAAGGAATATACGAATGAATGGGAATGAATGAATGAAGGGAATGTATGAACGAAGGGAACGGATGAATGAATGGATTGAAGAGAATGAGGGAATAAATGAATGAAAGGAATATACGAATGAATGGGAATGAATGAATGAAGGGAACGAATGAATGGAGGGAATGAATGAAGGGGATGAATGAATGAAGAGAATGAATGAATGAGGGGAATGAATGTATGAAGGGAATGAATGATTGAAGGGAATGTAAGAAAGAAGCGAATGAAAGGATGAAGGAAACGAATGAATGAAGGGAATGAATGAATGAAGGGAATGAATGAATGAAGGGAATGAATGAATGAAGGGAACGAATGAATGGAGGGAATGAATGAAGGGAACGAATGAATGAAGAGAATGTATGAATGAGGGGAATGAATGATTGAAGGGAATGAAGAGAATGAGGGGAATAAATGAATGAAAGGAACATACGAATGAAAGGGAATGAATGAATGAATGGAACGAATGAATGGAGGGAATGGATGAATGAATGAAGGAAATGTATGAATGAAGGGAATGAATGAATGAAGGTAATGTATGAATGAAGGGAATGTAAGAATGAAGCGAATGAACGGATGAAGGGAATGAATGAATGAAGGGAATGAAGGGAATGAAGGGAATGAAGAGAATGAGGGGAATAAATGAATGAAAGGAATGTGCGAATGAATGGGAATGTATGAATGAAGGGAACGAATGAATGAAGGGAATGAATGAATGAAGGGAATGAAGGGAATGAAGGGAATGAAAAGAATGAGGGGAATAAATGAATGAAAGGAATGTACGAATGAATGGGAATGTATGAATGAAGGGAACAAATGCATGGAGGGAATGAATGAATGAACGGAATGTATGAACGAAGGGAATGGATGAATGAATGGATTGAAGAGAATGAGGGAATAAATGAACGAAAGGAATATACGAATGAATGGGAATGAATGAATGAAGGGAATGAATGAATGGAGGGAACGAATGAATGGAGGGAATGAATTAATGAAGGGAACGAATGAATGAAGGGAATGAATGAATGAAGGGAATGAAGAGAATGAGGGGAATGAATGAATGAAAGGAATGTACGAATGAATGGGAATGTATGAATGAAGGGAACGAATGAATGGAGGGAATGGATGAATGAATGAATGAAGGTGATATATGAATGAAGGGAATGAATAAATGAAGGGAATGAATTGAATGAATGGAATGAGGGGAATGAATGAATGATGGGAATGAGTGAATGAAGGGAATGAATGAATGAAGGGAACGAATGAACGAAGGGGATGAATGAACGAAGGGAATGAATGATTGAAGAGAATGTAATAATGGAGGGAATGTATAAATGATTTGAGTGAATGAAGGGAATGAATGAACGAAGGGAATGAATGATTGAAGGGAATGTAAGATTGAAGCGAATGAACGGATGAAGGAAACGAATGAATGAAGGGAATGACTGAATGAAGGGAATGAAGGGAATGAAGGGAATGAAGAGAATGAGGGGAATAAATGAATGAAAGGAATGTGCGAATGAATGGGAATGTATGAATGAAGGGAACGAATGCATGAAAGGAATGAATGAATGGAGGGAATGTATGTATGAAGGGAATGGATGAATGAAGGGAATGAAGAGAATGAGGGAATAAATGAATGAAAGGAATACACGAATGAATGGGAATGAATGAATGAAGGGAATGAATGAATGGAGGGAACGAATGAATGGAGGGAATGAATTAATGAAGGGAACGAATGAATGAAGGGAATGAATGAATGAAGGGAATGAAGAGAATGAGGGGAATGAATGAATGAAAGGAATGTACGAATGAATGGGAATGTATGAATGAAGGGAACGAATGAATGGAGGGAATGGATGAATGAATGAATGAAGGTGATATATGAATGAAGGGAATGAATAAATGAAGGGAATGAATTGAATGAATGGAATGAGGGGAATGAATGAATGATGGGAATGAGTGAATGAAGGGAATGAATGAATGAAGGGAACGAATGAACGAAGGGGATGTATGAACGAAGGGAATGAATGATTGAAGGTAATGTAATAATGACGGGAATGTATAAATGATTTGAGTGGATGAAGGGAATGAATGAACGAAGGAAATGAAGGGAATGAAGGGAATGAAGAGAATGAGGGGAATAAATGAATGAAAGAAATGTGCGAATGAATGGGAATGTATGAATGAAGGGAACGAATGCATGAAGGGAATGAATGAATGAAGGGAATGAAGGGAATGAAGGGAATGAAGAGAATGAGCGGAATAAATGAATGAAAGGTATGCGCGAATGAAGGGAATGAAGGAAACGAAGGGAATGAATGACTGAAGGAAATGAATGAATGAGGGGGATGAATGAATGAAGGGAATGAATGAATAAAGGGAATGAGGGGAGTGAATGAATGAAGGGAATGAGTGCATGAAAGGAATGAAAGGAATGAAGGGAATGAAGGGAACAAAAGGAATGAATGAGTGAAGGGACTGAATGTACGAAGGGAATGAATGAATGAAGGGAATGGCGAGAATGAGGGGAGAGAATGAATGACAGGAATGTGCGAATGAATGGGAATGTATGAATGAAGGGAACGAATGAATGAATGAAGGGAACGAATGCATGAAAGGAATGAATGAATGAAGGGAATGTATGAATGAAGGGAATGAAGAGAATGAGGGAATAAATGAATGAAAGGAATATACGAATGAATGGGAATGAATGAATGAAGGGAACGAATGAATGAAGGGAATGAATGAATGAAGGGAATGAAGAGAATGAGGGGAATAAATGAATGCAAGGAATGTACGAATGAATGGGAATGTATGAATGAAGGGAACAAATGCATGAAGGGAATGAATGAATGAAGGGAATGCATGAACGAAGGGAATGTATGAATGAATGGATTGAAGAGAACGAGGGAATAAATGAATGAAAGGAATATACGAATGAATGGGAATGAATGAATGAAGGGAATGAATGGATGAAGGTAATGAAGGGAATGAAGGGAATGAAGAGAATGAGGGGAATAAATGAATGAAAGGAATGTGCGAATGAATGGGAATGTATGAATGAAGGGAACGAATGAATGAAGGAAGGGAACGAATGCATGAAAGGAATGAATGAATGAAGGAAATGTATGTATGAAGGGAATGGATGAATGAAGGGAATGAAGAGAATAAGGGAATAAATGAATGAAAGGAATATACGAATGAATGGGAATGAATGAATGAAGGAAACGAATGAATAAAGGGAATGAATGAATGAAGGGAACGAATGAATGAAGGGAATGAATGAATGAAGAGAATGAATGAATGAGGGGAATGAATGAATGAAGGGAATGAATGAATGGAGCGAACGAATGAATGGAGGGAATGAATTAACGAAGGGAACGAATGAATGATGGGAATGAGTGAATGAAGGGAATGAATGAATGAAGGGAACGAATGAACGAAGGGAATGAATGATTGAAGGGAATGTAAGAATGAAGCGAATGAACGGATGATGGAAACGAATGAATGAAGGGAATGAGTGAATGAAGGGAATGAAGTGAATGAATGGAATGAAGAGAATGAGGGAAGAAATGAATGAAAGGAATATACGAATGAATGGGAATGAATGAATGAAGGGAATGAATGAATGGAGGGAACGAATAAATGGAGGGAATGAGTTCATGAAGGAAACGAATGAATAAAGGGAATGAATGAATGAAGGGAACGAATGAATGGACGGAATGAATGAAGGGAACGAATGAATGAAGAGAATGAATGAATGAGGGGAATGAATGAATGAAGGGAATGAATGAATGAAGGGAATGAATGAATGGAGCGAACGAATGAATGGAGGGAATGAATTAATGAAGGGAACGAATGAATGATGGGAATGAGTGAATGAAGGGAAAGAATGAATGAAGGGAACGAATGAACGAAGGGAATGAATGATTGAAGGGAATGTAAGAATGAAGCGAATGAACGGATGATGGAAACGAATGAATGAAGGGAATGAGTGAATGAAGGGAATGAAGTGAATGAATGGAATGAAGAGAATGAGGGAAGAAATGAATGAAAGGAATATACGAATGAATGGGAATGAATGAATGAAGGGAATGAATGAATGGAGGGAACGAATGAATGGAGGGAATGAGTTCATGAAGGTAACGAATGAATAAAGGGAATGAATGAATGAAGGGAACGAATGAATGGACGGAATGAATGAAGGGAACGAATGAATGAAGAGAATGAATGAATGAGGGGAATGAATGAATGAAGGGAATGAATGAATGGAGCGAACGAATGAATGGAGGGAATGAATTAATGAAGGGAACGAATGAATGATGGGAATGAGTGAATGAAGGGAAAGAATGAATGAAGGGAACGAATGAACGAAGGGAATGAATGATTGAAGGGAATGTAAGAATGAAGCGAATGAACGGATGAAGGAAACGAATGAATGAAGGGAATGAGTGAATGAAGGGAATGAAGTGAATGAATGGAATGAAGAGAATGAGGGAAGAAATGAATGAAAGGAATATACGAATGAATGGGAATGAATGAATGAAGGGAATGAATGAATGGAGGGAACGAATGAATGGAGGGAATGAGTTCATGAAGGAAACGAATGAATAAAGGGAATGAATGAATGAAGGGAACGAATGAATGGACGGAATGAATGAAGGGAACGAATGAATGAAGAGAATGAATGAATGAGGGGAATGAATGAATGAAGGGAATGAATGAATGGAGCGAACGAATGAATGGAGGGAATGAATTAATGAAGGGAACGAATGAATGATGGGAATGAGTGAATGAAGGGAAAGAATGAATGAAGGGAACGAATGAACGAAGGGAATGAATGATTGAAGGGAATGTAAGAATGAAGCGAATGAACGGATGAAGGAAACGAATGAATGAAGGGAATGAGTGAATGAAGGGAATGAAGTGAATGAATGGAATGAAGAGAATGAGGGAAGAAATGAATGAAAGGAATATACGAATGAATGGGAATGAATGAATGAAGGGAATGTATGAACGAAGGGAACGGATGAATGAATGGATTGAAGAGAATGAGGGAATAAATGAATGAAAGGAATATACGAATGAATGGGAATGAATGAATGAAGGGAACGAATGAATGGAGGGAATGAATGAAGGGAACGAATGAATGAAGAGAATGTATGAATGAGGGGAATGAATGATTGAAGGGAATGAAGAGAATGAGGGGAATAAATGAATGAAAGGAACATACGAATGAAAGGGAATGAATGAATGAATGGAACGAATGAATGGAGGGAATGGATGAATGAATGAAGGAAATGTATGAATGAAGGGAATGAATGAATGAAGGTAATGTATGAATGAAGGGAATGTAAGAATGAAGCGAATGAACGGATGAAGGGAATGAATGAATGAAGGGAATGAAGGGAATGAAGGGAATGAAGAGAATGAGGGGAATAAATGAATGAAAGGAATGTGCGAATGAATGGGAATGTATGAATGAAGGGAACGAATGAATGAAGGGAACGAATGAATGAAGGGAATGAATGAATGAAGGGAATGAAGGGAATGAAGGGAATGAAAAGAATGAGGGGAATAAATGAATGAAAGGAATGTACGAATGAATGGGAATGTATGAATGAAGGGAACAAATGCATGGAGGGAATGAATGAATGAACGGAATGTATGAACGAAGGGAATGGATGAATGAATGGATTGAAGAGAATGAGGGAATAAATGAATGAAAGGAATATACGAATGAATGGGAATGAATGAATGAAGGGAATGAATGAATGGAGGGAACGAATGAATGGAGGGAATGAATTAATGAAGGGAACGAATGAATGAAGGGAATGAATGAATGAAGGGAATGAAGAGAATGAGGGGAATGAATGAATGAAAGGAATGTACGAATGAATGGGAATGTATGAATGAAGGGAACGAATGAATGGAGGGAATGGATGAATGAATGAATGAAGGTGATATATGAATGAAGGGAATGAATAAATGAAGGGAATGAATTGAATGAATGGAATGAGGGGAATGAATGAATGATGGGAATGAGTGAATGAAGGGAATGAATGAATGAAGGGAACGAATGAACGAAGGGGATGAATGAACGAAGGGAATGAATGATTGAAGAGAATGTAATAATGGAGGGAATGTATAAATGATTTGAGTGAATGAAGGGAATGAATGAACGAAGGGAATGAATGATTGAAGGGAATGTAAGAATGAAGCGAATGAACGGATGAAGGAAACGAATGAATGAAGGGAATGACTGAATGAAGGGAATGAAGGGAATGAAGGGAATGAAGAGAATGAGGGGAATAAATGAATGAAAGGAATGTGCGAATGAATGGGAATGTATGAATGAAGGGAACGAATGCATGAAAGGAATGAATGAATGGAGGGAATGTATGTATGAAGGGAATGGATGAATGAAGGGAATGAAGAGAATGAGGGAATAAATGAATGAAAGGAATACACGAATGAATGGGAATGAATGAATGAAGGGAATGAATGAATGGAGGGAACGAATGAATGGAGGGAATGAATTAATGAAGGGAACGAATGAATGAAGGGAATGAATGAATGAAGGGAATGAAGAGAATGAGGGGAATGAATGAATGAAAGGAATGTACGAATGAATGGGAATGTATGAATGAAGGGAACGAATGAATGGAGGGAATGGATGAATGAATGAATGAAGGTGATATATGAATGAAGGGAATGAATAAATGAAGGGAATGAATTGAATGAATGGAATGAGGGGAATGAATGAATGATGGGAATGAGTGAATGAAGGGAATGAATGAATGAAGGGAACGAATGAACGAAGGGGATGTATGAACGAAGGGAATGAATGATTGAAGGTAATGTAATAATGACGGGAATGTATAAATGATTTGAGTGGATGAAGGGAATGAATGAACGAAGGAAATGAAGGGAATGAAGGGAATGAAGAGAATGAGGGGAATAAATGAATGAAAGAAATGTGCGAATGAATGGGAATGTATGAATGAAGGGAACGAATGCATGAAGGGAATGAATGAATGAAGGGAATGAAGGGAATGAAGGGAATGAAGAGAATGAGCGGAATAAATGAATGAAAGGTATGCGCGAATGAAGGGAATGAAGGAAACGAAGGGAATGAATGACTGAAGGAAATGAATGAATGAGGGGGATGAATGAATGAAGGGAATGAATGAATAAAGGGAATGAGGGGAGTGAATGAATGAAGGGAATGAGTGCATGAAAGGAATGAAAGGAATGAAGGGAATGAAGGGAACAAAAGGAATGAATGAGTGAAGGGACTGAATGTACGAAGGGAATGAATGAATGAAGGGAATGGCGAGAATGAGGGGAGAGAATGAATGACAGGAATGTGCGAATGAATGGGAATGTATGAATGAAGGGAACGAATGAATGAATGAAGGGAACGAATGCATGAAAGGAATGAATGAATGAAGGGAATGTATGAATGAAGGGAATGAAGAGAATGAGGGAATAAATGAATGAAAGGAATATACGAATGAATGGGAATGAATGAATGAAGGGAACGAATGAATGAAGGGAATGAATGAATGAAGGGAATGAAGAGAATGAGGGGAATAAATGAATGCAAGGAATGTACGAATGAATGGGAATGTATGAATGAAGGGAACAAATGCATGAAGGGAATGAATGAATGAAGGGAATGCATGAACGAAGGGAATGTATGAATGAATGGATTGAAGAGAACGAGGGAATAAATGAATGAAAGGAATATACGAACGAATGGGAATGAATGAATGAAGGGAATGAATGGATGAAGGTAATGAAGGGAATGAAGGGAATGAAGAGAATGAGGGGAATAAATGAATGAAAGGAATGTGCGAATGAATGGGAATGTATGAATGAAGGGAACGAATGAATGAAGGAAGGGAACGAATGCATGAAAGGAATGAATGAATGAAGGAAATGTATGTATGAAGGGAATGGATGAATGAAGGGAATGAAGAGAATAAGGGAATAAATGAATGAAAGGAATATACGAATGAATGGGAATGAATGAATGAAGGAAACGAATGAATAAAGGGAATGAATGAATGAAGGGAACGAATGAATGAAGGGAATGAATGAATGAAGAGAATGAATGAATGAGGGGAATGAATGAATGAAGGGAATGAATGAATGGAGCGAACGAATGAATGGAGGGAATGAATTAACGAAGGGAACGAATGAATGATGGGTATGAGTGAATGAAGGGAATGAATGAATGAAGGGAACGAATGAACGAAGGGAATGAATGATTGAAGGGAATGTAAGAATGAAGCGAATGAACGGATGATGGAAACGAATGAATGAAGGGAATGAGTGAATGAAGGGAATGAAGTGAATGAATGGAATGAAGAGAATGAGGGAAGAAATGAATGAAAGGAATATACGAATGAATGGGAATGAATGAATGAAGGGAATGAATGAATGGAGGGAACGAATAAATGGAGGGAATGAGTTCATGAAGGAAACGAATGAATAAAGGGAATGAATGAATGAAGGGAACGAATGAATGGACGGAATGAATGAAGGGAACGAATGAATGAAGAGAATGAATGAATGAGGGGAATGAATGAATGAAGGGAATGAATGAATGGAGCGAACGAATGAATGGAGGGAATGAATTAATGAAGGGAACGAATGAATGATGGGAATGAGTGAATGAAGGGAAAGAATGAATGAAGGGAACGAATGAACGAAGGGAATGAATGATTGAAGGGAATGTAAGAATGAAGCGAATGAACGGATGATGGAAACGAATGAATGAAGGGAATGAGTGAATGAAGGGAATGAAGTGAATGAATGGAATGAAGAGAATGAGGGAAGAAATGAATGAAAGGAATATACGAATGAATGGGAATGAATGAATGAAGGGAATGAATGAATGGAGGGAACGAATGAATGGAGGGAATGAGTTCATGAAGGAAACGAATGAATAAAGGGAATGAATGAATGAAGGGAACGAATGAATGGACGGAATGAATGAAGGGAACGAATGAATGAAGAGAATGAATGAATGAGGGGAATGAATGAATGAAGGGAATGAATGAATGGAGCGAACGAATGAATGGAGGGAATGAATTAATGAAGGGAACGAATGAATGATGGGAATGAGTGAATGAAGGGAAAGAATGAATGAAGGGAACGAATGAACGAAGGGAATGAATGATTGAAGGGAATGTAAGAATGAAGCGAATGAACGGATGAAGGAAACGAATGAATGAAGGGAATGAGTGAATGAAGGGAATGAAGTGAATGAGCGGAATAAATGAATGAAAGGTATGCGCGAATGAAGGGAATGAAGGAAACGAAGGGAATGAATGACTGAAGGAAATGAATGAATGAGGGGGATGAATGAATGAAGGGAATGAATGAATAAAGGGAATGAGGGGAGTGAATGAATGAAGGGAATGAGTGCATGAAAGGAATGAAAGGAATGAAGGGAATGAAGGGAACAAAAGGAATGAATGAGTGAAGGGACTGAATGTACGAAGGGAATGAATGAATGAAGGGAATGGCGAGAATGAGGGGAGAGAATGAATGACAGGAATGTGCGAATGAATGGGAATGTATGAATGAAGGGAACGAATGAATGAATGAAGGGAACGAATGCATGAAAGGAATGAATGAATGAAGGGAATGTATGAATGAAGGGAATGAAGAGAATGAGGGAATAAATGAATGAAAGGAATATACGAATGAATGGGAATGAATGAATGAAGGGAACGAATGAATGAAGGGAATGAATGAATGAAGGGAATGAAGAGAATGAGGGGAATAAATGAATGCAAGGAATGTACGAATGAATGGGAATGTATGAATGAAGGGAACAAATGCATGAAGGGAATGAATGAATGAAGGGAATGCATGAACGAAGGGAATGTATGAATGAATGGATTGAAGAGAACGAGGGAATAAATGAATGAATGGAATATACGAATGAATGGGAATGAATGAATGAAGGGAATGAATGGATGAAGGTAATGAAGGGAATGAAGGGAATGAAGAGAATGAGGGGAATAAATGAATGAAAGGAATGTGCGAATGAATGGGAATGTATGAATGAAGGGAACGAATGAATGAAGGAAGGGAACGAATGCATGAAAGGAATGAATGAATGAAGGAAATGTATGTATGAAGGGAATGGATGAATGAAGGGAATGAAGAGAATAAGGGAATAAATGAATGAAAGGAATATACGAATGAATGGGAATGAATGAATGAAGGAAACGAATGAATAAAGGGAATGAATGAATGAAGGGAACGAATGAATGAAGGGAATGAATGAATGAAGAGAATGAATGAATGAGGGGAATGAATGAATGAAGGGAATGAATGAATGGAGCGAACGAATGAATGGAGGGAATGAATTAACGAAGGGAACGAATGAATGATGGGAATGAGTGAATGAAGGGAATGAATGAATGAAGGGAACGAATGAACGAAGGGAATGAATGATTGAAGGGAATGTAAGAATGAAGCGAATGAGCGGATGATGGAAACGAATGAATGAAGGGAATGAGTGAATGAAGGGAATGAAGTGAATGAATGGAATGAAGAGAATGAGGGAAGAAATGAATGAAAGGAATATACGAATGAATGGGAATGTATGAATGAATGGAACGAATGAATGGAGGGAATGGATGAATGAATGAAGGAAATGTATGAATGAAGGGAATGAAAGAATGAAGGTAATGTATGAATGAAGGGAATGTAAGAATGAAGCGAATGAACAGATGAAGGGAATGAATGAATGAAGGGAATGAAGGGAATGAAGGGAATGAAGAGAATGAGGGGAATAAATGAATGAAAGGAATGTGCGAATGAATGGGAATGTATGAATGAAGGGAACGAATGAATGAAGGGAATGAATGAATGAAGGGAATGAAGGGAATGAAGGGAATGAAAAGAATGAGGGGAATAAATGAATGAAAGGAATGTACGAATGAATGGGAATGTATGAATGAAGGGAACAAATGCATGAAGGGAATGAATGAATGAACGGGATGTATGAACGAAGGGAATGGATGAATGAATGGATTGAAGAGAATGAGGGAATAAATGAATGAAAGGAATATACGAATGAATGGGAATGAATGAATGAAGGGAATGAATGAATGGAGGGAACGAATGAATGGAGGGAATGAATTAATGAAGGGAACGAATGAATGAAGGGAATGAATGAATGAAGGGAATGAAGAGAATGAGGGGAATGAATGAATGAAAGGAATGTACGAATGAATGGGAATGTATGAATGAAGGGAACGAATGAATGGAGGGAATGGATGAATGAATGAATGAAGGTGATATATGAATGAAGGGAATGAATAAATGAAGGGAATGAATTGAATGAATGGAATGAGGGGAATGAATGAATGATGGGAATGAGTGAATGAAGGGAATGAATGAATGAAGGGAACGAATGAACGAAGGGGATGAATGAACGAAGGGAATGAATGATTGAAGGGAATGTAAGAATGAAGCGAATGAACGGATGAAGGAAACGAATGAATGAAGGGAATGACTGAATGAAGGGAATGAAGGGAATGAAGGGAATGAAGAGAATGAGGGGAATAAATGAATGAAAGGAATGTGCGAATGAATGGGAATGTATGAATGAAGGGAACGAATGCATGAAAGTAATGAATGAATGGAGGGAATGTATGTATGAAGGGAATGGATGAATGAAGGGAATGAAGAGAATGAGGGAATAAATGAATGAAAGGAATATACGAATGAATGGGAATGAATGAATGAAGGAAACGAATGAATGGACGGAATGAATGAAGGGAACGAATGAATGAAGAGAATGAATGAATGAGGGGAATGAATGAATGAAGGGAATGAATGAATGGAGCGAACGAATGAATGGAGGGAATGAATTAATGAAGGGAACGAATGAATGATGGGAATGAGTGAATGAAGGGAAAGAATGAATGAAGGGAACGAATGAACGAAGGGAATGAATGATTGAAGGGAATGTAAGAATGAAGCGAATGAACGGATGAAGGAAACGAATGAATGAAGGGAATGAGTGAATGAAGGGAATGAAGTGAATGAATGGAATGAAGAGAATGAGGGAAGAAATGAATGAAAGGAATATACGAATGAATGGGAATGAATGAATGAAGGGAATGTATGAACGAAGGGAACGGATGAATGAATGGATTGAAGAGAATGAGGGAATAAATGTATGAAAGGAATATACGAATGAATGGGAATGAATGAATGAAGGGAACGAATGAATGGAGGGAATGAATGAAGGGGATGAATGAATGAAGAGAATGAATGAATGAGGGGAATGAATGTATGAAGGGAATGAATGATTGAAGGGAATGTAAGAAAGAAGCGAATGAAAGGATGAAGGAAACGAATGAATGAAGGGAATGAATGAATGAAGGGAATGAATGAATGAAGGGAATGAATGAATCAAGGGAACGAATGAATGGAGGGAATGAATGAAGGGAACGAATGAATGAAGAGAATGAATGAATGAGGGGAATGAATGATTGAAGGGAATGAAGAGAATGAGGGGAATAAATGAATGAAAGGAACATACGAATGAAAGGGAATGTATGAATGAATGGAACGAATGAATGGAGGGAATGGATGAATGAATGAAGGAAATGTATGAATGAAGGGAATGAATGAATGAAGGTAATGTATGAATGAAGGGAATGTAAGAATGAAGCGAATGAACGGATGAAGGGAATGAATGAATGAAGGGAATGAAGGGAATGAAGGGAATGAAGAGAATGAGGGGAATAAATGAATGAAAGGAATGTGCGAATGAATGGGAATGTATGAATGAAGGGAACGAATGAATGAAGGGAATGAATGAATGAAGGGAATGAAGGGAATGAAGGGAATGAAAAGAATGAGGGGAATAAATGAATGAAAGGAATGTACGAATGAATGGGAATGTATGAATGAAGGGAACAAATGCATGAAGGGAATGAATGAATGAACGGAATGTATGAACGAAGGGAATGGATGAATGAATGGATTGAAGAGAATGAGGGAATAAATGAATGAAAGGAATATACGAATGAATGGGAATGAATGAATGAAGGGAATGAATGAATGGAGGGAACGAATGAATGGAGGGAATGAATTAATGAAGGGAACGAATGAATGAAGGGAATGAATGAATGAAGGGAATGAAGAGAATGAGGGGAATGAATGACTGAAAGGAATGTACGAATGAATGGGAATGTATGAATGAAGGGAACGAATGAATGGAGGGAACGAATGAACGAAGGGAATGAATGATTGAAGGGAATGTAAGAATGAAGCGAATGAACGGATGAAGGAAACGAATGAATGAAGGGAATGAGTGAATGAAGGGAATGAATGAACGAAGGGAATGAATGATTGAAGGGAATGTAAGAATGAAGCGAATGAACGGATGATGGAAACGAATGAATGAAGGGAATGAGTGAATGAAGGGAATGAAGTGAATGAATGGAATGAAGAGAATGAGGGAAGAAATGAATGAAAGGAATATACGAATGAATGGGAATGAATGAATGAAGGGAATGAAGAGAATGAGGGGAATGAATGAATGAAAGGAATGTACGAATGAATGGGAATGTATGAATGAAGGGAACGAATGAATGCGGGGGAATGGATGAATGAATGAATGAAGGTGATATATGAATGAAGGGAATGAATAAATGAAGGGAATGAATTGAATGAATGGAATGAGGGGAATGAATGAATGATGGGAATGAGTGAATGAAGGGAATGAATGAATGAAGGGAACGAATGAACGAAGGGGATGAATGAACGAAGGGAATGAATGATTGAAGGTAATGTAATAATGAAGGGAATGTATAAATGATTTGAGTGGATGAAGGGAATGAATGAACGAAGGAAATGAAGGGAATGAAGGGAATGAAGAGAATGAGGGGAATAAATGAATGAAAGAAATGTGCGAATGAATGGGAATGTATGAATGAAGGGAACGAATGCATGAAGGGAATGAACGAATGAAGGGAATGAAGGGAATGAAGAGAATGAGCGGAATAAATGAATGAAAGGTATGCGCGAATGAAGGGAATGAAGGAAACGAAGGGAATGAATGACTGAAGGAAATGAATGAATGAGGGGGATGAATGAATGAAGGGAATGAATGAATAAAGGGAATGAGGGGAGTGAATGAATGAAGGGAATGAGTGCATGAAAGGAATGAAAGGAATGAAGGGAATGAAGGGAACAAAAGGAATGAATGAGTGAAGGGACTGAATGTACGAAGGGAATGAATGAATGAAGGGAATGGCGAGAATGAGGGGAGAGAATGAATGACAGGAATGTGCGAATGAATGGGAATGTATGAATGAAGGGAACGAATGAATGAATGAAGGGAACGAATGCATGAAAGGAATGAATGAATGAAGGGAATGTATGAATGAAGGGAATGAAGAGAATGAGGGAATAAATGAATGAAAGGAATATACGAATGAATGGGAATGAATGAATGAAGGGAACGAATGAATGAAGGGAATGAATGAATGAAGGGAATGAAGAGAATGAGGGGAATAAATGAATGCAAGGAATGTACGAATGAATGGGAATGTATGAATGAAGGGAACAAATGCATGAAGGGAATGAATGAATGAAGGGAATGCATGAACGAAGGGAATGTATGAATGAATGGATTGAAGAGAACGAGGGAATAAATGAATGAAAGGAATATACGAATGAATGGGAATGAATGAATGAAGGGAATGAATGAATGGAGGGAACGAATAAATGGAGGGAATGAGTTCATGAAGGAAACGAATGAATAAAGGGAATGAATGAATGAAGGGAACGAATGAATGGACGGAATGAATGAAGGGAACGAATGAATGAAGAGAATGAATGAATGAGGGGAATGAATGAATGAAGGGAATGAATGAATGGAGCGAACGAATGAATGGAGGGAATGAATTAATGAAGGGAACGAATGAATGATGGGAATGAGTGAATGAAGGGAAAGAATGAATGAAGGGAACGAATGAACGAAGGGAATGAATGATTGAAGGGAATGTAAGAATGAAGCGAATGAACGGATGATGGAAACGAATGAATGAAGGGAATGAGTGAATGAAGGGAATGAAGTGAATGAATGGAATGAAGAGAATGAGGGAAGAAATGAATGAAAGGAATATACGAATGAATGGGAATGAATGAATGAAGGGAATGAATGAATGGAGGGAACGAATGAATGGAGGGAATGAGTTCATGAAGGAAACGAATGAATAAAGGGAATGAATGAATGAAGGGAACGAATGAATGGACGGAATGAATGAAGGGAACGAATGAATGAAGAGAATGAATGAATGAGGGGAATGAATGAATGAAGGGAATGAATGAATGGAGCGAACGAATGAATGGAGGGAATGAATTAATGAAGGGAACGAATGAATGATGGGAATGAGTGAATGAAGGGAAAGAATGAATGAAGGGAACGAATGAACGAAGGGAATGAATGATTGAAGGGAATGTAAGAATGAAGCGAATGAACGGATGAAGGAAACGAATGAATGAAGGGAATGAGTGAATGAAGGGAATGAAGTGAATGAATGGAATGAAGAGAATGAGGGAAGAAATGAATGAAAGGAATATACGAATGAATGGGAATGAATGAATGAAGGGAATGTATGAACGAAGGGAACGGATGAATGAATGGATTGAAGAGAATGAGGGAATAAATGAATGAAAGGAATATACGAATGAATGGGAATGAACGAATGAAGGGAACGAATGAATGGAGGGAATGAATGAAGGGGATGAATGAATGAAGAGAATGAATGAATGAGGGGAATGAATGTATGAAGGGAATGAATGATTGAAGGGAATGTAAGAAAGAAGCGAATGAAAGGATGAAGGAAACGAATGAATGAAGGGAATGAATGAATGAAGGGAATGAATGAATGAAGGGAATGTATGAATGAAGGGAACGAATGAATGGAGGGAATGGATGAATGAATGAATGAAGGTGATATATGAATGAAGGGAATGAATAAATGAAGGGAATGAATTGAATGAATGGAATGAGGGGAATGAATGAATGATGGGAATGAGTGAATGAAGGGAATGAATGAATGAAGGGAACGAATGAACGAAGGGGATGAATGAACGAAGGGAATGAATGATTGAAGAGAATGTAATAATGGAGGGAATGTATAAATGATTTGAGTGAATGAAGGGAATGAATGAACGAAGGGAATGAATGATTGAAGGGAATGTAAGAATGAAGCGAATGAACGGATGAAGGAAACGAATGAATGAAGGGAATGACTGAATGAAGGTAATGAAGGGAATGAAGGGAATGAAGAGAATGGGGGGAATAAATGAATGAAAGGAATGTGCGAATGAATGGGAATGTATGAATGAAGGGAACGAATGCATGAAAGGAATGAATGAATGGAGGGAATGTATGTATGAAGGGAATGGATGAATGAAGGGAATGAAGAGAATGAGGGAATAAATGAATGAAAGGAATACACGAATGAATGGGAATGAATGAATGAAGGGAATGAATGAATGGAGGGAACGAATGAATGGAGGGAATGAATTAATGAAGGGAACGAATGAATGAAGGGAATGAATGAATGAAGGGAATGAAGAGAATGAGGGGAATGAATGAATGAAAGGAATGTACGAATGAATGGGAATGTATGAATGAAGGGAACGAATGAATGGGGGGAATGGATGAATGAATGAATGAAGGTGATATGTGAATGAAGGGAATGAATAAATGAAGGGAATGAATTGAATGAATGGAATGAGGGGAATGAATGAATGATGGGAATGAGTGAATGAAGGGAATGAATGAATGAAGGGAACGAATGAACGAAGGGGATGAATGAACGAAGGGAATGAATGATTGAAGGTAATGTAATAATGAAGGGAATGTATAAATGATTTGAGTGGATGAAGGGAATGAATGAACGAAGGAAATGAAGGGAATGAAGGGATTGAAGAGAATGAGGGGAATAAATGAATGAAAGAAATGTGCGAATGAATGGGAATGTATGAATGAAGGGAACGAATGCATGAAGGGAATGAATGAATGAAGGGAATGAAGGGAATGAAGGGAATGAAGAGAATGAGCGGAATAAATGAATGAAAGGTATGCGCGAATGAAGGGAATGAAGGAAACGAAGGGAATGAAGGGAATGAAGGGAATGAATGAATGAAGGGAATGAATGAATGAAGGGAACGAATGAATGGAGGGAATGAATGAAGGGAACGAATGAATGAAGAGAATGAATGAATGAGGGGAATGAATGATTGATGGGAATGAAGAGAATGAGGGGAATAAATGAATGAAAGGAACATACGAATGAAAGGGAATGTATGAATGAATGGAACGAATGAATGGAGGGAATGGATGAATGAATGAAGGAAATGTATGAATGAAGGGAATGAAAGAATGAAGGTAATGTATGAATGAAGGGAATGTAAGAATGAAGCGAATGAACAGATGAAGGGAATGAATGAATGAAGGGAATGAAGGGAATGAAGGGAATGAAGAGAATGAGGGGAATAAATGAATGAAAGGAATGTGCGAATGAATGGGAATGTATGAATGAAGGGAACGAATGAATGGAGGGAATGAATGAAGGGAACGAATGAATGAAGAGAATGAATGAATGAGGGGAATGAATGATTGAAGGGAATGAAGAGAATGAGGGGAATAAATGAATGAAAGGAACATACGAATGAAAGGGAATGTATGAATGAATGGAACGAATGAATGGAGGGAATGGATGAATGAATGAAGGAAATGTGTGAATGAAGGGAATGAATGAATGAAGGTAATGTATGAATGAAGGGAATGTAAGAATGAAGCGAATGAACGGATGAAGGGAATGAATGAATGAAGGGAATGAAGGGAATGAAGGGAATGAAGAGAATGAGGGGAATAAATGAATGAAAGGAATGTGCGAATGAATGGGAATGTATGAATGAAGGGAACGAATGAATGAAGGGAATGAATGAATGAAGGGAATGAAGGGAATTAAGGGAATGAAAAGAATGAGGGGAATAAATGAATGAAAGGAATGTACGAATGAATGGGAATGTATGAATGAAGGGAACAAATGCATGAAGGGAATGAATGAATGAACGGAATGTATGAACGAAGGGAATGGATGAATGAATGGATTGAAGAGAATGAGGGAATAAATGAATGAAAGGAATATACGAATGAATGGGAATGAATGAATGAAGGGAATGAATGAATGGAGGGAACGAATGAATGGAGGGAATGAATTAATGAAGGGAACGAATGAATGAAGGGAATGAATGAATGAAGGGAATGAAGAGAATGAGGGGAATGAATGAATGAAAGGAATGTACGAATGAATGGGAATGTATGAATGAAGGGAACGAATGAATGGAGGGAATGGATGAATGAATGAATGAAGGTGATATATGAATGAAGGGAATGAATAAATGAAGGGAATGAATTGAATGAATGGAATGAGGGGAATGAATGAATGATGGGAATGAGTGAATGAAGGGAATGAATGAATGAAGGGAACGAATGAACGAAGGGGATGAATGAACGAAGGGAATGAATGATTGAAGAGAATGTAATAATGGAGGGAATGTATAAATGATTTGAGTGAATGAAGGGAATGAATGAACGAAGGGAATGAATGATTGAAGGGAATGTAAGAATGAAGCGAATGAACGGATGAAGGAAACGAATGAATGAAGGGAATGACTGAATGAAGGGAATGAAGGGAATGAAGGGAATGAAGAGAATGAGGGGAATAAATGAATGAAAGGAATGTGCGAATGAATGGGAATGTATGAATGAAGGGAACGAATGCATGAAAGGAATGAATGAATGGAGGGAATGTATGTATGAAGGGAATGGATGAATGAAGGGAATGAAGAGAATGAGGGAATAAATGAATGAAAGGAATATACGAATGAATGGGAATGAATGAATGAAGGGAATGAATGAATGGAGGGAACGAATGAATGGAGGGAATGAATTAATGAAGGGAATGAATGAATGAAGGGAATGAATGAATGAAGGGAATGAAGAGAATGAGGGGAATGAATGAATGAAAGGAATGTACGAATGAATGGGAATGTATGAATGAAGGGAACGAATGAATGGAGGGAATGGATGAATGAATGAATGAAGGTGATATATGAATGAAGGGAATGAATAAATGAAGGGAATGAATTGAATGAATGGAATGAGGGGAATGAATGAATGATGGGAATGAGTGAATGAAGGGAATGAATGAATGAAGGGAACGAATGAACGAAGGGGATGAATGAACGAAGGGAATGAATGATTGAAGGTAATGTAATAATGAAGGGAATGTACAAATGATTTGAGTGGATGAAGGGAATGAATGAACGAAGGAAATGAAGGGAATGAAGGGAATGAAGAGAATGAGGGGAATAAATGAATGAAAGAAATGTGCGAATGAATGGGAATGTATGAATGAAGGGAACGAATGCATGAAGGGATTGAATGAATGAAGGGAATGAAGGGAATGAAGGGAATGAAGAGAATGAGCGGAATAAATGAATGAAAGGTATGCGCGAATGAAGGGAATGAAGGAAACGAAGGGAATGAATGACTGAAGGAAATGAATGAATGAGGGGGATGAATGAATGAAGGGAATGAATGAATAAAGGGAATGAGGGGAGTGAATGAATGAAGGGAATGAGTGCATGAAAGGAATGAAAGGAATGAAGGGAATGAAGGGAACAAAAGGAATGAATGAGTGAAGGGACTGAAT
Source organism: Megachile leachella (assembly GCA_963576845.1). Taxonomy (NCBI): domain Eukaryota; kingdom Metazoa; phylum Arthropoda; class Insecta; order Hymenoptera; family Megachilidae; genus Megachile; species Megachile leachella. The sequence goes on along the minus strand of OY756250.1, from coordinate 26,051,425 downwards.
GTACGAAGGGAATGAATGAATGAAGGGAATGGCGAGAATGAGGGGAGAGAATGAATGACAGGAATGTGCGAATGAATGGGAATGTATGAATGAAGGGAACGAATGAATGAATGAAGGGAACGAATGCATGAAAGGAATGAATGAATGAAGGGAATGTATGAATGAAGGGAATGAAGAGAATGAGGGAATAAATGAATGAAAGGAATATACGAATGAATGGGAATGAATGAATGAAGGGAACGAATGAATGAAGGGAATGAATGAATGAAGGGAATGAAGAAAATGAGGGGAATAAATGAATGCAAGGAATGTACGAATGAATGGGAATGTATGAATGAAGGGAACAAATGCATGAAGGGAATGAATGAATGAAGGGAATGCATGAACGAAGGGAATGTATGAATGAATGGATTGAAGAGAATGAGGGAATAAATGAATGAAAGGAATATACGAATGAATGGGAATGAATGAATGAAGGGAATGAATGGATGAAGGTAATGAAGGGAATGAAGGGAATGAAGAGAATAAGGGGAATAAATGAATGAAAGGAATGTGCGAATGAATGGGAATGTATGAATGAAGGGAACGAATGAATGAAGGAAGGGAACGAATGCATGAAAGGAATGAATGAATGAAGGAAATGTATGTATGAAGGGAATGGATGAATGAAGGGAATGAAGAGAATAAGGGAATAAATGAATGAAAGGAATATACGAATGAATGGGAATGAATGAATGAAGGAAACGAATGAATAAAGGGAATGAATGAATGAAGGGAACGAATGAATGAAGGGAATCAATGAATGAAGAGAATGAATGAATGAGGGGAATGAATGAATGAAGGGAATGAATGAATGGAGCGAACGAATGAATGGAGGGAATGAATTAACGAAGGGAACGAATGAATGATGGGAATGAGTGAATGAAGGGAATGAATGAATGAAGGGAACGAATGAACGAAGGGAATGAATGATTGAAGGGAATGTAAGAATGAAGCGAATGAACGGATGATGGAAACGAATGAATGAAGGGAATGAGTGAATGAAGGGAATGAAGTGAATGAATGGAATGAAGAGAATGAGGGAAGAAATGAATGAAAGGAATATACGAATGAATGGGAATGAATGAATGAAGGGAATGAATGAATGGAGGGAACGAATGAATGGAGGGAATGAGTTCATGAAGGAAACGAATGAATAAAGGGAATGAATGAATGAAGGGAATGAATGAATGGACGGAATGAATGAAGGGAACGATTGAATGAAGAGAATGAATGAATGAGGGGAATGAATGAATGAAGGGAATGAATGAATGGAGCGAACGAATGAATGGAGGGAATGAATTAATGAAGGGAACGAATGAATGATGGGAATGAGTGAATGAAGGGAAAGAATGAATGAAGGGAACGAATGAACGAAGGGAATGAATGATTGAAGGGAATGTAAGAATGAAGCGAATGAACGGATGAAGGAAACGAATGAATGAAGGGAATGAGTGAATGAAGGGAATGAAGTGAATGAATGGAATGAAGAGAATGAGGGAAGAAATGAATGAAAGGAATATACGAATGAATGGGAATGAATGAATGAAGGGAATGTATGAACGAAGGGAACGGATGAATGAATGGATTGAAGAGAATGAGGGAATAAATGAATGAAAGGAATATACGAATGAATGGGAATGAATGAATGAAGGGAACGAATGAATGGAGGGAATGAATGAAGGGGATGAATGAATGAAGAGAATGAATGAATGAGGGGAATGAATGTATGAAGGGAATGAATGATTGAAGGGAATGTAAGAAAGAAGCGAATGAAAGGATGAAGGAAACGAATGAATGAAGGGAATGAATGAATGAAGGGAATGAATGAATGAAGGGAATGAATGAATGAAGGGAATGAATGAATGAAGGGAACGAATGAATGGAGGGAATGAATGAAGGGAACGAATGAATGAAGAGAATGAATGAATGAGGGGAATGAATGATTGAAGGGAATGAAGAGAATGAGGGGAATAAATGAATGAAAGGAACATACGAATGAAAGGGAATGTATGAATGAATGGAACGAATGAATGGAGGGAATGGATGAATGAATGAAGGAAATGTATGAATGAAGGGAATGAAAGAATGAAGGTAATGTATGAATGAAGGGAATGTAAGAATGAAGCGAATGAACGGATGAAGGGAATGAATGAATGAAGGGAATGAAGGGAATGAAGGGAATGAAGAGAATGAGGGGAATAAATGAATGAAAGGAATGTGCGAATGAATGGGAATGTATGAATGAAGGGAACGAATGAATGAAGGGAATGAATGAATGAAGGGAATGAAGGGAATGAAGGGAATGAAAAGAATGAGGGGAATAAATGAATGAAAGGAATGTACGAATGAATGGGAATGTATGAATGAAGGGAACAAATGCATGAAGGGAATGAATGAATGAACGGAATGTATGAACGAAGGGAATGGATGAATGAATGGATTGAAGAGAATGAGGGAATAAATGAATGAAAGGAATATACGAATGAATGGGAATGAATGAATGAAGGGAATGAATGAATGGAGGGAACGAATGAATGGAGGGAATGAATTAATGAAGGGAACGAATGAATGAAGGGAATGAATGAATGAAGGGAATGAAGAGAATGAGGGGAATGAATCAATGAAAGGAATGTACGAATGAATGGGAATGTATGAATGAAGGGAACGAATGAATGGAGGGAATGGATGAATGAATGAATGAAGGTGATATATGAATGAAGGGAATGAATAAATGAAGGGAATGAATTGAATGAATGGAATGAGGGGAATGAATGAATGATGGGAATGAGTGAATGAAGGGAATGAATGAATGAATGGGAATGTATGAATGAAGGGAACGAATGCATGAAAGGAATGAGTGAATGAAGGGAATGTATGAATGAAGGGAATGAAGAGAATGAGGGAATAAATGAATGAAAGGAATATACGAATGAATGGGAATGAATGAATGAAGGGAACGAATGAATGAAGGGAATGAAGGGAATGAAGGGAATGAAGAGAATGAGGGGAATAAATGAATGAAAGGAATGTGCGAATGAATGGGAATGTATGAATGAAGGGAACGAATGAATGAATGAAGGGAACGAATGCATGAAAGGAATGAATGAATGAAGGGAATGTATGAATGAAGGGAATGAAGAGAATGAGGGAATAAATGAATGAAAGGAATATACGAATGAATGGGAATGAATGAATGAAGGGAACGAATGAATGGAGGGAGTGAATGAATGAATAAATGAAACGAATCCAAGAAGGGAATGAACTGAATGAAGGGAATGTGGGGAATGAATGAATGATGGGAATGAGTGAATGAAGGGAATGAATGAATGAAGGGAACGAATGAACGAAGGGGATGAATGAACGAAGGGAATGAATGATTGAAGGTAATGTAATAATGAAGGGAATGTATAAATGATTTGAGTGGATGAAGGGAATGAATGAACGAAGGAAATGAAGGGAATGAAGGGAATGACGAGAATGAGGGGAATAAATGAATGAAAGAAATGTGCGAATGAATGGGAATGTATGAATGAAGGGAACGAATGCATGAAGGGAATGAATGAATGAAGGGAATGAAGGGATTGAAGGGAATGAAGAGAATGAGCGGAATAAATGAATGAAAGGTATGCGCGAATGAAGGGAATGAAGGAAACGAAGGGAATGAATGACTGAAGGAAATGAATGAATGAGGGGGATGAATGAATGAAGGGAATGAATGAATAAAGGGAATGAGGGGAGTGAATGAATGAAGGGAATGAGTGCATGAAAGGAATGAAAGGAATGAAGGGAATGAAGGGAACAAAAGGAATGAATGAGTGAAGGGACTGAATGTACGAAGGGAATGAATGAATGAAGGGAATGGCGAGAATGAGGGGAGAGAATGAATGACAGGAATGTGCGAATGAATGGGAATGTATGAATGAAGGGAACGAATGAATGAATGAAGGGAACGAATGCATGAAAGGAATGAATGAATGAAGGGAATGTATGAATGAAGGGAATGAAGAGAATGAGGGAATAAATGAATGAAAGGAATATACGAATGAATGGGAATGAATGAATGAAGGGAATGAATGAATGGAGGGAACGAATGAATGGGGGGAATGAATTAATGAAGGGAACGAATGAATGAAGGGAATGAATGAATGAAGGGAATGAAGAGAATGAGGGGAATGAATGAATGAAAGGAATGTACGAATGAATGGGAATGTATGAATGAAGGGAACAAATGCATGAAGGGAATGAATGAATGAAGGGAATGTATGAACGAAGGGAATGAATGAATGAATGGATTGAAGAGAATGAGGGAATAAATGAATGAAAGGAATATACGAATGAATGGGAATGAATGAATGGAGGGAACGAATGAATGGGGGGAATGAATTAATGAAGGGAACGAATGAATGAAGGGAATGAATGAATGAAGGGAATGAAGAGAATGAGGGGAATGAATGAATGAAGGGAATGAATGAATGGAGCGAACGAATGAATGGAGGGAATGAATTAACGAAGGGAACGAATGAATGATGGGAATGAGTGAATGAAGGGAATGAATGAATGAAGGGAACGAATGAACGAAGGGAATGAATGATTGAAGGGAATGTAAGAATGAAGCGAATGAACGGATGATGGAAACGAATGAATGAAGGGAATGAGTGAATGAAGGGAATGAAGTGAATGAATGGAATGAAGAGAATGAGGGAAGAAATGAATGAAAGGAATATACGAATGAATGGGAATGAATGAATGAAGGGAATGAAGGAATGGAGGGAACGAATGAATGGAGGGAATGAGTTCATGAAGGAAACGAATGAATAAAGGGAATGAATGAATGAAGGGAATGAATGAATGGACGGAATGAATGAAGGGAACGAATGAATGAAGAGAATGAATGAATGAGGGGAATGAATGAATGAAGGGAATGAATGAATGGAGCGAACGAATGAATGGAGGGAATGAATTAATGAAGGGAACGAATGAATGATGGGAATGAGTGAATGAAGGGAAAGAATGAATGAAGGGAACGAATGAACGAAGGGAATGAATGATTGAAGGGAATGTAAGAATGAAGCGAATGAACGGATGAAGGAAACGAATGAATGAAGGGAATGAGTGAATGAAGGGAATGAAGTGAATGAATGGAATGAAGAGAATGAGGGAAGAAATGAATGAAAGGAATATACGAATGAATGGGAATGAATGAATGAAGGGAATGTATGAACGAAGGGAACGGATGAATGAATGGATTGAAGAGAATGAGGGAATAAATGAATGAAAGGAATATACGAATGAATGGGAATGAATGAATGAAGGGAACGAATGAATGGAGGGAATGAATGAAGGGGATGAATGAATGAAGAGAATGAATGAATGAGGGGAATGAATGTATGAAGGGAATGAATGATTGAAGGGAATGTAAGAAAGAAGCGAATGAAAGGATGAAGGAAACGAATGAATGAAGGGAATGAATGAATGAAGGGAATGAATGAATGAAGGGAATGAATGAATGAAGGGAATGAATGAATGAAGGGAATGAATGAATGAAGGGAACGAATGAATGGAGGGAATGAATGAAGGGAACGAATGAATGAAGAGAATGAATGAATGAGGGGAATGAATGATTGAAGGGAATGAAGAGAATGAGGGGAATAAATGAATGAAAGGAACATACGAATGAAAGGGAATGTATGAATGAATGGAACGAATGAATGGAGGGAATGGATGAATGAATGAAGGAAATGTATGAATGAAGGGAATGAAAGAATGAAGGTAATGTATGAATGAAGGGAATGTAAGAATGAAGCGAATGAACGGATGAAGGGAATGAATGAATGAAGGGAATGAAGGGAATGAAGGGAATGAAGAGAATGAGGGGAATAAATGAATGAAAGGAATGTGCGAATGAATGGGAATGTATGAATGAAGGGAACGAATGAATGAAGGGAATGAATGAATGAAGGGAATGAAGGGAATGAAGGGAATGAAAAGAATGAGGGGAATAAATGAATGAAAGGAATGTACGAATGAATGGGAATGTATGAATGAAGGGAACAAATGCATGAAGGGAATGAATGAATGAACGGAATGTATGAACGAAGGGAATGGATGAATGAATGGATTGAAGAGAATGAGGGAATAAATGAATGAAAGGAATATACGAATGAATGGGAATGAATGAATGAAGGGAATGAATGAATGGAGGGAACGAATGAATGGAGGGAATGAATTAATGAAGGGAACGAATGAATGAAGGGAATGAATGAATGAAGGGAATGAAGAGAATGAGGGGAATGAATGAATGAAAGGAATGTACGAATGAATGGGAATGTATGAATGAAGGGAACGAATGAATGGAGGGAATGGATGAATGAATGAATGAAGGTGATATATGAATGAAGGGAATGAATAAATGAAGGGAATGAATTGAATGAATGGAATGAGGGGAATGAATGAATGATGGGAATGAGTGAATGAAGGGAATGAATGAATGAATGGGAATGTATGAATGAAGGGAACGAATGCATGAAAGGAATGAGTGAATGAAGGGAATGTATGAATGAAGGGAATGAAGAGAATGAGGGAATAAATGAATGAAAGGAATATACGAATGAATGGGAATGAATGAATGAAGGGAACGAATGAATGAAGGGAATGAAGGGAATGAAGGGAATGAAGAGAATGAGGGGAATAAATGAATGAAAGGAATGTGCGAATGAATGGGAATGTATGAATGAAGGGAACGAATGAATGAATGAAGGGAACGAATGCATGAAAGGAATGAATGAATGAAGGGAATGTATGAATGAAGGGAATGAAGAGAATGAGGGAATAAATGAATGAAAGGAATATACGAATGAATGGGAATGAATGAATGAAGGGAACGAATGAATGGAGGGAGTGAATGAATGAATAAATGAAACGAATCCAAGAAGGGAATGAACTGAATGAAGGGAATGTGGGGAATGAATGAATGATGGGAATGAGTGAATGAAGGGAATGAATGAATGAAGGGAACGAATGAACGAAGGGGATGAATGAACGAAGGGAATGAATGATTGAAGGTAATGTAATAATGAAGGGAATGTATAAATGATTTGAGTGGATGAAGGGAATGAATGAACGAAGGAAATGAAGGGAATGAAGGGAATGACGAGAATGAGGGGAATAAATGAATGAAAGAAATGTGCGAATGAATGGGAATGTATGAATGAAGGGAACGAATGCATGAAGGGAATGAATGAATGAAGGGAATGAAGGGAATGAAGGGAATGAAGAGAATGAGCGGAATAAATGAATGAAAGGTATGCGCGAATGAAGGGAATGAAGGAAACGAAGGGAATGAATGACTGAAGGAAATGAATGAATGAGGGGGATGAATGAATGAAGGGAATGAATGAATAAAGGGAATGAGGGGAGTGAATGAATGAAGGGAATGAGTGCATGAAAGGAATGAAAGGAATGAAGGGAATGAAGGGAACAAAAGGAATGAATGAGTGAAGGGACTGAATGTACGAAGGGAATGAATGAATGAAGGGAATGGCGAGAATGAGGGGAGAGAATGAATGACAGGAATGTGCGAATGAATGGGAATGTATGAATGAAGGGAACGAATGAATGAATGAAGGGAACGAATGCATGAAAGGAATGAATGAATGAAGGGAATGTATGAATGAAGGGAATGAAGAGAATGAGGGAATAAATGAATGAAAGGAATATACGAATGAATGGGAATGAATGAATGAAGGGAATGAATGAATGAAGGGAACGAATGAATGGAGGGAATGAATGAAGGGGATGAATGAATGAAGAGAATGAATGAATGAGGGGAATGAATGTATGAAGGGAATGAATGATTGAAGGGAATGTAAGAAAGAAGCGAATGAAAGGATGAAGGAAACGAATGAATGAAGGGAATGAATGAATGAAGGGAATGAATGAATGAAGGGAATGAATGAATGAAGGGAACGAATGAATGGAGGGAATGAATGAAGGGAACGAATGAATGAAGAGAATGAATGAATGAGGGGAATGAATGATTGAAGGGAATGAAGAGAATGAGGGGAATAAATGAATGAAAGGAACATACGAATGAAAGGGAATGTATGAATGAATGGAACGAATGAATGGAGGGAATGGATGAATGAATGAAGGAAATGTATGAATGAAGGGAATGAAAGAATGAAGGTAATGTATGAATGAAGGGAATGTAAGAATGAAGCGAATGAACGGATGAAGGGAATGAATGAATGAAGGGAATGAAGGGAATGAAGGGAATGAAGAGAATGAGGGGAATAAATGAATGAAAGGAATGTGCGAATGAATGGGAATGTATGAATGAAGGGAACGAATGAATGAAGGGAATGAATGAATGAAGGGAATGAAGGGAATGAAGGGAATGAAAAGAATGAAAGGAATATACGAATGAATGGGAATGAATGAATGAAGGGAATGAATGAATGGAGGGAACGAATGAATGGAGGGAATGAATTCATGAAGGGAACGAATGAATGAAGGGAATGAATGAATGAAGGGAATGAAGAGAATGAGGGGAATAAATGAATGAAAGGAATGTACGAATGAATGGGAATGTATGAATGAAGGGAACAAATGCATGAAGGGAATGAATGAATGAAGGGAATGTATGAACGAAGGGAATGGATGAATGAATGGATTGAAGAGAATGAGGGAATAAATGAATGAAAGGAATATACGAATGAATGGGAATGAATGAATGAAGGGAATGAATGAATGGAGGGAACGAATGAATGGAGGGAATGAATTAATGAAGGGAACGAATGAATGAAGGGAATGAATGGATGAAGGTAATGAAGGGAATGAAGGGAATGAAGAGAATGAGGGGAATAAATGAATGAAAGGAATGTGCGAATGAATGGGAATGTATGAATGAAGGGAACGAATGAATGAAGGAAGGGAACGAATGCATGAAAGGAATGAATGAATGAAGGGAATGTATGTATGAAGGGAATGGATGAATGAAGGGAATGAAGAGAATAAGGGAATAAATGAATGAAAGGAATATACGAATGAATGGGAATGAATGAATGAAGGAAACGAATGAATAAAGGGAATGAATGAATGAAGGGAACGAATGAATGAAGGGAATGAATGAATGAAGAGAATGAATGAATGAGGGGAATGAATGAATTAAGGGAATGAATGAATGGAGCGAACGAATGAATGGAGGGAATGAATTAACGAAGGGAACGAATGAATGATGGGAATGAGTGAATGAAGGGAATGAATGAATGAAGGGAACGAATGAACGAAGGGAATGAATGATTGAAGGGAATGTAAGAATGAAGCGAATGAACGGATGATGGAAACGAATGAATGAAGGGAATGAGTGAATGAAGGGAATGAAGTGAATGAATGGAATGAAGAGAATGAGGGGAATAAATGAATGAAAGGAATGTGCGAATGAATGGGAATGTATGAATGAAGGGAACGAATGCATGAAAGGAATGAATGAATGGAGGGAATGTATGTATGAAGGGAATGGATGAATGAAGGGAATGAAGAGAATGAGGGAATAAATGAATGAAAGGAATATACGAATGAATGGGAATGAATGAATGAAGGAAACGAATGAATAAAGGGAATGTATGAATGAAGGGAACGCATGAATGGAGGGAATGAATGAAGGGAACGAATGAATGAAGAGAATGAATGAATGAGGGGAATGAATGAATGAAGGGAATGAATGAATGGAGCGAACGAATGAATGGAGGGAATGAATTAATGAAGGGCACGAACGAATGAAGAGAATGAATGAATGATGGGAATGAGTGAATGAAGGGAATGAATGAATGAAGGGAACGAATGAACGAAGGGAATGAATGATTGAAGTGAATGTAAAAAGGCGAATGGACGGATGAAGGAAACGAACGAATGAAGGGAATGAGTGAATGAAGGGAATGAAGAGAATGAGGGAATAAATGAATGAAAGGAATATACGAATGAATGGGAATGAATGAATGAAGGGAACGAATGAATGAAGGGAATGAAGGGAATGAAGGGAATGAAGAGAATGAGGGGAATAAATGAATGAAAGGAATGTGCGAATGAATGGGAATGTATGAATGAAGGGAACGAATGAATGAATGAAGGGAACGAATGCATGAAAGGAATGAATGAATGAAGGGAATGTATGAATGAAGGGAATGAAGAGAATGAGGGAATAAATGAATGAATGGGAATGAATGAATGAAGGGAACGAATGAATGGAGGGAGTGAATGAATGAATAAATGAAACGAATCCAAGAAGGGAATGAACTGAATGAAGGGAATGTGGGGAATGAATGAATGATGGGATTGTATGCATGAAGGGAATGAATGAATGAAGGGAACGAATGAACGAAGGGGATGAATGAACGAAGGGAATGAATGATTGAAGGGAATGTAATAATGAAGGGAATGTATAAATGATTTGAGTGGATGAAGGGAATGAATGAACGAAGGGAATGAATGATTGAAGTGAATGTAAAAAGGCGAATAAACGGATGAAGGAAACGAATGAATGAAGGGAATGAATGGATGAAGGTAATGAAGGGAATGAAGGGAATGAAGAGAATGAGGGGAATAAATGAATGAAAGGCATGTACGAATGAATGGGAATGAATGAATGAAGGGAACGAATGAATGGAGGGAATGAATAAATGAAGGGAATGTATGAATGAAGGGAATGGATGGATGAAGCGAATGAACGGATGAAGGAAACGAATGAATAAAGGGAATGAAGGGAATGAAGGGAATGAAGGGAATGAAGAGAATGAGGGGAATAAATGAATGAAAGGCATGTACGAATGAATGGGTATGTATGAATGAAGGGAACGAATGAATGAATGAAGGGAATGAATGCATGAAGGGAATGAATGAATGAAGGGAATGTATGAATGAAGGGAATGGATGGATGAATGAAGGGAACAAATGCATGAAGGGAATGAATGAATGAAGGGAATGAATGTTTGAAGGGAATGTAAGAATGAAGCGAATGAACGGATGAAGGAAACGAATGAATGAAGGGAATGATGGGAATGAAGGGAATGAAGAGAATGAGGGGAATAAATGAATGAAAGGAATGTGCGAAAGAATGGGAATGTATGAATGAAGGGAACGAATGCATGAAAGGAATGAATGAATGAAGGGAATGTATGAATGAAGGGAATGAAGAGAATGAGGGAATAAATGAATGAAAGGAATATACGAATGAATGGGAATGAATGAATGAAGGGAACGAATGAATGAAGGGAATGAAGGGAATGAAGGGAATGAAGAGAATGAGGGGAATAAATGAATGAAAGGAATGTGCGAATGAATGGGAATGTATGAATGAAGGGAACGAATGAATGAATGAAGGCAACGAATGCATGAAAGGAATGAATGAATGAAGGGAATGTATGAATGAAGGGAATGAAGAGAATGAGGGAATAAATGAATGAAAGGAATATACGAATGAATGGGAATGAATGAATGAAGGGAACGAATGAATGGAGGGAGTGAATGAATGAAGGGAATGAATGATTGAAGGGAACGAATGAACGAAGGGGATGAATGAACGAAGGGAATGAATGATTGAATCGAATGTAATAATGAAGGGAATGTATAGATGATTTGAGTGGATGAAGGGAATGAATGAACGAAGGGAATGAATGATTGAACGGAATGTAAGAATGAAGCGAATGAACGGATGAAGGAAACGAATGAATGAAGGGAATGAATGAATGAAGGGAATGAAGGGAATGAAGGGAATGAAGAGAATGAGGGGAATAAATGAACGAAAGGAATGTGCGAATGAATGGGAATGTATGAACGAAGGGAACGAATGAAGGGAACGAATGCATGAAAGGAATGAATGAATGAAGGGAATGTATGTATGAAGGGAATGGATGAATGAAGGGAATGAAGAGAATGAGGGAATAAATGAATGAAATGAATATACGAATGAATGGGAATGAATGAATGAAGGGAATGAATGATTGAAGGGATTGTAAGAAAGAAGCGAATGAACGGATGAAGGAAACGAATGAATGAAGGGACTGAATGAATGAAGCGAATTAATGAGTGGAGGAAATGAATGAATGAAGGGAATGAATGAATGAAGGGAACGAATGAACGAAGGGGATGAATGAACGAAGGGAATGAATGATTGAAGGGAATGTAATAATGAAGGGAATGTATAAATGATTTGTGTGGATGAAGGGAATGAATGAACGAAGGGAATGAATGATTGAAGGGAATGTAAGAATGAAGCGAATGAACGGATGAAGGAAACGAATGAATGAAGGGAATGAGTGAATGAAGGGAATGAAGGGAATGAAGAGAATGAGGGGAATAAATGAATGAAAGGAATGTGCGAATGAATGGGAACGAATGAATGGAGGGAATGAATTAATGAAGGGAACGAATGAATGAAGGGAATGAAGGGAATGAAGGCAATGAAGAGAATGAGGGGAATAAATGAATGAAAGGAATGTGCGAATGAATGGGAATGTATGAATGGAGGGAATGAATAAATGAAGGGAATGAATTGAATGAAAGGAATGAGGGGAATGAATGAATGATGGGAATGAGTGAATGAAGGGAATGAATGAATGAAGGGAACGAATGAACGAAGGGGATGAATGAACGAAGGGAATGAATGATTGAAGGGAATGTAATAATGAAGCGAATGAACGGATGAAGGAAACGAATGAATGAAGGGAATGAAGGGAATGAAGGGAATGAAGAGAATGAGGGGAATAAATGAATGAAAGGAATGTGCGAATGAGTGGGAATGTATGAATGAAGGGAACGAATGAATGAAGGGAATGAATGAATGTAGGAAATGAACGAATGAAGGGAACGAATGAATGGAGGGAATGAATGAAGGGAACGAATGAATGAAGAGAATGAATGAATGAGGGGAATGAATGAATGAAGGGAATGAAGAGAATGAGGGGAATGAATGAATGAGGGGAATGAATGAATGAAAGGATCATACGAATGAAAGGGAATGTATGAATGAAGGGAACGAATGAATGGAGGGAATGGATGAATGAATGAAGGGAACGAATGAATGTATGAAGGGAACAAATGCATGAAGGGAATGAATGAATGAAGGGAATGTATGAACGAAGGAAATGGATGAATGAATGGAATAAAGAGAATGACGGAATAAATGAATGAAAGGAATATACGAATGAATGGGAATGAATAAATGAAGGGAATGAATTGAATGAAAGGCATGAGGGGAATGAATGAATGATGGGAATGAGTGAATGAAGGGAATGAATGAATGAAGGGAACGAATGAACGAAGGGGATGAATGAACGAAGGGAATGAATGATTGAAGGGAAAGTAATAATGAAGGGAATGTATAAATGATTTGAGTGAATGAAGGGAATGAATGAACGAAGGGAATGAATGATTGAAGGGAATGTAAGAATGAAGCGAATGAACGGATGAAGGAAACGACTGAATGAAGGGAATGAAGGGAATGAAGGGAATGAAGAGAATGAGGGGAATAAATGAATGAAAGGAATGTGCGAATGAATGGGAATGTATGAATGAAGGGAACGAATGAATGAATGAAGGGAACGAATGCATGAAAGGAATGAATGAATGAAGGGAACGAATGAATGGAGGGAATGAAGACAATGAAGAGAATGAGGGGAATAAATGAATGAAAGGAATGTGCGAATGAATGGGAATGTATGAATGGGGGGAATGAATAAATGAAGGGAATGAATTGAATGAAAGGAATGAGGGGAATGAATGAATGATGGGAATGAGTGAATGAAGGGAATGAATGAATGAAGGGAACGAATGAACGAAGGGGATGAATGAACGAAGGGAATGAATGATTGAAGGGAATGTAATAATGAAGGGAATGTATAAATGATTTGAGTGGATGAAGGGAATGAATGAACGAAGGGAATGAATGATTGAAGGGAATGTAATAATGAAGGGAATGTATAAACGATTTGAGTGAATGAAGGGAATGAATGAACGAAGGGAATGTATGAATGAAGGGAATGGATGAATGAAGGGAATGAAGAGAATGAGGGAATAAATGAATGAAAGGAATATACGAATGAATGGGAATGAATGAATGAAGGGAACAAATGAATGGAGGGAATGTATGAATGAAGGGAATGGATGAATGAAGGGAATGACGAGAATGTGGGAATAAATGAATGAAAGGAATATACGAATGAATGGGAATGAATGAATGAAGGGAACGAATGAATGGAGGGAATGAATGAATGAAGGGAATGAACTGAATGAAGGGAATGTGGGGAATGAATCGAATGAAGGGAATGAGAGAATGAAAGGAATGAATGAATGAAGGGACTGAATGAAAAGAAGGGAATGAATGAATTGAGGGAATTAAGAGATTGAGGGCAATAAATGAATGAAAGGAATGTGCGAATGAATGGGAATGTATGAATGAAGGGAACGAATGAGTGAATGAAGGGAACGAATGCATGAAAGGAATAAATGAATGAAAGGAATGTACGAATGAATGGGAATGTATGAATGAAGGGTACGAATGAATGAATGAAGGGAACAAATGCATGAAGGGAATGAATGAATGAAGGGAATGTATGAACGAAGGGAATGGATGAATGAATGGATTGATGAGAATGAGGGAATAAATGAATGAAAGGAATATACGAATGAATGGGAATGAATGAATGAAGGGAATGAATGAATGGAGGGAACGAATGAATGGAGGGAATGAATTAATGAAGGGAACGAATGAATGAAGGGAATGAATGAATGAAGGGAATGAAGAGAATGAGGGGAATGAATGAATGAAAGGAATGTACGAATGAATGGGAATGTATGAATGAAGGGAACGAATGAATGGAGGGAATGGATGAATGAATGAAGGGAATGTATGAATGAAGGGAATGAATGAGTGAAGGTAATGTATGAATGGAGGGAATGGATGAATGAATGGATTGAAGAGAATGAGGGAATAAATGAATGAAAGGAATATACGAATGAATGGGAATGAATGAATGAAGGGAATGAATGAATGGAGGGAACGAATGAGTGGAGGGAATGAATTAATGAAGGGAACGAATGAATGAAGGGAATGAATGGATGAAGGTAATGAAGGGAATGAAGGGAATGAAGAGAATGAGGGGAATAAATGAATGAAAGGAATGTACGAATGAATGGGAATGTATGAATGAAGGGAACGAATGAATGAATGAAGGGAACAAATGCATGAGGGGAATGAATGAATGAAAGGAACATAAGAATGAATGGGAATGTACGAATGAAGGGAACGAATGAATGGAGGGAATGGATGAATGAATGAAGGGAATGTATGAATGAAGTGAGTGAATGAATGAAGGTGATATATGAATGAAGGAAATGAATAAATGAAGGGAATGAATTGAATGAATGGAATGAGGGGAATGAATGAATGATGGGAATGAGTGAATGAAGGGAATGAATGAATGAAGGGAACGAATGAACGAAGGGGATGAATGAACGAAGGGAATGAATGATTGAAGGGAATGTAATAATGAAGGGAATGTATAAACGATTTGAGTGAATGAAGGGAATGAATGAACGAAGGGAATGAATGATTGAAGGGAATGTAAGAATGAAGCGAATGAACGGATGAAGAAAACGAATGAATGAAGGGAATGACTGAATGAAGGGAATGAAGGGAATGAAGGGAATGAAGAGAATGAGGGGAATAAATGAATGAAAGGAATGTGCGAATGAATGGGAATGTATGAATGAAGGGAACGAATGAATGAATGAAGGGAATGAATGAATGAAGGGAATATATGAACGAAGGGAATGGATGAATGAATGGAATGAAGAGAATGAGGGAAGAAATGAATGAAAGGAATATACGAATGAATGGGAATGAATGAATGAAGGGAATGAATGAATGGAGGGAACGAATGAATGGAGGGAATGAATTCATGAAGGGAACGAATGAATGAAGGGAACGAATGAATGAAGGGAATGAATGAATGAAGAGAATGAATGAATGAGGGGAATGAATGAATTAAGGGAATGAATGAATGGAGCGAACGAATGAATGGAGGGAATGAATTAACGAAGGGAACGAATGAATGATGGGAATGAGTGAATGAAGGGAATGAATGAATGAAGGGAACGAATGAACGAAGGGAATGAATGATTGAAGGGAATGTAAGAATGAAGCGAATGAACGGATGATGGAAACGAATGAATGAAGGGAATGAGTGAATCAAGGGAATGAAGTGAATGAATGGAATGAAGAGAATGAGAGGAATAAATGAATGAAAGGAATGTGCGAATGAATGGGAATGTATGAATGAAGGGAACGAATGCATGAAAGGAATGAATGAATGGAGGGAATGTATGTATGAAGGGAATGGATGAATGAAGGGAATGAAGAGAATGAGGGAATAAATGAATGAAAGGAATATACGAATGAATGGGAATGAATGAATGAAGGAAACGAATGAATAAAGGGAATGTATGAATGAAGGGAACGCATGAATGGAGGGAATGAATGAAGGGAACGAATGAATGAAGAGAATGAATGAATGAGGGGAATGAATGAATGAAGGGAATGAATGAATGGAGCGAACGAATGAATGGAGGGAATGAATTAATGAAGGGCACGAACGAATGAAGAGAATGAATGAATGATGGGAATGAGTGAATGAAGGGAATGAATGAATGAAGGGAACGAATGAACGAAGGGAATGAATGATTGAAGTGAATGTAAAAAGGCGAATGGACGGATGAAGGAAACGAACGAATGAAGGGAATGAGTGAATGAAGGGAATGAAGAGAATGAGGGGAATAAATGAATGAAAGGAATGTGCGAATGAATGGGAATGTATGAATGAAGGGAACGAATGCATGAAAGGAATGAATGAATGAAGGGAATGTATGAATGAAGGGAATGAAGAGAATGAGGGAATAAATGAATGAAAGGAATATACGAATGAATGGGAATGAATGAATGAAGGGAACGAATGAATGAAGGGAATGAAGGGAATGAAGGGAATGAAGAGAATGAGGGGAATAAATGAATGAAAGGAATGTGCGAATGAATGGGAATGTATGAATGAAGGGAACGAATGAATGAATGAAGGGAACGAATGCATGAAAGGAATGAATGAATGAAGGGAATGTATGAATGAAGGGAATGAAGAGAATGAGGGAATAAATGAATGAATGGGAATGAATGAATGAAGGGAACGAATGAATGGAGGGAGTGAATGAATGAATAAATGAAACGAATCCAAGAAGGGAATGAACTGAATGAAGGGAATGTGGGGAATGAATGAATGATGGGATTGAATGCATGAAGGGAATGAATGAATGAAGGGAACGAATGAACGAAGGGGATGAATGAACGAAGGGAATGAATGATTGAAGGGAATGTAATAATGAAGGGAATGTATAAATGATTTGAGTGGATGAAGGGAATGAATGAACGAAGGGAATGAATGATTGAAGTGAATGTAAAAAGGCGAATAAACGGATGAAGGAAACGAATGAATGAAGGGAATGAATGGATGAAGGTAATGAAGGGAATGAAGGGAATGAAGAGAATGAGGGGAATAAATGAATGAAAGGCATGTACGAATGAATGGGAATGAATGAATGAAGGGAACGAATGAATGGAGGGAATGAATAAATGAAGGGAATGTATGAATGAAGGGAATGGATGGATGAAGCGAATGAACGGATGAAGGAAACGAATGAATAAAGGGAATGAAGGGAATGAAGGGAATGAAGGGAATGAAGAGAATGAGGGGAATAAATGAATGAAAGGCATGTACGAATGAATGGGAATGTATGAATGAAGGGAACGAATGAATGAATGAAGGGAATGAATGCATGAAGGGAATGAATGAATGAAGGGAATGTATGAATGAAGGGAATGGATGGATGAATGAAGGGAACAAATGCATGAAGGGAATGAATGAATGAAGGGAATGAATGTTTGAAGGGAATGTAAGAATGAAGCGAATGAACGGATGAAGGAAACGAATGAATGAAGGGAATGATGGGAATGAAGGGAATGAAGAGAATGAGGGGAATAAATGAATGAAAGGAATGTGCGAATGAATGGGAATGTATGAATGAAGGGAACGAATGCATGAAAGGAATGAATGAATGAAGGGAATGTATGAATGAAGGGAATGAAGAGAATGAGGGAATAAATGAATGAAAGGAATATACGAATGAATGGGAATGAATGAATGAAGGGAACGAATGAATGAAGGGAATGAAGGGAATGAAGGGAATGAAGAGAATGAGGGGAATAAATGAATGAAAGGAATGTGCGAATGAATGGGAATGTATGAATGAAGGGAACGAATGAATGAATGAAGGCAACGAATGCATGAAAGGAATGAATGAATGAAGGGAATGTATGAATGAAGGGAATGAAGAGAATGAGGGAATAAATGAATGAAAGGAATATACGAATGAATGGGAATGAATGAATGAAGGGAACGAATGAATGGAGGGAGTGAATGAATGAAGGGAATGAATGATTGAAGGGAACGAATGAACGAAGGGGATGAATGAACGAAGGGAATGAATGATTGAATCGAATGTAATAATGAAGGGAATGTATAGATGATTTGAGTGGATGAAGGGAATGAATGAACGAAGGGAATGAATGATTGAACGGAATGTAAGAATGAAGCGAATGAACGGATGAAGGAAACGAATGAATGAAGGGAATGAATGAATGAAGGGAATGAAGGGAATGAAGGGAATGAAGAGAATGAGGGGAATAAATGAACGAAAGGAATGTGCGAATGAATGGGAATGTATGAACGAAGGGAACGAATGAAGGGAACGAATGCATGAAAGGAATGAATGAATGAAGGGAATGTATGTATGAAGGGAATGGATGAATGAAGGGAATGAAGAGAATGAGGGAATAAATGAATGAAATGAATATACGAATGAATGGGAATGAATGAATGAAGGGAATGAATGATTGAAGGGATTGTAAGAAAGAAGCGAATGAACGGATGAAGGAAACGAATGAATGAAGGGACTGAATGAATGAAGCGAATTAATGAGTGGAGGAAATGAATGAATGAAGGGAATGAATGAATGAAGGGAACGAATGAACGAAGGGGATGAATGAACGAAGGGAATGAATGATTGAAGGGAATGTAATAATGAAGGGAATGTATAAATGATTTGTGTGGATGAAGGGAATGAATGAACGAAGGGAATGAATGATTGAAGGGAATGTAAGAATGAAGCGAATGAACGGATGAAGGAAACGAATGAATGAAGGGAATGAGTGAATGAAGGGAATGAAGGGAATGAAGAGAATGAGGAGAATGAGGGGAACAAATGAATGAAAGGTATGTGCGAATGAAGGGAATGAAGGAAAAGAAGGGAATGAATGAATGAAGGAAATGAGTGAATGAGGGGGATGAATGAATGAAGGGAATGAATGAATAAAGGGAATGAGGGGAGTGAATGAATGAAGGGAATGAGTGCATGAAAGGAATGAAAGGAATGAAAGGAATGAAGGGAATGAAGGGAACGAAAGGAATGAATGAGTGAGGGGACTGAATGTACGAAGGGAATGAATGAATGAAGGAAATGTATGAATGAAGGGAATGAATAAATGAAGGGAATGAATTGTATGAAAGGAATGAGGGGACTGAATGAATGATGGGAATGAGTGAATGAAGGGAATGAATGAATGAAGGGAATGTGTGAATGAAGGGAATGAATGAATGAAGGGAACGAATGAACGAAGGGAACGAATGAACGAAGGGAATGAATGATTGAAGGGAATGTAATAATGAGGGGAATGTATAAATGATGGGAGTGAATGAAGGGAACGAATGAACGAAGGGAATGAATGAATGAAGGGAATGTATGAACGAAGGGAATGGATGAATGAATGGAATGAAGAGAATGGGGGAATAAATGAATGAAAGGGATATACGAATGAATGGGAATGAATGAATGAAGGGAACGAATGAATGGAGGGAATGAATGAAGGGGACGAATGAATGAAGAGAATGAATGAATGAGGGGAATGAATGAATGGAGGGAATGAATGAATGAAGGGAATGAACGAATGAAGGGAACGAATGAATGGAGGGAATGAATGAAGGGAACGAATGAATGAAGAGAATGAATGAATGAGGGGAATGAATGAATGAAGGGAATGAAGAGAATGAGGGGAATGAATGAATGAAAGGAACATACGAATGAAAGGGAATGTATGAATGAAGGGAACGAATGAATGGAGGGAATGGATGAATGAATGAAGGGAACGAATGAATGTATGAAGGGAACAAATGCATGAAGGGAATGAATGAATGAAGGGAATGTATGAACGAAGGGAATGGATGAATGAATGGAATAAAGAGAATGAGGGAATAAATGAATGAAAGGAATATACGAATGAATGGGAATGAATTGAATGAAAGGCATGAGGGGAATGAATGAATGATGGGAATGAGTGAATGAAGGGAATGAATGAATGAAGGGAATGTAAGAATGAAGCGAATGAACGGATGAAGGAAACGAATGAATGAAGGGAATGAAGGGAATGAAGGGAATGAAGAGAATGAGGGGAATAAATGAATGAAAGGAATGTGCGAATGAATGGGAATGTATGAATGAAGGGAACGAATGAATGAAGGGAATGAATGAATGAAGTTAATGAACGAATGAAGGGAACGAATGAATGGAGGGAATGAATGAAGGGAACGAATGAATGAAGAGAATGAATGAATGAGGGGAATGAATGAATGAAGGGAATGAAGAGAATGAGGGGAATGAATGAATGAAAGGATCATACGAATGAAAGGGAATGTATGAATGAAGGGAACGAATGAATGGAGGGAATGAATTAATGAAGGGAACGAATGAATGAAGGGAATGAAGGGAATGAAGGCAATGAAGAGAATGAGGGGAATAAATGAATGAAAGGAATGTGCGAATGAATGGGAATGTATGAATGGAGGGAATGAATAAATGAAGGGAATGAATTGAATGAAAGGAATGAGGGGAATGAATGAATGATGGGAATGAGTGAATGAAGGGAATGAATGAATGAAGGGAACGAATGAACGAAGGGGATGAATGAACGAAGGGAATGAATGATTGAAGGGAATGTAATAATGAAGCGAATGAACGGATGAAGGAAACGAATGAATGAAGGGAATGAAGGGAATGAAGGGAATGAAGAGAATGAGGGGAATAAATGAATGAAAGGAATGTGCGAATGAGTGGGAATGTATGAATGAAGGGAACGAATGAATGAAGGGAATGAATGAATGTAGGAAATGAACGAATGAAGGGAACGAATGAATGGAGGGAATGAATGAAGGGAACGAATGAATGAAGAGAATGAATGAATGAGGGGAATGAATGAATGAAGGGAATGAAGAGAATGAGGGGAATGAATGAATGAGGGGAATGAATGAATGAAAGGATCATACGAATGAAAGGGAATGTATGAATGAAGGGAACGAATGAATGGAGGGAATGGATGAATGAATGAAGGGAACGAATGAATGTATGAAGGGAACAAATGCATGAAGGGAATGAATGAATGAAGGGAATGAATGATTGAAGGGAATGTAATAATGAAGGGAATGTATAAACGATTTGAGTGAATGAAGGGAATGAATGAACGAAGGGAATGTATGAATGAAGGGAATGGATGAATGAAGGGAATGAAGAGAATGAGGGAATAAATGAATGAAAGGAATATACGAATGAATGGGAATGAATGAATGAAGGGAACAAATGAATGGAGGGAATGTATGAATGAAGGGAATGGATGAATGAAGGGAATGACGAGAATGTGGGAATAAATGAATGAAAGGAATATACGAATGAATGGGAATGAATGAATGAAGGGAACGAATGAATGGAGGGAATGAATGAATGAAGGGAATGAACTGAATGAAGGGAATGTGGGGAATGAATCGAATGAAGGGAATGAGAGAATGAAAGGAATGAATGAATGAAGGGACTGAATGAAAAGAAGGGAATGAATGAATTGAGGGAATTAAGAGATTGAGGGCAATAAATGAATGAAAGGAATGTGCGAATGAATGGGAATGTATGAATGAAGGGAACGAATGAGTGAATGAAGGGAACGAATGCATGAAAGGAATAAATGAATGAAAGGAATGTACGAATGAATGGGAATGTATGAATGAAGGGTACGAATGAATGAATGAAGGGAACAAATGCATGAAGGGAATGAATGAATGAAGGGAATGTATGAACGAAGGGAATGGATGAATGAATGGATTGATGAGAATGAGGGAATAAATGAATGAAAGGAATATACGAATGAATGGGAATGAATGAATGAAGGGAATGAATGAATGGAGGGAACGAATGAATGGAGGGAATGAATTAATGAAGGGAACGAATGAATGAAGGGAATGAATGAATGAAGGGAATGAAGAGAATGAGGGGAATGAATGAATGAAAGGAATGTACGAATGAATGGGAATGTATGAATGAAGGGAACGAATGAATGGAGGGAATGGATGAATGAATGAAGGGAATGTATGAATGAAGGGAATGAATGAGTGAAGGTAATGTATGAATGGAGGGAATGGATGAATGAATGGATTGAAGAGAATGAGGGAATAAATGAATGAAAGGAATATACGAATGAATGGGAATGAATGAATGAAGGGAATGAATGAATGGAGGGAACGAATGAGTGGAGGGAATGAATTAATGAAGGGAACGAATGAATGAAGGGAATGAATGGATGAAGGTAATGAAGGGAATGAAGGGAATGAAGAGAATGAGGGGAATAAATGAATGAAAGGAATGTACGAATGAATGGGAATGTATGAATGAAGGGAACGAATGAATGAATGAAGGGAACAAATGCATGAGGGGAATGAATGAATGAAAGGAACATAAGAATGAATGGGAATGTACGAATGAAGGGAACGAATGAATGGAGGGAATGGATGAATGAATGAAGGGAATGTATGAATGAAGTGAGTGAATGAATGAAGGTGATATATGAATGAAGGAAATGAATAAATGAAGGGAATGAATTGAATGAATGGAATGAGGAGAATGAATGAATGATGGGAATGAGTGAATGAAGGGAATGAATGAATGAAGGGAACGAATGAACGAAGGGGATGAATGAACGAAGGGAATGAATGATTGAAGGGAATGTAATAATGAAGGGAATGTATAAACGATTTGAGTGAATGAAGGGAATGAATGAACGAAGGGAATGAATGATTGAAGGGAATGTAAGAATGAAGCGAATGAACGGATGAAGGAAACGAATGAATGAAGGGAATGACTGAATGAAGGGAATGAAGGGAATGAAGGGAATGAAGAGAATGAGGGGAATAAATGAATGAAAGGAATGTGCGAATGAATGGGAATGTATGAATGAAGGGAACGAATGAATGAATGAAGGGAATGAATGAATGAAGGGAATATATGAACGAAGGGAATGGATGAATGAATGGAATGAAGAGAATGAGGGAAGAAATGAATGAAAGGAATATACGAATGAATGGGAATGAATGAATGAAGGGAATGAATGAATGGAGGGAACGAATGAATGGAGGGAATGAATTCATGAAGGGAACGAATGAATGAAGGGAATGAGTGAATGAAGGGAATGAAGTGAATGAATGGAATGAAGAGAATGAGGGAAGAAATGAATGAAAGGAATATACGAATGAATGGGAATGAATGAATGAAGGGAACGAATGAATGGACGGAATGAATGATTGAAGGGAATGTAAGAATGAAGCGAATGAACGGATGAAGGAAACGAATGAATGAAGGGAATGAGTGAATGAAGGGAACGGATGAATGAATGGATTGAAGAGAATGAGGGAATAAATGAATGAAAGGAATATACGAATGAATGGGAATGAATGAATGAAGGGAACGAATGAATGGAGGGAATGAATGAAGGGGATGAATGAATGCAGAGAATGAGTGAATGAGGGGAATGAATGTATGAAGGGAATGAATGATTGAAGGGAATGTAAGAAACAAGCGAATGAAAGGATGAAGGAAACGAATGAATGAAGGGAATGAATGAATGAAGGGAATGAATGAATGAAGGGAATGAATGAATGAAGGGAACGAATGAATGGAGGGAATGAATGAAGGGAACGAATGGATGAAGAGAATGAATGAATGAGGGGAATGAATGTTTGCAGGTAATGAAGAGAATGAGGGGAATAAATGAATGAAAGGAACATACGAATGAAAGGGAATGTATGAATGAATGGAACGAATGAATGGAGGGAATGGATGAATGAATGAAGGAAATGTATGAATGAAGGGAATGAATAAATGAAGGGAATGAATTGAATGAAACGAATGAGGGGAGTAAATGAATGATGGGAATGAGTGAATGAAGGGAATGAGTGAATGAAAGGAATGAAAGTAATGAAGGGAATGAAGGGAACGAAAGGAATGAATGAGTGATGGGACTGAATGTACGAAGGGAATGAATGAATGAAGGGAATGAAGAGAATGAGGGGAATGAATGAATGAGAGGAACATACGAATGAATGGGAATGTATGAATGAAGGGAACGAATGAATGGAGGGATTGGATGAATGAATGAAGGAAATGTATGAATGAAGGGAATGAATGAATGAAGGTAATGTATGAATGAAGGGAATGAATAAATGAAGGCTATGAATTGAATGAAAGGAATGAGGGGAATGAATGAATGGTGGGAATGAGTGAATGAAGGGAATGATTGAATGAAGGGAACGAATGAACGAAGGGAATGAATGATTGATGGGAATGTAATAATGAAGGGAATGTATAAATGATTTGAGTGAATGAAGGGAATGAATGAACGAAGGGAATGAATGATTGAAGGGAATGTAAGAATGAAGCGAATGAACGGATGAAGGAAACGAATGAATGAAGGGAATGAATGAATGAAGGGAATTAAGGGAATGAAGGGAATGAAGGGAATGAAGGGAATGAAGAGAATGAAGAGAATGAGGGGAATAAATGAATGAAAGGAATGTGCGAATGAATGGGAATGTATGAATGAAGGGAACGAATGAGTGAATGAAGGGAACGAATGCATGAAAGGAATGAATGAATGAAGGGAATGTATGAATGAAGGGAATGGATGAATGAAGGGAATGAAGAGAATGTGGGAATAAATGAATGAAAGGAATATACGAATGAATGGGAATGAATAAATGAAGGGAACGAATGAATGGAGGGAATTAGTGAATGAAGGGAATGAATGAATAAAGGGAACGAATGAACGAAGGGAATGAATGATTGAAGGGAATGTAAGAATGAAGCGAATGAACGGATGAAGGAAACGAATGAATGAAGGGAATGAAGGGAATGAAGGGAATGAAGAGAATGAGGGAATAAATGAATGAAAGTAATATACGAATGAATGGGAATGAATGAATGAAGGGAACGAATGAATGGAGGGAATGAATGAATGAAGGGAATGTATGAATGAAGGGAATGGATGGATGAAGCGAATGAACGGATGAAGGAAACGAATGAATAAAGGGAATGAATGAATGATGGGAATGAAGGGAATGAAGGGAATGAAGAGAATGAGGGGGATAAATGAATGAAAGGAATGTACGAATGAATGGGAATGTATGAATGAAGGGAACAAATGCATGAAGGGAATGAATGAATGAAGGGAATGTATGAACGAAGGGAATGGATGAATGAATGGATTGGAGAGAATGAGCGAATAAATGAATGAAAGGAATATACGAATGAATGGAGGGAACGAATGAATGGAGGGAATAAATTAATGAAGGGAACGAATGAATGAAGGGAATGAAGGGAATGAAGGAACGAAGGTAATGAAGAGAATGAGGGGAATAAATGAATGAAAGGAATGTGCGAATGAATGGGAATGTATGAATGGAGGGAATGAATAAATGAAGGGAATGAATTGAATGAAAGGAATGAGGGGAATGAATGAATGATGGGAATGAGTGAATGAAGGGAATGAATGAATGAAGGGAACGAATGAACGAAGGGGATGAATGAACGAAGGGAATGAATGATTGAAGGGAATGTAAGAATGAAGGGAATGTATAAATGATTTGAGTGAATGAAGGAAATGGATGAACGAAGGGAATGAATGATTGAAGGGAATGTAAGAATGAAGCGAATGAACGGATGAAGGAAACGAATGAATGAAGGGAATGAATGAATGGAGGGAATGAATGAATGAAGGGAATGAATGATTGAAGGGAATGTAAGAAAGAAGCGAATGGACGGATGAAGGAAACGAATGAATGAAGGGAATGAATGAATGACGGGAATGAAAGGAATGAAGGGAATGAATGGAATGAAGAGATTGGGGGGAACAAATGAATGAAAGGAATATACGAATGAATGGGAATGAATGAATGAAGGGAACGAATGAATGGAGGGAATGAATGAAGGGGACGAATGAATGAAGAGAATGAATGAATGAGGGGAATGAATGAATGAAGGGAATGAATGATTGAAGGGAATGTAAGAAAGAAGCGAATGAACGGATGAAGGAAACGAATGAATGAAGGGAATGAATGAATGAAGGGAATGAAGGGAATGAAGGAAATGAAGAGAATGAGGGGAATAAATGAATGAAAGGAATGTATGAATGAATGGGAATGTATGAATGAAGGTAACGAAAGAATGAATGAAGGGAACAAATGCATGAAGGGAATGAATGAATGAAGGGAATGTATGAACGAAGGGAATGGATGAATGAATGGAATGAAGAGAATGAGGGAATAAATGAATGAAAGGAATATACGAATGAATGGGAATGAATGAATGAAGGGAACGAATGAATGGAGGGAATGAATGAAGGGGACGAATGAATGAAGAGAATGAATGAATGAGGTGAATGAATGAATGAAGGGAATGAATGATTGAAGGGAATGTAAGAATGAAGCGAATGAACGGATGAAGGAAACGAATGAATGAAGGGAATGAATGAATGAAGGGAATGAACGTATGAAGGGAACGAATGAATGGAGGGAATGAATGAAGGGAACGAATGAATGAAGAGAATGAATGAATGAGGGGAATGAATGAATGAAGGGAATGAAGAGAATGAGGGAAATGAATGAATGAAAGGAACATACGAATGAATGGGAATGTATGAATGAAGGGAACGAATGAATGGAGGGAATGGATGAATGAATGAAGGAAATGTGTGAATGAAGGGAATGAATGAATGAAGGTAATGTATGAATGAAGGGAATGTAAGAATGAAGCGTATTGACGGATGAAGGAAACGAATGAATGAAGGGAATGAATGAATGAAGGGAATGAAGGGAATGATGGGAATGAAGAGAATGAGGGGAATAAATGAATGAAAGGAATGTGCGAATGAATGGGAATGTGTGAATGAAGGGAACGAATGAATGAATGAAGGGAACAAATGCATGAAGGGAATGAATGAATAAAGGGAATGTATGAACGAAGGGAATGGATGAATGAATGGAATGAAGAGAATGAGGGAAGAAATGAATGAAAGGAATATACGAATGAATGGGAATGAATGAATGAAGGGAATGAATGAATGGAGGGAACGAATGAATGGAGGGAATGAATTCATGAAGGGAACGAATGAATGAAGGGAATGAGTGAATGAAGGGAATGAAGTGAATGAATGGAATGAAGAGAATGAGGGAAGAAATGAATGAAAGGAATATACGAATGAATGGGAATGAATGAATGAAGGGAACGAATGAATGGACGGAATGAATGATTGAAGGGAATGTAAGAATGAAGCGAATGAACGGATGAAGGAAACGAATGAATGAAGGGAATGAGTGAATGAAGGGAACGGATGAATGAATGGATTGAAGAGAATGAGGGAATAAATGAATGAAAGGAATATACGAATGAATGGGAATGAATGAATGAAGGGAACGAATGAATGGAGGGAATGAATGAAGGGGATGAATGAATGCAGAGAATGAGTGAATGAGGGGAATGAATGTATGAAGGGAATGAATGATTGAAGGGAATGTAAGAAACAAGCGAATGAAAGGATGAAGGAAACGAATGAATGAAGGGAATGAATGAATGAAGGGAATGAATGAATGAAGGGAATGAATGAATGAAGGGAACGAATGAATGGAGGGAATGAATGAAGGGAACGAATGGATGAAGAGAATGAATGAATGAGGGGAATGAATGTTTGCAGGTAATGAAGAGAATGAGGGGAATAAATGAATGAAAGGAACATACGAATGAAAGGGAATGTATGAATGAATGGAACGAATGAATGGAGGGAATGGATGAATGAATGAAGGAAATGTATGAATGAAGGGAATGAATAAATGAAGGGAATGAATTGAATGAAACGAATGAGGGGAGTAAATGAATGATGGGAATGAGTGAATGAAGGGAATGAGTGAATGAAAGGAATGAAAGTAATGAAGGGAATGAAGGGAACGAAAGGAATGAATGAGTGATGGGACTGAATGTACGAAGGGAATGAATGAATGAAGGGAATGAAGAGAATGAGGGGAATGAATGAATGAGAGGAACATACGAATGAATGGGAATGTATGAATGAAGGGAACGAATGAATGGAGGGATTGGATGAATGAATGAAGGAAATGTATGAATGAAGGGAATGAATGAATGAAGGTAATGTATGAATGAAGGGAATGAATAAATGAAGGCTATGAATTGAATGAAGGGAATGAGGGGAATGAATGAATGGTGGGAATGAGTGAATGAAGGGAATGATTGAATGAAGGGAACGAATGAACGAAGGGAATGAATGATTGATGGGAATGTAATAATGAAGGGAATGTATAAATGATTTGAGTGAATGAAGGGAATGAATGAACGAAGGGAATGAATGATTGAAGGGAATGTAAGAATGAAGCGAATGAACGGATGAAGGAAACGAATGAATGAAGGGAATGAATGAATGAAGGGAATTAAGGGAATGAAGGGAATGAAGGGAATGAAGGGAATGAAGAGAATGAAGAGAATGAGGGGAATAAATGAATGAAAGGAATGTGCGAATGAATGGGAATGTATGAATGAAGGGAACGAATGAGTGAATGAAGGGAACGAATGCATGAAAGGAATGAATGAATGAAGGGAATGTATGAATGAAGGGAATGGATGAATGAAGGGAATGAAGAGAATGTGGGAATAAATGAATGAAAGGAATATACGAATGAATGGGAATGAATAAATGAAGGGAACGAATGAATGGAGGGAATTAGTGAATGAAGGGAATGAATGAATAAAGGGAACGAATGAACGAAGGGAATGAATGATTGAAGGGAATGTAAGAATGAAGCGAATGAACGGATGAAGGAAACGAATGAATGAAGGGAATGAAGGGAATGAAGGGAATGAAGAGAATGAGGGGAATAAATGAATGAAAGGAATGTGCGAATGAATGGGAATGTATGAATGAAGGGAACGAATGAATGAATGAAGGGAACGAATGCATGAAAGGAATGAATGAATGAAGGGAATGTATGAATGAAGGGAATGAAGAGAATGAGGGAATAAATGAATGAAAGTAATATACGAATGAATGGGAATGAATGAATGAAGGGAACGAATGAATGGAGGGAATGAATGAATGAAGGGAATGTATGAATGAAGGGAATGGATGGATGAAGCGAATGAACGGATGAAGGAAACGAATGAATAAAGGGAATGAATGAATGATGGGAATGAAGGGAATGAAGGGAATGAAGAGAATGAGGGGGATAAATGAATGAAAGGAATGTACGAATGAATGGGAATGTATGAATGAAGGGAACAAATGCATGAAGGGAATGAATGAATGAAGGGAATGTATGAACGAAGGGAATGGATGAATGAATGGATTGAAGAGAATGAGGGAATAAATGAATGAAAGGAATATACGAATGAATGGGAATGAATGAATGAAGGGAATGAATGAATGGAGGGAACGAATGAATGGAGGGAATGAATTAATGAAGGGAACGAATGAATGAAGGGAATGAATGAATAAAGGTAATGAAGGGAATGAAGGAAATGAGGAGAATGAATGTATGACGGGAATGAATGATCGAATGGAATGAATGAATGAAAGGAACGAATGAATGAAGGGAATGAATGAATGAAGCGAATGAATGAATGGAGGGAATGAATGAATGAAGGGAATGAATGAATGAAGGGAACGAATGAACGAAGGGAATGAATGAACGAAGGGAATGAATGATTGAAGGGAATGTAAGAATGAACGGAATGAACGGATGAGGGGAAACGAATGAATGAAGGGAATGAAGGGAATGAAGGGAATGAAGAGAATGAGGGAATAAATGAATGAAAGGAATATACGAATGAATGGGAATGAATGAATGAAGGGAACGAATGAATGGAGGGAATGAATGAATGAAGGGAATGTATGAATGAAGGGAATGGATGGATGAAGCGAATGAACGGATGAAGGAAACGAATGAATGAAGGGAATGAATGAATGAAGGGAATGAAGGGAATGAAGGGAATGAAGAGAATGAGGGGAATAAATGAATGAAAGGAATGTGCGAATGAATGGGAATGTATGAACGAAGGGAACGAATGAAGGGAACGAATGCATGGAAGGAATGAATGAATGAAGGGAATGTATGTATGAAGGGAATGGATGAATGAAGGGAATGAAGAGAATGAGGGAATAAATGAATGAAAGGAATATACGAATGAATGGGAATGAATGAACGAAGGGAATGAATGAATGAAGGGAATGAAGAGAATGAGGGGAATGAATGAATGAAAGGAATGTACGAATGAATGGGAATGTATGAATGAAGGGAACGAATGCATGAAAGGAATGAATGAATGAAGGGAATGAAGGGAATGAAGGGAATGAAGAGAATGAGGGGAATAAATGAATGAAAGGTATGTGCGAATGAAGGGAATGAAGGAAACGAAGGGAATGAATGAATGAAGGAAATGAATGAATGAGGGGGATGAATGAATGAAGGGAATGAATGAATAAAGGGAATGAGGGGAGTGAGTGAATGAAGGGAATGAGTGCATGAAAGGAATGAAAGGAATGAAAGGAATGAAGGGAATGAAGGGAACAAAAGGAATGAATGAGTGAGGGGACTGAATGTACGAAGGGAATGAATGAATGAAGGGAATGGCGAGAATGAGGGGAGAGAATGAATGACAGGAATGTGCGAATGAATGGGAATGTATGAATGAAGGGAACGAATGAATGAATGAAGGGAACGAATGCATGAAAGGAATGAATGAATGAAGGGAATGTATGAATGAAGGGAATGAAGAGAATGAGGGAATAAATGAATGAAAGGAATATACGAATGAATGGGAATGAATGAATGAAGGGAACGAATGAATGCAGGGAATGATTGAATGAAGGGAATGTATGAATGAAGGGAATGGATGGATGAAGCGAATGAACGGATGAAGGAAATGAATGAATAAAGGGAATGAATGAATGATGGGAATGAAGGGAATGAAGGGAATGAAGAGAATGAGGGGAATAAATGAATGAAAGGAATGTACGAATGAATGGGAATGTATGAATGAAGGGAACGAATGAATGAATGAAGGGAACAAATGCATGAAGGGAATGAATGAATGAAGGGAATGTATGAACGAAGGGAATGGATGAATGAATGGATTGGAGAGAATGAGCGAATAAATGAATGAAAGGAATATACGAATGAATGGAGGGAACGAATGAATGGAGGGAATAAATTAATGAAGGGAACGAATGAATGAAGGGAATGAAGGGAATGAAGGGAACGAAGGTAATGAAGAGAATGAGGGGAATAAATGAATGAAAGGAATGTGCGAATGAATGGGAATGTATGAATGGAGGGAATGAATAAATGAAGGGAATGAATTGAATGAAAGGAATGAGGGGAATGAATGAATGATGGGAATGAGTGAATGAAGGGAATGAATGAATGAAGGGAACGAATGAACGAAGGGGATGAATGAACGAAGGGAATCAATGATTGAAGGGAATGTAAGAATGAAGGGAATGTATAAATGATTTGAGTGAATGAAGGAAATGGATGAACGAAGGGAATGAATGATTGAAGGGAATGTAAGAATGAAGCGAATGAACGGATGAAGGAAACGAATGAATGAAGGGAATGAATGAATGGAGGGAATGAATGAATGAAGGGAATGAATGATTGAAGGGAATGTAAGAAAGAAGCGAATGGACGGATGAAGGAAACGAATGAATGAAGGGAATGAATGAATGACGGGAATGAAAGGAATGAAGGGAATGAATGGAATGAAGAGATTGGGGGGAACAAATGAATGAAAGGAATATACGAATGAATGGGAATGAACGAATGAAGGGAACGAATGAATGGAGGGAATGAATGAAGGGGACGAATGAATGAAGAGAATGAATGAATGAGGGGAATGAATGAATGAAGGGAATGAATGATTGAAGGGAATGTAAGAAAGAAGCGAATGAACGGATGAAGGAAACGAATGAATGAAGGGAATGAATGAATGAAGGGAATGAATGGAATGAAGGAAATGAAGAGAATGAGGGGAATAAATGAATGAAAGGAATGTATGAATGAATGGGAATGTATGAATGAAGGTAACGAAAGAATGAATGAAGGGAACAAATGCATGAAGGGAATGAATGAATGAAGGGAATGTATGAACGAAGGGAATGGATGAATGAATGGAATGAAGAGAATGAGGGAATAAATGAATGAAAGGAATATACGAATGAATGGGAATGAATGAATGAAGGGAACGAATGAATGGAGGGAATGAATGAAGGGGACGAATGAATGAAGAGAATGAATGAATGAGGTGAATGAATGAATGAAGGGAATGAATGATTGAAGGGAATGTAAGAATGAAGCGAATGAACGGATGAAGGAAACGAATGAATGAAGGGAATGAATGAATGAAGGGAATGAACGTATGAAGGGAACGAATGAATGGAGGGAATGAATGAAGGGAACGAATGAATGAAGAGAATGAATGAATGAGGGGAATGAATGAATGAAGGGAATGAAGAGAATGAGGGAAATGAATGAATGAAAGGAACATACGAATGAATGGGAATGTATGAATGAAGGGAACGAATGAATGGAGGGAATGGATGAATGAATGAAGGAAATGTGTGAATGAAGGGAATGAATGAATGAAGGTAATGTATGAATGAAGGGAATGTAAGAATGAAGCGTATTGACGGATGAAGGAAACGAATGAATGAAGGGAATGAATGAATGAAGGGAATGAAGGGAATGATGGGAATGAAGAGAATGAGGGGAATAAATGAATGAAAGGAATGTGCGAATGAATGGGAATGTGTGAATGAAGGGAACGAATGAATGAATGAAGGGAACAAATGCATGAAGGGAATGAATGAATAAAGGGAATGTATGAACGAAGGGAATGGATGAATGAATGGAATGAAGAGAATGAGGGAAGAAATGAATGAAAGGAATATACGAATGAATGGGAATGAATGAATGAAGGGAATGAATGGATGGAGGGAACGAATGAATGGAGGGAATGAATTCATGAAGGGAACGAATGAATGAAGGGAATGAATGAATGAAGGGAATGAAGAGAATGAGGGGAATGAATGAATGAAAGGTATATACGAATGAATGGGAATGAATGAATGAAGGGAACGAATGAATGGAGGGAATGAATGAAGGCGACGAATGAATGAAGAGAATGAATGAATGAGGGGAATGAGTGAATGGAGGGAATGAATGAATGAAGGGAATGAATTAATGGAGGGAATGAATGAAGGGAACGAATGAATGAATAAAGGAAACGAACCCCAGAAGGGAATGAATGAATGAAGGGAATGAACTGAATGAAGGGAATGTGAGGAATGAATAGAATGACAGGAATGTACGAATGAATGGGAATGTATGTATGAAGGGAACGAATGAATGGAGGCAATGAATGAATGATGGGAACGCATACATGAAGGGAATGAATGAATGAAGGGAACGAATGAATGGAGGGAATGAATGAAGGGAACGAATGAATGGAGGGAATGAATGAAGGGAACGAATGAATGAAGAGAATGAATGAATGAGGGGAATGAATGAATGAAGGGAATGAAGAGAATGAGGGGAATGAATGAATGAAAGGAACATGCGAATGAATGGGAATGTATGAATAAAGGGAACGAATGAATGGAGGGAATGGATGAATGAATGAAGGAAATGTATGAATGAAGTGAGTGAATGAATGAAGGTTATATATGAATGAAGGGAATGAATAAATGAAGGGAATGAATTGAATGAAAGGAATGAGGGGAATGAATGAATGATGGGAATGAGTGAATGAAGGGAATGAATGAATGAAGGGAACGAATGAAGGAAGGGGATGAATGAACGAAGGGAATTAATGATTGAAGGGAATGTAATAATGAAGGGAATGTATAGATGATTTGAGTGGATGGAGGGGATGAATGAACGAAGGGAATGAATGATTGAAGGGAATGTAATAATGAAGCGAATGAACGGATGAAGGAAACGAATGAATGAAGGGAATGAAGGGAATGAAGGGAATGAAGAGAATGAGGGGAATAAATGAATGAAAGGAATGTGCGAATGAGTGGGAATGTATGAATGAAGGGAACGAATGAATGAAGGGAATGAATGAATGTAGGAAATGAACGAATGAAGGGAACGAATGAATGGAGGGAATGAATGAAGGGAACGAATGAATGAAGAGAATGAATGAATGAGGGGAATGAATGAATGAAGGGAATGAAGAGAATGAGGGGAATGAATGAATGAGGGGAATGAATGAATGAAAGGATCATACGAATGAAAGGGAATGTATGAATGAAGGGAACGAATGAATGGAGGGAATGGATGAATGAATGAAGGGAACGAATGAATGTATGAAGGGAACAAATGCATGAAGGGAATGAATGAATGAAGGGAATGTATGAACGAAGGAAATGGATGAATGAATGGAATAAAGAGAATGACGGAATAAATGAATGAAAGGAATATACGAATGAATGGGAATGAATAAATGAAGGGAATGAATTGAATGAAAGGCATGAGGGGAATGAATGAATGATGGGAATGAGTGAATGAAGGGAATGAATGAATGAAGGGAACGAATGAACGAAGGGGATGAATGAACGAAGGGAATGAATGATTGAAGGGAAAGTAATAATGAAGGGAATGTATAAATGATTTGAGTGAATGAAGGGAATGAATGAACGAAGGGAATGAATGATTGAAGGGAATGTAAGAATGAAGCGAATGAACGGATGAAGGAAACGACTGAATGAAGGGAATGAAGGGAATGAAGGGAATGAAGAGAATGAGGGGAATAAATGAATGAAAGGAATGTGCGAATGAATGGGAATGTATGAATGAAGGGAACGAATGAATGAATGAAGGGAACGAATGCATGAAAGGAATGAATGAATGAAGGGAACGAATGAATGGAGGGAATGAAGACAATGAAGAGAATGAGGGGAATAAATGAATGAAAGGAATGTGCGAATGAATGGGAATGTATGAATGGAGGGAATGAATAAATGAAGGGAATGAATTGAATGAAAGGAATGAGGGGAATGAATGAATGATGGGAATGAGTGAATGAAGGGAATGAATGAATGAAGGGAACGAATGAACGAAGGGGATGAATGAACGAAGGGAATGAATGATTGAAGGGAATGTAATAATGAAGGGAATGTATAAATGATTTGAGTGGATGAAGGGAATGAATGAACGAAGGGAATGAATGATTGAAGGGAATGTAATAATGAAGGGAATGTATAAACGATTTGAGTGAATGAAGGGAATGAATGAACGAAGGGAATGTATGAATGAAGGGAATGGATGAATGAAGGGAATGAAGAGAATGAGGGAATAAATGAATGAAAGGAATATACGAATGAATGGGAATGAATGAATGAAGGGAACAAATGAATGGAGGGAATGTATGAATGAAGGGAATGGATGAATGAAGGGAATGACGAGAATGTGGGAATAAATGAATGAAAGGAATATACGAATGAATGGGAATGAATGAATGAAGGGAACGAATGAATGGAGGGAATGAATGAATGAAGGGAATGAACTGAATGAAGGGAATGTGGGGAATGAATCGAATGAAGGGAATGAGAGAATGAAAGGAATGAATGAATGAAGGGACTGAATGAAAAGAAGGGAATGAATGAATTGAGGGAATTAAGAGATTGAGGGCAATAAATGAATGAAAGGAATGTGCGAATGAATGGGAATGTATGAATGAAGGGAACGAATGAGTGAATGAAGGGAACGAATGCATGAAAGGACTAAATGAATGAAAGGAATGTACGAATGAATGGGAATGTATGAATGAAGGGTACGAATGAATGAATGAAGGGAACAAATGCATGAAGGGAATGAATGAATGAAGGGAATGTATGAACGAAGGGAATGGATGAATGAATGGATTGATGAGAATGAGGGAATAAATGAATGAAAGGAATATACGAATGAATGGGAATGAATGAATGAAGGGAATGAATGAATGGAGGGAACGAATGAATGGATGGAATGAATTAATGAAGGGAACGAATGAATGAAGGGAATGAATGAATGAAGGGAATGAAGAGAATGAGGGGAATGAATGAATGAAAGGAATGTACGAATGAATGGGAATGTATGAATGAAGGGAACGAATGAATGGAGGGAATGGATGAATGAATGAGAGGAATGTATGAATGAGGGGAATGAATGAGTGAAGGTAATGTATGAATGGAGGGAATGGATGAATGAATGGATTGAAGAGAATGAGGGAATAAATGAATGAAAGGAATATACGAATGAATGGGAATGAATGAATGAAGGGAATGAATGAATGGAGGGAACGAATGAGTGGAGGGAATGAATTAATGAAGGGAACGAATGAATGAAGGGAATGAATGGATGAAGGTAATGAAGGGAATGAAGGGAATGAAGAGAATGAGGGGAATAAATGAATGAAAGGAATGTACGAATGAATGGGAATGTATGAATGAAGGGAACGAATGAATGAATGAAGGGAACAAATGCATGAGGGGAATGAATGAATGAAAGGAACATAAGAATGAATGGGAATGTACGAATGAAGGGAACGAATGAATGGAGGGAATGGATGAATGAATGAAGGGAATGTATGAATGAAGTGAGTGAATGAATGAAGGTGATATATGAATGAAGGAAATGAATAAATGAAGGGAATGAATTGAATGAATGGAATGAGGGGAATGAATGAATGAT
This sequence comes from Megachile leachella, assembly GCA_963576845.1. NCBI lineage: Eukaryota > Metazoa > Arthropoda > Insecta > Hymenoptera > Megachilidae > Megachile > Megachile leachella. The sequence goes on along the minus strand of OY756250.1, from coordinate 26,014,124 downwards.
GGGAATGAGTGAATGAAGGGAATGAATGAATGAAGGGAACGAATGAACGAAGGGGATGAATGAACGAAGGGAATGAATGATTGAAGGGAATGTAATAATGAAGGGAATGTATAAACGATTTGAGTGAATGAAGGGAATGAATGAACGAAGGGAATGAATGATTGAAGGGAATGTAAGAATGAAGCGAATGAACGGATGATGGAAACGAATGAATGAAGGGAATGAGTGAATGAAGGGAATGAAGTGAATGAATGGAATGAAGAGAATGAGGGGAATAAATGAATGAAAGGAATGTGCGAATGAATGGGAATGTATGAATGAAGGGAACGAATGCATGAAAGGAATGAATGAATGGAGGGAATGTATGTATGAAGGGAATGGATGAATGAAGGGAATGAAGAGAATGAGGGAATAAATGAATGAAAGGAATATACGAATGAATGGGAATGAATGAATGAAGGAAACGAATGAATAAAGGGAATGTATGAATGAAGGGAACGCATGAATGGAGGGAATGAATGAAGGGAACGAATGAATGAAGAGAATGAATGAATGAGGGGAATGAATGAATGAAGGGAATGAATGAATGGAGCGAACGAATGAATGGAGGGAATGAATTAATGAAGGGCACGAACGAATGAAGAGAATGAATGAATGATGGGAATGAGTGAATGAAGGGAATGAATGAATGAAGGGAACGAATGAACGAAGGGAATGAATGATTGAAGTGAATGTAAAAAGGCGAATGGACGGATGAAGGAAACGAACGAATGAAGGGAATGAGTGAATGAAGGGAATGAAGAGAATGAGGGGAATAAATGAATGAAAGGAATGTGCGAATGAATGGGAATGTATGAATGAAGGGAACGAATGCATGAAAGGAATGAATGAATGAAGGGAATGTATGAATGAAGGGAATGAAGAGAATGAGGGAATAAATGAATGAAAGGAATATACGAATGAATGGGAATGAATGAATGAAGGGAACGAATGAATGAAGGGAATGAAGGGAATGAAGGGAATGAAGAGAATGAGGGGAATAAATGAATGAAAGGAATGTGCGAATGAATGGGAATGTATGAATGAAGGGAACGAATGAATGAATGAAGGGAACGAATGCATGAAAGGAATGAATGAATGAAGGGAATGTATGAATGAAGGGAATGAAGAGAATGAGGGAATAAATGAATGAATGGGAATGAATGAATGAAGGGAACGAATGAATGGAGGGAGTGAATGAATGAATAAATGAAACGAATCCAAGAAGGGAATGAACTGAATGAAGGGAATGTGGGGAATGAATGAATGATGGGATTGAATGCATGAAGGGAATGAATGAATGAAGGGAACGAATGAACGAAGGGGATGAATGAACGAAGGGAATGAATGATTGAAGGGAATGTAATAATGAAGGGAATGTATAAATGATTTGAGTGGATGAAGGGAATGAATGAACGAAGGGAATGAATGATTGAAGTGAATGTAAAAAGGCGAATAAACGGATGAAGGAAACGAATGAATGAAGGGAATGAATGGATGAAGGTAATGAAGGGAATGAAGGGAATGAAGAGAATGAGGGGAATAAATGAATGAAAGGCATGTACGAATGAATGGGAATGAATGAATGAAGGGAACGAATGAATGGAGGGAATGAATAAATGAAGGGAATGTATGAATGAAGGGAATGGATGGATGAAGCGAATGAACGGATGAAGGAAACGAATGAATAAAGGGAATGAAGGGAATGAAGGGAGTGAAGGGAATGAAGAGAATGAGGGGAATAAATGAATGAAAGGCATGTACGAATGAATGGGAATGTATGAATGAAGGGAACGAATGAATGAATGAAGGGAATGAATGCATGAAGGGAATGAATGAATGAAGGGAATGTATGAATGAAGGGAATGGATGGATGAATGAAGGGAACAAATGCATGAAGGGAATGAATGAATGAAGGGAATGAATGTTTGAAGGGAATGTAAGAATGAAGCGAATGAACGGATGAAGGAAACGAATGAATGAAGGGAATGATGGGAATGAAGGGAATGAAGAGAATGAGGGGAATAAATGAATGAAAGGAATGTGCGAATGAATGGGAATGTATGAATGAAGGGAACGAATGCATGAAAGGAATGAATGAATGAAGGGAATGTATGAATGAAGGGAATGAAGAGAATGAGGGAATAAATGAATGAAAGGAATATACGAATGAATGGGAATGAATGAATGAAGGGAACGAATGAATGAAGGGAATGAAGGGAATGAAGGGAATGAAGAGAATGAGGGGAATAAATGAATGAAAGGAATGTGCGAATGAATGGGAATGTATGAATGAAGGGAACGAATGAATGAATGAAGGCAACGAATGCATGAAAGGAATGAATGAATGAAGGGAATGTATGAATGAAGGGAATGAAGAGAATGAGGGAATAAATGAATGAAAGGAATATACGAATGAATGGGAATGAATGAATGAAGGGAACGAATGAATGGAGGGAGTGAATGAATGAAGGGAATGAATGATTGAAGGGAACGAATGAACGAAGGGGATGAATGAACGAAGGGAATGAATGATTGAATCGAATGTAATAATGAAGGGAATGTATAGATGATTTGAGTGGATGAAGGGAATGAATGAACGAAGGGAATGAATGATTGAACGGAATGTAAGAATGAAGCGAATGAACGGATGAAGGAAACGAATGAATGAAGGGAATGAATGAATGAAGGGAATGAAGGGAATGAAGGGAATGAAGAGAATGAGGGGAATAAATGAACGAAAGGAATGTGCGAATGAATGGGAATGTATGAACGAAGGGAACGAATGAAGGGAACGAATGCATGAAAGGAATGAATGAATGAAGGGAATGTATGTATGAAGGGAATGGATGAATGAAGGGAATGAAGAGAATGAGGGAATAAATGAATGAAATGAATATACGAATGAATGGGAATGAATGAATGAAGGGAATGAATGATTGAAGGGATTGTAAGAAAGAAGCGAATGAACGAATGAAGGAAACGAATGAATGAAGGGACTGAATGAATGAAGCGAATTAATGAGTGGAGGAAATGAATGAATGAAGGGAATGAATGAATGAAGGGAACGAATGAACGAAGGGGATGAATGAACGAAGGGAATGAATGATTGAAGGGAATGTAATAATGAAGGGAATGTATAAATGATTTGTGTGGATGAAGGGAATGAATGAACGAAGGGAATGAATGATTGAAGGGAATGTAAGAATGAAGCGAATGAACGGATGAAGGAAACGAATGAATGAAGGGAATGAGTGAATGAAGGGAATGAAGGGAATGAAGAGAATGAGGAGAATGAGGGGAATAAATGAATGAAAGGTATGTGCGAATGAAGGGAATGAAGGAAAAGAAGGGAATGAATGAATGAAGGAAATGAGTGAATGAGGGGGATGAATGAATGAAGGGAATGAATGAATAAAGGGAATGAGGGGAGTGAATGAATGAAGGGAATGAGTGCATGAAAGGAATGAAAGGAATGAAAGGAATGAAGGGAATGAAGGGAACGAAAGGAATGAATGAGTGAGGGGACTGAATGTACGAAGGGAATGAATGAATGAAGGAAATGTATGAATGAAGGGAATGAATAAATGAAGGGAATGAATTGTATGAAAGGAATGAGGGGAATGAATGAATGATGGGAATGAGTGAATGAAGGGAATGAATGAATGAAGGGAATGTGTGAATGAAGGGAATGAATGAATGAAGGGAACGAATGAACGAAGGGAACGAATGAACGAAGGGAATGAATGATTGAAGGGAATGTAATAATGAGGGGAATGTATAAATGATGGGAGTGAATGAAGGGAACGAATGAACGAAGGGAATGAATGAATGAAGGGAATGTATGAACGAAGGGAATGGATGAATGAATGGAATGAAGAGAATGGGGGAATAAATGAATGAAAGGGATATACGAATGAATGGGAATGAATGAATGAAGGGAACGAATGAATGGAGGGAATGAATGAAGGGGACGAATGAATGAAGAGAATGAATGAATGAGGGGAATGAATGAATGGAGGGAATGAATGAATGAATGGAATGAACGAATGAAGGGAACGAATGAATGGAGGGAATGAATGAAGGGAACGAATGAATGAAGAGAATGAATGAATGAGGGGAATGAATGAATGAAGGGAATGAAGAGAATGAGGGGAATGAATGAATGAAAGGAACATACGAATGAAAGGGAATGTATGAATGAAGGGAACGAATGAATGGAGGGAATGGATGAATGAATGAAGGGAACGAATGAATGTATGAAGGGAACAAATGCATGAAGGGAATGAATGAATGAAGGGAATGTATGAACGAAGGGAATGGATGAATGAATGGAATAAAGAGAATGAGGGAATAAATGAATGAAAGGAATATACGAATGAATGGGAATGAATTGAATGAAAGGCATGAGGGGAATGAATGAATGATGGGAATGAGTGAATGAAGGGAATGAATGAATGAAGGGAACGAATGAACGAAGGGGATGAATGAACGAAAGGAATGAATGATTGAAGAGAAAGTAATAATGAAGGGAATGTATAAATGATTTGAGTGAATGAAGGGAATGAATGATTGAAGGGAATGTAAGAATGAAGCGAATGAACGGATGAAGGAAACGAATGAATGAAGGGAATGAAGGGAATGAAGGGAATGAAGAGAATGAGGGGAATAAATGAATGAAAGGAATGTGCGAATGAATGGGAATGTATGAATGAAGGGAACGAATGAATGAAGGGAATGAATGAATGAAGTTAATGAACGAATGAAGGGAACGAATGAATGGAGGGAATGAATGAAGGGAACGAATGAATGAAGAGAATGAATGAATGAGGGGAATGAATGAATGAAGGGAATGAAGAGAATGAGGGGAATGAATGAATGAAAGGATCATACGAATGAAAGGGAATGTATGAATGAAGGGAACGAATGAATGGAGGGAATGAATTAATGAAGGGAACGAATGAATGAAGGGAATGAAGGGAATGAAGGCAATGAAGAGAATGAGGGGAATAAATGAATGAAAGGAATGTGCGAATGAATGGGAATGTATGAATGGAGGGAATGAATAAATGAAGGGAATGAATTGAATGAAAGGAATGAGGGGAATGAATGAATGATGGGAATGAGTGAATGAAGGGAATGAATGAATGAAGGGAACGAATGAACGAAGGGGATGAATGAACGAAGGGAATGAATGATTGAAGGGAATGTAATAATGAAGCGAATGAACGGATGAAGGAAACGAATGAATGAAGGGAATGAAGGGAATGAAGGGAATGAAGAGAATGAGGGGAATAAATGAATGAAAGGAATGTGCGAATGAGTGGGAATGTATGAATGAAGGGAACGAATGAATGAAGGGAATGAATGAATGTAGGAAATGAACGAATGAAGGGAACGAATGAATGGAGGGAATGAATGAAGGGAACGAATGAATGAAGAGAATGAATGAATGAGGGGAATGAATGAATGAAGGGAATGAAGAGAATGAGGGGAATGAATGAATGAGGGGAATGAATGAATGAAAGGATCATACGAATGAAAGGGAATGTATGAATGAAGGGAACGAATGAATGGAGGGAATGGATGAATGAATGAAGGGAACGAATGAATGTATGAAGGGAACAAATGCATGAAGGGAATGAATGAATGAAGGGAATGTATGAACGAAGGAAATGGATGAATGAATGGAATAAAGAGAATGACGGAATAAATGAATGAAAGGAATATACGAATGAATGGGAATGAATAAATGAAGGGAATGAATTGAATGAAAGGCATGAGGGGAATGAATGAATGATGGGAATGAGTGAATGAAGGGAATGAATGAATGAAGGGAACGAATGAACGAAGGGGATGAATGAACGAAGGGAATGAATGATTGAAGGGAAAGTAATAATGAAGGGAATGTATAAATGATTTGAGTGAATGAAGGGAATGAATGAACGAAGGGAATGAATGATTGAAGGGAATGTAAGAATGAAGCGAATGAACGGATGAAGGAAACGACTGAATGAAGGGAATGAAGGGAATGAAGGGAATGAAGAGAATGAGGGGAATAAATGAATGAAAGGAATGTGCGAATGAATGGGAATGTATGAATGAAGGGAACGAATGAATGAATGAAGGGAACGAATGCATGAAAGGAATGAATGAATGAAGGGAACGAATGAATGGAGGGAATGAAGACAATGAAGAGAATGAGGGGAATAAATGAATGAAAGGAATGTGCGAATGAATGGGAATGTATGAATGGAGGGAATGAATAAATGAAGGGAATGAATTGAATGAAAGGAATGAGGGGAATGAATGAATGATGGGAATGAGTGAATGAAGGGAATGAATGAATGAAGGGAACGAATGAACGAAGGGGATGAATGAACGAAGGGAATGAATGATTGAAGGGAATGTAATAATGAAGGGAATGTATAAATGATTTGAGTGGATGAAGGGAATGAATGAACGAAGGGAATGAATGATTGAAGGGAATGTAATAATGAAGGGAATGTATAAACGATTTGAGTGAATGAAGGGAATGAATGAACGAAGGGAATGTATGAATGAAGGGAATGGATGAATGAAGGGAATGAAGAGAATGAGGGAATAAATGAATGAAAGGAATATACGAATGAATGGGAATGAATGAATGAAGGGAACAAATGAATGGAGGGAATGTATGAATGAAGGGAATGGATGAATGAAGGGAATGACGAGAATGTGGGAATAAATGAATGAAAGGAATATACGAATGAATGGGAATGAATGAATGAAGGGAACGAATGAATGGAGGGAATGAATGAATGAAGGGAATGAACTGAATGAAGGGAATGTGGGGAATGAATCGAATGAAGGGAATGAGAGAATGAAAGGAATGAATGAATGAAGGGACTGAATGAAAAGAAGGGAATGAATGAATTGAGGGAATTAAGAGATTGAGGGCAATAAATGAATGAAAGGAATGTGCGAATGAATGGGAATGTATGAATGAAGGGAACGAATGAGTGAATGAAGGGAACGAATGCATGAAAGGAATAAATGAATGAAAGGAATGTACGAATGAATGGGAATGTATGAATGAAGGGTACGAATGAATGAATGAAGGGAACAAATGCATGAAGGGAATGAATGAATGAAGGGAATGTATGAACGAAGGGAATGGATGAATGAATGGATTGATGAGAATGAGGGAATAAATGAATGAAAGGAATATACGAATGAATGGGAATGAATGAATGAAGGGAATGAATGAATGGAGGGAACGAATGAATGGAGGGAATGAATTAATCAAGGGAACGAATGAATGAAGGGAATGAATGAATGAAGGGAATGAAGAGAATGAGGGGAATGAATGAATGAAAGGAATGTACGAATGAATGGGAATGTATGAATGAAGGGAACGAATGAATGGAGGGAATGGATGAATGAATGAAGGGAATGTATGAATGAAGGGAATGAATGAGTGAAGGTAATGTATGAATGGAGGGAATGGATGAATGAATGGATTGAAGAGAATGAGGGAATAAATGAATGAAAGGAATATACGAATGAATGGGAATGAATGAATGAAGGGAATGAATGAATGGAGGGAACGAATGAGTGGAGGGAATGAATTAATGAAGGGAACGAATGAATGAAGGGAATGAATGGATGAAGGTAATGAAGGGAATGAAGGGAATGAAGAGAATGAGGGGAATAAATGAATGAAAGGAATGTACGAATGAATGGGAATGTATGAATGAAGGGAACGAATGAATGAATGAAGGGAACAAATGCATGAGGGGAATGAATGAATGAAAGGAACATAAGAATGAATGGGAATGTACGAATGAAGGGAACGAATGAATGGAGGGAATGGATGAATGAATGAAGGGAATGTATGAATGAAGTGAGTGAATGAATGAAGGTGATATATGAATGAAGGAAATGAATAAATGAAGGGAATGAATTGAATGAATGGAATGAGGAGAATGAATGAATGATGGGAATGAGTGAATGAAGGGAATGAATGAATGAAGGGAACGAATGAACGAAGGGGATGAATGAACGAAGGGAATGAATGATTGAAGGGAATGTAATAATGAAGGGAATGTATAAACGATTTGAGTGAATGAAGGGAATGAATGAACGAAGGGAATGAATGATTGAAGGGAATGTAAGAATGAAGCGAATGAACGGATGAAGGAAACGAATGAATGAAGGGAATGACTGAATGAAGGGAATGAAGGGAATGAAGGGAATGAAGAGAATGAGGGGAATAAATGAATGAAAGGAATGTGCGAATGAATGGGAATGTATGAATGAAGGGAACGAATGAATGAATGAAGGGAATGAATGAATGAAGGGAATATATGAACGAAGGGAATGGATGAATGAATGGAATGAAGAGAATGAGGGAAGAAATGAATGAAAGGAATATACGAATGAATGGGAATGAATGAATGAAGGGAATGAATGAATGGAGGGAACGAATGAATGGAGGGAATGAATTCATGAAGGGAACGAATGAATGAAGGGAATGAGTGAATGAAGGGAATGAAGTGAATGAATGGAATGAAGAGAATGAGGGAAGAAATGAATGAAAGGAATATACGAATGAATGGGAATGAATGAATGAAGGGAATGAATGAATGGAGGGAACGAATGAATGGAGGGAATGAATTCATGAAGGGAACGAATGAATGAAGGGAATGAGTGAATGAAGGGAATGAAGTGAATGAATGGAATGAAGAGAATGAGGGAAGAAATGAATGAAAGGAATATACGAATGAATGGGAATGAATGAATGAAGGGAACGAATGAATGGACGGAATGAATGATTGAAGGGAATGTAAGAATGAAGCGAATGAACGGATGAAGGAAACGAATGAATGAAGGGAATGAGTGAATGAAGGGAACGGATGAATGAATGGATTGAAGAGAATGAGGGAATAAATGAATGAAAGGAATATACGAATGAATGGGAATGAATGAATGAAGGGAACGAATGAATGGAGGGAATGAATGAAGGGGATGAATGAATGCAGAGAATGAGTGAATGAGGGGAATGAATGTATGAAGGGAATGAATGATTGAAGGGAATGTAAGAAACAAGCGAATGAAAGGATGAAGGAAACGAATGAATGAAGGGAATGAATGAATGAAGGGAATGAATGAATGAAGGGAATGAATGTATGAAGGGAACGAATGAATGGAGGGAATGAATGAAGGGAACGAATGGATGAAGAGAATGAATGAATGAGGGGAATGAATGTTTGCAGGTAATGAAGAGAATGAGGGGAATAAATGAATGAAAGGAACATACGAATGAAAGGGAATGTATGAATGAATGGAACGAATGAATGGAGGGAATGGATGAATGAATGAAGGAAATGTATGAATGAAGGGAACGAATAAATGAAGGGAATGAATTGAATGAAACGAATGAGGGGAGTAAATGAATGATGGGAATGAGTGAATGAAGGGAATGAGTGAATGAAAGGAATGAAAGTAATGAAGGGAATGAAGGGAACGAAAGGAATGAATGAGTGATGGGACTGAATGTACGAAGGGAATGAATGAATGAAGGGAATGAAGAGAATGAGGGGAATGAATGAATGAGAGGAACATACGAATGAATGGGAATGTATGAATGAAGGGAACGAATGAATGGAGGGATTGGATGAATGAATGAAGGAAATGTATGAATGAAGGGAATGAATGAATGAAGGTAATGTATGAATGAAGGGAATGAATAAATGAAGGCTATGAATTGAATGAAAGGAATGAGGGGAATGAATGAATGGTGGGAATGAGTGAATGAAGGGAATGATTGAATGAAGGGAACGAATGAACGAAGGGAATGAATGATTGATGGGAATGTAATAATGAAGGGAATGTATAAATGATTTGAGTGAATGAAGGGAATGAATGAACGAAGGGAATGAATGATTGAAGGGAATGTAAGAATGAAGCGAATGAACGGATGAAGGAAACGAATGAATGAAGGGAATGAATGAATGAAGGGAATTAAGGGAATGAAGGGAATGAAGGGAATGAAGGGAATGAAGAGAATGAAGAGAATGAGGGGAATAAATGAATGAAAGGAATGTGCGAATGAATGGGAATGTATGAATGAAGGGAACGAATGAGTGAATGAAGGGAACGAATGCATGAAAGGAATGAATGAATGAAGGGAATGTATGAATGAAGGGAATGGATGAATGAAGGGAATGAAGAGAATGTGGGAATAAATGAATGAAAGGAATATACGAATGAATGGGAATGAATAAATGAAGGGAACGAATGAATGGAGGGAATTAGTGAATGAAGGGAATGAATGAATAAAGGGAACGAATGAACGAAGGGAATGAATGATTGAAGGGAATGTAAGAATGAAGCGAATGAACGGATGAAGGAAACGAATGAATGAAGGGAATGAAGGGAATGAAGGGAATGAAGAGAATGAGGGGAATAAATGAATGAAAGGAATGTGCGAATGAATGGGAATGTATGAATGAAGGGAACGAATGAATGAATGAAGGGAACGAATGCATGAAAGGAATGAATGAATGAAGGGAATGTATGAATGAAGGGAATGAAGAGAATGAGGGAATAAATGAATGAAAGTAATATACGAATGAATGGGAATGAATGAATGAAGGGAACGAATGAATGGAGGGAATGAATGAATGAAGGGAATGTATGAATGAAGGGAATGGATGGATGAAGCGAATGAACGGATGAAGGAAACGAATGAATAAAGGGAATGAATGAATGATGGGAATGAAGGGAATGAAGGGAATGAAGAGAATGAGGGAATAAATGAATGAAAGGAATATACGAATGAATGGGAATGAATGAATGAAGGGAATGAATGAATGGAGGGAACGAATGAATGGAGGGAATGAATTAATGAAGGGAACGAATGAATGAAGGGAATGAATGAATAAAGGTAATGAAGGGAATGAAGGAAATGAGGAGAATGAATGTATGACGGGAATGAATGATCGAATGGAATGAATGAATGAAAGGAACGAATGAATGAAGGGAATGAATGAATGAAGCGAATGAATGAATGGAGGGAATGAATGAATGAAGGGAATGAATGAATGAAGGGAACGAATGAACGAAGGGAATGAATGAACGAAGGGAATGAATGATTGAAGGGAATGTAAGAATGAACGGAATGAACGGATGAGGGGAAACGAATGAATGAAGGGAATGAAGGGAATGAAGGGAATGAAGAGAATGAGGGAATAAATGAATGAAAGGAATATACGAATGAATGGGAATGAATGAATGAAGGGAACGAATGAATGGAGGGAATGAATGAATGAAGGGAATGTATGAATGAAGGGAATGGATGGATGAAGCGAATGAACGGATGAAGGAAACGAATGAATGAAGGGAATGAATGAATGAAGGGAATGAAGGGAATGAAGGGAATGAAGAGAATGAGGGGAATAAATGAATGAAAGGAATGTGCGAATGAATGGGAATGTATGAACGAAGGGAACGAATGAAGGGAACGAATGCATGGAAGGAATGAATGAATGAAGGGAATGTATGTATGAAGGGAATGGATGAATGAAGGGAATGAAGAGAATGAGGGAATAAATGAATGAAAGGAATATACGAATGAATGGGAATGAATGAACGAAGGGAATGAATGAATGAAGGGAATGAAGAGAATGAGGGGAATGAATGAATGAAAGGAATGTACGAATGAATGGGAATGTATGAATGAAGGGAACGAATGAATGGAGGGAATGGATGAATGAATGAAGGGAATATATGAATGAAGGGAATGAATGAGTGAAGGTAATGTATGAATGGAGGGAATGAATAAATGAAGGGAATGAATTGAATGAAAGGAATGAGGGGAATGAATGAATGATGGGAATGAGTGAATGAAGGGAATGAATGAATGAAGGGAACGAATAAACGAAGGGGATGAATGAACGAAGGGAATGAATGATTGAAGGTAATGTAATAATGAAGGGAATGTATAAATGATTTGAGTGGATGAAGGGAATGAATGAGCGAAGGGAATGAATGAATGAAGGAAATGAAGGGAATGAAGGGAATGAAGAGAATGAGGGGAATAAATGAATGAAAGAAATGTGCGAATGAATGGGAATGTATGAATGACGGGAACGAATGCATGAAGGGAATGAATGAATGAAGGGAATGAAGGGAATGAAGGGAATGAAGAGAATGAGGGGAATAAATGAATGAAAGGTATGTGCGAATGAAGGGAATGAAGGAAACGAAGGGAATGAATGAATGAAGGAAATGAATGAATGAGGGGGATGAATGAATGAAGGGAATGAATGAATAAAGGGAATGAGGGGAGTGAATGAATGAAGGGAATGAGTGCATGAAAGGAATGAAAGGAATGAAAGGAATGAAGGGAATGAAGGGAACAAAAGGAATGAATGAGTGAGGGGACTGAATGTACGAAGGGAATGAATGAATGAAGGGAATGGCGAGAATGAGGGAGAGAATGAATGACAGGAATGTGCGAATGAATGGGAATGTATGAATGAAGGGAACGAATGAATGAATGAAGGGAACGAATGCATGAAAGGAATGAATGAATGAAGGGAATGTATGAATGAAGGGAATGAAGAGAATGAGGGAATAAATGAATGAAAGGAATATACGAATGAATGGGAATGAATGAATGAAGGGAACGAATGAATGCAGGGAATGATTGAATGAAGGGAATGTATGAATGAAGGGAATGGATGGATGAAGCGAATGAACGGATGAAGGAAATGAATGAATAAAGGGAATGAATGAATGATGGGAATGAAGGGAATGAAGGGAATGAAGAGAATGAGGGGAATAAATGAATGAAAGGAATGTACGAATGAATGGGAATGTATGAATGAAGGGAACGAATGAATGAATGAAGGGAACAAATGCATGAAGGGAATGAATGAATGAAGGGAATGTATGAACGAAGGGAATGGATGAATGAATGGATTGGAGAGAATGAGCGAATAAATGAATGAAAGGAATATACGAATGAATGGAGGGAACGAATGAATGGAGGGAATAAATTAATGAAGGGAACGAATGAATGAAGGGAATGAAGGGAATGAAGGGAACGAAGGTAATGAAGAGAATGAGGGGAATATATGAATGAAAGGAATGTGCGAATGAATGGGAATGTATGAATGGAGGGAATGAATAAATGAAGGGAATGAATTGAATGAAAGGAATGAGGGGAATGAATGAATGATGGGAATGAGTGAATGAAGGGAATGAATGAATGAAGGGAACGAATGAACGAAGGGGATGAATGAACGAAGGGAATGAATGATTGAAGGGAATGTAAGAATGAAGGGAATGTATAAATGATTTGAGTGAATGAAGGAAATGGATGAACGAAGGGAATGAATGATTGAAGGGAATGTAAGAATGAAGCGAATGAACGGATGAAGGAAACGAATGAATGAAGGGAATGAATGAATGGAGGGAATGAATGAATGAAGGGAATGAATGATTGAAGGGAATGTAAGAAAGAAGCGAATGGACGGATGAAGGAAACGAATGAATGAAGGGAATGAATGAATGACGGGAATGAAAGGAATGAAGGGAATGAATGGAATGAAGAGATTGGGGGGAACAAATGAATGAAAGGAATATACGAATGAATGGGAATGAATGAATGAAGGGAACGAATGAATGGAGGGAATGAATGAAGGGGACGAATGAATGAAGAGAATGAATGAATGAGGGGAATGAATGAATGAAGGGAATGAATGATTGAAGGGAATGTAAGAAAGAAGCGAATGAACGGATGAAGGAAACGAATGAATGAAGGGAATGAATGAATGAAGGGAATGAAGGGAATGAAGGAAATGAAGAGAATGAGGGGAATAAATGAATGAAAGGAATGTATGAATGAATGGGAATGTATGAATGAAGGTAACGAAAGAATGAATGAAGGGAACAAATGCATGAAGGGAATGAATGAATGAAGGGAATGTATGAACGAAGGGAATGGATGAATGAATGGAATGAAGAGAATGAGGGAATAAATGAATGAAAGGAATATACGAATGAATGGGAATGAATGAATGAAGGGAACGAATGAATGGAGGGAATGAATGAAGGGGACGAATGAATGAAGAGAATGAATGAATGAGGTGAATGAATGAATGAAGGGAATAAATGATTGAAGGGAATGTAAGAATGAAGCGAATGAACGGATGAAGGAAACGAATGAATGAAGGGAATGAATGAATGAAGGGAATGAACGTATGAAGGGAACGAATGAATGGAGGGAATGAATGAAGGGAACGAATGAATGAAGAGAATGAATGAATGAGGGGAATGAATGAATGAAGGGAATGAAGAGAATGAGGGAAATGAATGAATGAAAGGAACATACGAATGAATGGGAATGTATGAATGAAGGGAACGAATGAATGGAGGGAATGGATGAATGAATGAAGGAAATGTGTGAATGAAGGGAATGAATGAATGAAGGTAATGTATGAATGAAGGGAATGTAAGAATGAAGCGTATGAACGGATGAAGGAAACGAATGAATGAAGGGAATGAATGAATGAAGGGAATGAAGGGAATGATGGGAATGAAGAGAATGAGGGGAATAAATGAATGAAAGGAATGTGCGAATGAATGGGAATGTGTGAATGAAGGGAACGAATGAATGAATGAAGGGAACAAATGCATGAAGGGAATGAATGAATAAAGGGAATGTATGAACGAAGGGAATGGATGAATGAATGGAATGAAGAGAATGAGGGAAGAAATGAATGAAAGGAATATACGAATGAATGGGAATGAATGAATGAAGGGAATGAATGGATGGAGGGAACGAATGAATGGAGGGAATGAATTCATGAAGGGAACGAATGAATGAAGGGAATGAATGAATGAAGGGAATGAAGAGAATGAGGGGAATGAATGAATGAAAGGTATATACGAATGAATGGGAATGAATGAATGAAGGGAACGAATGAATGGAGGGAATGAATGAAGGCGACGAATGAATGAAGAGAATGAATGAATGAGGGGAATGAGTGAATGGAGGGAATGAATGAATGAAGGGAATGAATTAATGGAGGGAATGAATGAAGGGAACGAATGAATGAATAAAGGAAACGAACCCCAGAAGGGAATGAATGAATGAAGGGAATGAACTGAATGAAGGGAATGTGAGGAATGAATAGAATGACAGGAATGTACGAATGAATGGGAATGTATGTATGAAGGGAACGAATGAATGGAGGCAATGAATGAATGATGGGAACGCATACATGAAGGGAATGAATGAATGAAGGGAACGAATGAATGGAGGGAATGAATGAAGGGAACGAATGAATGGAGGGAATGAATGAAGGGAACGAATGAATGAAGAGAATGAATGAATGAGGGGAATGAATGAATGAAGGGAATGAAGAGAATGAGGGGAATGAATGAATGAAAGGAACATGCGAATGAATGGGAATGTATGAATAAAGGGAACGAATGAATGGAGGGAATGGATGAATGAATGAAGGAAATGTATGAATGAAGTGAGTGAATGAATGAAGGTTATATATGAATGAAGGGAATGAATAAATGAAGGGAATGAATTGAATGAAAGGAATGAGGGGAATGAATGAATGATGGGAATGAGTGAATGAAGGGAATGAATGAATGAAGGGAACGAATGAAGGAAGGGGATGAATGAACGAAGGGAATTAATGATTGAAGGGAATGTAATAATGAAGGGAATGTATAGATGATTTGAGTGGATGGAGGGAATGAATGAACGAAGGGAATGAATGATTGAAGGGAATGTAAGAATGAAGCGAATGAACGGATGAAGGAAACGAATCAATGAAGGGAATGAGTGAATGAAGGGAATGAAGGGAATGAAGAGAATGAAGAGAATGAGGGGAATAAATGAATGAAAGGTATGTGCTAATGAAGGGAATGAAGGAAAAGACGGGAATGAATGAATGAAGGAAATGAATGAATGAGGGGGATGAATGAATGAAGGGAATGAATGAATAAAGGGAATGAGGGGAGTGAATGAATGAAGGGAATGAGTGCATGAAAGGAATGAAAGGAATGAAAGGAATGAAGGAAATGAAGGGAACGAAAGGAATGAATGAGTGAGGGGACTGAATGTACGAAGGGAATGAATGAATGAAGGGAATGGCGAGAATGAGGGCAGAGAATGAATGACAGGAATGTACGAATGAATGGGAATGTATGAATGAAGGGAACGAATGAATGGAGGGAATGAATGAAGGGAACGAATGAATGAAGAGAATGAATGAATGAGGGGAATGAATGAATGAAAGGAACATAAGAATGAATGGGAATGTACGAATGAAGGGAACGAATGAATGGAGGGAATGGATGAATGAATGAAGGGAATGTATGAATGAAGTGAGTGAATGAATGAAGGTTATATATGAATGAAGGGAATGAATAAATGAAGGGAATGAATTGAATGAAAGGAATGAGGGGAATGAATGAATGATGGGAATGAGTGAATGAAGGGAATGAATGAATGAAGGGAACGAACGAACGAAGGCGATGAATGAACGAAGGGAATGAATGATTGAAGGGAATGTAATAATGAAGGGAATGTATAGATGATTTGAGTGGATGAAGGGAATGAATGAACGAAGGGAATGAATGATTGAAGGGAATGTAAGAATGAAGCGAATGAATGGATGAAGGAAACGAATGAATGAAGGGAATGAATTCATGAAGGGAACGAATGAATGAAGGGAATGAATGAATGAAGGGAATGAAGAGAATGAGGGGAATGAATGAATGAAAGCAATATACGAATGAATGGGAATGAATGAATGAAGGGAACGAATGAATGGAGGGAATGAATGAAGGCGACGAATGAATGAAGAGAATGAATGAATGAGGGGAATGAGTGAATGGAGGGAATGAATGAATGAAGGGAATGAATTAATGGAGGGAATGAATGAAGGGAACGAATGAATGAATAAAGGAAACGAACCCAAGAAGGGAATGAATGAATGAAGGGAATGAACTGAATGAAGGGAATGTGAGGAATGAATAGAATGACAGGAATGTACGAATGAATGGGAATGTATGTATGAAGGGAACGAATGAATGGAGGCAATGAATGAATGATGGGAACGCATACATGAAGGGAATGAATGAATGAAGGGAACGAATGAATGGAGGGAATGAATGAAGGGAACGGATGAATGGAGGGAATGAATGAAGGGAACGAATGAATGAAGAGAATGAATGAATGAGGGGAATGAATGAATGAAGGGAATGAAGAGAATGAGGGGAATGAATGAATGAAAGGAACATGCGAATGAATGGGAATGTATGAATGAAGGGAACGAATGAATGGAGGGAATGGATGAATGAATGAAGGAAATGTATGAATGAAGGGAATGAATGAATGAAGGTAATGTATGAATGAAGGGAATGAATAAATGAAGGGAATGAATTAAATGAAAGGAATGAGGGGAATGAATGAATGATGGGAATGAGTGAAAGAAGGGAATGAATGAATGAAGGGAACGAATGAACGAAGGGGATGAATGAACGAAGGGAATGAATGATTGAAGGGAATGTAAGAATGAAGCGAATGAACGGATGAAGGAAACAAATGAATGAAGGGAATGAATGAATGAAGGGAATGAAGGGAAGAAAGGGAATGAAGGGAATGAAGGGAATGAAGGGAATGAAGAGAATGAGGGGAATAAATGAATGAAAGGAATGTGCGAATGAATGGGAATGTATGCATGAAGGGAACGAATGAATGGAGGGAATGGATGAATGAATGAAGGGAATGTATGAATGAAGTGAGTGAATGAATGAAGGTTATATATGAATGAAGGGAATGAATAAATGAAGGGAATGAATTGAATGAAAGGAATGAGGGGAATGAATGAATGATGGGAATGAGTGAATCAAGGGAATGAATGAATGAAGGGAACGAATGAAGGAAGGGGATGAATGAACGAAGGGAATTAATGATTGAAGGGAATGTAATAATAAAGGGAATGTATAGATGATTTGAGTGGATGGAGGGAATGAATGAACGAAGGGAATGAATGATTGAAGGGAATGTAAGAATGAAGCGAATGAACGGATGAAGGAAACGAATGAATGAAGGGAATGAGTGAATGAAGGGAATGAAGGGAATGAAGAGAATGAAGAGAATGAGGGGAATAAATGAATGAAAGGTATGTGCGAATGAAGGGAATGAAGGAAAAGACGGGAATGAATGAATGAATGAGGGGGATGAATGAATGAAGGGAATGAATGAATAAAGGGAATGAGGGGAGTGAATGAATGAAGGGAATGAGTGCATGAAAGGAATGAAAGGAATGAAAGGAATGAAGGGAATGAAGGGAACGAAAGGAATGAATGAGTGAGGGGACTGAATGTACGAAGGGAATGAATGAATGAAGGGAATGGCGAGAATGAGGGGAGAGAATGAATGACAGGAATGTACGAATGAATGGGAATGTATGAATGAAGGGAACGAATGAATGGAGGGAATGAATGAATGATGGGAACGCATACATGAAGGGATGAATGAATGGAGGGAATGAGTGAAGGGAACGAATGAATGAAGAGAATGAATGAATGAGGGGAATGAATGAATGAAAGGAACATAAGAATGAATGGGAATGTACGAATGAAGGGAACGAATGAATGGAGGGAATGGATGAATGAATGAAGGGAATGTATGAATGAAGTGAGTGAATGAATGAAGGTTATATATGAATGAAGGGAATGAATAAATGAAGGGAATGAATTGAATGAAAGGAATGAGGGGAATGAATGAATGATGGGAATGAGTGAATGAAGGGAATGAATGAATGAAGGGAACGAACGAACGAAGGGGATGAATGAACGAAGGGAATGAATGATTGAAGGGAATGTAATAATGAAGGGAATGTATAGATGATTTGAGTGGATGAAGGGAATGAATGAACGAAGGGAATGAATGATTGAAGGGAATGTAAGAATGAAGCGAATGAACGGATGAAGGAAACGAATGAATGAAGGGAATGAATGTATGAAGGGAATGAAGGGAATGAAGGGAATGAAGAGAATGAGGGGAATAAATGAATGAAAGGAATGTGCGAATGAATGGGAATGTATGAACGAAGGGAGCGAATGAAGGGAACGAATGCATGAAAGGAATGAATGAATGAAGGGAATGTATGTATGAAGGGAATGGATGAATGAAGGGAATGAAGAGAATGAGGGAATAAATGAATGAAAGGAATATACGAATGAATGGGAATGAATGAATGAAGGGAATGAATGATTGAAGGGAATGTAAGAAAGAAGCGAATGAACGGATGAAGGAAACGAATGAATGATGGGAATGAATGAATGAAGGTAATGTATGAATGAAGGGAATGTAAGAATGAAGCGAATGAACGGATGAAGGAAACGAATGAATGAAGGGAATGAATGTATGAAGGGAATGAAGGGAATGAAGGGAATGAAGGGAATGAAGAGAATGAGGGGAATAAATGAATTAAAGGAATGTGCGAATGAATGGGAATGTATGAATGAAGGGAACGAATGAATGATTGAAGGGAACGAATGCACGAAAGGAATGAATGAATGAAGGGAATGTATGAATGAAGGGAATGGATGAATGAAGGGAATGAAGAGAATGAGGGGAATGAATGAATGAAAGGAATATACGAATGAATGGCAATGTATGAATGAAGGGAACGAATGAATGGTGGGAATGGATGAATGAATGAAGGGAATGTATGAATGAAGGGAATGAATAAATGAAGGTAATGAATTGAATGAAAGGAATGAGGGGAATGAATGAATGATGGGAATGAGTGAATGAAGGGAATGAATGAATGAAGGGAACGATTGAACGAAGGGGATGAATGAACGAAGGGAATGAATGAATGAAGGGAATGAATGAATGAAGGGAACGAATGAATAAAGGTGATGAATGAACGAAGGGAATGAATGATTGAAGGGAATGTAATAATGAAGGGAATGAACGGATGAAGGAAACGAATGAATGATGGGAATGAGTGAATGAAGGTAATGTATGAATGAAGGGAATGAAAGAATGAAGCGAATGAACGGATGAAGGAAACGAATGAATGAAGGGAATGAAGGGAATGAAGGGAATGAAGAGAATGAGGGGAATAAATGAATGAAAAGAATGTGCGAATAAATGGGAATGTATGAATGAAGGGAACAAATGAATGAATGAAGGGAACAAATGCATGAAGGGAATGAATGGATGAAGGGAATGTATGAACGAAGGGAATGGATGAATGAATGGATTGATGAGAATGAGGGAATAAATGAATGAAAGGAATATACGAATGAATGGGAATGAATGAATGAAGGGAATGAATGAATGGAGGGAACGAATGCATGGAGGGAATGAATTAATGAAGGGAACGAATGAATGAAGGGAATGAATGAATGAAGGGAATGAAGAGAATGAGGGGAATGAATGAATGAAAGGAATGTACGAATGAATGGGAATGTATGAATGAAGGGAACGAATGAATGGAGGGAATGGATGAATGAATGAAGGGAATGTATGAATGAAGGGAATGAATGAGTGAAGGTAATGTATGAATGGAGGGAATGAATAAATGAAGGGAATGAATTGAATGAAAGGAATGAGGGGAATGAATGAATGATGGGAATGAGTGAATGAAGGGAATGAATGAATGAAGGGAACGAAGAGAATGAGGGGAATAAATGAATGAAAGAAATGTGCGAATGAATGGGAATGTATGAATGAAGGGAACGAATGAATGAAGGGAATGAATGAATGAAGGGAATGAAGAGAATGAGGGAATAAATGAATGAAAGGAATATACGAATGAATGGGAATGAATGAATGAGGTGAATGAATGAATGAAGGGAATGAATGAATGAAGGGAATGAATGAATGATGGGAATGAGCGAATGAAGGGAACGAATGAATGGAGGGAACGAATGAAGGGAACGAATGAATGAAGAGAATGAATGAATGAGGGGAATGAATGAATGAAGGGAATGAAGAGAATGAGGGGAATGAATGAATGAAAGGAATATACGAATGAATGGGAATGAATAAATGAAGGGAATGAATTGAATGAAAGGCATGAGGGGAATGAATGAATGATGGGAATGAGTGAATGAAGGGAATGAATGAATGAAGGGAACGAATGAACGAAGGGGATGAATGAACGAAGGGAATGAATGATTGAAGGGAAAGTAATAATGAAGGGATTGTATAAATGATTTGAGTGAATGAAGGGAATGAATGAACGAAGGGAATGAATGATTGAAGGGAATGTAAGAATGAAGCGAATGAACGGATGAAGGAAACGAATGAATGAAGGGAATGAAGGGAATAAAGGGAATGAAGAGAATGAGGGGAATAAATGAATGAAAGGAATGTGCGAATGAATGGGAATGTATGAATGAAGGGAACGAATGAATGAATGAAGGGAACGAATGCATGAAAGGAATGAATGAATGAAGGGAATGTATGAATGAAGGGAATGAAGGGAATGAGGGAATAAATGAATGAAAGGAATATACGAATGAATGGGAATGAATGAATGAATGGAACGAATGAATGGAGGGAATGAATGAATGAAGGGAATGTATGAATGAAGGGAATGTATGAATGAAGGGAATGGATGGATGAAGCGAATGAAAAGAATGTGGGAATAAATGAATGAAAGGAATATACGAATGAATGGGAATGAATGAATGAAGGGAACGAATGAATGGAGGGAATGAGTGAATGAAGGGAATGAATGAATAAAGGGAACGTATGAACGAAGGGAATGAATGATTGAAGGGAATGTAAGAATGAAGCGAATGAACGGATGAGGGGAAACGAATGAATGAAGGGAATGAAGGGAATGAAGAGAATGAGGGAATAAATGAATGAAAGGAATATACGAATGAATGGGAATGAATGAATGAAGGGAACGAATGAATGGAGGGAATGAATGAATGAAGGGAATGTAAGAATGAAGCGAATGAACGGATGAAGGAAACGAATGAATGAAGGGAATGAAGGGAATAAAGGGAATGAAGAGAATGAGGGGAATAAATGAATGAAAGGAATGTGCGAATGAATGGGAATGTATGAATGAAGGGAACGAATGAATGAATGAAGGGAACGAATGCATGAAAGGAATGAATGAATGAAGGGAATGTATGAATGAAGGGAATGAAGGGAATGAGGGAATAAATGAATGAAAGGAATATACGAATGAATGGGAATGAATGAATGAATGGAACGAATGAATGGAGGGAATGAATGAATGAAGGGAATGTATGAATGAAGGGAATGTATGAATGAAGGGAATGGATGGATGAAGCGAATGAAAAGAATGTGGGAATAAATGAATGAAAGGAATATACGAATGAATGGGAATGAATGAATGAAGGGAACGAATGAATGGAGGGAATGAGTGAATGAAGGGAATGAATGAATAAAGGGAACGAATGAACGAAGGGAATGAATGATTGAAGGGAATGTAAGAATGAAGCGAATGAACGGATGAGGGGAAACGAATGAATGAAGGGAATGAAGGGAATGAAGAGAATGAGGGAATAAATGAATGAAAGGAATATACGAATGAATGGGAATGAATGAATGAAGGGAACGAATGAATGGAGGGAATGAATGAATGAAGGGAATGTATGAATGAAGGGAATGGATGAATGAAGGGAATGAATGAATGAAGGGAATGAAGAGAATGAGGGGAATAAATGAATGAAAGGAATGTGCGAATGAATGGGAATGTATGAATGAAGGGAACGAATGAATGAATGAAGGGAACGAATGCATGAAAGGAATGAATGAATGAAGGGAATGTATGAATGAAGGGAATGAAGAGAATGAGGGAATAAATGAATGAAAGGAATATACGAATGAATGGGAATGAATGAATGAAGGGAATGAATGAATAAAGGGAATGAGGGGAGTGAATGAATGAAGGGAATGAGTGCATGAAAGGAATGAAAGGAATGAAAGGAATGAAGGGAATGAAGGGAACGAAAGGAATGAATGAGTGAGGGGACTGAATGTACGAAGGGAATGAATGAATGAAGGGAATGGCGAGAATGAGGGGAGAGAATGAATGACAGGAATGTACGAATGAATGGGAATGTATGAATGAAGGGAACGAATGAATGGAGGGAATGAATGAAGGGAACGAATGAATGAAGAGAATGAATGAATGAGGGGAATGAATGAATGAAAGGAACATAAGAATGAATGGGAATGTACGAATGAAGGGAACGAATGAATGGAGGGAATGGATGAATGAATGAAGGGAATGTATGAATGAAGTGAGTGAATGAATGAAGGTTATATATGAATGAAGGGAATGAATAAATGAAGGGAATGAATTGAATGAAAGGAATGAGGGGAATGAATGAATGATGGGAATGAGTGAATGAAGGGAATGAATGAATGAAGGGAACGATTGAACGAAGGGGATGAATGAACGAAGGGAATGAATGAATGAAGGGAATGAATGAATGAAGGGAACGAATGAATAAAGGTGATGAATGAACGAAGGGAATGAATGATTGAAGGGAATGTAATAATGAAGGGAATGAATGGATGAAGGAAACGAATGAATGATGGGAATGAGTGAATGAAGGTAATGTATGAATGAAGGGAATGAAAGAATGAAGCGAATGAACGGATGAAGGAAACGAATGAATGAAGGGAATGAAGGGAATGAAGGGAATGAAGAGAATGAGGGGAATAAATGAATGAAAAGAATGTGCGAATAAATGGGAATGTATGAATGAAGGGAACAAATGAATGAATGAAGGGAACAAATGCATGAAGGGAATGAATGGATGAAGGGAATGTATGAACGAAGGGAATGGATGAATGAATGGATTGATGAGAATGAGGGAATAAATGAATGAAAGGAATATACGAATGAATGGGAATGAATGAATGAAGGGAATGAATGAATGGAGGGAACGAATGCATGGAGGGAATGAATTAATGAAGGGAACGAATGAATGAAGGGAATGAATGAATGAAGGGAATGAAGAGAATGAGGGGAATGAATGAATGAAAGGAATGTACGAATGAATGGGAATGTATGAATGAAGGGAACGAATGAATGGAGGGAATGGATGAATGAATGAAGGGAATGTATGAATGAAGGGAATGAATGAGTGAAGGTAATGTATGAATGGAGGGAATGAATAAATGAAGGGAATGAATTGAATGAAAGGAATGAGGGGAATGAATGAATGATGGGAATGAGTGAATGAAGGGAATGAATGAATGAAGGGAACGAATGAACGAAGGGGATGAATGAACGAAGGGAATGAATGATTGAAGGGAATGTAATAATGAAGGGAATGTATAAATGATTTGAGTGGATGAAGGGAATGAATGAACGAAGGGAATGAATGAACGAAGGGAATGAATGAATGAAGGGAATGAAGGGAATGAAGGGAACGAAGAGAATGAGGGGAATAAATGAATGAAAGAAATGTGCGAATGAATGGGAATGTATGAATGAAGGGAACGAATGAATGAAGGGAATGAATGAATGAAGGGAATGAAGAGAATGAGGGAATAAATGAATGAAAGGAATATACGAATGAATGGGAATGAATGAATGAGGTGAATGAATGAATGAAGGGAATGAATGAATGAAGGGAATGAATGAATGATGGGAATGAGCGAATGAAGGGAACGAATGAATGGAGGGAACGAATGAAGGGAACGAATGAATGAAGAGAATGAATGAATGAGGGGAATGAATGAATGAAGGGAATGAAGAGAATGAGGGGAATGAATGAATGAAAGGAATATACGAATGAATGGGAATGAATAAATGAAGGGAATGAATTGAATGAAAGGCATGAGGGGAATGAATGAATGATGGGAATGAGTGAATGAAGGGAATGAATGAATGAAGGGAACGAATGAACGAAGGGGATGAATGAACGAAGGGAATGAATGATTGAAGGGAAAGTAATAATGAAGGGATTGTATAAATGATTTGAGTGAATGAAGGGAATGAATGAACGAAGGGAATGAATGATTGAAGGGAATGTAAGAATGAAGCGAATGAACGGATGAAGGAAACGAATGAATGAAGGGAATGAAGGGAATAAAGGGAATGAAGAGAATGAGGGGAATAAATGAATGAAAGGAATGTGCGAATGAATGGGAATGTATGAATGAAGGGAACGAATGAATGAATGAAGGGAACGAATGCATGAAAGGAATGAATGAATGAAGGGAATGTATGAATGAAGGGAATGAAGGGAATGAGGGAATAAATGAATGAAAGGAATATACGAATGAATGGGAATGAATGAATGAATGGAACGAATGAATGGAGGGAATGAATGAATGAAGGGAATGTATGAATGAAGGGAATGTATGGATGAAGGGAATGGATGGATGAAGCGAATGAAAAGAATGTGGGAATAAATGAATGAAAGGAATATACGAATGAATGGGAATGAATGAATGAAGGGAACGAATGAATGGAGGGAATGAGTGAATGAAGGGAATGAATGAATAAAGGGAACGAATGAACGAAGGGAATGAATGATTGAAGGGAATGTAAGAATGAAGCGAATGAACGGATGAGGGGAAACGAATGAATGAAGGGAATGAAGGGAATGAAGAGAATGAGGGAATAAATGAATGAAAGGAATATACGAATGAATGGGAATGAATGAATGAAGGGAACGAATGAATGGAGGGAATGAATGAATGAAGGGAATGTAAGAATGAAGCGAATGAACGGATGAAGGAAACGAATGAATGAAGGGAATGAAGGGAATAAAGGGAATGAAGAGAATGAGGGGAATAAATGAATGAAAGGAATGTGCGAATGAATGGGAATGTATGAATGAAGGGAACGAATGAATGAATGAAGGGAACGAATGCATGAAAGGAATGAATGAATGAAGGGAATGTATGAATGAAGGGAATGAAGGGAATGAGGGAATAAATGAATGAAAGGAATATACGAATGAATGGGAATGAATGAATGAATGGAACGAATGAATGGAGGGAATGAATGAATGAAGGGAATGTATGAATGAAGGGAATGTATGAATGAAGGGAATGGATGGATGAAGCGAATGAAAAGAATGTGGGAATAAATGAATGAAAGGAATATACGAATGAATGGGAATGAATGAATGAAGGGAACGAATGAATGGAGGGAATGAGTGAATGAAGGGAATGAATGAATAAAGGGAACGAATGAACGAAGGGAATGAATGATTGAAGGGAATGTAAGAATGAAGCGAATGAACGGATGAGGGGAAACGAATGAATGAAGGGAATGAAGGGAATGAAGAGAATGAGGGAATAAATGAATGAAAGGAATATACGAATGAATGGGAATGAATGAATGAAGGGAACGAATGAATGGAGGGAATGAATGAATGAAGGGAATGTATGAATGAAGGGAATGGATGAATGAAGGGAATGAATGAATGAAGGGAATGAAGAGAATGAGGGGAATAAATGAATGAAAGGAATGTGCGAATGAATGGGAATGTATGAATGAAGGGAACGAATGAATGAATGAAGGGAACGAATGCATGAAAGGAATGAATGAATGAAGGGAATGTATGAATGAAGGGAATGAAGAGAATGAGGGAATAAATGAATGAAAGGAATATACGAATGAATGGGAATGAATGAATGAAGGGAACGAATGAATGGAGGGAATGAATGAATGAAGGGAATGTATGAATGAAGGGAATGGATGGATGAAGCGAATGAACGGATGAAGGAAACGAATGAATAATGGGAATGAATGAATGATGGGAATGAAGGGAATGAAGGGAATGAAGAGAATGAGGGGGATAAATGAATGAAAGGAATGTATGAATGAATGGGAATGTATGAATGAAGGGAACGAATGAATGAATGAAGGGAACAAATGCATGAAGGGAATGAATGAATGAAGGGAATGTATGAACGAAGGGAATGTATGAACGAAGGGAATGGATGAATGAATGGATTGAAGAGAATGAGGGAATAAATGAATGAAAGGAATATACGAATGAATGGGAATGAATGAATGAAGGGAATGAATGAATGGAGGGAACGAATGAATGGAGGGAATGAATTAATGAAGGGAATGAAGGGAATGAAGGCAATGAAGAGAATGAGGGGAATAAATGAATGAAAGGAATGTGCGAATGAATGGGAATGTATGAATGGAGGGAATGAATAAATGAAGGGAATGAATTGAATGAAAGGAATGAGGGGAATGAATGAATGATGGGAATGAGTGAATGAAGGGAATGAATGAATGAAGGAAATGTAATAATGAAGGGAATGTATAAACGATTTGTGTGAATGAAGGGAATGAATGAACGAAGGGAATGAATGATTGAAGGGAATGTAAGAATGAAGCGAATGAACGGATGAAGGAGACGAATGAATGAAGGGAATGAATGAATGAAGCGAATTAATGAATGGAGGAAATGAATGAATGAAGGGAATGAATGAATGAAGGGAACGAATGAATGAAGGGGATGAATGAACGAAGGGAATGAAGAGAATGAGGGGAATAAATGAATGAAAGGAATGTGCGAATGAATGGGAATGTATGAATGAAGGGAACGAATGAATGAATGAAGGGAGCGAATGCATGAAAGGAATGAATGAATGAAGGGAATGTATGAATGAAGGGAATGTATAAATGATTTGAGTGAATGAAGGGAATGAACGAACGAAGGGAATGAATGATTGAAGGGAATGTAAGAATGAAGCGAATGAACGAATGAAGGAAACGAATGAATGAAGGGAATGAAGGGAATAAAGGGAATGAAGAGAATGAGGGGAATAAATGAATGAAAGGAATGTGCGAATGAATGGGAATGTATGAATGGAGGGAACGAATGAATGAATGAAGGGAACGAATGCATGAAAGGAGAGAATGAATGAAGGGAGTGTATGAATGAAGGGAATGAAGGGAATGAGGGAATAAATGAATGAAAGGAATATACGAATGAATGGGAATGAATGAATGAAGGGAACGAATGAATGGAGGGAATGAATGAATGAAGGGAATGTATGAATGAAGGGAATGGATGGATGAAGCGAATGAACGGATGAAGGAAACGAATGAATAAAGGGAATGAATGAATGATGGGAATGAAGGGAATGAAGGGAATGAAGAGAATGAGGGGGATAAATGAATGAAAGGAATGTACGAATGAATGGGAATGTATGAATGAAGGGAACGAATGAATGAATGAAGGGAACAAATGCATGAAGGGAATGAATGAATGAAGGGAATGTATGAACGAAGGGAATGGATGAATGAATGGATTGAAGAGAATGAGGGAATAAATGAATGAAAGGAATATACGAATGAATGGGAATGAATGAATGAAGGGAATGAATGAATGGAGGGAACGAATGAATGGAGGGAATGAATTAATGAAGGGAATGAAGGGAATGAAGGCAATGAAGAGAATGAGGGGAATAAATGAATGAAAGGAATGTGCGAATGAATGGGAATGAATGAATGGAGGGAATGAATAAATGAAGGGAATGAATTGAATGAAAGGAATGAGGGGAATGAATGAATGATGGGAATGAGTGAATGAAGGGAATGAATGAATGAAGGAAATGTAATAATGAAGGGAATGTATAAACGATTTGTGTGAATGAAGGGAATGAATGAACGAAGGGAATGAATGATTGAAGGGAATGTAAGAATGAAGCGAATGAACGGATGAAGGAAACGAATGAATGATGGGAATGAATGAATGAAGGTAATGTATGAATGAAGGGAATGTAAGAATGAAGCGAATGAACGGATGAAGGAGACGAATGAATGAAGGGAATGAATGAATGAAGCGAATTAATGAATGGAGGAAATGAATGAATGAAGGGAATGAATGAATGAAGGGAACGAATGAATGAAGGGGATGAATGAACGAAGGGAATGAAGAGAATGAGGGGAATAAATGAATGAAAGGAATGTGCGAATGAATGGGAATGTATGAATGAAGGGAACGAATGAATGAATGAAGGGAACGAATGCATGAAAGGAATGAATGAATGAAGGGAATGGATGGATGAAGCGAATGAAGAGAATGTGGGAATAAATGAATGAAAGGAATATACGAATGAATGGGAATGAATGAATGAAGGGAACGAATGAATGAATGAAGGGAACGAATGCATGAAAGGAATGAATGAATGAAGGGAATGTATGAATGAAGGGAATGGATGGATGAAGCGAATGAACGGATGAAGGAAACGAATGAATAAAGGGAATGAATGAATGATGGGAATGAAGGGAATGAAGGGAATGAAGAGAATGAGGGGGATAAATGAATGAAAGGAATGTACGAATGAATGGGAATGTATGAATGAAGGGAACGAATGAATGAATGAAGGGAACAAATGCATGAAGGGAATGAATGAATGAAGGGAATGTATGAACGAAGGGAATGGATGAATGAATGGATTGAAGAGAATGAGGGAATAAATGAATGAAAGGAATATACGAATGAATGGGAATGAATGAATGAAGGGAATGAATGAATGGAGGGAACGAATGAATGGAGGGAATGAATTAATGAAGGGAATGAAGGGAATGAAGGCAATGAAGAGAATGAGGGGAATAAATGAATGAAAGGAATGTGCGAATGAATGGGAATGAATGAATGGAGGGAATGAATAAATGAAGGGAATGAATTGAATGAAAGGAATGAGGGGAATGAATGAATGATGGGAATGAGTGAATGAAGGGAATGAATGAATGAAGGAAATGTAATAATGAAGGGAATGTATAAACGATTTGTGTGAATGAAGGGAATGAATGAACGAAGGGAATGAATGATTGAAGGGAATGTAAGAATGAAGCGAATGAACGGATGAAGGAAACGAATGAATGATGGGAATGAATGAATGAAGGTAATGTATGAATGAAGGGAATGTAAGAATGAAGCGAATGAACGGATGAAGGAGACGAATGAATGAAGGGAATGAATGAATGAAGCGAATTAATGAATGGAGGAAATGAATGAATGAAGGGAATGAATGAATGAAGGGAACGAATGAATGAAGGGGATGAATGAACGAAGGGAATGAAGAGAATGAGGGGAATAAATGAATGAAAGGAATGTGCGAATGAATGGGAATGTATGAATGAAGGGAACGAATGAATGAATGAAGGGAACGAATGCATGAAAGGAATGAATGAATGAAGGGAATGGATGGATGAAGCGAATGAAGAGAATGTGGGAATAAATGAATGAAAGGAATATACGAATGAATGGGAATGAATGAATGAAGGGAACGAATGAATGAATGAAGGGAACGAATGCATGAAAGGAATGAATGAATGAAGGGAATGTATGAATGAAGGGAATGGATGAATGAAGGGAATGAAGAGAATGAGGGAATAAATGAATGAAAGGAATATACGAATGAATGGGAATGAATAAATGAAGGGAATGAATTGAATGAAAGGAATGAGGGGAATGAATGAATGATGGGTATGAGTAAATGAAGGGAATGAATGAATGAAGGGAACGAATGAACGAAGGGGATGAATGAACGAAGGGAATGAATGATTGAAGGGAAAGTAATAATGAAGGGAATGTATAAATGATTTGAGTGAATGAAGGGAATGAATGAACGAAGGTAATGAATGATTAAAGGGAATGTAAGAATGAAGCGAATGAACGAATGAAGGAAACGAATGAATGAAGGGAATGAAGGGAATAAAGGGAATGAAGAGAATGAGGGGAATAAATGAATGAAAGGAATGTGCGAATGAATGGGAATGTATGAATGAAGGGAACGAATGAATGAATGAAGGGAACGAATGCATGAAAGGAATGAATGAATGAAGGGAGTGTATGAATGAAGGGAATGAAGGGAATGAGGGAATAAATGAATGAAAGGAATATACGAATGAATGGGAATGAATGAATGAAGGGAACGAATGAATGGAGGGAATGAATGAATGAAGGGAATGTATGAATGAAGGGAATGTATGAATGAAGGGAATGGTTGGATGAAGCGAATGAAAAGAATGTGGGAATAAATGAATGAAAGGAATATACGAATGAATGGGAATGAATGAATGAAGGGAACGAATGAATGGAGGGAATGAGTGAATGAAGGGAATGAATGAATAAAGGGAACGAATGAACTAAGGGAATGAATGATTGAAGGGAATGTAAGAATGAAGCGAATGAACGAATGAAGGAAACGAATGAATGAAGGGAATGAAGGGAATAAAGGGAATGAAGAGAATGAGGGGAATAAATGAATGAAAGGAATGTGCGAATGAATGGGAATGTATGAATGAAGGGAACGAATGCATGAAAGGAGAGAATGAATGAAGGGAGTGTATGAATGAAGGGAATGAAGGGAATGAGGGAATAAATGAATGAAAGGAATATACGAATGAATGGGAATGAATGAATGAAGGGAACGAATGAATGGAGGGAATGAATGAATGAAGGGAATGTATGAATGAAGGGAATGTATGAATGAAGGGAATGGATGGATGAAGCGAATGAAAAGAATGTGGGAATAAATGAATGAAAGGAATATACGAATGAATGGAGGGAATGAATGAATGAAGGGAATGTATGAATGAAGGGAATGGATGGATGAAGCGAATGAATGAATGAAGGGAACGAATGCATGAAAGGAATGAGTGAATGAAGGGAATGTATGAATCAAGGGAATGAAGAGAATGAGGGAATAAATGAATGAAAGGAATATACGAATGAATGGGAATGAATGAATGAAGGGAACGAATGAATGGAGGGAATGAATGAATGAAGGGAATGTATGAATGAAGGGAATGGATGGATGAAGCGAATGAACGGATGAAGGAAACGAATGAATAAAGGGAATGAATGAATGATGGGAATGAAGGGAATGAAGGGAATGAAGAGAATGAGGGGGATAAATGAATGAAAGGAATGTACGAATGAATGGGAATGTATGAATGAAGGGAACGAATGAATGAATGAAGGGAACAAATGCATGAAGGGAATGAATGAATGAAGGGAATGTATGAACGAAGGGAATGGATGAATGAATGGATTGAAGAGAATGAGGGAATAAATGAATGAAAGGAATATACGAATGAATGGGAATGAATGAATGAAGGGAATGAATGAATGGAGGGAACGAATGAATGGAGGGAATGAATTAATGAAGGGAATGAAGGGAATGAAGGCAATGAAGAGAATGAGGGGAATAAATGAATGAAAGGAATGTGCGAATGAATGGGAATGAATGAATGGAGGGAATGAATAAATGAAGGGAATGAATTGAATGAAAGGAATGAGGGGAATGAATGAATGATGGGAATGAGTGAATGAAGGGAATGAATGAATGAAGGAAATGTAATAATGAAGGGAATGCATAAACGATTTGTGTGAATGAAGGGAATGAATGAACGAAGGGAATGAATGATTGAAGGGAATGTAAGAATGAAGCGAATGAACGGATGAAGGAAACGAATGAATGATGGGAATGAATGAATGAAGGTAATGTATGAATGAAGGGAATGTAAGAATGAAGCGAATGAACGGATGAAGGAGACGAATGAATGAAGGGAATGAATGAATGAAGCGAATTAATGAATGGAGGAAATGAATGAATGAAGGGAATGAATGAATGAAGGGAACGAATGAATGAAGGGGATGAATGAACGAAGGGAATGAAGAGAATGAGGGGAATAAATGAATGAAAGGAATGTGCGAATGAATGGGAATGTATGAATGAAGGGAACGAATGAATGAATGAAGGGAACGAATGCATGAAAGGAATGAATGAATGAAGGGAATGGATGGATGAAGCGAATGAAGAGAATGTGGGAATAAATGAATGAAAGGAATATACGAATGAATGGGAATGAATGAATGAAGGGAACGAATGAATGAATGAAGGGAACGAATGCATGAAAGGAATGAATGAATGAAGGGAATGTATGAATGAAGGGAATGGATGAATGAAGGGAATGAAGAGAATGAGGGAATAAATGAATGAAAGGAATATACGAATGAATGGGAATGAATAAATGAAGGGAATGAATTGAATGAAAGGAATGAGGGGAATGAATGAATGATGGGTATGAGTAAATGAAGGGAATGAATGAATGAAGGGAACGAATGAACGAAGGGGATGAATGAACGAAGGGAATGAATGAACGAAGGGAATGAATGATTAAAGGGAATGTAAGAATGAAGCGAATGAACGAATGAAGGAAACGAATGAATGAAGGGAATGAAGGGAATAAAGGGAATGAAGAGAATGAGGGGAATAAATGAATGAAAGGAATGTGCGAATGAATGGGAATGTATGAATGAAGGGAACGAATGAATGAATGAAGGGAACGAATGCATGAAAGGAATGAATGAATGAAGGGAGTGTATGAATGAAGGGAATGAAGGGAATGAGGGAATAAATGAATGAAAGGAATATACGAATGAATGGGAATGAATGAATGAAGGGAACGAATGAATGGAGGGAATGAATGAATGAAGGGAATGTATGAATGAAGGGAATGTATGAATGAAGGGAATGGTTGGATGAAGCGAATGAAAAGAATGTGGGAATAAATGAATGAAAGGAATATACGAATGAATGGGAATGAATGAATGAAGGGAACGAATGAATGGAGGGAATGAGTGAATGAAGGGAATGAATGAATAAAGGGAACGAATGAACTAAGGGAATGAATGATTGAAGGGAATGTAAGAATGAAGCGAATGAACGGATGAGGGGAAACGAATGAATGAAGGGAATGAAGGGAATGAAGGGAATGAAGAGAATGAGGGAATAAATGAATGAAAGGAATATACGAATGAATGGGAATGAATGAATGAAGGGAACGAATGAATGGAGGGAATGAATGAATGAAGGGAATGTATGAATGAAGGGAATGGATGGATGAAGCGAATGAACGGATGAAGGAAACGAATGAATAAAGGGAATGAATGAATGATGGGAATGAAGGGAATGAAGGGAATGAAGAGAATGAGGGGGATAAATGTATGAAAGGAATGTACGAATGAATGGGAATGTATGAATGAAGGGAACGAATGAATGAATGAAGGGAACAAATGCATGAAGGGAATGAATGAATGAAGGGAATGTATGAACGAAGGGAATGGATGAATGAATGGATTGAAGAGAATGAGGGAATAAATGAATGAAAGGAATGTGCGAATGAATGGGAATGTATGAATGGAGGGAATGAATAAATGAAGGGAATGAATTGAATGAAAGGAATGAGGGGAATGAATGAATGATGGGAATGAGTGAATGAAGGGAATGAATGAATGAAGGAAATGTAATAATGAAGGGAATGTATAAACGATTTGTGTGAATGAAGGGAATGAATGAACGAAGGGAATGAATGATTGAAGGGAATGTAAGAATGAAGCGAATGAACGGATGAAGGAAACGAATGAATGATGGGAATGAATGAATGAAGGTAATGTATGAATGAAGGGAATGTAAGAATGAAGCGAATGAACGGATGAAGGAGACGAATGAATGAAGGGAATAAATGAATGAAGCGAATTAATGAATGGAGGAAATGAATGAATGAAGGGAATGAATGAATGAAGGGAACGAATGAATGAAGGGGATGAATGAACGAAGGGAATGAAGAGAATGAGGGGAATAAATGAATGAAAGGAATGTGCGAATGAATGGGAATGTATGAATGAAGGGAACGAATGAATGAATGAAGGGAACGAATGCATGAAAGGAATGAATGAATGAAGGGAATGGATGGATGAAGCGAATGAAGAGAATGTGGGAATAAATGAATGAAAGGAATATACGAATGAATGGGAATGAATGAATGAAGGGAACGAATGAATGGAGGGAATGAGTGAATGAAGGGAATGAATGAATAAAGGGAACGAATGAACGAAGGGAATGAATGATTGAAGGGAATGTAAGAATGAAGCGAATGAACGGATGAGGGGAAACGAATGAATGAAGGGAATGAAGGGAATGAAGGGAATGAAGAGAATGAGGGAATAAATGAATGAAAGGAATATACGAATGAATGGGAATGAATGAATGAAGGGAACGAATGAATGGAGGGAATGAATGAATGAAGGGAATATATGAATGAAGGGAATGGATGGATGAAGCGAATGGACGGATGAAGGAAACGAATGAATGAAGGGAATGAATGAATGAAGGGAATGAAGGGAATGAAGAGAATGAGGGGAATAAATGAATGAAAGGAATGTGCGAATGAATGGGAATGTATGAATGAAGGGAACGAATGAATGAATGAAGGGAACGAATGCATGAAAGGAATGAAGAGAATGAGGGACTAAATGAATGAAAGGAATATACGAATGAATGGGAATGAATGAATGAAGGGAACGAATGAATGGAGGGAATGAATGAATGAAGGGAATGTATGAATGAAGGGAATGGATGGATGAAGCGAATGAACGGATGAAGGAAACGAATGAATAAAGGGAATGAATGAATGATGGGAATGAAGGGAATGAAGGGAATGAAGAGAATGAGGGGGATAAATGAATGAAAGGAATGTACGAATGAATGGGAATGTATGAATGAAGGGAACGAATGAATGAATGAAGGGAACAAATGCATGAAGGAAATGAATGAATGAAGGGAATGTATGAACGAAGGGAATGGATGAATGAATGGATTGAAGAGAATGAGGGAATAAATGAATGAAAGGAATATACGAATGAATGGGAATGAATGAATGAAGGGAATGAATGAATGGAGGGAACGAATGAATGGAGGGAATGAATTAATGAAGGGAATAAAGGGAATGAAGGCAATGAAGAGAATGAGGGGAATAAATGAATGAAAGGAATGTGCGAATGAATGGGAATGTATGAATGGAGGGAATGAATAAATGAAGGGAATGGATTGAATGAAAGGAATGAGGGGAATGAATGAATGATGGGAATGAGTGAATGAAGGGAATGAATGAATGAAGGGAATGTAATAATGAAGGGAATGAATGAACGAAGGATGAATGATTGAAGGGAATGTAAGAATGAAGCGAATGAACGGATGAAGGAAACGAATGAATGATGGGAATGAATGAATGAAGGTAATGTATGAATGAAGGGAATGTAAGAATGAAGCGAATGAACGGATGAAGGAAACGAATGAATGAAGGGAATGAATGAATGAAGGGAATGAAGGGAATGAAGGGAATGAAGAGAATGAGGGGAATAAATGAATTAAAGGAATGTGCGAATGAATGGGAATGTATGAATGAAGGGAACGAATGAATGAATGAAGGGAACGAATGCATGAAAGGAATGAATGAATGAAGGGAATGTATGAATGAAGGGAATGTAAGAATGAAGCGTATGAACGGATGAAGGAAACGAATGAATGAAGGGAATGAATGAATGAAGGGAATGAAGGGAATGATGGGAATGAAGAGAATGAGGGGAATAAATGAATGAAAGGAATGTGCGAATGAATGGGAATGTGTGAATGAAGGGAACGAATGAATGAATGAAGGGAACAAATGCATGAAGGGAATGAATGAATAAAGGGAATGTATGAACGAAGGGAATGGATGAATGAATGGAATGAAGAGAATGAGGGAAGAAATGAATGAAAGGAATATACGAATGAATGGGAATGAATGAATGAAGGGAATGAATGGATGGAGGGAACGAATGAATGGAGGGAATGAATTCATGAAGGGAACGAATGAATGAAGGGAATGAATGAATGAAGGGAACGAAGAGAATGAGGGGAATGAATGAATGAAAGGTATATACGAATGAATGGGAATGAATGAATGAAGGGAACGAATGAATGGAGGGAATGAATGAAGGCGACGAATGAATGAAGAGAATGAATGAATGAGGGGAATGAGTGAATGGAGGGAATGAATGAATGAAGGGAATGAATTAATGGAGGGAATGAATGAAGGGAACGAATGAATGAATAAAGGAAACGAACCCAAGAAGGGAATGAATGAATGAAGGGAATGAACTGAATGAAGGGAATGTGAGGAATGAATAGAATGACAGGAATGTACGAATGAATGGGAATGTATGTATGAAGGGAACGAATGAATTTAGGCAATGAATGAATGATGGGAACGCATACATCAAGGGAATGAATGAATGAAGGGAACGAATGAATGGAGGGAATGAATGAAGGGAACGAATGAATGGAGGGAATGAATGAAGGGAACGAATGAATGAAGAGAATGAATGAATGAGGGGAATGAATGAATGAAGGGAATGAAGAGAATGAGGGGAATGAATGAATGAAAGGAACATGCGAATGAATGGGAATGTATGAATAAAGGGAACGAATGAATGGAGGGAATGGATGAATGAATGAAGGAAATGTATGAATGAAGTGAGTGAATGAATGAAGGTTATATATGAATGAAGGGAATGAATAAATGAAGGGAATGAATTGAATGAAAGGAATGAGGGGAATGAATGAATGATGGGAATGAGTGAATGAAGGGAATGAATGAATGAAGGGAACGAATGAAGGAAGGGGATGAATGAACGAAGGGAATTAATGATTGAAGGGAATGTAATAATGAAGGGAATGTATAGATGATTTGAGTGGATGGAGGGAATGAATGAACGAAGGGAATGAATGATTGAAGGGAATGTAAGAATGAAGCGAATGAACGGATGAAGGAAACGAATCAATGAAGGGAATGAGTGAATGAAGGGAATGAAGGGAATGAAGAGAATGAAGAGAATGAGGGGAATAAATGAATGAAAGGTATGTGCTAATGAAGGGAATGAAGGAAAAGACGGGAATGAATGAATGAAGGAAATGAATGAATGAGGGGGATGAATGAATGAAGGGAATGAATGAATAAAGGGAATGAGGGGAGTGAATGAATGAAGGGAATGAGTGCATGAAAGGAATGAAAGGAATGAAAGGAATGAAGGAAATGAAGGGAACGAAAGGAATGAATGAGTGAGGGGACTGAATGTACGAAGGGAATGAATGAATGAAGGGAATGGCGAGAATGAGGGCAGAGAATGAATGACAGGAATGTACGAATGAATGGGAATGTATGAATGAAGGGAACGAATGAATGGAGGGAATGAATGAATGAATGGAGGGAATGAATGAAGGGAACGAATGAATGAAGAGAATGAATGAATGAGGGGAATGAATGAATGAAAGGAACATAAGAATGAATGGGAATGTACGAATGAAGGGAACGAATGAATGGAGGGAATGGATGAATGAATGAAGGGAATGTATGAATGAAGTGAGTGAATGAATGAAGGTTATATATGAATGAAGGGAATGAATAAATGAAGGGAATGAATTGAATGAAAGGAATGAGGGGAATGAATGAATGAAGGGAATGAATGAATGAAGGGAATGAAGAGAATGAGGGGAATGAATGAATGAAAGCAATATACGAATGAATGGGAATGAATGAATGAAGGGAACGAATGAATGGAGGGAATGAATGAAGGCGACGAATGAATGAAGAGAATGAATGAATGAGGGGAATGAGTGAATGGAGGGAATGAATGAATGAAGGGAATGAATTAATGGAGGGAATGAATGAAGGGAACGAATGAATGAATAAAGGAAACGAACCCAAGAAGGGAATGAATGAATGAAGGGAATGAACTGAATGAAGGGAATGTGAGGAATGAATAGAATGACAGGAATGTACGAATGAATGGGAATGTATGTATGAAGGGAACGAATGAATGGAGGCAATGAATGAAGGGAACGGATGAATGGAGGGAATGAATGAAGGGAACGAATGAATGAAGAGAATGAATGAATGAGGGGAATGAATGAATGAAGGGAATGAAGAGAATGAGGGGAATGAATGAATGAAAGGTACATGCGAATGAATGGGAATGTATGAATAAAGGGAACGAATGAATGGAGGGAATGGATGAATGAATGAAGGAAATGTATGAATGAAGGGAATGAATGAATGAAGGTAATGTATGAATGAAGGGAATGAATAAATGAAGGGAATGAATTAAATGAAAGGAATGAGGGGAATGAATGAATGATGGGAATGAGTGAAAGAAGGGAATGAATGAATGAAGGGAACGAATGAACGAAGGGGATGATTGAACGAAGGGAATGAATGATTGAAGGGAATGTAAGAATGAAGCGAATGAACGGATGAAGGAAACGAATGAATGATGGGAATGAATGAATGAAGGTAATGTATGAATGAAGGGAATGTAAGAATGAAGCGAATGAACGGATGAAGGAGACGAATGAATGAAGGGAATGAATGAATGAAGCGAATTAATGAATGGAGGAAATGAATGAATGAAGGGAATGAATGAATGAAGTGAACGAATGAATGAAGGGGATGAATGAACGAAGGGAATGAAGAGAATGAGGGGAATAAATGAATGAAAGGAATGTGCGAATGAATGGGAATGTATGAATGAAGGGAACGAATGAATGAATGAAGGGAACGAATGCATGAAAGGAATGAATGAATGAAGGGAATGGATGGATGAAGCGAATGAAGAGAATGTGGGAATAAATGAATGAAAGGAATATACGAATGAATGGGAATGAATGAATGAAGGGAACGAATGAATGAATGAAGGGAACGAATGCATGAAAGGAATGAATGAATGAAGGGAATGTATGAATGAAGGGAATGGATGAATGAAGGGAATGAAGAGAATGAGGGAATAAATGAATGAAAGGAATATACGAATGAATGGGAATGAATAAATGAAGGGAATGAATTGAATGAAAGGAATGAGGGGAATGAATGAATGATGGGTATGAGTAAATGAAGGGAATGAATGAATGAAGGGAACGAATGAACGAAGGGGATGAATGAACGAAGGGAATGAAAGATTGAAGGGAAAGTAATAATGAAGGGAATGTATAAATGATTTGAGTGAATGAAGGGAATGAATGAACGAAGGGAATGAATGATTAAAGGGAATGTAAGAATGAAGCGAATGAACGAATGAAGGAAACGAATGAATGAAGGGAATGAAGGGATAAAGGGAATGAAGAGAATGAGGGGAATAAATGAATGAAAGGAATGTGCGAATGAATGGGAATGTATGAATGAAGGGAACGAATGAATGAATGAAGGGAACGAATGCATGAAAGGAATGAATGAATGAAGGGAGTGTATGAATGAAGGGAATGAAGGGAATGAGGGAATAAATGAATGAAAGGAATATACGAATGAATGGGAATGAATGAATGAAGGGAACGAATGAATGGAGGGAATGAATGAATGAAGGGAATGTATGAATGAAGGGAATGTATGAATGAAGGGAATGGTTGGATGAAGCGAATGAAAAGAATGTGGGAATAAATGAATGAAAGGAATATACGAATGAATGGGAATGAATGAATGAAGGGAACGAATGAATGGAGGGAATGAGTGAATGAAGGGAATGAATGAATAAAGGGAACGAATGAACTAAGGGAATGAATGATTGAAGGGAATGTAAGAATGAAGCGAATGAACGGATGAGGGGAAACGAATGAATGAAGGGAATGAAGGGAATGAAGGGAATGAAGAGAATGAGGGAATAAATGAATGAAAGGAATATACGAATGAATGGGAATGAATGAATGAAGGGAACGAATGAATGGAGGGAATGAATGAATGAAGGGAATGTATGAATGAAGGGAATGGATGGATGAAGCGAATGAACGGATGAAGGAAACGAATGAATGAAGGGAATGAATGAATGAAGGGAATGAAGGGAATGAAGAGAATAAGGGGAATAAAGGAATGAAAGGAATGTGCGAAAGAATGGGAATGTATGAATGAAGGGAACGAATGAATGAATGAAGGGAACGAATGCATGAAAGGAATGAATGAATGAAGGGAATGTATGAATGAAGGGAATGAAGAGAATGAGGGAATAAATGAATGAAAGGAATATACGAATGAATGGGAATGAATGAATGAAGGGAACGAATGAATGGAGGGAATGAATGAATGAAGGGAATGTATGAATGAAGGGAATGGATGGATGAAGCGAATGAACGGATGAAGGAAACGAATGAATAAAGGGAATGAATGAATGATGGGAATGAAGGGAATGAAGGGAATGAAGAGAATGAGGGGGATAAATGTATGAAAGGAATGTACGAATGAATGGGAATGTATGAATGAAGGGAACGAATGAATGAATGAAGGGAACAAATGCATGAAGGGAATGAATGAATGAAGGGAATGTATGAACGAAGGGAATGGATGAATGAATGGATTGAAGAGAATGAGGGAATAAATGAATGAAAGGAATGTGCGAATGAATGGGAATGTATGAATGGAGGGAATGAATAAATGAAGGGAATGAATTGAATGAAAGGAATGAGGGGAATGAATGAATGATGGGAATGAGTGAATGAAGGGAATGAATGAATGAAGGAAATGTAATAATGAAGGGAATGTATAAACGATTTGTGTGAATGAAGGGAATGAATGAACGAAGGGAATGAATGATTGAAGGGAATGTAAGAATGAAGCGAATGAACGGATGAAGGAAACGAATGAATGATGGGAATGAATGAATGAAGGTAATGTATGAATGAAGGGAATGTAAGAATGAAGCGAATGAACGGATGAAGGAGACGAATGAATGAAGGGAATAAATGAATGAAGCGAATTAATGAATGGAGGAAATGAATGAATGAAGGGAATGAATGAATGAAGGGAACGAATGAATGAAGGGGATGAATGAACGAAGGGAATGAAGAGAATGAGGGGAATAAATGAATGAAAGGAATGTGCGAATGAATGGGAATGTATGAATGAAGGGAACGAATGCATGAATGAAGGGAACGAATGCATGAAAGGAATGAATGAATGAAGGGAATGGATGGATGAAGCGAATGAAGAGAATGTGGGAATAAATGAATGAAAGGAATATACGAATGAATGGGAATGAATGAATGAAGGGAACGAATGAATGGAGGGAATGAGTGAATGAAGGGAATGAATGAATAAAGGGAACGAATGAACGAAGGGAATGAATGATTGAAGGGAATGTAAGAATGAAGCGAATGAACGGATGAGGGGAAACGAATGAATGAAGGGAATGAAGGGAATGAAGGGAATGAAGAGAATGAGGGAATAAATGAATGAAAGGAATATACGAATGAATGGGAATGAATGAATGAAGGGAACGAATGAATGGAGGGAATGAATGAATGAAGGGAATATATGAATGAAGGGAATGGATGGATGAAGCGAATGGACGGATGAAGGAAACGAATGAATGAAGGGAATGAATGAATGAAGGGAATGAAGGGAATGAAGAGAATGAGGGGAATAAATGAATGAAAGGAATGTGCGAATGAATGGGAATGTATGAATGAAGGGAACGAATGAATGAATGAAGGGAACGAATGCATGAAAGGAATGAAGAGAATGAGGGACTAAATGAATGAAAGGAATATACGAATGAATGGGAATGAATGAATGAAGGGAACGAATGAATGGAGGGAATGAATGAATGAAGGGAATGTATGAATGAAGGGAATGGATGGATGAAGCGAATGAACGGATGAAGGAAACGAATGAATAAAGGGAATGAATGAATGATGGGAATGAAGGGAATGAAGGGAATGAAGAGAATGAGGGGGATAAATGAATGAAAGGAATGTACGAATGAATGGGAATGTATGAATGAAGGGAACGAATGAATGAATGAAGGGAACAAATGCATGAAGGAAATGAA
This sequence comes from Megachile leachella, assembly GCA_963576845.1. Taxonomy (NCBI): domain Eukaryota; kingdom Metazoa; phylum Arthropoda; class Insecta; order Hymenoptera; family Megachilidae; genus Megachile; species Megachile leachella. The sequence continues at coordinate 25,971,362 of OY756250.1, read as the reverse complement.
TGAATGAAGGGAATGTATGAACGAAGGGAATGGATGAATGAATGGATTGAAGAGAATGAGGGAATAAATGAATGAAAGGAATATACGAATGAATGGGAATGAATGAATGAAGGGAATGAATGAATGGAGGGAACGAATGAATGGAGGGAATGAATTAATGAAGGGAATAAAGGGAATGAAGGCAATGAAGAGAATGAGGGGAATAAATGAATGAAAGGAATGTGCGAATGAATGGGAATGTATGAATGGAGGGAATGAATAAATGAAGGGAATGGATTGAATGAAAGGAATGAGGGGAATGAATGAATGATGGGAATGAGTGAATGAAGGGAATGAATGAATGAAGGGAATGTAATAATGAAGGGAATGAATGAACGAAGGATGAATGATTGAAGGGAATGTAAGAATGAAGCGAATGAACGGATGAAGGAAACGAATGAATGATGGGAATGAATGAATGAAGGTAATGTATGAATGAAGGGAATGTAAGAATGAAGCGAATGAACGGATGAAGGAAACGAATGAATGAAGGGAATGAATGAATGAAGGGAATGAAGGGAATGAAGGGAATGAAGAGAATGAGGGGAATAAATGAATTAAAGGAATGTGCGAATGAATGGGAATGTATGAATGAAGGGAACGAATGAATGAATGAAGGGAACGAATGCATGAAAGGAATGAATGAATGAAGGGAATGTATGAATGAAGGGAATGTAAGAATGAAGCGTATGAACGGATGAAGGAAACGAATGAATGAAGGGAATGAATGAATGAAGGGAATGAAGGGAATGATGGGAATGAAGAGAATGAGGGGAATAAATGAATGAAAGGAATGTGCGAATGAATGGGAATGTGTGAATGAAGGGAACGAATGAATGAATGAAGGGAACAAATGCATGAAGGGAATGAATGAATAAAGGGAATGTATGAACGAAGGGAATGGATGAATGAATGGAATGAAGAGAATGAGGGAAGAAATGAATGAAAGGAATATACGAATGAATGGGAATGAATGAATGAAGGGAATGAATGGATGGAGGGAACGAATGAATGGAGGGAATGAATTCATGAAGGGAACGAATGAATGAAGGGAATGAATGAATGAAGGGAACGAAGAGAATGAGGGGAATGAATGAATGAAAGGTATATACGAATGAATGGGAATGAATGAATGAAGGGAACGAATGAATGGAGGGAATGAATGAAGGCGACGAATGAATGAAGAGAATGAATGAATGAGGGGAATGAGTGAATGGAGGGAATGAATGAATGAAGGGAATGAATTAATGGAGGGAATGAATGAAGGGAACGAATGAATGAATAAAGGAAACGAACCCAAGAAGGGAATGAATGAATGAAGGGAATGAACTGAATGAAGGGAATGTGAGGAATGAATAGAATGACAGGAATGTACGAATGAATGGGAATGTATGTATGAAGGGAACGAATGAATTTAGGCAATGAATGAATGATGGGAACGCATACATCAAGGGAATGAATGAATGAAGGGAACGAATGAATGGAGGGAATGAATGAAGGGAACGAATGAATGGAGGGAATGAATGAAGGGGACGAATGAATGAAGAGAATGAATGAATGAGGGGAATGAATGAATGAAGGGAATGAAGAGAATGAGGGGAATGAATGAATGAAAGGAACATGCGAATGAATGGGAATGTATGAATAAAGGGAACGAATGAATGGAGGGAATGGATGAATGAATGAAGGAAATGTATGAATGAAGTGAGTGAATGAATGAAGGTTATATATGAATGAAGGGAATGAATAAATGAAGGGAATGAATTGAATGAAAGGAATGAGGGGAATGAATGAATGATGGGAATGAGTGAATGAAGGGAATGAATGAATGAAGGGAACGAATGAAGGAAGGGGATGAATGAACGAAGGGAATTAATGATTGAAGGGAATGTAATAATGAAGGGAATGTATAGATGATTTGAGTGGATGGAGGGAATGAATGAACGAAGGGAATGAATGATTGAAGGGAATGTAAGAATGAAGCGAATGAACGGATGAAGGAAACGAATCAATGAAGGGAATGAGTGGATGAAGGGAATGAAGGGAATGAAGAGAATGAAGAGAATGAGGGGAATAAATGAATGAAAGGTATGTGCTAATGAAGGGAATGAAGGAAAAGACGGGAATGAATGAATGAAGGAAATGAATGAATGAGGGGGATGAATGAATGAAGGGAATGAATGAATAAAGGGAATGAGGGGAGTGAATGAATGAAGGGAATGAGTGCATGAAAGGAATGAAAGGAATGAAAGGAATGAAGGAAATGAAGGGAACGAAAGGAATGAATGAGTGAGGGGACTGAATGTACGAAGGGAATGGCGAGAATGAGGGCAGAGAATGAATGACAGGAATGTACGAATGAATGGGAATGTATGAATGAAGGGAACGAATGAATGGAGGGAATGAATGAATGATGGGAACGCATACATGAAGGGATGAATGAATGGAGGGAATGAATGAAGGGAACGAATGAATGAAGAGAATGAATGAATGAGGGGAATGAATGAATGAAAGGAACATAAGAATGAATGGGAATGTACGAATGAAGGGAACGAATGAATGGAGGGAATGGATGAATGAATGAAGGGAATGTATGAATGAAGTGAGTGAATGAATGAAGGTTATATATGAATGAAGGGAATGAATAAATGAAGGGAATGAATTGAATGAAAGGAATGAGGGGAATGAATGAATGATGGGAATGAGTGAATGAAGGGAATGAATGAATGAAGGGAACGAACGAACGAAGGGGATGAATGAACGAAGGGAATGAATGATTGAAGGGAATGTAATAATGAAGGGAATGTATAGATGATTTGAGTGGATGAAGGGAATGAATGAACGAAGGGAATGAATGATTGAAGGGAATGTAAGAATGAAGCGAATGAATGGATGAAGGAAACGAATGAATGAAGCGAATGAATTCATGAAGGGAACGAATGAATGAAGGGAATGAATGAATGAAGGGAATGAAGAGAATGAGGGGAATGAATGAATGAAAGCAATATACGAATGAATGGGAATGAATGAATGAAGGGAACGAATGAATGGAGGGAATGAATGAAGGCGACGAATGAATGAAGAGAATGAATGAATGAGGGGAATGAGTGAATGGAGGGAATGAATGAATGAAGGGAATGAATTAATGGAGGGAATGAATGAAGGGAACGAATGAATGAATAAAGGAAACGAACCCAAGAAGGGAATGAATGAATGAAGGGAATGAACTGAATGAAGGGAATGTGAGGAATGAATAGAATGACAGGAATGTACGAATGAATGGGAATGTATGTATGAAGGGAACGAATGAATGGAGGCAATGAATGAAGGGAACGGATGAATGGAGGGAATGAATGAAGGGAACGAATGAATGAAGAGAATGAATGAATGAGGGGAATGAATGAATGAAGGCAATGAAGAGAATGAGGGGAATGAATGAATGAAAGGAACATGCGAATGAATGGGAATGTATGAATAAAGGGAACGAATGAATGGAGGGAATGGATGAATGAATGAAGGAAATGTATGAATGAAGGGAATGAATGAATGAAGGTAATGTATGAATGAAGGGAATGAATAAATGAAGGGAATGAATTAAATGAAAGGAATGAGGGGAATGAATGAATGATGGGAATGAGTGAAAGAAGGGAATGAATGAATGAAGGGAACGAATGAACGAAGGGGATGAATGAACGAAGGGAATGAATGATTGAAGGGAATGTAAGAATGAAGCGAATGAACGGATGAAGGAAACAAATGAATGAAGGGAATGAATGAATGAAGGGAATGAAGGGAAGAAAGGGAATGAAGGGAATGAAGGGAATGAAGGGAATGAAGAGAATGAGGGGAATAAATGAATGAAGGGAATGTGCGAATGAATGGGAATGTATGCATGAAGGGAACGAATGAATGGAGGGAATGGATGAATGAATGAAGGGAATGTATGAATGAAGTGAGTGAATGAATGAAGGTTATATATGAATGAAGGGAATGAATAAATGAAGGGAATGAATTGAATGAAAGGAATGAGGGGAATGAATGAATGATGGGAATGAGTGAATGAAGGGAATGAATGAATGAAGGGAACGAATGAAGGAAGGAGATGAATGAACGAAGGGAATTAATGATTGAAGGGAATGTAATAATGAAGGGAATGTATAGATGATTTGAGTGGATGGAGGGAATGAATGAACGAAGGGAATGAATGATTGAAGGGAATGTAAGAATGAAGCGAATGAACGGATGAAGGAAACGAATGAATGAAGGGAATGAGTGAATGAAGGGAATGAAGGGAATGAAGAGAATGAAGAGAACGAGGGGAATAAATGAATGAAAGGTATGTGCGAATGAAGGGTATGAAGGAAAAGACGGGAATGAATGAATGAATGAGGGGGATGAATGAATGAAGGGAATGAATGAATAAAGGGAATGAGGGGAGTGAATGAATGAAGGGAATGAGTGCATGAAAGGAATGAAAGGAATGAAAGGAATGAAGGGAATGAAGGGAACGAAAGGAATGAATGAGTGAGGGGACTGAATGTACGAAGGGAATGAATGAATGAAGGGAATGGCGAGAATGAGGGGAGAGAATGAATGACAGGAATGTACGAATGAATGGGAATGTATGAATGAAGGGAACGAATGAATGGAGGGAATGAATGAATGATGGGAACGCATACATGAAGGGATGAATGAATGGAGGGAATGAATGAAGGGAATGAATAAATGAAGGGAATGAATTGAATGAAAGGAATGAGGGGAATGAATGAATGATGGGAATGAGTGTATGAAGGGAATGAATGAATGAAGGGAACGATTGAACGAAGGGGATGAATGAACGAAGGGAATGAATGAATGAAGGGAATGAATAAATGAAGGGAATGAATTGAATGAAAGGAATGAGGGGAATGAATGAATGATGGGAATGAGTGAATGAAGGGAATGAATGAATGAAGGGAACGAATGAACGAAGGGGATGAATGAACGAAGGGAATGAATGATTGAAGGGAATGTAATAATGAAGGGAATGTATAAATGATTTGAGTGGATGAAGGGAATGAATGAATGAAGGGAATGAAGGGAATGAAGGGAACGAAGAGAATGAGGGGAATAAATGAATGAAAGAAATGTGCGAATGAATGGGAATGTATGAATGAAGGGAACGAATGAATGAAGGGAATGAATGAATGAAGGGAATGAAGGGAATGAAGGGAATGAAGGGTATGAAGGGAATGAAGAGAATGAGGGGAATAAATGAATGAATGGAATGTACGAATGAATGGGAATGTATGAATGAAGGGAATGTATGTATGAAGGGAATGGATGAATGAAGGGAATGAAGAGAATGAGGGAATAAATGAATGAAAGGAATATACGAATGAATGGGAATGAATGAATGAGGTGAATGAATGAATGAAGGGAATGAATGAATGAAGGGAATGAATGAATGATGGGAATGAGCGAATGAAGGGAACGAATGAATGGAGGGAATGAATGAAGGGAACGAATGAATGAAGAGAATGAATGAATGAGGGGAATGAATGAATGAAGGGAATGAAGAGAATGAGGGGAATGAATGAATGAAAGGAATATACGAATGAATGGGAATGAATAAATGAAGGGAATGAATTGAATGAAAGGCATGAGGGGAATGAATGAATGATGGGAATGAGTGAATGAAGGGAATGAATGAATGAAGGGAACGAATGAACGAAGGGGATGAATGAACGAAGGGAATGAATGATTGAAGGGAAAGTAATAATGAAGGGATTGTATAAATGATTTGAGTGAATGAAGGGAATGAATGAACGAAGGGAATGAATGATTGAAGGGAATGTAAGAATGAAGCGAATGAACGGATGAAGGAAACGAATGAATGAAGGGAATGAAGGGAATAAAGGGAATGAAGAGAATGAGGGGAATAAATGAATGAAAGGAATGTGCGAATGAATGGGAATGTATGAATGAAGGGAACGAATGAATGAATGAAGGGAACGAATGCATGAAAGGAATGAATGAATGAAGGGAATGTATGAATGAAGGGAATGAAGGGAATGAGGGAATAAATGAATGAAAGGAATATACGAATGAATGGGAATGAATGAATGAAGGGAACGAATGAATGGAGGGAATGAATGAATGAAGGGAATGTATGAATGAAGGGAATGGATGGATGAAGCGAATGAACGGATGAAGGAGACGAATGAATGAAGGGAATGAATGAATGAAGGGAATGAAGGGAATGAAGAGAATGAGGGGAATAAATGAATTAAAGGAATGTGCGAATGAATGGGAATGTATGAATGAAGGGAACGAATGAATGAATGAAGGGAACGAATGCATGAAAGGAATGAATGAATGAAGGGAATGTATGAATGAAGGGAATGAAGAGAATGAGGGAATAAATGAATGAAAGGAATATACGAATGAATGGGAATGAATGAATGAAGGGAACGAATGAATGGAGGGAATGAATGAATGAAGGGAATGTATGAATGAAGGGAATGGATGGATGAAGCGAATGAACGGATGAAGGAAACGAATGAATAAAGGGAATGAATGAATGATGGGAATGAAGGGAATGAAGGGAATGAAGAGAATGAGGGGGATAAATGAATGAAAGGAATGTACGAATGAATGGGAATGTATGAATGAAGGGAACGAATGAATGAATGAAGGGAACAAATGCATGAAGGGAATGAATGAATGAAGGGAATGTATGAACGAAGGGAATGGATGAATGAATGGATTGAAGAGAATGAGGGAATAAATGAATGAAAGGAATATACGAATGAATGGGAATGAATGAATGAAGGGAATGAATGAATGGAGGGAACGAATGAATGGAGGGAATGAATTAATGAAGGGAATGAAGGGAATGAAGGCAATGAAGAGAATGAGGGGAATAAATGAATGAAAGGAATGTGCGAATGAATGGGAATGTATGAATGGAGGGAATGAATAAATGAAGGGAATGAATTGAATGAAAGGAATGAGGGGAATGAATGAATGATGGGAATGAGTGAATGAAGGGAATGAATGAATGAAGGAAATGTAATAATGAAGGGAATGTATAAACGATTTGTGTGAATGAAGGGAATGAATGAACGAAGGTAATGAATGATTGAAGGGAATGTAAGAATGAAGCGAATGAACGGATGAAGGAGACGAATGAATGAAGGGAATGAATGAATGAAGCGAATTAATGAATGGAGGAAATGAATGAATGAAGGGAATGAATGAATGAAGGGAACGAATGAATGAAGGGGATGAATGAACGAAGGGAATGAAGAGAATGAGGGGAATAAATGAATGAAAGGAATGTGCGAATGAATGGGAATGTATGAATGAAGGGAACGAATGAATGAATGAAGGGAACGAATGCATGAAAGGAATGAATGAATGAAGGGAATGTATGAATGAAGGGAATGAAGAGAATGAGGGAATAAATGAATGAAAGGAATATACGAATGAATGGGAATGAATGAATGAAGGGAACGAATGAATGGAGGGAATGAATGAATGAAGGGAATGTAAGAATGAAGGGAATGGATGGATGAAGCGAATGAAGAGAATGTGGGAATAAATGAATGAAAGGAATATACGAATGAATGGGAATGAATGAATGAAGGGAACGAATGAATGGAGGGAATGAGTGAATGAAGGGAATGAATGAATAAAGGGAACGAATGAACGAAGGGAATGAATGATTGAAGGGAATGTAAGAATGAAGCGAATGAACGGATGAGGGGAAACGAATGAATGAAGGGAATGAAGGGAATGAAGGGAATGAAAAGAATGAGGGAATAAATGAATGAAAGGAATATACGAATGAATGGGAATGAATGAATGAAGGGAACGAATGAATGGAAGGAATGAATGAATGAAGGGAATGTATGAATGAAGGGAATGTATGAATGAAGGGAATGGATGGATGAAGCGAATGAAAAGAATGTGGGAATAAATGAATGAAAGGAATATACGAATGAATGGAGGGAATGAATGAATGAAGGGAATGTATGATTGAAGGGAATGGATGGATGAAGCGAATGAACGGATGAAGGAAACGAATGAATGAAGGGAATGAATGAATGAAGGGAATGAAGGGAATGAAGAGAATGAGGGGAATAAAGGAATGAAAGGAATGTGCGAAAGAATGGGAATGTATGAATGAAGGGAACGAATGCATGAAAGGAATGAGTGAATGAAGGGAATGTATGAATGAAGGGAATGAAGAGAATGAGGGAATAAATGAATGAAAGGAATATACGAATGAATGGGAATGAATGAATGAAGGGAACGAATGAATGGAGGGAATGAATGAATGAAGGGAATGTATGAATGAAGGGAATGGATGGATGAAGCGAATGAACGGATGAAGGAAACGAATGAATAAAGGGAATGAATGAATGATGGGAATGAAGGGAATGAAGGGAATGAAGAGAATGAGGGGGATAAATGAATGAAAGGAATGTACGAATGAATGGGAATGTATGAATGAAGGGAACGAATGAATGAATGAAGGGAACAAATGCATGAAGGGAATGAATGAATGAAGGGAATGTATGAACGAAGGGAATGGATGAATGAATGGATTGAAGAGAATGAGGGAATAAATGAATGAAAGGAATATACGAATGAATGGGAATGAATGAATGAAGGGAATGAATGAATGGAGGGAACGAATGAATGGAGGGAATGAATTAATGAAGGGAATGAAGGGAATGAGGGGAATAAATGAATGAAAGGAATGTGCGAATGAATGGGAATGAATGAATGGAGGGAATGAATAAATGAAGGGAATGAATTGAATGAAAGGAATGAGGGGAATGAATGAATGATGGGAATGAGTGAATGAAGGGAATGAATGAATGAAGGAAATGTAATAATGAAGGGAATGTATAAACGATTTGTGTGAATGAAGGGAATGAATGAACGAAGGGAATGAATGATTGAAGGGAATGTAAGAATGAAGCGAATGAACGGATGAAGGAAACGAATGAATGATGGGAATGAATGAATGAAGGTAATGTATGAATGAAGGGAATGTAAGAATGAAGCGAATGAACGGATGAAGGAGACGAATGAATGAAGGGAATGAATGAATGAAGCGAATTAATGAATGGAGGAAATGAATGAATGAAGGGAATGAATGAATGAAGGGAACGAATGAATGAAGGGGATGAATGAACGAAGGGAATGAAGAGAATGAGGGGAATAAATGAATGAAAGGAATGTGCGAATGAATGGGAATGTATGAATGAAGGGAACGAATGAATGAATGAAGGGAACGAATGCATGAAAGGAATGAATGAATGAAGGGAATGGATGGATGAAGCGAATGAAGAGAATGTGGGAATAAATGAATGAAAGGAATATACGAATGAATGGGAATGAATGAATGAAGGGAACGAATGAATGAATGAAGGGAACGAATGCATGAAAGGAATGAATGAATGAAGGGAAAGTATGAATGAAGGGAATGGATGAATGAAGGGAATGAAGAGAATGAGGGAATAAATGAATGACAGGAATATACGAATGAATGGGAATGAATAAATGAAGGGAATGAATTGAATGAAAGGAATGAGGGGAATGAATGAATGATGGGTATGAGTAAATGAAGGGAATGAATGAATGAAGGGAACGAATGAACGAAGGGGATGAATGAACGAAGGGAATGAATGATTGAAGGGAAAGTAATAATGAAGGGAATGTATAAATGATTTGAGTGAATGAAGGGAATGAATGAACGAAGGGAATGAATGATTAAAGGGAATGTAAGAATGAAGCGAATGAACGAATGAAGGAAACGAATGAATGAAGGGAATGAAGGGAATAAAGGGAATGAAGAGAATGAGGGGAATAAATGAATGAAAGGAAAGTGCGAATGAATGGGAATGTATGAATGAAGGGAACGAATGAATGAATGAAGGGAACGAATGCATGAAAGGAATGAATGAATGAAGGGAGTGTATGAATGAAGGGAATGAAGGGAATGAGGGAATAAATGAATGAAAGGAATATACGAATGAATGGGAATGAATGAATGAAGGGAACGAATGAATGGAGGGAATGAATGAATGAAGGGAATGTATGAATGAAGGGAATGGATGGATGAAGCGAATGAACGGATGAAGGAAACGAATGAATAAAGGGAATGAATGAATGATGGGAATGAAGGGAATGAAGGGAATGAAGAGAATGGGGGGGATAAATGAATGAAAGGAATGTACGAATGAATGGGAATGTATGAATGAAGGGAACGAATGAATGAATGAAGGGAACAAATGCATGAAGGGAATGAATGAATGAAGGGAATGTATGAACGAAGGGAATGGATGAATGAATGGATTGAAGCGAATGAGGGAATAAATGAATGAAAGGAATATACGAATGAATGGGAATGAATGAATGAAGGGAATGAATGAATGGAGGGAACGAATGAATGGAGGGAATGAATTAATGAAGGGAATGAAGGGAATGAAGGCAATGAAGAGAATGAGGGGAATAAATGAATGAAAGGAATGTGCGAATGAATGGGAATGTATGAATGGAGGGAATGAATAAATGAAGGGAATGAATTGAATGAAAGGAATGAGGGGAATGAATGAATGATGGGAATGAGTGAATGAAGGGAATGAATGAATGAAGGAAATGTAATAATGAAGGGAATGTATAAACGATTTGTGTGAATGAAGGGAATGAATGAACGAAGGGAATGAATGATTGAAGGGAATGTAAGAATGAAGCGAATGAACGGATGAAGGAAACGAATGAATGATGGGAATGAATGAATGAAGGTAATGTATGAATGAAGGGAATGTAAGAATGAAGCGAATGAACGGATGAAGGAGACGAATGAATGAAGGGAATAAATGAATGAAGCGAATTAATGAATGGAGGAAATGAATGAATGAAGGGAATGAATGAATGAAGGGAACGAATGAATGAAGGGGATGAATGAACGAAGGGAATGAAGAGAATGAGGGGAATAAATGAATGAAAGGAATGTGCGAATGAATGGGAATGTATGAATGAAGGGAACGAATGAATGAATGAAGGGAACGAATGCATGAAAGGAATGAATGAATGAAGGGAATGGATGGATGAAGCGAATGAAGAGAATGTGGGAATAAATGAATGAAAGGAATATACGAATGAATGGGAATGAATGAATGAAGGGAACGAATGAATGGAGGGAATGAGTGAATGAAGGGAATGAATGAATAAAGGGAACGAATGAACGAAGGGAATGAATGATTGAAGGGAATGTAAGAATGAAGCGAATGAACGGATGAGGGGAAACGAATGAATGAAGGGAATGAAGGGAATGAAGGGAACGAATGAATGGAGGGAATGAATGAATGAAGGGAACGAATGAATGGAGGGAATGAATGAATGAAGGGAATGTATGAATGAAGGGAATGGATGGATGAAGCGAATGAACGGATGAAGGAAACGAATGAATAAAGGGAATGAATGAATGATGGGAATGAAGGGAATGAAGGGAATGAAGAGAATGAGGGGGATAAATGAATGAAAGGAATGTACGAATGAATGGGAATGTATGAATGAAGGGAACGAATGAATGAATGAAGGGAACAAATGCATGAAGGAAATGAATGAATGAAGGGAATGTATGAACGAAGGGAATGGATGAATGAATGGATTGAAGAGAATGAGGGAATAAATGAATGAAAGGAATATACGAATGAATGGGAATGAATGAATGAAGGGAATGAATGAATGGAGGGAACGAATGAATGGAGGGAATGAATTAATGAAGGGAATAAAGGGAATGAAGGCAATGAAGAGAATGAGGGGAATAAATGAATGAAAGGAATGTGCGAATGAATGGGAATGTATGAATGGAGGGAATGAATAAATGAAGGGAATGGATTGAATGAAAGGAATGAGGGGAATGAATGAATGATGGGAATGAGTGAATGAAGGGAATGAATGAATGAAGGGAATGTAATAATGAAGGGAATGAATGAACGAAGGGAATGAATGATTGAAGGGAATGTAAGAATGAAGCGAATGAACGGATGAAGGAAACGAATGAATGATGGGAATGAATGAATGAAGGTAATGTATGAATGAAGGGAATGTAAGAATGAAGCGAATGAACGGATGAAGGAAACGAATGAATGAAGGGAATGAATGAATGAAGGGAATGAAGGGAATGAAGGGAATGAAGAGAATGAGGGGAATAAATGAATTAAAGGAATGTGCGAATGAATGGGAATGTATGAATGAAGGGAACGAATGAATGAATGAAGGGAACGAATGCATGAAAGGAATGAATGAATGAAGGGAATGTATGAATGAAGGGAATGGATGAATGAAGGGAATGAAGAGAATGAGGGAATAAATGAATGAAAGGAATATACGAATGAATGGGAATGAATGAATGAAGGGAACGAATTAATGGAGGGAATGAATGAATGAAGGGAACGAATGAATGAAGGGAATGAATGAATGAAGGTAATAAAGGGAATGAAGGGAATGTGGAGAATGAATGTATGACGGGAATGAATGATCGAATGGAATGAATGAATGAAGCGAATGAATGAATGGAGGGAATGAATGAATGAAGGGAATGAATGAATGAAGGGAACGAATGAACGAAGGGAATGAATGAACGAAGGGAATGAATGATTGAAGGGAATGTAATAATGAGGGGAATGTATAAATGATGGGAGTGAATGAAGCGAACGAATGAACGAAGGGAATGACTGATTGAAGGGAATGTAAGAATGAACGGAATGAACGGATGAAAGAAACGAATGCATGAAGGGAATGAATGAATGAAGGGAATGTATGAATGAAGGGAACGAATGAATGAATGAAGGGAACGAATGCATGAAAGGAATGAATGAATGAAGGGAATGTATGAATGAAGGGAATGGATGAATGAAGGGAATGAAGAGAATGAGGGAATAAATGAATGAAAGGAATATACGAATGAATGGGAATGAATAAATGAAGGGAATGAATTGAATGAAAGGAATGAGGGGAATGAATGAATGATGGGTATGAGTAAATGAAGGGAATGAATGAATGAAGGGAACGAATGAACGAAGGGGATGAATGAACGAAGGGAATGAATGATTGAAGGGAAAGTAATAATGAAGGGAATGTATAAATGATTTGAGTGAATGAAGGGAATGAATGAACGAAGGGAATGAATGATTAAAGGGAATGTAAGAATGAAGCGAATGAACGGATGAGGGGAAACGAATGAATGAAGGGAATGAAGGGAATGAAGGGAATGAACAGAATGAGGGAATAAATGAATAAAAGGAATATACGAATGAATGGGAATGAAGGAATGAAGTCAACGAATGAATGGAGGGAATGAATGAATGAAGGGAACGAATGAATGAATGGAATGGATGAATGAATGGAATGAAGAGAATGAGGGAATAAATGAATGAAAGGAATGTGCGAATGAATGGGAATGTATGAATGAAGGGAACGAATGAGGGAATGAAGGGAACGAATGCATGAAAGGAATGAATGATTGAAGGGAATGTAAGAATGAAGCGAATGAACGGATGAAGGAAACGAATGAATGAAGGGAATGAAGGGAATGAAGGGAATGAAGGGAATGAAGACAATGAGGGGAATAAATGAATGAAAAGAATGTGCGAATGAATGGGAATGTATGAATGAAGGGAACGAATGCATGAAAGGAATGAATGAATGAACTGAATGTATGAATGAAGGGAATGAAGAGAATGAGGGGAATAAATGAATGAAAGGAATGTACGAATGAATGGGAATGTATGAATGAAGGGAACGAATGAATGAATGAAGGGAACAAATGCATGAAGGGAATGAATGAATGAAGGGAATGTATGTACGAAGGGAATGGATGAATGAAGGGAATGAAGAGAATGAGGGAATAAATGAATGAAAGGAATATACGAATGAATGGGAATGAATGAATGAAGGGAATGAATGAATGGAGGGAACGAATGAATGGAGGGAATGAATTAATGAAGGGAACGAATGAATGAAGGGAATGAATGAATGAAGGGAATGAAGAGAATGAGGGGAATGAATGAATGAAAGGAATGTACGAATGAATGGGAATGTATGAATGAAGGGAACGAATGAATGGAGGGAATGGATGAATGAAGGGAACGAATGAATGGAGGGAATGGATGAATGAATGAAGGGAATGTATGAATGAAGGGAATGAATGAGTGAAGGTAATGTATGAATGGAGGGAATGAATAAATGAAGGGAATGAATTGAATGAAAGGAATGAGGGGAATGAATGAATGATGGGAATGAGTGAATGAAGGGAATGAATGAATGAAGGGAACGAATGAACGAAGGGGATGAATGAACGAAGGGAATGAATGATTGAAGGTAATGTAATAATGAAGGGAATGTATAAATGATTTGAGTAGATGAAGGGAATGAATGAGCGAAGGGAATGAATGAATGAAGGAAATGAAGGGAACGAAGGTAATGAAGAGAATGAGGGGAATAAATGAATGAAAGGAATGTGCGAATGAATGGGAATGTATGAATGGAGGGAATGAATAAATGAAGGGAATGAATTGAATGAAAGGAATGAGGGGAATGAATGAATGATGGGAATGAGTGAATGAAGGTAATGTATGAATGAAGGGAATGTAAGAATGAAGCGAATGAACGGATGAAGGAAACGAATGAATGAAGGGAATGAATGAATGAAGGGAATGAAGGGAATGAAGGGAATGAAGAGAATGAGGGGAATAAATGAATTAAAGGAATGTGCGAATGAATGGGAATGTATGAATGAAGGGAACGAATGAATGAATGAAGGGAACGAATGCATGAAAGGAATGAATGAATGAAGGGAATGTATGAATGAAGGGAATGGATGAATGAAGGGAATGAAGAGAATGAGGGAATAAATGAATGAAAGGAATATACGAATGAATGGGAATGAATGAATGAAGGGAACGAATGAATGGAGGGAATGAATGAATGAAGGGAACGAATGAATGAAGGGAATGAATGAATGAAGGTAATAAAGGGAATGAAGGGAATGAGGAGAATGAATGTATGACGGGAATGAATGATCGAATGGAATGAATGAATGAAAGGAACGAATGAATGAAGGGAATGAATGAATGAAGCGAATGAATGAATGGAGGGAATGAATGAATGAAGGGAATGAATGAATGAAGGGAACGAATGAACGAAGGGAATGAATGAACGAAGGGAATGAATGATTGAAGGGAATGTAATAATGAGGGGAATGTATAAATGATGGGAGTGAATGAAGGGAACGAATGAACGAAGGGGATGAATGAACGAAGGGAATGAATGATTGAAGGGAAAGTAATAATGAAGGGAATGTATAAATGATTTGAGTGAATGAAGGGAATGAATGAACGAAGGGAATGAATGATTAAAGGGAATGTAAGAATGAAGCGAATGAACGGATGAGGTGAAACGAATGAATGAAGGGAATGAAGGGAATGAAGGGAATGAAGAGAATGAGGGAATAAATGAATGAAAGGAATATACGAATGAATGGGAATGAATGAATGAAGGGAACGAATGAATGGAGGGAATGAATGAATGAAGGGAATGTATGAATGAAGGGAATGGATGGATGAAGCGAATGAACGGATGAAGGAAACGAATGAATGAAGGGAATGAATGAATGAAGGGAATGAAGGGAATGAAGGGAATGAAGAGAATGAGGGGAATAAATGAATGAAAGGAATGTGCGAATGAATGGGAATGTATGAACGAAGGGAACGAATGAAGGGAACGAATGCATGAAAGGAATGAATGAATGAAGGGAATGTATGTATGAAGGGAACGAATGAATGGAGGGAATGAAGAGAATGAGGGAATAAATGAACGAAAGGAATATACGAATGAATGGGAATGAATGAATGAAGGGAATGAATGATTGAAGGGAATGTAAGAAAGAAGCGAATGAACGGATGAAGGAAACGAATGAATGAAGGGACTGAATGAATGAAGCGAATTAATGAATGGAGGAAATGAATGAATGAAGGGAATGAATGAATGAAGGGAACGAATGAACGAAGGGGATGAATGAACGAAGGGAATGAATGATTGAAGAGTATGTAATAATGAAGGGAATGTATAAACGATTTGAGTGAATGAAGGGAATGAATGAACGAAGGGAATGAATGATTGAAGGGAATGTAAGAATGAAGCGAATGAACGGATGAAGGAAACGAATGAATGATGGCAATGAATGAATGAGGGTAATGTATGAATGAAGGGAATGTAAGAATGAAGCGAATGAACGGATGAAGGAAACGAATGAATGAATGAAGGGAACGAATGCATGAAAGGCATGAATGAGTGAAGGGAATGAATGAATGAAGGGAATGGATGAATGAACCGAATGAAGAGAATGAGGGAATAAATGAATAAAAGGAATATACGAATGAAAGGGAATGAATGAATGAAGGGAACGAATGAATGGAGGGAATGAATGAATGAAGGGAACGAATGAATGAAGGGAATGGATGAATGAATGGAATGAAGAGAATGAGGGAATAAATGAATGAAAGGAATATACGAATGAATGGGAATGAATGAATGAAGGGAATGAATGATTGAAGGGAATGTAAGAATGAAGGAAACGAATGAATGAAGGGAATGAATGAATGAAGGGAATGAAGGGAATGAAGCTAATGAAGGGAATGAAGGGAATGAAGAGAATGAGGGGAATAAATGAATGAAAGGTATGTGCGAATGAAGGGAATGAAGGAAACGAAGGGAATGAATGAATGAAGGAAAAGAATGAATGAGGGGGATGAATGAATGAAGGGAATGAATGAATAAAGGGAATGGGGGGAGTGAATGAATGAAGGGAATGAGTGCATGAAAGGAATGAAAGGAATGAATGAATGGAGGGAACGAATGAATGGAGGGAATGAATTAATGAAGGGAACGAATGAATGAAGGGAATGAATGAATGAAGGGAATGAAGAGAATGAGGGGAATGAATGAATGAAAGGAATGTACGAATGAATGGGAATGTATGAATGAAGGGAACGAATGAATGGAGGGAATGAATGAATGAAGGGAACGAATGAATGAAGGGAATGAATGAATGAAGGGAACGAATGAATGAAGGGAATGAATGAATGAAGGTAATAAAGGGAATGAAGGGAATGAGGAGAATGAATGTATGACGGGAATGAATGATCGAATGGAATGAATGAATGAAAGGAACGAATGAATGAAGGGAATGAATGAACGAAGGGAATGAATGATTGAAGGGAATGTAATAATGAGGGGAATGTATAAATGATGGTAGTGAATGAAGGGAACGAATGAACGAAGGGAATGACTGATTGAAGGGAATGTAAGAATGAACGGAATGAACGGATGAAGGAAACGAATGCATGAAGGGAATGAATGAATGAAGGGAATGTATGAATGAAGGGAATGGATGAATGAATGGATTGGAGAGAATGAGCGAATAAATGAATGAAAGGAATATACGAATGAATGGAGGGAGCGAATGAATGGAGGGAATAAATTAATGAAGGGAACGAATGAATGAAGGGAATGAAGGGAACGAAGGTAATGAAGAGAATGAGGGGAATAAATGAATGAAAGGAATGTGCGAATGAATGGGAATGTATGAATGGAGGGAATGAATAAATGAAGGGAATGAATTGAATGAAAGGAATGAGGGGAATGAATGAATGATGGGAATGAGTGAATGAAGGGAATGAATGAATGAAGGGAACGAATGAACGAAGGGGATGAATGAACGAAGGGAATGAATGATTGAAGGGAATGTAATTATGAAGGGAATGTATAAATGATTTGAGTGGATGAAGGGAATGAATGAACGAAGGGAATGAATGATTGAAGGGAATGTAATAATGAAGGGAATGTATAAACGATTTGTGTGAATGAAGGGAATGAATGAACGAAGGGAATGAATGATTGAAGGGAATGTAAGAATGAAGCGAATGAACGGATGAAGGAAACGAATGAATGATGGGAATGAATGAATGAAGGTAATGTATGAATGAAGGGAATGTAAGAATGAAGCGAATGAACGGATGAAGGAAACGAATGAATGAAGGGAATGAATGAATGAAGGGAATGAAGGGAATGAAGGGAATGAAGAGAATGAGGGGAATAAATGAATTAAAGGAATGTGCGAATGAATGGGAATGTATGAATGAAGGGAACGAATGAATGAATGAAGGGAACGAATGCATGAAAGGAATGAATAAATGAAGGGAATGTATGAATGAAGGGAATGGATGAATGAAGGGAATGAAGAGAATGAGGGAATAAATGAATGAAAGGAATATACGAATGAATGGGAATGAATGAATGAAGGGAACGAATGAATGGAGGGAATGAATGAATGAAGGGAACGAATGAATGAAGGGAATGAATGAATGAAGGGAACGAATGAATGAAGGGAATGAATGAATGAAGGTAATAAAGGGAATGAAGGGAATGAGGAGAATGAATGTATGACGGGAATGAATGATCGAATGGAATGAATGAATGAAAGGAACGAATGAATGAAGGGAATGAATGAACGAAGGGAATGAATGATTGAAGGGAATGTAATAATGAGGGGAATGTATAAATGATGGTAGTGAATGAAGGGAACGAATGAACGAAGGGAATGACTGATTGAAGGGAATGTAAGAATGAACGGAATGAACGGATGAAGGAAACGAATGCATGAAGGGAATGAATGAATGAAGGGAATGTATGAATGAAGGGAATGAATGAATGAAGGGAACGAATGAACGAAGGGAACGAATGAACGAAGGGAATGAATGATTGAAGGGAATGTAATAATGAGGGGAATGTATAAATGATGGGAGTGAATGAAGGGAACGAATGAACGAAGGGAATGAATGAATGAAGGGAATGTATGAACGAAGGGAATGGATGAATGAATGGAATGAAGAGAATGAGGGAATAAATGAATGAAAGGAATATACGAATGAATGGGACTGAATAAATGAAGGGAATGAATTGAATGAAAGG
The DNA here is from genome assembly GCA_963576845.1 of Megachile leachella. Taxonomy (NCBI): domain Eukaryota; kingdom Metazoa; phylum Arthropoda; class Insecta; order Hymenoptera; family Megachilidae; genus Megachile; species Megachile leachella. Next base: position 25,952,288 of record OY756250.1, on the reverse strand, counting down.
AATGAGGGGAATGAATGAATGATGGGTATGAGTGAATGAAGGGAATGAATGAATGAAGGGAACGAATGAACGAAGGGGATGAATGAACGAAGGGAATGAATGATTGAAGGGAAAGTAATAATGAAGGGAATGTATAAATGATTTGAGTGAATGAACGGAATGAATGAACGAAGGGAATGAATGATTAAAGGGAATGTAAGAATGAAGCGAATGAACGGATGAGGGGAAACGAATGAATGAAGGGAATGAAGGGAATGAAGGGAATGAAGAGAATGAGGGAATAAATGAATGAAAGGAATATACGAATGAATGGGAATGAATGAATGAAGGGAACGAATGAATGGAGGGAATGAATGAATGAAGGGAATGTATGAATGAAGGGAATGGATGGATGAAGCGAATCAACGGATGAAGGAAACGAATGAATGAAGGGAATGAATGAATGAAGGGAATGAAGGGAATGAAGGGAATGAAGAGAATGAGGGGAATAAATGAATGAAAGGAATGTGCGAATGAATGGGAATGTATGAACGAAGGGAACGAATGAAGGGAACGAATGCATGGAAGGAATGAATGAATGAAGGGAATGTATGTATGAAGGGAATGGATGAATGAAGGGAATGAAGAGAATGAGGGAATAAATGAATGAAAGGAATATACGAATGAATGGGAATGAATGAACGAAGGGAATGAATGAATGAAGGGAATGAAGAGAATGAGGGGAATGAATGAATGAAAGGAATGTACGAATGAATGGGAATGTATGAATGAAGGGAACGAATGAATGGAGGGAATGGATGAATGAATGAAGGGAATATATGAATGAAGGGAATGAATGAGTGAAGGTAATGTATGAATGGAGGGAATGAATAAATGAAGGGAATGAATTGAATGAAAGGAATGAGGGGAATGAATGAATGATGGGAATGAGTGAATGAAGGGAATGAATGAATGAAGGGAACGAATAAACGAAGGGGATGAATGAACGAAGGGAATGAATGATTGAAGGTAATGTAATAATGAAGGGAATGTATAAATGATTTGAGTGGATGAAGGGAATGAATGAGCGAAGGGAATGAATGAATGAAGGAAATGAAGGGAATGAAGGGAATGAAGAGAATGAGGGGAATAAATGAATGAAAGAAATGTGCGAATGAATGGGAATGTATGAATGAAGGGAACGAATGCATGAAGGGAATGAATGAATGAAGGGAATGAAGGGAATGAAGGGAATGAAGAGAATGAGGGGAATAAATGAATGAAAGGTATGTGCGAATGAAGGGAATGAAGGAAACGAAGGGAATGAATGAATGAAGGAAATGAATGAATGAGGGGGATGAATGAATGAAGGGAATGAATGAATAAAGGGAATGAGGGGAGTGAATGAATGAAGGGAATGAGTGCATGAAAGCAATGAAAGGAATGAAAGGAATGAAGGGAATGAAGGGAACAAAAGGAATGAATGAGTGAGGGGACTGAATGTACGAAGGGAATGAATGAATGAAGGGAATGGCGAGAATGAGGGGAGAGAATGAATGACAGGAATGTGCGAATGAATGGGAATGTATGAATGAAGGGAACGAATGAATGAAAGAAGGGAACGAATGCATGAAAGGAATGAATGAATGAAGGGAATGTATGAATGAAGGGAATGAAGAGAATGAGGGAATAAATGAATGAAAGGAATATACGAATGAATGGGAATGAATGAATGAAGGGAACGAATGAATGCAGGGAATGATTGAATGAAGGGAATGTATGAATGAAGGGAATGGATGGATGAAGCGAATGAACGGATGAAGGAAATGAATGAATAAAGGGAATGAATGAATGATGGGAATGAAGGGAATGAAGGGAATGAAGAGAATGAGGGGAATAAATGAATGAAAGGAATGTACGAATGAATGGGAATGTATGAATGAAGGGAACGAATGAATGAATGAAGGGAACAAATGCATGAAGGGAATGAATGAATTAAGGGAATGTATGAACGAAGGGAATGGATGAATGAATGGATTGGAGAGAATGAGCGAATAAATGAATGAAAGGAATATACGAATGAATGGAGGGAACGAATGAATGGAGGGAATAAATTAATGAAGGGAACGAATGAATGAAGGGAATGAAGGGAATGAAGGGAACGAAGGTAATGAAGAGAATGAGGGGAATAAATGAATGAAAGGAATGTGCGAATGAATGGGAATGTATGAATGGAGGGAATGAATAAATGAAGGGAATGAATTGAATGAAAGGAATGAGGGGAATGAATGAATGATGGGAATGAGTGAATGAAGGGAATGAATGAATGAAGGGAACGAACGAACGAAGGGGATGAATGAACGAAGGGAATGAATGATTGAAGGGAATGTAATAATGAAGGGAATGTATAGATGATTTGAGTGGATGAAGGGAATGAATGAACGAAGGGAATGAATGATTGAAGGGAATGTAAGAATGAAGCGAATGAATGGATGAAGGAAACGAATGAATGAAGGGAATGAATTCATGAAGGGAACGAATGAATGAAGGGAATGAATGAATGAAGGGAATGAAGAGAATGAGGGGAATGAATGAATGAAAGCAATATACGAATGAATGGGAATGAATGAATGAAGGGAACGAATGAATGGAGGGAATGAATGAAGGCGACGAATGAATGAAGAGAATGAATGAATGAGGGGAATGAGTGAATGGAGGGAATGAATGAATGAAGGGAATGAATTAATGGAGGGAATGAATGAAGGGAACGAATGAATGAATAAAGGAAACGAACCCAAGAAGGGAATGAATGAATGAAGGGAATGAACTGAATGAAGGGAATGTGAGGAATGAATAGAATGACAGGAATGTACGAATGAATGGGAATGTATGTATGAAGGGAACGAATGAATGGAGGCAATGAATGAATGATGGGAACGCATACATGAAGGGAATGAATGAATGAAGGGAACGAATGAATGGAGGGAATGAATGAAGGGAACGGATGAATGGAGGGAATGAATGAAGGGAACGAATGAATGAAGAGAATGAATGAATGAGGGGAATGAATGAATGAAGGGAATGAAGAGAATGAGGGGAATGAATGAATGAAAGGAACATGCGAATGAATGGGAATGTATGAATAAAGGGAACGAATGAATGGAGGGAATGGATGAATGAATGAAGGAAATGTATGAATGAAGGGAATGAATGAATGAAGGTAATGTATGAATGAAGGGAATGAATAAATGAAGGGAATGAATTAAATGAAAGGAATGAGGGGAATGAATGAATGATGGGAATGAGTGAAAGAAGGGAATGAATGAATGAAGGGAACGAATGAACGAAGGGGATGAATGAACGAAGGGAATGAACGATTGAAGGGAATGTAAGAATGAAGCGAATGAACGGATGAAGGAAACAAATGAATGAAGGGAATGAATGAATGAAGGGAGTGAAGGGAATGAAGGGAATGAAGGGAATGAAGAGAATGAGGGGAATAAATGAATGAAAGGAATGTGCGAATGAATGGGAATGTATGCATGAAGGGAACGAATGAATGGAGGGAATGGATGAATGAATGAAGGGAATGTATGAATGAAGTGAGTGAATGAATGAAGGTTATATATGAATGAAGGGAATGAATAAATGAAGGGAATGAATTGAATGAAAGGAATGAGGGGAATGAATGAATGATGGGAATGAGTAAATGAAGGGAATGAATGAATGAACGGAACGAATGAAGGAAGGGGATGAATGAACGAAGGGAATGAATGAACGAAGGGAATGAATGATTGAAGGGAATGTAATAATGAGGGGAATGTATAAATGATGGTAGTGAATGAAGGGAACGAATGAACGAAGGGAATGACTGATTGAAGGGAATGTAAGAATGAACGGAATGAACGGATGAAGGAAACGAATGCATGAAGGGAATGAATGAATGAAGGGAATGTATGAATGAACGGAATGAACGGATGAAGGAAACGAATGCATGAAGGGAATGAATGAATGAAGGGAATGTATGAATGAAGGGAATGAATGAATGAAGGGAACGAATGAACGAAGGGAACGAATGAACGAAGGGAATGAATGATTGAAGGGAATGTAATAATGAGGGGAATGTATAAATGATGGGAGTGAATGAAGGGAACGAATGAACGAAGGGAATGAATGAATGAAGGGAATGTATGAACGAAGGGAATGGATGAATGAATGGAATGAAGAGAATGAGGGAATAAATGAATGAAAGGAATATACGAATGAATGGGACTGAATAAATGAAGGGAATGAATTGAATGAAAGGAATGAGGGGAATGAATGAATGATGGGTATGAGTGAATGAAGGGAATGAATGAATGAAGGGAACGAATGAACGAAGGGGATGAATGAACGAAGGGAATGAATGATTGAAGGGAAAGTAATAATGAAGGGAATGTATAAATGATTTGAGTGAATGAACGGAATGAATGAACGAAGGGAATGAATGATTAAAGGGAATGTAAGAATGAAGCGAATGAACGGATGAGGGGAAACGAATGAATGAAGGGAATGAAGGGAATGAAGGGAATGAAGAGAATGAGGGGAATAAATGAATGAAAGAAATGTGCGAATGAATGGGAATGTATGAATGAAGGGAACGAATGCATGAAGGGAATGAATGAATGAAGGGAATGAAGGGAATGAAGGGAATGAAGAGAATGAGGGGAATAAATGAATGAAAGGTATGTGCGAATGAAGGGAATGAAGGAAACGAAGGGAATGTAAGAAAGAAGCGAATGGTCGGATGAAGGAAACGAATGAATGAAGGGAGTGAATGAATGACGGGAATGAAAGGAATGAAGGGAATGAATGGAATGAAGAGATTGGGGGGAACAAATGAATGAAAGGAATATACGAATGAATGGGAATGAATGAATGAAGGGAACGAATGAATGGAGGGAATGAATGAAGGGGACGAATGAATGAAGAGAATGAATGAATGAGGGGAATGAATGAATGAAGGGAATGAATGATTGAAGGGAATGTAAGAAAGAAGCGAATGAACGGATGAAGGAAACGAATGAATGAAGGGAATGAATGAATGAAGGGAATGAAGGGAATGAAGGAAATGAAGAGAATGAGGGGAATAAATGAATGAAAGGAATGTATGAATGAATGGGAATGTATGAATGAAGGTAACGAAAGAATGAATGAAGGGAACAAATGCATGAAGGGAATGAATGAATGAAGGGAATGTATGAACGAAGGGAATGGATGAATGAATGGAATGAAGAGAATGAGGGAATAAATGAATGAAAGGAATATACGAATGAATGGGAATGAATGAATGAAGGGAACGAATGAATGGAGGGAATGAATGAAGGGGACGAATGAATGAAGAGAATGAATGAATGAGGTGAATGAATGAATGAAGGGAATGAATGATTGAAGGGAATGTAAGAATGAAGCGAATGAACGGATGAAGGAAACGAATGAATGAAGGGAATGAATGAATGAAGGGAATGAACGTATGAAGGGAACGAATGAATGGAGGGAATGAATGAAGGGAACGAATGAATGAAGAGAATGAATGAATGAGGGGAATGAATGAATGAAGGGAATGAAGAGAATGAGGGAAATGAATGAATGAAAGGAACATACGAATGAATGGGAATGTATGAATGAAGGGAACGAATGAATGGAGGGAATGGATGAATGAATGAAGGAAATATGTGAATGAAGGGAATGAATGAATGAAGGTAATGTATGAATGAAGGGAATGTAAGAATGAAGCGTATGAACGGATGAAGGAAACGAATGAATGAAGGGAATGAATGAATGAAGGGAATGAAGGGAATGATGGGAATGAAGAGAATGAGGGGAATAAATGAATGAAAGGAATGTGCGAATGAATGGGAATGTGTGAATGAAGGGAACGAATGAATGAATGAAGGGAACAAATGCATGAAGGGAATGAATGAATAAAGGGAATGTATGAACGAAGGGAATGGATGAATGAATGGAATGAAGAGAATGAGGGAAGAAATGAATGAAAGGAATACACGAATGAATGGGAATGAATGAATGAAGGGAATGAATGGATGGAGGGAACGAATGAATGGAGGGAATGAATTCATGAAGGGAACGAATGAATGAAGGGAATGAATGAATGAAGGGAATGAAGAGAATGAGGGGAATGAATGAATGAAAGGTATATACGAATGAATGGGAATGAATGAATGAAGGGAACGAATGAATGGAGGGAATGAATGAAGGCGACGAATGAATGAAGAGAATGAATGAATGAGGGGAATGAGTGAATGGAGGGAATGAATGAATGAAGGGAATGAATTAATGGAGGGAATGAATGAAGGGAACGAATGAATGAATAAAGGAAACGAACCCAAGAAGGGAATGAATGAATGAAGGGAATGAACTGAATGAAGGGAATGTGAGGAATGAATAGAATGACAGGAATGTACGAATGAATGGGAATGTATGTATGAAGGGAACGAATGAATGGAGGCAATGAATGAATGATGGGAACGCATACATGAAGGGAATGAATGAATGAAGGGAACGAATGAATGGAGGGAATGAATGAAGGGAACGAATGAATGGAGGGAATGAATGAAGGGAACGAATGAATGAAGAGAATGAATGAATGAGGGGAATGAATGAATGAAGGGAATGAAGAGAATGAGGGGAATGAATGAATGAAAGGAACATGCGAATGAATGGGAATGTATGAATAAAGGGAACGAATGAATGGAGGGAATGGATGAATGAATGAAGGAAATGTATGAATGAAGTGAGTGAATGAATGAAGGTTATATATGAATGAAGGGAATGAATAAATGAAGGGAATGAATTGAATGAAAGGAATGAGGGGAATGAATGAATGATGGGAATGAGTGAATGAAGGGAATGAATGAATGAAGGGAACGAATGAAGGAAGGGGATGAATGAACGAAGGGAATTAATGATGGAAGGGAATGTAATAATGAAGGGAATGTATAGATGATTTGAGTGGATGGAGGGAATGAATGAACGAAGGGAATGAATGATTGAAGGGAATGTAAGAATGAAGCGAATGAACGGATGAAGGAAACGAATCAATGAAGGGAATGAGTGAATGAAGGGAATGAAGGGAATGAAGAGAATGAGGGGAATAAATGAATGAAAGGTATGTGCTAATGAAGGGAATGAAGGAAAAGACGGGAATGAATGAATGAAGGAAATGAATGAATGAGGGGGATGAATGAATGAAGGGAATGAATGAATAAAGGGAATGAGGGGAGTGAATGAATGAAGGGAATGAGTGCATGAAAGGAATGAAAGGAATGAAAGGAATGAAGGAAATGAAGGGAACGAAAGGAATGAATGAGTGAGGGGACTGAATGTACGAAGGGAATGAATGAATGAAGGGAATGGCGAGAATGAGGGCAGAGAATGAATGACAGGAATGTACGAATGAATGGGAATGTATGAATGAAGGGAACGAATGAATGGAGGGAATGAATGAATGATGGGAACGCATACATGAAGGGATGAATGAATGGAGGGAATGAATGAAGGGAACGAATGAATGAAGAGAATGAATGAATGAGGGGAATGAATGAATGAAAGGAACATAAGAATGAATGGGAATGTACGAATGAAGGGAACGAATGAATGGAGGGAATGGATGAATGAATGAAGGGAATGTATGAATGAAGTGAGTGAATGAATGAAGGTTATATATGAATGAAGGGAATGAATAAATGAAGGGAATGAATTGAATGAAAGGAATGAGGGGAATGAATGAATGATGGGAATGAGTGAATGAAGGGAATGAATGAATGAAGGGAACGAACGAACGAAGGGGATGAATGAACGAAGGGAATGAATGATTGAAGGGAATGTAATAATGAAGGGAATGTATAGATGATTTGAGTGGATGAAGGGAATGAATGAACGAAGGGAATGAATGATTGAAGGGAATGTAAGAATGAAGCGAATGAATGGATGAAGGAAACGAATGAATGAAGGGAATGAATTCATGAAGGGAACGAATGAATGAAGGGAATGAATGAATGAAGGGAATGAAGAGAATGAGGGGAATGAATGAATGAAAGCAATATACGAATGAATGGGAATGAATGAATGAAGGGAACGAATGAATGGAGGGAATGAATGAAGGCGACGAATGAATGAAGAGAATGAATGAATGAGGGGAATGAGTGAATGGAGGGAATGAATGAATGAAGGGAATGAATTAATGGAGGGAATGAATGAAGGGAACGAATGAATGAATAAAGGAAACGAACCCAAGAAGGGAATGAATGAATGAAGGGAATGAACTGAATGAAGGGAATGTGAGGAATGAATAGAATGACAGGAATGTACGAATGAATGGGAATGTATGTATGAAGGGAACGAATGAATGGAGGCAATGAATGAATGATGGGAACGCATACATGAAGGGAATGAATGAATGAAGGGAACGAATGAATGGAGGGAATGAATGAAGGGAACGGATGAATGGAGGGAATGAATGAAGGGAACGAATGAATGAAGAGAATGAATGAATGAGGGGAATGAATGAATGAAGGGAATGAAGAGAATGAGGGGAATGAATGAATGAAAGGAACATGCGAATGAATGGGAATGTATGCATGAAGGGAACGAATGAATGGAGGGAATGGATGAATGAATGAAGGGAATGTATGAATGAAGTGAGTGAATGAATGAAGGTTATACATGAATGAAGGGAATGAATAAATGAAGGGAATGAATTGAATGAAAGGAATGAGGGGAATGAATGAATGATGGGAATGAGTAAATGAAGGGAATGAATGAATGAACGGAACGAATGAAGGAAGGGGATGAATGAACGAAGGGAATGAATGAACGAAGGGAATGAATGATTGAAGGGAATGTAATAATGAGGGGAATGTATAAATGATGGTAGTGAATGAAGGGAACGAATGAACGAAGGGAATGACTGATTGAAGGGAATGTAAGAATGAACGGAATGAACGGATGAAGGAAACGAATGCATGAAGGGAATGAATGAATGAAGGGAATGTATGAATGAAGGGAATGAATGAATGAAGGGAACGAATGAACGAAGGGAACGAATGAACGAAGGGAGTGAATGATTGAAGGGAATGTAATAATGAGGGGAATGTATAAATGATGGGAGTGAATGAAGGGAACGAATGAACGAAGGGAATGAATGAATGAAGGGAATGTATGAACGAAGGGAATGGATGAATGAATGGAATGAAGAGAATGAGGGAATAAATGAATGAAAGGAATATACGAATGAATGGGACTGAATAAATGAAGGGAATGAATTGAATGAAAGGAATGAGGGGAATGAATGAATGATGGGTATGAGTGAATGAAGGGAATGAATGAATGAAGGGAACGAATGAACGAAGGGGATGAATGAACGAAGGGAATGAATGATTGAAGGGAAAGTAATAATGAAGGGAATGTATAAATGATTTGAGTGAATGAACGGAATGAATGAACGAAGGGAATGAATGATTAAAGGGAATGTAAGAATGAAGCGAATGAACGGATGAGGGGAAACGAATGAATGAAGGGATTGAAGGGAATGAAGGGAATGAAGAGAATGAGGGGAATAAATGAATGAAAGAAATGTGCGAATGAATGGGAATGTATGAATGAAGGGAACGAATGCATGAAGGGAATGAATGAATGAAGGGAATGAAGGGAATGAAGGGAATGAAGAGAATGAGGGGAATAAATGAATGAAAGGTATGTGCGAATGAAGGGAATGAAGGAAACGAAGGGAATGTAAGAAAGAAGCGAATGGACGGATGAAGGAAACGAATGAATGAAGGGAATGAATGAATGACGGGAATGAAAGGAATGAAGGGAATGAATGGAATGAAGAGATTGGGGGGAACAAATGAATGAAAGGAATATACGAATGAATGGGAATGAATGAATGAAGGGAACGAATGAATGGAGGGAATGAATGAAGGGGACGAATGAATGAAGAGAATGAATGAATGAGGGGAATGAATGAATGAAGGGAATGAATGATTGAAGGGAATGTAAGAAAGAAGCGAATGAACGGATGAAGGAAACGAATGAATGAAGGGAATGAATGAATGAAGGGAATGAAGGGAATGAAGGAAATGAAGAGAATGAGGGGAATAAATGAATGAAAGGAATGTATGAATGAATGGGAATGTATGAATGAAGGTAACGAAAGAATGAATGAAGGGAACAAATGCATGAAGGGAATGAATGAATGAAGGGAATGTATGAACGAAGGGAATGGATGAATGAATGGAATGAAGAGAATGAGGGAATAAATGAATGAAAGGAATATACGAATGAATGGGAATGAATGAATGAAGGGAACGAATGAATGGAGGGAATGAATGAAGGGGACGAATGAATGAAGAGAATGAATGAATGAGGTGAATGAATGAATGAAGGGAATGAATGATTGAAGGGAATGTAAGAATGAAGCGAATGAACGGATGAAGGAAACGAATGAATGAAGGGAATGAATGAATGAAGGGAATGAACGTATGAAGGGAACGAATGAATGGAGGGAATGAATGAAGGGAACGAATGAATGAAGAGAATGAATGAATGAGGGGAATGAATGAATGAAGGGAATGAAGAGAATGAGGGAAATGAATGAATGAAAGGAACATACGAATGAATGGGAATGTATGAATGAAGGGAACGAATGAATGGAGGGAATGGATGAATGAATGAAGGAAATGTGTGAATGAAGGGAATGAATGAATGAAGGTAATGTATGAATGAAGGGAATGTAAGAATGAAGCGTATGAACGGATGAAGGAAACGAATGAATGAAGGGAATGAATGAATGAAGGGAATGAAGGGAATGATGGGAATGAAGAGAATGAGGGGAATAAATGAATGAAAGGAATGTGCGAATGAATGGGAATGTGTGAATGAAGGGAACGAATGAATGAATGAAGGGAACAAATGCATGAAGGGAATGAATGAATAAAGGGAATGTATGAACGAAGGGAATGGATGAATGAATGGAATGAAGAGAATGAGGGAAGAAATGAATGAAAGGAATATACGAATGAATGGGAATGAATGAATGAAGGGAATGAATGGATGGAGGGAACGAATGAATGGAGGGAATGAATTCATGAAGGGAACGAATGAATGAAGGGAATGAATGAATGAAGGGAATGAAGAGAATGAGGGGAATGAATGAATGAAAGGTATATACGAATGAATGGGAATGAATGAATGAAGGGAACGAATGAATGGAGGGAATGAATGAAGGCGACGAATGAATGAAGAGAATGAATGAATGAGGGGAATGAGTGAATGGAGGGAATGAATGAATGAAGGGAATGAATTAATGGAGGGAATGAATGAAGGGAACGAATGAATGAATAAAGGAAACGAACCCAAGAAGGGAATGAATGAATGAAGGGAATGAACTGAATGAAGGGAATGTGAGGAATGAATAGAATGACAGGAATGTACGAATGAATGGGAATGTATGTATGAAGGGAACGAATGAATGGAGGCAATGAATGAATGATGGGAACGCATACATGAAGGGAATGAATGAATGAAGGGAACGAATGAATGGAGGGAATGAATGAAGGGAACGAATGAATGGAGGGAATGAATGAAGGGAACGAATGAATGAAGAGAATGAATGAATGAGGGGAATGAATGAATGAAGGGAATGAAGAGAATGAGGGGAATGAATGAATGAAAGGAACATGCGAATGAATGGGAATGTATGAATAAAGGGAACGAATGAATGGAGGGAATGGATGAATGAATGAAGGAAATGTATGAATGAAGTGAGTGAATGAATGAAGGTTATATATGAATGAAGGGAATGAATAAATGAAGGGAATGAATTGAATGAAAGGAATGAGGGGAATGAATGAATGATGGGAATGAGTGAATGAAGGGAATGAATGAATGAAGGGAACGAATGAAGGAAGGGGATGAATGAACGAAGGGAATTAATGATGGAAGGGAATGTAATAATGAAGGGAATGTATAGATGATTTGAGTGGATGGAGGGAATGAATGAACGAAGGGAATGAATGATTGAAGGGAATGTAAGAATGAAGCGAATGAACGGATGAAGGAAACGAATCAATGAAGGGAATGAGTGAATGAAGGGAATGAAGGGAATGAAGAGAATGAGGGGAATAAATGAATGAAAGGTATGTGCTAATGAAGGGAATGAAGGAAAAGACGGGAATGAATGAATGAAGGAAATGAATGAATGAGGGGGATGAATGAATGAAGGGAATGAATGAATAAAGGGAATGAGGGGAGTGAATGAATGAAGGGAATGAGTGCATGAAAGGAATGAAAGGAATGAAAGGAATGAAGGAAATGAAGGGAACGAAAGGAATGAATGAGTGAGGGGACTGAATGTACGAAGGGAATGAATGAATGAAGGGAATGGCGAGAATGAGGGCAGAGAATGAATGACAGGAATGTACGAATGAATGGGAATGTATGAATGAAGGGAACGAATGAATGGAGGGAATGAATGAATGATGGGAACGCATACATGAAGGGATGAATGAATGGAGGGAATGAATGAAGGGAACGAATGAATGAAGAGAATGAATGAATGAGGGGAATGAATGAATGAAAGGAACATAAGAATGAATGGGAATGTACGAATGAAGGGAACGAATGAATGGAGGGAATGGATGAATGAATGAAGGGAATGTATGAATGAAGTGAGTGAATGAATGAAGGTTATATATGAATGAAGGGAATGAATAAATGAAGGGAATGAATTGAATGAAAGGAATGAGGGGAATGAATGAATGATGGGAATGAGTGAATGAAGGGAATGAATGAATGAAGGGAACGAACGAACGAAGGGGATGAATGAACGAAGGGAATGAATGATTGAAGGGAATGTAATAATGAAGGGAATGTATAGATGATTTGAGTGGATGAAGGGAATGAATGAACGAAGGGAATGAATGATTGAAGGGAATGTAAGAATGAAGCGAATGAATGGATGAAGGAAACGAATGAATGAAGGGAATGAATTCATGAAGGGAACGAATGAATGAAGGGAATGAATGAATGAAGGGAATGAAGAGAATGAGGGGAATGAATGAATGAAAGCAATATACGAATGAATGGGAATGAATGAATGAAGGGAACGAATGAATGGAGGGAATGAATGAAGGCGACGAATGAATGAAGAGAATGAATGAATGAGGGGAATGAGTGAATGGGGGGAATGAATGAATGAAGGGAATGAATTAATGGAGGGAATGAATGAAGGGAACGAATGAATGAATAAAGGAAACGAACCCAAGAAGGGAATGAATGAATGAAGGGAATGAACTGAATGAAGGGAATGTGAGGAATGAATAGAATGACAGGAATGTACGAATGAATGGGAATGTATGTATGAAGGGAACGAATGAATGGAGGCAATGAATGAATGATGGGAACGCATACATGAAGGGAATGAATGAATGAAGGGAACGAATGAATGGAGGGAATGAATGAAGGGAACGGATGAATGGAGGGAATGAATGAAGGGAACGAATGAATGAAGAGAATGAATGAATGAGGGGAATGAATGAATGAAGGGAATGAAGAGAATGAGGGGAATGAATGAATGAAAGGAACATGCGAATGAATGGGAATGTATGAATAAAGGGAACGAATGAATGGAGGGAATGGATGAATGAATGAAGGGAATGAATGAATGAAGGTAATGTATGAATGAAGGGAATGAATAAATGAAGGGAATGAATTAAATGAAAGGAATGAGGGGAATGAATGAATGATGGGAATGAGTGAAAGAAGGGAATGAATGAATGAAGGGAACGAATGAACGAAGGGGATGAATGAACGAAGGGAATGAACGATTGAAGGGAATGTAAGAATGAAGCGAATGAACGGATGAAGGAAACAAATGAATGAAGGGAATGAATGAATGAAGGGAGTGAAGGGAATGAAGGGAATGAAGGGAATGAAGAGAATGAGGGGAATAAATGAATGAAAGGAATGTGCGAATGAATGGGAATGTATGCATGAAGGGAACGAATGAATGGAGGGAATGGATGAATGAATGAAGGGAATGTATGAATGAAGTGAGTGAATGAATGAAGGTTATATATGAATGAAGGGAATGAATAAATGAAGGGAATGAATTGAATGAAAGGAATGAGGGGAATGAATGAATGATGGGAATGAGTAAATGAAGGGAATGAATGAATGAACGGAACGAATGAAGGAAGGGGATGAATGAACGAAGGGAATTAATGATTGAAGGGAATGTACTAATGAAGGGAATGTATAGATGATTTGAGTGGATGGAGGGAATGAATGAACGAAGGGAATGAATGATTGAAGGGAATGTAAGAATGAAGCGAATGAACGGATGAAGGAAACGAATGAATGAAGGGAATGAGTGAATGAAGGGAATGAAGGGAATGAAGAGAATGAAGAGAATGAGGGGAATAAATGAATGAAAGGTATGTGCGAATGAAGGGAATGAAGGAAAAGACGGGAATGAATGAATGAATGAGGGGGATGAATGAATGAAGGGAATGAATGAATAAAGGGAATGAGGGGAGTGAATGAATGAAGGGAATGAGTGCATGAAAGGAATGAAAGGAATGAAAGGAATGAAGGGAATGAAGGGAACGAAAGGAATGAATGAGTGAGGGGACTGAATGTACGAAGGGAATGAATGAATGAAGGGAATGGCGAGAATGAGGGGAGAGAATGAATGACAGGAATGTACGAATGAATGGGAATGTATGAATGAAGGGAACGAATGAATGGAGGGAATGAATGAATGATGGGAACGCATACATGAAGGGATGAATGAATGGAGGGAATGAATGAAGGGAACGAATGAATGAAGAGAATGAATGAATGAGGGGAATGAATGAATGAAAGGAACATAAGAATGAATGGGAATGTACGAATGAAGGGAACGAATGAATGGAGGGAATGGATGAATGAATGAAGGGAATGTATGAATGAAGTGAGTGAATGAATGAAGGTTATATATGAATGAAGGGAATGAATAAATGAAGGGAATGAATTGAATGAAAGGAATGAGGGGAATGAATGAATGATGGGAATGAGTGAATGAAGGGAATGAATGAATGAAGGGAACGAACGAACGAAGGGGATGAATGAACGAAGGGAATGAATGATTGAAGGGAATGTAATAATGAAGGGAATGTATAGATGATTTGAGTGGATGAAGGGAATGAATGAACGAAGGGAATGAATGATTGAAGGGAATGTAAGAATGAAGCGAATGAACGGATGAAGGAAACGAATGAATGAAGGGAATGAATGAATGAAGGGAATGAAGGGAATGAAGGGAATGAAGAGAATGAGGGGAATAAATGAATGAAAGGAATGTGCGAATGAATGGGAATGTATGAATGAAGGGAACGAATGAATGAATGATGGGAACAAATGCATGAAGGGAATGAATGAATGAAGGGAATGAATGATTGAAGGGAATGTAATAATGAAGGGAATGTATAGATGATTCGAGTGGATGAAGGGAATGAATGAACGAAGGGAATGAATGATTGAAGGGAATGTAAGAATGAAGCGAATGAACGGATGAAGGAAACGAATGAATGAAGGGAATGAATGTATGAAGGGAATGAAGGGAATGAAGGGAATGAAGAGAATGAGGGGAATAAATGAATGAAAGGAATGTGCGAATGAATGGGAATGTATGAACGAAGGGAGCGAATGAAGGGAACGAATGCATGAAAGGAATGAATGAATGAAGGGAATGTATGTATGAAGGGAATGGATGAATGAAGGGAATGAAGAGAATGAGGGAATAAATGAATGAAAGGAATATACGAATGAATGGGAATGAATGAATGAAGGGAATGGATGATTGAAGGGAATGTAAGAAAGAAGCGAATGAACGGATGAAGGAAACGAATGAATGATGGGAATGAATGAATGAAGGTAATGTATGAATGAAGGGAATGTAAGAATGAAGCGAATGAACGGATGAAGGAAACGAATGAATGAAGGGAATGAATGTATGAAGGGAATGAAGGGAATGAAGGGAATGAAGAGAATGAGGGGAATAAATGAATTAAAGGAATGTGCGAATGAATGGGAATGTATGAATGAAGGGAACGAATGAATGATTGAAGGGAACGAATGCACGAAAGGAATGAATGAATGAAGGGAATGTATGAATGAAGGGAATGGATGAATGAAGGGAATGAAGAGAATGAGGGGAATGAATGAATGAAAGGAATATACGAATGAATGGCAATGTATGAATGAAGGGAACGAATGAATGGTGGGAATGGATGAATGAATGAAGGGAATGTATGAATGAAGGGAATGAATAAATGAAGGGAATGAATTGAATGAAAGGAATGAGGGGAATGATTGAACGAAGGGGATGAATGAACGAAGGGAATGAATGAATGAAGGGAATGAATGAATGAAGGGAACGAATGAATGAAGGTGATGAATGAACGAAGGGAATGAATGATTGAAGGGAATGTAATAATGAAGGGAATGAACGGATGAAGGAAACGAATGAATGATGGGAATGAGTGAATGAAGGTAATGTATGAATGAAGGGAATGTAAGAATGAAGCGAATGAACGGATGAAGGAAACGAATGAATGAAGGGAATGAAGGGAATGAAGGGAATGAAGAGAATGAGGGGAATAAATGAATGAAAAGAATGTGCGAATAAATGGGAATGTATGAATGAAGGGAACAAATGAATGAATGAAGGGAACAAATGCATGAAGGGAATGAATGAATGAAGGGAATGTATGAACGAAGGGAATGGATGAATGAATGGATTGATGAGAATGAGGGAATAAATGAATGAAAGGAATATACGAATGAATGGGAATGAATGAATGAAGGGAATGAATGAATGGAGGGAACGAATGCATGGAGGGAATGAATTAATGAAGGGAACGAATGAATGAAGGGAATGAATGAATGAAGGGAATGAAGAGAATGAGGGGAATGAATGAATGAAAGGAATGTACGAATGAATGGTAATGTATGAATGAAGGGAACGAATGAATGGAGGGAATGGATGAATGAATGAAGGGAATGTATGAATGAAGGGAATGAATGAGTGAAGGTAATGTATGAATGGAGGGAATGAATAAATGAAGGGAATGAATTGAATGAAAGGAATGAGGGGAATGAATGAATGATGGGAATGAATGAATGAAGGGAACGAATGAAGGAAGGGGATGAATGAACGAAGGGAATTAATGATTGAAGGGAATGTAATAATGAAGGGAATGTATAGATGATTTGAGTGGATGGAGGGAATGAATGAACGAAGGGAATGAATGATTGAAGGGAATGTAAGAATGAAGCGAATGAACGGATGAAGGAAACGAATGAATGAAGGGAATGAGTGAATGAAGGGAATGAAGGGAATGAAGAGAATGAAAAGAATGAGGGGAATAAATGAATGAAAGGTATGTGCGAATGAAGGGAATGAAGAGAATGAGGGAATAAATGAATGAAAGGAATATACGAATGAATGGGAATGAATGAATGAAGGGAACGAATGAATGGAGGGAATGAATGAATGAAGGGAATGTATGAATGAAGGGAATGGATGGATGAAGCGAATGAACGGATGAAGGAAACGAATGAATGAAGGGAATGAATGAATGAAGGGAATGAAGGGAATGAAGAGAATGAGGGGAATAAATGAATGAAAGGAATGTGCGAATGAATGGGAATGTATGAATGAAGGGAACGAATGAATGAATGAAGGGAACGAATGCATGAAAGGAATGAATGAATGAAGGGAATGTATGAATGAAGGGAATGAAGAGAATGAGGGAATAAATGAATGAAAGGAATATACGAATGAATGGGAATGAATGAATGAAGGGAACGAATGAATGGAGGGAATGAATGAATGAAGGGAATGTATGAATGAAGGGAATGGATGGATGAAGCGAATGAACGGATGAAGGAAACGAATGAATAAAGGGAATGAATGAATGATGGGAATGAAGGGAATGAAGGGAATGAAGAGAATGAGGGGGATAAATGAATGAAAGGAATGTACGAATGAATGGGAATGTATGAATGAAGGGAACGAATGAATGAATGAAGGGAACAAATGCATGAAGGGAATGAATGAATGAAGGGAATGTATGAACGAAGGGAATGGATGAATGAATGGATTGATGAGAATGAGGGAATAAATGAATGAAAGGAATATACGAATGAATGGGAATGAATGAATGAAGGGAATGAATGAATGGAGGGAACGAATGCATGGAGGGAATGAATTAATGAAGGGAACGAATGAATGAAGGGAATGAATGAATGAAGGGAATGAAGAGAATGAGGGGAATGAATGAATGAAAGGAATGTACGAATGAATGGGAATGTATGAATGAAGGGAACGAATGAATGGAGGGAATGGATGAATGAATGAAGGGAATGTATGAATGAAGGGAATGAATGAGTGAAGGTAATGTATGAATGGAGGGAATGAATAAATGAAGGGAATGAATTGAATGAAAGGAATGAGGGGAATGAATGAATGATGGGAATGAATGAATGAAGGGAACGAATGAAGGAAGGGGATGAATGAACGAAGGGAATTAATGATTGAAGGGAATGTAATAATGAAGGGAATGTATAGATGATTTGAGTGGATGGAGGGAATGAATGAACGAAGGGAATGAATGATTGAAGGGAATGTAAGAATGAAGCGAATGAACGGATGAAGGAAACGAATGAATGAAGGGAATGAGTGAATGAAGGGAATGAAGGGAATGAAGGGAATGAAGAGAATGAAGAGAATGAGGGGAATAAATGAATGAAACGTATGTGCGAATGAAGGGAATGAAGAGAATGAGGGAATAAATGAATGAAAGGAATATACGAATGAAGGAAACGAATGAATGATGGGAATGAATGAATGAAGGTAATGTATGAATGAAGGGAATGTAAGAATGAAGCGAATGAACGGATGAAGGAAACGAATGAATGAAGGGAATGAATGTATGAAGGGAATGAAGGGAATGAAGGGAATGAAGAGAATGAGGGGAATAAATGAATTAAAGGAATGTGCGAATGAATGGGAATGTATGAATGAAGGGAACGAATGAATGATTGAAGGGAACGAATGCACGAAAGGAATGAATGAATGAAGGGAATGTATGAATGAAGGGAATGGATGAATGAAGGGAATGAAGAGAATGAGGGGAATGAATGAATGAAAGGAATATACGAATGAATGGCAATGTATGAATGAAGGGAACGAATGAATGGTGGGAATGGATGAATGAATGAAGGGAATGTATGAATGAAGGGAATGAATAAATGAAGGGAATGAATTGAATGAAAGGAATGAGGGGAATGAATGAATGATGGGAATGAGTGAATGAAGGGAATGAATGAATGAAGGGAACGATTGAACGAAGGGGATGAATGAACGAAGGGAATGAATGAATGAAGGGAATGAATGAATGAAGGGAACGAATGAATGAAGGTGATGAATGAACGAAGGGAATGAATGATTGAAGGGAATGTAATAATGAAGGGAATGAACGGATGAAGGAAACGAATGAATGATGGGAATGAGTGAATGAAGGTAATGTATGAATGAAGGGAATGTAAGAATGAAGCGAATGAACGGATGAAGGAAACGAATGAATGAAGGGAATGAAGGGAATGAAGGGAATGAAGAGAATGAGGGGAATAAATGAATGAAAAGAGTGTGCGAATAAATGGGAATGTATGAATGAAGGGAACAAATGAATGAATGAAGGGAACAAATGCATGAAGGGAATGAATGAATGAAGGGAATGTATGAACGAAGGGAATGGATGAATGAATGGATTGATGAGAATGAGGGAATAAATGAATGAAAGGAATATACGAATGAATGGGAATGAATGAATGAAGGGAATGAATGAATGGAGGGAACGAATGCGTGGAGGGAATGAATTAATGAAGGGAACGAATGAATGAAGGGAATGAATGAATGAAGGGAATGAAGAGAATGAGGGGAATGAATGAATGAAAGGAATGTACGAATGAATGGGAATGTATGAATGAAGGGAACGAATGAATGGAGGGAATGGATGAATGAATGAAGGGAATGTATGAATGAAGGGAATGAATGAGTGAAGGTAATGTATGAATGGAGGGAATGAATAAATGAAGGGAATGAATTGAATGAAAGGAATGAGGGGAATGAATGAATGATGGGAATGAATGAATGAAGGGAACGAATGAAGGAAGGGGATGAATGAACGAAGGGAATTAATGATTGAAGGGAATGTAATAATGAAGGGAATGTATAGATGATTTGAGTGGATGGAGGGAATGAATGAACGAAGGGAATGAATGATTGAAGGGAATGTAAGAATGAAGCGAATGAACGGATGAAGGAAACGAATGAATGAAGGGAATGAGTGAATGAAGGGAATGAGTGAATGAAGGGAATGAAGGGAATGAAGAGAATGAAGAGAATGAGGGGAATAAATGAATGAAAGGTATGTGCGAATGAAGGGAATGAAGAGAATGAGGGAATAAATGAATGAAAGGAATATACGAATGAATGGGAATGAATGAATGAAGGGAACGAATGAATGGAGGGAATGAATGAATGAAGGGAATGTATGAATGAAGGGAATGGATGGATGAAGCGAATGAACGGATGAAGGAAACGAATGAATGAAGGGAATGAATGAATGAAGGGAATGAAGGGAATGAAGAGAATGAGGGGAATAAATGAATGAAAGGAATGTGCGAATGAATGGGAATGTATGAATGAAGGGAACGAATGAATGAATGAAGGGAACGAATGCATGAAAGGAATGAATGAATGAAGGGAATGTATGAATGAAGGGAATGAAGAGAATGAGGGAATAAATGAATGAAAGGAATATACGAATGAATGGGAATGAATGAATGAAGGGAACGAATGAATGGAGGGAATGAATGAATGAAGGGAATGTATGAATGAAGGGAATGGATGGATGAAGCGAATGAACGGATGAAGGAAACGAATGAATAAAGGGAATGAATGAATGATGGGAATGAAGGGAATGAAGGGAATGAAGAGAATGAGGGGGATAAATGAATGAAAGGAATGTACGAATGAATGGGAATGTATGAATGAAGGGAACGAATGAATGAATGAAGGTAACAAATGCATGAAGGGAATGAATGAATGAAGGGAATGTATGAACGAAGGGAATGGATGAATGAATGGATTGAAGAGAATGAGGGAATAAATGAATGAAAGGAATATACGAATGAATGGGAATGAATGAATGAAGGGAATGAATGAATGGAGGGAACGAATGAATGGAGGGAATGAATTAATGAAGGGAATGAAGGGAATGAAGGCAATGAAGAGAATGAGGGGAATAAATGAATGAAAGGAATGTGCGAATGAATGGGAATGTATGAATGGAGGGAATGAATAAATGAAGGGAATGAATTGAATGAAAGGAATGAGGGGAATGAATGAATGATCGGAATGAGTGAATGAAGGGAATGAATGAATGAAGGAAATGTAATAATGAAGGGAATGTATAAACGATTTGTGTGAATGAAGGGAATGAATGAACGAAGGGAATGAATGATTGAAGGGAATGTAAGAATGAAGCGAATGAACGGATGAAGGAGACGAATGAATGAAGGGAATGAATGAATGAAGCGAATTAATGAATGGAGGAAATGAATGAATGAAGGGAATGAATGAATGAAGGGAACGAATGAATGAAGGGGATGAATGAATGAAGCGAATGAATGAATGGAGAGAATGAATGAATGAAGGGAATGAATGAATGAAGGGAACGAATGAACGAAGGGAATGAATGAACGAAGGGAATGAATGATTGAAGGGAATGTAATAATGAGGGGAATGTATAAATGATGGGAGTGAATGAAGGGAACGAATGAACGAAGGGAATGACTGATTGAAGGGAATATAAGAATGAACGGAATGAACGGATGAAGGAAACGAATGCATGAAGGGAATGAATGAATGAAGGGAATGTATGAATGAAGGGAATGAATGAATGAAGGGAACGAATGAACGAAGGGAACGAATGAACGAAGGGAATGAATGATTGAAGGGAATGTAATAATGAGGGGAATGTATAAATGATGGGAGTGAATGAAGGGAACGAATGAACGAAGGGGATGAATGAACGAAGGGAATGAATGATTGAAGGGAATGAATAAATGAAGGGAATGAATTGAATGAAAGGAATGAGGGGAATGAATGAATGATGGGAATGAGTGAATGAAGGGAATGAATGAATGAAGGGAACGAATGAACGAAGGGGATGAATGAACGAAGGGAATGAATGATTGAAGGTAATGTAATAATGAAGGGAATGTATAAATGATTTGAGTAGATGAAGGGAATGAATGAGCGAAGGGAATGAATGAATGAAGGAAATGAAGGGAATGAAGGGAATGAAGAGAATGAAGAGAATGAGGGGAATAAATGAATGAAAGAAATGTGCGAATGAATGGGAATGTATGAATGGAGGGAATGAATAAATGAAGGGAATGAATTGAATGAAAGGAATGAGGGGAATGAATGAATGATGGGAATGAGTGAATGAAGGCAATGAATGAATGAAGGGAACGAATGAACGAAGGGGATGAATGAACGAAGGGAATGAATGATTGAAGGGAATGTAATAATGAAGGGAATGTATAATCGATTTGTGTGAATGAAGGGAATGAATGAACGAAGGGAATGAATGATTGAAGGGAATGTAATAATGAAGGGAATGTATAATCGATTTGTGTGAATGAAGGGAATGAATGAACGAAGGGAATGAATGATTGAAGGGAATGTAAGAATGAAGCGAATGAACGGATGAAGGAAACGAATGAATGATGGGAATGAATGAATGAAGGTAATGTATGAATGAAGGAAATGTAAGAATGAAGCGAATGAACGGATGAAGGAAACGAATGAATGAAGGGAATGAATGAATGAAGGTAATAAAGGGAATGAAGGGAATGAGGAGAATGAATGTATGACGGGAATGAATGATCGAATGGAATGAATGAATGAAAGGAACGAATGAATGAAGGGAATGAATGAATGAAAGGAACGAATGAATGGAGGGAATGAATGAATGAAGGGAATGAATGAATGAAGGGAACGAATGAACGAAGGGAATGAATGATTGAAGGGAATGTAATAATGAGGGGAATGTATAAATGATGGGAGTGAATGAAGGGAACGAATGAACGAAGGGAATGACTGATTGAAGGGAATATAAGAATGAACGGAATGAACGGATGAAGGAAACGAATGCATGAAGGGAATGAATGAATGAAGGGAATGTATGAATGAAGGGAATGAATGAATGAAGGGGACGAATGAACGAAGGGAACGAATGAACGAAGGGAATGAATGATTGAAGGGAATGTAATAATGAGGGGAATGTATAAATGATGGGAGTGAATGAAGGGAACGAATGAACGAAGGGAATGAATGAATGAAGGGAATGTATGAACGAAGGGAATGGATGAATGAATGGAATGAAGAGAATGAGGGAATAAGTGAATGAAAGGAATATACGAATGAATGGGAATGAATAAATGAAGGGAATGAATTGAATGAAAGGAATGAGGGGAATGAATGAATGATGGGTATGAGTGAATGAAGGGAATGAATGAATGAAGGGAACGAATGAACGAAGGGGATGAATGAACGAAGGGAATGAATGATTGAAGGGAAAGTAATAATGAAGGGAATGTATAAATGATTTGAGTGAATGAAGGGAATGAATGAACGAAGGGAATGAATGATTAAAGGGAATGTAAGAATGAAGCGAATGAACGGATGAGGTGAAACGAATGAATGAAGGGAATGAAGGGAATGAAGGGAATGAAGAGAATGAGGGAATAAATGAATGAAAGGAATATACGAATGAATGGGAATGAATGAATGAAGGGAACGAATGAATGGAGGGAATGAATGAATGAAGGGAATGTATGAATGAAGGGAATGGATGGATGAAGCGAATGAACGGATGAAGGAAACGAATGAATGAAGGGAATGAATGAATGAAGGGAATGAAGGGAATGAAGGGAATGAAGAGAATGAGGGGAATAAATGAATGAAAGGAATGTGCGAATGAATGGGAATGTATGAACGAAGGGAACGAATGAAGGGAACGAATGCATGAAAGGAATGAATGAATGAAGGGAATGTATGTATGAAGGGAACGAATGAATGGAGGGAATGAAGAGAATGAGGGAATAAATGAATGAAAGGAATATACGAATGAATGGGAATGAATGAATGAAGGGAATGAATGATTGAAGGGAATGTAAGAAAGAAGCGAATGAACGGATGAAGGAAACGAATGAATGAAGGGAATGAATGAATGAAGGGAATGAAGGGAATGAAGGGAATGAAGAGAATGAGGGGAATAAATGAATTAAAGGAATGTGCGAATGAATGGGAATGTATGAATGAAGGGAACGAATGAATGAATGAAGGGAACGAATGCATGAAAGGAATGAATGAATGAAGGGAATGTATGAATGAAGGGAATGGATGAATGAAAGGAATGAAGAGAATGAGGGAATAAATGAATGAAAGGAATATACGAATGAATGGGAATGAATGAATGAAGGGAACGAATGAATGGAGGGAATGAATGAATGAAGGGAACGAATGAATGAAGGGAATGAATGAATGAAGGTAATAAAGGGAATGAAGGGAATGAGGAGAATGAATGTATGACGGGAATGAATGATCGAATGGAATGAATGAATGAAAGGAACGAATGAATGAAGGGAATGAATGAATGAAGCGAATGAATGAATGGAGGGAATGAATGAATGAAGGGAATGAATGAATGAAGGGAACGAAAGAACGAAGGGAATGAATGAACGAAGGGAATGAATGATTGAAGGGAATGTAATAATGAGGGGAATGTATAAATGATGGGAGTGAATGAAGGGAACGAATGAACGAAGGGAATGACTGATTGAAGGGAATGTAAGAATGAACGGAATGAACGGATGAAGGAAACGAATGCATGAAGGGAATGAATGAATGAAGGGAATGTATGAATGAAGGGAATGAATGAATGAAGGGAACGAATGAACGAAGGGAACGAATGAACGAAGGGAATGAATGATTGAAGGGAATGTAATAATGAGGGGAATGTATAAATGATGGGAGTGAATGAAGGGAACGAATGAACGAAGGGAATGAATGAATGAAGGGAATGTATGAACGAAGGGAATGGATGAATGAATGGAATGAAGAGAATGAGGGAATAAATGAATGAAAGGAATATACGAATGAATGGGAATGAATGAATGAAGGGAATGAATGATTGAAGGGAATGTAAGAATGAAGGAAACGAGTGAATGAAGGGAATGAATGAATGAAGGGAATGAAGGGAATGAAGCTAATGAAGGGAATGAAGGGAATGAAGAGAATGAGGGGAATAAATGAATGAAAGGACTGTGCGAATGAATGGGAATGTATGAATGAAGGGAACGAATGAGTGAATGAAGGGAACGAATGCATGAAAGGAATGAATGAATGAAGGGAATGTATGAATGAAGGGAATGGATGAATGAAGGGAATGACGAGAATGTGGGAATGAATGAATGAAGGGAACGAATGAATGGAGGGAATGAATGAATGAAGGGAGTGAACTGAATGAAGGGAATGTGGGGAATGAATCGAATGAAGGGAATGAGAGAATGAAAGGAATGAATGAATGAAGGGACTGAATGAAAAGAAGGGAATGAATGAATTGAGGGAATTAAGAGATTGAGGGCAATAAATGAATGAAAGGAATGTGCGAATGAATGGGAATGTATGAATGAAGGGAACGAATGAGTGAATGAAGGGAACGAATGAGTGAATGAAGGGAACGAATGCATGAAAGGAATGAATGATTGAAGGGAATGTAAGAATGAAGCGAATGAACGGATGAAGGAAACGAATGAATGAAGGGAATGAAGGGAATGAAGGGAATGAAGAGAATGAGGGGAATAAATGAATGAAAAGAATGTGCGAATGAATGGGAATGTATGAATGAAGGGAACGAATGCATGAAAGGAATGAATGAATGAAGGGAATGTATGAATGAAGGGAATGAAGAGAATGAGGGGAATAAATGAATGAAAGGAATGTACGAATGAATGGGAATGTATGAATGAAGGGAACGAATGAATGAATGAAGGGAACAAATGCATGAAGGGAATGAATGAATGAAGGGAATGTATGAACGAAGGGAATGGATGAATGAAGGGAACGAATGAACGAAGGGGATGAATGAACGAAGGGAATGAATGATTGAAGGTAATGTAATAATGAAGGGAATGTATAAATGATTTGAGTAGATGAAGGGAATGCATGAGCGAAGGGAATGAATGAATGAAGGGAATGAAGAGAATGAGGGGAATAAATGAATGAAAGAAATGTGCGAATGAATGGGAATGTATGAATGAAGGGAACGAATGCATGAAGGGAATGAATGAATGAAGGGAATGAAGGGAATGAAGGGAATGAAGAGAATGAGGGGAATAAATGAATGAAAGGTATGTGCGAATGAAGGGAATGAAGGAAACGAAGGGAATGAATGAATGAAGGAAAAGAATGAATGAGGGGGATGAATGAATGAAGGGAATGAATGAATAAAGGGAATGGGGGGAGTGAATGAATGAAGGGAATGAGTTCATGAAAGGAATGAAAGGAATGAAAGGAATGAAGGGAATGAAGGGAACAAAAGGAATGAATGAGTGAGGGGACTGAATGTACGAAGGGAATGAATGAAGGGAATGGCGAGAATGAGGGGAGAGAATGAATGACAGGAATGTGCGAATGAATGGGAATGTATGAATGAAGGGAACGAATGAATGAATGAAGGGAACGAATGCATGAAAGGAATGAATGAATGAAGGGAATGTATGAATGAAGGGAATGAAGAGAATGAGGGAATAAATGAATGAAAGGTATATACGAATGAATGGGAATGAATGAATGAAGGGAACGAATGAATGCAGGGAATGATTGAATGAAGGGAATGTATGAATGAAGGGAATGGATGGATGAAGCGAATGAACGGATGAAGGAAACGAATGAATAAAGGGAATGAATGAATGAAGGGAATGAAGGGAATGAAGGGAATGAAGAGAATGAGGGGAATAGATGAATGAAAGGAATGTACGAATGAATGGGAATGTATGGATGAAGGGAACGAATGAATGAATGAAGGGAACGAATGCATGAAAGGAATGAATGAATGAAGGGAATGTATGAATGAAGGGAATGGATGAATGAAGGGAATGAAGAGAATGAGGGAATAAATGAATGAAAGGAATATACGAATGAATGGGAATGAATGAATGAAGGGAACGAATGAATGGAGGGAATGAATGAATGAAGGGAACGAATGAATGAAGGGAATGAATGAATGAAGCGAATGAATGAATGGAGGGAATGAATGAATGAAGGGAATGAATGAATGAAGGGAACGAAAGAACGAAGGGAATGAATGAACGAAGGGAATGAATGATTGAAGGGAATGTAATAATGAGGGGAATGTACAAATGATGGGAGTGAATGAAGGGAACGAATGAACGAAGGGAATGACTGATTGAAGGGAATGTAAGAATGAACGGAATGAACGGATGAAGGAAACGAATGCATGAAGGGAATGAATGAATGAAGGGAATGTATGAATGAAGGGAATGAATGAATGAAGGGAACGAATGAACGAAGGGAACGAATGAACGAAGGGAATGAATGATTGAAGGGAATGTAATAATGAGGGGAATGTATAAATGATGGGAGTGAATGAAGGGAACGAATGAACGAAGGGAATGAATGAATGAAGGGAATGTATGAACGAAGGGAACGAATGAATGAATGAAGGGAACGAATGCATGAAAGGCATGAATGAATGAAGGGAATGGATGAATGAAGGGAATGAAGAGAATGAGGGAATAAATGAATAAAAGGAATATACGAATGAATGGGAATGAATGAATGAGGGGAACGAATGAATGGAGGGAATGAATGAATGAAGGGAGCGAATGAATGAAGGGAATGGATGAATGAATGGAATGAAGAGAATGAGGGAATAAATGAATGAAAGGAATATACGAATGAATGGGAATGAATGAATGAAGGGAATGAATGATTGAAGGGAATGTAAGAATGAAGGAAACGAATGAATGAAGGGAATGAATGAATGAAGGGAATGAAGGGAATGAAGCTAATGAAGGGAATGAAGGGAATGAAGAGAATGAGGGGAATAAATGAATGAAAGGACTGTGCGAATGAATGGGAATGTATGAATGAAGGGAACGAATGAGTGAATGAAGGGAACGAATGCATGAAAGGAATGAATGAATGAAGGGAATGTATGAATGAAGGGAATGGATGAATGAAGGGAATGACGAGAATGTGGGAATAAATGAATGAAAGGAATATACGAATGAATGGGAATGAATGAATGAAGGGAACGAATGAATGGAGGGAATGAATGAATGAAGGGAATGAACTGAATGAAGGGAATGTGGGGAATGAATCGAATGAAGGGAATGAGAGAATGAAAGGAATGAATGAATGAAGGGACTGAATGAAAAGAAGGGAATGAATGAATTGAGGGAATTAAGAGATTGAGGGCAATAAATGAATGAAAGGAATGTGCGAATGAATGGGAATGTATGAATGAAGGGAACGAATGAGTGAATGAAGGGAACGAATGCATGAAAGGAATGAATGATTGAAGGGAATGTAAGAATGAAGCGAATGAACGGATGAAGGAAACGAATGAATGAAGGGAATGAAGGGAATGAAGAGAATGAGGGGAATAAATGAATGAAAAGAATGTGCGAATGAATGGGAATGTATGAATGAAGGGAACGAATGCATGAAAGGAATGAATGAATGAAGGGAATGTATGAATGAAGGGAATGAAGAGAATGAGGGGAATAAATGAATGAAAGGAATGTACGAATGAATGGGAATGTATGAATGAAGGGAACGAATGAATGGAGGGAATGGATGAATGAATGAAGGGAATGTATGAATGAAGGGAATGAATGAGTGAAGGTAATGTATGAATGGCGGGAATGAATAAATGAAGGGAATGAATTGAATGAAAGGAATGAGGGGAATGAATGAATGATGGGAATGGGTGAATGAAGGGAATGAATGAATGAAGGGAACGACTGAACGAAGGGGATGAATGAACGAAGGGAATGAATGATTGAAGGTAATGTAATAATGAAGGGAATGTATAAATGATTTGAGTGGATGAAGGGAATGAATGAGCGAAGGGAATAAATGAATGAAGGAAATGAAGGGAATGAAGGGAATGAAGAGAATGAGGGGAATAAATGAATGAAAGAAATGTGCGAATGAATGGGAATGTATGAATGAAGGGAACGAATGCATGAAGGGAATGAATGAATGAAGGGAATGAAGGGAATGAAGGGAATGAAGAGAATGAGGGGAATAAATGAATGAAAGGTATGTGCGAATGAAGGGAATGAAGGAAACGAAGGGAATGAATGAATGAAGGAAAAGAATGAATGAGGGGGATGAATGAATGAAGGGAATGAATGAATAAAGGGAATGGGGGGAGTGAATGAATGAAGGGAATGAGTGCATGAAAGGAATGAAAGGAATGAAAGGAATGAAGGGAATGAAGGGAACAAAAGGAATGAATGAGTGAGGGGACTGAATGTACGAAGGGAATGAATGAATGAAGGGAATGGCGAGAATGAGGGGAGAGTATGAATGACAGGAATGTGCGAATGAATGGGAATGTATGAATGAAGGGAACGAATGAATGAATGAAGGGAACGAATGCATGAAAGGAATGAATGAATGAAGGGAATGTATGAATGAAGGGAATGAAGAGAATGAGGGAATAAATGAATGAAAGGTATATACGAATGAATGGGAATAAATGAATGAAGGGAACGAATGAATGCAGGGAATGATTGAGTGAAGGGAATGTATGAATGAAGGGAATGGATGGATGAAGCGAATGAACGGATGAAGGAAACGAATGAATAAAGGGAATGAATGAATGAAGGGAATGAAGGGAATGAAGGGAATGAAGAGAATGAGGGGAATAAATGAATTAAAGGAATGTGCGAATGAATGGGAATGTATGAATGAAGGGAACGAATGAATGAATGAAGGGAACGAATGCATGAAAGGAATGAATGAATGAAGGGAATGTATGAATGAAGGGAATGGATGAATGAAGGGAATGAAGAGAATGAGGGAATAAATGAATGAAAGGAATATACGAATGAATGGGAATGAATGAATGAAGGGAACGAATGAATGGAGGGAATGAATGAATGAAGGGAACGAATGAATGAAGGGAATGAATGAATGAAGGTAATAAAGGGAATGAAGGGAATGAGGAGAATGAATGTATGACGGGAATGAATGATCGAATGGAATGAATGAATGAAAGGAACGAATGAATGAAGGGAATGAATGAATGAAGCGAATGAATGAATGGAGGGAATGAAGGGAATGAAGGGAATGAAGAGAATGAGGGAATAAATGAATGAAAGGAATATACGAATGAATGGGAATGAATGAATGAAGGGAACGAATGAATGGAGGGAATGAATGAATGAAGGGAATGTATGAACGAAGGGAATGGATGAATGAATGGAATGAAGAGAATGAGGGAATAAATGAATGAAAGGAATATACGAATGAATGGGAATGAATAAATGAAGGGAATGAATTGAATGAAAGGAATGAGGGGAATGAATGAATGATGGGTATGAGTGAATGAAGGGAATGAATGAATGAAGGGAACGAATGAACGAAGGGGATGAATGAACGAAGGGAATGAATGATTGAAGGGAAAGTAATAATGAAGGGAATGTATAAATGATTTGAGTGAATGAAGGGAATGAATGAACGAAGGGAATGAATGATTAAAGGGAATGTAAGAATGAAGCGAATGAACGGATGAGGTGAAACGAATGAATGAAGGGAATGAAGGGAATGAAGGGAATGAAGAGAATGAGGGAATAAATGAATGAAAGGAATATACGAATGAATGGGAATGAATGAATGAAGGGAACGAATGAATGGAGGGAATGAATGAATGAAGGGAATGTATGAATGAAGGGAATGGATGGATGAAGCGAATGAACGGATGAAGGAAACGAATGAATGAAGGGAATGAATGAATGAAGGGAATGAAGGGAATGAAGGGAATGAAGAGAATGAGGGGAATAAATGAATGAAAGGAATGTGCGAATGAATGGGAATGTATGAACGAAGGGAACGAATGAAGGGAACGAATGCATGAAAGGAATGAATGAATGAAGGGAATGTATGTATGAAGGGAACGAATGAATGGAGGGAATGAAGAGAATGAGGGAATAAATGAATAAAAGGAATATACGAATGAAAGGGAATGAATGAATGAAGGGAACGAATGAATGGAGGGAATGAATGAATGAAGGGAACGAATGAATGAAGGGAATGGATGAATGAATGGAATGAAGAGAATGAGGGAATAAATGAATGAAAGGAATATACGAATGAATGGGAATGAATGAATGAAGGGAATGAATGATTGAAGGGAATGTAAGAATGAAGGAAACGAATGAATGAAGGGAATGAATGAATGAAGGGAATGAAGGGAATGAAGCTAATGAAGGGAATGAAGGGAATGAAGAGAATGAGGGGAATAAATGAATGAAAAGAATGTGCGAATGAATGGGAATGTATGAATGAAGGGAACGAATGCATGAAAGGAATAAATGAATGAAGGAAATGAAGGGAATGAAGGGAATGAAGAGAATGAGGGGAATAAATGAATGAAAGAAATGTGCGAATGAATGGGAATGTATGAATGAAGGGAACGAATGCATGAAGGGAATGAATGAATGAAGGGAATGAAGGGAATGAAGGGAATGAAGAGAATGAGGGGAATAAATGAATGAAAGGTATGTGCGAATGAAGGGAATGAAGGAAACGAAGGGAATGAATGAATGAAGGAAAAGAATGAATGAGGGGGATGAATGAATGAAGGGAATGAATGAATAAAGGGAATGGGGGGAGTGAATGAATGAAGGGAATGAGTGCATGAAAGGAATGAAAGGAATGAAAGGAATGAAGGGAATGAAGGGAACAAAAGGAATGAATGAGTGAGGGGACTGAATGTACGAAGGGAATGAATGAATGAAGGGAATGGCGAGAATGAGGGGAGAGTATGAATGACAGGAATGTGCGAATGAATGGGAATGTATGAATGAAGGGAACGAATGAATGAATGAAGGGAACGAATGCATGAAAGGAATGAATGAATGAAGGGAATGTATGAATGAAGGGAATGAAGAGAATGAGGGAATAAATGAATGAAAGGTATATACGAATGAATGGGAATAAATGAATGAAGGGAATGAATGAATGCAGGGAATGATTGAGTGAAGGGAATGTATGAATGAAGGGAATGGATGGATGAAGCGAATGAACGGATGAAGGAAACGAATGAATAAAGGGAATGAATGAATGAAGGGAATGAAGGGAATGAAGGGAATGAAGAGAATGAGGGGAATAAATGAATTAAAGGAATGTGCGAATGAATGGGAATGTATGAATGAAGGGAACGAATGAATGAATGAAGGGAACGAATGCATGAAAGGAATGAATGAATGAAGGGAATGTATGAATGAAGGGAATGGATGAATGAAGGGAATGAAGAGAATGAGGGAATAAATGAATGAAAGGAATATACGAATGAATGGGAATGAATGAATGAAGGGAACGAATGAATGGAGGGAATGAATGAATGAAGGGAACGAATGAATGAAGGGAATGAATGAATGAAGGTAATAAAGGGAATGAAGGGAATGAGGAGAATGAATGTATGACGGGAATGAATGATCGAATGGAATGAATGAATGAAAGGAACGAATGAATGAAGGGAATGAATGAATGAAGCGAATGAATGAATGGAGGGAATGAAGGGAATGAAGGGAATGAAGAGAATGAGGGAATAAATGAATGAAAGGAATATACGAATGAATGGGAATGAATGAATGAAGGGAACGAATGAATGGAGGGAATGAATGAATGAAGGGAATGTATGAACGAAGGGAATGGATGAATGAATGGAATGAAGAGAATGAGGGAATAAATGAATGAAAGGAATATACGAATGAATGGGAATGAATAAATGAAGGGAATGAATTGAATGAAAGGAATGAGGGGAATGAATGAATGATGGGTATGAGTGAATGAAGGGAATGAATGAATGAAGGGAACGAATGAACGAAGGGGATGAATGAACGAAGGGAATGAATGATTGAAGGGAAAGTAATAATGAAGGGAATGTATAAATGATTTGAGTGAATGAAGGGAATGAATGAACGAAGGGAATGAATGATTAAAGGGAATGTAAGAATGAAGCGAATGAACGGATGAGGTGAAACGAATGAATGAAGGGAATGAAGGGAATGAAGGGAATGAAGAGAATGAGGGAATAAATGAATGAAAGGAATATACGAATGAATGGGAATGAATGAATGAAGGGAACGAATGAATGGAGGGAATGAATGAATGAAGGGAATGTATGAATGAAGGGAATGGATGGATGAAGCGAATGAACGGATGAAGGAAACGAATGAATGAAGGGAATGAATGAATGAAGGGAATGAAGGGAATGAAGGGAATGAAGAGAATGAGGGGAATAAATGAATGAAAGGAATGTGCGAATGAATGGGAATGTATGAACGAAGGGAACGAATGAAGGGAACGAATGCATGAAAGGAATGAATGAATGAAGGGAATGTATGTATGAAGGGAACGAATGAATGGAGGGAATGAAGAGAATGAGGGAATAAATGAATAAAAGGAATATACGAATGAAAGGGAATGAATGAATGAAGGGAACGAATGAATGGAGGGAATGAATGAATGAAGGGAACGAATGAATGAAGGGAATGGATGAATGAATGGAATGAAGAGAATGAGGGAATAAATGAATGAAAGGAATATACGAATGAATGGGAATGAATGAATGAAGGGAATGAATGATTGAAGGGAATGTAAGAATGAAGGAAACGAATGAATGAAGGGAATGAATGAATGAAGGGAATGAAGGGAATGAAGCTAATGAAGGGAATGAAGGGAATGAAGAGAATGAGGGGAATAAATGAATGAAAGGACTGTGCGAATGAATGGGAATGTATGAATGAAGGGAACGAATGAGTGAATGAAGGGAACGAATGCATGAAAGGAATGAATGAATGAAGGGAATGTATGAATGAAGGGAATGGATGAATGAAGGGAATGACGAGAATGTGGGAATAAACGAATGAAAGGAATATACGAATGAATGGGAATGAATGAATGAAGGGAACGAATGAATGGAGGGAATGAATGAATGAAGGGAATGAACTGAATGAAGGGAATGTGGGGAATGAATCGAATGAAGGGAATGAGAGAATGAAAGGAATGAATGAATGAAGGGACTGAATGAACAGAAGGGAATGAATGAATTGAGGGAATTAAGAGATTGAGGGCAATAAATGAATGAAAGGAATGTGCGAATGAATGGGAATGTATGAATGAAGGGTACGAATGAGTGAATGAAGGGAACGAATGCATGAAAGGAATGAATGATTGAAGGGAATGTAAGAATGAAGCGAATGAACGGATGAAGGAAACGAATGAATGAAGGGAATGAAGGGAATGAAGAGAATGAGGGGAATAAATGAATGAAAAGAATGTGCGAATGAATGGGAATGTATGAATGAAGGGAACGAATGCATGAAAGGAATGAATCAAAGAAGGGAATGTATGAATGAAGGGAATGAATAGAATGAGGGGAATAAATGAATGAAAGGAATGTACGAATGAATGGGAATGTATGAATGAAGGGAACGAATGAATGGAGGGAATGGATGAATGAATGGAGGGAATGTATGAATGAAGGGAATGAATGAGTGAAGGTAATGTATGAATGGCGGGAATGAATAAATGAAGGGAATGAATTGAATGAAAGGAATGAGGGGAATGAATGAATGATGGGAATGGGTGAATGAAGGGAATGAATGAATGAAGGGAACGAATGAACGAAGGGAATGAATGATTGAAGGTAATGTAATAATGAAGGGAATGTATAAATGATTTGAGTGGATGAAGGGAATGAATGAGCGAAGGGAATGAATGAATGAAGGAAATGAAGGGAATGAAGGGAATGAAGAGAATGAGGGGAATAAATGAATGAAAGAAATGTGCGAATGAATGGGAATGTATGAATGAAGGGAACGAATGCATGAAGGGAATGAATGAATGAAGGGAATGAAGGGAATGAAGGGAATGAAGAGAATGAGGGGAATAAATGAATGAAAGGTATGTGCGAATGAAGGGAATGAAGGAAACGAAGGGAATGAATGAATGAAGGAAAAGAATGAATGAGGGGGATGAATGAATGAAGGGAATGAATGAATAAAGGGAATGGGGGGAGTGAATGAATGAAGGGAATGAGTGCATGAAAGGAATGAAAGGAATGAAAGGAATGAAGGGAATGAAGGGAACAAAAGGAATGAATGAGTGAGGGGACTGAATGTACGAAGGGAATGAATGAATGAAGGGAATGGCGAGAATGAGGGGAGAGAATGAATGACAGGAATGTGCGAATGAATGGGAATGTATGAATGAAGGGAACGAATGAATGAATGAAGGGAACGAATGCATGAAAGGAATGAATGAATGAAGGGAATGTATGAATGAAGGGAATGAAGAGAATGAGGGAATAAATGAATGAAAGGTATATACGAATGAATGGGAATGAATGAATGAAGGGAACGAATGAATGCAGGGAATGATTGAATGAAGGGAATGTATGAATGAAGGGAATGGATGGATGAAGCGAATGAACGGATGAAGGAAACGAATGAATAAAGGGAATGAATGAATGAAGGGAATGAAGGGAATGAAGGGAATGAAGAGAATGAGGGGAATAGATGAATGAAAGGAATGTACGAATGAATGGGAATGTATGAATGAAGGGAACGAATGAATGAATGAAGGGAACAAATGCATGAAGGGAATGAATGAATGAAGGGAATGTATGAACGAAGGGAATGGATGAATGAATGGATTGGAGAGAATGAGCGAATAAATGAATGAAAGGAATATACGAAAGAATGGAGGGAGCGAATGAATGGAGGGAATAAATTAATGAAGGGAACGAATGAATGAAGGGAATGAAGGGAACGAAGGTAATGAAGAGAATGAGGGGAATAAATGAATGAAAGGAATGTGCGAATGAATGGGAATGTATGAATGGAGGGAATGAATAAATGAAGGGAATGAATTGAATGAAAGGAATGAGGGGAATGAATGAATGATGGGAATGAGTGAATGAAGGGAATGAATGAATGAAGGGAACGAATGAACGAAGGGGATGAATGAACGAAGGGAATGAATGATTGAAGGGAATGTAATTATGAAGGGAATGTATAAATGATTTGAGTGGATGAAGGGAATGAATGAACGAAGGGAATGAATGATTGAAGGGAATGTAATAATGAAGGGAATGTATAAACGATTTGTGTGAATGAAGGGAATGAATGAACGAAGGGAATGAATGATTGAAGGGAATGTAAGAATGAAGCGAATGAACGGATGAAGGAAACGAATGAATGATGGGAATGAATGAATGAAGGTAATGTATGAATGAAGGGAATGTAAGAATGAAGCGAATGAACGGATGAAGGAAACGAATGAATGAAGGGAATGAATGAATGAAGGGAATGAAGGGAATGAAGGGAATGAAGAGAATGAGGGGAATAAATGAATTAAAGGAATGTGCGAATGAATGGGAATGTATGAATGAAGGGAACGAATGAATGAATGAAGGGAACGAATGCATGAAAGGAATGAATGAATGAAGGGAATGTATGAATGAAGGGAATGGATGAATGAAGGGAATGAAGAGAATGAGGGAATAAATGAATGAAAGGAATATACGAATGAATGGGAATGAATGAATGAAGGGAACGAATGAATGGAGGGAATGAATGAATGAAGGGAACGAATGAATGAAGGGAATGAATGAATGAAGGTAATAAAGGGAATGAAGGGAATGAGGAGAATGAATGTATGACGGGAATGAATGATCGAATGGAATGAATGAATGAAAGGAACGAATGAATGAAGGGAATGAATGAATGAAGCGAATGAATGAATGGAGGGAATGAAGGGAATGAAGGGAATGAAGAGAATGAGGGAATAAATGAATGAAAGGAATATACGAATGAATGGGAATGAATGAATGAAGGGAACGAATGAATGGAGGGAATGAATGAATGAAGGGAATGTATGAACGAAGGGAATGGATGAATGAATGGAATGAAGAGAATGAGGGAATAAATGAATGAAAGGAATATACGAATGAATGGGAATGAATAAATGAAGGGAATGAATTGAATGAAAGGAATGAGGGGAATGAATGAATGATGGGTATGAGTGAATGAAGGGAATGAATGAATGAAGGGAACGAATGAACGAAGGGGATGAATGAACGAAGGGAATGAATGATTGAAGGGAAAGTAATAATGAAGGGAATGTATAAATGATTTGAGTGAATGAAGGGAATGAATGAACGAAGGGAATGAATGATTAAAGGGAATGTAAGAATGTAGCGAATGAACGGACGAGGTGAAACGAATGAATGAAGGGAATGAAGGGAATGAAGGGAATGAAGAGAATGAGGGAATAAATGAATGAAAGGAATATACGAATGAATGGGAATGAATGAATGAAGGGAACGAATGAATGGAGGGAATGAATGAATGAAGGGAATGTATGAATGAAGGGAATGGATGGATGAAGCGAATGAACGGATGAAGGAAACGAATGAATGAAGGGAATGAATGAATGAAGGGAATGAAGGGAATGAAGGGAATGAAGAGAATGAGGGGAATAAATGAATGAAAGGAATGTGCGAATGAATGGGAATGTATGAACGAAGGGAACGAATGAAGGGAACGAATGCATGAAAGGAATGAATGAATGAAGGGAATGTATGTATGAAGGGAACGAATGAATGGAGGGAATGAAGAGAATGAGGGAATAAATGAATAAAAGGAATATACGAATGAAAGGGAATGAATGAATGAAGGGAACGAATGAATGGAGGGAATGAATGAATGAAGGGAACGAATGAATGAAGGGAATGGATGAATGAATGGAATGAAGAGAATGAGGGAATAAATGAATGAAAGGAATATACGAATGAATGGGAATGAATGAATGAAGGGAATGAATGATTGAAGGGAATGTAAGAATGAAGGAAACGAATGAATGAAGGGAATGAATGAATGAAGGGAATGAAGGGAATGAAGCTAATGAAGGGAATGAAGGGAATGAAGAGAATGAGGGGAATAAATGAATGAAAGGACTGTGCGAATGAATGGGAATGTATGAATGAAGGGAACGAATGAGTGAATGAAGGGAACGAAT
The DNA here is from genome assembly GCA_963576845.1 of Megachile leachella. Lineage (NCBI taxonomy): Eukaryota > Metazoa > Arthropoda > Insecta > Hymenoptera > Megachilidae > Megachile > Megachile leachella. Next base: position 25,913,782 of record OY756250.1, on the reverse strand, counting down.
GCATGAAAGGAATGAATGAATGAAGGGAATGTATGAATGAAGGGAATGGATGAATGAAGGGAATGACGAGAATGTGGGAATAAACGAATGAAAGGAATATACGAATTAATTGTTAATGAATGAATGAAGGGAACGAATGAATGGAGGGAATGAATGAATGAAGGGAATGAACTGAATGAAGGGAATGTGGGGAATGAATCGAATGAAGGGAATGAGAGAATGAAAGGAATGAATGAATGAAGGGACTGAATGAAAAGAAGGGAATGAATGAATTGAGGGAATTAAGAGATTGAGGGCAATAAATGAATGAAAGGAATGTGCGAATGAATGGGAATGTATGAATGAAGGGTACGAATGAGTGAATGAAGGGAACGAATGCATGAAAGGAATGAATGATTGAAGGGAATGTAAGAATGAAGCGAATGAACGGATGAAGGAAACGAATGAATGAAGGGAATGAAGGGAATGAAGAGAATGAGGGGAATAAATGAATGAAAAGAATGTGCGAATGAATGGGAATGTATGAATGAAGGGAACGAATGCATGAAAGGAATGAATCAATGAAGGGAATGTATGAATGAAGGGAATGAATAGAATGAGGGGAATAAATGAATGAAAGGAATGTACGAATGAATGGGAATGTATGAATGAAGGGAACGAATGAATGGAGGGAATGGATGAATGAATGAAGGGAATGTATGAATGAAGGGAATGAATGAGTGAAGGTAATGTATGAATGGCGGGAATGAATAAATGAAGGGAATGAATTGAATGAAAGGAATGAGGGGAATGAATGAATGGTGGGAATGGGTGAATGAAGGGAATGAATGAATGAAGGGAACGAATGAACGAAGGGAATGAATGAATGAAGGAAATGAAGGGAATGAAGGGAATGAAGAGAATGAGGGGAATAAATGAATGAAAGAAATGTGCGAATGAATGGGAATGTATGAATGAAGGGAACGAATGCATGAAGGGAATGAATGAATGAAGGGAATAAAGGGAATGAAGGGAATGAAGAGAATGAGGGGAATAAATGAATGAAAGGTATGTGCGAATGAAGGGAATGAAGGAAACGAAGGGAATGAATGAATGAAGGAAAAGAATGAATGAGGGGGATGAATGAATGAAGGGAATGAATGAATAAAGGGAATGGGGGGAGTGAATGAATGAAGGGAATGAGTGCATGAAAGGAATGAAAGGAATGAAAGGAATGAAGGGAATGAAGGGAACAAAAGGAATGAATGAGTGAGGGGACTGAATGTACGAAGGGAATGAATGAATGAAGGGAATGGCGAGAATGAGGGGAGAGAATGAATGACAGGAATGTGCGAATGAATGGGAATGTATGAATGAAGGGAACGAATGAATGAATGAAGGGAACGAATGCATGAAAGGAATGAATGAATGAAGGGAATGTATGAATGAAGGGAATGAAGAGAATGAGGGAATAAATGAATGAAAGGTATATACGAATGAATGGGAATGAATGAATGAAGGGAACGAATGAATGCAGGGAATGATTGAATGAAGGGAATGTATGAATGAAGGGAATGGATGGATGAAGCGAATGAACGGATGAAGGAAACGAATGAATAAAGGGAATGAATGAATGAAGGGAATGAAGGGAATGAAGGGAATGAAGAGAATGAGGGGAATAGATGAATGAAAGGAATGTACGAATGAATGGGAATGTATGAATGAAGGGAACGAATGAATGAATGAAGGGAACAAATGCATGAAGGGAATGAATGAATGAAGGGAATGTGTGAACGAAGGGAATGGATGAATGAATGGATTGGAGAGAATGAGCGAATAAATGAATGAAAGGAATATACGAATGAATGGAGGGAGCGAATGAATGGAGGGAATAAATTAATGAAGGGAACGAATGAATGAAGGGAAGGAAGGGAACGAAGGTAATGAAGAGAATGAGGGGAATAAATGAATGAAAGGAATGTGCGAATGAATGGGAATGTATGAATGGAGGGAATGAATAAATGAAGGGAATGAATTGAATGAAAGGAATGAGGGGAATGAATGAATGATGGGAATGAGTGAATGAAGGGAATGAATGAATGAAGGGAACGAATGAACGAAGGGGATGAATGAACGAAGGGAATGAATGATTGAAGGGAATGTAATTATGAAGGGAATGTATAAATGATTTGAGTGGATGAAGGGAATGAATGAACGAAGGGAATGAATGATTGAAGGGAATGTAATAATGAAGGGAATGTATAAACGATTTGTGTGAATGAAGGGAATGAATGAACGAAGGGAATGAATGATTGAAGGGAATGTAAGAATGAAGCGAATGAACGAATGAAGGAAACGAATGAATGATGGGAATGAATGAATGAAGGTAATGTATGAATGAAGGGAATGTAAGAATGAAGCGAATGAACGGATGAAGGAAACGAATGAATGAAGGGAATGAATGAATGAAGGGAATGAAGGGAATGATGGGAATGAAGAGAATGAGGGGAATAAATGAATTAAAGGAATGTGCGAATGAATGGGAATGTATGAATGAAGGGAACGAATGAATGAATGAAGGGAACGAATGCATGAAAGGAATGAATGAATGAAGGGAATGTATGAATGAAGGGAATGGATGAATGAAGGGAATGAAGAGAATGAGGGAATAAATGAATGAAAGGAATATACGAATGAATGGGAATGAATGAATGAAGGGAACGAATGAATGGAGGGAATGAATGAATGAAGGGAACGAATGAATGAAGGGAATGAATGAATGAAGGTAATAAAGGGAATGAAGGGAATGAGGAGAATGAATGTATGACGGGAATGAATGATCGAATGGAATGAATGAATGAAAGGAACGAATGAATGAAGGGAATGAATGAACGAAGGGAATGAATGATTGAAGGGAATGTAAGAATGAAGCGAATGAACGGATGAAGGAAACGAATGAATGATGGGAATGAATGAATGAAGGTAATGTATGAATGAAGGGAATATAAGAATGAAGCGAATGAACGGATGAAGGAAACGAATGAATGAAGGGAATGAATGAATGAAGGGAATGAAGGGAATGAAGGGAATGAAGAGAATGAGGGGAATAAATGAATTAAAGGAATGTGCGAATGAATGGGAATGTATGAATGAAGGGAACGAATGAATGAATGAAGGGAACGAATGCATGAAAGGAATGAATGAATGAAGGGAATGTATGAATAAAGGGAATGGATGAATGAAGGGAATGAAGAGAATGAGGGAATAAATGAATGAAAGGAATATACGAATGAATGGGAATGAATGAATGAAGGGAACGAATGAATGGAGGGAATGAATGAATGAAGGGAACGAATGAATGAAGGGAATGAATGAATGAAGGTAATAAAGGGAATGAAGGGAATGAGGAGAATGAATGTATGACGGGAATGAATGATCGAATGGAATGAATGAATGAAAGGAACGAATGAATGAAGGGAATGAATGAATGAAGCGAATGAATGAATGGAGGGAATGAAGGGAATGAAGGGAATGAAGAGAATGAGGGAATAAATGAATGAAAGGAATATACGAATGAATGGGAATGAATGAATGAAGGGAACGAATGAATGGAGGGAATGAATGAATGAAGGGAATGTATGAACGAAGGGAATGGATGAATGAATGGAATGAAGAGAATGAGGGAATAAATGAATGAAAGGAATATACGAATGAATGGGAATGAATAAATGAAGGGAATGAATTGAATGAAAGGAATGAGGGGAATGAATGAATGATGGGTATGAGTGAATGAAGGGAATGAATGAATGAAGGGAACGAATGAACGAAGGGGATGAATGAACGAAGGGAATGAATGATTGAAGGGAAAGTAATAATGAAGGGAATGTATAAATGATTTGAGTGAATGAAGGGAATGAATGAACGAAGGGAATGAATGATTAAAGGGAATGTAAGAATGAAGCGAATGAACGGATGAGGTGAAACGAATGAATGAAGGGAATGAAGGGAATGAAGGGAATGAAGAGAATGAGGGAATAAATGAATGAAAGGAATATACGAATGAATGGGAATGAATGAATGAAGGGAACGAATGAATGGAGGGAATGAATGAATGAAGGGAATGTATGAATGAAGGGAATGGATGGATGAAGCGAATGAACGGATGAAGGAAACGAATGAATGAAGGGAATGAATGAATGAAGGGAATGAAGGGAATGAAGGGAATGAAGAGAATGAGGGGAATAAATGAATGAAAGGAATGTGCGAATGAATGGGAATGTATGAACGAAGGGAACGAATGAAGGGAACGAATGCATGAAAGGAATGAATGAATGAAGGGAATGTATGTATGAAGGGAACGAATGAATGGAGGGAATGAAGAGAATGAGGGAATAAATGAATAAAAGGAATATACGAATGAAAGGGAATGAATGAATGAAGGGAACGAATGAATGGAGGGAATGAATGAATGAAGGGAACGAATGAATGAAGGGAATGGATGAATGAATGGAATGAAGAGAATGAGGGAATAAATGAATGAAAGGAATATACGAATGAATGGGAATGTATGAATGAAGGGTACGAATGAGTGAATGAAGGGAACGAATGCATGAAAGGAATGAATGATTGAAGGGAATGTAAGAATGAAGCGAATGAACGGATGAAGGAAACGAATGAATGAAGGGAATGAAGGGAATGAAGAGAATGAGGGGAATAAATGAATGAAAAGAATGTGCGAATGAATGGGAATGTATGAATGAAGGGAACGAATGCATGAAAGGAATGAATCAATGAAGGGAATGTATGAATGAAGGGAATGAATAGAATGAGGGGAATAAATGAATGAAGGGAACGAATGAATGGGAATGTATGAATGAAGGGAACGAATGAATGGAGGGAATGGATGAATGAATGAAGGGAATGTATGAATGAAGGGAATGAATGAGTGAAGGTAATGTATGAATGGCGGGAATGAATAAATAAAGGGAATGAATTGAATGAAAGGAATGAGGGGAATGAATGAATGATGGGAATGGGTCAATGAAGGGAATGAATGAATGAAGGGAACGAATGAACGAAGGGAATGAATGATTGAAGGTAATGTAATAATGAAGGGAATGTATAAATGATTTGAGTGGATGAAGGGAATGAATGAGCGAAGGGAATGAATGAATGAAGGAAATGAAGGGAATGAAGGGAATGAAGAGAATGAGGGGAATAAATGAATGAAAGAAATGTGCGAATGAATGGGAATGTATGAATGAAGGGAACGAATGCATGAAGGGAATGAATGAATGAAGGGAATGAAGGGAATGAAGGGAATGAAGAGAATGAGGGGAATAAATGAATGAAAGGTATGTGCGAATGAAGGGAATGAAGGAAACGAAGGGAATGAATGAATGAAGGAAAAGAATGAATGAGGGGGATGAATGAATGAAGGGAATGAATGAATAAAGGGAATGGGGGGAGTGAATGAATGAAGGGAATGAGTGCATGAAAGGAATGAAAGGAATGAAAGGAATGAAGGGAATGAAGGGAACAAAAGGAATGAATGAGTGAGGGGACTGAATGTACGAAGGGAATGAATGAATGAAGGGAATGGCGAGAATGAGGGGAGAGAATGAATGACAGGAATGTGCGAATGAATGGGAATGTATGAATGAAGGGAACGAATGAATGAATGAAGGGAACGAATGCATGAAAGGAATGAATGAATGAAGGGAATGTATGAATGAAGGGAATGAAGAGAATGAGGGAATAAATGAATGAAAGGTATATACGAATGAATGGGAATGAATGAATGAAGGGAACGAATGAATGCAGGGAATGATTGAATGAAGGGAATGTATGAATGAAGGGAATGGATGGATGAAGCGAATGAACGGATGAAGGAAACGAATGAATAAAGGGAATGAATGAATGAAGGGAATGAAGGGAATGAAGGGAATGAAGAGAATGAGGGGAATAGATGAATGAAAGGAATGTACGAATGAACGGGAATGTATGAATGAAGGGAACGAATGAATGAATGAAGGGAACAAATGCATGAAGGGAATGAATGAATGAAGGGAATGTATGAACGAAGGGAATGGATGAATGAATGGATTGGAGAGAATGAGCGAATAAATGAATGAAAGGAATATACGAATGAATGGAGGGAGCGAATGAATGGAGGGAATAAATTAATGAAGGGAACGAATGAATGAAGGGAAGGAAGGGAACGAAGGTAATGAAGAGAATGAGGGGAATAAATGAATGAAAGGAATGTGCGAATGAATGGGAATGTATGAATGGAGGGAATGAATAAATGAAGGGAATGAATTGAATGAAAGGAATGAGGGGAATGAATGAATGATGGGAATGAGTGAATGAAGGGAATGAATGAATGAAGGGAACGAATGAACGAAGGGGATGACTGAACGAAGGGAATGAATGATTGAAGGGAATGTAATTATGAAGGGAATGTATAAATGATTTGAGTGGATGAAGGGAATGAATGAACGAAGGGAATGAATGATTGAAGGGAATGTAATAATGAAGGGAATGTATAAACGATTTGTGTGAATGAAGGGAATGAATGAACGAAGGGAATGAATGATTGAAGGGAATGTAAGAATGAAGCGAATGAACGAATGAAGGAAACGAATGAATGATGGGAATGAATGAATGAAGGTAGTGTATGAATGAAGGGAATGTAAGAATGAAGCGAATGAACGGATGAAGGAAACGAATGAATGAAGGGAATGAATGAATGAAGGGAATGAAGGGAATGAAGGGAATGAAGAGAATGAGGGGAATAAATGAATTAAAGGAATGTGCGAATGAATGGGAATGTATGAATGAAGGGAAGGAATGAATGAATGAAGGGAACGAATGCATGAAAGGAATGAATGAATAAAGGGAATGTATGAATGAAGGGAATGGATGAATGAAGGGAATGAAGAGAATGAGGGAATAAATGAATGAAAGGAATATACGAATGAATGGGAATGAATGAATGAAGGGAACGAATGAATGGAGGGAATGAATGAATGAAGGGAACGAATGAATGAAGGGAATGAATGAATGAAGGTAATAAAGGGAATGAAGGGAATGAGGAGAATGAATGTATGACGGGAATGAATGATCGAATGGAATGAATGAATGAAAGGAACGAATGAATGAAGGGAATGAATGAACGAAGGGAATGAATGATTGAAGGGAATGTAAGAATGAAGCGAATGAACGGATGAAGGAAACGAATGAATGATGGGAATGAATGAATGAAGGTAATGTATGAATGAAGGGAATGTAAGAATGAAGCGAATGAACGGATGAAGGAAACGAATGAATGAAGGGAATGAATGAATGAAGGGAATGAAGGGAATGAAGGGAATGAAGAGAATGAGGGGAATAAATGAATTAAAGGAATGTGCGAATGAATGGGAATGTATGAATGAAGGGAACGAATGAATGAATGAAGGGAACGAATGCATGAAAGGAATGAATGAATGAAGGGAATGTATGAATAAAGGGAATGGATGAATGAAGGGAATGAAGAGAATGAGGAAATAAATGAATGAAAGGAATATACGAATGAATGGGAATGAATGAATGAAGGGAACGAATGAATGGAGGGAATGAATGAATGAAGGGAACGAATGAATGAAGGGAATGAATGAATGAAGGTAATAAAGGGAATGAAGGGAATGAGGAGAATGAATGTATGACGGGAATGAATGATCGAATGGAATGAATGAATGAAAGGAACGAATGAATGAAGGGAATGAATGAATGGAGGGAATGAAGGGAATGAAGGGAATGAAGAGAATGAGGGAATAAATGAATGAAAGGAATATACGAATGAATGGGAATGAATGAATGAAGGGAATGAATGAATGGAGGGAATGAATGAATGAAGGGAATGTATGAACGAAGGGAATGGATGAATGAATGGAATGAAGAGAATGAGGGAATAAATGAATGAAAGGAATATACGAATGAATGGGAATGAATAAATGAAGGGAATGAATTGAATGAAAGGAATGAGGGGAATGAATGAATGATGGGTATGAGTGAATGAAGGGAATGAATGAATGAAGGGAACGAATGAACGAAGGGGATGAATGAACGAAGGGAATGAATGATTGAAGGGAAAGTAATAATGAAGGGAATGTATAAATGATTTGAGTGAATGAAGGGAATGAATGAACGAAGGGAATGAATGATTAAAGGGAATGTAAGAATGAAGCGAATGAACGGATGAGGTGAAACGAATGAATGAAGGGAATGAAGGGAATGAAGGGAATGAAGAGAATGAGGGAATAAATGAATGAAAGGAATATACGAATGAATGGGAATGAATGAATGAAGGGAACGAATGAATGGAGGGAATGAATGAATGAAGGGAATGTATGAATGAAGGGAATGGATGGATGAAGCGAATGAACGGATGAAGGAAACGAATGAATGAAGGGAATGAATGAATGAAGGGAATGAAGGGAATGAAGGGAATGAAGAGAATGAGGGGAATAAATGAATGAAAGGAATGTGCGAATGAATGGGAATGTATGAACGAAGGGAACGGATGAAGGGAACGAATGCATGAAAGGAATGAATGAATGAAGGGAATGTATGTATGAAGGGAACGAATGAATGGAGGGAATGAAGAGAATGAGGGAATAAATGAATGAAAGGAATATACGAATGAAAGGGAATGAATGAATGAAGGGAACGAATGAATGGAGGGAATGAATGAATGAAGGGAACGAATGAATGAAGGGAATGGATGAATGAATGGAATGAAGAGAATGAGGGAATAAATGAATGAAAGGAATATACGAATGAATGGGAATGAATGAATGAAGGGAATGAATGATTGAAGGGAATGTAAGAATGAAGGAAACGAATGAATGAAGGGAATGAATGAATGAAGGGAATGAAGGGAATGAAGCTAATGAAGGGAATGAAGGGAATGAAGAGAATGAGGGGAATAAATGAATGAAAGGACTGTGCGAATGAATGGGAATGTATGAATGAAGGGAACGAATGAGTGAATGAAGGGAACGAATGCATGAAAGGAATGAATGAATGAAGGGAATGTATGAATGAAGGGAATGGATGAATGAAGGGAATGACGAGAATGTGGGAATAAACGAATGAAAGGAATATACGAATTAATTGTTAATGAATGAATGAAGGGAACGAATGAATGGAGGGAATGAATGAATGAAGGGAATGAACTGAATGAAGGGAATGTGGGGAATGAATCGAATGAAGGGAATGAGAGAATGAAAGGAATGAATGAATGAAGGGACTGAATGAAAAGAAGGGAATGAATGAATTGAGGGAATTAAGAGATTGAGGGCAATAAATGAATGAAAGGAATGTGCGAATGAATGGGAATGTATGAATGAAGGGTACGAATGAGTGAATGAAGGGAACGAATGCATGAAAGGAATGAATGATTGAAGGGAATGTAAGAATGAAGCGAATGAACGGATGAAGGAAACGAATGAATGAAGGGAATGAAGGGAATGAAGAGACTGAGGGGAATAAATGAATGAAAAGAATGTGCGAATGAATGGGAATGTATGAATGAAGGGAACGAATGCATGAAAGGAATGAATCAATGAAGGGAATGTATGAATGAAGGGAATGAATAGAATGAGGGGAATAAATGAATGAAAGGAATGTACGAATGAATGGGAATGTATGAATGAAGGGAACGAATGAGTGAAGGTAATGTATGAATGGCGGGAATGAATAAATGAAGGGAATGAATTGAATGAAAGGAATGAGGGGAATGAATGAATGATGGGAATGGGTGAATGAAGGGAATGAATGAATGAAGGGAACGAATGAACGAAGGGAATGAATGATTGAAGGTAATGTAATAATGAAGGGAATGTATAAATGATTTGAGTGGATGAAGGGAATGAATGAGCGAAGGGAATGAATGAATGAAGGAAATGAAGGGAATGAAGGGAATGAAGAGAATGAGGGGAATAAATGAATGAAAGAAATGTGCGAATGAATGGGAATGTATGAATGAAGGGAACGAATGCATGAAGGGAATGAATGAATGAAGGGAATGAAGGGAATGAAGGGAATGAAGAGAATGAGGGGAATAAATGAATGAAAGGTATGTGCGAATGAAGGGAATGAAGGAAACGAAGGGAATGAATGAATGAAGGAAAAGAATGAATGAGGGGGATGAATGAATGAAGGGAATGAATGAATAAAGGGAATGGGGGGAGTGAATGAATGAAGGGAATGAGTGCATGAAAGGAATGAAAGGAATGAAAGGAATGAAGGGAATGAAGGGAACAAAAGGAATGAATGAGTGAGGGGACTGAATGTACGAAGGGAATGAATGAATGAAGGGAATGGCGAGAATGAGGGGAGAGAATGAATGACAGGAATGTGCGAATGAATGGGAATGTATGAATGAAGGGAACGAATGAATGAATGAAGGGAACGAATGCATGAAAGGAATGAATGAATGAAGGGAATGTATGAATGAAGGGAATGAAGAGAATGAGGGAATAAATGAATGAAAGGTATATACGAATGAATGGGAATGAATGAATGAAGGGAACGAATGAATGCAGGGAATGATTGAATGAAGGGAATGTATGAATGAAGGGAATGGATGGATGAAGCGAATGAACGGATGAAGGAAACGAATGAATAAAGGGAATGAATGAATGAAGGGAATGAAGGGAATGAAGGGAATGAAGAGAATGAGGGGAATAGATGAATGAAAGGAATGTACGAATGAATGGGAATGTATGAATGAAGGGAACGAATGAATGAATGAAGGGAACAAATGCATGAAGGGAATGAATGAATGAAGGGAATGTATGAACGAAGGGAATGGATGAATGAATGGATTGGAGAGAATGAGCGATTAAATGAATGAAAGGAATATACGAATGAATGGAGGGAACGAATGAATGGAGGGAATAAATTAATGAAGGGAACGAATGAATGAAGGGAATGAAGGGAACGAAGGTAATGAAGAGAATGAGGGGAATAAATGAATGAAAGGAATGTGCGAATGAATGGGAATGTATGAATGGAGGGAATGAATAAATGAAGGGAATGAATTGAATGAAAGGAATGAGGGGAATGAATGTATGATGGGAATGAGTGAATGATGGGAATGAATGAATGAAGGGAACGAATGAACGAAGGGGATGAATGAACGAAGGGAATGAATGATTGAAGGGAATGTAATTATGAAGGGAATGTATAAATGATTTGAGTGGATGAAGGGAATGAATGAACGAAGGGAATGAATGATTGAAGGGAATGTAATAATGAAGGGAATGTATAAACGATTTGTGTGAATGAAGGGAATGAATGAACGAAGGGAATGAATGATTGAAGGGAATGTAAGAATGAAGCGAATGAACGGATGAAGGAAACGAATGAATGATGGGAATGAATGAATGAAGGTAATGTATGAATGAAGGGAATGTAAGAATGAAGCGAATGAACGGATGAAGGAAACGAATGAATGAAGGGAATGAATGAATGAAGGGAATGAAGGGAATGAAGGGAATGAAGAGAATGAGGGGAATAAATGAATTAAAGGAATGTGCGAATGAATGGGAATGTATGAATGAAGGGAACGAATGAATGAATGAAGGGAATGTATGAATGAAGGGAATGGATGAATGAAGGGAATGAAGAGAATGAGGGAATAAATGAATGAAAGGAACATACGAATGAATGGGAATGAATGAATGAAGGGAACGAATGAATGGAGGGAATGAATGAATGAAGGGAACGAATGAATGAAGGGAATGAATGAATGAAGGTAATAAAGGGAATGAAGGGAATGAGGAGAATGAATGTATGACGGGAATGAATGATCGAATGGAATGAATGAATGAAAGGAACGAATGAATGAAGGGAATGAATGAATGAAGCGAATGAATGAATGGAGGGAATGAATGAATGAAGGGAATGAATGAATGAAGGGAACGAATGAACGAAGGGAATGAATGAACGAAGGGAATGAATGATTGAAGGGAATGTAATAATGAGGGGAATGTATAAATGATGGGAGTGAATGAAGGGAACGAATGAACGAAGGGAATGACTGATTGAAGGGAATGTAAGAATGAACGGAATGAACGGATGAAGGAAACGAATGCATGAAGGGAATGAATGAATGAAGGGAATGAATGAAAGAAGGGAATGAAGGGAATGAAGGGAATGAAGAGAATGAGGGGAATAAATGAATTAAAGGAATGTGCGAATGAATGGGAATGTATGAATGAATGGAACGAATGAATGAATGAAGGGAACGAATGCATGAAAGGAATGAATGAATGAAGGGAATGTAATAATGAGGGGAATGTATAAATGATGGGAGTGAATGAAGGGAATGAATGAACGAAGGGAATGAATGATTAAAGGGAATGTAAGAATGAAGCGAATGAACGGATGAGGTGAAACGAATGAATGAAGGGAATGAAGGGAATGAAGAGAATGAAGAGAATGAGGGGAATAAATGAATGAAAAGAATGTGCGAATGAATGGGAATGTATGAATGAAGGGAACGAATGCATGAAAGAAATGAATGAATGAAGGGAATGTATGAATGAAGGGAATGAAGAGAATGAGGGGAATAAATGAATGAAAGGAATGTACGAATGAATGGGAATGTATGAATGAAGGGAACGAATGAATGGAGGGAATGGATGAATGAATGAAGGGAATGTATGAATGAAGGGAATGAATGAGTGAAGGTAATGTATGAATGGAGGGAATGAATAAATGAAGGGAATGAATTGAATGAAAGGAATGAGGGGAATGAATGAATGATGGGAATGGGTGAATGAAGGGAATGAATGAATGAAGGGAACGAATGAACGAAGGGGATGAATGAACGAAGGGAATGAATGATTGAAGGTAATGTAATAATGAAGGGAATGTATAAATGATTTGAGTAGATGAAGGGAATGAATGAGCGAAGGGAATGAATGAATGAAGGAAATGAAGGGAATGAAGGGAATGAAGAGAATGAGGGGAATAAATGAATGAAAGAAATGTGCGAATGAATGGGAATGTATGAATGAAGGGAACGAATGCATGAAGGGAATGAATGAATGAAGGGAATGAAGAGAATGAGGGGAATGAATGAATGAAAGGAATGTACGAATGAATGGGAGTGTATGAATGAAGGGAACGAATGAATGGAGGGAATGGATGAATGAATGAAGGGAATGTATGAATGAAGGGAATGAAGGGAACGAAGGTAATGAAGAGAATGAGGGGAATAAATGAATGAAAGGAATGTGCGAATGAATGGGAATGTATGAATGAAGGGAACGAATGCGTGAAGGGAATGAATGAATGAAGGGAATGAAGGGAATGAAGGGAATGAAGAGAATGAGGGGAATAAATGAATGAAAGGTATGTGCGAATGAACGGAATGAAGGAAACGAAGGGAATGTATGAATGAAGGAAATGAATGAATGAGGGGGATGAATGAATGAAGGGAATGAATGAATAAAGGGAATGGGGGGAGTGAATGAATGAAGGGAATGAGGGGAATAAATGAATGAAAGGTATGTGCGAATGAAGGGAATGAAGGAAACGAAGGTAATGAATGAATGAAGGGAATGTATGAATGAAGGGAATGAAGAGAATGAGGGAATAAATGAATAAAAGGAATATACGAATGAATGGGAATGAATGAATGAAGGGAACGAATGAATGGAGGGAATGAATGAATGAAGGGAACGAATGAATGGAGGGAATGAATGAATGAAGGGAATGTATGAACGAAGGGAACGAATGAAGGGAACGAATGCATGAAAGGAATGAATGAATGAAGGGAATGTATGTATGAAGGGAATGGATGAATGAAGGGAATGAAGAGAATGAGGGAATAAATGAATGAAAGGAATATACGAATGAATGGGAATGAATGAATGAAGGGAATGAATGATTGAAGGGAATGTAAGAAAGAAGCGAATGAACGGATGAAGGAAACGAATGAATGAAGGGACTGAATGAATGAAGCGAATTAATGAATGGAGGAAATGAATGAATGAAGGGAATGAATGAATGAAGGGAACGAATGAACGAAGGGGATGAATGAACGAAGGGAATGAATGATTGAAGGGAATGTAATAATGAAGGGAATGTATAAACGATTTGAGTGAATGAAGGGAATGAATGAACGAAGGGAATGAATGATTGAAGGGAATGTAAGAATGAAGCGAATGAACGGATGAAGGAAACGAATGAATGATGGCAATGAATGAATGAGGGTAATGTATGAATGAAGGGAATGTAAGAATGAAGCGAATGAACGGATGAAGAAACGAATGAATGAAGGGAATGAATGAATGAAGGGAATGAAGGGAATGAAGGGAATGAAGAGAATGAGGGGAATAAATGAATTAAAGGAATGTGCGAATGAATGGAAATGTATGAATGAAGGGAACGAATAAATGAATGAAGGGAACGAATGCATGAAAGGCATGAATGAATGAAGGGAATGTATGAACGAAGGGAATGGATGAATGAATGGATTCGAGAGAATGAGCGAATAAATGAATGAAAGGTATATACGAATGAATGGAGGGAACGAATGAATGGAGGGAATAAATTAATGAAGGGAACGAATGAATGAAGGGAATGAAGGGAACGAAGGTAATGAAGAGAATGAGGGGAATAAATGAATGAAAGGAATGTGCGAATGAATGGGAATGTATGAATGAAGGGAATGAATGAATGAAGGGAATGAAGGGAATGAAGGGAATGAAGAGAATGAGGGGAATAAATGAATGAAAGGTATGTGCGAATGAAGGGAATGAAGGAAACGAAGGGAATGAATGAATGAAGGAAATGAATGAATGAGGGGGATGAATGAATGAAGGGAATGAATGAATAAAGGGAATGGGGGGAGTGAATGAATGAAGGGAATGAGTGCATGAAAGGAATGAAAGGAATAAAAGGAATGAAGGGAATGAAGGGAACAAAAGGAATGAATGAGTGAGGGGACTGAATGTACGAAGGGAATGAATGAATGAAGGGAATGGCGAGAATGAGGGGAGAGAATGAATGACAGGAATGTGCGAATGAATGGAAATGTATGAATGAAGGGAACGAATGAATGAATGACGGGAACGAATGCATGAAAGGAATGAATGAATGAAGGGAATGTATGAATGAAGGGAATGAAGAGAATGAGGGAATAAATGAATGAAAGGAATGTACGAATGAATGGGAATGTATTAATGAAGGGAACGAATGAATGAATGAAGGGAACCAATGCATGAAGGGAATGAATGAATGAAGGGAATGTATGAACGAAGGGAATGGATGAATGAATGGATTGGAGAGAATGAGCGAATAAATGAATGAAAGGAATATACGAATGAATGGAGGGAACGAATGAATGGAGGGAATAAATTAATGAAGGGAACGAATGAATGAAGGGAATGAAGGGAACGAAGGTAATGAAGAGAATGAGGGGAATAAATGAATGAAAGGAATGTGCGGATGAATGGGAATGTATGAATGGAGGGAATGTATAAATGAAGGGAATGAATTGAATGAAAGGAATGAGGGGAATGAATGAATGATGGGAATGAGTGAATGAAGGGAATGAATGAATGAAGGGAACGAATGAACGAAGGGGATGAATGAACGAAGGGAATGAATGATTGAAGGGAATGTAATTATGAAGGGAATGTATAAATGATTTGAGTGGATGAAGGGAATGAATGAACGAACGGAATGAATGATTGAAGGGAATGTAATAATGAAGGGAATGTATAAACGATTTGTGTGAATGAAGGGAATGAATGAACGAAGGGAATGAATGATTGAAGGGAATGTAAGAATGAAGCGAATGAACGGATGAAGGAAACGAATGAATGATGGGAATGAATGAATGAAGGTAATGTATGAATGAAGGGAATGTAAGAATGAAGCGAATGAACGGATGAAGGAAACGAATGAATGAAGGGAATGAATGAATGAAGGGAATGAAGGGAATGAAGAGAATGAGGGGAATAAATGGATTAAAGGAATGTGCGAATGAATGGGAATGTATGAATGAAGGGAACGAATGATTGAATGAAGGGAACGAATGCATGAAAGGAATGAAAGAATGAAGGGAATGTATGAATGAAGGGAATGAAGAGAATGAGGGAATAAATGAATGAAAGGAATATACGAATGAATGGGAATGAATGAATGAAGGGAACGAATGAATGGAGGGAATGAATGAATGAAGGGAACGAATGAACGAAGGGAATGAATGAACGAAGGGAATGAATGATTGAAGGGAATGTAATAATGAGGGGAATGTATAAATGATGGGAGTGAATGAAGGGAACGAATGAACGAAGGGAATGACTGATTGAAGGGAATGTAAGAATGAACGGAATGAACGGATGAAGGAAACGAGTGCATGAAGGGAATGAATGAATGAAGGGAATGTATGAATGAAGGGAATGAATGAATGAAGGGAACGAATGAACGAAGGGAACGAATGAACGGAGGGAATGAATGATTGAAGGGAATGTAATAATGAGGGGAATGTATAAATGATGGGAGTGAATGAAGGGAACGAATGAACGAAGGGAATGAATGAATGAAGGGAATGTATGAACGAAGGGAATGGATGGATGAAGCGAATGAACAGATGAAGGAAACGAATGAATGAAGGGAATGAATGAATGAAGGGAATGAATGATTAAAGGGAATGTAAGAATGAAGCGAATGAACGGATGAGGGGAAACGAATGAATGAAGGGAATGGATGAATGAAGGGAATGAAGAGAATGAGGGAATAAATGAATGAAAGGAATATACGAATGAATGGGAATGAATGAATGAAGGGAACGAATGAATGGAGGGAATGAATGAATGAAGGGAATGTATGAATGAAGGGAATGGATGGATGAAGCGAATGAACGGATGAAGGAAACGAATGAATGAAGGGAATGAATGAATGAAGGGAATGAAGGGAATGAAGGGAATGAAGAGAATGAGGGGAATAAATGAATGAAAGGAATGTGCGAATGAATGGGAATGTATGAACGAAGGGAACGAATGAAGGGAACGAATGCATGAAAGGAATGAATGAATGAAGGGAATGTATGTATGAAGGGAATGGATGAATGAAGGGAATGAAGAGAATGAGGGAATAAATGAATGAAAGGAATATACGAATGAATGGGAATGAATGAATGAAGGGAATGAATGATTGAAGGGAATGTAAGAAAGAAGCGAATGAACGGATGAAGGAAACGAATGAATGAAGGGACTGAATGAATGAAGCGAATTAATGAATGTAGGAAATGAATGAATGAAGGGAATGAATGAATGAAGGGAACGAATGAACGAAGGGGATGAATGAACGAAGGGAATGAATGATTGAAGGGAATGTAATAATGAAGGGAATGTATAAACGATTTGAGTGAATGAAGGGAATGAATGAACGAAGGGAATGAATGATTGAAGGGAATGTAAGAATGAAGCGAATGAACGGATGAAGGAAACGAATGAATGATGGCAATGAATGAATGAGGGTAATGTATGAATGAAGGGAATGTAAGAATGAAGCGAATGAACGGATGAAGGAAACGAATGAATGAAGGGAATGAAGGGAATGAAGGGAATGAAGAGAATGAGGGGAATAAATGAATGTAAAGAATGTGCGAATGAATGGGAATGTATGAATGAAGGAAACGAATGCATGAAAGGAATGAATGAATGAAGGGAATGTATGAATGAAGGGAATGAAGAGAATGAGGGGAATAAATGAATGAAAGGAATGTACGAATGAATGGGAATGTATGAATGAAGGGAACGAATGAATGGAGGGAATGGATGAATGAATGAAGGGAATGTATGAATGAAGGGAATGAATGAGTGAAGGTAATGTATGAATGGAGGGAATGAATAAATGAAGGGAATGAATTGAATGAAAGGAATGAGGGGAATGAATGAATGATGGGAATGGGTGAATGAAGGGAATGAATGAATGAAGGGAACGAATGAACGAAGGGGATGAATGAACGAAGGGAATGAATGATTGAAGGTAATGTAATAATGAAGGGAATGTATAAATGATTTGAGTGGATGAAGGGAATGAATGAGCGAAGGGAATGAATGAATGAAGGAAATGAAGGGAATGAAGGGAATGAAGAGAATGAGGGGAATGAATGAATGAAAGGAATGTACGAATGAATGGGAGTGTATGAATGAAGGGAACGAATGAATGGAGGGAATGGATGAATGAATGAAGGGAATGTATGAATGAAGGGAATGAAGGGAACGAAGGTAATGAAGAGAATAAGGGGAATAAATGAATGAAAGGAATGTGCGAATGAATGGTAATGTATGAATGAAGGGAACGAATGCGTGAAGGGAATGAATGAATGAAGGGAATGAAGGGAATGAAGGGAATGAAGAGAATGAGGGGAATAAATGAATGAAAGGTATGTGCGAATGAACGGAATGAAGGAAACGAAGGGAATGAATGAATGAAGGAAATGAATGAATGAGGGGGATGAATGAATGAAGGGAATGAATGAATAAAGGGAATGGGGGGAGTGAATGAATGAAGGGAATGAGGGGAATAAATGAATGAAAGGTATGTGCGAATGAAGGGAATGAAGGAAACGAAGGTAATGAATGAATGAAGGGAATGTATGAATGAAGGGAATGAAGAGAATGAGGGAATAAATGAATAAAAGGAATATACGAATGAATGGGAATGAATGAATGAAGGGAACGAATGAATGGAGGGAATGAATGAATGAAGGGAACGAATGAATGGAGGGAATGAATGAATGAAGGGAATGTATGAACGAAGGGAACGAATGAAGGGAACGAATGCATGAAAGGAATGAATGAATGAAGGGAATGTATGTATGAAGGGAATGGATGGATGAAGCGAATGAACGGATGAAGGAAACGAATGAATAAAGGGAATGAATGAATGATGGGAATGAAGGGAATGAAGGGAATGAAGAGAATGAGGGAATAAATGAATGAAAGGAATATACGAATGAAGGAAACGAATGAATGATGGGAATGAATGAATGAAGGTAATGTATGAATGAAGGGAATGTAAGAATGAAGCGAATGAACGGATGAAGGAAACGAATGAATGAAGGGAATGAATGTATGAAGGGAATGAAGGGAATGAAGGGAATGAAGAGAATGAGGGGAATAAATGAATTAAAGGAATGTGCGAATGAATGGGAATGTATGAATGAAGGGAACGAATGAATGATTGAAGGGAACGAATGCACGAAAGGAATGAATGAATGAAGGGAATGTATGAATGAAGGGAATGGATGAATGAAGGGAATGAAGAGAATGAGGGGAATGAATGAATGAAAGGAATATACGAATGAATGGCAATGTATGAATGAAGGGAACGAATGAATGGTGGGAATGGATGAATGAATGAAGGGAATGTATGAATGAAGGGAATGAATAAATGAAGGGAATGAATTGAATGAAAGGAATGAGGGGAATGAATGAATGATGGGAATGAGTGAATGAAGGGAATGAATGAATGAAGGGAACGATTGAACGAAGGGGATGAATGAACGAAGGGAATGAATGAATGAAGGGAATGAATGAATGAAGGGAACGAATGAATGAAGGTGATGAATGAACGAAGGGAATGAATGATTGAAGGGAATGTAATAATGAAGGGAATGAACGGATGAAGGAAACGAATGAATGATGGGAATGAGTGAATGAAGGTAATGTATGAATGAAGGGAATGTAAGAATGAAGCGAATGAACGGATGAAGGAAACGAATGAATGAAGGGAATGAAGGGAATGAAGGGAATGAAGAGAATGAGGGGAATAAATGAATGAAAAGAATGTGCGAATAAATGGGAATGTATGAATGAAGGGAACAAATGAATGAATGAAGGGAACAAATGCATGAAGGGAATGAATGAATGAAGGGAATGTATGAACGAAGGGAATGGATGAATGAATGGATTGATGAGAATGAGGGAATAAATGAATGAAAGGAATATACGAATGAATGGGAATGAATGAATGAAGGGAATGAATGAATGGAGGGAACGAATGCATGGAGGGAATGAATTAATGAAGGGAACGAATGAATGAAGGGAATGAATGAATGAAGGGAATGAAGAGAATGAGGGGAATGAATGAATGAAAGGAATGTACGAATGAATGGGAATGTATGAATGAAGGGAACGAATGAATGGAGGGAATGGATGAATGAATGAAGGGAATGTATGAATGAAGGGAATGAATGAGTGAAGGTAATGTATGAATGGAGGGAATGAATAAATGAAGGGAATGAATTGAATGAAAGGAATGAGGGGAATGAATGAATGATGGGAATGAATGAATGAAGGGAACGAATGAAGGAAGGGGATGAATGAACGAAGGGAATTAATGATTGAAGGGAATGTAATAATGAAGGGAATGTATAGATGATTTGAGTGGATGGAGGGAATGAATGAACGAAGGGAATGAATGATTGAAGGGAATGTAAGAATGAAGCGAATGAACGGATGAAGGAAACGAATGAATGAAGGGAATGAGTGAATGAAGGGAATGAGTGAATGAAGGGAATGAAGGGAATGAAGAGAATGAAGAGAATGAGGGGAATAAATGAATGAAAGGTATGTGCGAATGAAGGGAATGAAGAGAATGAGGGAATAAATGAATGAAAGGAATATACGAATGAATGGGAATGAATGAATGAAGGGAACGAATGAATGGAGGGAATGAATGAATGAAGGGAATGTATGAATGAAGGGAATGGATGGATGAAGCGAATGAACGGATGAAGGAAACGAATGAATGAAGGGAATGAATGAATGAAGGGAATGAAGGGAATGAAGAGAATGAGGGGAATAAATGAATGAAAGGAATGTGCGAATGAATGGGAATGTATGAATGAAGGGAACGAATGAATGAATGAAGGGAACGAATGCATGAAAGGAATGAATGAATGAAGGGAATGTATGAATGAAGGGAATGAAGAGAATGAGGGAATAAATGAATGAAAGGAATATACGAATGAATGGGAATGAATGAATGAAGGGAACGAATGAATGGAGGGAATGAATGAATGAAGGGAATGTATGAATGAAGGGAATGGATGGATGAAGCGAATGAACGGATGAAGGAAACGAATGAATAAAGGGAATGAATGAATGATGGGAATGAAGGGAATGAAGGGAATGAAGAGAATGAGGGGGATAAATGAATGAAAGGAATGTACGAATGAATGGGAATGTATGAATGAAGGGAACGAATGAATGAATGAAGGTAACAAATGCATGAAGGGAATGAATGAATGAAGGGAATGTATGAACGAAGGGAATGGATGAATGAATGGATTGAAGAGAATGAGGGAATAAATGAATGAAAGGAATATACGAATGAATGGGAATGAATGAATGAAGGGAATGAATGAATGGAGGGAACGAATGAATGGAGGGAATGAATTAATGAAGGGAATGAATGGAATGAAGGCAATGAAGAGAATGAGGGGAATAAATGAATGAAAGGAATGTGCGAATGAATGGGAATGTATGAATGGAGGGAATGAATAAATGAAGGGAATGAATTGAATGAAAGGAATGAGGGGAATGAATGAATGATCGGAATGAGTGAATGAAGGGAATGAATGAATGAAGGAAATGTAATAATGAAGGGAATGTATAAACGATTTGTGTGAATGAAGGGAATGAATGAACGAAGGGAATGAATGATTGAAGGGAATGTAAGAATGAAGCGAATGAACGGATGAAGGAGACGAATGAATGAAGGGAATGAATGAATGAAGCGAATTAATGAATGGAGGAAATGAATGAATGAAGGGAATGAATGAATGAAGGGAACGAATGAATGAAGGGGATGAATGAATGAAGCGAATGAATGAATGGAGAGAATGAATGAATGAAGGGAATGAATGAATGAAGGGAACGAATGAACGAAGGGAATGAATGAACGAAGGGAATGAATGATTGAAGGGAATGTAATAATGAGGGGAATGTATAAATGATGGGAGTGAATGAAGGGAACGAATGAACGAAGGGAATGACTGATTGAAGGGAATATAAGAATGAACGGAATGAACGGATGAAGGAAACGAATGCATGAAGGGAATGAATGAATGAAGGGAATGTATGAATGAAGGGAATGAATGAATGAAGGGAACGAATGAACGAAGGGAACGAATGAACGAAGGGAATGAATGATTGAAGGGAATGTAATAATGAGGGGAATGTATAAATGATGGGAGTGAATGAAGGGAACGAATGAACGAAGGGGATGAATGAACGAAGGGAATGAATGATTGAAGGGAATGTAATAATGAAGGGAATGTATAAACGATTTGAGTGAATGAAGGGAATGAATGAACGAAGGGAATGAATGATTGAAGGGAATGTAAGAATGAAGCAAATGAACGGATGAAGGAAACGAATGAATGATGGCAATGAATGAATGAGGGTAATGTATGAATGAAGGGAATGTAAGAATGAAGCGAATGAACGGATGAAGGAAACGAATGAATGAATGAAGGGAACGAATGCATGAAAGGTATGAATGAGTGAAGGGAATGAATGAATGAAGGGAATGGATGAATGAAGGGAATGAAGAGAATGAGGGAATAAATGAATAAAAGGAATATACGAATGAAAGGGAATGAATGAATGAAGGGAACGAATGAATGGAGGGAATGAATGAATGAAGGGAACGAATGAATGAAGGGAATGGATGAATGAATGGAATGAAGAGAATGAGGGAATAAATGAATGAAAGGAATATACGAATGAATGGGAATGAATGAATGAAGGGAATGAATGATTGAAGGGAATGTAAGAATGAAGGAAACGAATGAATGAAGGGAATGAATGAATGAAGGGAATGAAGGGATTGAAGCTAATGAAGGGAATGAAGGGAATGAAGAGAATGAGGGGAATAAATGAATGAAAGGTATGTGCGAATGAAGGGAATGAAGGAAACGAAGGGAATGAATGAATGAAGGAAAAGAATGAATGAGGGGGATGAATGAATGAAGGGAATGAATGAATAAAGGGAATGGGGGGAGTGAATGAATGAAGGGAATGAGTGCATGAAAGGAATGAAAGGAATGAATGAATGGAGGGAACGAATGAATGGAGGGAATGAATTAATGAAGGGAACGAATGAATGAAGGGAATGAATGAATGAAGGGAATGAAGAGAATGAGGGGAATGAATGAATGAAAGGAATGTACGAATGAATGGGAATGTATGAATGAAGGGAACGAATGAATGGAGGGAATGGATGAATGAATGAAGGGAATGTATGAATGAAGGGAATGAATGAGTGAAGGTAATGTATGAATGGAGGGAATGAATAAATGAAGGGAATGAATTGAATGAAAGGAATGAGGGGAATGAATGAATGATGGGAATGAGTGAATGAAGGGAATGAATGAATGAAGGGAACGAATGAACGAAGGGGATGAATGAACGAAGGGAATGAATGATTGAAGGTAATGTAATAATGAAGGGAATGTATAAATGATTTGAGTAGATGAAGGGAATGAATGAGCGAAGGGAATGAATGAATGAAGGAAATGAAGGGAATGAAGGGAATGAAGAGAATGAAGAGAATGAGGGGAATAAATGAATGAAAGAAATGTGCGAATGAATGGGAATGTATGAATGGAGGGAATGAATAAATGAAGGGAATGAATTGAATGAAAGGAATGAGGGGAATGAATGAATGATGGGAATGAGTGAATGAAGGCAATGAATGAATGAAGGGAACGAATGAACGAAGGGGATGAATGAACGAAGGGAATGAATGATTGAAGGGAATGTAATAATGAAGGGAATGTATAATCGATTTGTGTGAATGAAGGGAATGAATGAACGAAGGGAATGAATGATTGAAGGGAATGTAATAATGAAGGGAATGTATAATCGATTTGTGTGAATGAAGGGAATGAATGAACGAAGGGAATGAATGATTGAAGGGAATGTAAGAATGAAGCGAATGAACGGATGAAGGAAACGAATGAATGATGGGAATGAATGAATGAAGGTAATGTATGAATGAAGGAAATGTAAGAATGAAGCGAATGAACGGATGAAGGAAACGAATGAATGAAGGGAATGAATGAATGAAGGTAATAAAGGGAATGAAGGGAATGAGGAGAATGAATGTATGACGGGAATGAATGATCGAATGGAATGAATGAATGAAAGGAACGAATGAATGAAGGGAATGAATGAATGAAAGGAACGAATGAATGGAGGGAATGAATGAATGAAGGGAATGAATGAATGAAGGGAACGAATGAACGAAGGGAATGAATGATTGAAGGGAATGTAATAATGAGGGGAATGTATAAATGATGGGAGTGAATGAAGGGAACGAATGAACGAAGGGAATGACTGATTGAAGGGAATATAAGAATGAACGGAATGAACGGATGAAGGAAACGAATGCATGAAGGGAATGAATGAATGAAGGGAATGTATGAATGAAGGGAATGAATGAATGAAGGGGACGAATGAACGAAGGGAACGAATGAACGAAGGGAATGAATGATTGAAGGGAATGTAATAATGAGGGGAATGTATAAATGATGGGAGTGAATGAAGGGAACGAATGAACGAAGGGAATGAATGAATGAAGGGAACGAATGAACGAAGGGGATGAATGAACGAAGGGAATGAATGATTGAAGGGAATGTAAGAAAGAAGCGAATGAACGGATGAAGGAAACGAATGAATGAAGGGACTGAATGAATGAAGCGAATTAATGAATGGAGGAAATGAATGAATGAAGGGAATGAAGGGAATGAAGGGAATGAAGAGAATGAGGGGAATAAATGAATGAAAGGAATGTGCGAATGAATGGGAATGTATGAACGAAGGGAACGAATGAAGGGAACGAATGCATGAAAGGAATGAATGAATGAAGGGAATGTATGTATGAAGGGAACGAATGAATGGAGGGAATGAAGAGAATGAGGGAATAAATGAATGAAAGGAATATACGAATGAATGGGAATGAATGAATGAAGGGAATGAATGATTGAAGGGAATGTAAGAAAGAAGCGAATGAACGGATGAAGGAAACGAATGAATGAAGGGACTGAATGAATGAAGCGAATTAATGAATGGAGGAAATGAATGAATGAAGGGAATGAATGAATGAAGGGAACGAATGAACGAAGGGGATGAATGAACGAAGGGAATGAATGATTGAAGGGAATGTAATAATGAAGGGAATGTATAAACGATTTGAGTGAATGAAGGGAATGAATGAACGAAGGGAATGAATGATTGAAGGGAATGTAAGAATGAAGCGAATGAACGGATGAAGGAAACGAATGAATGATGGCAATGAATGAATGAGGGTAATGTATGAATGAAGGGAATGTAAGAATGAAGCGAATGAACGGATGAAGGAAACGAATGAATGAAGGGAATGAATGAATGAAGGGAATGAAGGGAATGAAGGGAATGAAGAGAATGAGGGGAATAAATGAATTAAAGGAATGTGCGAATGAATGGGAATGTATGAATGAAGGGAACGAATGAATGAATGAAGGGAACGAATGCATGAAAGGAATGAATGAATGAAGGGAATGTATGAATGAAGGGAATGGATGAATGAAAGGAATGAAGAGAATGAGGGAATAAATGAATGAAAGGAATATACGAATGAATGGGAATGAATGAATGAAGGGAACGAATGAATGGAGGGAATGAATGAATGAAGGGAACGAATGAATGAAGGGAATGAATGAATGAAGGTAATAAAGGGAATGAAGGGAATGAGGAGAATGAATGTATGACGGGAATGAATGATCGAATGGAATGAATGAATGAAAGGAACGAATGAATGAAGGGAATGAATGAATGAAGCGAATGAATGAATGGAGGGAATGAATGAATGAAGGGAATGAATGAATGAAGGGAACGAAAGAACGAAGGGAATGAATGAACGAAGGGAATGAATGATTGAAGGGAATGTAATAATGAGGGGAATGTATAAATGATGGGAGTGAATGAAGGGAACGAATGAACGAAGGGAATGACTGATTGAAGGGAATGTAAGAATGAACGGAATGAACGGATGAAGGAAACGAATGCATGAAGGGAATGAATGAATGAAGGGAATGTATGAATGAAGGGAATGAATGAATGAAGGGAACGAATGAACGAAGGGAACGAATGAACGAAGGGAATGAATGATTGAAGGGAATGTAATAATGAGGGGAATGTATAAATGATGGGAGTGAATGAAGGGAACGAATGAACGAAGGGAATGAATGAATGAAGGGAATGTATGAACGAAGGGAATGGATGAATGAATGGAATGAAGAGAATGAGGGAATAAATGAATGAAAGGAATATACGAATGAATGGGAATGAATGAATGAAGGGAATGAATGATTGAAGGGAATGTAAGAATGAAGGAAACGAATGAATGAAGGGAATGAATGAATGAAGGGAATGAAGGGAATGAAGCTGATGAAGGGAATGAAGGGAATAAATGAATTAAAGGAATGTGCGAATGAATGGAAATGTATGAATGAAGGGAACGAATGAATGAATGAAGGGAACGAATGCATGAAAGGCATGAATGAATGAAGGGAATGTATGAATGAAGGGAATGGATGAATGAAGGGAATGAAGAGAATGAGGGAATAAATGAATAAAAGGAATATACGAATGAATGGGAATGAATGAATGAGGGGAACGAATGAATGGAGGGAATGAATGAATGAAGGGAGCGAATGAATGAAGGGAATGGATGAATGAATGGAATGAAGAGAATGAGGGAATAAATGAATGAAAGGAATATACGAATGAATGGGAATGAATGAATGAAGGGAATGAATGATTGAAGGGAATGTAAGAATGAAGGAAACGAATGAATGAAGGGAATGAATGAATGAAGGGAATGAAGGGAATGAAGCTAATGAAGGGAATGAAGGGAATGAAGAGAATGAGGGGAATAAATGAATGAAAGGACTGTGCGAATGAATGGGAATGTATGAATGAAGGGAACGAATGAGTGAATGAAGGGAACGAATGCATGAAAGGAATGAATGAATGAAGGGAATGTATGAATGAAGGGAATGGATGAATGAAGGGAATGACGAGAATGTGGGAATGAATGAATGAAGGGAACGAATGAATGGAGGGAATGAATGAATGAAGGGAGTGAACTGAATGAAGGGAATGTGGGGAATGAATCGAATGAAGGGAATGAGAGAATGAAAGGAATGAATGAATGAAGGGACTGAATGAAAAGAAGGGAATGAATGAATTGAGGGAATTAAGAGATTGAGGGCAATAAATGAATGAAAGGAATGTGCGAATGAATGGGAATGTATGAATGAAGGGAACGAATGAGTGAATGAAGGGAACGAATGAGTGAATGAAGGGAACGAATGCATGAAAGGAATGAATGATTGAAGGGAATGTAAGAATGAAGCGAATGAACGGATGAAGGAAACGAATGAATGAAGGGAATGAAGGGAATGAAGGGAATGAAGAGAATGAGGGGAATAAATGAATGAAAAGAATGTGCGAATGAATGGGAATGTATGAATGAAGGGAACGAATGCATGAAAGGAATGAATGAATGAAGGGAATGTATGAATGAAGGGAATGAAGAGAATGAGGGGAATAAATGAATGAAAGGAATGTACGAATGAATGGGAATGTATGAATGAAGGGAACGAATGAATGAATGAAGGGAACAAATGCATGAAGGGAATGAATGAATGAAGGGAATGTATGAACGAAGGGAATGGATGAATGAAGGGAACGAATGAACGAAGGGGATGAATGAACGAAGGGAATGAATGATTGAAGGTAATGTAATAATGAAGGGAATGTATAAATGATTTGAGTAGATGAAGGGAATGCATGAGCGAAGGGAATGAATGAATGAAGGAAATGAAGGGAATGAAGGGAATGAAGAGAATGAGGGGAATAAATGAATGAAAGAAATGTGCGAATGAATGGGAATGTATGAATGAAGGGAACGAATGCATGAAGGGAATGAATGAATGAAGGGAATGAAGGGAATGAAGGGAATGAAGAGAATGAGGGGAATAAATGAATGAAAGGTATGTGCGAATGAAGGGAATGAAGGAAACGAAGGGAATGAATGAATGAAGGAAAAGAATGAATGAGGGGGATGAATGAATGAAGGGAATGAATGAATAAAGGGAATGGGGGGAGTGAATGAATGAAGGGAATGAGTTCATGAAAGGAATGAAAGGAATGAAAGGAATGAAGGGAATGAAGGGAACAAAAGGAATGAATGAGTGAGGGGACTGAATGTACGAAGGGAATGAATGAAGGGAATGGCGAGAATGAGGGGAGAGAATGAATGACAGGAATGTGCGAATGAATGGGAATGTATGAATGAAGGGAACGAATGAATGAATGAAGGGAACGAATGCATGAAAGGAATGAATGAATGAAGGGAATGTATGAATGAAGGGAATGAAGAGAATGAGGGAATAAATGAATGAAAGGTATATACGAATGAATGGGAATGAATGAATGAAGGGAACGAATGAATGCAGGGAATGATTGAATGAAGGGAATGTATGAATGAAGGGAATGGATGGATGAAGCGAATGAACGGATGAAGGAAACGAATGAATAAAGGGAATGAATGAATGAAGGGAATGAAGGGAATGAAGGGAATGAAGAGAATGAGGGGAATAGATGAATGAAAGGAATGTACGAATGAATGGGAATGTATGAATGAAGGGAACGAATGAATGAATGAAGGGAACGAATGCATGAAAGGAATGAATGAATGAAGGGAATGTATGAATGAAGGGAATGGATGAATGAAGGGAATGAAGAGAATGAGGGAATAAATGAATGAAAGGAATATACGAATGAATGGGAATGAATGAATGAAGGGAACGAATGAATGGAGGGAATGAATGAATGAAGGGAACGAATGAATGAAGGGAATGAATGAATGAAGCGAATGAATGAATGGAGGGAATGAATGAATGAAGGGAATGAATGAATGAAGGGAACGAAAGAACGAAGGGAATGAATGAACGAAGGGAATGAATGATTGAAGGGAATGTAATAATGAGGGGAATGTACAAATGATGGGAGTGAATGAAGGGAACGAATGAACGAAGGGAATGACTGATTGAAGGGAATGTAAGAATGAACGGAATGAACGGATGAAGGAAACGAATGCATGAAGGGAATGAATGAATGAAGGGAATGTATGAATGAAGGGAATGAATGAATGAAGGGAACGAATGAACGAAGGGAACGAATGAACGAAGGGAATGAATGATTGAAGGGAATGTAATAATGAGGGGAATGTATAAATGATGGGAGTGAATGAAGGGAACGAATGAACGAAGGGAATGAATGAATGAAGGGAATGTATGAACGAAGGGAACGAATGAATGAATGAAGGGAACGAATGCATGAAAGGCATGAATGAATGAAGGGAATGGATGAATGAAGGGAATGAAGAGAATGAGGGAATAAATGAATAAAAGGAATATACGAATGAATGGGAATGAATGAATGAGGGGAACGAATGAATGGAGGGAATGAATGAATGAAGGGAGCGAATGAATGAAGGGAATGGATGAATGAATGGAATGAAGAGAATGAGGGAATAAATGAATGAAAGGAATATACGAATGAATGGGAATGAATGAATGAAGGGAATGAATGATTGAAGGGAATGTAAGAATGAAGGAAACGAATGAATGAAGGGAATGAATGAATGAAGGGAATGAAGGGAATGAAGCTAATGAAGGGAATGAAGGGAATGAAGAGAATGAGGGGAATAAATGAATGAAAGGACTGTGCGAATGAATGGGAATGTATGAATGAAGGGAACGAATGAGTGAATGAAGGGAACGAATGCATGAAAGGAATGAATGAATGAAGGGAATGTATGAATGAAGGGAATGGATGAATGAAGGGAATGACGAGAATGTGGGAATAAATGAATGAAAGGAATATACGAATGAATGGGAATGAATGAATGAAGGGAACGAATGAATGGAGGGAATGAATGAATGAAGGGAATGAACTGAATGAAGGGAATGTGGGGAATGAATCGAATGAAGGGAATGAGAGAATGAAAGGAATGAATGAATGAAGGGACTGAATGAAAAGAAGGGAATGAATGAATTGAGGGAATTAAGAGATTGAGGGCAATAAATGAATGAAAGGAATGTGCGAATGAATGGGAATGTATGAATGAAGGGAACGAATGAGTGAATGAAGGGAACGAATGCATGAAAGGAATGAATGATTGAAGGGAATGTAAGAATGAAGCGAATGAACGGATGAAGGAAACGAATGAATGAAGGGAATGAAGGGAATGAAGAGAATGAGGGGAATAAATGAATGAAAAGAATGTGCGAATGAATGGGAATGTATGAATGAAGGGAACGAATGCATGAAAGGAATGAATGAATGAAGGGAATGTATGAATGAAGGGAATGAAGAGAATGAGGGGAATAAATGAATGAAAGGAATGTACGAATGAATGGGAATGTATGAATGAAGGGAACGAATGAATGGAGGGAATGGATGAATGAATGAAGGGAATGTATGAATGAAGGGAATGAATGAGTGAAGGTAATGTATGAATGGCGGGAATGAATAAATGAAGGGAATGAATTGAATGAAAGGAATGAGGGGAATGAATGAATGATGGGAATGGGTGAATGAAGGGAATGAATGAATGAAGGGAACGACTGAACGAAGGGGATGAATGAACGAAGGGAATGAATGATTGAAGGTAATGTAATAATGAAGGGAATGTATAAATGATTTGAGTGGATGAAGGGAATGAATGAGCGAAGGGAATAAATGAATGAAGGAAATGAAGGGAATGAAGGGAATGAAGAGAATGAGGGGAATAAATGAATGAAAGAAATGTGCGAATGAATGGGAATGTATGAATGAAGGGAACGAATGCATGAAGGGAATGAATGAATGAAGGGAATGAAGGGAATGAAGGGAATGAAGAGAATGAGGGGAATAAATGAATGAAAGGTATGTGCGAATGAAGGGAATGAAGGAAACGAAGGGAATGAATGAATGAAGGAAAAGAATGAATGAGGGGGATGAATGAATGAAGGGAATGAATGAATAAAGGGAATGGGGGGAGTGAATGAATGAAGGGAATGAGTGCATGAAAGGAATGAAAGGAATGAAAGGAATGAAGGGAATGAAGGGAACAAAAGGAATGAATGAGTGAGGGGACTGAATGTACGAAGGGAATGAATGAATGAAGGGAATGGCGAGAATGAGGGGAGAGTATGAATGACAGGAATGTGCGAATGAATGGGAATGTATGAATGAAGGGAACGAATGAATGAATGAAGGGAACGAATGCATGAAAGGAATGAATGAATGAAGGGAATGTATGAATGAAGGGAATGAAGAGAATGAGGGAATAAATGAATGAAAGGTATATACGAATGAATGGGAATAAATGAATGAAGGGAACGAATGAATGCAGGGAATGATTGAGTGAAGGGAATGTATGAATGAAGGGAATGGATGGATGAAGCGAATGAACGGATGAAGGAAACGAATGAATAAAGGGAATGAATGAATGAAGGGAATGAAGGGAATGAAGGGAATGAAGAGAATGAGGGGAATAAATGAATTAAAGGAATGTGCGAATGAATGGGAATGTATGAATGAAGGGAACGAATGAATGAATGAAGGGAACGAATGCATGAAAGGAATGAATGAATGAAGGGAATGTATGAATGAAGGGAATGGATGAATGAAGGGAATGAAGAGAATGAGGGAATAAATGAATGAAAGGAATATACGAATGAATGGGAATGAATGAATGAAGGGAACGAATGAATGGAGGGAATGAATGAATGAAGGGAACGAATGAATGAAGGGAATGAATGAATGAAGGTAATAAAGGGAATGAAGGGAATGAGGAGAATGAATGTATGACGGGAATGAATGATCGAATGGAATGAATGAATGAAAGGAACGAATGAATGAAGGGAATGAATGAATGAAGCGAATGAATGAATGGAGGGAATGAAGGGAATGAAGGGAATGAAGAGAATGAGGGAATAAATGAATGAAAGGAATATACGAATGAATGGGAATGAATGAATGAAGGGAACGAATGAATGGAGGGAATGAATGAATGAAGGGAATGTATGAACGAAGGGAATGGATGAATGAATGGAATGAAGAGAATGAGGGAATAAATGAATGAAAGGAATATACGAATGAATGGGAATGAATAAATGAAGGGAATGAATTGAATGAAAGGAATGAGGGGAATGAATGAATGATGGGTATGAGTGAATGAAGGGAATGAATGAATGAAGGGAACGAATGAACGAAGGGGATGAATGAACGAAGGGAATGAATGATTGAAGGGAAAGTAATAATGAAGGGAATGTATAAATGATTTGAGTGAATGAAGGGAATGAATGAACGAAGGGAATGAATGATTAAAGGGAATGTAAGAATGAAGCGAATGAACGGATGAGGTGAAACGAATGAATGAAGGGAATGAAGGGAATGAAGGGAATGAAGAGAATGAGGGAATAAATGAATGAAAGGAATATACGAATGAATGGGAATGAATGAATGAAGGGAACGAATGAATGGAGGGAATGAATGAATGAAGGGAATGTATGAATGAAGGGAATGGATGGATGAAGCGAATGAACGGATGAAGGAAACGAATGAATGAAGGGAATGAATGAATGAAGGGAATGAAGGGAATGAAGGGAATGAAGAGAATGAGGGGAATAAATGAATGAAAGGAATGTGCGAATGAATGGGAATGTATGAACGAAGGGAACGAATGAAGGGAACGAATGCATGAAAGGAATGAATGAATGAAGGGAATGTATGTATGAAGGGAACGAATGAATGGAGGGAATGAAGAGAATGAGGGAATAAATGAATAAAAGGAATATACGAATGAAAGGGAATGAATGAATGAAGGGAACGAATGAATGGAGGGAATGAATGAATGAAGGGAACGAATGAATGAAGGGAATGGATGAATGAATGGAATGAAGAGAATGAGGGAATAAATGAATGAAAGGAATATACGAATGAATGGGAATGAATGAATAAAGGGAATGAATGATTGAAGGGAATGTAAGAATGAAGGAAACGAATGAATGAAGGGAATGAATGAATGAAGGGAATGAAGGGAATGAAGCTAATGAAGGGAATGAAGGGAATGAAGAGAATGAGGGGAATAAATGAATGAAAGGACTGTGCGAATGAATGGGAATGTATGAATGAAGGGAACGAATGAGTGAATGAAGGGAACGAATGCATGAAAGGAATGAATGAATGAAGGGAATGTATGAATGAAGGGAATGGATGAATGAAGGGAATGACGAGAATGTGGGAATAAACGAATGAAAGGAATATACGAATGAATGGGAATGAATGAATGAAGGGAACGAATGAATGGAGGGAATGAATGAATGAAGGGAATGAACTGAATGAAGGGAATGTGGGGAATGAATCGAATGAAGGGAATGAGAGAATGAAAGGAATGAATGAATGAAGGGACTGAATGAACAGAAGGGAATGAATGAATTGAGGGAATTAAGAGATTGAGGGCAATAAATGAATGAAAGGAATGTGCGAATGAATGGGAATGTATGAATGAAGGGTACGAATGAGTGAATGAAGGGAACGAATGCATGAAAGGAATGAATGATTGAAGGGAATGTAAGAATGAAGCGAATGAACGGATGAAGGAAACGAATGAATGAAGGGAATGAAGGGAATGAAGAGAATGAGGGGAATAAATGAATGAAAAGAATGTGCGAATGAATGGGAATGTATGAATGAAGGGAACGAATGCATGAAAGGAATGAATCAAAGAAGGGAATGTATGAATGAAGGGAATGAATAGAATGAGGGGAATAAATGAATGAAAGGAATGTACGAATGAATGGGAATGTATGAATGAAGGGAACGAATGAATGGAGGGAATGGATGAATGAATGGAGGGAATGTATGAATGAAGGGAATGAATGAGTGAAGGTAATGTATGAATGGCGGGAATGAATAAATGAAGGGAATGAATTGAATGAAAGGAATGAGGGGAATGAATGAATGATGGGAATGGGTGAATGAAGGGAATGAATGAATGAAGGGAACGAATGAACGAAGGGAATGAATGATTGAAGGTAATGTAATAATGAAGGGAATGTATAAATGATTTGAGTGGATGAAGGGAATGAATGAGCGAAGGGAATGAATGAATGAAGGAAATGAAGGGAATGAAGGGAATGAAGAGAATGAGGGGAATAAATGAATGAAAGAAATGTGCGAATGAATGGGAATGTATGAATGAAGGGAACGAATGCATGAAGGGAATGAATGAATGAAGGGAATGAAGGGAATGAAGGGAATGAAGAGAATGAGGGGAATAAATGAATGAAAGGTATGTGCGAATGAAGGGAATGAAGGAAACGAAGGGAATGAATGAATGAAGGAAAAGAATGAATGAGGGGGATGAATGAATGAAGGGAATGAATGAATAAAGGGAATGGGGGGAGTGAATGAATGAAGGGAATGAGTGCATGAAAGGAATGAAAGGAATGAAAGGAATGAAGGGAATGAAGGGAACAAAAGGAATGAATGAGTGAGGGGACTGAATGTACGAAGGGAATGAATGAATGAAGGGAATGGCGAGAATGAGGGGAGAGAATGAATGACAGGAATGTGCGAATGAATGGGAATGTATGAATGAAGGGAACGAATGAATGAATGAAGGGAACGAATGCATGAAAGGAATGAATGAATGAAGGGAATGTATGAATGAAGGGAATGAAGAGAATGAGGGAATAAATGAATGAAAGGTATATACGAATGAATGGGAATGAATGAATGAAGGGAACGAATGAATGCAGGGAATGATTGAATGAAGGGAATGTATGAATGAAGGGAATGGATGGATGAAGCGAATGAACGGATGAAGGAAACGAATGAATAAAGGGAATGAATGAATGAAGGGAATGAAGGGAATGAAGGGAATGAAGAGAATGAGGGGAATAGATGAATGAAAGGAATGTACGAATGAATGGGAATGTATGAATGAAGGGAACGAATGAATGAATGAAGGGAACAAATGCATGAAGGGAATGAATGAATGAAGGGAATGTATGAACGAAGGGAATGGATGAATGAATGGATTGGAGAGAATGAGCGAATAAATGAATGAAAGGAATATACGAAAGAATGGAGGGAGCGAATGAATGGAGGGAATAAATTAATGAAGGGAACGAATGAATGAAGGGAATGAAGGGAACGAAGGTAATGAAGAGAATGAGGGGAATAAATGAATGAAAGGAATGTGCGAATGAATGGGAATGTATGAATGGAGGGAATGAATAAATGAAGGGAATGAATTGAATGAAAGGAATGAGGGGAATGAATGAATGATGGGAATGAGTGAATGAAGGGAATGAATGAATGAAGGGAACGAATGAACGAAGGGGATGAATGAACGAAGGGAATGAATGATTGAAGGGAATGTAATTATGAAGGGAATGTATAAATGATTTGAGTGGATGAAGGGAATGAATGAACGAAGGGAATGAATGATTGAAGGGAATGTAATAATGAAGGGAATGTATAAACGATTTGTGTGAATGAAGGGAATGAATGAACGAAGGGAATGAATGATTGAAGGGAATGTAAGAATGAAGCGAATGAACGGATGAAGGAAACGAATGAATGATGGGAATGAATGAATGAAGGTAATGTATGAATGAAGGGAATGTAAGAATGAAGCGAATGAACGGATGAAGGAAACGAATGAATGAAGGGAATGAATGAATGAAGGGAATGAAGGGAATGAAGGGAATGAAGAGAATGAGGGGAATAAATGAATTAAAGGAATGTGCGAATGAATGGGAATGTATGAATGAAGGGAACGAATGAATGAATGAAGGGAACGAATGCATGAAAGGAATGAATGAATGAAGGGAATGTATGAATGAAGGGAATGGATGAATGAAGGGAATGAAGAGAATGAGGGAATAAATGAATGAAAGGAATATACGAATGAATGGGAATGAATGAATGAAGGGAACGAATGAATGGAGGGAATGAATGAATGAAGGGAACGAATGAATGAAGGGAATGAATGAATGAAGGTAATAAAGGGAATGAAGGGAATGAGGAGAATGAATGTATGACGGGAATGAATGATCGAATGGAATGAATGAATGAAAGGAACGAATGAATGAAGGGAATGAATGAATGAAGCGAATGAATGAATGGAGGGAATGAAGGGAATGAAGGGAATGAAGAGAATGAGGGAATAAATGAATGAAAGGAATATACGAATGAATGGGAATGAATGAATGAAGGGAACGAATGAATGGAGGGAATGAATGAATGAAGGGAATGTATGAACGAAGGGAATGGATGAATGAATGGAATGAAGAGAATGAGGGAATAAATGAATGAAAGGAATATACGAATGAATGGGAATGAATAAATGAAGGGAATGAATTGAATGAAAGGAATGAGGGGAATGAATGAATGATGGGTATGAGTGAATGAAGGGAATGAATGAATGAAGGGAACGAATGAACGAAGGGGATGAATGAACGAAGGGAATGAATGATTGAAGGGAAAGTAATAATGAAGGGAATGTATAAATGATTTGAGTGAATGAAGGGAATGAATGATTAAAGGGAATGTAAGAATGTAGCGAATGAACGGACGAGGTGAAACGAATGAATGAAGGGAATGAAGGGAATGAAGGGAATGAAGAGAATGAGGGAATAAATGAATGAAAGGAATATACGAATGAATGGGAATGAATGAATGAAGGGAATGTATGAACGAAGGGAACGGATGAATGAATGGATTGAAGAGAATGAGGGAATAAATGAATGAAAGGAATATACGAATGAATGGGAATGAATGAATGAAGGGAACGAATGAATGGATGGAATGAATGGATGAAGGGAACGAATGAATGGAGGGAATGAATGGATGAAGGTAATTAAGGGAATGAAGGGAATGAAGAGAATGAGGGGAATAAATGAATGAAAGGTATGCGCGAATGAAGGGAATGAAGGAAACGAAGGGAATGAAGGGAATGAAGGGAATGAAGAGAATGAGCGGAATAAATGAATGAAAGGTATGCGCGAATGAAGGGAATGAAGGAAACGAAGGGAATGAATGACTGAAGGAAATGAATGAATGAGGGGGATGAATGAATGAAGGGAATGAATGAATAAAGGGAATGAGGGGAGTGAATGAATGAAGGGAATGAGTGCATGAAAGGAATGAAAGGAATGAAGGGAATGAAGGGAACAAAAGGAATGAATGAGTGAAGGGACTGAATGTGCGAAGGGAATGAATGAATGAAGGGAACGAATGCATGAAAGGAATGAATGAATGAAGGGAATGTATGAATGAAGGGAATGAAGAGAATGAGGGAATAAATGAATGAAAGGAATATACGAATGAATGGGAATGAATGAATGAAGGGAACGAATGAATGGAGGGAATGAATGAATGAAGGGAATGTATGAATGAAGGGAATGGATGGATGAAGCGAATGAACGGATGAAGGAAACGAATGAATAAAGGGAATGAATGAATGATGGGAATGAAGGGAATGAAGGGAATGAAGAGAATGAGGGGGATAAATGAATGAAAGGAATGTACGAATGAATGGGAATGTATGAATGAAGGGAACGAATGAATGAATGAAGGTAACAAATGCATGAAGGGAATGAATGAATGAAGGGAATGTATGAACGAAGGGAATGGATGAATGAATGGATTGAAGAGAATGAGGGAATAAATGAATGAAAGGAATATACGAATGAATGGGAATGAATGAATGAAGGGAATGAATGAATGGAGGGAACGAATGAATGGAGGGAATGAATTAATGAAGGGAATGAATGGAATGAAGGCAATGAAGAGAATGAGGGGAATAAATGAATGAAAGGAATGTGCGAATGAATGGGAATGTATGAATGGAGGGAATGAATAAATGAAGGGAATGAATTGAATGAAAGGAATGAGGGGAATGAATGAATGATCGGAATGAGTGAATGAAGGGAATGAATGAATGAAGGAAATGTAATAATGAAGGGAATGTATAAACGATTTGTGTGAATGAAGGGAATGAATGAACGAAGGGAATGAATGATTGAAGGGAATGTAAGAATGAAGCGAATGAACGGATGAAGGAGACGAATGAATGAAGGGAATGAATGAATGAAGCGAATTAATGAATGGAGGAAATGAATGAATGAAGGGAATGAATGAATGAAGGGAACGAATGAATGAAGGGGATGAATGAATGAAGCGAATGAATGAATGGAGAGAATGAATGAATGAAGGGAATGAATGAATGAAGGGAACGAATGAACGAAGGGAATGAATGAACGAAGGGAATGAATGATTGAAGGGAATGTAATAATGAGGGGAATGTATAAATGATGGGAGTGAATGAAGGGAACGAATGAACGAAGGGAATGACTGATTGAAGGGAATATAAGAATGAACGGAATGAACGGATGAAGGAAACGAATGCATGAAGGGAATGAATGAATGAAGGGAATGTATGAATGAAGGGAATGAATGAATGAAGGGAACGAATGAACGAAGGGAACGAATGAACGAAGGGAATGAATGATTGAAGGGAATGTAATAATGAGGGGAATGTATAAATGATGGGAGTGAATGAAGGGAACGAATGAACGAAGGGGATGAATGAACGAAGGGAATGAATGATTGAAGGGAATGTAATAATGAAGGGAATGTATAAACGATTTGAGTGAATGAAGGGAATGAATGAACGAAGGGAATGAATGATTGAAGGGAATGTAAGAATGAAGCAAATGAACGGATGAAGGAAACGAATGAATGATGGCAATGAATGAATGAGGGTAATGTATGAATGAAGGGAATGTAAGAATGAAGCGAATGAACGGATGAAGGAAACGAATGAATGAATGAAGGGAACGAATGCATGAAAGGTATGAATGAGTGAAGGGAATGAATGAATGAAGGGAATGGATGAATGAAGGGAATGAAGAGAATGAGGGAATAAATGAATAAAAGGAATATACGAATGAAAGGGAATGAATGAATGAAGGGAACGAATGAATGGAGGGAATGAATGAATGAAGGGAACGAATGAATGAAGGGAATGGATGAATGAATGGAATGAAGAGAATGAGGGAATAAATGAATGAAAGGAATATACGAATGAATGGGAATGAATGAATGAAGGGAATGAATGATTGAAGGGAATGTAAGAATGAAGGAAACGAATGAATGAAGGGAATGAATGAATGAAGGGAATGAAGGGATTGAAGCTAATGAAGGGAATGAAGGGAATGAAGAGAATGAGGGGAATAAATGAATGAAAGGTATGTGCGAATGAAGGGAATGAAGGAAACGAAGGGAATGAATGAATGAAGGAAAAGAATGAATGAGGGGGATGAATGAATGAAGGGAATGAATGAATAAAGGGAATGGGGGGAGTGAATGAATGAAGGGAATGAGTGCATGAAAGGAATGAAAGGAATGAATGAATGGAGGGAACGAATGAATGGAGGGAATGAATTAATGAAGGGAACGAATGAATGAAGGGAATGAATGAATGAAGGGAATGAAGAGAATGAGGGGAATGAATGAATGAAAGGAATGTACGAATGAATGGGAATGTATGAATGAAGGGAACGAATGAATGGAGGGAATGGATGAATGAATGAAGGGAATGTATGAATGAAGGGAATGAATGAGTGAAGGTAATGTATGAATGGAGGGAATGAATAAATGAAGGGAATGAATTGAATGAAAGGAATGAGGGGAATGAATGAATGATGGGAATGAGTGAATGAAGGGAATGAATGAATGAAGGGAACGAATGAACGAAGGGGATGAATGAACGAAGGGAATGAATGATTGAAGGTAATGTAATAATGAAGGGAATGTATAAATGATTTGAGTAGATGAAGGGAATGAATGAGCGAAGGGAATGAATGAATGAAGGAAATGAAGGGAATGAAGGGAATGAAGAGAATGAAGAGAATGAGGGGAATAAATGAATGAAAGAAATGTGCGAATGAATGGGAATGTATGAATGGAGGGAATGAATAAATGAAGGGAATGAATTGAATGAAAGGAATGAGGGGAATGAATGAATGATGGGAATGAGTGAATGAAGGCAATGAATGAATGAAGGGAACGAATGAACGAAGGGGATGAATGAACGAAGGGAATGAATGATTGAAGGGAATGTAATAATGAAGGGAATGTATAATCGATTTGTGTGAATGAAGGGAATGAATGAACGAAGGGAATGAATGATTGAAGGGAATGTAATAATGAAGGGAATGTATAATCGATTTGTGTGAATGAAGGGAATGAATGAACGAAGGGAATGAATGATTGAAGGGAATGTAAGAATGAAGCGAATGAACGGATGAAGGAAACGAATGAATGATGGGAATGAATGAATGAAGGTAATGTATGAATGAAGGAAATGTAAGAATGAAGCGAATGAACGGATGAAGGAAACGAATGAATGAAGGGAATGAATGAATGAAGGTAATAAAGGGAATGAA
Source organism: Megachile leachella (assembly GCA_963576845.1). Lineage (NCBI taxonomy): Eukaryota > Metazoa > Arthropoda > Insecta > Hymenoptera > Megachilidae > Megachile > Megachile leachella. Next base: position 25,873,155 of record OY756250.1, on the reverse strand, counting down.
GGGAATGAGGAGAATGAATGTATGACGGGAATGAATGATCGAATGGAATGAATGAATGAAAGGAACGAATGAATGAAGGGAATGAATGAATGAAAGGAACGAATGAATGGAGGGAATGAATGAATGAAGGGAATGAATGAATGAAGGGAACGAATGAACGAAGGGAATGAATGATTGAAGGGAATGTAATAATGAGGGGAATGTATAAATGATGGGAGTGAATGAAGGGAACGAATGAACGAAGGGAATGACTGATTGAAGGGAATATAAGAATGAACGGAATGAACGGATGAAGGAAACGAATGCATGAAGGGAATGAATGAATGAAGGGAATGTATGAATGAAGGGAATGAATGAATGAAGGGGACGAATGAACGAAGGGAACGAATGAACGAAGGGAATGAATGATTGAAGGGAATGTAATAATGAGGGGAATGTATAAATGATGGGAGTGAATGAAGGGAACGAATGAACGAAGGGAATGAATGAATGAAGGGAACGAATGAACGAAGGGGATGAATGAACGAAGGGAATGAATGATTGAAGGGAATGTAAGAAAGAAGCGAATGAACGGATGAAGGAAACGAATGAATGAAGGGACTGAATGAATGAAGCGAATTAATGAATGGAGGAAATGAATGAATGAAGGGAATGAAGGGAATGAAGGGAATGAAGAGAATGAGGGGAATAAATGAATGAAAGGAATGTGCGAATGAATGGGAATGTATGAACGAAGGGAACGAATGAAGGGAACGAATGCATGAAAGGAATGAATGAATGAAGGGAATGTATGTATGAAGGGAACGAATGAATGGAGGGAATGAAGAGAATGAGGGAATAAATGAATGAAAGGAATATACGAATGAATGGGAATGAATGAATGAAGGGAATGAATGATTGAAGGGAATGTAAGAAAGAAGCGAATGAACGGATGAAGGAAACGAATGAATGAAGGGACTGAATGAATGAAGCGAATTAATGAATGGAGGAAATGAATGAATGAAGGGAATGAATGAATGAAGGGAACGAATGAACGAAGGGGATGAATGAACGAAGGGAATGAATGATTGAAGGGAATGTAATAATGAAGGGAATGTATAAACGATTTGAGTGAATGAAGGGAATGAATGAACGAAGGGAATGAATGATTGAAGGGAATGTAAGAATGAAGCGAATGAACGGATGAAGGAAACGAATGAATGATGGCAATGAATGAATGAGGGTAATGTATGAATGAAGGGAATGTAAGAATGAAGCGAATGAACGGATGAAGGAAACGAATGAATGAAGGGAATGAATGAATGAAGGGAATGAAGGGAATGAAGGGAATGAAGAGAATGAGGGGAATAAATGAATTAAAGGAATGTGCGAATGAATGGGAATGTATGAATGAAGGGAACGAATGAATGAATGAAGGGAACGAATGCATGAAAGGAATGAATGAATGAAGGGAATGTATGAATGAAGGGAATGGATGAATGAAAGGAATGAAGAGAATGAGGGAATAAATGAATGAAAGGAATATACGAATGAATGGGAATGAATGAATGAAGGGAACGAATGAATGGAGGGAATGAATGAATGAAGGGAACGAATGAATGAAGGGAATGAATGAATGAAGGTAATAAAGGGAATGAAGGGAATGAGGAGAATGAATGTATGACGGGAATGAATGATCGAATGGAATGAATGAATGAAAGGAACGAATGAATGAAGGGAATGAATGAATGAAGCGAATGAATGAATGGAGGGAATGAATGAATGAAGGGAATGAATGAATGAAGGGAACGAAAGAACGAAGGGAATGAATGAACGAAGGGAATGAATGATTGAAGGGAATGTAATAATGAGGGGAATGTATAAATGATGGGAGTGAATGAAGGGAACGAATGAACGAAGGGAATGACTGATTGAAGGGAATGTAAGAATGAACGGAATGAACGGATGAAGGAAACGAATGCATGAAGGGAATGAATGAATGAAGGGAATGTATGAATGAAGGGAATGAATGAATGAAGGGAACGAATGAACGAAGGGAACGAATGAACGAAGGGAATGAATGATTGAAGGGAATGTAATAATGAGGGGAATGTATAAATGATGGGAGTGAATGAAGGGAACGAATGAACGAAGGGAATGAATGAATGAAGGGAATGTATGAACGAAGGGAATGGATGAATGAATGGAATGAAGAGAATGAGGGAATAAATGAATGAAAGGAATATACGAATGAATGGGAATGAATGAATGAAGGGAATGAATGATTGAAGGGAATGTAAGAATGAAGGAAACGAATGAATGAAGGGAATGAATGAATGAAGGGAATGAAGGGAATGAAGCTGATGAAGGGAATGAAGGGAATAAATGAATTAAAGGAATGTGCGAATGAATGGAAATGTATGAATGAAGGGAACGAATGAATGAATGAAGGGAACGAATGCATGAAAGGCATGAATGAATGAAGGGAATGTATGAATGAAGGGAATGGATGAATGAAGGGAATGAAGAGAATGAGGGAATAAATGAATAAAAGGAATATACGAATGAATGGGAATGAATGAATGAGGGGAACGAATGAATGGAGGGAATGAATGAATGAAGGGAGCGAATGAATGAAGGGAATGGATGAATGAATGGAATGAAGAGAATGAGGGAATAAATGAATGAAAGGAATATACGAATGAATGGGAATGAATGAATGAAGGGAATGAATGATTGAAGGGAATGTAAGAATGAAGGAAACGAATGAATGAAGGGAATGAATGAATGAAGGGAATGAAGGGAATGAAGCTAATGAAGGGAATGAAGGGAATGAAGAGAATGAGGGGAATAAATGAATGAAAGGACTGTGCGAATGAATGGGAATGTATGAATGAAGGGAACGAATGAGTGAATGAAGGGAACGAATGCATGAAAGGAATGAATGAATGAAGGGAATGTATGAATGAAGGGAATGGATGAATGAAGGGAATGACGAGAATGTGGGAATGAATGAATGAAGGGAACGAATGAATGGAGGGAATGAATGAATGAAGGGAGTGAACTGAATGAAGGGAATGTGGGGAATGAATCGAATGAAGGGAATGAGAGAATGAAAGGAATGAATGAATGAAGGGACTGAATGAAAAGAAGGGAATGAATGAATTGAGGGAATTAAGAGATTGAGGGCAATAAATGAATGAAAGGAATGTGCGAATGAATGGGAATGTATGAATGAAGGGAACGAATGAGTGAATGAAGGGAACGAATGAGTGAATGAAGGGAACGAATGCATGAAAGGAATGAATGATTGAAGGGAATGTAAGAATGAAGCGAATGAACGGATGAAGGAAACGAATGAATGAAGGGAATGAAGGGAATGAAGGGAATGAAGAGAATGAGGGGAATAAATGAATGAAAAGAATGTGCGAATGAATGGGAATGTATGAATGAAGGGAACGAATGCATGAAAGGAATGAATGAATGAAGGGAATGTATGAATGAAGGGAATGAAGAGAATGAGGGGAATAAATGAATGAAAGGAATGTACGAATGAATGGGAATGTATGAATGAAGGGAACGAATGAATGAATGAAGGGAACAAATGCATGAAGGGAATGAATGAATGAAGGGAATGTATGAACGAAGGGAATGGATGAATGAAGGGAACGAATGAACGAAGGGGATGAATGAACGAAGGGAATGAATGATTGAAGGTAATGTAATAATGAAGGGAATGTATAAATGATTTGAGTAGATGAAGGGAATGCATGAGCGAAGGGAATGAATGAATGAAGGAAATGAAGGGAATGAAGGGAATGAAGAGAATGAGGGGAATAAATGAATGAAAGAAATGTGCGAATGAATGGGAATGTATGAATGAAGGGAACGAATGCATGAAGGGAATGAATGAATGAAGGGAATGAAGGGAATGAAGGGAATGAAGAGAATGAGGGGAATAAATGAATGAAAGGTATGTGCGAATGAAGGGAATGAAGGAAACGAAGGGAATGAATGAATGAAGGAAAAGAATGAATGAGGGGGATGAATGAATGAAGGGAATGAATGAATAAAGGGAATGGGGGGAGTGAATGAATGAAGGGAATGAGTTCATGAAAGGAATGAAAGGAATGAAAGGAATGAAGGGAATGAAGGGAACAAAAGGAATGAATGAGTGAGGGGACTGAATGTACGAAGGGAATGAATGAAGGGAATGGCGAGAATGAGGGGAGAGAATGAATGACAGGAATGTGCGAATGAATGGGAATGTATGAATGAAGGGAACGAATGCATGAAAGGAATGAATGAATGAAGGGAATGTATGAATGAAGGGAATGAAGAGAATGAGGGGAATAAATGAATGAAAGGAATGTACGAATGAATGGGAATGTATGAATGAAGGGAACGAATGAATGGAGGGAATGGATGAATGAATGAAGGGAATGTATGAATGAAGGGAATGAATGAGTGAAGGTAATGTATGAATGGCGGGAATGAATAAATGAAGGGAATGAATTGAATGAAAGGAATGAGGGGAATGAATGAATGATGGGAATGGGTGAATGAAGGGAATGAATGAATGAAGGGAACGACTGAACGAAGGGGATGAATGAACGAAGGGAATGAATGATTGAAGGTAATGTAATAATGAAGGGAATGTATAAATGATTTGAGTGGATGAAGGGAATGAATGAGCGAAGGGAATAAATGAATGAAGGAAATGAAGGGAATGAAGGGAATGAAGAGAATGAGGGGAATAAATGAATGAAAGAAATGTGCGAATGAATGGGAATGTATGAATGAAGGGAACGAATGCATGAAGGGAATGAATGAATGAAGGGAATGAAGGGAATGAAGGGAATGAAGAGAATGAGGGGAATAAATGAATGAAAGGTATGTGCGAATGAAGGGAATGAAGGAAACGAAGGGAATGAATGAATGAAGGAAAAGAATGAATGAGGGGGATGAATGAATGAAGGGAATGAATGAATAAAGGGAATGGGGGGAGTGAATGAATGAAGGGAATGAGTGCATGAAAGGAATGAAAGGAATGAAAGGAATGAAGGGAATGAAGGGAACAAAAGGAATGAATGAGTGAGGGGACTGAATGTACGAAGGGAATGAATGAATGAAGGGAATGGCGAGAATGAGGGGAGAGTATGAATGACAGGAATGTGCGAATGAATGGGAATGTATGAATGAAGGGAACGAATGAATGAATGAAGGGAACGAATGCATGAAAGGAATGAATGAATGAAGGGAATGTATGAATGAAGGGAATGAAGAGAATGAGGGAATAAATGAATGAAAGGTATATACGAATGAATGGGAATAAATGAATGAAGGGAACGAATGAATGCAGGGAATGATTGAGTGAAGGGAATGTATGAATGAAGGGAATGGATGGATGAAGCGAATGAACGGATGAAGGAAACGAATGAATAAAGGGAATGAATGAATGAAGGGAATGAAGGGAATGAAGGGAATGAAGAGAATGAGGGGAATAAATGAATTAAAGGAATGTGCGAATGAATGGGAATGTATGAATGAAGGGAACGAATGAATGAATGAAGGGAACGAATGCATGAAAGGAATGAATGAATGAAGGGAATGTATGAATGAAGGGAATGGATGAATGAAGGGAATGAAGAGAATGAGGGAATAAATGAATGAAAGGAATATACGAATGAATGGGAATGAATGAATGAAGGGAACGAATGAATGGAGGGAATGAATGAATGAAGGGAACGAATGAATGAAGGGAATGAATGAATGAAGGTAATAAAGGGAATGAAGGGAATGAGGAGAATGAATGTATGACGGGAATGAATGATCGAATGGAATGAATGAATGAAAGGAACGAATGAATGAAGGGAATGAATGAATGAAGCGAATGAATGAATGGAGGGAATGAAGGGAATGAAGGGAATGAAGAGAATGAGGGAATAAATGAATGAAAGGAATATACGAATGAATGGGAATGAATGAATGAAGGGAACGAATGAATGGAGGGAATGAATGAATGAAGGGAATGTATGAACGAAGGGAATGGATGAATGAATGGAATGAAGAGAATGAGGGAATAAATGAATGAAAGGAATATACGAATGAATGGGAATGAATAAATGAAGGGAATGAATTGAATGAAAGGAATGAGGGGAATGAATGAATGATGGGTATGAGTGAATGAAGGGAATGAATGAATGAAGGGAACGAATGAACGAAGGGGATGAATGAACGAAGGGAATGAATGATTGAAGGGAAAGTAATAATGAAGGGAATGTATAAATGATTTGAGTGAATGAAGGGAATGAATGAACGAAGGGAATGAATGATTAAAGGGAATGTAAGAATGAAGCGAATGAACGGATGAGGTGAAACGAATGAATGAAGGGAATGAAGGGAATGAAGGGAATGAAGAGAATGAGGGAATAAATGAATGAAAGGAATATACGAATGAATGGGAATGAATGAATGAAGGGAACGAATGAATGGAGGGAATGAATGAATGAAGGGAATGTATGAATGAAGGGAATGGATGGATGAAGCGAATGAACGGATGAAGGAAACGAATGAATGAAGGGAATGAATGAATGAAGGGAATGAAGGGAATGAAGGGAATGAAGAGAATGAGGGGAATAAATGAATGAAAGGAATGTGCGAATGAATGGGAATGTATGAACGAAGGGAACGAATGAAGGGAACGAATGCATGAAAGGAATGAATGAATGAAGGGAATGTATGTATGAAGGGAACGAATGAATGGAGGGAATGAAGAGAATGAGGGAATAAATGAATAAAAGGAATATACGAATGAAAGGGAATGAATGAATGAAGGGAACGAATGAATGGAGGGAATGAATGAATGAAGGGAACGAATGAATGAAGGGAATGGATGAATGAATGGAATGAAGAGAATGAGGGAATAAATGAATGAAAGGAATATACGAATGAATGGGAATGAATGAATAAAGGGAATGAATGATTGAAGGGAATGTAAGAATGAAGGAAACGAATGAATGAAGGGAATGAATGAATGAAGGGAATGAAGGGAATGAAGCTAATGAAGGGAATGAAGGGAATGAAGAGAATGAGGGGAATAAATGAATGAAAGGACTGTGCGAATGAATGGGAATGTATGAATGAAGGGAACGAATGAGTGAATGAAGGGAACGAATGCATGAAAGGAATGAATGAATGAAGGGAATGTATGAATGAAGGGAATGGATGAATGAAGGGAATGACGAGAATGTGGGAATAAACGAATGAAAGGAATATACGAATGAATGGGAATGAATGAATGAAGGGAACGAATGAATGGAGGGAATGAATGAATGAAGGGAATGAACTGAATGAAGGGAATGTGGGGAATGAATCGAATGAAGGGAATGAGAGAATGAAAGGAATGAATGAATGAAGGGACTGAATGAACAGAAGGGAATGAATGAATTGAGGGAATTAAGAGATTGAGGGCAATAAATGAATGAAAGGAATGTGCGAATGAATGGGAATGTATGAATGAAGGGTACGAATGAGTGAATGAAGGGAACGAATGCATGAAAGGAATGAATGATTGAAGGGAATGTAAGAATGAAGCGAATGAACGGATGAAGGAAACGAATGAATGAAGGGAATGAAGGGAATGAAGAGAATGAGGGGAATAAATGAATGAAAAGAATGTGCGAATGAATGGGAATGTATGAATGAAGGGAACGAATGCATGAAAGGAATGAATCAAAGAAGGGAATGTATGAATGAAGGGAATGAATAGAATGAGGGGAATAAATGAATGAAAGGAATGTACGAATGAATGGGAATGTATGAATGAAGGGAACGAATGAATGGAGGGAATGGATGAATGAATGGAGGGAATGTATGAATGAAGGGAATGAATGAGTGAAGGTAATGTATGAATGGCGGGAATGAATAAATGAAGGGAATGAATTGAATGAAAGGAATGAGGGGAATGAATGAATGATGGGAATGGGTGAATGAAGGGAATGAATGAATGAAGGGAACGAATGAACGAAGGGAATGAATGATTGAAGGTAATGTAATAATGAAGGGAATGTATAAATGATTTGAGTGGATGAAGGGAATGAATGAGCGAAGGGAATGAATGAATGAAGGAAATGAAGGGAATGAAGGGAATGAAGAGAATGAGGGGAATAAATGAATGAAAGAAATGTGCGAATGAATGGGAATGTATGAATGAAGGGAACGAATGCATGAAGGGAATGAATGAATGAAGGGAATGAAGGGAATGAAGGGAATGAAGAGAATGAGGGGAATAAATGAATGAAAGGTATGTGCGAATGAAGGGAATGAAGGAAACGAAGGGAATGAATGAATGAAGGAAAAGAATGAATGAGGGGGATGAATGAATGAAGGGAATGAATGAATAAAGGGAATGGGGGGAGTGAATGAATGAAGGGAATGAGTGCATGAAAGGAATGAAAGGAATGAAAGGAATGAAGGGAATGAAGGGAACAAAAGGAATGAATGAGTGAGGGGACTGAATGTACGAAGGGAATGAATGAATGAAGGGAATGGCGAGAATGAGGGGAGAGAATGAATGACAGGAATGTGCGAATGAATGGGAATGTATGAATGAAGGGAACGAATGAATGAATGAAGGGAACGAATGCATGAAAGGAATGAATGAATGAAGGGAATGTATGAATGAAGGGAATGAAGAGAATGAGGGAATAAATGAATGAAAGGTATATACGAATGAATGGGAATGAATGAATGAAGGGAACGAATGAATGCAGGGAATGATTGAATGAAGGGAATGTATGAATGAAGGGAATGGATGGATGAAGCGAATGAACGGATGAAGGAAACGAATGAATAAAGGGAATGAATGAATGAAGGGAATGAAGGGAATGAAGGGAATGAAGAGAATGAGGGGAATAGATGAATGAAAGGAATGTACGAATGAATGGGAATGTATGAATGAAGGGAACGAATGAATGAATGAAGGGAACAAATGCATGAAGGGAATGAATGAATGAAGGGAATGTATGAACGAAGGGAATGGATGAATGAATGGATTGGAGAGAATGAGCGAATAAATGAATGAAAGGAATATACGAAAGAATGGAGGGAGCGAATGAATGGAGGGAATAAATTAATGAAGGGAACGAATGAATGAAGGGAATGAAGGGAACGAAGGTAATGAAGAGAATGAGGGGAATAAATGAATGAAAGGAATGTGCGAATGAATGGGAATGTATGAATGGAGGGAATGAATAAATGAAGGGAATGAATTGAATGAAAGGAATGAGGGGAATGAATGAATGATGGGAATGAGTGAATGAAGGGAATGAATGAATGAAGGGAACGAATGAACGAAGGGGATGAATGAACGAAGGGAATGAATGATTGAAGGGAATGTAATTATGAAGGGAATGTATAAATGATTTGAGTGGATGAAGGGAATGAATGAACGAAGGGAATGAATGATTGAAGGGAATGTAATAATGAAGGGAATGTATAAACGATTTGTGTGAATGAAGGGAATGAATGAACGAAGGGAATGAATGATTGAAGGGAATGTAAGAATGAAGCGAATGAACGGATGAAGGAAACGAATGAATGATGGGAATGAATGAATGAAGGTAATGTATGAATGAAGGGAATGTAAGAATGAAGCGAATGAACGGATGAAGGAAACGAATGAATGAAGGGAATGAATGAATGAAGGGAATGAAGGGAATGAAGGGAATGAAGAGAATGAGGGGAATAAATGAATTAAAGGAATGTGCGAATGAATGGGAATGTATGAATGAAGGGAACGAATGAATGAATGAAGGGAACGAATGCATGAAAGGAATGAATGAATGAAGGGAATGTATGAATGAAGGGAATGGATGAATGAAGGGAATGAAGAGAATGAGGGAATAAATGAATGAAAGGAATATACGAATGAATGGGAATGAATGAATGAAGGGAACGAATGAATGGAGGGAATGAATGAATGAAGGGAACGAATGAATGAAGGGAATGAATGAATGAAGGTAATAAAGGGAATGAAGGGAATGAGGAGAATGAATGTATGACGGGAATGAATGATCGAATGGAATGAATGAATGAAAGGAACGAATGAATGAAGGGAATGAATGAACGAAGGGAATGAATGATTGAAGGGAATGTAAGAATGAAGCGAATGAACGGATGAAGGAAACGAATGAATGATGGGAATGAATGAATGGAGGTAATGTATGAATGAAGGGAATGTAAGAATGAAGCGAATGAACGGATGAAGGAAACGAATGAATGAAGGGAATGAATGAATGAAGGGAATGAAGGGAATGAAGGGAATGAAGAGAATGAGGGGAATAAATGAATTAAAGGAATGTGCGAATGAATGGGAATGTATGAATGAAGGGAACGAATGAATGAATGAAGGGAACGAATGCATGAAAGGAATGAATGAATGAAGGGAATGTATGAATAAAGGGAATGGATGAATGAAGGGAATGAAGAGAATGAGGGAATAAATGAATGAAAGGAATATACGAATGAATGGGAATGAATGAATGAAGGGAACGAATGAATGGAGGGAATGAATGAATGAAGGGAACGAATGAATGAAGGGAATGAATGAATGAAGGTAATAAAGGGAATGAAGGGAATGAGGAGAATGAATGTATGACGGGAATGAATGATCGAATGGAATGAATGAATGAAAGGAACGAATGAATGAAGGGAATGAATGAATGAAGCGAATGAATGAATGGAGGGAATGAAGGGAATGAAGGGAATGAAGAGAATGAGGGAATAAATGAATGAAAGGAATATACGAATGAATGGGAATGAATGAATGAAGGGAACGAATGAATGGAGGGAATGAATGAATGAAGGGAATGTATGAACGAAGGGAATGGATGAATGAATGGAATGAAGAGAATGAGGGAATAAATGAATGAAAGGAATATACGAATGAATGGGAATGAATAAATGAAGGGAATGAATTGAATGAAAGGAATGAGGGGAATGAATGAATGATGGGTATGAGTGAATGAAGGGAATGAATGAATGAAGGGAACGAATGAACGAAGGGGATGAATGAACGAAGGGAATGAATGATTGAAGGGAAAGTAATAATGAAGGGAATGTATAAATGATTTGAGTGAATGAAGGGAATGAATGATTAAAGGGAATGTAAGAATGTAGCGAATGAACGGACGAGGTGAAACGAATGAATGAAGGGAATGAAGGGAATGAAGGGAATGAAGAGAATGAGGGAATAAATGAATGAAAGGAATATACGAATGAATGGGAATGAATGAATGAAGGGAACGAATGAATGGAGGGAATGAATGAATGAAGGGAATGTATGAATGAAGGGAATGGATGGATGAAGCGAATGAACGGATGAAGGAAACGAATGAATGAAGGGAATGAATGAATGAAGGGAATGAAGGGAATGAAGGGAATGAAGAGAATGAGGGGAATAAATGAATGAAAGGAATGTGCGAATGAATGGGAATGTATGAACGAAGGGAACGAATGAAGGGAACGAATGCATGAAAGGAATGAATGAATGAAGGGAATGTATGTATGAAGGGAACGAATGAATGGAGGGAATGAAGAGAATGAGGGAATAAATGAATAAAAGGAATATACGAATGAAAGGGAATGAATGAATGAAGGGAACGAATGAATGGAGGGAATGAATGAATGAAGGGAACGAATGAATGAAGGGAATGGATGAATGAATGGAATGAAGAGAATGAGGGAATAAATGAATGAAAGGAATATACGAATGAATGGGAATGAATGAATGAAGGGAATGAATGATTGAAGGGAATGTAAGAATGAAGGAAACGAATGAATGAAGGGAATGAATGAATGAAGGGAATGAAGGGAATGAAGCTAATGAAGGGAATGAAGGGAATGAAGAGAATGAGGGGAATAAATGAATGAAAGGACTGTGCGAATGAATGGGAATGTATGAATGAAGGGAACGAATGAGTGAATGAAGGGAACGAATGCATGAAAGGAATTAATGAATGAAGGGAATGTATGAATGAAGGGAATGGATGAATGAAGGGAATGACGAGAATGTGGGAATAAACGAATGAAAGGAATATACGAATTAATTGTTAATGAATGAATGAAGGGAACGAATGAATGGAGGGAATGAATGAATGAAGGGAATGAACTGAATGAAGGGAATGTGGGGAATGAATCGAATGAAGGGAATGAGAGAATGAAAGGAATGAATGAATGAAGGGACTGAATGAAAAGAAGGGAATGAATGAATTGAGGGAATTAAGAGATTGAGGGCAATAAATGAATGAAAGGAATGTGCGAATGAATGGGAATGTATGAATGAAGGGTACGAATGAGTGAATGAAGGGAACGAATGCATGAAAGGAATGAATGATTGAAGGGAATGTAAGAATGAAGCGAATGAACGGATGAAGGAAACGAATGAATGAAGGGAATGAAGGGAATGAAGAGAATGAGGGGAATAAATGAATGAAAAGAATGTGCGAATGAATGGGAATGTATGAATGAAGGGAACGAATGCATGAAAGGAATGAATCAATGAAGGGAATGTATGAATGAAGGGAATGAATAGAATGAGGGGAATAAATGAATGAAAGGAATGTACGAATGAATGGGAATGTATGAATGAAGGGAACGAATGAATGGAGGGAATGGATGAATGAATGAAGGGAATGTATGAATGAAGGGAATGAATGAGTGAAGGTAATGTATGAATGGCGGGAATGAATAAATGAAGGGAATGAATTGAATGAAAGGAATGAGGGGAATGAATGAATGGTGGGAATGGGTGAATGAAGGGAATGAATGAATGAAGGGAACGAATGAACGAAGGGAATGAATGAATGAAGGAAATGAAGGGAATGAAGGGAATGAAGAGAATGAGGGGAATAAATGAATGAAAGAAATGTGCGAATGAATGGGAATGTATGAATGAAGGGAACGAATGCATGAAGGGAATGAATGAATGAAGGGAATGAAGGGAATGAAGGGAATGAAGAGAATGAGGGGAATAAATGAATGAAAGGTATGTGCGAATGAAGGGAATGAAGGAAACGAAGGGAATGAATGAATGAAGGAAAAGAATGAATGAGGGGGATGAATGAATGAAGGGAATGAATGAATAAAGGGAATGGGGGGAGTGAATGAATGAAGGGAATGAGTGCATGAAAGGAATGAAAGGAATGAAAGGAATGAAGGGAATGAAGGGAACAAAAGGAATGAATGAGTGAGGGGACTGAATGTACGAAGGGAATGAATGAATGAAGGGAATGGCGAGAATGAGGGGAGAGAATGAATGACAGGAATGTGCGAATGAATGGGAATGTATGAATGAAGGGAACGAATGAATGAATGAAGGGAACGAATGCATGAAAGGAATGAATGAATGAAGGGAATGTATGAATAAAGGGAATGGATGAATGAAGGGAATGAAGAGAATGAGGGAATAAATGAATGAAAGGAATATACGAATGAATGGGAATGAATGAATGAAGGGAACGAATGAATGGAGGGAATGAATGAATGAAGGGAACGAATGAATGAAGGGAATGAATGAATGAAGGTAATAAAGGGAATGAAGGGAATGAGGAGAATGAATGTATGACGGGAATGAATGATCGAATGGAATGAATGAATGAAAGGAACGAATGAATGAAGGGAATGAATGAACGAAGGGAATGAATGATTGAAGGGAATGTAAGAATGAAGCGAATGAACGGATGAAGGAAACGAATGAATGATGGGAATGAATGAATGAAGGTAATGTATGAATGAAGGGAATATAAGAATGAAGCGAATGAACGGATGAAGGAAACGAATGAATGAAGGGAATGAATGAATGAAGGGAATGAAGGGAATGAAGGGAATGAAGAGAATGAGGGGAATAAATGAATTAAAGGAATGTGCGAATGAATGGGAATGTATGAATGAAGGGAACGAATGAATGAATGAAGGGAACGAATGCATGAAAGGAATGAATGAATGAAGGGAATGTATGAATAAAGGGAATGGATGAATGAAGGGAATGAAGAGAATGAGGGAATAAATGAATGAAAGGAATATACGAATGAATGGGAATGAATGAATGAAGGGAACGAATGAATGGAGGGAATGAATGAATGAAGGGAACGAATGAATGAAGGGAATGAATGAATGAAGGTAATAAAGGGAATGAAGGGAATGAGGAGAATGAATGTATGACGGGAATGAATGATCGAATGGAATGAATGAATGAAAGGAACGAATGAATGAAGGGAATGAATGAACGAAGGGAATGAATGATTGAAGGGAATGTAAGAATGAAGCGAATGAACGGATGAAGGAAACGAATGAATGATGGGAATGAATGAATGAAGGTAATGTATGAATGAAGGGAATATAAGAATGAAGCGAATGAACGGATGAAGGAAACGAATGAATGAAGGGAATGAATGAATGAAGGGAATGAAGGGAATGAAGGGAATGAAGAGAATGAGGGGAATAAATGAATTAAAGGAATGTGCGAATGAATGGGAATGTATGAATGAAGGGAACGAATGAATGAATGAAGGGAACGAATGCATGAAAGGAATGAATGAATGAAGGGAATGTATGAATAAAGGGAATGGATGAATGAAGGGAATGAAGAGAATGAGGGAATAAATGAATGAAAGGAATATACGAATGAATGGGAATGAATGAATGAAGGGAACGAATGAATGGAGGGAATGAATGAATGAAGGGAACGAATGAATGAAGGGAATGAATGAATGAAGGTAATAAAGGGAATGAAGGGAATGAGGAGAATGAATGTATGACGGGAATGAATGATCGAATGGAATGAATGAATGAAAGGAACGAATGAATGAAGGGAATGAATGAATGAAGCGAATGAATGAATGGAGGGAATGAAGGGAATGAAGGGAATGAAGAGAATGAGGGAATAAATGAATGAAAGGAATATACGAATGAATGGGAATGAATGAATGAAGGGAACGAATGAATGGAGGGAATGAATGAATGAAGGGAATGTATGAACGAAGGGAATGGATGAATGAATGGAATGAAGAGAATGAGGGAATAAATGAATGAAAGGAATATACGAATGAATGGGAATGAATAAATGAAGGGAATGAATTGAATGAAAGGAATGAGGGGAATGAATGAATGATGGGTATGAGTGAATGAAGGGAATGAATGAATGAAGGGAACGAATGAACGAAGGGGATGAATGAACGAAGGGAATGAATGATTGAAGGGAAAGTAATAATGAAGGGAATGTATAAATGATTTGAGTGAATGAAGGGAATGAATGAACGAAGGGAATGAATGATTAAAGGGAATGTAAGAATGAAGCGAATGAACGGATGAGGTGAAACGAATGAATGAAGGGAATGAAGGGAATGAAGGGAATGAAGAGAATGAGGGAATAAATGAATGAAAGGAATATACGAATGAATGGGAATGAATGAATGAAGGGAACGAATGAATGGAGGGAATGAATGAATGAAGGGAATGTATGAATGAAGGGAATGGATGGATGAAGCGAATGAACGGATGAAGGAAACGAATGAATGAAGGGAATGAATGAATGAAGGGAATGAAGGGAATGAAGGGAATGAAGAGAATGAGGGGAATAAATGAATGAAAGGAATGTGCGAATGAATGGGAATGTATGAACGAAGGGAACGAATGAAGGGAACGAATGCATGAAAGGAATGAATGAATGAAGGGAATGTATGTATGAAGGGAACGAATGAATGGAGGGAATGAAGAGAATGAGGGAATAAATGAATAAAAGGAATATACGAATGAAAGGGAATGAATGAATGAAGGGAACGAATGAATGGAGGGAATGAATGAATGAAGGGAACGAATGAATGAAGGGAATGGATGAATGAATGGAATGAAGAGAATGAGGGAATAAATGAATGAAAGGAATATACGAATGAATGGGAATGTATGAATGAAGGGTACGAATGAGTGAATGAAGGGAACGAATGCATGAAAGGAATGAATGATTGAAGGGAATGTAAGAATGAAGCGAATGAACGGATGAAGGAAACGAATGAATGAAGGGAATGAAGGGAATGAAGAGAATGAGGGGAATAAATGAATGAAAAGAATGTGCGAATGAATGGGAATGTATGAATGAAGGGAACGAATGCATGAAAGGAATGAATCAATGAAGGGAATGTATGAATGAAGGGAATGAATAGAATGAGGGGAATAAATGAATGAAGGGAACGAATGAATGGGAATGTATGAATGAAGGGAACGAATGAATGGAGGGAATGGATGAATGAATGAAGGGAATGTATGAATGAAGGGAATGAATGAGTGAAGGTAATGTATGAATGGCGGGAATGAATAAATGAAGGGAATGAATTGAATGAAAGGAATGAGGGGAATGAATGAATGATGGGAATGGGTCAATGAAGGGAATGAATGAATGAAGGGAACGAATGAACGAAGGGAATGAATGATTGAAGGTAATGTAATAATGAAGGGAATGTATAAATGATTTGAGTGGATGAAGGGAATGAATGAGCGAAGGGAATGAATGAATGAAGGAAATGAAGGGAATGAAGGGAATGAAGAGAATGAGGGGAATAAATGAATGAAAGAAATGTGCGAATGAATGGGAATGTATGAATGAAGGGAACGAATGCATGAAGGGAATGAATGAATGAAGGGAATGAAGGGAATGAAGGGAATGAAGAGAATGAGGGGAATAAATGAATGAAAGGTATGTGCGAATGAAGGGAATGAAGGAAACGAAGGGAATGAATGAATGAAGGAAAAGAATGAATGAGGGGGATGAATGAATGAAGGGAATGAATGAATAAAGGGAATGGGGGGAGTGAATGAATGAAGGGAATGAGTGCATGAAAGGAATGAAAGGAATGAAAGGAATGAAGGGAATGAAGGGAACAAAAGGAATGAATGAGTGAGGGGACTGAATGTACGAAGGGAATGAATGAATGAAGGGAATGGCGAGAATGAGGGGAGAGAATGAATGACAGGAATGTGCGAATGAATGGGAATGTATGAATGAAGGGAACGAATGAATGAATGAAGGGAACGAATGCATGAAAGGAATGAATGAATGAAGGGAATGTATGAATGAAGGGAATGAAGAGAATGAGGGAATAAATGAATGAAAGGTATATACGAATGAATGGGAATGAATGAATGAAGGGAACGAATGAATGCAGGGAATGATTGAATGAAGGGAATGTATGAATGAAGGGAATGGATGGATGAAGCGAATGAACGGATGAAGGAAACGAATGAATAAAGGGAATGAATGAATGAAGGGAATGAAGGGAATGAAGGGAATGAAGAGAATGAGGGGAATAGATGAATGAAAGGAATGTACGAATGAACGGGAATGTATGAATGAAGGGAACGAATGAATGAATGAAGGGAACAAATGCATGAAGGGAATGAATGAATGAAGGGAATGTATGAACGAAGGGAATGGATGAATGAATGGATTGGAGAGAATGAGCGAATAAATGAATGAAAGGAATATACGAATGAATGGAGGGAGCGAATGAATGGAGGGAATAAATTAATGAAGGGAACGAATGAATGAAGGGAAGGAAGGGAACGAAGGTAATGAAGAGAATGAGGGGAATAAATGAATGAAAGGAATGTGCGAATGAATGGGAATGTATGAATGGAGGGAATGAATAAATGAAGGGAATGAATTGAATGAAAGGAATGAGGGGAATGAATGAATGATGGGAATGAGTGAATGAAGGGAATGAATGAATGAAGGGAACGAATGAACGAAGGGGATGAATGAACGAAGGGAATGAATGATTGAAGGGAATGTAATTATGAAGGGAATGTATAAATGATTTGAGTGGATGAAGGGAATGAATGAACGAAGGGAATGAATGATTGAAGGGAATGTAATAATGAAGGGAATGTATAAACGATTTGTGTGAATGAAGGGAATGAATGAACGAAGGGAATGAATGATTGAAGGGAATGTAAGAATGAAGCGAATGAACGAATGAAGGAAACGAATGAATGATGGGAATGAATGAATGAAGGTAGTGTATGAATGAAGGGAATGTAAGAATGAAGCGAATGAACGGATGAAGGAAACGAATGAATGAAGGGAATGAATGAATGAAGGGAATGAAGGGAATGAAGGGAATGAAGAGAATGAGGGGAATAAATGAATTAAAGGAATGTGCGAATGAATGGGAATGTATGAATGAAGGGAAGGAATGAATGAATGAAGGGAACGAATGCATGAAAGGAATGAATGAATAAAGGGAATGTATGAATGAAGGGAATGGATGAATGAAGGGAATGAAGAGAATGAGGGAATAAATGAATGAAAGGAATATACGAATGAATGGGAATGAATGAATGAAGGGAACGAATGAATGGAGGGAATGAATGAATGAAGGGAACGAATGAATGAAGGGAATGAATGAATGAAGGTAATAAAGGGAATGAAGGGAATGAGGAGAATGAATGTATGACGGGAATGAATGATCGAATGGAATGAATGAATGAAAGGAACGAATGAATGAAGGGAATGAATGAACGAAGGGAATGAATGATTGAAGGGAATGTAAGAATGAAGCGAATGAACGGATGAAGGAAACGAATGAATGATGGGAATGAATGAATGAAGGTAATGTATGAATGAAGGGAATGTAAGAATGAAGCGAATGAACGGATGAAGGAAACGAATGAATGAAGGGAATGAATGAATGAAGGGAATGAAGGGAATGAAGGGAATGAAGAGAATGAGGGGAATAAATGAATTAAAGGAATGTGCGAATGAATGGGAATGTATGAATGAAGGGAACGAATGAATGAATGAAGGGAACGAATGCATGAAAGGAATGAATGAATGAAGGGAATGTATGAATAAAGGGAATGGATGAATGAAGGGAATGAAGAGAATGAGGAAATAAATGAATGAAAGGAATATACGAATGAATGGGAATGAATGAATGAAGGGAACGAATGAATGGAGGGAATGAATGAATGAAGGGAACGAATGAATGAAGGGAATGAATGAATGAAGGTAATAAAGGGAATGAAGGGAATGAGGAGAATGAATGTATGACGGGAATGAATGATCGAATGGAATGAATGAATGAAAGGAACGAATGAATGAAGGGAATGAATGAATGGAGGGAATGAAGGGAATGAAGGGAATGAAGAGAATGAGGGAATAAATGAATGAAAGGAATATACGAATGAATGGGAATGAATGAATGAAGGGAACGAATGAATGGAGGGAATGAATGAATGAAGGGAATGTATGAACGAAGGGAATGGATGAATGAATGGAATGAAGAGAATGAGGGAATAAATGAATGAAAGGAATATACGAATGAATGGGAATGAATAAATGAAGGGAATGAATTGAATGAAAGGAATGAGGGGAATGAATGAATGATGGGTATGAGTGAATGAAGGGAATGAATGAATGAAGGGAACGAATGAACGAAGGGGATGAATGAACGAAGGGAATGAATGATTGAAGGGAAAGTAATAATGAAGGGAATGTATAAATGATTTGAGTGAATGAAGGGAATGAATGAACGAAGGGAATGAATGATTAAAGGGAATGTAAGAATGAAGCGAATGAACGGATGAGGTGAAACGAATGAATGAAGGGAATGAAGGGAATGAAGGGAATGAAGAGAATGAGGGAATAAATGAATGAAAGGAATATACGAATGAATGGGAATGAATGAATGAAGGGAACGAATAAATGGAGGGAATGAATGAATGAAGGGAATGTATGAATGAAGGGAATGGATGGATGAAGCGAATGAACGGATGAAGGAAACGAATGAATGAAGGGAATGAATGAATGAAGGGAATGAAGGGAATGAAGGGAATGAAGAGAATGAGGGGAATAAATGAATGAAAGGAATGTGCGAATGAATGGGAATGTATGAACGAAGGGAACGGATGAAGGGAACGAATGCATGAAAGGAATGAATGAATGAAGGGAATGTATGTATGAAGGGAACGAATGAATGGAGGGAATGAAGAGAATGAGGGAATAAATGAATGAAAGGAATATACGAATGAAAGGGAATGAATGAATGAAGGGAACGAATGAATGGAGGGAATGAATGAATGAAGGGAACGAATGAATGAAGGGAATGGATGAATGAATGGAATGAAGAGAATGAGGGAATAAATGAATGAAAGGAATATACGAATGAATGGGAATGAATGAATGAAGGGAATGAATGATTGAAGGGAATGTAAGAATGAAGGAAACGAATGAATGAAGGGAATGAATGAATGAAGGGAATGAAGGGAATGAAGCTAATGAAGGGAATGAAGGGAATGAAGAGAATGAGGGGAATAAATGAATGAAAGGACTGTGCGAATGAATGGGAATGTATGAATGAAGGGAACGAATGAGTGAATGAAGGGAACGAATGCATGAAAGGAATGAATGAATGAAGGGAATGTATGAATGAAGGGAATGGATGAATGAAGGGAATGACGAGAATGTGGGAATAAACGAATGAAAGGAATATACGAATTAATTGTTAATGAATGAATGAAGGGAACGAATGAATGGAGGGAATGAATGAATGAAGGGAATGAACTGAATGAAGGGAATGTGGGGAATGAATCGAATGAAGGGAATGAGAGAATGAAAGGAATGAATGAATGAAGGGACTGAATGAAAAGAAGGGAATGAATGAATTGAGGGAATTAAGAGATTGAGGGCAATAAATGAATGAAAGGAATGTGCGAATGAATGGGAATGTATGAATGAAGGGTACGAATGAGTGAATGAAGGGAACGAATGCATGAAAGGAATGAATGATTGAAGGGAATGTAAGAATGAAGCGAATGAACGGATGAAGGAAACGAATGAATGAAGGGAATGAAGGGAATGAAGAGACTGAGGGGAATAAATGAATGAAAAGAATGTGCGAATGAATGGGAATGTATGAATGAAGGGAACGAATGCATGAAAGGAATGAATCAATGAAGGGAATGTATGAATGAAGGGAATGAATAGAATGAGGGGAATAAATGAATGAAAGGAATGTACGAATGAATGGGAATGTATGAATGAAGGGAACGAATGAGTGAAGGTAATGTATGAATGGCGGGAATGAATAAATGAAGGGAATGAATTGAATGAAAGGAATGAGGGGAATGAATGAATGATGGGAATGGGTGAATGAAGGGAATGAATGAATGAAGGGAACGAATGAACGAAGGGAATGAATGATTGAAGGTAATGTAATAATGAAGGGAATGTATAAATGATTTGAGTGGATGAAGGGAATGAATGAGCGAAGGGAATGAATGAATGAAGGAAATGAAGGGAATGAAGGGAATGAAGAGAATGAGGGGAATAAATGAATGAAAGAAATGTGCGAATGAATGGGAATGTATGAATGAAGGGAACGAATGCATGAAGGGAATGAATGAATGAAGGGAATGAAGGGAATGAAGGGAATGAAGAGAATGAGGGGAATAAATGAATGAAAGGTATGTGCGAATGAAGGGAATGAAGGAAACGAAGGGAATGAATGAATGAAGGAAAAGAATGAATGAGGGGGATGAATGAATGAAGGGAATGAATGAATAAAGGGAATGGGGGGAGTGAATGAATGAAGGGAATGAGTGCATGAAAGGAATGAAAGGAATGAAAGGAATGAAGGGAATGAAGGGAACAAAAGGAATGAATGAGTGAGGGGACTGAATGTACGAAGGGAATGAATGAATGAAGGGAATGGCGAGAATGAGGGGAGAGAATGAATGACAGGAATGTGCGAATGAATGGGAATGTATGAATGAAGGGAACGAATGAATGAATGAAGGGAACGAATGCATGAAAGGAATGAATGAATGAAGGGAATGTATGAATGAAGGGAATGAAGAGAATGAGGGAATAAATGAATGAAAGGTATATACGAATGAATGGGAATGAATGAATGAAGGGAACGAATGAATGCAGGGAATGATTGAATGAAGGGAATGTATGAATGAAGGGAATGGATGGATGAAGCGAATGAACGGATGAAGGAAACGAATGAATAAAGGGAATGAATGAATGAAGGGAATGAAGGGAATGAAGGGAATGAAGAGAATGAGGGGAATAGATGAATGAAAGGAATGTACGAATGAATGGGAATGTATGAATGAAGGGAACGAATGAATGAATGAAGGGAACAAATGCATGAAGGGAATGAATGAATGAAGGGAATGTATGAACGAAGGGAATGGATGAATGAATGGATTGGAGAGAATGAGCGATTAAATGAATGAAAGGAATATACGAATGAATGGAGGGAACGAATGAATGGAGGGAATAAATTAATGAAGGGAACGAATGAATGAAGGGAATGAAGGGAACGAAGGTAATGAAGAGAATGAGGGGAATAAATGAATGAAAGGAATGTGCGAATGAATGGGAATGTATGAATGGAGGGAATGAATAAATGAAGGGAATGAATTGAATGAAAGGAATGAGGGGAATGAATGTATGATGGGAATGAGTGAATGATGGGAATGAATGAATGAAGGGAACGAATGAACGAAGGGGATGAATGAACGAAGGGAATGAATGATTGAAGGGAATGTAATTATGAAGGGAATGTATAAATGATTTGAGTGGATGAAGGGAATGAATGAACGAAGGGAATGAATGATTGAAGGGAATGTAATAATGAAGGGAATGTATAAACGATTTGTGTGAATGAAGGGAATGAATGAACGAAGGGAATGAATGATTGAAGGGAATGTAAGAATGAAGCGAATGAACGGATGAAGGAAACGAATGAATGATGGGAATGAATGAATGAAGGTAATGTATGAATGAAGGGAATGTAAGAATGAAGCGAATGAACGGATGAAGGAAACGAATGAATGAAGGGAATGAATGAATGAAGGGAATGAAGGGAATGAAGGGAATGAAGAGAATGAGGGGAATAAATGAATTAAAGGAATGTGCGAATGAATGGGAATGTATGAATGAAGGGAACGAATGAATGAATGAAGGGAATGTATGAATGAAGGGAATGGATGAATGAAGGGAATGAAGAGAATGAGGGAATAAATGAATGAAAGGAACATACGAATGAATGGGAATGAATGAATGAAGGGAACGAATGAATGGAGGGAATGAATGAATGAAGGGAACGAATGAATGAAGGGAATGAATGAATGAAGGTAATAAAGGGAATGAAGGGAATGAGGAGAATAAATGAATGAAAGGTATGTGCGAATGAAGGGAATGAAAGAAACGAAGGGAATGAATGAATGAAGGGAATGAATGAATGGAGGGAACGAATGAATGGAGGGAATGAATGATTGAAGGGAATGTAATAATGAGGGGAATGTATAAATGATGGGAGTGAATGAAGGGAACGAATGAACGAAGGGAATGACTGATTGAAGGGAATGTAAGAATGAACGGAATGAACGGATGAAGGAAACGAATGCATGAAGGGAATGAATGAATGAAGGGAATGAATGAAAGAAGGGAATGAAGGGAATGAAGGGAATGAAGAGAATGAGGGGAATAAATGAATTAAAGGAATGTGCGAATGAATGGGAATGTATGAATGAATGGAACGAATGAATGAATGAAGGGAACGAATGCATGAAAGGAATGAATGAATGAAGGGAATGTAATAATGAGGGGAATGTATAAATGATGGGAGTGAATGAAGGGAATGAATGAACGAAGGGAATGAATGATTAAAGGGAATGTAAGAATGAAGCGAATGAACGGATGAGGTGAAACGAATGAATGAAGGGAATGAAGGGAATGAAGGGAATGAAGAGAATGAAGAGAATGAGGGGAATAAATGAATGAAAAGAATGTGCGAATGAATGGGAATGTATGAATGAAGGGAACGAATGCATGAAAGAAATGAATGAATGAAGGGAATGTATGAATGAAGGGAATGAAGAGAATGAGGGGATAAATGAATGAAAGGAATGTACGAATGAATGGGAATGTATGAATGAAGGGAACGAATGAATGGAGGGAATGGATGAATGAATGAAGGGAATGTATGAATGAAGGGAATGAATGAGTGAAGGTAATGTATGAATGGAGGGAATGAATAAATGAAGGGAATGAATTGAATGAAAGGAATGAGGGGAATGAATGAATGATGGGAATGGGTGAATGAAGGGAATGAATGAATGAAGGGAACGAATGAACGAAGGGGATGAATGAACGAAGGGAATGAATGATTGAAGGTAATGTAATAATGAAGGGAATGTATAAATGATTTGAGTGGATGAAGGGAATGAATGAGCGAAGGGAATGAATGAATGAAGGAAATGAAGGGAATGAAGGGAATGAAGAGAATGAGGGGAATAAATGAATGAAAGAAATGTGCGAATGAATGGGAATGTATGAATGAAGGGAACGAATGCATGAAGGGAATGAATGAATGAAGGGAATGAAGGGAATGAAGGGAATGAAGAGAATGAGGGGAATAAATGAATGAAAGGTATGTGCGAATGAAGGGAATGAAGGAAACGAAGGGAATGAATGAATGAAGGAAATGAATGAATGAGGGGGATGAATGAATGAAGGGAATGAATGAATAAAGGGAATGAGGGGAGTGAATGAATGAAGGGAATGAGTGCATGAAAGGAATGAAAGGAATGAAAGGAATGAAGGGAATGAAGGGAACAAAAGGAATGAATGAGTGAGGGGACTGAATGTACGAAGGGAATGAATGAATGAAGGGAATGGCGAGAATGAGGGGAGAGAATGAATGACAGGAATGTGCGAATGAATGGGAATGTATGAATGAAGGGAACGAATGAATGAATGAAGGGAACGAATGAATGAATGAAGGGAACGAATGCATGAAAGGAATGAATGAATGAAGGGAATGTATGAACGAAGGGAATGGATGAATGAATGGATTGGAGAGAATGAGCGAATAAATGAATGAAAGGAATATACGAATGAATGGAGGGAACGAATGAATGGAGGGAATAAATTAATGAAGGGAACGAATGAATGAAGGGAATGAAGGGAACGAAGGTAATGAAGAGAATGAGGGGAATAAATGAATGAAAGGAATGTGCGAATGAATGGGAATGTATGAATGAAGGGAACGAATGCATGAAGGGAATGAATGAATGAAGGGAATGAAGGGAATGAAGGGAATGAAGAGAATGAGGGGAATAAATGAATGAAAGGTATGTGCGAATGAAGGGAATGAAGGAAACGAAGGTAATGAATGAATGAAGGGAATGTATGAATGAAGGGAATGAAGAGAATGAGGGAATAAATGAATAAAAGGAATATACGAATGAATGGGAATGAATGAATGAAGGGAACGAATGAATGGAGGGAATGAATGAATGAAGGGAACGAATGAATGGAGGGAATGAATGAATGAAGGGAATGTATGAACGAAGGGAACGAATGAAGGGAACGAATGCATGAAAGGAATGAATGAATGAAGGGAATGTATGTATGAAGGGAATGGATGAATGAAGGGAATGAAGAGAATGAGGGAATAAATGAATGAAAGGAATATACGAATGAATGGGAATGAATGAATGAAGGGAATGAATGATTGAAGGGAATGTAAGAAAGAAGCGAATGGACGGATGAAGGAAACGAATGAATGAAGGGACTGAATGAATGAAGCGAATTAATGAATGGAGGAAATGAATGAATGAAGGGAATGAATGAATGAAGGGAACGAATGAACGAAGGGGATGAATGAACGAAGGGAATGAAGGATTGAAGGGAATGTAATAATGAAGGGAATGTATAAACGATTTGAGTGAATGAAGGGAATGAATGAACGAAGGGAATGAATGATTGAAGGGAATGTAAGAATGAAGCGAATGAACGGATGAAGGAAACGAATGAATGATGGCAATGAATGAATGAGGGTAATGTATGAATGAAGGGAATGTAAGAATGAAGCGAATGAACGGATGAAGAAACGAATGAATGAAGGGAATGAATGAATGAAGGGAATGAAGGGAATGAAGGGAATGAAGAGAATGAGGGGAATAAATGAATTAAAGGAATGTGCGAATGAATGGAAATGTATGAATGAAGGGAACGAATAAATGAATGAAGGGAACGAATGCATGAAAGGCATGAATGAATGAAGGGAATGTATGAACGAAGGGAATGGATGAATGAATGGATTCGAGAGAATGAGCGAATAAATGAATGAAAGGTATATACGAATGAATGGAGGGAACGAATGAATGGAGGGAATAAATTAATGAAGGGAACGAATGAATGAAGGGAATGAAGGGAACGAAGGTAATGAAGAGAATGAGGGGAATAAATGAATGAAAGGAATGTGCGAATGAATGGGAATGTATGAATGAAGGGAACGAATGCGTGAAGGGAATGAATGAATGAAGGGAATGAAGGGAATGAAGGGAATGAAGAGAATGAGGGGAATAAATGAATGAAAGGTATGTGCGAATGAAGGGAATGAAGGAAACGAAGGGAATGAATGAATGAAGGAAATGAATGAATGAGGGGGATGAATGAATGAAGGGAATGAATGAATAAAGGGAATGGGGGGAGTGAATGAATGAAGGGAATGAGTGCATGAAAGGAATGAAAGGAATAAAAGGAATGAAGGGAATGAAGGGAACAAAAGGAATGAATGAGTGAGGGGACTGAATGTACGAAGGGAATGAATGAATGAAGGGAATGGCGAGAATGAGGGGAGAGAATGAATGACAGGAATGTAAGAATGAATGGAAATGTATGAATGAAGGGAACGAATGAATGAATGACGGGAACGAATGCATGAAAGGAATGAATGAATGAAGGGAATGTATGAATGAAGGGAATGAAGAGAATGAGGGAATAAATGAATGAAAGGAATGTACGAATGAATGGGAATGTATTAATGAAGGGAACGAATGAATGAATGAAGGGAACCAATGCATGAAGGGAATGAATGAATGAAGGGAATGTATGAACGAAGGGAATGGATGAATGAATGGATTGGAGAGAATGAGCGAATAAATGAATGAAAGGAATATACGAATGAATGGAGGGAACGAATGAATGGAGGGAATAAATTAATGAAGGGAACGAATGAATGAAGGGAATGAAGGGAACGAAGGTAATGAAGAGAATGAGGGGAATAAATGAATGAAAGGAATGTGCGGATGAATGGGAATGTATGAATGGAGGGAATGTATAAATGAAGGGAATGAATTGAATGAAAGGAATGAGGGGAATGAATGAATGATGGGAATGAGTGAATGAAGGGAATGAATGAATGAAGGGAACGAATGAACGAAGGGGATGAATGAACGAAGGGAATGAATGATTGAAGGGAATGTAATTATGAAGGGAATGTATAAATGATTTGAGTGGATGAAGGGAATGAATGAACGGACGGAATGAATGATTGAAGGGAATGTAATAATGAAGGGAATGTATAAACGATTTGTGTGAATGAAGGGAATGAATGAACGAAGGGAATGAATGATTGAAGGGAATGTAAGAATGAAGCGAATGAACGGATGAAGGAAACGAATGAATGATGGGAATGAATGAAGGTAATGTATGAATGAAGGGAATGTAAGAATGAAGCGAATGAACGGATGAAGGAAACGAATGAATGAAGGGAATGAATGAATGAAGGGAATGAAGGGAATGAAGAGAATGAGGGGAATAAATGGATTAAAGGAATGTGCGAATGAATGGGAATGTATGAATGAAGGGAACGAATGATTGAATGAAGGGAACGAATGCATGAAAGGAATGAAAGAATGAAGGGAATGTATGAATGAAGGGAATGAGGAGAATGAGGGAATAAATGAATGAAAGGAATATACGAATGAATGGGAATGAATGAATGAAGGGAACGAATGAATGGAGGGAATGAATGAATGAAGGGAACGAATGAACGAAGGGAATGAATGAACGAAGGGAATGAATGATTGAAGGGAATGTAATAATGAGGGGAATGTATAAATGATGGGAGTGAATGAAGGGAACGAATGAACGAAGGGAATGACTGATTGAAGGGAATGTAAGAATGAACGGAATGAACGGATGAAGGAAACGAGTGCATGAAGGGAATGAATGAATGAAGGGAATGTATGAATGAAGGGAATGAATGAATGAAGGGAACGAATGAACGAAGGGAACGAATGAACGGAGGGAATGAATGATTGAAGGGAATGTAATAATGAGGGGAATGTATAAATGATGGGAGTGAATGAAGGGAACGAATGAACGAAGGGAATGAATGAATGAAGGGAATGTATGAACGAAGGGAATGGATGGATGAAGCGAATGAACAGATGAAGGAAACGAATGAATGAAGGGAATGAATGAATGAAGGGAATGAATGATTAAAGGGAATGTAAGAATGAAGCGAATGAACGGATGAGGGGAAACGAATGAATGAAGGGAATGGATGAATGAAGGGAATGAAGAGAATGAGGGAATAAATGAATGAAAGGAATATACGAATGAATGGGAATGAATGAATGAAGGGAACGAATGAATGGAGGGAATGAATGAATGAAGGGAATGTATGAATGAAGGGAATGGATGGATGAAGCGAATGAACGGATGAAGGAAACGAATGAATGAAGGGAATGAATGAATGAAGGGAATGAAGGGAATGAAGGGAATGAAGAGAATGAGGGGAATAAATGAATGAAAGGAATGTGCGAATGAATGGGAATGTATGAACGAAGGGAACGAATGAAGGGAACGAATGCATGAAAGGAATGAATGAATGAAGGGAATGTATGTATGAAGGGAATGGATGAATGAAGGGAATGAAGAGAATGAGGGAATAAATGAATGAAAGGAATATACGAATGAATGGGAATGAATGAATGAAGGGAATGAATGATTGAAGGGAATGTAAGAAAGAAGCGAATGAACGGATGAAGGAAACGAATGAATGAAGGGACTGAATGAATGAAGCGAATTAATGAATGTAGGAAATGAATGAATGAAGGGAATGAATGAATGAAGGGAACGAATGAACGAAGGGGATGAATGAACGAAGGGAATGAATGATTGAAGGGAATGTAATAATGAAGGGAATGTATAAACGATTTGAGTGAATGAAGGGAATGAATGAACGAAGGGAATGAATGATTGAAGGGAATGTAAGAATGAAGCGAATGAACGGATGAAGGAAACGAATGAATGATGGCAATGAATGAATGAGGGTAATGTATGAATGAAGGGAATGTAAGAATGAAGCGAATGAACGGATGAAGGAAACGAATGAATGAAGGGAATGAAGGGAATGAAGGGAATGAAGAGAATGAGGGGAATAAATGAATGTAAAGAATGTGCGAATGAATGGGAATGTATGAATGAAGGGAACGAATGCATGAAAGGAATGAATGAATGAAGGGAATGTATGAATGAAGGGAATGAAGAGAATGAGGGGAATAAATGAATGAAAGGAATGTACGAATGAATGGGAATGTATGAATGAAGGGAACGAATGAATGGAGGGAATGGATGAATGAATGAAGGGAATGTATGAATGAAGGGAATGAATGAGTGAAGGTAATGTATGAATGGAGGGAATGAATAAATGAAGGGAATGAATTGAATGAAAGGAATGAGGGGAATGAATGAATGATGGGAATGGGTGAATGAAGGGAATGAATGAATGAAGGGAACGAATGAACGAAGGGGATGAATGAACGAAGGGAATGAATGATTGAAGGTAATGTAATAATGAAGGGAATGTATAAATGATTTGAGTGGATGAAGGGAATGAATGAGCGAAGGGAATGAATGAATGAAGGAAATGAAGGGAATGAAGGGAATGAAGAGAATGAGGGGAATGAATGAATGAAAGGAATGTACGAATGAATGGGAGTGTATGAATGAAGGGAACGAATGAATGGAGGGAATGGATGAATGAATGAAGGGAATGTATGAATGAAGGGAATGAAGGTAACGAAGGTAATGAAGAGAATAAGGGGAATAAATGAATGAAAGGAATGTGCGAATGAATGGTAATGTATGAATGAAGGGAACGAATGCGTGAAGGGAATGAATGAATGAAGGGAATGAAGGGAATGAAGGGAATGAAGGGAATGAAGAGAATGAGGGGAATAAATGAATGAAAGGTATGTGCGAATGAACGGAATGAAGGAAACGAAGGGAATGAATGAATGAAGGAAATGAATGAATGAGGGGGATGAATGAATGAAGGGAATGAATGAATAAAGGGAATGGGGGGAGTGAATGAATGAAGGGAATGAGGGGAATAAATGAATGAAAGGTATGTGCGAATGAAGGGAATGAAGGAAACGAAGGTAATGAATGAATGAAGGGAATGTATGAATGAAGGGAATGAAGAGAATGAGGGAATAAATGAATAAAAGGAATATACGAATGAATGGGAATGAATGAATGAAGGGAACGAATGAATGGAGGGAATGAATGAATGAAGGGAACGAATGAATGGAGGGAATGAATGAATGAAGGGAATGTATGAACGAAGGGAACGAATGAAGGGAACGAATGCATGAAAGGAATGAATGAATGAAGGGAATGTATGTATGAAGGGAATGGATGAATGAAGGGAATGAAGAGAATGAGGGAATAAATGAATGAAAGGAATATACGAATGAATGGGAATGAATGAATGAAGGGAATGAATGATTGAAGGGAATGTAAGAAAGAAGCGAATGAACGGATGAAGGAAACGAATGAATGAAGGGACTGAATGAATGAAGCGAATTAATGAATGGAGGAAATGAATGAATGAAGGGAATGAATGAATGAAGGGAACGAATGAACGAAGGGGATGAATGAACGAAGGGAATGAATGATTGAAGGGAATGTAATAATGAAGGGAATGTATAAACGATTTGAGTGAATGAAGGGAATGAATGAACGAAGGGAATGAATGATTGAAGGGAATGTAAGAATGAAGCGAATGAACGGATGAAGGAAACGAATGAATGATGGCAATGAATGAATGAGGGTAATGTATGAATGAAGGGAATGTAAGAATGAAGCGAATGAACGGATGAAGAAACGAATGAATGAAGGGAATGAATGAATGAAGGGAATGAAGGGAATGAAGGGAATGAAGAGAATGAGGGGAATAAATGAATTAAAGGAATGTGCGAATGAATGGAAATGTATGAATGAAGGGAACGAATAAATGAATGAAGGGAACGAATGCATGAAAGGCATGAATGAATGAAGGGAATGTATGAACGAAGGGAATGGATGAATGAATGGATTCGAGAGAATGAGCGAATAAATGAATGAAAGGTATATACGAATGAATGGAGGGAACGAATGAATGGAGGGAATAAATTAATGAAGGGAACGAATGAATGAAGGGAATGAAGGGAACGAAGGTAATGAAGAGAATGAGGGGAATAAATGAATGAAAGGAATGTGCGAATGAATGGGAATGTATGAATGAAGGGAACGAATGCGTGAAGGGAATGAATGAATGAAGGGAATGACGGGAATGAAGGGAATGAAGAGAATGAGGGGAATAAATGAATGAAAGGTATGTGCGAATGAAGGGAATGAAGGAAACGAAGGGAATGAATGAATGAAGGAAATGAATGAATGAGGGGGATGAATGAATGAAGGGAATGAATGAATAAAGGGAATGGGGGGAGTGAATGAATGAAGGGAATGAGTGCATGAAAGGAATGAAAGGAATAAAAGGAATGAAGGGAATGAAGGGAACAAAAGGAATGAATGAGTGAGGGGACTGAATGTACGAAGGGAATGAATGAATGAAGGGAATGGCGAGAATGAGGGGAGAGAATGAATGACAGGAATGTGCGAATGAATGGAAATGTATGAATGAAGGGAACGAATGAATGAATGACGGGAACGAATGCATGAAAGGAATGAATGAATGAAGGGAATGTATGAATGAAGGGAATGAAGAGAATGAGGGAATAAATGAATGAAAGGAATGTACGAATGAATGGGAATGTATTAATGAAGGGAACGAATGAATGAATGAAGGGAACCAATGCATGAAGGGAATGAATGAATGAAGGGAATGTATGAACGAAGGGAATGGATGAATGAATGGATTGGAGAGAATGAGCGAATAAATGAATGAAAGGAATATACGAATGAATGGAGGGAACGAATGAATGGAGGGAATAAATTAATGAAGGGAACGAATGAATGAAGGGAATGAAGGGAACGAAGGTAATGAAGAGAATGAGGGGAATAAATGAATGAAAGGAATGTGCGGATGAATGGGAATGTATGAATGGAGGGAATGTATAAATGAAGGGAATGAATTGAATGAAAGGAATGAGGGGAATGAATGAATGATGGGAATGAGTGAATGAAGGGAATGAATGAATGAAGGGAACGAATGAACGAAGGGGATGAATGAACGAAGGGAATGAATGATTGAAGGGAATGTAATTATGAAGGGAATGTATAAATGATTTGAGTGGATGAAGGGAATGAATGAACGAACGGAATGAATGATTGAAGGGAATGTAATAATGAAGGGAATGTATAAACGATTTGTGTGAATGAAGGGAATGAATGAACGAAGGGAATGAATGATTGAAGGGAATGTAAGAATGAAGCGAATGAACGGATGAAGGAAACGAATGAATGATGGGAATGAATGAATGAAGGTAATGTATGAATGAAGGGAATGTAAGAATGAAGCGAATGAACGGATGAAGGAAACGAATGAATGAAGGGAATGAATGAATGAAGGGAATGAAGGGAATGAAGAGAATGAGGGGAATAAATGGATTAAAGGAATGTGCGAATGAATGGGAATGTATGAATGAAGGGAACGAATGATTGAATGAAGGGAACGAATGCATGAAAGGAATGAAAGAATGAAGGGAATGTATGAATGAAGGGAATGGATGAATGAAGGGAATGAAGAGAATGAGGGAATAAATGAATGAAAGGAATATACGAATGAATGGGAATGAATGAATGAAGGGAACGAATGAATGGAGGGAATGAATGAATGAAGGGAACGAATGAACGAAGGGAATGAATGAACGAAGGGAATGAATGATTGAAGGGAATGTAATAATGAGGGGAATGTATAAATGATGGGAGTGAATGAAGGGAACGAATGAACGAAGGGAATGACTGATTGAAGGGAATGTAAGAATGAACGGAATGAACGGATGAAGGAAACGAATGCATGAAGGGAATGAATGAATGAAGGGAATGTATGAATGAAGGGAATGAATGAATGAAGGGAACGAATGAACGAAGGGAACGAATGAACGGAGGGAATGAATGATTGAAGGGAATGTAATAATGAGGGGAATGTATAAATGATGGGAGTGAATGAAGGGAACGAATGAACGAAGGGAATGAATGAATGAAGGGAATGTATGAACGAAGGGAATGGATGGATGAAGCGAATGAACAGATGAAGGAAACGAATGAATGAAGGGAATGAATGAATGAAGGGAATGAATGATTAAAGGGAATGTAAGAATGAAGCGAATGAACGGATGAGGGGAAACGAATGAATGAAGGGAATGGATGAATGAAGGGAATGAAGAGAATGAGGGAATAAATGAATGAAAGGAATATACGAATGAATGGGAATGAATGAATGAAGGGAACGAATGAATGGAGGGAATGAATGAATGAAGGGAATGTATGAATGAAGGGAATGGATGGATGAAGCGAATGAACGGATGAAGGAAACGAATGAATGAAGGGAATGAATGAATGAAGGGAATGAAGGGAATGAAGGGAATGAAGAGAATGAGGGGAATAAATGAATGAAAGGAATGTGCGAATGAATGGGAGTGTATGAACGAAGGGAACGAATGAAGGGAACGAATGCATGAAAGGAATGAATGAATGAAGGGAATGTATGTATGAAGGGAATGGATGAATGAAGGGAATGAAGAGAATGAGGGAATAAATGAATGAAAGGAATATACGAATGAATGGGAATGAATGAATGAAGGGAATGAATGATTGAAGGGAATGTAAGAAAGAAGCGAATGAACGGATGAAGGAAACGAATGAATGAAGGGACTGAATGAATGAAGCGAATTAATGAATGTAGGAAATGAATGAATGAAGGGAATGAATGAATGAAGGGAACGAATGAACGAAGGGGATGAATGAACGAAGGGAATGAATGATTGAAGGGAATGTAATAATGAAGGGAATGTATAAACGATTTGAGTGAATGAAGGGAATGAATGAACGAAGGGAATGAATGATTGAAGGGAATGTAAGAATGAAGCGAATGAACGGATGAAGGAAACGAATGAATGATGGCAATGAATGAATGAGGGTAATGTATGAATGAAGGGAATGTAAGAATGAAGCGAATGAACGGATGAAGGAAACGAATGAATGAAGGGAATGAATGAATGAAGGGAATGAAGGGAATGAAGGGAATGAAGAGAATGAGGGGAATAAATGAATTAAAGGAATGTGCGAATGAATGGAAATGTATGAATGAAGGGAACGAATGCATGAAAGGCATGAATGAGTGAAGGGAATGTATGAATGAAGGGAATGGATGAATGAAGGGAATGAAGAGAATGAGGGAATAAATGAATAAAAGGAATATACGAATGAAAGGGAATGAATGAATGAAGGGAACGAATGAATGGAGGGAATGAATGAATGAAGGGAACGAATGAATGAAGGGAATGGATGAATGAATGGAATGAAGAGAATGAGGGAATAAATGAATGAAAGGAATATACGAATGAATGGGAATGAATGAATGAAGGGAATGAATGATTGAAGGGAATGTAAGAATGAAGGAAACGAATGAATGAAGGGAATGAATGAATGAAGGGAATGAAGGGAATGAAGCTAATGAAGGGAATGAAGGGAATGAAGAGAATGAGGGGAATAAATGAATGAAAGGACTGTGCGAATGAATGTGAATGTATGAATGAAGGGTACGAATGAGTGAATGAAGGGAACGAATGCATGAAAGGAATGAATGATTGAAGGGAATGTAAGAATGAAGCGAATGAACGGATGAAGGAAACGAATGAATGAAGGGAATGAAGGGAATGAAGGGAATGAAGAGAATGAGGGGAATAAATGAATGTAAAGAATGTGCGAATGAATGGGAATGTATGAATGAAGGGAACGAATGCATGAAAGGAATGAATGAATGAAGGGAATGTATGAATGAAGGGAATGAAGAGAATGAGGGGAATAAATGAATGAAAGGAATGTACGAATGAATGGGAATGTATGAATGAAGGGAACGAATGAATGGAGGGAATGGATGAATGAATGAAGGGAATGTATGAATGAAGGGAATGAATGAGTGAAGGTAATGTATGAATGGAGGGAATGAATAAATGAAGGGAATGAATTGAATGAAAGGAATGAGGGGAATGAATGAATGATGGGAATGGGTGAATGAAGGGAATGAATGAATGAAGGGAACGAATGAACGAAGGGGATGAATGAACGAAGGGAATGAATGATTGAAGGTAATGTAATAATGAAGGGAATGTATAAATGATTTGAGTGGATGAAGGGAATGAATGAGCGAAGGGAATGAATGAATGAAGGAAATGAAGGGAATGAAGGGAATGAAGAGAATGAGGGGAATAAATGAATGAAAGAAATGTGCGAATGAATGGGAATGTATGAATGAAGGGAACGAATGCATGAAGGGAATGAATGAATGAAGGGAATGAAGGGAATGAAGGGAATGAAGAGAATGAGGGGAATAAATGAATGAAAGGTATGTGCGAATGAAGGGAATGAAGGAAACGAAGGGAATGAATGAATGAAGGAAATGAATGAATGAGGGGGATGAATGAATGAAGGGAATGAATGAATAAAGGGAATGAGGGGAGTGAATGAATGAAGGGAATGAGTGCATGAAAGGAATGAAAGGAATGAAGGGAATGAAGGGAACAAAAGGAATGAATGAGTGAGGGGACTGAATGTACGAAGGGAATGAATGAATGAAGGGAATGGCGAGAATGAGGGGAGAGAATGAATGACAGGAATGTGCGTATGAATGGGAATGTATGAATGAAGGGAACGAATGCATGAAAGGAATGAATGAATGAAGGGAATGTATGAACGAAGGGAATGGATGAATGAATGGATTGGAGAGAATGAGCGAATAAATGAATGAAAGGAATATACGAATGAATGGAGGGAACGAATGAATGGAGGGAATAAATTAATGATGGGAACGAATGAATGAAGGGAATGAAGGGAACGAAGGTAATGAAGAGAATGAGGGGAATAAATAAATGAAAGGAATGTGCGAATGAATGGGAATGTATGAATGGAGGGAATGAATAAATGAAGGGAATGAATTGAATGAAAGGAATGAGGGGAATGAATGAATGATGGGAATGAGTGAATGAAGGGAATGAATGAATGAAGGGAATGAATGAATGAAGGGAACGAATGAACGAAGGGGATGAATGAACGAAGGGAATGAATGATTGAAGGGAATGTAATTATGAAGGGAATGTATAAATGATTTGAGTGGATGAAGGGAATGAATGAACGAAGGGAATGAATGATTGTAGGGAATGTAAGAATGAAGGGAATGAATGAATGAAGGTAATGTATGAATGAAGGGAATGAATAAATGAAGGGAATGAATTGAATGAAAGGAATGAGGGGAATGAATGAATGATGGGAATGAGTGAATGAAGGGAATGAATGAATGAAGGGAACGAATGAACGAAGGGGATGAATGAACGAAGGGAATGAATGATTGAAGGGAATGTAATAATGAAGGGAATGTATAAATGATTTGAGTGAATGAAGGAAATGGATGAACGAAGGGAATGAATGAATGAAGGGAATGAAGGGAATGAAGGAAATGAAGAGAATGAGGGGAATAAATGAATGAAAGGAATGTATGAATGAATGGGAATGTATGAATGAAGGTAACGAAAGAATGAATGAAGGGAACAAATGCATGAAGGGAATGAATGAATGAAGGGAATGTATGAACGAAGGGAATGGATGAATGAATGGAATGAAGAGAATGAGGGAATAAATGAATGAAAGGCATATACGAATGAATGGGAATGAATGAATGAAGGGAACGAATGAATGGAGGGAATGAATGAAGGGGACGAATGAATGAAGAGAATGAATGAATGAGGTGAATGAATGAATGAAGGGAATGAATGATTGAAGGGAATGTAAGAAAGAAGCGAATGAACGGATGAAGGAAACGAATGAATGAAGGGAATGAATGAATGAAGGGAATGAACGTATGAAGGGAACGAATGAATGGAGGGAATGAATGAAGGGAACGAATGAATGAAGAGAATGAATGAATGAGGGGAATGAATGAATGAGGGGGATGAATGAATGAAGGGAATGAATGAATAAAGGGAATGAGGGGAGTGAATGAATGAAGGGAATGAGTGCATGAAAGGAATAGAAGGAATGAAAGGCATGAAGGGAATGAAGGGAACGAAAGGAATGAATGAGTGAGGGGACTGAATGTACGAAGGGAATGAATGAATGAAGGGAATGGCGAGAAAGAGGGGAGAGAATGAATGACAGGAATTTACGAATGAATGGGAATGTGTGAATGAAGGGAACGAATAAATGGAGGGAATGAATGAATGATGGGAACGCATACATGAAGGGATGAATGAATGAAGGGAACGAATGAATGGATGGAATGAATGAAGGGAACGAATGAATGAAGAGAATGAATGAATGAGGGGAATGAATGAATGGAGGGAATGAATGAATGGAGGGAACGAATGAATGGAGGGAATGAATTAATGAAGAGAACGAATGAATGAAGAGAATGAACGAATGAAGGGAATGAATGAATGAAGGGAATGAAGGGAATGAGGGGAATGAATGAATGAAAGGAACATAAGAATGAATGGGAATGTACGAATGAAGGGAACGAATGAATGGAGGGAATGGATGAATGAATGAAGGGAATGTATGAATGAAGTGATTGAATGAATGAAGGTTATATATGAATGAAGGGAATGAATAAATGAAGGGAATGAATTAAATGAAAGGAATGAGGGGAATGAATGAATGATGGGAATGAGTGAATGAAGGGAATGAATGAATGAAAAGAACGAATGAACGAAGGGGATGAATGAACGAAGGGAATGAATGATTGAAGGGAATGTAATAATGAAGCGAATGTATAAATGATTTGAGTGAATGAAGGGAATGAATGAACGAATGGAATGAATGATTGAAGGGAATGTAAGAATGAAGCGGATGAACGGATGCAGGAAACGAATGAATGAAGGGAATGAATGAATGAAGGGAATGAAGGAAATGAAGGGAATGAAGAGAATGAGGGGAATAAATGAATGAAAGGAATGTACGAATGAATGGGAATGTATGAATGAAGGGAACGAATGAATGAATGAAGGGAACAAATGCATGAAGGGAATGAATGAATGAAGGGAATGTATGAACGAAGGGAATGGATGAATGAATGGATTGAAGAGAATGAGGGAATAAATGAATGAAAGGAATATACGAATGAATGGGAATGAATGAATGAAGGGAATGAATGAATGGAGGGAACGAATGAATGGAGGGAATGAATTAATGAAGGGAACGAATGAATGAAGGGAATGTAGGGAACGAAGGGAATGAAGAGAATGAGGGGAATAAATGAATGAAAGGAATGTGCGAATGAATGGGAATGTATGAATGGAGGGAATGAATAAATGAATGTAATGAATTGAATGAAAGGAATGAGGGGAATGAATGAATGATGGGAATGAGTGAATGAAGGGAATGAATGAATGAAGGGAACGAATGAACGAAGGGGATGAATGAACGAAGGGAATGAATGATTGAAGGGAATGTAATAATGAAGGGAATGTATAAATGATGGGAGTGAATGAAGGGAACGAATGAACGAAGGGAATGAATGAATGAAGGGAATGTATGAACGAAGGGAATGGATGAATGAATGGAATGAAGAGAATGAGGGAATAAATGAATGAAAGGAATATACGAATGAATGGGAATGAATAAATGAAGGGAATGAATTGAATGAAAGGAATGAGGGGAATGAATGAATGATGGGTATGAGTGAATGAAGGGAATGAATGAATGCAGGGAACGAATGAACGAAGGGGATGAATGAACGAAGGGAATGAATGATTGAAGGGAAAGTAATAATGAAGGGAATGTATAAATGATTTGAGTGAATGAAGGGAATGAATGAACGAATGGAATGAATGATTAAAGGGAATGTAAGAATGAAGCGAATGAACGGATGAGGGGAAACGAATGAATGAAGGGAATGAAGGGAATGAAGGGAATGAAGAGAATGAGGGAATAAATGAATGAAAGGAATATACGAATGAATGGGAATGAATGAATGAAGGGAACGAATGAATGGAGGGAATGAATGAATGAAGGGAATGTATGAATGAAGGGAATGGATGGATGAAGCGAATGAACGGATGAAGGAAACGAATGAATGAAGGGAATGAATGAATGAAGGGAATGAAGGGAATGAAGGGAATGAAGAGAATGAGGGGAATAAATCAATGAAAGGAATGTGCGAATGAATGGGAATGTATGAACGAAGGGAACGAATGAAGGGAACGAATGCATGAAAGGAATGAATGAATGAAGGGAATGTATGTATGAAGGGAATGGATGAATGAAGGGAATGAAGAGAATGAGGGAATAAATGAATGAAAGGAATATACGAATGAATGGGAATGAATGAATGAAGGGAATGAATGATTGAAGGGAATGTAAGAAAGAAGCGAATGAACGGATGAAGGAAACGAATGAAGGAAGGGACTGAATGAATGAAGCGAATTAATGAATGTAGGAAATGAATGAATGAAGGGAATGAATGAATGAAGGGAACGAATGAACGAAGGGGATGAATGAACGAAGGGAATGAATGATTGAAGGGAATGTAATAATGAAGGGAATGTATAAACGATTTGAGTGAATGAAGGGAATGAATGAACGAAGGGAATGAATGATTGAAGGGAATGTAAGAATGAAGCGAATGAACGGATGAAGGAAACGAATGAATGATGGCAATGAATGAATGAGGGTAATGTATGAATGAAGGGAATGTAAGAATGAAGCGAATGAACGGATGAAGGAAACGAATGAATGAAGGGAATGAATGAATGAAGGGAATGAAGGGAATGAAGGGAATGAAGAGAATGAGGGGAATAAATGAATTAAAGGAATGTGCGAATGAATGGAAATGTATGAATGAAGGGAACGAATGAATGAATGAAGGGAACGAATGCATGAAAGGCATGAATGAGTGAAGGGAATGTATGAATGAAGGGAATGGATGAATGAAGGGAATGAAGAGAATGAGGGAATAAATGAATAAAAGGAATATACGAATGAAAGGGAATGAATGAATGAAGGGAACGAATGAATGGAGGGAATGAATGAATGAAGGGAACGAATGAATGAAGGGAATGGATGAATGAATGGAATGAAGAGAATGAGGGAATAAATGAATGAAAGGAATATACGAATGAATGGGAATGAATGAATGAATGGAATGAATGATGAAGGGAATGTAAGAATGAAGGAAACGAATGAATGGAGGGAATGAATGAATGAAGGGAATGAAGGGAATGAAGCTAATGAAGGGAATGAAGGGAATGAAGAGAATGAGGGGAATAAATGAATGAAAGGACTGTGCGAATGAATGGGAATGTATGAATGAAGGGAACGAATGAGTGAATGAAGGGAACGAATGCATGAAAGGAATGAATGAATGAAGGGAATGTATGAATGAAGGGAATGGATGAATGAAGGGAATGACGAGAATGTGGGAATAAATGAATGAAAGGAATATACGAATGAATGGGAATGAATGAATGAAGGGAACGAATGAATGGAGGGAATGAATGAATGAAGGGAATGAACTGAATGAAGGGAATGTGGGGAATGAATCGAATGAAGGGAATGAGAGAATGAAAGGAATGAATGAATGAAGGGACTGAATGAAAAGAAGGGAATGAATGAATCGAGGGAATTAAGAGATTGAGGGCAATAAATGAATGGAAGGAATGTGCGAATGAATGGGAATGTATGAATGAAGGGTACGAATGAGTGAATGAAGGGAACGAATGCATGAAAGGAATGAATGATTGAAGGGAATGTAAGAATGAAGCGAATGAACGGATGAAGGAAACGAATGAATGAAGGGAATGAAGGGAATGAAGGGAATGAAGAGAATGAGGGGAATAAATGAATGAAAAGAATGTGCGAATGAATGGGAATGTATGAATGAAGGGAACGAATGCATGAAAGGAATGAATGAATGAAGGGAATGTATAAATGAAGGGAATGAAGAGAATGAGGGGAATAAATGAATGAAAGGAATGTACGAATGAATGGGAATGTATGAATGAAGGGAACGAATGAATGGCGGGAATGGATGAATGAATGAAGGGAATGTATGAATGAAGGGAATGAATGAGTGAAGGTAATGTATGAATGGAGGGAATGAATAAATGAAGGGAATGAATTGAAT
The DNA here is from genome assembly GCA_963576845.1 of Megachile leachella. Classification (NCBI taxonomy): domain Eukaryota; kingdom Metazoa; phylum Arthropoda; class Insecta; order Hymenoptera; family Megachilidae; genus Megachile; species Megachile leachella. Next base: position 25,831,687 of record OY756250.1, on the reverse strand, counting down.
GAAAGGAATGAGGGGAATGAATGAATGATGGGAATGGGTGAATGAAGGGAATGAATGAATGAAGGGAACGAATGAACGAAGGGGATGAATGAACGAAGGGAATGAATGATTGAAGGGAATGTAATAATGAAGGGAATGTATAAATGATTTGAGTGAATGAAGGAAATGGATGAACGAAGGGAATGAATGAATGAAGGGAATGAAGGGAATGATGGGAATGAAGAGAATGAGGGGAATAAATGAATGAAAGGAATGTATGAATGAATGGGAATGTATGAATGAAGGTAACGAAAGAATGAATGAAGGGAACAAATGCATGAAGGGAATGAATGAATGAAGGGAATGTATGAACGAAGGGAATGGATGAATGAATGGAATGAAGAGAATGAGGGAATAAATGAATGAAAGGCATATACGAATGAATGGGAATGAATGAATGAAGGGAACGAATGAATGGAGGGAATGAATGGAGGGGACGAATGAATGAAGAGAATGAATGAATGAGGTGAATGAATGAATGAAGGGAATGAATGATTGAGGGGAATGTAAGAAAGAAGCGAATGAACGGATGAAGGAAACGAATGAATGAAGGGAATGAATGAATGAAGGGAATGAACGTATGAAGGGAACGAATGAATGGAGGGAATGAATGAAGGGAACGAATGAATGAAGAGAATGAATGAATGAGGGGAATGAATGAATGAGGGGGATGAATGAACAAAGGGAATGAATGAATAAAGGGAATGAGGGGAGTGAATGAATGAAGGGAATGAGTGCATGAAAGGAATAAAAGGAATGAAAGGAATGAAGGGAATGAAGGGAACGAAAGGAATGAATGAGTGAGGGGACTGAATGTACGAAGGGAATGAATGAATGAAGGGAATGGGGAGAAAGAGGGGAGAGAATGAATGACAGGAATTTACGAATGAATGGGAATGTATGAATGAAGGGAACGAATGGATGGAGGGAATGAATGAATGATGGGAACGCATACATGAAGGGATGAATGAATGAAGGGAACGAATGAATGGATGGAATGAATGAAGGGAACGAATGAATGAAGAGAATGAATGAATGAGGGGAATGAATGAATGGAGGGAATGAATGAATGGAGGGAACGAATGAATGGAGGGAATGAATTAATGAAGGGAACGAATGAATGAAGAGAATGAATGAATGAAGGGAATGAATGAATGAAGGGAATGAAGAGAATGAGGGGAATGAATGAATGAAAGGAACATAAGAATGAATGGGAATGTACGAATGAAGGGAACGAATGAATGGAGGGAATGGATGAATGAATGAAGGGAATGTATGAATGAAGTGATTGAATTAATGAAGGTTATATATGAATGAAGGGAATGAATAAATGAAGGGAATGAATTGAATGAAAGGAATGAGGGGAATGAATGAATGATGGGAATGAGTGAATGAAGGGAATGAATGAATGAAAAGAACGAATGAACGAAGGGGATGAATGAACGAAGGGAATGAATGATTGAAGGGAATGTAATAATGAAGGGAATGTATAAATGATTTGAGTGAATGAAGGGAATGAATGAACGAATGGAATGAATGATTGAAGGGAATGTAAGAATGAAGCGAATGAACGGATGAAGGAAACGAGTGAATGAAGGGAATGAGTGAATGAAGGGAATGAAGGGAATGAAGGGAATGAAGGGAATGAGGGGAATAAATGAATGAAAGGTATGTGCGAATGAAGGGAATGAAGGAAACGAAGGGAATGAATGAATGAAGGAAATGAATGAATGAGGGGGATGAATGAATGAAGGGAATGAATGAATAAAGGGAATGAGGGGAGTGAATGAGTGAAGGGAATGAGTGCATGAAAGGAATAAAAGAAATGAATGGAATGAAGGGAATGAAGGGAACGAAAGGAATGAATGAGTGAGGGGACTGAATGTACGAAGGGAATGGCGAGAATGAGGGGAGAGAATGAATGACAGGAATTTACGAATGAATGGGAATGTATGAATGAAGGGAACGAATGAATGAATGAAGGGAATGAATTGAATGAAAGGAATGAGGGGAATGAATGAATGATGGGAATGAGTGAATGAAGGGAATGAATGAATGAAGGGAATGAATGAATGAAGGGAATGAATGAATGAAGGGAATTAAGGGAATGATGGGAATGAAGAGAATGAGGGGAATAAATGAATGAAAGCCATGTGCGAATGAATGGGAATGTATGAATGAAGGGAACGAATGAATGAACGGAATGAATGAATGAAGGGAATGAAGGGAATGAAGGGAATGAAGGGAATGAAGAGAATGAGGGGAATAAATGAATGAAAGGAATGTACGAATGAATGGGAATGTATGAATGAAGAGAACGAATGAATGAATGAAGGGAACGAATGCATGAAGGGAATGAATGAATGAAGGGAATGTATGATTGAAGGGAATGGATGGATGAAGCGAATGAACGGATGAAGGAAACGAATGAATAAAGGGAATGAATGAATGAAGGGAACGAATGAATGGAGGGAATGAATGAAGGGAATGAATGAATGAAGAGAATGAATGAATGAGGGGAATGAGTGAATGAAGGGAATGAATGAATGGAGGGAACGAATGAATGGAGGGAATGAATTAAGGAAGGGAACGAATGAATGAAGAGAATGAATGAATGAAGGGAATGAATGAATGAAGAGAATGAGGGGAATGAATGAATGAAAGGAACATAAGAATGAATGAGAATGTACGAATGAAGGGAACGAATGAATGGAGGGAATGGATGAATGAATGAAGGGAATGTATGAATGAAGTGAGTGAATGAATGAAGGTTATATATGAATGAAGGGAATGAATAAATGAAGGGAATGAATTGAATGAATGGAATGAGGGGAATGAATGAATGATGGGAATGAGTGAATGAAGGGAATGTGTGAATGAAGGGAACGAATGAATGAATGAAGGGAACAAATGCATGAAGGGAATGAATGAATAAAGGGAATGTATGAACGATGGGAATGGATGAATGAATGGAATGAAGAGAATGAGGGAAGAAATGAATGAAAGGAACATACGAATGAATGGGAATGAATGAATGAAGGGAATGAATGGATGGAGGGAACGAATGAATGGAGGGAATGAATTCATGAAGGGAACGAATGAATGAAGGGAATGAATGAATGAAGGGAATGAAGAGAATGAGGGGAATGAATGGATGAAAGGAATATACGAATGAATGGGAATGAATGAATGAAGGGAACGAATGAATGGAGGGAATGAATGAAGGCGACGAATGAATGAAGAGAATGAATGAATGAGGGGAATGAGTGAATGGAGGGAATGAATGAATGAAGGGAATGAATTAATGGAGGGAATGAATGAAGGGAACGAATGAATGAATAAAGGAAACGAATCCAAGAAGGGAATGAATGAATGAAGGGAATGAACTGTATGAAGGGAATGTGAGGAATGAATAGAATGACAGGAATGTACGAATGAATGGGAATGTATGTATGAAGGGAACGAATGAATGGAGGCAATGAATGAATGATGGGAACGCATACATGAAGGGAATGAATAAATGAAGGGAACGAATGAATGGAGGGAATGAATGAAGGGAACGAATGAATGGAAGGAATAAATGAAGGGAACGAATGAATGAAGAGAATGAATGAATGAGGGGAATGAATGAATGAAGGGAATGAAGAGAATGAGGGGAATGAATGAATGAAAGGAATGAGGGGAATGAATGAATGATGGGAATGAGTGAATGAAGGGAATGAATGAATGAAGGGAACGAATGAACGAAGGGGATGAATGAACGAAGGGAATGAATGATTGAAGGGAATGTAAGAATGAAGCGAATGAACGGATGAAGGAAACAAATGAATGAAGGGAATGAATGAATGAAGGGAATGAAGGGAAGAAAGGGAATGAAGGGAATGAAGGGAATGAAGAGAATGAGGGGAATAAATGAATGAAAGGAATGTGCGAATGAATGGGAATGTATGCATGAAGGGGACGAATGAATGAATGAAGGGAACGAATGCATGAAAGGAATGAATGAATGAAGGGAATGTATGAATGAAGGGAATGGATGAATGAAGGGAATGAAGAGAATGTGGGAATAAATGAATGAAAGGAATATACGAATGAATGGGAATGAATGAATGAAGGGAGCGAATGAATGGAGGGAATGAATGAATGAAGGGAATGAATGATTGAAGGGAATGTAAGAAAGAAGAGAATGAACGGATGAAGGGAACGAATGAATGAAGGGAATGTAAGAATGAAGCGAATGAACGGATGAAGGAAACGAATGAATGAAGGGAATGAGTGAATGAAGGGAATGAAGGGAATGAAGGGAATGAAGGGAATGAGGGGAATAAATGAATGAAAGGTATGTGCGAATGAAGGGAATGAAGGAAACGAAGGGAATGAATGAATGAAGGAAATGAATGAATGAGGGGGATGAATGAATGAAGGGAATGAATGAATAAAGGGAATGAGGGGAGTGAATGAGTGAAGGGAATGAGTGCATGAAAGGAATAAAAGGAATGAATGGAATGAAGGGAATGAAGGGAACGAAAGGAATGAATGAGTGAGGGGACTGAATGTACGAAGGGAATGGCGAGAATGAGGGGAGAGAATGAATGACAGTAATTTACGAATGAATGGGAATGTATGAATGAAGGGAACGAATGCATGAAAGGAATGAATGAATGAAGGGAATGTATAAATGAAGGGAATGAAGAGAATGAGGGGAATAAATGAATGAAAGGAATGTACGAATGAATGGGAATGTATGAATGAAGGGAACGAATGAATGGCGGGAATGGATGAATGAATGAAGGGAATGTATGAATGAAGGGAATGAATGAGTGAAGGTAATGTATGAATGGAGGGAATGAATAAATGAAGGGAATGAATTGAATGAAAGGAATGAGGGGAATGAATGAATGATGGGAATGGGTGAATGAAGGGAATGAATGAATGAAGGGAACGAATGAACGAAGGGGATGAATGAACGAAGGGAATGAATGATTGAAGGGAATGTAATAATGAAGGGAATGTATAAATGATTTGAGTGAATGAAGGAAATGGATGAACGAAGGGAATGAATGAATGAAGGGAATGAAGGGAATGATGGGAATGAAGAGAATGAGGGGAATAAATGAATGAAAGGAATGTATGAATGAATGGGAATGTATGAATGAAGGTAACGAAAGAATGAATGAAGGGAACAAATGCATGAAGGGAATGAATGAATGAAGGGAATGTATGAACGAAGGGAATGGATGAATGAATGGAATGAAGAGAATGAGGGAATAAATGAATGAAAGGCATATACGAATGAATGGGAATGAATGAATGAAGGGAACGAATGAATGGAGGGAATGAATGGAGGGGACGAATGAATGAAGAGAATGAATGAATGAGGTGAATGAATGAATGAAGGGAATGAATGATTGAAGGGAATGTAAGAAAGAAGCGAATGAACGGATGAAGGAAACGAATGAATGAAGGGAATGAATGAATGAAGGGAATGAACGTATGAAGGGAACGAATGAATGGAGGGAATGAATGAAGGGAACGAATGAATGAAGAGAATGAATGAATGAGGGGAATGAATGAATGAGGGGGATGAATGAACAAAGGGAATGAATGAATAAAGGGAATGAGGGGAGTGAATGAATGAAGGGAATGAGTGCATGAAAGGAATAAAAGGAATGAAAGGAATGAAGGGAATGAAGGGAACGAAAGGAATGAATGAGTGAGGGGACTGAATGTACGAAGGGAATGAATGAATGAAGGGAATGGGGAGAAAGAGGGGAGAGAATGAATGACAGGAATTTACGAATGAATGGGAATGTATGAATGAAGGGAACGAATGGATGGAGGGAATGAATGAATGATGGGAACGCATACATGAAGGGATGAATGAATGAAGGGAACGAATGAATGGATGGAATGAATGAAGGGAACGAATGAATGAAGAGAATGAATGAATGAGGGGAATGAATGAATGGAGGGAATGAATGAATGGAGGGAACGAATGAATGGAGGGAATGAATTAATGAAGGGAACGAATGAATGAAGAGAATGAATGAATGAAGGGAATGAATGAATGAAGGGAATGAAGAGAATGAGGGGAATGAATGAATGAAAGGAACATAAGAATGAATGGGAATGTACGAATGAAGGGAACGAATGAATGGAGGGAATGGATGAATGAATGAAGGGAATGTATGAATGAAGTGATTGAATTAATGAAGGTTATATATGAATGAAGGGAATGAATAAATGAAGGGAATGAATTGAATGAAAGGAATGAGGGGAATGAATGAATGATGGGAATGAGTGAATGAAGGGAATGAATGAATGAAAAGAACGAATGAACGAAGGGGATGAATGAACGAAGGGAATGAATGATTGAAGGGAATGTAATAATGAAGGGAATGTATAAATGATTTGAGTGAATGAAGGGAATGAATGAACGAATGGAATGAATGATTGAAGGGAATGTAAGAATGAAGCGAATGAACGGATGAAGGAAACGAATGAATGAAGGGAATGAGTGAATGAAGGGAATGAAGGGAATGAAGGGAATGAAGGGAATGAGGGGAATAAATGAATGAAAGGTATGTGCGAATGAAGGGAATGAAGGAAACGAAGGGAATGAATGAATGAAGGAAATGAATGAATGAGGGGGATGAATGAATGAAGGGAATGAATGAATAAAGGGAATGAGGGGAGTGAATGAGTGAAGGGAATGAGTGCATGAAAGGAATAAAAGGAATGAATGGAATGAAGGGAATGAAGGGAACGAAAGGAATGAATGAGTGAGGGGACTGAATGTACGAAGGGAATGGCGAGAATGAGGGGAGAGAATGAATGACAGGAATTTACGAATGAATGGGAATGTATGAATGAAGGGAACGAATGAATGAATGAAGGGAATGAATTGAATGAAAGGAATGAGGGGAATGAATGAATGATGGGAATGAGTGAATGAAGGGAATGAATGAATGAAGGGAATGAATGAATGAAGGGAATTAAAGGAATGATGGGAATGAAGAGAATGAGGGGAATAAATGAATGAAAGCCATGTGCGAATGAATGGGAATGTATGAATGAAGGGAACGAATGAATGAAGGGAATGAATGAATGAAGGGAATGAAGGGAATGAAGGGAATGAAGGGAATGAAGAGAATGAGGGGAATAAATGAATGAAAGGAATGTACGAATGAATGGGAATGTATGAATGAAGAGAACGAATGAATGAATGAAGGGAACGAATGCATGAAGGGAATGAATGAATGAAGGGAATGTATGATTGAAGGGAATGGATGGATGAAGCGAATGAACGGATGAAGGAAACGAATGAATAAAGGGAATGAATGAATGAAGGGAACGAATGAATGGAGGGAATGAATGAAGGGAATGAATGAATGAAGAGAATGAATGAATGAGGGGAATGAGTGAATGAAGGGAATGAATGAATGGAGGGAACGAATGAATGGAGGGAATGAATTAAGGAAGGGAACGAATGAATGAAGAGAATGAATGAATGAAGGGAATGAATGAATGAAGAGAATGAGGGGAATGAATGAATGAAAGGAACATAAGAATGAATGGGAATGTACGAATGAAGGGAACGAATGAATGGAGGGAATGGATGAATGAATGAAGGGAATGTATGAATGAAGTGAGTGAATGAATGAAGGTTATATATGAATGAAGGGAATGAATAAATGAAGGGAATGAATTGAATGAATGGAATGAGGGGAATGAATGAATGATGGGAATGAGTGAATGAAGGGAATGTGTGAATGAAGGGAACGAATGAATGAATGAAGGGAACAAATGCATGAAGGGAATGAATGAATAAAGGGAATGTATGAACGATGGGAATGGATGAATGAATGGAATGAAGAGAATGAGGGAAGAAATGAATGAAAGGAACATACGAATGAATGGGAATGAATGAATGAAGGGAATGAATGGATGGAGGGAACGAATGAATGGAGGGAATGAATTCATGAAGGGAACGAATGAATGAAGGGAATGAATGAATGAAGGGAATGAAGAGAATGAGGGGAATGAATGGATGAAAGGAATATACGAATGAATGGGAATGAATGAATGAAGGGAACGAATGAATGGAGGGAATGAATGAAGGCGACGAATGAATGAAGAGAATGAATGAATGAGGGGAATGAGTGAATGGAGGGAATGAATGAATGAAGGGAATGAATTAATGGAGGGAATGAATGAAGGGAACGAATGAATGAATAAAGGAAACGAATCCAAGAAGGGAATGAATGAATGAAGGGAATGAACTGTATGAAGGGAATGTGAGGAATGAATAGAATGACAGGAATGTACGAATGAATGGGAATGTATGTATGAAGGGAACGAATGAATGGAGGCAATGAATGAATGATGGGAACGCATACATGAAGGGAATGAATGAATGAAGGGAACGAATGAATGGAGGGAATGAATGAAGGGAACGAATGAATGGAAGGAATAAATGAAGGGAACGAATGAATGAAGAGAATGAATGAATGAGGGGAATGAATGAATGAAGGGAATGAAGAGAATGAGGGGCATGAATGAATGAAAGGAATGAGGGGAATGAATGAATGATGGGAATGACTGAATGAAGGGAATGAAGAGAATGAGGGGAATGAATGAATGAAAGGAACATGCGAATGGATGGGAATGTATGAATGAAGGGAACGAATGAATGGAGGGAATGGATGAATGAATGAAGGAAACGTATGAATGAATGGAATGAATGAATGAAGGTAATGTATGAATGAAGGGAATGAATAAATGAAGGGAATGAATTGAATGAAAGGAATGAGGGGAATGAATGAATGATGGGAATGACTGAATGAAGGGAATGAATGAATGAAGGGAACGAATGAACGAAGGGGATGAATGAACGAAGGGAATGAATGATTGAAGGGAATGTATAAATGATTTGAGTGAATGAAGGGAATGAATGATTGAAGGGAATGTAAGAATGAAGCGAATGAACGGATGAAGGAAACAAATGAATGAAGGGAATGAATGAATGAAGGGAATGAAGGGAATGAAGGGAAGAAAGGGAATGAAGGGAATGAAGGGAATGAAGAGAATGAGGGGAATAAATGAATGAAAGGAATGTGCGAATGAATGGGAATGTATGCATGAAGGGAACGAATGAATGAATGAAGGGAACGAATGCATGAAAGGAATGAATGAATGAAGGGAATGTATGAATGAAGGGAATGGATGAATGAAGGGAATGAAGAGAATGTGGGAATGAATGAATGAAAGGAATATACGAATGAATGGGAATGAATGAATGAAGGGAACGAATGAATGGAGGGAATGAATGAATGAAGGGAATGAATGATTGAAGGGAATGTAAGAAAGAAGAGAATGAACGGATGAAGGAAACGAATGAATGAAGGGAATGAATGATTGAAGGGAATGTAAGAACGAAGCGAATGAACGGATGAAGGAAACGAATGAATGAAGGGAATGAGTGAATGAAGGGAATGAAGGGAATGAAGGGAATGAAGGGAATGAGGGGAATAAATGAATGAAAGGTATGTGCGAATAAAGGGAATGAAGGAAACGAAGGGAATGAATGAATGAAGGAAATGAATGAATGAGGGGGATGAATGAATGAAGGGAATGAATGAATAAAGGGAATGAGGGGAGTGAATGAATGAAGGGAATGAGTGCATGAAAGGAATAAAAGGAATGAATGGAATGAAGGGAATGAAGGGAACGAAAGGAATGAATGAGTGAGGGGACTGAATGTACGAAGGGAATGAATGAATGAAGGGAATGGCGAGAATGAGGGGAGAGAATGAATGACAGGAATGTACGAATGAATGGGAATGTATGAATGAAGGGAACGAATGAATGGAGGGACTGAATGAATGATGGGAACGCATACATGAAGGGATGAACGAATGAAGGGAACGAATGAATGGAGGGAATGAATGAAGGGAACGAATGAATGAAGGGAATGAATGAATGAAGGGAATGTATGAACGAAGGGAATGGATGAATGAATGGATTGATGAGAATGAGGGAATAAATGAATGAAAGGAATATACGAATGAATGGGAATGAATGAATGAAGGGAATGAATGAATGGAGGGAACGAATGAATGGAGGGAATGAATTAATGAAGGGAACGAATGAATGAAGGGAATGAATGAATGAAGGGAATGAAGAGAATGAGGGGAATGAATGAATGAAAGGAATGTACGAATGAATGGGAATGTATGAATGAAGGGAACGAATGAATGGCGGGAATGGATGAATGAATGAAGGGAATGTATGAATGAAGGGAATGAATGGGTGAAGGTAATGTATGAATGGAGGGAATGAATAAATGAAGGGAATGAATTGAATGAAAGGAATGAGGGGAATGAATGAATGATGGGAATGAGTGAATGAAGGGAATGAATGAATGAAGGGAACGAATGAACGAAGGGGATGAATGAACGAAGGGAATGAATGATTGAAGGGAATGTAATAATGAAGGGAATGTATAAATGATTTGAGTGGATGAAGGGAATGAATGAACGAAGGGAATGAATGAATGAAGGGAATGAAGGGAATGAAGGGAATGAAGAGAATGAGGGGAATGAATGAATGAAGGGAATGAAGGGAATGAAGGGAATGAAGGGAATGAAGAGAATGAGGGGAATAAATGAATGAATGGAATGTGCGAATGAATGGGAATGTATGAATGAAGGGAACGTATGAATGAAGGGAATGAGTGAATGAAGGGAATGAAGGGAATGAAGGGAATGAAGAGAATGAGGGGAATAAATGAATGAAAGGTATGTGCGAATGAAGGGAATGAAGGAAACGAAGGGAATGAATGAATGAAGGAAATGAATGAATGAGGGGGATGAATGAATGAAGGGAATGAATGAATAAAGGGAATGAGGGGAGTGAATAAATGAAGGGAATGAGTGCATGAAAGGAATAAAAGGCATGAAAGGAATGAAGGGAATGAAAGGAACGAAAGGAATGAATGAGTGAGGGGACTGAATGTACGAAGGGAATGAATGAATGAAGGGAATGGCGAGAATGAGGGGAGAGAATGAATGACAGGAATGTACGAATGAATGGGAATGTATGAATGAAGGGAACGAATGAATGGAGGGAATGAATGAATGATGGGAACGCATACATGAAGGGATGAATGAATGAAGGGAACGAATGAAGGGAATGAATGAATGGTGGGAACGAATGAATGGAGGGAATGAATTAATGAAGGGAACGAATGTATGAAGAGAATGAATGAATGAAGGGAATGAATGAATGAAGGGAATGAAGAGAATGAGGGGAATGAATGAATGAAAGGAACATAAGAATGAATGGGAATGTACGAATGAAGGGAGCGAATGAATGGAGGGAATGGATGAATGAATGAAGGGAATGTATGAATGAAGTGAGTGAATGAATGAAGGTTATATATGAATGAAGGGAATGAACTGAATGAAGGGAATGTGGGGAATGAATCGAATGAAGGGAATGAGAGAATGAAAGGAATGAATGAATGAAGGGACTGAATGAAAAGAAGGGAATGAATGAATTGAGGGAATTAAGAGATTGAGGGCAATAAATGAATGAAAGGAATGTGCGAATGAATGGGAATGTATGACTGAAGGGAACGAATGAGTGAATGAAGGGAACGAATGCATGAAAGGAATGAATGAATGAAGGGAATGGATGAATGAAGGGAATGAAGAGAATGTGGGAATAAATGAATGAAAGGAATATACGAATGAATGGGAATGAATGAATGAAGGGAACGACTGAATGGAGGGAATGAATGAATGAAGGGAACGACTGAATGGAGGGAATGAATGAATGAAGGGAATGAACTGAATGAAGGGAATGTGGGGAATGAATCGAATGAAGGGAATGAGAGAATGAAAGGAATGAATGAATGAAGGGACTGAATGAAAAGAAGGGAATGAATGAATTGAGGGAATTAAGAGATTGAGGGCAATAAATGAATGAAAGGAATGTGCGAATGAATGGGAATGTATGAATGAAGGGAACGAATGAGTGAATGAAGGGAACGAATGCATGAAAGGAATGAATGAATGAAGGGAATGTATGAATGAAGGGAATGGATGAATGAAGGGAATGAAGAGAATGTGGGAATACATGAATGAAAGGAATATACGAATGAATGGGAATGTACGAATGAAGGGAACGAATGAATGGAGGGAATGGATGAATGAATGAAGGGAATGTATGAATGAAGTGAGTGAATGAATGAAGGTTATGTATGAATGAATGGAATGAATAAATGAAGGGAATGAATTGAATGAAAGGAATGAGGGGAATGAATGAATGATGGGAATGAGTGAATGAAGGGAATGAATGAATGAAGGGAACGAATGAACGAAGGGGATGAATGAACGAAGGGAATGAATGATTGAAGGGAATGTAATAATGAAGGGAATGTACAAATGATTTGAGTGAATGAAGGGAATGAATGAACGAACGGAATGAATGATTGAAGTGAATGTGAGAATGAAGCGAGTGAACGGATGAAGGAAACGAATGAATGAAGGGAATGAAGGGAATGAAGGGAATGAAGAGAATGAGGGGAATGAATGAATGAAAAGAATGTGCGAATGAATGGGAATGTATGAATGAAGGGAACGAATGAATGGAGGGAATGGATGAATGAATGAAGGGAATGTATGAATGAAGGGAATGAATGAGTGAAGGTAATGTATGAATGGAGGGAATGAATAAATGAAGGGAATGAATTGAATGAAAGGAATGAGGGGAATGAATGAATGATGGGAATGAGTGAATGAAGGGAATGAATGAATGAAGGGAACGAATGAACGAAGGGGATGAATGAACGAAGGGAATGAATGATTGAAGGGAATGTAATAATGAAGGGAATGTACAAATGATTTGAGTGAATGAAGGGAATGAATGAACGAAGGGAAGGAATGATTGAAGTGAATGTGAGAATGAAGCGAGTGAACGGATGAAGGAAACGAATGAATGAAGGGAATGAAGGGAATGAAGGGAATGAAGAGAATGAGGGGAATGAATGAATGAAAAGAATGTGCGAATGAATGGGAATGTATGAATGAAGGGAACAAATGAATGAATGAAGGGAACGAATGCATGAAAGGAATGAATGAATGAAGGGAATGTATGAATGAAGGGAATGAAGAGAATGAGGGGAATAAATGAATGAAAGGAATGTACGAATGAATGGGAATGTATGAATGAAGGGAACGAATGAATGAATGAAGGGAACAAATGCATGAAGGGAATGAATGAATGAAGGGAATGTATGAACGACGGGAATGGATGAATGAATGGATTGATGAGAATGAGGGAATAAATGAATGAAAGGAATATACGAATGAATGGGAATGAATGAATGAAGGGAATGAATGAACGGAGGGAACGAATGAATGGAGGGAATGAATTAATGAAGGGAACGAATGAATGAAGGGAATGAATGAATGAAGGGAATGAAGAGAATGAGGGGAATGAATGAATGAAAGGAATGTACGAATGAATGGGAATGTATGAATGAAGGGAACGAATGAATGGAGGGAATGGATGAATGAATGAAGGGAATGTATGAATGAAGGGAATGAATGAGTGAAGGTAATGTATGAATGGAGGGAATGAATAAATGAAGGGAATGAATTGAATGAAAGGAATGAGGGGAATGAATGAATGATGGGAATGAGTGAATGAAGGGAATGAATGAATGAAGGGAACGAATGAACGAAGGGGATGAATGAACGAAGGGAATGAATAATTGAAGGGAATGTAATAATGAAGGGAATGTATAAATGATTTGAGTGGATGAAGGGAATGAATGGACGAAGGGAATGAAGAGAATGAGGGGAATAAATGAATGAAAGAAATGTGCGAATGAATGGGAATGTATGAATGAAGGGAACGAATGAATGAAGGGAATGAATGAATGAAGGGAATGAAGGGAATGAAGGGAATGAAGAGAATGAGGGGAATAAATGAATGAATGGAATGTGCGAATGAATGGGAATGTATGAATGAAGGGAACGAATGAGTGAATGAAGGGAACGAATGCATGAAAGGAATGAATGAATGAAGGGAATGGATGAATGAAGGGAATGAAGAGAATGTGGGAATAAATGAATGAAAGGAACATACGAATGAATGGGAATGAATGAATGAAGGGAACGAATGAATGGAGGGAATGGATGAATGAATGAGGGGAATGTATGAATGAAGTGAGTGAATGAATGAAGGTTATGTATGAATGAAGGGAATGAATAAATGAAGGGAATGAATTGAATGAAAGGAATGAGGGGAATGAATGAATGATGGGAATGAGTGAATGAAGGGAATGAATGAATGAAGGGAACGAATGAACGAAGGGGATGAATGAACGAAGGGAATGAATGATTGAAGGGAATGTAATAATGAAGGGAATGTACAAATGATTTGAGTGAATGAAGGGAATGAATGAACGAAGGGAAGGAATGATTGAAGTGAATGTGAGAATGAAGCGAGTGAACGGATGAAGGAAACGAATGAATGAAGGGAATGAAGGGAATGAAGGGAATGAAGAGAATGAGGGGAATGAATGAATGAAAAGAATGTGCGAATGAATGGGAATGTATGAATGAAGGGAACAAATGAATGAATGAAGGGAACGAATGCATGAAAGGAATGAATGAATGAAGGGAATGTATGAATGAAGGGAATGAAGAGAATGAGGGGAATAAATGAATGAAAGGAATGTACGAATGAATGGGAATGTATGAATGAAGGGAACGAATGAATGAATGAAGGGAACAAATGCATGAAGGGAATGAATGAATGAAGGGAATGTATGAACGACGGGAATGGATGAATGAATGGATTGATGAGAATGAGGGAATAAATGAATGAAAGGAATATACGAATGAATGGGAATGAATGAATGAAGGGAATGAATGAACGGAGGGAACGAATGAATGGAGGGAATGAATTAATGAAGGGAACGAATGAATGAAGGGAATGAATGAATGAAGGGAATGAAGAGAATGAGGGGAATGAATGAATGAAAGGAATGTACGAATGAATGGGAATGTATGAATGAAGGGAACGAATGAATGAATGAAGGGAACGAATGCATGAAAGGAATGAATGAATGAAGGGAATGTATGTATGAAGGGAATGGATGAATGAAGGGAATTAAGAGATTGAGGGCAATAAATGAATGAAAGGAATGTGCGAATGAATGGGAATGTATGAATGAAGGGAACGAATGAGTGAATGAAGGGAACGAATGCATGAAAGGAATGAATGAATGAAGGGAATGGATGAATGAAGGGAATGAAGAGAATGTGGGAATAAATGAATGAAAGGAATATACGAATGAATGGGAATGAATGAATGAAGGGAACGACTGAATGGAGGGAATGAATGAATGAAGGGAATGAACTGAATGAAGGGAATGTGGGGAATGAATCGAATGAAGGGAATGAGAGAATGAAAGGAATGAATGAATGAAGGGACTGAATGAAAAGAAGGGAATGAATGAATTGAGGGAATTAAGAGATTGAGGGCAATAAATGAATGAAAGGAATGTGCGAATGAATGGGAATGTATGAATGAAGGGAACGAATGAGTGAATGAAGGGAACGAATGCATGAAAGGAATGAATGAATGAAGGGAATGTATGAATGAAGGGAATGGATGAATGAAGGGAATGAAGAGAATGTGGGAATACATGAATGAAAGGAATATACGAATGAATGGGAATGTACGAATGAAGGGAACGAATGAATGGAGGGAATGGATGAATGAATGAAGGGAATGTATGAATGAAGTGAGTGAATGAATGAAGGTTATGTATGAATGAAGGGAATGAATAAATGAAGGGAATGAATTGAATGAAAGGAATGAGGGGAATGAATGAATGATGGGAATGAGTGAATGAAGGGAATGAATGAATGAAGGGAACGAATGAACGAAGGGGATGAATGAACGAAGGGAATGAATGATTGAAGGGAATGTAATAATGAAGGGAATGTACAAATGATTTGAGTGAATGAAGGGAATGAATGAACGAAGGGAATGAATGAATGAAGGGAATGAAGGGAATGAAGGGAATGAAGAGAATGAGGGGAATAAATGAATGAAAGAAATGTGCGAATGAATGGGAATGTATGAATGAAGGGAACGAATGAATGAAGGGAATGAATGAATGAAGGGAATGAATGAATGAAGGGAATGGATGAATGAAGGGAATGAAGAGAATGTGGGAATAAATGAATGAAAGGAACATACGAATGAATGGGAATGAATGAATGAAGGGAACGAATGAATGGAGGGAATGGATGAATGAATGAGGGGAATGTATGAATGAAGTGAGTGAATGAATGAAGGTTATGTATGAATGAAGGGAATGAATAAATGAAGGGAATGAATTGAATGAAAGGAATGAGGGGAATGAATGAATGATGGGAATGAGTGAATGAAGGGAATGAATGAATGAAGGGAACGAATGAACGAAGGGGATGAATGAACGAAGGGAATGAATGATTGAAGGGAATGTAATAATGAAGGGAATGTACAAATGATTTGAGTGAATGAAGGGAATGAATGAACGAAGGGAAGGAATGATTGAAGTGAATGTGAGAATGAAGCGAGTGAACGGATGAAGGAAACGAATGAATGAAGGGAATGAAGGGAATGAAGGGAATGAAGAGAATGAGGGGAATGAATGAATGAAAAGAATGTGCGAATGAATGGGAATGTATGAATGAAGGGAACAAATGAATGAATGAAGGGAACGAATGCATGAAAGGAATGAATGAATGAAGGGAATGTATGAATGAAGGGAATGAAGAGAATGAGGGGAATAAATGAATGAAAGGAATGTACGAATGAATGGGAATGTATGAATGAAGGGAACGAATGAATGAATGAAGGGAACAAATGCATGAAGGGAATGAATGAATGAAGGGAATGTATGAACGACGGGAATGGATGAATGAATGGATTGATGAGAATGAGGGAATAAATGAATGAAAGGAATATACGAATGAATGGGAATGAATGAATGAAGGGAATGAATGAACGGAGGGAACGAATGAATGGAGGGAATGAATTAATGAAGGGAACGAATGAATGAAGGGAATGAATGAATGAAGGGAATGAAGAGAATGAGGGGAATGAATGAATGAAAGGAATGTACGAATGAATGGGAATGTATGAATGAAGGGAACGAATGAATGAATGAAGGGAACGAATGCATGAAAGGAATGAATGAATGAAGGGAATGTATGTATGAAGGGAATGGATGAATGAAGGGAATTAAGAGATTGAGGGCAATAAATGAATGAAAGGAATGTGCGAATGAATGGGAATGTATGAATGAAGGGAACGAATGAGTGAATGAAGGGAACGAATGCATGAAAGGAATGAATGAATGAAGGGAATGGATGAATGAAGGGAATGAAGAGAATGTGGGAATAAATGAATGAAAGGAATATACGAATGAATGGGAATGAATGAATGAAGGGAACGACTGAATGGAGGGAATGAATGAATGAAGGGAATGAACTGAATGAAGGGAATGTGGGGAATGAATCGAATGAAGGGAATGAGAGAATGAAAGGAATGAATGAATGAAGGGACTGAATGAAAAGAAGGGAATGAATGAATTGAGGGAATTAAGAGATTGAGGGCAATAAATGAATGAAAGGAATGTGCGAATGAATGGGAATGTATGAATGAAGGGAACGAATGAGTGAATGAAGGGAACGAATGCATGAAAGGAATGAATGAATGAAGGGAATGTATGAATGAAGGGAATGGATGAATGAAGGGAATGAAGAGAATGTGGGAATACATGAATGAAAGGAATATACGAATGAATGGGAATGTACGAATGAAGGGAACGAATGAATGGAGGGAATGGATGAATGAATGAAGGGAATGTATGAATGAAGTGAGTGAATGAATGAAGGTTATGTATGAATGAAGGGAATGAATAAATGAAGGGAATGAATTGAATGAAAGGAATGAGGGGAATGAATGAATGATGGGAATGAGTGAATGAAGGGAATGAATGAATGAAGGGAACGAATGAACGAAGGGGATGAATGAACGAAGGGAATGAATGATTGAAGGGAATGTAATAATGAAGGGAATGTACAAATGATTTGAGTGAATGAAGGGAATGAATGAACGAAGGGAATGAATGAATGAAGGGAATGAAGGGAATGAAGGGAATGAAGAGAATGAGGGGAATAAATGAATGAAAGAAATGTGCGAATGAATGGGAATGTATGAATGAAGGGAACGAATGAATGAAGGGAATGAATGAATGAAGGGAATGAAGGGAATGAAGGGAATGAATAGAATGAGGGGAATAAATGAATGAATTTAATGTGCGAATGAATGGGAATGTATGAATGAAGGGAACGAATGAATGAATGAAGGGAACGAATGCATGAAAGGAATGAATGAATGAAGGGAATGTATGTATGAAGGGAATGGATGAATGAAGGGAATGAAGAGAATGAGGGAATAAATGAATGAAAGGAATATACGAATGAATGGGAATGAATGCATGAAGGGAACGAATGAATGGAGGGAATGAATGAAGGGGACGAATGAATGAAGAGAATGAATGAATGAGGTGAAAGAATGAATGAAGGGAATGAATGATTGAAGGGAATGTAAGAATGAAGGGAATGAATGAATGAAGGTATTGTATGAATGAAGGGAATGAATAAATGAAGGGAATGAATTGAATGAAAGGAATGAGGGGAATGAATGAATGATGGGAATGAGTGAATGAAGGGAATGAATGAATGAAGGGAACGAATGAACGAAGGGGATGAATGAACGAAGGGAATGAATGATTGAAGGGAATGTAATAATGAAGGGAATGTATAAATGATTTGAGTGAATGAAGGAAATGGATGAACGAAGGGAATGTATGATTGAAGGGAATGTAAGAAAGAAGCGAATGGACGGATAAGGGAAACGAATGAATGAAGGGAATGAATGATTGAAGGGAATGTAAGAAAGAAGCGAATGAACGGATGAAGGAAACTAATGAATGAAGGGAATGAATGAATGAAGGGAATGAAGGGAATGAAGGAAGTGAAGAGAATGAGGGGAATAAATGAATGAAAGGAATGAATGAATGAATTGGAATGTATGAATGAAGGTAACGAAAGAATGAATGAAGGGAACAAATGCATGAAGGGAATGAATGAATGAAGGGAATGTATGAACGAAGGGAATGGATGAATGAATGGAATGAAGAGAATGAGGGAATAAATGAATGAAAGGAATATACGAATGAATGGGAATGAATGAATGAAGGGAACGAATGAATGGAGGGAATGAATGAAGGGGACGAATGAATGAAGAGAATGAATGAATGAGGTGAATGAATGAATGAAGGGAATGAATGATTGAAGGGAATGTAAGAAAGAAGCGAATGAACGGATGAAGGAAACGAATGAATGAAGGGAATGAATGAATGAAGAGAATGAATGAATGAGGGGAATGAGTGAATGAAGGGAATGAATGAATGGAGGGAACGAATGAATGGAGGGAATGAATTAAGGAAGGGAACGAATGAATGAAGAGAATGAATGAATGAAGGGAATGAATGAATGAAGGGAATGAAGAGAATGAGGGGAATGAATGAATGAAAGGAACATAAGAATGAATGGGAATGTACGAATGAAGGGAACGAATGAATGGAGGGAATGGATGAATTAATGAAGGGAATGTATGAATGAAGTGAGTGAATGAATGAAGGTTATATATGAATGAAGGGAATGAATAAATGAAGGGAATGAATTGAATGAATGGAATGAGGGGAATGAATGAATGATGGGAATGAGTGAATGACGGGAATGATTGAATGAAGGGAACGAATGAACGAAGGGGATGAATGAACGAAGGGAATGAATGAACGAAGGGAATGAATGAATGAAGGGAATGAAGGGAATGAAGGGAATGAAGAGAATGAGGGGAATAAATGAATGAAAGGACTGTGCGAATGAATGGGAATGTATGAATGAAGGGAACGAATGAACGAAGGGGATGAATGAACGAAGGGAATGAATGATTGAAGGGAATGTAATAATGAAGGGAATGTATAAATGATTTGAGTGAATGAAGGAAATGGATGAACGAAGGGAATGAATGATTGAAGGGAATGTAAGAATGAAGCGAATGAACGGATGGAGGAAACGAATGAACGAAGGGAATGAATGAATGAAGGGAATGAACTGAATGAAGGGAATGTGGGGAATGAATTGAATGAAGGGAATGAGAGAATGAAAGGAATGAATGAATGAAGGGACTGAATGAAAAGAAGGGAATGAATGAATTGAGGGAATTAAGAGATTGAGGGCAATAAATGAATGAAAGGAATGTGCGAATGAATGGGAATGTATGAATGAAGGGAACGAATGAGTGAATGAAGGGAACGAATGCATGAAAGGAATGAATGAATGAAGGGAATGGATGAATGAAGGGAATGAAGAGAATGTGGGAATAAATGAATGAAAGGAATATACGAATGAATGGGAATGAATGAATGAAGGGAACGACTGAATGGAGGGAATGAATGAATGAAGGGAATGAACTGAATGAAGGGAATGTGGGGAATGAATCGAATGAAGGGAATGAGAGAATGAAAGGAATGAATGAATGAAGGGACTGAATGAAAAGAAAGGAATGAATGAAATGAGGGAATTAAGAGATTGAGGGCAATAAATGAATGAAAGGAATGTGCGAATGAATGGGAATGTATGAATGAAGGGAACGAATGGATGAAGGGAATGAAGGGAATGAAGGGAATGAAGAGAATGAGGGGAATAAATGAATGAATGGAATGTATGAACGAAGGGAATGGATGAATGAATGGAATGAAGAGAATGGGGGAATAAATGAATGAAAGGAATATACGAATGAATGGGAATGAATGAATGAAGGGAATGAATGGATGGAGGGAACGAATGAATGGAGGGAATGAATTCATGAAGGGAACGAATGAATGGAGGCAATGAATGAATGATGGGAACGCATACATGAAGGGAATGAATGAATGAAGGGAACGAATGAATGGAGGCAATGAATGAATGATGGGAACGCATACATGAAGGGAATGAATGAATGAAGGGAACGAATGAATGGAGGGAATGAATGAAGGGAACGAATGAATGAAGAGAATGAATGAATGAGGGGAATGAATGAATGAAGGGAATGAAGAGAATGAGGGGAATGAATGAATGAAAGGATCATGCGAATGAATGGGAATGTATGAATAAAGGGAACGAATGAATGGAGGGAATGGATGAATGAATGAAGGAAATGTATGAATGAAGGGAATGAATGAATGAAGGTAATGTATGAATGAAGGGAATGAATAAATGAAGGGAATGAATTAAATAAAAGGAATGAAGGGAACGAATGAACGAAGGGGATGAATGAACGAAGGGAATGAATGATTGAAGGGAATGTAATAGTGAAGGGAATGTATAGATGATTTGAATGGATGAAGGGAATGAATGAACGAAGGGAATGAATGAACGAAGGGAATGAATGAATGAAGGGAATGAACTGAATGAAGGGAATGTGGGGAATGAATCGAATGAAGGGAATGAGAGAATGAAAGGAATGAATGAATGAAGGGACTGAATGAAAAGAAGGGAATGAATAAATTGAGGGAATTAAGAGATTGAGGGCAATAAATGAATGAAAGGAATGTGCGAATGAATGGGAATGTATGAATGAAGGGAACGAATGAGTGAATGAAGGGAACGAATGCATGAAGGGAATGGATGAATGAAGGGAATGAAGAGAATGTGGGAATAAATGAATGAAAGGAATATACGAATGAATGGGAATGAATGAATGAAGGGAACGAATGAACGAAGGGGATGAATGAACGAAGGGAATGAATGATTGAAGGGAATGTAATAATGAAGGGAATGTATAAATGATTTGAGTGAATGAAGGGAATGAATGAACGAAGGGAATGAATGAACGAAGGGAATGAATGATTGAAGGGAATGTAAGAATGAAGCGAATGAACGGATGAAGGAAACGAATGAATGAAGGGAATGAATGAATGAAGGGAATGAAGGGAATGAAGGGAATGAAGGGGATGAAGAGAATGAGGGGAATAAATGAATGAAAGGAATGTGCGAATGAATGGGAATGTATGAATGAAGGGGACGAATGAATGAATGAGGGGAATGTATGAACGAAGGGAATGGATGAATGAATGGAATGAAGAGAATGAGGGAAGAAATGAATGAAAGGAATATACGAATGAATGGGAATGAATGAATGAAGGGAATGAATAAACGGAGGGAACGAATGAATGGAGGGAATGAATTCATGAAGGGAACGAATGAATGAAGGGAATGAATGAATGAAGGGAATGAAGAGAATGAGGGGAATGAATGAATGAAAGGAATATACGAATGAATGGGAATGTATGAATGAAGGGAACGAATGAATGGAGGGAATGGATGAATGAATTAAGGGAATGTATGAATGAAGGGTATGTATGAATGAAGGGAATGAATGAATGAAGGTAATGTATGAATGAAGGGAATGAATAAATGAGGGGAATGAATTGAATGAAAGGAATGAGTGGAATGAATGAATGATGGGAATGAGTGAATGAAGGGAATGAATGAATGAAGGGAACGAATGAACGAAGAGGATGAATGAACGAAGGGAATGAATGATTGAAGGGAATGTAAGAATGAAGGGAATGAATGAATGAAGGTAATGTATGAATGAAGGGAATGAATAAATGAAGGGAATGAATTGAATGAAAGGAATGAGGGGAATGAATGAATGATGGGGATGAGTGAATGAAGGGAATGAATGAATGAAGGGAACGAATGAACGAAGGGGATGAATGAACGAAGGGAATGAATGATTGAAGGGAATGTAATAATGAAGGGAATGTATAAATGATTTGAGTGAATGAAGGAAATGGATGAACGAAGGGAATGAATGATTGAAGGGAATGTAAGAAAGAAGCGAATGAACGGATGAAGGAAACGAATGAATGAAGGGAATGAATGAATGAAGAGAATGAATGAATGAGGGGAATGAGTGAATGAAGGGAATGAATGAATGGAGGGAACGAATGAATGGAGGGAATGAATTAAGGAAGGGAACGAATGAATGAAGAGAATGAATGAATGAAGGGAATGAAGAGAATGAGGGGAATGAATGAATGAAAGGAACATAAGAATGAATGGGAATGTACGAATGAAGGGAGCGAATGAATGGAGGGAATGGATGAATGAATGAAGGGAATGTATGAATGAAGTGAGTGAATGAATGAAGGTTATATATGAATGAAGGGAATGAATAAATGAAGGGAATGAATTGAATGAATGGAATGAGGGGAATGAATGAATGATGGGAATGAGTGAATGAAGGGAATGATTGAATGAAGGGAACGAATGAACGAAGGGGATGAATGAACGAAGGGAATGAATGAATGAAGGGAATGAATGAATGAAGGGAATGAAGGGAATGAAGGGAATGAAGAGAATGAGGGGAACAAATGAATGAAAGGAATGTGCGAATGAATGGGAATGTATGAATGAAGGGAACGAATGAACGAAGGGGATGAATGAACGAAGGGAATGAATGATTGAAGGGAATGTAATAATGAAGGGAATGTATAAATGATTTGAGTGAATGAAGGAAATGGATGAACGAAGGGAATGAATGATTGAAGGGAATGTAAGAATGAAGCGAATGAACGGATGGAGGAAACGAATGAACGAAGGGAATGAATGTATGGAATGAATGAATGAATGAAGGGAATGAATGATTGAAGGGAATGTAAGAAAGAAGCGAATGGACGGATGAAGGAAACGAATGAATGAAGGGAATGAATGAATGACGTGAATGAAAGGAATGAAGGGAATGAATGGAATGAAGAGAATGGGGGGAACAAATGAGTGAAAGGAATATACGAATGAATGGGAATGAATGAATGAAGGGAACGAATGAATGCAGGGAATGAATGAAGGGGACGAATGAATGAAGAGAATGAATGAATGAGGGGAATGAATGAATGAAGGGAATGAATGATTGAAGGGAATGTAAGAAAGAAGCGAATGAACGGATGAAGGAAACTAATGAATGAAGGGAATGAATGAATGAAGGGAATGAAGGGAATGAAGGAAGTGAAGAGAATGAGGGGAATAAATGAATGAAAGGAATGTATGAATGAATGGGAATGTATGAATGAAGGTAACGAAAGAATGAATGAAGGGAACAAATGCATGAAGGGAATGAATGAATGAAGGGAATGTATGAACGAAGGGAATGGATGAATGAATGGAATGAAGAGAATGAGGGAATAAATGAATGAAAGGAATATACGAATGAATGGGAATGAATGAGTGAAGGGAACCAATGAATGGAGGGAATGAATGAAGGGGACGAATGAATGAAGAGAATGAATGAATGAGGTGAATGAATGAATGAAGGGAATGAATGATTGAAGGGAATGTAAGAAAGAAGCGAATGAACGGATGAAGGAAACGAATGAATGAAGGGAATGAATGAATGAAGAGAATGAATGAATGAGGGGAATGAGTGAATGAAGGGAATGAATGAATGGAGGGAACGAATGAATGGAGGGAATGAATTAAGGAAGGGAACGAATGAATGAAGAGAATGAATGAATGAAGGGAATGAATGAATGAAGGGAATGAAGAGAATGAGCGGAATGAATGAATGAAAGGAACATAAGAATGAATGGGAATGTACGAATGAAGGGAACGAATGAATGGAGGGAATGGATGAATGAATGAAGGGAATGTATGAATGAAGTGAGTGAATGAATGAAGGTTATATATGAATGAAGGGAATGAATAAATGAAGGGAATGAATTGAATGAATGGAATGAGGGGAATGAATGAATGATGGGAATGAGTGAATGAAGGGAATGATTGAATGAAGGGAACGAATGAACGAAGGGGATGAATGAACGAAGGGAATGAATGAATGAAGGGAATGAATGAATGAGGGGAATGAAGGGAACGAAGGGAATGAAGAGAATGAGGGGAACAAATGAATGAAAGGAATGTGCGAATGAATGGGAATGTATGAATGAAGGGAACGAATGAACGAAGGGGATGAATGAACGAAGGGAATGAATGATTGAAGGGAATGTAATAATGAAGGGAATGTATAAATGATTTGAGTGAATGAAGGAAATGGATGAACGAAGGGAATGAATGATTGAAGGGAATGTAAGAATGAAGCGAATGAACGGATGGAGGAAACGAATGAACGAAGGGAATGAATGAATGGAATGAATGAATGAATGAAGGGAATGAATGATTGAAGGGAATGTAAGAAAGAAGCGAATGGACGGATGAAGGAAACGAATGAATGAAGGGAATGAATGAATGACGTGAATGAAAGGAATGAAGGGAATGAATGGAATGAAGAGAATGGGGGGAACAAATGAGTGAAAGGAATATACGAATGAATGGGAATGAATGAATGAAGGGAACGAATGAATGGAGGGAATGAATGAAGGGGACGAATGAATGAAGAGAATGAATGAATGAGGGGAATGAATGAATGAAGGGAATGAATGATTGAAGGGAATGTAAGAAAGAAGCGAATGAACGGATGAAGGAAACTAATGAATGAAGGGAATGAATGAATGAAGGGAATGAAGGGAATGAAGGAAGTGAAGAGAATGAGGGGAATAAATGAATGAAAGGAATGTATGAATGAATGGGAATGTATGAATGAAGGTAACGAAAGAATGAATGAAGGGAACAAATGCATGAAGGGAATGAATGAATGAAGGGAATGTATGAACGGAGGGAATGGATGAATGAATGGAATGAAGAGAATGAGGGAATAAATGAATGAAAGGAATATACGAATGAATGGGAATGAATGAGTGAAGGGAACGAATGAATGGAGGGAATGAATGAAGGGGACGAATGAATGAAGAGAATGAATGAATGAGGTGAATGAATGAATGAAGGGAATGAATGATTGAAGGGAATGTAAGAAAGAAGCGAATGAACGGATGAAGGAAACGAATGAATGAAGGGAATGAATGAATGAAGAGAATGAATGAATGAGGGGAATGAGTGAATGAAGGGAATGAATGAATGGAGGGAACGAATGAATGGAGGGAATGAATTAAGGAAGGGAACGAATGAATGAAGAGAATGAATGAATAAAGGGAATGAATGAATGAAGGGAATGAAGAGAATGAGGGGAATGAATGAATGAAAGGAACATAAGAATGAATGGGAATGTACGAATGAAGGGAACGAATGAATGGAGGGAATGGATGAATGAATGAAGGGAATGTATGAATGAAGTGAGTGAATGAATGAAGGTTATATATGAATGAAGGGAATGAATAAATGAAGGGAATGAATTGAATGAATGGGGTGAGGGGAATGAATGAATGAAGGGAATGAGTGAATGAAGGGAATGATTGAATGAAAGGAACGAATGAACGAAGGGGATGAATGAACGAAGGGAATGAATGAATGAAGGGAATGAATGAATGAAGGGAATGAAGGGAATGAAGCGAATGAAGAGAATGAGGGACGAAATGAATGAAAGGAATATACGAATGAATGGGAATGAATGAATGAAGGGAATGAATGGATGGAGGGAACGAATGAATGGAGGGAATGAATTCATGAAGGGAACGAATGAATGAAGGGAATGAATGAATGAAGGGTATGTGAGGAATGAATCGAATGACAGGAATGTACGAATGAATGGGAATGTATGTATGAAGGGAACAAATGAATGGAGGCAATGAATGAATGATGGGAACGCATACATGAAGGGAATGAATGAATGAAGGGAACGAATGAATGGAGGGAATGAATGAAGGGAACGAATGAATGAAGAGAATGAATGAATGGGGGGAATGAATGAATGAAGGGAATGAAGAGAATGAGGGAAATGAATGAATGAAAGGATCATGCGAATGAATGGGAAAGTATGAATAAACGGAACGAATGAATGGAGGGAATGGATGAATGAATGAAGGAAATGTATGAATGAAGGGAATGAATGAATGAAGGTAATGTATGAATGAAGGGAATGAATAAATGAAGGGAATGAATTGAATGAATGGGGTGAGGGGAATGAATGAATGAAGGGAATGAGTGAATGAAGGGAATGATTGAATGAAAGGAACGAATGAACGAAGGGAATGAATGAATGAAGGGAACGAATGAACGAAGGGGATGAATGAACGAAGGGAATGAATGAATGAAGGGAATGAACTGAATG
Organism: Megachile leachella; assembly: GCA_963576845.1. Classification (NCBI taxonomy): domain Eukaryota; kingdom Metazoa; phylum Arthropoda; class Insecta; order Hymenoptera; family Megachilidae; genus Megachile; species Megachile leachella. The sequence continues at coordinate 25,804,339 of OY756250.1, read as the reverse complement.
AAGGGAATGTGGGGAATGAATCGAATGAAGGGAATGAGAGAATGAAAGGAATGAATGAATGAAGGGACTGAATGAAAAGAAGGGAATGAATGAATTGAGGGAATTAAGAGATTGAGGGCAATAAATGAATGATGGGAATGAGTGAATGAAGGGAATGAATGAATGAAGGGAACGAATGGACGAAGGGAATGAATGATTGAAGTGAATGTGAGAATGAAGCGAGTGAACGGATGAAGGAAACGAATGAATGAAGGGAATGAAGGGAATGAAGAGAATGAGGGGAATAAATGAATGAAAGAAATGTGCGAATGAATGGGAATGTATGAATGAAGGGAACGAATGAATGAATGAAGGGAACGAATGCATGAAAAGAATGAATGAATGAAGGGAATGTATGTATGAAGGGAATGGATGAATGAAGGGAATGAAGAGAATGAGGGAATAAATGAATGAAAGGAATATACGAATGAATGGGGATGAATGCATGAAGGGAACGAATGAATGGAGGGAATGAATGAAGGGGACGAATGAATGAAGAGAATGAATGAATGAGGTGAATGAATGAATGAAGGGAATGAATGATTGAAGGGAATGTAAGAAAGAAGCGAATGAACGGATGAAGGAAACTAATGAATTAAGGGAATGAATGAATGAAGGGAATGAACGAATGACGGGAACGAATGAATGGAGGGAATGAATGAAGGGAACGAATGAATGGAGGGAATGGATGAATGAATGAAGGGAATGTATGAATGAAGGGAATGAATGAGTGAAGGTAATGTATGAATGGAGGGAATGAATAAATGAATTGAATGAATTGAATGAAAGGAATGAGGGGAATGAATGAATGATGGGAATGAGTGAATGAAGGGAATGAATGAATGAAGGGAACGAATGAGCGAAGGGGATGAATGAACGAAGGGAATGAATGATTGAAGGGAATGTAATAATGAAGGGAATGTATAAATGATTTAAGTGGATGAAGGGAATGAATGAACGAAGGGAATGAATGAATGAAGGGAATGAAGGTAATGAAGGGAATGAAGAGAATGAGGGGAATAAATGAATGAAAGAAATGTGCGAATGAATGGGAATGTATGAATGAAGGGAACGAATGGATGAAGGGAATGAAGGGAATGAAGGGAATGAAGAGAATGAGGGGAATAAATGAATGAATGGAATGTATGAACGAAGGGAATGGATGAATGAATGGAATGAAGAGAATGAGGGAATAAATGAATGAAAGGAATATACGAATGAATGGGAATGAATGAATGAAGGGAATGAATGGATGGAGGGAACGAATGAATGGAGGGAATGAATTCATGAAGGGAACGAATGAATGGAGGCAATGAATGAATGATGGGAACGCATACATGAAGGGAATGAATGAATGAAGGGAACGAATGAATGGAGGCAATGAATGAATGATGGGAACGCATACATGAAGGGAATGAATGAATGAAGGGAACGAATGAATGGAGGGAATGAATGAAGGGAACGAATGAATGAAGAGAATGAATGAATGAGGGGAATGAATGAATGAAGGGAATGAAGAGAATGAGGGGAATGAATGAATGAAAGGATCATGCGAATGAATGGGAATGTATGAATAAAGGGAACGAATGAATGGAGGGAATGGATGAATGAATGAAGGAAATGTATGAATGAAGGGAATGAATGAATGAAGGTAATGTATGAATGAAGGGAATGAATAAATGAAGGGAATGAATTAAATAAAAGGAATGAGGGGAATGAATGAATGATGGGAATGAGTGAATGAAGGTAATGAATGAATGAAGGGAACGAATGAACGAAGGGGATGAATGAACGAAGGGAATGAATGATTGAAGGGAATGGAATAATGAAGGAAATGTATAGATGATTTGAGTGGATGAAGGGAATGAATGAACGAAGGGAATGAATGAACGAAGGGAATGAATGAACGAAGGGAATGAATGAATGAAGGGAATGAACTGAATGATGGGAATGTGGGGAATGAATCGAATGAAGGGAATGAGAGAATGAAAGGAATGAATGAATGAAGGGACTGAATGAAAAGAAGGGAATGAATAAATTGAGGAAATTAAGAGATTGAGGGCAATAAATGAATGAAAGGAATGTGCGAATGAATGGGAATGTATGAATGAAGGGAACGAATGAGTGAATGAAGGGAACGAATGCATGAAGGGAATGGATGAATGAAGGGAATGAAGAGAATGTGGGAATAAATGAATGAAAGGAATATACGAATGAATGGGAATGAATGAATGAAGGGAACGAATGAACGAAGGGGATGAATGAACGAAGGGAATGAATGATTGAAGGGAATGTAATAATGAAGGGAATGTACAAATGATTTGAGTGAATGAAGGGAATGAATGAACGAAGGGAATGAATGATTGAAGTGAATGTGAGAATGAAGCGAGTGAACGGATGAAGGAAACGAATGAACGAAGGAAACGAATGAATTAAGGGAATGAATGAATGAAGGGAATGAACGAATGACGGGAACGAATGAATGGAGGGAATGAATGAAGGGAACGAAGGAATGAAGAGAATGAATGAATGAGGTGAATGAATAAATGAAGGGAATGAATGATTGAAGGGAATGTAAGAAAGAAGCGAATGAACGGATGAAGGAAACGAATGAATTAAGGGAATGAATGAATGAAGGGAATGAACGAATGACGGGAACGAATGAATGGAGGGAATGAATGAAGGGAACGAATGAATGGAGGGAATGGATGAATGAATGAAGGGAATGTATGAATGAAGGGAATGAATGAGTGAAGGTAATGTATGAATGGAGGGAATGAATAAATGAATTGAATGAATTGAATGAAAGGAATGAGGGGAATGAATGAATGATGGGAATGAGTGAATGAAGGGAATGAATGAATGAAGGGAACGAATGAGCGAAGGGGATGAATGAACGAAGGGAATGAATGATTGAAGCGAATGTAATAATGAAGGGAATGTATAAATGATTTAAGTGGATGAAGGGAATGAATGAACGAAGGGAATGAATGAATGAAGGGAATGAAGGTAATGAAGGGAATGAAGAGAATGAGGGGAATAAATGAATGAAAGAAATGTGCGAATGAATGGGAATGTATGAATGAAGGGAAAGAATGGATGAAGGGAATGAAGGGAATGAAGGGAATGAAGAGAATGAGGGGAATAAATGAATGAATGGAATGTATGAACGAAGGGAATGGATGAATGAATGGAATGAAGAGAATGAGGGAATAAATGAATGAAAGGAATATACGAATGAATGGGAATGAATGAATGAAGGGAATGAATGGATGGAGGGAACGAATGAATGGAGGGAATGAATTCATGAAGGGAACGAATGAATGGAGGCAATGAATGAATGATGGGAACGCATACATGAAGGGAATGAATGAATGAAGGGAACGAATGAATGGAGGCAATGAATGAATGATGGGAACGCATACATGAAGGGAATGAATGAATGAAGGGAACGAATGAATGGGGGGAATGAATGAAGGGAACGAATGAATGAAGAGAATGAATGAATGAGGGGAATGAATGAATGAAGGGAATGAAGAGAATGAGGGGAATGAATGAATGAAAGGATCATGCGAATGAATGGAAATGTATGAATAAAGGGAACGAATGAATGGAGGGAATGGATGAATGAATGAAGGAAATGTATGAATGAAGGGAATGAATGAATGAAGGGAATGAATTAAATAAAAGGAATGAGGGGAATGAATGAATGATGGGAATGAGTGAATGAAGGGAATGAATGAATGAAGGGAACGAATGAACGAAGGGGATGAATGAACGAAGGGAATGAATGATTGAAGGGAATGTAATAATGAAGGGAATGTATAGATGATTTGAGTGGATGAAGGGAATGAATGAACGAAGGGAATGAATGAACGAAGGGAATGAATGAACGAAGGGAATGAATGAATGAAGGGAATGAACTGAATGATGGGAATGTGGGGAATGAATCGAATGAAGGGAATGAGAGAATGAAAGGAATGAATGAATGAAGGGACTGAATGAAAAGAAGGGAATGAATAAATTGAGGGAATTAAGAGATTGAGGGCAATAAATGAATGAAAGGAATGTGCGAATGAATGGGAATGTATGAATGAAGGGAACGAATGAGTGAATGAAGGGAACGAATGCATGAAGGGAATGGATGAATGAAGGGAATGAAGAGAATGTGGGAATAAATGAATGAAAGGAATATACGAATGAATGGGAATGAATGAATGAAGGGAACGAATGAACGAAGGGGATGAATGAACGAAGGGAATGAATGATTGAAGGGAATGTAATAATGAAGGGAATGTACAAATGATTTGAGTGAATGAAGGGAATGAATGAACGAAGGGAATGAATGATTGAAGTGAATGTGAGAATGAAGCGAGTGAACGGATGAAGGAAACGAATGAATGAAGGAAACGAATGAATTAAGGGAATGAATGAATGAAGGGAATGAACGAATGACGGGAACGAATGAATGGAGGGAATGAATGAAGGGAACGAAGGAATGAAGAGAATGAATGAATGAGGGGAATGAATGAATGAAGGGAATGAAGAGAATGAGGGGAATGAATGAATGAAAGGAACATACGAATGAAAGGGAATGTATGAATGAAGGGAACGAATGAATGGAGGGAATGGATGAATGAATGAAGGAAATGTATGAATGAAGGGAATGAATCAATGAAGGTAATGAATAAATGAAGGGAATGAAAGGAATGAAAGGAATGAGGGGAATGAATGAATGATGGGAATGAGTGAATGAAGGGAACGAATGCATGAAGGGAATGAATGAATGAAGGGAATGTATGATTGAAGGGAATGGATGGATGAAGCGAATGAACGGATGAAGGAAACGAATGAATAAAGGGAATGAATGAATGAAGGGAACGAATGAATGGAGGGAATGAATGAAGGGAATGAATGAATGAAGGGACGAATGAACGAAGGGGATGAATGAACGAAGGGAATGAATGATTGAAGGGAATGTAATAATGAAGGGAATGTATAAATGATTTGAGTGAATGAAGGAAATGGATGAACGAAGGGAATGAATGGTTGAAGGGAATGTAAGAATGAAGCGAATGAGCGGATGGAGGAAACGAATGAATGAAGGGAATGAATGAATGGAGGGAATGAATGAATGAAGGGAATGAATGATTGAAGGGAATGTAAGAAAGAAGCGAATGAACGGATGAAGGAAACGAATGAATGAAGGGAATGAATGAATGAAGAGAATGAATGAATGAGGGGAATGAGTGAATGAAGGGAATGAATGAATGGAGGGAACGAATGAATGGAGGGAATGAATTAAGGAAGGGAACGAATGAATGAAGAGAATGAATGAATGAAGGGAATGAAGAGAATGAGGGGAATGAATGAATGAAAGGAACATAAGAATGAATGGGAATGTACGAATGAAGGAAGCGAATGAATGGAGGGAATGGATGAATGAATGAAGGGAATGTATGAATGAAGTGAGTGAATGAATGAAGGTTATATATGAATGAAGGGAATGAATAAATGAAGGGAATGAATTGAATGAATGGAATGAGGGGAATGAATGAATGATGGGAATGAGTGAATGAAGGGAATGATTGAATGAAGGGAACGAATGAACGAAGGGGATGAATGAACGAAGGGAATGAATGAATGAAGGGAATGAATGAATGAAGGGAATGAAGGGAATGAAGGGAATGAAGAGAATGAGGGGAACAAATGAATGAAAGGAATGTGCGAATGAATGGGAATGTATGAATGAAGGGAACGAATGAACGAAGGGGATGAATGAACGAAGGGAATGAATGATTGAAGGGAATGTAATAATGAAGGGAATGTATAAATGATTTGAGTGAATGAAGGAAATGGATGAACGAAGGGAATGAATGATTGAAGGGAATGTAAGAATGAAGCGAATGAACGGATGGAGGAAACGAATGAACGAAGGGAATGAATGAATGGAATGAATGAATGAATGAAGGGAATGAATGATTGAAGGGAATGTAAGAAAGAAGCGAATGGACGGATGAAGGAAACGAATGAATGAAGGGAATGAATGAATGACGTGAATGAAAGGAATGAAGGGAATGAATGGAATGAAGAGAATGGGGGGAACAAATGAGTGAAAGGAATATACGAATGAATGGGAATGAATGAATGAAGGGAACGAATGAATGGAGGGAATGAATGAAGGGGACGAATGAATGAAGAGAATGAATGAATGAGGGGAATGAATGAATGAAGGGAATGAATGATTGAAGGGAATGTAAGAAAGAAGCGAATGAACGGATGAAGGAAACTAATGAATGAAGGGAATGAATGAATGAAGGGAATGAAGGGAATGAAGGAAGTGAAGAGAATGAGGGGAATAAATGAATGAAAGGAATGTATGAATGAATGGGAATGTATGAGTGAAGGGAACCAATGAATGGAGGGAATGAATGAAGGGGACGAATGAATGAAGAGAATGAATGAATGAGGTGAATGAATGAATGAAGGGAATGAATGATTGAAGGGATTGTAAGAAAGAAGCGAATGAACGGATGAAGGAAACTAATGAATGAAGGGAATGAATGAATGAAGGGAATGAAGGGAATGAAGGAAGTGAAGAGAATGAGGGGAATAAATGAATGAAAGGAATGTATGAATGAATGGGAATGTATGAATGAAGGTAACGAAAGAATGAATGAAGGGAACAAATGCATGAAGGGAATGTATGAATGAAGGGAATGTATGAACGAAGGGAATGGATGAATGAATGGAATGAAGAGAATGAGGGAATAAATGAATGAAAGGAATATACGAATGAATGGGAATGAATGAATGAAGGGAACCAATGAATGGAGGGAATGAATGAAGGGGACGAATGAATGAAGAGAATGAATGAATGAGGTGAATGAATGAATGAAGGGAATGAATGATTGAAGGGAATGTAAGAAAGAAGCGAATGAACGGATGAAGGAAACGAATGAATGAAGGGAATGAATGAATGAAGAGAATGAATGAATGAGGGGAATGAGTGAATGAAGGGAATGAATGAATGGAGGGAACGAATGAATGGAGGGAATGAATTAAGGGAGGGAACGAATGAATGAAGAGAATGAATGAATGAAGGGAATGAAGAGAATGAGGGGAATGAATGAATGAAAGGAACATAAGAATGAATGGGAATGTACGAATGAAGGGAACGAATGAATGGAGGGAATGGATGAATGAATGAAGGGAATGTATGAATGAAGTGAGTGAATGAATGAAGGTTATATATGAATGAAGGGAATGAATTGAATGAATGGAATGAGGGGAATGAATGAATGATGGGAATGAGTGAATGAAGGGAATGATTAAATGAAGGGAACGAATGAACGAAGGGGATGAATGAACGAAGGGAATGAATGAATGAAGGGAATGAATGAATGAAGGGAATGAAGGGAATGAAGGGAATGAAGAGAATGAGGGGAATAAATGAATGAAAGGAATGTGCGAATGAATGGGAATGTATGAATGAAGGGAACGAATGAACGAAGGGGATGAATGAACGAAGGGAATGAATGATTGAAGGGAATGTAATAATGAGGGGAATGTATAGATGATTTGAGTGGATGAAGGGAGTGAATGAACGAAGGGAATGAATGAACGAAGGGAATGAATGAATGATCGGAATGAACTGAATGAAGGGAATGTGGGGAATGAATCGAATGAAGGGAATGAGAGAATGAAAGGAATGAATGAATGAAGGGACTGAATGAAAAGAAGGGAATGAATAAATTGAGGGAATTAAGAGATTGAGGGCAATAAATGAATGAAAGGAATGTGCGAATGAATGGGAATGTATGAATGAAGGGAACGAATGAGTGAATGAACGGAACGAATGCATGAAGGGAATGGATGAATGAAGGGAATGATGAGAATGTGGGAATAAATGAATGAAAGGAATATACGAATGAATGGGAATGAATGAATGAAGGGAACGAATGAATGGAGGGAATGAATGAATGAAGGGAATGAACTGAATGAAGGGAATGTGGGGAATGAATCGAATGAAGGGAATGAGAGAATGAAAGGAATGAATGAATGAAGGGACTGAATGAAAAGAAGGGAATGAATGAATTGAGGGAATTGACAGATTGAGGGCAATAAATGAATGAAAGGAATGTGCGAATGAATGGGAATGTATGAATGAAGGGAACGAATGAGTGAATGAAGGGAACGAATGCATGAAAGGAATGAATGAATGAAGGGAATGTATGAATGAAGGGAATGGATGAATGAAGGGAATGAAGAGAATGTGGGAATAAATGAATGAAAGGAATATACGAATGAATGGGAATGTACGAATGAAGGGAACGAATGAATGGAGGGAATGGATGAATGAATGAAGGGAATGTATGAATGAAGTGAGTGAATGAATGAAGGTTATGTATGAATGAAGGGAATGAATAAATGAAGGGAATGAATTGAATGAAAGGAATGAGGGGAATGAATGAATGATGGGAATGAGTGAATGAAGGGAATGAATGAATGAAGGGAACGAATGAACGAAGGGAATGGATGAATGAATGGAATGAAGAGAATGAGGGAATAAATGAGTGAAAGGAATATACGAATGTATTGGAATGAATGAATGAAGGGAACGAATGAATGGAGGGAATGAAGGAAGGGGACGAATGAATGAAGAGAATGAATGAATGAGGTGAATGAATGAATGAAGGGAATGAATGATTGAAGGGAATGTAAGAAAGAAGCGAATGAACGGATGAAGGAAACGAATGAATGAAGGGAATGAATGAATGAAGGGAATGAAGGGAATGAAGGAAATGAAGAGAATGAGGGGAATAAATGAATGAAAGGAATGTATGAATGAATGGGAGTGTATGAATGAAGGTAACGAAAGAATGAATGAAGGGAACAAATGCATGAAGGGAATGAATGAATGAAGGGAATGTATGAACGAAGGGAATGGATGAATGAATGGAATGAAGAGAATGAGGGAATAAATGAATGAAAGGAATATACGAATGAATTGGAATGAATGAATGAAGGGAACGTATGAATGGGGGGAATGAATGAAGGGGACGAATGAATGAAGAGAATGAATGAATGAGGTGAATGAATGATTGAAGGGAATGAATGATTGAAGGGAATGTAAGAAAGAAGCGAATGAACGGATGAAGGAACGAATGAATGAAGGGAATGAATGAATGAAGGGAATGAACGAATGAAGGGAACGAATGAATGGAGGGAATGAATTCAGGGAACGAATGAATGAAGAGAATGAATGAATGAGGGGAATGAATGAATGAAGCGAATGATGAGAATGAGGGGAATTAATGAATGAAAGGAACATACGAGTGAAAGGGAATGTATAAATGAAGGGAACGAATGAATGGAGGGAATGGATGAATGAATGAAGGGAACGAATGAATGTATGAAGGGAACAAATGCATGAAGGGAATGAATGAATGAAGGGAATGTATGAACGAAGGGAATGGATGAATGAATGGAATAAAGAGAATGAGGGAATAAATGAATGAAAGGAATATACGAATGAATGGGAATGAATAAATGAAGGTAATGAATTGAATGAAAGGAATGAGGGGAATGAATGAATGATGGGAATGAGTGAATGAAGGGAATGAATGAATGAAGGGAACGTATGAACGAAGGGGATGAATGAACGAAGGGAATGAATGATTGAAGGGAAAGTAATAATGAAGGGAATGTATAAATGATTTGAGTGAATGAAGGGAATGAATGAACGAAGGGAATGAATGATTGAAGGGAATGTAATAATGAAGGGAATGTATAAATGATTTGAGTGGATGAAGGGAATGAATGATTGAAGGGAATGTAAGAATGAAGCGAATGAACGGATGTAGGAAACGAATGAATGAAGGGAATGAGTGAATGAAGGGAATGAAGGGAATGAAGGGAATGAAGAGAATGAGGGGAATAAATGAATGAAAGGTATGTGCGAATGAAGGGAATGAAGGAAACGAAGGGAATGAATGAATGAAGGAAATGAATGAACGAAGGGAATGGATGAATGAATGGATTGAAGAGAATGAGGGAATAAATGAATGAAAGGAATATACGAATGAATGGGAATGTATGAATGGAGGGAATGAATAAATGAAGGGAATGAATTGAATGAAAGGAATGAGGGGAATGAATGAATGATGGGAATGAGTGAATGAAGGGAATGAATGAATGAAGGGAACGAATGAACGAAGGGGATGAATGAACGAAGGGAATGAATGATTGAATGGAATGTAATAATGAAGGGAATGTATACATGATTTGATTGGATGAAGGGTATGAATGAACAAAGGGAATGAATGATTGAAGGGAATGTAAGAATGAAGCGAATGAACGGATGAAGGAAACGAATGAATGAAGGGAATGAGTGAATGAAGGGAATGAAGGGAATGAAGGGAATGAAGAGAATGAGGGGAATAAATGAATGAATGGTATGTGCGAACGAAGGGAATGAAGGAAACGAAGGGAATGAATGAATGAAGGAAATGAATGAATGAGGGGGATGAATGAATGAGGGGGATGAATGAATGAGGGGAATGAATGATTAAAGGGAATGAGGGGAGTGAATGAATGAAGGGAATGAGTGCATGAAAGGAATAAAAGGAATGAAAGGAATGAAGGGAATGAAGGGAACGAAAGGAATGAATGAGTGTGGGGATTGAATGTACGAAGGGAATGAATGAATGAAGGGAATGGCGAGAATGAGGGGAGAGAATGAATGACAGGAATGTACGAATGAATGGGAATGTATGAATGAAGGGAACGAATGAATGGGAGGAACGAATGAATGATGGGAACGCATACATGAAGGGATGAATGAATGAAGGGAACGAATGAATGGAGGGAATGAATGAAGGGAACGAATGAATGAAGAGAATGAATGAATGAGGGGAATGAATGAATGAAGGGAATGAATGAATGGAGGGAACGAACGAATGGAGGGAATGAATTAATGAAGGGAACGAATGAATGAAGGAAATGAATGAAAGAGGGGGATGAATGAATGAAGGGAATGAATGATTAAAGGGAATGAGTGGAGTGAATGAATGAAGGGAATGAGTGCATGAAAGGAATAAAAGGAATGAAAGGAATGAAGGGAATGAAGGGAACAAAAGGAATGAATGAGTGTGGGGATTGAATGTACGAAGGGAATGAATGAATGAAGGGAATGGCGAGAATGAGGGGAGAGAATGAATGACAGGAATGTACGAATGAATGGGAATGAATGAATGAAGGGAACGAATGAACGAAGGGGATGAATGAACGAAGGGAATGAATGATTGAAGGGAAAGTAATAATGAAGGGAATGTATAAATGATTTGAGTGAATGAAGGGAATGAATGAACGAAGGGAATGAATGATTGAAGGGAATGTAAGAATGAAGCGAATGAACGGATGAAGGAAACGAATGAATGAAGGGAATGAGTGAATGAAGGGAATGAAGGGAATGAAGGGAATGAAGAGAACGAGGGGAATAAATGAATGAAAGGTATGTGCGAATGAAGGGAATGAAGGAAACGAAGGGAATGAATGAATGAAGGAAATGAATGAATGAGGGGGATGAATGAATGAAGGGAATGAATGAATAAAGGGAATGAGGGGAGTGAATGAATGAAGGGAATGAGTGCATGAAAGGAATGAAAGGAATGAAAGGAATGACGGGAATGAAGGGAACAAAAGGAATGAATGAGTGAGGGGACTGAATGTACGAAGGGAATGAATGATGAAGGGAATGGCGAGAATGACGGGAGAGAATGAATGACAGGAATGTGCGAATGAGTGGGAATGTATGAATGAAGGGAACGAATGAATGAAGGGAACGAATGCATGAAAGGAATGAATGAATGAAGGGAATGTATGAATGAAGGGAATGAAGAGAATGAGGGAATAAATGAATGAAAGGAATATACGAATGAATGGGAATGAATGAATGAAGGGAACGAATGAACGAAGGGGATGAATGAACGAAGGGAATGAGTGATTGAAGGGAATGTAATAATGAAGGGAATGTATAAATGATTTGAGTGGATGAAGGGAATGAATGAACGAAGGGAATGAATGATTGAAGGGAATGAAAGAATGAAGCGAATGAACGGATGTAGGAAACGAATGAATGAAGGGAATGAGTGAATGAAGGGAATGAAGGGAATGAAGGGAATGAAGAGAATGAGGGGAATAAATGAATGAAAGGTATGTGCGAATGAAGGGAATGAAGGAAACGAAGGGAATGAATGAATGAAGGAAATGAATGAATGAGGGGGATGAATGAATGAAGGGAATGAATGAATAAAGGGAATAAGGGGAGTGAATGAATGAAGGGAATGAGTGCATGAAAGGAATAAAAGGAATGAAAGGAATGAAGGGAATGAAAGGAACGAAAGGAATGAATGAGTGAGGGGACTGAATGTACGAAGGGAATGAATGAATGAAGGGAATGGCGAGAATGAGGGGAGAGAATGAATGACAGGAATGTACGAATGAATGGGAATGTATGAATGAAGGGAACGAATGATTGGAGGGAATGAATGAATGATGGGAACGCATACATGAAGGGATGAATGAATGAAGGGAACGAATGAATGGACGGAATGAATGAAGGGAACGAATGAATGAAGAGAATGAATGAATGAGGGGAATGAATGAATGAAGGGAATGAATGAATGGAGGGAACGAATGAATGGAGGGAATGAATTAATGAAGGGAACGAATGAATGAAGAGAATGAATGAATGAAGGGAATGAATGAATGAAGGGAATGAATGAATGAAAGGAACATAAGAATGAATGGGAATGTACGAATGAAGGGAACGAATGAATGGAGGGAATGGATGAATGAATGAAGGGAATGTATGAATGAAGTGAGTGAATGAATGAAGGTTATATATGAATGAAGGGAATTAATAAATGAAGGGAATGAATTGAATGAAGGGAATGAAGGGAATGAAGAGAATGAGGGGAATAAATGAATGAAAGGTATGTGCGAATGAAGGGAATGAAGGAAACGAAGGGAATGAATGATTGAAGGAAATGAATGAATGAGGGGGATGAATGAATAAAGGGAATGAGGGGAGTGAATGAATGAAGGGAATTAGGGGAGTGAATGAGGGGAGACAATGAATGACAGGAATGTGCGAATGAATGGGAATGTATGAATGAAGGGAACGAATGAACGAATGAAGGGAACGAATGCATGAAAGGAACGAATGAATGAAGGGAATGTATGAATGAAGGGAATGAAGAGAATGAGGGAATAAATGAATGAAAGGAATATACGAATGAATGGGAATGAATGAATGAAGGGAACGAATGAATGGAGGGAATGAATGAATGAAGGGAACGAATGAATGAATGAAGGGAACAAATGCATGAAGGGAATGAATGAATGAAGGGAATGTATGAACGAAGGGAATGGATGAATGAATGGATTGAAGAGAATGAGGGAATAAATGAATGAAAGGAATATACGAATGAATGGGAGTGAATGAATGAAGGGAATGAATGAATGGAGGGAACGAATGAATGGAGGGAATGAATTAATGAAGGGAACGAATGAATGAAGGGAATGAAGGGAACGAAGGGAATGAAGAGAATGAGGGGAATAAATGAATGAATGGTATGTGCGAACGAAGGGAATGAAGGAAACGAAGGGAATGAATGAATGAAGGAAATGAATGAATGAGGGGGATGAATGAATGAAGGGAATGAATGATTAAAGGGAATGAGAGGAGTGAATGAATGAAGGGAATGAGTGCATGAAAGGAATAAAAGGAATGAAAGGAATGAAGGGAATGAAGGGAACGAAAGGAATGAATGAGTGTGGGGATTGAATGTACGAAGGGAATGAATGAATGAAGGGAATGGCGAAAATGAGGGGAGAGAATGAATGACAGGAATGTACGAATGAATGGGAATGTATGAATGAAGGGAACGAATGAATGGAGGGAACGAATGAATGATGGGAACGCATACATGAAGTGATGAATGAATGAAGGGAACGAAGGAATGGAGGAAATGAATGAAGGGAACGAATGAATGAAGAGAATGAATGAATGAGGGGAATGAATGAATGAAGGGAATGAATGAATGGAGGGAACGAACGAATGGAGGGAATGAATTAATGAAGGGAACGAATGAATGAAGAGAATGAATGAATGAAGGGAATGAATGAATGAAGGGAATGAAGGGAATGAAATAATGAAGGGAATGAAGAAAATTAGGGGAATGAATGAATGAAAGCAACATAAGAATGAATGGGAATGTACGAATGAAGGGAACGAATGAATGGAGGGAATGGATGAATGAATGAAGGGAATGTATGAATGAAGTCAGTGAATGAATGAAGGTTATATATGAATGAAGGGAATGAATAAATGAAGGGAATGAATTGAATGAAAGGAATGAGGGGAAAGAATGAATGATGGGAATGAGTGAATGAAGGGAATGAATGAATGAAAAGAACGAATGAACGAAGGGAATTAATGATTGAAGGGAATGTAATAATGAAGGGAATGTATAAATGATTTGAGTGAATGAAGGGAATGAATGAACGAATGGAATGAATGATTGAAGGGAATGTAAGAATGAAGCGAATGAACGGATGAAGGACACGAATGAATGAAGGGAATGAATGAATGAAGGGAATGAAGGGAATGAAGGGAATGAAGAGAATGAGGGGGATACATGAATGAAAGGAATGTACGAATGAATGGGAATGTATGAATGAAGCGAACGAATCAATGAATGAAGGGAACAAATGCATGAAGGGAATGAATGAATGAAGGGAATGTATGAACGAAGGGAATGGATGAATGAATGGATTGAAGAGAATGAGGGAATAAATGAATGAAAGGAATATACGAATGAATGGGAATGAATGAATGAAGGGAATGAATGAATGGAGGGAACGAATGAATGGAGGGAATGAATTAATGAAGGGAACGAATGAATGAAGGGAATGAAGGGAATGAAGGGAATGAAGAGAATGAGGGGAATAAATGAATGAAAGGAATGTGCGAATGAATGGGAATGTATGAATGGAGGGAATGAATAAATGAAGGGAATGAATTGAATGAAAGGAATGAGGGGAATGAATGAATGATGGGAATGAGTGAATGAAGGGAATGAATGAATGAAGGGAACGAATGAACGAAGGGAATGGATGAATGAATGGAATAAAGAGAATGCGGGAATAAATGAATGAAAGGAATATACGAATGAATGGGAATGAATGAATGAAGGAAATGTATGAATTAAGGGAATGGATGGATGAAGCGAATGAACGGATGAAGGAAACGAATGAATAAAGGGAATGAATGAATGAAGGGAATGAATGAATGAAGGGAACGAATGAACGAAGGGGATGAATGAACGAAGGGAATGAATGATTGAAGGGAATGTAATAATGAAGGGAATGTATAGATGATTTGAGTGGATGAAGGGAATGAATGAACGAAGGGTATGAATGATTGAAGGGAATGTAAGAATGAAGCGAATGAACGGATGAAGGAAACGAATGAATGAAGGGAATGAATGAATGAAGGGAATGAAGGGAATGAAGGGAATGAAGAGAATGAGGGGAATAAATGAATGAAAGGAATGTGCGAATGAATGGGAATGTATGAATGGAGGGAATGAATAAATGAAGGGAATGAATTGAATGAAAGGAATGAGGGGAATGAATGAATGATGGGAATGAGTGAATGAAGGGAATGAATGAATGAAGGGAACGAATGAACGAAGGGGATGAATGAACGAAGGGAATGTAATAATGAAGGGAATGTATAAATGATTTGAGTGGATGAAGGGAATGAATGAACGAAGGGAATGAATGATTGAAGGGAATGTAAGAATGAAGCGAATGAACGGATGAAGGAAACGAATGAATGAAGGGAATGAATGAATGAAGGGAATGAAGGGAATGAAGGGAATGAAGAGAATGAGGGGAATAAATGAATGAAAGGAATGTGCGAATGAATGGGAATGTATGAACGAAGGGAACGAATGAAGGGAACGAATGCATGAAAGGAATGAATGAATGAAGGGAATGTATGTATGAAGGGAATGGATGAATGAAGGGAGTGAAGAGATTGAGGGAATAAATGAATGAAAGGAATATACGAATGAATGGGAATGAATGAATGAAGGGAATGAATGAATGGAGGGAACGAATGAATGGAGGAAATGAATGAATGAAGGGAATGAAGGGAATGAAGGGAATGAAGAGAATGAGGGGGATACATGAATGAAAGGAATGTACGAATGAATGGGAATGTATGAATGAAGGGAACGAATGAATGAATGAAGGGAACGAATGAATGAAGGGAATGAATGAATGAAGGTAATAAAGGGAATGAAGGGATTGAGGAGAATGAATGTATGACGGGAATGAATGATCGAATGGAATGAATGAATGAAAGGAACGAATGAATGGACGGAATGAATGAAGGGAACGAATGAATGAAGAGAATGAATGAATGAGGGGAATGAATGAATGAAGGGAATGAATGAATGGAGGGAACGAATGAATGGAGGGAATGAATTAATGAAGGGAACGAATGAATGAAGAGGATGAATGAATGAAGGGAATGAATGAATGAAGGGAATGAATGAATGAAAGGAACATAAGAATGAATGGGAATGTACGAATGAAGGGAACGAATGAATGGAGGGAATGGATGAATGAATGAAGGGAATGTATGAATGAAGTGAGTGAATGAATGAAGGTTATATATGAATGAAGGGAATTAATAAATGAAGGGAATGAATTGAATGAAGGGAATGAAGGGAATGAAGAGAATGAGGGGAATAAATGAATGAAAGGTATGTGCGAATGAAGGGAATGAAGGAAACGAAGGGAATGAATGATTGAAGGAAATGAATGAATGAGGGGGATGAATGAATAAAGGGAATGAGGGGAGTGAATGAATGAAGGGAATTAGGGGAGTGAATGAGGGGAGACAATGAATGACAGGAATGTGCGAATGAATGGGAATGTATGAATGAAGGGAACGAATGAACGAATGAAGGGAACGAATGCATGAAAGGAACGAATGAATGAAGGGAATGTATGAATGAAGGGAATGAAGAGAATGAGGGAATAAACGAATGAAAGGAATATACGAATGAATGGGAATGAATGAATGAAGGGAATGAATGAATGGAGGGAACGAATGAATGGAGGGAATGAATTAATGAAGGGAACGAATGAATGAAGGGAATGAAGGGAATGAAGGGAATGAAGAGAATGAGGGGAATAAATGAATGAAAGGAATGTGCGAATGAATGGGAATGTATGAATGGAGGGAATGAATAAATGAAGAGAATGAATTGAATGAAAGGGATGAGGGGAATGAATGAATGATGGGAATGAGTGAATGAAGGGAATGAATGAATGAAGGGAACGAATGAACGAAGGGGATGAATGAACGAAGGGAATGAATGATTGAAGGGAATGTAATAATGAAGGGAATGTATAGATGATTTGAGTGGATGAAGGGAATGAATGAACGAAGGGAATGAATGATTGAAGGGAATGTAAGAATGAAGCGAATGAACGGATGAAGGAAACGAATGAATGAAGGGAATGAATGAATGAAGGGAATGAAGGGAATGAAGGGAATGAAGAGAATGAGGGGAATAAATGAATGAAAGGAATGTGCGAATGAATGGGAATGTATGAATGGAGGGAATGAATAAATGAAGGGAATGAATTGAATGAAAGGAATGAGGGGAATGAATGAATGATGGGAATGAGTGAATGAAGGGAATGAATGAATGAAGGGAACGAATGAACGAAGGGGATGAATGAACGAAGGGAATGTAATAATGAAGGGAATGTATAAATGATTTGAGTGGATGAAGGGAATGAATGAACGAAGGGAATGAATGATTGAAGGGAATGTAAGAATGAAGCGAATGAACGGATGAAGGAAACGAATGAATGAAGGGAATGAATGAATGAAGGGAATGAAGGGAATGAAGGGAATGAAGAGAATGAGGGGAATAAATGAATGAAAGGAATGTGCGAATGAATGGGAATGTATGAACGAAGGGAACGAATGAAGGGAACGAATGCATGAAAGGAATGAATGAATGAAGGGAATGTATGTATGAAGGGAATGGATGAATGAAGGGAGTGAAGAGATTGAGGGAATAAATGAATGAAAGGAATATACGAATGAATGGGAATGAATGAATGAAGGGAATGAATGAATGGAGGGAACGAATGAATGGAGGGAATGAATGAATGAAGGGAATGAAGGGAATGAAGGGAATGAAGAGAATGAGGGGGATACATGAATGAAAGGAATGTACGAATGAATGGGAATGTATGAATGAAGGGAACGAATGAATGAATGAAGGGAACGAATGAATGAAGGGAATGAATGAATGAAGGTAATAAAGGGAATGAAGGGATTGAGGAGAATGAATGTATGACGGGAATGAATGATCGAATGGAATGAATGAATGAAAGGAACGAATGAATGAAGGGAATGAATGAATGAAGCGAATGAATGAATGGAGGGAATGAATGAATGAAGGGAATGAATGAATGAGGGGAACGAATGAACGAAGGGAATGAATGAACGAAGGGAATGAATGATTGAAGGGAATGTAATAATGAGGGGAATGTATAGATGATTTGAGTGGATGAAGGGAATGAATGAACGAAGGGAATGAATGATTGAAGGGAGTGTAAGAATGAAGCGAATGAACGGATGAAGGAAACGAATGCATGAAGGGAATGAATGAATGAAGGGAATGTGTGAATGAAGGGAATGAATGAATGAAGGGAACGAATGAACGAAGGGAATGAATGAACGAAGGGAATGAATGACTGAAGGGAATGTAATAATGAGGGGAATGTATAAATGATGGGAGTGAATGAAGGGAACGAATGAACGAAGGGAATGAATGAATGAAGGGAATGTATGAACGAAGGGAATGGATGAATGCATGGAATGAAGAGCATGAGGGAATAAATGAATGAAAGGAATATACGAATGAATGGGAATGTATGAATGGAGGGAACGAATGAATGGAGGGAATGGATGAATGAATGATGGGAATGTATGAATGAAGGGAATGAATGAATGATGGTAATGTATGAATGAAGGGAATGAATGAATGATGGGAATGAGTGAACGAAGGGAATGAATGAATGAAGGGAACGAATGAACGAAGGGGATGAATGAACGAAGGGAATGAATGATTGAAGGGAATGTAATAATGAAGGGAATGTATAAATGATGGGAGTGAATGAAGGGAACGAATGAACGAAGGGAATGAATGATTGAAGGGAATGTAAGAATGAATGGAATGAACGGATGAAGGAAACGAATGCATGAAGGGAATGAATGAATGAAGGGAATGTATGAATGAAGGGAATGAATGAATGAAGGGAACGAATGAACGAAGGGAATGAATGAACGAAGGGAATGAATGACTGAAGGGAATGTAATAATGAGGGGAATGTATAAATGATGGGAGTGAATGAAGGGAACGAATGAACGAAGGGAATGAATGAATGAAGGGAATGTATGAACGAAGGGAATGGATGAATGCATGGAATGAAGAGCATGAGGGAATAAATGAATGAAAGGAATATACGAATGAATGGGAATGTATGAATGGAGGGAACGAATGAATGGAGGGAATGGATGAATGAATGATGGGAATGTATGAATGAAGGGAATGAATGAATGATGGTAATGTATGAATGAAGGGAATGAATGAATGATGGGAATGAGTGAACGAAGGGAATGAATGAATGAAGGGAACGAATGAACGAAGGGGATGAATGAACGAAGGGAATGAATGATTGAAGGGAATGTAATAATGAAGGGAATGTATAGATGATTTGAGTGGATGAAGGGAATGAATGAACGAAGGGAATGAATGATTGAAGGGAATGTAAGAATGAAGCGAATGAACGGATGAAGGAAACGAATGAATGAAGGGAATGAGTGAATGAAGGGAATGAAGGGAATGAAGGGAATTAAGAGAATGAGGGGAATAAATGAATGAAAGGTATGTGCGAATGAAGGGAATGAAGGAAACGAAGGGAATGAATGAATGAAGGAAATGAATGAATGAGGGGGATGAATGAATGAAGGGAATGAATGAATAAAGGGAATAAGGGGAGTGAATGAATGAAGGGAATGAGTGCATGAAAGGAATAAAAGGAATGAAAGGAATGAAGGGAATGAAAGGAACGAAAGGAATGAATGAGTGAGGGGACTGAATGTACGAAGGGAATGAATGAATGAAGGGAATGGCGAGAATGAGGGGAGAGAATGAATGACAGGAATGTACGAATGAATGGAGGGAATGAATGAATGATGGGAACGCATACATGAAGGGATGAATGAATGAAGGGAACGAATGAATGGACGGAATGAATGAAGGGAACGAATGAATGAAGAGAATGAATGAATGAGGGGAATGAATGAATGAAGGGAATGAATGAATGGAGGGAACGAATGAATGGAGGGAATGAATTAATGAAGGGAACGAATGAATGAAGAGAATGAATGAATGAAGGGAATGAATGAATGAAGGGAATGAATGAATGAAAGGAACATAAGAATGAATGGGAATGTACGAATGAAGGGAACGAATGAATGGAGGGAATGGATGAATGAATGAAGGGAATGTATGAATGAAGTGAGTGAATGAATGAAGGTTATATATGAATGAAGGGAATTAATAAATGAAGGGAATGAATTGAATGAAGGGAATGAAGGGAATGAAGAGAATGAGGGGAATAAATGAATGAAAGGTATGTGCGAATGAAGGGAATGAAGGAAACGAAGGGAATGAATGATTGAAGGAAATGAATGAATGAGGGGGATGAATGAATAAAGGGAATGAGGGGAGTGAATGAATGAAGGGAATTAGGGGAGTGAATGAGGGGAGACAATGAATGACAGGAATGTGCGAATGAATGGGAATGTATGAATGAAGGGAACGAATGAACGAATGAAGGGAACGAATGCGTGAAAGGAACGAATGAATGAAGGGAATGTATGAATGAAGGGAATGAAGAGAATGAGGGAATAAATGAATGAAAGGAATATTCGAATGAATGGGAATGAATGAATGAAGGGAACGAATGAATGGAGGGAATGAATGAATGAAGGGAACGAATGAATGAATGAAGGGAACAAGTGCATGAAGGGAATGAATGAATGAAGGGAATGTATGAACGAAGGGAATGGATGAATGAATGGATTGAAGAGAATGAGGGAATAAATGAATGAAAGGAATATACGAATGAATGGGAGTGAATGAATGAAGGGAATGAATGAATGGAGGGAACGAGTGAATGGAGGGAATGAATTAATGAAGGGAACGAATGAATGAAGGGAATGAAGGGAACGAAGGGAATGAAGAGAATGAGGGGAATAAATGAATGAATGGTATGTGCGAACGAAGGGAATGAAGGAAACGAAGGGAATGAATGAATGAAGGAAATGAATGAATGAGGGGGATGAATGAATGAAGGGAATGAATGATTAAAGGGAATGAGGGGAGTGAATGAATGAAGGGAATGAGTGCATGAAAGGAATAAAAGGAATGAAAGGAATGAAGGGAATGAAGGGAACGAAAGGAATGAATGAGTGTGGGGATTGAATGTACGAAGGGAATGAATGAATGAAGGGAATGCCGAGAATGAGGGGAGAGAATGAATGACAGGAATGTACGAATGAATGGGAATGTATGAATGAAGGAAACGACTGAATGGAGGGAACGAATGAATGATGGGAACGCATACATGAAGTGATGAATGAATGAAGGGAACGAAGGAATGGAGGGAATGAATGAAGGGAACGAATGAATGAAGAGAATGAATGAATGAGGGGAATGAATGAATGAAGGGAATGAATGAATGGAGGGAACGAACGAATGGAGGGAATGAATTAATGAAGGGAACGAATGAATGAAGAGAATGAATGAATGAAGGGAATCAATGAATGAAGGGAATGAAGGGAATGAAATAATGAAGGGAATGAAGAGAATGAGGGGAATGAATGAATGAAAGCAACATAAGAATGAATGGGAATGTACGAATGAAGGGAACGAATGAATGGAGGGAATGGATGAATGAATGAAGGGAACGTATGAATGAAGTCAGTGAATGAATGAAGGTTATATATGAATGAAGGGAATGAATAAATGAAGGGAATGAATTGAATGAAACGAATGAGGGGAAAGAATGAATGATGGGAATGAGTGAATGAAGGGAATGAATGAATGAAAAGAACGAATGAACGAAGGGAATGAATGATTGAAGGGAATGTAATAATGAAGGGAATGTATAAATGATTTGAGTGAATGAAGGGAATGAATGAACGAATGGAATGAATGATTGAAGGGAATGTAAGAATGAAGCGAATGAACGGATGAAGGACACGAATGAATGAAGGGAATGAATGAATGAAGGGAATGAAGGGAATGAAGGGAATGAAGAGAATGAGGGGGATACATGAATGAAAGGAATGTACGAATGAATGGGAATGTATGAATGAAGCGAACGAATCAATGAATGAAGGGAACAAATGCATGAAGGGAATGAATGAATGAAGGGAATGTATGAACGAAGGGAATGGGTGAATGAATGGATTGAAGAGAATGAGGGAATAAATGAATGAAAGGAATATACGAATGAATGGGAATGAATGAATGAAGGGAATGAATGAATGGAGGGAACGAATGAATGGAGGGAATGAATTAATGAAGGGAACGAATGAATGAAGGGAATGAAGGGAATGAAGGGAATGAAGAGAATGAGGGGAATAAATGAATGAAAGGAATGTGCGAATGAATGGGAATGTATGAATGGAGGGAATGAATAAATGAAGAGAATGAATTGAATGAAAGGAATGAGGGGAATGAATGAATGATGGGAATGAGTGAATGAAGGGAATGAATGAATGAAGGGAACGAATGAACGAAGGGGATCAATGAACGAAGGGAATGAACGATTGAAGGGAATGTAAGAATGAAGCGAATGAACGGATGAAGGAAACGAATGAATGAAGGGAATGAATGAATGAAGGGAATGAAGGGAATGAAGAGAATGAGGGGAATAAATGAATGAAAGGAATGTACGAATGAATGGGAATGTATAAATGAAAGGAACGAATGAATGAATGAAGGGAACAAATGCATGAAGGGAATGAATGAATGAAGGGAATGTATGAACGAAGGGAATGGATGAATGAATGGAATAAAGAGAATGCGGGAATAAATGAATGAAAGGAATATACGAATGAATGGGAATGAATGAATGAAGGGAATGAATGAATGGAGGGAACGAATGAATGGAGGGAATGAATGAATGAAGGGAATGAAGGGAATGAAGGGAATGAAGAGAATGAGGGGGATACATGAATGAAAGGAATGTACGAATGAATGGGAATGTATGAATGAAGGGAACGAATGAATGAATGAAGGGAACGAATGAATGAAGGGAATGAATGAATGAAGGTAATAAAGGGAATGAAGGGATTGAGGAGAATGAATGTATGACGGGAATGAATGATCGAATGGAATGAATGAATGAAAGGAACGAATGAATGAAGGGAATGAATGAATGAAGCGAATGAATGAATGGAGGGAATGAATGAGTGAAGGGAATGAATGAATGAGGGGAACGAATGAACGAAGGGAATGAATGAACGAAGGGAATGAATGATTGAAGGGAATGTAATAATGAGGGGAATGTATAAATGATGGGAGTGAATGAAG
Source organism: Megachile leachella (assembly GCA_963576845.1). Lineage (NCBI taxonomy): Eukaryota > Metazoa > Arthropoda > Insecta > Hymenoptera > Megachilidae > Megachile > Megachile leachella. Next base: position 25,780,523 of record OY756250.1, on the reverse strand, counting down.
GGAACGAATGAACGAAGGGAATGAATGATTGAAGGGAATGTAAGAATGAATGGAATGAACGGATGAAGGAAACGAATGCATGAAGGGAATGAATGAATGAAGGGAATGTATGAATGAAGGGAATGAATGAATGAAGGGAACGAATGAACGAAGGGAATGAATGAACGAAGGGAATGAATGACTGAAGGGAATGTAATAATGAGGGGAATGTATAAATGATGGGAGTGAATGAAGGGAACGAATGAACGAAGGGAATGAATGAATGAAGGGAATGTATGAACGAAGGGAATGGATGAATGCATGGAATGAAGAGCATGAGGGAATAAATGAATGAAAGGAATGTACGAATGAATGGGAATGTATGAATGAAGGGAACGAATGAATGGAGGGAATGAATGAAGGGGACGAATGAATGAATAAAGGAAACGAATCCAAGAAGGGAATGAACTGAATGAAGGGAATGTGGGGAATGAATCGAATGAAGGGAATGGGAGAATGAAAGGAATGAATGAGTGAGGGGACTGAATGTACGAAGGGAATGAATGAATGAAGGGAATGAAGAGAATGAGGGGAATGAATGAATGAGAGGAACATACGAATGAATGGGAATGTATGAATGAAGGGAACGAATGAATGGAGGGAATGAATGAATGATGGGAGCGCATACATGAAGGGATGAATGAATGAAGGGAACGAATGAATGGAGGGAATGAATGAAGGGAACGAATGAATGAAGAGAATGAATGAATGAGGGGAATGAATGAATGAAGGGTATGAATGAATGGAGGGAACGAATGAATGGAGGGAATGAATTAATGAAGGGAACGAATGAATGAAGAGAATGAATGAATGAAGGGAATGAATGAATGAAGGGAATGAAGAGAATGAGGGGAATGAATGAATGAAAGGAGCATAAGAATGAATGGGAATGTACGAATGAAGGGAACGAATGAATGAATGAAGGGAACAAATGCATGAAGGGAATGAATGAATGAAGGGAATGTATGAACGAAGGGAATGGATAAATGAATGGAATAAGGAGAATGAGGGAATAAATGAATGAAAGGAATATACGAATGAATGGGAATGTATGAATGGAGGGAATGAATAAATGAAGGGAATGAATTGAATGAAAGGAATGAGGGGAATGAATGAATGATGGGAATGAGTGAATGAAGGGAATGAATGATTGAAGGGAATGTAATAATGAAGGGAATGTATAGATGGTTTGAGTGGATGACGGGAATGAATGAGCGAAGGGAATGAATGATTGAAGGGAATGTAAGAATGAAGCGAATGAACGGATGAAGGAAACGAATGAATGAAGGGAATGAATGAATGAAGGGAATGAAGGGAATGAAGGGAATGAAGAGAATGAGGGGAATAAATGAATGAAAGGAATGTGCGAATGAATGGGAATGTATGAATGAAAGGAACGAATGAATGAATGAAGGGAACAAATGCATGAAGGGAATGAATGAATGAAGGGAATGAAGAGAATGAGGGGAATGAATGAATGAAAGGAATATACGAATGAATGGGAATGTATGAATGAAGGGAACGAATGAATGGAGGGAATGGACGAATGAATGAAGGGAATGTATGAATGAAGGGAATGTATGAATGAAGGGAATGAATGAATGAAGGTAATGTATGAATGAGGGGAATGAATAAATGAAGGGAATGAATTGAATGAAAGGAATGAGGGGAATGAATGAATGATGGGAATGAGTGAATGAAGGGAATGAATGAATGAAGGGAACGAATGAACGAAGGGGATGAATGGACGAAGGGAATGAATGATTGAAGGGAATGTAATAATGAAGGGAATGTATAGATGATTTGAGTGGATGAAGGGAATGAATGAACGAAGGGAATGAATGATTGAAGGGAATGTAAGAATGAAGCGAATGAACGGATGAAGGAAACGAATGAATGAAGGGAATGAAGGGAATGAAGGGAATGAAGAGAATGAGGGGAATAAATGAATGAAAGGAATATACGAATGAATGGGAATGAATGAATGGAGGGAACGAATGAATGGAGGGAATGAATTAATGAAGGGAACGAATGAATGAAGGGAATGAATGAATGAAGGGAATGAAGAGAATGAGGGGAATGAATGAATGAAAGGAATGTACGAATGAATGGGAATGTATGAATGAAGGGAACGAATGAATGGAGGGAATGGATGAATGAATGAAGGGAATGTATGAATGAAGGGAATGAATGAGTGAAGGTAATGTATGAATGGAGGGAATGAATAAATGAAGGGAATGAATTGAATGAAAGGAATGAGGGGAATGAATGAATGATGGGAATGAGTGAATGAAGGGAATGAATGAATGAAGGGAACGAATGAACGAAGGGGATGAATGAACGAAGGGAATGAATAATTGAAGGGAATGTAATAATGAAGGGAATGTATAAATGATTTGAGTGGATGAAGGGAATGAATGAACGAAGGGAATGAATGAATGAAGGGAATGAAGGGAATGAAGGGGGTGAAGAGAATGAGGGGAATAAATGAATGAAAGAAATGTGCGGATGAATGGGAATGTATGAACGAAGGGAACGAATGAATGAAGGGAATGAATGAATGAAGGGAATGAAGGGAATGAAGGGAATGAAGGGAATGAAGAGAATGAGGGGAAGAAATGAATGAAGGGAATGTGCGAATGAATGGGAATGTATGAATGAAGGGAACGAATGCATGAAAGGAATGAATGAATGAAGGGAATGTATGTATGCAGGGAATGGATGAATGAAGGGAATGAAGAGAATGAGGGAATAAATGAATGAAAGGAATATACGAATGAATGGGAATGAATGAATGAAGGGAACGAATGAATGGAGGGAATGAATGAAGGGGACGAATGAATGAAGAGAATGAATGAATGAGGTGAATGAATGAATGAAGGGAATGAATGACTGAAGGGAATGTAAGAAAGAAGCGAATGAACGGATGAAGGCAACGAATGAATGAAGGGAATGAATGAATGAAGGGAATGAATGAATGAAGGGAACGAAGGGGATGAATGAACGAAGGGAATGAATGATTGAAGGGAATGTAATAATGAAGGGAATGTATAAATGATTTGAGTGAATGAAGGGAATGAATGAACGAAGGGAATGAATGAACGAAGGGAATGAATGATTGAAGGGAATGTAATAATGAAGGGAATGTATAAATGATTTGAGTGAATGAAGGGAATGAATGAACGAAGGGAATGAATGAACGAAGGGAATGAATGATTGAAGGGAATGTAAGAATGAAGCGAATGAACGGATGAAGGAAACGAATGAATGAAGGGAATGAATGAATGAAGGGAATGAAGGGAATGAAGGGAATGAAGAGAATGAGGGGAATAAATGAATGAAAGGAATGTGCGAATGAATGGGAATGTATGAATGAAGGGGACGAATGAATGAATGAAGGGACAAATGCATGAAGGGAATGAATGAATGAGGGGAATGTATGAACGAAGGGAATGGATGAAAGAATGGAATGAAGGGAATGAGGGAAGAAATGAATGAAAGGAATATACGAATGAATGGGAATGAATGAATGAAGCGAATTAATGAATGGAGGAAATGAATGAATGAATGGAATGAATGAATGAAGGGAACGAATGAACGAAGGGGATGAATGAACGAAGGGAATGAATGATTGAAGGGAATGTAATAATGAAGGGAATGTATAGATGGTTTGAGTGAATGAAGGGAATGAATGAACGAAGGGAATGAATGATTGAAGGGAATGTAAGAATGAAGCGAATGAACGGATGAAGGAAACGAATGAATGATGGGAGTGAATGAATGAAGGTAATGTATGAATGAAGGGAATGTAAGAATGAAGCGAATGAACGGATGAAGGAAACGAATGAATGAAGGGAATGAATGAATGAAGGGAATGAAGGGAATGAAGAGAATGAGGGGAATAAATGAATTAAAGGAATGTGCGAATGAATGGGAATGTATGAATGAAGGGAACGAATGAATGAATGAAGGAAACGAATGCATGAAAGGAATGAATGAATGAAGGGAATGTATGAATGAAGGGAATGGATGAATGAAGGGAATGAAGAGAATGAGGCAATAAATGAATGAAAGGAATATACGAATGAATGGGAATGAATGAATGAAGGGAACGAATGAATGGAGGGAATGAATGAATGAAAGGAACGAATGAATGAAGGGAATGAATGAATGAAGCGAATGAATGAATGGAGGGAATGAATGAATGAAGGGAATGAATGAATGAGGGGAACGAATGAACGAAGGGAATGAATGAACGAAGGGAATGAATGATTGAAGGGAATGTAAGAATGAAGCGAATGAACGGATGAAGGAAACGAATGAATGAAGGGAATGAATGAATGAAGGGAATGAAGGGAATGAAGGGAATGAAGGGAATGAAGGGAATGAAGAGAATGAGGGGAATAAATGAATGAAAGGAATGTGCGAATGAATGGGAATGTATGAATGAAGGGAACGAATGAGTGAATGAAGGGAACGAATGCATGAAAGGAAATAATGAATGAAGGGAATGTATGAATGAAGGGAATGAATGAATGGAGGGAATGAATTAATGAAGGGAATGAATGAATGAAGGGAATGAAGAGAATGAAGGAAATAAAGAGAATGAGGGGAATAAATGAATGAAAGGAATGTACGAATGAATGGGAATGTATGAATGAAGGTAACGAAAGAATGAATGAAGGGAACAAATGCATGAAGGGAATGAATGAATGACGGGGATGTATGAACGAAGGGAATGGATGAATGAATGGAATGAAGAGAATGAGGGAATAAATGAATGAAAGGAATATACGAATGAATGGGAATGAATGAATGAAGGGAACGAATGAATGGAGGGAATGAATGAAGGGGACGAATGAATGAAGAGAATGAATGAATGAGGTGAATGAATGAATGAATGGAATGAATGAATGAATGGAAAGAATGAATGAATGGAATGAATGAAGGAAGGGAATGAATGAAGGAAGGGAATGAATGGATGAAGGGAATGAATGAGTGAAGGGAATGAATGAATGAAGAATATGAGTGAATGAGGGGTATGAACGAATGAAGGGAATGAATGGACGAAGGGAATGAATGAATGAAGGGAATGAGTAAATGAAAGGAATGAAAGGAACGAAGGGAATGAAGGGAATGAGGAGAACGAAGAGAATGAATAAATGATGGAAATGAATGAAGGGAATGAATGAACGAAGGGAATGAATGATTGAAGTGAATGAAAGAATGAAGGGAATGAACGGATGAAGGAAACGAATGAATGAAGGGAATGAATGAATGAAGGGACTGATTGAATGAAAGGAATGAAAGGAATGAAGGGAATGAAGGGAACGAAGGGAATGAATGAATGCAGGGAATGAATGAATGAAGGGTATGAACGAATGAAGGGAATGAATGGACGAAGGGAATGAATGAATGTAGGGAATGAAGGGAATGAAGGGAATGAATGATTGAAGGGAATGAGTGAATGAAAGGAATGAATGAATGAAGGGAATGAATGAATGAAGGGAATCAAGAGAATGAGGGAACAAATGAATGAAAGGAATATACGAATGAATGGGAATGAATGAATGAAGGGAACGAATGAATGGAGGGAATGAATGAATGAAGGGAATGAATGAATCAAGGGAATGAATTGAATGAAAGGAATGAATGAATGATCGGAATGAATGAATGAAGGGAATGAAGAGAATGAGGGAACAAATGAATGAAAGGAATATACGAATGAATGGGAATGAATGAATGAAGGGAACGAATGAATGGAGGGAATGAATGAATGAAGGGAACGAATGAATGAACAGAATGAATGAATGAAGGGAATGAAGGGATTGAAAGGAATGAAGAGAATGGGGGGAATAAATGAATGAAAGGAATGTACGAACGAATGGGAATGTATGAATGAAGGGAACGAATGAGTGAATGAAGGGAACGAATGCATGAAGGGAATGAATGAATGAAGGGAATGTATGAATGAAGGGAATGGATGGATGAAGGGAATGAAGAGAATGATGGAATAAATGAATGAAAGGAATATACGAATGAATGGGAATAAATGAATGAAGGGAACGAATTAATGGAGGGAATGAATGAATGAAGGGAATGAAGAAAATGAGGGGAATGAAAGGATGAAGGAGACGAATGAATGATGGGAGTGAATGAACGAAGGGAATGAATGATTGAAGGGAATGTAAGAATGAAGCGAATGAACGGATGAAGGAAACGAATGAATGAAGGGAATGAATGAATGAAGGGAATGAAGGGAATGAAGGGAATGAAGAGAATGAGGGGAATAAATGAATGAAAGGAATGTGCGAATGAATGGGAATGTATGAATGAAGGGGACGAATGAATGAATGAAGGGACAAATGCATGAAGGGAATGAATGAATGAGGGGAATGTATGAACGAAGGGAATGGATGAATGAATGGAATGAAGGGAATGAGGGAAGAAATGAATGAAAGGAATATACGAATGAATGGGAATGAATGAATGAAGCGAATTAATGAATGGACGAAATGAATGAATGAATGGAATGAATGAATGAAGGGAACGAATGAACGAAGGGGATGAATGAACGAAGGGAATGAATGATTGAAGGGAATGTAATAATGAAGGGAATGTATAGATGGTTTGAGTGAATGAAGGGAATGAATGAACAAAGGGAATGAATGATTGAAGGGAATGTAAGAATGAAGCGAATGAACGGATGAAGGAAACGAATGAATGATGGGAGTGAATGAATGAAGGTAATGTATGAATGAAGGGAATGTAAGAATGAAGCGAATGAACGGATGAAGGAAACGAATGAATGAAGGGAATGAATGAATGAAGGGAATGAAGGGAATGAAGAGAATGAGGGGAATAAATGAATTAAAGGAATGTGCGAATGAATGGGAATGTATGAATGAAGGGAACGAATGAATGAATGAAGGAAACGAATGCATGAAAGGAATGAATGAATGAAGGGAATGTATGAATGAAGGGAATGGATGAATGAAGGGAATGAAGAGAATGAGGCAATAAATGAATGAAAGGAATATACGAATGAATGGGAATGAATGAATGAAGGGAACGAATGAATGGAGGGAATGAATGAATGAAGGGAACGAATGAATGAAGGGAATGAATGAATGAAGGTAATAAAGGGAATGAAGGGAATGAGGAGAATAAATGTATGACGGGAATGAATGATCGAATGGAATGAATGAATGAAAGGAACGAATGAATGAAGGGAATGAATGAATGAAGCGAATGAATGAATGGAGGGAATGAATGAATGAAGGGAATGAATGAATGAGGGGAACGAATGAACGAAGGGAATGAATGAACGAAGGGAATGAATGATTGAAGGGAATGTAAGAATGAAGCGAATGAACGGATGAAGGAAACGAATGAATGAAGGGAATGAATGAATGAAGGGAATGAAGGGAATGAAGGGAATGAAGGGAATGAAGGGAATGAAGAGAATGAGGGGAATAAATGAATGAAAGGAATGTGCGAATGAATGGGAATGTATGAATGAAGGGAACGAATGAGTGAATGAAGGGAACGAATGCATGAAAGGAAATAATGAATGAAGGGAATGTATGAATGAAGGGAATGAATGAATGGAGGGAATGAATTAATGAAGGGAATGAATGAATGAAGGGAATGAAGAGAATGAAGGAAATAAAGAGAATGAGGGGAATAAATGAATGAAAGGAATGTACGAATGAATGGGAATGTATGAATGAAGGTAACGAAAGAATGAATGAAGGGAACAAATGCATGAAGGGAATGAATGAATGACGGGGATGTATGAACGAAGGGAATGGATGAATGAATGGAATGAAGAGAATGAGGGAATAAATGAATGAAAGGAATATACGAATGAATGGGAATGAATGAATGAAGGGAACGAATGAATGGAGGGAATGAATGAAGGGGACGAATGAATGAAGAGAATGAATGAATGAGGTGAATGAATGAATGAATGGAATGAATGAATGAATGGAAAGAATGAATGAATGGAATGAATGAAGGAAGGGAATGAATGAAGGAAGGGAATGAATGGATGAAGGGAATGAATGAGTGAAGGGAATGAATGAATGAAGAATATGAGTGAATGAGGGGTATGAACGAATGAAGGGAATGAATGGACGAAGGGAATGAATGAATGAAGGGAATGAGTAAATGAAAGGAATGAAAGGAACGAAGGGAATGAAGGGAATGAGGAGAACGAAGAGAATGAATAAATGATGGAAATGAATGAAGGGAATGAATGAACGAAGGGAATGAATGATTGAAGTGAATGAAAGAATGAAGGGAATGAACGGATGAAGGAAACGAATGAATGAAGGGAATGAATGAATGAAGGGACTGATTGAATGAAAGGAATGAAAGGAATGAAGGGAATGAAGGGAACGAAGGGAATGAATGAATGCAGGGAATGAATGAATGAAGGGTATGAACGAATGAAGGGAATGAATGGACGAAGGGAATGAATGAATGTAGGGAATGAAGGGAATGAAGGGAATGAATGATTGAAGGGAATGAGTGAATGAAAGGAATGAATGAATGAAGGGAATGAATGAATGAAGGGAATCAAGAGAATGAGGGAACAAATGAATGAAAGGAATATACGAATGAATGGGAATGAATGAATGAAGGGAACGAATGAATGGAGGGAATGAATGAATGAAGGGAATGAATGAATCAAGGGAATGAATTGAATGAAAGGAATGAATGAATGATCGGAATGAATGAATGAAGGGAATGAAGAGAATGAGGGAACAAATGAATGAAAGGAATATACGAATGAATGGGAATGAATGAATGAAGGGAACGAATGAATGGAGGGAATGAATGAATGAAGGGAACGAATGAATGAACAGAATGAATGAATGAAGGGAATGAAGGGATTGAAAGGAATGAAGAGAATGGGGGGAATAAATGAATGAAAGGAATGTACGAATGAATGGGAATGTATGAATGAAGGGAACGAATGAGTGAATGAAGGGAACGAATGCATGAAGGGAATGAATGAATGAAGGGAATGTATGAATGAAGGGAATGGATGGATGAAGGGAATGAAGAGAATGATGGAATAAATGAATGAAAGGAATATACGAATGAATGGGAATAAATGAATGAAGGGAACGAATTAATGGAGGGAATGAATGAATGAAGGGAATGAAGAAAATGAGGGGAATGAAAGGATGAAGGAGACGAATGAATGATGGGAGTGAATGAACGAAGGGAATGAATGATTGAAGGGAATGTAAGAATGAAGCGAATGAACGGATGAAGGAAACGAATGAATGAAGGGAATGAATGAATGAAGGGAATGAAGGGAATGAAGGGAATGAAGAGAATGAGGGGAATAAATGAATGAAAGGAATGTGCGAATGAATGGGAATGTATGAATGAAGGGGACGAATGAATGAATGAAGGGACAAATGCATGAAGGGAATGAATGAATGAGGGGAATGTATGAACGAAGGGAATGGATGAATGAATGGAATGAAGGGAATGAGGGAAGAAATGAATGAAAGGAATATACGAATGAATGGGAATGAATGAATGAAGCGAATTAATGAATGGACGAAATGAATGAATGAATGGAATGAATGAATGAAGGGAACGAATGAACGAAGGGGATGAATGAACGAAGGGAATGAATGATTGAAGGGAATGTAATAATGAAGGGAATGTATAGATGGTTTGAGTGAATGAAGGGAATGAATGAACAAAGGGAATGAATGATTGAAGGGAATGTAAGAATGAAGCGAATGAACGGATGAAGGAAACGAATGAATGATGGGAGTGAATGAATGAAGGTAATGTATGAATGAAGGGAATGTAAGAATGAAGCGAATGAACGGATGAAGGAAACGAATGAATGAAGGGAATGAATGAATGAAGGGAATGAAGGGAATGAAGAGAATGAGGGGAATAAATGAATTAAAGGAATGTGCGAATGAATGGGAATGTATGAATGAAGGGAACGAATGAATGAATGAAGGAAACGAATGCATGAAAGGAATGAATGAATGAAGGGAATGTATGAATGAAGGGAATGGATGAATGAAGGGAATGAAGAGAATGAGGCAATAAATGAATGAAAGGAATATACGAATGAATGGGAATGAATGAATGAAGGGAACGAATGAATGGAGGGAATGAATGAATGAAGGGAACGAATGAATGAAGGGAATGAATGAATGAAGGTAATAAAGGGAATGAAGGGAATGAGGAGAATGAATGTATGACGGGAATGAATGATCGAATGGAATGAATGAATGAAAGGAACGAATGAATGAAGGGAATGAATGAATGAAGCGAATGAATGAATGGAGGGAATGAATGAATGAAGGGAATGAATGAATGAGGGGAACGAATGAACGAAGGGAATGAATGAACGAAGGGAATGAATGATTGAAGGGAATGTAAGAATGAAGCGAATGAACGGATGAAGGAAACGAATGAATGAAGGGAATGAATGAATGAAGGGAATGAAGGGAATGAAGGGAATGAAGGGAATGAAGGGAATGAAGAGAATGAGGGGAATAAATGAATGAAAGGAATGTGCGAATGAATGGGAATGTATGAATGAAGGGAACGAATGAGTGAATGAAGGGAACGAATGCATGAAAGGAAATAATGAATGAAGGGAATGTATGAATGAAGGGAATGAATGAATGGAGGGAATGAATTAATGAAGGGAATGAATGAATGAAGGGAATGAAGAGAATGAAGGAAATAAAGAGAATGAGGGGAATAAATGAATGAAAGGAATGTACGAATGAATGGGAATGTATGAATGAAGGTAACGAAAGAATGAATGAAGGGAACAAATGCATGAAGGGAATGAATGAATGACGGGGATGTATGAACGAAGGGAATGGATGAATGAATGGAATGAAGAGAATGAGGGAATAAATGAATGAAAGGAATATACGAATGAATGGGAATGAACGAATGAAGGGAACGAATGAATGGAGGGAATGAATGAAGGGGACGAATGAATGAAGAGAATGAATGAATGAGGTGAATGAATGAATGAATGGAATGAATGAATGAATGGAAAGAATGAATGAATGGAATGAATGAAGGAAGGGAATGAATGAAGGAAGGGAATGAATGGATGAAGGGAATGAATGAGTGAAGGGAATGAATGAATGAAGAATATGAGTGAATGAGGGGTATGAACGAATGAAGGGAATGAATGGACGAAGGGAATGAATGAATGAAGGGAATGAGTAAATGAAAGGAATGAAAGGAACGAAGGGAATGAAGGGAATGAGGAGAACGAAGAGAATGAATAAATGATGGAAATGAATGAAGGGAATGAATGAACGAAGGGAATGAATGATTGAAGTGAATGAAAGAATGAAGGGAATGAACGGATGAAGGAAACGAATGAATGAAGGGAATGAATGAATGAAGGGACTGATTGAATGAAAGGAATGAAAGGAATGAAGGGAATGAAGGGAACGAAGGGAATGAATGAATGCAGGGAATGAATGAATGAAGGGTATGAACGAATGAAGGGAATGAATGGACGAAGGGAATGAATGAATGTAGGGAATGAAGGGAATGAAGGGAATGAATGATTGAAGGGAATGAGTGAATGAAAGGAATGAATGAATGAAGGGAATGAATGAATGAAGGGAATCAAGAGAATGAGGGAACAAATGAATGAAAGGAATATACGAATGAATGGGAATGAATGAATGAAGGGAACGAATGAATGGAGGGAATGAATGAATGAAGGGAATGAATGAATCAAGGGAATGAATTGAATGAAAGGAATGAATGAATGATCGGAATGAATGAATGAAGGGAATGAAGAGAATGAGGGAACAAATGAATGAAAGGAATATACGAATGAATGGGAATGAATGAATGAAGGGAACGAATGAATGGAGGGAATGAATGAATGAAGGGAACGAATGAATGAACAGAATGAATGAATGAAGGGAATGAAGGGATTGAAAGGAATGAAGAGAATGGGGGGAATAAATGAATGAAAGGAATGTACGAATGAATGGGAATGTATGAATGAAGGGAACGAATGAGTGAATGAAGGGAACGAATGCATGAAGGGAATGAATGAATGAAGGGAATGTATGAATGAAGGGAATGGATGGATGAAGGGAATGAAGAGAATGATGGAATAAATGAATGAAAGGAATATACGAATGAATGGGAATAAATGAATGAAGGGAACGAATTAATGGAGGGAATGAATGAATGAAGGGAATGAAGAAAATGAGGGGAATGAAAGGATGAAGGAGACGAATGAATGATGGGAATGAATGAATGAAGGGAATGAAGGGCATGAAGGGAATGAAGAGAATGAGGGGAATAAATGAATGAAAGGAATGTACGAATGAATGGGAATGTATGAATGAAGGGAACGAATGCATGAAGGGCATGAATGAATGAAGGGAATGTATGAATGAAGGGAATGAATGAATCAAGGGAACGAATGCATGAAGGGAATAAATGAATGAAGGGAATGTATGAATGAAGGTAATGGATGAATGAAGGGAATGAAGAGAATGAGGGAATAAATGAATGAAAGGAATATACGAATGGATGGGAATGAATGAATGAAGGGAACGAATGAATGGAGGGAATGAATGAATGAAGGGAACGAATGAATGGAGGGAATGAATGAATGAAGGGAACGAATGAATGAAGGGAATGAATGAATGAAGGTAATAAAGGGAATGAAGGGAATGAATGTATGAAGGGAATCAGTGCATGAAAGGAATGAAAGGAATGAAAGGAATGAAGGGAATGAAGGGAACGAAGGGAATGAATGAATGAAGCGAATGAATGAGTGGTGGGAAGTAATGAACGAGGGCAATGAATGAATGAAGGGAATGAATGAGTGGAGGGAATGAATGAACGAAGGCAATGAATGAATGAAGGCAATGACGGTAATGAGGGGAATGTATGAATGAAGCGAATGTGTGAATGCAAGGAATTAATGGAATGAAGGGAATGAATGAACGAAGGGATTGAATGAATGAAGGGAATGAAGAAAATGAGGGGAATGAAAGGATGAAGGAGACGAATGAATGATGGGAATGAATGAATGAAGGGAATGAAGGGCATGAAGGGAATGAAGAGAATGAGGGGAATAAATGAATGAAAGGAATGTACGAATGAAGGGAATGTATGACTGAAGGGAATGTAAGAATGAAGCGAATGAACGGATGAAGGAAACGAATGAATGAAGGGAATGAATGAATGAAGGGAATGAAGGGAATGAACGGAATGAACGGAATGAAGAAAATGAGGGGAATGAATGAATGAAAGCAGTGTACGAATGAATGGGACTGAATCAATGAGGGGAAGGAATGAATGGAGGGAATCAATGAATGAAGGGAACGAATGAATTAGGAGAATGAATGAATGAAGGGAATGAATGAATCAAGGGAATGAATTGAATGAAAGGAATGAATGAATGAAGGGAATGAGAGAACGAACGTAATGAAGGGAATGAAGGCAACGAAGGGAATGAAGGGAATGAAGGGTATGAAAGGAATGGGGGGAATGTATCAATGAAGGGAATGAGTGAATGAAAGGAATGAAAGGAATGAAGGGAACGAAAGGAATGAATGAATGAAGGAATGAATGAAGGATCGGAACGAATTAATGAAGGGAATGAATTGAATGAATGGAATACGGGGAATGAGACAATGGAGGGAAATGAGTGAATGAAAGGAATGAACGGAATGAAAGGAACGAAGGGAATGAATGAATGAATGGAATGAATGGAATGAATGAATGAATGGAATGAATGAAAGAATGGAATGAATGAATGAATGGAATGAATGAATGAATGGAATGAATGAATGAATGGAATGAATGAATGAATGGTGTTAAGCCGTGAGCAAAATAGTTTATATTTTATATTGAAAGATACTTTCACGAATGCTCACTTCACACGCAGACTTAACGGCGAGTGAATATTTGAATTAATGGATAGTGAAGAATAAGTGAAATGTCCATGTAATATTTAGTATATATTTAATAACAAAAAATTTTAAGTATAAACTTACTAATCAAACGAAACGTAAATTATGATTTAAATGTTAGTTGTATGTTAGATTTGTGATTCTCGATGTTTTAGTGATTTCTGGTCTTTCAACGCTTTTCCACAATCCAAGAAAGCTCGGAGTGGGCGGTCACACTTCCTTGAACTTGGAAGGGATGGCAAAAATGATTTTCCTATTGGATGATACTGATGTGGTAGAAATGGTAAAAAATGACGTCAAGACTTTTCGGTTTTTCCCAAACTGACCGTAGCGAGTAATAAAACTAAGGAGTACCTCGACATGAATAGAAAATTCAAACAAAAGACTCTACAACTACGGCTAAGGGTTCTGACCCCAGATGTGCTGGCAATAAATCAAGAAAAAACTCTTAAGTATGTAATGACTCCTTGGGTCCTATTTCTGCTACGACTCCAGAGCTATTGAAATTGACTAAATGTTTTCTGCAGAACCTAAAATTTACAACTCTTGTACCTAAAACTTGACTTGAGGTCTAATCCTCTCTAACACGTGTTTTAAACTTGCAATATACAATAATTGTTACGCAGTAACACGCCGCCCGCCTTGAACGAATGCGTTCAATTAAATTTGATTAAACTGGAGTTCCATAAATTCGACACAACTTAAAACTATTCATACAATATGTTTACTTTGAATACCACATGAGATGAAGACAAAAAAAGAAACAATAAAAAACGCTAAGATAATTGATTTAACTTCTACAATTATTGAATGAACTTTAAGTATATATCTTATAACTTGTTACTTTACTAGCGGAGGAAGCTTCTAATTTTACTCCTATCACTAACTTATTAACTAAATCTGCTGATTATGCTTATAATCGAATACATTGTTTTATCTTATACTATAACACTTTGTATGTCACCAACGCATTGTCTGTTGGTATGTCAATAGGTAGTGGCGCAAGTTTGTTTACACAACGCTTATACACTCCACACGGTGTCTTTACCGTTGCTACACGTATTACACTATCTTGCCCAGGATGAACCGCAATAATGCGACCAATGCCCCAATGCATCGGTGGAAGATTGTCCTCTTTGATCGTGACCAGTTTCCCAACTGTGATTACTGCGCCATTTCCTTGATGCCATTTGCTTCGAGTGCGTAACTCATTTAAATATTCTTTATGCCATCGTTGCCAAAAGTGTTGCTTTACTTTGTGTATGTGCTGCCACATTGACAGCCTATTTGTTGTTACATTCCGGAGGTCGGTTTCCGGTATGTTTGTAAGAACTCTTCCAATTAAAAAATGTGCGGGAGTCAAGGCTGTGAGGTCATTTGGATCACAGGAGAGTGGGGTTAAGGGTCTGGAGTTTAAAATTGATTCAATCTCAATTACAAAGGTATTGAATTGTTCGTATGTGAACATAGTGTCACCAACAGTGCGATATAAATGTTGTTTGAAAGACTTAACCGCTGCCTCCCATAGCCCTCCAAAATGCGGCGATCGAGGAGGAATGAAATGCCAATTAATTTCCTCATTTAATAAACTATTCTTTAGTATGGATTGATTCTCTTCTGACAAAAAAAATGCTCTAATCTTTAAAATTTCATTTTTTACCCCAACAAAATTCGTAGCATTATCTGAATATATGTGAGAGGGTTTTCCTCTCCGAGCACAAAAACGCCTAACAGCTTCTAAACACGTTTCAGTCGTAAGATCTGTCACGAGCTCCATATGTACAGCTCGAGTTGCAAAACAAACAAATACTGATACGTAACATTTTAATTTTCCCTTGTTTCGAAATTTTTTTTCTTTTAGAAAAAACGGACCACAATAATCAATTCTAACACACTCAAACGGGCGTGATTGAATAATTCGATTTTTGGGCAAATCACCCATTACATATGTTGGTAGCTTGGGATTTGTTTTATAACAACGCACACATTTCCGAACAATGTGTCGAGTACTATTCTTTCCATCAATTGGCCAATAATTATTTCTGACTGCGTTTAACGTACCTTGTACACCTGCGTGCCAATTTTTTATGTGTTGATTTAAGATTATTAACTTTGTAATATGACTGTTTCGCGGTAGCAAAATTGGATATTTACGAGAATAGGTAATTGTTGCATGTGTCAATCTTCCTCCTACACGTATGATACCATCCTTATCTAAACACGGATTTAAACATCGAATTTCACTTTTTGAATGTACTTCCTTTCCCTGCTTTAATAATTCAATATCACGCGAAAAATGATTTTGCTGTTCAATTTTAAGAATTTGACGATGTGCATTTTGTATCTCTTCTACTGAAAACCCACCCTTTATTTTATTATCTATTTTCCTATTCTTAATAGCTCTTTGACAAAATGCTACAAATCGATTTAATTTGTCAATAGACGAGAACCGTTCGAACGTATCATTAGTTTCTACCTGATCGTTTTGGGTTTTCTTAACAGGTGCTTTGTCCTGACCTACTTGACCTGAACCTTTGGTAGCCATAAGGGCTGTTGTGAATCGTTGCTCAGGAATTTCTATAGGTGATAATTCTTTAATGCTCCATTTACTTTCATCTTGTGACAGCCATGAAGGCCCATACAACCAATGATCGTTTTGAAGAAACTCATAAGGAGTTTGACCACGAGAAATGTAATCTGCGGGATTTTCGTCTGTATCTACATGATACCAATCGTCGATATTACTACCTGCTTGAATATCTGCTACCCGATTAGCAACAAATGTTTTTAATGTATGCGGCGCTGATTTTATCCAATGAAGTGTAATTGTTGAATCTGACCATAAGTTAATTTTATGAATATTGATTTGCAAAGCTTCAGAAACAGTTTTTACTAATTTTGTCAAAAGCTGCGCTGCGCATAATTCTAGCCGAGGGACTGTTATTGTTTTTAGTGGAGCGACTCGAGATTTTGCACATATTAATTGTACTGAACACTTTTTAATTTTATTAACGCACCGCAAATATACACATGCACCATATGCTTGCTCACTGGCGTCACAGAAACCATGTAATTGGTATTCAATGGCGTCAGCTAATGTGATTTGTCGTTTTACTTTGAATTTATTTAGAACTGGTAATTCATTTTTAAACATTGTCCATTTTGTATGCAATATTTGTGGTACCGACTCATCCCAGTTTAGATTAGCCTTCCACAATTCTTGCATCATGATTTTTGCTACAATAATAACTGGCCCTATTAATCCCAACGGGTCAAATAATTGAGCAATTTGCGATAAGATGGTGCGTTTCGTAAGGCATTCATTATTATTAAACGGTTTAATAACATATAGTATGATATCCTCAGTTGAATCCCAATATACTCCTAACAATTTTTTAGTTTCATTATTTAAACAAACATTTTGATTTTGATCTTTATTTTTTGATTCTAAAACTAATTCATGCTTATTCGAGGCCCATATATGAAATTCAAATCCACCGCATTTTAATAAACTAATTAACTGCTCTTTTAATTGTAATGCCTTTTCAATAGAATCTGTCCCAGTAAGCAGATCATCGACATAACAATCATTTTTTAAACTATGATATGCTAATGGGAATTTTTTACCTTCGTCTTCTGCTAATCTTTGCAATGTTCTAGTCGCTAAAAATGGCGCCGATGCCGTGCCCTGAGTTACTGTTGTTAATTTATATACACGAAGAACATCATGTTCATTGTCTCTCCATAAAATTTTTTGATACACTGCATCATAATTATTAACATTAACCTGACGATACATTTTTTGTAAATCAGCCGTGAGTACAACATTGTGCAATCTAAATTTCATTATAGTAAATATTAATTCCCTTTGAACCGTGGGACCAACCCTTAATGTGTCATTAAGTGAAACGTTCGTTGTGCTTTTGGCAGATGCATCAAATACGACCCTAACTTTTGTTGATAAACTTGCTTCCCTGACCACAGCATGATGAGGTATATAATAACCTTCACCGCTAACGTTGCAATTTGTAATTTCTTTCATGTGCCCAAGCTCATGATATTCCCGTAAAAACTTTGAATACTCATTTTTCAAAACTTTATCTTTTGCTAATTTTCGTTCTAATGAATAAAATCTACGAAGGGCCATGTTATACGAATTTCCTAACGTATCTTTCCTCTCATTAAATGGCAAACGTACTATATATCGCCCATCCGAACCACGAATTGTCGACTCACTATATAATTTTTCACACGCTAATTCGTCAATTGATAGATGTTTTTTATTTGGTATTTCTTCAACCTCCCAAAATCTCATTAATTGTTTATCTAATGAAGTAATTACATGACATGACTTAATTGTTGCGATATTTTCGGATTTGCCTACATCGCCAGCGACAATCCAGCCGAACAAGGTTTTTTGTAGCACCGCATCCGTGTTATTAGATAATTTGATTTGACCATTGCTAAGTAGCTTGTAAAACAGTGTGGTTCCGATTAACGCGTCAATTTCTGCTGGTTTATTGAATTCCGGGTCTGCTAATTGTATATTATGAGGGATTGTAAGAGCCTCCTTATTTACCTGCCGCGACGGAAGTATTCCTGTAATTGTAGGAAGCGCTACAAATTCTACCTGCGACTTAAAATTATTTATCCGTGACTTTATTGTCGTCTTTACTTTATATTCTGCCCGTGTGGTTAATTGACCGAGTCCTGCGAACGGCAAATTAATTTTTTGTTTATTTAATTTAAGACTATCTGCTAATTTTTCTGAAATGAAATTACATTGTGAACACCCATCTAATAATACACGACATTCACGTGCCCTATTATCCTGATCTAAAATGTGAAATCGTGCTGTCCCTAACAAAACTTCTGAGTCATATGTAATCGCGTAACTCTTTTTTACCGATTCCGTAGAAATAGATGAAGTTGATTGTTGATTACTAGGCGATTGTTGCTCTACATTATTACGCTGTGTATTACTAACTTCAAAATGTAATAAAGTATTATGTCGTCGACTACATTTTTTACAACCAGGTGCAAGACATTTACTTGTAATATGATTATTTCGCAGACAATTTATACATAATCTTTTGTTTCTGGCCGCGTTACTTCGTTCACGCGGACTTAATTGCATAAACTCTTGGCATGCATAGATACCATGATCTCCCTGACAAAATACGCACACATACCGCGGTTGTGCACTAACATATGCCTGCCCGCGAGCTCCTAATGGTTTTCCTATTCGATTTATGATTCGATTGTTACCTATCGAATTGTTATATTTAGGTTTTATGCTGATACATTCTTCGATATCATCGCCTCGTTCTTGTTTATTTAAAAACGCAATTAATTCTGTAAATTTTAGCATCTGATTGTTTTCAAGAGTACGTTCCCAAGTTCGCCTCGTTGCTTTAACGAGTTTCTGAGTAATGATATACACTAAAATTGCATCCCAACTATCTACCGGTACCTGAAGGGCCTTCAATGCATTAACATGCATCAACGCTTTTTCTTTTAACGTTCGCAAACTAATCGGTGAATCTTTATTTATTTCTGTTAATTCTAATAGCATTTTGATGTGTGTTTGTATGATTTGACGTGGTTTATCACATCGTTGTTTCAACATTTCCCAAGCTACCAAATAGTTTTCTTCAGACGCATTTAATGGATCGATTATTGTAGCTACACTACCACGAAGTGAGTTTTTCAATAAATAAAATTTCTGTACCGCGGGAATCTGAGTGTCATTATGAACAAGCGACTGAAATGTGTCATGAAAACTATGCCATTCAATAGGATTCCCATCAAATGGACGAATTTCGATCTTAGGTAATAACGTATTTTGTTGGACAATAACTTTTGAATTATTCGCGGTCGCGATCGGCTGACAGCTGGTAGACGCTGATGCATTACTATTAGGATCTAGTTCTCGAAGTCGTTGGCTTATTAAATCTGAACATTCAAAATAAAGCTCATCAAACTGTTCTCGCTCAATTTCCTGATCTGCTTCTAAATGAACTTCTTCGGCAAGCTCTTCAATTTCGAATTGTATATTGGTAAATGCTTGATGATACTCTTCTAATTTTTGCCTACGCGTTTCTAATGCATCGCTACTGATCAACGCATGTTCGTGAATATGTTTAATTAAACGTGATATATTTGCCTTGTTAACTCCGCGAGCTTTGATTAATGATTTCATTTTTAGTGTAGCCATTGCAAATTAAATTAACAAAACTTTGTAATTCAGATCAAATCAATGGATATATCAAGGAAGCTTAAAATAAGGAATTGGAAGATTCTTTGACTCACGTATGACCTCGTAGATGTTTTTTGATGAAATGATTCTGGAACAGTTGTAATCCAAACGGGATTACAGCACTGCTAGACCCTCGATGATTTACAGAAGGATGATTGATGATTGATTTCTTTGCGTGGATGTTGTCCAAATGGGATGTTATCCACCGCAATGTTGTCCAAACAAGATGTCTCCAAACGGGATGACTCCAACTAGGATGATTAGACCGGGATGACTCCAAACGGGAAGTCTTCAAACAATCTGATTCCAACTGGGATGCCTCCAAACGGGATGACTTCCAACTGGGATGTTGAATGACTGGCACGTCCAATGATTCCGCTCAATGGGATGATTTGTTTTTGATTCGAAGTTTGATGTTACACTTACACAGTTCACTATCCGGCTCGAAGGACCATATGTTAAGCCGTGAGCAAAATAGTTTATATTTTATATTGAAAGATACTTTCACGAATGCTCACTTCACACGCAGACTTAACGGCGAGTGAATATTTGAATTAATGGATAGTGAAGAATAATTGAAATGTCCATGTAATATTTAGTATATATTTAATAACAAAAAATTTTAAGTATAAACTTACTAATCAAACGAAACGTAAATTATGATTTAAATGTTAGTTGTATGTTAGATTTGTGATTCTCGATGTTTTAGTGATTTCTGGTCTTTCAACGCTTTTCCACAATCCAAGAAAGCTCGGAGTGGGCGGTCACACTTCCTTGAACTTGGAAGGGATGGCAAAAATGATTTTCCTATTGGATGATACTGATGTGGTAGAAATGGTAAAAAATGACGTCAAGACTTTTCGGTTTTTCCCAAACTGACCGTAGCGAGTAATAAAACTAAGGAGTACCTCGACATGAATAGAAAATTCACACAAAAGACTCTACAACTACGGCTAAGGGTTCTGACCCCAGATGTGCTGGCAATAAATCAAGAAAAAACTCTTAAGTATGTAATGACTCCTTGGGTCCTATTTCTGCTACGACTCCAGAGCTATTGAAATTGACTAAACGTTTTCTGCAGAACCTAAAATTTACAACTCTTGTACCTAAAACTTGACTTGAGGTCTAATCCTCTCTAACACGTGTTTTAAACTTGCAATATACAATAATTGTTACGCAGTAACAAATGGAATGAATGAATGAATGGAATGAATGAATGAATGGAATGAATGAAGGAAGGGAATGAATGAAGGAAGAATATGAGTGAATGAGGGGTATGAACGAATGAAGGGAATGAATGGACGAAGGGAATGAATGAATGAAGGGAATGAGTAAATGAAAGGAATGAAAGGAACGAAGGGAATGAAGGGAATGAGGAGAACGAAGAGAATGAATAAATGATGGAAATGAATGAAGGGAATGAATGAATAAAGGGAATGAGGGGAATGAACGAATGAAGGGAATGAGTGCATGAGAGGAATGAAGGGAACGAATGTAATGAATGAATGAAGGGACTGAATGAAAACAAGGGAATGAATGAATTGAGGGAATATAGGAATGAATGGGAATGAATGAATGAGGGGAACGAATGAATGAAGAGAATGAATGAATGAAGGGAATGAATAAATGAAGGGAATGAATGAATGAAGGGAATGAAGGGAACGAAGAGAAAGAGGGGAATAAATGAATGAAAGGAATGTACGAATGAATGGGAATGTATGAATGAAGGGAACGAATGCATGAAGGGAATGAATGAATGAATGGAATGTATGAATGAAGGGAATGAATGAATGAAGGGAATGTATAAATGATGGGAGTGAATGAAGGGAATGAACGAAGGGAATGAATGATTGAAGGGAATGTAAGAATGAAGGGAATGAACGGATGAAGGAAACGAATGAATGAAGGGAATGAATGAATGAAGGGAATGGATGAATGAATGGAATGAATGAATGAGGGGGATGAATGAATGAAGGGAATGAATGAATAAAGGGAATGAGGGGAATGAATGAATGAAGGGAATGAGTGCATGAGAGGAATGAAAGGAATGAAAGGAATGAAGGGAATGAAGGGAACGAAAGTAATGAATGAATGAAAGGACTGAATGAAAACAAGGGAATGAATGAATTGAGGGAATATAGGAATGAATGGGAATGAATGAATGGAGGGAACGAATGAATGGACGGAATGAATGAATGAGGGGGATGAATGAATGAAGGCAATGAATGAATAAAGGGAATGAGGGGAATGAATGAATGAAGGGAATGAGTGCATGAAAGAAATGAAAGGAATGAAAGGAATGAAGGGAATGAAGGGAACGAAAGGAATGAATGAGTGAGGGGACTGAATGTACGAAGGGAATAAATGAATGAAGGGAATGGCGAGAATGAGGGGAGAGAATGAATGACAGGAATGTGCGAATGAATGGGAATGTATGAATGAAGGGAATGAATGAATGAATAAAGGAAACGAATGGAAGAAGGGAATGAATGAATGAAGGGAATGAATTGAATGAAGGGAATGTGGGGAATGAATCGATTGAAGGGAATGAATGAATAAAGGGAATGAGGGGAATGAATGAATGATGGGAACGAAAGGAATGAATGAATGAAGGGACTGAATGAACGAGGGGAATGAACGAATTGAGGGAATTAAGAGATTGAGGGGAATGAATGAATGAAAGGAATATACGAATGAATGGGATTGTATGAATGAAGGGAACGAATGAATGGAGGGAATGGATGAATGAATGAAGGGAATGTATGAATGAAGGGAATGAATGTATCAAGGTAATGTATGAATGAAGGGAATGAATAAATGAAGGGAATGAATTGAATGACACGAATGAGGGGAATAAATGAATGATGGGAATAAGTGAATGAAGGGAATGAAAGGAATGAAGGGAAGGATGGGAACGAAGGGAATGAATGAATGCAGGGAATGAATGAAGGAAGGGAATGGATGAAGGAAGGAAATGAATGAATGAAGGGAATGAAGGGAATGAAGGACACGTAGGGAATGAAGGGAATGAAGGGCACGTAGGGAATCAATGAATTAAGGGAGTGAATGAACGAAGGGAATGAATGAATGAAGGGAAAGAATGAATGAAGGGAATGAAGAGAATGAGGGAACAAATGAATGAAAGGAATATACGAATGAATGGGAATGAATGAATGAAGGGAACGAATGAATGGAGGGAATGAATGAATGAAGGGAATGAATGAATCAAGGGAATGAATTGAATGAAAGGAATGAATGAATGAAGGGAATGAATGAATGAAGGGAATGAAGAGAATGAGGGAACAAATGAATGAAAGGAATATACGAATGAATGGGAATGAATGATTGAAGGGAATGTAAGAATGAAGCGAATGAACGGATGAAGGAAACGAATGAATGAAGGGAATGAATGAATGAAGGGAATGAACGGAATGAAGGGAATGAAGAGAATGAGTGGAATAAATGAATGGAACGAATGTACGAATGAATGGGAATGTATGAATGAAGGGAACGAATGAATGAATGAAGGGAACAAATGCATGAAGAGAATGAATGAATGAAGGGAATGTATGAACGAAGGGAATGGATGAATGAATGGAATGAAGAGAATGAGGGAATAAATGAATGAAAGGAATATACGAATGAATGGGAATGAATGAATGAAGAGAACGAATGAATGGAGGGAATGAATGAACGAAGGCAATGAATGAATGAAGGGAACGACGGTAATGAGGGGAATGTATGAATGAAGCGAATGTGTGAATGCAAGGAATGTATGGAATGAAGGGAGTGAAGGAAACGAAGGGAATGAATGAATGAAGGAAATGGATGGATGAGGGGGATGAATGAATGAAAAGAATATACGAATGAATGGGAATGTATGAATGAAGGGAACGAATTAATGGAGGCAATGGATGAATGAATGACGGGAATGTATGAATGAAGGGAA
Source organism: Megachile leachella (assembly GCA_963576845.1). Taxonomy (NCBI): domain Eukaryota; kingdom Metazoa; phylum Arthropoda; class Insecta; order Hymenoptera; family Megachilidae; genus Megachile; species Megachile leachella. The sequence continues at coordinate 25,756,303 of OY756250.1, read as the reverse complement.
TGAATGAATGAAGGTAATGTATGAATGAAGGGAATGAATAAATAAAGGGAATGAATGAATGAAGGGAACGGATGAACGAAGGGAATGAGTGAATGAAGGGAATAAAGGGAATGACTGAATGAAGAGAATGAACGAATGAAGGAAGCGGAGCGAATGTGCGTAATGAATGAATGAATTAAATGAGTGAACGAATGAAGCAAATGTGGGGAATGAAGGGAATGAATGAATGAAGGGACTGAGTGAATGAAAGGAATGAAAGGAATGAAGGGAATGAAGGGAACGAAGGGAATGAATGAATGCAGGGAATGAATGAAGGAAGGGAATGGATGAAGGAAGGGAATGAATGAATGAAGGGTATGAACGAATGAAGGGAATGAATGAATCAAGGGAATGAATTGAATGAAAGGAATGAATGAATGAAGGGAATGAGAGAACGAACGTAATGAAGGGAATGAAGGGAATGAAGGAATGAATGAAGGATCGGAACGAATTAATGAAGGGAATGAATTGAATGAATGGAATACGGGGAATGAGACAATGGAGGGAAATGAGTGAATGAAAGGAATGAACGGAATGAAGGGAACGAAGGGAATGAATGAATGAATGGAATGAATGAATGAATGGAATGAATGAATGAATGGAATGAATGAATGAATGGAATGAATGAATGAATGGAATGAATGAATGAATGGAATGAATGAAGGAAGGGAATGAGTGAAGGAAGAATATGAGTGAATGAGGGGTATGAACGAATGAAGGGAATGAATGGACGAAGGGAATGAATGAATGAAGGGAATGAGTAAATAAAAGGAATGAAAGGAACGAAGGGAATGAAGGGAATGAGGAGAACGAAGAGGATGAATAAATGATGGAAATGAATGAAGGGAATGAATGAACGAAGGGAATGAATGATTGAAGTGAATGAAAGAATGAAGGGAATGAACGGAGGAAGGAAACGAATGAATGAAGGGAATGAAGGGAATGAAGAGAAAGAGGGGAATAAATGAATGAAAGGAATGTACCAATGAATAGGAATGTATGAATGGAGGGAACGAATGAATGAATGAAGGGAACGAATGCATGAAGGGAATGAATGAATGAAGGGGATGGATGAATGAATGGAATGAAGAGAATGAGGGAATTAATGAATGAAAGGAATATACGAATGAATGGGAATGAATGAATGAAGGGAACGAATGAATGGAGGGAACGAATAAATGGAGGGAATGAATTAATGAAGGGAACGAATGAATGAAGAGAATGAATGAATGAAGGGAACGAATGAATGAATAAAGGAAACGAATCCAAGAAGGGAATGAATGCATGAAGGGAATGAACTGAATGAAGGGAATGTATGAATGAAGGGAATGAATGGAATGGAGGGAATGTAGAGAATGAGGGGAATAAATGAATGAAAGGAGTGTACGAATGAACGGGAATGTATGAATGAAGGGAACGAATGAAGGAGGGAATGAATGAATGAAGGGAACGAATGAATGAAGGGAATGAATGAATGAAGGGAATAAAGGGAATGACTGAATGCGGAGAATGAACGAATGAAGGAAGCGGAGCAAATGTGCGTAATGAATGAATGAATTAAATGAGTGAACGAATGAAGCAAATGTGGGGAATGAAGGGAATGAATGAATGAAGGGACTGAGTGAATGAAAGGAATGAAACGAATGACGGGAATGAAGGGAACGAAGGGAATGAATGAATGCAGGGAATGAATGAATGAAGGGTATGAACGAATGAAGGGAATAAACGGACGAAGGGGATGAATGAATGAAGGGAATGAAGGGAATGAAGGGAACGAATGAATGAAGAGAATGAATGTATGACGGGAATGAATGAATGGAGGGAATGAATGAATGAAGGGAATGAATGAATGGAGGGAATGAATGAATGAAGGGAATGAATGAATGGAGGGAATTAATGAAGGGAACGAAGCGAGTGTACGTCATGAATGAATGAATGAAGCGAATGAGAGGAATGAATGAATGAATGAAGGAAACGAATGGAAGAAGGGAATGAATGAATGAAGGGAATGTATGAATGAAGGTGATGGATGAATGAAGGGAATGAAGAGAATGAGGGAATAAATGAATGAAAGGAATATACGAATGGATGGGAATGAATGAATGAAGGGAACGAACGAATGGAGGGAATGAATGAATGAAGGGAACGAATGAATGGAGGGAATGAATGAATGAAGGGAACGAATGAATGAAGGGAATGAATGAATGAAGGTAATAAAGGGAATGAAGGGAATGAATGTATGAAGGGAATCAGTGCATGAAAGGAATGAAAGGAATGAAAGGAATGAAGGGAATGAAGGGAACGAAGGGAATGAATGAATGAAGGGACTGAATGAAAACAAGGGAATGAATGAATTGAGGGAATATAGGAATGAATGGGAATGAATGAATGAGGGGAACGAATGAATGAAGAGAATGAATGAATGAAGGGAATGAATAAATGAAGGGAATGAATGAATGAATGGAATGAAGGGAACGAAGAGAAAGAGGGGAATAAATGAATGAAAGGAATGTACGAATGAATGGGAATGTATGAATGAAGGGAACGAATGCATGAAGGGAATGAATGAATGAATAGAATGTATGAATGAAGGTAATGAATGAATGAAGGGAATGTATAAATGATGGGAGTGAATGAAGGGAATGAACGAAGGGAATGAATGATTGAAGGGAATGTAAGAATGAAGGGAATGAACGGATGAAGGAAACGAATGAATGAAGGGAACGAATGAATGAAGGGAATGGATGAATGAATGGAATGAATGAATGAGGGGGATGAATGAATGAAGGGAATGAATGAATAAAGGGAATGAGGGGAATGAATGAATGAAGGGAATGAGTGCATGAGAGGAATGAAAGGAATGAAAGGAATGAAGGGAATGAAGGGAACGAATGTAATGAATGAATGAAAGGACTGAATGAAAACAAGGGAATGAATGAATTGAGGGAATATAGGAATGAATGGGAATGAATGAATGGAGGGAAAGAATGAATGGACGGAATGAATGAATGAGGGGGATGAATGAATGAAGGCAATGAATGAATAAAGGGAATGAGGGGAATGAATGAATGAAGGGAATGAGTGCATGAAAGAAATGAAAGGAATGAAAGGAATGAAGGGAATGAAGGGAACGAAAGGAATGAATGAGTGAGGGGACTGAATGTACGAAGGGAATAAATGAATGAAGGGAATGGCGAGAATGAGGGGAGAGAATGAATGACAGGAATGTGCGAATGAATGGGAATGTATGAATGAAGGGAATGAATGAATGAATAAAGGAAACGAATGGAAGATGGGAATGAATGAATGAAGGGAATGAATTGAATGAAGGGAATGTGGGGAATGAATCGATTGAAGGGAATGAATGAATAAAGGGAATGAGGGGAATGAATGAATGATGGGAACGAAAGGAATGAATGAATGAAGGGACTGAATGAACGAGGGGAATGAACGAATTGAGGGAATTAAGAGATTGAGGGGAATGAATGAATGAAAGGAATATACGAATGAATGGGAATGTATGAATGAAGGGAACGAATGAATGGAGGGAATGGATGAATGAATGAAGGGAATGTATGAATGAAGGGAATGAATGTATCAAGGTAATGTATGAATGAAGGGAATGAATAAATGAAGGGAATGAATTGAATGACACGAATGAGGGGAATAAATGAATGATGGGAATAAGTGAATGAAGGGAATGAAAGGAATGAAGGGAAGGATGGGAACGAAGGGAATGAATGAATGCAGGGAATGAATGAAGGAAGGGAATGGATGAAGGAAGGAAATGAATGAATGAAGGGAATGAAGGGAATGAAGGACACGTAGGGAATGAAGGGAATGAAGGGCACGTAGGGAATCAATGAATTAAGGGAGTGAATGAACGAAGGGAATGAATGAATGAAGGGAAAGAATGAATGAAGGGAATGAAGAGAATGAGGGAACAAATGAATGAAAGGAATATACGAATGAATGGGAATGAATGAATGAAGGGAACGAATGAATGGAGGGAATGAATGAATGAAGGGAATGAATGAATCAAGGGAATGAATTGAATGAAAGGAATGAATGAATGAAGGGAATGAATGAATGAAGGGAATGAAGAGAATGAGGGAACAAATGAATGAAAGGAATATACGAATGAATGGGAATGAATGATTGAAGGGAATGTAAGAATGAAGCGAATGAACGGATGAAGGAAACGAATGAATGAAGGGAATGAATGAATGAAGGGAATGAACGGAATGAAGGGAATGAAGAGAATGAGTGGAATAAATGAATGGAACGAATGTACGAATGAATGGGAATGTACGAATGAAGGGAACGAATGAATGAATGAAGGGAACAAATGCATGAAGAGAATGAATGAATGAAGGGAATGTATGAACGAAGGCAATGGATGAATGAATGGAATGAAGAGAATGAGGGAATAAATGAATGAAAGGAATATACGAATGAATGGGAATGAATGAATGAAGAGAACGAATGAATGGAGGGAATGAATGAACGAAGGCAATGAATGAATGAAGGGAACGACGGTAATGAGGGGAATGTATGAATGAAGCGAATGTGTGAATGCAAGGAATGTATGGAATGAAGGGAGTGAAGGAAACGAAGGGAATGAATGAATGAAGGAAATGAATGAATGAGGGGGATGAATGAATGAAAAGAATATACGAATGAATGGGAATGTATGAATGAAGGGAACGAATTAATGGAGGCAATGGATGAATGAATGACGGGAATGTATGAATGAAGGGAATGAATGAACGAAGGGAATGAGTGAATGAAGGGAATAAAGGGAATGACTGAATGAAGAGAATGAACGAATGAAGGAAGCGGAGCGAATGTGCGTAATGAGTGAATGAATTAAATGAGTGAACGAATGAAGCAAATGTGGGGAATGAAGGGAATGAATGAATGAAGGGACTGAGTGAATGAAAGGAATGAAAGGAATGAAGGGAATGAAGGGAACGAAGGGAATGAATGAATGCAGGGAATGAATGAAGGAAGGGAATGGATGAAGGAAGGGAATGAATGAATGAAGGGTATGAACGAATGAAGGGAATGAATGAATCAAGGGAATGAATTGAATGAAAGGAATGAATGAATGAAGGGAATGAGAGAACGAACGTAATGAAGGGAATGAAGGGAATGAAGGAATGAATGAAGGATCGGAACGAATTAATGAAGGGACTGAATTGAATGAATGGAATACGGGGAATGAGACAATGGAGGGAAATGAGTGAATGAAAGGAATGAACGGAATGAAGGGAACGAAGGGAATGAATGAATGAATGGAATGAATGAATGAATGGAATGAATGAATGAATGGAATGAATGAATGAATGGAATGAATGAATGAATGGAATGAATGAAGGAAGGGAATGAGTGAAGGAAGAATATGAGTGAATGAGGGGTATGAACGAATGAAGGGAATGAATGGACGAAGGGAATGAATGTATGACGGGAATGAATGAATGGAGGGAATGAATGAATGAAGGGAATGAATGAATGGAGGGAATGAATGAATGAAGGGAATGAATGAATGGAGGGAATTAATGAAGGGAACGAAGCGAGTGTACGTCATGAATGAATGAATGAAGCGAATGAGAGGAATGAATGAATGAATAAAGGAAACGAATGGAAGAAGGGAATGAATGAATGAAGGGAATGTATGAATGAAGGTGATGGATGAATGAAGGGAATGAAGAGAATGAGGGAATAAATGAATGAAAGGAATATACGAATGGATGGGAATGAATGAATGAAGGGAACGAACGAATGGAGGGAATGAATGAATGAAGGGAACGAATGAATGGAGGGAATGAATGAATGAAGGGAACGAATGAATGAAGGGAATGAATGAATGAAGGTAATAAAGGGAATGAAGGGAATGAATGTATGAAGGGAATCAGTGCATGAAAGGAATGAAAGGAATGAAAGGAATGAAGGGAATGAAGGGAACGAAGGGAATGAATGAATGAAGCGAATGAATGAGTGGTGGGAAGGAATGAACGAAGGCAATGAATGAATGAAGGGAATGAATGAGTGGAGGGAATGAATGAACGAAGGCAATGAATGAATGAAGGCAATGACGGTAATGAGGGGAATATATGAATGAAGCGAATGTGTGAATGCAAGGAATGGATGGAATGAAGGGAGTGAAGGAAACGAAGGGAATGAATGAATGAAGGAAATGAATGAATGAGGGGTATGAATGAATGAAAAGAATATACGAATGTACGGGAATGTATGAATGAAGGGAACGAATGAATGGAGGGAATGGATGACTGAATGAAGGGAATGTATGACTGAAGGGAATGAATGAATGAAGGTAATGTATGAGTGAAGGGAATGAATAAATGAAGGGAATGAATTGAATGAAAGGAATGAGGGGAATTAATGAATGCTGGGAATCAGTGAATGCAGGGAATGAGTGCATGAAAGGAACGAAAGGAATGAAGGGAATGAAGGGAACGAAAGGAATGAGTGAGTGAGGGGACTGAATGTACGAAGGGAATGAATGAATGAAGGGAACGCGGAGAATAAGGGGAATGAATGAATGAAAGGAATGTACGAATGAATGGGAATGTATGAATGAAGGGAACGAATGCATGAAGGGCATGAATGAATGAAGGGAATGTATGAATGAAGGGAATGAATGAATCAAGGGAACGAATGAACGAAGGGAGTGAATGATTGGAGGGAATGTAAGAATGAGGGGAATGCATAAATGATGGGAGTGAATGAAGGGAATGAATGAACGAAGGGAATGAATGATTGAAGGGAATGTAAGAATGAGCGGAATGAACGGATGAAGGAAACGAATGAATGAAGGGAATGAATGAATGAAGGGAATGAAGGGAATGAAGGGAATGAAGAGAATGAGGGTAATAAATGAATGAAAGGAATGTACGAATGACTGGGAATGAATGAATGAAGGGAACGAATGAATGAATGAAGGGAATGTATGAATGAAGGTAATGGATGAATGAAGGGAATGAAGAGAATGAGGGAATAAATGAATGAAAGGAATATACGAATGAATGGGAATGAATGAATGAAGGGAACGAATGAATGGCGGGAATGAATGAATGAAGGGAATGAATGAATGAAGGGAATGAATGAATGAACGTAATAAAGGGTATGATGGGAATGAATGTATGAAGGGAATCAGTGCATGAAAGGAATGAAAGGAATGAAAGGAATGTAAGGAATGAGGGCAATGAAGGGAACGAAGGGAACGAAGGGAACGAATGTATGAAGCGAATGTATGTGTGGTGGGAAGGAATGAACGAAGGCAATGAATGAATGAATGGAATGAATGAGTGGAGGGAATGAATGAACGAAGGCAATGAATGAATGAAGGGAACGACGGTAATGAGGGGAATGTATGAATGAAGCGAATGTGTGAATGCAAGGAATGGATGGAATGAAGGGAGTGAAGGAAACGAAGGGAATGAATGAATGAAGGAAATGAATGAATGAGGGGGATGAATGAATGAAAAGAATATACGAATGAATGGGAATGTATGAATGAAGGGAACGAATTAATGGAGGCAATGGATGAATGAATGACGGGAATGTATGAATGAAGGGAATGAATGAATGAAGGTAATGTATGAATGAAGGGAATGAATAAATAAAGGGAATGAATGAATGAAGGGAACGGATGAACGAAGGGAATGAGTGAATGAAGGGAATAAAGGGAATGACTGAATGAAGAGAATGAACGAATGAAGGAAGCGGAGCGAATGTGCGTAATGAATGAATGAATTAAATGAGTGAACGAATGAAGCAAATGTGGGGAATGAAGGGAATGAATGAATGAAGGGACTGAGTGAATGAAAGGAATGAAAGGAATGAAGGGAATGAAGGGAACGAAGGGAATGAATGAATGCAGGGAATGAATGAAGGAAGGGAATGGATGAAGGAAGGGAATGAATGAATGAAGGGTATGAACGAATGAAGGGAATGAATGGACGAAGGGAATGAATGAATGAAGGGAATGAAGGGAATGAAGGGCACGTAGGTAATGAAGGGAATGAAGGGCACGTAGGGAATCAATGAATTAAGGGAGTGAATGAACGAAGGGAATGAATGAATGAAGGGAATGAATGAATGAAGGGAATGAAGAGAATGAGGGAATAAATGAATGAAAGGAATATACGAATGAATGGGAATGAATGAATGAAGAGAACGAATGAATGGAGGGAATGAATGAACGAAGGCAATGAATGAACGAAGGGAATGACGGTAATGAGGGGAATGTATGAATGAAGCGAATGAGTGAATGCAAGCAATGGATGGAATGAAGGGAATGAAGGAAACGAAGGGAATGAATGAATGAAGGATATGAATGAATGAGGGGGATGAATGAATGAAGGGAATGAATGAATAAAGGGAATGAGGGGAATGTATGAATGAAGGGAATGAGTGCATGAGAGGAATGAAAGGAATGAAAGGAATGAAGGGAATGAAGGGAACGAAAGTAATGAATGAATAAAGGGACTGAATGAAAACAAGGGAATGAATGAATTGGGGAATATAGGAATGAATGGGAATGAATAAATGAAGGGCACGAATGAATGAAGGGAATGAATGAATGAAGGGAATGACTGAATGAAGAGAATGAACGAATGAAGGAAGCGGAGCGAATGTAGGTAATGAATGAATGAATTAAATGAGTGGACGAATGAAGCAAATGTGGGGAATGAAGGGAATGGGTGAATGAAAGGAATGAAAGGAATGAAGCCAATGAAGGGAACGAAAGGAATGAATGAATGCAGGGAATGAATGAAGGAAGGGAATGAATGAATGAAGGGAATGAGTAAATGAAAGGAATGAAAGGAATGAAGGGAATGAAGGGAATGCGGAGAACGAAGAGAATGAATAAATGATGGAAATGAATGAAGGGATGAATGAACGAAGGGAATGAATGATTGAAGGGAATGAAAGAATGAAGGGAATGAACGGATGAAGGAAACGAATGAATGAAGGGAATGAATGAGTGAAGGGAATGAATGAATGGAGGGAATGGATGAATGAATGAAGGGAATGAATAAATGAAGGGAATGAATTGAATGGCACGAATGAGGGGAATAAATGAATGATGGGAATGAGTGAATGAAGGGAATGAGTGAATGAAAGGAATGAAAGGAATGAAGGGAATGAAGGGGACGAAAGGAATGAGAGTGAGAGGACTGAATGTACGAAGGGAATGAATGAATGAAGGGAACGCGGCGAATGAGGGGAATGAATGAATGAAAGGAATGTACGAATGAATGGGAATGTATGAATGAAGGGAACGAATGAATGAAGGGAATGAGGGGAATGAAGGGAATGAAGGGAATGAATGAACGAAGGGGATGAATGAACGAAGGGAATGAATGATTGAAGGGAATGTAATAATGAAGGGAATGTATAAATGATTTGAGTGGATGAAGGGAATGAATGAACGAAGGGAATGAATGATTGAGGGGAATGTAAGAATGATGCGAATGAACGGATGAAGGAAACGAATGAATGAAGGGAATGAGGGGAATGAAGGGAATGAAGGGAATGAATGAACGAAGGGGATGAATGAACGAAGGGAATGAATGATTGAAGGGAATGTAATAATGAAGGGAATGTATAAATGATTTGAGTGGATGAAGGGAATGAATGAACGAAGGGAATGTATGATTGAAGGGAATGTAATAATGAGGGGAATGTATAAATGATGGGAGTGAATGAATGGAATGAATGAACGAAGGGAATGAATGATTGAAGGGAATGTAAGAATGAACGGAACGAACGGATGAAGGAAACGAATGAATGAAGGGAATGAATGAATGAAGGGAATGAATGAATGAAGGTAACAAAGGGAATGAAGGGAATGAGGGGAATGAATGTATGACGGGAATGAATGAATGGAGGGAATGAATGAATGAAGGGAATGAATGAATGGAGGGAATTAATGAAGGGTACGAAGCGAGTGTACGTAATGAATGAATGAGTAACATGAGTGAATGAATGAAGCGAATGAGGGGAATGAATGAATGAATTGAGGGAATTAAGAGATTGAGGGGAATGAATGAATGAAGGGAATGAAGGGAATGAAGAGAATGAAGGGGAATGAAGGCAATGAAGAGAATGAGGGGAATAAATGAATGAAAGGTATGTACGAATGAATGGGAATGTATGAATGAAGGGAACGAAGGGAATGAATGAATGCAGGGAATGAATGAAGGAAGGGAATGGATGAAGGAAGGGAATGAATGAATGAAGGGTATGAACGAATGAAGGGAATGAGTGGACGAAGGGAACGAATTAATGGAGGGAATGAATGAATGAAGGGAATGAATGATTGAAGGGAATGTAAGAATGAAGCGAATGAACGGATGAAGGAAACGAATGAATGAAGGGAATGAATGAATGAAGGGAATGAACGGAATGAAGGGAATGAAGAGAATGAGTGGCATAAATGAATGGAACGAATGTACGAATGAATGGGAATGTATGAATGAAGGGAACGAATGAATGAATGAAGGGAACAAATGCATGAAGGGAATGAATGAATGAAGGGAATGTATGAACGAAGGGAATGGATGAATGAATGGAATGAAGAGAATGAGTGGCATAAATGAATGGAACGAATGTACGAATGAATGGGAATGAATGAATGAAGAGAACGAATGAATGGAGGGAATGAATGAACGAAGGCAATGAATAAACGAAGGGAATGACGGTAATGAGGGGAATGTATGAATGAAGCGAATGAGTGAATGCAAGCAATGGATGGAATGAAGGGAATGAAGGAAACGAAGGGAATGAATGAATGAAGGATATGAATGAATGAGGGGGATGAATGAATGAAGGGAATGAATGAATAAAGGGAATGAGGGGAATGAATGAATGAAGGGAATGAGTGCATGAGAGGAATGAAAGGAATGAAAGGAATGAAGGGAATGAAGGGAACGAAAGTAATGAATGAATGAAGGGACTGAATGAAAACAAGGGAATGAATGAATTGAGGGAATATAGGAATGAATGGGAATGAATGAATGGAGGGAACGAATGAATGGAGGGAATGAATGAATGAGGGGAACGAATGAATGAAGAGAATGAATGAATGAAGGGAATGAATAAATGAAGGGAATGAATGAATGAAGGGAATGAAGGGAACGAAGAGAATGAAGGGAATAAATGAATGAAAGGAATGTACGAATGAATGGGAATGTATGAATGAAGGGAACGAATGAATGAATGGAGGGAACGAATGCATGCAGGGAATGAATGAATGAATGGGATGTATGAATGAAGGGAATGAATGAGTGAAGGGAATGTATAAATGATGGGAGTGAATGAAGGGAATGAACGAAGGGAATGAATGATTGAAGGGAATGTAAGATTGAAGGGAATGAACGGATGAAGGAAACGAATGAATGAAGGGAATGAATGAATGAAGGGAATGGATGAATGAATGGAATGAAGAGAATGAGGGAATAAATGAATGAAAGGAATATACGAATGAATGGGAATGAATGAATGAAGAGAACGAATGAATGGTGGGAATGAATGAACGAAGGCAATGAATGAACGAAGGGAATGACGGTAATGAGGGGAATGTATGAATGAAGCGAATGAGTGAATGCAAGGAATGGATGGAATGAAGGGAATGAAGGAAACGAAGGGAATGTATGAATGAAGGAAATGAATGAATGAGCGGGATGAATGAATGAAGGGAATGAATGAATAAAGGGAATGAGGGGAATGTATGAATGAAGGGAATGAGTGCATGAGAGGAATGAAAGGAATGAAAGGAATGAAGGGAATGAAGGGAACGAAAGTAATGAATGAATAAAGGGACTGAATGAAAACAAGGGAATGAATGAATTGGGGAATATAGGAATGAATGGGAATGAATAAATGAAGGGAACGAATGAATGAAGGGAATGAATGAATGAAGGGAATGACTGAATGAAGAGAATGAACGAATGAAGGAAGCGGAGCGAATGTAGGTAATGAATGAATGAATTAAATGAGTGAACGAATGAAGCAAATGTGGGGAATGAAGGGAATGGGTGAATGAAAGGAATGAAAGGAATGAAGCCAATGAAGGGAACGAAAGGAATGAATGAATGCAGGGAATGAATGAAGGAAGGGAATGAAAGGATGAAGGGAATGAATGAGTGAAGGGAATGAATGAATGAAGAGTATGAATGAATGAGGGGTATGACCGAATGAAGGGAATGAATGAATGAAGGGAATGAGTAAATGAAAGGAATGAAAGGAATGAAGGGAATGAAGGGAATGCGGAGAACGAAGAGAATGAATAAATGATGGAAATGAATGAAGGGATGAATGAACGAAGGGAATGAATGATTGAAGGGAATGAAAGAATGAAGGGAATGAACGGATGAAGGAAACGAATGAATGAAGGGAATGAATGAATGAAGGGAATGAATGAATGGAGGGAATGGATGAATGAATGAAGGGAATGAATAAATGAAGGGAATGAATTGAATGACACGAATGAGGGGAATAAATGAATGATGGGAATGAGTGAATGAAGGGAATGAGTGAATGAAAGGAATGAAAGGAATGAAGGGAATGAAGGGAACGAAAGGAATGAGAGTGAGAGGACTGAATGTACGAAGGGAATGAATGAATGAAGGGAACGCGGCGAATGAGGGGAATGAATGAATGAAAGGAATGTACGAATGAATGGGAATGTATGAATGAAGGGAACGAATGAATGAAGGGAATGAGGGAAATGAAGGGAATGAAGGGAATGAATGAACGAAGGGGATGAATGAACGAAGGGAATGAATGATTGAAGGGAATGTAATAATGAAGGGAATGTATAAATGATTTGAGTGGATGAAGGGAATGAATGAACGAAGGGAATGAATGATTGAGGGGAATGTAAGAATGATGCGAATGAACGGATGAAGGAAACGAATGAATGAAGGGAATGAGGGGAATGAAGGGAATGAAGGGAATGAATGAACGAAGGGGATGAATGAACGAAGGGAATGAATGATTGAAGGGAATGTAATAATGAAGGGAATGTATAAATGATTTGAGTGGATGAAGGGAATGAATGAACGAAGGGAATGTATGATTGAAGGGAATGTAATAATGAGGGGAATGTATAAATGATGGGAGTGAATGAATGGAATGAATGAACGAAGGGAATGAATGATTGAAGGGAATGTAAGAATGAACGGAACGAACGGATGAAGGAAACGAATGAATGAGGGGAATGAATGAATGAAGGGAGTGAAGGGAATGAAGGGAATGAAGAGAATGAGGGGAATAAATGAATGAACGGAATGTACGAATGAATGGGAATGTATGAATGAAGGGCACGAATGAATGAATGAAGCGAACGAATGCATGAAGGGAATGAATGAATGAACGGAATGAAGAAAATGAGGGGAATGAATGAATGAAAGCAGTGTACGAATGAATGGGACTTAATCAATGAGGGGAAGGAACGAATGGAGGGAATGTACGAATGAAGGAAACGAATGAATGAAGGGAATGAATGAATGAAGGGAATGAAGAGAATGAGGGAACAAATGAATGAAAGGAATATACGAATGAATGGGAATGAATGAATGAAGGGAACGGATGAATGGAGGGAATGAATGAATGAAGGGAATGAATGAATCAAGGGAATGAATTGAATGAAAGGAATGAATGAATGAAGGGAATGAATGAATGAAGGGAATGAAGAGAATGAGGGAACAAGTGAATGAAAGGAATATACGAATGAATGGGAATGAATGAATGAAGGGAACGAATGAATGGAGGGAACGAATGAATGAAGGGAACGAATGAATGAAAAGAATGAATGAATGAAGGGAATGAAGGGATTGAAAGGAATGAAGAGAATGGGGGGAATAAATGAATGAAAGGAATGTACGAATGAATGGGAATGTATGAATGAAAGGAACGAATGAGTGAATGAAGGGAACGAATGCATGAAGGGAATGAATGAATGAAGGGAATGTATCAATGAAGGGAATGGATGGATGAAGGGAATGAAGAGAATGATGGAATAAATGAATGAAAGGAATATACGAATGAATGGGAATAAAGGAATGAAGGGAACGAATGAATGGAGGGAATGAACGGATGAAGGAAACGAATGAATGAAGGGAATGAATGAATGAAGGGAATGAACGGAATGACGGGAATGAAGAGAATGAGTGGAATAAATGAATGGAACGAATGTACGAATGAATGGGAATGTATGAATGAAGGGGACGAATGAATGAATGAAGGGAACAAATGCACGAAGGCAATGAATGAACGAAGGGAATGACGGTAATGAGGGGAATGAATGAATGAAGCGAATGAGTGAATGCAAGGAATGGATGGAATGAAGGGAATGAAGGAAACGAAGGGAATGAATGAATGAAGGAAATGAATGAATGAGGGGGATGAATGAATGAAGGGAATGAATGAATAAAGGGAATGTGGGGAATGAATGAATGAAGGGAATGAGTGCATGAAAGGAATGAAAGGAATGAAAGGAATGAAGGGAATGTATGAATGAAGTGAATGAATGAATGAAGGCAATGTATGAATGAAGGGAATGAATAAATGAAGGTAATGAATTGAATGACACGAAAGAGGGGAATAAATGAATGATGGGAATGAGTGAATGAAGGGAATGAATGAACGAAGGGAATGAATGAACGAAGGGACGAATGATTGAAGGGAATGTAAGAATGAAGGGAATGAACGCATGAAGGAAATGAATGAATGAAGGAAACGAATGAATGAAGGTAATGTATGAATGAAGGGAATGAATAAATGAAGGGAATGAATTGAATGAAAGGAATGAGGGGAAGGAATGAATGATGGGAATGAGTGAAAGAACGGAATGAGCGGAATGAAGGGAATGAAGGCAACGAAGGGAATGAATTAATGCAGGGTATGAATGAAGGAAGGGAATGAATGAATGAAGGGTATATACGAATGAAGGGAATGAATGGACGAAGGGAATGAATGAATGAAGGGAATGAGTAAATGAAAGGAATGAAATGAATGCAGGGAATGAAGGGAATGAGGAGAACGAAGAGAATGAATAAGTGGTGGAAATGAATGAAGGGAATGAATGATTGAAGGGAATGAAAGAATGAAGGGAATGAACGGATGAAGGAAACGAATGAATGAAGGGAATGCATGACTGAAGGGAATGTAGGGAATGAAGAGAAAGAGAAGAATAAATGAATGATAGGAATGTACGAATGAATGGGAACGTATGAATGAAGGGAACGAATAAATGGAGGGAATGAATTGAATGAAGGGAATGAGGGGAATGAAAGAATGAAGGGAATGAGTGAATGAAGGAAATGAGTGAATGAAACTAATGAAGGGAATGAAGGGAATGAAGGGAGCAAAAGGAATAAATGAGTGAAGGGACGGAATGAACGAAGGGAATGAAGAGAATGAGGGGAATGAATGCATGAAGGAATATTTGAATAAACGGAAAAATCAATTAAGGGAATGAATGAATGAAGGGTATGAATGAATGGTGGGAATGATTGAATAAAGGGAATAAATGAATGAAGGGAATGAATGAATGAAGATAATAAAGGGAATGAATGAATGAAGGTAATGATTGAATGAAGGGAATGAATGAAGGACGGGCGTGAGTGAACCAAGGGAATGATTGAATAAAGGAAATGAATGAATGAAGGAAATGAATGAATGTAGGTAATAAAGGGAATGAATGAATGAAGGGAATGAATTATATGAAGCGTATGAATGAATGAAGGCAATGAATGAATGAAAGGAATGAAGAGAATGAGGGGAATAAATGAATGAAAGGAATGTAGGAATGAATGTGAATGAATGAATGAAGGGAGCGAAAGAATAAAGGGAATCAACGGATGAAGGGAAGGAACGAATAAAGGGAATGAATTGAATGAATGGAATGAATGAATGAAGGGAATGAGAGAACGAAAGGAATGAAGGGAATGAGAGAACGAAAGGAATGAAGGGAATGAAGAGAATGGGGGCAACGAAGGGAATGAAGGGAAGGAAGGGACTGAAGGGAATTAAGGCAACGAAGGGAATGAAGGGAATCAAGGGAATGAAGAAAATATGGGGTGTGTATGTATGAACGGAATGAGTAATTGAAAGCAATGAACGGAACGAAGGGAACGAAGGGAGTGAATGAATGACGGGAACGAATGAATGGAGGGAATGAATTAATGAAGGGAAGGAATGAATGAAGGGAATGTGGCAAATGTATGAATGAAGGGAATGAGTGAATGAAAGGAATGAAAGGAATGAAGGGAACGAAGGGAATGAATGAATGAACGAAAGGAATGAAGAGAATGAGGGGAATAAATGAATGAAAGGAATGTACTAATGAATGCGAATGAATGAATTAAGGGAACGAATAAATGGAGGGAATGAATTGAATGAAGGGAATGAGGGGAATGAATGAATGAAGGGAACGAATGCATGAAGGGAATTAATGTATGAAGGGAATGAAGGGTATGAAGGGCACGTAGGGAATGAATGAATGAAGGGAATGAATTATATGAAGGGAATACCGGGAATGAAACAATAGAGGGAAATGAGTGAATGAAATGAATGAACGGAATGAATGGAACGAAGGGAATGAATGAATGAAGGGAACGAATGCATGAAGGGAATGAATGAATGAAAGGAATGAATGAATGAAGGGAATGAATGAATGAGGGGTATGAATTAATGAAGGGAATGCGTGAATGAATGGAATGAAAGGAATGAAGGGAATGAATGGAATCAAGGGAACGAAGCGAACGTACGAATGAAGGGAATGAATGAATGAAGGGAATGAACGAATGAACGGCATGAGTGAACGAAGGGAATGATTGAATAAAGGGAATGAATGAATGAAGGAAATGAATGAATGTAGGTAATTAAGGGGAATGAATGAATGAAGGGAATGGACGAATGAAGGTAATGAATTGAATGAAAGGAATGAATGAATGAAGGGAATGAATGAATGAGGGGAATGAATGAGTGAAGGGAATGAAATGAATGAATGGAATGAAGGGAATGAAGGGAATAGAGGCAACGAAGGGAATGAAGGGATTCAAGGGAATGCAGGGAATGAATTGAATGAGGGGAGTGTATGAATGAAGGGAATGAATTGAATGAAGGGAATGAATGTATGAAGGGAATGAATGAATGAAGGGAATGAATGATTGAAGGGATTGAATTGAATGAAAGGAATGAAGGGAATGAAGGGAATGAAGGGAATGAAGGGAATGAAGGGAATGAATGTATGAAGGGAATGAATGAAAGAAGGGCATGAGTGAACGAAGGGAATGATTGAATAAAGGAAATAAACGAATGAACGGAATGAATGAATGTAGGGAACGAATGAATGGAGGGAATGAATGAATGACGGGAACGAATGCATGGAGGGAATGAATTGAATGGTGGGAATCAATGGATGAAGGGAATGAACGAATGGCGGGAATGAATGAATGAAGGGAATAAATGAATGGAGGGAATGAATGAAGGGAATGAGGAGAACGAGGGGAATGAATGAATGAAAGGAATGTACTAATGAATGGGTATGAATGAATGAAGGGAACGAATAAATGGAGGGAATGAATGAATGAAAGGAATCAACGATGGAGGGAATGAATGAATGGCGGGAATGAATGAATGAAGGGAATGAATGAATGGAGGGAATGAATGAAGGGAATGAAGAGAATGAGGGGAATGAATGAATGAAAGGAATATACGAATGAATGGGAATGTATGAATGAAGGGAAGAAATAAATGGAGGGAATGAACGAATGAATAAAGGGAATAAATGAATGAAGGGAATGAATGAATGAATGAAGGGAACGAATGAAAGAAGAGAAAGAATGAATGAAGAGAATGGATTGAATTATGGGAATGAGGGGAATGAATCGAATGAAGGGAATGAGTGGATGAAAGGAATGAAAGGAATGAAGGGAATGAAGGGACTGAGTGAGTAAAGGGAATGAATGAATGAAGAATACGAAGCGAATAAGGGGAATGTATGAATGAAGGGAATGAGTGAGTGAAAGGAACGAACGGACGAAGGGAACGAAGGGAATGAATGCATGAAGGGAATGAATGAATGAATGGAAGGAATGAGTGGGGGGAATGAGTGAATGAAAGGAAGGAAAGGAATGAAGGGAATGAATAAATGAAGGGAATGAACGAATGAGGGGGATGAATGAATGAAGGGAATGAATGAATGAAGGGAATGAATGAATGAAGGGAATGAATGAATGAAGGGAATGAATTGAATGAAAGAAATGAACGAATGAAGGGAATGAATGAATCAAGGGAATGAATTTAATGAAAGCAATGAGGGGAATAAAGGAATGAAGGGAATGAGTGAATGAAAGGAATGAAAGGAATCAAGTGAATGGAGGGGACGAAAGGAATGAATGAATGGAGGGACTGCATGAACGAAGGGAATGTTTGAATGAAGAGAATGAGGGGAATGAATGAATGAAAGGAATCAACGACGAAGGGAATGAATGAATGGCGGGAATGAATGACTGAAGGGAATGAATGAATGGGGGGAATGAATGAGGGGAATGAAGAGAATGAGGGGAATGAATGAATGAAAGGAATGAAACGAATGAAGGGAACGAAAGGAATGAATGAATGAAGGATGGGAACGAATGAATGTAGGGAATGTATGAATGAAGGGAATGAGTGGATGAAAGGAATGAAGGGAATGAAGTGAATGAAGGGAACGAAAGTAATGAATGAATGAAGGGAATTAATGAAGGATGTGCACGAGTGAATGAAGGGAATGAATGAATGAAGGGAACGAATCGAATCTACGTAATGAGTGAATGAGTAAAATGAGTGAATGAATGTAGGGAATGAGGGGAATGAATGAATGAAGGGAATGAATGAGTCAAGGGAATGAATTGAATGAAAGCAATGTGGGGAATAAAGGAATGAAGGGAATGAGTGAATGAAAGGAATGAAAGGAATAAAGGGAATGGAGGGGACGAAAGGAATGAATGAATGGAGGGACTGAATGAATGAAGGGAATGTATGAATGAAGGGAATGAAGAGAATGAGCGGAATGAATGAATGAAAGGAATATACGAGTGAATGGGAATGTATGAATGAAGGGAACGAATAAATGGGTTGAATGAATGAACGTGGGGACGAATGCATGAGGAGAATGAATGAATGAAGGGAATTCTGGAATGAATGGAATGAAAGGAATGAAGGGAATGAATGGAATCAAGGCAACGAAGCGAATGTACGATTGAAGGGAATGAATGAACGAAGGGTATGAATAAATGAAGGGAATGAACGAATGAAGGGCATCAGTGAACGATGGTAATGATTGTATAAAGGGAATAAATGAACGAAGGGAATGAATCAATGAAGGGAATGAGTTGAATGAAGGGAACAAATGAATGAAGGGAATGAATGAACGAAGGGAATGAATGAAGGAAGGGAATGAATGAATCAAGGGACTGAATTGAATGAAAGCAATGTGGGGAATAAAGGAATGAAGGGAATGAGTGAATGAAGGTAATAAAGGGAAGGAATGAATGAGGGGAATGAAGAGAATGAGGGGAATGAATCGAATGAAGGGAATGGGAGGAATGAATGAATGAACGGAATGAAGAGAATTAGGGGAATAAATGAATGAAAAGAATGTACGAATGAGTGGGAATGAATGAATGGAGGGAATGAATGAATGAAGGGAATGAATGAATGACGGGAATGAATGAATGAAGGCAATGAGGGGAATGAAGGAATGAAGGGAATGAGTGAATGAAAGGAATGGAAGGAATGGAGGGAATGAAGGGAATGAATGAGGGATGGGAACGAATGAATGAAGGGAATGAATGAATGAAGGGAATGAATTATATGAAGGGAATACGGGGGATGAAACAATTGGAGGAAATGAGTGAATGAAGGGAATGAACGGAATGAAGCGAACGAAGGGATCGAATGATGAAGGGAATGAATGAATAAAGGGAATGAATTAGTGAAGGGTATGAAATGAATGAAAGGAATGAATGAATGAAGGGAATGAATGAGTGAAGGGAATGAATTGAATGAAAGGAATGAAGGGAATGAATGAAGGAAGGGCATGAATGAATGAAGGGAATGAATGAATGGAAGGAATGAATGAAGGATGGTAACGAATGAATGAAGGGAATGAATGAATGAATGAAGGGAGTGAATGAATGAATGAAGGGAACGAATGAATGAAGAGAATAAATGAATGAACGGAATGAATTATATGAAGGGTATGAATGAATGAAGGGAATGAATGAATGAAAGGAATATACGAAAGAATGGGAATGTATGAATGAAGGGAGGGAATGAATGAATGACGGGAACGAATGCATGAAGGGAATGAATTGAATGGTGGGAATCAATGGATGAAGGGAATGAACGAATGGCGGGAATGAATGAATGAAGGGAATGAATGAATGGAGGGAATGAATGAAGGGAATGAGGAGAATGTGGGGAATGAATGAATGAAAGGAATATACGATTGAATGGGAATGTATAAATGAAGGGAACGGATGAATCGAGGGAATGATTGAATGACGGGCACGAATGCATGAAGGGAATGAATGGAATGAATGAATGAAGGGTATCAACGCATGAAGGGAATGAATGAAGGATGGGAACGAATGAATGAAGGGAATGAAGAGAATGTGTGGAATGAATGAATGAAAGGAATATACGAATGAATGGGAATGTATGAACGAAGGGAATGAATGAATGAAGGGAATGAACGAATGAAGGGCATGAGTGAACGAAGGGAATGATTGTATAAAGGGAATAAATGAATGAAGGGAATGAATGAATGAAGGGACTGAATGAACGAAAGGAATGAATGAATGAAGGGAATGAAGAGAATGAGGGGAATGAATGAATGAAAGGAATATACGAATGAATGGTGGGAATGAATGAATGAAGGGAATGAATGAATAAAGGGAATGAATTGAATGAAAGGAATGAAAGGAATGAAGGGAATGAAGGGAACGAAAGGAATGAATGAATGAAAGGTATGAATGAATGAAGGGAATGAATTGAATGAGGGGAATAATGGGAATGAATGAATGAAGGGAATGTAGGGAACGAAAGGAGTGAATGAATGAAGGGAATGAAGAGAATGAGGGGAATGAATGAATGGCCGGAATGAATGAATGAGGGGAATAAACTGAATGAAGTGAATGAAGGGAGTGAATTAATGAAGGGCATGAGTGGATGAAAGGAATGAAAGGTATGAAGGGAATGAAGGGAACGAAAGTAATGAATGAATGAAGGGAATTAATGAAGGATGGGAACGAATGAATGAGGGGAATGAATGAATGAAGGGAACGAAGCGAATGTACGTAATGAGTGAATGAGTAAAATGAGTGAATGAATGTGGAGAATGAGGGAAATGAATGAATGAAGGGAACGAATGAATGAAGAGAATGAATGAATGAAGGGAATGAATGAATGAAGGGAATGAATGAATGAATGGAATGAATTGAATGAAGGGAATGCGGGGAATGTATGAAAGAAGGGAATGAGTGAATGAAAGTATGAAAGGAATGAAGGGAATGAAGGGAACGAAAGTAATGAATGAATGAAGGGAATTTATGAAGGATGGGCACGAATGAATGAAGGGAATGAATGAATGAAGGGAATGAATGGATGAAGGGAATGAATGAATGAAGGGCATGAGTTGAATGAAAGAAATGAATGAATGAAGGGAATGAATGAATCAAGGGACTGAATTGAATGAAAGCAATGTGGGGAATAAAGGAATGAAGCGAATGAGTGAATCAAAGGAATGAAAGGAATAAAGGGAATGGAGGGGACGAAAGGAATGAATGAATGGAGGGACTGAATGAACGAAGGGAATGTATGAATGAAGGGAATGAAGAGAATGAGCGGAATGAATGAATGAAAGGAATATACGAATGAATGGGAATGTATGAATGAAGGGAACGAATGAATGGGGGGAACGTGGGGACGAATGCATGAGGGGAATGAATGAATGAAGGGAATTCTGGAATGAATGGAATGAAAGGAATGAAGGGAATGAATGGAATCAAGGCAACGAAGCGAATGTACGATTGAAGGGAAGGAATGAATGAAGGGAATGTGGCAAATGTATGAATGAAGGGAATGAGTGAATGAAAGGAATGAAAGGAATGAAGGGAACGAAGGGAATGTATGAATGAACGAAAGGAATGAAGAGAATGAGGGGAATAAATGAATGAAAGGAATGTACTAATGAATGGGAATGAATGAATTAAGGGAACGAATAAATGGAGGGAATGAATTGAATGAAGGGAATGAGGGGAATGAATGAATGAAGGGAATGAGTGAATGAAGGAAATGAGTGAATGAAAGGAATGAAAGGAATGAAGGGAATGAAGGGAACGAAAGGAATGAATTAATGAAGGGAAGGAATGAATGAAGGGAATGATTGAATGAAGGTAATAAAGGGAATGAGGGGAATGAATGAATGACGGGAGTGAGAGAATGAGGGCAACGTAGGGAATGAATGAATGAAGGGATTGAATGAATGAAGGGAACGAATGCATGAAGGGACTTAATGTATGAAGGGAATGAAGGGTATGAAGGGCACGTAGGGAATGAATGAATGAAGGGAATGAATGAGTGAAGGGAATGAATTGAATGAAAGGAATGAAGGGAATGAGGGGAACGTAGGGAATGAATGAAGGATGGGCACGAATGAATGAAGAGAATGAATGAATGAGTGAAGGGAATGAATGAATGAATGAAGGGAACGAATGAATGAAGAGTATAAATGAATGAAGGGAATGAATTATATGAAGGGTATGAATGAATGAAGGGAATGAATGAATTAGGAGAATGAAGATAATGAGCCGAATGAATGAATGCAAGCAACATACGAATGAATGGGAATGTATGAATGAAGGGAATGAATGAACGAATGGAATGCGTGAATGAATGGAATGAAAGGAATGAAGGGAATGACTGAGCGAAGGGAATGAATGAATGAAGGGAATGAATGAATGAATGGAATGAATGAGTGGGGGGAATGAGTGAATGAAAGGAAGGAAAGGAATGAAGGGCATGAGTGAACGAAGGGAATGATTGAATAAAGGGAATAAATGAATGAAGGGAAAGAATGAATGAAGGGAATGAATTGAATAAAGGGAATAAATGAATGAAGGGAAAGAATGAATGAAGGGAATGAATTGAATGAAGGGAACAAATGAATGAAGAGAATGAATGAATGAAGGGAATGAATGAATGAAGGAAATGAATGAATAAAGGGAATGAATTGAATGAAGAGAATGAGGGGAATAAATGAATGAAAGGAATGTACGACTGAATGTGAATGAATGAATGACGGGAACGAATAAATGGAGGGAATGAGTGAATGAAGGGAAGGAGTGAATGAAGGGAATGAATGAATGAAGGGAATGAATGAATAAAGGGAATCAACGGATGGAAGGAACGATTGAATGAAGGGAATGAATGAATCAAGGGAATGAATTGAATGAAGGGAATGAGGGGAATAAATGAATGAAGGGAATGAGTGAATGAAAGGAATGAATGGAATGAACGGAACGAAAGGAATGAATGAATGAAGGGACTGAATGAGCGGCGGGAATGAATGAATGAAGGGAATGAAGAGAATGAAGCGAATAAGTGAATGAAAGAAATGTACGAATGAATGGGAATGAATGAACGAAGGGAGCGAATAAATGGAGGGAATGAATGAATGAAGAGAACGAGTGAATCAAGGGAATGAATTGAATGAAGGGAACAAATGAATGAAGAGAATGAATGAATGAAGGGAATGATTGAATGAAGGAAATGAATGAATAAAGGGAATGAATTGAATGAAGGGAATGAGGGGAATGAATGAATGAAGGGAATGAGTGGATGAAAGGAATGAAAGGAATGAACGAAATGAAGGGAACGAAGGGAATGAATGAATGAAGGGAATGACTGAACGAAGGGAATGAATAAGTGAAGAGAATGCATGAGTGAAGGGAATGCATGAATGAAAGGAATGAATTGAATGAAAGGAATGAATGAATAAAGGGAACGCATGAATGAAGGGAATGACTGAATGAAGGGAATGAATGAATGAAGGGAATGAAGGGACTGAAGGGAATGAAGGGAATGAAGGCAACGAAGGGAATGAAGGGAATGAAGGCAACGAAGGGAATGAAGGGAATCAAGGGAATGAAGGGAATGAAGAGAATGAAAGGAATGAAGGGAATGAAGGGAACGAAAGGAATGAATGAATGAAGGGACTGAATGGACGAAGGGAATGCATGAATGGGGGGAATGAATGAATGAAGTGAATGAAGAGAATGAATGAACGAAGGGAGCGAATAAATGGAGGGAATGAATGAATGAAGAGAACGAGTGAATCAAGGGAATGAATTGAATGAAGGGAACAAATGAATGAAGAGAATGAGTGAATGAAGGGAATGAATTGAATAAATGGAATGTGGCGAATGAATGAATGAAGGGAATGAGTGAATGAAAGGAATCGAAGGAATGAAGGGTATTAAGGGAACGAAAGTGATGAATGAATGAAGGGAATTAATGGAGGATGGGAACAAATGAATGAAGGGAATGAATGAATGAGGGGAATGAATGAATGAATGAAGGGAACGAGTGAAAGAAGAGAAAGAATGAATGAAGAGAATGAATTGAATTATGGGAATGAGGGGAATGAATCGAATGAAGGGAATGAGAGGATGAACGGAATGAAGTGAACGAATGAATGAAGGGAATGACTGAGCGAAGGGAATGAATGAATGAAGGGAATGAATGAATGAATGGAATGAATGAGTGGGGGGAATGAGTGAATGAAAGGAAGGAAAGGAATGAATGGAATGAATTGGACGAAAGGAATGAATGAATGAAGGTACTGAAGGAACGAAGGGAATGTATGAATGAAGGGGATGAAGAGAATGAGCGGAATGAATGAAAGAAAGGAATATACGAATGAATGGGAATGTATGAATGAAGGGAACGAATGAATGGAGGAAATGAATGAATGACGGGAAAGAATGCATGAAGGGAATGAATGAATGAAGGGAATGAATTATATGAAGGGTATGAATGTATGAAGTTAATGAATGGACGAAGGCAATGAATGAATGAGGGGAGTGAACGAATGAAGGGCATGAGTGAACGAAGGGAATGATTGAATAAAGGGAATAAATGAATGAAGGGAACGAATGAAAGAAGAGAATGAATGAATGAAGGGAATGACTGAATGAAGGGAATGAAGAGAATGAGGGGAATAAATGAATGAAAGGAATGTACGAATGACTGGGAATGAATGAATGAAGGGAACGAATAAATGGAGGGAATGAATGAATGAAGGGAACGAGTGAATGAAGGGAATGAATGAATGAAGGTAATAAAGGGAATGAATGAATGAGGGGAATGAAGAGAATGACGGGAATGAGAGAATGAGGGCAACGTAGGGAATGAATGAACGAAGGGAATGTATGAATGAAGGGAATGAACGAATGAAGGGAATGAATGAATGGCGGGAATGATTGAATGAAGGGAATGAATGAATGGAGGGAATGAATGAAGGGAATGAGTGAATGAAAGGAATACACGAATGAATGGTAATGTATGAATGAATGGAACGAATGAATGAAGGGATTGAACGAATGAAGGGCATGAGTGAACGAAGGGAATGATTGAATAAAGGGAATAAATGAATGAAGGGAATGAATGAATGAAAGGAATGTACGAATGAATGGGAATGAATGAGTGAAGGGAACGAATAAATGGAGGGAATGAATGAATGAAGGGAATGAATGTATGAAGGTAATAAAGGGAATGAGGGGAATGAATGAATGACGGGAATGAGAGAATGAGGGCAACGTAGGGAATGAATGAACGAAGGGAATGAATGCATGAAGGGAATGAATGAATGAAGGGAATGAGTTAATGAAGGGAATGAATGAATGAAAGGAATGTACTAATGAATGGGAATGAATGAATGAAGGGAACGAATAAATGGAGGGAATGAATGAATGAAGGGAACGAGTGAATGAAGGGAGTGAATGAATGAAGGTAATAAAGGGAATGAATGAATGGAAGGAATCAACGATGAAGGGAATGAATGAATGGCGGGAATGAATGAATGAAGGGAACGAATGAATGGAGGGAATGAATGAATCGAATGAAGAGAATGAGGGGAATGAATGAATGAAAGGTATATACGATTGAATGGGAATGTATGAATGAAGGTATGGAATGAATGGAGGGAATGAACGAATGAAGGGCATGAGTGAGCGAAGGGAATGATTGAATAAAGGGAATAAATGAATGAAGGGAATGAATGAATGAATGAAGGGAACGAATGAAAGAAGAGAAAGAATGAATGAAGAGAATGAATTGAATTATGAGAATGAGGGGAATGAATCGAATGAAGGGAATGAGAGGATGAAGGGAATGAAGTGAACGAATGAATGAAGGGAATGACTGAGCGAAGGGAATGAATGAATGAAGGGAATGAATGAATGAATGGAATGAATGAGTGGGGGGAATGAGTGAATGAAAGGAAGGAAAGGAATGAAGGGCATGAGTGAACGAAGGGAATGATTGAATAAAGGGAATAAATGAATGAAGGGAAAGAATGAATGAAGGGAATGAATTGAATGAAGGGAACAAATGAATGAAGAGAATGAATGAATGAAGGGAATGAATGAATGAAGGAAATGAATGAATAAAGGGAATGAATTGAATGACGGGAATGAGGGGAATGAATGAATGAAGGGAATGAATGAATGAAGGGAATGAAGGGACTGAAGGGAATGAAGGGAATGAAGGCAACGAAGGGAATGAAGGGAATCAAGGGAATGAAGGGAATGAAGAGAATGAAAGGAATGAAGGGAATGAAGGGAACGAAAGGAATGAATGAATGAAGGGACTGAATGGACGAAGGGAATGCATGAATGGGGGGAATGAATGAATGAAGTGAATGAAGAGAATGAATGAACGAAGGGAGCGAATAAATGGAGGGAATGAATGAATGAAGAGAACGAGTGAATCAAGGGAATGAATTGAATGAAGGGAACAAATGAATGAAGAGAATGAATGAATGAAGGGAATGATTGAATGAAGGAAATGAATGAATGAAAGGAATGAATTGAATGAAAGGAATGAATGAATGAAGGGAACGCATGAATGAAGGGAATGACTGAATGAAGGGAATGAATGAAGGGAATGATTGGTCGAAGGGAATGAATTGAATGAAAGGAATGAATGAATGAACGGAATGAGTGAATGAAGGGAATGAATTGAATAAATGGAATGTGGGGAATGAATGAATGAAGGGAATGAGTGAATGAAAGGAATGGAAGGAATGAAGGGTATTAAGGGAACGAAAGTGATGAATGAATGAAGGGAATTAATGTAGGATGGGAACAAATGAATGAAGGGAATGAATGAATGAGGGGAATGAGAGGAATGAACGAATGAAGGGAACGAATGAATGAAGAGAATGACTGAATGAAGGGAATGAATGAATGAAGGGAATGAATTCAATGAAAGAAATGAATCAATGAATGGAATGAATGAATGAAGGGAATGAGTGAATGAAAGGAATGAACGGAATGAGGGGAACGAACGGAATGAATGTACGAAGGGAATGAATGAAGGAAGGGAATGAATGGATGAACTGAATGAATTGAATGAAAGGAATGAATGAATGAACGGAATGAGTGAATGAAGGGAATAAATTGAATGAAGGGAATGTGGGGAATGAATGAATGAAGGGAATGAAGGGACTGAAGGGAATGAAGGGAATGAAGGCAACGAAGGGAATGAAGGGAATCAAGGGAATGAAGGGAATGAAGAGAATGAGGGGAGTGTATGCATGAAGGGAATGAGTGAATGAAAGGAATGAGGGGAATGAAGGGAACGAAGAGAACGAAAGGAATGAATGAATGAAGGGACTGAATGGACGAAGGGAATGCATGAATGGGGGGAATGAATGAATGAAGTGAATGAAGAGAATGGGGCGAATAAGTGAATGAAAGGAATGTACGAATGAATGGGAATGAATGAACGATGGGAGAGAATTAATAGAGGGAATGAATGAATGAAGAGAACGAGTGAATCAAGCGAATGAATGAATGAAGGGAATCAACGTATGAAGGGAATGAATGAAGGATGGGAACAAATGAATGGAGGGAATGAATGAATGGCGGGAACGTATGTATGAAAGCAATGAATGAATGGAGGGGATGAATGAATGCAGGGACTGAATGAACGAAGGGAATGATGAGAATGAGGGGAATAAATGAAAGAAAGGAATGTACGAATGAATGGGAGTGAATGTATGAAGGGAACGAATAAATAGAGGGAATGAATGAATGAAGGGAACGAGTGAATGAATGAAGGTAATAAAGGGAATGAATGAATGAAGGGAATCGACGGCAGAAGGGAATGAACGAATGGCGGGAATGAATGAATGAAGGGAATGGATGAATGAAAGGAATGAATGAATGAAGGGAATGGATGAATGAAGGGAATGAACGAATGAATTGCATGAGTGAACGAAGTTAATGATCGAATAAGGCTAATAAATGAATGAAGGGAATGAATAAATGAAGGGAATGAATTGAATGAAGGGAATGAGGGGAATGAATGAATGAAGTGAATGAGTGGATGAAAGGAATGAAGGTAATGAAGGGAACGTAAGGAATGAATGAATGAAGGGACTGAATGAGCGAAGGGAATGAATGAATGAAGGGAATGAAGTGAATGGGGGGAATAAGTGAATGAAAGGAATGTACGAATGAATGGGAATGAATGAACGAAGGGTGCAAATAAATGGAGGGAATGAATGAATGAAGAGAACGAGTGAATCAAGGGAATGAATGAATGAAGGGAATGATTGAATGAAGGGAATGGATGAATGAAGGGAGTGAATGAATGATGGGAATGGATGAATGAACGGAATGAAAGAATGAGGGGAATAAATGTATGAAAGGAATGTAGGAATGAATGGAATCAAGGCAACGAAGCGAACGTACGAATAAAGGGAATGAATGAACGAAGGGAATGAATGAATGAAGGGAATTCGTGAATGAATGGAATGAAAGGAATGAAGGGAATGAATGGAATCAAGGCAACGAAGCGAACGTACGAGTGAAGGGAATGAATGAACGAATGGAATGTATGAATGAAGGGAATGAACGAATGAAGGGCATGAGTGAACGAAGGGAATGATTGAATAAAGGGAATAAATTAATGATAGGGATGTACGAATGAATGGGAATGAATGTATGAAGGGAACGAATAAATGGAAGGAATGAATGAATGAAGGGAACGAATGAATGAAGAGAATGACTGAACGAAGGGAATGAATGAACGAAGGGAATGAATGAATGAAGGGAATTCGTGAATGAATGGAATGAAAGGAATGAAGGGAATGAATGGAATCAAGGCAACGAAGCGAACGTACGAATAAAGGGAATGAATGAACGAAGGGAATGAATGAATGAAGGGAATGAATGAATGAAGGGAATGAACGAATGAAGGGCATGAGTAAACGAAGGGCATGATTGTATAAAGGGAATAAATAATTGAAGGGAATGAATGGATGAAGGGAATGACTGAATGAGGGGCGTGAATGAATGAAGGGAATGAATCAATGAAAGGAACGAAGAGAATGAGGGGAATAAATGAATGAAAGGAATGTACGACTGAATGTGAATGAATGAATGACGGGAACGAATAAATGGAGGGAATGAATGAATGAAGGGAATGAATGAATAAAGGGAATCAACGGATGGAAGTAATGAATGAATGAAGGGAATGAATTGAATGAAGGGAATGAGGGGAATAAATGAATGAAGGGAATGAGTGAATGAAAGGAATGAATGAGTGAATTGAATGAATTGAATGAGGGGAATGGGAGGAATGAATGAATGAAGAGAATGAAGGGAATGAGGGGAATGAGGGGAGTGTATGATTGAAGGGAATGAGTGAATGAAGGGATTGAAAGGAATGAAGGGAACGGAAAGAATGAATGAATGAGGGGAATGAATGAAGGATGGGAACGAATGAATGAAGGGAATAAATGAATGAAGGTAATAAAGGGGATGAGGGGAATCAGGGCAATGAATGAATGACGGGAATGAGAGAATGAGGGCAACGCAGGGAATGAAAGAACGAAGGGAATGAATGAATGGAATGAGTGAATGAAGGGATTGAATGAATGAAGGGAATGAATGAATGAAACGAATGAAGCGAATGAGGGGAATAAATGAATGAAAGGAATGTACGAATGAATGTGAATGAATGAATGAAGGGAACGAATAAATGGAGGCAATGAATGAATGAGGGGAACGAGTGAATGAAGGGAATGAATGAATGACGGGAACGAATGCATGAAAGGAATGAATGAATGAAGAGGACGAATGAATGAAGGGACTGAATGAACGAAGGGAATGAAGAGAATGAGGGGAATAAATGAATGAAAGGAATGTATGAAGGGAACGAATAAATGAATGGAATGAAAGGAATGAAGGGAACGAATGGAATCAAGGCAACGAAGCGAACGTACGAATGAAGGGAATGAATGAACGAAGGGTATGAATGAATGAAGGGAATGAACGAATGAATTGCATGAGTGAACGAAGTTAATGATTGAATAAAGCTAATAAATGAATGAAGGGAATGAATAAACGAAGGGAATCAATGAATGAAGGGAATGAACGAATGAAAGGCATGAGTGAACGAAGGGAATGATTGAATAAAGGGAATCAATGAATGAAGGGAATGAATGAATGAAGGGAATGAATTGAATGAAGGGAACAAATGAATGAAGAGAATGAATGAATGAAGGGAATGACTGAGCGAAGGGAATGAATGAATGAAGGGAATGAATGAATGAATGGAATGAATGAGTGGGGGGAATGAGTGAATGAAAGGAAGGAAAGGAATGAAGGGCATGAGTGAACGAAGGGAATGATTGAATAAAGGGAATAAATGAATGAAGGGAAAGAATGAATGAAGGGAATGAATTGAATGAAGGGAACAAATGAATGAAGAGAATGAATGAATGAAGGGAATGAATGAATGAAGGAAATGAATGAATAAAGGGAATGAATTGAATGAAGGGAATGAGGGGAATGAATGAATGAAGGGAATGAATGAATGAATGGAATGAAGAGAATGAGGGGAATAAATGAATGAAAGGAATGTACGAATGAATGGGAACGAATGTATGACGGGAACGAATAAACGTAGGGAATGAATGAATGAAGGGAACTAGTGAATGAAGGGAATGAATGAATGAAGGGAATGAAGGAATGGGGGTGTCCCACTTGGACGTCGACCGATTGGACGCGTTCCGTTTGGACGGTCCCGATTCGACGCGTTCCAATTCGAAGCGGTGCCGATTGGACGCGTCCCAATTCGAAGAGCTTAGATTTGGTTAGGTTAGGTTCTATAAGCCCTGCTTAGAATTGGAACGCGTCCAATCGGCACCGCTTCGAATTGGAACGAGTCGAATCGGGACCGTCCAATCGGGACGCGTCCAAGCGGTCGGCGTCCAAGTGGGCATCACTCGAAGGAATGAAGGGAATCAACGGAAGAACCGAATGAACGAATGGCGGGAATGTATGAATGAAGGTAATAAAGAGAATGAGGGGAATAAATGAATGAAAGGAATGTACGAATGAATGGGAATGAATGTATGAAGTGAACGAATAAATGGAGGGAATGAATGAATGAAAGGAATGTACCAATGAATGGCAATGAATAAATGAAGGGATCGAATAAATGGAGGGAATGAATGAATGAAGGGAATGAATGAATGAAGGTAATAAAGGGAATGAGAGGAATGAATGAATGACGGGAATGAGAGAATGAGGGCAACGTAGGGAATGAATGAACGAAGGGAATGTATGAATGAAGGGAATGAATAAATGAAGGGAATGAATGAATGAAGGCAATGAATGAATGGAGGGAATGAATGAAGGGAATGAAGAGAATGAGGGGAATGAATGAATGAAAGGAATATACGACTGAATGGGAATGTATGAATGAAGGGAAGGAATGAATGGAGGGAATGAACGAATGAAGGGCATGAGTGAACGAAGGGAATGATTGAATAAAGGGGATAAATGAATGAAGCGAACGAATGAAAGAAGAGAATGAATGAATAAAGGGAATGACTGAATGAAGGGAATGAAGCGAATGTGGGGAATAAATGAATGAAAGGAATGTACGAATGAATGGGAATGAATGAATGTAGGGAACGAATAAATGGAGGGAATGAATGAATGAAGGGAACGAGTGAACGAAGGGAATGATTGAATAAAGGAATAAATGAATGGAGGTAATGAATGAATGAATGAAGGGAACGAAAGAAAGAAAAGAAAGAATGAATTGAATTATGGGAATGAGGGGAATGAATCGAATGAAGGGAATAAGAGGATGAAAGGAATGAAGGGAACGAGTGAATGAAGGGAATGACTGAACGAAGGGAATGAATGAATGAAGGGAATGAATGAATGAATGAAATGAATGAGTGGGGGGAATGAGTGAATGAAGGGAATGAATGTATGAAGGTAATAAAGGGAATGAGGGGAATGAATGAATGACGGGAATGAGAGAATGAGGGCAACGTAGGGAATGAATGAACGAAGGGAATGAATGAATGAAGGGAATGAATGAATGAAGGGAATGAAATAATGAAGGGAATGAATAAATGAAAGGAATGTACTAACGAATGGGAATGAATGAATGAAGGGAACGAATAAATGGAGGGAATGAATGAATGAAGGAAACGAGTGAATGAAGGGAATGAATGAATGAAGGTAATAAAGGGAATGAATGAATGAGGGGAATGCAGAGAATGAGGGGAATGAATGAATGAAAGGAATCAACGATGAAGGGAATGAATGAATGAAGTGATTGAATGAATGGAGGGAATGAATGAATCGAATGAAGGGAATGAGAGGATGAACGGAATGAAGTGAACGAATGAATGAAGGGAATGACTGAACGAAGGGAATGAATGAATGAAGGGAATGAATGAATGAAGGTAATAAAGGGAATGAGGGGAATGAATGAATGGCGGGAATGAGAGAATGAGGGCAACGTAGGGAATGAATGAACGAAGGGAATGTATGAATGAAGGGAATGAATGAATGAAGGGAATGAATGAATGGCGGGAATGAATGAATGAAGGGAATGAATGAATGGAGGGAATGAATGAAGTCAATGAGTGAATGAGAGGAATACACGAATGAATGGTAATGTATGAATGAATGGAACGAATGAATGAAGGGATTGAACGAATGAAGGGCATGAGTGAACGAAGGGAATGATTGAATAAAGGGAATAAGTGAATGAATGGGAATGAATGTATGAAGGGAACGAATAAACGGAGGGAATGAATGAATGAAGGGAACTAGTGAATGAAGGGAATGAATGAATGAAGGGAATGAGTGAATGAATGAAGGGAACGAATGAAAGAAGAGAAAGAATGAATGAAGAGAATGAATTGAATTATGGGAATGAGGGGAATGAATCGAATGAAGGGAATAAGAGGATGAAAGGAATGAAGGGAACGAATGAATGAAGGGAATGACTGAACGAAGGGAATGAATAAATGAAGGGAATGAATGAATGAATGGAATGAATGAGTGGGGGGAATGAGTGAATGAAAGGAAGGAAAGGAATGAAGGGAATGAATAAATGAAGGGAATGAATGAATGAGGGGGATGAATGAATGAAGGGAATGAATGAATAAAGGGAATGAATGAATGGAGGGAACGAATGATTGAAGGGAATGAATGAATGATGGTAATAAAGGGGATGAAGGGCATCAGGCCAATGAATGAATGACGGGAATGGGAGAATGAGGGCAACGTAGGGAATGAATGAACGAAGGGAATGAATGAATGAAGGGAATGAATGAATGAAAGGAATGTACGAATGAATGGGAATGAATGAGTGAAGGGAACGAATAAATGGAGGGAATGAATGAATGAAGGGAATGAATGAATGGAATGAAGAGAATGGGGGGAATGTATGAATGAAGGGATGGAAAGAATGGAGGGAAAGAACGAATGAAGGGCATGAGTGAACGAAGGGAATGATTGAATAAAGGGAATAAATTATTGAAGGGAATGAATGGATGAAGGGAATGACTGAATGAGGGGCGCGAATGAATGAAGGGAATGAATCAATGAAAGGAATGAAGAGAATGAGGGGAATAAATGAATGAAAGGAATGTACGACTGAATGTGAATGAATGAATGACGGGAACGAATAAATGGAGGGAATGAGTGAATGAAGGGAAGGAGTGAATGAAGGGAATGAATGAATGAAGGGAATGAATGAATAAAGGGAATCAACGGATGGAAGGAACGATTGAATGAAGGGAATGAATGAATCAAGGGAATGAATTGAATGAAGGGAATGAGGGGAATAAATGAATGAAGGGAATGAGTGAATGAAAGGAATGAAGGGAATGAACGGAACGAAAGGAATGAATGAATGAAGGGACTGAATGAGCGGCGGGAATGAATGAATGAAGGGAATGAAGAGAATGAAGCGAATAAGTGAATGAAAGAAATGTACGAATGAATGGGAATGAATGAACGAAGGGAGCGAATAAATGGAGGGAATGAATGAATGAAGAGAACGAGTGAATCAAGGGAATGAATTGAATGAAGGGAACAAATGAATGAAGAGAATGAATGAATGAAGGGAATGATTGAATGAAGGAAATGAATGAATAAAGGGAATGAATTGAATGAAGGGAATGAGGGGAATGAATGAATGAAGGGAATGAGTGGATGAAAGGAATGAAAGGAATGAACGAAATGAAGGGAACGAAGGGAATGAATGAATGAAGGGAATGACTGAACGAAGGGAATGAATAAGTGAAGGGAATGCATGAGTGAAGGGAATGCATGAATGAAAGGAATGAATTGAATGAAAGGAATGAATGAATAAAGGGAACGCATGAATGAAGGGAATGACTGAATGAAGGGAATGAATGAATGAAGGGAATGAAGGGACTGAAGGGAATGAAGGGAATGAAGGCAACGAAGGGAATGAAGGGAATGAAGGCAACGAAGGGAATGAAGGGAATCAAGGGAATGAAGGGAATGAAGAGAATGAAAGGAATGAAGGGAATGAAGGGAACGAAAGGAATGAATGAATGAAGGGACTGAATGGACGAAGGGAATGCATGAATGGGGGGAATGAATGAATGAAGTGAATGAAGAGAATGAATGAACGAAGGGAGCGAATAAATGGAGGGAATGAATGAATGAAGAGAACGAGTGAATCAAGGGAATGAATTGAATGAAGGGAACAAATGAATGAAGAGAATGAATGAATGAAGGGAATGATTGAATGAAGGAAATGAATGAATGAAAGGAATGAATTGAATGAAAGGAATGAATGAATGAAGGGAACGCATGAATGAAGGGAATGACTGAATGAAGGGAATGAATGAAGGGAATGATTGGTCGAAGGGAATGAATTGAATGAAAGGAATGAATGAATGAACGGAATGAGTGAATGAAGGGAATGAATTGAATAAATGGAATGTGGGGAATGAATGAATGAAGGGAATGAGTGAATGAAAGGAATGGAAGGAATGAAGGGTATTAAGGGAACGAAAGTGATGAATGAATGAAGGGAATTAATGTAGGATGGGAACAAATGAATGAAGGGAATGAATGAATGAGGGGAATGAGAGGAATGAACGAATGAAGGGAACAAATGAATGAAGAGAATGACTGAATGAAGGGAATGAATGAATGAAGGGAATGAATTCAATGAAAGAAATGAATCAATGAATGGAATGAATGAATGAAGGGAATGAGTGAATGAAAGGAATGAACGGAATGAGGGGAACGAACGGAATGAATGTACGAAGGGAATGAATGAAGGAAGGGAATGAATGGATGAACTGAATGAATTGAATGAAAGGAATGAATGAATGAACGGAATGAGTGAATGAAGGGAACAAATTGAATGAAGGGAATGTGGGGAATGAATGAATGAAGGGAATGAAGGGACTGAAGGGAATGAAGGGAATGAAGGGAACGAAGAGAACGAAAGGAATGAATGAATGAAGGGACTGAATGGACGAAGGGAATGCATGAATGGGGGGAATGAATGAATGAAGTGAATGAAGAGAATGGGGCGAATAAGTGAATGAAAGGAATGTACGAATGAATGGGAATGAATGAACGATGGCAGAGAATTAATAGAGGGAATGAATGAATGAAGAGAACGAGTGAATCAAGCGAATGAATGAATGAAGGGAATCAACGTATGAAGGGAATGAATGAAGGATGGGAACAAATGAATGGAGGGAATGAATGAATGGCGGGAACGTATGTATGAAAGCAATGAATGAATGGAGGGGATGAATGAATGCAGCGACTGAATGAACGAAGGGAATGATGAGAATGAGGGGAATAAATGAAAGAAAGGAATGTACGAATGAATGGGAGTGAATGTATGAAGGGAACGAATAAATAGAGGGAATGAATGAATGAAGGGAACGAGTGAATGAATGAAGGTAATAAAGGGAATGAATGAATGGAGGGAATCGACGGCAGAAGGGAATGAACGAATGGCGGGAATGAATGAATGAAGGGAATGGATGAATGAAAGGAATGAATGAATGAAGGGAATGGATGAATGAAGGGAATGAACGAATGAATTGCATGAGTGAACGAAGTTAATGATCGAATAAAGCTAATAAATGAATGAAGGGAATGAATAAATGAAGGGAATGAATTGAATGAAGGGAATGAGGGGAATGAATGAATGAAGTGAATGAGTGGATGAAAGGAATGAAGGTAATGAAGGGAACGTAAGGAATGAATGAATGAAGGGACTGAATGAGCGAAGGGAATGAATGAATGAAGGGAATGAAGTGAATGGGGGGAATAAGTGAATGAAAGGAATGTACGAATGAATGGGAATGAATGAACGAAGGGAGCAAATAAATGGAGGGAATGAATGAATGAAGAGAACGAGTGAATCAAGGGAATGAATGAATGAAGGGAATGATTGAATGAAGGGAATGGATGAATGAAGGGAGTGAATGAATGATGGGAATGGATGAATGAACGGAATGAAAGAATGAGGGGAATAAATGTATGAAAGGAATGTAGGAATGAATGGAATCAAGGCAACGAAGCGAACGTACGAATAAAGGGAATGAATGAACGAAGGGAATGAATGAATGAAGGGAATTCGTGAATGAATGGAATGAAAGGAATGAAGGGAATGAATGGAATCAAGGCAACGAAGCGAACGTACGAGTGAAGGGAATGAATGAACGAATGGAATGTATGAATGAAGGGAATGAACGAATGAAGGGCATGAGTGAACGAAGGGAATGATTGAATAAAGGGAATAAATTAATGAAAGGGATGTACGAATGAATGGGAATGAATGTATGAAGGGAACGAATAAATGGAAGGAATGAATGAATGAAGAGAATGACTGAACGAAGGGAATGAATGAATGAAGGGAATGAATGAATGAAGGGAATTCGTGAATGAATGGAATAAAAGGAATGAAGGGAATGAATGGAATCAAGGCAACGAAGCGAACGTACGAATAAAGGGAATGAATGAACGAAGGGAATGAATGAATGAAGGGAATGAACGAATGAAGGGCATGAGTAAACGAAGGGCATGATTGTATAAAGGGAATAAATAATTGAAGGGAATGAATGGATGAAGGGAATGACTGAATGAGGGGCGTGAATGAATGAAGGGAATGAATCAATGAAAGGAACGAAGAGAATGAGGGGAATAAATGAATGAAAGGAATGTACGACTGAATGTGAATGAATGAATGACGGGAACGAATAAATGGAGGGAATGAATGAATGAAGGGAATGAATGAATAAAGGGAATCAACGGATGGAAGTAATGAATGAATGAAGGGAATGAATTGAATGAAGGGAATGAGGGGAATAAATGAATGAAGGGAATGAGTGAATGAAAGGAATGAATGAGTGAATTGAATGAATTGAATGAGGGGAATGGGAGGAATGAATGAATGAAGAGAATGAAGGGAATGAGGGGAATGAGGGGAGTGTATGATTGAAGGGAATGAGTGAATGAAGGGATTGAAAGGAATGAAGGGAACGGAAAGAATGAATGAATGAGGGGAATGAATGAAGGATGGGAACGAATGAATGAAGGGAATAAATGAATGAAGGTAATAAAGGGGATGAGGGGAATCAGTGCAATGAATGAATGACGGGAATGAGAGAATGAGGGCAACGCAGGGAATGAAAGAACGAAGGGAATGAATGAATGAATGGAATGAGTGAATGAAGGGATTGAATGAATGAAGGGAATGAATGAATGAAACGAATGAAGAGAATGAGGGGAATAAATGAATGAAAGGAATGTACGAATGAATGTGAATGAATGAATGAAGGGAACGAATAAATGGAGGCAATGAATGAATGAGGGGAACGAGTGAATGAAGGGAATGAATGAATGACGGGAACGAATGCATGAAAGGAATGAATGAATGAAGAGGACGAATGAATGAAGGGACTGAATGAACGAAGGGAATGAAGAGAATGAGGGGAATAAATGAATGAAAGGAATGTATGAAGGGAACGAATAAATGAATGGAATGAAAGGAATGAAGGGAACGAATGGAATCAAGGCAACGAAGCGAACGTACGAATGAAGGGAATGAATGAACGAAGGGTATGAATGAATGAAGGGAATGAACGAATGAATTGCATGAGTGAACGAAGTTAATGATTGAATAAAGCTGATAAATGAATGAAGGGAATGAATAAACGAAGGGAATCAATGAATGAAGGGAATGAACGAATGAAAGGCATGAGTGAACGAAGGGAATGATTGAATAAAGGGAATCAATGAATGAAGGAAATGAATAAATGAAGGGAATGAATTGAATGAAGGGAACAAATGAATGAAGAGAATGAATGAATGAAGGGAATGAATGAATGAAGGGAATGAATGAATAAAGGGAATGAATTGAATGAAGGGAATGAGGGGAATGTATCAATTAAGGGAATGAGTGAATGAAACGAATGAAAGGAATGAAGGGAATGAAGGGAACGAAAGTAATGAATGAATGAAGGGAATTAATGAAGTATGGGAACGAATGAATGAAGGGAATGAACGAATGAAGGGAATGAATGAATGAAGGGAATGAATGAATGAAAGGAATGAATTCAATCAAGGGAATGTGGGGAATGTATCAATTAAGGGAATGAGTGAATGAAACGAATGAAAGGAATGAAGGGAATGAAGGGAACGAAAGTAATGAATGAATGAAGGGAATTAATGAAGTATGGGAACGAATGAATGAAGGGAATGAATGAATGAAGGGAATGAATGAATGAAGGGAATGAATGAATGAAAGGAATGAATGCATGAAGGGAATGAATGAATGAAGGGAATGAATGAATGATGGGAATGAATTGATTGAGGGGAATGAGAGATATGAATGAATGAAGGGAATGAGTGAATAAATGGAATGAAAGGAATGAAACGAATGAAGGGAACGAAAGGAATGAATGAATGAAGTGAATGAATGAAGGATATGAACGAATGAATGAAGGGAATGAATTATATGAAGGGAATACGGGGAATGAAACAATTGAGGGAAATGAGTGAATGAAAGGAATGAACGGAATGAGGGGAACGAAGGGCATGAATGAGCGAAGGGAATGAATGAAGGAGGGGAATGAATGGATGAAGGGAATGAATTGAATGAAAGGAATGCATGATTGAACGGAATGAGTGAATGAAGGGAATGGATTGAATGAAGGGAATGTGGGGAATATATGAATGAAAGGAATGAGTGAATGAAAGGAATGAAGGGAATGAATTGAATGAAGGGAATGTGGGGAATGTATGAATGAAGGGAATGAGTGAGTGAAAGGAATGAAAGGAATGAAGGGAATGAAGGGAACGAAAGGAATGAATGAATGAAGGGAATGGGTGAAGGATGGGAACGAATGAATAAAGGGAATGAATGAATGAAGGGAATGAATTGAATGAAGGGAACAAATGAATGAAGAGAATGAATGAATGAAGGGAATGAATGAATCAAGGGAATGAATGAATAAAGGGAATGAATTGAATGAAGGGAATGAGGGGAATGAATGAATGATGGGAATGAGTGGATGAAAGGAATGAAAGGTATGAAGGGCATGAAGGGAACGTAAGGAATGAATGAATGAAGGGACTGAATGAGCGAAGGGAATGAATGAATGCAGGGAATGAAGAGAATGAGGGGAATGAATGAATGAAGGGAATGAAACGAATGAAGGGAACGAAAGGAATGAATGAATGAAGGGAATGAATGAAGGATGGGAACGAATGAATGAAGGGAACGAATGAATGAAGGGAATGAATTATATGAGGGCAATACGGGGAATGAAACAATTGAGGGAAATGAGTGAATGAAAGTAATGAACGGAATGAGGTGAACGAAGGGAATGAATGAAGGAAGGGAATGAAAGGATGAAGGGAATGAATTGAATGAAAGGAATGCATGAATGAGCGGAATGAGTGAATGAAGGGAGTGAATTGAATGAAGGGAATGAGGGGAATGAATGAATGAAGGGAATGACTGAACGAAGGGTATGAATGAATGAAGGGAATGAATGAATGAAACGAATGAAGAGAATGAGGGGAATAAATGAATGAATGGAATGTACGAATGAATGTGAATGAATGAATGAAGGGAACGAATAAATGGAGGCAATGAATGAATGAGGGGAACGAGTGAATGAAGGGAATGAATGAATGACGGGAACGAATGCATGAAAGGAATGAATGAATGAAGAGGACGAATGAATGAAGGGACTGAATGAACGAAGGGAATGAAGAGAATGAGGGGAATAAATGAATGAAAGGAATGTATGAAGGGAACGAATAAATGAATGGAATGAAAGGAATGAAGGGAACGAATGGAATCAAGGCAACGAAGCGAACGTACGAATGAAGGGAATGAATGAACGAAGGGTATGAATGAATGAAGGGAATGAACGAATGAATTGCATGAGTGAACGAAGTTAATGATTGAATAAAGCTAATAAATGAATGAAGGGAATGAATAAACGAAGGGAATCAATGAATGAAGGGAATGAACGAATGAAAGGCATGAGTGAACGAAGGGAATGATTGAATAAAGGGAATCAATGAATGAAGGGAATGAATGAATGAAGGGAATGAATTGAATGAAGGGAACAAATGAATGAAGAGAATGAATGAATGAAGGGAATCAATGAATGAAGGGAATCAATGAATGAAGCGAATGAATTGAATGAAGGGAATGAGGGGAATGAATGAATGAAGGGAATGAGTGGATGAAAGGAATGAAAGGAATGAAGGTAATGAAGGGAACGTAAGGAATGAATGAATGAAGGGACTGAATGAGCGAAGGGAATGAATGAATGAAGGGAATGAAGAGAATGAGGGGAATGAATGAATGAAAGGAATGAAACGAATGAAGGGAACGAAAGGAATGAATGAATGAATGGGAATAAATGAACGAAGGGAGCAAATAAATGGAGGGAATGAATGAATGAAGAGAACGAGTGAATCAACGGAATGAATGAATGAAGGGAATGATTGAATAAAGGGAATGAATGAATGAAGGGAATGAATGAATGAAGGGAACGAATTGAATGAGGGGAATGAGGGGAATGAATGTGTGAATGGAATGAATGAATGAATTGAATGAAAGGAATGAAGGGAATGAAAGGAATGAAGGGAATGAATGGAATCGCGGGAACGAAAGGAATGAATGAATGAAGGGACTGAATGAGCGACGGGAATGAATGAATGAAGGGAATGAAGAGAATGGGGGGAATAAGTGAATGAACGGAATGTACGAATGAATGGGAATGAATGAACGAAGGGAGAGAATAAATAGAGGGAATGAATGAATGAAGAGAACGAGTGAATCAAGCGAATGAATGAACGAAGGGAGAGAATAAATAGAGGGAATGAATGAATGAAGAGGACGAGTGAATCAAGCGAATGAATGAATGAAGGGAATGAATGAATGAAGGGACTGAATGAACGAAGGGAATGAAGAGAATGAGGGGAATAAATGAAAGAAAGGAATGTACGAATGAATGTGAATGAATGTATGGAAGGAACGAATAAATGGAGGGAATGAATGAATGAAGGGAACGAGTGAAGGCAGGGAGTGAATGAATGAAGGTAATAAAGGGCATGAATGAATGAAGGGAATGGATGAATGAAGGGAATGAATG
Source organism: Megachile leachella (assembly GCA_963576845.1). Classification (NCBI taxonomy): domain Eukaryota; kingdom Metazoa; phylum Arthropoda; class Insecta; order Hymenoptera; family Megachilidae; genus Megachile; species Megachile leachella. The sequence continues at coordinate 25,713,945 of OY756250.1, read as the reverse complement.
AATAAAGGGAATGGATGAATGAAGGGAATGAAAGAATGAGGGGAATAAATGAATGAAAGGAATGTAGGAATGAATGGGAATGAATGTATGGAGGGAACGAATAACTGGAGGGAATGAATGAATGAAGGGAACGAATGAATGAAGAGAATGACTGAATGAATGGAATGAATGAATGAAGGGTATTCGTGAATGAATGGAATGAACGGAATGAAGGGAATGAATGGAATCAAGGCAACGAAGCGAACGTACGAATGAAGGGAATGAATGAACGAAGGGTATGAATGAATGAAGGGAATGAACGAATGAATTGCATGAGTGAACGAAGTTAATGATTGAATAAAGCTAATAAATGAATGAAGAGAATGAATGAATGAAGGGAATGAATGAATGAAGGGAATGAATGAATAAAGGGAATGAATTGAATGAAGGGAATGAGGGGAATGTATCAATTAAGGGAATGAGTGAATGAAACGAATGAAAGGAATGAAGGTAATGAAGGGAACGTAAGGAATGAATGAATGAAGGGACTGAATGAGCGAAGGGAATGAATGAATGAAGGGAATGAATGCATGAAGGGAATGAATTATATGAAGGGAATACGGGGAATGAAACAATTGAGGGAAATGAGTGAATGAAAGGAATGAACGGAATGAGGGGAACGAAGGGCATGAATGAGCGAAGGGAATGAATGAAGGAGGGGAATGAATGGATGAAGGGAATGAATTGAATGAAAGGAATGCATGATTGAACGGAATGAGTGAATGTAGGGAATGAATTGAATGAAGGGAATGTGGGGAATATATGAATGAAGGGAATGAGTGAATGAAAGGATTGAAAGGAATGAAGGGAATGAATTGAATGAAGGGAATGTGGTTAATGTATGAATGAAGGGAATGAGTGAGTGAAAGGAATGAAAGGAATGAAGGGAATGAATTGAATGAAGGGAATGTGGGGAATGTATGAATGAAGGGAATGAGTGAGTGAAAGGAATGAAAGGAATGAAGGGAACGAAAGGAATGAATGAATGAAGGGAATGGGTGAAGGATGGGAACGAATGAATGAAGGGAATGAACGAATGAAGGGAATGAATGAATGAAGGGAATGAATGAATGAAAGGAATGAATTCAATCAAGGGAATGTGGGGAATGTATCAATTAAGGGAATGAGTGAATGAAACGAATGAAAGGAATGAAGGGAATGAAGGGAACGAATGAAGGATGGGAACGAATGAATGAAGGGAAGGAATGAATGAAATGAATCTATTGAATGAAGGGAATACGGGGAATGAACCAATTGAGGGAAATGAGTGAGTGAAAGGAATGAACGGAATGAAGGGAACGAAGGGAATGAATGAATGAATGAAGGGAATGACTGAACGAAGGGAATGAATGAATGAAGGGAATGAATGAATGAGGGGAATGAAGAGAATGAGGGGAATTAATGAATGAAAGGAATGTACGAATGAATGGGAATGAATGTATGAAGGGAACGCATAAGCGGGGGGAATGAATGAATGAAAGGAACGAATGAATGAAGAGAATGAATGAATGCAGGGAATGAATGAATGAAGGGAATGAATGAATGAAGGGAATGAATTAAATGAAAGAAATGAATGAATGAAGGGAATGAATTAAATGAAAGAAATGAATGAATGAAGGGAATGAGTGAATGAAAGGAATGAAAGGAATGAAGGGAATGAAAGGAATGAAAGGAATGAAGGGAATGAAGGGGACGAAAGGAATGAATGAATGGTGGGAATGAAGGGAATAAAGGGAATGAGGGCAATGATTGAGTGAAGGGAATGAATGAATGAAGGGAATGATTTGTGTGAATAAATGAATGGAGTGAATGTATGATGTGACTGAAGGAAATGATAGGAATGAATGAATGAAGGGAATGAATGGAACGAAGGGAATGAAGGGAATGAAGGGCACGAGGGGAATGAATGAATGAAGGGCATAAATTGAATGAAGGGTGTGAGGGGAATGAATGAATGAATGGAATGAAGGGAACGAAGTTTATGTATGATTGAAGGGAGTGAATGAATGAAGGGAATGAATGAATGAAGGTAATAAAGGGAATGAATGAATGAACAGAATGTTCGAATGAAGGGAACGAAGCGAATGTACGTAATGAATGAATGATTAAAATGTGTGAATGAATGAGTGGAGGCACTGAGTGAATGAAAGGTGTTAAGCCGTGAGCACAATAGTTTATATTTTATATTGAAAGATACTTTCACGAATGCTCACTTCACACGCAGACTTCACGGCGAGTGAATATTTGAATTAATGGATAGTGAAGAATAAGTGAAATGTCCATGTAATATTTAATATATATTTAATGACACAAAATTTTAAGTATAAACTTACTAATCAAACGGAGCGTAAATTATGATTTAAATGTTAGTTGTATGTTAGATTTGTTATACTCGATGTTTAAGTGATATCTGATCTTTCAACGCTTTTCCACAATCCAAGAAAGCTCGGAGTGGGCGGTCACACTTCCTTGAACTTGGAAGGGATGGCAAAAATGATTTTCCTATTGGGTGATACTGATGTGGTAGAAATGGTAAAAAATGACGTCAAGACTCTTCGGTTTTTCCCAAACTGACCGTAGCAAATAATAAAACTAAGAAGTACCTCGACATGAATAGAAAATTCAAACAAAAGACTCTACAATTACGGCTAAGGGTTCAGACCCCAGATGTGCTGGCAATAAATCAAGAAAAAACTCTTAAGGATGTAATGACTCCTTGGGTCCTACTTCTGCTACGACTCCAGAGCTATTGAAATTAACTAAATGATTTCTGCAGAACCTAAAATTTATAACTCGTGTACCTAAAACTTGACTTGAGGTCTAATCCTATCTAACAATTGTTTTAAACTTGAAGTATACACTAATTGTTACGCAGTAACAAAAGGAATGAGAGGAATGAAGGGAATGAGGGGCACGAGGGGAATGAATGAATGAAGGGCATAAATTGAATGAAGGGTGTGAGGGGAATGAATGAATGAAGGGAATGAAAGAACGAAAGGAATGAAGGGGATGAAGGGAATGAATGAATGAAGGGAATAAAGAGAATGAATGAATGAAGTTAATGATTGAATGAAGGGAATGAATGAATGTAGGGAACGAATGAATTAAGCGAATGAATCAATGAAGGGTATGAATGAATGAAGGGAATGAATTGAATGAAAGGAATGAATAAATGAAGGGAATTAATGAAGGATGCGAACGAATGAATGAAGGGAATGAATGAACGAAGGGAATGAATGAATGAAGGCAATGAACGAATGAAGGGAATGAATGAATGGACGGAATGAACGAATGAATGGGAATGAATGAATGAAGGGAACGAATAAATGGAGGGAATGAATAAATGAAAGGAACGAGTGAATGAAGGGAACGAGTGAATGAAGGTAATAAAGAGAATGAATGAATGAAGGGAATCAACGGATGAAGGGAATGAATGAATCAGGGGAATCAACGGATGAAGGGAATGAATGAATGGGGGTATGAATGAATGAAGGGAATGAATGAACGGAGGGAATGAATGTAGGTAACGAAACGAATGTACGTAATTAAGTAGCCCACCACTACTCATGCGCACTCCCGCACACTACTGCGCATGCGTACGTCCCCTCACTACTGCGCATATGCACTCGTACTCACTACTTCGCATGCGCACTCGGCCACACTACTGCGTATTGACACTCGGACTCACTACTACCGTTGCGCTATCGGGTTCACTTCAGCGCATGCGCGCCCTTACACACTACTGCGGATGCGCACTCGGACTCACTTCTGTGCATGCACACCCCGTCTCAGTTCTGCATATGAGACCTCGGCCACACTACTGCGCATGCGTACTCGGACTCACGACAGCGGATGCACACTCGGGTTCACTATTGCGCATGCGCACTTCGGCTCACTACTGCGCATGTACACTCCGGTTTACAACTGCGGACTTGCAAGCGCGATCACTACTTCGCATGCCCCCTCGGACCCATCCACGCGCATGTGCACTTGGGTTCACTATTACGCATGCGCAATCCAGATCACGACGACGCCTGCGCATTAGCACTCACATCTGCGCCTGCGCACTCGGGATCACTTCTGCGGATGCACAATCGGGCTCACTATTGTGCATGCGCCCTCCGCCTCACTACTGCGCTTGCGTACTCCCCCTCACGACTGCGGATGCGCAATCGGGCACACTACAGCGCATGCGCCCTCGGCCTCACTACTGCCCATGCGCACTCGGACTCACTTCTGCGGATGCACAATCGGGTTCACTACTACGCATGCGTACTCCGGTCACTGCTTCGCGTGCGCACTCCGGCTCACTACAACGCATGCGCACTCCGTCTCACTGCTGCGCATCCGCAGTCGCACTTACTAATGCGGATGCGCAATCGGGATCAATACTGCCCATGCGCACTCCGACTCACCCACGGGCATGTGCCCTCGTACTTACCCACGCGCATATGCACTCGGGTTCACAACTACGCATGCTCACTCTGGCTCACTACTACGAGTGCGCACTCGGACTCACTTCTGCGGATGCACAATCGAGCTCACTACTGCGCATGCGTACTCAGACTCACTACTGCGTATGCGCAATCGGGTTCACTACTGCGGACGCGCCCTCGGAGTCATCGACGCGCATACGCACTTGGGTTCACTACTACGAGTGCGCACTCGGCCTCACTACTGCGCATGCGCAATCGGGTTCACTACTGCGCATGCGCTCCCCGCGCCACTACTGCGCATGCGCACTCTGGCTCACTACTGCGCATGCGCCCTCCGCCTCACTACTGCGCATGCGCACTCCGCCTTACGACTGCGCATGCACACTCGGACTAATTTCTGCGTATCCACAATCGGGCTCACTACTTTGCATGCGCACTGAGAATCACTACTGCGGACGCGCAATCGGGCTCACTACTACGCATGCCCCCTCGGACTCAAGCACGCGCATGTGCACTCGGGTCCACAACTACGCATGCGCACATCGGTTCACTCCTACGCGTGCGCACACGGCCTCACTAGTGAGCATGCGCACTCGGCCTCAACACTGCGCATGCGCACTCGGACTCACTGCTGCGGATGCGCAATCGTGCTCACTTCTGCGAATGCACATTCGGGCTCGCTACTGTGCATGCGCAATCGGTCTTACTACTGGCCATGCGCAAGCGGGCTCACTACTGCGCATGCGCACTCGGACTCACTACTGCGGATGCGCACTCCGGCTCACTACTACGCGTGCGCACTCGGCCTCACTACTGCGAATCCGCACTCGGGCTCACTACTGCGCATGCGCACTCCGCCTCACTACTACACATGCGCTCTCGGACTCACTACTTCGGATGTCCAATCGGGCTCACTACTGCCCATGCGAACCCGGGCTCACTTCTGCGCATGCGCACATGGACCCATTGCTGCGGCCGAGCAATCGGGCTCACAACTGGGCGTGCGCCATCTGACTCACACTCGCGCATGTGCACTGGTACTCACTACTGCGCATGCGCACTCGGACTCACTACTGCGCATGCGCACCCGGACTCACTACAGCGGATGTGCAATCGGGCGCACTGCTGCGCATGGTCACCCGGCTTCACTTCCGCACATGCGCACTCGGCCTCACTACTGCGCATGCACAATCAGGCTCACTACTGCGCATGCGCACGCAGGCTCACCCACGCGCATGCACACTCGGGTTCACTACCGCGCATACGCACTTCGTCTCACTACTGCGCATGCGCACTCGGGCTCACTACTGCGCATGCGCACTCGGCCACACTACTGCGGCAGCGCAAGCGCGCTCACTACTGCGCATGCACACTCCGCCTCACTACTACACATGCGCACTCGGACTCCCTACGGCGGACGCTCAAACGGGCTGACTACTGCGCATGCGCCCTTGAACTCACCCAGGCGCATGCACAATCGGGCTCACTGCTGCGCATGCACTCACCGCGTCACTACTGCGAATGCGCACTCCGCCTCACTACTGCGCATGCGCTATCGGGTTCACAACTGCGCAAGCGCCCTCGGACTCATCCACGCGCATGTGCACTCGGGTTCACTACTACGAATGCGCACTCTGGCTCACTACTACGAGTGCGCACTCGGCCTCAATACTTCCCATGCGCACTCGGACTCACGCGCGCATGTGCACTCGGTCTCCCTACTGCACATGCGCAATCGAGCTGACTACTGCGCATGCGCCCTTGATCTCACCCAGGCGCATGCAAACTTGGACACACTACTGGGGATGCGCAATCGGGCGCACTGCTGCGCATGGGCACCCCGGCTCACTTCTTCACATGCGCCCTCGGACTCTCCCACGCGCATATGCACGCGGGTTCACAACTACGCATATTCACTCGGGCGCACTACAACGAGTTCGCTCCCGGCCACACTACTGCGCATGCGCACTCGCATTTACTACTGCGGATGCGTGCACGGGGTCAGTACTGCGCATGCAAACTCCGGCGCACTACCGCACTTGCGCGCACGGGCTCAATACTGCGCATGCGCACTCCGCCTCACTACTATACATGCGCACTCCGACTCACTACCGCGCATGCGCACTCCGCCTCACTACTGCGCATGCGCACTCGGGATAACTACTGCGCGTGCGAACTCGGGCTTACCATCGCGCATGTGAGCTCGGGCTCACTATTGCGAATGCGCTCCCCGCGTCACGACTGAGCATGCGCACTCCGCCACACTACTGCACATGCGCACTCGGACTCACTACTGCGGACGTGCAGTCGGGCTCACTACTACGCATGGGCACTCGGACTCACGCACGCGCATACGCACTCGGTTTCACTATTACGCCTGCGCTCTCGGCCTCACTACTATGTATGCGCACTCGGAATCACTTCTGCGGATCCACGAGTGATGCCCACTTGGACGTCGACCGATTGGACGCGTCCCGATTGGACGGTCCCGATTCGACGTGTTCCAATTCGAAGCGGTGCCGATTGGACGCGTTCCAATTCGAAGCGGTGCCGATTGGACGCGTTCCAATTCGACGCAGTGTCGATTGGACTCGTCCCAATTCGACGCGGTGCCGATTGGACGTTGTGCGTCTATGACGTCGTACAGTTCCAACTCCGTGCCGATTGGACGCCGTGCCGATTGGACAGGTTCCTTTTGGACTCGGAATTGTTCGGACTGCGTAAAGATTGGAACTCGCTCTGTTTTAGTTCGCGTGGCGGTAGACGCAATTCGATGTATTAAATTTCGTATATATTATGCGTTATGTGATAAAATATGTGATGGAATACATTAAATGCGGATGTGAATTAAATTTAATTGGTGGTTCTTTCGTGTTTCATGTGTTGAAATGCATAATATGTGTTTAGCAATATGTTGAATTTAAGCCTGTATATAATAGTGGTTTGTCATCGGATTTCATAATACAAATGTACGCTAATGTTCATATTGGCCAAAACCAGCGGCAGTAAATATTCGTCATTGATTGGTACGTAATTTTATCCATTGTATGTAGAAGCGATGCTTGAATGTTGTATATATCTTTTGACAGGTACAGGTTATAGTGGGGAATATCTGCAAGCTGATGATTAAGATAGTGCAAGAAGCTGCGTGTCAGTTATTGCAAGAAATATGGTATCACGGAGGATATTATTGTATATATTAGTTTGGATTTATTAAAATTATGTAGGATTTTTATGTGTGCGAAGTAGAACTGATTTATTTTTTCTCATAAAGAAGTGTAGAATATAATAGAGAACACTCTATAAATGAATAAATGGATAAGTTAAATCAAGTGTTAAAGGGTGGTCAGGTTTATCATTATTTGGCAATTTCTTTTGCGCGTTACACGTATAAGTACTATAGCTGTGAACTCAAGCATGTTTCGTCTTTCTGGTCATTCTGATGGTCCCATATGGCCAAAGTCATGCCAATAAGAGTAAATGGAAGGATGCATTACGTATTTCATGAAAGAAATATGATCGGTAAAATTGTATCTAATTTTTGACAGGTATAAGCTATAGCGAATCTTGAAAGTACTTATTAAGGTAAAAAAATCGAAATCAACCTCGTTATTCCATGAAATAAAATGAAAGTGTTGTTAAGTACAATATATCAACATACAATAATATGACCTTTTGTTCTATCCATTTATTTTTAGCATTTGTTCAGACCTTGATTTGGAAATTGCAAAAGAAGTTATAGAGGAAAAAAAGTTGAATACATACAATAAAGAAATCAACCAATGTAGAGACAGAATGTATAATTTTTAATGAAATATTTGAACAAATAACTCAGGTATTCTTTGAAAGCGCAAATGCATTTACTTTTTGTCGAGGTACATCAGGGAATAAGTTTAAGGTAAAAGAAATATTAAACTTTATTTTTCTCAATATATCCTTTATTTTATAATTAATGCTGTGGAATACATTGTATCAATATATAATATTATTTCTTTTCATTATTTCCAGCACATGTTCCAGCACCGATGAAGATATTATAACAAAGAAGTTGGGAGTATTATAAAATTAAATAAATTTGTCGTGCATCAATCATAGACTTCAAAAACAATATAACCCTAACATACTTTAAGTAAATAAATTGATACAGAGAAATAAGATACTTTGTAATTTCCTGTTCCAAGTTCCTTGGCATACACTTAATGTTATGGTTCCCGTCGTCTTTCTCTATCTGTAAACAAAGACTTTTATCGACTAAAATATCATAAGTAAAAAAAAGTTGTTGAAACAACTGCGTGATTATTTCACTATTCACTTTCATCTATTTCGTATCACTTGTACTGCGTTTACACTTACAATCATCTCATCCTAGTACAACAGTCCCATTAGAATATTCCACTTTTAAGACGAATAAGACAAAAAGGGCAGAAAAATCAATAATTGACTCTACTGATCCATGCATTTTCATGTTTAATATCTCTTCTTACATGTAAACGCAAATACTTTTCAATTTTTTAACGAAAAAAAGTGCTTATCATGACAGATAAATTATTATATTAACTTACATTATATGAAAACACAATAACTAGAGTCTACTATTATTTCATGCATGCTTAGTACTGCTCAATCGGTTAATTCTAAATGGTATTATTATAGTGATAGTATTGTGATCATCGATAAAGGTATGACATACCATCATACCTGGAGGATCACAACACAATCTCAACCTGTCATGTTTATCTTCCATAGAAAATTTGTAGCTCTATATCCACTGATGCTCTCAGTTTCTTCTTCTCGTTCTCCATTGACCATGAAATTCAGCATAATAAGTGTCGCTTGCTACAAAATAGTTTATTATTTATATTAGTATATTGGATACTGCTTACATTTAAGAATACTCAAAATTGTGTACAGGAATGAAAGACGCTTATTCCCTGGCGGTAGTTGTAGAAGTGATATACAGCAGGTTATTGTGTTACTCCAGCTGTCAAATTCGGGGCACCATAACCCCTATTACATATGTTTCCAATTACGGCTCCTGAAATGGAAATAGGTTAAAGATGATGCAATTAGTTAAATGAAGGATATTAAAAATCATAATATAAAATCATGGTTCGACACACGTACACCGATTGTTTAAAAACAATAACAGAAAAATCTCACCTTAATGTGAGTTTAGTAACTTAGAATATCGGCAGTAGGCAGTTATTCAGTCGATAATCCTTCTTTGCAGATGGCGAATATACCCGCCATTAATATTGTTTATTTCTTACAGGAACAAATATCGGTATTGTTGGCACCTAATGACGACGATGACGTCGGTAACTGCATTTATGGTTTTCCACCTAAATCGGCAGTAGAAAGAATTAATCAACAATAGGTAAGGTAGGACAACAAGGGCTGCGATATATCGACGTATGATATGCAGGGACAAAATTGTCGTATTTACATACCATTTCAATGTTATTTCGTTTTATTAAATTAATAACATATTGCCTACGTTCCCACTTATTTATTTATTATATGATGTACTTAATATACAGATTTACGATAAACAATAACATACAATTAATTTATACTAATATAATAAAGCAGAGAAGTTTGTTTAAACGAGTTAAATTTCAGTCGGATATGAAAAAATATTTTTCTGTAGATAATCCGTTTATCGAGGAATACTATAGGCTATATAACATGTCGCAACACTCATTGAAAACATAAATTCTTCCACTAGAAGTATTTATAGCATAATAAATGTATTTTCATTGTTTCATATTCTATAGAATTATACTAGGTTGAAGGAATTGTTCTTATAATACAAGTATTTGGGTATTATGATCTTATTGGAATTCAAAGTTACTTTCATATATTATATTTATATTACATTATACTATTTTTCACATATTGCACATTGTTATAATTTTAAATTATATTGTATTCAATTACACATATTGTATATTTAAATATTCCCATAACAGAGTGTATTTTTCACTATATACTATACCGCGTATTTACCTTATACCTTGGTCACTCACAACATTGTTTATTGAGTTTTTTTCTTGGAAGCTCTACAGTCATGCCTGCTAGAATACTAATAACACCTACAAGTGACTTTAAAGCTGGAATTATACAAAGAAAGGGGTTTGTTAGAGTAAATTAGTCGTTAAATAAGGGGAGAAAGCACAATTTTAGGTTAAACAAGGATCTGACATATCATCATAGTTTTCAAGGACAGACAATCAATTACCTCAATTCATTTTCTTCAGTAACGGATGGTAATTAGGATAAAATGCCTTGACAAGACATTGCAGCAACGGTTCATATTAAAATGATCCTTGTTTCTCTCAAGATCAAGGCCTCCATTGACAGCTGCGTACAGAGGAACAGACTGGCATTGGAGATTGTTCACAGAAGTAGTCTCTATTTGGCAATTCCAGTAGTGTACAAAGCCTTGGCTATCCTGATTACGGTGTTGTTCTTCATCTCTCTGTTGATTATTGGTGCATAGGATCAATGTATCGCTTTATATGCTGACATATTATGTATCTATACTGCTTGTGCGCATTAACATATTATTTACCTTACATGAAAGAACACTGGTTAAACACGGCTTGAGGCAGTTGTTTCACGTAACAGGAGTCACTCTTTATTTATAAATAACCAGCAGTGCGAAATTCGTCAACATGGTACGATATAATATACAACGCGATTTCACTTAATACTCTGAAAACACATCGAAATAATGAAAATACTTTTCACTCTCTCTCTTTATTGATAGGTTTATCTATTCATTTATACGGAACAGGATCCGTGAAAAAGATCCGATGCACTATAACCTACAATGCGAAATACAAAATACAGTTAAATACGGTGTTGCGGCAATATCGTTCTTGACGAAAAACGCGAAGAGTTGGATACTGTTCCCGAGAAAAAAAATAGACGCACGGTTTGCCGGATTTCCGACGGAACAATAAACTATATATTTTACACACAAAAAAACTGTACAATAGTCAAAAATGTTAAATATAAGGCGCACGATACACACAGAATTTGGAAAGAAAGTCTTTTTAGTTAATTAAATGTCTTGTTTAACACTCCGCAAAGGTTCCGACGCAATATTGAATACTGGTCGCGAAAAAGAAAAAGCTATCGTTTGTTTGCCGAAGTTGATCGTTACAATTCGGAACGATAAGTAGGCTTAACGGTCGCGCGACCAAAACATATATCGCGGGAGGCTACCGCTCGCTCTCCGCGGCACCCTCGCCATGAGGCTGGGCAGTCTCGCGAACCGGCGAGATCGCACGGTTTTGAAAATATTGTCGGCCGTTTCTGAACATTCCGCCCGCCTTCTTCGCGTCGCGAAGAATTTCATTCACACCCAAACCATCCTTCATACACGCAATCCTTAATACTACTATTTACATAACAGAACGTGTTTACGCGTTTGTAACGACTCTGGAACCTAAGTTCAGATAGTTACTAGCGCTAAGAAGGTAAAGAGCGGCTTTTACCAATTAAACGACTCGTTTTGGAAAATAACTAAATCTAAAGATTGTGGGATTCGTGTGGTGTGCGGTTAAGGAGTGAAATCCACAGGTCAATATCTTTCAACAAAAAAAAAAAGGGTTTATTCAATAAAATAACGAAGATGATGAATTTAACAAATAACAAGTAACAAATAACAAAATATGAAAAGTATACTGGTTTGATTAAAGAAACTAAATAGACTTGATATAATATTAATAATAGAACTTGACAAATTAAGCAATACGCAATAGATAATTATAAATCTAACTAAATGTCTCTCGCTAGGTAATACTTTATATTAGATCGTACCTAAGTCTGTTTTCGTATAAAGCTAACTTCGCTTTTACATAATTAATTGAATTCGATATCCTATATTATTCGGTTCTCGTCTCGAACGCTATCGCAATTACAGAGTTTATATTGATTAATACGTTTGTAGTTTATATAATGAAAAAGATCTTTTACGAAATTACTAATAATATTAGCGCTTAATAGTCTACCGCAGCGAGGAACACGACCTAAGTGTGATTCTCTAAGTGTACCTAAATACGCTTTCGCAAAGTTAGACAGATTAACAATTTTATCTGATATCTAACGCGGTGTAGTCGACTACTGAAATTACGCTGATGACAGAACAATATTCTTTCCTTAATTCAAAATTCCAAGATTTGTCTGAATCTAATAAATTATTACCTCGGAACAATTACTCTTTTAGTCTGACTCGACAACTAATTGTACATGACCCTTTTTGTCAAAACGAACGCTGACAGCCAAAACCAGATCGCTTAATTGGGGAGCCTGTTGTTCACTGGCTACTAGAACGACCCAACGATACAGGAAAAGGGTGAACAGTATAAGTTCGACAGGGTAGCAAATCAATTGATTCTAATATGAAATCGTAATTGCTGAACTGCCACCCAAAAGACACGGGCTTCAGAGACCAAGCCGCTCAAATGGGGAGCCTGCGTTAGCTGGCTACGAAACGACCCAGAGCGAGCTCCGAGAATCTGATGGCGCGTTAGCAATCCGATGTAAAATCAAATATGAGTAGCTGAGAGCTATCGTTTCGATATCTTAGCCTTTCTTGGCGCTAGATATAGCACTCTCCTAACAGAGTTTCAGATACGAGACCGTTTGAATGGGGAGCCTGTTGTTCACTGGCTACTAGAACGACCCACGACCAAGTATCCAAATGGCGTATACCCGCTTTACCAGTCAAGTATTAAGACTCGTTGCGGCTCTTGACAGCGAAAATTGTTCCGGTTATACTTATCTGAAGACTTCTAGCTGGCTCGACTTCGAAAACTGTTCTGCGATTTGAGCGAGTTTCGCTCCGGCTTTTATACTCGCCAGTCTGGCAAATTCTCGGAATACCCCCATAACGTCGAAATATATAATTGTCATATAAATCCATAATTAGACATTAATTGAGCAAACGATCGGTTAAATTACATTATTAATATCGCATTCTACATAATGGTCTATATTTCCGATAATAAAATAGTAATTTAGTAGTGTTTTAATAAAATTACATTTTCTATCTTTTTCTGTGTACTACGCACGACTTCTATACGGATCGGAGCTAAATGTATAAGCGTATGATGCTTCTAGAATATTCTATTGAATAATATTATAATTTACAATATATACTATACTAAACTAATATCTGACTTTAGTTCCGAATAACATAATATTAGTACGCCTGATCTGTATTGTTTGATTTGTTCAACTAATAGTTTTTAATAATTAATAATGTCCGAATTGTAAAATGGTTTGCTATCCTTTTCTACGGTAACGCAAGAATTCCAGGAAATTCGGGGCTAGCTTCGCGGCACGTAGACACATAGCATTGCGGAGTTTTCCTTATAGAATAATACATTTATTAGAATAACTATAAAATAACACATAAATCTTGTTTTAACTATTCTAACTAAACATTTGATTGTCTTTATGAAACATACTATCTATTTTAAATGAAAATCATAAAATAATTAATATAAATCAAAAATGTATATAACATCAGTTACCGACCGTCGAAATTTATACATAAGGTAATTATATACTGTCGGTAATAGTTTAATACTGTCGGTAACTTAAACTATTTTCACGGTGGGCAATTGAACTGAACATAGAACTGTCAAAAAGAAAAACACTCTTCCAGGGATGTTACACGTTTAACTCAACGTGACAAATACGCGCAGTGTTAAACTGGTATATAGAAATACGAAGGAAAGTGATTGTGCTTCAATGAGAGTGCAGTGAAACGAAAAACGCAAACGAAGCAACGCGCGGACGGACAATAGCGATAAATGTAAATCAGAACGTTAAATGTAAGGTAAGTATGAAGATAGAAATCTAATATAACATAAATTGCGAGAATATCGAGACCGCCCGCCGTAATTAGCGCAATTCTACGAAACAACGCGAATTTATTATTTTCTTTTTTCGATTTACGCCGCGTCGCGTTGAGTGACGTCAGCGGTCGGAACTGGAAGGGGGCACAGTTTGACGATTGGTCTCGTCACTGAGCCGTTAATCGTGCGTAGCGTTACCACTCTAGTTTCGCCGTCTTTCCCTGGATGAACACGTTCGACGCGACCCATCATCCATTTTGCCGGTGGTTGTAGTTCGTCGCGCAATAGCACTAAACTGCCCACCTCCAGATTTTCGGACCGCTGGCGCCATTTCGGGAACGATTGAAGGTGTTGCAAGAATTCTCGTCTCCACCTGTGCCAAAATTGAGAACGCATGGTTAATATCTTTCGCCAACGTGTTGTCAGGGATACATCACCGCTTTCCGGTTCGGGTTCGGGCACGTTGCAGGTTGGTTCCCCGATGAGAAAGTGACCGGGCGTGAGCGCTGTAAGGTCCGTGGGATCGTCAGAAAGCGGTTGTAGAGGCCTGGAATTCACGCACGCCTCTATTTGGCAGAGGAGCGTGGCCATTTCTTCAAAGGTGAGTTTGGCGTCTCCCATTATGCGTCGTAGATGATGCTTAACAGATTTAACGCCCGCTTCCCACAGGCCCCCGAAGTGAGGAGAGTAGGGGGGAATGAACTTCCAGTCTGTTCCGTCTGTTGCGAGCGAAGCGGCGGCTTCTTTGTAGAATTTTGACGCGCTGGTGAACATGGAACGTAATTCCCAGTCGGCTCCACGGAAAACAGTGCCATTGTCGCTCCACATGGTGGCACAGCGTCCTCTTCGCCCCACAAATCTTTGAAAAGCCGCTATAAAGGATGCTGAGGTAAGTGACGATACAGCTTCCAAGTGTATTGCTCTTGTGGTCAGGCACACGAATACTGCGATGTACCCCTTGTATGACTTATGCCCTCGTCCCGCAGAAGTACGCAGCATAATGGGCCCCGCATAGTCCACGCCTGACGTCAGAAAGGCACGTTGCAGTGTCACTCGGTCCAGAGGCAGTTGTCCCATCAATTGCTTTGCTGACACTCCGCTGTATCGTGCACAGCGCACGCAGTTTTTTATTATTTGGCGGACCAAAGAACGACCATGAAGAATCCAGACTTTTCTCAGCAGGAGGCTCCTGGTTAATTGCGGTCCACCATGAAGCGTTCGGAGGTGAGCATCTTCCACTAATAACTTGGTTAGGTGGCAGGTTTTCGACATGATTGCTGGGTGTTTTTCTTCATATGGCAGCAGCGCGTTTCCCAGTCGTCCCCCAACCCGCAGCACCCCATTTGGGTCGAGAAAGGGTTTCAGAGCAGCGAGGGGCGACGTCTTCTTAACTTCGTTGCACTGGTGGAGTCGCCGGATGTCCTCGGAAAAGCTGGTCTCCTGGGAAAGCCGAATAAGCTTCAGGAGCGCATGGGCAAGTTCCTTAGCGGCCAGGTGTCCAGAGTCGCAGGCTTTTCGTCTGGTGAGTCGGCTGAATCTGAAGCAATACGCTACAACCGATTTGAGACGGGAAAGAGATGAGAACCGTGTGAAAAAATCGTCCCCTTTGACAACGTTGGCCGAGAATACATTGGCTTTAGACCTTTCGTGATGTAAATATTCTACCTCGAGCGCTGGAGGAGACGGCCATGTATTGGACGGAGTGGTCAACCATGCGGGCCCATGCCACCATAGGTTTGATTTTCCGAGTTCGGCGACGGCGATACCTCTGGTCGCTAGATCCGCTGGGTTTTCCGAAGTTCAACAGTGCCGCCAATGATCGGGAGGGACGCAGTTTTGGACTGACGCTACTCGGTGAGCCACAAATGGCTTCCAGAGTGA
Source organism: Megachile leachella (assembly GCA_963576845.1). NCBI lineage: Eukaryota > Metazoa > Arthropoda > Insecta > Hymenoptera > Megachilidae > Megachile > Megachile leachella. The sequence goes on along the minus strand of OY756250.1, from coordinate 25,697,714 downwards.
TGCGTGGCCCTTGATCCAGTATAACGTCACCGTGGAGTCCGTCCATGTTGTGATGGGGGCGACGATGTTGAGCCCTTGCTTAACTTGTACGATTAACTTGGCTAGGAGAACTGCTCCGCAGAGTTCCAAGCGCGGAATGCTAATCGTTTTCACCGGTGCCACCTTGGTTTTGGCTACTAACAGCGTGGTGAAAATAGCATCTCCCTGGACCACTCGCAAATAGACTGCCGCTGCGTAAGCCCTCTGAGACGCGTCGCAAAACCCATGCAATTCGATGTCTTGATAGCCGCTCGTAAAATGGGTCCACCTGGGAACGGTTATAGCGTTAAGTCGATACAGCGACTCCTTATAGCTTACCCACGAGGTTTGCAATTTTTGTGGTAGGTCCTGGTCCCACTCCACACCAAGTATCCAGAGGTCCTGCAACATGACCTTGGCAAAAATGAGAACTGGTGCGGCCCATCCCAGCGGATCGAACAAACTAGCCACCTCGGATAGAATTCGCCTCTTCGTGTATCGAGCAGATGGATTTGCTGGTAAGTTTACCCGGAGTGAGAACGAGTCGGTTTTGGGGCTCCAAAGCACCCCAAGCGTCCCGATTCCGGATGCCTCCTGGAAAAGACGTTCTTCTGCCTGTTCCTTTTCTTGCAGACTTGGAGAATTGGAAGCCCATTTTGCAAGTTGAAACGCCCCTGCCTCAAAGATGGCGACGACCTCCCCTTTTAAGTCCTGCAATTGTCCCTCGTCGTCTGCACCCGCCAGTACGTCGTCAACATATGTGTGTTGCTTGATGACGATAGCCCCCGATGGAAACCTGTGTTTTTCGTCTTCGGCCAGCTGCTGAAGCACCCGAAGGGCGAGAAACGGCGCACAGGAGGTTCCGTAAGTAACGGTAGATAGGTTGTAGTCTCGAACTGGCTCATCGGGTTGTCCCCTCCACAGGATGCGTTGCCAATGACGGTCCGATGTGTGCACCTTGATTTGGCGGCACATTTTGACTATGTCCGCTGTGAATACTTTTCGGAACAGCCTCCAGCGAGTAAGTATTAGCCACAGATCCGCCTGAAGTTTGGGACCCGCGGAGAGGCAGTCATTTAGCGAATTTCCCGTAGAAGATGGAAACGAGGCGTTGAAAACGACGCGTAGCTTGGCCGAAGGGTCGTGGCGCTTCACTACGGCGTGATGCGGCAGGTAGTAGGCGATAGTATTCTTCGCTAACTCCGTGGCGGCCTCCATGTGATCGAGGGTTTTGTACTCCCCCATAAAGGCCCGATATCCCTCCGCTAGCTGGGGGTTAGAAGCCAACCGACGCTCACAGCTGAGCAAAAGTTTCAACGCCATGGCTCGTGTCGACGTCAGAGCTGTGCTTGGATCCTGCGTGAAAGGTAAGCGGACGCAATACCGACCACTTTCATCTCGGGAGTGTGTGTCCTTGAAATGGCGTTCACACTTCTCCTCCTCGGGCGACAAGGGCGATCGTTCCAGAAGTTCTTCCACCTCCCAGAATCTTCGGAGAAGCTGTTGAGTGGAATCCTCGCATCGACAATGGTACGTCTGAGCAGCCGAACTCATCTCAGCTCGGCGAGTGGACGTTGGACCTAGCAAAACCCAACCAAAAGGTGTTAGCTTTCCCACTGGGGTACCTGGATGGCCGCATATCGTGTTGTCCAGAAACAGGGTTCCGCAAACATCCGCGCCGAGAATAAGATCCACTCGCGAAGGGGTTCCGAAGCCCGGATCAGCCAACGTGACGCCGTGCAAGTGAGGCCAGATTTGTTGATCCGTCTGCTGGGATGGTATTATCGAAGTCAAACGCCGAAGCACCAAGGCTCGTACGGGTAGTTCGAAGTCCGGTTGTATTTTGGAGCGAACCGTGAATTGGACTTCGCTCGTAGCGGATCCTGCTTCCTTGTCCTGCACCCCTGAGATGGCTACTTGAACCGCCCGCCGTGGCAAACGTAAAGTTTGAACGACCCATTGGCTGACGAGCGACGTGTCGGAGCCAGTGTCCAGCAGAGCTCGAACTTCGATGGAATCCCCCGATGGCGCCTCCACCTTGACCCTTGCGGTGGCTAAGAGCGCAATCCCTCGGTTCGTGGCTGACGAAGTACATGAGGTGGCCTTGTTGAGATGTTCCTCTTCTAATGGTCGATACGAAGCCGACGCATGAGACACCGCTGAGCCAGGGACAAACATCGCCTCGTGCAGTAACGTGTGATGACGCTTGCCGCATGCCAAGCATCCCTGTTGCGAAGGACATTTCGCCAACTCGTGGCCTGCGTTTAGGCAATTGAGACATGCCTTTAACTGCACCGCTCGATCCTTTCGTTTCGGGGCGGAGAGTGTTTTAAATTTTGAGCAGTAGCTAAGGTTGTGGGTTCCACCACAGGAGAGACACTTCCGAGATGTTAAATTTTTTGCCGATGCTGCGTAGATCGTTGAGTGTGCCTTCTTCACGATTGACTCTCCTTTGATTTTAGGTGCAACGTCCTTTGCTTGCGACGAGGATCTGGACAACGATTCCGGGATCTGAGCAGCGTCCAAAGCCTGAATCCTATTCTCGAGGAAATCCGCCAATTGCTGGAAGGTCGGAATTTCTCGGCTCTTGGCAAGAGACGTCTCCCAGGCAAGGTGCGTAGTTCTGTCCAGTTTTTGGCTTAGGAGAAACATAAACCATTCGTCCCACGCCGCTACAGGTTTCTTCAGGGCTGAATACGCTCGAATGGTCTGCCTGAAGGTATCCAACAGGCGCTTCAGTTCCGAAGTTGACTGCCGTTGAGCTGAAGGTCAGGCCAGGATGGCTCGGTGGTGGGCGAAAGACAGCAGCCTGATGTTGCCGTATCGCACCTCCAGATCCTCCCAGGCTCCTTGATACCCCGCTTCCGTGATGGGAGTATTTTGGATGACCTCCAAGGCTTCTCCGGTCAAGCTGGACTTCAAGTACAAAAGCTTCTTCGTGTCGGACAGGTGCGGGACGTCGTGTACTAGACTTTTGAACAGATCGCGAAAGCTCTCCCATTCCAGAGGGTTGCCTGAAAACGTGGGCAGTTGAATTTTCGGCAAATGAGGCTGAGGTAAAATAGACAAAGGGTTTGGAGCTCCCCCCGCGGCACCCGCGTTGGGGAGTTCCTCTACCAAATTAGCTATTTTTGCGGCGGCGTCCAAATAAGCCTCCTCCACTTCCGAGAAGAGATCTCGTTGAGCGTAGGTTGATTTAGATGCCTCCTTGCACCGCATCAGCTGTCGATGGCCGGAAAAAAAGGCATCCCAATATCGTTCCAATAGGGTTTTCCTTTGATCCAGTACCGACCGGGTTAATCTTTCCTTCCCCAATTTGCAGACATTCGTCCAAAACCTTCGAATCCAACCGGCCAACTCGTCTTGCTCTCGCAGAAGGTCGTCAAACGACGGTGAAAACATTTTTCGTTAATGTTGAATTTTTGAAGTTTAAATTTGTATCGAAATTAATACGGTTAACAAAACGCTATGTTCCGTTTTTGTTTTCAGAGGTAGAAAAAAAAAGCGACCGCAAGCGATCGCAACGGCTGCGCGCTGAGGTCGACCGTTGTCACCTCTTTGTTTTGGGTGGCAACAATACGGAGTCGACGACTGAGAACGCCTCGCCTCCACGGTAAGGTCACCCAGGAGGACGATTTTAAATGCGGTCGTTATTAACGGTAATGTAACGTGTTGTAACCGTTGGCAATAAAAAGATACAAAAACTTATCTTTTCTTACCGCTTTCGCGTTTGAAAATTTCACAGATGCTGATTTCCTTTTTTCCTTTTCCCAAGCTCCGAAGTTTAATTCGTGAAAAAAGGCAGGAACCGGCGATGAATTGCAGTCTTCAGATATTATTTTCCAGCACTCGCGATAATGTCACAAGAACCGTTCGTCGGAAAAATCCGGCTCGAAGGACCAAATGTTGGGGCAATATCGTTCTTGACGAAAAACGCGAAGAGTTACTGTTCCCGAGATACTGTTCCCGAGAAAAAAAATAGACGCACGGTTTGCCGGATTTCCGACGGAACAATAAACTATATATTTTACACACAAAAAAACTGTACAATAGTCAAAAATGTCAAATATAAGGCGCACGATACACACAGAATTTGGAAAGAAAGTCCTTTTAGTTAATTAAATGTCTTGTTTAACACTCCGCAAAGGTTCCGACGCAATATTGAATACTGGTCGCGAAAAAGAAAAAGCTATCGTTTGTTTGCCGAAGTTGATCGTTACAATTCGGAACGATAAGTAGGCTTAACGGTCGCGCGACCAAAACATATATCGCGGGAGGCTACCGCTCGCTCTCCGCGGCACCCTCGCCATGAGGCTGAGCAGTCTCGCGAACCGGCGAGATCGCACGGTTTTGAAAATATTGTCGGCCGTTTCTGAACATACGTATCACATCATAAATTGAGACACACCGACTAACTACGCGCACCTTAACTCACTTCTAATTAATACACACGGAAATAACACCGAATTCGCAGAACTATTGCTAACGACACATAATATCATCTTACAATTTTTACGATGTTTACCGGACGCGTGTCCGCATGGCGGCACAACGTCGTCGTGCGTAAGGGTGCGTCCACACGTGAAGGATGATTTTCGCTTAAAGCCTTATCCCGGTATCATATGTTTACGAATAAACTGTTAAATGAATGGTTCTTTTTACAATAAAAATAAACACACTAATGAACTCTTAAATACTTTATGAACAAGAATAATAGAAGTTTATTTAATTATAACTTAAGATTATTATTATAAACATCGTTGACGCGCAACACAGCAAAACGCCCCGTCAACGTGACCGTATGACGTATTTGCAAATCCAAAATTCATTTGTTTTTTGGAAACGCGTCCGATCTTGCAGCGCTGCACACACACACGCACAAAACACACACACACGCACACACACTCCTGCGTACTACACAAAATTACGTATATATCAATATAAACAATTAAACAAACAATATTAAGCGAGCAATTAATTAGTTGATTATGTGTTCGTTTATTATCGGCACAGCTAATTATGCGTGGACAAGAAGGATGGCGTAAAATATCCATAGAAGAAACTAAAAAGTTAGTAAATTCGATGTATAATTGTTTGCGAAATGTGACAAAAAATAAAAATGAACTGTGTGACAAAATTCTAATTTAATTTTTCGTACCGTGTAATATACATATACAGGGTGTTACCTGTAACGCTACTCACGATATTTCTCCCACTTGCAGCCACCTTACGAAAAAATGTTTAGGACAATATTTGCAGGGTGTGAAGTGCACAATAGATATTAGTAAAGCAAATTGTTAAAACAGTTTGTTCTCTTGGCAAAGTCAAGGTCACCTTGGGTTTTTTTAAATAGGAACATACATTTTTTTTTATTCATAGCTTTAGAGGACATCGAGACGAATTCAAAACACATATTACATAATATTTTCACTAACATATTACTCGATTTACAGAAGTGGAAATGTGAAGTAAAAGACCGGAATATTACACGATGGAAGACGGCATACATTTTGAACATGTAATTAAAGTGTATTTTTCTTACATTCTAGTCGCGCGTTTACATTCAGTAATCTCTTTGAAACCAAATAATGGTTACACTACCAAAGGCAAAAGCTAAGTACTTAATATTTCCACTTCTGTAAATCGACTAATATTTTAATAAAAATATCATGTAATATATGTTTTGAATTCGTCTCGATGTCCTCTAAAGCTATGAATAAAAAAAAAATGTATGTTCCTATTTAAAAAAACCCAAGGTGACCTTGACTTTGCCAAGAGAACAAACTGTTTTAAAAATTTGCTTTACTAATATCTATTGTGCACTTCACACCCTGCAAATATTGTTCTAAACATTTTTTCGTAAGGTGGTTGCAGGTGGGAGAAAAATCGTGAGTAGCGTTACAGGTAACACCCTGTATAAGAAAATTTTTGTATGCAAACCTTCTTGGTATGAATCTTTGTCACGGTATGCTGTTAACTTCTGTATATAAAAATTTAAGTTGTATTTTAACATAAGCAAAAATAAAGTTCATACTTCGTATTTCATTATAAATAAACTGCTATTTCTTTACTTTCATATATTTTTCGTACTCTTTGAAATTGCGCGTGTTGGTACGCAAACTTTTTTTACTCGCTGTACATATGTTTTCCAAAACAATTTGCGGGCTCATGTTACTACTGTGAATTTCTTTTCTAGAATAAGGTTTCTGGCATTCCTCATCTACAAAAAATGAAAATGTAAAAAAATGCAATCGTCGTTTAAATTAATTATCTTATGTAATATCATACAAACATAAATAAGTTATAATTAATAAACATTATATAGTTACCCTTTATATCTGTAGTTATTCCGTGCATGTTTTGGGTAGATACATTATTTTCAGGCAATATTATGCCACTGCAGTCTGTAACACAATATAGATAAAAATGATGACATTAAATAGAAAAGACATAAATGATGAATTTAAAAGAAAATAAACATAGTACATGTACCATCTGTATTAAAAGGGGATGTAGTTTGTGTTTCTTCGTTTTTGTAAGACTTGTTTGCAGATGCTGTGAATTCCTCTTCTGAAAAAAAAACAGAAGGTAAACAAAAAAAAGAATAATGAAGAATATACATATTATTTTTTTTGCAAAGGAAATACCTGCGAAGAATGTTATTTCTGGAAGAAGTTCATTATGTTCATCACTGGACACAGTGCATATATTTTCTAAAAAGTAAAAGTACACAAAAATAAGTATAGCGAAGAAAATATATTTGCAGTCTGACGCAGGAAGTGTAAGTGTTATATTTTTGCAATAATGAATTAAAACTGATATTGAATTTGTGAAGAATTATATATCCTATATAAAAAGTGACAATTTGAGAGTCTATCTAGAAATGATTGTAACAGTATTTGTATATGTAAATCTCAAAATTTGTCATAAACTAAATTTGTTTAATAAACCTACTTTTTTGGAAGAAAAAAGAAAGAAACAAACAAATAGCATAACTTTTAGTTGTCTCCTTATGCATTAAAAAAATTTTAAAAAGCAGAGACTTCTGTATCAGAACTTACACTTCCTTCACCAGAACAAAGATATATATGGTTTGCGTTGAAAAGAAAATACCTGCAAAGAATGTTTTTGAAACAGGTTCTTCGCATTCACCATTTTTATTAGAGTCTGTAAAGTAACATGTAAACTGTAGTAAATTTTTTTCAGAATAAAGTACAGTGTTACATACCATTTCATAGCAGTTACTTAACACTAGAGCTATCAACGTTTTATGTATATTTACTTCCAAGTTGAAAATAAAGTAAAAAAGTAGGTAAATAACGAATGAAACATATACCAGCATATGTAGTACATATTCGTTCCGATAAAAATGAACAGACATTTTGATAAAAACATTTTAATAAATTTTGTGATGTCATTAAGGAACTGTTAAACCAGTCATTTTGATTGCTTAAATAGTTCTGGTGTTAACGAACGAATGCATGAATATAATATATATGAATTCAACGCATACCTGTTAACATTAAATTACTTTCATATTGTTCTTGTTTATGGTCTTTACTAAATAAACGTAAAAATTGATCTAATGGCAGTATTCCAGACATTAAATTATCTTGTGCCGTTCTTATTTTGTTATTCTTTGCCATATTTGTGCGTCTTCGTATACTCCTTATTTTTTCATTATTCAATAATCTTTTATAATTTGTTTCTTGATCCGCAATTAGTTTTGTTAAATTATCTGTAATCAAAAATAAAGAACCACGTAAGGTTCATGCAGCTAAAATGATTAGAAATAGACATCGACATACATTTATTTTGCAATATAGAATCTAACGAGTTTCCAGATCTATCATTACAACAGAATCATTGCTATGTCTTTTAAGTATTTAGAAAAATTATTCAGGTAAGAGACTTCTTGTGTAATAAACCAAAAAGGTGTTTCAATTATTAAATCGGTTAAATGCATTAGAAGCTGATTTATCTAATGCTTATTCCACACATTGATTTCTGCTACATTTTTGTTTAGATACGATGTTATATAATAAGATTATTAAATTTAAATTAGTTGGTAGTACAAAAATTTACAAGGATATACGTAGACCGATGATCCAACTTGTGTGTTGCTTTGTATCGTATCGTTGCTTGTGTATCGCACACAATACACGTGCATGCACGCCGCTGTGAAACGTTATAACTTTATTTTCATCGTCACGTTCTTTAACGTATCAATCGGTATAGAAATTTCGACAAGTAAATATTACGTATTCGTAACAAAATCAGTAGTTTCACAATCAGTTGCTTACTCGCGCCAATGCTACAATTACGATGATCAACATTTACTTGGGTGGCGTTGCTTATAAATCTATACCATATGACCGATATTAACCCTTTCGCGGCGGAATGCTCTGGAAAGAGTTGCGCTCTAAGCAGCCAATGCCAGATCGACCGCGCGGACAAAATACATTTGTGGATAATTATATTTGACTATGTAAAAAAACCTTTGCACAAGAAGCGTATGCTGCTAGCACGTCAAAAACAACGCATTAATGGCAGTTGTTGATAACAAATGAACAGCGCCTTCGTACGAAGAGAGCGGCTTCGGATGTTTTTCCGCCCCGAGTAAATTTGCCTGAGCGCCGAACGGCGCTGTTCGCTGAGAATGAGCATCTATATCTGAGCGCCATTTGGCGCTGTTCGCTGAGAATGGCCATCTATAGCTGAGCGCCATATGGCGCTGTTCGCCGCGAAAGGGTTAAGAGGCACCGCCGGCAGAAAACGTCAAACACCTACTCTATGTACATACGTATTTGGAGCACACGGAAATATTTGTTCAAAACTTTGAGTAGAATATTACCAATCTAACCAACACACAAAAGATTAGTTATCGTTAAAATTAAATTACGATTGTAAATTTACAGATTATACCATGCAAAAGTGACAGATGTATGTTCATCAAATAAAGTGAAAAATGTACGTTTTCATTATCCATAACGTACTTTCATGTGCAATTATGATAGAAAAGACTCGAGAAACCCAGCTTTTTCATCGCAGTATAATATTTTAGAAACGAAGAAATTTTATTTTTCCAATAAAACTTGCTTTTCCACATATTTAATATATAATTAACTTACTTTCAATCTTGCATTGTGTATTCATTCTATTGGATATAGTAAACATTAATTAACAAGATAAATGATAATAATATGTATACCTATGAATAACCAGAAATTTGGATGAACAATCTTTAATTTCCTGATTACAGCACTGTGAAAAGATTCTACCAAGTTGTTAGTCCTCACTGCAGAGCCATATACACTGACTTTTGAGGCAATAGGTAACCATACTTTCTGTAGAAACTCCATAAACTGAAGCACATTTGGGAAGGTGGCAGCGGACCGATCAGCGACTGACTGTATTTCATTCAATGCTTGTGGAAACATATCGGCCGGAGCTAGGGGCATAGTCATCGCCATTGAAAGAATCTCGTCTTGCGCTCCTTCTAATCCTAACTTTCTCCACTTTCTTAATAGAGCCTAAAAAATAGTAAGAAAAGGACCATTCAACTCTTCGCTGAGCACTTTAACGAGGTAAGTTATGCAAAAAAGAAACACTTGGGCAACGTTAACTATTATACTGTACCTGATTAAAATGGAACCAGCAGCCATGTATGATGACTGCAGGGAATTGTACTCGTATCCCTTCCATTGCAGCTTTTTCATAGTCACACATTACAGTTTTTAAATTGTGTTGTAATCCTGGAGCAAGAGATACTATTTTTCTCCATATGGCTTTATACATGGATAACGTTCGACACTCGCATAAAGCAAATATTGTAGCTATTCCCTGTAAATTGATATTAGTTTTTACTGTGTGATAGTATGAGATGATAACTTTAACAAAAACTATTAATAGTGGTATACCGTGTCGTTATAGCGTATATGTACAGTATACAACTGTTGAAAAACAGGAATTTGTGGCACAACCTGTCAACAGAGATCAGAAATGATAAAAATTAAACAATTTTCTCTACCTGAAAAATATTAACATTATAAGTTGTTTGCCTTATATGTACTTACAGAAAAGGTACCATCCATGTAAATTTCTTTGGCACTTTCTAATGCACTTAGTAGTGCGGTGTTTGAAAAAATCAGAGCATACTTATTTTCGTTCGATATTGTACATCCTTGATAAATGTGTTTTAACGTATCGTAATTTTCAAACATTTCATGCGCACTTTGTACGGTTGTAGGTAGTGGTGGTCGAGATTTCGCCTTTTCCCTCGACATGATAGATTTCATACTATTGTATGAAATATGTGCTGCTGCGTCAGGGTTTGTACGACAGATGTTGTCAAAAATTTCCTTATTATTTATACAAGGATTTTCTTTGCATTCTTTTAACATTATCGACTTTAATTTTAATATTTCAGCACATTGTGGATTATTAGGGTGAGTGTGTGGTTTTTGGATAAAAAATTGTTCACCTTCTTGAACCACTGTTCCTGTACACTGCTGAGTCTGACGACTAGAGCAGCGATAAATTTTAGGGTTTTTAGTATCTTTATTATAAGAACACCCTTCGTAAATGCATACAAAACTATTTTTTCGCTTGCCTCTTAAAATCTCCATTTTATTTTATACCTTATGTCTGTGAAGGAAATATCACAATCATTAATAATATAAAATAAACAAAATGATAGAAAGAAATATTGAAAAAATATTACACCAGTGATTGCATCATTAACAAATAAAAAATAATTGTTGAAGCCTACTTTTACAAATGAGCCGTTCAGTGCACACATTGATTAACTCCAATTTTTGAAAAATCTTAAATTATTATAAATAGAAGAAGTTATGACTATACCAAATGCTTTAACACTTAAATTTAAGATGTTTCAAAAAATGGAGTTAATCGAAATCGATTTACTCCAAAAAATGGAGTAAATCTGAACGGCTCAAATTTTGAAGTTCGTGTATTCGAAAACATTGAATGACAATGGTATCCTGAAGTCGAAGTAATCGTAAGTACTTATATAAATATAAATTATAAAAATAAATTTTCTGTTATAAAATCAGACACGAAGTGACCCGTCCAGGGGAATAAACAAGGCAACCACTTACATATTGTTAGTGTTTTATTACTACTCCCAATTTTTTCAATCGCATGCGTTTGTTCAGTTTCAACACGCGACGCCGATAGTATAATTGTAAGTTAATCTTGATAAAGTACGATTTTATTTATTTTCTGTGACAAATTAATAATTTTAAATATAGAATTTCATATTTAATATTCTACCAACGAGTGAATCCAATATCTACACGTATATAAAATGGAAATTTTTAATGGGAAGCGAAAAAATAGTTTTGTATGCATTTACGAAGGGTATTCTTATAATAAAGATACTAAAAACCCTAAAATTTATCGCTGCTCTAGTCGTCAGACTCAGCAGTGTACAGGAACAGTGGTTCAAGAAGGTGAACAATTTTTTATCCAAAAACCACACACTCACCCTAATAATCCACAATGTGCTGAAATATTAAAATTAAAGTCGATAATGTTAAAAGAATGCAAAGAAAATCCTTGTATAAATAATAAGGAAATTTTTGACAACATCTGTCGTACAAACCCTGACGCAGCAGCACATATTTCATACAATAGTATGAAATCTATCATGTCGAGGGAAAAGGCGAAATCTCGACCACCACTACCTACAACCGTACAAAGTGCGCATGAAATGTTTGAAAATTACGATACGTTAAAACACATTTATCAAGGATGTACAATATCGAACGAAAATAAGTATGCTCTGATTTTTTCAAACACCGCACTACTAAGTGCATTAGAAAGTGCCAAAGAAATTTACATGGATGGTACCTTTTCTGTAAGTACATATAAGGCAAACAACTTATAATGTTAATATTTTTCAGGTAGAGAAAATTGTTTAATTTTTATCATTTCTGATCTCTGTTGACAGGTTGTGCCACAAATTCCTGTTTTTCCACAGTTGTATACTGTACATATACGCTATAACGACACGGTATACCACTATTAATAGTTTTTGTTAAAGTTATCATCTCATACTATCACACAGTAAAAACTAATATCAATTTACAGGGAATAGCTACAATATTTGCTTTATGCGAGTGTCGAACGTTATCCATGTATAAAGCCATATGGAGAAAAATAGTATCTCTTGCTCCAGGATTACAACACAATTTAAAAACTGTAATGTGTGACTATGAAAAAGCTGCAATGGAAGGGATACGAGTACAATTCCCTGCAGTCATCATACATGGCTGCTGGTTCCATTTTAATCAGGTACAGTATAATAGTTAACGTTGCCCAAGTGTTTCTTTTTTGCATAACTTACCTCGTTAAAGTGCTCAGCGAAGAGTTGAATGGTCCTTTTCTTACTATTTTTTAGGCTCTATTAAGAAAGTGGAGAAAGTTAGGATTACCATATACAGAAAAAATGGTTCTCTCAATGGCGATGACTATGCCCCTAGCTCCGGCCGATATGTTTCCACAAGCATTGAATGAAATACAGTTAGTCGCTGATCGGTCCGCTGCCACCTTCCCAAATGTGCTTCAATTTATGGTGTATCTACGCAGTGTGTGGTTGCCAATTGCTTCAAAGGTCAGCGTATATGGCTCTGCAGTGAGGACTAACAATATTGTTGAATCCTTCCATAATACTCTATCGCAACGATTCCAAACAACGCGACCAAATTTATGGATTTTCTTAGGCTGGTTTTTCACGCTTTTGTCATTTGTATAATTGTTTTTATTTTTGCTTGTGTATTAACATTTTTCTAAAATTGTTTTACAGATAATTTATCAAAACTAATTAAAGATGAAATTATTAATTACGAACGTTTGATAAAAAATTTAAAAATTACTCGAATTCGTACTCGAGTGAATAGAGAGAAGAATGCCAAAATTAAATTGGCACAAGAGAATTTAGTCTCTGGGATTTTATCGCTGGAACAATTTTTAAACATGTTCGATAGAGACTATGAGCAACAGCGATATTTGGACAATTTCTTACCAAGAGGTATGTGTTTCCATATTTCAGTGATGCAGCATACAACTTTCACTTCCAGTAATATTTTTTTAATTTGCTTTTAGACTGCGATGAAAATAATGCGATCGATGAAACGTTTAGTACAGGTAATAATTCTGTCCCAAAACTAACACGAACACTGTTCTTAAATTTTCGTTCAATTTTTACGAATTTCAGTGATTTATTAATCATTTTCAGAGAATAGATTGTCTCCTTACATCCAAAATAACGAAGACCCTGTTCAAATAGAGAGCACATCGGTCAATGATATCGATAACGATGGTTCGTCTTTCTAATTATTCTAGTCATGAATTATATTTACTATTCGACGCAACACTTACCATATCCACTATCTTTTATAGATGATGTTCTAACAATATCGTTCGATAGTATTAATACATGTACAGAAAGCGAAGGAATATGTACATATAATTCTGTAGAAGGTACGTTATGTCGTACATATTAATTTTTCCTTTCTTCTTGCTTCGAGCGAATTAAGAGTAAAATACTAGAAAAATTTTAAATTATATTAAGTTGTTCGTAGTGTTGCTATGGTCAACGATTAATAATAATTTATGCATATCATATTTTTTAGGAACTGACCTTTTTATAATACATGAAAGTGAGTCTCCTCCGCGCTTACAAAATGGTGATAAAGAACAAACAATGGAAGGTAAAGTTCTGATTATCGGTCTATCTTATTAATATTTTTATTATGAGTATTACAAAGTTACTAAATTTTATTAGGGCCTTATTCGATGTGTACTTATACGTTTTAGGTGATGCTCCAACTTCCATTGACAAAACCACCACTATTTGCACAAAGGATTTAGAAAAATTACGTATAAGTGAAGATAATACGATAGAAGGTATAAAATACGATAAGAGGATAATACGATAAAACATTTTCAGACAATATTTACATTTTTTGATACTAATTTATTAATTAAAATTGTTTTTTAGATACCAATGTTTGTGCAAGTGGTAGTCAAATTAATGAACAGAATTTAATAGAAGGTATATTTTTTAACCTATTTTTACTATTATCATACATACCACAAAATATCATTTTGTTTTGTTGTCTATCAGTTTAAAATTAAATTTCACAAATGTACATTATAATAAGTATATTTTGCAGCCGTTTAATTACAAATTTATTCTTTTTGTATGTTATTAAATAGGAGAAAAGTCTGTACAAAAGGTATGCTGCTGTAAGGCTGGCGTCTCCACGATAGTCCTACCATGTGGTCATATTTATGTTTTGGTAAACAATAATAAATAAATCATCCTATCCAAATGAAAGCATTCTTTTCAACTAGTGCATTCATTGTATAATAATATTCTTATGATAATTACCTCTCTAGTTAACAAATTAACTTTGAATTCCAATAAGATCATAAATATATACATACCTATACTATAATCTGCATACCTATTGTTGATTAATTCTTTCTACTGCCGATTTAGGTGGAAAACCATAAATGGTATTACCATTTTTATTTTCTGTCACATTTCGCAAACAATTATAGATCGAATTTACTAACTTTTTAGTTCCTTCTATGGATATTTTATCCCATCCTTCTTGTCCACGCATAATTAGCTGTACCGATAATAAACGAACATATAATCAACTAATTAATTACTCGCTTAATATTGTTAGTTGAGTTGTTTATATTGATATATACGTAATTTTGTGTAGTACGCGGGAGTGTGTGTGTGTGTTTTGTGCGTGTGTGTGTGCAGCGCTGCAAGATCGGACGCGTTTGCAAAAAACAAATGAATTTCGGATTTGTAAATACGTCATACGGTCACGTTGACGAGGCGTTTTGCTGTGGTGTGTTGCGATTTCTCTTCGTTGATTTAGGGAATTTCTTTGTCGGCGAGGTCCAATTTCTCAAGATTAACGCTTTGGGCGTTTGATTTAACTTTTATAATTTAAATAAACATGAAAAGAAAAATAAATAAATGAACTAACTAATATTTTCAATGAATTTAATAAACTGTACAACAAATTTAACTTTGAACTTTTAATAAACTTTACAAAAACTAACTTTCAAACTAATTTTAATAAAACTAAGTTAACAAGACAAATTTTAATATTTTACTCTGCTAGATAAGATACGTGCGCTATTTCTTAATTCTGAGAATTGAATGAATAACAGATTTACAAATTGAAAGTCAAGAATATTTATACATTTGTAACATCCCTGGAAGAGTTTTTTTCTTTTGGCAGTCCTATGTTCTATTCGTTACGCGCTAATAATTTAGTTACCGACGGAATTAGACTATTACCGACAGTATATAATTACCTTATGTATAAATTTCGACGGTCGGTAACTGATGTTATATACATTTTTGATTTATATTAATTATTTTATGATTTTCATTTAAAATAGATAGTATGTTTCATAAAGACAATCAAATGTTTAGTTAGAATAGTTAAAACAAGATTTATGTGTTATTTTATAGTTATTCTAATAAATGTATTATTCTATAAGGAAAACTCCGCAATGCTATGTGTCTACGTGCCGCGAAGCTAGCCCCGAATTTCCTGGAATTCTTGCGTTACCCTAGAAAAGGATAGCAATACATTTTACAATTCGGACATTATTAATTATTAAAAACTATTAGTTAAACAAATCAATCAATACAGATCAAGCGTACTAATATTATGTTATTCAGAACTAAAGTCAGATATCAGTTGAGTGTAGTATATATTGTAAATTATAATATTATTCAATAGAATATTCTAGAAGCATCGTACGCTTATACATTTAGCTCCGATCCGTATAGAAGTCGTGCGTAGTACATAGAAAAAGATAGAAAATGCAATTTTATTAAAACACTACTAAATTACTATTTTATTATCAGAAATATAGACCATTATGTAGAATGCGATATTAATAATGTAATTTAACCGATCGTTTGCTCAATTAATGTCTAATTATGGATTTATATGACAATTATATATTTCGACGTTATGGGGGTATTCCGAGAATTTGCCAGACTGGCGAGTATAAAAGCCGGAGCGAAACTCGCTCAAATCGCAGAACAGTTTTCGAAGTCGAGCCAGCTAGAAGTCTTCAGATAAGTATAACCGGAACAATTTTCGCTGTCAAGAGCCGCAACGAGTCTTAATACTTGACTGGTAAAGCGGGTATACGCCATTTGGATACTTGGTCGTGGGTCGTTCTAGTAGCCAGTGAACAACAGGCTCCCCATTCAAACGGTCTCGTATCTGAAACTCTGTTAGGAGAGTGCTATATCTAGCGCCAAGAAAGGCTAAGATATCGAAACGATAGCTCTCAGCTACTCATATTTGATTTTACATCGGATTGCTAACGCGCCATCAGATTCTCGGAGCTCGCTCTGGGTCGTTTCGTAGCCAGCTAACGCAGGCTCCCCATTTGAGCGGCTTGGTCTCTGAAGCCCGTGTCTTTTGGGTGGCAGTTCAGCAATTACGATTTCATATTAGAATCAATTGATTTGCTACCCTGTCGAACTTATACTGTTCACCCTTTTCCTGTATCGTTGGGTCGTTCTAGTAGCCAGTGAACAACAGGCTCCCCAATTAAGCGATCTGGTTTTGGCTGTCAGCGTTCGTTTTGACAAAAAGGGTCATGTACAATTAGTTGTCGAGTCAGACTAAAAGAGTAATTGTTCCGAGGTAATAATTTATTAGATTCAGACAAATCTTGGAATTTTGAATTAAGAAAAGAATATTGTTCTGTCATCAGCGTAATTTCAGTAGTCGACTACACCGCGTTAGATATCAGATAAATTGTTAATCAGTCTAACTTTGCGAAAGCGTATTTAGGTACACTTAGAGAATCACACTTAGGTCGTGTTCCTCGCTGCGGTAGACTATCAAGCGCTAATATTATTAATAATTTCGTAAAAGATCTTTTTCATTATACAAACTACAAACGTATTAATCAATATAAACTCTGTAATTGCGATAGCGTTCGAGACGAGAACCGAATAATTAGGATATCGAATTCAATTAATTATATAAAAGCGAAGTTAGCTTTAGACGAAAACAGACTTAGGTACGATCTAATATAAAGTATTACCTAGCGAGAGTCATTTAGTTAGATTCATAATTATCTATTGCGTATTGCTTAATTTGTCAAGTTCTATTATTAATATTATATGAAGTCTATTTAGCTTCTTTAATCAAACCAGTATACTTTTCATATTTTGTTATTTGTTACTTGTTATTTGTTAAATTCATCATCTTCGTTATTGAATAAACCCTTTTTTTTTGTTGAAAGATATTGACCTGTGGATTTCACTCCTTAACCGCACACCACACGAATCCCACAATCTTTAGATTTAGTTATTTTCCAAAACGAGTCGTTTAATTGGTAAAAGCCGCTCTTTACCTTCTTAGCGCTAGTAACTATCTGAACTTAGGTTCCAGAGTCGTTACACATTTGTTTATAATTTGTTTGATTTCACCCAATAAAATTAATATTTTAAATTTAACAGTTATTGATTGGCTATCACTTCCTTTTTCACTTATTAAATAGGAGCTCTTACAAATTGTCTATGATTTTGATTATAATTTATAAAATATACCCTGTGTTCCATTTACAAACTAAATTTTGCGCGTTTACAATTTATACATTTAACCGCTAGGCGGAGCCACTTATACATTGAGTTTCGCCTCTTTTAAATTTATTCATAATTAAGTCAGCAACAAATGGCAGCACACAACAGGTGCGCGTCAACGATGTTTATAATAATAATCTTAAGTTATAATTAAATAAACTTCTATTATTCTTGTTCATAAAGTATTTAAGAGTTCATTAGTGTGTTTATTTTTATTGTAAAAAGAACCATTCATTTAACAGTTTATTCGTAAACATATGATACCGGGATAAGGCTTTAAGCGAAAATCATCCTTCACGTGTGGACGCACCCTTACGCACGACGACGTTGTGCCGCCATGCGGACACGCGTCCGGTAAACATCGTAAAAATTGTAAGATGATATTATGTGTCGTTAGCAATAGCTCTGCGAATTCGGTGTTATTTCCGTGTGTATTAATTAGAAGTGAGTTAAGGTGCGCGTAGTTAGTCGGTGTGTCTCAATTTATGATGTGATCCGTATTTAACTGTATTTTGTATTTCGCATTGTAGGTTATAGTGCATCGGATCTTTTTCACGGATCCTGTTCCGTATAAATGAATAGATAAACCTATCAATAAAGAGAGAGAGTGAAAAGTATTTTCATTATTTCGATGTGTTTTCAGAGTATTAAGTGAAATCGCGTTGTATATTATATCGTACCATGTTGACGAATTTCGCACTGCTGGTTATTTATAAATAAAGAGTGACTCCTGTTACGTGAAACAACTGCCTCAAGCCGTGTTTAACCAGTGTTCTTTCATGTAAGGTAAATAATATGTTAATGCGCACAAGCAGTATAGATACATAATATGTCAGCATATAAAGCGATACATTGATCCTATGCACCAATAATCAACAGAGAGATGAAGAACAACACCGTAATCAGGATAGCCAAGGCTTTGTACACTACTGGAATTGCCAAATAGAGACTACTTCTGTGAACAATCTCCAATGCCAGTCTGTTCCTCTGTACGCAGCTGTCAATGGAGGCCTTGATCTTGAGAGAAACAAGGATCATTTTAATATGAACCGTTGCTGCAATGTCTTGTCAAGGCATTTTATCCTAATTACCATCCGTTACTGAAGAAAATGAATTGAGGTAATTGATTGTCTGTCCTTGAAAACTATGATGATATGTCAGATCCTTGTTTAACCTAAAATTGTGCTTTCTCCCCTTATTTAACGACTAATTTACTCTAACAAACCCCTTTCTTTGTATAATTCCAGCTTTAAAGTCACTTGTAGGTGTTATTAGTATTCTAGCAGGCATGACTGTAGAGCTTCCAAGAAAAAAACTCAATAAACAATGTTGTGAGTGACCAAGGTATAAGGTAAATACGCGGTATAGTATATAGTGAAAAATACACTCTGTTATGGGAATATTTAAATATACAATATGTGTAATTGAATACAATATAATTTAAAATTATAACAATGTGCAATATGTGAAAAATAGTATAATGTAATATAAATATAATATATGAAAGTAACTTTGAATTCCAATAAGATCATAATACCCAAATACTTGTATTATAAGAACAATTCCTTCAACCTAGTATAATTCTATAGAATATGAAACAATGAAAATACATTTATTATGCTATAAATACTTCTAGTGGAAGAATTTATGTTTTCAATGAGTGTTGCGACATGTTATATAGCCTATAGTATTCCTCGATAAACGGATTATCTACAGAAAAATATTTTTTCATATCCGACTGAAATTTAACTCGTTTAAACAAACTTCTCTGCTTTATTATATTAGTATAAATTAATTGTATGTTATTGTTTATCGTAAATCTGTATATTAAGTACATCATATAATAAATAAATAAGTGGGAACGTAGGCAATATGTTATTAATTTAATAAAACGAAATAACATTGAAATGGTATGTAAATACGACAATTTTGTCCCTGCATATCATACGTCGATATATCGCAGCCCTTGTTGTCCTACCTTACCTATTGTTGATTAATTCTTTCTACTGCCGATTTAGGTGGAAAACCATAAATGCAGTTACCGACGTCATCGTCGTCATTAGGTGCCAACAATACCGATATTTGTTCCTGTAAGAAATAAACAATATTAATGGCGGGTATATTCGCCATCTGCAAAGAAGGATTATCGACTGAATAACTGCCTACTGCCGATATTCTAAGTTACTAAACTCACATTAAGGTGAGATTTTTCTGTTATTGTTTTTAAACAATCGGTGTACGTGTGTCGAACCATGATTTTATATTATGATTTTTAATATCCTTCATTTAACTAATTGCATCATCTTTAACCTATTTCCATTTCAGGAGCCGTAATTGGAAACATATGTAATAGGGGTTATGGTGCCCCGAATTTGACAGCTGGAGTAACACAATAACCTGCTGTATATCACTTCTACAACTACCGCCAGGGAATAAGCGTCTTTCATTCCTGTACACAATTTTGAGTATTCTTAAATGTAAGCAGTATCCAATATACTAATATAAATAATAAACTATTTTGTACCAAGCGACACTTATTATGCTGAATTTCATGGTCAATGGAGAACGAGAAGAAGAAACTGAGAGCATCAGTGGATATAGAGCTACAAATTTTCTATGGAAGATAAACATGACAGGTTGAGATTGTGTTGTGATCCTCCAGGTATGATGGTATGTCATACCTTTATCGATGATCACAATACTATCACTATAATAATACCATTTAGAATTAACCGATTGAGCAGTACTAAGCATGCATGAAATAATAGTAGACTCTAGTTATTGTGTTTTCATATAATGTAAGTTAATATAATAATTTATCTGTCATGATAAGCACTTTTTTTCGTTAAAAAATTGAAAAGTATTTGCGTTTACATGTAAGAAGAGATATTAAACATGAAAATGCATGGATCAGTAGAGTCAATTATTGATTTTTCTGCCCTTTTTGTCTTATTCGTCTTAAAAGTGGAATATTCTAATGGGACTGTTGTACTAGGATGAGATGATTGTAAGTGTAAACGCAGTACAAGTGATACGAAATAGATGAAAGTGAATAGTGAAATAATCACGCAGTTGTTTCAACAACTTTTTTTTACTTATGATATTTTAGTCGATAAAAGTCTTTGTTTACAGATAGAGAAAGACGACGGGAACCATAACATTAAGTGTATGCCAAGGAACTTGGAACAGGAAATTACAAAGTATCTTATTTCTCTGTATCAATTTATTTACTTAAAGTATGTTAGGGTTATATTGTTTTTGAAGTCTATGATTGATGCACGACAAATTTATTTAATTTTATAATACTCCCAACTTCTTTGTTATAATATCTTCATCGGTGCTGGAACATGTGCTGGAAATAATGAAAAGAAATAATATTATATATTGATACAATGTATTCCACAGCATTAATTATAAAATAAAGGATATATTGAGAAAAATAAAGTTTAATATTTCTTTTACCTTAAACTTATTCCCTGATGTACCTCGACAAAAAGTAAATGCATTTGCGCTTTCAAAGAATACCTGAGTTATTTGTTCAAATATTTCATTAAAAATTATACATTCTGTCTCTACATTGGTTGATTTCTTTATTGTATGTATTCAACTTTTTTTCCTCTATAACTTCTTTTGCAATTTCCAAATCAAGGTCTGAACAAATGCTAAAAATAAATGGATAGAACAAAAGGTCATATTATTGTATGTTGATATATTGTACTTAACAACACTTTCATTTTATTTCATGGAATAACGAGGTTGATTTCGATTTTTTTACCTTAATAAGTACTTTCAAGATTCGCTATAGCTTATACCTGTCAAAAATTAGATACAATTTTACCGATCATATTTCTTTCATGAAATACGTAATGCATCCTTCCATTTACTCTTATTGGCATGACTTTGGCCATATGGGACCATCAGAATGACCAGAAAGACGAAACATGCTTGAGTTCACAGCTATAGTACTTATACGTGTAACGCGCAAAAGAAATTGCCAAATAATGATAAACCTGACCACTCTTTAACACTTGATTTAACTTATCCATTTATTCATTTATAGAGTGTTCTCTATTATATTCTACACTTCTTTATGAGAAAAAATAAATCAGTTCTACTTCGCACACATAAAAATCCTACATAATTTTAATAAATCAAAACTAATCTATACATATGGATTACTGGACAATAATATCCTCCGTGATATCATATTTCTTGCAATAACTGACACGCAGCTTCTCGCACTATCTTAATCATCAGCTTGCAGATATTCCCCACTATAACCTGTACCTGTCAAAAGATATATGCAACATTCAAGCATCGCTTCTACATACAATGGATAAAATTACGTACCAATCAATGACAAATATTTACTGCCGCTGGTTTTGGCCAATATGAACATTAGCGTACATTTGTATTATGAAATCCGATGAAAAACCACTATTATATACAGGCTTAAATTCAACATATTGCTAAACACATATTATGCATTTCAACACATGAAACACGAAAGAACCACAAATTAAATTTAATTCACATCCGCATTTAATATATTCCATCACATAACGCATAATATATACGAAATTTAATACATCGAATTGCGTCTACCGCCACGCGAACTAAAACAGAGCGAGTTCCAACCTCTACGAAGTCCGAACGATTCCGAGTCCAAAAGGAACCTGTCCAATCGGCACGGCGTCCAATCGGCACGGAGTTCGAACTGTACGACGTCATAAACGCAAGACGTTCAATCGGCACCGCGTCGAATTGGGACGAGTCCAATCGACACTGCGTCGAATTGGAACGCGTCGAATCGGGACCGTCCAATCGGGACGCGTCCAATCGGTCGACGTCCAAGTGGGACACCCCCGGATGCACAGTCGGGCTCACTACTGTGCATGTGCAATCGGGCTCACTACTACGCATGCGCACTCCGCCTCACTACTGCGCCATTCGCACTCAGACTCACTACTGCGCATACGCGCACGGGCGTACAGTGGCGCATGCGCACGCCGGTTCACTATAGCACATGCGCACTCCGTCTCAATACTGCGCATGCGCCCTCGTACTCACCCACGCGCATATGCACTCGAGTTCGCAACTACGCATGCTCACTCTGGCTCACTACTACGAGTGCGCACTCGGCCTCACTACTGCGCATGGGCACTCGGACTCACTACTGCGGATGCGCAATCGGGCTCGCTACTGCGCATGCGCACTCCGCCTCATGACTGCGCTTGCGCACTGGCGCTCTCTTCTGCGCCTGCGCACTCGGCTTCACTACTGCGCATACGCACATCGTCTCACTACTGCGCATGCGCACTCAGACTCGCTACAGCGCATGTGCAATGGGGCTAACTACTGCGCATGCGCCATCGGTCTCACCCACGCCCACGTGCATTCCGGCTCACTACTGCCCATGGGCACCCCGGGTTACTTATGCACATGCGCACTCGGGTTCACTTCTACGCACGCGCTCTTCGCCTCACTACTGAGCATGCGCACTCCGCCACACTAATGCACATGCGCAACCGGACTCACTTCTGCACATGCACAATCGGGATCACATCTGTACATGCGCAATCGGACTCACTACTGCGGATGCGCTACCGGGCTCACTAGTGCTCATGGCCAATCAGCCTCAGTACTGGGCATGCGCAATGCGGCACACTACTGCGCACTCGGGCTGACTATTGCGCATGCGCACTCGGACTCACGCACGCGCATGCGCACTCGGGGTCACTACTACGCGTGCGCACCCAGGTTCACTTCTGCGCATGCGCACTCAGACTCACTACTGCGGATGCGCAATTGTGCTCACTACTGCCCATGCTCACCCGGATTCACATCTGCGGATGCACAATCGGGCTCACTATTGTGCATGTGCAATCGGGCTCACTACTACGCATGCCAACTCCGGCTCACTACTACGCGTGCGCACTCGCAGTTTCTACTGCTGATGCGCAAACGAGGTCATTACAGCGCGTGCGCACTCGGCCTCACTACTGCGGATGAGCAGTCGGCCTTACAACTGCGCTTGCGCATCACGTCTCACTTCTGCACATGCGCACTCGGCGTCACTACTGTGCAAGCGCGCTCAGACTCACTACCGCGCATGCGCACTGGGACTCATTTCTGCGGTTGCAAAATCGGGCTCACTACTTTGCATGCGCAATCGGCTCACTATTGCGAATGTGCCGTCGAACTCACCCAGGCACATTCACACTCGGTGTCACTACTGCGCATGCACACCCTGGCCCTGTTCTGCACATGCGCACTCGGCCTCACCACTGGGCATGCGCGCTCTCATAAACTATTGCTGATGCGCAATGGGGCTCACTACTGCGAACTCGGCGTCAGTACTGCGCGTGCGTATTCCGACACACTACTGCACTGGCGCACTCGGACTCACTACTGCGCACGCGCAATCGGGCTCACTACTGCTCATGCGCCCTCGGAATCGCCCACGCGCATGTGCACTCGGGTTCACTACTGCGCATGCGCACTCGGACGCACAACTGCGGATGAGCAATCGGGCTCACTACTACGCATGGGCCCTCGGACTCACCTACGCGCATGTGCACTCGGGTTCACTACTACGCATGCGCAATCGTGCTCACTTCTGCGGATGCACATTCTGGCTCACTACTGAGCATGCGTAATCGGGCTTACTACTGGGCATGCGCACTCGGGCTCACTACTACGAGTGCGCCGTCAGCCTCACTACTGCGCATGCGCACTCGGGCTCACTACTGCGCATGCGCTCTCCGCCTCACTACTACCCATTCGCACTCCGGCTCACTACTACGAGTGCGCACTCGGCCTCATTACTGCGCATGCGCGCTCAGACTCACGACTGCGGATGCGCAATCGGCTTTACTACTATGCAAGCGCACACGGGCTCACTACTGTGGATGCCCACCCGGCCTCACTACTGCGCATGCGCACTCCGGCTCACTACTGCGCATGCGCGCTCGGGCTCACAACTGCCCATGCGCACTCCAGCTCATTACTGCGCAAGCGCACTCGACCGCACTACCGCGCAAGCGCTCTCGGACTCACTACTGCGGATGCGCACTCGGGCTCACTACTGCGCATGCGCACTCAGACTCACTACTGCGTATGCGCAATCGGGTTCACTACTACGCATGCCCCCTCGGACTCAACCACGCGCATGTGCACTCGGTTTCGCTACTACGCATGCGAACTCCGGCACATTCTTACGCGTGCGCACTCGGCCTCACTAGTGAGCATGCGCAATCGGACTCACTACTGCGGATGCGCAATCGGACTCACTACTGCGGATGCGCAATCGTGCCCACTTCTGCGGATGCACATTCGGGCTCACTACTGTGCATGCGCAATCGGGCTCACTACTGCGCGTGCACACTCCGACTCAGTTCTGCGCATGCGCACTCGGCCTCACTAATGGGCAATCGCATTCCGCATTACTACTGAGCATGCGCACTCCGGCTCACTACAGCGGACGCACAATTGGGATCATCACTTCGCATGCGCCCTCGTCCTCACTACTGCGCATGCGCACTCAGACTCACTACTGCGCATGCGCACTCCGGTTCACTACTACGCATGCGCACTCGGCCTCACCAGTAAGCATGCGCACCCCGCCTCACTACTGCGCATGCGCTCCCCGCGCCACTACTGCGCAAGCGCACACCGGCTTACTACTGCGCATGCGCCTTCCGCCTCACTACTGCGCATGCGCACTCGGACACATTTCTGCGAATGCACAATCGGGCTCACTACTTTGCATGCGCACTCAGAATATCTACTGCGGATGCGCAATCCGGCTCACTACTGCGCATGCGCAATCGGATTCACTACAGTGCATGCGGCCTCGGCCTCACTACTGCGCATGCTTGCTCGGCGTCACTTCTGCGGATGCACAATCGGGCTCTCTACTTTGCACACGCACTTGGACTCACTACTGCGGATATGCAATCGGGCTCACTACTGTGGATACGCACGCGGGCTCTCTACTGCTCATGCGCTCTCCGCCTCAGTACTGCGCGCGCACTCCGCCTCACGACTGCGCTTGCGCACTAGGAATCACTTCTGCGCCAGCGCACTCGGGTTCACTGCTGCGCGTGCACACACCGGCTCACTACTGTGCATGCGCCCTCGGACTCATCCACGCGCATGTGCACTCGGGATCACTTCTACGCATGGGCACTGCGGCTCAGTACTGCACATGCGCAATCGGCGTCACTACTGCGCATGCGCACTTCGGCTCACTACACCGGACGCACAATTGGGATCATTACTTCGCATGCGCCCTCGTCCTCACTACTGCGCATGCGCACTCAGACTCACTACTGCGCATGCGCACTCCGGTTCACTACTACGCATGCGCACTCGGCCTCACCAGTAAGCATGCGCACCCCGCCTCACTACTGCGCATGCGCACTCCACCTCACTACTGCGCATGCGCAATCGGCCTTACTACTGTGCGTGCGCACTCCGCTTTACTACTGCGCATGCGCACTCAGACTCACTACTGCGCATGCGCACCTGGACTCACTTCTGCGGATACACAATCGGGCTCACTACTGTGCATGTGCAATCGGGCTAACTACTGCGCATGCGCCGTCGGTCTCACCCACGCATATACGCACTCGGGTTCACTACTACGCATGCGCACTCTGGCTCATTCCTGCGCTTGCGCACTCGGCCTCACTACTCCGCGCGCGGTCTCGGTCTCACTACTGCGCATGCGCACTCAGACTCACTGCTGTGCATGCGCACTCGGGTTCACTACTGCGCATGCGCGCTCCGGCTCAGACCTACAGGTGCGCACTCGAGATCACTGCTGCGCATGCGCACTCGGACTCACTAGTGCTCATGCGCACACAGACTCACTACTGCGGATACGCGCTCGGGCTTACTACTGCGGATGCGCATTCGGGCTCACTACTGCGCATGCGAGCTCGGGGTTACTACTGCGCATGCGCATTCGGGTTCACTACTGCGCACGCGCAATCGTTCTCACTACTGCTCATGCGCACTCGGGATCACAACTGCGCATGCGCGCTCGGGGTCGCTACTGCGCATGCGCACTCGGGGTCACCATTGCAGATGCGCAATCGGGTTCACTGCTGCGCATGCGCGCTCGGGGTCTCTACTGCGCATGCGCACTCGGGTTCACTACTGCGGGTGCACACACGGGCTCACTACAGCGTATGCGCACTCGGGGTCACTACTGCGCATGCGCGCACCGGCTCAGACCTGCACATGCGCACACGGGCTCACTATTTCGGATGTACAATCGGGCTCACTACTGCGCACGCGCAATCGTTCTCACTACTGCTCATGCGCCCTCGGGCACACTACTGCGCATGCGCGCTCGGGGTCGCTACTGTGCATGCGCACTCGGGCTCACTACTGCGGATGCGCAATCGGGTTCACTGCTTCGCATGCGCGCTCGGGGTCGCTACTGCGCATGCGCACTCGGGGCCTCTACTGCTCCTACGCACTGCGACTCACTACTGCTCATGCGAACTCGGACTCACTACTGCGGATGCGCAATCGGTCTCACTACTGCGGATGCGCGCCCGGGGTCGCCACTGCAGTTGCGCAATCGGGTTCATTGCTGCGCATGCGCACTCGGGGTCACTACTGCGGATGCGCAATCGGGTTCAGTACTGCGCATGCACACATGGGCTCACTACAGCGCATGCGCACTCGTGGTCACTACCGCGCATGCGCAGTCCGGCTCAGGCTTGCACATGCGCTCTCGAGCTCACTTCTGCGCATGCGCGCTCGGGGTCGCTACTGCGCATGCGCACTCGGGGTCACCATTCCAGATGCGCAATCGGGTTCACTGCTGCGCATGCGCACTCGGGGTCACCATTGCAGATGCGGACTCGGGGTCACTACTGCTCATGCGTACTCGTATTCACTACTGCTCATGCGCACTCGGACTCACTACTGTGGATGCGCAATCGGGCTCGCTACTGCGCATGCGCTCTCGGGGTGGCTACTGCGCATGCGCACTCCGGCTCAGATTTGCACATGCGCTCTCGAGCTCACTTCTGCGCATGCGCACTCGGACTCACTACTGCGCATGCGCACTAGGGGTTACCACTGCAGATGCGCAATCGGGTTCACTGCTGCGCATGCGCACTCGGGGTCACCACTGCAGATGCGCACTCGAGATCACAGCTGCGCATGCGCACTCTTACTCCCTAGTGCTCATGCGCACACGGACTCACTACTGCGGATGCGCGCTCGGGCTCACTACTGCGGATGCGCATTCGGGCTCACTACTGCGCATGCGAGCTCGGGGTTACTACTGCGCATGCGCACTCGGGTTCACTACTGCGCACGCGCAATCTTTCTCACTGCTGCTCATGCGCACTCGGGCTCACTACTGCGCATGCGCGCTCGAGGTCGCTACTGCGCATGCGCACTCGGGTTCACTACTGCGGATGCACACACGGGCTCACTACAGCGTATGCACACTCGGGATCACTACTGCGCATGCGCGCACCGGCTCAGACCTGCACATGCGCACACGGGCTCACTACTGCGGATGCACAATCGGGCTCACTACTGCGCACGCGCAATCGTTCTTACTACTGCTCATGCGCACTCGGGCTCACTAATGCGCATGCGCGCTCGGGGTCGCTACTGTGCATGCGCACTCGGGCTCACTACTGCGGATGCGCGCTCGGGGTCGCTACTGCGCATGCGCACTCGGGGCCCCTACTGCTCATACGCACTCCGACTCACTACTGCTTATGCGAACTCGGACTCACTACTGCGGATGCGCAATCGGTCTCACTACTGCGGATGCGCGCCCGGGGTCTCCACTGCAGATGCGCAATCGGGTTCATTGCTGCGCATGCGCACTCGGGGTCACCATTGCAGATGCGTAATGGGGGTCACTACTGCTCATGCGTACTCGGATTCACTACTGCAGATGCACGCTCGGGCTCACTAGTGCGCATGTGCACTCGGGCTCACTACTGCGGATGCGCAATCGGGCTCACCACTGCCCATGCGCACACGGGCACCCTACCGCGCATGCGCACGCGGGGTCACTACCGCGGATGCGCAATCGGGCTCACTACTGTGCATGCGCACACGTGGTCACTACTGCCCATGCGCACTCGGACTCACTACTGCGGATGCGCAATCGGGCTCACTACTGCGCATGCGCGCTCGGGGTTACTACTGCGCATGCGCACTCGGGGTCACCATTCCAGATGCGCAATCGGGTTCACTGCTGCGCATGCGCACTCGGGGTCACTACTGCAGATGCGCAATCGGGTTCACTACTGTGCATGCGCACTCCGGCTAAGACCTGCACATGCGCACTCGAGCTCACTTCGGCGCATGCGCAATCGGGCTCACTACTGCGGATGCGCACTCCGGTCAGACCTGCACATGCGCATCCGGGCTTACTACCGTGCATGCGCGCTCGGGCTCACTACTGCGCATGCGCGCTCGGGGTCGCTACTGCGCATGCGCACTCGGGGTCACCATTGCAGATGCGTACTCGGGGTCACTACTGCTCATGCGTACTCGTATTCACTACTGCTCATGCGCACTCGGACTCACTACTGTGGATGCGCAATCGGGCTCGCTACTGCGCATGCGCTCTCGGGGTGGCTACTGCGCATGCGCACTCCGGCTCAGATTTGTACATGCGCTCTCGAGCTCACTTCTGCGCATGCGCACTCGGACTCACTACTGCGCATGCGCACTCGGGTTCACTACTGCGCATGCGCACACGGGCTCACTACTGCGCATGCGCACTCGGGGTCACTACTGCGCATGCGCGCTCCGGCTCAGACCTACAGGTGCGCACTCGAGATCACTACTGCGCATGCGCACTCGGGGTCACTACTACGCATGCGCACTCGGGCTCACTACTGCGGATGCGCAATCGGGCGCACTCGGACTCACTACTGTGGATGCGCAATCGGGCACGCTACTGCGCATGCGCTCTCGGGGTGGCTACTGCGCATGCGGCCTCGGGGTGGCTACTGCTCATGCGCACTCGGGCTCACTACTGTGCATGCGCGCTCGGGGTTACTACTGCGCATGCGCACTCGGGTTCACTACTGCGGATGCACACACGGGCTCACTACAGCGTATGCGCACTCGGGGTCACTACTGCGCATGCGCGCACCGGCTCAGACCTGCACATGCGCACACGGGCTCACTACTGCGGATGCACAATCGGGCTCACCACTGCGCACGCGCAATCGTTCTCACTACTGCTCATGCGCACTCGGGCTCACTACTGCGCATGCGCGCTCGGGGTCGCTACTGCGCATGCGCACTCGGGGTCACCATTGCAGATGCGTAATGGGGGTCACTACTGCTCATGCGTACTCGGATTCACTACTGCAGATGCACGCTCGGGCTCACTACTGCGCATGTGCACTCGGGCTCACTACTACGGATGCGCAATCGGGCTCACTACTGCCCATGCGCACACGGGCTCCCTACCGCGCATGCGCACGCGGGGTCACCATTGCAGATGCGTAATGGGGGTCACTACTGCTCATGCGTACTCGGATTCACTACTGCAGATGCACGCTCGGGCTCACGACTGCGCATGCGCACTCGGACTCACTACTGCGGATGCGCAATCGGGCTCACTACTGCGCATGCGCACTCGGGGTCACCATTCCAGATGCGCAATCGGGTTCACTGCTGCGCATGCGCACTCGGGGTCACTACTGCAGATGCGCAATCGGGTTCACTACTGCGCATGCGCACTCCGGCTAAGACCTGCACATGCGCACTCGCGCTCACTTCGGCGCATGCGCAATCGGGCTCACTACTGCGGATGCGTACTCCGGTCAGACCTGCACATGCGCATTCGGGCTCACTACCGTGCATGCGCGCTCGGGGTCACTACTGCGCATGCGCATTCGGGGTCACTACTGCGCATGCGCAATCGGGTTTACTGCTGCGCATGCGCGCTCGGGGTCGCTACTGCGCATGCGCACTCGGGGTCACCATTGCAGATGCGTACTCGGGGTCACTACTACGCATGCGCACTCTGGCTCATTCCTGCGCTTGCGCACTCGGCCTCACTACTCCGCGCGCGGTCTCGGTCTCACTACTGCGCATGCGCACTCAGACTCACTGCTGTGCATGCGCACTCGGGTTCACTACTGCGCATGCGCGCTCCGGCTCAGACCTACAGGTGCGCACTCGAGATCACTGCTGCGCATGCGCACTCGGACTCACTAGTGCTCATGCGCACACAGACTCACTACTGCGGATACGCGCTCGGGCTTACTACTGCGGATGCGCATTCGGGCTCACTACTGCGCATGCGAGCTCGGGGTTACTACTGCGCATGCGCATTCGGGTTCACTACTGCGCACGCGCAATCGTTCTCACTACTGCTCATGCGCACTCGGGATCACAACTGCGCATGCGCGCTCGGGGTCGCTACTGCGCATGCGCACTCGGGGTCACCATTGCAGATGCGCAATCGGGTTCACTGCTGCGCATGCGCGCTCGGGGTCTCTACTGCGCATGCGCACTCGGGTTCACTACTGCGGGTGCACACACGGGCTCACTACAGCGTATGCGCACTCGGGGTCACTACTGCGCATGCGCGCACCGGCTCAGACCTGCACATGCGCACACGGGCTCACTATTTCGGATGTACAATCGGGCTCACTACTGCGCACGCGCAATCGTTCTCACTACTGCTCATGCGCCCTCGGGCACACTACTGCGCATGCGCGCTCGGGGTCGCTACTGTGCATGCGCACTCGGGCTCACTACTGCGGATGCGCAATCGGGTTCACTGCTTCGCATGCGCGCTCGGGGTCGCTACTGCGCATGCGCACTCGGGGCCTCTACTGCTCCTACGCACTGCGACTCACTACTGCTCATGCGAACTCGGACTCACTACTGCGGATGCGCAATCGGTCTCACTACTGCGGATGCGCGCCCGGGGTCGCCACTGCAGTTGCGCAATCGGGTTCATTGCTGCGCATGCGCACTCGGGGTCACTACTGCGGATGCGCAATCGGGTTCAGTACTGCGCATGCACACATGGGCTCACTACAGCGCATGCGCACTCGTGGTCACTACCGCGCATGCGCAGTCCGGCTCAGGCTTGCACATGCGCTCTCGAGCTCACTTCTGCGCATGCGCGCTCGGGGTCGCTACTGCGCATGCGCACTCGGGGTCACCATTCCAGATGCGCAATCGGGTTCACTGCTGCGCATGCGCACTCGGGGTCACCATTGCAGATGCGGACTCGGGGTCACTACTGCTCATGCGTACTCGTATTCACTACTGCTCATGCGCACTCGGACTCACTACTGTGGATGCGCAATCGGGCTCGCTACTGCGCATGCGCTCTCGGGGTGGCTACTGCGCATGCGCACTCCGGCTCAGATTTGCACATGCGCTCTCGAGCTCACTTCTGCGCATGCGCACTCGGACTCACTACTGCGCATGCGCACTAGGGGTTACCACTGCAGATGCGCAATCGGGTTCACTGCTGCGCATGCGCACTCGGGGTCACCACTGCAGATGCGCACTCGAGATCACAGCTGCGCATGCGCACTCTTACTCCCTAGTGCTCATGCGCACACGGACTCACTACTGCGGATGCGCGCTCGGGCTCACTACTGCGGATGCGCATTCGGGCTCACTACTGCGCATGCGAGCTCGGGGTTACTACTGCGCATGCGCACTCGGGTTCACTACTGCGCACGCGCAATCTTTCTCACTGCTGCTCATGCGCACTCGGGCTCACTACTGCGCATGCGCGCTCGAGGTCGCTACTGCGCATGCGCACTCGGGTTCACTACTGCGGATGCACACACGGGCTCACTACAGCGTATGCACACTCGGGATCACTACTGCGCATGCGCGCACCGGCTCAGACCTGCACATGCGCACACGGGCTCACTACTGCGGATGCACAATCGGGCTCACTACTGCGCACGCGCAATCGTTCTTACTACTGCTCATGCGCACTCGGGCTCACTAATGCGCATGCGCGCTCGGGGTCGCTACTGTGCATGCGCACTCGGGCTCACTACTGCGGATGCGCGCTCGGGGTCGCTACTGCGCATGCGCACTCGGGGCCCCTACTGCTCATACGCACTCCGACTCACTACTGCTTATGCGAACTCGGACTCACTACTGCGGATGCGCAATCGGTCTCACTACTGCGGATGCGCGCCCGGGGTCTCCACTGCAGATGCGCAATCGGGTTCATTGCTGCGCATGCGCACTCGGGGTCACCATTGCAGATGCGTAATGGGGGTCACTACTGCTCATGCGTACTCGGATTCACTACTGCAGATGCACGCTCGGGCTCACTAGTGCGCATGTGCACTCGGGCTCACTACTGCGGATGCGCAATCGGGCTCACCACTGCCCATGCGCACACGGGCACCCTACCGCGCATGCGCACGCGGGGTCACTACCGCGGATGCGCAATCGGGCTCACTACTGTGCATGCGCACACGTGGTCACTACTGCCCATGCGCACTCGGACTCACTACTGCGGATGCGCAATCGGGCTCACTACTGCGCATGCGCGCTCGGGGTTACTACTGCGCATGCGCACTCGGGGTCACCATTCCAGATGCGCAATCGGGTTCACTGCTGCGCATGCGCACTCGGGGTCACTACTGCAGATGCGCAATCGGGTTCACTACTGTGCATGCGCACTCCGGCTAAGACCTGCACATGCGCACTCGAGCTCACTTCGGCGCATGCGCAATCGGGCTCACTACTGCGGATGCGCACTCCGGTCAGACCTGCACATGCGCATCCGGGCTTACTACCGTGCATGCGCGCTCGGGCTCACTACTGCGCATGCGCGCTCGGGGTCGCTACTGCGCATGCGCACTCGGGGTCACCATTGCAGATGCGTACTCGGGGTCACTACTGCTCATGCGTACTCGTATTCACTACTGCTCATGCGCACTCGGACTCACTACTGTGGATGCGCAATCGGGCTCGCTACTGCGCATGCGCTCTCGGGGTGGCTACTGCGCATGCGCACTCCGGCTCAGATTTGTACATGCGCTCTCGAGCTCACTTCTGCGCATGCGCACTCGGACTCACTACTGCGCATGCGCACTCGGGTTCACTACTGCGCATGCGCACACGGGCTCACTACTGCGCATGCGCACTCGGGGTCACTACTGCGCATGCGCGCTCCGGCTCAGACCTACAGGTGCGCACTCGAGATCACTACTGCGCATGCGCACTCGGGGTCACTACTACGCATGCGCACTCGGGCTCACTACTGCGGATGCGCAATCGGGCGCACTCGGACTCACTACTGTGGATGCGCAATCGGGCACGCTACTGCGCATGCGCTCTCGGGGTGGCTACTGCGCATGCGGCCTCGGGGTGGCTACTGCTCATGCGCACTCGGGCTCACTACTGTGCATGCGCGCTCGGGGTTACTACTGCGCATGCGCACTCGGGTTCACTACTGCGGATGCACACACGGGCTCACTACAGCGTATGCGCACTCGGGGTCACTACTGCGCATGCGCGCACCGGCTCAGACCTGCACATGCGCACACGGGCTCACTACTGCGGATGCACAATCGGGCTCACCACTGCGCACGCGCAATCGTTCTCACTACTGCTCATGCGCACTCGGGCTCACTACTGCGCATGCGCGCTCGGGGTCGCTACTGCGCATGCGCACTCGGGGTCACCATTGCAGATGCGTAATGGGGGTCACTACTGCTCATGCGTACTCGGATTCACTACTGCAGATGCACGCTCGGGCTCACTACTGCGCATGTGCACTCGGGCTCACTACTACGGATGCGCAATCGGGCTCACTACTGCCCATGCGCACACGGGCTCCCTACCGCGCATGCGCACGCGGGGTCACCATTGCAGATGCGTAATGGGGGTCACTACTGCTCATGCGTACTCGGATTCACTACTGCAGATGCACGCTCGGGCTCACGACTGCGCATGCGCACTCGGACTCACTACTGCGGATGCGCAATCGGGCTCACTACTGCGCATGCGCACTCGGGGTCACCATTCCAGATGCGCAATCGGGTTCACTGCTGCGCATGCGCACTCGGGGTCACTACTGCAGATGCGCAATCGGGTTCACTACTGCGCATGCGCACTCCGGCTAAGACCTGCACATGCGCACTCGCGCTCACTTCGGCGCATGCGCAATCGGGCTCACTACTGCGGATGCGTACTCCGGTCAGACCTGCACATGCGCATTCGGGCTCACTACCGTGCATGCGCGCTCGGGGTCACTACTGCGCATGCGCATTCGGGGTCACTACTGCGCATGCGCAATCGGGTTTACTGCTGCGCATGCGCGCTCGGGGTCGCTACTGCGCATGCGCACTCGGGGTCACCATTGCAGATGCGTACTCGGGGTCACTACTGCTCATGCGTACTCGTATTCACTACTGCTCATGCGCACTCGGACTCACTACTGTGGATGCGCAATCGGGCTCGCTACTGCGGATGCGCTCTCGGGGTGGCTACTGCGCATGCGAACTCCGGCTCAGATTTGTACATGCGCTCTCGAGCTCACTTCTGCGCATGCGCACTCGGACTCACTACTGCGGATGCGCATTCGGGCTCACTACTGCGCATGCGCGCTCGGGGTTATTGCTGCGCATGCGCACTCGGGTTCACTACTGCGCATGCGCACACGGGCTCACTACTGCGCATGC
This sequence comes from Megachile leachella, assembly GCA_963576845.1. NCBI lineage: Eukaryota > Metazoa > Arthropoda > Insecta > Hymenoptera > Megachilidae > Megachile > Megachile leachella. Next base: position 25,662,326 of record OY756250.1, on the reverse strand, counting down.
GCACTCGGGGTCACTACTGCGCATGCGCGCTCCGGCTCAGACCTACAGGTGCGCACTCGAGATCACTACTGCGCATGCGCACTCGGGGTCACTACTACGCATGCGCACTCGGGCTCACTACTGCGGATGCGCAATCGGGCGCACTCGGACTCACTACTGTGGATGCGCAATCGGGCACGCTACTGCGCATGCGCTCTCGGGGTGGCTACTGCGCATGCGGCCTCGGGGTGGCTACTGCTCATGCGCACTCGGGCTCACTACTGTGCATGCGCGCTCGGGGTTACTACTGCGCATGCGCACTCGGGTTCACTACTGCGGATGCACACACGGGCTCACTACAGCGTATGCGCACTCGGGGTCACTACTGCGCATGCGCGCACCGGCTCAGACCTGCACATGCGCACACGGGCTCACTACTGCGGATGCACAATCGGGCTCACCACTGCGCACGCGCAATCGTTCTCACTACTGCTCATGCGCACTCGGGCTCACTACTGCGCATGCGCGCTCGGGGTCGCTACTGTGCATGCGCACTCGGGCTCACTACTGCGGATGCGCAATCGGGTTCACTACTGCGCATGCGCACACGGGCTCACTTCTGCGCATGCGCGCTCGGACTCACTACTGCGCATGCGCACTCCGGCTCAGACTTGCACATGCGCTCTCGAGCTCACTCCTGCGCATGCGCACACGGGCTCACGGCTGTGCATGCGCACTCGGGGTCACTACTGCTCATACGCACTCGGGCTCTCTACTGCGGATGCGCAATCGGGCTCACTACTGCGCATGCGCGCTCGCGGTTACAAATGCGCATGCGCACTCGGGGTCACCACTGCAGATGCGCAATCGGGTTCACTGCTGCGCATATGCGCTCGGGGTCGCTACTGCTCATGCGCACTCGGGCTCACTACTGTGCATGCGCGCTCGGGGTTACTACTGCGCATGCGCACTCGGGTTCACTACTGCGGATGCACACACGGGCTCACTACAGCGTATGCGCACTCGGGGTCACTACTGCGCATGCGCGCACCGGCTCAGACCTGCACATGCGCACACGGGCTCACTACTGCGGATGCACAATCGGGCTCACCACTGCGCACGCGCAATCGTTCTCACTACTGCTCATGCGCACTCGGGCTCACTACTGCGCATGCGCGCTCGGGGTCGCTACTGTGCATGCGCACTCGGGCTCACTACTGCGGATGCGCAATCGGGTTCACTACTGCGCATGCGCACACGGGCTCACTTCTGCGCATGCGCGCTCGGACTCACTACTGCGCATGCGCACTCCGGCTCAGACTTGCACATGCGCTCTCGAGCTCACTCCTGCGCATGCGCACACGGGCTCACGGCTGTGCATGCGCACTCGGGGTCACTACTGCTCATACGCACTCGGGCTCTCTACTGCGGATGCGCAATCGGGCTCACTACTGCGCATGCGCGCTCGCGGTTACAAATGCGCATGCGCACTCGGGGTCACCACTGCAGATGCGCAATCGGGTTCACTGCTGCGCATATGCGCTCGGGGTCGCTACTGCTCATGCGCACTCGGACTCACTGCTGCGGATGCGCACTCCGGTCAGACCTGCACATGCGCACTCGGGGTCACTACTGCGCATGCGCACTCCGGCTCAGACCTGCACATGCGCACTCGAGCTCACTTCGGCGCATGCTCAATCGGGCTCACAACTGCGGATGCGCACTCCGGTCATACCTGCACATGCGCATTCGGGCTCACTACCGGGCATGCGCGCTTGGGGTCGCTACTGCGCATGCGCACTCATGGTCACTACCGCGCATGCGCAGTCCGGCTCAGGCTTGCGCATGCGCTCTCCAGCTCACTTCTGCTTATGCGCGCTCGGGGTCGCTACTGCGCATGCGCAATCGGGGTCACCATTGCAGATGCGTAAGGGGGGTCACTACTGCTCATGCGTACTCGGATTCACTACTGCAGATGCACGCTCGGGCTCACTACTGCGCATGTGCACTCGGGCTCACTACTACGGATGCGCAATCGGGCTCACTACTGCCCATGCGCACACGGGCTCCCTACCGCGCATGCGCACGCGGGGTCACTACCGCGGATGCGCAATCGGGCTCACTACTGGGCATGCGCTCTCGGGGTCACTACTGCGCATGCGCGCTCGGGGTTACTACTGCGCATGCGCACTCGAGGTCACCATTCCAGATGCGCAATCGGGTTCACTGCTGCGCATGCGCACTCGGGGTCACTACTTTTTTTTTTTTTTTTTTTTTACGAGGGGAAATCTTCAACATAAGACACCCCCACTCCCCGGGGGAGGAGCGGGGGCAGTGTGGGATTTTTACCCACTAAAACCCCTCGGTGGTGCCCACCCTCGGCGGCATGGTGGGTCATGGGGTCATGCAGTATTCTTCACCACGACCCACCAAAACTCGGGGTCACTACTGCAGATGCGCAATCGGGTTCACTACTGTGCATGCGCACTCCGGCTAAGACCTGCACATGCGCACTCGAGCTCACTTCGGCGCATGCGCAATCGGGCTCACTACTGCGGATGCGCACTCCGGTCAGACCTGCACATGCGCATTCGGGCCCACTACCGTGCATGCGCGCTCGGGCTCACTACTGCGCATGCGCGCTCGGGGTCGCTACTGCGCATGCGCACTCGGGGTCACCATTGCAGATGCGTACTCGGGGTCACTACTGCTCATGCGTACTCGGATTCACTACTGCAGATGCACGCTCGGGCTCACTACTGCGCATGTGCACTCGGGCTCACTACTACGGATGCGCAATCGGGCTCACTACTGCCCATGCGCACACGGGCTCCATACCGCGCATGCGCACGCGGGGTCACTACCGCGGATGCGCAATCGGGCTCACTACTGTGCATGCGCACTCGGGGTCACTACTGCGCATGCGCGCTCGGGGTTACTACTGCGCATGCGCACACGGGGTCACCATTCCAGATGCGCAATCGGGTTCACTGCTGCGCATGCGCACTCGGGGTCACTACTGCAGATGCGCGCTCGGGCTCACTACTGCGCATGCGCGCTCGGGGTCGCTACTGCGCATGCGCACTCGGGGTCACCATTGCAGATGCGTACTCGGGGTCACTACTGCTCATGCGTACTCGTATTCACTACTGCTCATGCGCACTCGGGCTCACTACTGCGCATGCGCGCTCGGGGTCGCTACTGTGCATGCGCACTCGGGCTCACTACTGCGGATGCGCAATCGGGTTCACTACTGCGCATGCGCACACGGGCTCACTTCTGCGCATGCGCGCTCGGACTCACTACTGCGCATGCGCACTCCGGCTCAGACTTGCACATGCGCTCTCGAGCTCACTCCTGCGCATGCGCACACGGGCTCACGGCTGTGCATGCGCACTCGGGGTCACTACTGCTCATACGCACTCGGGCTCTCTACTGCGGATGCGCAATCGGGCTCACTACTGCGCATGCGCGCTCGCGGTTACAAATGCGCATGCGCACTCGGGGTCACCACTGCAGATGCGCAATCGGGTTCACTGCTGCGCATATGCGCTCGGGGTCGCTACTGCTCATGCGCACTCGGACTCACTGCTGCGGATGCGCACTCCGGTCAGACCTGCACATGCGCACTCGGGTTCACTACTGTGCATGCGCACTCCGGCTAAGACCTGCACATGCGCACTCGAGCTCACTTCGGCGCATGCGCAATCGGGCTCACTACTGCGGATGCGCACTCCGGTCAGACCTGCACATGCGCATTCGGGCTCACTACCGTGCATGCGCGCTCGGGCTCACTACTGCGCATGCGCGCTCGGGGTCGCTACTGCGCATGCGCACTCGGGGTCACCATTGCAGATGCGTACTCGGGGTCACTACTGCTCATGCGTACTCGTATTCACTACTGCTCATGCGCACTCGGACTCACTACTGTGGATGCGCAATCGGGTTCGCTACTGCGCATGCGCTCTCGGGGTGGCTACTGCGCATGCGCACACCGGCTCAGATTTGTACATGCGCTCTCGAGCTCACTCCTGCGCATGCGCACTCGGACTCACTACTGCGGATGCGCATTCGGGCTCACTACTGCGCATGCGCGCTCGGGGTTACTACTGCGCATGCGCACTCGGGTTCACTACTGCGCATGCGCGCTCCGGCTCAGACCTACAGGTGCGCACTCGAGATCACTACTGCGCATGCGCACTCGGACTCACTAGTGCTCATGCGCACACGGACTCACTACTGCGGATGGGCGCTCGGGCTCACTACTGCGGATGCGCATTCGGGCTCACTACTGCGCATGCGCGCTCGGGGTTACTACTGCGCATGCGCACTCGGGTTCACTACTGCGCATGCGCGCTCCGGCTCAGACCTACAGGTGCGCACTCGAGATCACTACTGCGCATGCGCACTCGGACTCACTAGTGCTCATGCGCACACGGACTCACTACTGCGGATGGGCGCTCGGGCTCACTACTGCGGATGCGCATTCGTGCTCACTACTGCGCATGCGCGCTCGGGGTTACTACTGCGCATGCGCACTCGGGTTCACTACTGCGCATGCGCGCTCCGGCACAGACCTACAGGTGCGCACTCGAGATCACTACTGCGCATGCGCACTCGGACTCACTAGTGCTCATGCGCACACGGACTCACTACTGCGGATGGGAGCTCGGGCTCACTACTGCGGATGCGCATTCGGGCTCACTACTGCGCATGCGCGCTCGGGGTTACTACTGCGCATGCGCACTCGGGTTCACTACTGCGCATGCGCACACGGGCTCACTACTGCGCATGCGCACTCGGGGTCACTACTGCGCATGCGCACTCGGGCTCACTACTGCGGATGCGCAATCGGGCTCAATACTGTGCACGCGCAATCGGTCTCACTACTGCTCATGCGCACTCGGGCTCACTACTGCGCATGCGCGCTCGGGGTCGCTACTGCTCGTACGCACTCCGACTCACTACTGCTTATGAGAACTCGGGCTCACTATTGCGGATGCGCAATCGGTCTCGCTACTGCGGATGCGCGCCTGGCGTCGCCACTGCAGATGCGCAATCGGGTTCATTGCTGCGCATGCGCACTCGGGGTCACTACTGCGGATGCGCAATCGGGTTCACTACTGCGCATGCGCACACGGGCTCACTACTGCGCATGCGCACTCGGGGTCACTACCGCGCATGCGCAGTCCGGCTCAGGCTTGCACATGCGCTCTCGAGCTCACTTCTGCGCATGCGCGCTCGGGGTCGCTATTGCGCATGTGCACTCGGGCTCACTATTGCGCATGCGCACACGGGCTCACTACTGCGCATGCGCACACGGGCTCCCTACCGCGCATCCGCACGCGGGGTCACTACTGCAGATGCGCAATCGGGGTCACCATTCCAGATGCGCAATCGGGTTCACGACTGCTCACGCGCACTCGGAATCACTACTGTGGATGCGCAATCGGCCACGCTACTGCGCATGCGCTCTCGGGGTGGCTACTGTGCATGCGCGCTCGGGGTCGCTACTGCGCATGCGCACTCGGGGTCACCATTGCTAATGCGCAATCGGGTTCACTGCTGCGCATGCGCGCTCGGGGTCGCTACTGCGCATGCGCACTCGGGGTCACCATTCCAGATGCGCAATCGGGTTCACTGCTGCGCATGCGCACTCGGGGTCACCATTGCAGATGCGGACTCGGGGTCACTACTGCTCATGCGTACTCGTATTCACTACTGCTCATGCGCACTCGGACTCACTACTGTGGATGCGCAATCGGGCTCGCTACTGCGCATGCGCTCTCGGGGTGGCTACTGCGCATGCGCACTCCGGCTCAGATTTGCACATGCGCTCTCGAGCTCACTTCTGCGCATGCGCACTCGGACTCACTACTGCGCATGCGCACTAGGGGTTACCACTGCAGATGCGCAATCGGGTTCACTGCTGCGCATGCGCACTCGGGGTCACCACTGCAGATGCGCACTCGAGATCACAGCTGCGCATGCGCACTCTTACTCCCTAGTGCTCATGCGCACACGGACTCACTACTGCGGATGCGCGCTCGGGCTCACTACTGCGGATGCGCATTCGGGCTCACTACTGCGCATGCGAGCTCGGGGTTACTACTGCGCATGCGCACTCGGGTTCACTACTGCGCACGCGCAATCTTTCTCACTGCTGCTCATGCGCACTCGGGCTCACTACTGCGCATGCGCGCTCGAGGTCGCTACTGCGCATGCGCACTCGGGTTCACTACTGCGGATGCACACACGGGCTCACTACAGCGTATGCACACTCGGGATCACTACTGCGCATGCGCGCACCGGCTCAGACCTGCACATGCGCACACGGGCTCACTACTGCGGATGCACAATCGGGCTCACTACTGCGCACGCGCAATCGTTCTTACTACTGCTCATGCGCACTCGGGCTCACTAATGCGCATGCGCGCTCGGGGTCGCTACTGTGCATGCGCACTCGGGCTCACTACTGCGGATGCGCGCTCGGGGTCGCTACTGCGCATGCGCACTCGGGGCCCCTACTGCTCATACGCACTCCGACTCACTACTGCTTATGCGAACTCGGACTCACTACTGCGGATGCGCAATCGGTCTCACTACTGCGGATGCGCGCCCGGGGTCTCCACTGCAGATGCGCAATCGGGTTCATTGCTGCGCATGCGCACTCGGGGTCACCATTGCAGATGCGTAATGGGGGTCACTACTGCTCATGCGTACTCGGATTCACTACTGCAGATGCACGCTCGGGCTCACTAGTGCGCATGTGCACTCGGGCTCACTACTGCGGATGCGCAATCGGGCTCACCACTGCCCATGCGCACACGGGCACCCTACCGCGCATGCGCACGCGGGGTCACTACCGCGGATGCGCAATCGGGCTCACTACTGTGCATGCGCACACGTGGTCACTACTGCCCATGCGCACTCGGACTCACTACTGCGGATGCGCAATCGGGCTCACTACTGCGCATGCGCGCTCGGGGTTACTACTGCGCATGCGCACTCGGGGTCACCATTCCAGATGCGCAATCGGGTTCACTGCTGCGCATGCGCACTCGGGGTCACTACTGCAGATGCGCAATCGGGTTCACTACTGTGCATGCGCACTCCGGCTAAGACCTGCACATGCGCACTCGAGCTCACTTCGGCGCATGCGCAATCGGGCTCACTACTGCGGATGCGCACTCCGGTCAGACCTGCACATGCGCATCCGGGCTTACTACCGTGCATGCGCGCTCGGGCTCACTACTGCGCATGCGCGCTCGGGGTCGCTACTGCGCATGCGCACTCGGGGTCACCATTGCAGATGCGTACTCGGGGTCACTACTGCTCATGCGTACTCGTATTCACTACTGCTCATGCGCACTCGGACTCACTACTGTGGATGCGCAATCGGGCTCGCTACTGCGCATGCGCTCTCGGGGTGGCTACTGCGCATGCGCACTCCGGCTCAGATTTGTACATGCGCTCTCGAGCTCACTTCTGCGCATGCGCACTCGGACTCACTACTGCGCATGCGCACTCGGGTTCACTACTGCGCATGCGCACACGGGCTCACTACTGCGCATGCGCACTCGGGGTCACTACTGCGCATGCGCGCTCCGGCTCAGACCTACAGGTGCGCACTCGAGATCACTACTGCGCATGCGCACTCGGGGTCACTACTACGCATGCGCACTCGGGCTCACTACTGCGGATGCGCAATCGGGCGCACTCGGACTCACTACTGTGGATGCGCAATCGGGCACGCTACTGCGCATGCGCTCTCGGGGTGGCTACTGCGCATGCGGCCTCGGGGTGGCTACTGCTCATGCGCACTCGGGCTCACTACTGTGCATGCGCGCTCGGGGTTACTACTGCGCATGCGCACTCGGGTTCACTACTGCGGATGCACACACGGGCTCACTACAGCGTATGCGCACTCGGGGTCACTACTGCGCATGCGCGCACCGGCTCAGACCTGCACATGCGCACACGGGCTCACTACTGCGGATGCACAATCGGGCTCACCACTGCGCACGCGCAATCGTTCTCACTACTGCTCATGCGCACTCGGGCTCACTACTGCGCATGCGCGCTCGGGGTCGCTACTGCGCATGCGCACTCGGGGTCACCATTGCAGATGCGTAATGGGGGTCACTACTGCTCATGCGTACTCGGATTCACTACTGCAGATGCACGCTCGGGCTCACTACTGCGCATGTGCACTCGGGCTCACTACTACGGATGCGCAATCGGGCTCACTACTGCCCATGCGCACACGGGCTCCCTACCGCGCATGCGCACGCGGGGTCACCATTGCAGATGCGTAATGGGGGTCACTACTGCTCATGCGTACTCGGATTCACTACTGCAGATGCACGCTCGGGCTCACGACTGCGCATGCGCACTCGGACTCACTACTGCGGATGCGCAATCGGGCTCACTACTGCGCATGCGCACTCGGGGTCACCATTCCAGATGCGCAATCGGGTTCACTGCTGCGCATGCGCACTCGGGGTCACTACTGCAGATGCGCAATCGGGTTCACTACTGCGCATGCGCACTCCGGCTAAGACCTGCACATGCGCACTCGCGCTCACTTCGGCGCATGCGCAATCGGGCTCACTACTGCGGATGCGTACTCCGGTCAGACCTGCACATGCGCATTCGGGCTCACTACCGTGCATGCGCGCTCGGGGTCACTACTGCGCATGCGCATTCGGGGTCACTACTGCGCATGCGCAATCGGGTTTACTGCTGCGCATGCGCGCTCGGGGTCGCTACTGCGCATGCGCACTCGGGGTCACCATTGCAGATGCGTACTCGGGGTCACTACTGCTCATGCGTACTCGTATTCACTACTGCTCATGCGCACTCGGACTCACTACTGTGGATGCGCAATCGGGCTCGCTACTGCGGATGCGCTCTCGGGGTGGCTACTGCGCATGCGAACTCCGGCTCAGATTTGTACATGCGCTCTCGAGCTCACTTCTGCGCATGCGCACTCGGACTCACTACTGCGCATGCGCACTAGGGGTTACCACTGCAGATGCGCAATCGGGTTCACTGCTGCGCATGCGCACTCGGGGTCACCACTGCAGATGCGCACTCGAGATCACAGCTGCGCATGCGCACTCTTACTCCCTAGTGCTCATGCGCACACGGACTCACTACTGCGGATGCGCGCTCGGGCTCACTACTGCGGATGCGCATTCGGGCTCACTACTGCGCATGCGAGCTCGGGGTTACTACTGCGCATGCGCACTCGGGTTCACTACTGCGCACGCGCAATCTTTCTCACTGCTGCTCATGCGCACTCGGGCTCACTACTGCGCATGCGCGCTCGAGGTCGCTACTGCGCATGCGCACTCGGGTTCACTACTGCGGATGCACACACGGGCTCACTACAGCGTATGCACACTCGGGGTCACTACTGCGCATGCGCGCACCGGCTCAGACCTGCACATGCGCACACGGGCTCACTACTGCGGATGCACAATCGGGCTCACTACTGCGCACGCGCAATCGTTCTTACTACTGCTCATGCGCACTCGGGCTCACTAATGCGCATGCGCGCTCGGGGTCGCTACTGTGCATGCGCACTCGGGCTCACTACTGCGGATGCGCGCTCGGGGTCGCTACTGCGCATGCGCACTCGGGGCCCCTACTGCTCATACGCACTCCGACTCACTACTGCTTATGCGAACTCGGACTCACTACTGCGGATGCGCAATCGGTCTCACTACTGCGGATGCGCGCCCGGGGTCTCCACTGCAGATGCGCAATCGGGTTCATTGCTGCGCATGCGCACTCGGGGTCACCATTGCAGATGCGTAATGGGGGTCACTACTGCTCATGCGTACTCGGATTCACTACTGCAGATGCACGCTCGGGCTCACTAGTGCGCATGTGCACTCGGGCTCACTACTGCGGATGCGCAATCGGGCTCACCACTGCCCATGCGCACACGGGCACCCTACCGCGCATGCGCACGCGGGGTCACTACCGCGGATGCGCAATCGGGCTCACTACTGTGCATGCGCACACGTGGTCACTACTGCCCATGCGCACTCGGACTCACTACTGCGGATGCGCAATCGGGCTCACTACTGCGCATGCGCGCTCGGGGTTACTACTGCGCATGCGCACTCGGGGTCACCATTCCAGATGCGCAATCGGGTTCACTGCTGCGCATGCGCACTCGGGGTCACTACTGCAGATGCGCAATCGGGTTCACTACTGTGCATGCGCACTCCGGCTAAGACCTGCACATGCGCACTCGAGCTCACTTCGGCGCATGCGCAATCGGGCTCACTACTGCGGATGCGCACTCCGGTCAGACCTGCACATGCGCATCCGGGCTCACTACCGTGCATGCGCGCTCGGGCTCACTACTGCGCATGCGCGCTCGGGGTCGCTACTGCGCATGCGCACTCGGGGTCACCATTGCAGATGCGTACTCGGGGTCACTACTGCTCATGCGTACTCGTATTCACTACTGCTCATGCGCACTCGGACTCACTACTGTGGATGCGCAATCGGGCTCGCTACTGCGCATGCGCTCTCGGGGTGGCTACTGCGCATGCGCACTCCGGCTCAGATTTGTACATGCGCTCTCGAGCTCACTTCTGCGCATGCGCACTCGGACTCACTACTGCGCATGCGCACTCGGGTTCACTACTGCGCATGCGCACACGGGCTCACTACTGCGCATGCGCACTCGGGGTCACTACTGCGCATGCGCGCTCCGGCTCAGACCTACAGGTGCGCACTCGAGATCACTACTGCGCATGCGCACTCGGGGTCACTACTACGCATGCGCACTCGGGCTCACTACTGCGGATGCGCAATCGGGCGCACTCGGACTCACTACTGTGGATGCGCAATCGGGCACGCTACTGCGCATGCGCTCTCGGGGTGGCTACTGCGCATGCGGCCTCGGGGTGGCTACTGCTCATGCGCACTCGGGCTCACTACTGTGCATGCGCGCTCGGGGTTACTACTGCGCATGCGCACTCGGGTTCACTACTGCGGATGCACACACGGGCTCACTACAGCGTATGCGCACTCGGGGTCACTACTGCGCATGCGCGCACCGGCTCAGACCTGCACATGCGCACACGGGCTCACTACTGCGGATGCACAATCGGGCTCACCACTGCGCACGCGCAATCGTTCTCACTACTGCTCATGCGCACTCGGGCTCACTACTGCGCATGCGCGCTCGGGGTCGCTACTGCGCATGCGCACTCGGGGTCACCATTGCAGATGCGTAATGGGGGTCACTACTGCTCATGCGTACTCGGATTCACTACTGCAGATGCACGCTCGGGCTCACTACTGCGCATGTGCACTCGGGCTCACTACTACGGATGCGCAATCGGGCTCACTACTGCCCATGCGCACACGGGCTCCCTACCGCGCATGCGCACGCGGGGTCACCATTGCAGATGCGTAATGGGGGTCACTACTGCTCATGCGTACTCGGATTCACTACTGCAGATGCACGCTCGGGCTCACGACTGCGCATGCGCACTCGGACTCACTACTGCGGATGCGCAATCGGGCTCACTACTGCGCATGCGCACTCGGGGTCACCATTCCAGATGCGCAATCGGGTTCACTGCTGCGCATGCGCACTCGGGGTCACTACTGCAGATGCGCAATCGGGTTCACTACTGCGCATGCGCACTCCGGCTAAGACCTGCACATGCGCACTCGCGCTCACTTCGGCGCATGCGCAATCGGGCTCACTACTGCGGATGCGTACTCCGGTCAGACCTGCACATGCGCATTCGGGCTCACTACCGTGCATGCGCGCTCGGGGTCACTACTGCGCATGCGCATTCGGGGTCACTACTGCGCATGCGCAATCGGGTTTACTGCTGCGCATGCGCGCTCGGGGTCGCTACTGCGCATGCGCACTCGGGGTCACCATTGCAGATGCGTACTCGGGGTCACTACTGCTCATGCGTACTCGTATTCACTACTGCTCATGCGCACTCGGACTCACTACTGTGGATGCGCAATCGGGCTCGCTACTGCGGATGCGCTCTCGGGGTGGCTACTGCGCATGCGAACTCCGGCTCAGATTTGTACATGCGCTCTCGAGCTCACTTCTGCGCATGCGCACTCGGACTCACTACTGCGGATGCGCATTCGGGCTCACTACTGCGCATGCGCGCTCGGGGTTATTGCTGCGCATGCGCACTCGGGTTCACTACTGCGCATGCGCACACGGGCTCACTACTGCGCATGCGCACTCGGGGTCACTACTGCGCATGCGCGCTCCGGCTCAGACCTACAGGTGCGCACTCGAGATCACTACTGCGCATGCGCACTCGGGGTCACTACTACGCATGCGCACTCGGGCTCACTACTGCGGATGCGCAATCGGGCGCACTCGGACTCACTACTGTGGATGCGCAATCGGGCACGCTACTGCGCATGCGCTCTCGGGGTGGCTACTGCGCATGCGGCCTCGGGGTGGCTACTGCTCATGCGCACTCGGGCTCACTACTGTGCATGCGCGCTCGGGGTTACTACTGCGCATGCGCACTCGGGTTCACTACTGCGGATGCACACACGGGCTCACTACAGCGTATGCGCACTCGGGGTCACTACTGCGCATGCGCGCACCGGCTCAGACCTGCACATGCGCACACGGGCTCACTACTGCGGATGCACAATCGGGCTCACCACTGCGCACGCGCAATCGTTCTCACTACTGCTCATGCGCACTCGGGCTCACTACTGCGCATGCGCGCTCGGGGTCGCTACTGTGCATGCGCACTCGGGCTCACTACTGCGGATGCGCAATCGGGTTCACTACTGCGCATGCGCACACGGGCTCACTTCTGCGCATGCGCGCTCGGACTCACTACTGCGCATGCGCACTCCGGCTCAGACTTGCACATGCGCTCTCGAGCTCACTCCTGCGCATGCGCACACGGGCTCACGGCTGTGCATGCGCACTCGGGGTCACTACTGCTCATACGCACTCGGGCTCTCTACTGCGGATGCGCAATCGGGCTCACTACTGCGCATGCGCGCTCGCGGTTACAAATGCGCATGCGCACTCGGGGTCACCACTGCAGATGCGCAATCGGGTTCACTGCTGCGCATATGCGCTCGGGGTCGCTACTGCTCATGCGCACTCGGGCTCACTACTGTGCATGCGCGCTCGGGGTTACTACTGCGCATGCGCACTCGGGTTCACTACTGCGGATGCACACACGGGCTCACTACAGCGTATGCGCACTCGGGGTCACTACTGCGCATGCGCGCACCGGCTCAGACCTGCACATGCGCACACGGGCTCACTACTGCGGATGCACAATCGGGCTCACCACTGCGCACGCGCAATCGTTCTCACTACTGCTCATGCGCACTCGGGCTCACTACTGCGCATGCGCGCTCGGGGTCGCTACTGTGCATGCGCACTCGGGCTCACTACTGCGGATGCGCAATCGGGTTCACTACTGCGCATGCGCACACGGGCTCACTTCTGCGCATGCGCGCTCGGACTCACTACTGCGCATGCGCACTCCGGCTCAGACTTGCACATGCGCTCTCGAGCTCACTCCTGCGCATGCGCACACGGGCTCACGGCTGTGCATGCGCACTCGGGGTCACTACTGCTCATACGCACTCGGGCTCTCTACTGCGGATGCGCAATCGGGCTCACTACTGCGCATGCGCGCTCGCGGTTACAAATGCGCATGCGCACTCGGGGTCACCACTGCAGATGCGCAATCGGGTTCACTGCTGCGCATATGCGCTCGGGGTCGCTACTGCTCATGCGCACTCGGACTCACTGCTGCGGATGCGCACTCCGGTCAGACCTGCACATGCGCACTCGGGGTCACTACTGCGCATGCGCACTCCGGCTCAGACCTGCACATGCGCACTCGAGCTCACTTCGGCGCATGCTCAATCGGGCTCACAACTGCGGATGCGCACTCCGGTCATACCTGCACATGCGCATTCGGGCTCACTACCGGGCATGCGCGCTTGGGGTCGCTACTGCGCATGCGCACTCATGGTCACTACCGCGCATGCGCAGTCCGGCTCAGGCTTGCGCATGCGCTCTCCAGCTCACTTCTGCTTATGCGCGCTCGGGGTCGCTACTGCGCATGCGCAATCGGGGTCACCATTGCAGATGCGTAAGGGGGGTCACTACTGCTCATGCGTACTCGGATTCACTACTGCAGATGCACGCTCGGGCTCACTACTGCGCATGTGCACTCGGGCTCACTACTACGGATGCGCAATCGGGCTCACTACTGCCCATGCGCACACGGGCTCCCTACCGCGCATGCGCACGCGGGGTCACTACCGCGGATGCGCAATCGGGCTCACTACTGTGCATGCGCTCTCGGGGTCACTACTGCGCATGCGCGCTCGGGGTTACTACTGCGCATGCGCACTCGAGGTCACCATTCCAGATGCGCAATCGGGTTCACTGCTGCGCATGCGCACTCGGGGTCACTACTTTTTTTTTTTTTTTTTTTTTACGAGGGGAAATCTTCAACATAAGACACCCCCACTCCCCGGGGGAGGAGCGGGGGCAGTGTGGGATTTTTACCCACTAAAACCCCTCGGTGGTGCCCACCCTCGGCGGCATGGTGGGTCATGGGGTCATGCAGTATTCTTCACCACGACCCACCAAAACTCGGGGTCACTACTGCAGATGCGCAATCGGGTTCACTACTGTGCATGCGCACTCCGGCTAAGACCTGCACATGCGCACTCGAGCTCACTTCGGCGCATGCGCAATCGGGCTCACTACTGCGGATGCGCACTCCGGTCAGACCTGCACATGCGCATTCGGGCCCACTACCGTGCATGCGCGCTCGGGCTCACTACTGCGCATGCGCGCTCGGGGTCGCTACTGCGCATGCGCACTCGGGGTCACCATTGCAGATGCGTACTCGGGGTCACTACTGCTCATGCGTACTCGGATTCACTACTGCAGATGCACGCTCGGGCTCACTACTGCGCATGTGCACTCGGGCTCACTACTACGGATGCGCAATCGGGCTCACTACTGCCCATGCGCACACGGGCTCCATACCGCGCATGCGCACGCGGGGTCACTACCGCGGATGCGCAATCGGGCTCACTACTGTGCATGCGCACTCGGGGTCACTACTGCGCATGCGCGCTCGGGGTTACTACTGCGCATGCGCACACGGGGTCACCATTCCAGATGCGCAATCGGGTTCACTGCTGCGCATGCGCACTCGGGGTCACTACTGCAGATGCGCGCTCGGGCTCACTACTGCGCATGCGCGCTCGGGGTCGCTACTGCGCATGCGCACTCGGGGTCACCATTGCAGATGCGTACTCGGGGTCACTACTGCTCATGCGTACTCGTATTCACTACTGCTCATGCGCACTCGGGCTCACTACTGCGCATGCGCGCTCGGGGTCGCTACTGTGCATGCGCACTCGGGCTCACTACTGCGGATGCGCAATCGGGTTCACTACTGCGCATGCGCACACGGGCTCACTTCTGCGCATGCGCGCTCGGACTCACTACTGCGCATGCGCACTCCGGCTCAGACTTGCACATGCGCTCTCGAGCTCACTCCTGCGCATGCGCACACGGGCTCACGGCTGTGCATGCGCACTCGGGGTCACTACTGCTCATACGCACTCGGGCTCTCTACTGCGGATGCGCAATCGGGCTCACTACTGCGCATGCGCGCTCGCGGTTACAAATGCGCATGCGCACTCGGGGTCACCACTGCAGATGCGCAATCGGGTTCACTGCTGCGCATATGCGCTCGGGGTCGCTACTGCTCATGCGCACTCGGACTCACTGCTGCGGATGCGCACTCCGGTCAGACCTGCACATGCGCACTCGGGTTCACTACTGTGCATGCGCACTCCGGCTAAGACCTGCACATGCGCACTCGAGCTCACTTCGGCGCATGCGCAATCGGGCTCACTACTGCGGATGCGCACTCCGGTCAGACCTGCACATGCGCATTCGGGCTCACTACCGTGCATGCGCGCTCGGGCTCACTACTGCGCATGCGCGCTCGGGGTCGCTACTGCGCATGCGCACTCGGGGTCACCATTGCAGATGCGTACTCGGGGTCACTACTGCTCATGCGTACTCGTATTCACTACTGCTCATGCGCACTCGGACTCACTACTGTGGATGCGCAATCGGGTTCGCTACTGCGCATGCGCTCTCGGGGTGGCTACTGCGCATGCGCATACCGGCTCAGATTTGTACATGCGCTCTCGAGCTCACTCCTGCGCATGCGCACTCGGACTCACTACTGCGGATGCGCATTCGGGCTCACTACTGCGCATGCGCGCTCGGGGTTACTACTGCGCATGCGCACTCGGGTTCACTACTGCGCATGCGCGCTCCGGCTCAGACCTACAGGTGCGCACTCGAGATCACTACTGCGCATGCGCACTCGGACTCACTAGTGCTCATGCGCACACGGACTCACTACTGCGGATGGGCGCTCGGGCTCACTACTGCGGATGCGCATTCGGGCTCACTACTGCGCATGCGCGCTCGGGGTTACTACTGCGCATGCGCACTCGGGTTCACTACTGCGCATGCGCGCTCCGGCTCAGACCTACAGGTGCGCACTCGAGATCACTACTGCGCATGCGCACTCGGACTCACTAGTGCTCATGCGCACACGGACTCACTACTGCGGATGGGCGCTCGGGCTCACTACTGCGG
The DNA here is from genome assembly GCA_963576845.1 of Megachile leachella. Lineage (NCBI taxonomy): Eukaryota > Metazoa > Arthropoda > Insecta > Hymenoptera > Megachilidae > Megachile > Megachile leachella. Next base: position 25,645,642 of record OY756250.1, on the reverse strand, counting down.
ATGCGCATTCGTGCTCACTACTGCGCATGCGCGCTCGGGGTTACTACTGCGCATGCGCACTCGGGTTCACTACTGCGCATGCGCGCTCCGGCACAGACCTACAGGTGCGCACTCGAGATCACTACTGCGCATGCGCACTCGGACTCACTAGTGCTCATGCGCACACGGACTCACTACTGCGGATGGGAGCTCGGGCTCACTACTGCGGATGCGCATTCGGGCTCACTACTGCGCATGCGCGCTCGGGGTTACTACTGCGCATGCGCACTCGGGTTCACTACTGCGCATGCGCACACGGGCTCACTACTGCGCATGCGCACTCGGGGTCACTACTGCGCATGCGCACTCGGGCTCACTACTGCGGATGCGCAATCGGGCTCAATACTGTGCACGCGCAATCGGTCTCACTACTGCTCATGCGCACTCGGGCTCACTACTGCGCATGCGCGCTCGGGGTCGCTACTGCTCGTACGCACTCCGACTCACTACTGCTTATGAGAACTCGGGCTCACTATTGCGGATGCGCAATCGGTCTCGCTACTGCGGATGCGCGCCTGGCGTCGCCACTGCAGATGCGCAATCGGGTTCATTGCTGCGCATGCGCACTCGGGGTCACTACTGCGGATGCGCAATCGGGTTCACTACTGCGCATGCGCACACGGGCTCACTACTGCGCATGCGCACTCGGGGTCACTACCGCGCATGCGCAGTCCGGCTCAGGCTTGCACATGCGCTCTCGAGCTCACTTCTGCGCATGCGCGCTCGGGGTCGCTATTGCGCATGTGCACTCGGGCTCACTATTGCGCATGCGCACACGGGCTCACTACTGCGCATGCGCACACGGGCTCCCTACCGCGCATCCGCACGCGGGGTCACTACTGCAGATGCGCAATCGGGGTCACCATTCCAGATGCGCAATCGGGTTCACGACTGCTCACGCGCACTCGGAATCACTACTGTGGATGCGCAATCGGCCACGCTACTGCGCATGCGCTCTCGGGGTGGCTACTGTGCATGCGCGCTCGGGGTCGCTACTGCGCATGCGCACTCGGGGTCACCATTGCTAATGCGCAATCGGGTTCACTGCTGCGCATGCGCGCTCGGGGTCGCTACTGCGCATGCGCACTCGGGTTCACAACTGCGGATACACACACGGACTCACTACAGCGTAAGAGCAATCGGGGTCACTATTGCGCATGTGCGCACCGGCTCAGACCTGCACATGCGCACACGGGCTCACTACTGCGGATGCACAATCGGGCTCACCACTGCGCACGCGCAATCGGGTTCACTGCTGCGCATGCGCGCTCGGGGTCACTACTACGCATGCGCACTCGGGCTCACTACTGCGGATGCGCAATCGGGCGCACTCGGACTCACTACTGTGGATGCGCAATCGGGCACGCTACTGCGCATGCGCTCTCGGGGTGGCTACTGCGCATGCGGCCTCGGGGTGGCTACTGCTCATGCGCACTCGGGCTCACTACTGTGCATGCGCGCTCGGGGTTACTACTGCGCATGCGCACTCGGGTTCACTACTGCGGATGCACACACGGGCTCACTACAGCGTATGCGCACTCGGGGTCACTACTGCGCATGCGCGCACCGGCTCAGACCTGCACATGCGCACACGGGCTCACTACTGCGGATGCACAATCGGGCTCACCACTGCGCACGCGCAATCGTTCTCACTACTGCTCATGCGCACTCGGGCTCACTACTGCGCATGCGCGCTCGGGGTCGCTACTGTGCATGCGCACTCGGGCTCACTACTGCGGATGCGCAATCGGGTTCACTACTGCGCATGCGCACACGGGCTCACTTCTGCGCATGCGCGCTCGGACTCACTACTGCGCATGCGCACTCGGGCTCTCTACTGCGGATGCGCAATCGGGCTCACTACTGCGCATGCGCGCTCGCGGTTACAAATGCGCATGCGCACTCGGGGTCACCACTGCAGATGCGCAATCGGGTTCACTGCTGCGCATATGCGCTCGGGGTCGCTACTGCTCATGCGCACTCGGACTCACTGCTGCGGATGCGCACTCCGGTCAGACCTGCACATGCGCACTCGGGGTCACTACTGCGCATGCGCACTCCGGCTCAGACCTGCACATGCGCACTCGAGCTCACTTCGGCGCATGCTCAATCGGGCTCACAACTGCGGATGCGCACTCCGGTCATACCTGCACATGCGCATTCGGGCTCACTACCGGGCATGCGCGCTTGGGGTCGCTACTGCGCATGCGCACTCATGGTCACTACCGCGCATGCGCAGTCCGGCTCAGGCTTGCACATGCGCTCTCCAGCTCACTTCTGCTTATGCGCGCTCGGGGTCGCTACTGCGCATGCGCAATCGGGGTCACCATTGCAGATGCGTAAGGGGGGTCACTACTGCTCATGCGTACTCGGATTCACTACTGCAGATGCACGCTCGGGCTCACTACTGCGCATGTGCACTCGGGCTCACTACTACGGATGCGCAATCGGGCTCACTACTGCCCATGCGCACACGGGCTCCCTACCGCGCATGCGCACGCGGGGTCACTACCGCGGATGCGCAATCGGGCTCACTACTGTGCATGCGCTCTCGGGGTCACTACTGCGCATGCGCGCTCGGGGTTACTACTGCGCATGCGCACTCGAGGTCACCATTCCAGATGCGCAATCGGGTTCACTGCTGCGCATGCGCACTCGGGGTCACTACTGCAGATGCGCAATCGGGTTCACTACTGTGCATGCGCACTCCGGCTAAGACCTGCACATGCGCACTCGAGCTCACTTCGGCGCATGCGCAATCGGGCTCACTACTGCGGATGCGCACTCCGGTCAGACCTGCACATGCGCATTCGGGCCCACTACCGTGCATGCGCGCTCGGGCTCACTACTGCGCATGCGCGCTCGGGGTCGCTACTGCGCATGCGCACTCGGGGTCACCATTGCAGATGCGTACTCGGGGTCACTACTGCTCATGCGTACTCGGATTCACTACTGCAGATGCACGCTCGGGCTCACTACTGCGCATGTGCACTCGGGCTCACTACTACGGATGCGCAATCGGGCTCACTACTGCCCATGCGCACACGGGCTCCCTACCGCGCATGCGCACGCGGGGTCACTACCGCGGATGCGCAATCGGGCTCACTACTGTGCATGCGCACTCGGGGTCACTACTGCGCATGCGCGCTCGGGGTTACTACTGCGCATGCGCACTCGGGGTCACCATTCCAGATGCGCAATCGGGTTCACTGCTGCGCATGCGCACTCGGGGTCACTACTGCAGATGCGCAATCGGGTTCACTACTGTGCATGCGCACTCCGGCTAAGACCTGCACATGCGCACTCGAGCTCACTTCGGCGCATGCGCAATCGGGCTCACTACTGCGGATGCGCACTCCGGTCAGACCTGCACATGCGCATTCGGGCTCACTACCGTGCATGCGCGCTCGGGCTCACTACTGCGCATGCGCGCTCGGGGTCGCTACTGCGCATGCGCACTCGGGGTCACCATTGCAGATGCGTACTCGGGGTCACTACTGCTCATGCGTACTCGTATTCACTACTGCTCATGCGCACTCGGACTCACTACTGTGGATGCGCAATCGGGCTCGCTACTGCGCATGCGCTCTCGGGGTGGCTACTGCGCATGCGCACTCCGGCTCAGATTTGTACATGCGCTCTCGAGCTCATCTGCGCATGCGCACTCGGACTCACTACTGCGGATGCGCATTCGGGCTCACTACTGCGCATGCGCGCTCGGGGTTACTACTGCGCATGCGCACTCGGGTTCACTACTGCGCATGCGCGCTCCGGCTCAGACCTACAGGTGCGCACTCGAGATCACTACTGCGCATGCGCACTCGGACTCACTAGTGCTCATGCGCACACGGACTCACTACTGCGGATGGGCGCTCGGGCTCACTACTGCGGATGCGCATTCGGGCTCACTACTGCGCATGCGCGCTCGGGGTTACTACTGCGCATGCGCACTCGGGTTCACTACTGCGCATGCGCGCTCCGGCTCAGACCTACAGGTGCGCACTCGAGATCACTACTGCGCATGCGCACTCGGACTCACTAGTGCTCATGCGCACACGGACTCACTACTGCGGATGGGCGCTCGGGCTCACTACTGCGGATGCGCATTCGTGCTCACTACTGCGCATGCGCGTTCGGGGTTACTACTGCGCATGCGCACTCGGGTTCACTACTGCGCATGCGCGCTCCGGCACAGACCTACAGGTGCGCACTCGAGATCACTACTGCGCATGCGCACTCGGACTCACTAGTGCTCATGCGCACACGGACTCACTACTGCGGATGGGAGCTCGGGCTCACTACTGCGGATGCGCATTCGGGCTCACTACTGCGCATGCGCGCTCGGGGTTACTACTGCGCATGCGCACTCGGGTTCACTACTGCGCATGCGCACACGGGCTCACTACTGCGCATGCGCACTCGGGGTCACTACTGCGCATGCGCACTCGGGCTCACTACTGCGGATGCGCAATCGGGCTCAATACTGCGCACGCGCAATCGGTCTCACTACTGCTCATGCGCACTCGGGCTCACTACTGCGCATGCGCGCTCGGGGTCGCTACTGCTCGTACGCACTCCGACTCACTACTGCTTATGAGAACTCGGGCTCACTACTGCGGATGCGCAATCGGTCTCGCTACTGCGGATGCGCGCCCGGCGTCGCCACTGCAGATGCGCAATCGGGTTCATTGCTGCGCATGCGCACTCGGGGTCACTACTGCGGATGCGCAATCGGGTTCACTACTGCGCATGCGCACACGGGCTCACTACTGCGCATGCGCACTCGGGGTCACTACCGCGCATGCGCAGTCCGGCTCAGGCTTGCACATGCGCTCTCGAGCTCACTTCTGCGCATGCGCGCACGGGGTCGCTATTGCGCATGTGCACTCGGGCTCACTATTGCGCATGCGCACACGGGCTCACTACTGCGCATGCGCACACGGGCTCCCTACCGCGCATCCGCACGCGGGGTCACTACTGCAGATGCGCAATCGGGGTCACCATTCCAGATGCGCAATCGGGTTCACGACTGCTCACGCGCACTCGGAATCACTACTGTGGATGCGCAATCGGCCACGCTACTGCGCATGCGCTCTCGGGGTGGCTACTGCGCATGCGGCCTCGGGGTGGCTACTGCTCATGCGCACTCGGGCTCACTACTGTGCATGCGCGCTCGGGGTCGCTACTGCGCATGCGCACTCGGGGTCACCATTGCAAATGCGCAATCGGGTTCACTGCTGCGCATGCGCGCTCGGGGTCGCTACTGCGCATGCGCACTCGGGTTCACAACTGCGGATACACACACGGACTCACTACAGCGTAAGAGCAATCGGGGTCACTATTGCGCATGTGCGCACCGGCTCAGACCTGCACATGCGCACACGGGCTCACTACTGCGCATGCGCGCTCCGGCTCAGACCTACAGGTGCGCACTCGAGATCACTGCTGCGCATGCGCACTCGGACTCACTAGTGCTCATGCGCACACGGACTCACTACTGCGGATGCGCGCTCGGGCTCACCACTGCGGATGCGCAATCGGGCACACTACTTCGATTGCGCGCTCGGGCTCACTACTGCGGATGCGCAATCGGGCACACTACTTCGATTGCGCACTCGGGCTCACTACTGCGCATGCGCGGTCGGGGTCGCTACTGCGCATGCACACTCGGGATCACCACTGCAGATGCGCAATCGGGTTCACTACTGAGCATGCGCGCTCGGGGTTACAACTGCGCATGCGCACTCGGGGTCACCACTGCAGATGCGCAATCGGGTTCACTGCTGCGCATGCGCGCTCGGGGTCGCAACTGCGCATGCGCACTCGGGTTCACTACTGCGGATGCACACACGGGCTCACTACTGCGGATGCGCAATCGGGCTCACTACTGCGCATGCGCACTCGGGGTTACTACTGCGCATGCACACACGGGCTCACCACTGCGCAGGCGCACACGGGGTCACTACCGCGCATGCGCACACGGGCTCACTAGTGCGCATGTGGAAACGGGCTCACTACTGCTTATGCGAACACGGACTCACTACTGCGGATGCGCAATCGGGCTCACTACTGAGCATGCGCGCTCGGGGTTACAACTGCGCATGCGCACTCGGGGTCACCACTGCAGATGCGCAATCGGGTTGACTGCTGCGCATGCGCGCTCGGGGTCGCAACTGCGCATGCGCACTCGGGTTCACTACTGCGGATGCACACACGGGCTCACTACTGCGGATGCGCAATCGGGCTCACTACTGCGCATGCGCACTCGGGGTTACTACTGCGCATGCGCACTCGGGCTCACTACTGCGATTGCGCGCTCGGACCCACTACTGCGGATGCGCGCTCGGGCTCACTACTGCGCATGCGCGCTCGGGGTCGCTACTGCGCATGCGCACTCGGGGTCACCATTGCAGATGCGTTATCGGGGTCACTACTGCTCATGTGTACTCGGATTCACTACTGCAGATGCACGCTCGGGCTCACTACTGCGGATGCGCAATCGGGCTCACTACTGCGCATGCGCACTCGGGGTTACTACTGCGCATGCGCACTCGGGCTCACTACTGCGATTGCGCGCTCGGGCTCACTACTGCGATTGCGCGCTCGGGCCCACTACTACTGATGCGCGCTCGGGCTCACTACTGCGGATGCGCAATCGGGCTCATTACTGCGATTGCGCACCCGGGCTCACTACTGCGCATGCGCGCTCGGGGTCACCATTGCAGATGCGTTATCGGGGTCACTACTGCTCATGTGTACTCGGATTCACTACTGCAGATGCACGCTCGGGCTCACTACTGCGGATGCGCACTCGGGCTCACTACTGCGATTGCGCGCTCGGACCCACTACTGCGGATGCGCGCTCGGGCTCACTACTGCGCATGCACACTCGGGGTCACCACAGCAGATGCGCAATCGGGTTCACTACTGCGCATGCACACACGGACTCACTACTGTGCATGCGCACTCGGGGTCACCACTGCAGATGCGCAATCGGGTTCACTACTGCGCATGCGCACTCGGACTCACTACTGCGGATGCGCATTCGGGCTCACTACTGCGCATGCGCGCTCGGGGTCGCTACTGCGCATGGGCACTCGGGGTCACCATTGCAGATGCGCAATCGGGTTCACTGCTGCGCATGCGCGCTCGGGGTCGCTACTGCGCATGCGCACTCGGGGTCACCATTGCAGATGCGTACTCGGGGTCACTACTGCTCATGCGTACTCGGATTCACTACTGCAGATGCACGCTCGGGCTCACTACTGCGCATGCGCACTCGGGGTCACTACTGCGCATGCGCACACGGACTCACTACTGCTCACGCGCACTCGGACTCACTACTGCGCATGCGCACTCGGGTTCACAACTGCGGATGCACACACGGGCTCACTACAGCGTATGCGCACTCGGGGTCACAACTGCGCATGTGCGCACCGGCTCAGACCTGCACATGCGCACACGGGCTCACTACTGTGCATGCGCACTCGGGGTCACTACTGCAGATGCACACACGGGCTGACTACAGCGTATGCGCACTCGGGGTCACTACTGCGCATGCGCGCACCGGCTCAGACCTGCACATGCGCACACGGGCTCACTACTGCGCATGTGCACTCGGGCTCACTACTACGGATGCGCAATCGGGCTCACTACTGCCCATGCGCACACGGGCTCCCTACCGCGCATGCGCACGCGGGGTCACTACCGCGGATGCGCAATCGGGCTCACTACTGTGCATGCGCACTCGGGGTCACTACTGCGCATGCGCGCTCGGGGTGGCTACTGCGCATGCGCACTCCGGCTCAGATTTGTACATGCGCTCTCGAGCTCATCTGCGCATGCGCACTCGGACTCACTACTGCGGATGCGCATTCGGGCTCACTACTGCGCATGCGCGCTCGGGGTTACTACTGCGCATGCGCACTCGGGTTCACTACTGCGCATGCGCGCTCCGGCTCAGACCTACAGGTGCGCACTCGAGATCACTACTGCGCATGCGCACTCGGACTCACTAGTGCTCATGCGCACACGGACTCACTACTGCGGATGGGCGCTCGGGCTCACTACTGCGGATGCGCATTCGGGCTCACTACTGCGCATGCGCGCTCGGGGTTACTACTGCGCATGCGCACTCGGGTTCACTACTGCGCATGCGCGCTCCGGCTCAGACCTACAGGTGCGCACTCGAGATCACTACTGCGCATGCGCACTCGGACTCACTAGTGCTCATGCGCACACGGACTCACTACTGCGGATGGGCGCTCGGGCTCACTACTGCGGATGCGCATTCGTGCTCACTACTGCGCATGCGCGTTCGGGGTTACTACTGCGCATGCGCACTCGGGTTCACTACTGCGCATGCGCGCTCCGGCACAGACCTACAGGTGCGCACTCGAGATCACTACTGCGCATGCGCACTCGGACTCACTAGTGCTCATGCGCACACGGACTCACTACTGCGGATGGGAGCTCGGGCTCACTACTGCGGATGCGCATTCGGGCTCACTACTGCGCATGCGCGCTCGGGGTTACTACTGCGCATGCGCACTCGGGTTCACTACTGCGCATGCGCACACGGGCTCACTACTGCGCATGCGCACTCGGGGTCACTACTGCGCATGCGCACTCGGGCTCACTACTGCGGATGCGCAATCGGGCTCAATACTGCGCACGCGCAATCGGTCTCACTACTGCTCATGCGCACTCGGGCTCACTACTGCGCATGCGCGCTCGGGGTCGCTACTGCTCGTACGCACTCCGACTCACTACTGCTTATGAGAACTCGGGCTCACTACTGCGGATGCGCAATCGGTCTCGCTACTGCGGATGCGCGCCCGGCGTCGCCACTGCAGATGCGCAATCGGGTTCATTGCTGCGCATGCGCACTCGGGGTCACTACTGCGGATGCGCAATCGGGTTCACTACTGCGCATGCGCACACGGGCTCACTACTGCGCATGCGCACTCGGGGTCACTACCGCGCATGCGCAGTCCGGCTCAGGCTTGCACATGCGCTCTCGAGCTCACTTCTGCGCATGCGCGCACGGGGTCGCTATTGCGCATGTGCACTCGGGCTCACTATTGCGCATGCGCACACGGGCTCACTACTGCGCATGCGCACACGGGCTCCCTACCGCGCATCCGCACGCGGGGTCACTACTGCAGATGCGCAATCGGGGTCACCATTCCAGATGCGCAATCGGGTTCACGACTGCTCACGCGCACTCGGAATCACTACTGTGGATGCGCAATCGGCCACGCTACTGCGCATGCGCTCTCGGGGTGGCTACTGCGCATGCGGCCTCGGGGTGGCTACTGCTCATGCGCACTCGGGCTCACTACTGTGCATGCGCGCTCGGGGTCGCTACTGCGCATGCGCACTCGGGGTCACCATTGCAAATGCGCAATCGGGTTCACTGCTGCGCATGCGCGCTCGGGGTCGCTACTGCGCATGCGCACTCGGGTTCACAACTGCGGATACACACACGGACTCACTACAGCGTAAGAGCAATCGGGGTCACTATTGCGCATGTGCGCACCGGCTCAGACCTGCACATGCGCACACGGGCTCACTACTGCGCATGCGCGCTCCGGCTCAGACCTACAGGTGCGCACTCGAGATCACTGCTGCGCATGCGCACTCGGACTCACTAGTGCTCATGCGCACACGGACTCACTACTGCGGATGCGCGCTCGGGCTCACCACTGCGGATGCGCAATCGGGCACACTACTTCGATTGCGCGCTCGGGCTCACTACTGCGGATGCGCAATCGGGCACACTACTTCGATTGCGCACTCGGGCTCACTACTGCGCATGCGCGGTCGGGGTCGCTACTGCGCATGCACACTCGGGATCACCACTGCAGATGCGCAATCGGGTTCACTACTGAGCATGCGCGCTCGGGGTTACAACTGCGCATGCGCACTCGGGGTCACCACTGCAGATGCGCAATCGGGTTCACTGCTGCGCATGCGCGCTCGGGGTCGCAACTGCGCATGCGCACTCGGGTTCACTACTGCGGATGCACACACGGGCTCACTACTGCGGATGCGCAATCGGGCTCACTACTGCGCATGCGCACTCGGGGTTACTACTGCGCATGCACACACGGGCTCACCACTGCGCAGGCGCACACGGGGTCACTACCGCGCATGCGCACACGGGCTCACTAGTGCGCATGTGGAAACGGGCTCACTACTGCTTATGCGAACACGGACTCACTACTGCGGATGCGCAATCGGGCTCACTACTGAGCATGCGCGCTCGGGGTTACAACTGCGCATGCGCACTCGGGGTCACCACTGCAGATGCGCAATCGGGTTGACTGCTGCGCATGCGCGCTCGGGGTCGCAACTGCGCATGCGCACTCGGGTTCACTACTGCGGATGCACACACGGGCTCACTACTGCGGATGCGCAATCGGGCTCACTACTGCGCATGCGCACTCGGGGTTACTACTGCGCATGCGCACTCGGGCTCACTACTGCGATTGCGCGCTCGGACCCACTACTGCGGATGCGCGCTCGGGCTCACTACTGCGCATGCGCGCTCGGGGTCGCTACTGCGCATGCGCACTCGGGGTCACCATTGCAGATGCGTTATCGGGGTCACTACTGCTCATGTGTACTCGGATTCACTACTGCAGATGCACGCTCGGGCTCACTACTGCGGATGCGCAATCGGGCTCACTACTGCGCATGCGCACTCGGGGTTACTACTGCGCATGCGCACTCGGGCTCACTACTGCGATTGCGCGCTCGGGCTCACTACTGCGATTGCGCGCTCGGGCCCACTACTACTGATGCGCGCTCGGGCTCACTACTGCGGATGCGCAATCGGGCTCATTACTGCGATTGCGCACCCGGGCTCACTACTGCGCATGCGCGCTCGGGGTCACCATTGCAGATGCGTTATCGGGGTCACTACTGCTCATGTGTACTCGGATTCACTACTGCAGATGCACGCTCGGGCTCACTACTGCGGATGCGCACTCGGGCTCACTACTGCGATTGCGCGCTCGGACCCACTACTGCGGATGCGCGCTCGGGCTCACTACTGCGCATGCACACTCGGGGTCACCACAGCAGATGCGCAATCGGGTTCACTACTGCGCATGCACACACGGACTCACTACTGTGCATGCGCACTCGGGGTCACCACTGCAGATGCGCAATCGGGTTCACTACTGCGCATGCGCACTCGGACTCACTACTGCGGATGCGCATTCGGGCTCACTACTGCGCATGCGCGCTCGGGGTCGCTACTGCGCATGGGCACTCGGGGTCACCATTGCAGATGCGCAATCGGGTTCACTGCTGCGCATGCGCGCTCGGGGTCGCTACTGCGCATGCGCACTCGGGGTCACCATTGCAGATGCGTACTCGGGGTCACTACTGCTCATGCGTACTCGGATTCACTACTGCAGATGCACGCTCGGGCTCACTACTGCGCATGCGCACTCGGGGTCACTACTGCGCATGCGCACACGGACTCACTACTGCTCACGCGCACTCGGACTCACTACTGCGCATGCGCACTCGGGTTCACAACTGCGGATGCACACACGGGCTCACTACAGCGTATGCGCACTCGGGGTCACAACTGCGCATGTGCGCACCGGCTCAGACCTGCACATGCGCACACGGGCTCACTACTGTGCATGCGCACTCGGGGTCACTACTGCAGATGCACACACGGGCTGACTACAGCGTATGCGCACTCGGGGTCACTACTGCGCATGCGCGCACCGGCTCAGACCTGCACATGCGCACACGGGCTCACTACTGTGCATGCGCACTCGGGCTCACTACTGCGCATGCGCGCTCGGGGTCGCTACTGCGCATGGGCACTCGGGGTCACCATTGCAGATGCGCAATCGGGTTCACTGCTGCGCATGCGCGCTCGGGGTCGCTACTGCGCATGCGCACTCGGGGTCACCATTGCAGATGCGTACTCGGGGTCACTACTGCTCATGCGTACTCGGATTCACTACTGCAGATGCACGCTCGGGCTCACTACTGCGCATGTGCACTCGGGCTCACTACTACGGATGCGCAATCGGGCTCACTACTGCCCATGCGCACACGGGCTCCCTACCGCGCATGCGCACGCGGGGTCACTACCGCGGATGCGCAATCGGGCTCACTACTGTGCATGCGCACTCGGGGTCACTACTGCGCATGCGCGCTCGGGGTTACTACTGCGCATGCGCACTCGGGGTCACCATTCCAGATGCGCAATCGGGTTCACTGCTGCGCATGCGCACTCGGGGTCACTACTGCAGATGCGCAATCGGGTTCACTACTGTGCATGCGCACTCCGGCTAAGACCTGCACATGCGCACTCGAGCTCACTTCGGCGCATGCGCAATCGGGCTCACTACTGCGGATGCGCACTCCTGTCAGACCTGCACATGCGCATTCGGGCTCACTACCGTGCATGCGCGCTCGGGCTCACTACTGCGCATGCGCGCTCGGGGTCGCTACTGCGCATGCGCGCTCGGGGTTACTACTGCGCATGCGCACTCGGGGTCACCATTCCAGATGCGCAATCGGGTTCACTGCTGCGCATGCGCACTCGGGGTCACTACTGCAGATGCGCAATCGGGTTCACTACTGTGCATGCGCACTCCGGCTAAGACCTGCACATGCGCACTCGAGCTCACTTCGGCGCATGCGCAATCGGGCTCACTACTGCGGATGCGCACTCCTGTCAGACCTGCACATGCGCATTCGGGCTCACTACCGTGCATGCGCGCTCGGGCTCACTACTGCGCATGCGCGCTCGGGGTCGCTACTGCGCATGCGCACTCGGGGTCACCATTGCAGATGCGTACTCGGGGTCACTACTGCTCATGCGTACTCGTATTCACTACTGCTCATGCGCACTCGGACTCACTACTGTGGATGCGCAATCGGGCTCGCTACTGCGCATGCGCTCTCGGGGTGGCTACTGCGCATGCGCACTCCGGCTCAGATTTGTACATGCGCTCTCGTGCTCACTTCTGCGCATGCGCACTCGGACTCACTACTGCGGATGCGCATTCGGGCTCACTACTGCGCATGCGCGCTCGGGGTTACTACTGCGCATGCGCACTCGGGTTCACTACTGCGCATGCGCGCTCCGGCTCAGACCTACAGGTGCGCACTCGAGATCACTACTGCGCATGCGCACTCGGACTCACTAGTGCTCATGCGCACACGGACTCACTACTGCGGATGGGCGCTCGGGCTCACTACTGCGGATGCGCATTCGTGCTCACTACTGCGCATGCGCGCTCGGGGTTACTACTGCGCATGCGCACTCGGGTTCACTACTGCGCATGCGCGCTCCGGCACAGACATACAGGTGCGCACTCGAGATCACTACTGCGCATGCGCACTCGGACTCACTAGTGCTCATGCGCACACGGACTCACTACTGCGGATGGGAGCTCGGGCTCACTACTGCGGATGCGCATTCGGGCTCACTACTGCGCATGCGCGCTCGGGGTTACTACTGCGCATGCGCACTCGGGTTCACTACTGCGCATGCGCACACGGGCTCACTACTGCGCATGCGCACTCGGGGTCACTACTGCGCATGCGCACTCGGGGTCACTACTGCGCATGCGCACTCGGGCTCACTACTGCGGATGCGCAATCGGGCTCAATACTGCGCACGCGCAATCGGTCTCACTACTGCTCATGCGCACTCGGGCTCACTACTGCGCATGCGCGCTCGGGGTCGCTACTGCTCGTACGCACTCCGACTCACTACTGCTTATGAGAACTCGGGCTCACTACTGCGGATGCGCAATCGGTCTCGCTACTGCGGATGCGCGCCCGGCGTCGCCACTGCAGATGCGCAATCGGGTTCATTGCTGCGCATGCGCACTCGGGGTCACTACTGCGGATGCGCAATCGGGTTCACTACTGCGCATGCGCACGCGGGCTCACTACTGCGCATGCGCGCTCGGGGTCACTACCGCGCATGCGCAGTCCGGCTCAGGCTTGCACATGCGCTCTCGAGCTCACTTCTGCGCATGCGCGCTCGGGGTCGCTACTGCGCATGTGCACTCGGGCTCACTATTGCGCATGCGCACACGGGCTCACTACTGCGCATGCGCACACGGGCTCCCTACCGCGCATCCGCACGCGGGGTCACTACTGCAGATGCGCAATCGGGGTCACCATTCCAGATGCGCAATCGGGTTCACGACTGCTCACGCGCACTCGGAATCACTACTGTGGATGCGCAATCGGCCACGCTACTGCGCATGCGCTCTCGGCGTGGCTACTGCGCATGCGGCCTCGGGGTGGCTACTGCTCATGCGCGCTCGGGCTCACTACTGTGCATGCGCGCTCGGGGTCGCTACTGCGCATGCGCACTCGGGGTCACCATTGCAAATGCGCAATCGGGTTCACTGCTGCGCATGCGCGCTCGGGCTCACTACTGCGCATGCGCGTTCCGGCTCAGACCTACAGGTGCGCACTCGAGATCACTGCTGCGCATGCGCACTCGGACTCACTAGTGCTCATGCGCACACGGACTCACTACTGCGGATGCGCGCTCGGGCTCACCACTGCGGATGCGCAATCGGGCACACTACTTCGATTGCGCGCTCGGGCTCACTACTGCGGATGCGCAATCGGGCACACTACTTCGATTGCGCACTCGGGCTCACTACTGCGCATGCGCGGTCGTGGTCGCTACTGCGCATGCACACTCGGGATCACCACTGCAGATGCGCAATCGGGTTCACTACTGAGCATGCGCGCTCGGGGTTACAACTGCGCATGCGCACACGGGGTCACCACTGCAGATGCGCAATCGGGTTCACTGCTGCGCATGCGCGCTCGGGGTCGCTACTGCGCATGCGCACTCGGGTTCACTACTGCGGATGCACACACGGGCTCACTACTGCGGATGCGCAATCGGGCTCACTACTGCGCATGCGCACTCGGGGTTACTACTGCGCATGCACACACGGGCTCACCACTGCGCAGGCGCACACGGGGTCACTACCGCGCATGCGCACACGGGCTCACTAGTGCGCATGTGGAAACGGGCTCACTACTGCTTATGCGAACACGGACTCACTACTGCGGATGCGCAATCGGGCTCACTACTGAGCATGCGCGCTCGGGGTTACAACTGCGCATGCGCACTCGGGGTCACCACTGCAGATGCGCAATCGGGTTGACTGCTGCGCATGCGCGCTCGGGGTCGCAACTGCGCATGCGCACTCGGGTTCACTACTGCGGATGCACACACGGGCTCACTACAGCGGATGCGCAATCGGGCTCACTACTGCGCATGCGCACTCGGGGTTACTACTGCGCATGCGCACTCGGGCTCATTACAGCGATTGCGCACCCGGGCTCACTACTGCGCATGCGCGCTCGGGGTCGCTACTGCGCATGCACACTCGGGGTCACCACAGCAGATGCGCAATCGGGTTCACTACTGCGCATGCACACACGGGCTCACTACTGCGCATGCACACACGGGCTCACTACTGCGCATGCGCACTCGGGGTTACTACCGCGCATGCGCAGCCCGGCTCAGGCTTGCACATGCGCTCTCGAGCTCAATTCTGCGCATGCGCACACGGGCTCACTTCTGCGCATGCGCACTCGGGTTCACTACTGCGCATGCGCGCTCCGGCTCAGACCTACAGGTGCGCACTCGAGATCACTGCTGCGCATGCGCACTCGGACACACTAGTGCTCATGCGCACACGGACTCACTACTGTGCATGCGCACTCGGGGTCACCACTGCAGATGCGCAATCGGGTTCACTACTGCGCATGCGCACTCGGACTCACTACTGCGGATGCGCATTCGGGCTCACTACTGCGCATGCGCGCTCGGGGTCGCTACTGCGCATGCGCACTCGGGGTCACTACTGCGGATGCACACACGGGCTCACTACTGCGCATGCGTACTCGGACTCACTACTGCGGATGCGCATTCGGGCTCACTACTGCGCATGCGCACTCGGGGTCACTACTGCGCATGCGCACACGGGTTCACTACTGCGCATGCGCGCTCTGGCTCAGACCTACAGGTGCGCACTCGAGATCACTACTGCGCATGCGCACTCGGACTCACTACTGCTCACGCGCACTCGGACTCACTACTGCGCATGCGCACTCGGGTTCACAACTGCGGATGCACACACGGGCTCACTACAGCGTATGCGCACTCGGGGTCACAACTGCGCATGTGCGCACCGGCTCAGACCTGCACATGCGCACACGGGCTCACTACTATGCATGCGCACTCGGGGTCACTACTGCAGATGCACACACGGGCTGACTACAGCGTATGCGCACTCGGGGTCACTACTGCGCATGGGCGCACCGGCTCAGACCTGCACATGCGCACACGGGCTCACTACTGTGCATGCGCACTCGGGCTCACTACTGCGCATGCGCGCTCGGGGTCGCTACTGCGCATGGGCACTCGGGGTCACCATTGCAGATGCGCAATCGGGTTCACTGCTGCGCATGCGCACACGGGGTCACCATTGCAGATGCGTAATCGGGGTCACTACTGCTCATGCGCACTCGGACTGACTACTGCGGATGCGGAATCGGGTTCACTACTGCGCATGCGCACTCGGGGTCACCATTGCAGATGCGTAATCGGGGTCACTACTGCTGATGCGTACTCGTATTCACTACTGCGCATGCGCACTCGGACTCACTACTGCGGATGCGCATTCGGTCTCACTACTGCGCATGCGCGCTCGGGGTTACTACTGCGCATGCGCACTCGGGTTCACAACTGCGCATGCGCACACGGGCTCACTACTGCGCATGCGCACTCGGGGTCACTACTGCGCATGCGCACACGGGTTCACTACTGCGCATGCGCGCTCTGGCTCAGACCTACAGGTGCGCACTCGAGATCACTACTGCGCATGCGCACTCGGACTCACTACTGCTCACGCGCACTCGGACTCACTACTGCGCATGCGCACTCGGGTTCACAACTGCGGATGCACACACGGGCTCACTACAGCGTATGCGCACTCGGGGTCACAACTGCGCATGTGCGCACCGGCTCAGACCTGCACATGCGCACACGGGCTCACTACTGTGCATGCGCACTCGGGGTCACTACTGCAGATGCACACACGGGCTGACTACAGCGTATGCGCACTCGGGGTCACTACTGCGCATGCGCGCACCGGCTCAGACCTGCACATACGCACACGGGCTCACTGCTGCGCATGCACACACGGGCTCACTACTGCGCATGCGCACTCGGGCTCATTACTGCGATTGCGCACCCGGGCTCACTACTGCGCATGCGCGCTCGGGGTCGCTACTGCGCATGCACACTCGGGGTCACCACAGCAGATGCGCAATCGGGTTCACTACTGCGCATGCACACACGGGCTCACTACTGCGCATGCACACACGGGCTCACTACTGCGCATGCGCACTCGGGGTTACTACCGCGCATGCGCAGCCCGGCTCAGGCTTGCACATGCGCTCTCGAGCTCAATTCTGCGCATGCGCACACGGGCTCACTTCTGCGCATGCGCACTCGGGTTCACTACTGCGCATGCGCGCTCCGGCTCAGACCTACAGGTGCGCACTCGAGATCACTGCTGCGCATGCGCACTCGGACTCACTAGTGCTCATGCGCACACGGACTCACTACTGTGCATGCGCTCTCGGGGTCACCACTGCAGATGCGCAATCGGGTTCACTACTGCGCATGCGCACTCGGACTCACTACTGCGGATGCGCATTCGGGCTCACTACTGCGCATGCGCGCTCGGGGTCGCTACTGCGCATGCGCACTCGGGGTCACTACTGCGGATGCACACACGGGCTCACTACTGCGCATGCGCACTCGGACTCACTACTGCGGATGCGCATTCGGGCTCACTACTGCGCATGCGCGCTCGGGGTTACTACTGCGCATGCGCACTCGGGTTCACAACTGCGCATGCGCACACGGGCTCACTACTGCGCATGCGCACTCGGGGTCACTACTGCGCATGCGCACACGGGTTCACTACTGCGCATGCGCGCTCTGGCTCAGACCTACAGGTGCGCACTCGAGATCACTACTGCGCATGCGCACTCGGACTCACTACTGCTCACGCGCACTCGGACTCACTACTGCGCATGCGCACTCGGGTTCACAACTGCGGATGCACACACGGGCTCACTACAGCGTATGCGCACTCGGGGTCACAACTGCGCATGTGCGCACCGGCTCAGACCTGCACATGCGCACACGGGCTCACTACTGTGCATGCGCACTCGGGGTCACTACTGCAGATGCACACACGGGCTGACTACAGCGTATGCGCACTCGGGGTCACTACTGCGCATGGGCGCACCGGCTCAGACCTGCACATGCGCACACGGGCTCACTACTGTGCATGCGCACTCGGGCTCACTACTGCGCATGCGCGCTCGGGGTCGCTACTGCGCATGGGCACTCGGGGTCACCATTGCAGATGCGCAATCGGGTTCACTGCTGCGCATGCGCACACGGGGTCACCATTGCAGATGCGTAATCGGGGTCACTACTGCTCATGCGCACTCGGACTGACTACTGCGGATGCGCAATCGGGTTCACTACTGCGCATGCGCACTCGGGGTCACCATTGCAGATGCGCAATCGGGTTCACTGCTGCGCATGCGCGCTCGGGGTCGCTACTGCGCATGCGCACTCGGGTTCACAACTGCGGATACACACACGGACTCACTACAGCGTAAGAGCAATCGGGGTCACTATTGCGCATGTGCGCACCGGCTCAGACCTGCACATGCGCACACGGGCTCACTACTGCGCATGCGCGCTCCGGCTCAGACCTACAGGTGCGCACTCGAGATCACTGCTGCGCATGCGCACTCGGACTCACTAGTGCTCATGCGCACACGGACTCACTACTGCGGATGCGCGCTCGGGCTCACCACTGCGGATGCGCAATCGGGCACACTACTTCGATTGCGCGCTCGGGCTCACTACTGCGGATGCGCAATCGGGCACACTACTTCGATTGCGCACTCGGGCTCACTACTGCGCATGCGCGGTCGGGGTCGCTACTGCGCATGCACACTCGGGATCACCACTGCAGATGCGCAATCGGGTTCACTACTGAGCATGCGCGCTCGGGTTACAACTGCGCATGCGCACTCGGGGTCACCACTGCAGATGCGCAATCGGGTTCACTGCTGCGCATGCGCGCTCGGGGTCGCAACTGCGCATGCGCACTCGGGTTCACTACTGCGGATGCACACACGGGCTCACTACTGCGGATGCGCAATCGGGCTCACTACTGCGCATGCGCACTCGGGGTTACTACTGCGCATGCACACACGGGCTCACCACTGCGCAGGCGCACACGGGGTCACTACCGCGCATGCGCACACGGGCTCACTAGTGCGCATGTGGAAACGGGCTCACTACTGCTTATGCGAACACGGACTCACTACTGCGGATGCGCAATCGGGCTCACTACTGAGCATGCGCGCTCGGGGTTACAACTGCGCATGCGCACTCGGGGTCACCACTGCAGATGCGCAATCGGGTTGACTGCTGCGCATGCGCGCTCGGGGTCGCAACTGCGCATGCGCACTCGGGTTCACTACTGCGGATGCACACACGGGCTCACTACTGCGGATGCGCAATCGGGCTCACTACTGCGCATGCGCACTCGGGGTTACTACTGCGCATGCGCACTCGGGCTCACTACTGCGATTGCGCGCTCGGACCCACTACTGCGGATGCGCGCTCGGGCTCACTACTGCGCATGCGCGCTCGGGGTCGCTACTGCGCATGCGCACTCGGGGTCACCATTGCAGATGCGTTATCGGGGTCACTACTGCTCATGTGTACTCGGATTCACTACTGCAGATGCACGCTCGGGCTCACTACTGCGGATGCGCAATCGGGCTCACTACTGCGCATGCGCACTCGGGGTTACTACTGCGCATGCGCACTCGGGCTCACTACTGCGATTGCGCGCTCGGGCTCACTACTGCGATTGCGCGCTCGGGCCCACTACTACTGATGCGCGCTCGGGCTCACTACTGCGGATGCGCAATCGGGCTCATTACTGCGATTGCGCACCCGGGCTCACTACTGCGCATGCGCGCTCGGGGTCACCATTGCAGATGCGTTATCGGGGTCACTACTGCTCATGTGTACTCGGATTCACTACTGCAGATGCACGCTCGGGCTCACTACTGCGGATGCGCACTCGGGCTCACTACTGCGATTGCGCGCTCGGACCCACTACTGCGGATGCGCGCTCGGGCTCACTACTGCGCATGCACACTCGGGGTCACCACAGCAGATGCGCAATCGGGTTCACTACTGCGCATGCACACACGGACTCACTACTGTGCATGCGCACTCGGGGTCACCACTGCAGATGCGCAATCGGGTTCACTACTGCGCATGCGCACTCGGACTCACTACTGCGGATGCGCATTCGGGCTCACTACTGCGCATGCGCGCTCGGGGTCGCTACTGCGCATGCGCACTCGGGTTCACAACTGCGCATGCGCACACGGGCTCACTACTGCGCATGCGCACTCGGGGTCACTACTGCGCATGCGCACACGGACTCACTACTGCTCACGCGCACTCGGACTCACTACTGCGCATGCGCACTCGGGTTCACAACTGCGGATGCACACACGGGCTCACTACAGCGTATGCGCACTCGGGGTCACAACTGCGCATGTGCGCACCGGCTCAGACCTGCACATGCGCACACGGGCTCACTACTGTGCATGCGCACTCGGGGTCACTACTGCAGATGCACACACGGGCTGACTACAGCGTATGCGCACTCGGGGTCACTACTGCGCATGCGCGCACCGGCTCAGACCTGCACATGCGCACACGGGCTCACTACTGTGCATGCGCACTCGGGCTCACTACTGCGCATGCGCGCTCGGGGTCGCTACTGCGCATGGGCACTCGGGGTCACCATTGCAGATGCGCAATCGGGTTCACTGCTGCGCATGCGCGCTCGGGGTCGCTACTGCGCATGCGCACTCGGGGTCACCATTGCAGATGCGTACTCGGGGTCACTACTGCTCATGCGTACTCGGATTCACTACTGCAGATGCACGCTCGGGCTCACTACTGCGCATGTGCACTCGGGCTCACTACTACGGATGCGCAATCGGGCTCACTACTGCCCATGCGCACACGGGCTCCCTACCGCGCATGCGCACGCGGGGTCACTACCGCGGATGCGCAATCGGGCTCACTACTGTGCATGCGCACTCGGGGTCACTACTGCGCATGCGCGCTCGGGGTTACTACTGCGCATGCGCACTCGGGGTCACCATTCCAGATGCGCAATCGGGTTCACTGCTGCGCATGCGCACTCGGGGTCACTACTGCAGATGCGCAATCGGGTTCACTACTGTGCATGCGCACTCCGGCTAAGACCTGCACATGCGCACTCGAGCTCACTTCGGCGCATGCGCAATCGGGCTCACTACTGCGGATGCGCACTCCTGTCAGACCTGCACATGCGCATTCGGGCTCACTACCGTGCATGCGCGCTCGGGCTCACTACTGCGCATGCGCGCTCGGGGTCGCTACTGCGCATGCGCACTCGGGGTCACCATTGCAGATGCGTACTCGGGGTCACTACTGCTCATGCGTACTCGTATTCACTACTGCTCATGCGCACTCGGACTCACTACTGTGGATGCGCAATCGGGCTCGCTACTGCGCATGCGCTCTCGGGGTGGCTACTGCGCATGCACACTCCGGCTCAGATTTGTACATGCGCTCTCGTGCTCACTTCTGCGCATGCGCACTCGGACTCACTACTGCGGATGCGCATTCGGGCTCACTACTGCGCATGCGCGCTCGGGGTTACTACTGCGCATGCGCACTCGGGTTCACTACTGCGCATGCGCGCTCCGGCTCAGACCTACAGGTGCGCACTCGAGATCACTACTGCGCATGCGCACTCGGACTCACTAGTGCTCATGCGCACACGGACTCACTACTGCGGATGGGCGCTCGGGCTCACTACTGCGGATGCGCATTCGGGCTCACTACTGCGCATGCGCGCTCGGGGTTACTACTGCGCATGCGCACTCGGGTTCACTACTGCGCATGCGCGCTCCGGCTCAGACCTACAGGTGCGCACTCGAGATCACTACTGCGCATGCGCACTCGGACTCACTAGTGCTCATGCGCACACGGACTCACTACTGCGGATGGGCGCTCGGGCTCACTACTGCGGATGCGCATTCGTGCTCACTACTGCGCATGCGCGCTCGGGGTTACTACTGCGCATGCGCACTCGGGTTCACTACTGCGCATGCGCGCTCCGGCACAGACCTACAGGTGCGCACTCGAGATCACTACTGCGCATGCGCACTCGGACTCACTAGTGCTCATGCGCACACGGACTCACTACTGCGGATGGGAGCTCGGGCTCACTACTGCGGATGCGCATTCGGGCTCACTACTGCGCATGCGCGCTCGGGGTTACTACTGCGCATGCGCACTCGGGTTCACTACTGCGCATGCGCACACGGGCTCACTACTGCGCATGCGCACTCGGGGTCACTACTGCGCATGCGCACTCGGGGTCACTACTGCGCATGCGCACTCGGGCTCACTACTGCGGATGCGCAATCGGGCTCAATACTGCGCACGCGCAATCGGTCTCACTACTGCTCATGCGCACTCGGGCTCACTACTGCGCATGCGCGCTCGGGGTCGCTACTGCTCGTACGCACTCCGACTCACTACTGCTTATGAGAACTCGGGCTCACTACTGCGGATGCGCAATCGGTCTCGCTACTGCGGATGCGCGCCCGGCGTCGCCACTGCAGATGCGCAATCGGGTTCATTGCTGCGCATGCGCACTCGGGGTCACTACTGCGGATGCGCAATCGGGTTCACTACTGCGCATGCGCACGCGGGCTCACTACTGCGCATGCGCACTCGGGGTCACTACCGCGCATGCGCAGTCCGGCTCAGGCTTGCACATGCGCTCTCGAGCTCACTTCTGCGCATGCGCGCTCGGGGTCGCTACTGCGCATGTGCACTCGGGCTCACTATTGCGCATGCGCACACGGGCTCACTACTGCGCATGCGCACACGGGCTCCCTACCGCGCATCCGCACGCGGGGTCACTACTGCAGATGCGCAATCGGGGTCACCATTCCAGATGCGCAATCGGGTTCACGACTGCTCACGCGCACTCGGAATCACTACTGTGGATGCGCAATCGGCCACGCTACTGCGCATGCGCTCTCGGGGTGGCTACTGCGCATGCGGCCTCGGGGTGGCTACTGCTCATGCGCACTCGGGCTCACTACTGTGCATGCGCGCTCGGGGTCGCTACTGCGCATGCGCACTCGGGGTCACCATTGCAAATGCGCAATCGGGTTCACTGCTGCGCATGCGCGCTCGGGGTCGCTACTGCGCATGCGCACTTGGGTTCACAACTGCGGATACACACACGGACTCACTACAGCGTAAGAGCAATCGGGGTCACTATTGCGCATGTGCGCACCGGCTCAGACCTGCACATGCGCACACGGGCTCACTACTGCGCATGCGCGTTCCGGCTCAGACATACAGGTGCGCACTCGAGATCACTGCTGCGCATGCGCACTCGGACTCACTAGTGCTCATGCGCACACGGACTCACTACTGCGGATGCGCGCTCGGGCTCACCACTGCGGATGCGCAATCGGGCACACTACTTCGATTGCGCGCTCGGGCTCACTACTGCGGATGCGCAATCGGGCACACTACTTCGATTGCGCACTCGGGCTCACTACTGCGCATGCGCGGTCGTGGTCGCTACTGCGCATGCACACTCGGGATCACCACTGCAGATGCGCAATCGGGTTCACTACTGAGCATGCGCGCTCGGGGTTACAACTGCGCATGCGCACACGGGGTCACCACTGCAGATGCGCAATCGGGTTCACTGCTGCGCATGCGCGCTCGGGGTCGCTACTGCGCATGCGCACTCGGGTTCACTACTGCGGATGCACACACGGGCTCACTACTGCGGATGCGCAATCGGGCTCACTACTGCGCATGCGCACTCGGGGTTACTACTGCGCATGCACACACGGGCTCACCACTGCGCAGGCGCACACGGGGTCACTACCGCGCATGCGCACACGGGCTCACTAGTGCGCATGTGGAAACGGGCTCACTACTGCTTATGCGGACACGGACTCACTACTGCGGATGCGCAATCGGGCTCACTACTGAGCATGCGCGCTCGGGGTTACAACTGCGCATGCGCACTCGGGGTCACCACTGCAGATGCGCAATCGGGTTGACTGCTGCGCATGCGCGCTCGGGGTCGCAACTGCGCATGCGCACTCGGGTTCACTACTGCGGATGCACACACGGGCTCACTACAGCGGATGCGCAATCGGGCTCACTACTGCGCATGCGCACTCGGGGTTACTACTGCGCATGCGCACTCGGGCTCATTACTGCGATTGCGCACCCGGGCTCACTACTGCGCATGCGCGCTCGGTTTCGCTACTGCGCATGCACACTCGGGGTCACCACAGCAGATGCGCAATCGGGTTCACTACTGCGCATGCACACACGGGCTCACTACTGCGCATGCACACACGGGCTCACTACTGCGCATGCGCACTCGGGGTCACTACTGCGCATGCGCACACGGGTTCACTACTGCGCATGCGCGCTCTGGCTCAGACCTACAGGTGCGCACTCGAGATCACTACTGCGCATGCGCGCTCGGACTCACTACTGCGCATGCGCACTCCGGCTCAGACTTGCACATGCGCTCTCGAGCTCACTCCTGCGCATGCGCACACGGGCTCACGGCTGTGCATGCGCACTCGGGGTCACTACTGCTCATACGCACTCGGGCTCTCTACTGCGGATGCGCAATCGGGCTCACTACTGCGCATGCGCGCTCGCGGTTACAAATGCGCATGCGCACTCGGGGTCACCACTGCAGATGCGCAATCGGGTTCACTGCTGCGCATATGCGCTCGGGGTCGCTACTGCTCATGCGCACTCGGACTCACTGCTGCGGATGCGCACTCCGGTCAGACCTGCACATGCGCACTCGGGGTCACTACTGCGCATGCGCACTCCGGCTCAGACCTGCACATGCGCACTCGAGCTCACTTCGGCGCATGCTCAATCGGGCTCACAACTGCGGATGCGCACTCCGGTCATACCTGCACATGCGCATTCGGGCTCACTACCGGGCATGCGCGCTTGGGGTCGCTACTGCGCATGCGCACTCATGGTCACTACCGCGCATGCGCAGTCCGGCTCAGGCTTGCACATGCGCTCTCCAGCTCACTTCTGCTTATGCGCGCTCGGGGTCGCTACTGCGCATGCGCAATCGGGGTCACCATTGCAGATGCGTAAGGGGGGTCACTACTGCTCATGCGTACTCGGATTCACTACTGCAGATGCACGCTCGGGCTCACTACTGCGCATGTGCACTCGGGCTCACTACTACGGATGCGCAATCGGGCTCACTACTGCCCATGCGCACACGGGCTCCCTACCGCGCATGCGCACGCGGGGTCACTACCGCGGATGCGCAATCGGGCTCACTACTGTGCATGCGCTCTCGGGGTCACTACTGCGCATGCGCGCTCGGGGTTACTACTGCGCATGCGCACTCGAGGTCACCATTCCAGATGCGCAATCGGGTTCACTGCTGCGCATGCGCACTCGGGGTCACTACTGCAGATGCGCAATCGGGTTCACTACTGTGCATGCGCACTCCGGCTAAGACCTGCACATGCGCACTCGAGCTCACTTCGGCGCATGCGCAATCGGGCTCACTACTGCGGATGCGCACTCCGGTCAGACCTGCACATGCGCATTCGGGCCCACTACCGTGCATGCGCGCTCGGGCTCACTACTGCGCATGCGCGCTCGGGGTCGCTACTGCGCATGCGCACTCGGGGTCACCATTGCAGATGCGTACTCGGGGTCACTACTGCTCATGCGTACTCGGATTCACTACTGCAGATGCACGCTCGGGCTCACTACTGCGCATGTGCACTCGGGCTCACTACTACGGATGCGCAATCGGGCTCACTACTGCCCATGCGCACACGGGCTCCCTACCGCGCATGCGCACACGGGGTCACTACCGCGGATGCGCAATCGGGCTCACTACTGTGCATGCGCACTCGGGGTCACTACTGCGCATGCGCGCTCGGGGTTACTACTGCGCATGCGCACTCGGGGTCACCATTCCAGATGCGCAATCGGGTTCACTGCTGCGCATGCGCACTCGGGGTCACTACTGCAGATGCGCAATCGGGTTCACTACTGTGCATGCGCACTCCGGCTAAGACCTGCACATGCGCACTCGAGCTCACTTCGGCGCATGCGCAATCGGGCTCACTACTGCGGATGCGCACTCCGGTCAGACCTGCACATGCGCATTCGGGCTCACTACCGTGCATGCGCGCTCGGGCTCACTACTGCGCATGCGCGCTCGGGGTCGCTACTGCGCATGCGCACTCGGGGTCACCATTGCAGATGCGTACTCGGGGTCACTACTGCTCATGCGTACTCGTATTCACTACTGCTCATGCGCACTCGGACTCACTACTGTGGATGCGCAATCGGGTTCGCTACTGCGCATGCGCTCTCGGGGTGGCTACTGCGCATGCGCACACCGGCTCAGATTTGTACATGCGCTCTCGAGCTCACTCCTGCGCATGCGCACTCGGACTCACTACTGCGGATGCGCATTCGGGCTCACTACTGCGCATGCGCGCTCGGGGTTACTACTGCGCATGCGCACTCGGGTTCACTACTGCGCATGCGCGCTCCGGCTCAGACCTACAGGTGCGCACTCGAGATCACTACTGCGCATGCGCACTCGGACTCACTAGTGCTCATGCGCACACGGACTCACTACTGCGGATGGGCGCTCGGGCTCACTACTGCGGATGCGCATTCGGGCTCACTACTGCGCATGCGCGCTCGGGGTTACTACTGCGCATGCGCACTCGGGTTCACTACTGCGCATGCGCGCTCCGGCTCAGACCTACAGGTGCGCACTCGAGATCACTACTGCGCATGCGCACTCGGACTCACTAGTGCTCATGCGCACACGGACTCACTACTGCGGATGGGCGCTCGGGCTCACTACTGCGGATGCGCATTCGTGCTCACTACTGCGCATGCGCGCTCGGGGTTACTACTGCGCATGCGCACTCGGGTTCACTACTGCGCATGCGCGCTCCGGCACAGACCTACAGGTGCGCACTCGAGATCACTACTGCGCATGCGCACTCGGACTCACTAGTGCTCATGCGCACACGGACTCACTACTGCGGATGGGTGCTCGGGCTCACTACTGCGGATGCGCATTCGGGCTCACTACTGCGCATGCGCGCTCGGGGTTACTACTGCGCATGCGCAATCGGGCTCAATACTGCGCACGCGCAATCGGTCTCACTACTGCTCATGCGCACTCGGGCTCACTACTGCGCATGCGCGCTCGGGGTCGCTACTGCTCGTACGCACTCCGACTCACTACTGCTTATGAGAACTCGGGCTCACTACTGCGGATGCGCAATCGGTCTCGCTACTGCGGATGCGCGCCCGGCGTCGCCACTGCAGATGCGCAATCGGGTTCATTGCTGCGCATGCGCACTCGGGGTCACTACTGCGGATGCGCAATCGGGTTCACTACTGCGCATGCGCACACGGGCTCACTACTGCGCATGCGCACTCGGGGTCACTACCGCGCATGCGCAGTCCGGCTCAGGCTTGCACATGCGCTCTCGAGCTCACTTCTGCGCATGCGCGCTCGGGGTCGCTATTGCGCATGTGCACTCGGGCTCACTATTGCGCATGCGCACACGGGCTCACTACTGCGCATGCGCACACGGGCTCCCTACCGCGCATCCGCACGCGGGGTCACTACTGCAGATGCGCAATCGGGGTCACCATTCCAGATGCGCAATCGGGTTCACGACTGCTCACGCGCACTCGGAATCACTACTGTGGATGCGCAATCGG
Source organism: Megachile leachella (assembly GCA_963576845.1). Lineage (NCBI taxonomy): Eukaryota > Metazoa > Arthropoda > Insecta > Hymenoptera > Megachilidae > Megachile > Megachile leachella. Next base: position 25,617,582 of record OY756250.1, on the reverse strand, counting down.
CCACGCTACTGCGCATGCGCTCTCGGGGTGGCTACTGCGCATGCGGCCTCGGGGTGGCTACTGCTCATGCGCACTCGGGCTCACTACTGTGCATGCGCGCTCGGGGTCGCTACTGCGCATGCGCACTCGGGGTCACCATTGCAAATGCGCAATCGGGTTCACTGCTGCGCATGCGCGCTCGGGGTCGCTACTGCGCATGCGCACTCGGGTTCACAACTGCGGATACACACACGGACTCACTACAGCGTAAGAGCAATCGGGGTCACTATTGCGCATGTGCGCACCGGCTCAGACCTGCACATGCGCACACGGGCTCACTACTGCGCATGCGCGCTCCGGCTCAGACCTACAGGTGCGCACTCGAGATCACTGCTGCGCATGCGCACTCGGACTCACTAGTGCTCATGCGCACACGGACTCACTACTGCGGATGCGCGCTCGGGCTCACCACTGCGGATGCGCAATCGGGCACACTACTTCGATTGCGCGCTCGGGCTCACTACTGCGGATGCGCAATCGGGCACACTACTTCGATTGCGCACTCGGGCTCACTACTGCGCATGCGCGGTCGGGGTCGCTACTGCGCATGCACACTCGGGATCACCACTGCAGATGCGCAATCGGGTTCACTACTGAGCATGCGCGCTCGGGGTTACAACTGCGCATGCGCACTCGGGGTCACCACTGCAGATGCGCAATCGGGTTCACTGCTGCGCATGCGCGCTCGGGGTCGCAACTGCGCATGCGCACTCGGGTTCACTACTGCGGATGCACACACGGGCTCACTACTGCGGATGCGCAATCGGGCTCACTACTGCGCATGCGCACTCGGGGTTACTACTGCGCATGTACACACGGGCTCACCACTGCGCAGGCGCACACGGGGTCACTACCGCGCATGCGCACACGGGCTCACTAGTGCGCATGTGGAAACGGGCTCACTACTGCTTATGCGAACACGGACTCACTACTGCGGATGCGCAATCGGGCTCACTACTGAGCATGCGCGCTCGGGGTTACAACTGCGCATGCGCACTCGGGGTCACCACTGCAGATGCGCAATCGGGTTGACTGCTGCGCATGCGCGCTCGGGGTCGCAACTGCGCATGCGCACTCGGGTTCACTACTGCGGATGCACACACGGGCTCACTACTGCGGATGCGCAATCGGGCTCACTACTGCGCATGCGCACTCGGGGTTACTACTGCGCATGCGCACTCGGGCTCACTACTGCGATTGCGCGCTCGGACCCACTACTGCGGATGCGCGCTCGGGCTCACTACTGCGCATGCGCGCTCGGGGTCGCTACTGCGCATGCGCACTCGGGGTCACCATTGCAGATGCGTTATCGGGGTCACTACTGCTCATGTGTACTCGGATTCACTACTGCAGATGCACGCTCGGGCTCACTACTGCGGATGCGCAATCGGGCTCACTACTGCGCATGCGCACTCGGGGTTACTACTGCGCATGCGCACTCGGGCTCACTACTGCGATTGCGCGCTCGGGCTCACTACTGCGATTGCGCGCTCGGGCCCACTACTACTGATGCGCGCTCGGGCTCACTACTGCGGATGCGCAATCGGGCTCATTACTGCGATTGCGCACCCGGGCTCACTACTGCGCATGCGCGCTCGGGGTCACCATTGCAGATGCGTTATCGGGGTCACTACTGCTCATGTGTACTCGGATTCACTACTGCAGATGCACGCTCGGGCTCACTACTGCGGATGCGCACTCGGGCTCACTACTGCGATTGCGCGCTCGGACCCACTACTGCGGATGCGCGCTCGGGCTCACTACTGCGCATGCACACTCGGGGTCACCACAGCAGATGCGCAATCGGGTTCACTACTGCGCATGCACACACGGACTCACTACTGTGCATGCGCACTCGGGGTCACCACTGCAGATGCGCAATCGGGTTCACTACTGCGCATGCGCACTCGGACTCACTACTGCGGATGCGCATTCGGGCTCACTACTGCGCATGCGCGCTCGGGGTCGCTACTGCGCATGGGCACTCGGGGTCACCATTGCAGATGCGCAATCGGGTTCACTGCTGCGCATGCGCGCTCGGGGTCGCTACTGCGCATGCGCACTCGGGGTCACCATTGCAGATGCGTACTCGGGGTCACTACTGCTCATGCGTACTCGGATTCACTACTGCAGATGCACGCTCGGGCTCACTACTGCGCATGCGCACTCGGGGTCACTACTGCGCATGCGCACACGGACTCACTACTGCTCACGCGCACTCGGACTCACTACTGCGCATGCGCACTCGGGTTCACAACTGCGGATGCACACACGGGCTCACTACAGCGTATGCGCACTCGGGGTCACAACTGCGCATGTGCGCACCGGCTCAGACCTGCACATGCGCACACGGGCTCACTACTGTGCATGCGCACTCGGGGTCACTACTGCAGATGCACACACGGGCTGACTACAGCGTATGCGCACTCGGGGTCACTACTGCGCATGCGCGCACCGGCTCAGACCTGCACATGCGCACACGGGCTCACTACTGTGCATGCGCACTCGGGCTCACTACTGCGCATGCGCGCTCGGGGTCGCTACTGCGCATGGGCACTCGGGGTCACCATTGCAGATGCGCAATCGGGTTCACTGCTGCGCATGCGCGCTCGGGGTCGCTACTGCGCATGCGCACTCGGGGTCACCATTGCAGATGCGTACTCGGGGTCACTACTGCTCATGCGTACTCGGATTCACTACTGCAGATGCACGCTCGGGCTCACTACTGCGCATGTGCACTCGGGCTCACTACTACGGATGCGCAATCGGGCTCACTACTGCCCATGCGCACACGGGCTCCCTACCGCGCATGCGCACGCGGGGTCACTACCGCGGATGCGCAATCGGGCTCACTACTGTGCATGCGCACTCGGGGTCACTACTGCGCATGCGCGCTCGGGGTTACTACTGCGCATGCGCACTCGGGGTCACCATTCCAGATGCGCAATCGGGTTCACTGCTGCGCATGCGCACTCGGGGTCACTACTGCAGATGCGCAATCGGGTTCACTACTGTGCATGCGCACTCCGGCTAAGACCTGCACATGCGCACTCGAGCTCACTTCGGCGCATGCGCAATCGGGCTCACTACTGCGGATGCGCACTCCTGTCAGACCTGCACATGCGCATTCGGGCTCACTACCGTGCATGCGCGCTCGGGCTCACTACTGCGCATGCGCGCTCGGGGTCGCTACTGCGCATGCGCACTCGGGGTCACCATTGCAGATGCGTACTCGGGGTCACTACTGCTCATGCGTACTCGTATTCACTACTGCTCATGCGCACTCGGACTCACTACTGTGGATGCGCAATCGGGCTCGCTACTGCGCATGCGCTCTCGGGGTGGCTACTGCGCATGCGCACTCCGGCTCAGATTTGTACATGCGCTCTCGTGCTCACTTCTGCGCATGCGCACTCGGACTCACTACTGCGGATGCGCATTCGGGCTCACTACTGCGCATGCGCGCTCGGGGTTACTACTGCGCATGCGCACTCGGGTTCACTACTGCGCATGCGCGCTCCGGCTCAGACCTACAGGTGCGCACTCGAGATCACTACTGCGCATGCGCACTCGGACTCACTAGTGCTCATGCGCACACGGACTCACTACTGCGGATGGGCGCTCGGGCTCACTACTGCGGATGCGCATTCGGGCTCACTACTGCGCATGCGCGCTCGGGGTTACTACTGCGCATGCGCACTCGGGTTCACTACTGCGCATGCGCGCTCCGGCTCAGACCTACAGGTGCGCACTCGAGATCACTACTGCGCATGCGCACTCGGACTCACTAGTGCTCATGCGCACACGGACTCACTACTGCGGATGGGCGCTCGGGCTCACTACTGCGGATGCGCATTCGTGCTCCCTACTGCGCATGCGCGCTCGGGGTTACTACTGCGCATGCGCACTCGGGTTCACTACTGCGCATGCGCGCTCCGGCACAGACATACAGGTGCGCACTCGAGATCACTACTGCGCATGCGCACTCGGACTCACTAGTGCTCATGCGCACACGGACTCACTACTGCGGATGGGAGCTCGGGCTCACTACTGCGGATGCGCATTCGGGCTCACTACTGCGCATGCGCGCTCGGGGTTACTACTGCGCATGCGCACTCGGGTTCACTACTGCGCATGCGCACACGGGCTCACTACTGCGCATGCGCACTCGGGGTCACTACTGCGCATGCGCACTCGGGGTCACTACTGCGCATGCGCACTCGGGCTCACTACTGCGGATGCGCAATCGGGCTCAATACTGCGCACGCGCAATCGGTCTCACTACTGCTCATGCGCACTCGGGCTCACTACTGCGCATGCGCGCTCGGGGTCGCTACTGCTCGTACGCACTCCGACTCACTACTGCTTATGAGAACTCGGGCTCACTACTGCGGATGCGCAATCGGTCTCGCTACTGCGGATGCGCGCCCGGCGTCGCCACTGCAGATGCGCAATCGGGTTCATTGCTGCGCATGCGCACTCGGGGTCACTACTGCGGATGCGCAATCGGGTTCACTACTGCGCATGCGCACGCGGGCTCACTACTGCGCATGCGCGCTCGGGGTCACTACCGCGCATGCGCAGTCCGGCTCAGGCTTGCACATGCGCTCTCGAGCTCACTTCTGCGCATGCGCGCTCGGGGTCGCTACTGCGCATGTGCACTCGGGCTCACTATTGCGCATGCGCACACGGGCTCACTACTGCGCATGCGCACACGGGCTCCCTACCGCGCATCCGCACGCGGGGTCACTACTGCAGATGCGCAATCGGGGTCACCATTCCAGATGCGCAATCGGGTTCACGACTGCTCACGCGCACTCGGAATCACTACTGTGGATGCGCAATCGGCCACGCTACTGCGCATGCGCTCTCGGGGTGGCTACTGCGCATGCGGCCTCGGGGTGGCTACTGCTCATGCGCACTCGGGCTCACTACTGTGCATGCGCGCTCGGGGTCGCTACTGCGCATGCGCACTCGGGGTCACCATTGCAAATGCGCAATCGGGTTCACTGCTGCGCATGCGCGCTCGGGGTCGCTACTGCGCATGCGCACTTGGGTTCACAACTGCGGATACACACACGGACTCACTACAGCGTAAGAGCAATCGGGGTCACTATTGCGCATGTGCGCACCGGCTCAGACCTGCACATGCGCACACGGGCTCACTACTGCGCATGCGCGTTCCGGCTCAGACCTACAGGTGCGCACTCGAGATCACTGCTGCGCATGCGCACTCGGACTCACTAGTGCTCATGCGCACACGGACTCACTACTGCGGATGCGCGCTCGGGCTCACCACTGCGGATGCGCAATCGGGCACACTACTTCGATTGCGCGCTCGGGCTCACTACTGCGGATGCGCAATCGGGCACACTACTTCGATTGCGCACTCGGGCTCACTACTGCGCATGCGCGGTCGTGGTCGCTACTGCGCATGCACACTCGGGATCACCACTGCAGATGCGCAATCGGGTTCACTACTGAGCATGCGCGCTCGGGGTTACAACTGCGCATGCGCACACGGGGTCACCACTGCAGATGCGCAATCGGGTTCACTGCTGCGCATGCGCGCTCGGGGTCGCTACTGCGCATGCGCACTCGGGTTCACTACTGCGGATGCACACACGGGCTCACTACTGCGGATGCGCAATCGGGCTCACTACTGCGCATGCGCACTCGGGGTTACTACTGCGCATGCACACACGGGCTCACCACTGCGCAGGCGCACACGGGGTCACTACCGCGCATGCGCACACGGGCTCACTAGTGCGCATGTGGAAACGGGCTCACTACTGCTTATGCGAACACGGACTCACTACTGCGGATGCGCAATCGGGCTCACTACTGAGCATGCGCGCTCGGGGTTACAACTGCGCATGCGCACTCGGGGTCACCACTGCAGATGCGCAATCGGGTTGACTGCTGCGCATGCGCGCTCGGGGTCGCAACTGCGCATGCGCACTCGGGTTCACTACTGCGGATGCACACACGGGCTCACTACAGCGGATGCGCAATCGGGCTCACTACTGCGCATGCGCACTCGGGGTTACTACTGCGCATGCGCACTCGGGCTCATTACAGCGATTGCGCACCCGGGGTCACTACTGCGCATGCGCGCTCGGGGTCGCTACTGCGCATGCACACTCGGGGTCACCACAGCAGATGCGCAATCGGGTTCACTACTGCGCATGCACACACGGGCTCACTACTGCGCATGCACACACGGGCTCACTACTGCGCATGCGCACTCGGGGTTACTACCGCGCATGCGCAGCCCGGCTCAGGCTTGCACATGCGCTCTCGAGCTCAATTCTGCGCATGCGCACACGGGCTCACTTCTGCGCATGCGCACTCGGGTTCACTACTGCGCATGCGCGCTCCGGCTCAGACCTACAGGTGCGCACTCGAGATCACTGCTGCGCATGCGCACTCGGACACACTAGTGCTCATGCGCACACGGACTCACTACTGTGCATGCGCACTCGGGGTCACCACTGCAGATGCGCAATCGGGTTCACTACTGCGCATGCGCACTCGGACTCACTACTGCGGATGCGCATTCGGGCTCACTACTGCGCATGCGCGCTCGGGGTCGCTACTGCGCATGCGCACTCGGGGTCACTACTGCGGATGCACACACGGGCTCACTACTGCGCATGCGTACTCGGACTCACTACTGCGGATGCGCATTCGGGCTCACTACTGCGCATGCGCGCTCGGGGTTACTACTGCGCATGCGCACTCGGGTTCACAACTGCGCATGCGCACACGGGCTCACTACTGCGCATGCGCACTCGGGGTCACTACTGCGCATGCGCACACGGGTTCACTACTGCGCATGCGCGCTCTGGCTCAGACCTACAGGTGCGCACTCGAGATCACTACTGCGCATGCGCACTCGGACTCACTACTGCTCACGCGCACTCGGACTCACTACTGCGCATGCGCACTCGGGTTCACAACTGCGGATGCACACACGGGCTCACTACAGCGTATGCGCACTCGGGGTCACAACTGCGCATGTGCGCACCGGCTCAGACCTGCACATGCGCACACGGGCTCACTACTATGCATGCGCACTCGGGGTCACTACTGCAGATGCACACACGGGCTGACTACAGCGTATGCGCACTCGGGGTCACTACTGCGCATGGGCGCACCGGCTCAGACCTGCACATGCGCACACGGGCTCACTACTGTGCATGCGCACTCGGGCTCACTACTGCGCATGCGCCCTCGGGGTCGCTACTGCGCATGGGCACTCGGGGTCACCATTGCAGATGCGCAATCGGGTTCACTGCTGCGCATGCGCACACGGGGTCACCATTGCAGATGCGTAATCGGGGTCACTACTGCTCATGCGCACTCGGACTGACTACTGCGGATGCGGAATCGGGTTCACTACTGCGCATGCGCACTCGGGGTCACCATTGCAGATGCGTAATCGGGGTCACTACTGCTGATGCGTACTCGTATTCACTACTGCGCATGCGCACTCGGACTCACTACTGCGGATGCGCATTCGGTCTCACTACTGCGCATGCGCGCTCGGGGTTACTACTGCGCATGCGCACTCGGGTTCACAACTGCGCATGCGCACACGGGCTCACTACTGCGCATGCGCACTCGGGGTCACTACTGCGCATGCGCACACGGGTTCACTACTGCGCATGCGCGCTCTGGCTCAGACCTACAGGTGCGCACTCGAGATCACTACTGCGCATGCGCACTCGGACTCACTACTGCTCACGCGCACTCGGACTCACTACTGCGCATGCGCACTCGGGTTCACAACTGCGGATGCACACACGGGCTCACTACAGCGTATGCGCACTCGGGGTCACAACTGCGCATGTGCGCACCGGCTCAGACCTGCACATGCGCACACGGGCTCACTACTGTGCATGCGCACCCGGGGTCACTACTGCAGATGCACACACGGGCTGACTACAGCGTATGCGCACTCGGGGTCACTACTGCGCATGCGCGCACCGGCTCAGACCTGCACATACGCACACGGGCGCACTGCTGCGCATGCACACACGGGCTCACTACTGCGCATGCGCACTCGGGCTCATTACTGCGATTGCGCACCCGGGCTCACTACTGCGCATGCGCGCTCGGGGTCGCTACTGCGCATGCACACTCGGGGTCACCACAGCAGATGCGCAATCGGGTTCACTACTGCGCATGCACACACGGGCTCACTACTGCGCATGCACACACGGGCTCACTACTGCGCATGCGCACTCGGGGTTACTACCGCGCATGCGCAGCCCGGCTCAGGCTTGCACATGCGCTCTCGAGCTCAATTCTGCGCATGCGCACACGGGCTCACTTCTGCGCATGCGCACTCGGGTTCACTACTGCGCATGCGCGCTCCGGCTCAGACCTACAGGTGCGCACTCGAGATCACTGCTGCGCATGCGCACTCGGACTCACTAGTGCTCATGCGCACACGGACTCACTACTGTGCATGCGCTCTCGGGGTCACCACTGCAGATGCGCAATCGGGTTCACTACTGCGCATGCGCACTCGGACTCACTACTGCGGATGCGCATTCGGGCTCACTACTGCGCATGCGCGCTCGGGGTCGCTACTGCGCATGCGCACTCGGGGTCACTACTGCGGATGCACACACGGGCTCACTACTGCGCATGCGCACTCGGACTCACTACTGCGGATGCGCATTCGGGCTCACTACTGCGCATGCGCGCTCGGGGTTACTACTGCGCATGCGCACTCGGGTTCACAACTGCGCATGCGCACACGGGCTCACTACTGCGCATGCGCACTCGGGGTCACTACTGCGCATGCGCACACGGGTTCACTACTGCGCATGCGCGCTCTGGCTCAGACCTACAGGTGCGCACTCGAGATCACTACTGCGCATGCGCACTCGGACTCACTACTGCTCACGCGCACTCGGACTCACTACTGCGCATGCGCACTCGGGTTCACAACTGCGGATGCACACACGGGCTCACTACAGCGTATGCGCACTCGGGGTCACAACTGCGCATGTGCGCACCGGCTCAGACCTGCACATGCGCACACGGGCTCACTACTGTGCATGCGCACTCGGGGTCACTACTGCAGATGCACACACGGGCTGACTACAGCGTATGCGCACTCGGGGTCACTACTGCGCATGGGCGCACCGGCTCAGACCTGCACATGCGCACACGGGCTCACTACTGTGCATGCGCACTCGGGCTCACTACTGCGCATGCGCGCTCGGGGTCGCTACTGCGCATGGGCACTCGGGGTCACCATTGCAGATGCGCAATCGGGTTCACTGCTGCGCATGCGCACACGGGGTCACCATTGCAGATGCGTAATCGGGGTCACTACTGCTCATGCGCACTCGGACTGACTACTGCGGATGCGCAATCGGGTTCACTACTGCGCATGCGCACTCGGGGTCACCATTGCAGATGCGCAATCGGGTTCACTGCTGCGCATGCGCGCTCGGGGTCGCTACTGCGCATGCGCACTCGGGTTCACAACTGCGGATACACACACGGACTCACTACAGCGTAAGAGCAATCGGGGTCACTATTGCGCATGTGCGCACCGGCTCAGACCTGCACATGCGCACACGGGCTCACTACTGCGCATGCGCGCTCCGGCTCAGACCTACAGGTGCGCACTCGAGATCACTGCTGCGCATGCGCACTCGGACTCACTAGTGCTCATGCGCACACGGACTCACTACTGCGGATGCGCGCTCGGGCTCACCACTGCGGATGCGCAATCGGGCACACTACTTCGATTGCGCGCTCGGGCTCACTACTGCGGATGCGCAATCGGGCACACTACTTCGATTGCGCACTCGGGCTCACTACTGCGCATGCGCGGTCGGGGTCGCTACTGCGCATGCACACTCGGGATCACCACTGCAGATGCGCAATCGGGTTCACTACTGAGCATGCGCGCTCGGGGTTACAACTGCGCATGCGCACTCGGGGTCACCACTGCAGATGCGCAATCGGGTTCACTGCTGCGCATGCGCGCTCGGGGTCGCAACTGCGCATGCGCACTCGGGTTCACTACTGCGGATGCACACACGGGCTCACTACTGCGGATGCGCAATCGGGCTCACTACTGCGCATGCGCACTCGGGGTTACTACTGCGCATGCACACACGGGCTCACCACTGCGCAGGCGCACACGGGGTCACTACCGCGCATGCGCACACGGGCTCACTAGTGCGCATGTGGAAACGGGCTCACTACTGCTTATGCGAACACGGACTCACTACTGCGGATGCGCAATCGGGCTCACTACTGAGCATGCGCGCTCGGGGTTACAACTGCGCATGCGCACTCGGGGTCACCACTGCAGATGCGCAATCGGGTTGACTGCTGCGCATGCGCGCTCGGGGTCGCAACTGCGCATGCGCACTCGGGTTCACTACTGCGGATGCACACACGGGCTCACTACTGCGGATGCGCAATCGGGCTCACTACTGCGCATGCGCACTCGGGGTTACTACTGCGCATGCGCACTCGGGCTCACTACTGCGATTGCGCGCTCGGACCCACTACTGCGGATGCGCGCTCGGGCTCACTACTGCGCATGCGCGCTCGGGGTCGCTACTGCGCATGCGCACTCGGGGTCACCATTGCAGATGCGTTATCGGGGTCACTACTGCTCATGTGTACTCGGATTCACTACTGCAGATGCACGCTCGGGCTCACTACTGCGGATGCGCAATCGGGCTCACTACTGCGCATGCGCACTCGGGGTTACTACTGCGCATGCGCACTCGGGCTCACTACTGCGATTGCGCGCTCGGGCTCACTACTGCGATTGCGCGCTCGGGCCCACTACTACTGATGCGCGCTCGGGCTCACTACTGCGGATGCGCAATCGGGCTCATTACTGCGATTGCGCACCCGGGCTCACTACTGCGCATGCGCGCTCGGGGTCACCATTGCAGATGCGTTATCGGGGTCACTACTGCTCATGTGTACTCGGATTCACTACTGCAGATGCACGCTCGGGCTCACTACTGCGGATGCGCACTCGGGCTCACTACTGCGATTGCGCGCTCGGACCCACTACTGCGGATGCGCGCTCGGGCTCACTACTGCGCATGCACACTCGGGGTCACCACAGCAGATGCGCAATCGGGTTCACTACTGCGCATGCACACACGGACTCACTACTGTGCATGCGCACTCGGGGTCACCACTGCAGATGCGCAATCGGGTTCACTACTGCGCATGCGCACTCGGACTCACTACTGCGGATGCGCATTCGGGCTCACTACTGCGCATGCGCGCTCGGGGTCGCTACTGCGCATGCGCACTCGGGTTCACAACTGCGCATGCGCACACGGGCTCACTACTGCGCATGCGCACTCGGGGTCACTACTGCGCATGCGCACACGGACTCACTACTGCTCACGCGCACTCGGACTCACTACTGCGCATGCGCACTCGGGTTCACAACTGCGGATGCACACACGGGCTCACTACAGCGTATGCGCACTCGGGGTCACAACTGCGCATGTGCGCACCGGCTCAGACCTGCACATGCGCACACGGGCTCACTACTGTGCATGCGCACTCGGGGTCACTACTGCAGATGCACACACGGGCTGACTACAGCGTATGCGCACTCGGGGTCACTACTGCGCATGCGCGCACCGGCTCAGACCTGCACATGCGCACACGGGCTCACTACTGTGCATGCGCACTCGGGCTCACTACTGCGCATGCGCGCTCGGGGTCGCTACTGCGCATGGGCACTCGGGGTCACCATTGCAGATGCGCAATCGGGTTCACTGCTGCGCATGCGCGCTCGGGGTCGCTACTGCGCATGCGCACTCGGGGTCACCATTGCAGATGCGTACTCGGGGTCACTACTGCTCATGCGTACTCGGATTCACTACTGCAGATACACGCTCGGGCTCACTACTGCGCATGTGCACTCGGGCTCACTACTACGGATGCGCAATCGGGCTCACTACTGCCCATGCGCACACGGGCTCCCTACCGCGCATGCGCACGCGGGGTCACTACCGCGGATGCGCAATCGGGCTCACTACTGTGCATGCGCACTCGGGGTCACTACTGCGCATGCGCGCTCGGGGTTACTACTGCGCATGCGCACTCGGGGTCACCATTCCAGATGCGCAATCGGGTTCACTGCTGCGCATGCGCACTCGGGGTCACTACTGCAGATGCGCAATCGGGTTCACTACTGTGCATGCGCACTCCGGCTAAGACCTGCACATGCGCACTCGAGCTCACTTCGGCGCATGCGCAATCGGGCTCACTACTGCGGATGCGCACTCCTGTCAGACCTGCACATGCGCATTCGGGCTCACTACCGTGCATGCGCGCTCGGGCTCACTACTGCGCATGCGCGCTCGGGGTCGCTACTGCGCATGCGCACTCGGGGTCACCATTGCAGATGCGTACTCGGGGTCACTACTGCTCATGCGTACTCGTATTCACTACTGCTCATGCGCACTCGGACTCACTACTGTGGATGCGCAATCGGGCTCGCTACTGCGCATGCGCTCTCGGGGTGGCTACTGCGCATGCACACTCCGGCTCAGATTTGTACATGCGCTCTCGTGCTCACTTCTGCGCATGCGCACTCGGACTCACTACTGCGGATGCGCATTCGGGCTCACTACTGCGCATGCGCGCTCGGGGTTACTACTGCGCATGCGCACTCGGGTTCACTACTGCGCATGCGCGCTCCGGCTCAGACCTACAGGTGCGCACTCGAGATCACTACTGCGCATGCGCACTCGGACTCACTAGTGCTCATGCGCACACGGACTCACTACTGCGGATGGGCGCTCGGGCTCACTACTGCGGATGCGCATTCGGGTTCACTACTGCGCATGCGCGCTCGGGGTTACTACTGCGCATGCGCACTCGGGTTCACTACTGCGCATGCGCGCTCCGGCTCAGACCTACAGGTGCGCACTCGAGATCACTACTGCGCATGCGCACTCGGACTCACTAGTGCTCATGCGCACACGGACTCACTACTGCGGATGGGCGCTCGGGCTCACTACTGCGGATGCGCATTCGTGCTCACTACTGCGCATGCGCGCTCGGGGTTACTACTGCGCATGCGCACTCGGGTTCACTACTGCGCATGCGCGCTCCGGCACAGACCTACAGGTGCGCACTCGAGATCACTACTGCGCATGCGCACTCGGACTCACTAGTGCTCATGCGCACACGGACTCACTACTGCGGATGGGAGCTCGGGCTCACTACTGCGGATGCGCATTCGGGCTCACTACTGCGCATGCGCGCTCGGGGTTACTACTGCGCATGCGCACTCGGGTTCACTACTGCGCATGCGCACACGGGCTCACTACTGCGCATGCGCACTCGGGGTCACTACTGCGCATGCGCACTCGGGGTCACTACTGCGCATGCGCACTCGGGCTCACTACTGCGGATGCGCAATCGGGCTCAATACTGCGCACGCGCAATCGGTCTCACTACTGCTCATGCGCACTCGGGCTCACTACTGCGCATGCGCGCTCGGGGTCGCTACTGCTCGTACGCACTCCGACTCACTACTGCTTATGAGAACTCGGGCTCACTACTGCGGATGCGCAATCGGTCTCGCTACTGCGGATGCGCGCCCGGCGTCGCCACTGCAGATGCGCAATCGGGTTCATTGCTGCGCATGCGCACTCGGGGTCACTACTGCGGATGCGCAATCGGGTTCACTACTGCGCATGCGCACGCGGGCTCACTACTGCGCATGCGCACTCGGGGTCACTACCGCGCATGCGCAGTCCGGCTCAGGCTTGCACATGCGCTCTCGAGCTCACTTCTGCGCATGCGCGCTCGGGGTCGCTACTGCGCATGTGCACTCGGGCTCACTATTGCGCATGCGCACACGGGCTCACTACTGCGCATGCGCACACGGGCTCCCTACCGCGCATCCGCACGCGGGGTCACTACTGCAGATGCGCAATCGGGGTCACCATTCCAGATGCGCAATCGGGTTCACGACTGCTCACGCGCACTCGGAATCACTACTGTGGATGCGCAATCGGCCACGCTACTGCGCATGCGCTCTCGGGGTGGCTACTGCGCATGCGGCCTCGGGGTGGCTACTGCTCATGCGCACTCGGGCTCACTACTGTGCATGCGCGCTCGGGGTCGCTACTGCGCATGCGCACTCGGGGTCACCATTGCAAATGCGCAATCGGGTTCACTGCTGCGCATGCGCGCTCGGGGTCGCTACTGCGCATGCGCACTTGGGTTCACAACTGCGGATACACACACGGACTCACTACAGCGTAAGAGCAATCGGGGTCACTATTGCGCATGTGCGCACCGGCTCAGACCTGCACATGCGCACACGGGCTCACTACTGCGCATGCGCGTTCCGGCTCAGACATACAGGTGCGCACTCGAGATCACTGCTGCGCATGCGCACTCGGACTCACTAGTGCTCATGCGCACACGGACTCACTACTGCGGATGCGCGCTCGGGCTCACCACTGCGGATGCGCAATCGGGCACACTACTTCGATTGCGCGCTCGGGCTCACTACTGCGGATGCGCAATCGGGCACACTACTTCGATTGCGCACTCGGGCTCACTACTGCGCATGCGCGGTCGTGGTCGCTACTGCGCATGCACACTCGGGATCACCACTGCAGATGCGCAATCGGGTTCACTACTGAGCATGCGCGCTCGGGGTTACAACTGCGCATGCGCACACGGGGTCACCACTGCAGATGCGCAATCGGGTTCACTGCTGCGCATGCGCGCTCGGGGTCGCTACTGCGCATGCGCACTCGGGTTCACTACTGCGGATGCACACACGGGCTCACTACTGCGGATGCGCAATCGGGCTCACTACTGCGCATGCGCACTCGGGGTTACTACTGCGCATGCACACACGGGCTCACCACTGCGCAGGCGCACACGGGGTCACTACCGCGCATGCGCACACGGGCTCACTAGTGCGCATGTGGAAACGGGCTCACTACTGCTTATGCGGACACGGACTCACTACTGCGGATGCGCAATCGGGCTCACTACTGAGCATGCGCGCTCGGGGTTACAACTGCGCATGCGCACTCGGGGTCACCACTGCAGATGCGCAATCGGGTTGACTGCTGCGCATGCGCGCTCGGGGTCGCAACTGCGCATGCGCACTCGGGTTCACTACTGCGGATGCACACACGGGCTCACTACAGCGGATGCGCAATCGGGCTCACTACTGCGCATGCGCACTCGGGGTTACTACTGCGCATGCGCACTCGGGCTCATTACTGCGATTGCGCACCCGGGCTCACTACTGCGCATGCGCGCTCGGTTTCGCTACTGCGCATGCACACTCGGGGTCACCACAGCAGATGCGCAATCGGGTTCACTACTGCGCATGCACACACGGGCTCACTACTGCGCATGCACACACGGGCTCACTACTGCGCATGCGCACTCGGGGTCACTACTGCGCATGCGCACACGGGTTCACTACTGCGCATGCGCGCTCTGGCTCAGACCTACAGGTGCGCACTCGAGATCACTACTGCGCATGCGCACTCGGACTCACTACTGCTCACGCGCACTCGGACTCACTACTGCGCATGCGCACTCGGGTTCACAACTGCGGATGCACACACGGGCTCACTACAGCGTATGCGCACTCGGGGTCACAACTGCGCATGTGCGCACCGGCTCAGACCTGCACATGCGCACACGGGCTCACTACTATGCATGCGCACTCGGGGTCACTACTGCAGATGCACACACGGGCTGACTACAGCGTATGCGCACTCGGGGTCACTACTGCGCATGGGCGCACCGGCTCAGACCTGCACATGCGCACACGGGCTCACTACTGTGCATGCGCACTCGGGCTCACTACTGCGCATGCGCGCTCGGGGTCGCTACTGCGCATGGGCACTCGGGGTCACCATTGCAGATGCGCAATCGGGTTCACTGCTGCGCATGCGCACACGGGGTCACCATTGCAGATGCGTAATCGGGGTCACTACTGCTCATGCGCACTCGGACTGACTACTGCGGATGCGCAATCGGGTTCACTACTGCGCATGCGCACTCGGGGTCACCATTGCAGATGCGTAATCGGGGTCACTACTGCTGATGCGTACTCGTATTCACTACTGCGCATGCGCACTCGGACTCACTACTGCGGATGCGCATTCGGTCTCACTACTGCGCATGCGCGCTCGGGGTTACTACTGCGCATGCGCACTCGGGTTCACAACTGCGCATGCGCACACGGGCTCACTACTGCGCATGCGCACTCGGGGTCACTACTGCGCATGCGCACACGGGTTCACTACTGCGCATGCGCGCTCTGGCTCAGACCTACAGGTGCGCACTCGAGATCACTACTGCGCATGCGCACTCGGACTCACTACTGCTCACGCGCACTCGGACTCACTACTGCGCATGCGCACTCGGGTTCACAACTGCGGATGCACACACGGGCTCACTACAGCGTATGCGCACTCGGGGTCACAACTGCGCATGTGCGCACCGGCTCAGACCTGCACATGCGCACACGGGCTCACTACTGTGCATGCGCACTCGGGGTCACTACTGCAGATGCACACACGGGCTGACTACAGCGTATGCGCACTCGGGGTCACTACTGCGCATGCGCGCACCGGCTCAGACCTGCACATGCGCACACGGGCTCACTGCTGCGCATGCACACACGGGCTCACTACTGCGCATGCGCACTCGGGCTCATTACTGCGATTGCGCACCCGGGCTCACTACTGCGCATGCGCGCTCGGGGTCGCTACTGCGCATGCACACTCGGGGTCACCACAGCAGATGCGCAATCGGGTTCACTACTGCGCATGCACACACGGGCTCACTACTGCGCATGCACACACGGGCTCACTACTGCGCATGCGCACTCGGGGTTACTACCGCGCATGCGCAGCCCGGCTCAGGCTTGCACATGCGCTCTCGAGCTCAATTCTGCGCATGCGCACACGGGCTCACTTCTGCGCATGCGCACTCGGGTTCACTACTGCGCATGCGCGCTCCGGCTCAGACCTACAGGTGCGCACTCGAGATCACTGCTGCGCATGCGCACTCGGACTCACTAGTGCTCATGCGCACACGGACTCACTACTGTGCATGCGCACTCGGGGTCACCACTGCAGATGCGCAATCGGGTTCACTACTGCGCATGCGCACTCGGACTCACTACTGCGGATGCGCATTCGGGCTCACTACTGCGCATGCGCGCTCGGGGTCGCTACTGCGCATGCGCACTCGGGGTCACTACTGCGGATGCACACACGGGCTCACTACTGCGCATGCGCACTCGGACTCACTACTGCGGATGCGCATTCGGGCTCACTACTGCGCATGCGCGCTCGGGGTTACTACTGCGCATGCGCACTCGGGTTCACAACTGCGCATGCGCACACGGGCTCACTACTGCGCATGCGCACTCGGGGTCACTACTGCGCATGCGCACACGGGTTCACTACTGCGCATGCGCGCTCTGGCTCAGACCTACAGGTGCGCACTCGAGATCACTACTGCGCATGCGCACTCGGACTCACTACTGCTCACGCGCACTCGGACTCACTACTGCGCATGCGCACTCGGGTTCACAACTGCGGATGCACACACGGGCTCACTACAGCGTATGCGCACTCGGGGTCACAACTGCGCATGTGCGCACCGGCTCAGACCTGCACATGCGCACACGGGCTCACTACTGTGCATGCGCACTCGGGGTCACTACTGCAGATGCACACACGGGCTGACTACAGCGTATGCGCACTCGGGGTCACTACTGCGCATGGGCGCACCGGCTCAGACCTGCACATGCGCACACGGGCTCACTACTGTGCATGCGCACTCGGGCTCACTACTGCGCATGCGCGCTCGGGGTCGCTACTGCGCATGGGCACTCGGGGTCACCATTGCAGATGCGCAATCGGGTTCACTGCTGCGCATGCGCACTCGGGGTCACCATTGCAGATGCGTAATCGGGGTCACTACTGCTGATGCGTACTCGTATTCACTACTGCGCATGCGCACTCGGACTCACTACTGCGGATGCGCATTCGGGCTCACTACTGCGCATGCGCGCTCGGGGTTACTACTGCGCATGCGCACTCGGGTTCACAACTGCGCATGCGCACACGGGCTCACTACTGCGCATGCGCACTCGGGGTCACTACTGCGCATGCGCACACGGGTTCACTACTGGGCATGCGCGCTCTGGCTCAGACCTACAGGTGCGCACTCGAGATCACTACTGCGCATGCGCACTCGGACTCACTACTGCTCACGCGCACTCGGACTCACTACTGCGCATGCGCACTCGGGTTCACAACTGCGGATGCACACACGGGCTCACTACAGCGTATGCGCACTCGGGGTCACAACTGCGCATGTGCGCACCGGCTCAGACCTGCACATGCGCACACGGGCTCACTACTGTGCATGCGCACTCGGGGTCACTACTGCAGATGCACACACGGGCTGACTACAGCGTATGCGCACTCGGGGTCACTACTGCGCATGCGCGCACCGGCTCAGACCTGCACATGCGCACACGGGCTCACTGCTGCGCATGCACACACGGGCTCACTACTGCGCATGCGCACTCGGGGTCACTACCGCGCATGCGCACTCCGGCTCAGGCTTGCACATGCGCTCTCCAGCTCACTTCTGCGCATGCGCGCTCGGGCTCGCTACTGCGCATGCGCACACGGGGTCACCATTGCAGATGCGTAATCGGGGTCACTACTGCTCATGCGCACTCGGACTCACTACTGCGGATGCGCAATCGGGCTCACTACTGCGCATGCGCGCTCGGGGTTACTACTGCGCATGCGCACTCGGGGTCACCATTCCAGATGCGCAATCGGGTTCACTGCTGCGCATGCGCACTCGGGGTCACTACTGCAGATGCGCAATCGGGTTCACTACTGCGCATGCGCCCTCGGGGTCACCATTGCAGATGCGTAATCGGGGTCACTACTGCTGATGCAGACTCGTATTCACTACTGCTCAAGCGCACTCGGACTCACTACTGCGCGTGCGCACTCGGGTTCACAACTGCGGATGCACACACGGGCTCACTACAGCGTATGCGCACTCGGGGTCACAACTGCGCATGTGCGCACCGGCTCAGACCTGCACATGCGCACACGGGCTCACTACTGTGCATGCGCACTCGGGGTCACTACTGCAGATGCACACACGGGCTGACTACAGCGTATGCGCACTCGGGGTCACTACTGCGCATGCGCGCACCGGCTCAGACCTGCACATGCGCACACGGGCTCACTGCTGCGCATGCACACACGGGCTCACTACTGCGCATGCGCACTCGGGGTCACTACCGCGCATGCGCACTCCGGCTCAGGCTTGCACATGCGCTCTCCAGCTCACTTCTGCGCATGCGCGCTCGGGCTCGCTACTGCGCATGCGCACACGGGGTCACCATTGCAGATGCGTAATCGGGGTCACTACTGCTCATGCGCACTCGGACTCACTACTGCGGATGCGCAATCGGGCTCACTACTGCGCATGCGCGCTCGGGGTTACTACTGCGCATGCGCACTCGGGGTCACCATTCCAGATGCGCAATCGGGTTCACTGCTGCGCATGCGCACTCGGGGTCACTACTGCAGATGCGCAATCGGGTTCACTACTGCGCATGCGCCCTCGGGGTCACCATTGCAGATGCGTAATCGGGGTCACTACTGCTGATGCAGACTCGTATTCACTACTGCTCAAGCGCACTCGGACTCACTACTGTGGATGCGCAATCGGGCTTGCTACTGCGGATGCGCATTCGGGCTCACTACTGCGCATGCGCGCTCGGGGTTACTACTGCGCATGCGCACTCGGGTTCACTACTGCGCATGCGCACTCGGGCTCACAACTGCGGACGCACACACGGGCTCACTACAGCGTATGCGCACTCGGGGTCACAACTGCGCATGTGAACACCGGCTCAGACCTGCACATGCGCACACGGGCTCACTACTGTGCATGCGCACTCGGGGTCACTACTGCAGATGCACACACGGGCTCACTACAGCGTATGCGCACTCGGGGTCACTACTGCGCATGCGCGCACCGGCTCAGACCTGCACATGCGCACACGGGCTCACTACTGTGCATGCGCACTCGGGCTCACTACTGCGCATGCGCGCTCGGGGTCGCTACTGCGCATGCGCACTCGGGGTCACCATTGCAGATGCGCAATCGGGTTCACTGCTGCGCATGCGCACACGGGGTCACCATTGCAGATGCGTAATCGGGGTCACTACTGCTCATGCGCACTCGGACTCACTACTGCGGATGCGCAATCGGGCTCACTACTGCGCATGCGCGCTCGGGGTTACTACTGCACATGCGCACTCGGGTTCACTACTGCGCATGCGCGCTCCGGCTCAGACCTACAGGTGCGCACTCGAGATCACTGCTGCGCATGCGCACTCGGACTCACTAGGGCTCATGCGCACACGGACTCACTACTGCGCATGCGCGCACCGGCTCAGACCTGCACATGCGCACACGGGCTCACTACTGCGGATGCGCAATCGGGCTCACTACTGCGCACACGCTATCGTTCTCACTACTGCTCATGCGCACTCGGGCTCACTACTGCGCATGCGCGCTCGGGGTCGCTACTGTGCATGCGCACTCGGGCTCACTACTGCGGATGCGCAATCGGGTTCACTGCTTCGCATGCGCGCTCGGGGTCGCTACTGCGCAATCGCACTGGGGGTCACCATTGCAGATGCGTAATCGGCGTCACTACTGCCCATGCGCACTCGAGCTCAATTCAGCGCATGCGCAATCGGGCTCACTACTGCGGATGCGCACTCCGGTCAGACCTGCACATGCGTATTCGGGCTCACTACCGTGCATGCGCGCTCGGGGTCACTACTGCGCATGCGCATTCGGGGTCACTACTGCGCATGCGCAATCGGGTTTACTGCTGCGCATGCGCACTCGGGCTCACTACTGAGCATGCGCGCTCGGGGTCGCTACTGCAGATGCGCAATCGGGTTCATTGCTGCGCATGCGCACTCGGGGTCACTACTGCGGATGCGCAATCGGGTTCACTACTGCGCATGCGCGCTCGCGGTTACAACTGCGCATGCGCACTCGGGGTCACCACTGCAGATGCGCAATCGGGTTCATTGCTGCGCATGCG
The DNA here is from genome assembly GCA_963576845.1 of Megachile leachella. NCBI lineage: Eukaryota > Metazoa > Arthropoda > Insecta > Hymenoptera > Megachilidae > Megachile > Megachile leachella. The sequence continues at coordinate 25,596,350 of OY756250.1, read as the reverse complement.
CACTCGGGGTCACTACTGCGGATGCGCAATCGGGTTCAGTACTGCGGATGCGCAATCGGGCTCACTACTGCGCATGCGCGCTCGCGGTTACAACTGCGCATGCGCACTCGGGGTCACAACTGCAGATGCGCAATCGGGTTCACTGCTGCGCTTGCGCACTCGGGGTCGCTACTGCGCATGCGCAATCGGGCTCACTACCGCGCATGTGCACTCAGGGTTACTACTGCGCATGCGCACTCCGGCTCAGACTTGCACATGCGCTCTCGAGCTCACTTCTGCGCATGCGCACTCGGACTCACTACTGCAGATGCACGCTCGGGTTCACTACTGCGGATGCGCAATCGGGCTCACTACTGCGCATGCGCGCTCGGGGTCGCTACTCCGCATGCGCACTCGGAGTCACTACTGCTTATGAGAACTCGGGCTCACTACTGCGGATGCGCAATCGGTCTCACTACTGCGGATGCGCGCCCGGGATCGCCACTGCAGATGCGCAATCGGGTTCATTGCTGCGCATGCGCACTCGGGGTCACTACTGCGGATGCGCAATCGGGTTCACTACTGCGCATGCACACACGGGCTCAATACTGCGCCTGCGCACTCGGGGTCACTACCGCGCATGTGCAGTCCGGCTCAGGCTTGCACATGCGCTCTCGAGCTCACTTCTGCGCATGCGCGCTCGGGCTCACTACTGCGCATGTGCACTCGGGCTCACTACTGCGGATGCGCAATCGGGCTCACTACTGCGCATGCGCGCTCGGTGTTACTACTGCGCATGCGCACTCGGGGTCACCATTCCAGATGCGCAATCGGGTTCACTGCTGCGCATGCGCACTCGGGGTCACTACTGCAGATGCGCAATCGGGTTCACTACTGCGCATGCGCACTCCGGCTAAGACCTGCACATGCGCACTCCAGCTCACTTCGGCGCATTAGCAATCGGGCTCACTACTGCGGATGCGCACTCCGGTCAGACCTGCACATGCGCATTCGGGCTCACTACCGTGCATGCGCGCTCGGGGTCACTACTGCGCATGCGCAATCCGGTTTACTGCTGCGCATGCGCACTCCGGCTAAGACGTGCACATGCGCACTCGGGTTCACTACTGCGCATGCGCGCTCCGGCTCAGACCTACCGGTTCGCACTCGAGATCACTGCTGCGCATGCACACTCGGACTCACTAGTGCTCATGCGCACACAGACTCACTACTGCGGATACGCGCTCGGGCTCACTACTGCGAATGCGCATTCGTGCTCACTACTGCGCATGCGAGCTAGGGGTCGCTACTGTGCATGCGCACTCGGGTTCACTACTGCGGATGCACACACGGGCTCACTACAGCGTATGCGCACTCGGGGTCACTACTGCGCATGCGCGCACCGGCTCAGACCTGCACATGCGCACACAGACTCACTACTGCGGATACGCGCACGGGCTCACTACTACGGATGCGCATTCGGGCTCACTACTGCGCATGCGAGCTCGAGGTTACTACTGCGCATGCGCATTCGGGTTCACTACTGCGCACGCGCAATCGTTCTCACTACTGCTCATGCGCACTCGGGCTCACTACTGCGCATGCGCGCTCGGGGTCGCTACTGCGCATGCGCACTCGGGGTCACCATTGCAGATGCGCAATCGGGTTCACTGCTGCGCATGCGCGCTCGGGGTCGCTACTGTGCATGCGCACTCGGGTTCACTACTGCGGATGCACACACGGGCGCACTACAGCGTATGCGCACTCGTGGTCACTACTGCGCATGCGCGCACCGGCTCAGACCTGCACATGCGCACACGGGCTCACTACTTCGGATGTACAATCGGGCTCACTACTGCGCACGCGCAATCGTTCTCACTACTGCTCATGCGCACTCGGACTCACTACTGCGGATGCGCAATCGGGCTCACTACTGCGCATGCGCGCTCGGGGTTACTACTGCGCATGCGCACTCGGTGTCACCATTCCAGATGCGCAATCGGGTTCACTGATGCGCATGCGCACTCGGGGTCACTACTGCAGATGCGCAATCAGGTTCACTACTGCGCATGCGCACTCCGGCTAAGACCTGCACATGCGCGCTCGAGCTCACTTCGGCGCATGCGCAATCGGGCTCAGTACTGCGGATGCGCACTCCGGTCAGACCTGCACATGCGCATTCGGGCTCACTACCGTGCATGCGCGCTCGGGGTCACTACTGCCCATGCGCATTCGGGGTCACTACTGCGCATGCGCAATCGGGTTTTCTGCTGCGCATGCGCACTCGGGCGCACTACGGCGCATGCGCACTCGGGCTCACTACTGCGCATGCGCGCTCGGGGTCGCTACTGCGCATGCGCACTCGGGGTCACCATTGCAGATGCGGACTCGGGGTCACTACTGCTCATGCGTACTCGTATTCACTACTGCTCATGCGCACTCGGACTCACTACTGTGGATGCGCAATCGGGCTCGCTACTGCGCATGCGCTCTCGGGGTGGCTACTGCGCATGCGCACTCCGGCTCAGATTTGCACATGCGCTCTCGAGCTCACTTCTGCGCATGCGCACTCGGACTCACTACTGCGGATGCGCATTCGGGCTCACTACTGCGCATGCGCGCTCGGGGTTACTACTGCGCATGCGCACTCGGGTTCACTACTGCGCATGCGCGCTCGCGGTTACAACTGCGCATGCGCACTCGGGGTCACCACTGCAGGTGCGCAATCGGGTTCACTGCTGCGCATGCGCACTCGGGGTCACCACTGCAGATGCGCAATCGGGTTCACTGCTGCGCATGCGCGCTCGGGGTCGCTACTGCTCATGCGCACTCGGACTCACTACTGCGGATGCGCACTCCGGTCAGACCTGCACATGCGCACTCGGGGTCACTACTGCGCATGCGCACTCCGGCTCAGACCTGCACATGCGCACTCGAGCTCACTTCGGCTCATGTTCAATCGGGCTCACTACTGCGGATGCGCACTCCGGTCGTACCTGCATATGCGCATTCGGGCTCACTACCGGGCATGCGCGCTTGGGGTCGCTACTGCGCATGCGCATTCGGGGTCACTACTGCGCATATGCACTTGGGCCCACTACTGCCAATGCGCACTCGGGTTCACTACTGCGCATGCGCGCCTCCGGCTCAGACCTACAGGTGCGCACTCGAGATCACAGCTGCGCATGCGCACTCTTACTCACTAGTGCTCATGCGCACACGGACTCACTACTGCGGATGCGCGCTCGGGCTCACTACTGCGGATGCGCAATCGGTCTCACTACTGCGGATGCGCGCCCGGGGTCGCCACTGCAGATGCGCAATCGGGTTCATTGCTGCGCATGCGCACTCGGTGCCACCATTGCAGATGCGTAATGGGGGTCACTACTGCTCATGCGTACTCGGATTCACTACTGCAGATGCACGCTCGGGCTCACTAGTGCGCATGTGCACTCGGGCTCACTACTGCGGATGCGCAATCGGGCTCACCACTGCCCATGCGCACACGGGCTCCCTACCGCGCATGCGCACGCGGGGTCACTACCGCGGATGCGCAATCGGGCTCACTACTGTGCATGCGCACTCGTGGTCACTACTGCTCATGCGCACTCGGACTCACTACTGCGGATGCGCAATCGGGCTCACTACTGCGCATGCGCGCTCGGGGTTACTACTGCGCATGCGCACTCGGGGTCACCATTCCAGATGCGCAATCGGGTTCACTGCTGCGCATGCGCACTCGGGGTCACTACTGCAGATGCGCATTCGGGCTCACTACTGCGCATGCGAGCTCGGGGTTACTACTGCGCATGCGCACTCGGGCTCACTACTGCGCATGCGCGCTCGGGGTCGCTACTGTGCATGCGCACTCGGGCTCACTACTGCGGATGCGCGCTCGGGGTCGCTACTGCGCATGCGCGCTCGGGGCCTCTACTGCTCATACGCACACCGACTCACTACTGCTTATGCGAACTCGGACTCACTACTGCGGATGCGCAATCGGTCTCACTACTGCGGATGCGCGCCCGGGGTCGCCACTGCAGATGCGCAATCGGGTTCATTGCTGCGCATGCGCACTCGGGCTCACTACTGCGGATGCGCAATCGGGTTCACTACTGCGCATGCACACACGGGCTCACTACTGCGCATGCGCACTCGGGGTCACTACCGCGCATGCGCAGTCCGGCTCAGGCTTGCACATGCGCTCTCGAGCTCACTTCTGCGCATGCGCACGCGGGGTCACTATCGCGGATGCGCAATCGAGCTCACTACTGTGCATGCGCACTCGTGGTCACTACTGCTCATGCGCACTCGGGCTCGCTACTGCGCATGCGCGCTCGGGGTCGCTACTGTGCATGCGCACTCGGGCTCACTACTGCGGATGCGCGCTCGGGGTCGCTACTGCGCATGCGCGCTCGGGGCCTCTACTGCTCATACGCACACCGACTCACTACTGCTTATGCGAACTCGGACTCACTACTGCGGATGCGCAATCGGTCTCACTAGTGCGGATGCGCGCCCGGGGTCGCCACTGCAGATGCGCAATCGGGTTCATTGCTGCGCATGCGCACTCGGGCTCACTACTGCGGATGCGCAATCGGGTTCACTACTGCGCATGCACACACGGGCTCACTACTGCGCATGCGCACTCGGGGTCACTACCGCGCATGCGCAGTCCGGCTCAGGCTTGCACATGCGCTCTCGAGCTCACTTCTGCGCATGCGCACGCGGGGTCACTATCGCGGATGCGCAATCGAGCTCACTACTGTGCATGCGCACTCGTGGTCACTACTGCTCATGCGCACTCGGACTCACTACTGCGGATGCGCAATCGGGCTCACTACTGCGCATGCGCACTCGGGGTCACCATTCCAGATGCGCAATCGGGTTCACTGCTGCGCATGCGCACTCGGGGTCACTACTGCAGATGCGCAATCGGGTTCACTACTGCGCATGCGCACTCCGGCTAAGACCTGCACATGCGCACTCGCGCTCACTTCGGCGCATGCGCAATCGGGCTCACTACTGCGGATGCGTACTCCGGTCAGACCTGCACATGCGCATTCGGGCTCACTACCGTGCATGCGCGCTCGGGGTCACTACTGCGCATGCGCATTCGGGGTCACTACTGCGCATGCGCAATCGGGTTTACTGCTGCGCATGCGCGCTCGGGGTCGCTACTGCGCATGCGCACTCGGGGTCACCATTGCAGATGCGTACTCGGGGTCACTACTGCTCATGCGTACTCGTATTCACTACTGCTCATGCGCACTCGGACTCACTACTGTGGATGCACAATCGGGCTCGCTACTGCGCATGCGCTCTCGGGGTGGCTACTGCGCATGCGAACTCCGGCTCAGATTTGTACATGCGCTCTCGAGCTCACTTCTGCGCATGCGCACTCGGACTCACTACTGCGGATGCGCATTCGGGCTCACTACTGCGCATGCGCGCTCGGGGTTATTGCTGCGCATGCGCACTCGGGTTCACTACTGCGCATGCGCACACGGGCTCACTACTGCGCATGCGCACTCGGGGTCACTACTGCGCATGCGCGCTCCGGCTCAGACCTACAGGTGCGCACTCGAGATCACTACTGCGCATGCGCACTCGGACTCACTATTGCTCATGCGCACACGGGCTCACTACTGCGCATGCGCACTCGGGGTCACTACTACGCATGCGCACTCGGGCTCGCTACTGCGGATGCGCAATCGGGCGCACTCGGACTCACTACTGTGGATGCGCAATCGGGCACGCTACTACGCATGCGCTCTCGGGGTGGCTACTGCGCATGCGGCCTCGGGGTGGCTACTGCTCATGCGCACTCGGGCTCACTACTGTGCATGCGGGCTCGGGGTTACTACTGCGCATGCGCACTCGAGTTCACTACTGCGGATGCACACACGGGCTCACTACAGCGTATGCGCACTCGGGGTCACTACTGCGCATGCGCGCACCGGCTCAGACCTGCACATCCGCACACGGGCTCACTACTGCGGATGCACAATCGGGCTCACCACTGCGCACGCGCAATCGTTCTCACTACTGCTCATGCGCACTCGGGCTCACTACTGCGCATGCGCGCTCGGGGTCGCTACTGTGCATGCGCACTCGGGCTCACTACTGCGGATGCGCAATCGGGTTCACTATTGCGCATGCGCACACGGGCTCACTTCTGCGCATGCGCGCTCGGACTCACTACTGCGCATGCGTACTCCGGCTCCGACTTGCACATGCGCTCTCGAGCTCACTTCTGCGCATGCGCACACGGGCTCACGGCTGTGCATGCGCACTCGGGGTCACTACTGCTCATACGCACTCGGGCTCACTACTGCGGATGCGCAATCGGGCTCACTACTGCGCATGCGCGCTCGCGGTTACAAATGCGCATGCGCTCTCGGGGTCACCACTGCAGATGCGCAATCGGGTTCACTGCTGCGCATATGCGCTCGGGGTCGCTACTGCTCATGCGCACTCGGACTCACTGCTGCGGATGCGCACTCCGGTCAGACCTGCACATGCGCACTCGGGGTCACTACTGCGCATGCGCACTCCGGCTCAGACCTGCACATGCGCACTCGAGCTCACTTCGGCGCATGCTCAATCGGGCTCACTACTGCGGATGCGCACTCCGGTCACATCTGCACATGCGCATTCGGGCTCACTACCGGGCATGCGCGCTTGGGGTCGCTACTGCGCATGCGCATTCGGGGTCACTACTGCGCATGCGCACTTGGGCTCACTACTGCCAATGCGCACTCGGAGTCGCTACTGCGTATGCGCACTCGGGGTCACCACTGCAGATGCGCAATCGGGTTCACTGCTGCGCATGCGCACTCGGGCTCACTACTGCGCATGCGCGCTCGGGGTCGCTACTGCGCATGCGCACTCGGGCTCGCTACTGCGCATGCGCTCTCGGGGTCGCTACTGCGCATGCGCACTCGGGGCCTCTACTGCTCATACGCACTCCGACTCACTACTGCTTATGCGAACTCGGACTCACTACTGCGGATGCGCAATCGGTCTCACTACTGCGGATGCGCGCCCGGGGTCGCCACTGCAGATGCGCAATCGGGTTCATTACTGCGCATGCACACATGGGCTCACTACTGCGCATGCGCACTCATGGTCACTACCGCGCATGCGCAGTCCGGCTCAGGCTTGCACATGCGCTCTCCAGCTCACTTCTGCTTATGCGCGCTCGGGGTCGCTACTGCGCATGCGCACTCGGGGTCACCATTGCAGATGCGTACTCGGGGTCACTACTGCTCATGCGTACTCGGATTTACTACTGCAGATGCACGCTCGGGCTCACTACTGCGCATGTGCACTCGGGCTCACTACTACGGATGCGCAATCGGGCTCACTACTGCCCATGCGCACACGGGCTCCCTACCGCGCATGCGCACGCGGGGTCACTACCGCGGATGCGCAATCGGGCTCACTACTGTGCATGCGCACTCGGGGTCACTACTGCGCATGCGCGCTCGGGGTTACTACTGCGCATGCGCACTCGGGGTCACCATTCCAGATGCGCAATCGGGTTCACTGCTGCGCATGCGCACTCGGGGTCACTACTGCAGATGCGCAATCGGGTTCACTACTGTGCATGCGCACTCCGGCTAAGACCTGCACATGCGCACTCGAGCTCACTTCGGCGCATGCGCAATCGGGCTCACTACTGCGGATGCGCACTCCGGTCAGACCTGCACATGCGCATTCGGGCTCACTACCGTGCATGCGCGCTCGGGCTCACTACTGCGCATGCGCGCTCGGGGTTACTACTGCGCATGCGCACTCGGGTTCACTACTGCGCATGCGCGCTCCGGCTCAGACCTACAGGTGCGCACTCGAGATCACTACTGCGCATGCGCACTCGGACTCACTAGTGCTCATGCGCACACGGACTCACAACTGCGGATGGGCGCTCGGGCTCACTACTGCGGATGCGCATTCGGGCTCACTACTGCGCATGCGCGCTCGGGGTTACTACTGCGCATGCGCACTCGGGTTCACTACTGCGCATGCGCGCTCCGGCTCAGACCTACAGGTGCGCACTCGAGATCACTACTGCGCATGCGCACTCGGACTCACTAGTGCTCATGCGCACACGGACTCACTACTGCGGATGGGCGCTCGGGCTCACTACTGCGGATGCGCATTCGTGCTCACTACTGCGCATGCGCGCTCGGGGTTACTACTGCGCATGCGCACTCGGGCTCACTACTGCGCATGCGCGCTCCGGCTCAGACCTACAGGTGCGCACTCGAGATCACTACTGCGCATGCGCACTCGGACTCACTAGTGCTCATGCGCACACGGACTCACTACTGCGGATGGGAGCTCGGGCTCACTACTGCGGATGCGCATTCGGGCTCACTACTGCGCATGCGCGCTCGGGGTTACTACTGGGCATGCGCACTCGGGTTCACTACTGCGCATGCGCACACGGGCTCACTACTGCGCATGCGCACTCGGGGTCACTACTGCGCATGCACACTCGGGCTCACTACTGCGGATGCGCAATCGGGCTCAATACTGCGCACGCGCAATCGGTCTCACTACTGCTCATGCGCACTCGGGCTCACTACTGCGCATGCGCGCTCGGGGTCGCTACTGCTCATACGCACTCCGACTCACTACTGCTTATGAGAACTCGGGCTCACTACTGCGGATGCGCAATCGGTCTCGCTACTGCGGATGCGCGCCCGGCGTCGCCACCGCAGATGCGCAATCGGGTTCATTGCTGCGCATGCGCACTCGGGGTCACTACTGCGGATGCGCAATCGGGTTCACTACTGCGCATGCGCACACGGGCTCACTACTGCGCATGCGCACTCGGGGTCACTACTGCGGATGCGCAATCGGGTTCACTACTGCGCATGCGCACACGGGCTCACTACTGCGCATGCGCACTCGGGGTCACTACCGCGCATGCGCAGTCCGGCTCAGGCTTGCACATGCGCTCTCGAGCTCACTTCTGCGCATGCGCGCTCGGGGTCGCTACTGCGCATGTGCACTCGGGCTCACTATTGCGCATGCGCACACGGGCTCACTACTGCGCATGCGCACACGGGCTCCCTACCGCGCATCCGCACGCGGGGTCACTACTGCAGATGCGCAATCGGGGTCACCATTCCAGATGCGCAATCGGGTTCACGACTGCTCACGCGCACTCGGACTCACTACTGTGGATGCGCAATCGGCCACGCTACTGCGCATGCGCTCTCGGGGTGGCTACTGCGCATGCGGCCTCGGGGTGGCTACTGCTCATGCGCACTCGGGCTCACTACTGTGCATGCGCGCTCGGGGTCGCTACTGCGCATGCGCACTCGGGGTCACCATTGCAAATGCGCAATCGGGTTCACTGCTGCGCATGCGCGCTCGGGGTCGCTACTGCGCATGCGCACTCGGGTTCACAACTGCGGATGCACACACGGACTCACTACAGCGTAAGAGCAATCGGGGTCACTATTGCGCATGTGCGCACCGGCTCAGACCTGCAGATGCGCACACGGGCTCACTACTGCGCATGCGCACTCGGGTTCACTACTGCGCATGCGCGCTCCGGCTCAGACCTACAGGTGCGCACTCGAGATCACTGCTGCGCATGCGCACTCGGACTCACTAGTGCTGATGCGCACACGGACTCACTACTGCGGATGCGCGCTCGGGCTCACCACTGCGGATGCGCATTCGGGCTCACTACTGCGCATGCGAGCTCGGGGTTACTACTGCGCATGCGCACTCGGGTTCACTACTGCGCACGCGCAATCGTTCTCACTACTGCTCATGCGCACTCGGGCTCACTACTCCGCATGCGCACTCGGAGTCACTACTGCTCATACGCACTCCGATTCACTACTGCTTATGAGAACTCGGGCTCACTACTGTGGATGCGCAATCGGTCTCACTACTGCGGATGCGCGCCCGTGGTCGCCACTGCAGATGCGCAATCGGGTTCATTGCTGCGCATGCGCAATCGGGGTCACTACTGCGGATGCGCAATCGGGTTCACTACTGCGCATGCACACACGGGCTCAATACTGCGCATGCGCACTCGGGGTCACTACCGCGCATGTGCAGTCCGGCGCAGGCTTGCACATGCGCTCTCGAGCTCACTTCTGCGCATGCGCGCTCGGGGCCGCTACTGCGCATGCGCACTCGGGGTCACCATTGCAGATGCGTACTCGGGGTCACTACTGCTCATGCGTACTCGGATTCACTACTGCAGAAGCACGCTCGGCCTCACTACTGCGCATGTGCACTCGGGCTCACTACTACGGATGCGCAATCGGGCTCACTACTGCCCATGCGCACACGGGCTCCCTACCGCGCATGCGCACGCGGGGTCACTACCGCGGATGCGCAATCGGGCTCACTACTCTGCATGCGCACTCGGGTTCACTGCTGCGCATGCGCGCTCGGGGTCGCTACTGCGCATGCGCACTCGGGTTCACTACTGCGGATGCACACACGGGCTCACTACAGCGTATGCGCACTCGGGGTCACTACTGCGCATGTGCGCACCGGCTCAGTCCTGCACATGCGCACACGGGCTCACTACTGCGGATGCACAATCGGGCTCACTACTGCGCACGCGCAATCGTTCTTACTACTGCTCATGCGCACTCGGGCTCACAACTGCGCATGCGCGCTCGGGGTCGCTAGTGTGCATGCGCACTCGGGCCCACTACTGCGGATGCGCGCTCGGGTTCACTACTGCGGATGTGCAATCGGGCTCACTATTGCGCACGCGCAATCGGTCTCACTACTGCTCATGCGCACTCGGGCTCAGTACTGCGCATGCGCGCTCGGGGTCGCTACTGCGCATGCGCACTCGGGGTCACCATTGCAAATGCGCAATCGGGTTCACTGCTCCGCATGCGCGCTCGGGGTCGCTACTGCGCATGCGCACTCGGGTTCACAAGTGCGGATGCACACACGGACTCACTACAGCGTATGCGCAATCGCGGTCACTACTGCGCATGTGCGCACCGGCTCAGACCTGCACATGCGCACACGGGCTCACTACTGCGGATGCACAATCGGGCTCACTACTGCGCACGCGCAATCGTTCTTACTACTGCTCATGCGCACTCGGGCTCACTACTGCGCATGCGCGCTTGGGGCCTCTACTGCTCATACGCACACCGACTCACTACTGCTTATGCGAACTCGGACTCACTACTGCGGATGCGCAATCGGTCTCACTACTGCGCATGCGCACTCGGGGTCACTACTGCAGATGCGCAATCGGGTTCACTACTGTGCATGCGCACTCCGGCTAAGACCTGCACATGCGCACTCGAGCTCACTTCGGCGCATGCGCAATCGGGCTCACTACTGCGGATGCGCACTCCGGTCAGACCTGCACATGCGCATTCGGGCTCACTACCGTGCATGCGCGCTCGGGCTCACTACTGCGCATGCGCGCTCGGGGTTACTACTGCGCATGCGCACTCGGGTTCACTACTGCGCATGCGCGCTCCGGCTCAGACCTACAGGTGCGCACTCGAGATCACTACTGCGCATGCGCACTCGGACCCACTAGTGCTCATGCGCACACGGACTCACTACTGCGGATGCGCATTCGGGCTCACTACTGCGCATGCGCGCTCGGGGTTACTACTGCGCATGCGCACTCGGGTTCACTACTGCGCATGCGCGCTCCGGCTCAGACCTACAGGTGCGCACTCGAGATCACTACTGCGCATGCGCACTCGGACTCACTAGTGCTCATGCGCACACGGACTCACTACTGCGGATGGGCGCTCGGGCTCACTACTGCGGATGCGCATTCGTGCTCACTACTGCGCATGCGCGCTCGGGGTTACTACTGCGCATGCGCACTCGGGCTCACTACTGCGCATGCGCGCTCCGGCTCAGACCTACAGGTGCGCACTCGAGATCACTACTGCGCATGCGCACTCGGACTCACTAGTGCTCATGCGCACACGGACTCACTACTGCGGATGGGAGCTCGGGCTCACTACTGCGGATGCGCATTCGGGCTCACTACTGCGCATGCGCGCTAGGGGTTACTACTGGGCATGCGCACTCGGGTTCACTACTGCGCATGCGCACACGGGCTCACTACTGCGCATGCGCACTCGGGGTCACTACTGCGCATGCGCACTCGGGCTCACTACTGCGGATGCGCAATCGGGCTCACTACTGTGCATGCGCACTCGTGGTCACTACTGCTCATGCGCACTCGGACTCACTACTGCGGATGCGCAATCGGGCTCACTACTGCGCATGCGCGCTCGGGGTTACTACTGCGCATGCGCACTCGGAGTCACCATTCCAGATGCGCAATCGGGTTCACTGCTGCGCATGCGCACTCGGGGTCACTACTGCAGATGCGCATTCGGGCTCACTACTGCGCATGCGAGCTCGGGGTTACTACTGCGCATGCGCACTCGGGCTCACTACTGCGCACGCGCAATCTTTCTCACTACTGCTCATGCAGACTCGGGCTCACTACTGCGCATGCGCGCTCGGGGTCGCTACTGCGCATGCGCACTCGGGGTCACCATTGCAGATGCGCAATCGGGTTCACTGCTGCGCATGCGCGCTCGGGGTCGCTACTGCGCATGCGCACTCGGGTTCACTACTGCGGATGCACACACGGGCTCACTACAGCGTATGCGCACTCGGGGTCACTACTGCGCATGTGCGCACCGGCTCAGTCCTGCACATGCGCACACGGGCTCACTACTGCGGATGCACAATCGGGCTCACTACTGCGCACGCGCAATCGTTCTTACTACTGCTCATGCGCACTCGGGCTCACAACTGCGCATGCGCGCTCGGGGTCGCTAGTGTGCATGCGCACTCGGGCCCACTACTGCGGATGCGCGCTCGGGTTCACTACTGCGCATGCGCACTCGGGGTCACTACTGCAGATGCGCAATCGGGTTCACTACTGTGCATGCGCACTCCGGCTAAGACCTGCACATGCGCACTCGAGCTCACTTCGGCGCATGCGCAATCGGGCTCACTACTGCGGATGCGCACTCCGGTCAGACCTGCACATGCGCATTCGGGCTCACTACCGTGCATGCGCGCTCGGGCTCACTACTGCGCATGCGCGCTCGGGGTTACTACTGCGCATGCGCACTCGGGTTCACTACTGCGCATGCGCGCTCCGGCTCAGACCTACAGGTGCGCACTCGAGATCACTACTGCGCATGCGCACTCGGACCCACTAGTGCTCATGCGCACACGGACTCACTACTGCGGATGCGCATTCGGGCTCACTACTGCGCATGCGCGCTCGGGGTTACTACTGCGCATGCGCACTCGGGTTCACTACTGCGCATGCGCGCTCCGGCTCAGACCTACAGGTGCGCACTCGAGATCACTACTGCGCATGCGCACTCGGACTCACTAGTGCTCATGCGCACACGGACTCACTACTGCGGATGGGCGCTCGGGCTCACTACTGCGGATGCGCATTCGTGCTCACTACTGCGCATGCGCGCTCGGGGTTACTACTGCGCATGCGCACTCGGGCTCACTACTGCGCATGCGCGCTCCGGCTCAGACCTACAGGTGCGCACTCGAGATCACTACTGCGCATGCGCACTCGGACTCACTAGTGCTCATGCGCACACGGACTCACTACTGCGGATGGGAGCTCGGGCTCACTACTGCGGATGCGCATTCGGGCTCACTACTGCGCATGCGCGCTCGGGGTTACTACTGGGCATGCGCACTCGGGTTCACTACTGCGCATGCGCACACGGGCTCACTACTGCGCATGCGCACTCGGGGTCACTACTGCGCATGCGCACTCGGGCTCACTACTGCGGATGCGCAATCGGGCTCACTACTGTGCATGCGCACTCGTGGTCACTACTGCTCATGCGCACTCGGACTCACTACTGCGGATGCGCAATCGGGCTCACTACTGCGCATGCGCGCTCGGGGTTACTACTGCGCATGCGCACTCGGAGTCACCATTCCAGATGCGCAATCGGGTTCACTGCTGCGCATGCGCACTCGGGGTCACTACTGCAGATGCGCATTCGGGCTCACTACTGCGCATGCGAGCTCGGGGTTACTACTGCGCATGCGCACTCGGGCTCACTACTGCGCACGCGCAATCTTTCTCACTACTGCTCATGCAGACTCGGGCTCACTACTGCGCATGCGCGCTCGGGGTCGCTACTGCGCATGCGCACTCGGGGTCACCATTGCAGATGCGCAATCGGGTTCACTGCTGCGCATGCGCGCTCGGGGTCGCTACTGCGCATGCGCACTCGGGTTCACTACTGCGGATGCACACACGGGCTCACTACAGCGTATGCGCACTCGGGGTCACTACTGCGCATGTGCGCACCGGCTCAGTCCTGCACATGCGCACACGGGCTCACTACTGCGGATGCACAATCGGGCTCACTACTGCGCACGCGCAATCGTTCTTACTACTGCTCATGCGCACTCGGGCTCACAACTGCGCATGCGCGCTCGGGGTCGCTAGTGTGCATGCGCACTCGGGCCCACTACTGCGGATGCGCGCTCGGGTTCACTACTGTGGATGTGCAATCGGGCTCACTATTGCGCACGCGCAATCGGTCTCACTACTGCTCATGCGCACTCGGGCTCAGTACTGCGCATGCGCGCTCGGGGTCGCTACTGCGCATGCGCACTCGGGGTCACCATTGCAAATGCGCAATCGGGTTCACTGCTCCGCATGCGCGCTCGGGGTCGCTACTGCGCATGCGCACTCGGGTTCACAAGTGCGGATGCACACACGGACTCACTACAGCGTATGCGCAATCGCGGTCACTACTGCGCATGTGCGCACCGGCTCAGACCTGCACATGCGCACACGGGCTCACTACTGCGGATGCACAATCGGGCTCACTACTGCGCACGCGCAATCGTTCTTACTACTGCTCATGCGCACTCGGGCTCACTACTGCGCATGCGCGCTCGGGGTCGCTACTGTGCATGCGCACTCGGGCTCACTACTGCGGATGCGCGCTCGGGGTCGCTACTGCGCATGCGCGCTTGGGGCCTCTACTGCTCATACGCACACCGACTCACTACTGCTTATGCGAACTCGGACTCACTACTGCGGATGCGCAATCGGTCTCACTACTGCGCATGCGCACTCGGGGTCACCATTCCAGATGCGCAATCGGGTTCACTGCTGCGCATGCGCACTCGGGCTCACTACTGCGGATGCGCAATCGGGTTCACTACTGCGCATGCACACACGGGCTCACTACTGCGCATGCGCACTCGGGGTCACTACCGCGCATGCGCAGTCCGGCTCAGGCTTGCACATGCGCTCTCGAGCTCACTTCTGCGCATGCGCGCTCGGGGTCGCTACTGCGCATGCGCACTCGGGGTCACCATTGCAGATGCGTAATGGGGGTCACTACTGCTCATGCGTACTCGGATTCACTACTGCAGATGCACGCTCGGGCTCACTACTGCGCATGTGCACTCGGGCTCACTACTGCGGATGCGCAATCGGGCTCACCACTGCCCATGCGCACACGGGCTCCCTACCGCGCATGCGCACGCGGGGTCACTATCGCGGATGCGCAATCGGGCTCACTACTGTGCATGCGCACTCGTGGTCACTACTGCGCATGCGCACTCGGGGTCACCATTCCAGATGCGCAATCGGGTTCACTGCTGCGCATGCGCACTCGGGGTCACTACTGCAGATGCGCAATCGGGTTCACTACTGCGCATGCGCTCTCCGGCTAAGACATGCACATGCGCACTCGCGCTCACTTCGGCGCATGCGCAATCGGGCTCACTACTGCGGATGCGTACTCCGGTCAGACCTGCACATGCGCATTCGGGCTCACTACCGTGCATGCGCGCTCGGGGTCACTACTGCGCATGCGCATTCGGGGTCACTACTGCGCATGCGCAATCGGGTTTACTGCTGCGCATGCGCGCTCGGGGTCGCTACTGCGCATGCGCATTCGGGGTCACCATTGCAGATGCGTACTCGGGGTCACTACTGCTCATGCGTACTCGTATTCACTACTGCTCATGCGCACTCGGACTCACTACTGTGGATGCACAATAGGGCTCGCTACTGCGCATGCGCTCTCGGGGTGGCTACTGCGCACGCGAACTCCGGCTCAGATTTGTACATGCGCTCTCGAGCTCACTTCTGCGCATGCGCACTCGGACTCACTACTGCGGATGCGCATTCGGGCTCACTACTGCGCATGCGCGCTCGGGGTTATTGCTGCGCATGCGCACTCGGGTTCACTACTGCGCATGCGCACACGGGCTCACTACTGCGCATGCGCACTCGGGGTCACTACTGCGCATGCGCGCTCCGGCTCAGACCTACAGGTGCGCACTCGAGATCACTACTGCGCATGCGCACTCGGACTCACTATTGCTCATGCGCACACGGGCTCACTACTGCGCATGCGCACTCGGGGTCACTACTACGCATGCGCACTCGGTCTCACTACTGCGGATGCGCAATCGGGCGCACTCGGACTCACTACTGTGGATGCGCAATCGGGCACGCTACTGCGCATGCGCTCTCGGGGTGGCTACTGCGCATGCGGCCTCGGGGTCGCTACTGCTCATGCGCACTCGGACTCACTGCTGCGGATGCGCACTCCGGTCAGACCTGCACATGCGCACTCGGGGTCACTACTGCGCATGCGCACTCCGGCTCAGACCTGCACATGCGCACTCGAGCTCACTTCGGCGCATGCTCAATCGGGCTCACTACTGCGGATGCGCACTCCGGTCATACCTGCACATGCGCATTCGGGCTCACTACCGGGCATGCGCGCTTGGGGTCGCTACTGCGCATGCGCATTCGGGGTCACTACTGCGCATGCGCACTTGGGCTCACTACTGCCAATGCGCACTCGGAGTCGCTACTGCGTATGCGCACTCGGGGTCACCACTGCAGATGCGCAATCGGGTTCACTGCTGCGCATGCGCACTCGGGCTCACTACTGCGCATGCGCGCTCGGGGTCGCTACTGCGCATGCGCACTCGGGCTCGCTACTGCGCATGCGCTCTCGGGGTCGCTACTGCGCATGCGCACTCGGGGCCTCTACTGCTCATACGCACTCCGACTCACTACTGCTTATGCGAACTCGGACTCACTACTGCGGATGCGCAATCGGTCTCACTACTGCGGATGCGCGCCCGGGGTCGCCACTGCAGATGCGCAATCGGGTTCATTACTGCGCATGCACACATGGGCTCACAACTGCGCATGCGCACTCATGGTCACTACCGCGCATGCGCAGTCCGGCTCAGGCTTGCACATGCGCTCTCCAGCTCACTTCTGCTTATGCGCGCTCGGGGTCGCTACTGCGCATGCGCACTCGGGGTCACCATTGCAGATGCGTACTCGGGGTCACTACTGCTCATGCGTACTCGGATTCACTACTGCAGATGCACGCTCGGGCTCACTACTGCGCATGTGCACTCGGGCTCAGTACTACGGATGCGCAATCGGGCTCACTACTGCCCATGCGCACTCCGGCTAAGACCTGCACATGCGCACTCGAGCTCACTTCGGCGCATGCGCAATCGGGCTCACTACTGCGGATGCGCACTCCGGTCAGACCTGCACATGCGCATTCGGGCTCACTACCGTGCATGCGCGCTCGGGCTCACTACTGCGCATGCGCGCTCGGGGTTACTACTGCGCATGCGCACTCGGGTTCACTACTGCGCATGCGCGCTCCGGCTCAGACCTACAGGTGCGCACTCGAGATCACTACTGCGCATGCGCACTCGGACTCACTAGTGCTCATGCGCACACGGACTCACAACTGCGGATGGGCGCTCGGGCTCACTACTGCGGATGCGCATTCGGGCTCACTACTGCGCATGCGCGCTCGGGGTTACTACTGCGCATGCGCACTCGGGTTCACTACTGCGCATGCGCGCTCCGGCTCAGACCTACAGGTGCGCACTCGAGATCACTACTGCGCATGCGCACTCGGACTCACTAGTGCTCATGCGCACACGGACTCACTACTGCGGATGGGCGCTCGGGCTCACTACTGCGGATGCGCATTCGTGCTCACTACTGCGCATGCGCGCTCGGGGTTACTACTGCGCATGCGCACTCGGGCTCACTACTGCGCATGCGCGCTCCGGCTCAGACCTACAGGTGCGCACTCGAGATCACTACTGCGCATGCGCACTCGGACTCACTAGTGCTCATGCGCACACGGACTCACTACTGCGGATGGGAGCTCGGGCTCACTACTGCGGATGCGCATTCGGGCTCACTACTGCGCATGCGCGCTCGGGGTTACTACTGGGCATGCGCACTCGGGTTCACTACTGCGCATGCGCACACGGGCTCACTACTGCGCATGCGCACTCGGGGTCACTACTGCGCATGCGCACTCGGGCTCACTACTGCGGATGCGCAATCGGGCTCAATACTGCGCACGCGCAATCGGTCTCACTACTGCTCATGCGCACTCGGGCTCACTACTGCGCATGCGCGCTCGGGGTCGCTACTGCTCATACGCACTCCGACTCACTACTGCTTATGAGAACTCGGGCTCACTACTGCGGATGCGCAATCGGTATCGCTACTGCGGATGCGCGCCCGGCGTCGCCACCGCAGATGCGCAATCGGGTTCATTGCTGCGCATGCGCACTCGGGGTCACTACCGCGCATGCGCAGTCCGGCTCAGGCTTGCACATGCGCTCTCGAGCTCACTTCTGCGCATGCGCGCTCGGGGTCGCTACTGCGCATGTGCACTCGGGCTCACTATTGCGCATGCGCACACGGGCTCACTACTGCGCATGCGCACACGGGCTCCCTACCGCGCATCCGCACGCGGGGTCACTACTGCAGATGCGCAATCGGGGTCACCATTCCAGATGCGCAATCGGGTTCACGACTGCTCACGCGCACTCGGACTCACTACTGTGGATGCGCAATCGGCCACGCTACTGCGCATGCGCTCTCGGGGTGGCTACTGCGCATGCGGCCTCGGGGTGGCTACTGCTCATGCGCACTCGGGCTCACTACTGTGCATGCGCGCTCGGGGTCGCTCCTGCGCATGCGCACTCGGGGTCACCATTGCAAATGCGCAATCGGGTTCACTGCTGCGCATGCGCGCTCGGGGTCGCTACTGCGCATGCGCACTCGGGTTCACAACTGCGGATGCACACACGGACTCACTACAGCGTAAGAGCAATCGGGGTCACTATTGCGCATGTGCGCACCGGCTCAGACCTGCAGATGCGCACACGGGCTCACTACTGCGCATGCGCACTCGGGTTCACTACTGCGCATGCGCGCTCCGGCTCAGACCTACAGGTGCGCACTCGAGATCACTGCTGCGCATGCGCACTCGGACTCACTAGTGCTCATGCGCACACGGACTCACTACTGCGGATGCGCGCTCGGGCTCACCACTGCGGATGCGCATTCGGGCTCACTACTGCGCATGCGAGCTCGGGGTTACTACTGCGCATGCGCACTCGGGTTCACTACTGCGCACGCGCAATCGTTCTCACTACTGCTCATGCGCACTCGGGCTCACTACTCCGCATGCGCACTCGGAGTCACTACTGCTCATACGCACTCCGATTCACTACTGCTTATGAGAACTCGGGCTCACTACTGTGGATGCGCAATCGGTCTCACTACTGCGGATGCGCGCCCGTGGTCGCCACTGCAGATGCGCAATCGGGTTCATTGCTGCGCATGCGCACTCGGGGTCACTACTGCGGATGCGCAATCGGGTTCACTACTGCGCATGCACACACGGGCTCAATACTGCGCATGCGCACTCGGGGTCACAACCGCGCATGTGCAGTCCGGCGCAGGCTTGCACATGCGCTCTCGAGCTCACTTCTGCGCATGCGCGCTCGGGGCCGCTACTGCGCATGCGCACTCGGGGTCACCATTGCAGATGCGTACTCGGGGTCACTACTGCTCATGCGTACTCGGATTCACTACTGCAGATGCACGCTCGGGCTCACTACTGCGCATGTGCACTCGGGCTCACTACTACGGATGCGCAATCGGGCTCACTACTGCCCATGCGCACACGGGCTCCCTACCGCGCATGCGCACGCGGGGTCACTACCGCGGATGCGCAATCGGGCTCACTACTGTGCATGCGCACTCGGGGTCACTACTGCGCATGCGCGCTCGGGGTTACTACTGCGCATGCGCACTCGGGGTCACCATTCCAGATGCGCAATCGGGTTCACTGCTGCGCATGCGCACTCGGGGTCACTACTGCAGATGCGCAATCGGGTTCACTACTGTGCATGCGCACTCCGGCTAAGACCTGCACATGCGCACTCGAGCTCACTTCGGCGCATGCGCAATCGGGCTCACTACTGCGGATACGCACTCCGGTCAGACCTGCACATGCGCATTCGGGCTCACTACCGTGCATGCGCGCTCGGGCTCACTACTGCGCATGCGCGCTCGGGGTTACTACTGCGCATGCGCACTCGGGTTCACTACTGCGCATGCGCGCTCCGGCTCAGACCTACAGGTGCGCACTCGAGATCACTACTGCGCATGCGCACTCGGACCCACTAGTGCTCATGCGCACACGGACTCACTACTGCGGATGCGCATTCGGGCTCACTACTGCGCATGCGCGCTCGGGGTTACTACTGCGCATGCGCACTCGGGTTCACTACTGCGCATGCGCGCTCCGGCTCAGACGTACAGGTGCGCACTCGAGATCACTACTGCGCATGCGCACTCGGACTCACTAGTGCTCATGCGCACACGGACTCACTACTGCGGATGGGCGCTCGGGCTCACTATTGCGGATGCGCATTCGTGCTCACTACTGCGCATGCGCGCTCGGGGTTACTACTGCGCATGCGCACTCGGGCTCACTACTGCGCATGCGCGCTCCGGCTCAGACCTACAGGTGCGCACTCGAGATCACTACTGCGCATGCGCACTCGGACTCACTAGTGCTCATGCGCACACGGACTCACTACTGCGGATGGGAGCTCGGGCTCACTACTGCGGATGCGCATTCGGGCTCACTACTGCGCATGCGCGCTCGGGGTTACTACTGGGCATGCGCACTCGGGTTCACTACTGCGCATGCGCACACGGGCTCACTACTGCGCATGCGCACTCGGGGTCACTACTGCGCATGCGCACTCGGGCTCACTACTGCGGATGCGCAATCGGGCTCAATACTGCGCACGCGCAATCGGTCTCACTACTGCTCATGCGCACTCGGGCTCACTACTGCGCATGCGCGCTCGGGGTCGCTACTGCTCATACGCACTCCGACTCACTACTGCTTATGAGAACTCGGGCTCACTACTGCGGATGCGCAATCGGTATCGCTACTGCGGATGCGCGCCCGGCGTCGCCACCGCAGATGCGCAATCGGGTTCATTGCTGCGCATGCGCACTCGGGGTCACTACTGCGGATGCGCAATCGGGTTCACTACTGCGCATGCGCACACGGGCTCACTACTGCGCATGCGCACTCGGGGTCACTACCGCGCATGCGCAGTCCGGCTCAGGCTTGCACATGCGCTCTCGAGCTCACTTCTGCGCATGCGCGCTCGGGGTCGCTACTGCGCATGTGCACTCGGGCTCACTATTGCGCATGCGCACACGGGCTCACTACTGCGCATGCGCACACGGGCTCCCTACCGCGCATCCGCACGCGGGGTCACTACTGCAGATGCGCAATCGGGGTCACCATTCCAGATGCGCAATCGGGTTCACGACTGCTCACGCGCACTCGGACTCACTACTGTGGATGCGCAATCGGCCACGCTACTGCGCATGCGCTCTCGGGGTGGCTACTGCGCATGCGCGCTCCGGCTCAGACCTACAGGTGCGCACTCGAGATCACTGCTGCGCATGCGCACTCGGACTCACTAGTGCTCATGCGCACACGGACTCACTACTGCGGATGCGCGCTCGGGCTCACCACTGCGGATGCGCAATCGGGTTCACTACTGCGCATGCACACACGGGCTCAATACTGCGCATGCGCACTCGGGGTCACTACCGCGCATGTGCAGTCCGGCGCAGGCTTGCACATGCGCTCTCGAGCTCACTTCTGCGCATGCGCGCTCGGGGCCGCTACTGCGCATGCGCACTCGGGGTCACCATTGCAGATGCGTTATCGGGGTCACTACTGCTCATGCGTACTCGGATTCACTACTGCAGATGCACGCTCGGGCTCACTACTGCGGATGCGCACTCGGGTTCACTACTGCGCATGCGCGCTCGGGGTCGCTACTGCAGATGCGCAATCGGGTTCATTGCTGCGCATGCGCACTCGGGGTCACTACTGCGGATGCGCAATCGGGTTCACTACTGCGCATGCGCGCTCGCGGTTACAACTGCGCATGCGCACTCGGGGTCACCACAGCAGATGCGCAATCGGGTTCATTGCTGCGCATGCGCACTCGGGGTCACTACTGCGGATGCGCAATCGGGTTCAGTACTGCGGATGCGCAATCGGGCTCACTACTGCGCATGCGCGCTCGCGGTTACAACTGCGCATGCGCACTCGGGGTCACAACTGCAGATGCGCAATCGGGTTCACTGCTGCGCATGCGCACTCGGGGTCGCTACTGCGCATGCGCAATCGGGCTCACTACCGCGCATGTGCACTCAGGGTTACTACTGCGCATGCGCACTCGGGATCACAACTGCAGATGCGCAATCGGGCTCACTACCGCGCATGTGCACTCAGGGTTACTACTGCGCATGCGCACTCCGGCTCAGACTTGCACATGCGCTCTCGAGCTCACTTCTGCGCATGCGCACTCGGACTCACTACTGCAGATGCACGCTCGGGTTCACTACTGCGGATGCGCAATCGGGCTCACTACTGCGCATGCGCGCTCGGGGTCGCTACTCCGCATGCGCACTCGGAGTCGCTACTGCTCATACGCACTCCGATTCACTACTGCTTATGAGAACTCGGGCTCACTACTGCGGATGCGCAATCGGTCTCACTACTGCGGATGCGCGCCCGGGATCGCCACTGCAGATGCGCAATCGGGGTCATTGCTGCGCATGCGCACTCGGGGTCACTACTGCGGATGCGCAATCGGGTTCACTACTGCGCATGCACACACGGGCTCAATACTGCGCATGCGCACTCGGGGTCACTACCGCGCATGTGCAGTCCGGCTCAGGCTTGCACATGCGCTCTCGAGCTCACTTCTGCGCATGCGCGCTCGGGGTCGCTACTGCGCATGCGCACTCGGGGTCACCATTGCAGATGCGTTATCGGGGTCACTACTGCTCATGCGTACTCGGATTCACTACTGCAGATGCACGCTCGGGCTCACTACTGCGGATGCGCAATCGGGCTCACTACTGCGCATGCGCACTCGGGGTTACTACTGCGCATGCGCACTCGGGCTCACTACTGCGATTGCGCGCTCGGGCTCACTACAGCGATTGCGCGCTCGGGCCCACTACTACTGATGCGCACTCCGGGTCACTACTGCAGATGCGCAATCGGGTTCACTACTGCGCATGCGCACTCGGGGTCACCATTGCAGATGCGTAATCGGGGTCACTACTGCTGATGCAGACTCGTATTCACTACTGCTCATGCGCACTCCGACTCACTACTGTGGATGCGCAATCGGGTTCGCTACTGCGGATGCGCATTCGGGCTCACTACTGCGCATGCGCGCTCGGGGTTACAACTGCGCATGCGCACTCGGGTTCACTACTGCGCATGCGCACTCGGGTTCACAACTGCGGATGCACACACGGGCTCACTACAGCGTATGCGCAGTCGGGGTCACAACTGCGCATGTGAACACCGGCTCAGACCTGCACATGCGCACACGGGCTCACTACTGTGCATGCGCACTCGGGGTCACTACTGCAGATGCACACACGGGCTCACTACAGCGTATGCGCACTCGGGGTCACTACTGCGCATGCGCGCACCGGCTCAGACCTGCACATGCGCACACGGGCTCACTACTGTGCATGCGCACTCGGGCTCACTACTGCGCATGCGCGCTCGGGGTCGCTACTGCGCATTCGCACTCGGGGTCACCATTGCAGATGCGCAATCGGGTTCACTGCTGCGCATGCGCACACGGGGTCACCATTGCAGATGCGTAATCGGGGTCACTACTGCTCATGCGCACTCGGACTCACTACTGCGCATGCGCACTCGGACTCACTACTGCGCATGCGCACTCGGGGTCACCATTGCAGATGCGTAATCGGGGTCACTACTGCTGATGCGTACTCGTATTCACTACTGCGCATGCGCACTCGGACTCACTACTGCGGATGCGCATTCGGGCTCACTACTGCGCATGCGCGCTCGGGGTTACTACTGCGCATGCGCACTCGGGTTCACAACTGCGCATGCGCACACGAGCTCACTACTGCGCATGCGCACTCGGGGTCACTACTGCGCATGCGCACACGGGTTCACTACTGCGCATGCGCGCTCCGGCTCAGACCTACAGGTGCGCACTCGAGATCACTACTGCGCATGCTCACTCGGACTCACTGCTGCGCATGCGCGCTCGGGGTCGCTACTGCGCATGCGCACTCGGGTTCACAACTGCGGATGCACACACGGGGTCACTACAGCGTATGCGCACTCGGGGTCACTACTGCGCATGTGCGCACCGGCTCAGACCTGCACATGCGCACACGGGCTCACTACTGTGCATGCGCACTCGGGGTCACTACTGCAGATGCACACACGGGCTCACTACAGCGTATGCGCACTCGGGGTCACTACTGCGCATGCGCGCACCGGCTCAGACCTGCACATGCGCACACGGGCTCACTACTGTGCATGCGCGCTCCGGCTCAGTCCTACAGGTGCGCACTCGAGATCACTACCGCGCATGCGCACTCGGGCTCACTACTGCGATTGCGCGCTCGGGCCCACTACTACTGATTCGCGCTCGGGCTCACTACTGCGGATGCGCAATCGGGCTCATTCCTGCGATTGCGCACCCGGGCTCACTACTGCGCATGCGCGCTCGGGGTCGCTACTGCGCATGCACACTCGGGGTCACCACAGCAGATGCGCAATCGGGTTCACTACTGCGCATGCACACACGGGCTCACTACTGCGCATGCACACACGGGCTCACTACTGCGCATGCGCATTCGGGGTTACTACCGCGCATGCGCAGCCCGGGTCAGGCTTGCACATGCGCTCTCGAGCTCAATTCTGCGCATGCGCACACGGGCTCACTTCTGCGCATGCGCACTCGGGTTCACTACTGCGCATGCGCGCTCCGGCTCAGACCTACAGGTGCGCACTCGAGATCACTGCTGCGCATGCGCACTCGGACTCACTAGTGCTCATGCGCACACGGACTCACTACTGCGCATGCGCACTCGGGGTCACCACTGCAGATGCGCAATCGGGTTCACTGCTGCGCATGCGCGCCCGGGGTCGCTACTGCGCATGCGCACTCGGGTTCACTACTGCGGATGCACAAACGGGCGCACTACAGCGTATGCGCACTCGGGGTCACTACTGCGCATGCGCGCACCGGCTCAGACATGCACATGCGCACACGGGCTCACTACTTCGGATGCGCAATCGGGCTCACTACTGCGCATGCGCGCTCGGGGTTACTACTGCGCATGCGCACTCGGGGTCACCATTCCAGATGCGCAATCGGGTTCACTGCTGCGCATGCACACACGGGCTCACTACTGTGCATGCGCACTCGGGGTCACTACCGCGCATGCGCACTCCGGCTCAGGCTTGCACATGCGCTCTCCAGCTCACTTCTGCGCATGCGCGCTCGGGCTCGCTACTGCGCATGCGCACACGGGGTCACCATTGCAGATGCGTAATCGGGGTCACTACTGCTCATGCGCACTCGGACTCACTACTGCGGATGCGCAATCGGGCTCACTACTGCGCATGCGCGCTCGGGGTTACTACTGCGCATGCGCACTCGGGGTCACCATTCCAGATGCGCAATCGGGTTCACTGCTGCGCATGCGCACTCGGGGTCACTACTGCAGATGCGCAATCGGGTTCACTACTGCGCATGCGCACTCGGGGTCACCATTGCAGATGCGTAATCGGGGTCACTACTGCTGATGCAGACTCGTATTCACTACTGCAGATGCACGCTCGGGCTCACTACTGCGCATGCGCGCTCGGGGTTACTACTGCGCATGCGCACTCGGGGTCACCATTCCAGATGCGCAATCGGGCTCACTACTGCGCATGCGCGCTCGGGGTTACTACTGCTCATGCGCACTCGGACTCACTACTGCGGATGCGCAATCGGGGTCACTACTGCGGATGCGCAATCGGGTTCACTACTGCGCATGCACACACGGGCTCAATACTGCGCATGCGCACTCGGGGTCACTACCGCGCATGTGCAGTCCGGCTCAGGCTTGCACATGCGCTCTCGAGCTCACTTCTGCGCATGCGCGCTCGGGGTCGCTACTGCGCATGCGCACTCGGGGTCACCATTGCAGATGCGTTATCGGGGTCACTACTGCTCATGCGTACTCGGATTCACTACTGCAGATGCACGCTCGGGCTCACTACTGCGGATGCGCAATCGGGCTCACTACTGCGCATGCGCACTCGGGGTTACTACTGCGCATGCGCACTCGGGCTCACTACTGCGATTGCGCGCTCGGGCTCACTACAGCGATTGCGCGCTCGGGCCCACTACTACTGATGCGCACTCCGGGTCACTACTGCAGATGCGCAATCGGGTTCACTACTGCGCATGCGCACTCGGGGTCACCATTGCAGATGCGTAATCGGGGTCACTACTGCTGATGCAGACTCGTATTCACTACTGCTCATGCGCACTCCGACTCACTACTGTGGATGCGCAATCGGGTTCGCTACTGCGGATGCGCATTCGGGCTCACTACTGCGCATGCGCGCTCGGGGTTACAACTGCGCATGCGCACTCGGGTTCACTACTGCGCATGCGCACTCGGGTTCACAACTGCGGATGCACACACGGGCTCACTACAGCGTATGCGCAGTCGGGGTCACAACTGCGCATGTGAACACCGGCTCAGACCTGCACATGCGCACACGGGCTCACTACTGTGCATGCGCACTCGGGGTCACTACTGCAGATGCACACACGGGCTCACTACAGCGTATGCGCACTCGGGGTCACTACTGCGCATGCGCGCACCGGCTCAGACCTGCACATGCGCACACGGGCTCACTACTGTGCATGCGCACTCGGGCTCACTACTGCGCATGCGCGCTCGGGGTCGCTACTGCGCATTCGCACTCGGGGTCACCATTGCAGATGCGCAATCGGGTTCACTGCTGCGCATGCGCACACGGGGTCACCATTGCAGATGCGTAATCGGGGTCACTACTGCTCATGCGCACTCGGACTCACTACTGCGCATGCGCACTCGGACTCACTACTGCGCATGCGCACTCGGGGTCACCATTGCAGATGCGTAATCGGGGTCACTACTGCTGATGCGTACTCGTATTCACTACTGCGCATGCGCACTCGGACTCACTACTGCGGATGCGCATTCGGGCTCACTACTGCGCATGCGCGCTCGGGGTTACTACTGCGCATGCGCACTCGGGTTCACAACTGCGCATGCGCACACGAGCTCACTACTGCGCATGCGCACTCGGGGTCACTACTGCGCATGCGCACACGGGTTCACTACTGCGCATGCGCGCTCCGGCTCAGACCTACAGGTGCGCACTCGAGATCACTACTGCGCATGCTCACTCGGACTCACTGCTGCGCATGCGCGCTCGGGGTCGCTACTGCGCATGCGCACTCGGGTTCACAACTGCGGATGCACACACGGGGTCACTACAGCGTATGCGCACTCGGGGTCACTACTGCGCATGTGCGCACCGGCTCAGACCTGCACATGCGCACACGGGCTCACTACTGTGCATGCGCACTCGGGGTCACTACTGCAGATGCACACACGGGCTCACTACAGCGTATGCGCACTCGGGGTCACTACTGCGCATGCGCGCACCGGCTCAGACCTGCACATGCGCACACGGGCTCACTACTGTGCATGCGCGCTCCGGCTCAGTCCTACAGGTGCGCACTCGAGATCACTACCGCGCATGCGCACTCGGGCTCACTACTGCGATTGCGCGATCGGGCCCACTACTACTGATTCGCGCTCGGGCTCACTACTGCGGATGCGCAATCGGGCTCATTCCTGCGATTGCGCACCCGGGCTCACTACTGCGCATGCGCGCTCGGGGTCGCTACTGCGCATGCACACTCGGGGTCACCACAGCAGATGCGCAATCGGGTTCACTACTGCGCATGCACACACGGGCTCACTACTGCGCATGCACACACGGGCTCACTACTGCGCATGCGCATTCGGGGTTACTACCGCGCATGCGCAGCCCGGGTCAGGCTTGCACATGCGCTCTCGAGCTCAATTCTGCGCATGCGCACACGGGCTCACTTCTGCGCATGCGCACTCGGGTTCACTACTGCGCATGCGCGCTCCGGCTCAGACCTACAGGTGCGCACTCGAGATCACTGCTGCGCATGCGCACTCGGACTCACTAGTGCTCATGCGCACACGGACTCACTACTGCGCATGCGCACTCGGGGTCACCACTGCAGATGCGCAATCGGGTTCACTGCTGCGCATGCGCGCCCGGGGTCGCTACTGCGCATGCGCACTCGGGTTCACTACTGCGGATGCACAAACGGGCGCACTACAGCGTATGCGCACTCGGGGTCACTACTGCGCATGCGCGCACCGGCTCAGACATGCACATGCGCACACGGGCTCACTACTTCGGATGCGCAATCGGGCTCACTACTGCGCATGCGCGCTCGGGGTTACTACTGCGCATGCGCACTCGGGGTCACCATTCCAGATGCGCAATCGGGTTCACTGCTGCGCATGCACACACGGGCTCACTACTGTGCATGCGCACTCGGGGTCACTACCGCGCATGCGCACTCCGGCTCAGGCTTGCACATGCGCTCTCCAGCTCACTTCTGCGCATGCGCGCTCGGGCTCGCTACTGCGCATGCGCACACGGGGTCACCATTGCAGATGCGTAATCGGGGTCACTACTGCTCATGCGCACTCGGACTCACTACTGCGGATGCGCAATCGGGCTCACTACTGCGCATGCGCGCTCGGGGTTACTACTGCGCATGCGCACTCGGGGTCACCATTCCAGATGCGCAATCGGGTTCACTGCTGCGCATGCGCACTCGGGGTCACTACTGCAGATGCGCAATCGGGTTCACTACTGCGCATGCGCACTCGGGGTCACCATTGCAGATGCGTAATCGGGGTCACTACTGCTGATGCAGACTCGTATTCACTAATGCTCAACCGCACTCGGACTCACTACTGTGGATGCGCAATCGGGCTCGCTACTGCGGATGCGCATTCGGGCTCACTACTGCGCATGCGCGCTGGGGGTTACAACTGCGCATGCGCACTCGGGTTCACTACTGCGCATGCGCACTCGGGTTCACAACTGCGGATGCACACACGGGCTCACTACAGCGTATGCGCACTCGGGGTCACAACTGCGCATGTGAACACCGGCTCAGACCTGCACATGCGCACACGGGCTCACTACTGTGCATGCGCACTCGGGGTCACTACTGCAGATGCACACACGGGCTCACTACAGCGTATGCGCACTCGGGGTCAATACTGCGCATGCGCGCACCGGCTCAGACCTGCACATGCGCACACGGGCTCACTACTGTGCATGCGCACTCGGGCTCACTACTGCGCATGCGCGCTCGGGGTCGCTACTGCGCATGCGCACTCGGGGTCACCATTGCAGATGCGCAATCGGGTTCACTGCTGCGCATGCGCACACGGGGTCACCATTGCAGATGCGTAATCGGGGTCACTACTGCTCATGCGCACTCGGACTCACTACTGCGGATGCGCAATCGGGTTCACTACTGCGCATGCGCACTCGGGGTCACCATTGCAGATGCGTAATCGGGGTCACTACTGCTGATGCGTACTCGTATTCAATACTGCGCATGCGCACTCGGACTCACTAGTGCGGATGCGCATTCGGGCTCACTACTGCGCATGCGCGCTCGGGGTTACTACTGCGCATGCGCACTCGGGCTCACAACTGCGCATGCGCACACGGGCTCACTACTGCGCATGCGCACTCGGGGTCACTACTGCGCATGCGCACACGGGTTCACTACTGCGCATGCGCGCTCCGGCTCAGACCTACAGGTGCGCACTCGAGATCACTACTGCGCATGCGCACTCGGACTCACTACTGCTCACGCGCACTCGGACTCACTACTGCGGATGCGCGCTCAGGCTCACTACTGCGTATGCGCACTCGGGGTCACAACTGCGCATGTGCGCACCGGCTCAGACCTGCACATGCGCACACGGGCTCACTACTGTGCAGGCGCACTCGGGGTCACTACTGCAGATGCACACACGGGCTCACTACAGCGTATGCGCACTCGGGGTCACTACTGCGCATGCGCGCACCGGCTCAGACCTGCACATGCGCACACGGGCTCACTACTGTGCATGCGCACTCGGGGTCACTACTGCAGATGCACACACGGGCTCACTACTGTGCATGCGCACTCGGGCTCACTACTGCGCATGCGCGCTCGGGGTCGCTACTGCTCACGCGCACTCGGACTCACTACTGCGGATGCGCGCTCAGGCTCACTACTGCGGATGCGCAATCGGGCTCACCACTGCGCATGCGCAGTCGGGGTTACAACTGCGCATGCGCACTCGGGCTCACTACTGCGCATGCGCGCTCGGGGTCGCTACTGCGCATGCGCACTCAGGGTCACCACTGCAGATGCGCAATCGGGTTCACTACTGAGCATGCGCGCTCGGGGTTACAACTGCGCATGCGCACTCGGGGTCACCACTGCAGATGCGCAATCGGGTTCACTGCTGCGCATGCGCGCTCGGGGTCGCAACTGCATATGCGCACTCGGGTTCACTACTGCGGATGCACACACGGGATCACTACTGCGGATGCGCAATCGGGCTCACTACTGCGCATGCGCACTCGGGGTTACTACTGCGCATGCGCGCTCGGGCTCACTACTGCGATTGCGCGCTCGGGCCCGCTACTGCGGATGCGCGCTCGGGCTCACTACTGCGGATGCGCAATCGGGCTCATTACTGCGATTGCGCACTCGGGCTCACTACTGAGCATGCGCGCTCGGGGTCGCTACTGCGCATGCACACTCGGGGTCACCACTGCAGATGCGCAATCGGGTTCACTACTGCGCATGCGCACTCGGGGTCACCACTGCAGATGCGCAATCGGGTTCACTACTGCGCATGCGCACTCGGGGTCACCATTGCAGATGCGTAATCGGGGTCACTACTGCTGATGCGTACTCGTATTCACTACTGCTCATGCGCACTCGGACTCACTACTGTGGATGCGCAATCGGGGTCACTACTGCAGATGCACACACGGGCTCACTACAGCGTATGCGCACTCGGGGTCACTACTGCGCATGCGCGCACCGGCTCAGACCTGCACATGCGCACACGGGCTCACTACTGTGCATGCGCACTCGGGCTCGCTACTGCGCATGCGCGCTCGGGGTCGCTACTGCGCATGCGCACTCGGAGTCACCATTGCAGATGCGCACTTGGGGTCACCACTGCAGATGCGCAATCGGGTTCACTGCTGCGCATGCGCGCTCGGGGTCGCTACTGCGCATGCGCACTCGGAGCCACTACTGCTCATACGCACTCCGACTCACTACTGCTTATCTGAACTCGGACTCACTACTGCGGTTGCGCAATCGGTCTCACTACTGCGGATGCGCAATCGGGCTCACTACTGCGCATGCGCGCTCGGGGTCGCAACTCCGCATGCGCACACGGGCTCACTACTGCGCATGCGCAATCGGTCTCACTACTGCTCATGCGCACTCGGGCTCAGTACTGCGCATGCGCGCTCGGGGTCGCTACTGCGCATGCGCACTCGGAGCCACTACTGCTCATACGCACTCCGACTCACTACTGCTTATCTGAACTCGGACTCACTACTGCGCATGCGCAATCGGTCTCACTACTGCTCATGCGCACTCGGGCTCAGTACTGCGCATGCGCGCTCGGGGTCACCATTGCAGATGCGCAATCTGGTTCACTGCTGCGCATGCGCACACGGGGTCACCATTGCAGATGCGTAATCGGGGTCACTACTGCTCATGCGCACTCGGACTCACTACTGCGGATGCGCGCTCAGGCTCACTACTGCGGATGCGCAATCGGGCTCACCACTGCGCATGCGCAATCGGGTTCACTGCTGCGCATGCGCACTCGGACTCACTAGTGCTCATGCGCACACGGACTCACTACTGCGGATGCGCGCTCGGGCTCACTACTGTGCATGCGCACTCGGGCTCACTACTGCGCATGCGCGCTCGGGGTCGCTACTGCGCATGCGCACTCGCGGTCACCATTGCAGATGCGCAATCGGGTTCACTGCTGCGCATGCGCACTCGGGGTCACTACTGCAGATGCGCAATCGGGTTCACTACTGCGCATGCGCACTCGGGGTCACCATTGCAGATGCGTAATCGGGGTCACTACTGCTGATGCGTACTCGTATTCACTACTGCTCATGCGCACTCGGACTCACTACTGTGGATGCGCAATCGGGCTCATTACTGCGATTGCGCACTCGGGCTCACTACTGAGCATGCGCGCTCGGGGTCGCTACTGCGCATGCACACTCGGGGTCACCACTGCAGATGCGCAATTGGGTTCACTGCTGCGCATGCGCGCTCGGGGTCGCTACTGCGCGTGCGCACTCGGGTTCACAACTACGGATGCACACACGGGCTCACTACAGCGTATGCGCACTCGGGGTCACAACTGCGCATGCGCGCACCGGCTCAGACCTGCACATGCGCACACGGGCTCACTACTGTGCATGCGCACTCGGGCTCACTACTGCGCATGCGCGCTCGGGGTCGCTACTGCGCATGCGCACTCGGGTTCACTACTGCGGATGCACACACGGTCTCACTACAGCGTATGCGCACTCGGGGTCACTACTGCGCATGCGCGCACCGGCTCAGACCTGCACATATGCACACGGGCTCACTTCTGTGCATCCGCACTCGGGCTCACTACTGCGGATGCGCAATCGGGCTCACTACTGCGCATGCGCGCTGGCGGTTACAACTGCGCATGCGCACTTGGGGTCACCACTGCAGATGCGCAATCGGGCTCACTACTGCGCATGCGCGCTGGCGGTTACAACTGCGCATGCGCACTTGGGGTCACCACTGCAGATGCGCAATCGGGTTCACTGCTGCGCATGCGCGCTCGGGGTCGCTACTGCGCATGCGCACTCGGGGCCACTACTGCTCATACGCACTCGGACTCACTACTGTGGATGCGCAATCGGGCACGCTACTGTGCATTCGCGCTCGGGGTTACTACTGCGCATGCGCACTCGGGTTCACTACTGCGGATGCGCAATCGGGCTCACTATTGCGCACGCGCAATCGGTCTCACTACTGCTCATGCGCACTCGGGCTCAGTACTGCGCATGCGCGCTCGGGGTCGCTACTGCGCATGCGCCCTCGGGGTCACCATTGCAAATGCGCAATAGGGTTCACTGCTGCGCATGCGCGCTCGGGGTCGCTACTGCGCATGCGCACTCGGACTCACTACTGCGGATGCGCGCTCGGGCTCACTACTGCGGATGCGCATTCGGGGTCACTACTGCGCATGCGCGCTCGGGATTACTACCGCGCACTCGGGTTCACTACTGCGCATGCGCACACCGGCTCACTACTGCGCAAGCGCACTCGGGGTCACTACTGCGCATGCGCACTCGGGCTCACTACTGCGGATGCGCAATCGGGCTCACTACTGCAGATGCGCAATCGGGTTCATTGCTGCGCATGCGCACTCGGAGTTACTACTGCAGATGCGCAATCGGGTTCACTACTGCGCATGCGCACACGGGCTCACTACTGCGCATGTGCACTCGGGGTCACTACAGCGCAGGCGCACTCGGGCTCACTACTGCGGATGCGGAATCGGTCTCACTACTGCGGATGCGCAATCGGGCTGACTACTGCGCATGCGCGCTCGGAGTCGCTACTCCGCATGCGCACACGGGCTCACTACTGCGCATGCGCAATCGGTCTCACTACTGCTCATGCGCACACGGGCTCAGTACTGCGCATGCGCGCTCGGGGTCGCTACTGCGCATGCGCCCTCGGGGTCACCATTGCAAATGCGCAATCGGGTTCACTGCTGCGCATGCGCGCTCGGGGTCGCTACTGCGCATGCGCACTCGGGTTCACAACTACGGATGCACACACGGGCTCACTACAGCGTATGCGCACTCGGGGTCACTACTGCGCATGTGCGCACCGGCTCAGACCTGCACATGCGCACACGGGCTCACTACTGTGCATGCGCACTCGGGGTCACTACTGTAGATGCACACACGGGCTCACTACAGCGTATGCGCACTCGGGGTCACAACTGCGCATGCGCGCACCGGCTCAGACCTGCACATGCGCACACGGGCTCACTACTGTGCATGCGCACTCGGGCTCACTACTGCGCATGCGCGCTCGGGGTCGCTACTGCGCATGCGCACTCGTGTTCACTACTGCGGATGCACACACGGTCTCACTACAGCGTATGCGCACTCGGGGTCACTACTGCGCATGCGCGCACCGGCTCAGACCTACACATATGCACACGGGCTCACTTCTGTGCATCCGCACTCAGGCTCACTACTGCGGATGCGCAATCGGGCTCACTACTGCGCATGCGCGCTGGCGGTTACAACTGCGCATGCGCACTTGGGGTCACCACTGCAGATGCGCAAACGGGTTCACTGCTGCGCATGCGCGCTCGGGGTCGCTACTGCGCATGCGCACTCGGGGCCACTACTGCTCATACGCACTCCGACTCACTACTGCTTATCTGAACTCGGACTCACTACTGCGGATGCGCAATCGGTCTCACTACTGCGGATGCGCAATCGGGCTCACTACTGCGGATGCGGAATCGGGCTCACCACTGCGCATGCGCAGTCGGGGTTACAACTGCGCATGCGCAATCGGGCTCACTACTGCGCATGCGCACTCGGGGTTACTACTGCGCATGCGCGCTCGGGCTCACTACTGCGGATGCGCGCTCGGGCGCACTACTGTGGATGCGCAATCGGGCTCATTACTGCGATTGCGCACTCGGGCTCACTACTGAGCATGCGCGCTCGGGGTCGCTACTGCGCATGCACACTCGGGGTCACCACTGCAGATGCGCAATCGGGTTCACTGCTGCGCATGCGCGCTCGGGGTCGCTACTGCGCGTGCGCACTCGGGTTCACAACTACGGATGCACACACGGGCTCACTACAGCGTATGCGCACTCGGGGTCACTACTGCGCATGTGCGCACCGGCTCAGACCTGCACATGCGCACACGGGCTCACTACTGTGCATGCGCACTCGGGGTCACTACTGTAGATGCACACACGGGCTCACTACAGCGTATGCGCACTCGGGGTCACAACTGCGCATGCGCGCACCGGCTCAGACCTGCACATGCGCACACGGGCTCACTACTGTGCATGCGCACTCGGGCTCACTACTGCGCATGCGCGCTCGGGGTCGCTACTGCGCATGCGCACTTGGGGTCACCACTGCAGATGCGCAATCTGGCTCACTACTGCGCATGCGCGCTGGCGGTTACAACTGCGCATGCGCACTTGGGGTCACCACTGCAGATGCGCAATCGGGTTCACTGCTGCGCATGCGCGCTCGGGGTCGCTACTGCGCATGCGCACTCGGGGCCACTACTGCTCATACGCACTCGGACTCACTACTGTGGATGCGCAATCGGGCACGCTGCTGTGCATTCGCGCTCGGGGTTACTACTGCGCATGCGCACTCGGGTTCACTACTGCGGATGCGCAATCGGGCTCACTATTGCGCACGCGCAATCGGTCTCACTACTGCTCATGCGCACTCGGGCTCAGTACTGCGCATGCGCGCTCGGGGTCGCTACTGCGCATGCGCCCTCGGGGTCACCATTGCAAATGCGCAATAGGGTTCACTGCTGCGCATGCGCGCTCGGGGTCGCTACTGCGCATGCGCACTCGGACTCACTACTGCGGATGCGCGCTCGGGCTCACTACTGCGGATGCGCATTCGGGGTCACTACTGCGCATGCGCGCTCGGGATTACTACCGCGCACTCGGGTTCACTACTGCGCATGCGCACACCGGCTCACTACTGCGCAAGCGCACTCGGGGTCACTACTGCGCATGCGCACTCGGGCTCACTACTGCGGATGCGCAATCGGGCTCACTACTGCAGATGCGCAATCGGAGTTACTACTGCAGATGCGCAATCGGGTTCACTACTGCGCATGCGCACACGGGCTCACTACTGCGCATGTGCACTCGGGGTCACTACAGCGCAGGCGCACTCGGGCTCACTACTGCGGATGCGGAATCGGTCTCACTACTGCGGATGCGCAATCGGGCTGACTACTGCGCATGCGCGCTCGGGGTCGCTACTCCGCATGCGCACACGGGCTCACTACTGCGCATGCGCAATCGGTCTCACTACTGCTCATGCGCACACGGGCTCAGTACTGCGCATGCGCGCTCGGGGTCGCTACTGCGCATGCGCCCTCGGGGTCACCATTGCAAATGCGCAATCGGGTTCACTGCTGCGCATGCGCGCTCGGGGTCGCTACTGCGCATGCGCACTCGGGTTCACAACTACGGATGCACACACGGGCTCACTACAGCGTATGCGCACTCGGGGTCACTACTGCGCATGTGCGCACCGGCTCAGACCTGCACATGCGCACACGGGCTCACTACTGTGCATGCGCACTCGGGGTCACTACTGTAGATGCACACACGGGCTCACTACAGCGTATGCGCACTCGGGGTCACAACTGCGCATGCGCGCACCGGCTCAGACCTGCACATGCGCACACGGGCTCACTACTGTGCATGCGCACTCGGGCTCACTACTGCGCATGCGCGCTCGGGGTCGCTACTGCGCATGCGCACTCGTGTTCACTACTGCGGATGCACACACGGTCTCACTACAGCGTATGCGCACTCGGGGTCACTACTGCGCATGCGCGCACCGGCTCAGACCTACACATATGCACACGGGCTCACTTCTGTGCATCCGCACTCAGGCTCACTACTGCGGATGCGCAATCGGGCTCACTACTGCGCATGCGCGCTGGCGGTTACAACTGCGCATGCGCACTTGGGGTCACCACTGCAGATGCGCAATCGGGTTCACTGCTGCGCATGCGCGCTCGGGGTCGCTACTGCGCATGCGCACTCGGGGCCACTACTGCTCATACGCACTCCGACTCACTACTGCTTATCTGAACTCGGACTCACTACTGCGGATGCGCAATCGGTCTCACTACTGCGGATGCGCAATCGGGCTCACTACTGCGGATGCGGAATCGGGCTCACCACTGCGCATGCGCAGTCGGGGTTACAACTGCGCATGCGCAATCGGGCTCACTACTGCGCATGCGCACTCGGGGTTACTACTGCGCATGCGCGCTCGGGCTCACTACTGCGGATGCGCGCTCGGGCGCACTACTGCGGATGCGCAATCGGGCTCATTACTGCGATTGCGCCCTCGGGCTCACTACTGAGCATGCGCGCTCGGGGTCGCTACTGCGCATGCACACTCGGGGTCACCACTGCAGATGCGCAATCGGGTTCACTACTGCGCATGCACACACTGGCTCACAACTGCGCATGCACACACGGGCTCACTACTGCGCATGCGCACTCGGGGTCACTACAGCGTATGCGCACTCGGGCTCACTACTGCGATTGCGCGCTCGGGCTCACTACTGCGGATGCGCGCTCGGGCGCACTACTGCGGATGCGCAATCAGGCTCATTACTGCGATTGCGCACTCGGGCTCACTACTGAGCATGCGCGCTCGGGGTCGCTACTGCGCATGCACACTCGGGGTCACCACTGCAGATGCGCAATCGGGTTCACTACTGCGCATGCACACACGGGCTCACTACTGCGCATGCACACACGGGCTCACTACTGCGCATGCGCACTCGGGGTCACTACCGCGCATGCGCAGCCCGTCTCAGGCTTGCACATGCGCTCTCGAGCTCAATTCTGCGCATGCGCACACGGGCTCACTTCTGCGCATGCGCACTCGGGTTCACTACTGCGCATGCGCGCTCCGGCTCAGACCTACAGGTGCGCACTCGAGATCACTGCTGCGCATGCGCACTCGGACTCACTAGTGCTCATGCGCACACGGACTCACTACTGCGGATGCGCGCTCGGGCTCACTACTGCGGATGCGCATTCGGGCTCACTACTGCGCATGCGAGCTCGGGGTTACTACTGCGCATGCGCACTCGGGTTCACTACTGCGCACGCGCAATCGTTCTCACTACTGCTCATGCGCACTCGGGCTCACTACTGCGCATGCGTGCTCGGGGTCACCATTCCAGATGCGCAATCGGGTTCACTGCTGCTCATGCGCACTCGGGGTCACTACTGCGCATGCGCTCTCGGGGTGGCTACTGCGCATGCGCACTCCGGCTCAGACCTGCACATGCGGTCTCGCGCTCACTTCTGCGCATGCGCACTCGGACTCACTACTGCGGATGCGCATTCGGGCTCACTACTGCGCATGCGCGCTCGGGGTTACTACTGCGCATGCGCACTCGGGTTCACAACTGCGCATGCGCACACGGGCTCACTACTGTGCATGCGCAATCGGGCTCACTACTGCGCATGCGCGCTCGGGCTCACTACTGCGCATGCGCGCTCGGGGTTACTACTGCGCATGCGCACTCGAGCTCACTACTGCGGATGCGCAATCGGGCTCACTACTGCGCATGTGCGCTCGCGGTTACAACTGCGCATGCGCACTTGGGGTCACCACTGCAGATGCGCAATCGGGTTCACTGCTGCGCATGCGCGCTCGGGGTCGCTACTGCGCATGCGCACTCGGAGCCACTACTGCTCATACGCACTCCGACTCACTACTGCTTATCTGATCTCGGACTCACTACTGCGGA
This sequence comes from Megachile leachella, assembly GCA_963576845.1. Taxonomy (NCBI): domain Eukaryota; kingdom Metazoa; phylum Arthropoda; class Insecta; order Hymenoptera; family Megachilidae; genus Megachile; species Megachile leachella. Next base: position 25,557,308 of record OY756250.1, on the reverse strand, counting down.
TGCGCAATCGGTCTCATTACTGCGATTGCGCCCTCGGGCTCACTACTGAGCATGCGCGCTCGGGGTCGCTACTGCGCATGCACACTCGGGGTCACCACTGCAGATGCGCAATCGGGTTCACTACTGCGCATGCACACACTGGCGCACAACTGCGCATGCACACACGGGCTCACTACTGCGCATGCGCACTCGGGGTCACTACAGCGTATGCGCACTCGGGCTCACTACTGCGATTGCGCGCTCGGGCTCACTACTGCGGATGCGCGCTCGGGCGCACTACTGCGGATGCGCAATCAGGCTCATTACTGCGATTGCGCACTCGGGCTCACTACTGAGCATGCGCGCTCGGGGTCGCTACTGCGCATGCACACTCGGGGTCACCACTGCAGATGCGCAATCGGGTTCACTACTGCGCATGCACACACGGGCTCACTACTGCGCATGCACACAGGGGCTCACTACTGCGCATGCGCACTCGGGGTCACTACCGCGCATGCGCAGCCCGTCTCAGGCTTGCACATGCGCTCTCGAGCTCAATTCTGCGCATGCGCACACGGGCTCACTTCTGCGCATGCGCACTCGGGTTCACTACTGCGCATGCGCGCTCCGGCTCAGACCTACAGGTGCGCACTCGAGATCACTGCTGCGCATGCGCACTCGGACTCACTAGTGCTCATGCGCACACGGACTCACTACTGCGGATGCGCGCTCGGGCTCACTACTGCGGATGCGCATTCGGGCTCACTACTGCGCATGCGAGCTCGGGGTTACTACTGCGCATGCGCACTCGGGTTCACTACTGCGCACGCGCAATCGTTCTCACTACTGCTCATGCGCACTCGGGCTCACTACTGCGCATGCGTGCTCGGGGTCACCATTCCAGATGCGCAATCGGGTTCAGTGCTGCTCATGCGCACTCGGGGTCACTACTGCAGATGCGCAGTCGGGCTCGCTACTGCGCATGCGCTCTCGGGGTGGCTACTGCGCATGCGCACTCCGGCTCAGACTTGCACATGCGGCCTCGCGCTCACTTCTGCGCATGCGCACTCGGACTCACTACTGCGGATGCGCATTCGGGCTCACTACTGCGCATGCGCGCTCGGGGTTACTACTGCGCATGCGCACTCGGGTTCACAACTGCGCATGCGCACACGGGCTCACTACTGTGCATGCGCAATCGGGCTCACTACTGCGCATGCGCGCTCGGGCTCACTACTGCGCATGCGCGCTCGGGGTTACTACTGCGCATGCGCACTCGGGCTTACTACTGCGGATGCGCAATCGGGCTCACTACTGCGCATGCGCGCCCGCGGTTACAACTGCGCATGCGCACTTGGGGTCACCACTGCAGATGCGCAATCGGGTTCACTGCTGCGCATGCGCGCTCGGGGTCGCTACTGCGCATGCGCACTCGGAGCCACTACTGCTCATACGCACTCCGACTCACTACTGCTTATCTGATCTCGGACTCACTACTGCGGATGCGCAATCGGTCTCACTACTGCGGATGCGCAATCGGGCTCACTACTGCGCATGCGCGCTCGGGGTCGCTACTCCGCATGCGCACACGGGCTCACTACTGCGCATGCGCAATCGGTCTCACTACTGCTCATGCGCACTCGGGCTCAGTACTGCGCATGCGCGCTCGGGGTCGCTACTGCGCATGCGCACTCGGAGCCACTACTGCTCATACGCACTCCGACTCACTACTGCTTATCTGAACTCGGACTCACTACTGCGGATGCGCAATCGGTCTCACTACTGCGCATGTGCGCACCGGCTCAGACCTGCACATGCGCACACGGGCTCACTACTGTGCATGCGCACTCGGGGTCACTACTGTAGATGCACACACGGGCTCACTACAGCGTATGCGCACTCGGGGTCACAACTGCGCATGCGCGCACCGGCTCAGACCTGCACATGCGCACACGGGCTCACTACTGTGCATGCGCACTCGGGCTCACTACTGCGCATGCGCGCTCGGGGTCGCTACTGCGCATGCGCACTTGGGGTCACCACTGCAGATGCGCAATCTGGCTCACTACTGCGCATGCGCGCTGGCGGTTACAACTGCGCATGCGCACTTGGGGTCACCACTGCAGATGCGCAATCGGGTTCACTGCTGCGCATGCGCGCTCGGGGTCGCTACTGCGCATGCGCACTCGGGGCCACTACTGCTCATACGCACTCGGACTCACTACTGTGGATGCGCAATCGGGCACGCTGCTGTGCATTCGCGCTCGGGGTTACTACTGCGCATGCGCACTCGGGTTCACTACTGCGGATGCGCAATCGGGCTCACTATTGCGCACGCGCAATCGGTCTCACTACTGCTCATGCGCACTCGGGCTCAGTACTGCGCATGCGCGCTCGGGGTCGCTACTGCGCATGCGCCCTCGGGGTCACCATTGCAAATGCGCAATAGGGTTCACTGCTGCGCATGCGCGCTCGGGGTCGCTACTGCGCATGCGCACTCGGACTCACTACTGCGGATGCGCGCTCGGGCTCACTACTGCGGATGCGCATTCGGGGTCACTACTGCGCATGCGCGCTCGGGATTACTACCGCGCACTCGGGTTCACTACTGCGCATGCGCACACCGGCTCACTACTGCGCAAGCGCACTCGGGGTCACTACTGCGCATGCGCACTCGGGCTCACTACTGCGGATGCGCAATCGGGCTCACTACTGCAGATGCGCAATCGGAGTTACTACTGCAGATGCGCAATCGGGTTCACTACTGCGCATGCGCACACGGGCTCACTACTGCGCATGCGCAATCGGTCTCACTACTGCTCATGCGCACACGGGCTCAGTACTGCGCATGCGCGCTCGGGGTCGCTACTGCGCATGCGCCCTCGGGGTCACCATTGCAAATGCGCAATCGGGTTCACTGCTGCGCATGCGCGCTCGGGGTCGCTACTGCGCATGCGCGCTCGGGTTCACAACTACGGATGCACACACGGGCTCACTACAGCGTATGCGCACTCGGGGTCACTACTGCGCATGTGCGCACCGGCTCAGACCTGCACATGCGCACACGGGCTCACTACTGTGCATGCGCACTCGGGGTCACTACTGTAGATGCACACACGGGCTCACTACAGCGTATGCGCACTCGGGGTCACAACTGCGCATGCGCGCACCGGCTCAGACCTGCACATGCGCACACGGGCTCACTACTGTGCATGCGCACTCGGGCTCACTACTGCGCATGCGCGCTCGGGGTCGCTACTGCGCATGCGCACTCGTGTTCACTACTGCGGATGCACACACGGTCTCACTACAGCGTATGCGCACTCGGGGTCACTACTGCGCATGCGCGCACCGGCTCAGACCTACACATATGCACACGGGCTCACTTCTGTGCATCCGCACTCAGGCTCACTACTGCGGATGCGCAATCGGGCTCACTACTGCGCATGCGCGCTGGCGGTTACAACTGCGCATGCGCACTTGGGGTCACCACTGCAGATGCGCAATCGGGTTCACTGCTGCGCATGCGCGCTCGGGGTCGCTACTGCGCATGCGCACTCGGGGCCACTACTGCTCATACGCACTCCGACTCACTACTGCTTATCTGAACTCGGACTCACTACTGCGGATGCGCAATCGGTCTCACTACTGCGGATGCGCAATCGGGCTCACTACTGCGGATGCGGAATCGGGCTCACCACTGCGCATGCGCAGTCGGGGTTACAACTGCGCATGCGCAATCGGGCTCACTACTGCGCATGCGCACTCGGGGTTACTACTGCGCATGCGCGCTCGGGCTCACTACTGCGGATGCGCGCTCGGGCGCACTACTGCGGATGCGCAATCGGGCTCATTACTGCGATTGCGCCCTCGGGCTCACTACTGAGCATGCGCGCTCGGGGTCGCTACTGCGCATGCACACTCGGGGTCACCACTGCAGATGCGCAATCGGGTTCACTACTGCGCATGCACACACTGGCTCACAACTGCGCATGCACACACGGGCTCACTACTGCGCATGCGCACTCGGGGTCACTACAGCGTATGCGCACTCGGGCTCACTACTGCGATTGCGCGCTCGGGCTCACTACTGCGGATGCGCGCTCGGGCGCACTACTGCGGATGCGCAATCAGGCTCATTACTGCGATTGCGCACTCGGGCTCACTACTGAGCATGCGCGCTCGGGGTCGCTACTGCGCATGCACACTCGGGGTCACCACTGCAGATGCGCAATCGGGTTCACTACTGCGCATGCACACACGGGCTCACTACTGCGCATGCACACACGGGCTCACTACTGCGCATGCGCACTCGGGGTCACTACCGCGCATGCGCAGCCCGTCTCAGGCTTGCACATGCGCTCTCGAGCTCAATTCTGCGCATGCGCACACGGGCTCACTTCTGCGCATGCGCACTCGGGTTCACTACTGCGCATGCGCGCTCCGGCTCAGACCTACAGGTGCGCACTCGAGATCACTGCTGCGCATGCGCACTCGGACTCACTAGTGCTCATGCGCACACGGACTCACTACTGCGGATGCGCGCTCGGGCTCACTACTGCGGATGCGCATTCGGGCTCACTACTGCGCATGCGAGCTCGGGGTTACTACTGCGCATGCGCACTCGGGTTCACTACTGCGCACGCGCAATCGTTCTCACTACTGCTCATGCGCACTCGGGCTCACTACTGCGCATGCGTGCTCGGGGTCACCATTCCAGATGCGCAATCGCGTTCACTGCTGCTCATGCGCACTCGGGGTCACTACTGCGCATGCGCTCTCGGGGTGGCTACTGCGCATGCGCACTCCGGCTCAGACCTGCACATGCGGTCTCGCGCTCACTTCTGCGCATGCGCACTCGGACTCACTACTGCGGATGCGCATTCGGGCTCACTACTGCGCATGCGCGCTCGGGGTTACTACTGCGCATGCGCACTCGGGTTCACAACTGCGCATGCGCACACGGGCTCACTACTGTGCATGCGCAATCGGGCTCACTACTGCGCATGCGCGCTCGGGCTCACTACTGCGCATGCGCGCTCGGGGTTACTACTGCGCATGCGCACTCGAGCTCACTACTGCGGATGCGCAATCGGGCTCACTACTGCGCATGTGCGCTCGCGGTTACAACTGCGCATGCGCACTTGGGGTCACCACTGCAGATGCGCAATCGGGTTCACTGCTGCGCATGCGCGCTCGGGGTCGCTACTGCGCATGCGCACTCGGAGCCACTACTGCTCATACGCACTCCGACTCACTACTGCTTATCTGATCTCGGACTCACTACTGCGGATGCGCAATCGGTCTCATTACTGCGATTGCGCCCTCGGGCTCACTACTGAGCATGCGCGCTCGGGGTCGCTACTGCGCATGCACACTCGGGGTCACCACTGCAGATGCGCAATCGGGTTCACTACTGCGCATGCACACACTGGCTCACAACTGCGCATGCACACACGGGCTCACTACTGCGCATGCGCACTCGGGGTCACTACAGCGTATGCGCACTCGGGCTCACTACTGCGATTGCGCGCTCGGGCTCACTACTGCGGATGCGCGCTCGGGCGCACTACTGCGGATGCGCAATCAGGCTCATTACTGCGATTGCGCACTCGGGCTCACTACTGAGCATGCGCGCTCGGGGTCGCTACTGCGCATGCACACTCGGGGTCACCACTGCAGATGCGCAATCGGGTTCACTACTGCGCATGCACACACGGGCTCACTACTGCGCATGCACACAGGGGCTCACTACTGCGCATGCGCACTCGGGGTCACTACCGCGCATGCGCAGCCCGTCTCAGGCTTGCACATGCGCTCTCGAGCTCAATTCTGCGCATGCGCACACGGGCTCACTTCTGCGCATGCGCACTCGGGTTCACTACTGCGCATGCGCGCTCCGGCTCAGACCTACAGGTGCGCACTCGAGATCACTGCTGCGCATGCGCACTCGGACTCACTAGTGCTCATGCGCACACGGACTCACTACTGCGGATGCGCGCTCGGGCTCACTACTGCGGATGCGCATTCGGGCTCACTACTGCGCATGCGAGCTCGGGGTTACTACTGCGCATGCGCACTCGGGTTCACTACTGCGCACGCGCAATCGTTCTCACTACTGCTCATGCGCACTCGGGCTCACTACTGCGCATGCGTGCTCGGGGTCACCATTCCAGATGCGCAATCGGGTTCAGTGCTGCTCATGCGCACTCGGGGTCACTACTGCAGATGCGCAGTCGGGCTCGCTACTGCGCATGCGCTCTCGGGGTGGCTACTGCGCATGCGCACTCCGGCTCAGACTTGCACATGCGGCCTCGCGCTCACTTCTGCGCATGCGCACTCGGACTCACTACTGCGGATGCGCATTCGGGCTCACTACTGCGCATGCGCGCTCGGGGTTACTACTGCGCATGCGCACTCGGGTTCACAACTGCGCATGCGCACACGGGCTCACTACTGTGCATGCGCAATCGGGCTCACTACTGCGCATGCGCGCTCGGGCTCACTACTGCGCATGCGCGCTCGGGGTTACTACTGCGCATGCGCACTCGGGCTTACTACTGCGGATGCGCAATCGGGCTCACTACTGCGCATGCGCGCCCGCGGTTACAACTGCGCATGCGCACTTGGGGTCACCACTGCAGATGCGCAATCGGGTTCACTGCTGCGCATGCGCGCTCGGGGTCGCTACTGCGCATGCGCACTCGGAGCCACTACTGCTCATACGCACTCCGACTCACTACTGCTTATCTGATCTCGGACTCACTACTGCGGATGCGCAATCGGTCTCACTACTGCGGATGCGCAATCGGGCTCACTACTGCGCATGCGCGCTCGGGGTCGCTACTCCGCATGCGCACACGGGCTCACTACTGCGCATGCGCAATCGGTCTCACTACTGCTCATGCGCACTCGGGCTCAGTACTGCGCATGCGCGCTCGGGGTCGCTACTGCGCATGCGCACTCGGAGCCACTACTGCTCATACGCACTCCGACTCACTACTGCTTATCTGAACTCGGACTCACTACTGCGGATGCGCAATCGGTCTCACTACTGCGGATGCGCAATCGGGCTGACTACTGCGCATGCGCGCTCGGGGTCGCTACTCCGCATGCGCACACGGGCTCACTACTGCGCATGCGCAATCGGTCTCACTACTGCTCATGCGCACACGGGCTCAGTACTGCGCATGCGCGCTCGGGGTCGCTACTGCGCATGCGCCCTCGGGGTCACCATTGCAAATGCGCAATCGGGTTCACTGCTGCGCATGCGCGCTCGGGGTCGCTACTGCGCATGCGCACTCGGGTTCACAACTACGGATGCACACACGGGCTCACTACAGCGTATGCGCACTCGGGGTCACTACTGCGCATGTGCGCACCGGCTCAGACCTGCACATGCGCACACGGGCTCACTACTGTGCATGCGCACTCGGGGTCACTACTGTAGATGCACACACGGGCTCACTACAGCGTATGCGCACTCGGGGTCACAACTGGGCATGCGCGCACCGGCTCAGACCTGCACATGCGCACACGGGCTCACTACTGTGCATGCGCACTCGGGCTCACTACTGCGCATGCGCGCTCGGGGTCGCTACTGCGCATGCGCACTCGTGTTCACTACTGCGGATGCACACACGGTCTCACTACAGCGTATGCGCACTCGGGGTCACTACTGCGCATGCGCGCACCGGCTCAGACCTACACATATGCACACGGGCTCACTTCTGTGCATCCGCACTCAGGCTCACTACTGCGGATGCGCAATCGGGCTCACTACTGCGCATGCGCGCTGGCGGTTACAACTGCGCATGCGCACTTGGGGTCACCACTGCAGATGCGCAATCGGGTTCACTGCTGCGCATGCGCGCTCGGGGTCGCTACTGCGCATGCGCACTCGGGGCCACTACTGCTCATACGCACTCCGACTCACTACTGCTTATCTGAACTCGGACTCACTACTGCGGATGCGCAATCGGTCTCACTACTGCGGATGCGCAATCGGGCTCACTACTGCGGATGCGGAATCGGGCTCACCACTGCGCATGCGCAGTCGGGGTTACAACTGCGCATGCGCAATCGGGCTCACTACTGCGCATGCGCACTCGGGGTTACTACTGCGCATGCGCGCTCGGGCTCACTACTGCGGATGCGCGCTCGGGCGCACTACTGCGGATGCGCAATCGGGCTCATTACTGCGATTGCGCCCTCGGGCTCACTACTGAGCATGCGCGCTCGGGGTCGCTACTGCGCATGCACACTCGGGGTCACCACTGCAGATGCGCAATCGGGTTCACTACTGCGCATGCACACACTGGCTCACAACTGCGCATGCACACACGGGCTCACTACTGCGCATGCGCACTCGGGGTCACTACAGCGTATGCGCACTCGGGCTCACTACTGCGATTGCGCGCTCGGGCTCACTACTGCGGATGCGCGCTCGGGCGCACTACTGCGGATGCGCAATCAGGCTCATTACTGCGATTGCGCACTCGGGCTCACTACTGAGCATGCGCGCTCGGGGTCGCTACTGCGCATGCACACTCGGGGTCACCACTGCAGATGCGCAATCGGGTTCACTACTGCGCATGCACACACGGGCTCACTACTGCGCATGCACACACGGGCTCACTACTGCGCATGCGCACTCGGGGTCACTACCGCGCATGCGCAGCCCGTCTCAGGCTTGCACATGCGCTCTCGAGCTCAATTCTGCGCATGCGCACACGGGCTCACTTCTGCGCATGCGCACTCGGGTTCACTACTGCGCATGCGCGCTCCGGCTCAGACCTACAGGTGCGCACTCGAGATCACTGCTGCGCATGCGCACTCGGACTCACTAGTGCTCATGCGCACACGGACTCACTACTGCGGATGCGCGCTCGGGCTCACTACTGCGGATGCGCATTCGGGCTCACTACTGCGCATGCGAGCTCGGGGTTACTACTGCGCATGCGCACTCGGGTTCACTACTGCGCACGCGCAATCGTTCTCACTACTGCTCATGCGCACTCGGGCTCACTACTGCGCATGCGTGCTCGGGGTCACCATTCCAGATGCGCAATCGGGTTCACTGCTGCTCATGCGCACTCGGGGTCACTACTGCAGATGCGCAGTCGGGCTCGCTACTGCGCATGCGCTCTCGGGGTGGCTACTGCGCATGCGCACTCCGGCTCAGACCTGCACATGCGGTCTCGCGCTCACTTCTGCGCATGCGCACTCGGACTCACTACTGCGGATGCGCATTCGGGCTCACTACTGCGCATGCGCGCTCGGGGTTACTACTGCGCATGCGCACTCGGGTTCACAACTGCGCATGCGCACACGGGCTCACTACTGTGCATGCGCAATCGGGCTCACTACTGCGCATGCGCGCTCGGGCTCACTACTGCGCATGCGCGCTCGGGGTTACTACTGCGCATGCGCACTCGGGCTCACTACTGCGGATGCGCAATCGGGCTCACTACTGCGCATGCGCGCTCGCGGTTACAACTGCGCATGCGCACTTGGGGTCACCACTGCAGATGCGCAATCGGGTTCACTGCTGCGCATGCGCGCTCGGGGTCGCTACTGCGCATGCGCACTCGGAGCCCCTACTGCTCATACGCACTCCGACTCACTACTGCTTATCTGATCTCGGACTCACTACTGCGGATGCGCAATCGGTCTCACTACTGCGGATGCGCAATCGGGCTCACTACTGCGCATGCGCGCTCGGGGTCGCTACTCCGCATGCGCACACGGGCTCACTACTGCGCATGCGCAATCGGTCTCACTACTGCTCATGCGCACTCGGGCTCAGTACTGCGCATGCGCGCTCGGGGTCGCTACTGCGCATGCGCACTCGGAGCCACTACTGCTCATACGCACTCCGACTCACTACTGCTTATCTGAACTCGGACTCACTACTGCGGATGCGCAATCGGTCTCACTACTGCGGATGCGCAATCGGGCTCACTACTGCGCATGCGCGCTCGGGGTCGCTACTCCGCATGCGCACACGGGCTCACTACTGCGCATGCGCAATCGGTCTCACTACTGCTCATGCGCAGTCGGGCTCAGTACTGCGCATGCGCGCTCGGGGTCGCTACTGCGCATGCGCCCTCGGGGTCACCATTGGAAATGCGCAATCGGGTTCACTGCTGCGCATGCGCGCTCGGGGTCGCTACTGCGCGTGCGCACTCGGGTTCACAACTACGGATGCACACACGGGCTCACTACAGCGTATGCGCACTCGGGGTCACTACTGCGCATGTGCGCACCGGCTCAGACCTGCACATGCGCACACGGGCTCACTACTGTGCATGCGCACTCGGGGTCACTACTGTAGATGCACACACGGGCTCACTACAGCGTATGCGCACTCGGGGTCACAACTGCGCATGCGCGCACCGGCTCAGACCTGCACATGCGCACACGGGCTCACTACTGTGCATGCGCACTCGGGCTCACTACTGCGCATGCGCGCTCGGGGTCGCTACTGCGCATGCGCACTCGGGTTCACTACTGCGGATGCACACACGGTCTCACTACAGCGTATGCGCACTCGGGGTCACTACTGCGCATGCGCGCACCGGCTCAGACCTGCACATATGCACACGGGCTCACTTCTGTGCATCCGCACTCGGGCTCACTACTGCGGATGCGCAATCGGGCTCACTACTGCGCATGCGCGCTGGCGGTTACAACTGCGCATGCGCACTTGGGGTCACCACTGCAGATGCGCAATCGGGTTCACTGCTGCGCATGCGCGCTCGGGGTCGCTACTGCGCATGCGCACTCGGGGCCACAACTGCACATACGCACTCCGACTCACTACTGCTTATCTGAACTCGGACTCACTACTGCGGATGCGCAATCGGTCTCACTACTGCGGATGCGCAATCGGGCTCACTACTGAGCATGCGCGCTCGGGGTTACAACTGCGCATGCGCACTCGGGGTCACCACTGCAGATGCGCAATCGGGTTCACTGCTGCGCATGCGCGCTCGGGGTCGCAACTGCATATCCGCACTCGGGTTCACTACTGCGGATGCACACACGGGCTCACTACTGCGCATGCGCACTCGGGGTTACTACTGCGCATGCGCACTCGGGCTCACTACTGAGTTTGCGCGCTCGGGCCCACTACTGCGGATGCGCGCTCGGGCTCACTACTGCGGATGCGCATTCGGGCTCACTACTGCGCATGCGAGCTCGGGGTTACTACTGCGCATGCGCACTCGGGTTCACTACTGCGCACGCGCAATCGTTCTCACTACTGCTCATGCGCACTCGGGCTCACTACTGCGCATGCGCGCTCGGGGTCACCATTCCAGATGCGCAATCGGGTTCACTGCTGCGCATGCGCACTCGGGGTCACTACTGCGCATGCGCACTCGGGGCCACTACTGCTCATACGCACTCCGACTCACTACTGCTTCTCTGAACTCGGACTCACTACTGCGGATGCGCAATCGGTCTCACTACTGCGGATGCGCAATCGGGCTCACTACTGCGCATGCGCGCTCGGGGTCGCTACTCCGCATGCGCACACGGGCTCACTACTGCGCATGCGCAATCGGTCTCACTACTGCTCATGCGCACTAGGGCTCAGTACTGCGCATGCGCGCTCGGGGTCGCTACTGCGCATGCGCCCTCGGGGTCACCATTGCAAATGCGCACTCGGGGTCACTACTGCGCATGTGCGCACCGGCTCAGACCTGCACATGCGCACACGGGCTCACTACTGTGCATGCGCACTCGGGGTCACTACTGTAGATGCACACACGGGCTCACTACAGCGTATGCGCACTCGGGGTCACTACTGCGCATGCGCGCACCGGCTCAGACCTGCACATGCGCACACGGGCTCACTACTGTGCATGCGCACTCGGGCTCACTACTGCGCATGCGCGCTCGGGGTCGCTACTGCGCATGCGCACTCGGGGTCACCATTGCAGATGCGCAATCGGGTTCACTGCTGCGCATGCGCGCTCGGGGTCGCTACTGCGCATGCGCACTCGGGTTCACTACTGCGGATGCGCAATCGGGCTCACTATTGCGCACGCGCAATCGGTCTCACTACTGCTCATGCGCACTCGGGCTCAGTACTGCGCATGCGCGCTCGGGGTCGCTACTGCGCATGCGCCCTCGGGGTTACCATTGCAAATGCGCAATAGGGTTCACTGCTGCGCATGCGCGCTCGGGGTCGCTACTGCGCATGCGCACTCGGACTCACTACTGCGGATGCGCAATCGGGCTCACTACTGCGGATGCGCATTCGGGGTCACTACTGCGCATGCGCGCTCGGGATTACTACCGCGCACTCGGGTTCACTACTGCGCATGCGCACACCGGCTCACTACTGCGCAAGCGCACTCGGGGTCACTACTGCGGATGCGGAATCGGACTCACTACTGCGCATGCGCACATGGGCTTACTACTGCGCTTGCGCACTCGGGGTCACCACTGCAGATGCGCAATCGGGTTCACTGCTGCGCATGCGCGCTCGGGGTCGCAACTGCGCATGCGCACTCGGGTTCACTACTGCGGATGCACACAGGGCTCACTACTGCGGATGCGCAATCGGGCTCACTACTGCGCATGCGCACTCGGGCTCACCACTGCGATTGCGCACTCGGGCCCACTACTGCGGATGCGCGCTCCGGCTCACTACTGCGGATGCGCATTCGGGCTCACTACTGCGCATGCGAGCTCGGGGTTACTACTGCGCATGCGCACTCGGGTTCACTACTGCCCACGCGCAATCGTTCTCACTACTGCTCATGCGCACTCGGGCTCACTACTGCGCATGCGCGCTCGGGGTCACCATTCCAGATGCGCAATCGGGTTCACTGCTGCGCATGCGCACTCGGGGTCACTACTGCAGATGCGCAGTCGGGCTCGCTACTGCGCATGCGCTCTCGGGGTGGCTACTGCGCATGCGCACTCCGGCTCAGACTTGCACATGCGCTCTCGAGCTCACTTCTGCGCATGCGCACTCGGACTCACTACTGCGGATGCGCATTCGGGCTCACTACTGCGCATGCGCCCTCGGGGTCACCATTGCAAATGCGCAATCGGGTTCACTGCTGCGCATGCGCGCTCGGGGTCGCTACTCCGCATGCGCACTCGGAGTCACTACTGCGGATGCACACACGGGCTCACTACAGCGTATGCGCACTCGGGGTCACTACTGCGCATGCGCGCACCGGCTCAGACCTGCACATGCGCACACGGGCTCACTACTGCATATGCGCAATCGGGCTCACTACTGCGCATGCACACTCCGGCTAAGACATGCACATGCGCATTCGGGCTCACTACCGTGCATGCGCGCTCGGGGTGACTACTGCGCATGCGCATTCGGGGTCACTACTGCGCATGCGCAATCGGGTTTGCTGCAGCGCATGCGCACTCGGGCTCACTACTGCGCATGCGCGCTCGGGGTCGCTACTGCGCATGCGCACTCGGGGTCACCATTGCAGATGCGTAATCGGGGTCACTACTGCTCATGCGTACTCGTATTCACTACTGCTCATGCGCACTCGGACTCACTACTGTGGATGCGCAATCGGGCTCGCTACTGCGCACGCGCTCTCTGGGTGGCTACTGCGCATGCGCACTCCGGCTCAGACTTGCACATGCGCTTTCGAGCTCACTTCTGCGCATGCGCACTCGGGGTCACTACTGCTCATGCGTACTCGGATTCACTACAGCAGATGCACGCTCGGGCTCACTACTGCGGATGCGCAATCGGGCTCACCACTGCGCATGCGCAATCGGGGTTAGTACTGCGCATGCGCACCCGGGGTCACCATTGCAGATGCGTAATCGGGGTCGCTACTGCTCATGTGTACTCGGATTCACTACTGCAGATGAACGTTCGGGCTCACTACTGCGGATGCGCAATCGGGCTCACCACTGCGCATGCGCAGTCGGGGTTACAACTGCGCATGCGCAATCGGGCTCACTACTGCGCATGCGCACTCGGGGTTACTACTGCGCATGCGCGCTCGGGCTCACTACTGCGGATGCGCGCTCGGGCGCACTACTGCGGATGCGCAATCGGGCTCATTACTGCGATTGCGCCCTCGGGCTCACTACTGAGCATGCGCGCTCGGGGTCGCTACTGCGCATGCACACTCGGGGTCACCACTGCAGATGCGCAATCGGGTTCACTACTGCGCATGCACACACTGGCTCACAACTGCGCATGCACACACGGGCTCACTACTGCGCATGCGCACTCGGGGTCACTACAGCGTATGCGCACTCGGGCTCACTACTGCGATTGCGCGCTCGGGCTCACTACTGCGGATGCGCGCTCGGGCGCACTACTGCGGATGCGCAATCAGGCTCATTACTGCGATTGCGCACTCGGGCTCACTACTGAGCATGCGCGCTCGGGGTCGCTACTGCGCATGCACACTCGGGGTCACCACTGCAGATGCGCAATCGGGTTCACTACTGCGCATGCACACACGGGCTCACTACTGCGCATGCACACACGGGCTCACTACTGCGCATGCGCACTCGGGGTCACTACCGCGCATGCGCAGCCCGTCTCAGGCTTGCACATGCGCTCTCGAGCTCAATTCTGCGCATGCGCACACGGGCTCACTTCTGCGCATGCGCACTCGGGTTCACTACTGCGCATGCGCGCTCCGGCTCAGACCTACAGGTGCGCACTCGAGATCACTGCTGCGCATGCGCACTCGGACTCACTAGTGCTCATGCGCACACGGACTCACTACTGCGGATGCGCGCTCGGGCTCACTACTGCGGATGCGCATTCGGGCTCACTACTGCGCATGCGAGCTCGGGGTTACTACTGCGCATGCGCACTCGGGTTCACTACTGCGCACGCGCAATCGTTCTCACTACTGCTCATGCGCACTCGGGCTCACTACTGCGCATGCGTGCTCGGGGTCACCATTCCAGATGCGCAATCGGGTTCACTGCTGCTCATGCGCACTCGGGGTCACTACTGCAGATGCGCAGTCGGGCTCGCTACTGCGCATGCGCTCTCGGGGTGGCTACTGCGCATGCGCACTCCGGCTCAGACCTGCACATGCGGTCTCGCGCTCACTTCTGCGCATGCGCACTCGGACTCACTACTGCGGATGCGCATTCGGGCTCACTACTGCGCATGCGCGCTCGGGGTTACTACTGCGCATGCGCACTCGGGTTCACAACTGCGCATGCGCACACGGGCTCACTACTGTGCATGCGCAATCGGGCTCACTACTGCGCATGCGCGCTCGGGCTCACTACTGCGCATGCGCGCTCGGGGTTACTACTGCGCATGCGCACTCGGGCTCACTACTGCGGATGCGCAATCGGGCTCACTACTGCGCATGCGCGCTCGCGGTTACAACTGCGCATGCGCACTTGGGGTCACCACTGCAGATGCGCAATCGGGTTCACTGCTGCGCATGCGCGCTCGGGGTCGCTACTGCGCATGCGCACTCGGAGCCCCTACTGCTCATACGCACTCCGACTCACTACTGCTTATCTGATCTCGGACTCACTACTGCGGATGCGCAATCGGTCTCACTACTGCGGATGCGCAATCGGGCTCACTACTGCGCATGCGCGCTCGGGGTCGCTACTCCGCATGCGCACACGGGCTCACTACTGCGCATGCGCAATCGGTCTCACTACTGCTCATGCGCACTCGGGCTCAGTACTGCGCATGCGCGCTCGGGGTCGCTACTGCGCATGCGCACTCGGAGCCACTACTGCTCATACGCACTCCGACTCACTACTGCTTATCTGAACTCGGACTCACTACTGCGGATGCGCAATCGGTCTCACTACTGCGGATGCGCAATCGGGCTCACTACTGCGCATGCGCGCTCGGGGTCGCTACTCCGCATGCGCACACGGGCTCACTACTGCGCATGCGCAATCGGTCTCACTACTGCTCATGCGCAGTCGGGCTCAGTACTGCGCATGCGCGCTCGGGGTCGCTACTGCGCATGCGCCCTCGGGGTCACCATTGGAAATGCGCAATCGGGTTCACTGCTGCGCATGCGCGCTCGGGGTCGCTACTGCGCGTGCGCACTCGGGTTCACAACTACGGATGCACACACGGGCTCACTACAGCGTATGCGCACTCGGGGTCACTACTGCGCATGTGCGCACCGGCTCAGACCTGCACATGCGCACACGGGCTCACTACTGTGCATGCGCACTCGGGGTCACTACTGTAGATGCACACACGGGCTCACTACAGCGTATGCGCACTCGGGGTCACAACTGCGCATGCGCGCACCGGCTCAGACCTGCACATGCGCACACGGGCTCACTACTGTGCATGCGCACTCGGGCTCACTACTGCGCATGCGCGCTCGGGGTCGCTACTGCGCATGCGCACTCGGGTTCACTACTGCGGATGCACACACGGTCTCACTACAGCGTATGCGCACTCGGGGTCACTACTGCGCATGCGCGCACCGGCTCAGACCTGCACATATGCACACGGGCTCACTTCTGTGCATCCGCACTCGGGCTCACTACTGCGGATGCGCAATCGGGCTCACTACTGCGCATGCGCGCTGGCGGTTACAACTGCGCATGCGCACTTGGGGTCACCACTGCAGATGCGCAATCGGGTTCACTGCTGCGCATGCGCGCTCGGGGTCGCTACTGCGCATGCGCACTCGGGGCCACAACTGCACATACGCACTCCGACTCACTACTGCTTATCTGAACTCGGACTCACTACTGCGGATGCGCAATCGGTCTCACTACTGCGGATGCGCAATCGGGCTCACTACTGAGCATGCGCGCTCGGGGTTACAACTGCGCATGCGCACTCGGGGTCACCACTGCAGATGCGCAATCGGGTTCACTGCTGCGCATGCGCGCTCGGGGTCGCAACTGCATATCCGCACTCGGGTTCACTACTGCGGATGCACACACGGGCTCACTACTGCGCATGCGCACTCGGGGTTACTACTGCGCATGCGCACTCGGGCTCACTACTGAGTTTGCGCGCTCGGGCCCACTACTGCGGATGCGCGCTCGGGCTCACTACTGCGGATGCGCATTCGGGCTCACTACTGCGCATGCGAGCTCGGGGTTACTACTGCGCATGCGCACTCGGGTTCACTACTGCGCACGCGCAATCGTTCTCACTACTGCTCATGCGCACTCGGGCTCACTACTGCGCATGCGCGCTCGGGGTCACCATTCCAGATGCGCAATCGGGTTCACTGCTGCGCATGCGCACTCGGGGTCACTACTGCGCATGCGCACTCGGGGCCACTACTGCTCATACGCACTCCGACTCACTACTGCTTCTCTGAACTCGGACTCACTACTGCGGATGCGCAATCGGTCTCACTACTGCGGATGCGCAATCGGGCTCACTACTGCGCATGCGCGCTCGGGGTCGCTACTCCGCATGCGCACACGGGCTCACTACTGCGCATGCGCAATCGGTCTCACTACTGCTCATGCGCACTAGGGCTCAGTACTGCGCATGCGCGCTCGGGGTCGCTACTGCGCATGCGCCCTCGGGGTCACCATTGCAAATGCGCACTCGGGGTCACTACTGCGCATGTGCGCACCGGCTCAGACCTGCACATGCGCACACGGGCTCACTACTGTGCATGCGCACTCGGGGTCACTACTGTAGATGCACACACGGGCTCACTACAGCGTATGCGCACTCGGGGTCACTACTGCGCATGCGCGCACCGGCTCAGACCTGCACATGCGCACACGGGCTCACTACTGTGCATGCGCACTCGGGCTCACTACTGCGCATGCGCGCTCGGGGTCGCTACTGCGCATGCGCACTCGGGGTCACCATTGCAGATGCGCAATCGGGTTCACTGCTGCGCATGCGCGCTCGGGGTCGCTACTGCGCATGCGCACTCGGGTTCACTACTGCGGATGCGCAATCGGGCTCACTATTGCGCACGCGCAATCGGTCTCACTACTGCTCATGCGCACTCGGGCTCAGTACTGCGCATGCGCGCTCGGGGTCGCTACTGCGCATGCGCCCTCGGGGTTACCATTGCAAATGCGCAATAGGGTTCACTGCTGCGCATGCGCGCTCGGGGTCGCTACTGCGCATGCGCACTCGGACTCACTACTGCGGATGCGCAATCGGGCTCACTACTGCGGATGCGCATTCGGGGTCACTACTGCGCATGCGCGCTCGGGATTACTACCGCGCACTCGGGTTCACTACTGCGCATGCGCACACCGGCTCACTACTGCGCAAGCGCACTCGGGGTCACTACTGCGGATGCGGAATCGGACTCACTACTGCGCATGCGCACATGGGCTTACTACTGCGCTTGCGCACTCGGGGTCACCACTGCAGATGCGCAATCGGGTTCACTGCTGCGCATGCGCGCTCGGGGTCGCAACTGCGCATGCGCACTCGGGTTCACTACTGCGGATGCACACAGGGCTCACTACTGCGGATGCGCAATCGGGCTCACTACTGCGCATGCGCACTCGGGCTCACCACTGCGATTGCGCGCTCGGGCCCACTACTGCGGATGCGCGCTCCGGCTCACTACTGCGGATGCGCATTCGGGCTCACTACTGCGCATGCGAGCTCGGGGTTACTACTGCGCATGCGCACTCGGGTTCACTACTGCCCACGCGCAATCGTTCTCACTACTGCTCATGCGCACTCGGGCTCACTACTGCGCATGCGCGCTCGGGGTCACCATTCCAGATGCGCAATCGGGTTCACTGCTGCGCATGCGCACTCGGGGTCACTACTGCAGATGCGCAGTCGGGCTCGCTACTGCGCATGCGCTCTCGGGGTGGCTACTGCGCATGCGCACTCCGGCTCAGACTTGCACATGCGCTCTCGAGCTCACTTCTGCGCATGCGCACTCGGACTCACTACTGCGGATGCGCATTCGGGCTCACTACTGCGCATGCGCCCTCGGGGTCACCATTGCAAATGCGCAATCGGGTTCACTGCTGCGCATGCGCGCTCGGGGTCGCTACTCCGCATGCGCACTCGGAGTCACTACTGCGGATGCACACACGGGCTCACTACAGCGTATGCGCACTCGGGGTCACTACTGCGCATGCGCGCACCGGCTCAGACCTGCACATGCGCACACGGGCTCACTACTGCATATGCGCAATCGGGCTCACTACTGCGCATGCACACTCCGGCTAAGACATGCACATGCGCATTCGGGCTCACTACCGTGCATGCGCGCTCGGGGTGACTACTGCGCATGCGCATTCGGGGTCACTACTGCGCATGCGCAATCGGGTTTGCTGCAGCGCATGCGCACTCGGGCTCACTACTGCGCATGCGCGCTCGGGGTCGCTACTGCGCATGCGCACTCGGGGTCACCATTGCAGATGCGTAATCGGGGTCACTACTGCTCATGCGTACTTGTATTCACTACTGCTCATGCGCACTCGGACTCACTACTGTGGATGCGCAATCGGGCTCGCTACTGCGCACGCGCTCTCTGGGTGGCTACTGCGCATGCGCACTCCGGCTCAGACTTGCACATGCGCTTTCGAGCTCACTTCTGCGCATGCGCACTCGGGGTCACTACTGCTCATGCGTACTCGGATTCACTACAGCAGATGCACGCTCGGGCTCACTACTGCGGATGCGCAATCGGGCTCACCACTGCGCATGCGCAATCGGGGTTAGTACTGCGCATGCGCACCCGGGGTCACCATTGCAGATGCGTAATCGGGGTCGCTACTGCTCATGTGTACTCGGATTCACTACTGCAGATGAACGTTCGGGCTCACTACTGCGGATGCGCAATCGGGCTCACCACTGCGCATGCGCAGTCGGGGTTACTACTGCGCATGCGCACTCGGGTTCACTACTGCGCATGCGCACTCGGGTTCACTACTGCGCATGCGCGCTCCGGCTCAGACCTACAGGTGCGCACTCGAGATCACTATTGCGCATGCGCACTCGGACTCACTACTGCTCATGCGCACACGGACTCACTACTGCGGATGCGCGCTCGGGCTCACTACTGCGGATGCGCAATCGGGCTCACCACTGCGCATGCGCAGTCGGGGTTACCACTGCGCATGAGCACTCGGGTTCACTAGTGCGCATGCGCGCTCCGGCTCAGACCTACAGGTGCGCACTCGGGTTCACAACTACGGATGCACACACGGGCTCACTACAGCGTATGCGCACTCGGGGTCACTACTGCGCATGTGCGCACCGGCTCAGACCTGCACATGCGCACACGGGCTCACTACTGTGCATGCGCACTCGGGGTCACTACTGTAGATGCACACACGGGCTCACTACAGCGTATGCGCACTCGGGGTCACAACTGCGCATGCGCGCACCGGCTCAGACCTGCACATGCGCACACGGGCTCACTACTGTGCATGCGCACTCGGGCTCACTACTGCGCATGCGCGCTCGGGGTCGCTACTGCGCATGCGCACTCGGGTTCACTACTGCGGATGCACACACGGTCTCACTACAGCGTATGCGCACTCGGGGTCACTACTGCGCATGCGCGCACCGGCTCAGACCTGCACATATGCACACGGGCTCACTTCTGTGCATCCGCACTCGGGCTCACTACTGCGGATGCGCAATCGGGCTCACTACTGCGCATGCGCGCTGGCGGTTACAACTGCGCATGCGCACTTGGGGTCACCACTGCAGATGCGCAATCGGGTTCACTGCTGCGCATGCGCGCTCGGGGTCGCTACTGCGCATGCGCACTCGGGGCCACTACTGCTCATACGCACTCGGACTCACTACTGTGGATGCGCAATCGGGCACGCTACTGTGCATTCGCGCTCGGGGTTACTACTGCGCATGCGCACTCGGGTTCACTACTGCGGATGCGCAATCGGGCTCACTATTGCGCACGCGCAATCGGTCTCACTACTGCTCATGCGCACTCGGGCTCAGTACTGCGCATGCGCGCTCGGGGTCGCTACTGCGCATGCGCCCTCGGGGTCACCATTGCAAATGCGCAATAGGGTTCACTGCTGCGCATGCGCGCACGGGGTCGCTACTGCGCATGCGCACTCGGACTCACTACTGCGGATGCGCGCTCGGGCTCACTACTGCGGATGCGCATTCGGGGTCACTACTGCGCATGCGCGCTCGGGATTACTACCGCGCACTCGGGTTCACTACTGCGCATGCGCACACCGGCTCACTACTGCGCAAGCGCACTCGGGGTCACTACTGCGCATGCGCACTCGGGCTCACTACTGCGGATGCGCAATCGGGCTCACTACTGCAGATGCGCAATCGGGTTCATTGCTGCGCATGCGCACTCGGAGTTACTACTGCAGATGCGCAATCGGGTTCACTACTGCGCATGCGCACACGGGCTCACTACTGCGCATGTGCACTCGGGGTCACTACAGCGCAGGCGCACTCGGGCTCACTACTGCGGATGCGGAATCGGGCTCACTACTGCGCATGCGCACATGGGCTTACTACTGCGCTTGCGCACTCGGGGTCACCACTGCTGATGCGCAATCGGGTTCACTGCTGCGCATGCGCGCTCGGGGTCGCAACTGCGCATTTGCACTCGGGTTCACTACTGCGGATGCACACACGGGCTCACTACTGCGGATGCGCAATCGGGCTCACTACTGCGCATGCGCACTCGGGGTTACTACTGCGCATGCGCGCTCGGGGTCGCTACTCCGCATGCGCACACGGGCTCACTACTGCGCATGCGCAATCGGTCTCACTACTGCTCATGCGCACTCGGGCTCAGTACTGCGCATGCGCGCTAGGGGTCGCTACTGCGCATGCGCCCTCGGGGTCACCATTGCAAATGCGCAATCGGGTTCACTGCTGCGCATGCGCGCTCGGGGTCGCTACTGCGCATGCGCACTCGGGTTCACAACTACGGATGCACACACGGGCTCACTACAGCGTATGCGCATTCGGGGTCACTACTGCGCATGTGCGCACCGGCTCAGACCTGCACATGCGCACACGGGCTTACTACTGTGCATGCGCACTCGGGGTCACTACTGTAGATGCACACACGGGCTCACTACAGCGTATGCGCACTCGGGGTCACAACTGCGCATGCGCGCACCGGCTCAGACCTGCACATGCGCACACGGGCTCACTACTGTGCATGCGCACTCGGGCTCACTACTGCGCATGCGCGCTCGGGGTCGCTACTGCGCATGCGCACTCGGGTTCACTACTGCGGATGCACACACGGTCTCACTACAGCGTATGCGCACTCGGGGTCACTACTGCGCATGCGCGCACCGGCTCAGACCTGCACATATGCACACGGGCTCACTTCTGTGCATCCGCACTCGGGCTCACTACTGCGGATGCGCAATCGGGCTCACTACTGCGCATGCGCGCTGGCGGTTACAACTGCGCATGCGCACTTGGGGTCACCACTGCAGATGCGCAATCGGGTTCACTGCTGCGCATGCGCGCTCGGGGTCGCTACTGCGCATGCGCACTCGGGGCCACTACTGCACATACGCACTCCGACTCACTACTGCTTATCTGAACTCGGACTCACTACTGCGGATGCGCAATCGGTCTCACTACTGCGGATGCGCAATCGGGCTCACTACTGAGCATGCGCGCTCGGGGTTACAACTGCGCATGCGCACTCGGGGTCACCACTGCAGATGCGCAATCGGGTTCACTGCTGCGCATGCGCGCTCGGGGTCGCAACTGCATATCCGCACTCGGGTTCACTACTGCGGATGCACACACGGGCTCACTACTGCGCATGCGCACTCGGGGTTACTACTGCGCATGCGCACTCGGGCTCACTACTGAGTTTGCGCGCTCGGGCCCACTACTGCGGATGCGCGCTCGGGCTCACTACTGCGGATGCGCATTCGGGCTCACTACTGCGCATGCGAGCTCGGGGTTACTACTGCGCATGCGCACTCGGGTTCACTACTGCGCACGCGCAATCGTTCTCACTACTGCTCATGCGCACTCGGGCTCACTACTGCGCATGCGCGCTCGGGGTCACCATTCCAGATGCGCAATCGGGTTCACTGCTGCGCATGCGCACTCGGGGTCACTACTGCGCATGCGCACTCGGGGCCACTACTGCTCATACGCACTCCGACTCACTACTGCTTCTCTGAACTCGGACTCACTACTGCGGATGCGCAATCGGTCTCACTACTGCGGATGCGCAATCGGGCTCACTACTGCGCATGCGCGCTCGGGGTCGCTACTCCGCATGCGCACACGGGCTCACTACTGCGCATGCGCAATCGGTCTCACTACTGCTCATGCGCACTAGGGCTCAGTACTGCGCATGCGCGCTCGGGGTCGCTACTGCGCATGCGCCCTCGGGGTCACCATTGCAAATGCGCACTCGGGGTCACTACTGCGCATGTGCGCACCGGCTCAGACCTGCACATGCGCACACGGGCTCACTACTGTGCATGCGCACTCGGGGTCACTACTGTAGATGCACACACGGGCTCACTACAGCGTATGCGCACTCGGGGTCACTACTGCGCATGCGCGCACCGGCTCAGACCTGCACATGCGCACACGGGCTCACTACTGTGCATGCGCACTCGGGCTCACTACTGCGCATGCGCGCTCGGGGTCGCTACTGCGCATGCGCACTCGGGGTCACCATTGCAGATGCGCAATCGGGTTCACTGCTGCGCATGCGCGCTCGGGGTCGCTACTGCGCATGCGCACTCGGGTTCACTACTGCGGATGCGCAATCGGGCTCACTATTGCGCACGCGCAATCGGTCTCACTACTGCTCATGCGCACTCGGGCTCAGTACTGCGCATGCGCGCTCGGGGTCGCTACTGCGCATGCGCCCTCGGGGTTACCATTGCAAATGCGCAATAGGGTTCACTGCTGCGCATGCGCGCTCGGGGTCGCTACTGCGCATGCGCACTCGGACTCACTACTGCGGATGCGCGCTCGGGCTCACTACTGCGGATGCGCATTCGGGGTCACTACTGCGCATGCGCGCTCGGGATTACTACCGCGCACTCGGGTTCACTACTGCGCATGCGCACACCGGCTCACTACTGCGCAAGCGCACTCGGGGTCACTACTGCGGATGCGGAATCGGACTCACTACTGCGGATGCACACACGGGCTCACTACAGCGTATGCGCACTCGGGGTCACTACTGCGCATGCGCGCACCGGCTCAGACCTGCACATGCGCACACGGGCTCACTACTGCATATGCGCCATCGGGCTCACTACTGCGCATGCACACTCCGGCTAAGACATGCACATGCGCATTCGGGCTCACTACCGTGCATGCGCGCTCGGGGTGACTACTGCGCATGCGCATTCGGGGTCACTACTGCGCATGCGCAATCGGGTTTACTGCAGCGCATGCGCACTCGGGCTCACTACTGCGCGTGCGCGCTCGGGGTCGCTACTGCGCATGCGCACTCGGGGTCACCATTGCAGATGCGTAATCGGGGTCACTACTGCTCATGCGTACTCGTATTCACTACTGCTCATGCGCACTCGGACTCACTACTGTGGATGCGCAATCGGGCTCGCTACTGCGCACGCGCTCTCTGGGTGGCTACTGCGCATGCGCACTCCGGCTCAGACTTGCACATGCGCTTTCGAGCTCACTTCTGCGCATGCGCACTCGGGGTCACTACTGCTCATGCGTACTCGGATTCACTACAGCAGATGCACGCTCGGGCTCACTACTGCGGATGCGCAATCGGGCTCACCACTGCGCATGCGCAATCGGGGTTAGTACTGCGCATGCGCACCCGGGGTCACCATTGCAGATGCGTAATCGGGGTCGCTACTGCTCATGTGTACTCGGATTCACTACTGCAGATGAACGTTCGGGCTCACTACTGCGGATGCGCAATCGGGCTCACCACTGCGCATGCGCAGTCGGGGTTACTACTGCGCATGCGCACTCGGGTTCACTACTGCGCATGCGCACTCGGGTTCACTACTGCGCATGCGCGCTCCGGCTCAGACCTACAGGTGCGCACTCGAGATCACTATTGCGCATGCGCACTCGGACTCACTACTGCTCATGCGCACACGGACTCACTACTGCGGATGCGCGCTCGGGCTCACTACTGCGGATGCGCAATCGGGCTCACCACTGCGCATGCGCAGTCGGGGTTACCACTGCGCATGAGCACTCGGGTTCACTAGTGCGCATGCGCGCTCCGGCTCAGACCTACAGGTGCGCACTCGAGTTCACTACTGCGCATGCGCACACGAGCTCACTATTGCGCATGCGCAATCGGTCTCACTACTGCTCATGCGCACTCGGGCTCAGTACTGCGCATGCGCGCTCGGGGTCGCTACGGCGCATGCGCACTCGGGGTCACCATTCCAGATGCGCAATCGTGTTCACTACTGCTCACGCGCACTCGGACTCACTACTGTGGATGCGCAATCGGGCACGCTACTGCGCATGCGCTCTCGGGGTGGCTACTGCGCATGCGGCCTCGGGGTCACCATTGCAAATGCGCACTCGGGTTCACTACTGCGCATGCGCGCTCCGGCTCAGACCTACAGGTGCGCACTCGAGATCACTACTGCGCATGCGCACTCGGACTCACTACTGCTCATGCGCACACGGACTCACTACTGCGGATGCGCGCTCGGGCTCACTACTGCGCATGCGCACTCGGGTTCACTACTGCGCATGCGCGCTCCGGCTCAGACCTACAGGTGCGCACTCGAGTTCACTACTGCGCATGCGCACACGGGCTCACTACTGCGCATGCGCAATCGGTCTCACTACTGCTCATGCGCACTCGGGCGCAGTACTGCGCATGCGCGCTCGGGGTCGCTACGGCGCATGCGCACTCGAGGTCACCATTCCAGATGCGCAATCGTGTTCACTACTGCTCACGCGCACTCGGACTCACTACTGTGGATGCGCAATCGGGCACGCTACTGTGCATGCGCGCTCGGGGTTACTACTGCGCATGCGCACTCGGGTTCACTACTGCGGATGCGCAATCGGGCTCACTATTGCGCACGCGCAATCGGTCTCACTACTGCTCATGCGCACTCGGGCTCAGTACTGCGCATGCGCGCTCGGGGTCGCTACTGCGCATGCGCCCTCGGGGTCACCATTGCAAATGCGCAATAGGGTTCACTGCTGCGCATGCGCGCTCGGGGTCGCTACTGCGCATGCGCACTCGGACTCACTACTGCGGATGCGCGCTCGGGCTCACTACTGCGGATGCGCATTCGGGGTCACTACTGCGCATGCGCGCTCGGGATTACTACCGCGCACTCGGGTTCACTACTGCGCATGCGCACACCGGCTCACTACTGCGCAAGCGCACTCGGGGTCACTACTGCGCATGCGCACTCGGGCTCACTACTGCGCTTGCGCACTCGGGGTCACCACTGCAGATGCGCAATCGGGTTCACTGCTGCGCATGCGCGCTCGGGGTCGCAACTGCGCATGCGCACTCGGGTTTACTACTGCGGATGCACACACGGGCTCACTACTGCGGATGAGCAATCGGGCTCACTTCTGCGCATCCGCACTCGGGGTCACTACTGCTCATACGCACTCGGGGTCACTACTGCTCATACGCACTCGGACTCACTACAGCTTATGGGAACTCGGACTCACTACTGCGGATGCGCACTCGGGCTCACTACTGCGCATGCGCACGCGGGATCACTACTGCTCATGAGCACTCGGACCCACTACTGCTCATGCGCACTCGGGCTCACTACTGCGCACGCGCACTTGGGGTCACCACTGCAGATGCGCAATCGGGTTCATTGCTGCGCATGCGCACTCGGGGTCACTACTGCAGATGCGCAATCGGGTTCACTACTGCGCATGCACACACGGGCTCACCACTGCGCAGGCGCACACGGGGTCACTACCGCGCATGCGCACACGGGCTCACTACTGCGCATGTGGAAACGGGCTCACTACAGCGCAGGCGCACAAGGGTTTACTACTGCGCATGCGCACTCGGGGTCACTACTGCAGATGCGCAATCGGGTTCACTACTGCGCATGCACACACGGGCTCACCACTGCGCATGCGCACTCGGGGCCACTACTGCTCATACGCACTCCGACTCACTACTGCTTATGCGAACTCGGGCTCACTACTGCGATTGCGCGCTCGGGCCCACTACTGCGGATGCGCGCTCCGGCTCACTACTGCGGATGCGCAATCGGGCTCACTATTGCGCACGCGCAATCGGTCTCACTACTGCTCATGCGCACTCGGGCTCAGTACTGCGCATGCGCGCTCGGGGTCGCTACTGCGCATGCGCCCTCGGGGTCACCATTGCAAATGCGCAATCGGGTTCACTGCTGCGCATGCGCGCTCGGGGTCGCAACTGCGCATGCGCACTCGGGTTCACTACTGCGGATGCACACACGGGCTCACTACTGCGGATGCGCAATCGGGCTCGCTACTGCGCATGCGCACTCGGGGTTACTACTGCGATTGCGCGCTCGGGCTCACTACTGCGGATGCGCGCTCGGGCTCACTTCTGCGGATGCGCAATCGGGCGCACTACTGCGATTACGCACTCGGGCTCACTACTGCTTATCTGAACTCGGACTCACTACTGCGGATGCGCAATCGGTCTCACTTCTGCGCATGCGCAATCGGGCTCACTACTGCGGATGCGCAATCGGGCTCACTACTGCGGATGCGGAATCGGGCTCACCACTGCGCATGCGCAGTCGGGGTTACAACTGCGCATGCGCACTCGGGTTCACTACTGCGCATGCGCACTCGGGGTCACTACCGCGCATGCGCAGTCCGGCTCAAGCTTGCACATGCGCTCTCGAGCTCACTTCTGCGCATGCGCGCTCGGGGTCACTACTGCTCATGCGTACTCGGATTCACTACAGCAGATGCACGCTCGGGCTCACTACTGCGGATGCGCAATCGGGCTCACCACTGCTCATGCGCACTCGGGCTCAGTACTGCGCATGCGCGCTCGGGGTCGCTACGGCGCATGCGCACTCGGGGTCACCATTCCAGATGCGCAATCGTGTTCACTACTGCTCACGCGCACTCGGACTCACTACTGTGGATGCGCAATCGGGCACGCTACTGCGCATGCGCTCTCGGAGTGGCTACTGCGCATGCGGCCTCGGGGTCCCCATTGCAAATGCGCACTCGGGTTCACTACTGCGCATGCGCGCTCCGGCTCAGACCTACAGGTGCGCACTCGAGATCACTACTGCGCATGCGCACTCGGACTCACTACTGCTCATGCGCACACGGACTCACTACTGCGGATGCGCGCTCGGGCTCACTACTGCGGATGCGCAATCGGGCTCACCACTGTGCATGCGCAGTCGGGGTTACCACTGCGCATGCGCACTCGGGTTCACTACTGCGCATGCGCGCTCCGGCTCAGACCTACAGGTGCGCACTCGAGTTCACTACTGCTCATGCGCACACGGGCTTACTACTGCGCATGCGCAATCGGTCTCACTACTGCTCATGCGCACTCGGGCTCAGTACTGCGCATGCGCGCTCGGGGTCGCTACGGCGCATGCGCACTCGGGGTCACCATTCCAGATGCGCAATCGTGTTCACTACTGCTCACGCGCACTCGGACTCACTACTGTGGATGCGCAATCGGGCACGCTACTGTGCATTCGCGCTCGGGGTTACTACTGCGCATGCGCACTCGGGTTCACTACTGCGGATGCGCAATCGGGCTCACTATTGCGCACGCGCAATCGGTCTCACTACTGCTCATGCGCACTCGGGCTCAGTACTGCGCATGCGCGCTCGGGGTCGCTACTGCGCATGCGCCCTCGGGGTCACCATTGCAAATGCGCAATAGGGTTCACTGCTGCGCATGCGCGCTCGGGGTCGCTACTGCGCATGCGCACTCGGACTCACTACTGCGGATGCGCGCTCGGGCTCACTACTGCGGATGCGCATTCGGGGTCACTACTGCGCATGCGCGCTCGGGATTACTACCGCGCACTCGGGTTCACTACTGCGCATGCGCACACCGGCTCACTACTGCGCAAGCGCACTCGGGGTCACTACTGCGCATGCGCACTCGGGCTCACTACTGCGGATGCGCAATCGGGCTCACTACTGCAGATGCGCAATCGGGTTCATTGCTGCGCATGCGCACTCGGAGTTACTACTGCAGATGCGCAATCGGGTTCACTACTGCGCATGCGCACACGGGCTCACTACTGCGCATGTGCACTCGGGGTCACTACAGCGCAGGCGCACTCGGGCTCACTACTGCGGATGCGGAATCGGGCTCACTACTGCGCATGCGCACATGGGCTTACTACTGCGCTTGCGCACTCGGGGTCGCCACTGCTGATGCGCAATCGGGTTCACTGCTGCGCATGCGCGCTCGGGGTCGCAACTGCGCATGCGGACTCGGGTCACTACTGCGGATGCACACACGGGCTCACTACTGCGGATGCGCAATCGGGCTCACTACTGCGCATGCGCACTCGGGGTTACTACTGCGCATGCGCGCTCGGGGTCGCTACTCCGCATGCGCACACGGGCTCACTACTGCGCATGCGCAATCGGTCTCACTACTGCTCATGCGCACTCGGGCTCAGTACTGCGCATGCGCGCTCGGGGTCGCTAATGCGCATGCGCCCTCGGGGTCACCATTGCAAATGCGCAATCGGGTTCACTGCTGCGCATGCGCGCTCGGGGTCGCTACTGCGCATGCGCACTCGGGTTCACAACTACGGATGCACACACGGGCTCACTACAGCGTATGCGCACTCGGTGTCACTACTGCGCATGTGCGCACCGGCTCAGACCTGCACATGCGCACACGGGCTCACTACTGTGCATGCGCACTCGGGGTCACTACTGTAGATGCACACACGGGCTCACTACAGCGTATGCGCACTCGGGGTCACAACTGCGCATGCGCGCACCGGCTCAGACCTGCACATGCGCACACGGGCTCACTACTGTGCATGCGCACTCGGGCTCACTACTGCGCATGCGCGCTCGGGGTCGCAACTGCGCATGCGCACTCGGGTTCACTACTGCGGATGCACACAGGGCTCACTACTGCGGATGCGCAATCGGGCTCACTACTGCGCATGCGCACTCGGGCTCACCACTGCGATTGCGCGCTCGGGCCCACTACTGCGGATGCGCGCTCCGGCTCACTACTGCGGATGCGCATTCGGGCTCACTACTGCGCATGCGAGCTCGGGGTTGCTACTGCGCATGCGCACTCGGGTTCACTACTGCCCACGCGCAATCGTTCTCACTACTGCTCATGCGCACTCGGGCTCACTACTGCGCATGCGCGCTCGGGGTCACCATTCCAGATGCGCAATCGGGTTCACTGCTGCGCATGCGCGCTCGGGGTCGCTACTCCGCATGCGCACTCGGAGTCACTACTGCGGATGCACACACGGGCTCACTACAGCGTATGCGCACTCGGGGTCACTACTGCGCATGCGCGCACCGGCTCAGACCTGCACATGCGCACACGGGCTCACTACTGCATATGCGCAATCGGGCTCACTACTGCGCATGCACACTCCGGCTAAGACATGCACATGCGCATTCGGGCTCACTACCGTGCATGCGCGCTCGGGGTGACTACTGCGCATGCGCATTCGGGGTCACTACTGCGCATGCGCAATCGGGTTTACTGCAGCGCATGCGCACTCGGGCTCACTACTGCGCATGCGCGCTCGGGGTCGCTACTGCGCATGCGCACTCGGGGTCACCATTGCAGATGCGTAATCGGGGTCACTACTGCTCATGCGTACTCGTATTCACTACTGCTCATGCGCACTCGGACTCACTACTGTGGATGCGCAATCGGGCTCGCTACTGCGCACGCGCTCTCTGGGTGGCTACTGCGCATGCGCACTCCGGCTCAGACTTGCACATGCGCTTTCGAGCTCACTTCTGCGCATGCGCACTCGGGGTCACTACTGCTCATGCGTACTCGGATTCACTACAGCAGATGCACGCTCGGGCTCACTACTGCGGATGCGCAATCGGGCTCACCACTGCGCATGCGCAATCGGGGTTAGTACTGCGCATGCGCACCCGGGGTCACCATTGCAGATGCGTAATCGGGGTCGCTACTGCTCATGTGTACTCGGATTCACTACTGCAGATGAACGTTCGGGCTCACTACTGCGGATGCGCAATCGGGCTCACCACTGCGCATGCGCAGTCGGGGTTACTACTGCGCATGCGCACTCGGGTTCACTACTGCGCATGCGCACTCGGGTTCACTACTGCGCATGCGCGCTCCGGCTCAGACCTACAGGTGCGCACTCGAGATCACTATTGCGCATGCGCACTCGGACTCACTACTGCTCATGCGCACACGGACTCACTACTGCGGATGCGCGCTCGGGCTCACTACTGCGGATGCGCAATCGGGCTCACCACTGCGCATGCGCAGTCGGGGTTACCACTGCGCATGAGCACTCGGGTTCACTAGTGCGCATGCGCGCTCCGGCTCAGACCTACAGGTGCGCACTCGGGTTCACAACTACGGATGCACACACGGGCTCACTACAGCGTATGCGCACTCGGGGTCACTACTGCGCATGTGCGCACCGGCTCAGACCTGCACATGCGCACACGGGCTCACTACTGTGCATGCGCACTCGGGGTCACTACTGTAGATGCACACACGGGCTCACTACAGCGTATGCGCACTCGGGGTCACAACTGCGCATGCGCGCACCGGCTCAGACCTGCACATGCGCACACGGGCTCACTACTGTGCATGCGCACTCGGGCTCACTACTGCGCATGCGCGCTCGGGGTCGCTACTGCGCATGCGCACTCGGGTTCACTACTGCGGATGCACACACGGTCTCACTACAGCGTATGCGCACTCGGGGTCACTACTGCGCATGCGCGCGCCGGCTCAGACCTGCACATATGCACACGGGCTCACTTCTGTGCATCCGCACTCGGGCTCACTACTGCGGATGCGCAATCGGGCTCACTACTGCGCATGCGCGCTGGCGGTTACAACTGCGCATGCGCACTTGGGGTCACCACTGCAGATGCGCAATCGGGTTCACTGCTGCGCATGCGCGCTCGGGGTCGCTACTGCGCATGCGCACTCGGGGCCACTACTGCTCATACGCACTCGGACTCACTACTGTGGATGCGCAATCGGGCACGCTACTGTGCATTCGCGCTCGGGGTTACTACTGCGCATGCGCACTCGGGTTCACTACTGCGGATGCGCAATCGGGCTCACTATTGCGCACGCGCAATCGGTCTCACTACTGCTCATGCGCACTCGGGCTCAGTACTGCGCATGCGCGCTCGGGGTCGCTACTGCGCATGCGCCCTCGGGGTCACCATTGCAAATGCGCAATAGGGTTCACTGCTGCGCATGCGCGCACGGGGTCGCTACTGCGCATGCGCACTCGGACTCACTACTGCGGATGCGCGCTCGGGCTCACTACTGCGGATGCGCATTCGGGGTCACTACTGCGCATGCGCGCTCGGGATTACTACCGCGCACTCGGGTTCACTACTGCGCATGCGCACACCGGCTCACTACTGCGCAAGCGCACTCGGGGTCACTACTGCGCATGCGCACTCGGGCTCACTACTGCGGATGCGCGATCGGGCTCACTACTGCAGATGCGCAATCGGGTTCATTGCTGCGCATGCGCACTCGGAGTTACTACTGCAGATGCGCAATCGGGTTCACTACTGCGCATGCGCACACGGGCTCACTACTGCGCATGTGCACTCGGGGTCACTACTGCTCATGCGCACTCGGGCTCAGTACTGCGCATGCGCGCTCGGGGTCGCTACTGCGCTTGCGCACTCGGGGTCACCACTGCTGATGCGCAATCGGGTTCACTGCTGCGCATGCGCGCTCGGGGTCGCAACTGCGCATTTGCACTCGGGTTCACTACTGCGGATGCACACACGGGCTCACTACTGCGGATGCGCAATCGGGCTCACTACTGCGCATGCGCACTCGGGGTTACTACTGCGCATGCGCGCTCGGGGTCGCTACTCCGCATGCGCACACGGGCTCACTACTGCGCATGCGCAATCGGTCTCACTACTGCTCATGCGCACTCGGGCTCAGTACTGCGCATGCGCGCTCGGGGTCGCTACTGCGCATGCGCCCTCGGGGTCACCATTGCAAATGCGCAATCGGGTTCACTGCTGCGCATGCGCGCTCGGGGTCGCTACTGCGCATGCGCACTCGGGTTCACAACTACGGATGCACACACGGGCTCACTACAGCGTATGCGCACTCGGGGTCACTACTGCGCATGTGCGCACCGGCTCAGACCTGCTCATGCGCACACGGGCTCACTACTGTGCATGCGCACTCGGGGTCACTACTGTAGATGCACACACGGGCTCACTACAGCGTATGCGCACTCGGGGTCACAACTGCGCATGCGCGCACCGGCTCAGACCTGCACATGCGCACACGGGCTCACTACTGTGCATGCGCACTCGGGCTCACTACTGCGCATGCGCGCTCGGGGTCGCTACTGCGCATGCGCACTCGGGTTCACTACTGCGGATGCACACACGGTCTCACTACAGCGTATGCGCACTCGGGGTCACTACTGCGCATGCGCGCACCGGCTCAGACCTGCACATATGCACACGGGCTCACTTCTGTGCATCCGCACTCGGGCTCACTACTGCGGATGCGCAATCGGGCTCACTACTGCGCATGCGCGCTGGCGGTTACAACTGCGCATGCGCACTTGGGGTCACCACTGCAGATGCGCAATCGGGTTCACTGCTGCGCATGCGCGCTCGGGGTCGCTACTGCGCATGCGCACTCGGGGCCACTACTGCACATACGCACTCCGACTCACTACTGCTTATCTGAACTCGGACTCACTACTGCGGATGCGCAATCGGTCTCACTACTGCGGATGCGCAATCGGGCTCACTACTGAGCATGCGCGCTCGGGGTTACAACTGCGCATGCGCACTCGGGGTCACCACTGCAGATGCGCAATCGGGTTCACTGCTGCGCATGCGCGCTCGGGGTCGCAACTGCATATCCGCACTCGGGTTCACTACTGCGGATGCACACACGGGCTCACTACTGCGCATGCGCACTCGGGGTTACTACTGCGCATGCGCACTCGGGCTCACTACTGAGTTTGCGCGCTCGGGCCCACTACTGCGGATGCGCGCTCGGGCTCACTACTGCGGATGCGCATTCGGGCTCACTACTGCGCATGCGAGCTCGGGGTTACTACTGCGCATGCGCACTCGGGTTCACTACTGCGCACGCGCAATCGTTCTCACTACTGCTCATGCGCACTCGGGCTCACTACTGCGCATGCGCGCTCGGGGTCACCATTCCAGATGCGCAATCGGGTTCACTGCTGCGCATGCGCACTCGGGGTCACTACTGCGCATGCGCACTCGGGGCCACTAATGCTCATACGCACTCCGACTCACTACTGCTTCTCTGAACTCGGACTCACTACTGCGGATGCGCAATCGGTCTCACTACTGCGGATGCGCAATCGGGCTCACTACTGCGCATGCGCGCTCGGGGTCGCTACTCCGCATGCGCACACGGGCTCACTACTGCGCATGCGCAATCGGTCTCACTACTGCTCATGCGCACTAGGGCTCAGTACTGCGCATGCGCGCTCGGGGTCGCTACTGCGCATGCGCCCTCGGGGTCACCATTGCAAATGCGCACTCGGGGTCACTACTGCGCATGTGCGCACCGGCTCAGACCTGCACATGCGCACACGGGCTCACTACTGTGCATGCGCACTCGGGGTCACTACTGTAGATGCACACACGGGCTCACTACAGCGTATGCGCACTCGGGGTCACTACTGCGCATGCGCGCACCGGCTCAGACCTGCACATGCGCACACGGGCTCACTACTGTGCATGCGCACTCGGGCTCACTACTGCGCATGCGCGCTCGGGGTCGCTACTGCGCATGCGCACTCGGGGTCACCATTGCAGATGCGCAATCGGGTTCACTGCTGCGCATGCGCGCTCGGGGTCGCTACTGCGCATGCGAACTCGGGTTCACTACTGCGGATGCGCAATCGGGCTCACTATTGCGCACGCGCAATCGGTCTCACTACTGCTCATGCGCACTCGGGCTCAGTACTGCGCATGCGCGCTCGGGGTCGCTACTGCGCATGCGCCCTCGGGGTTACCATTGCAAATGCGCAATAGGGTTCACTGCTGCGCATGCGCGCTCGGGGTCGCTACTGCGCATGCGCACTCGGACTCACTACTGCGGATGCGCGCTCGGGCTCACTACTGCGGATGCGCATTCGGGGTCACTACTGCGCATGCGCGCTCGGGATTACTACCGCGCACTCGGGTTCACTACTGCGCATGCGCACACCGGCTCACTACTGCGCAAGCGCACTCGGGGTCACTACTGCGGATGCGGAATCGGACTCACTACTGCGGATGCACACACGGGCTCACTACAGCGTATGCGCACTCGGGGTCACTACTGCGCATGCGCGCACCGGCTCAGACCTGCACATGCGCACACGGGCTCACTACTGCATATGCGCAATCGGGCTCACTACTGCGCATGCACACTCCGGCTAAGACATGCACATGCGCATTCGGGCTCACTACCGTGCATGCGCGCTCGGGGTGACTACTGCGCATGCGCATTCGGGGTCACTACTGCGCATGCGCAATCGGGTTTACTGCAGCGCATGCGCACTCGGGCTCACTACTGCGCGTGCGCGCTCGTGGTCGCTACTGCGCATGCGCACTCGGGGTCACCATTGCAGATGCGTAATCGGGGTCACTACTGCTCATGCGTACTCGTATTCACTACTGCTCATGCGCACTCGGACTCACTACTGTGGATGCGCAATCGGGCTCGCTACTGCGCACGCGCTCTCTGGGTGGCTACTGCGCATGCGCACTCCGGCTCAGACTTGCACATGCGCTTTCGAGCTCACTTCTGCGCATGCGCACTCGGGGTCACTACTGCTCATGCGTACTCGGATTCACTACAGCAGATGCACGCTCGGGCTCACTACTGCGGATGCGCAATCGGGCTCACCACTGCGCATGCGCAATCGGGGTTAGTACTGCGCATGCGCACCCGGGGTCACCATTGCAGATGCGTAATCGGGGTCGCTACTGCTCATGTGTACTCGGATTCACTACTGCAGATGAACGTTCGGGCTCACTACTGCGGATGCGCAATCGGGCTCACCACTGCGCATGCGCAGTCGGGGTTACTACTGCGCATGCGCACTCGGGTTCACTACTGCGCATGCGCACTCGGGTTCACTACTGCGCATGCGCGCTCCGGCTCAGACCTACAGGTGCGCACTCGAGATCACTATTGCGCATGCGCACTCGGACTCACTACTGCTCATGCGCACACGGACTCACTACTGCGGATGCGCGCTCGGGCTCACTACTGCGGATGCGCAATCGGGCTCACCACTGCGCATGCGCAGTCGGGGTTACCACTGCGCATGAGCACTCGGGTTCACTAGTGCGCATGCGCGCTCCGGCTCAGACCTACAGGTGCGCACTCGAGTTCACTACTGCGCATGCGCACACGGGCTCACTATTGCGCATGCGCAATCGGTCTCACTACTGCTCATGCGCACTCGGGCTCAGTACTGCGCATGCGCGCTCGGGGTCGCTACGGCGCATGCGCACTCGGGGTCACCATTCCAGATGCGCAATCGTGTTCACTACTGCTCACGCGCACTCGGACTCACTACTGTGGATGCGCAATCGGGCACGCTACTGCGCATGCGCTCTCGGGGTGGCTACTGCGCATGCGGCCTCGGGGTCACCATTGCAAATGCGCACTCGGGTTCACTACTGCGCATGCGCGCTCCGGCTCAGACCTACAGGTGCGCACTCGAGATCACTACTGCGCATGCGCACTCGGACTCACTACTGCTCATGCGCACACGGACTCACTACTGCGGATGCGCGCTCGGGCTCACTACTGCGCATGCGCACTCGGGTTCACTACTGCGCATGCGCGCTCCGGCTCAGACCTACAGGTGCGCACTCGAGTTCATTACTGCGCATGCGCACACGGGCTCACTACTGCGCATGCGCAATCGGTCTCACTACTGCTCATGCGCACTCGGGCGCAGTACTGCGCATGCGCGCTCGGGGTCGCTACGGCGCATGCGCACTCGAGGTCACCATTCCAGATGCGCAATCGTGTTCACTACTGCTCACGCGCACTCGGACTCACTACTGTGGATGCGCAATCGGGCACGCTACTGTGCATGCGCGCTCGGGGTTACTACTGCGCATGCGCACTCGGGTTCACTACTGCGGATGCGCAATCGGGCTCACTATTGCGCACGCGCAATCGGTCTCACTACTGCTCATGCGCACTCGGGCTCAGTACTGCGCATGCGCGCTCGGGGTCGCTACTGCGCATGCGCCCTCGGGGTCACCATTGCAAATGCGCAATAGGGTTCACTGCTGCGCATGCGCGCTCGGGGTCGCTACTGCGCATGCGCACACCGGCTCACTACTGCGCAAGCGCACTCGGGGTCACTACTGCGCATGCGCACTCGGGCTCACTACTGCGCTTGCGCACTCGGGGTCACCACTGCAGATGCGCAATCGGGTTCACTGCTGCGCATGCGCGCTCGGGGTCGCAACTGCGCATGCGCACTCGGGTTTACTACTGCGGATGCACACACGGGCTCACTACTGCGGATGCGCAAACGGGCTCACTACTGCGCATGCGCACTCGGGGTCGCTACTGCGCATGCACACTCGGGGTCACCACTGCAGATGCGCAATCGGGTTCACTGCTGCGCATGCGCACTCGGGGTCACTACTGCAGATGCGCAATCGTGTTCACTGCTGCGCATGCACACACGGGCTCACTTCTGCGCATCCGCACTCGGGGTCACTACTGCTCATACGCACTCGGGGTCACTACTGCTCATACGCACTCGGACTCACTACAGCTTATGGGAACTCGGACTCACTACTGCGGATGCGCACTCGGGCTCACTACTGCGCATGCGCACGCGGGATCACTACTGCTCATGAGCACTCGGACCCACTACTGCTCATGCGCACTCGGGCTCACTACTGCGCACGCGCGCTCGGGGTCGCTACTGCGCATGCGCACTCGGGGTCACCACTGCAGATGCGCAATCGGGTTCATTGCTGCGCATGCGCACTCGGGGTCACTACTGCAGATGCGCAATCGGGTTCACTACTGCGCATGCACACACGGGCTCACCACTGCGCAGGCGCACACGGGGTCACTACCGCGCATGCGCACACGGGCTCACTACTGCGCATGTGGAAACGGGCTCACTACAGCGCAGGCGCACAAGGGTTTACTACTGCGCATGCGCACTCGGGGTCACTACTGCAGATGCGCAATCGGGTTCACTACTGCGCATGCACACACGGGCTCACCACTGCGCATGCGCACTCGGGGCCACTACTGCTCATACGCACTCCGACTCACTACTGCTTATGCGAACTCGGGCTCACTACTGCGATTGCGCGCTCGGGCCCACTACTGCGGATGCGCGCTCCGGCTCACTACTGCGGATGCGCAATCGGGCTCACTATTGCGCACGCGCAATCGGTCTCACTACTGCTCATGCGCACTCGGGCTCAGTACTGCGCATGCGCGCTCGGGGTCGCTACTGCGCATGCGCCCTCGGGGTCACCATTGCAAATGCGCAATCGGGTTCACTGCTGCGCATGCGCGCTCGGGGTCGCAACTGCGCATGCGCACTCGGGTTCACTACTGCGGATGCACACACGGGCTCACTACTGCGGATGCGCAATCGGGCTCGCTACTGCGCATGCGCACTCGGGGTTACTACTGCGATTGCGCGCTCGGGCTCACTACTGCGGATGCGCGCTCGGGCTCACTTCTGCGGATGCGCAATCGGGCGCACTACTGCGATTACGCACTCGGGCTCACTACTGCTTATCTGAACTCGGACTCACTACTGCGGATGCGCAATCGGTCTCACTTCTGCGCATGCGCAATCGGGCTCACTACTGCGGATGCGCAATCGGGCTCACTACTGCGGATGCGGAATCGGGCTCACCACTGCGCATGCGCAGTCGGGGTTACAACTGCGCATGCGCACTCGGGTTCACTACTGCGCATGCGCACTCGGGGTCACTACCGCGCATGCGCAGTCCGGCTCAAGCTTGCACATGCGCTCTCGAGCTCACTTCTGCGCATGCGCGCTCGGGGTCACTACTGCTCATGCGTACTCGGATTCACTACAGCAGATGCACGCTCGGGCTCACTACTGCGGATGCGCAATCGGGCTCACCACTGCTCATGCGCACTCGGGCTCAGTACTGCGCATGCGCGCTCGGGGTCGCTACGGCGCATGCGCACTCGGGGTCACCATTCCAGATGCGCAATCGTGTTCACTACTGCTCACGCGCACTCGGACTCACTACTGTGGATGCGCAATCGGGCACGCTACTGCGCATGCGCTCTCGGAGTGGCTACTGCGCATGCGGCCTCGGGGTCCCCATTGCAAATGCGCACTCGGGTTCACTACTGCGCATGCGCGCTCCGGCTCAGACCTACAGGTGCGCACTCGAGATCACTACTGCGCATGCGCACTCGGACTCACTACTGCTCATGCGCACACGGACTCACTACTGCGGATGCGCGCTCGGGCTCACTACTGCGGATGCGCAATCGGGCTCACCACTGTGCATGCGCAGTCGGGGTTACCACTGCGCATGCGCACTCGGGTTCACTACTGCGCATGCGCGCTCCGGCTCAGACCTACAGGTGCGCACTCGAGTTCACTACTGCTCATGCGCACACGGGCTTACTACTGCGCATGCGCAATCGGTCTCACTACTGCTCATGCGCACTCGGGCTCAGTACTGCGCATGCGCGCTCGGGGTCGCTACGGCGCATGCGCACTCGGGGTCACCATTCCAGATGCGCAATCGTGTTCACTACTGCTCACGCGCACTCGGACTCACTACTGTGGATGCGCAATCGGGCACGCTACTGTGCATTCGCGCTCGGGGTTACTACTGCGCATGCGCACTCGGGTTCACTACTGCGGATGCGCAATCGGGCTCACTATTGCGGATGCGCAATCGGGCTCACTACTGCAGATGCGCAATCGGGCTCACCACTGTGCATGCGCAGTCGGGGTTACCACTGCGCATGCGCAATCGGTCTCACTACTGCTCATGCGCACTCGGGCTCAGTACTGCGCATGCGCGCTCGGGGTCGCTACTGCGCATGCGCCCTCGGGGTCACCATTGCAAATGCGCAATAGGGTTCACTGCTGCGCATGCGCGCTCGGGGTCGCTACTGCGCATGCGCACTCGGACTCACTACTGCGGATGCGCGCTCGGGCTCACTACTGCGGATGCGCATTCGGGGTCACTACTGCGCATGCGCGCTCGGGATTACTACCGCGCACTCGGGTTCACTACTGCGCATGCGCACACCGGCTCACTACTGCGCAAGCGCACTCGGGGTCACTACTGCGCATGCGCACTCGGGCTCACTACTGCGGATGCGCAATCGGGCTCACTACTGCAGATGCGCAATCGGGTTCATTGCTGCGCATGCGCACTCGGAGTTACTACTGCAGATGCGCAATCGGGTTCACTACTGCGCATGCGCACACGGGCTCACTACTGCGCATGTGCACTCGGGGTCACTACAGCGCAGGCGCACTCGGGCTCACTACTGCGGATGCGGAATCGGGCTCACTACTGCGCATGCGCACATGGGCTTACTACTGCGCTTGCGCACTCGGGGTCACCACTGCTGATGCGCAATCGGGTTCACTGCTGCGCATGCGCGCTCGGGGTCGCAACTGCGCATGCGCACTCGGGTCACTACTGCGGATGCACACACGGGCTCACTACTGCGGATGCGCAATCGGGCTCACTACTGCGCATGCGCACTCGGGGTTACTACTGCGCATGCGCGCTCGGGGTCGCTACTCCGCATGCGCACACGGGCTCACTACTGCGCATGCGCAATCGGTCTCACTACTGCTCATGCGCACTCGGGCTCAGTACTGCGCATGCGCGCTCGGGGTCGCTAATGCGCATGCGCCCTCGGGGTCACCATTGCAAATGCGCAATCGGGTTCACTGCTGCGCATGCGCGCTCGGGGTCGCTACTGCGCATGCGCACTCGGGTTCACAACTACGGATGCACACACGGGCTCACTACAGCGTATGCGCACTCGGTGTCACTACTGCGCATGTGCGCACCGGCTCAGACCTGCACATGCGCACACGGGCTCACTACTGTGCATGCGCACTCGGGGTCACTACTGTAGATGCACACACGGGCTCACTACAGCGTATGCGCACTCGGGGTCACAACTGCGCATGCGCGCACCGGCTCAGACCTGCACATGCGCACACGGGCTCACTACTGTGCATGCGCACTCGGGCTCACTACTGCGCATGCGCGCTCGGGGTCGCTACTGCGCATGCGCACT
The DNA here is from genome assembly GCA_963576845.1 of Megachile leachella. NCBI lineage: Eukaryota > Metazoa > Arthropoda > Insecta > Hymenoptera > Megachilidae > Megachile > Megachile leachella. The sequence goes on along the minus strand of OY756250.1, from coordinate 25,515,921 downwards.
CGGGTTCACTACTGCGGATGCACACACGGTCTCACTACAGCGTATGCGCACTCGGGGTCACTACTGCGCATGCGCGCACCGGCTCAGACCTGCACATATGCACACGGGCTCACTTCTGTGCATCCGCACTCGGGCTCACTACTGTGGATGCGCAATCGGGCTCACTACTGCGCATGCGCGCTGGCGGTTACAACTGCGCATGCGCACTTGGGGTCACCACTGCAGATGCGCAATCGGGTTCACTGCTGCGCATGCCCGCTCGGGGTCGCTACTGCGCATGCGCACTCGGGGCCACTACTGCTCATACGCACTCCGACTCACTACTGCTTATCTGAACTCGGACTCACTACTGCGGATGCGCAATCGGTCTCACTACTGCGGATGCGCAATCGGGCTCACTACTGAGCATGCGCGCTCGGGGTTACAACTGCGCATGCGCACTCGGGGTCACCACTGCAGATGCGCAATCGGGTTCACTGCTGCGCATGCGCGCTCGGGGTCGCAACTGCATATCCGCACTCGGGTTGACTACTGCGGATGCACACACGGGCTCACTACTGCGCATGCGCACACGGGGTTACTACTGCGCATGCGCACTCGGGCTCACTACTGCGTTTGCGCTCTCGGGCCCACTACTGCGGATGCGCGCTCGGGCTCACTACTGCGGATGCGCAATCGGGCTCATTACTGCGATTGCGCACTCGGGCTCACTACTGAGCATGCGCGCTCGGGGTCGCTACTGCGCATGCACACTCGGGGTCACCACTGCAGATGCGCAATCGGGTTCACTACTGCGCATGCACACACGGGCTCACTACTGCGGATGCACACACGGGCTCACTACTGCGCATGCGCACTCGGGGTCACTACTGCGCATGCGCAGCACGGCTCAGGCTTGCACATGCGCTCTCGAGCTCAATTCTGCGCATTCGCACACGGGCTCACTTCTGCGCATGCGCACTGGGGTTCACTACTGCGCATGCGCGCTCCGGCTCAGACCTACAGGTGCGCACTCGAGATCACTGCTGCGCATGCGCACTCGGGCTCACTAGTGCTCATGCGCACACGGACTCACAACTGCGGATGCGCGCTCGGGCTCACTACTGCGGATGCGCATTCGGGCTCACTACTGCGCATGCGAGCTCGGGGTTACTACTGCGCATGCGCACTCGGGTTCACTACTGCGCACGCGCAATCGTTCTCACTACTGCTCATGCGCACTCGGGCTCACTACTGCGCATGCGCGCTCGGGGTCACCATTCCAGATGCGCAATCGGGTTCACTGCTGCGCATGCGCACTCGGGGTCACTACTGCGCATGCGCACTCGGGGCCACTACTGCTCATACGCACTCCGACTCACTACTGCTTCTCTGAACTCGGACTCACTACTGCGGATGCGCAATCGGTCTCACTACTGCGGATGCGCAATCGGGCTCACTACTGCGCATGCGCGCTCGGGGTCGCTACTCCGCATGCGCACACGGGCTCACTACTGCGCATGCGCAATCGGTCTCACTACTGCTCATGCGTACTCGGGCTCAGTACTGCGCATGCGCGCTCGGGGTCGCTACTGCGCATTCGCCCTCGGGGTCACCATTGCAAATGCGCACTCGGGGTCACTACTGCGCATGTGCGCACCGGCTCAGACCTGCACATGCGCACACGGGCTCACTACTGTGCATGCGCACTCGGGGTCACTACTGTAGATGCACACACGGGCTCACTACAGCGTATGCTCACTCGGGGTCACTACTGCGCATGCGCGCACCGGCTCAGACCTGCACATGCGCACACGGGCTCACTACTGCGGATGCGCAATCGGGCTCACTACTGCGCATGCACACTCCGGCTAAGACATGCACATGCGCATTCGGGCTCACTACCGTGCATGCGCGCTCGGGGTGACTACTGCGCATGCGCATTCGGGGTCACTACTGCGCATGCGCAATCGGGTTTACTGCAGCGCATGCGCACTCGGGCTCACTACTGCGGATGCGGAATCGGGCTCACTACTGCGCATGCGCACATGGGCTCACTGCTGTGCATGCGCACTCGGGGTCACTACTGTAGATGCACACACGGGCTCACTACAGCGTATGCGCACTCGGGGTCACAACTGCGCATGCGCGCACCGGCTCAGACCTGCACATGCGCACACGGGCTCACTACTGTGCATGCGCACTCGGGCTCACTACTGCGCATGCGCGCTCGGGGTCGCTACTGCGCATGCGCACTCGGGTTCACTACTGCGGATGCACGCACGGTCTCACTACAGCGTATGCGCACTCGGGGTCACTACTGCGCATGCGCGCACCGGCTCAGACCTGCACATATGCACACGGGCTCACTTCTGTGCATCCGCACTCGGGCTCACTACTGCGGATGCGCAATCGGGCTCACTACTGCGCATGCGCGCTGGCGGTTACAACTGCGCATGCGCACTTGGGGTCACCACTGCAGATGCGCAATCGGGTTCACTGCTGCGCATGCGCGCTCGGGGTCGCTACTGCGCATGCGCACTCGGGGCCACTACTGCACATACGCACTCCGACTCACTACTGCTTATCTGAACTCGGACTCACTACTGCGGATGCGCAATCGGTCTCACTACTGCGGATGCGCAATCGGGCTCACTACTGAGCATGCGCGCTCGGGGTTACAACTGCGCATGCGCACTCGGGGTCACCACTGCAGATGCGCAATCGGGTTCACTGCTGCGCATGCGCGCTCGGGGTCGCAACTGCATATCCGCACTCGGGTTCACTACTGCGGATGCACACACGGGCTCACTACTGCGCATGCGCACTCGGGGTTACTACTGCGCATGCGCACTCGGGCTCACTACTGAGTTTGCGCGCTCGGGCCCACTACTGCGGATGCGCGCTCGGGCTCACTACTGCGGATGCGCATTCGGGCTCACTACTGCGCATGCGAGCTCGGGGTTACTACTGCGCATGCGCACTCGGGTTCACTACTGCGCACGCGCAATCGTTCTCACTACTGCTCATGCGCACTCGGGCTCACTACTGCGCATGCGCGCTCGGGGTCACCATTCCAGATGCGCAATCGGGTTCACTGCTGCGCATGCGCACTCGGGGTCACTACTGCGCATGCGCACTCGGGGCCACTAATGCTCATACGCACTCCGACTCACTACTGCTTCTCTGAACTCGGACTCACTACTGCGGATGCGCAATCGGTCTCACTACTGCGGATGCGCAATCGGGCTCACTACTGCGCATGCGCGCTCGGGGTCGCTACTCCGCATGCGCACACGGGCTCACTACTGCGCATGCGCAATCGGTCTCACTACTGCTCATGCGCACTAGGGCTCAGTACTGCGCATGCGCGCTCGGGGTCGCTACTGCGCATGCGCCCTCGGGGTCACCATTGCAAATGCGCACTCGGGGTCACTACTGCGCATGTGCGCACCGGCTCAGACCTGCACATGCGCACACGGGCTCACTACTGTGCATGCGCACTCGGGGTCACTACTGTAGATGCACACACGGGCTCACTACAGCGTATGCGCACTCGGGGTCACTACTGCGCATGCGCGCACCGGCTCAGACCTGCACATGCGCACACGGGCTCACTACTGTGCATGCGCACTCGGGCTCACTACTGCGCATGCGCGCTCGGGGTCGCTACTGCGCATGCGCACTCGGGGTCACCATTGCAGATGCGCAATCGGGTTCACTGCTGCGCATGCGCGCTCGGGGTCGCTACTGCGCATGCGAACTCGGGTTCACTACTGCGGATGCGCAATCGGGCTCACTATTGCGCACGCGCAATCGGTCTCACTACTGCTCATGCGCACTCGGGCTCAGTACTGCGCATGCGCGCTCGGGGTCGCTACTGCGCATGCGCCCTCGGGGTTACCATTGCAAATGCGCAATAGGGTTCACTGCTGCGCATGCGCGCTCGGGGTCGCTACTGCGCATGCGCACTCGGACTCACTACTGCGGATGCGCGCTCGGGCTCACTACTGCGGATGCGCATTCGGGGTCACTACTGCGCATGCGCGCTCGGGATTACTACCGCGCACTCGGGTTCACTACTGCGCATGCGCACACCGGCTCACTACTGCGCAAGCGCACTCGGGGTCACTACTGCGGATGCGGAATCGGACTCACTACTGCGGATGCACACACGGGCTCACTACAGCATATGCGCACTCGGGGTCACTACTGCGCATGCGCGCACCGGCTCAGACCTGCACATGCGCACACGGGCTCACTACTGCATATGCGCAATCGGGCTCACTACTGCGCATGCACACTCCGGCTAAGACATGCACATGCGCATTCGGGCTCACTACCGTGCATGCGCGCTCGGGGTGACTACTGCGCATGCGCATTCGGGGTCACTACTGCGCATGCGCAATCGGGTTTACTGCAGCGCATGCGCACTCGGGCTCACTACTGCGCGTGCGCGCTCGTGGTCGCTACTGCGCATGCGCACTCGGGGTCACCATTGCAGATGCGTAATCGGGGTCACTACTGCTCATGCGTACTCGTATTCACTACTGCTCATGCGCACTCGGACTCACTACTGTGGATGCGCAATCGGGCTCGCTACTGCGCACGCGCTCTCTGGGTGGCTACTGCGCATGCGCACTCCGGCTCAGACTTGCACATGCGCTTTCGAGCTCACTTCTGCGCATGCGCACTCGGGGTCACTACTGCTCATGCGTACTCGGATTCACTACAGCAGATGCACGCTCGGGCTCACTACTGCGGATGCGCAATCGGGCTCACCACTGCGCATGCGCAATCGGGGTTAGTACTGCGCATGCGCACCCGGGGTCACCATTGCAGATGCGTAATCGGGGTCGCTACTGCTCATGTGTACTCGGATTCACTACTGCAGATGAACGTTCGGGCTCACTACTGCGGATGCGCAATCGGGCTCACCACTGCGCATGCGCAGTCGGGGTTACTACTGCGCATGCGCACTCGGGTTCACTACTGCGCATGCGCACTCGGGTTCACTACTGCGCATGCGCGCTCCGGCTCAGACCTACAGGTGCGCACTCGAGATCACTATTGCGCATGCGCACTCGGACTCACTACTGCTCATGCGCACACGGACTCACTACTGCGGATGCGCGCTCGGGCTCACTACTGCGGATGCGCAATCGGGCTCACCACTGCGCATGCGCAGTCGGGGTTACCACTGCGCATGAGCACTCGGGTTCACTAGTGCGCATGCGCGCTCCGGCTCAGACCTACAGGTGCGCACTCGAGTTCACTACTGCGCATGCGCACACGGGCTCACTATTGCGCATGCGCAATCGGTCTCACTACTGCTCATGCGCACTCGGGCTCAGTACTGCGCATGCGCGCTCGGGGTCGCTACGGCGCATGCGCACTCGGGGTCACCATTCCAGATGCGCAATCGTGTTCACTACTGCTCACGCGCACTCGGACTCACTACTGTGGATGCGCAATCGGGCACGCTACTGCGCATGCGCTCTCGGGGTGGCTACTGCGCATGCGGCCTCGGGGTCACCATTGCAAATGCGCACTCGGGTTCACTACTGCGCATGCGCGCTCCGGCTCAGACCTACAGGTGCGCACTCGAGATCACTACTGCGCATGCGCACTCGGACTCACTACTGCTCATGCGCACACGGACTCACTACTGCGGATGCGCGCTCGGGCTCACTACTGCGCATGCGCACTCGGGTTCACTACTGCGCATGCGCGCTCCGGCTCAGACCTACAGGTGCGCACTCGAGTTCATTACTGCGCATGCGCACACGGGCTCACTACTGCGCATGCGCAATCGGTCTCACTACTGCTCATGCGCACTCGGGCGCAGTACTGCGCATGCGCGCTCGGGGTCGCTACGGCGCATGCGCACTCGAGGTCACCATTCCAGATGCGCAATCGTGTTCACTACTGCTCACGCGCACTCGGACTCACTACTGTGGATGCGCAATCGGGCACGCTACTGTGCATGCGCGCTCGGGGTTACTACTGCGCATGCGCACTCGGGTTCACTACTGCGGATGCGCAATCGGGCTCACTATTGCGCACGCGCAATCGGTCTCACTACTGCTCATGCGCACTCGGGCACAGTACTGCGCATGCGCGCTCGGGGTCGCTACTGCGCATGCGCCCTCGGGGTCACCATTGCAAATGCGCAATAGGGTTCACTGCTGCGCATGCGCGCTCGGGGTCGCTACTGCGCATGCGCACTCGGACTCACTACTGCGGATGCGCGCTCGGGCTCACTACTGCGGATGCGCATTCGGGGTCACTACTGCGCATGCGCGCTCGGGATTACTACCGCGCACTCGGGTTCACTACTGCGCATGCGCACACCGGCTCACTACTGCGCAAGCGCACTCGGGGTCACTACTGCGCATGCGCACTCGGGCTCACTACTGCGCTTGCGCACTCGGGGTCACCACTGCAGATGCGCAATCGGGTTCACTGCTGCGCATGCGCGCTCGGGGTCGCAACTGCGCATGCGCACTCGGGTTTACTACTGCGGATGCACACACGGGCTCACTACTGCGGATGCGCAAACGGGCTCACTACTGCGCATGCGCACTCGGGGTCGCTACTGCGCATGCACACTCGGGGTCACCACTGCAGATGCGCAATCGGGTTCACTGCTGCGCATGCGCACTCGGGGTCACTACTGCAGATGCGCAATCGTGTTCACTGCTGCGCATGCACACACGGGCTCACTTCTGCGCATCCGCACTCGGGGTCACTACTGCTCATACGCACTCGGGGTCACTACTGCTCATACGCACTCGGACTCACTACAGCTTATGGGAACTCGGACTCACTACTGCGGATGCGCACTCGGGCTCACTACTGCGCATGCGCACGCGGGATCACTACTGCTCATGAGCACTCGGACCCACTACTGCTCATGCGCACTCGGGCTCACTACTGCGCACGCGCGCTCGGGGTCGCTACTGCGCATGCGCACTCGGGGTCACCACTGCAGATGCGCAATCGGGTTCATTGCTGCGCATGCGCACTCGGGGTCACTACTGCAGATGCGCAATCGGGTTCACTACTGCGCATGCACACACGGGCTCACCACTGCGCAGGCGCACACGGGGTCACTACCGCGCATGCGCACACGGGCTCACTACTGCGCATGTGGAAACGGGCTCACTACAGCGCAGGCGCACAAGGGTTTACTACTGCGCATGCGCACTCGGGGTCACTACTGCAGATGCGCAATCGGGTTCACTACTGCGCATGCACACACGGGCTCACCACTGCGCATGCGCACTCGGGGCCACTACTGCTCATACGCACTCCGACTCACTACTGCTTATGCGAACTCGGGCTCACTACTGCGATTGCGCGCTCGGGCCCACTACTGCGGATGCGCGCTCCGGCTCACTACTGCGGATGCGCAATCGGGCTCACTATTGCGCACGCGCAATCGGTCTCACTACTGCTCATGCGCACTCGGGCTCAGTACTGCGCATGCGCGCTCGGGGTCGCTACTGCGCATGCGCCCTCGGGGTCACCATTGCAAATGCGCAATCGGGTTCACTGCTGCGCATGCGCGCTCGGGGTCGCAACTGCGCATGCGCACTCGGGTTCACTACTGCGGATGCACACACGGGCTCACTACTGCGGATGCGCAATCGGGCTCGCTACTGCGCATGCGCACTCGGGGTTACTACTGCGATTGCGCGCTCGGGCTCACTACTGCGGATGCGCGCTCGGGCTCACTTCTGCGGATGCGCAATCGGGCGCACTACTGCGATTACGCACTCGGGCTCACTACTGCTTATCTGAACTCGGACTCACTACTGCGGATGCGCAATCGGTCTCACTTCTGCGCATGCGCAATCGGGCTCACTACTGCGGATGCGCAATCGGGCTCACTACTGCGGATGCGGAATCGGGCTCACCACTGCGCATGCGCAGTCGGGGTTACAACTGCGCATGCGCACTCGGGTTCACTACTGCGCATGCGCACTCGGGGTCACTACCGCGCATGCGCAGTCCGGCTCAAGCTTGCACATGCGCTCTCGAGCTCACTTCTGCGCATGCGCGCTCGGGGTCACTACTGCTCATGCGTACTCGGATTCACTACAGCAGATGCACGCTCGGGCTCACTACTGCGGATGCGCAATCGGGCTCACCACTGCTCATGCGCACTCGGGCTCAGTACTGCGCATGCGCGCTCGGGGTCGCTACGGCGCATGCGCACTCGGGGTCACCATTCCAGATGCGCAATCGTGTTCACTACTGCTCACGCGCACTCGGACTCACTACTGTGGATGCGCAATCGGGCACGCTACTGCGCATGCGCTCTCGGAGTGGCTACTGCGCATGCGGCCTCGGGGTCCCCATTGCAAATGCGCACTCGGGTTCACTACTGCGCATGCGCGCTCCGGCTCAGACCTACAGGTGCGCACTCGAGATCACTACTGCGCATGCGCACTCGGACTCACTACTGCTCATGCGCACACGGACTCACTACTGCGGATGCGCGCTCGGGCTCACTACTGCGGATGCGCAATCGGGCTCACCACTGTGCATGCGCAGTCGGGGTTACCACTGCGCATGCACACTCGGGTTCAGACCTACAGGTGCGCACTCGAGTTCACTACTGCTCATGCGCACACGGGCTTACTACTGCGCATGCGCAATCGGTCTCACTACTGCTCATGCGCACTCGGGCTCAGTACTGCGCATGCGCGCTCGGGGTCACCATTCCAGATGCGCAATCGTGTTCACTACTGCTCACGCGCACTCGGACTCACTACTGTGGATGCGCAATCGGGCACGCTACTGTGCATTCGCGCTCGGGGTTACTACTGCGCATGCGCACTCGGGTTCACTACTGCGGATGCGCAATCGGGCTCACTATTGCGCACGCGCAATCGGTCTCACTACTGCTCATGCGCACTCGGGCTCAGTACTGCGCATGCGCGCTCGGGGTCGCTACTGCGCATGCGCCCTCGGGGTCACCATTGCAAATGCGCAATAGGGTTCACTGCTGCGCATGCGCGCTCGGGGTCGCTACTGCGCATGCGCACTCGGACTCACTACTGCGGATGCGCGCTCGGGCTCACTACTGCGGATGCGCATTCGGGGTCACTACTGCGCATGCGCGCTCGGGATTACTACCGCGCACTCGGGTTCACTACTGCGCATGCGCACACCGGCTCACTACTGCGCAAGCGCACTCGGGGTCACTACTGCGCATGCGCACTCGGGCTCACTACTGCGGATGCGCAATCGGGCTCACTACTGCAGATGCGCAATCGGGTTCATTGCTGCGCATGCGCACTCGGAGTTACTACTGCAGATGCGCAATCGGGTTCACTACTGCGCATGCGCACACGGGCTCACTACTGCGCATGTGCACTCGGGGTCACTACAGCGCAGGCGCACTCGGGCTCACTACTGCGGATGCGGAATCGGGCTCACTACTGCGCATGCGCACATGGGCTTACTACTGCGCTTGCGCACTCGGGGTCACCACTGCTGATGCGCAATCGGGTTCACTGCTGCGCATGCGCGCTCGGGGTCGCAACTGCGCATGCGCACTCGGGTCACTACTGCGGATGCACACACGGGCTCACTACTGCGGATGCGCAATCGGGCTCACTACTGCGCATGCGCACTCGGGGTTACTACTGCGCATGCGCGCTCGGGGTCGCTACTCCGCATGCGCACACGGGCTCACTACTGCGCATGCGCAATCGGTCTCACTACTGCTCATGCGCACTCGGGCTCAGTACTGCGCATGCGCGCTCGGGGTCGCTAATGCGCATGCGCCCTCGGGGTCACCATTGCAAATGCGCAATCGGGTTCACTGCTGCGCATGCGCGCTCGGGGTCGCTACTGCGCATGCGCACTCGGGTTCACAACTACGGATGCACACACGGGCTCACTACAGCGTATGCGCACTCGGTGTCACTACTGCGCATGTGCGCACCGGCTCAGACCTGCACATGCGCACACGGGCTCACTACTGTGCATGCGCACTCGGGTCACTACTGTAGATGCACACACGGGCTCACTACAGCGTATGCGCACTCGGGGTCACAACTGCGCATGCGCGCACCGGCTCAGACCTGCACATGCGCACACGGGCTCACTACTGTGCATGCGCACTCGGGCTCACTACTGCGCATGCGCGCTCGGGGTCGCTACTGCGCATGCGCACTCGGGTTCACTACTGCGGATGCACACACGGTCTCACTACAGCGTATGCGCACTCGGGGTCACTACTGCGCATGCGCGCACCGGCTCAGACCTGCACATATGCACACGGGCTCACTTCTGTGCATCCGCACTCGGGCTCACTACTGTGGATGCGCAATCGGGCTCACTACTGCGCATGCGCGCTGGCGGTCACAACTGCGCATGCGCACTTGGGGTCACCACTGCAGATGCGCAATCGGGTTCACTGCTGCGCATGCCCGCTCGGGGTCGCTACTGCGCATGCGCACTCGGGGCCACTACTGCTCATACGCACTCCGACTCACTACTGCTTATCTGAACTCGGACTCACTACTGCGGATGCGCAATCGGTCTCACTACTGCGGATGCGCAATCGGGCTCACTACTGAGCATGCGCGCTCGGGGTTACAACTGCGCATGCGCACTCGGGGTCACCACTGCAGATGCGCAATCGGGTTCACTGCTGCGCATGCGCGCTCGGGGTCGCAACTGCATATCCGCACTCGGGTTGACTACTGCGGATGCACACACGGGCTCACTACTGCGCATGCGCACACGGGGTTACTACTGCGCATGCGCACTCGGGCTCTCTACTGCGTTTGCGCTCTCGGGCCCACTACTGCGGATGCGCGCTCGGGCTCACTACTGCGGATGCGCAATCGGGCTCATTACTGCGATTGCGCACTCGGGCTCACTACTGAGCATGCGCGCTCGGGGTCGCTACTGCGCATGCACACTCGGGGTCACCACTGCAGATGCGCAATCGGGTTCACTACTGCGCATGCACACACGGGCTCACTACTGCGGATGCACACACGGGCTCACTACTGCGCATGCGCACTCGGGGTCACTACTGCGCATGCGCAGCACGGCTCAGGCTTGCACATGCGCTCTCGAGCTCAATTCTGCGCATTCGCACACGGGCTCACTTCTGCGCATGCGCACTGGGGTTCACTACTGCGCATGCGCGCTCCGGCTCAGACCTACAGGTGCGCACTCGAGATCACTGCTGCGCATGCGCACTCGGGCTCACTAGTGCTCATGCGCACACGGACTCACAACTGCGGATGCGCGATCGGGCTCACTACTGCGGATGCGCATTCGGGCTCACTACTGCGCATGCGAGCTCGGGGTTACTACTGCGCATGCGCACTCGGGTTCACTACTGCGCACGCGCAATCGTTCTCACTACTGCTCATGCGCACTCGGGCTCACTACTGCGCATGCGCGCTCGGGGTCACCATTCCAGATGCGCAATCGGGTTCACTGCTGCGCATGCGCACTCGGGGTCACTACTGCGCATGCGCACTCGGGGCCACTACTGCTCATACGCACTCCGACTCACTACTGCTTCTCTGAACTCGGACTCACTACTGCGGATGCGCAATCGGTCTCACTACTGCGGATGCGCAATCGGGCTCACTACTGCGCATGCGCGCTCGGGGTCGCTACTCCGCATGCGCACACGGGCTCACTACTGCGCATGCGCAATCGGTCTCACTACTGCTCATGCGTACTCGGGCTCAGTACTGCGCATGCGCGCTCGGGGTCGCTACTGCGCATTCGCCCTCGGGGTCACCATTGCAAATGCGCACTCGGGGTCACTACTGCGCATGTGCGCACCGGCTCAGACCTGCACATGCGCACACGGGCTCACTACTGTGCATGCGCACTCGGGGTCACTACTGTAGATGCACACACGGGCTCACTACAGCGAATGCGCACTCGGGGTCACTACTGCGCATGCGCGCACCGGCTCAGACCTGCACATGCGCACACGGGCTCACTACTGTGCATGCGCACTCGGGCTCACTACTGCGCATGCGCGCTCGGGGTCGCTACTGCGCATGCGCACTCGGGGTCACCATTGCAGATGCGCAATCGGGTTCACTGCTGCGCATGCGCGCTCGGGGTCGCTACTGCGCATGCGCACTCGGGTTCACTACTGCGGATGCGCAATCGGGCTCACTATTGCGCACGCGCAATCGGTCTCACTACTGCTCATGCGCACTCGGGCTCAGTACTGCGCATGCGCGCTCGGGGTCGCTACTGCGCATGCGCCCTCGGTGTTACCATTGCAAATGCGCAATAGGGTTCACTGCTGCGCATGCGCGCTCGGGGTCGCTACTGCGCATGCGCACTCGGACTCACTACTGCGGATGCGCGCTCGGGCTCACTACTGCGGATGCGCATTCGGGGTCACTACTGCGCATGCGCGCTCGGGATTACTACCGCGCACTCGGGTTCACTACTGCGCATGCGCACACCGGCTCACTACTGCGCAAGCGCACTCGGGGTCACTACTGCGCATGCGCACTCGGGCTCACTACTGCGGATGCGCAATCGGGCTCACTACTGCAGATGCGCAATCGGGTTCACTACTGCGCATGCGCACACGGGCTCACTACTGCGCATGTGCACTCGGGGTCACTACAGCGCAGGCGCACTCGGGCTCACTACTGCGGATGCGGAATCGGGCTCACTACTGCGCATGCGCACATGGGCTTACTACTGCGCTTGCGCACTCGGGGTCACCACTGCAGATGCGCAATCGGGTTCACTGCTGCGCATGCGCGCTCGGGGTCGCAACTGCGCATGCGCACTCGGGTTCACTACTGCGGATGCACACACGGGCTCACTACTGCGGATGCGCAATCGGGCTCACTACTGCGCATGCGCACTCGGGGTTACTACTGCGCATGCGCACTCGGGCTCACCACTGCGATTGCGCGCTCGGGCCCACTACTGCGGATGCGCGCTCCGGCTCACTACTGCGGATGCGCATTCGGGCTCACTACTGCGCATGCGAGCTCGGGGTTACTACTGCGCATGCGCACTCGGGTTCACTACTGCGCACGCGCAATCGTTCTCACTACTGCTCATGCGCACTCGGGCTCACTACTGCGCATGCGCGCTCGGGGTCACCATTCCAGATGCGCAATCGGGTTCACTGCTGCGCATGCGCACTCGGGGTCACTACTGCAGATGCGCAGTCGGGCTCGCTACTGCGCATGCGCTCTCGGGGTGGCTACTGCGCATGCGCACTCCGGCTCAGACTTGCACATGCGCTCTCGAGCTCACTTCTGCGCATGCGCACTCGGACTCACTACTGCGGATGCGCATTCGGGCTCACTACTGCGCATGCGCCCTCGGGGTCACCATTGCAAATGCGCAATCGGGTTCACTGCTGCGCATGCGCGCTCGGGGTCGCAACTGCGCATGCGCACTCGGGTTTACTACTGCGGATGCACACACGGGCTCACTACTGCGGATGCGCAAACGGGCTCACTACTGCGCATGCGCACTCGGGGTCGCTACTGCGCATGCACACTCGGGGTCACCACTGCAGATGCGCAATCGGGTTCACTGCTGCGCATGCGCACTCGGGGTCACTACTGCAGATGCGCAATCGTGTTCACTGCTGCGCATGCACACACGGGCTCACTTCTGCGCATCCGCACTCGGGGTCACTACTGCTCATACGCACTCGGGGTCACTACTGCTCATACGCACTCGGACTCACTACAGCTTATGGGAACTCGGACTCACTACTGCGGATGCGCACTCGGGCTCACTACTGCGCATGCGCACGCGGGATCACTACTGCTCATGAGCACTCGGACCCACTACTGCTCATGCGCACTCGGGCTCACTACTGCGCACGCGCGCTCGGGGTCGCTACTGCGCATGCGCACTCGGGGTCACCACTGCATATGCGCAATCGGGTTCATTGCTGCGCATGCGCACTCGGGGTCACTACTGCAGATGCGCAATCGGGTTCACTACTGCGCATGCACACACGGGCTCACCACTGCGCAGGCGCACACGGGGTCACTACCGCGCATGCGCACACGGGCTCACTACTGCGCATGTGGAAACGGGCTCACTACAGCGCAGGCGCACAAGGGTTTACTACTGCGCATGCGCACTCGGGGTCACTACTGCAGATGCGCAATCGGGTTCACTACTGCGCATGCACACACGGGCTCACCACTGCGCATGCGCACTCGGGGCCACTACTGCTCATACGCACTCCGACTCACTACTGCTTATGCGAACTCGGGCTCACTACTGCGATTGCGCGCTCGGGCCCACTACTGCGGATGCGCGCTCCGGCTCACTACTGCGGATGCGCAATCGGGCTCACTATTGCGCACGCGCAATCGGTCTCACTACTGCTCATGCGCACTCGGGCTCAGTACTGCGCATGCGCGCTCGGGGTCGCTACTGCGCATGCGCCCTCGGGGTCACCATTGCAAATGCGCAATCGGGTTCACTGCTGCGCATGCGCGCTCGGGGTCGCAACTGCGCATGCGCACTCGGGTTCACTACTGCGGATGCACACACGGGCTCACTACTGCGGATGCGCAATCGGGCTCGCTACTGCGCATGCGCACTCGGGGTTACTACTGCGATTGCGCGCTCGGGCTCACTACTGCGGATGCGCGCTCGGGCTCACTTCTGCGGATGCGCAATCGGGCGCACTACTGCGATTACGCACTCGGGCTCACTACTGCTTATCTGAACTCGGACTCACTACTGCGGATGCGCAATCGGTCTCACTTCTGCGCATGCGCAATCGGGCTCACTACTGCGGATGCGCAATCGGGCTCACTACTGCGGATGCGGAATCGGGCTCACCACTGCGCATGCGCAGTCGGGGTTACAACTGCGCATGCGCACTCGGGTTCACTACTGCGCATGCGCACTCGGGGTCACTACCGCGCATGCGCAGTCCGGCTCAAGCTTGCACATGCGCTCTCGAGCTCACTTCTGCGCATGCGCGCTCGGGGTCACTACTGCTCATGCGTACTCGGATTCACTACAGCAGATGCACGCTCGGGCTCACTACTGCGGATGCGCAATCGGGCTCACCACTGCTCATGCGCACTCGGGCTCAGTACTGCGCATGCGCGCTCGGGGTCGCTACGGCGCATGCGCACTCGGGGTCACCATTCCAGATGCGCAATCGTGTTCACTACTGCTCACGCGCACTCGGACTCACTACTGTGGATGCGCAATCGGGCACGCTACTGCGCATGCGCTCTCGGAGTGGCTACTGCGCATGCGGCCTCGGGGTCCCCATTGCAAATGCGCACTCGGGTTCACTACTGCGCATGCGCGCTCCGGCTCAGACCTACAGGTGCGCACTCGAGATCACTACTGCGCATGCGCACTCGGACTCACTACTGCTCATGCGCACACGGACTCACTACTGCGGATGCGCGCTCGGGCTCACTACTGCGGATGCGCAATCGGGCTCACCACTGTGCATGCGCAGTCGGGGTTACCACTGCGCATGCACACTCGGGTTCAGACCTACAGGTGCGCACTCGAGTTCACTACTGCTCATGCGCACACGGGCTTACTACTGCGCATGCGCAATCGGTCTCACTACTGCTCATGCGCACTCGGGCTCAGTACTGCGCATGCGCGCTCGGGGTCGCTACGGCGCATGCGCACTCGGGGTCACCATTCCAGATGCGCAATCGTGTTCACTACTGCTCACGCGCACTCGGACTCACTACTGTGGATGCGCAATCGGGCACGCTACTGTGCATTCGCGCTCGGGGTTACTACTGCGCATGCGCACTCGGGTTCACTACTGCGGATGCGCAATCGGGCTCACTATTGCGCACGCGCAATCGGTCTCACTACTGCTCATGCGCACTCGGGCTCAGTACTGCGCATGCGCGCTCGGGGTCGCTACTGCGCATGCGCCCTCGGGGTCACCATTGCAAATGCGCAATAGGGTTCACTGCTGCGCATGCGCGCTCGGGGTCGCTACTGCGCATGCGCACTCGGACTCACTACTGCGGATGCGCGCTCGGGCTCACTACTGCGGATGCGCATTCGGGGTCACTACTGCGCATGCGCGCTCGGGATTACTACCGCGCACTCGGGTTCACTACTGCGCATGCGCACACCGGCTCACTACTGCGCAAGCGCACTCGGGGTCACTACTGCGCATGCGCACTCGGGCTCACTACTGCGGATGCGCAATCGGGCTCACTACTGCAGATGCGCAATCGGGTTCATTGCTGCGCATGCGCACTCGGAGTTACTACTGCAGATGCGCAATCGGGTTCACTACTGCGCATGCGCACACGGGCTCACTACTGCGCATGTGCGCTCGGGGTCACTACAGCGCAGGCGCACTCGGGCTCACTACTGCGGATGCGGAATCGGGCTCACTACTGCGCATGCGCACATGGGCTTACTACTGCGCTTGCGCACTCGGGGTCACCACTGCTGATGCGCAATCGGGTTCACTGCTGCGCATGCGCGCTCGGGGTCGCAACTGCGCATGCGCACTCGGGTCACTACTGCGGATGCACACACGGGCTCACTACTGCGGATGCGCAATCGGGCTCACTACTGCGCATGCGCACTCGGGGTTACTACTGCGCATGCGCGCTCGGGGTCGCTACTCCGCATGCGCACACGGGCTCACTACTGCGCATGCGCAATCGGTCTCACTACTGCTCATGCGCACTCGGGCTCAGTACTGCGCATGCGCGCTCGGGGTCGCTAATGCGCATGCGCCCTCGGGGTCACCATTGCAAATGCGCAATCGGGTTCACTGCTGCGCATGCGCGCTCGGGGTCGCTACTGCGCATGCGCACTCGGGTTCACAACTACGGATGCACACACGGGCTCACTACAGCGTATGCGCACTCGGTGTCACTACTGCGCATGTGCGCACCGGCTCAGACCTGCACATGCGCACACGGGCTCACTACTGTGCATGCGCACTCGGGGTCACTACTGTAGATGCACACACGGGCTCACTACAGCGTATGCGCACTCGGGGTCACAACTGCGCATGCGCGCACCGGCTCAGACCTGCACATGCGCACACGGGCTCACTACTGTGCATGCGCACTCGGGCTCACTACTGCGCATGCGCGCTCGGGGTCGCTACTGCGCATGCGCACTCGGGTTCACTACTGCGGATGCACACACGGTCTCACTACAGCGTATGCGCACTCGGGGTCACTACTGCGCATGCGCGCACCGGCTCAGACCTGCACATATGCACACGGGCTCACTTCTGTGCATCCGCACTCGGGCTCACTACTGTGGATGCGCAATCGGGCTCACTACTGCGCATGCGCGCTGGCGGTCACAACTGCGCATGCGCACTTGGGGTCACCACTGCAGATGCGCAATCGGGTTCACTGCTGCGCATGCCCGCTCGGGGTCGCTACTGCGCATGCGCACTCGGGGCCACTACTGCTCATACGCACTCCGACTCACTACTGCTTATCTGAACTCGGACTCACTACTGCGGATGCGCAATCGGTCTCACTACTGCGGATGCGCAATCGGGCTCACTACTGAGCATGCGCGCTCGGGGTTACAACTGCGCATGCGCACTCGGGGTCACCACTGCAGATGCGCAATCGGGTTCACTGCTGCGCATGCGCGCTCGGGGTCGCAACTGCATATCCGCACTCGGGTTGACTACTGCGGATGCACACACGGGCTCACTACTGCGCATGCGCACACGGGGTTACTACTGCGCATGCGCACTCGGGCTCTCTACTGCGTTTGCGCTCTCGGGCCCACTACTGCGGATGCGCGCTCGGGCTCACTACTGCGGATGCGCAATCGGGCTCATTACTGCGATTGCGCACTCGGGCTCACTACTGAGCATGCGCGCTCGGGGTCGCTACTGCGCATGCACACTCGGGGTCACCACTGCAGATGCGCAATCGGGTTCACTACTGCGCATGCACACACGGGCTCACTACTGCGGATGCACACACGGGCTCACTACTGCGCATGCGCACTCGGGGTCACTACTGCGCATGCGCAGCACGGCTCAGGCTTGCACATGCGCTCTCGAGCTCAATTCTGCGCATTCGCACACGGGCTCACTTCTGCGCATGCGCACTGGGGTTCACTACTGCGCATGCGCGCTCCGGCTCAGACCTACAGGTGCGCACTCGAGATCACTGCTGCGCATGCGCACTCGGGCTCACTAGTGCTCATGCGCACACGGACTCACAACTGCGGATGCGCGCTCGGGCTCACTACTGCGGATGCGCATTCGGGCTCACTACTGCGCATGCGAGCTCGGGGTTACTACTGCGCATGCGCACTCGGGTTCACTACTGCGCACGCGCAATCGTTCTCACTACTGCTCATGCGCACTCGGGCTCACTACTGCGCATGCGCGCTCGGGGTCACCATTCCAGATGCGCAATCGGGTTCACTGCTGCGCATGCGCACTCGGGGTCACTACTGCGCATGCGCACTCGGGGCCACTACTGCTCATACGCACTCCGACTCACTACTGCTTCTCTGAACTCGGACTCACTACTGCGGATGCGCAATCGGTCTCACTACTGCGGATGCGCAATCGGGCTCACTACTGCGCATGCGCGCTCGGGGTCGCTACTCCGCATGCGCACACGGGCTCACTACTGCGCATGCGCAATCGGTCTCACTACTGCTCATGCGTACTCGGGCTCAGTACTGCGCATGCGCGCTCGGGGTCGCTACTGCGCATTCGCCCTCGGGGTCACCATTGCAAATGCGCACTCGGGGTCACTACTGCGCATGTGCGCACCGGCTCAGACCTGCACATGCGCACACGGGCTCACTACTGTGCATGCGCACTCGGGGTCACTACTGTAGATGCACACACGGGCTCACTACAGCGAATGCGCACTCGGGGTCACTACTGCGCATGCGCGCACCGGCTCAGACCTGCACATGCGCACACGGGCTCACTACTGTGCATGCGCACTCGGGCTCACTACTGCGCATGCGCGCTCGGGGTCGCTACTGCGCATGCGCACTCGGGGTCACCATTGCAGATGCGCAATCGGGTTCACTGCTGCGCATGCGCGCTCGGGGTCGCTACTGCGCATGCGCACTCGGGTTCACTACTGCGGATGCGCAATCGGGCTCACTATTGCGCACGCGCAATCGGTCTCACTACTGCTCATGCGCACTCGGGCTCAGTACTGCGCATGCGCGCTCGGGGTCGCTACTGCGCATGCGCCCTCGGTGTTACCATTGCAAATGCGCAATAGGGTTCACTGCTGCGCATGCGCGCTCGGGGTCGCTACTGCGCATGCGCACTCGGACTCACTACTGCGGATGCGCGCTCGGGCTCACTACTGCGGATGCGCATTCGGGGTCACTACTGCGCATGCGCGCTCGGGATTACTACCGCGCACTCGGGTTCACTACTGCGCATGCGCACACCGGCTCACTACTGCGCAAGCGCACTCGGGGTCACTACTGCGCATGCGCACTCGGGCTCACTACTGCGGATGCGCAATCGGGCTCACTACTGCAGATGCGCAATCGGGTTCACTACTGCGCATGCGCACACGGGCTCACTACTGCGCATGTGCACTCGGGGTCACTACAGCGCAGGCGCACTCGGGCTCACTACTGCGGATGCGGAATCGGGCTCACTACTGCGCATGCGCACATGGGCTTACTACTGCGCTTGCGCACTCGGGGTCACCACTGCAGATGCGCAATCGGGTTCACTGCTGCGCATGCGCGCTCGGGGTCGCAACTGCGCATGCGCACTCGGGTTCACTACTGCGGATGCACACACGGGCTCACTACTGCGGATGCGCAATCGGGCTCACTACTGCGCATGCGCACTCGGGGTTACTACTGCGCATGCGCACTCGGGCTCACCACTGCGATTGCGCGCTCGGGCCCACTACTGCGGATGCGCGCTCCGGCTCACTACTGCGGATGCGCATTCGGGCTCACTACTGCGCATGCGAGCTCGGGGTTACTACTGCGCATGCGCACTCGGGTTCACTACTGCGCACGCGCAATCGTTCTCACTACTGCTCATGCGCACTCGGGCTCACTACTGCGCATGCGCGCTCGGGGTCACCATTCCAGATGCGCAATCGGGTTCACTGCTGCGCATGCGCACTCGGGGTCACTACTGCAGATGCGCAGTCGGGCTCGCTACTGCGCATGCGCTCTCGGGGTGGCTACTGCGCATGCGCACTCCGGCTCAGACTTGCACATGCGCTCTCGAGCTCACTTCTGCGCATGCGCACTCGGACTCACTACTGCGGATGCGCATTCGGGCTCACTACTGCGCATGCGCCCTCGGGGTCACCATTGCAAATGCGCAATCGGGTTCACTGCTGCGCATGCGCGCTCGGGGTCGCTACTGCGCATGCGCACTCGGGGCCACTACTGCTCATACGCACTCCGACTCACTACTGCTTATCTGAACTCGGACTCACTACTGCGGATGCGCAATCGGTCTCACTACTGCGGATGCGCAATCGGGCTCACTACTGCGCATGCGCGCTCGGGGTCGCTACTCCGCATGCGCACTCGGAGTCACTACTGCGGATGCACACACGGGCTCACTACAGCGTATGCTCACTCGGGGTCACTACTGCGCATGCGCGCACCGGCTCAGACCTGCACATGCGCACACGGGCTCACTACTGCGGATGCGCAATCGGGCTCACTACTGCGCATGCACACTCCGGCTAAGACATGCACATGCGCATTCGGGCTCACTACCGTGCATGCGCGCTCGGGGTGACTACTGCGCATGCGCATTCGGGGTCACTACTGCGCATGCGCAATCGGGTTTACTGCAGCGCATGCGCACTCGGGCTCACTACTGCGCATGCGCGCTCGGGGTCGCTACTGCGCATGCGCACTCGGGGTCACCATTGCAGATGCGTAATCGGGGTCACTACTGCTCATGCGTACTCGTATTCACTACTGCTCATGCGCACTCGGACTCACTACTGTGGATGCGCAATCGGGCTCGCTACTGCGCACGCGCTCTCGGGGTGGCTACTGCGCATGCGCACTCCGGCTCAGACTTGCACATGCGCTTTCGAGCTCACTTCTGCGCATGCGCACTCGGGGTCACTACTGCTCATGCGTACTCGGATTCACTACAGCAGATGCACGCTCGGGCTCACTACTGCGGATGCGCAATCGGTCTCACTACTGCGGATGCGCAATCGGGCTCACTACTGAGCATGCGCGCTCGGGGTTACAACTGCGCATGCGCACTCGGGGTCACCACTGCAGATGCGCAATCGGGTTCACTGCTGCGCATGCGCGCTCGGGGTCGCAACTGCATATCCGCACTCGGGTTGACTACTGCGGATGCACACACGGGCTCACTACTGCGCATGCGCACACGGGGTTACTACTGCGCATGCGCACTCGGGCTCTCTACTGCGTTTGCGCTCTCGGGCCCACTACTGCGGATGCGCGCTCGGGCTCACTACTGCGGATGCGCAATCGGGCTCATTACTGCGATTGCGCACTCGGGCTCACTACTGAGCATGCGCGCTCGGGGTCGCTACTGCGCATGCACACTCGGGGTCACCACTGCAGATGCGCAATCGGGTTCACTACTGCGCATGCACACACGGGCTCACTACTGCGGATGCACACACGGGCTCACTACTGCGCATGCGCACTCGGGGTCACTACTGCGCATGCGCAGCACGGCTCAGGCTTGCACATGCGCTCTCGAGCTCAATTCTGCGCATTCGCACACGGGCTCACTTCTGCGCATGCGCACTGGGGTTCACTACTGCGCATGCGCGCTCCGGCTCAGACCTACAGGTGCGCACTCGAGATCACTGCTGCGCATGCGCACTCGGGCTCACTAGTGCTCATGCGCACACGGACTCACAACTGCGGATGCGCGCTCGGGCTCACTACTGCGGATGCGCATTCGGGCTCACTACTGCGCATGCGAGCTCGGGGTTACTACTGCGCATGCGCACTCGGGTTCACTACTGCGCACGCGCAATCGTTCTCACTACTGCTCATGCGCACTCGGGCTCACTACTGCGCATGCGCGCTCGGGGTCACCATTCCAGATGCGCAATCGGGTTCACTGCTGCGCATGCGCACTCGGGGTCACTACTGCGCATGCGCACTCGGGGCCACTACTGCTCATACGCACTCCGACTCACTACTGCTTCTCTGAACTCGGACTCACTACTGCGGATGCGCAATCGGTCTCACTACTGCGGATGCGCAATCGGGCTCACTACTGCGCATGCGCGCTCGGGGTCGCTACTCCGCATGCGCACACGGGCTCACTACTGCGCATGCGCAATCGGTCTCACTACTGCTCATGCGTACTCGGGCTCAGTACTGCGCATGCGCGCTCGGGGTCGCTACTGCGCATTCGCCCTCGGGGTCACCATTGCAAATGCGCACTCGGGGTCACTACTGCGCATGTGCGCACCGGCTCAGACCTGCACATGCGCACACGGGCTCACTACTGTGCATGCGCACTCGGGGTCACTACTGTAGATGCACACACGGGCTCACTACAGCGAATGCGCACTCGGGGTCACTACTGCGCATGCGCGCACCGGCTCAGACCTGCACATGCGCACACGGGCTCACTACTGTGCATGCGCACTCGGGCTCACTACTGCGCATGCGCGCTCGGGGTCGCTACTGCGCATGCGCACTCGGGGTCACCATTGCAGATGCGCAATCGGGTTCACTGCTGCGCATGCGCGCTCGGGGTCGCTACTGCGCATGCGCACTCGGGTTCACTACTGCGGATGCGCAATCGGGCTCACTATTGCGCACGCGCAATCGGTCTCACTACTGCTCATGCGCACTCGGGCTCAGTACTGCGCATGCGCGCTCGGGGTCGCTACTGCGCATGCGCCCTCGGTGTTACCATTGCAAATGCGCAATAGGGTTCACTGCTGCGCATGCGCGCTCGGGGTCGCTACTGCGCATGCGCACTCGGACTCACTACTGCGGATGCGCGCTCGGGCTCACTACTGCGGATGCGCATTCGGGGTCACTACTGCGCATGCGCGCTCGGGATTACTACCGCGCACTCGGGTTCACTACTGCGCATGCGCACACCGGCTCACTACTGCGCAAGCGCACTCGGGGTCACTACTGCGCATGCGCACTCGGGCTCACTACTGCGGATGCGCAATCGGGCTCACTACTGCAGATGCGCAATCGGGTTCACTACTGCGCATGCGCACACGGGCTCACTACTGCGCATGTGCACTCGGGGTCACTACAGCGCAGGCGCACTCGGGCTCACTACTGCGGATGCGGAATCGGGCTCACTACTGCGCATGCGCACATGGGCTTACTACTGCGCTTGCGCACTCGGGGTCACCACTGCAGATGCGCAATCGGGTTCACTGCTGCGCATGCGCGCTCGGGGTCGCAACTGCGCATGCGCACTCGGGTTCACTACTGCGGATGCACACACGGGCTCACTACTGCGGATGCGCAATCGGGCTCACTACTGCGCATGCGCACTCGGGGTTACTACTGCGCATGCGCACTCGGGCTCACCACTGCGATTGCGCGCTCGGGCCCACTACTGCGGATGCGCGCTCCGGCTCACTACTGCGGATGCGCATTCGGGCTCACTACTGCGCATGCGAGCTCGGGGTTACTACTGCGCATGCGCACTCGGGTTCACTACTGCGCACGCGCAATCGTTCTCACTACTGCTCATGCGCACTCGGGCTCACTACTGCGCATGCGCGCTCGGGGTCACCATTCCAGATGCGCAATCGGGTTCACTGCTGCGCATGCGCACTCGGGGTCACTACTGCAGATGCGCAGTCGGGCTCGCTACTGCGCATGCGCTCTCGGGGTGGCTACTGCGCATGCGCACTCCGGCTCAGACTTGCACATGCGCTCTCGAGCTCACTTCTGCGCATGCGCACTCGGACTCACTACTGCGGATGCGCATTCGGGCTCACTACTGCGCATGCGCCCTCGGGGTCACCATTGCAAATGCGCAATCGGGTTCACTGCTGCGCATGCGCGCTCGGGGTCGCTACTGCGCATGCGCACTCGGGGCCACTACTGCTCATACGCACTCCGACTCACTACTGCTTATCTGAACTCGGACTCACTACTGCGGATGCGCAATCGGTCTCACTACTGCGGATGCGCAATCGGGCTCACTACTGCGCATGCGCGCTCGGGGTCGCTACTCCGCATGCGCACTCGGAGTCACTACTGCGGATGCACACACGGGCTCACTACAGCGTATGCTCACTCGGGGTCACTACTGCGCATGCGCGCACCGGCTCAGACCTGCACATGCGCACACGGGCTCACTACTGCGGATGCGCAATCGGGCTCACTACTGCGCATGCACACTCCGGCTAAGACATGCACATGCGCATTCGGGCTCACTACCGTGCATGCGCGCTCGGGGTGACTACTGCGCATGCGCATTCGGGGTCACTACTGCGCATGCGCAATCGGGTTTACTGCAGCGCATGCGCACTCGGGCTCACTACTGCGCATGCGCGCTCGGGGTCGCTACTGCGCATGCGCACTCGGGGTCACCATTGCAGATGCGTAATCGGGGTCACTACTGCTCATGCGTACTCGTATTCACTACTGCTCATGCGCACTCGGACTCACTACTGTGGATGCGCAATCGGGCTCGCTACTGCGCACGCGCTCTCGGGGTGGCTACTGCGCATGCGCACTCCGGCTCAGACTTGCACATGCGCTTTCGAGCTCACTTCTGCGCATGCGCACTCGGGGTCACTACTGCTCATGCGTACTCGGATTCACTACAGCAGATGCACGCTCGGGCTCACTACTGCGGATGCGCAATCGGGCTCACCACTGCGCATGCGCAATCGGGGTTAGTACTGCGCATGCGCACCCGGGGTCACCATTGCAGATGCGTAATCGGGGTCGCTACTGCTCATGTGTACTCGGATTCACTACTGCAGATGAACGTTCGGGCTCACTACTGCGGATGCGCAATCGGGCTCACCACTGCGCATGCGCAGTCGGGGTTACTACTGCGCATGCGCACTCGGGTTCACTACTGCGCATGCGCACTCGGGTTCACTACTGCGCATGCGCGCTCCGGCTCAGACCTACAGGTGCGCACTCGAGATCACTATTGCGCATGCGCACTCGGACTCACTACTGCTCATGCGCACACGGACTCACTACTGCGGATGCGCGCTCGGGCTCACTACTGCGGATGCGCAATCGGGCTCACCACTGCGCATGCGCAGTCGGGGTTACCACTGCGCATGAGCACTCGGGTTCACTAGTGCGCATGCGCGCTCCGGCTCAGACCTACAGGTGCGCACTCGAGTTCACTACTGCGCATGCGCACACGGGCTCACTATTGCGCATGCGCAATCGGTCTCACTACTGCTCATGCGCACTCGGGCTCAGTACTGCGCTTGCGCGCTCGGGGTCGCTACGGCGCATGCGCACTCGGGGTCACCATTCCAGATGCGCAATCGTGTTCACTACTGCTCACGCGCACTCGGACTCACTACTGTGGATGCGCAATCGGGCACGCTACTGCGCATGCGCTCTCGGGGTGGCTACTGCGCATGCGGCCTCGGGGTCACCATTGCAAATGCGCACTCGGGTTCACTACTGCGCATGCGCGCTCCGGCTCAGACCTACAGGTGCGCACTCGAGATCACTGCTGCGCATGCGCACTCGGACTCACTACTGCTCATGCGCACACGGACTCACTACTGCGGATGCGCGCTCGGGCTCACTACTGCGCATGCGCACTCGGGTTCACTACTGCGCATGCGCGCTCCGGCTCAGACCTACAGGTGCGCACTCGAGTTCACTACTGCGCATGCGCACACGGGCTCACTACTGCGCATGCGCAATCGGTCGCACTACTGCTCATGCGCACTCGGCGCAGTACTGCGCATGCGCGCTCGGGGTCGCTACGGCGCATGCGCACTCGAGGTCACCATTCCAGATGCGCAATCGTGTTCACTACTGCTCACGCGCACTCGGACTCACTACTGTGGATGCGCAATCGGGCACGCTACTGTGCATGCGCGCTCGGGGTTACTACTGCGCATGCGCACTCGGGTTCACTACTGCGGATGCGCAATCGGGCTCACTATTGCGCACGCGCAATCGGTCTCACTACTGCTCATGCGCACTCGGGCTCAGTACTGCGCATGCGCGCTCGGGGTCGCTACTGCGCATGCGCCCTCGGGGTCACCATTGCAAATGCGCAATAGGGTTCACTGCTGCGCATGCGCGCTCGGGGTCGCTACTGCGCATGCGCACTCGGGGCCACTACTGCTCATACGCACTCCGACTCACTACTGCTTATCTGAACTCGGACTCACTACTGCGGATGCGCAATCGGTCTCACTACTGCGGATGCGCAATCGGGCTCACTACTGCGCATGCGCGCTCGGGGTCGCTACTCCGCATGCGCACTCGGAGTCACTACTGCGGATGCACACACGGGCTCACTACAGCGTATGCGCACTCGGGGTCACTACTGCGCATGCGCGCACCGGCTCAGACCTGCACATGCGCACACGGGCTCACTACTGCGGATGCGCAATCGGGCTCACTACTGCGCATGCACACTCCGGCTAAGACATGCACATGCGCATTCGGGCTCACTACCGTGCATGCGCGCTCGGGGTGACTACTGCGCATGCGCATTCGGGGTCACTACTGCGCATGCGCAATCGGGTTTACTGCAGCGCATGCGCACTCGGGCTCACTACTGCGCATGCGCGCTCGGGGTCGCTACTGCGCATGCGCACTCGGGGTCACCATTGCAGATGCGTAATCGGGGTCACTACTGCTCATGCGTACTCGTATTCACTACTGCTCATGCGCACTCGGACTCACTACTGTGGATGCGCAATCGGGCTCGCTACTGCGCACGCGCTCTCGGGGTGGCTACTGCGCATGCGCACTCCGGCTCAGACTTGCACATGCGCTTTCGAGCTCACTTCTGCGCATGCGCACTCGGGGTCACTACTGCTCATGCGTACTCGGATTCACTACAGCAGATGCACGCTCGGGCTCACTACTGCGGATGCGCAATCGGGCTCACCACTGCGCATGCGCAATCGGGGTTAGTACTGCGCATGCGCACCCGGGGTCACCATTGCAGATGCGTAATCGGGGTCGCTACTGCTCATGTGTACTCGGATTCACTACTGCAGATGAACGTTCGGGCTCACTACTGCGGATGCGCAATCGGGCTCACCACTGCGCATGCGCAGTCGGGGTTACTACTGCGCATGCGCACTCGGGTTCACTACTGCGCATGCGCACTCGGGTTCACTACTGCGCATGCGCGCTCCGGCTCAGACCTACAGGTGCGCACTCGAGATCACTATTGCGCATGCGCACTCGGACTCACTACTGCTCATGCGCACACGGACTCACTACTGCGGATGCGCGCTCGGGCTCACTACTGCGGATGCGCAATCGGGCTCACCACTGCGCATGCGCAGTCGGGGTTACCACTGCGCATGAGCACTCGGGTTCACTAGTGCGCATGCGCGCTCCGGCTCAGACCTACAGGTGCGCACTCGAGTTCACTACTGCGCATGCGCACACGGGCTCACTATTGCGCATGCGCAATCGGTCTCACTACTGCTCATGCGCACTCGGGCTCAGTACTGCGCATGCGCGCTCGGGGTCGCTACGGCGCATGCGCACTCGGGGTCACCATTCCAGATGCGCAATCGTGTTCACTACTGCTCACGCGCACTCGGACTCACTACTGTGGATGCGCAATCGGGCACGCTACTGCGCATGCGCTCTCGGGGTGGCTACTGCGCATGCGGCCTCGGGGTCACCATTGCAAATGCGCACTCGGGTTCACTACTGCGCATGCGCGCTCCGGCTCAGACCTACAGGTGCGCACTCGAGATCACTACTGCGCATGCGCACTCGGACTCACTACTGCTCATGCGCACACGGACTCATTACTGCGGATGCGCGCTCGGGCTCACTACTGCGCATGCGCACTCGGGTTCACTACTGCGCATGCGCGCTCCGGCTCAGACCTACAGGTGCGCACTCGAGTTCACTACTGCGCATGCGCACACGGGCTCACTACTGCGCATGCGCAATCGGTCGCACTACTGCTCATGCGCACTCGGCGCAGTACTGCGCATGCGCGCTCGGGGTCGCTACGGCGCATGCGCACTCGAGGTCACCATTCCAGATGCGCAATCGTGTTCACTACTGCTCACGCGCACTCGGACTCACTACTGTGGATGCGCAATCGGGCACGCTACTGTGCATGCGCGCTCGGGGTTACTACTGCGCATGCGCACTCGGGTTCACTACTGCGGATGCGCAATCGGGCTCACTATTGCGCACGCGCAATCGGTCTCACTACTGCTCATGCGCACTCGGGCTCAGTACTGCGCATGCGCGCTCGGGGTCGCTACTGCGCATGCGCCCTCGGGGTCACCATTGCAAATGCGCAATAGGGTTCACTGCTGCGCATGCGCGCTCGGGGTCGCTACTGCGCATGCGCACTCGGACTCACTACTGCGGGTGCGCGCCCGGGCTCACTACTGCGGATGCGCATTCGGGGTCACTACTGCGCATGCGCGCTCGGGATTACTACCGCGCACTCGGGTTCACTACTGCGCATGCGCACACCGGCTCACTACTGCGCAAGCGCACTCGGGGTCACTACTGCGCATGCGCACTCGGGCTCACTACTGCGCTTGCGCACTCGGGGTCACCACTGCAGATGCGCAATCGGGTTCACTGCTGCGCATGCGCGCTCGGGGTCGCAACTGCGCATGCGCACTCGGGTTCACTATTGCGGATGCACACACGGGCTCACTACTGCGGATGCGCAATCGGGCTCACTACTGCGCATGCGCACTCGGGGTCGCTACTGCGCATGCACACTCGGGGTCACCACTGCAGATGCGCAATCGGGTCCACTGCTGCGCATGCGCACTCGGGGTCACTACTGCAGATACGCAATCGTGTTCACTGCTGCGCATGCACACACGGGCTCACTTCTGCGCATCCGCACTCGGGGTCACTACTGCTCATACGCACTCGGGGTCACTACTGCTCATACGCACTCGGACTCACTACAGCTTATGGGAACTCGGACTCACTACTGCGGATGCGCACTCGGGCTCACTACTGCGCATGCGCACGCGGGATCACTACTGCTCATGAGCACTCGGACCCACTACTGCTCATGCGCACTCGGGCTCACTACTGCGCACGCGCGCTCGGGGTCGCTACTGCGCATGCGCACTCGGGGTCACCACTGCAGATGCGCAATCGGGTTCATTGCTGCGCATGCGCACTCGGGGTCACTACTGCAGATGCGCAATCGGGTTCACTACTGCGCATGCACACACGGGCTCACCACTGCGCAGGCGCACACGGGGTCACTACCGCGCATGCGCACACGGGCTCACTACTGCGCATGTGGAAACGGGCTCACTACAGCGCAGGCGCACAAGGGTTTACTACTGCGCATGCGCACTCGGGGTCACTACTGCAGATGCGCAATCGGGTTCACTACTGCGCATGCACACACGGGCTCACCACTGCGCATGCGCACTCGGGGCCACTACTGCTCATACGCACTCCGACTCACTACTGCTTATGCGAACTCGGGCTCACTACTGCGATTGCGCGCTCGGGCCCACTACTGCGGATGCGCGCTCCGGCTCACTACTGCGGATGCGCAATCGGGCTCACTATTGCGCACGCGCAATCGGTCTCACTACTGCTCATGCGCACTCGGGCTCAGTACTGCGCATGCGCGCTCGGGGTCGCTACTGCGCATGCGCCCTCGGGGTCACCATTGCAAATGCGCAATCGGGTTCACTGCTGCGCATGCGCGCTCGGGGTCGCAACTGCGCATGCGCACTCGGGTTCACTACTGCGGATGCACACACGGGCTCACTACTGCGGATGCGCAATCGGGCTCGCTACTGCGCATGCGCACTCGGGGTTACTACTGCGATTGCGCGCTCGGGCTCACTACTGCGGATGCGCGCTCGGGCTCACTTCTGCGGATGCGCAATCGGGCGCACTACTGCGACTACGCACTCGGGCTCACTACTGCTTATCTGAACTCGGACTCACTACTGCGGATGCGCAATCGGTCTCACTACTGCGGATGCGCAATCGGGCTCACCACTGCGGATGCGCAATCGGGCTCACTACTGCGGATGCGGAATCGGGCTCACCACTGCGCATGCGCAGTCGGGGTTACAACTGCGCATGCGCACTCGGGTTCACTACTGCGCATGCGCACTCGGGGTCACCACCGCGCATGCGCAGTCCGGCTCAAGCTTGCACATGCGCTCTCGAGCTCACTTCTGCGCATGCGCGCTCGGGGTCACTACTGCTCATGCGTACTCGGATTCACTACAGCAGATGCACGCTCGGGCTCACTACTGCGGATGCGCAATCGGGCTCACCACTGCGCATGCGCAATCGGGGTTAGTACTGCGCATGCGCACTCGGGTTCACTACTGCGCATGCGCGCTCCGGCTCAGACCCAGGGGTGCGCACTCGAGATCACTACTGCGCATGCGCACTCGGACTCACTACTGCTCATGCGCACACGGACTCACTACTGCGGATGCGCGCTCGGGCTCACTACTGCGGATGCGCAATCGGGCTCACCACTGCGCATGCGCGCTCCGGCTCAGACCTACAGGTGCGCACTCGAGTTCACTACTGCGCATGCGCACTCGGGCTCACTACTGTGCATGCGCGCTCGGGGTTACTACTGCGCATGCGCACTCAGGTTCACTACTGCGGATGCGCAATCGGGCTCACCACTGCGCATGCGCGCTCCGGCTCAGACCTACAGGTGCGCAATCGAGATCACTACTGCGCATGCGCACTCGGACTCACTACTGCTCATGCGCACACGGACTCACTACTGCAGATGCACGCTCGGGCTCACTACTGCGGATGCGCAATCGGGCTCACCAGTGCGCAAGCGCAGTTGGTGTTACTACTGCGCATGCGCACTCGGGTTCACTACTGCGCATGCGCGCTCCGGCTCAGACCTACAGGTGCGCACTCGAGATCACTACTGCGCATGCGCACTCGGACTCACTAGTACTCATGCGCACACGGACTCACTACTGCGGATGCGCGTTCGGTGTCGCTACGGCGCATGCGCACTCGGGGTCACCATTCCAGATGCGCAATCGTGTTCACTACTGCTCACGCGCACTCGGACTCACTACTGTGGATGCGCAATCGGGCACGCTACTGCGCATGCGCTCTCGGAGTGGCTACTGCGCATGCGGTCTCGGGGTCACCATTGCAAATGCGCACTCGGGTTCACTACTGCGCATGCGCGCTCCGGCTCAGACCTACACGTGCGCACTCGAGTTCACTACTGCGCATGCGCACACGGGCTCACTATTGCGGATGCGCAATCGGTCTCACTACTGCTCATGCGCACTCGGGCTCAGTACTGCGCATGCGCGCTCGGGGTCGCTACGGCGCATGCGCACTCGGGGTCACCATTCCAGATGCGCAATCGTGTTCACTACTGCTCACGCGCACTCGGACTCACTACTGTGGATGCGCAATCGGGCACGCTACTGTGCATTCGCGCTCGGGGTTACTACTGCGCATGCGCACTCGGGTTCACTACTGCGGATGCGCAATCGGGCTCACTATTGCGCACGCGCAATCGGTCTCACTACTGCTCATGCGCACTCGGGATCAGTACTGCGCATGCGCGCTCGGGGTCGCTACTGCGCATGCGCCCTCGGGGTCACCATTGCAAATGCGCAATAGGGTTCACTGCTGCGCATGCGCGCTCGGGGTCGCTACTGCGCATGCGCACTCGGACTCACTACTGCGGATGCGCGCTCGGGCTCACTACTGCGGATGCGCATTCGGGGTCACTACTGCGCATGCGCGCTCGGGATTACTACCGCGCACTCGGGTTCACTACTGCGCATGCGCACACCGGCTCACTACTGCGCAAGCGCACTCGGGGTCACTACTGCGCATGCGCACTTGGGCTCACTACTGCGGATGCGCAATCGGGCTCACTACTGCAGATGCGCAATCGGGTTCATTGCTGCGCATGCGCACTCGGGGTCACTACTGCAGATGCGCAATCGGGTTCACTACTGCGCATGCGCACACGGGCTCACTACTGCGCATGTGCACTCGGGGTCACTACAGCGCAGGCGCACTCGGGCTCACTACTGCGGATGCGGAATCGGGCTCACTACTGCGCATGCGCACATGGGCTTACTACTGCGCTTGCGCACTCGGGGTCACCACTGCAGATGCGCAATCGGGTTCACTGCTGCGCATGCGCGCTCGGGGTCGCAACTGCGCATGCGCACTCGGGTTCACTACTGCGGATGCACACACGGGCTCACTACTGCGGATGCGCAATCGGGCTCACTACTGCGCATGCGCACTCGGGGTTACTACTGCGCATGCGCACTCGGGCTCACCACTGCGATTGCGCGCTCGGGCCCACTACTGCGGATGCGCGCTCCGGCTCACTACTGCGGATGCGCATTCGGGCTCACTACTGCGCATGCGAGCTCGGGGTTACTACTGCGCATGCGCACTCGGGTTCACTACTGCGCACGCGCAATCGTTCTCACTACTGCTCATGCGCACTCGGGCTCACTACTGCGCATGCGCGCTCGGGGTCACCATTCCAGATGCGCAATCGGGTTCACTGCTGCGCATGCGCACTCGGGGTCACTACTGCAGATGCGCAGTCGGGCTCGCTACTGCGCATGCGCTCTCGGGGTGGCTACTGCGCATGCGCACTCCGGCTCAGACTTGCACATGCGCTCTCGAGCTCACTTCTGCGCATGCGCACTCGGACTCACTACTGCGGATGCGCCCTCGGGGTCACCATTGCAAATGCGCAATCGGGTTCACTGCTGCGCATGCGCGCTCGGGGTCGCTACTGCGCATGCGCACTCGGGGCCACTACTGCTCATACGCACTCCGACTCACTACTGCTTATCTGAACTCGGACTCACTACTGCGGATGCGCAATCGGTCTCACTACTGCGGATGCGCAATCGGGCTCACTACTGCGCATGCGCGCTCGGGGTCGCTACTCCGCATGCGCACTCGGAGTCACTACTGCGGATGCACACACGGGCTCACTACAGCGTATGCGCCCTCGGGGTCACTACTGCGCATGCGCGCACCGGCTCAGACCTGCACATGCGCATTCGGGCTCACTACCGTGCATGCGCGCTCGGGGTGACTACTGCGCATGCGCACTCCGGCTCAGACTTGCACATGCGCTTTCGAGCTCACTTCTGCGCATGCGCACTCGGGGTCACTACTGCTCATGCGTACTCGGATTCACTACAGCAGATGCACGCTCGGGCTCACTACTGCGGATGCGCAATCGGGCTCACCACTGCGCATGCGCAATCGGGTTTAGTACTGCGCATGCGCACCCGGGGTCACCATTGCAGATGCGTAATCGGGGTCGCTACTGCTCATGTGTACTCGGATTCACTACTGCAGATGAACGTTCGGGCTCACTACTGCGGATGCGCAATCGGGCTCACTACTGCACATGCGCACTCGGGCTCAGTACTGCGCATGCGCGCTCGGGGTCGCTACTGCGCATGCGCCCTCGGGGTCACCATTGCAAATGCGCAATAGGGTTCACTGCTGCGCATGCGCGCTCGGGGTCGCTACTGCGCATGCGCACTCGGACTCACTACTGCGGATGCGCGCTCGGGCTCACTACTGCGGATGCGCATTCGGGGTCACTACTGCGCATGCGCGCTCGGGATTACTACCGCGCACTCGGGTTCACTACTGCGCATGCGCACACCGGCTCACTACTGCGCAAGCGCACTCGGGGTCACTACTGCGCATGCGCACTCGGGCTCACTACTGCGCTTGCGCACTCGGGGTCACCACTGCAGATGCGCAATCGGGTTCACTGCTGCGCATGCGCGCTCGGGGTCGCAACTGCGCATGCGCACTCGGGTTCACTACTGCGGATGCACACACGGGCTCACTACTGCGGATGCGCAATCGGGCTCACTACTGCGCATGCGCACTCGGGGTCGCTACTGCGCATGCACACTCGGGGTCACCACTGCAGATGCGCACTCGGGCTCACTACTGCGCATGCGCACTCGGGGTCACTACTGCAGATGCGCAATCGTGTTCACTGCTGCGCATGCACACACGGGCTCACTTCTGCGCATCCGCACTCGGGGTCACTACTGCTCATACGCACTCGGGGTCACTACTGCTCATACGCACTCGGACTCACTACAGCTTATGGGAACTCGGACTCACTACTGCGGATGCGCACTCGGGCTCACTACTGCGCATGCGCACGCGGGATCACTACTGCTCATGAGCACTCGGACCCACTACTGCTCATGCGCACTCGGGCTCACAACTGCGCACGCGCGCTCGGGGTCGCTACTGCGCATGCGCACTCGGGGTCACCACTGCAGATGCGCAATCGGGTTCATTGCTGCGCATGCGCACTCGGGGTCACTACTGCAGATGCGCAATCGGGTTCACTACTGCGCATGCACACACGGGCTCACCACTGCGCAGGCGCACACGGGGTCACTACCGCGCATGCGCACACGGGCTCACTACTGCGCATGTGGAAACGGGCTCACTACAGCGCAGGCGCACAAGGGTTTACTACTGCGCATGCGCACTCGGGGTCACTACTGCAGATGCGCAATCGGGTTCACTACTGCGCATGCACACACGGGCTCACCACTGCGCATGCGCACTCGGGGCCACTACTGCTCATACGCACTCCGACTCACTACTGCTTATGCGAACTCGGGCTCACTACTGCGATTGCGCGCTCGGGCCCACTACTGCGGATGCGCGCTCCGGCTCACTACTGCGGATGCGCAATCGGGCTCACAATTGCGCACGCGCAATCGGTCTCACTACTGCTCATGCGCACTCGGGCTCAGTACTGCGCATGCGCGCTCGGGGTCGCTACTGCGCATGCGCCCTCGGGGTCACCATTGCAAATGCGCAATCGGGTTCACTGCTGCGCATGCGCGCTCGGGGTCGCAACTGCGCATGCGCACTCGGGTTCACTACTGCGGATGCACACACGGGCTCACTACTGCGGATGCGCAATCGGGCTCGCTACTGCGCATGCGCACTCGGGGTTACTACTGCGATTGCGCGCTCGGGCTCACTACTGCGGATGCGCGCTCGGGCTCACTTCTGCGGATGCGCAATCGGGCGCACTACTGCGATTACGCACTCGGGCTCACTACTGCGCATGCGCGCTCGGGGTCGCTACAGCGCATGCACACTCGGGGTCACCACTGCAGACGCGCAATCGGGTTCACTGCTGCGCATGCGCACTCGGGGTCACTACTGCTCATACGCACTCGGACTCACTACTGCTTATGGGAACTCGGACTCACTACTGCGGATGCGCACTCGGGCTCACTACTGCGCATGCGCACGCGGGATCACTACTGCTCATACGCACTCCGACTCACTACTGCTTATGCGAACTCGGACTCACTACTGCGGATGCGCAATCGGGCTCACTACTGAGCATGCGCGCTCGGGGTTACAACTGCGCATGCGCACTCGGGGTCACCACTGCAGATGCGCAATAGGGTTCACTGCTGCGCATGCGCGCTCGGTGTCGCAACTGCGCATGCGCACTCGGGTTCACTACTGCGGATGCACACACGGGCTCACTACTGCGGATGCGCAATCGGGCTCACTACTGCGCATGCGCACTCGGGGTTACTACTGCGCATGCACACTCGGGCTCACTACTGCGATTGCGCGCTCGGGCCCACTACTTCGATTGCGCACTCGGGCTCACTACTGCGCATGCGCGCTCGGGGTCGCTACTGCGCATGCAAACTCGGGGTCTCCACTGCAGATGCGCAATCGGGCTCACTACTGCGCATGCACACACAGGCTCACTTCTGCGATTGCGGACTCGCGCTCACTAGTGCGCATGCGCACTCCGGTCATACCTGCACATGCGCACTCGGGCTCACTACTGCTTATGCGACTCGGACTCACTATTGCGGATGCGCAATCGGTCTCACTACTGCGATTGCGCACTCGGGCTCACTACTGCGCATGCGCGCCCGGGGTCGCTACTGCGCATGCGCACACAGGGTCACCATTCCAGATGCGCAATCGGGTTCACTACTGCTCACGCGCACTCGGACTCACTACTGTGGATGCGCAATCGGGCACGCTACTGCGCATGCGCTCTGGGGCTGGCTACTGCGCATGCGCGCTCGGGGTTGCTACTGCGCATGCGCACTCCGGTTCACTACTGCGGATGCGCAATCGGGCTCACTATTGCGCACGCGCAATCGGTCTCACTACTGCTCATGCGCACTCGGGCTCAGTACTGCGCATGCGCGCTCGGGGTCGATACTGCGCATGCGCACTCGGGTTCACAACTGCGGATGCACACACGGGCTCACTACAGCGTATGCGCACTCGGGGACACTACTGCGGATGCGCAATCGGGCTCACTACTGCTCATGCGCACTCGGGCTCAGTACTGCGCATGCGATCTCGGGGTTACTACTGCGCATGCGCACTCGGGGTCACCGCTGCAGATGCGCAATCGGGTTCACTGCTGCGCATGCGCGCCCGGGCTCATTACTGCGGATGCGCGCTCGGGCTCACTACTGCGCATGCGCGCTCGGGGTCACTACTGCGCATGCGCGCTCGGGGTCACTGCTGCGCATGCGCAAATCGGGTTCACTATTGCGCATGCGCACTCGGACTCACTACTGCGGATGCAAAATCGGGCTCAGTACCGCGTATGCGCGCACAGGCTCACTACTGTGCATGCGCACTCGGGGTCACTACTGCACATGCACACACAGGCTCACTACTGCGCATGCGAGCTCGGGGTCGCTACTGCGCATGCGCACTCGGGGTCACCACTGCAGATGCGCAATCGGGTTCATTGCTGCGCATGCGCACTCGGGGTCACTACTGCAGATGCGCAATCGGGTTCACTACTGCGCATGCACAAACGGGCTCACTTCGGCGCATGCGCACTCGGGGTCACTACTGCTCATGCGCACTCGGACTCACTACTGCTCATGCGCACTCGGGCTCACTACTGCTTATGCGCGCTCGGGGTCGCTACTGCGCATGCGCACTCGGGGTCACCACTGCAGATGCGCAATCGGGCTCACTACTGCGCATGCGCACTCGGGGTTACTACTGCGCATGCACACTCGGGCTCACTACTGCGATTGCGCGCTCGGGCCCACTACTTCGATTGCGCACTCGGGCTCACTACTGCGCATGCGCGCTCGGGGTCGCTACTGCGCATGCAAACTCGGGGTCTCCACTGCAGATGCGCAATCGGGCTCACTACTGCGCATGCACACACAGGCTCACTTCTGCGATTGCGGACTCGCGCTCACTAGTGCGCATGCGCACTCCGGTCATACCTGCACATGCGCACTCGGGCTCACTACTGCTTATGCGACTCGGACTCACTATTGCGGATGCGCAATCGGTCTCACTACTGCGATTGCGCACTCGGGCTCACTACTGCGCATGCGCGCCCGGGGTCGCTACTGCGCATGCGCACACAGGGTCACCATTCCAGATGCGCAATCGGGTTCACTACTGCTCACGCGCACTCGGACTCACTACTGTGGATGCGCAATCGGGCACGCTACTGCGCATGCGCTCTGGGGCTGGCTACTGCGCATGCGCGCTCGGGGTTGCTACTGCGCATGCGCACTCCGGTTCACTACTGCGGATGCGCAATCGGGCTCACTATTGCGCACGCGCAATCGGTCTCACTACTGCTCATGCGCACTCGGGCTCAGTACTGCGCATGCGCGCTCGGGGTCGATACTGCGCATGCGCACTCGGGTTCACAACTGCGGATGCACACACGGGCTCACTACTGCTCATGCGCACTCGGGCTCAGTACTGCGCATGCGATCTCGGGGTTACTACTGCGCATGCGCACTCGGGGTCACCGCTGCAGATGCGCAATCGGGTTCACTGCTGCGCATGCGCGCCCGGGCTCATTACTGCGGATGCGCGCTCGGGCTCACTACTGCGCATGCGCGCTCGGGGTCACTACTGCGCATGCGCGCTCGGGGTCACTGCTGCGCATGCGCAAATCGGGTTCACTATTGCGCATGCGCACTCGGACTCACTACTGCGGATGCAAAATCGGGCTCAGTACCGCGTATGCGCGCACAGGCTCACTACTGTGCATGCGCACTCGGGGTCACTACTGCACATGCACACACAGGCTCACTACTGCGCATGCGAGCTCGGGGTCGCTACTGCGCATGCGCACTCGGGGTCACCACTGCAGATGCGCAATCGGGTTCATTGCTGCGCATGCGCACTCGGGGTCACTACTGCAGATGCGCAATCGGGTTCACTACTGCGCATGCACAAACGGGCTCACTTCGGCGCATGCGCACTCGGGGTCACTACTGCTCATGCGCACTCGGACTCACTACTGCTCATGCGCACTCGGGCTCACTACTGCTTATGCGCGCTCGGGGTCGCTACTGCGCATGCGCACTCGGGGTCACCACTGCAGATGCGCAATCGGGTTCATTGCTGCGCATGCGCACTCGGGGTCACTACTGCGCAAGCGCGATCGGGGTCACTGCTGCGCATGCGCAAATCGGGTTCACTACTGCGCATGCGCACTCCGGCTCATACTTGCATACGCGCTCTCGAGCTCACATCTGCGCATGCGCACATGGGCTCACTACTGCGTATGCGTACACGGTGTCACTACTTCTCATGCGCACTCGGGCTCACTACTGCGGATGCGCGCTCGAGCTCACTACTGCGCATGCGCACACGGGCGCACTACTGTGCATGCGCACACGGGCTCACTACTGCTCATGCACACACGGGCTCACTACTGCTCATGCGCACTCGGACTCACCACTGCGGATGCACAATCGGGCTCACTACTGCGCAAGCGCACTCCGGCTCAGACCTGCACATGCGCACTCAGGCTCACTACTGCGCATGCGCACTCGGGGTCACTACTGCTCATGCACACACGGGCTCACTACTGCTCATGCGCACTCGGACTCACTACGGCTCATGGGCACTCGGACTCACTACTGCTCACGCTCACTCGGACTCACTACTGCGGATGCGCAATCGGGCTCACTACTGCGCATGCACGCTCGGGGTTTCTACTGCGCATGCGCACTCGGACTCACTACTGCGATTGCGCACTCGGGCTCACTACTGCGCATGCGAGCTCGGGTTCACTACTGCGCATGCGCACACGGGCCCACTACTGCGCATGCGCGCCCGGGGTCGCTACTGCGCATGCGCACACGGACTGACTACTGCGGATGCGCAATCCTGTTCACTACTGCGCATGCGCACTCCGGTTCAGACCTGCACATGCGCACTCAGGCTCACTACTGCGCATGCACACACGGACTCACTACTGTGCATGCGCACTCGGGGTCGCTACTGCGCATGCGCATGCGGGGTCACTAATGCGCATGCGCACTCCGGCTCAGACCTGCACATGCGCACTCGGGCTCACTACTGCGCATGCGCGCTCGGGGTCGCTACTGCACATGCGCACTCCAGCTCACTACAACGCATGCGCACACGGGCTCACTACTGCGCATGCGCGCTCGGGGTCGCTACTGCTGATGCGCATTCGGGGTCGCTACTGCGCATGCGCACTCGGGCTCACTACTGCGCCTGCGCGCTCGGGGTCACTACTGCGCATGCGCACTCGGGCTCACTACTGCGCCTGCGCGCTCGGGGTCGCTACTGCGCATGCGCACTGGGGGTCACCACTGCAGTTGCGCAATCGGGTTCATTGCTGCGGATGCGCACTCGGGGTCACTACTGCAGATGCGCAATCGGGTTCATTGCTGCGCATGCGCACTCGGGGTCACTACTGCAGCTGCGCAATCGGGTTCACTACTGCGCATGCACACACGGGCTCACTACTGCGCATGCGCACTCGCGCACACTGCAGCGGATGCGCAATCGGGCTCACTACTGCGGATGCGCAATCGGGGTCACTACTCCTCATGCGCACTCGGACTCACTACGGCTCATGGGCACTCGGACTCACTACTGCCGATGCGCAATCCGGCTCACTACTGCGCATGCGCACACGGACTCCCTACTGCGGATGCGCACTCCGGTCAGACCTGCACATGCGCATTCGGGCTCCCAACTGCGCATGCGCACTCGGGCTCACTACTGCGCATGCGCGCTCGGGGCCGCTACTGCGCATGCGCACTCGGGGTCACCACTGCAGATGCGCAATCGGGTCCATTGCTGGGCATGCGCACTCGGGGTCACTACTGCAGATGCGCAATCGGGTTCACTGCTGCGCATGCGCACTCGGGGTCACTACTGCAGATGCGCAATCGGGTTCACTACTGCGCATGCACAAACGGGCTCACTTCGGCGCATGCGCACTCGGGGTCACTACTGCTCATGCGCACTCGGACTCACTACTGCTCATGCGCACTCGGGCTCACTACTGCGCATGCGCGCTCGGGGCCGCTACTGCGCATGCGCACTCGGGGTCACCACTGCAGATGCGCAATCGGGTCCATTGCTGGGCATGCGCACTCGGGGTCACTACTGCAGATGCGCAATCGGGTTCACTGCTGCGCATGCGCACTCGGGGTCACTACTGCAGATGCGCAATCGGGTTCACTACTGCGCATGCACAAACGGGCTCACTTCGGCGCATGCGCACTCGGGGTCACTACTGCTCATGCGCACTCGGACTCACTACTGCTCATGCGCACTCGGGCTCACTACTGCGCATGCGCGCTCGGGATCGCTACTGCGCATGCGCACTCGGGGTCACCACTGCAGATGCGCAATCGGGTCCATTGCTGCGCATGCGCACTCGGGGTCACTACTGCAGATGCGCAATGGGATTCACTACTGCGCATGCACACACGGGCTCACTACTGCGCATGCGCACACGGGCCCACTACTGCGCATGCGCACTCCGGTCAGACCTGCTCATGCGCACTCGGGCTCACTACTGCGCATGCGCGCTCGGGGTCGCTACTGCGCATGCGCACTCGGGGTCACCACTGCAGATGCGCAATCGGGTTCATTGCTGCGCATGCACACACGGGCTCACTACTGCGGATGGGCGCTCGGACTCACTACTGCGATTGCGCACTCGGGCTCACTACTGCGCATGCGCGCTCGGTGTCGCTACTGCGGATGCGCGCTCGGACTCACTACTGCGATTGCGCACTCGGGCTCACAACTGCGCATGCGCGCTCGGTGTCGCTACTGCGGATGCGCGCTCGGACTCACTACTGCGATTGCGCACTCGGGCTCACTACCGCGCATGCGCGCTCGGTGTCGCTACTGCGCATGCGCACTCGAGGTCACTACTGCAGATGCGCAATCGGGTTCACTACTGCGCATGCACACACGGGCTCACTACTGCGCATGCGCACTCGGGGTCACTACCGCGCATGCGCAGTCCGGCACAGGCTTGCACATGCGCTCTCGAGCGGACTTGTGCGCATGCGCACACGGGCCCACTACTGCGCATGCGCACCCCGGTCAGACCTGCACATGCGCACTCGGGCTCACTACTGCGCATGCGCACACGGGCTCACTACTGCGGATGCGCGCTCGGACTCACTACTGCGATTGCGCACTCGGGCTCACTACTGCGCATGCGCGCTCGGTGTCGCTACTGCGCATGCGCACTCGGGATCACCACTGCAGTTGCGCAATCGGGCTCACTACTGCGGATGCGCAGTCCGGCTCAGACCTGCACATGCGCAATTGGGCTCTCTACTGCTCATGCGCACTCGGACTCACTACTGCGCATGCGCAATCGGTCTCACTACTGCTCATGCGCACTCGGGCGCAGTACTGCGCATGCGCGCTCGGGGTCGCTACTGCGCATGCGCACTCGGGGTCACCATTGCAGATGCGCAATCGGGTTGACTGCTGCGCATGCGCACACGGGGTCACCATTGCAGATGCGTAATCGGGGTCACTACTGCTCATGCGCACTCGGACTCACTACTGCGGATGCGCAATCGGGTTCACTACTGCGCATGCGCACTCGGGGTCACCATTGCAGATGCGTAATCGGGGTCACTACTGCTGATGCGTACTCGTATTCACTACTGCGCATGCGCACTCGGACTCACTACTGCGGATGCGCATTCGGGCTCACTACTGCGCATGCGCGCTCGGGATTACTACTGCGCATGCGCACTCGGGTTCACAACTGCGCATGCGCACACGGGCTCACTACTGCGCATGCGCACTCGGGGTCACTACTGCGCATGCGCACACGGGTTCACTACTGCGCATGCGCGCTCCGGCTCAGACCTACAGGTGCGCACTCGAGATCACTACTGCGCATGCGCACTCGGACTCACTACTGCTCACGCGCACTTGGACTCACTACTGCGGATGCGCGCTCA
Source organism: Megachile leachella (assembly GCA_963576845.1). Lineage (NCBI taxonomy): Eukaryota > Metazoa > Arthropoda > Insecta > Hymenoptera > Megachilidae > Megachile > Megachile leachella. Next base: position 25,473,478 of record OY756250.1, on the reverse strand, counting down.
GGCTCACTACTGCGTATGCGCACTCGGGGTCACAACTGCGCATGTGCGCACCGGCTCAGACCTGCACATGCGCACACGGGCTCACTACTGTGCATGCGCACTCGGGGTCACTACTGCAGATGCACACACGGGCTCACTACAGCGTATGCGCACTCGGGGTCACTACTGCGCATGCGCGCACCGGCTCAGACCTGCACATGCACACACGGGCTCACTACTGTGCATGCGCACTCGGGGTCACTACTGCGCATGCGCGCTCGGGGTCGCTACTGCTCACGCGCACTCGGACTCACTACTGCGGATGCGCGCTCAGGCTCACTACTGCGGATGCGCAATCGGGCTCACCACTGCGCATGCGCAGTCGGGGTTACAACTGCGCATGCGCACTCGGGCTCACTACTGCGCATGCGCGCTCGGGGTCGCTACTGCGCATGCGCACTCAGGGTCACCACTGCAGATGCGCAATCGGGTTCACTACTGAGCATGCGCGCTCGGGGTTACAACTGCGCATGCGCACTCGGGGTCACCACTGCAGATGCGCAATCGGGTTCACTGCTGCGCATGCGCGCTCGGGGTCGCAACTGCATATGCGCACTCGGGTTCACTACTGCGGATGCACACACGGGATCACTACTGCGGATGCGCAATCGGGCTCACTACTGCGCATGCGCACTCGGGGTTACTACTGCGCATGCGCGCTCGGGCTCACTACTGCGATTGCGCGCTCGGGCCCACTACTGCGGATGCGCGCTCGGGCTCACTACTGCGGATGCGCAATCGGGCTCATTACTGCGATTGCGCACTCGGGCTCACTACTGAGCATGCGCGCTCGGGGTCGCTACTGCGCATGCACACTCGGGGTCACCACTGCAGATGCGCAATCGGGTTCACTACTGCGCATGCGCACTCGGGGTCACCATTGCAGATGCGTAATCGGGGTCACTACTGCTGATGCGTACTCGTATTCACTACTGCTCATGCGCACTCGGACTCACTACTGTGGATGCGCAATCGGGGTCACTACTGCAGATGCACACACGGGCTCACTACAGCGTATGCGCACTCGGGGTCACTACTGCGCATGCGCGCACCGGCTCAGACCTGCACATGCGCACACGGGCTCACTACTGTGCATGCGCACTCGGGGTCACTACTGCGCATGCGCGCTCGGGGTCGCTACTGCGCATGCGCACTCGGGGTCACCATTGCAGATGCGCACTTGGGGTCACCACTGCAGATGCGCAATCGGGTTCACTGCTGCGCATGCGCGCTCGGGGTCGCTACTGCGCATGCGCACTCGGAGCCACTACTGCTCATACGCACTCCGACTCACTACTGCTTATCTGAACTCGGACTCACTACTGCGGTTGCGCAATCGGTCTCACTACTGCGGATGCGCAATCGGGCTCACTACTGCGCATGCGCGCTCGGGGTCGCTACTCCGCATGCGCACACGGGCTCACTACTGCGCATGCGCAATCGGTCTCACTACTGCTCATGCGCACTCGGGCTCAGTACTGCGCATGCGCGCTCGGGGTCGCTACTGCGCATGCGCACTCGGAGCCACTACTGCTCATACGCACTCCGACTCACTACTGCTTATCTGAACTCGGACTCACTACTGCGCATGCGCAATCGGTCTCACTACTGCTCATGCGCACTCGGGCTCAGTACTGCGCATGCGCGCTCGGGGTCACCATTGCAGATGCGCAATCTGGTTCACTGCTGCGCATGCGCAAACGGGGTCACCATTGCAGATGCGTAATCGACGTCACTACTGCTCATGCGCACTCGGACTCACTAGTGCTCATGCGCACACGGACTCACTACTGCGGATGCGCGCTCGGGCTCACTACTGCGGATGCGCATTCGGGCTCACTACTGCGCATGCGAGCTCCGGGTTACTACTGCGCATGCGCACTCGGGGTCACCATTCCAGATGCGCAATCGGGTTCACTGCTGCGCATGCGCACTCGGGGTCACTACTGCAGATGCGCAATCGGGTTCACTACTGCGCATGCGCACTCGGGGTCACCATTGCAGATGCGTAATCGGGGTCACTACTGCTGATGCGTACTCGTATTCACTACTGCTCATGCGCACTCGGACTCACTACTGTGGATGCGCAATCGGGGTCACTACTGCAGATGCACACACGGGCTCACTACAGCGTATGCGCACTCGGGGTCACTACTGCGCATGCGCGCACCGGCTCAGACCTGCACATGCGCACACGGGCTCACTACTGTGCATGCGCACTCGGGCTCACTACTGCGCATGCGCGCTCGGGGTCGCTACTGCGCATGCGCACTCGCGGTCACCATTGCAGATGCGCACTTGGGGTCACCACTGCAGATGCGCAATCGGGTTCACTGCTGCGCATGCGCGCTCGGGGTCGCTACTGCGCATGCGCACTCGGAGCCACTACTGCTCATACGCACTCCGACTCACTACTGCTTATCTGAACTCGGACTCACTACTGCGGATGCGCAATCGGTCTCACTACTGCGGATGCGCAATCGGGCTCACTACTGCGCATGCGCGCTCGGGGTCGCTACTCCGCATGCGCACACGGGCTCACTACTGCGCATGCGCAATCGGTCTCACTACTGCTCATGCGCACTCGGGCTCAGTACTGCGCATGCGCGCTCGGAGTCGCTACTGCGCATGCGCACTCGGAGCCACTACTGCTCATACGCACTCCGACTCACTACTGCTTATTTGAACTCGGACTCACTACTGCGCATGCGCAATCGGTCTCACTACTGCTCATGCGCACTCGGGCTCAGTACTGCGCATGCGCGCTCGGGGTCGCTACTGCGCATGCGCACTCGGGGTCACCATTGCAGATGCGTAATAGGGGTCACTACTGCTCATGCGCACTCGGACTCACTACTGCGGAAGCGCGCTCAGGCTCACTATTGCGGATGCGCAATCGGGCTCACCACTGCGCATGCGCAGTCGGGGTTACAACTGCGCATGCGCACTCAGGTTCACTACTGCGCATGCGCACTCGGGTTCACAACTGCGGATGCACACACGGGCTCAATACAGCGTATCCGCACTCGGGGTCACAACTGCGCATGTGCGCACCGGCCCAGACCTGCACATGCGCACACGGGCTCACTAGTGTGCATGCGCACTCGGGGTCACTACTGCAGATGCACACACGGGCTCACTACAGCGTATGCGCACTTGGGGTCACTACTGCGCATGCGCGCACCGGCTCAGACCTGCACATGCGCACACGGGCTCACTACTGTGCATGCGCACTCGGGGTCACTACTGCAGATGCACACACGGGCTCACTACTGTGCATGCGCACTCGGGCTCACTACTGCGCATGCGCGCTCGGGGTCGCTACTGCTCACGCGCACTCGGACTCACTACTGCGGATGCGCGCTCAGGCTCACTACTGCGGATGCGCAATCGGGCTCACCACTGCGCATGCGCAGTCGGGGTTACAACTGCGCATGCGCACTCGGGCTCACTACTGCGCATGCGCGCTCGGGGTCGCTACTGCGCATGCGCACTCGGGGTTACTACTGCGCATGCGCACTCGGGCTCACTACTGCGATTGCGCGCTCGGGCCCACTACTGCGGATGCGCGCTCGGGCTCACTACTGCGGATGCGCAATCGGGCTTATTACTGCGATTGCGCACTCGGGCTCACTACTGAGCATGCGCGCTCGGGGTCGCTACTGCGCATGCACACTCGGGGTCACCACTGCAGATGCGCAATCGGGTTCACTACTGCGCATGCACACACGGGCTCACTACTGCGCATGCACACACGGGCTCACTACTGCGCATGCGCACTCGGGGTCACCATTGCAGATGCGCAATCGGGTTCACTGCTGCGCATGCGCACTCGGGGTCACTACTGCAGATGCGCAATCGGGTTCACTACTGCGCATGCGCACTCGGGGTCACCATTGCAGATGCGTAATCGGTGTCACTACTCCTGATGCGTACTCGTATTCACTACTGCTCATGCGCACTCGGACTCACTACTGTGGATGCGCAATCGGGCTCGCTACTGCGCATGCGCTCTCGGGGTGGCTACTGCGCATGCGCACTCCGGCTCAGACTTGCACATGCGCTCTCGAGCTCACTTCACCGCATGCGCACTCGGACTCACTACTGCGGTTGCGCATTCGTGCTCACTACTGCGCATGCGCGCTCGGGGTTACTACTGCGCATGCGCACTCGGGTTCACAACTGCGCATGCGCACACGGGCTCACTACTGCGCATGCGCACTCGGGGTCACAACTGCGCATGTGCGCACCGGCTCAGACCTGCACATGCGCACACGGGCTCACTACTGTGCATGCGCACTCGGGCTCACTACTGCGCATGCGCGCTCGGGGTCGCTACTGCGCATGCGCGCTCCGGCTCAGACCCAGGGGTGCGCACTCGAGATCACTACTGCGCATGCGAACTCGGACTCACTACTGCTCATGCGCACACGGACTCACTACTGCGGATGCGCGCTCGGGCTCACTACTGCGGATGCGCAATCGGGCTCACCACTGCGCATGCGCGCTCAGGCTCAGACCTACAGGTGCGCACTCGAGTTCACTACTGCGCATGCGCACTCGGGCTCACTACTGTGCATGCGCGCTCGGGGTTACTACTGCGCATGCGCACTCGGGTTCACTACTGCGGCTGCGCAATCGAGCTCACTATTGCGCACGCGCAATCGAGTTCACTACTGCGGCTGCGCAATCGAGCTCACTATTGCGCACGCGCAATCGGTCTCACTACTGTTCATGCGCACTCGGGCTCAGTACTGCGCATGCGCGCTCCGGCTCAGACCTACAGGTGCGCACTCGAGATCACTACTGCGCATGCGCACTCGGACTCACTACTGCTCATGCGCACACGGACTCACTACTGCGGATGCGCGTTCGGGGTCGCTACTGCGCATGCGCACCCGGGGTCACCATTGCAGATGCGTAATCGGGGTCGCTACTGCTCATGCGTACTCGGATTCACTACTGCAGATGAACGTTCGGGCTCACTACTGCGGATGCGCAATCGGGCTCACCGCTGCGCATGCGCGCTCCGGCTCAGACCTACAGGTGCGCACTCGAGTTCACTACTGCTCATGCGCACACGGGCTTACTACTGCGCATGCGCAATCGGTCTCACTACTGCTCATGCGCACTCGGGCTCAGTACTGCGCATGCGCGCTCGGGGTCGCTACGGCGCATGCGCACTCGGGGTCACCATTCCAGATGCGCAATCGTGTTCACTACTGCTCACGCGCACTCGGACTCACTACTGTGGATGCGCAATCGGGCACGCTACTGTGCATTCGCGCTCGGGGTTACTACTGCGCATGCGCACTCGGGTTCACTACTGCGGATGCGCAATCGGGCTCACTATTGCGCACGCGCAATCGGTCTCACTACTGCTCATGCGCACTCGGGCTCAGTACTGCGCATGCGCGCTCGGGGTCGCTACTGCGCATGCGCCCTCGGGGTCACCATTGCAAATGCGCAATAGGGTTCACTGCTGCGCATGCGCGCTCGGGGTCGCTACTGCGCATGCGCACTCGGACTCACTACTGCGGATGCGCGCTCGGGGTCACTACAGCGCAGGCGCACTCGGGCTCACTACTGCGGATGCGGAATCGGGTTCACTACGGCGCATGCGCACTCGGGGTCACCATTCCAGATGCGCAATCGTGTTCACTACTGCTCACGCGCACTCGGACTCACTACTGTGGATGCGCAATCGGGCACGCTACTGTGCATTCGCGCTCGGGGTTACTACTGCGCATGCGCACTCGGGTTCACTACTGCGGATGCGCAATCGGGCTCACTATTGCGCACGCGCAATCGGTCTCACTACTGCTCATGCGCACTCGGGCTCAGTACTGCGCATGCGCGCTCGGGGTCGCTACTGCGCATGCGCCCTCGGGGTCACCATTGCAAATGCGCAATAGGGTTCACTGCTGCGCATGCGCGCTCGGGGTCGCAACTGCGCATGCGCACTCGGGTTCACTACTGCGGATGCACACACGGGCTCACTACTGCGGATGCGCAATCGGGCTCACTACTGCGCATGCGCACTCGGGGTTACTACTGCGCATGCGCGCTCGGGGTCGCTACTCCGCATGCGCACACGGGCTCACTACTGCGCATGCGCAATCGGTCTCACTACTGCTCATGCGCACTCGGGCTCAGTACTGCGCATGCGCGCTCGGGGTCGCTACTGCGCATGCGCCCTCGGGGTCACCATTGCAAATGCGCAAGCGGGTTCACTGCTGCGCATGCGCGCTCGGGGTGGCTACTGCGCATGCGCACTCGGGTTCACAACTACGGATGCACACACGGGCTCACTACAGCGTATGCGCACTCGGGGTCACTACTGCGCATGTGCGCACCGGCTCAGACCTGCACATGCGCACACGGGCTCACTACTGTGCATGCGCACTCGGGGCCACTAATGCTCATACGCACTCCGACTCACTACTGCTTCTCTGAACTCGGACTCACTACTGCGGATGCGCAATCGGTCTCACTACTGCGGATGCGCAATCGGGCTCACTACTGCGCATGCGCGCTCGGGGTCGCTACTCCGCATGCGCACACGGGCTCACTACTGCGCATGCGCAATCGGTCTCACTACTGCTCATGCGCAATCGGGCTCACTACTGAGCATGCGCGCTCGGGGTTACAACTGCGCATGCGCACTCGGGGTCACCACTGCAGATGCGCAATCGGGTTCACTGCTGCGCATGCGCGCTCGGGGTCGCAACTGCATATCCGCACTCGGGTTCACTACTGCGGTTGCACACACGGGCTCACTACTGCGCATGCGCACTCGGGGTTACTACTGCGCATGCGCACTCGGGCTCACTACTGCGTTTGCGCGCTCGGGCCCACTACTGCGGATGCGCGCTCGGGCTCACTACTGCGGATGCGCAATCGGGCTCATTACTGCGATTGCGCACTCGGGCTCACTACTGAGCATGCGCGCTCGGGGTCGCTACTGCGCATGCACACTCGGGGTCACCACTGCAGATGCGCAATCGGGTTCACTACTGCGCATGCACACACGGGCTCACTACTGCGCATGCACACACGGGCTCACTACTGCGCATGCGCACTCGGGGTCACTACTGCGCATGCGCAGCACGGCTCAGGCTTGCACATGCGCTCTCGAGCCCAATTCTGCGCATGCGCACACGGGCTCACTTCTGCGCATGCGCACTGGGGTTCACTACCGCGCATGCGCGCTCCGGCTCAGACCTACAGGTGCGCACTCGAGATCACTGCTGCGCATGCGCACTCGGACTCACTAGTGCTCATGCGCACACGGACTCACAACTGCGGATGCGCGCTCGGGCTCACTACTGCGGATGCGCATTCGGGCTCACTACTGCGCATGCGAGCTCGGGGTTACTACTGCGCATGCGCACTCGGGTTCACTACTGCGCACGCGCAATCGTTCTCACTACTGCTCATGCGCACTCGGGCTCACTACTGCGCATGCGCGCTCGGGGTCACCATTCCAGATGCGCAATCGGGTTCACTGCTGCGCATGCGCACTCGGGGTCACTACTGCGCATGCGCACTCGGGGCCACTACTGCTCATACGCACTCCGACTCACTACTGCTTCTCTGAACTCGGACTCTCTACTGCGGATGCGCAATCGGTCTCACTACTGCGGATGCGCAATCGGGCTCACTACTGCGCATGCGCGCTCGGGGTCGCTACTCCGCATGCGCACACGGGCTCACTACTGCGCATGCGCAATCGGTCTCACTACTGCTCATGCGCACTCGGGCTCAGTACTGCGCATGCGCGCTCGGGGTCGCTACTGCGCATGCGCCCTCGGGGTCACCATTGCAAATGCGCACTCGGTGTCACTACTGCGCATGTGCGCACCGGCTCAGACCTGCACATGCGCACACGGGCTCACTACTGTGCATGCGCACTCGGGGTCACTACTGTAGATGCACACACGGGCTCACTACAGCGTATGCGCACTCGGGGTCACTACTGCGCATGCGCGCACCGGCTCAGACCTGCACATGCGCACACGGGCTCACTACTGTGCATGCGCACTCGGGCTCACTACTGCGCATGCGCGCTCGGGGTCGCTACTGCGCATGCGCACTCGGGGTCACTATTGCAGATGCGCAATCGGGTTCACTGCTGCGCATGCGCGCTCGGGGTCGCTACGGCGCATGCGCACTCGGGTTCACTACTGCGGATGCGCAATCGGGCTCACTATTGCGCACGCGCATTCGGTCTCACTACTGCTCATGCGCACTCGGGCTCAGTACTGCGCATGCGCGCTCGGGGTCGCTACTGCGCATGCGCCCTCGGGGTTACCATTGCAAATGCGCAATAGGGTTCACTGCTGCGCATGCGCGCTCGGGGTCGCTACTGCGCATGCGCACTCGGACTCACTACTGCGGATGCGCGCTCGGGCTCACTACTGCGGATGCGCATTCGGGGTCACTACTGCGCATGCGCGCTCGGGATTACTACCACGCACTCGGGTTCACTACTGCGCATGCGCACACCGGCTCACTACTGCGCAAGCGCACTCGGGGTCACTACTGCGCATGCGCACTCGGGCTCACTACTGCGGATGCGCAATCGGGCTCACTACTGCAGATGCGCAATCGGGTTCATTGCTGCGCATGCGCACTCGGGGTCACTACTGCAGATGCGCAATCGGGTTCACTACTGCGCATGCGCACACGGGCTCACTACTGCGCATGTGCACTCGGGGTCACTACAGCGCAGGCGCACTCGGGCTCACTACTGCGGATGCGGAATCGGGCTCACTACTGCGCATGCGCACATGGGCTTACTACTGCGCTTGCGCACTCGGGGTCACCACTGCAGATGCGCAATCGGGTTCACTGCTGCGCATGCGCGCTCGGGGTCGCAACTGCGCATGCGCACTCGGGTTCACTACTGCGGATGCACACACGGGCTCACTACTGCGGATGCGCAATCGGGCTCACTACTGCGCATGCACACTCGGGGTTACTACTGCGCATGCGCACTCGGGCTCACCACTGCGATTGCGCGCTCGGGCCCACTACTGCGGATGCGCGCTCCGGCTCACTACTGCGGATGCGCATTCGGGCTCACTACTGCGCATGCGAGCTCGGGGTTACTACTGCGCATGCGCACTCGGGTTCACTACTGCGCACGCGCAATCGTTCTCACTACTGCTCATGCGCACTCGGGCTCACTACTGCGCATGCGCGCTCGGGGTCACCATTCCAGATGCGCAATCGGGTTCACTGCTGCGCATGCGCACTCGGGGTCACTACTGCAGATGCGCAGTCGGGCTCGCTACTGCGCATGCGCTCTCGGGGTCGCTACTGCGCATGCGCACTCGGGGCCACTACTGCTCATACGCACTCCGACTCACTACTGCTTATCTGAACTCGGACTCACTACTGCGGATGCGCAATCGGTCTCACTACTGCGGATGCGCAATCGGGCTCACTACTGCGCATGCGCGCTCGGGGTCGCTACTCCGCTTGCGCACTCGGAGTCACTACTGCGGATGCACACACGGGCTCACTACAGCGTATGCGCACTCGGGGTCACTACTGCGCATGCGCGCACCGGCTCAGACCTGCACATGCGCACACGGGCTCACTACTGCGGATGCGCAATCGGGCTCACTACTGCGCATGCACACTCCGGCTAAGACATGCACATGCGCATTCGGGCTCACTACCGTGCATGCGCGCTCGGGGTGACTACTGCGCATGCGCATTCGGGGTCACTACTGCGCATGCGCAATCGGGTTTACTGCAGCGCATGCGCACTCGGGCTCACTACTGCGCATGCGCGCTCGGGGTCGCTACTGCGCATGCGCACTCGGGGTCACCATTGCAGATGCGTAATCGGGGTCACTACTGCTCATGCGTACTCGTATTCACTACTGCTCATGCGCACTCGGACTCACTACTGTGGATGCGCAATCGGGCTCGCTACTGCGCACGCGCTCTCGGGGTGGCTACTGCGCATGCGCACTCCGGCTCAGACTTGCACATGCGCTTTCGAGCTCACTTCTGCGCATGCGCACTCGGGGTCACTACTGCTCATGCGTACTCGGATTCACTACAGCAGATGCACGCTCGGGCTCACTACTGCGGATGCGCAATCGGGCTCACCACTGCGCATGCGCAATCGGGGTTAGTACTGCGCATGCGCACCCGGGGTCACCATTGCAGATGCGTAATCGGGGTCGCTACTGCTCATGTGTACTCGGATTCACTACTGCAGATGAACGTTCGCGCTCACTACTGCGGATGCGCAATCGGGCTCACCACTGCGCATGCGCAGTCGGGGTTACTACTGCGCATGCGCACTCGGGTTCACTACTGCGCATGCGCACTCGGGTTCACTACTGCGCATGCGCGCTCCGGCTCAGACCTACAGGTGCGCACTCGAGATCACTATTGCGCATGCGCACTCGGACTCACTACTGCTCATGCGCACACGGACTCACTACTGCGGATGCGCGCTCGGGCTCACTACTGCGGATGCGCAATCGGGCTCACCACTGCGCATGCGCGCTCCGGCTCAGACCTACAGGTGCGCACTCGAGATCACTGCTGCGCATGCGCACTCGGACTCACTAGTGCTCATGCGCACACGGACTCACAACTGCGGATGCGCGCTCGGGCTCACTACTGCGGATGCGCATTCGGGCTCACTACTGCGCATGCGAGCTCGGGGTTACTACTGCGCATGCGCACTCGGGTTCACTACTGCGCACGCGCAATCGTTCTCACTACTGCTCATGCGCACTCGGGCTCACTACTGCGCATGCGCGCTCGGGGTCACCATTCCAGATGCGCAATCGGGTTCACTGCTGCGCATGCGCACTCGGGGTCACTACTGCGCATGCGCACTCGGGGCCACTACTCCTCATACGCACTCCGACTCACTACTGCTTCTCTGAACTCGGACTCACTACTGCGGATGCGCAATCGGTCTCACTACTGCGGATGCGCAATCGGGCTCACTACTGCGCATGCGCGCTCGGGGTCGCTACTCCGCATGCGCACACGGGCTCACTACTGCGCATGCGCAATCGGTCTCACTACTGCTCATGCGCACTCGGGCTCAGTACTGCGCATGCGCGCTCGGGGTCGCTACTGCGCATGCGCCCTCGGGGTCACCATTGCAAATGCGCACTCGGGGTCACTACTGCGCATGTGCGCACCGGCTCAGACCTGCACATGCGCACACGGGCTCACTACTGTGCATGCGCACTCGGGGTCACTACTGTAGATGCACACATGGGCTCACTACAGCGTATGCGCAATCGGGGTCACTACTGCGCATGCGCGCACCGGCTCAGACCTGCACATGCGCACACGGGCTCACTACTGTGCATGCGCACTCGGGGTCGCTACTGCGCATGCGCACTCGGGTTCACTACTGCGGATGCGCAATCGGGCTCACTATTGCGCACGCGCAATCGGTCTCACTACTGCTCATGCGCACTCGGGCTCAGTACTGCGCATGCGCGCTCGGGGTCGCTACTGCGCATGCGCCCTCGGGGTTACCATTGCAAATGCGCAATAGGGTTCACTGCTGCGCATGCGCGCTCGGGGTCGCTACTGCGCATGCGCACTCGGACTCACTACTGCGGATGCGCGCTCGGGCTCACTACTGCGGATGCGCATTCGGGGTCACTACTGCGCATGCGCGCTCGGGATTACTACCGCGCACTCGGGTTCACTACTGCGCATGCGCACACCGGCTCACTACTGCGCATGCGCGCTCGGGGTCGCTACTCCGCATGCGCACACGGGCTCACTACTGCGCATGCGCAATCGGTCTCACTACTGCTCATGCGCACTCGGGCTCAGTACTGCGCATGCGCGCTCGGGGTCGCTACTGCGCATGCGCCCTCGGGGTCACCATTGCAAATGCGCACTCGGGGTCACTACTGCGCATGTGCGCACCGGCTCAGACCTGCACATGCGCACACGGGCTCACTACTGTGCATGCGCACTCGGGGTCACTACTGTAGATGCACACACGGGCTCACTACAGCGTATGCGCACTCGGGGTCACTACTGCGCATGCGCGCACCGGCTCAGACCTGCACATGCGCACACGGGCTCACTACTGTGCATGCGCACTCGGGCTCACTACTGCGCATGCGCGCTCGGGGTCGCTACTGCGCATGCGCACTCGGGGTCACCATTGCAGATGCGCAATCGGGTTCACTGCTGCGCATGCGCGCTCGGGGTCGCTACTGCGCATGCGCACTCGGGTTCACTACTGCGGATGCGCAATCGGGCTCACTATTGCGCACGCGCAATCGGTCTCACTACTGCTCATGCGCACTCGGGCTCAGTACTGCGCATGCGCGCTCGGGGTCGCTACTGCGCATGCGCCCTCGGGGTTACCATTGCAAATGCGCAATAGGGTTCACTGCTGCGCATGCGCGCTCGGGGTCGCTACTGCGCATGCGCACTCGGACTCACTACTGCGGATGCGCGCTCGGGCTCACTACTGCGGATGCGCATTCGGGGTCACTACTGCGCATGCGCGCTCGGGATTACTACCACGCACTCGGGTTCACTACTGCGCATGCGCACACCGGCTCACTACTGCGCAAGCGCACTCGGGGTCACTACTGCGCATGCGCACTCGGGCTCACTACTGCGGATGCGCAATCGGGCTCACTACTGCAGATGCGCAATCGGGTTCATTGCTGCGCATGCGCACTCGGGGTCACTACTGCAGATGCGCAATCGGGTTCACTACTGCGCATGCGCACACGGGCTCACTACTGCGCATGTGCACTCGGGGTCACTACAGCGCAGGCGCACTCGGGCTCACTACTGCGGATGCGGAATCGGGCTCACTACTGCGCATGCGCACATGGGCTTACTACTGCGCTTGCGCACTCGGGGTCACCACTGCAGATGCGCAATCGGGTTCACTGCTGCGCATGCGCGCTCGGGGTCGCAACTGCGCATGCGCACTCGGGTTCACTACTGCGGATGCACACACGGGCTCACTACTGCGGATGCGCAATCGGGCTCACTACTGCGCATGCACACTCGGGGTTACTACTGCGCATGCGCACTCGGGCTCACCACTGCGATTGCGCGCTCGGGCCCACTACTGCGGATGCGCGCTCCGGCTCACTACTGCGGATGCGCATTCGGGCTCACTACTGCGCATGCGAGCTCGGGGTTACTACTGCGCATGCGCACTCGGGTTCACTACTGCGCACGCGCAATCGTTCTCACTACTGCTCATGCGCACTCGGGCTCACTACTGCGCATGCGCGCTCGGGGTCACCATTCCAGATGCGCAATCGGGTTCACTGCTGCGCATGCGCACTCGGGGTCACTACTGCAGATGCGCAGTCGGGCTCGCTACTGCGCATGCGCTCTCGGGGTCGCTACTGCGCATGCGCACTCGGGGCCACTACTGCTCATACGCACTCCGACTCACTACTGCTTATCTGAACTCGGACTCACTACTGCGGATGCGCAATCGGTCTCACTACTGCGGATGCGCAATCGGGCTCACTACTGCGCATGCGCGCTCGGGGTCGCTACTCCGCTTGCGCACTCGGAGTCACTACTGCGGATGCACACACGGGCTCACTACAGCGTATGCGCACTCGGGGTCACTACTGCGCATGCGCGCACCGGCTCAGACCTGCACATGCGCACACGGGCTCACTACTGCGGATGCGCAATCGGGCTCACCACTGCGCATGCGCAATCGGGGTTAGTACTGCGCATGCGCACCCGGGGTCACCATTGCAGATGCGTAATCGGGGTCGCTACTGCTCATGTGTACTCGGATTCACTACTGCAGATGAACGTTCGCGCTCACTACTGCGGATGCGCAATCGGGCTCACCACTGCGCATGCGCAGTCGGGGTTACTACTGCGCATGCGCACTCGGGTTCACTACTGCGCATGCGCACTCGGGGTCACCATTGCAGATGCGTAATCGGGGTCACTACTGCTCATGCGTACTCGTATTCACTACTGCTCATGCGCACTCGGACTCACTACTGTGGATGCGCAATCGGGCTCGCTACTGCGCACGCGCTCTCGGGGTGGCTACTGCGCATGCGCACTCCGGCTCAGACTTGCACATGCGCTTTCGAGCTCACTTCTGCGCATGCGCACTCGGGGTCACTACTGCTCATGCGTACTCGGATTCACTACAGCAGATGCACGCTCGGGCTCACTACTGCGGATGCGCAATCGGGCTCACCACTGCGCATGCGCAATCGGGGTTAGTACTGCGCATGCGCACCCGGGGTCACCATTGCAGATGCGTAATCGGGGTCGCTACTGCTCATGTGTACTCGGATTCACTACTGCAGATGAACGTTCGCGCTCACTACTGCGGATGCGCAATCGGGCTCACCACTGCGCATGCGCAGTCGGGGTTACTACTGCGCATGCGCACTCGGGTTCACTACTGCGCATGCGCACTCGGGTTCACTACTGCGCATGCGCGCTCCGGCTCAGACCTACAGGTGCGCACTCGAGATCACTATTGCGCATGCGCACTCGGACTCACTACTGCTCATGCGCACACGGACTCACTACTGCGGATGCGCGCTCGGGCTCACTACTGCGGATGCGCAATCGGGCTCACCACTGCGCATGCGCGCTCCGGCTCAGACCTACAGGTGCGCACTCGAGATCACTGCTGCGCATGCGCACTCGGACTCACTAGTGCTCATGCGCACACGGACTCACAACTGCGGATGCGCGCTCGGGCTCACTACTGCGGATGCGCATTCGGGCTCACTACTGCGCATGCGAGCTCGGGGTTACTACTGCGCATGCGCACTCGGGTTCACTACTGCGCACGCGCAATCGTTCTCACTACTGCTCATGCGCACTCGGGCTCACTACTGCGCATGCGCGCTCGGGGTCACCATTCCAGATGCGCAATCGGGTTCACTGCTGCGCATGCGCACTCGGGGTCACTACTGCGCATGCGCACTCGGGGCCACTACTCCTCATACGCACTCCGACTCACTACTGCTTCTCTGAACTCGGACTCACTACTGCGGATGCGCAATCGGTCTCACTACTGCGGATGCGCAATCGGGCTCACTACTGCGCATGCGCGCTCGGGGTCGCTACTCCGCATGCGCACACGGGCTCACTACTGCGCATGCGCAATCGGTCTCACTACTGCTCATGCGCACTCGGGCTCAGTACTGCGCATGCGCGCTCGGGGTCGCTACTGCGCATGCGCCCTCGGGGTCACCATTGCAAATGCGCACTCGGGGTCACTACTGCGCATGTGCGCACCGGCTCAGACCTGCACATGCGCACACGGGCTCACTACTGTGCATGCGCACTCGGGGTCACTACTGTAGATGCACACATGGGCTCACTACAGCGTATGCGCAATCGGGGTCACTACTGCGCATGCGCGCACCGGCTCAGACCTGCACATGCGCACACGGGCTCACTACTGTGCATGCGCACTCGGGCTCACTACTGCGCATGCGCGCTCGGGGTCGCTACTGCGCATGCGCACTCGGGGTCACCATTGCAGATGCGCAATCGGGTTCACTGCTGCGCATGCGCGCTCGGGGTCGCTACTGCGCATGCGCACTCGGGTTCACTACTGCGGATGCGCAATCGGGCTCACTATTGCGCACGCGCAATCGGTCTCACTACTGCTCATGCGCACTCGGGCTCAGTACTGCGCATGCGCGCTCGGGGTCGCTACTGCGCATGCGCCCTCGGGGTTACCATTGCAAATGCGCAATAGGGTTCACTGCTGCGCATGCGCGCTCGGGGTCGCTACTGCGCATGCGCACTCGGACTCACTACTGCGGATGCGCGCTCGGGCTCACTACTGCGGATGCGCATTCGGGGTCACTACTGCGCATGCGCGCTCGGGATTACTACCGCGCACTCGGGTTCACTACTGCGCATGCGCACACCGGCTCACTACTGCGCATGCGCGCTCGGGGTCGCTACTCCGCATGCGCACACGGGCTCACTACTGCGCATGCGCAATCGGTCTCACTACTGCTCATGCGCACTCGGGCTCAGTACTGCGCATGCGCGCTCGGGGTCGCTACTGCGCATGCGCCCTCGGGGTCACCATTGCAAATGCGCACTCGGGGTCACTACTGCGCATGTGCGCACCGGCTCAGACCTGCACATGCGCACACGGGCTCACTACTGTGCATGCGCACTCGGGGTCACTACTGTAGATGCACACACGGGCTCACTACAGCGTATGCGCACTCGGGGTCACTACTGCGCATGCGCGCACCGGCTCAGACCTGCACATGCGCACACGGGCTCACTACTGTGCATGCGCACTCGGGCTCACTACTGCGCATGCGCGCTCGGGGTCGCTACTGCGCATGCGCACTCGGGGTCACCATTGCAGATGCGCAATCGGGTTCACTGCTGCGCATGCGCGCTCGGGGTCGCTACTGCGCATGCGCACTCGGGTTCACTACTGCGGATGCGCAATCGGGCTCACTATTGCGCACGCGCAATCGGTCTCACTACTGCTCATGCGCACTCGGGCTCAGTACTGCGCATGCGCGCTCGGGGTCGCTACTGCGCATGCGCCCTCGGGGTTACCATTGCAAATGCGCAATAGGGTTCACTGCTGCGCATGCGCGCTCGGGGTCGCTACTGCGCATGCGCTCTCGGACTCACTACTGCGGATGCGCGCTCGGGCTCACTACTGCGGATGCGCATTCGGGGTCACTACTGCGCATGCGCGCTCGGGATTACTACCGCGCACTCGGGTTCACTACTGCGCATGCGCACACCGGCTCACTACTGCGCAAGCGCACTCGGGGTCACTACTGCGCATGCGCACTCGGGCTCACTACTGCGGATGCGCAATCGGGCTCACTACTGCAGATGCGCAATCGGGTTCATTGCTGCGCATGCGCACTCGGGGTCACTACTGCAGATGCGCAATCGGGTTCACTACTGCGCATGCGCACACGGGCTCACTACTGCGCATGTGCACTCGGGGTCACTACAGCGCAGGCGCACTCGGGCTCACTACTGCGGATGCGGAATCGGGCTCACTACTGCGCATGCGCACATGGGCTTACTACTGCGCTTGCGCACTCGGGGTCACCACTGCAGATGCGCAATCGGGTTCACTGCTGCGCATGCGCGCTCGGGGTCGCAACTGCGCATGCGCACTCGGGTTCACTACTGCGGATGCACACACGGGCTCACTACTGCGGATGCGCAATCGGGCTCACTACTGCGCATGCGCACTCGGGGTTACTACTGCGCATGCGCACTCGGGCTCACTACTGCGATTGCGCGCTCGGGCCCACTACTGCGGATGCGCGCTCCGGCTCACTACTGCGGATGCGCATTCGGGCTCACTACTGCGCATGCGAGCTCGGGGTTACTACTGCGCATGCGCACTCGGGTTCACTACTGCGCACGCGCAATCGTTCTCACTACTGCTCATGCGCACTCGGGCTCACTACTGCGCATGCGCGCTCGGGGTCACCATTCCAGATGCGCAATCGGGTTCACTGCTGCGCATGCGCACTCGGGGTCACTACTGCAGATGCGCAGTCGGGCTCGCTACTGCGCATGCGCTCTCGGGGTGGCTACTGCGCATGCGCACTCCGGCTCAGACTTGCACATGCGCTCTCGAGCTCACTTCTGCGCATGCGCACTCGGACTCACTACTGCGGATGCGCATTCGGGCTTACTACTGCGCATGCGCCCTCGGGGTCACCATTGCAAATGCGCAATCGGGTTGACTGCTGCGCATGCGCGCTCGGGGTCGCTACTGCGCATGCGCACTCGGGGCCACTACTGCTCATACGCACTCCGACTCACTACTGCTTATCTGAACTCGGACTCACTACTGCGGATGCGCAATCGGTCTCACTACTGCGGATGCGCAATCGGGCTCACTACTGCGCATGCGCGCTCGGGGTCGCTACTCCGCATGCGCACTCGGAGTCACTACTGCGGATGCACACACGGGCTCACTACAGCGTATGCGCACTCGGGGTCACTACTGCGCATGCGCGCACCGGCTCAGACCTGCACATGCGCACACGGGCTCACTACTGCGGATGCGCAATCGGGCTCACTACTGCGCATGCACACTCCGGCTAAGACATGCACATGCGCATTCGGGCTCACTACCGTGCATGCGCGCTCGGGGTGACTACTGCGCATGCGCATTCGGGGTCACTACTGCGCATGCGCAATCGGGTTTACTGCAGCGCATGCGCACTCGGGCTCACTACTGCGCATGCGCGCTCGGGGTCGCTACTGCGCATGCGCACTCGGGGTCACCATTGCAGATGCGTAATCGGGGTCACTACTGCTCATGCGTACTCGTATTCACTACTGCTCATGCGCACTCGGACTCACTACTGTGGATGCGCAATCGGGCTCGCTACTGCGCACGCGCTCTCGGGGTGGCTACTGCGCATGCGCACTCCGGCTCAGACTTGCACATGCGCTTTCGAGCTCACTTCTGCGCATGCGCACTCGGGGTCACTACTGCTCATGCGTACTCGGATTCACTACAGCAGATGCACGCTCGGGCTCACTACTGCGGATGCGCAATCGGGCTCACCACTGCGCATGCGCAATCGGGGTTAGTACTGCGCATGCGCACCCGGGGTCACCATTGCAGATGCGTAATCGGGGTCGCTACTGCTCATGTGTACTCGGATTCACTACTGCAGATGAACGTTCGGGCTCACTACTGCGGATGCGCAATCGGGCTCACCACTGCGCATGCGCAGTCGGGGTTACTACTGCGCATGCGCACTCGGGTTCTCTACTGCGCATGCGCACTCGGGTTCACTACTGCGCATGCGCGCTCCGGCTCAGACCTACAGGTGCGCACTCGAGATCACTATTGCGCATGCGCACTCGGACTCACTACTGCTCATGCGCACACGGACTCACTACTGCGGATGCGCGCTCGGGCTCACTACTGCGGATGCGCAATCGGGCTCACCACTGCGCATGCGCGCTCCGGCTCAGACCTACAGGTGCGCACTCGAGATCACTGCTGCGCATGCGCACTCGGACTCACTAGTGCTCATGCGCACACGGACTCACAACTGCGGATGCGCGCTCGGGCTCACTACTGCGGATGCGCATTCGGGCTCACTACTGCGCATGCGAGCTCGGGGTTACTACTGCGCATGCGCACTCGGGTTCACTACTGCGCACGCGCAATCGTTCTCACTACTGCTCATGCGCACTCGGGCTCACTACTGCGCATGCGCGCTCGGGGTCACCATTCCAGATGCGCAATCGGGTTCACTGCTGCGCATGCGCACTCGGGGTCACTACTGCGCATGCGCACTCGGGGCCACTACTCCTCATACGCACTCCGACTCACTACTGCTTCTCTGAACTCGGACTCACTACTGCGGATGCGCAATCGGTCTCACTACTGCGGATGCGCAATCGGGCTCACTACTGCGCATGCGCGCTCGGGGTCGCTACTCCGCATGCGCACACGGGCTCACTACTGCGCATGCGCAATCGGTCTCACTACTGCTCATGCGCACTCGGGCTCAGTACTGCGCATGCGCGCTCGGGGTCGCTACTGCGCATGCGCCCTCGGGGTCACCATTGCAAATGCGCACTCGGGGTCACTACTGCGCATGTGCGCACCGGCTCAGACCTGCACATGCGCACACGGGCTCACTACTGTGCATGCGCACTCGGGGTCACTACTGTAGATGCACACACGGGCTCACTACAGCGTATGCGCACTCGGGGTCACTACTGCGCATGCGCGCACCGGCTCAGACCTGCACATGCGCACACGGGCTCACTACTGTGCATGCGCACTCGGGCTCACTACTGCGCATGCGCGCTCGGGGTCGCTACTGCGCATGCGCACTCGGGGTCACCATTGCAGATGCGCAATCGGGTTCACTGCTGCGCATGCGCACTCGGGGTTACTACTGCGCATGCGCACTCGGGTTCACTACTGCGGATGCGCAATCGGGCTCACTATTGCGCACGCGCAATCGGTCTCACTACTGCTCATGCGCACTCGGGCTCAGTACTGCGCATGCGCGCTCGGGGTCGCTACTGCGCATGCGCCCTCGGGGTTACCATTGCAAATGCGCAATAGGGTTCACTGCTGCGCATGCGCGCTCGGGGTCGCTACTGCGCATGCGCACTCGGACTCACTACTGCGGATGCGCGCTCGGGCTCACTACTGCGGATGCGCATTCGGGGTCACTACTGCGCATGCGCGCTCGGGATTACTACCGCGCACTCGGGTTCACTACTGCGCATGCGCACACCGGCTCACTACTGCGCATGCGCGCTCGGGGTCGCTACTCCGCATGCGCACACGGGCTCACTACTGCGCATGCGCAGTCGGTCTCACTACTGCTCATGCGCACTCGGGCTCAGTACTGCGCATGCGCGCTCGGGGTCGCTACTGCGCATGCGCCCTCGGGGTCACCATTGCAAATGCGCACTCGGGGTCACTACTGCGCATGTGCGCACCGGCTCAGACCTGCACATGCGCACACGGGCTCACTACTGTGCATGCGCACTCGGGGTCACTACTGTAGATGCACACACGGGCTCACTACAGCGTATGCGCACTCGGGGTCACTACTGCGCATGCGCGCACCGGCTCAGACCTGCACATGCGCACACGGGCTCACTACTGTGCATGCGCACTCGGGCTCACTACTGCGCATGCGCGCTCGGGGTCGCTACTGCGCATGCGCACTCGGGGTCACCATTGCAGATGCGCAATCGGGTTCACTGCTGCGCATGCGCGCTCGGGGTCGCTACTGCGCATGCGCACTCGGGTTCACTACTGCGGATGCGCAATCGGGCTCACTATTGCGCACGCGCAATCGGTCTCACTACTGCTCATGCGCACTCGGGCTCACTACTGCGGATGCGCGCTCGGGCTCACTACTGCGGATGCGCATTCGGGGTCACTACTGCGCATGCGCGCTCGGGATTACTACCGCGCACTCGGGTTCACTACTGCGCATGCGCACACCGGCTCACTACTGCGCAAGCGCACTCGGGGTCACTACTGCGCATGCGCACTCGGGCTCACTACTGCGGATGCGCAATCGGGCTCACTACTGCAGATGCGCAATCGGGTCCATTGCTGCGCATGCGCACTCGGGGTCACTACTGCAGATGCGCAATCGGGTTCACTACTGCGCATGCGCACACGGGCTCACTACTGCGCATGTGCACTCGGGGTCACTACAGCGCAGGCGCACTCGGGCTCACTACTGCGGATGCGCAATCGGGCTCACTACTGCGCATGCGCACTCGGGGTTACTACTGCGCATGCGCACTCGGGCTCACCACTGCGCATGCGCACTCGGGCTCACCACTGCGATTGCGCGCTCGGGCCCACTACTGCGAATGCGCGCTCCGGCTCACTACTGCGCATGCGCATTCGGTCTCACTACTGCGGATGCGCAATCGGGCTCACTACTGCGCATGCGCGCTCGGGGTCGCTACTCCGCATGCGCACTCGGAGTCACTACTGCGGATGCACACACGGGCTCACTACAGCGTATGCGCACTCGGGGTCACTACTGCGCATGCGCGCCCCGGCTCAGACGTGCAGATGCGCACACGGGCTCACTACTGCGGATGCGCAATCGGGCTCACTACTGCGCATGCACACTCCGGCTAAGACATGCACATGCGCATTGGGGCTCACTACCGTGCATGCGCGCTCGGGGTGACTACTGCGCATGCGCATTCGGGGTCACTACTGCGCATGCGCAATCGGGTTCACTGCAGCGCATGCGCACTCGGGCTCACTACTGCGCATGCGCGCTCGGGGTCGCTACTGCGCATGCGCACTCGGGGTCACCATTGCAGATGCGTAATCGGGGTCACTACTGCTCATGCGTACTCGTATTCACTACTGCTCATGCGCACTCGGACTCACTACTGTGGATGCGCAATCGGGCTCGCTACTGCGCACGCGCTCTCGGGGTGGCTACTGCGCATGCGCACTCCGGCTCAGACTTGCACATGCGCTTTCGAGCTCACTTCTGCGCATGCGCACTCGGGGTCACTACTGCTCATGCGTACTCGGATTCACTACAGCAGATGCACGCTCGGGCTCACTACTGCGGATGCGCAATCGGGCTCACCACTGCGCATGCGCAATCGGGGTTAGTACTGCGCATGCGCACCCGGGGTCACCATTGCAGATGCGTAATCGGGGTCGCTACTGCTCATGTGTACTCGGATTCACTACTGCAGATGAACGTTCGGGATCACTACTGCGGATGCGCAATCGGGCTCACCACTGCGCATGCGCAGTCGGGGTTACTACTGCGCATGCGCACTCGGGTTCACTACTGCGCATGCGCGCTCCGGCTCAGACCTACAGGTGCGCACTCGAGATCACTATTGCGCATGCGCACTCGGACTCACTACTGCTCATGCGCACACGGACTCACTACTGCGGATGCGCGCTCGGGCTCACTACTGCGGATGCGCAATCGGGCTCACCACTGCGCATGCGCAGTCGGGGTTACCACTGCGCATGAGCACTCGGGTTCACTAGTGCGCATGCGCGCTCCGGCTCAGACCTACAGGTGCGCACTCGAGTTCACTACTGCGCACGCGCTCTCGGGGTGGCTACTGCGCATGCGCACTCCGGCTCAGACTTGCACATGCGCTTTCGAGCTCACTTCTGCGCATGCGCACTCGGGGTCACTACTGCTCATGCGTACTCGGATTCACTACAGCAGATGCACGCTCGGGCTCACTACTGCGGATGCGCAATCGGGCTCACCACTGCGCATGCGCAATCGGGGTTAGTACTGCGCATGCGCACCCGGGGTCACCATTGCAGATGCGTAATCGGGGTCGCTACTGCTCATGTGTACTCGGATTCACTACTGCAGATGAACGTTCGGGATCACTACTGCGGATGCGCAATCGGGCTCACCACTGCGCATGCGCAGTCGGGGTTACTACTGCGCATGCGCACTCGGGTTCACTACTGCGCATGCGCGCTCCGGCTCAGACCTACAGGTGCGCACTCGAGATCACTATTGCGCATGCGCACTCGGACTCACTACTGCTCATGCGCACACGGACTCACTACTGCGGATGCGCGCTCGGGCTCACTACTGCGGATGCGCAATCGGGCTCACCACTGCGCATGCGCAGTCGGGGTTACCACTGCGCATGAGCACTCGGGTTCACTAGTGCGCATGCGCGCTCCGGCTCAGACCTACAGGTGCGCACTCGAGTTCACTACTGCGCATGCGCACACGGGCTCACTATTGCGCATGCGCAATCGGTCTCACTACTGCTCATGCGCACTCGGGCTCAGTACTGCGCATGCGCGCTCGGGGTCGCTACGGCGCATGCGCACTCGGGGTCACCATTCCAGATGCGCAATCGTGTTCACTACTGCTCACGCGCACTCGGACTCACTACTGTGGATGCGCAATCGGGCACGCTACTGCGCATGCGCTCTCGGGGTGGCTACTGCGCATGCGGCCTCGGGGTCACCATTGCTCATGCGCACTCGGGCTCAGTACTGCGCATGCGCGCTCGGGGTCGATACTGCGCATGCGCACTCGGGTTCACAACTGCGGATGCACACACGGGCTCACTACAGCGTATGCGCACTCGGGTTCACAACTGCGGATGCACACACGGGCTCACTACAGCGTATGCGCACTCGGGGACACTACTGCGGATGCGCAATCGGGCTCACTACTGCGCATGCGCGCTTGCGGTTACAACTGCGCATGCGCACTCGGGGTCACCACTGCAGATGCGCAATCGGGTTCACTGCTGCGCATGCGCACTCGGGCTCACTACTGCGCATGCGCGCTCCGGCTCAGACCTACAGGTGCGCACTCGAGATCACTATTGCGCACGCGCAATCGGTCTCACTACTGCTCATGCGCACTCGGGCTCAGTACTGCGCATGCGATCTCGGGGTTACTACTGCGCATGCGCACTCGGGGTCACCGCTGCAGATGCGCAATCGGGTTCACTGCTGCGCATGCGCGCCCGGGCTCATTACTGCGGATGCGCGCTCGGGCTCACTACTGCGCATGCGCGCTCGGGGTCACTACTGCGCATGCGCGCTCGGGGTCACTGCTGCGCATGCGCAAATCGGGTTCACTATTGCGCATGCGCACTCGGACTCACTACTGCGGATGCAAAATCGGGCTCAGTACCGCTTATGCGCGCACAGGCTCACTACTGTGCATGCGCACTCGGGGTCACTACTGCACATGCACACACAGGCTCACTACTGCGCATGCGAGCTCGGGGTTACTACTGCGCATGTGCACCCGGGCTAACTACTGCGGATGCGCAATCGGACTCACTACTGCGCATGCGCGCTCGGGGTCGCTACTGCGCATGCGCACTCGGGGTCACCACTGCAGATGCGCAATCGGGTTCATTGCTGCGCATGCGCACTCGGGGTCACTACTGCAGATGCGCAATCGGGTTCACTACTGCGCATGCACAAACGGGCTCACTTCGGCGCATGCGCACTCGGGGTCACTACTGCTCATGCGCGCTCGGGGTCGCTACTCCGCATGCGCACTCGGAGTCACTACTGCGGATGCACACACGGGCTCACTACAGCGCATGCGCACTCGGGGTCACTACTGCAGATGCGCAATCGGGTTCACTACTGCGCATGCACAAACGGGCTCACTTCGGCGCATGCGCACTCGGGGTCACTACTGCTCATGCGCGCTCGGGCTCACTACTGCGCATGCACACTCTGGCTAAGACATGCACATGCGCATTCGGGCTCACTACCGTGCATGCGCGCTCGGGGTGACTACTGCGCATGCGCATTCGGGGTCACTACTGCGCATGCGCAATCGTGTTCACTGCAGCGCATGCGCACTCGGGCTCACTACTGCGCATGCGCGCTCGGGGTCGCTACTGCGCATGCGCACTCGGGGTCACCATTCCAGATGCGTAATCGGGGTCACTACTGCTCATGCGTACTCGTATTCACTACTGCTCATGCGCACTCGGACTCACTACTGTGGATGCGCAATCGGGCTCGCTACTGCGCACGCGCTCTCGGGGTGGCTACTGCGCATGCGCACTCCGGCTCAGACTTGCACATGCGCTTTCGAGCTCACTTCTGCGCATGCGCACTCGGGGTCACTACTGCTCATGCGTACTCGGATTCACTACAGCAGATGCACGCTCGGGCTCACTACTGTGGATGCGCAATCGGGCTCGCTACTGCGCACGCGCTCTCGGGGTGGCTACTGCGCATGCGCACTCCGGCTCAGACTTGCACATGCGCTTTCGAGCTCACTTCTGCACATGCGCACTCGGGGTCACTACTGCTCATGCGTACTCGGATTCACTACAGCAGATGCACGCTCGGGCTCACTACTGCGGATGCGCAATCGGGCTCACCACTGCGCATGCGCAGTCGGGGTTACTACTGCGCATGCGCACTCGGGTTCACTACTGCGCATGCGCGCTCCGGCTCAGACCTACAGGTGCGCACTCGAGATCACTATTGCGCATGCGCACTCGGACTCACTACTGCTCATGCGCACACGGACTCACTACTGCGGATGCGCGCTCGGGCTCACTACTGCGGATGCGCAATCGGGCTCACCACTGCGCATGCGCAGTCGGGGTTACCACTGCGCATGAGCACTCGGGTTCACTAGTGCGCATGCGCGCTCCGGCTCAGACCTACAGGTGCGCACTCGGTCTCACTACTGCTCATGCGCACTCGGGCTCAGTACTGCGCATGCGCGCTCGGGGTCGCTACGGCGCATGCGCACTCGGGGTCACCATTCCAGATGCGCAATCGTGTTCACTACTGCTCACGCGCACTCGGACTCACTACTGTGGATGCGCAATCGGGCACGCTACTGCGCATGCGCTCTCGGGGTGGCTACTGCGCATGCGGCCTCGGGGTCACCATTGCTCATGCGCACTCGGGCTCAGTACTGCGCATGCGCGCTCGGGGTCGATACTGCGCATGCGCACTCGGGTTCACAACTGCGGATGCACACACGGGCTCACTACAGCGTATGCGCACTCGGGGACACTACTGCGGATGCGCAATCGGGCTCACTACTGCGCATGCGCGCTTGCGGTTACAACTGCGCATGCGCACTCGGGGTCACCACTGCAGATGCGCAATCGGGTTCACTGCTGCGCATGCGCACTCGGGCTCACTACTGCGCATGCGATCTCGGGGTTACTACTGCGCATGCGCACTCGGGGTCACCGCTGCAGATGCGCAATCGGGTTCACTGCTGCGCATGCGCGCCCGGGCTCATTACTGCGGATGCGCGCTCGGGCTCACTACTGCGCATGCGCGCTCGGGGTCACTACTGCGCATGCGCGCTCGGGGTCACTGCTGCGCATGCGCAAATCGGGTTCACTATTGCGCATGCGCACTCGGATTCACTACTGCGGATGCAAAATCGGGCTCAGTACCGCGTATGCGCGCACAGGCTCACTACTGTGCATGCGCACTCGGGGTCACTACTGCACATGCACACACAGGCTCACTACTGCGCATGCGAGCTCGGGGTTACTACTGCGCATGTGCACCCGGGCTAACTACTGCGGATGCGCAATCGGACTCACTACTGCGCATGCGCGCTCGGGGTCGCTACTGCGCATGCGCACTCGGGGTCACCACTGCAGATGCGCAATCGGGTTCATTGCTGCGCATGCGCACTCGGGGTCACTACTGCAGATGCGCAATCGGGTTCACTACTGCGTATGCACAAACGGGCTCACTTCGGCGCATGCGCACTCGGGGTCACTACTGCTCATGCGCACTCGGACTCACTACTGCTCATGCGCACTCGGGCTCACTACTGCGCATGCGCGCTCGGGGTCGCTACTGCGCATGCGCACTCGGGGTCACCACTGCAGATGCGCAATCGGGTTCATTGCTGCGCATGCGCACTCGGGGTCACTACTGCGCAAGCGCGATCGGGGTCACTGCTGCGCATGCGCAAATCGGGTTCACTACTGCGCATGCGCAATCGGGTTCACTGCTGCGCATGCGCGCTCGGGGTCGCTACTGCTGATGCGCATTCGGGGTCGCTACTGCGCATGCGCACTCGGGCTCACTACTGCGCCTGCGCGCTCGGGGTCGCTACTGCTCATGCGCACTCGGACTCACTACTGCTCATGCGCACTCGGGCTCACTACTGCGCATGCGCGCTCGGGATCGCTACTGCGCATGCGCACTGGGGGTCACCACTGCAGTTGCGCAATCGGGTTCATTGCTGCGGATGCGCACTCGGGGTCACTACTGCAGATGCGCAATCGGGTTCACTGCTGCGCATGCGCGCTCGGGGTCGCTACTGCTGATGCGCATTCGGGGTCGCTACTGCGCATGCGCACTCGGGCTCACTACTGCGCCTGCGCGCTCGGGGTCGCTACTGCACATGCGCACTCCAGCTCACTACAACGCATGCGCACACGGGCTCACTACTGCGCATGCGCACTCGGGGTCACTACTGCTCATGCGCACTCGGACTCACTACTGCTCATGCGCACTCGGGCTCACTACTGCGCATGCGCGCTCGGGATCGCTACTGCGCATGCGCACTCGGGGTCACCACTGCAGATGCGCAATCGGGTCCATTGCTGCGCATGCGCACTCGGGGTCACTACTGCAGATGCGCAATTGGATTCACTACTGCGCATGCACACACGGGCTCACTACTGCGCATGCGCACACGGGCCCACTACTGCGCATGCGCACTCCGGTCAGACCTGCTCATGCGCACTCGGGCTCGCTACTGCGCATGCGCACTCCGGCTCAGACCTGCACATGCGCACTCGGGCTCACTACTGCGCATGCGCGCTCGGCGTCGCCACTGCACATGCGCACTCGAGCTCACTACTACGCATGCGCACACGGGGTCACTACTTCTCATGCGCACTCGGGCTCACTACTGCGGATGCGCGCTCGAGCTCACTACTGCGCATGCGCACACGGGCGCACTACTGTGCATGCGCACACGGGCTCACTACTGCTCATGCACACACGGGCTCACTACTGCTCATGCGCACTCGGACTCACCACTGCGGATGCACAATCGGGCTCACTACTGCGCAAGCGCACTCCGGCTCAGACCTGCACATGCGCACTCAGGCTCACTACTGCGCATGCGCACTCGGGGTCACTACTGCTCATGCACACACGGGCTCACTACTGCTCATGCGCACGCGGGGTCACTACTGCGGATGCGCACTCGGACTCACTGCTGCGGATGCGCGCTCGGGCTCACTACTGCGGATGCGCATTCGGGCTCACTACTGCGCATGCGCGCTCGGGGTTACTATTGCGCATGCGCACTCGGGTTCACTACTGCGCATGCGCACACGGGGTCACTACTGCGCACGCGCACTCGGGTTCACTACTGCGCATACGCAATCGGGCTCACTTCTGCGCATGCGCATTCGGGCTCACTACTGTGCATGCGCACCCGGGCTCACTACTGCGCATGCACAATCGGTCTCACTACTGCGGATGCGCAATCGGGCTCACTACTGCGCATGCACACACGAGCTCACTTCTGCGCATGCGCACTCGCGGTCACTACTGCGCATGCGCGCTCGGGGTCGCTACTCCTCATGCGCACTCGGGGTCACTACTGCGCACGCGCACTCGGGTTCACTACTGCGCATACGCAATCGGGCTCACTTCTGCGCATGCGCATTCGGGCTCACTACTGTGCATGCGCGCTCGGGCTCACTACTCTGCGTGCGCACTCGGAGTCACTACTGCTCATACGCACTCCGACTCGCTACTGCTTATGCGAACTCGGACTCACTACTGCGGATGCGCAATCGGGCTCACTACTGCGCATGCGCACGCGGTGTCACTACTGCTCATGCGCACTCGGACTCACTACTGCGGATGCGCACCCGGGCTCACTACTGCGCATGCACAATCGGTCTCACTACTGCGGATGCGCAATCGGGCTCACTACTGCGCATGCACACACGAGCTCACTTCTGCGCATGCGCACTCGCGGTCACTATTGCGCATCCGCGCTCGGGGTCGCTACTCCTCATGCGCACTCGGGTTCACTACTGCGCATGCACACACGGGCTCACTACTGCGCATGCGCACGCGGGGTCACTACTGCTCATGCGCACTCGGACTCACTACTGCTAATGCGCACTCGAGCTCACTACTGCGCATGCGCACACGGACTCACTACTGTGCATGCGCACACGGGGTCACTACTTCTCATGCGCACTCGGGCTCACTACTGCGGTTGCGCGCTCGGGCTCACTACTGCGCATGCGCATACGGGCTCACCACTGCGCATGCGCACACGGGCTCACTACTGCGCATGCGCGCTCGGGGTCGCTACTGCGCATGCGCACTCGGGGTCACCACTGCAGATGCGCAATCGCGATCATTGCTGCGCATGCGCACTCGGGGTCACTACAGCAGATGCGCAATCGGGTTCACTACTGCGCATGCGCGCTCGGGGTCGCTACTGCGCATGCACACTCGGGCTCACTACTGCCAATGCGCACTCGGGGTCACTTCTGCAGATGCGCAATCGGGTTCACTACTGCGCATGCACACACGGGCTCACTACTGCGCATGCGCACGCGGGGTCACTACTGCTCATGCGCACTCGGACTCACTACTGCTAATGCGCACTCGAGCTCACTACTGCGCATGCGCACACGGACTCACTACTGTGCATGCGCACACGGGCTCCCTACTGCTCATGCACACACGGGCCCACTACTGCTCATGCGCAATCGGACTCCCCACTGTGGATGCGCAATCGGGCTCACTACTGCGCATGCGCGCTCGGGGTCATTACTGCGCATGCGCACTCCGGCTCAGACCTGCACATGCGCACTCGAGCTCACTACTACGCATGCGCACACGGGCTCACTATTGGGCATGGCTTCTCCGGTCAGACCTGCACATGCGCATTTGGGCTCACTACTGCGCATGCGCATTTGGGCCCACTACTGCGCATGCGCGCCCGGGGTCGCTACTGCGCATGCGCACACGGACTGACTACTGCGGATGCGCAATCCTGTTCACTACTGCGCATGCGCACTCCGGTTCAGACCTGCACATGCGCACTCAGGCTCACTACTGCGCATGCACACACGGACTCACTACTGTGCATGCGCACTCAGGGTCACTACTGCTCATTCGTACTCGGACTCACTACTGCTCTTGCGCACTCGGACTCACTACGGCTCATGGGTACTCGGACTCACTACTGCCGATGCGCACTCCGGTCAGACCTGCACATGCGCACTCGGGGTCGCTACTGCGCATGCGCATGCGGGGTCACTAATGCGCATGCGCACTCCGGCTCAGACCTGCACATGCGCACTCGGGCTCACTACTGCGCATGCGCGCTCGGGGTCGCTACTGCACATGCGCACTCCAGCTCACTACAACGCATGCGCACACGGGCTCACTACTGCGCATGCGCGCTCGGGGTCGCTACTGCTGATGCGCATTCGGGGTCGCTACTGCGCATGCGCACTCGCGCTCACTACTGCGCCTGCGCGCTCGGGGTCACTACTGCGCATGCGCACTCGGGCTCACTACTGCGCCTGCGCGCTCGGGGTCGCTACTGCGCATGCGCACTGGGGGTCACCACTGCAGTTGCGCAATCGGGTTCATTGCTGCGGATGCGCACTCGGGGTCACTACTGCAGATGCGCAATCGGGTTCACTGCTGCGCATGCGCACTCGGGGTCACTACTGCAGCTGCGCAATCGGGTTCACTACTGCGCATGCACACACGGGCTCACTACTGCGCATGCGCGCTCGGGGTCGCTACTGCTGATGCGCATTCGGGGTCGCTACTGCGCATGCGCACTCGGGCTCACTACTGCGCCTGCGCGCTCGGGGTCACTACTGCGCATGCGCACTCGGGCTCACTACTGCGCCTGCGCGCTCGGGGTTGCTACTGCGCATGCGCACTGGGGGTCACCACTGCAGTTGCGCAATCGGGTTCATTGCTGCGGATGCGCAATCGGGGTCACTACTCCTCATGCGCACTCCGACTCACTACGGCTCATGGGCACTCGGACTCACTACTGCCGATGCGCAATCCGGCTCACTACTGCGCATGCGCACACGGACTCCCTACTGCGGATGCGCACTCCGGTCAGACCTGCACATGCGCATTCGGGCTCCCAACTGCGCATGCGCACTCGGGCTCACTACTGCGCATGCGCGCTCGGGGCCGCTACTGCGCATGCGCACTCGGGGTCACCACTGCAGATGCGTAATCGGGTTCATTGCTGCGCATGCGCACTCGGGGTCACTACTGCTCATGCGCACTCGGACTCACTACTGCTCATGCGCACTCGGGCTCACTACTGCTCATGCGCACTCGGGCTCACTACTGCGCATGCGCGCTCGGGATCGCTACTGCGCATGCGCACTCGGGGTCACCACTGCAGATGCGCAATCGGGTCCATTGATGCGCATGCGCACTCGGGGTCACTACTGCAGATGTGCAATGGGATTCACTACTGCGCATGCACACACGGGCTCACTACTGCGCATGCGCACACGGGCCCACTACTGCGCATGCGCACTCCGGTCAGACCTGCTCATGCGCACTCGGGCTCACTACTGCGCATGCGCGCTCGGGGTCGCTACTGCGCATGAGCACTCGGGGTCACCACTGCAGATGCGCAATCGGGTTCATTGCTGCGCATGCACACACGGGCTCACTACTGCGGATGCGCGCTCGGACTCACTACTGCGATTGCGCACTCGGGCTCACTACTGCGCATGCGCGCTCGGTGTCGCTACTGCGGATGCGCGCTCGGACTCACTACTGCGATTGCGCACTCGGGCTCACTACTGCGCATGCGCGCTCGGTGTCGCTACTGCGGATGCGCGCTCGGACTCACTACTGCGATTGCGCACTCGGGCTCACTACCGCGCATGCGCGCTCGGTGTCGCTACTGCGCATGCGCACTCGAGGTCACTACTGCAGATGCGCAATCGGGTTCACTACTGCGCATGCACACACGGGCTCACTACTGCGCATGCGCACTCGGGGTCACTACCGCGCATGCGCAGTCCGGCACAGGCTTGCACATGCGCTCTCGAGCGGACTTATGCGCATGCGCACACGGGCCCACTACTGCGCATGCGCACCCCGGTCAGACCTGCACATGCGCACTCGGGCTCACTACTGCGCATGCGCACACGGGCTCACTACTGCGGATGCGCAATCGGGCTCACTACTGCGCATGCGCGCTCGGGGTCACTACTGCTCATGCGCACTCGGACTCACTGCCGCTCATGCGCACGCGGACTCACTGCTGCGGATGCGCAATACGGCTCACTACTGCGCATGCGCACACGGACTCCCTACTGCGGATGCGCAATCGGGCTCACTACTGCGCATGCGCGCTCGGGGTCACTACTGCTCATGCGTACTCGGACTCACTACTGCTCATGCGCACTCGGACTCACTACGGCTCATGGGCACTCGGACTCACTACTGCCGATGCGCACTCCGGTCAGACCTGCACATGCGCACTCGGGGTCGCTACTGCGCATGCGCACTCCGGTCAGACCTGCACATGCGCAATCGGGCTCTCTACTGCGCATGCGCACTCGCGGTCACTACTGCTCATGCGCGCTCGGACACACTACGGCTCATGCGCACTAGGACTCACTACTGCCGATGCGCAATACGGCTCACTACTGCGCATGCGCACACGGACTCCCTACTGCGGATGCGCAATCGGGCTCACTACTGCGCATGCGCGCTCGGGGTCACTACTGCTCATGCGCACTCGGACTCACTACTGCTCATGCGCACTCGGGCTCACTACTGCGCATGCGCGCTCGGGGTCGCTACTGCGCATGCGCACTCGGGGTCACTACTGCTCCTGCGCACTCGGACTCACTACTGCTCATGCGCACTCGGGCTCACTACTGCGCATGCGCGCTAGGGGTCGCTACTGCGCATGCGCACTCGGGGTCACCACTGCAGATGCGCAATCGGGTTCATTGCTGCGCATGCGCACTCGGGGTCACTACTGCAGATGCGCAATGGGATTCACTACTGCGCATGCACACACGGGCTCACTACTGCGCATGCGCACACGGGCCCACTACTGCGCATGCGCACTCCGGTCAGACCTGATCATGCGCACTCGGGCTCACTACTGCGCATGCGCGCTCGGGGTCGCTACTGCGCATGCGCACTCGGGGTCACCACTGCAGATGCGCAATCGGATTCATTGCTGCGCATGCGCACTCGGGGTCACTACTGCGGGTGCGCAATCGGGTTCACTACTGCGCATGCACACACGGGCTCACTAGTGCGGATGCGCGCTCGGACTCACTACTGCGATTGCGCACTCGGGTTCACTACTGCGCATGCGCGCTCGGTGTCGCTACTGCGCATGCGCACTCGGGGTCACTACTGCAGATGCGCAATCGGGTTCACTAATGCGGATGCACACACGGGCTCACTACTGCGCATGCGCACTCGGGGTCACTACCGCGCATGCGCAGACCGGCACAGGCTTGCACATGCGCTCTCGAGCTCACTTATGCGCATGCGCACACGGGGTCACTACTGCGCATGCGCACTCGGGGTCACTACTGTGCATGCGCACTCAGGGTCACTACTGCTCATGCGTACTCGGACTCACTACTGCTCATGCGCACTCGGACTCACTGCTGCGGATGCGCAATCGGGCTCACTACTGCGCATGCGCGCTCGCGGTCACTACTGCGCATGCGCACTCGGGGTCACTACTGCCGATGCGCACTCCGGTCAGACCTGCACATGCGCACTCGTGGTCGCTACTGCGCATGCGCACTCCGGTCAGACCTGCACATGCGCAATCGGGCTCTCTACTGCGCATGCGCACTCGCGGTCACTACTGCTCATGCGCACTCGGACACACTACGGCTCATGGGCACTAGGACTCACTACTGCCGATGCGCAATCCGGCTCACTACTGCGCATGCGCACACGGACTCCCTACTGCGGATGCGCAATCGGGCTCACTACTGCGCATGCGCGCTCGGGGTCACTACAGCTCATGCGCACTCGGACTCACTGCCGCTCATGCGCACGCGGACTCACTGTTGCGGATGCGCAATCGGGCTCACTACTGCGCATGCGCGCTCGCGGTCACTACTGCGCATGCGCACTCGGGGTCACTACTGTGCATGCGCACTCAGGGTCACTACTGCTCATGCGTACTCGGACTCACTACTGCTCATGCGCACTCGGACTCACTACGGCTCATGGGCACTCGGACTCACTACTGCCGATGCGCACTCCGGTCAGACCTGCACATGCGCACTCGGGGTCACTACTGCGCATGCGCACTCCGGTCAGACATGCACATGCGCAATCGGGCTCTCTACTGCGCATGCGCACTCGCGGTCACTACTGCTAATGCGCACTCGGATACACTACGGCTCATGGGCACTAGGACTCACTACTGCCGATGCGCAATCCGGCTCACTACTGCGCATGCGCACACGGACTCACTGCCGCTCATGCGCACGCGGACTCACTGCTGCGGATGCGCAATCGGGCTCACTACTGCGCATGCGCGCTCGCGGTCACTACTGCGCATGCGCACTCGGGGTCACTACTGTGCATGCGCTCTCAGGGTCGCTACTGCGCATGCGCACTCGGGGTCACCACTGCAGATGCGCAATCGGGTTCATTGCTGCGCATGCGCCCTCGGGGTCACTACTGCGGGTGCGCAATCGGGTTCACTACTGCGCATGCACACACGGGCTCACTAGTGCGGATGCGCGCTCGGACTCACTACTGCGATTGCGCACTCGGGCTCACTACTGCGCATGCGCGCTCGGGGTCGCTACTGCGCATGCGCACTCGGGCTCACTACTGCGCATGCGCGCTAGGGGTCGCTACTGCGCATGCGCACTCGGGGTCACCACTGCAGATGCGCAATCGGGTTCATTGCTGCGCATGCGCACTCGGGGTCACTACTGCAGATGCGCAATGGGATTCACTACTGCGCATGCACACACGGGCTCACTACTGCGCATGCGCACACGGGCCCACTACTGCGCATGCGCACTCCGGTCAGACCTGATCATGCGCACTCGGGCTCACTACTGCGCATGCGCGCTCGGGGTCGCTACTGCGCATGCGCACTCGGGGTCACCACTGCAGATGCGCAATCGGGTTCATTGCTGCGCATGCGCACTCGGGGTCACTACTGCGGGTGCGCAATCGGGTTCACTACTGCGCATGCACACACGGGCTCACTAGTGCGGATGCGCGCTCGGACTCACTACTGCGATTGCGCACTCGGGCTCACTACTGCGCATGCGCGCTCGGTGTCGCTACTACGCATGCGCACTCGGGGTCACTACTGCAGATGCGCAATCGGGTTCACTAATGCGGATGCACACACGGGCTCACTACTGCGCATGCGCACTCGGGGTCACTACCGCGCATGCGCAGACCGGCACAGGCTTGCACATGCGCTCTCGAGCTCACTTATGCGCATGCGCACACGGGGTCACTACTGCGCATGCGCAATCGGGGTCACTACTGTGCATGCGCACTCAGGGTCACTACTGCTCATGCGTACTCGGACTCACTACTGCTCATGCGCACTCGGACTCACTGCTGCGGATGCGCAATCGGGCTCACTACTGCGCATGCGCGCTCGCGGTCACTACTGCGCATGCGCACTCGGGGTCACTACTGCCGATGCGCACTCCGGTCAGACCTGCACATGCGCACTCGGGGTCGCTACTGCGCATGCGCACTCCGGTCAGACCTGCACATGCGCAATCGGGCTCTCTACTGCGCATGCGCACTCGCGGTCACTACTGCTCATGCGCACTCGGACACACTACGGCTCATGGGCACTAGGACTCACTACTGCCGATGCGCAATCCGGCTCACTACTGCGCATTCGCACACGGACTCCCTACTGCGGATGCGCAATCGGGCTCACTACTGCGCATGCGCGCTCGGGGTCACTACTGCTCATGCGCACTCGGACTCACTGCCGCTCATGCGCACGCGGACTCACTGCTGCGGATGCGCAATCGGGCTCACTACTGCGCATGCGCGCTCGCGGTCACTACTGCGCATGCGCACTCGGGGTCACTACTGTGCATGCGCACTCAGGGTCACTACTGCTCATGCGTACTCGGACTCACTACTGCTCATGCGCACTCGGACTCACTACGGCTCATGGGCACTCGGACTCACTACTGCCGATGCGCACTCCGGTCAGACCTGCACATGCGCACTCGGGGTCACTACTGCGCATGCGCACTCCGGTCAGACCTGCACATGCGCAATCGGGCTCTCTACTGCGCATGCGCCCTCGGGGTCACTACTGCGGGTGCGCAATCGGGTTCACTACTGCGCATGCACACACGGGCTCACTAGTGCGGATGCGCGCTCGGACTCACTACTGCAATTGCGCACTCGGGCTCACTACTGCGCATGCGCGCTCGGGGTCGCTACTGCGCATGCGCACTCGGGCTCACTACTGCGCATGCGCGCTAGGGGTCGCTACTGCGCATGCGCACTCGGGGTCACCACTGCAGATGCGCAATCGGGTTCATTGCTGCGCATGCGCACTCGGGGTCACTACTGCAGATGCGCAATGGTATTCACTACTGCGCATGCACACACGGGCTCACTACTGCGCATGCGCACACGGGCCCACTACTGCGCATGCGCACTCCGGTCAGACCTGATCATGCGCACTCGGGCTCACTACTGCGCATGCGCGCTCGGGGTCGCTACTGCGCATGCGCACTCGGGGTCACCACTGCAGATGCGCAATCGGGTTCATTGCTGCGCATGCGCACTCGGGGTCACTACTGCGGGTGCGCAATCGGGTTCACTACTGCGCATGCACACACGGGCTCACTAGTGCGGATGCGCGCTCGGACTCACTACTGCGATTGCGCACTCGGGCTCACTACTGCGCATGCGCGCTCGGTGTCGCTACTACGCATGCGCACTCGGGGTCACTACTGCAGATGCGCAATCGGGTTCACTAATGCGGATGCACACACGGGCTCACTACTGCGCATGCGCACTCGGGGTCACTACCGCGCATGCGCAGACCGGCACAGGCTTGCACATGCGCTCTCGAGCTCACTTATGCGCATGCGCACACGGGGTCACTACTGCGCATGCGCACTCGGGGTCACTACTGTGCATGCGCACTCAGGGTCACTACTGCTCATGCGTACTCGGACTCACTACTGCTCATGCGCACTCGGACTCACTGCTGCGGATGCGCAATCGGGCTCACTACTGCGCATGCGCGCTCGCGGTCACTACTGCGCATGCGCACTCGGGGTCACTACTGCCGATGCGCACTCCGGTCAGACCTGCACATGCGCACTCGGGATCGCTACTGCGCATGCGCACTCCGGTCAGACCTGCACATGCGCAATCGGGCTCTCTACTGCGCATGCGCACTCGCGGTCACTACTGCTCATGCGCGCTCGGACACACTACGGCTCATGGGCACTAGGACTCACTACTGCCGATGCGCAATCCGGCTCACTACTGCGCATGCGCGCTCGGGGTCACTACTGCTCATGCGCACTCGGACTCACTGCCGCTCATGCGCACGCGGACTCACTGCTGCGGATGCGCAATCGGGCTCACTACTGCGCATGCGCGCTCGCGGTCACTACTGCGCATGCGCACTCGGGGTCACTACTGTGCATGCGCACTCAGGGTCACTACTGCTCATGCGTACTCGGACTCACTACTGCTCATGCGCACTCGGACTCACTACGGCTCATGGGCACTCGGACTCACTACTGCCGATGCGCACTCCGGTCAGACCTGCACATGCGCACTCGGGGTCACTACTGCGCATGCGCACTCCGGTCAGACCTGCACATGCGCAATCGGGCTCTCTACTGCGCATGCGCACTCGCGGTCACTACTGCTAATGCGCACTCGGATACACTACGGCTCATGGGCACTAGGACTCACTACTGCCGATGCGCAATCCGGCTCACTACTGCGCATGCGCACACGGACTCCCCACTGTGGATGCGCAATCGGGCTCACTACTGCGCATGGGCGCTCGGGGTCACTACTGCTCATGCGCACTCGGGGTCACTACTGCAGCTGCGCAATCGGGTTCACTACTGCGCATGCACACACGGGCTCACTACTGCTCATGCGCACTCGGGCTCACTACTGCGCATACGCGTTCGGG
Organism: Megachile leachella; assembly: GCA_963576845.1. Lineage (NCBI taxonomy): Eukaryota > Metazoa > Arthropoda > Insecta > Hymenoptera > Megachilidae > Megachile > Megachile leachella. The sequence goes on along the minus strand of OY756250.1, from coordinate 25,435,214 downwards.
GTCGCTACTGGGCATGCGCACTCGGGGTCACCACTGCAGTTGCGCAATCGGGTTCATTGCTGCGGATGCGCACTCGGGGTCACTACTGCAGATGCGCAATCGGGTTCACTGCTGCGCATGCGCACTCGGGGTCACTACTGCAGGTGCGCAATCGGGTTCACTAATGCGCATGCACACACGGGCTCACTAGTGCGGATGCGCGCTCGGACTCACTACTGCGATTGCGCACTCGGGCTCACTACTGCGCATGCGCGCTCGGTGTCGCTACTGCGCATGCGCACTCGGACTCACTACTGCTCATGCGCACTCGGGGTCACCACTGCAGATGCGCAATCGGGTTCATTGCTGCGCATGCGCACTCGGGGTCACTACTGCAGATGCGCAATCGGGTTCATTACTGCGCATGCACAAACGGGCTCACTTCGGCGCATGCGCACTCGGGGTCACTACTGCTCATGCGCAGTCGGACTCCCTACTGCTCATGCGCACTCGGGCTCACTACTGCGCATGCGCGCTCGGGGTCGCTACTGCGCATGCGCACTCGGGGTCACCACTGCAGATGCGCAATCGGGTTCATTGCTGCGCATGCGCACTCGGGGTCACTACTGCAGATGCGCAATCGGGTTCATTACTGCGCATGCACAAACGGGCTCACTTCGGCGCATGCGCACTCGGGGTCACTACTGCTCATGCGCACTCGGACTCCCTACTGCTCATGCGCACTCGGGCTCACTACTGCGCATGCGCACTCGGGGTCACTACTGCAGATGCGCAATGGGATTCACTACTGCGCATGCACACACGGGCTCAGTACTGCGCATGCGCGCTCGGGGTCGCTACTGCGCATGCGCACTCGGGGTCACCACTGCAGATGCACAATCGGGTTCATTGCTGCGCATGCGCACTCGGGGTCACTACTGCGGGTGCGCAATCGGGTTCACTACTGCGCATGCGCGCTCGGACTCACTACTGCGATTGCGCACTCGGGCTCACTACTACGCATGCGCGCTCGGTGTCGGTACTGCGCATGCGCACTCGGGGTCACAACTGCGCATGCGCACTCGGGCTCACTACTGCCAATGCGCGCTCGGGCTCACTACTGCGCATGAGCACACGGACTCACTACCGCTCATGCGCACGCGGACTCACTGCTGCGGATGCGCAATCGGGCTCACTACTGCGCATGCGCGCTCGGGGTCACTACTGCGCATGCGCACTCGGGGTCACTACTGTGCATGCGCACTCAGGGTCACTACTGCTCATGCGTACTCGGACTCACTACTGCTCATGCGCACTCGGACTCACAACGGCTCATGGGCACTCGGACTCACTACTGCCGATGCGCACTCCGGTCAGACCTGCACATGCGCACTCGGGGTCGCTACTGCGCATGCGCACTCCGGTCAGACCTGCACATGCGCAATCGGGCTCTCTACTGCGCATGCGCACTCGCGGTCACTACTTCTAATGCGCACTCGGGCTCACTACTGCGCATGCGCGTTCGGGGTCGCTACTGCGCATGCGCACTCGGGGTCACCACTGCAGTTGCGCAATCGGGTTCACTACTGCGCATGCACACACGGGCTCACTACTGCGCATGCGCACGCGGGGTCACTACTGCTCATGCGCACTCGGACTCACTACTGCTCATGCACACTCGGGCTCACTACTGCGCATGCGCGTTCGGGGTCGCTACTGCGCATGCGCACTCGGGGTCACCATTGCAGTTGCGCAATCGGGTTCATTGCTGCGGATGCGCACTCGGGGTCACTACTGCAGATGCGCAATCGGGTTCACTGCTGCGCATGCGCGCTCGGGGTTACTACTGCGCATGTGCACCCGGGCTAACTACTGCGGATGCGCAATCGGGCTCACTACTGCGCATGCGCGCTCGGGGTCGCTACTGCGCATGCGCACTCGGGGTCACCACTAGAGATGCGCAATCGGGTTCATTGCTGCGCATGCGCACTCGGGGTCACTACTGCAGATGCGCAATCGGGTTCACTACTGCGCATGCACAAACGGGCTCACTTCGGCGCATGCGCACGCGGGTTCCCTACTGCTCATGCGCACTCGGACTCACTACTGCTCATGCGCACTCGGGCTCACTACTGCGCATGCGCGCTCGGGGTCGCTACTGCGCATGCGCACTCGGGGTCACCACTGCAGATGCGCAATCGGGTTCATTGCTGCGCATGCGCACTCGGGGTCACTACTGCAGATGCGCAATCGGGTCCACTACTGCGCATGCACAAACGGGCTCACTTCGGCGCATGCGCACTCGGGGTCACTACTGCTCATGCGCACTCGGACTCCCTACTGCCGATGCGCACTCCGGTCAGACCTGCACATGCGCACTCGGGGTCACTACTGCGCATGCGCACTCCGGTCAGACCTGCACATGCGCAATCGGGCTCTCTACTGCGCATGCGCACTCGCGGTCACTACTGCTAATGCGCACTCGGATACATTACGGCTCATGGGCACTAGGACTCACTACTGCCGATGCGCACTCCGGTCAGACCTGCACATGCGCACTCGGGGTCACTACTGCGCATGAGCACTCCGGTCAGACCTGCACATGCGCAATCGGGCTCTCTACTGCGCATGCGCACTCGCGGTCACTACTGCTAATGCGCACTCGGATACACTACGGCTCATGGGCACTAGGACTCATTACTGCCGATGCGCAATCCGGCTCACTACTGCGCATGCGCACACGGACTCACTGCCGCTCATGCGCACGCGGACTCACTGCTGCGGATGCGCAATCGGGCTCACTACTGCGCATGCGCGCTCGCGGTCACTACTGCGCATGCGCACTCGGGGTCACTACTGTGCATGCGCACTCAGGGTCGCTACTGCGCATGCGCACTCGGGGTCACCACTGCAGATGCGCAATCGGGTTCATTGCTGCGCATGCGCACTCGGGGTCACTACTGCAGATGCGCAATGGGATTCACTACTGCGCATGCACACACGGGCTCACTACTGCGCATGCGCACACGGGCCCACTACTGCGCATGCGCACTCCGGTCAGACCTGATCATGCGCACTCGGGCTCACTACTGCGCATGCGCGCTCGGGGTCGCTACTGCGCATGCGCACTCGGGGTCACCACTGCAGATGCGCAATCGGATTCATTGCTGCGCATGCGCACTCGGGGTCACTACTGCGGGTGCGCAATCGGGTTCACTACTGCGCATGCACACACGGGCTCACTAGTGCGGATGCGCGCTCGGACTCACTACTGCGATTGCGCACTCGGGCTCACTACTGCGCATGCGCGCTCGGTGTCGCTACTGCGCATGCGCACTCGGGGTCACTACTGCAGATGCGCAATCGGGTTCACTAATGCGGATGCACACACGGGCTCACTACTGCGCATGCGCACTCGGGGTCACTACCGCGCATGCGCAGACCGGCACAGGCTTGCACATGCGCTCTCGAGCTCACTTATGCGCATGCGCACACGGGGTCACTACTGCGCATGCGCACTCGGGGTCACTACTGTGCATGCGCACTCAGGGTCACTACTGCTCATGCGTACTCGGACTCACTACTGCTCATGCGCACTCGGACTCACTGCTGCGGATGCGCAATCGGGCTCACTACTGCGCATGCGCGCTCGCGGTCACTACTGCGCATGCGCACTCGGGGTCACTACTGCCGATGCGCACTCCGGTCAGACCTGCACATGCGCACTCGTGGTCGCTACTGCGCATGCGCACTCCGGTCAGACCTGCACATGCGCAATCGGGCTCTCTACTGCGCATGCGCACTCGCGGTCACTACTGCTCATGCGCACTCGGACACACTACGGCTCATGGGCACTAGGACTCACTACTGCCGATGCGCAATCCGGCTCACTACTGCGCATGCGCACACGGACTCCCTACTGCGGATGCGCAATCGGGCTCACTACTGCGCATGCGCGCTCGGGGTCACTACAGCTCATGCGCACTCGGACTCACTGCCGCTCATGCGCACGCGGACTCACTGTTGCGGATGCGCAATCGGGCTCACTACTGCGCATGCGCGCTCGCGGTCACTACTGCGCATGCGCACTCGGGGTCACTACTGTGCATGCGCACTCAGGGTCACTACTGCTCATGCGTACTCGGACTCACTACTGCTCATGCGCACTCGGACTCACTACGGCTCATGGGCACTCGGACTCACTACTGCCGATGCGCACTCCGGTCAGACCTGCACATGCGCACTCGGGGTCACTACTGCGCATGCGCACTCCGGTCAGACATGCACATGCGCAATCGGGCTCTCTACTGCGCATGCGCACTCGCGGTCACTACTGCTAATGCGCACTCGGATACACTACGGCTCATGGGCACTAGGACTCACTACTGCCGATGCGCAATCCGGCTCACTACTGCGCATGCGCACACGGACTCACTGCCGCTCATGCGCACGCGGACTCACTGCTGCGGATGCGCAATCGGGCTCACTACTGCGCATGCGCGCTCGCGGTCACTACTGCGCATGCGCACTCGGGGTCACTACTGTGCATGCGCACTCAGGGTCGCTACTGCGCATGCGCACTCGGGGTCACCACTGCAGATGCGCAATCGGGTTCATTGCTGCGCATGCGCCCTCGGGGTCACTACTGCGGGTGCGCAATCGGGTTCACTACTGCGCATGCACACACGGGCTCACTAGTGCGGATGCGCGCTCGGACTCACTACTGCGATTGCGCACTCGGGCTCACTACTGCGCATGCGCGCTCGGGGTCGCTACTGCGCATGCGCACTCGGGCTCACTACTGCGCATGCGCGCTAGGGGTCGCTACTGCGCATGCGCACTCGGGGTCACCACTGCAGATGCGCAATCGGGTTCATTGCTGCGCATGCGCACTCGGGGTCACTACTGCAGATGCGCAATGGGATTCACTACTGCGCATGCACACACGGGCTCACTACTGCGCATGCGCACACGGGCCCACTACTGCGCATGCGCACTCCGGTCAGACCTGATCATGCGCACTCGGGCTCACTACTGCGCATGCGCGCTCGGGGTCGCTACTGCGCATGCGCACTCGGGGTCACCACTGCAGATGCGCAATCGGGTTCATTGCTGCGCATGCGCACTCGGGGTCACTACTGCGGGTGCGCAATCGGGTTCACTACTGCGCATGCACACACGGGCTCACTAGTGCGGATGCGCGCTCGGACTCACTACTGCGATTGCGCACTCGGGCTCACTACTGCGCATGCGCGCTCGGTGTCGCTACTACGCATGCGCACTCGGGGTCACTACTGCAGATGCGCAATCGGGTTCACTAATGCGGATGCACACACGGGCTCACTACTGCGCATGCGCACTCGGGGTCACTACCGCGCATGCGCAGACCGGCACAGGCTTGCACATGCGCTCTCGAGCTCACTTATGCGCATGTGCACACGGGGTCACTACTGCGCATGCGCACTCGGGGTCACTACTGTGCATGCGCACTCAGGGTCACTACTGCTCATGCGTACTCGGACTCACTACTGCTCATGCGCACTCGGACTCACTGCTGCGGATGCGCAATCGGGCTCACTACTGCGCATGCGCGCTCGCGGTCACTACTGCGCATGCGCACTCGGGGTCACTACTGCCGATGCGCACTCCGGTCAGACCTGCACATGCGCACTCGGGGTCGCTACTGCGCATGCGCTCTCCGGTCAGACCTGCACATGCGCAATCGGGCTCTCTACTGCGCATGCGCACTCGCGGTCACTACTGCTCATGCGCACTCGGACACACTACGGCTCATGGGCACTAGGACTCACTACTGCCGATGCGCAATCCGGCTCACTACTGCGCATTCGCACACGGACTCCCTACTGCGGATGCGCAATCGGGCTCACTACTGCGCATGCGCGCTCGGGGTCACTACTGCTCATGCGCACTCGGACTCACTGCCGCTCATGCGCACGCGGACTCACTGCTGCGGATGCGCAATCGGGCTCACTACTGCGCATGCGCGCTCGCGGTCACTACTGCGCATGCGCACTCGGGGTCACTACTGTGCATGCGCACTCAGGGTCACTACTGCTCATGCGTACTCGGACTCACTACTGCTCATGCGCACTCGGACTCACTACGGCTCATGGGCACTCGGACTCACTACTGCCGATGCGCACTCCGGTCAGACCTGCACATGCGCACTCGGGGTCACTACTGCGCATGCGCACTCCGGTCAGACCTGCACATGCGCAATCGGGCTCTCTACTGCGCATGCGCACTCGCGGTCACTACTGCTAATGCGCACTCGGATACACTACGGCTCATGGGCACTAGGACTCACTACTGCCGATGCGCAATCCGGCTCACTACTGCGCATGCGCACACGGACTCCCCACTGTGGATGCGCAATCGGGCTCACTACTGCGCATGGGCGCTCGGGGTCACTACTGCTCATGCGCACTCGGGGTCACTACTGCAGCTGCGCAATCGGGTTCACTACTGCGCATGCACACACGGGCTCACTACTGCTCATGCGCACTCGGGCTCACTACTGCGCATACGCGTTCGGGGTCGCTACTGGGCATGCGCACTCGGGGTCACCACTGCAGTTGCGCAATCGGGTTCATTGCTGCGGATGCGCACTCGGGGTCACTACTGCAGATGCGCAATCGGGTTCACTGCTGCGCATGCGCACTCGGGGTCACTACTGCAGGTGCGCAATCGGGTTCACTAATGCGCATGCACACACGGGCTCACTAGTGCGGATGCGCGCTCGGACTCACTACTGCGATTGCGCACTCGGGCTCACTACTGCGCATGCGCGCTCGGTGTCGCTACTGCGCATGCGCACTCGGACTCACTACTGCTCATGCGCACTCGGGCTCACTACTGCGCATGCGCGCTCGGGGTCGCTACTGCGCATGCGCACTCGGGGTCACCACTGCAGATGCGCAATCGGGTTCATTGCTGCGCATGCGCACTCGGGGTCACTACTGCAGATGCGCAATCGGGTTCATTACTGCGCATGCACAAACGGGCTCACTTCGGCGCATGCGCACTCGGGGTCACTACTGCTCATGCGCACTCGGACTCCCTACTGCTCATGCGCACTCGGGCTCACTACTGCGCATGCGCACTCGGGGTCACTACTGCAGATGCGCAATGGGATTCACTACTGCGCATGCACACACAGGCTCACTACTGCGCATGCGCGCTCGGGGTCGCTACTGCGCATGCGCACTCGGGGTCACCACTGCAGATGCACAATCGGGTTCATTGCTGCGCATGCGCACTCGGGGTCACTACTGCGGGTGCGCAATCGGGTTCACTACTGCGCATGCGCGCTCGGACTCACTACTGCGATTGCGCACTCGGGCTCACTACTACATATGCGCGCTCGGTGTCGGTACTGCGCATGCGCACTCGGGGTCACTACTGCGCATGCGCACTCGGGCTCACTACTGCCAATGCGCGCTCGGGCTCACTACTGCGCATGAGCACACGGACTCACTACCGCTCATGCGCACGCGGACTCACTGCTGCGGATGCGCAATCGGGCTCACTACTGCGCATGCGCGCTCGGGGTCACTACTGCGCATGCGCACTCGGGGTCACTACTGTGCATGCGCACTCAGGGTCACTACTGCTCATGCGTACTCGGACTCACTACTGCTCATGCGCACTCGGACTCACAACGGCTCATGGGCACTCGGACTCACTACTGCCGATGCGCACTCCGGTCAGACCTGCACATGCGCACTCGGGGTCGCTACTGCGCATGCGCACTCCGGTCAGACCTGCACATGCGCAATCGGGCCCTCTACTGCGCATGCGCACTCGCGGTCACTACTTCTAATGCGCACTCGGGCTCACTACTGCGCATGCGCGTTCGGGGTCGCTACTGCGCATGCGCACTCGGGGTCACCACTGCAGTTGCGCAATCGGGTTCACTACTGCGCATGCACACACGGGCTCACTACTGCGCATGCGCACGCGGGGTCACTACTGCTCATGCGCACTCGGACTCACTACTGCTCATGCACACTCGGGCTCACTACTGCGCATGCGCGTTCGGGGTCGCTACTGCGCATGCGCACTCGGGGTCACCATTGCAGTTGCGCAATCGGGTTCATTGCTGCGGATGCGCACTCGGGGTCACTACTGCAGATGCGCAATCGGGTTCACTGCTGCGCATGCGCGCTCGGGATTACTACTGCGCATGTGCACCCGGGCTAACTACTGCGGATGCGCAATCGGGCTCACTACTGCGCATGCGCGCTCGGGGTCGCTACTGCGCATGCGCACTCGGGGTCACCACTAGAGATGCGCAATCGGGTTCATTGCTGCGCATGCGCACTCGGGGTCACTACTGCAGATGCGCAATCGGGTTCACTACTGCGCATGCACAAACGGGCTCACTTCGGCGCATGCGCACGCGGGGTCCCTACTGCTCATGCGCACTCGGACTCACTACTGCTCATGCGCACTCGGGCTCACTACTGCGCATGCGCGCTCGAGGTCGCTACTGCGCATGCGCAATCGGGGTCACCACTGCAGATGCGCAATCGGGTTCATTGCTGCGCATGCGCACTCGGGGTCACTACTGCAGATGCGCACTCGGACTCCCTACTGCCGATGCGCACTCCGGTCAGACCTGCACATGCGCACTCGGGGTCACTACTGCGCATGCGCACTCCGGTCAGACCTGCACATGCGCAATCGGGCTCTCTACTGCGCATGCGCACTCGCGGTCACTACTGCTAATGCGCACTCGGATACATTACGGCTCTTGGGCACTAGGACTCACTACTGCCGATGCGCACTCCGGTCAGACCTGCACATGCGCACTCGGGGTCACTACTGCGCATGCGCACTCCGGTCAGACCTGCACATGCGCAATCGGGCTCTCTACTGCGCATGCGCACTCGCGGTCACTACTGCTAATGCGCACTCGGATACACTACGGCTCATGGGCACTAGGACTCACTACTGCCGATGCGCAATCCGGCTCACTACTGCGCATGCGCACACGGACTCACTGCTGCTCATGCGCACGCGGACTCACTGCTGCGGATGCGCAATCGGGCTCACTACTGCGCATGCGCGCTCGCGGTCACTACTGCGCATGCGCACTCGGGGTCACTACTGTGCATGCGCACTCAGGGTCGCTACTGCGCATGCGCACTCGGGGTCACCACTGCAGATGCGCAATCGGGTTCATTGCTGCGCATGCGCCCTCGGGGTCACTACTGCGGGTGCGCAATCGGGTTCACTACTGCGCATGCACACACGGGCTCACTAGTGCGGATGCGCGCTCGGACTCACTACTGCGATTGCGCACTCGGGCTCACCACTGCGCATGCGCGCTCGGGGTCGCTACTGCGCATGCGCACTCGGGCTCACTACTGCGCATGCGCGCTAGGGGTCGCTACTGCGCATGCGCACTCGGGGTCACCACTAGAGTTGCGCAATCGGGTTCATTGCTGCGCATGCGCACTCGGGGTCACTACTGCAGATGCGCAATCGGGTTCACTACTGCGCATGCACAAACGGGCTCACTTCGGCGCATGCGCACTCGGGGTCACTACTGCTCATGCGCACTCGGACTCACTACTGCTCATGCGCACTCGGGCTCACTACTGCGCATGCGCGCTCGGGGTTTCTACTGCGCATGCGCACTCGGGGTCACCACTGCAGATGCGCAATCGGGTTCACTACTGCGCATGCACACACGGGCTCACTAGTGCGGATGCGCGCTCGGACTCACTACTGCGATTGCGCACTCGGGCTCACTACTGCGCATGCGCGCTCGGGGTCGCTACTGCGCATGCGCACTCGGGGTCACCACTGCAGATGCGCAATCGGGTTCATTGCTGCGCATGCGCACTCGGGGTCACTACTGCAGATGCGCAATGGGATTCACTACTGCGCATGCACACACGGGCTCACTACTGCGCATGCGCACACGGGCCCACTACTGCGCATGCGCACTCCGGTCAGACCTGCTCATGCGCACTCGGGCTCACTACTGCGCATGCGCGCTCGGGGTCGCTACTGCGCATGCGCACTCGGGGTCACCACTGCAGATGCACAATCGGGTTCATTGCTGCGCATGCGCACTCGGGGTCACTACTGCGGGTGCGCAATCGGGTTCACTACTGCGCATGCGCGCTCGGACTTACTACTGCGATTGCGCACTCGGGCTCACTACTACGCATGCGCGCTCGGTGTCGCTACTGCGCATGCGCACTCGGGGTCACTACTGCAGATGCGCAATCGGGTTCACTACTGCGCATGCACACACGGGCTCACTACTGCGCATGCGCACTCGGGGTCACTACTGTGCATGCGCACTCAGGGTCACTACTGCTCATGCGTACTCGGACTCACTACTGCTCATGCGCACTCGGACTCACTACGGCTCATGGGCACTAGGACTCACTACTGCCGATGCGCAATCCGGCTCACTACTGCGCATGCGCACACGGGCTCCCTACTGCGGATGCGCAATCGGGCTCACTACTGCGCATGCGCGCTCGGGGTCACTACTGCTCATGCGCACTCGGACTCACTGCCGCTCATGCGCACGCGGACTCACTGCTGCGGATGCGCAATCGGGCTCACTACTGCGCATGCGCGCTCGCGGTCACTACTGCTCATGCGCACTCGGACTCACTGCCGCTCATGCGCACGCGGACTCACTGCTGCGGATGCGCAATCGGGCTCACTACTGCGCATGCGCGCTCGCGGTCACTACTGCGCATGCGCACTCGGGGTCACTACTGTGCATGCGCACTCAGGGTCACTACTGCTCATGCGTACTCGGACTCACTACTGCTCATGCGCACTCGGACTCACTACGGCTCATGGGCACTCGGACTCACTACTGCCGATGCGCACTCCGGTCAGACCTGCACATGCGCACTCGGGGTCACTACTGCGCATGCGCACTCCGGTCAGACCTGCACATGCGCAATCGGGCTCTCTACTGCGCATGCGCACTCGGGGTCACTACCGCGCATGCGCAGACCGGCACAGGCTTGCACATGCGCTCTCGAGCTCACTTATGCGCATGCGCACACGGGGTCACTACTGCGCATGCGCACTCGGGGTCACTACTGTGCATGCGCACTCAGGGTCACTACTGCTCATGCGTACTCGGACTCACTACTGCTCATGCGCACTCGGACTCACAACGGCTCATGGGCACTCGGACTCACTACTGCCGATGCGCACTCCGGTCAGACCTACACATGCGCACTCGGGGTCGCTACTGCGCATGCGCACTCCGGTCAGACCTGCACATGCGCAATCGGGCTCTCTACTGCGCATGCGCACTCGCGGTCACTACTGCTAATGCGCACTCGGATACACTACGGCTCATGGGCACTAGGACTCACTACTATCGATGCGCAATCCGGCTCACTACTGCGCATGCGCACACGGACTCCCCACTGTGGATGCGCAATCGGGCTCACTACTGCGCATGGGCGCTCGGGGTCACTACTGCTCATGCGCACTCGGGGTCACTACTGCAGCTGCGCAATCGGGTTCACTGCTGCGCATGCGCACTCGGGGTCACTACTGCAGGTGCGCAATCGGGTTCACTACTGCGCATGCACACACGGGCTCACTTCGGCGCATGCGCACTCGGGGTCACTACTGCTCATGCGCACTCGGACTCCCTACTGCTCATGCGCACTCGGGCTCACTACTGCGCATGCGCGCTCGGGGTCGCTACTGCGCATGCGCACTCGGGGTCACCACTGCAGATGCGCAATCGGGTTCATTGCTGCGCATGCGCACTCGGGGTCACTACTGCAGATGCGCAATGGGATTCACTACTGCGCATGCACACACGGGCTCACTACTGCGCATGCGCACACGGGCCCACTACTGCGCATGCGCACTCGGGGTCACTACCGTGCATGCGCAGTCCGGCACAGGCTTGCACATGCGCTCTCGAGCTCACTTATGCGCATGCGCACACGGGGTCACTACTGCGCATGCGCACTCGGGGTCACTACTGTGCATGCGCACTCAGGGTCACTACTGCTCATGCGTACTCGGACTCACTACTGCTCATGCGCACTCGGACTCACTACGGCTCATGGGCACTCGGACTCACTACTGCCGATGCGCACTCCGGTCAGACCTGCACATGCGCACTCGGAGTCGCTACTGCGCATGCGCACTCCGGTCAGACCTGCACATGCGCAATCGGGCTCTCTACTGCGCATGCGCACTCGCGGTCACTACTGCTAATGCGCACTCGGGCTCACTACTGCGCATGCGCGTTCGGGGTCGCTACTGCGCATGCGCACTCGGGGTCACCACTGCAGTTGCGCAATCGGGTTCACTACTGCGCATGCACACACGGGCTCACTACTGCGCATGCGCACGCGGGGTCACTACTGCTCATGCGCACTCGGACTCACTACTGCTCATGCGCACTCGGGCTCACTACTGCGCATGCGCGTTCGGGGTCGCTACTGCGCATGCGCACTCGGGGTCACCATTGCAGTTGCGCAATCGGGTTCATTGCTGCGGATGCGCACTCGGGGTCACTACTGCAGATGCGCAATCGGGTTCACTGCTGCGCATGCGCGCTCGGGGTTACTACTGCGCATGTGCACCCGGGCTAACTACTGCGGATGCGCAATCGGACTCACTACTGCGCATGCGCGCTCGGGGTCGCTACTGCGCATGCACACTCGGGGTCACCACTAGAGTTGCGCAATCGGGTTCATTGCTGCGCATGCGCACTCGGGGTCACTACTGCAGATGCGCAATCGGGTTCACTACTGCGCATGCACAAACGGGCTCACTTCGGCGCATGCGCACTCGGGGTCACTACTGCTCATGCGCACTCGGACTCACTACTGCTCATGCGCACTCGGGCTCACTACTGCGCATGCGCGCTCGGGGTTTCTACTGCGCATGCGCACTCGGGGTCACCACTGCAGATGCGCAATCGGGTTCACTACTGCGCATGCACACACGGGCTCACTAGTGCGGATGCGCGCTCGGACTCACTACTGCGATTGCGCACTCGGGCTCACTACTGCGCATGCGCGCTCGGGGTCGCTACTGCGCATGCGCACTCGGGGTCACCACTGCAGATGCGCAATCGGGTTCATTGCTGCGCATGCGCACTCGGGGTCACTACTGCAGATGCGCAATCGGGTTCACTACTGCGCATGCACACACGGGCTCACTACTGCGCATGCGCACTCGGGGTCACTACTGTGCATGCGCACTCAGGGTCACTACTGCTCATGCGTACTCGGACTCACTACTGCTCATGCGCACTCGGACTCACTACGGCTCATGGGCACTAGGACTCACTACTGCCGATGCGCAATCCGGCTCACTACTGCGCATGCGCACACGGGCTCCCTACTGCGGATGCGCAATCGGGCTCACTACTGCGCATGCGCGCTCGGGGTCACTACTGCTCATGCGCACTCGGACTCACTGCCGCTCATGCGCACGCGGACTCACTGCTGCGGATGCGCAATCGGGCTCACTACTGCGCATGCGCGCTCGCGGTCACTACTGCTCATGCGCACTCGGACTCACTGCCGCTCATGCGCACGCGGACTCACTGCTGCGGATGCGCAATCGGGCTCACTACTGCGCATGCGCGCTCGCGGTCACTACTGCGCATGCGCACTCGGGGTCACTACTGTGCATGCGCACTCAGGGTCACTACTGCTCATGCGTACTCGGACTCACTACTGCTCATGCGCACTCGGACTCACTACGGCTCATGGGCACTCGGACTCACTACTGCCGATGCGCACTCCGGTCAGACCTGCACATGCGCACTCGGGGTCACTACTGCGCATGCGCACTCCGGTCAGACCTGCACATGCGCAATCGGGCTCTCTACTGCGCATGCGCACTCGGGGTCACTACCGCGCATGCGCAGACCGGCACAGGCTTGCACATGCGCTCTCGAGCTCACTTATGCGCATGCGCACACGGGGTCACTACTGCGCATGCGCACTCGGGGTCACTACTGTGCATGCGCACTCAGGGTCACTACTGCTCATGCGTACTCGGACTCACTACTGCTCATGCGCACTCGGACTCACAACGGCTCATGGGCACTCGGACTCACTACTGCCGATGCGCACTCCGGTCAGACCTACACATGCGCACTCGGGGTCGCTACTGCGCATGCGCACTCCGGTCAGACCTGCACATGCGCAATCGGGCTCTCTACTGCGCATGCGCACTCGCGGTCACTACTGCTAATGCGCACTCGGGCTCACTACTGCGCATGCGCGTTCGGGGTCGCTACTGCGCATGCGCACTCGGGGTCACCACTGCAGTTGCGCAATCGGGTTCACTACTGCGCATGCACACACGGGCTCACTACTGCGCATGCGCACGCGGGGTCACTACTGCTCATGCGCACTCGGACTCACTACTGCTCATGCGCACTCGGGCTCACTACTGCGCATGCGCGTTCGGGGTCGCTACTGCGCATGCGCACTCGGGGTCACCATTGCAGTTGCGCAATCGGGTTCATTGCTGCGGATGCGCACTCGGGGTCACTACTGCAGATGCGCAATCGGGTTCACTGCTGCGCATGCGCGCTCGGGGTTACTACTGCGCATGTGCACCCGGGCTAACTACTGCGGATGCGCAATCGGGCTCACTACTGCGCATGCGCGCTCGGGGTCGCTACTGCGCATGCGCACTCGGGGTCACCACTAGAGATGCGCAATCGGGTTCATTGCTGCGCATGCGCACTCGGGGTCACTACTGCAGATGCGCAATCGGGTTCACTACTGCGCATGCACAAACGGGCTCACTTCGGCGCATGCGCACTCGGGGTTACTACTGCTCATGCGCACTCGGACTCACTACTGCTCATGCGCACTCGGGCTCACTACTGCGCATGCGCGCTCGGGGTCGCTACTGCGCATGCGCACTCGGGGTCACCACTGCAGATGCGCAATCGGGTTCATTGCTGCGAATGCGCACTCGGGGTCACTACTGCAGATGCGCAATCGGGTTCACTACTGCTCATGCGCACTCGGACTCCCTACTGCTCATGCGCACTCGGGCTCACTACTGCGCATGCGCGCTCGGGGTCACTACTGCAGATGCGCAATCGGGTTCACTGCTGCGCATGCGCACTCGGGGTCACTACTGCAGCTGCGCAATCGGGTTCACTACTGCGCATGCACACACGGGCTCACTACTGCGCATGCGCACTCGGGGTCACTACTGCAGATGCGCAATCGGGCTCACTACTGCGCATGCGCACACGGACTCCCTACTGCGGATGCGCAATCGGGCTCACTACTGCGCATGCGCACTCGGGGTCACTACTGTGCATGCGCACTCGGACTCACTACGGCTCATGGGCACTCGGACTCACTACTGCCGATGCGCACTCCGGTCAGACATGCACATGCGCACTCGGGGTCACTACTGCGCATGCGCACTCCGGTCAGACCTGCACATGCGCAATCGGACTCTCTACTGCGCATGCGCACTCGGGCTCACTACTGCGCATGCGCGTTCGGGGTCGCTACTGGGCATGCGCACTCGGGGTCACCACTGCAGTTGCGCAATCGGGTTCATTGCTGCGCATGCGCACACGGACTCCCTACTGCGGATGCGCAATCGGGCTCACTACTGCGCATGCGCACACGGACTCCCTACTGCGGATGCGCAATCGGGCTCACTACTGCGCATGCGCGCTCGGGGTCACTACTGCTCATGCGCACTCGGACTCACTGCCGCTCATGCGCACGCGGACTCACTGCTGCGCATGCGCACTCGGGGTCACCACTGCAGTTGCGCAATCGGGTTCACTACTGCGCATGCACACACGGGCTCACTACTGCGCATGCGCACGCGGGGTCACTACTGCTCATGCGCACTCGGACTCACTACTGCTCATGCGCACTCGGGCTCACTACTGCGCATGCGCGTTCGGGGTCGCTACTGCGCATGCGCACTCGGGGTCACCATTGCAGTTGCGCAATCGGGTTCATTGCTGCGGATGCGCACTCGGGGTCACTACTGCAGATGCGCAATCGGGTTCACTGCTGCGCATGCGCGCTCGGGGTTACTACTGCGCATGTGCACCCGGGCTAACTACTGCGGATGCGCAATCGGGCTCACTACTGCGCATGCGCGCTCGGGGTCGCTACTGCGCATGCGCACTCGGGGTCACCACTAGAGTTGCGCAATCGGGTTCATTGCTGCGCATGCGCACTCGGGGTCACTACTGCAGATGCGCAATCGGGTTCACTACTGCGCATGCACAAACGGGCTCACTTCGGCGCATGCGCACTCGGGGTCACTACTGCTCATGCGCACTCGGACTCACTACTGCTCATGCGCACTCGGGCTCACTACTGCGCATGCGCGCTCGGGGTTTCTACTGCGCATGCGCACTCGGGGTCACCACTGCAGATGCGCAATCGGGTTCACTACTGCGCATGCACACACGGGCTCACTAGTGCGGATGCGCGCTCGGACTCACTACTGCGATTGCGCACTCGGGCTCACTACTGCGCATGCGCGCTCGGGGTCGCTACTGCGCATGCGCACTCGGGGTCACCACTGCAGATGCGCAATCGGGTTCATTGCTGCGCATGCGCACTCGGGGTCACTACTGCAGATGCGCAATGGGATTCACTACTGCGCATGCACACACGGGCTCACTACTGCGCATGCGCACACGGGCCCACTACTGCGCATGCGCACTCCGGTCAGACCTGCTCATGCGCACTCGGGCTCACTACTGCGCATGCGCGCTCGGGGTCGCTACTGCGCATGCGCACTCGGGGTCACCACTGCAGATGCACAATCGGGTTCATTGCTGCGCATGCGCACTCGGGGTCACTACTGCGGGTGCGCAATCGGGTTCACTACTGCGCATGCGCGCTCGGACTTACTACTGCGATTGCGCACTCGGGCTCACTACTACGCATGCGCGCTCGGTGTCGCTACTGCGCATGCGCACTCGGGGTCACTACTGCAGATGCGCAATCGGGTTCACTACTGCGCATGCACACACGGGCTCACTACTGCGCATGCGCACTCGGGGTCACTACTGTGCATGCGCACTCAGGGTCACTACTGCTCATGCGTACTCGGACTCACTACTGCTCATGCGCACTCGGACTCACTACGGCTCATGGGCACTAGGACTCACTACTGCCGATGCGCAATCCGGCTCACTACTGCGCATGCGCACACGGGCTCCCTACTGCGGATGCGCAATCGGGCTCACTACTGCGCATGCGCGCTCGGGGTCACTACTGCTCATGCGCACTCGGACTCACTGCCGCTCATGCGCACGCGGACTCACTGCTGCGGATGCGCAATCGGGCTCACTACTGCGCATGCGCGCTCGCGGTCACTACTGCTCATGCGCACTCGGACTCACTGCCGCTCATGCGCACGCGGACTCACTGCTGCGGATGCGCAATCGGGCTCACTACTGCGCATGCGCGCTCGCGGTCACTACTGCGCATGCGCACTCGGGGTCACTACTGTGCATGCGCACTCAGGGTCACTACTGCTCATGCGTACTCGGACTCACTACTGCTCATGCGCACTCGGACTCACTACGGCTCATGGGCACTCGGACTCACTACTGCCGATGCGCACTCCGGTCAGACCTGCACATGCGCACTCGGGGTCACTACTGCGCATGCGCACTCCGGTCAGACCTGCACATGCGCAATCGGGCTCTCTACTGCGCATGCGCACTCGGGGTCACTACCGCGCATGCGCAGACCGGCACAGGCTTGCACATGCGCTCTCGAGCTCACTTATGCGCATGCGCACACGGGGTCACTACTGCGCATGCGCACTCGGGGTCACTACTGTGCATGCGCACTCAGGGTCACTACTGCTCATGCGTACTCGGACTCACTACTGCTCATGCGCACTCGGACTCACAACGGCTCATGGGCACTCGGACTCACTACTGCCGATGCGCACTCCGGTCAGACCTACACATGCGCACTCGGGGTCGCTACTGCGCATGCGCACTCCGGTCAGACCTGCACATGCGCAATCGGGCTCTCTACTGCGCATGCGCACTCGCGGTCACTACTGCTAATGCGCACTCGGGCTCACTACTGCGCATGCGCGTTCGGGGTCGCTACTGCGCATGCGCACTCGGGGTCACCACTGCAGTTGCGCAATCGGGTTCACTACTGCGCATGCACACACGGGCTCACTACTGCGCATGCGCACGCGGGGTCACTACTGCTCATGCGCACTCGCACTCACTACTGCTCATGCGCACTCGGGCTCACTACTGCGCATGCGCGTTCGGGGTCGCTACTGCGCATGCGCACTCGGGGTCACCATTGCAGTTGCGTAATCGGGTTCATTGCTGCGGATGCGCACTCGGGGTCACTACTGCAGATGCGCAATCGGGTTCACTGCTGCGCATGCGCGCTCGGGGTTACTACTGCGCATGTGCACCCGGGCTAACTACTGCGGATGCGCAATCGGGCTCACTACTGCGCATGCGCGCTCGGGGTCGCTACTGCGCATGCGCACTCGGGGTCACCACTAGAGATGCGCAATCGGGTTCATTGCTGCGCATGCGCACTCGGGGTCACTACTGCAGATGCGCAATCGGGTTCACTACTGCGCATGCACAAACGGGCTCACTTCGGCGCATGCGCACTCGGGGTTACTACTGCTCATGCGCACTCGGACTCACTACTGCTCATGCGCACTCGGGCTCACTACTGCGCATGCGCGCTCGGGGTCGCTACTGCGCATGCGCACTCGGGGTCACCACTGCAGATGCGCAATCGGGTTCATTGCTGCGAATGCGCACTCGGGGTCACTACTGCAGATGCGCAATCGGGTTCACTACTGCTCATGCGCACTCGGACTCCCTACTGCTCATGCGCACTCGGGCTCACTACTGCGCATGCGCGCTCGGGGTCACTACTGCAGATGCGCAATCGGGTTCACTGCTGCGCATGCGCACTCGGGGTCACTACTGCAGCTGCGCAATCGGGTTCACTACTGCGCATGCACACACGGGCTCACTACTGCGCATGCGCACTCGGGGTCACTACTGCAGATGCGCAATCGGGCTCACTACTGCGCATGCGCACACGGACTCCCTACTGCGGATGCGCAATCGGGCTCACTACTGCGCATGCGCACTCGGGGTCACTACTGTGCATGCGCACTCGGACTCACTACGGCTCATGGGCACTCGGACTCACTACTGCCGATGCGCACTCCGGTCAGACATGCACATGCGCACTCGGGGTCACTACTGCGCATGCGCACTCCGGTCAGACCTGCACATGCGCAATCGGACTCTCTACTGCGCATGCGCACTCGGGCTCACTACTGCGCATGCGCGTTCGGGGTCGCTACTGGGCATGCGCACTCGGGGTCACCACTGCAGTTGCGCAATCGGGTTCATTGCTGCGCATGCGCACACGGACTCCCTACTGCGGATGCGCAATCGGGCTCACTACTGCGCATGCGCACACGGACTCCCTACTGCGGATGCGCAATCGGGCTCACTACTGCGCATGCGCGCTCGGGGTCACTACTGCTCATGCGCACTCGGACTCACTGCCGCTCATGCGCACGCGGACTCACTGCTGCGGATGCGCAATCGGGCTCACTACTGCGCATGCGCGCTCGCGGTCACTACTGCGCATGCGCACTCGGGGTCACTACTGTGCATGCGCACTCAGGGTCACTACTGCTCATGCGTACTCGGACTCACTACTGCTCATGCGCACTCGGACTCACTACGGCTCATGGGCACTCGGACTCACTACTGCCGATGCGCACTCCGGTCAGACCTGCACATGCGCACTCGGGGTCACTACTGCGCATGCGCACTCCGGTCAGACCTGCACATGCGCAATCGGGCTCTCTACTGCGCATGCGCACTCGCGGTCACTACTGCTAATCCGCACTCGGACACACTACGGCTCATGGGCACTAGGACTCACTACTGCCGATGCGCAATCCGGCTCACTACTGCGCATGCGCACACGGACTCCCCACTGTGGATGCGCAATCGGGCTCACTACTGCGCATGCGCGCTCGGGGTCACTACTGCTCATGCGCACTCGGGGTCACTACTGCAGCTGCGCAATCGGGTTCACTACTGCGCATGCACACACGGGCTCACTACTGCGCATGCGCACGCGGGGTCACTACTGCTCATGCGCACTCGGACTCACTACTGCTCATGCGCACTCGGGCTCACTACTGCGCATGCGCGTTCGGGGTCGCTACTGGGCATGCGCACTCGGGGTCACCACTGCAGTTGCGCAATCGGGTTCATTGCTGCGGATGCGCACTCGGGGTCACTACTGCAGATGCGCAATCGGGTTCACTGCTGCGCATGCGCACTCGGGGTCACTACTGCAGGTGCGCTATCGGGTTCACTACTGCGCATGCACACACGGGCTCACTAGTGCGGATGCGCGCTCGGACTCACTACTGCGATTGCGCACTCGGGCTCACTACTGCGCATGCGCGCTCGGTGTCGCTACTGCGCATGCGCACTCGGGGTCACTACTGCAGATGCGCAATCGGGTTCACTACTGCGCATGCACACACGGGCTCACTACTGCGCATGCGCACTCGGGGTCACTACCGCGCATGCGCAGACCGGCACAGGCTTGCACATGCGCTCTCGAGCTCACTTATGCGCATGCGCACACGGGGTCACTACTGCGCATGCGCACTCGGGGTCACTACTGTGCATGCGCACTCAGGGTCACTACTGCTCATGCGTACTCGGACTCACTACTGCTCATGCGCACTCGGACTCACTACGGCTCATGGGCACTCGGACTCACTACTGCCGATGCGCACTCCGGTCAGACCTGCACATGCGCACTCGGGGTCGCTACTGCGCATGCGCACTCCGGTCAGACCTGCACATGCGCAATCGGGCTCTCTACTGCGCATGCGCACTCGGGGTCACCACTGCAGATGCGCAATCGGGTACATTGCTGCGCATGCGCACTCGGGGTCACTACTGCAGATGCGCAATCGGGTTCACTACTGCGCATGCACAAACGGGCTCACTTCGGCGCATGCGCACTCGGGGTCACTACTGCTCATGCGCACTCGGACTCCCTACTGCTCATGCGCACTCGGGCTCACTACTGCGCATGCGCGTTCGGGGTCGCTACTGCGCATGCGCACTCGGGGTCACCACTGCAGTTGCACAATCGGGTTCACTACTGCGCATGCACACACGGGCTCACTACTGCGCATGCGCACGCGGGGTCACTACTGCTCATGCGCACTCGGACTCACTACTGCTCATGCGCACTCGGGCTCACTACTGCGCATGCGCGTTCGGGGTCGCTACTGCGCATGCGCACTCGGGGTCACCATTGCAGTTGCGCAATCGGGTTCATTGCTGCGGATGCGCACTCGGGGTCACTACTGCAGATGCGCAATCGGGTTCACTGCTGCGCATGCGCGCTCGGGGTTACTACTGCGCATGTGCACCCGGGCTAACTACTGCGGATGCGCAATCGGGCTCACTACTGCGCATGCGCGCTCGGGGTCGCTACTGCGCATGCGCACTCGGGGTCACCACTAGAGATGCGCAATCGGGTTCATTGCTGCGCATGCGCACTCGGGGTCACTACTGCAGATGCGCAATCGGGTTCACTACTGCGCATGCACAAACGGGCTCACTTCGGCGCATGCGCACTCGGGGTCACTACTGCTCATGCGCACTCGGACTCACTACTGCTCATGCGCACTCGGGCTCACTACTGCGCATGCGCGCTCGGGGTCGCTACTGCGCATGCGCACTCGGGGTCACCACTGCAGATGCGCAATCGGGTACATTGCTGCGCATGCGCACTCGGGGTCACTACTGCAGATGCGCAATCGGGTTCACTACTGCGCATGCACAAACGGGCTCACTTCGGCGCATGCGCACTCGGGGTCACTACTGCTCATGCGCACTCGGACTCACTACTGCTCATGCGCACTCGGGCTCACTACTGCGCATGCGCGCTCGGGGTCGCTACTGCGCATGCGCACTCGGGGTCACCACTGCAGATGCGCAATCGGGTACATTGCTGCGCATGCGCACTCGGGGTCACTACTGCAGATGCGCAATCGGGTTCACTACTGCGCATGCACAAACGGGCTCACTTCGGCGCATGCGCACTCGGGGTCACTACTGCTCATGCGCACTCGGACTCCCTACTGCTCATGCGCACTCGGGCTCACTACTGCGCATGCGCGCTCGGGGTCGCTACTGCGCATGCGCACTCGGGGTCACCACTGCAGATGCGCAATCGGGTTCATTGCTGCGCATGCGCACTCGGGGTCACTACTGCAGATGCGCAATGGGATTCACTACTGCGCATGCACACACGGGCTCACTACTGCGCATGCGCACACGGGCCCACTACTGCGCATGCGCACTCCGGTCAGACATGCTCATGCGCACTCGGGCTCACTACTGCGCATGCGCGCTCGGGGTCGCTACTGCGCATGCGCACTCGGGGTCACCACTGCAGATGCACAATCGGGTTCATTGCTGCGCATGCGCACTCGGGGTCACTACTGCGGGTGCGCAATCGGGTTCACTACGGCGCATGCGCGCTCGGACTCACTACTGCGATTGCGCACTCGGGCTCACTACTACGCATGCGCGCTCGGTGTCGCTACTGCGCATGCGCACTCGGGGTCACTACTGCAGATGCGCAATCGGGTTCACTACTGCGCATGCACACACGGGGTCACTACTGCGCATGCGCACTCGGGGTCACTACTGTACATGCGCACTCAGGGTCACTACTGCTCATGCGTACTCGGACTCACTACTGCTCATGCGCACTCGGACTCACTACGGCTCATGGGCACTCGGACTCACTACTGCCGATGCGCACTCCGGTCAGACCTGCACATGTGCACTCGGGGTCGCTACTGCGCATGCGCACTCCGGTCAGACCTGCACATGCGCAATCGGGCTCTCTACTGCGCATGCGCACTCGCGGTCACTACTGCTCATGCGCACTCGGACACACTACGGCTCATGGGCACTAGGACTCACTACTGCCGATGCGCAATCCGGCTCACTACTGCGCATGCGCACACGGACTCCCTACTGCGGATGCGCAATCGGGCTCACTACTACACATGCGCACACGGGCCCACTACTGCACATGCGCGCTCGGGGTCGCTACTGCGCATGCGCATTCGGGGTCACTACTGCGCATGCGCACTCGGGCTCACTACTGCCAATGCGCGCTCGGGCTCACTACTGCGCATGAGCACACGGACTCACTACCGCTCATGCGCACGCGGACTCACTGCTGCGGATGCGCAATCGGGCTCACTAGTGTGCATGCGCACTCAGGGTCACTACTGCTCATGCGTACTCGGACTCACTACTGCTCATGCGCACTCGGACTCACTACGGCTCATGGGCACTCGGACTCACTACTGCCGATGCGCACTCCGGTCAGACCTGCACATGCGCACTCGGGGTCGCTACTGCGCATGCGCACTCCGGCTCAGACCTGCACATGCGCACTCGGGCTCACTACTGCGCATGCTCGCTCGGGGTCGCCACTGCACATGCGCGCTCGAGCTCACTACTACGCATGCGCACACGGGCCCACTACTGCACATGCGCGCTCGGGGTCGCTACTGCGCATGCGCATTCGGGGTCACTACTGCGCATGCGCACTCGGGCTCACTACTGCCAATGCGCACTCGGGGTCACTACTGCGCATGCGCACTCGGGCTCACTACTGCGGATGCGCGCTCGGGCTCACTACTGCGCATGCGCACACGGGATCACTACTGCTCATACGCACTCCGACTCACTACTGCTCATGCGTACTCGGACTCACTACTGCTCATGCGCACTCGGACTCACTACGGCTCATGGGCACTCGGACTCACTACTGCCGATGCGCACTCCGGTCAGACCTGCACATGCGCACTCGGGGTCGCTACTGCGCATGCGCACTCCGGCTCAGACCTGCACATGCGCACTCGGGCTCACTACTGCGCATGCTCGCTCGGGGTCGCCAATGCACATGCGCGCTCGAGCTCACTACTACGCATGCGCACACGGGCCCACTACTGCACATGCGCGCTCGGGGTCGCTACTGCGCATGCGCATTCAGGGGCACTACTGCGCATGCGCACTCGGGCTCACTACTGCCAATGCGCACTCGGGGTCACTACTGCGCATGCGCACTCGGGCTCACTACTGCGGATGCGCGCTCGGGCTCACTACTGCGCATGCGCACACGGGGTCACTACTGCTCATACGCACTCCGACTCACTACTGCTTATGCGAACTCGGACTCACTACTGCGCATGCGCGCTCGGGGTCACTACTGCGCATGCGCACTCGGGGTCACTACTGCGCATGCGCACTCCAACTCAGACCTGCACATGCGCACTCGAGCTCGCTACTACGCATGCGCACACGGGCTCACGACTGCGCATGCCTTCTCCGGTCAGACCTGCACAAGCGCATTTGGGCTCACTACTGCGCATGCGCGCTCGGGGTCGCTACTGCTCATGCGCACTCAGACTCACTACCGTTCATGCGGCCTCGGACTCACTGCTGCGGATGCGCACTCGGGGTCACTACTGCGCATGCGCGCTCGGGGTCACTACTGCGCATGCGCACTCGGGGTCACTACTGCTTATGCGCACTCGGACTCACTACCGTTCATGCGGCCTCGGACTTACTGCTCCGGATGCGCAATCGGGCTCACTACTGCGTACGCGCGCTCGGGGTCACTACTGCGCATGCGCACTCCGGCTCAGACCTGCACATGCGCATTCGAGCTCACTACTACGCATGCGCACACGGGCTCACTATTGGGCATGGCTTCTCCGGTCAGACCTGCACATGCGCATTTGGGCACACTGCAGCGGATGCGCAATCGGGCTCACTACTGCGCATGCGCGCTCGGGGTCGCTACTGCGCATCCGCACACGGACTCACTACTGCGCATGCCTTCTCCGGTCAGACCTGCACATGCGCATTTGGGCACACTGCAGCGGATGCGCAATCGGGCTCACTACTGCGCATGCGCGCTCGGGGTCACTACTGCGCATGCGCACTCGGGGTCACCATTGCAGTTGCGCAATCGGGTTCATTGCTGCGGATGCGCACTCGGGGTCACTACTGCAGATGCGCAATCGGGTTCACTGCTGCGCATGCGCGCTCGGGGTTACTACTGCGCATGTGCACCCGGGCTAACTACTGCGGATGCGCAATCGGGCTCACTACTGCGCATGCGCGCTCGGGGTCGCTACTGCGCATGCGCACTCGGGGTCACCACTAGAGATGCGCAATCGGGTTCATTGCTGCGCATGCGCACTCGGGGTCACTACTGCAGATGCGCAATCGGGTTCACTACTGCGCATGCACAAACGGGCTCACTTCGGCGCATGCGCACTCGGGGTCACTACTGCTCATGCGCACTCGGACTCACTACTGCTCATGCGCACTCGGGCTCACTACTGCGCATGCGCGCTCGGGGTCGCTACTGCGCATGCGCACTCGGGGTCACCACTGCAGATGCGCAATCGGGTACATTGCTGCGCATGCGCACTCGGGGTCACTACTGCAGATGCGCAATCGGGTTCACTACTGCGCATGCACAAACGGGCTCACTTCGGCGCATGCGCACTCGGGGTCACTACTGCTCATGCGCACTCGGACTCACTACTGCTCATGCGCACTCGGGCTCACTACTGCGCATGCGCGCTCGGGGTCGCTACTGCGCATGCGCACTCGGGGTCACCACTGCAGATGCGCAATCGGGTACATTGCTGCGCATGCGCACTCGGGGTCACTACTGCAGATGCGCAATCGGGTTCACTACTGCGCATGCACAAACGGGCTCACTTCGGCGCATGCGCACTCGGGGTCACTACTGCTCATGCGCACTCGGACTCCCTACTGCTCATGCGCACTCGGGCTCACTACTGCGCATGCGCGCTCGGGGTCGCTACTGCGCATGCGCACTCGGGGTCACCACTGCAGATGCGCAATCGGGTTCATTGCTGCGCATGCGCACTCGGGGTCACTACTGCAGATGCGCAATGGGATTCACTACTGCGCATGCACACACGGGCTCACTACTGCGCATGCGCACACGGGCCCACTACTGCGCATGCGCACTCCGGTCAGACATGCTCATGCGCACTCGGGCTCACTACTGCGCATGCGCGCTCGGGGTCGCTACTGCGCATGCGCACTCGGGGTCACCACTGCAGATGCACAATCGGGTTCATTGCTGCGCATGCGCACTCGGGGTCACTACTGCGGGTGCGCAATCGGGTTCACTACGGCGCATGCGCGCTCGGACTCACTACTGCGATTGCGCACTCGGGCTCACTACTACGCATGCGCGCTCGGTGTCGCTACTGCGCATGCGCACTCGGGGTCACTACTGCAGATGCGCAATCGGGTTCACTACTGCGCATGCACACACGGGGTCACTACTGCGCATGCGCACTCGGGGTCACTACTGTACATGCGCACTCAGGGTCACTACTGCTCATGCGTACTCGGACTCACTACTGCTCATGCGCACTCGGACTCACTACGGCTCATGGGCACTCGGACTCACTACTGCCGATGCGCACTCCGGTCAGACCTGCACATGTGCACTCGGGGTCGCTACTGCGCATGCGCACTCCGGTCAGACCTGCACATGCGCAATCGGGCTCTCTACTGCGCATGCGCACTCGCGGTCACTACTGCTCATGCGCACTCGGACACACTACGGCTCATGGGCACTAGGACTCACTACTGCCGATGCGCAATCCGGCTCACTACTGCGCATGCGCACACGGACTCCCTACTGCGGATGCGCAATCGGGCTCACTACTACACATGCGCACACGGGCCCACTACTGCACATGCGCGCTCGGGGTCGCTACTGCGCATGCGCATTCGGGGTCACTACTGCGCATGCGCACTCGGGCTCACTACTGCCAATGCGCGCTCGGGCTCACTACTGCGCATGAGCACACGGACTCACTACCGCTCATGCGCACGCGGACTCACTGCTGCGGATGCGCAATCGGGCTCACTAGTGTGCATGCGCACTCAGGGTCACTACTGCTCATGCGTACTCGGACTCACTACTGCTCATGCGCACTCGGACTCACTACGGCTCATGGGCACTCGGACTCACTACTGCCGATGCGCACTCCGGTCAGACCTGCACATGCGCACTCGGGGTCGCTACTGCGCATGCGCACTCCGGCTCAGACCTGCACATGCGCACTCGGGCTCACTACTGCGCATGCTCGCTCGGGGTCGCCACTGCACATGCGCGCTCGAGCTCACTACTACGCATGCGCACACGGGCCCACTACTGCACATGCGCGCTCGGGGTCGCTACTGCGCATGCGCATTCGGGGTCACTACTGCGCATGCGCACTCGGGCTCACTACTGCCAATGCGCACTCGGGGTCACTACTGCGCATGCGCACTCGGGCTCACTACTGCGGATGCGCGCTCGGGCTCACTACTGCGCATGCGCACACGGGATCACTACTGCTCATACGCACTCCGACTCACTACTGCTCATGCGTACTCGGACTCACTACTGCTCATGCGCACTCGGACTCACTACGGCTCATGGGCACTCGGACTCACTACTGCCGATGCGCACTCCGGTCAGACCTGCACATGCGCACTCGGGGTCGCTACTGCGCATGCGCACTCCGGCTCAGACCTGCACATGCGCACTCGGGCTCACTACTGCGCATGCTCGCTCGGGGTCGCCAATGCACATGCGCGCTCGAGCTCACTACTACGCATGCGCACACGGGCCCACTACTGCACATGCGCGCTCGGGGTCGCTACTGCGCATGCGCATTCAGGGGCACTACTGCGCATGCGCACTCGGGCTCACTACTGCCAATGCGCACTCGGGGTCACTACTGCGCATGCGCACTCGGGCTCACTACTGCGGATGCGCGCTCGGGCTCACTACTGCGCATGCGCACACGGGGTCACTACTGCTCATACGCACTCCGACTCACTACTGCTTATGCGAACTCGGACTCACTACTGCGCATGCGCGCTCGGGGTCACTACTGCGCATGCGCACTCGGGGTCACTACTGCGCATGCGCACTCCAACTCAGACCTGCACATGCGCACTCGAGCTCGCTACTACGCATGCGCACACGGGCTCACGACTGCGCATGCCTTCTCCGGTCAGACCTGCACAAGCGCATTTGGGCTCACTACTGCGCATGCGCGCTCGGGGTCGCTACTGCTCATGCGCACTCAGACTCACTACCGTTCATGCGGCCTCGGACTCACTGCTGCGGATGCGCACTCGGGGTCACTACTGCGCATGCGCGCTCGGGGTCACTACTGCGCATGCGCACTCGGGGTCACTACTGCTTATGCGCACTCGGACTCACTACCGTTCATGCGGCCTCGGACTTACTGCTCCGGATGCGCAATCGGGCTCACTACTGCGTACGCGCGCTCGGGGTCACTACTGCGCATGCGCACTCCGGCTCAGACCTGCACATGCGCATTCGAGCTCACTACTACGCATGCGCACACGGGCTCACTATTGGGCATGGCTTCTCCGGTCAGACCTGCACATGCGCATTTGGGCACACTGCAGCGGATGCGCAATCGGGCTCACTACTGCGCATGCGCGCTCGGGGTCGCTACTGCGCATCCGCACACGGACTCACTACTGCGCATGCCTTCTCCGGTCAGACCTGCACATGCGCATTTGGGCACACTGCAGCGGATGCGCAATCGGGCTCACTACTGCGCATGCGCGCTCGGGGTCACTACTGCGCATGCGCACACGGGCTCACTACTGCGCATGCCTTCTCCGGTCAGACATGCACATGCGCATTTGGGCACACTGCAGCGGATGCGCAATCGGGCTCACTACTGCGGATGCGCAATCGGGCTCACCACTGCGGATGCGCTGTCCGGCTCAGACCTTCACATGCGCAATCGGGCTCTCTACTGCGCATGCGCACTCGGGGTCACTACTGCTCATGCGCACTCGGACTCACTACGGCTCATGGGCACTCGGACTCACTACTGCCGATGCGCAATCCGGCTCACTACTGCGCATGCGCACACGGACTCCCTACTGCGGATGCGCACTCCGGTCAGACCTGCTCATGCGCATTCGGGGTCACTACTGCGCATGCGCATGCGGGCTCACTACTGCCAATGCGCACTCGGGCTCTCTACTGCGCATGCGCACTCCGGCTCAGACCTGTACATGCGCACTCGAGCTCACTACTACGCATGCGCACACGGACTCACTACTGTGCATGCGCACACGGGCTCACTACTGCGCATGCTCGCTCGGGGTCGCCACTGCACATGCGCGCTCGAGCTCACTACTACGCATGCGCACACGGGCCCACTACTGCACATGCGCGCTCGGCGTCGCTACTGCGCATGCGCATTCGGGGTCACTACTGCGCATGCGCACTCGGGCTCACCACTGCGGATGCGCACTCGGGGTCGCTACTGCGCATGCGCATTCGGGGTCAATAATGCGCATGCGCACTCCGGCTCAGACCTGCACATGCGCACTCGGGCTCACTACTGCGCATGCGCGCTCGGGGTCGCTACTGCACATGCGCACTCCAGCTCGCAACTACGCATGCGCACACGGGCTCACTACTGCGCATGCGCGCTCGGGGTCGCTACTGCAGATGCGCAATCGGGTTCATTGCTGCGCATGCGCACTCGGGGTCACTACTGCAGATGCGCAATCGGGTTCACTGCTGCGCATGCGCGCTCGGGGTCGCTACTGCGCATGCGCACTCGGGGTCATCACTGCAGATGCGCAATCGGGTTCATTGCTGCGCATGCGCACTCGGGGTCACTACTGCAGATGCGCAATCGGGTTCACTACTGCGCATGCGCGCTCGGGGTCACTGCTGCGCATGCGCAAATCGGGTTCACTACTGCGCATGCGCACTCCGGCTCAGACTTGCACACGCGCTCTCGAGCTCACATCTGCGCATGCGCACACGGGCTCACTACTGCGCATGCGCACACGGGGTCTCTACTTCTCATGCGCACTCGGGCTCACTACTGCGGATGCGCGCTCGGGCTCACTACTGCGCATGCGCACACGGGCGCACTACTGTGCATGCGCACACGGGCTCACTACTGCTCATGCACACACGGGCTCACTACTGCTCATGCGCACTCGGACTCCCTACTGCGCATGCGCACGCGGGGTCACTACTGCGGATGCGCACTCGGACTCACTACTGCGGATGCGCGCTCGGGCTCACTACTGCGCATGCGCACACGGGGTCACTAATTCTCATGCGCTCTCGGACTAACTACTGCTCATGTGCACTCGGACTCAGTACTGCGGATGCAAAATCGGACTCACTACCGCGTATGGGAACTCGGGGTTACTACTGCTCATGCGCACTCGGACTCCCTACTGCGCATGCGCACGCGGGGTCACTACTGCTCATGCGCACTCGGGTTCGCTACTGCGCATGCCCAATCGGGCTCACTACTGCGCATGCGCGCCCGGGGTTTCTACTGCGCAAGCGCACTCGGACTCACTACTGCGCATGCACACATGAGCTCACTACTGTGCATGCGCACTCAGGGTCACTACTGCTCATGCGTACTCGGACTCACTACTGCTCATGCGCACTCGGACTCACTACGGCTCATGGGCACTCGGACTCACTACTGCCGATGCGCACTCCGGTCAGACCTGCACATGCGCACTCGGAGTCGCTACTGCGCATGCGCACTCCGGTCAGACCTGCACATGCGCAATCGGGCTCTCTACTGCGCATGCGCACTCGCGGTCACTACTGCTAATGCGCACTCGGGCTCACTACTGCGCATGCGCGTTCGGGGTCGCTACTGCGCATGCGCACTCGGGGTCACCACTGCAGTTGCGCAATCGGGTTCACTACTGCGCATGCACACACGGGCTCACTACTGCGCATGCGCACGCGGGGTCACTACTGCTCATGCGCACTCGGACTCACTACTGCTCATGCGCACTCGGGCTCACTACTGCGCATGCGCGTTCGGGGTCGCTACTGCGCATGCGCACTCGGGGTCACCATTGCAGTTGCGCAATCGGGTTCATTGCTGCGGATGCGCACTCGGGGTCACTACTGCAGATGCGCAATCGGGTTCACTGCTGCGCATGCGCGCTCGGGGTTACTACTGCGCATGTGCACCCGGGCTAACTACTGCGGATGCGCAATCGGGCTCACTACTGCGCATGCGCGCTCGGGGTCGCTACTGCGCATGCGCACTCGGGGTCACCACTAGAGTTGCGCAATCGGGTTCATTGCTGCGCATGCGCACTCGGGGTCACTACTGCAGATGCGCAATCGGGTTCACTACTGCGCATGCACAAACGGGCTCACTTCGGCGCATGCGCACTCGGGGTCACTACTGCTCATGCGCACTCGGACTCACTACTGCTCATGCGCACTCGGGCTCACTACTGCGCATGCGCGCTCGGGGTTTCTACTGCGCATGCGCACTCGGGGTCACCACTGCAGGTGCGCAATCGGGTTCACTACTGCGCATGCACACACGGGCTCACTAGTGCGGATGCGCGCTCGGACTCACTACTGCGATTGCGCACTCGGGCTCACTACTGCGCATGCGCGCTCGGGGTCGCTACTGCGCATGCGCACTCGGGGTCACCACTGCAGATGCGCAATCGGGTTCATTGCTGCGCATGCGCACTCGGGGTCACTACTGCAGATGCGCAATGGGATTCACTACTGCGCATGCACACACGGGCTCACTACTGCGCATGCGCACACGGGCCCACTACTGCGCATGCGCACTCCGGTCAGACCTGCTCATGCGCACTCGGGCTCACTACTGCGCATGCGCGCTCGGGGTCGCTACTGCGCATGCGCACACGGGGTCACTAATTCTCATGCGCTCTCGGACTAACTACTGCTCATGTGCACTCGGACTCAGTACTGCGGATGCAAAATCGGACTCACTACCGCGTATGGGAACTCGGGGTTACTACTGCTCATGCGCACTCGGACTCCCTACTGCGCATGCGCACGCGGGGTCACTACTGCTCATGCGCACTCGGGTTCGCTACTGCGCATGCCCAATCGGGCTCACTACTGCGCATGCGCGCCCGGGGTTTCTACTGCGCAAGCGCACTCGGACTCACTACTGCGCATGCACACATGAGCTCACTACTGTGCATGCGCACTCAGGGTCACTACTGCTCATGCGTACTCGGACTCACTACTGCTCATGCGCACTCGGACTCACTACGGCTCATGGGCACTCGGACTCACTACTGCCGATGCGCACTCCGGTCAGACCTGCACATGCGCACTCGGAGTCGCTACTGCGCATGCGCACTCCGGTCAGACCTGCACATGCGCAATCGGGCTCTCTACTGCGCATGCGCACTCGCGGTCACTACTGCTAATGCGCACTCGGGCTCACTACTGCGCATGCGCGTTCGGGGTCGCTACTGCGCATGCGCACTCGGGGTCACCACTGCAGTTGCGCAATCGGGTTCACTACTGCGCATGCACACACGGGCTCACTACTGCGCATGCGCACGCGGGGTCACTACTGCTCATGCGCACTCGGACTCACTACTGCTCATGCGCACTCGGGCTCACTACTGCGCATGCGCGTTCGGGGTCGCTACTGCGCATGCGCACTCGGGGTCACCATTGCAGTTGCGCAATCGGGTTCATTGCTGCGGATGCGCACTCGGGGTCACTACTGCAGATGCGCAATCGGGTTCACTGCTGCGCATGCGCGCTCGGGGTTACTACTGCGCATGTGCACCCGGGCTAACTACTGCGGATGCGCAATCGGGCTCACTACTGCGCATGCGCGCTCGGGGTCGCTACTGCGCATGCGCACTCGGGGTCACCACTAGAGTTGCGCAATCGGGTTCATTGCTGCGCATGCGCACTCGGGGTCACTACTGCAGATGCGCAATCGGGTTCACTACTGCGCATGCACAAACGGGCTCACTTCGGCGCATGCGCACTCGGGGTCACTACTGCTCATGCGCACTCGGACTCACTACTGCTCATGCGCACTCGGGCTCACTACTGCGCATGCGCGCTCGGGGTTTCTACTGCGCATGCGCACTCGGGGTCACCACTGCAGGTGCGCAATCGGGTTCACTACTGCGCATGCACACACGGGCTCACTAGTGCGGATGCGCGCTCGGACTCACTACTGCGATTGCGCACTCGGGCTCACTACTGCGCATGCGCGCTCGGGGTCGCTACTGCGCATGCGCACTCGGGGTCACCACTGCAGATGCGCAATCGGGTTCATTGCTGCGCATGCGCACTCGGGGTCACTACTGCAGATGCGCAATGGGATTCACTACTGCGCATGCACACACGGGCTCACTACTGCGCATGCGCACACGGGCCCACTACTGCGCATGCGCACTCCGGTCAGACCTGCTCATGCGCACTCGGGCTCACTACTGCGCATGCGCGCTCGGGGTCGCTACTGCGCATGCGCACTCGGGGTCACCACTGCAGATGCACAATCGGGTTCATTGCTGCGCATGCGCACTCGGGGTCACTACTGCGGGTGCGCAATCGGGTTCACTACTGCGCATGCGCGCTCGGACTTACTACTGCGATTGCGCACTCGGGCTCACTACTACGCATGCGCGCTCGGTGTCGCTACTGCGCATGCGCACTCGGGGTCACTACTGCAGATGCGCAATCGGGTTCACTACTGCGCATGCACACACGGGCTCACTACTGCGCATGCGCACTCGGGGTCACTACTGTGCATGCGCACTCAGGGTCACTACTGCTCATGCGTACTCGGACTCACTACTGCTCATGCGCACTCGGACTCACTACGGCTCATGGGCACTAGGACTCACTACTGCCGATGCGCAATCCGGCTCACTACTGCGCATGCGCACACGGGCTCCCTACTGCGGATGCGCAATCGGGCTCACTACTGCGCATGCGCGCTCGGGGTCACTACTGCTCATGCGCACTCGGACTCACTGCCGCTCATGCGCACGCGGACTCACTGCTGCGGATGCGCAATCGGGCTCACTACTGCGCATGCGCGCTCGCGGTCACTACTGCTCATGCGCACTCGGACTCACTGCCGCTCATGCGCACGCGGACTCACTGCTGCGGATGCGCAATCGGGCTCACTACTGCGCATGCGCACTCCGGTCAGACCTGCACATGCGCAATCGGGCACTCTACTGCGCATGCGCACTCGGGGTCACTACCGCGCATGCGCAGACCGGCACAGGCTTGCACATGCGCTCTCGAGCTCACTTATGCGCATGCGCACACGGGGTCACTACTGCGCATGCGCACTCGGGGTCACTACTGTGCATGCGCACTCAGGGTCACTACTGCTCATGCGTACTCGGACTCACTACTGCTCATGCGCACTCGGACTCACAACGGCTCATGGGCACTCGGACTCACTACTGCCGATGCGCACTCCGGTCAGACCTACACATGCGCACTCGGGGTCGCTACTGCGCATGCGCACTCCGGTCAGACCTGCACATGCGCAATCGGGCTCTCTACTGCGCATGCGCACTCGCGGTCACTACTGCTAATGCGCACTCGGGCTCACTACTGCGCATGCGCGTTCGGGGTCGCTACTGCGCATGCGCACTCGGGGTCACCACTGCAGTTGCGCAATCGGGTTCACTACTGCGCATGCACACACGGGCTCACTACTGCGCATGCGCACGCGGGGTCACTACTGCTCATGCGCACTCGGACTCACTACTGCTCATGCGCACTCGGGCTCACTACTGCGCATGCGCGTTCGGGGTCGCTACTGCGCATGCGCACTCGGGGTCACCATTGCAGTTGCGCAATCGGGTTCATTGCTGCGGATGCGCACTCGGGGTCACTACTGCAGATGCGCAATCGGGTTCACTGCTGCGCATGCGCGCTCGGGGTTACTACTGCGCATGTGCACCCGGGCTAACTACTGCGGATGCGCAATCGGGCTCACTACTGCGCACGCGCGCTCGGGGTCGCTACTGCGCATGCGCACTCGGGGTCACCACTAGAGATGCGCAATCGGGTTCATTGCTGCGCATGCGCACTCGGGGTCACTACTGCAGATGCGCAATCGGGTTCACTACTGCGCATGCACAAACGGGCTCAATTCGGCGCATGCGCACTCGGGGTTACTACTGCTCATGCGCACTCGGACTCACTACTGCTCATGCGCACTCGGGCTCACTACTGCGCATGCGCGCTCGGGGTCGCTACTGCGCATGCGCACTCGGGGTCACCACTGCAGATGCGCAATCGGGTTCATTGCTGCGAATGCGCACTCGGGGTCACTACTGCAGATGCGCAATCGGGTTCACTACTGCTCATGCGCACTCGGACTCCCTACTGCTCATGCGCACTCGGGCTCACTACTGCGCATGCGCGCTCGGGGTCACTACTGCAGATGCGCAATCGGGTTCACTGCTGCGCATGCGCACTCGGGGTCACTACTGCAGCTGCGCAATCGGGTTCACTACTGCGCATGCACACACGGGCTCACTACTGCGCATGCGCACTCGGGGTCACTACTGCAGATGCGCAATCGGGCTCACTACTGCGCATGCGCACACGGACTCCCTACTGCGGATGCGCAATCGGGCTCACTACTGCGCATGCGCACTCGGGGTCACTACTGTGCATGCGCACTCGGACTCACTACGGCTCATGGGCACTCGGACTCACTACTGCCGATGCGCACTCCGGTCAGACATGCACATGCGCACTCGGGGTCACTACTGCGCATGCGCACTCCGGTCAGACCTGCACATGCGCAATCGGACTCTCTACTGCGCATGCGCACTCGGGCTCACTACTGCGCATGCGCGTTCGGGGTCGCTACTGGGCATGCGCACTCGGGGTCACCACTGCAGTTGCGCAATCGGGTTCATTGCTGCGCATGCGCACACGGACTCCCTACTGCGGATGCGCAATCGGGCTCACTACTGCGCATGCGCACACGGACTCCCTACTGCGGATGCGCAATCGGGCTCACTACTGCGCATGCGCGCTCGGGGTCACTACTGCTCATGCGCACTCGGACTCACTGCCGCTCATGCGCACGCGGACTCACTGCTGCGGATGCGCAATCGGGCTCACTACTGCGCATGCGCGCTCGCGGTCACTACTGCGCATGCGCACTCGGGGTCACTACTGTGCATGCGCACTCAGGGTCACTACTGCTCATGCGTACTCGGACTCACTACTGCTCATGCGCACTCGGACTCACTACGGCTCATGGGCACTCGGACTCACTACTGCCGATGCGCACTCCGGTCAGACCTGCACATGCGCACTCGGGGTCACTACTGCGCATGCGCACTCCGGTCAGACCTGCACATGCGCAATCGGGCTCTCTACTGCGCATGCGCACTCGCGGTCACTACTGCTAATCCGCACTCGGACACACTACGGCTCATGGGCACTAGGACTCACTACTGCCGATGCGCAATCCGGCTCACTACTGCGCATGCGCACACGGACTCCCCACTGTGGATGCGCAATCGGGCTCACTACTGCGCATGCGCGCTCGGGGTCACTACTGCTCATGCGCACTCGGGGTCACTACTGCAGCTGCGCAATCGGGTTCACTACTGCGCATGCACACACGGGCTCACTACTGCGCATGCGCACGCGGGGTCACTACTGCTCATGCGCACTCGGACTCACTACTGCTCATGCGCACCCGGGCTCACTACTGCGCATGCGCGTTCGGGGTCGCTACTGGGCATGCGCACTCGGGGTCACCACTGCAGTTGCGCAATCGGGTTCATTGCTGCGGATGCGCACTCGGGGTCACTACTGCAGATGCGCAATCGGGTTCACTGCTGCGCATGCGCACTCGGGGTCACTACTGCAGGTGCGCTATCGGGTTCACTACTGCGCATGCACACACGGGCTCACTAGTGCGGATGCGCGCTCGGACTCACTACTGCGATTGCGCACTCGGGCTCACTACTGCGCATGCGCGCTCGGTGTCGCTACTGCGCATGCGCACTCGGGGTCACTACTGCAGATGCGCAATCGGGTTCACTACTGCGCATGCACACACGGGCTCACTACTGCGCATGCGCACTCGGGGTCACTACCGCGCATGCGCAGACCGGCACAGGCTTGCACATGCGCTCTCGAGCTCACTTATGCGCATGCGCACACGGGGTCACTACTGCGCATGCGCACTCGGGGTCACTACTGTGCATGCGCACTCAGGGTCACTACTGCTCATGCGTACTCGGACTCACTACTGCTCATGCGCACTCGGACTCACTACGGCTCATGGGCACTCGGACTCACTACTGCCGATGCGCACTCCGGTCAGACCTGCACATGCGCACTCGGGGTCGCTACTGCGCATGCGCACTCCGGTCAGACCTGCACATGCGCAATCGGGCTCTCTACTGCGCATGCGCACTCGGGGTCACCACTGCAGATGCGCAATCGGGTACATTGCTGCGCATGCGCACTCGGGGTCACTACTGCAGATGCGCAATCGGGTTCACTACTGCGCATGCACAAACGGGCTCACTTCGGCGCATGCGCACTCGGGGTCACTACTGCTCATGCGCACTCGGACTCCCTACTGCTCATGCGCACTCGGGCTCACTACTGCGCATGCGCGTTCGGGGTCGCTACTGCGCATGCGCACTCGGGGTCACCACTGCAGTTGCACAATCGGGTTCACTACTGCGCATGCACACACGGGCTCACTACTGCGCATGCGCACGCGGGGTCACTACTGCTCATGCGCACTCGGACTCACTACTGCTCATGCGCACTCGGGCTCACTACTGCGCATGCGCGTTCGGGGTCGCTACTGCGCATGCGCACTCGGGGTCACCATTGCAGTTGCGCAATCGGGTTCATTGCTGCGGATGCGCACTCGGGGTCACTACTGCAGATGCGCAATCGGGTTCACTGCTGCGCATGCGCGCTCGGGGTTACTACTGCGCATGTGCACCCGGGCTAACTACTGCGGATGCGCAATCGGGCTCACTACTGCGCATGCGCGCTCGGGGTCGCTACTGCGCATGCGCACTCGGGGTCACCACTAGAGATGCGCAATCGGGTTCATTGCTGCGCATGCGCACTCGGGGTCACTACTGCAGATGCGCAATCGGGTTCACTACTGCGCATGCACAAACGGGCTCACTTCGGCGCATGCGCACTCGGGGTCACTACTGCTCATGCGCACTCGGACTCACTACTGCTCATGCGCACTCGGGCTCACTACTGCGCATGCGCGCTCGGGGTCGCTACTGCGCATGCGCACTCGGGGTCACCACTGCAGATGCGCAATCGGGTACATTGCTGCGCATGCGCACTCGGGGTCACTACTGCAGATGCGCAATCGGGTTCACTACTGCGCATGCACAAACGGGCTCACTTCGGCGCATGCGCACTCGGGGTCACTACTGCTCATGCGCACTCGGACTCACTACTGCTCATGCGCACTCGGGCTCACTACTGCGCATGCGCGCTCGGGGTCGCTACTGCGCATGCGCACTCGGGGTCACCACTGCAGATGCGCAATCGGGTACATTGCTGCGCATGCGCACTCGGGGTCACTACTGCAGATGCGCAATCGGGTTCACTACTGCGCATGCACAAACGGGCTCACTTCGGCGCATGCGCACTCGGGGTCACTACTGCTCATGCGCACTCGGACTCCCTACTGCTCATGCGCACTCGGGCTCACTACTGCGCATGCGCGCTCGGGGTCGCTACTGCGCATGCGCACTCGGGGTCACCACTGCAGATGCGCAATCGGGTTCATTGCTGCGCATGCGCACTCGGGGTCACTACTGCAGATGCGCAATGGGATTCACTACTGCGCATGCACACACGGGCTCACTACTGCGCATGCGCACACGGGCCCACTACTGCGCATGCGCACTCCGGTCAGACCTGCTCATGCGCACTCGGGCTCACTACTGCGCATGCGCGCTCGGGGTCGCTACTGCGCATGCGCACTCGGGGTCACCACTGCAGATGCACAATCGGGTTCATTGCTGCGCATGCGCACTCGGGGTCACTACTGCGGGTGCGCAATCGGGTTCACTACGGCGCATGCGCGCTCGGACTCACTACTGCGATTGCGCACTCGGGCTCACTACTACGCATGCGCGCTCGGTGTCGCTACTGCGCATGCGCACTCGGGGTCACTACTGCAGATGCGCAATCGGGTTCACTACTGCGCATGCACACACGGGGTCACTACTGCGCATGCGCACTCGGGGTCACTACTGTACATGCGCACTCAGGGTCACTACTGCTCATGCGTACTCGGACTCACTACTGCTCATGCGCACTCGGACTCACTACGGCTCATGGGCACTCGGACTCACTACTGCCGATGCGCACTCCGGTCAGACCTGCACATGTGCACTCGGGGTCGCTACTGCGCATGCGCACTCCGGTCAGACCTGCACATGCGCAATCGGGCTCTCTACTGCGCATGCGCACTCGCGGTCACTACTGCTCATGCGCACTCGGACACACTACGGCTCATGGGCACTAGGACTCACTACTGCCGATGCGCAATCCGGCTCACTACTGCGCATGCGCACACGGACTCCCTACTGCGGATGCGCAATCGGGCTCACTACTACACATGCGCACACGGGCCCACTACTGCACATGCGCGCTCGGGGTCGCTACTGCGCATGCGCATTCGGGGTCACTACTGCGCATGCGCACTCGGGCTCACTACTGCCAATGCGCGCTCGGGCTCACTACTGCGCATGAGCACACGGACTCACTACCGCTCATGCGCACGCGGACTCACTGCTGCGGATGCGCAATCGGGCTCACTACTGCGCATGCTCGCTCGGGGTCGCCACTGCACATGCGCGCTCGAGCTCACTACTACGCATGCGCACACGGGCCCACTACTGCGCATGCGCGCTCGGGGTCACTACTGCGCATGCGCACTCGGGGTCACTACTGCGCATGCGCACTCCAACTCAGACCTGCACATGCGCACTCGAGCTCGCTACTACGCATGCGCACACGGGCTCACGACTGCGCATGCCTTCTCCGGTCAGACCTGCACAAGCGCATTTGGGCTCACTACTGCGCATGCGCGCTCGGGGTCGCTACTGCTCATGCGCACTCAGACTCACTACCGTTCATGCGGCCTCGGACTCACTGCTGCGGATGCGCACTCGGGGTCACTACTGCGCATGCGCGCTCGGGGTCACTACTGCGCATGCGCACTCGGGGTCACTACTGCTTATGCGCACTCGGACTCACTACCGTTCATGCGGCCTCGGACTTACTGCTCCGGATGCGCAATCGGGCTCACTACTGCGTACGCGCGCTCGGGGTCACTACTGCGCATGCGCACTCCGGCTCAGACCTGCACATGCGCAT
This sequence comes from Megachile leachella, assembly GCA_963576845.1. NCBI lineage: Eukaryota > Metazoa > Arthropoda > Insecta > Hymenoptera > Megachilidae > Megachile > Megachile leachella. The sequence continues at coordinate 25,394,793 of OY756250.1, read as the reverse complement.
TCGAGCTCACTACTACGCATGCGCACACGGGCTCACTATTGGGCATGGCTTCTCCGGTCAGACCTGCACATGCGCATTTGGGCACACTGCAGCGGATGCGCAATCGGGCTCACTACTGCGCATGCGCGCTCGGGGTCGCTACTGCGCATCCGCACACGGACTCACTACTGCGCATGCCTTCTCCGGTCAGACCTGCACATGCGCATTTGGGCACACTGCAGCGGATGCGCAATCGGGCTCACTACTGCGCATGCGCGCTCGGGGTCACTACTGCGCATGCGCACACGGGCTCACTACTGCGCATGCCTTCTCCGGTCAGACATGCACATGCGCATTTGGGCACACTGCAGCGGATGCGCAATCGGGCTCACTACTGCGGATGCGCAATCGGGCTCACCACTGCGGATGCGCTGTCCGGCTCAGACCTTCACATGCGCAATCGGGCTCTCTACTGCGCATGCGCACTCGGGGTCACTACTGCTCATGCGCACTCGGACTCACTACGGCTCATGGGCACTCGGACTCACTACTGCCGATGCGCAATCCGGCTCACTACTGCGCATGCGCACACGGACTCCCTACTGCGGATGCGCACTCCGGTCAGACCTGCTCATGCGCATTCGGGGTCACTACTGCGCATGCGCATGCGGGCTCACTACTGCCAATGCGCACTCGGGCTCTCTACTGCGCATGCGCACTCCGGCTCAGACCTGTACATGCGCACTCGAGCTCACTACTACGCATGCGCACACGGACTCACTACTGTGCATGCGCACACGGGCTCACTACTGCGCATGCTCGCTCGGGGTCGCCACTGCACATGCGCGCTCGAGCTCACTACTACGCATGCGCACACGGGCCCACTACTGCACATGCGCGCTCGGGGTCGCTACTGCGCATGCGCATTCGGGGTCACTACTGCGCATGCGCACTCGGGCTCACCACTGCGGATGCGCACTCGGACTCACTATTGCGGATGCGCGCTCGGGCTCACTACTGCTCATGCGCAATCGGACTCACTACTGTGCATGTGCGCTCGGGGTTACTACTGCGCATGTGAACTCGGGCTCACTACTGCCCAGGCGCACACGGGCTCCCTACTGCGCATGCACACGCGGGGCCTCTACAGCGGATGCGCAATCGGGCTCACTACTGTGCATGCGCACTCGGGGTCACTACTGCTCATGCGCACTCGGGTTCACTACTGCGCATGCGCAATCGGGCTCACTACTGCGCCTGCGCGCTCGGGGTCGCTACTGCGCATGCGCATTCGGGGTCAATAATGCGCATGCGCACTCCGGCTCAGACCTGCACATGCGCACTCGGGCTCACTACTGCGCATGCGCGCTCGGGGTCGCTACTGCACATGCGCACTCCAGCTCACAACTACGCATGCGCACACGGGCTCACTACTGCGCATGCGCGCTCGGGGTCGCTACTGCTGATGCGCATTCGGGGTCACTACTGCGCATGCGGACTCGGGCTCACTACTGCGCCTGCGCGCTCGTGGTCGCTACTGCGCATGCGCACTCGGGGTCACCACTGCAGATGCGCAATCGGGTTCATTGCTGCGCATGCGCACTCGGGGTCACTACTGCAGATGCGCAATCGGGTTCACTGCTGCGCATGCGCGCTCGGGGTCGCTACTGCGCATGCGCACTCGGGGTCATCACTGCAGATGCGCAATCGGGTTCATTGCTGCGCATGCGCACTCGGGGTCACTACTGCAGATGCGCAATCGGGTTCACTACTGCGCATGCGCGCTCGGGGTCACTGCTGCGCATGCGCAAATCGGGTTCACTACTGCGCATGCGCACTCCGGCTCAGACTTGCACACGCGCTCTCGAGCTCACATCTGCGCATGCGCACACGGGCTCACTACTGCGCATGCGCACACGGGGTCTCTACTTCTCATGCGCACTCGGGCTCACTACTGCGGATGCGCGCTCGGGCTCACTACTGCGCATGCGCACACGGGCGCACTACTGTGCATGCGCACACGGGCTCACTACTGCTCATGCACACACGGGCTCACTACTGCTCATGCGCACTCGGACTCCCTACTGCGCATGCGCACGCGGGGTCACTACTGCGGATGCGCACTCGGACTCACTACTGCGGATGCGCGCTCGGGCTCACTACTGCGCATGCGCACACGGGGTCACTAATTCTCATGCGCTCTCGGACTAACTACTGCTCATGTGCACTCGGACTCAGTACTGCGGATGCAAAATCGGACTCACTACCGCGTATGGGAACTCGGGGTTACTACTGCTCATGCGCACTCGGACTCCCTACTGCGCATGCGCACGCGGGGTCACTACTGCTCATGCGCACTCGGGTTCGCTACTGCGCATGCCCAATCGGGCTCACTACTGCGCATGCGCGCCCGGGGTTTCTACTGCGCAAGCGCACTCGGACTCACTACTGCGCATGCACACATGAGCTCACTACTGTGCATGCGCACTCAGGGTCACTACTGCGCATGCGCACTCGGGTTCACTACTGCGCATGCGCAATCGGGCTCACTACTGCGCATGCGCACTCGGACTCACTACTGCGATTGCGCACTCGGGCTCACTACTGCGCATGCGAGCTCGGGGTTACTACTGCGCATGCGCACTCGGGGTCACCGCTGCAGATGCGCAATCGGGTTCACTGCTGCGCATGCGCGCCCGGGGTCGCTACTACGCATGCGCACTCGGGTTCACGACTGCGGATGCACACACCTGCTCACTACAGCGCATGCGCGCTCGGGGTCACTACTGCGCATGCGCACTCCGGCTCAGACCTGCACATGCGCACTCGAGCTCACTACTACGCATGCGCACACGGGCTCACTATTGGGCATGGCTTCTCCGGTCAGACCTGCACATGCGCATTTGGGCTCACTACTGCTCATGCGCACTCGGGTTCGCTACTGCGCATGCCCAATCGGGCTCACTACTGCGCATGCGCGCCCGGGGTTTCTACTGCGCAAGCGCACTCGGACTCACTACTGCGCATGCACACATGAGCTCACTACTGTGCATGCGCACTCAGGGTCACTACTGCTCATGCGTACTCGGACTCACTACTGCTCATGCGCACTCGGACTCACTACGGCTCATGGGCACTCGGACTCACTACTGCCGATGCGCACTCCGGTCAGACCTGCACATGCGCACTCGGAGTCGCTACTGCGCATGCGCACTCCGGTCAGACCTGCACATGCGCAATCGGGCTCTCTACTGCGCATGCGCACTCGCGGTCACTACTGCTAATGCGCACTCGGGCTCACTACTGCGCATGCGCGTTCGGGGTCGCTACTGCGCATGCGCACTCGGGGTCACCACTGCAGTTGCGCAATCGGGTTCACTACTGCGCATGCACACACGGGCTCACTACTGCGCATGCGCACGCGGGGTCACTACTGCTCATGCGCACTCGGACTCACTACTGCTCATGCGCACTCGGGCTCACTACTGCGCATGCGCGTTCGGGGTCGCTACTGCGCATGCGCACTCGGGGTCACCATTGCAGTTGCGCAATCGGGTTCATTGCTGCGGATGCGCACTCGGGGTCACTACTGCAGATGCGCAATCGGGTTCACTGCTGCGCATGCGCGCTCGGGGTTACTACTGCGCATGTGCACCCGGGCTAACTACTGCGGATGCGCAATCGGGCTCACTACTGCGCATGCGCGCTCGGGGTCGCTACTGCGCATGCGCACTCGGGGTCACCACTAGAGTTGCGCAATCGGGTTCATTGCTGCGCATGCGCACTCGGGGTCACTACTGCAGATGCGCAATCGGGTTCACTACTGCGCATGCACAAACGGGCTCACTTCGGCGCATGCGCACTCGGGGTCACTACTGCTCATGCGCACTCGGACTCACTACTGCTCATGCGCACTCGGGCTCACTACTGCGCATGCGCGCTCGGGGTTTCTACTGCGCATGCGCACTCGGGGTCACCACTGCAGGTGCGCAATCGGGTTCACTACTGCGCATGCACACACGGGCTCACTAGTGCGGATGCGCGCTCGGACTCACTACTGCGATTGCGCACTCGGGCTCACTACTGCGCATGCGCGCTCGGGGTCGCTACTGCGCATGCGCACTCGGGGTCACCACTGCAGATGCGCAATCGGGTTCATTGCTGCGCATGCGCACTCGGGGTCACTACTGCAGATGCGCAATGGGATTCACTACTGCGCATGCACACACGGGCTCACTACTGCGCATGCGCACACGGGCCCACTACTGCGCATGCGCACTCCGGTCAGACCTGCTCATGCGCACTCGGGCTCACTACTGCGCATGCGCGCTCGGGGTCGCTACTGCGCATGCGCACTCGGGGTCACCACTGCAGATGCACAATCGGGTTCATTGCTGCGCATGCGCACTCGGGGTCACTACTGCGGGTGCGCAATCGGGTTCACTACTGCGCATGCGCGCTCGGACTTACTACTGCGATTGCGCACTCGGGCTCACTACTACGCATGCGCGCTCGGTGTCGCTACTGCGCATGCGCACTCGGGGTCACTACTGCAGATGCGCAATCGGGTTCACTACTGCGCATGCACACACGGGCTCACTACTGCGCATGCGCACTCGGGGTCACTACTGTGCATGCGCACTCAGGGTCACTACTGCTCATGCGTACTCGGACTCACTACTGCTCATGCGCACTCGGACTCACTACGGCTCATGGGCACTAGGACTCACTACTGCCGATGCGCAATCCGGCTCACTACTGCGCATGCGCACACGGGCTCCCTACTGCGGATGCGCAATCGGGCTCACTACTGCGCATGCGCGCTCGGGGTCACTACTGCTCATGCGCACTCGGACTCACTGCCGCTCATGCGCACGCGGACTCACTGCTGCGGATGCGCAATCGGGCTCACTACTGCGCATGCGCGCTCGCGGTCACTACTGCTCATGCGCACTCGGACTCACTGCCGCTCATGCGCACGCGGACTCACTGCTGCGGATGCGCAATCGGGCTCACTACTGCGCATGCGCGCTCGCGGTCACTACTGCGCATGCGCACTCGGGGTCACTACTGTGCATGCGCACTCAGGGTCACTACTGCTCATGCGTACTCGGACTCACTACTGCTCATGCGCACTCGGACTCACTACGGCTCATGGGCACTCGGACTCACTACTGCCGATGCGCACTCCGGTCAGACCTGCACATGCGCACTCGGGGTCACTACTGCGCATGCGCACTCCGGTCAGACCTGCACATGCGCAATCGGGCACTCTACTGCGCATGCGCACTCGGGGTCACTACCGCGCATGCGCAGACCGGCACAGGCTTGCACATGCGCTCTCGAGCTCACTTATGCGCATGCGCACACGGGGTCACTACTGCGCATGCGCACTCGGGGTCACTACTGTGCATGCGCACTCAGGGTCACTACTGCTCATGCGTACTCGGACTCACTACTGCTCATGCGCACTCGGACTCACAACGGCTCATGGGCACTCGGACTCACTACTGCCGATGCGCACTCCGGTCAGACCTACACATGCGCACTCGGGGTCGCTACTGCGCATGCGCACTCCGGTCAGACCTGCACATGCGCAATCGGGCTCTCTACTGCGCATGCGCACTCGCGGTCACTACTGCTAATGCGCACTCGGGCTCACTACTGCGCATGCGCGTTCGGGGTCGCTACTGCGCATGCGCACTCGGGGTCACCACTGCAGTTGCGCAATCGGGTTCACTACTGCGCATGCACACACGGGCTCACTACTGCGCATGCGCACGCGGGGTCACTACTGCTCATGCGCACTCGGACTCACTACTGCTCATGCGCACTCGGGCTCACTACTGCGCATGCGCGTTCGGGGTCGCTACTGCGCATGCGCACTCGGGGTCACCATTGCAGTTGCGCAATCGGGTTCATTGCTGCGGATGCGCACTCGGGGTCACTACTGCAGATGCGCAATCGGGTTCACTGCTGCGCATGCGCGCTCGGGGTTACTACTGCGCATGTGCACCCGGGCTAACTACTGCGGATGCGCAATCGGGCTCACTACTGCGCACGCGCGCTCGGGGTCGCTACTGCGCATGCGCACTCGGGGTCACCACTAGAGATGCGCAATCGGGTTCATTGCTGCGCATGCGCACTCGGGGTCACTACTGCAGATGCGCAATCGGGTTCACTACTGCGCATGCACAAACGGGCTCAATTCGGCGCATGCGCACTCGGGGTTACTACTGCTCATGCGCACTCGGACTCACTACTGCTCATGCGCACTCGGGCTCACTACTGCGCATGCGCGCTCGGGGTCGCTACTGCGCATGCGCACTCGGGGTCACCACTGCAGATGCGCAATCGGGTTCATTGCTGCGAATGCGCACTCGGGGTCACTACTGCAGATGCGCAATCGGGTTCACTACTGCTCATGCGCACTCGGACTCCCTACTGCTCATGCGCACTCGGGCTCACTACTGCGCATGCGCGCTCGGGGTCACTACTGCAGATGCGCAATCGGGTTCACTGCTGCGCATGCGCACTCGGGGTCACTACTGCAGCTGCGCAATCGGGTTCACTACTGCGCATGCACACACGGGCTCACTACTGCGCATGCGCACTCGGGGTCACTACTGCAGATGCGCAATCGGGCTCACTACTGCGCATGCGCACACGGACTCCCTACTGCGGATGCGCAATCGGGCTCACTACTGCGCATGCGCACTCGGGGTCACTACTGTGCATGCGCACTCGGACTCACTACGGCTCATGGGCACTCGGACTCACTACTGCCGATGCGCACTCCGGTCAGACATGCACATGCGCACTCGGGGTCACTACTGCGCATGCGCACTCCGGTCAGACCTGCACATGCGCAATCGGACTCTCTACTGCGCATGCGCACTCGGGCTCACTACTGCGCATGCGCGTTCGGGGTCGCTACTGGGCATGCGCACTCGGGGTCACCACTGCAGTTGCGCAATCGGGTTCATTGCTGCGCATGCGCACACGGACTCCCTACTGCGGATGCGCAATCGGGCTCACTACTGCGCATGCGCACACGGACTCCCTACTGCGGATGCGCAATCGGGCTCACTACTGCGCATGCGCGCTCGGGGTCACTACTGCTCATGCGCACTCGGACTCACTGCCGCTCATGCGCACGCGGACTCACTGCTGCGGATGCGCAATCGGGCTCACTACTGCGCATGCGCGCTCGCGGTCACTACTGCGCATGCGCACTCGGGGTCACTACTGTGCATGCGCACTCAGGGTCACTACTGCTCATGCGTACTCGGACTCACTACTGCTCATGCGCACTCGGACTCACTACGGCTCATGGGCACTCGGACTCACTACTGCCGATGCGCACTCCGGTCAGACCTGCACATGCGCACTCGGGGTCACTACTGCGCATGCGCACTCCGGTCAGACCTGCACATGCGCAATCGGGCTCTCTACTGCGCATGCGCACTCGCGGTCACTACTGCTAATCCGCACTCGGACACACTACGGCTCATGGGCACTAGGACTCACTACTGCCGATGCGCAATCCGGCTCACTACTGCGCATGCGCACACGGACTCCCCACTGTGGATGCGCAATCGGGCTCACTACTGCGCATGCGCGCTCGGGGTCACTACTGCTCATGCGCACTCGGGGTCACTACTGCAGCTGCGCAATCGGGTTCACTACTGCGCATGCACACACGGGCTCACTACTGCGCATGCGCACGCGGGGTCACTACTGCTCATGCGCACTCGGACTCACTACTGCTCATGCGCACCCGGGCTCACTACTGCGCATGCGCGTTCGGGGTCGCTACTGGGCATGCGCACTCGGGGTCACCACTGCAGTTGCGCAATCGGGTTCATTGCTGCGGATGCGCACTCGGGGTCACTACTGCAGATGCGCAATCGGGTTCACTGCTGCGCATGCGCACTCGGGGTCACTACTGCAGGTGCGCTATCGGGTTCACTACTGCGCATGCACACACGGGCTCACTAGTGCGGATGCGCGCTCGGACTCACTACTGCGATTGCGCACTCGGGCTCACTACTGCGCATGCGCGCTCGGTGTCGCTACTGCGCATGCGCACTCGGGGTCACTACTGCAGATGCGCAATCGGGTTCACTACTGCGCATGCACACACGGGCTCACTACTGCGCATGCGCACTCGGGGTCACTACCGCGCATGCGCAGACCGGCACAGGCTTGCACATGCGCTCTCGAGCTCACTTATGCGCATGCGCACACGGGGTCACTACTGCGCATGCGCACTCGGGGTCACTACTGTGCATGCGCACTCAGGGTCACTACTGCTCATGCGTACTCGGACTCACTACTGCTCATGCGCACTCGGACTCACTACGGCTCATGGGCACTCGGACTCACTACTGCCGATGCGCACTCCGGTCAGACCTGCACATGCGCACTCGGGGTCGCTACTGCGCATGCGCACTCCGGTCAGACCTGCACATGCGCAATCGGGCTCTCTACTGCGCATGCGCACTCGGGGTCACCACTGCAGATGCGCAATCGGGTACATTGCTGCGCATGCGCACTCGGGGTCACTACTGCAGATGCGCAATCGGGTTCACTACTGCGCATGCACAAACGGGCTCACTTCGGCGCATGCGCACTCGGGGTCACTACTGCTCATGCGCACTCGGACTCCCTACTGCTCATGCGCACTCGGGCTCACTACTGCGCATGCGCGTTCGGGGTCGCTACTGCGCATGCGCACTCGGGGTCACCACTGCAGTTGCACAATCGGGTTCACTACTGCGCATGCACACACGGGCTCACTACTGCGCATGCGCACGCGGGGTCACTACTGCTCATGCGCACTCGGACTCACTACTGCTCATGCGCACTCGGGCTCACTACTGCGCATGCGCGTTCGGGGTCGCTACTGCGCATGCGCACTCGGGGTCACCATTGCAGTTGCGCAATCGGGTTCATTGCTGCGGATGCGCACTCGGGGTCACTACTGCAGATGCGCAATCGGGTTCACTGCTGCGCATGCGCGCTCGGGGTTACTACTGCGCATGTGCACCCGGGCTAACTACTGCGGATGCGCAATCGGGCTCACTACTGCGCATGCGCGCTCGGGGTCGCTACTGCGCATGCGCACTCGGGGTCACCACTAGAGATGCGCAATCGGGTTCATTGCTGCGCATGCGCACTCGGGGTCACTACTGCAGATGCGCAATCGGGTTCACTACTGCGCATGCACAAACGGGCTCACTTCGGCGCATGCGCACTCGGGGTCACTACTGCTCATGCGCACTCGGACTCACTACTGCTCATGCGCACTCGGGCTCACTACTGCGCATGCGCGCTCGGGGTCGCTACTGCGCATGCGCACTCGGGGTCACCACTGCAGATGCGCAATCGGGTACATTGCTGCGCATGCGCACTCGGGGTCACTACTGCAGATGCGCAATCGGGTTCACTACTGCGCATGCACAAACGGGCTCACTTCGGCGCATGCGCACTCGGGGTCACTACTGCTCATGCGCACTCGGACTCACTACTGCTCATGCGCACTCGGGCTCACTACTGCGCATGCGCGCTCGGGGTCGCTACTGCGCATGCGCACTCGGGGTCACCACTGCAGATGCGCAATCGGGTACATTGCTGCGCATGCGCACTCGGGGTCACTACTGCAGATGCGCAATCGGGTTCACTACTGCGCATGCACAAACGGGCTCACTTCGGCGCATGCGCACTCGGGGTCACTACTGCTCATGCGCACTCGGACTCCCTACTGCTCATGCGCACTCGGGCTCACTACTGCGCATGCGCGCTCGGGGTCGCTACTGCGCATGCGCACTCGGGGTCACCACTGCAGATGCGCAATCGGGTTCATTGCTGCGCATGCGCACTCGGGGTCACTACTGCAGATGCGCAATGGGATTCACTACTGCGCATGCACACACGGGCTCACTACTGCGCATGCGCACACGGGCCCACTACTGCGCATGCGCACTCCGGTCAGACCTGCTCATGCGCACTCGGGCTCACTACTGCGCATGCGCGCTCGGGGTCGCTACTGCGCATGCGCACTCGGGGTCACCACTGCAGATGCACAATCGGGTTCATTGCTGCGCATGCGCACTCGGGGTCACTACTGCGGGTGCGCAATCGGGTTCACTACGGCGCATGCGCGCTCGGACTCACTACTGCGATTGCGCACTCGGGCTCACTACTACGCATGCGCGCTCGGTGTCGCTACTGCGCATGCGCACTCGGGGTCACTACTGCAGATGCGCAATCGGGTTCACTACTGCGCATGCACACACGGGGTCACTACTGCGCATGCGCACTCGGGGTCACTACTGTACATGCGCACTCAGGGTCACTACTGCTCATGCGTACTCGGACTCACTACTGCTCATGCGCACTCGGACTCACTACGGCTCATGGGCACTCGGACTCACTACTGCCGATGCGCACTCCGGTCAGACCTGCACATGTGCACTCGGGGTCGCTACTGCGCATGCGCACTCCGGTCAGACCTGCACATGCGCAATCGGGCTCTCTACTGCGCATGCGCACTCGCGGTCACTACTGCTCATGCGCACTCGGACACACTACGGCTCATGGGCACTAGGACTCACTACTGCCGATGCGCAATCCGGCTCACTACTGCGCATGCGCACACGGACTCCCTACTGCGGATGCGCAATCGGGCTCACTACTACACATGCGCACACGGGCCCACTACTGCACATGCGCGCTCGGGGTCGCTACTGCGCATGCGCATTCGGGGTCACTACTGCGCATGCGCACTCGGGCTCACTACTGCCAATGCGCGCTCGGGCTCACTACTGCGCATGAGCACACGGACTCACTACCGCTCATGCGCACGCGGACTCACTGCTGCGGATGCGCAATCGGGCTCACTACTGCGCATGCGCGCTCGGGGTCACTACTGCGCATGCGCACTCGGGGTCACTAGTGTGCATGCGCACTCAGGGTCACTACTGCTCATGCGTACTCGGACTCACTACTGCTCATGCGCACTCGGACTCACTACGGCTCATGGGCACTCGGACTCACTACTGCCGATGCGCACTCCGGTCAGACCTGCACATGCGCACTCGGGGTCGCTACTGCGCATGCGCACTCCGGCTCAGACCTGCACATGCGCACTCGGGCTCACTACTGCGCATGCTCGCTCGGGGTCGCCACTGCACATGCGCGCTCGAGCTCACTACTACGCATGCGCACACGGGCCCACTACTGCACATGCGCGCTCGGGGTCGCTACTGCGCATGCGCATTCGGGGTCACTACTGCGCATGCGCACTCGGGCTCACTACTGCCAATGCGCACTCGGGGTCACTACTGCGCATGCGCACTCGGGCTCACTACTGCGGATGCGCGCTCGGGCTCACTACTGCGCATGCGCACACGGGATCACTACTGCTCATACGCACTCCGACTCACTACTGCTCATGCGTACTCGGACTCACTACTGCTCATGCGCACTCGGACTCACTACGGCTCATGGGCACTCGGACTCACTACTGCCGATGCGCACTCCGGTCAGACCTGCACATGCGCACTCGGGGTCGCTACTGCGCATGCGCACTCCGGCTCAGACCTGCACATGCGCACTCGGGCTCACTACTGCGCATGCTCGCTCGGGGTCGCCACTGCACATGCGCGCTCGAGCTCACTACTACGCATGCGCACACGGGCCCACTACTGCGCATGCGCGCTCGGGGTCACTACTGCGCATGCGCACTCGGGGTCACTACTGCGCATGCGCACTCCAACTCAGACCTGCACATGCGCACTCGAGCTCGCTACTACGCATGCGCACACGGGCTCACGACTGCGCATGCCTTCTCCGGTCAGACCTGCACAAGCGCATTTGGGCTCACTACTGCGCATGCGCGCTCGGGGTCGCTACTGCTCATGCGCACTCAGACTCACTACCGTTCATGCGGCCTCGGACTCACTGCTGCGGATGCGCACTCGGGGTCACTACTGCGCATGCGCGCTCGGGGTCACTACTGCGCATGCGCACTCGGGGTCACTACTGCTTATGCGCACTCGGACTCACTACCGTTCATGCGGCCTCGGACTTACTGCTCCGGATGCGCAATCGGGCTCACTACTGCGTACGCGCGCTCGGGGTCACTACTGCGCATGCGCACTCCGGCTCAGACCTGCACATGCGCATTCGAGCTCACTACTACGCATGCGCACACGGGCTCACTATTGGGCATGGCTTCTCCGGTCAGACCTGCACATGCGCATTTGGGCACACTGCAGCGGATGCGCAATCGGGCTCACTACTGCGCATGCGCGCTCGGGGTCGCTACTGCGCATCCGCACACGGACTCACTACTGCGCATGCCTTCTCCGGTCAGACCTGCACATGCGCATTTGGGCACACTGCAGCGGATGCGCAATCGGGCTCACTACTGCGCATGCGCGCTCGGGGTCACTACTGCGCATGCGCACACGGGCTCACTACTGCGCATGCCTTCTCCGGTCAGACATGCACATGCGCATTTGGGCACACTGCAGCGGATGCGCAATCGGGCTCACTACTGCGGATGCGCAATCGGGCTCACCACTGCGGATGCGCTGTCCGGCTCAGACCTTCACATGCGCAATCGGGCTCTCTACTGCGCATGCGCACTCGGGGTCACTACTGCTCATGCGCACTCGGACTCACTACGGCTCATGGGCACTCGGACTCACTACTGCCGATGCGCAATCCGGCTCACTACTGCGCATGCGCACACGGACTCCCTACTGCGGATGCGCACTCCGGTCAGACCTGCTCATGCGCATTCGGGGTCACTACTGCGCATGCGCATGCGGGCTCACTACTGCCAATGCGCACTCGGGCTCTCTACTGCGCATGCGCACTCCGGCTCAGACCTGTACATGCGCACTCGAGCTCACTACTACGCATGCGCACACGGACTCACTACTGTGCATGCGCACACGGGCTCACTACTGCGCATGCTCGCTCGGGGTCGCCACTGCACATGCGCGCTCGAGCTCACTACTACGCATGCGCACACGGGCCCACTACTGCACATGCGCGCTCGGGGTCGCTACTGCGCATGCGCATTCGGGGTCACTACTGCGCATGCGCACTCGGGCTCACCACTGCGGATGCGCACTCGGACTCACTATTGCGGATGCGCGCTCGGGCTCACTACTGCTCATGCGCAATCGGACTCACTACTGTGCATGTGCGCTCGGGGTTACTACTGCGCATGTGAACTCGGGCTCACTACTGCCCAGGCGCACACGGGCTCCCTACTGCGCATGCACACGCGGGGCCTCTACAGCGGATGCGCAATCGGGCTCACTACTGTGCATGCGCACTCGGGGTCACTACTGCTCATGCGCACTCGGGTTCACTACTGCGCATGCGCAATCGGGCTCACTACTGCGCCTGCGCGCTCGGGGTCGCTACTGCGCATGCGCATTCGGGGTCAATAATGCGCATGCGCACTCCGGCTCAGACCTGCACATGCGCACTCGGGCTCACTACTGCGCATGCGCGCTCGGGGTCGCTACTGCACATGCGCACTCCAGCTCACAACTACGCATGCGCACACGGGCTCACTACTGCGCATGCGCGCTCGGGGTCGCTACTGCTGATGCGCATTCGGGGTCACTACTGCGCATGCGGACTCGGGCTCACTACTGCGCCTGCGCGCTCGTGGTCGCTACTGCGCATGCGCACTCGGGGTCACCACTGCAGATGCGCAATCGGGTTCATTGCTGCGCATGCGCACTCGGGGTCACTACTGCAGATGCGCAATCGGGTTCACTGCTGCGCATGCGCGCTCGGGGTCGCTACTGCGCATGCGCACTCGGGGTCATCACTGCAGATGCGCAATCGGGTTCATTGCTGCGCATGCGCACTCGGGGTCACTACTGCAGATGCGCAATCGGGTTCACTACTGCGCATGCGCGCTCGGGGTCACTGCTGCGCATGCGCAAATCGGGTTCACTACTGCGCATGCGCACTCCGGCTCAGACTTGCACACGCGCTCTCGAGCTCACATCTGCGCATGCGCACACGGGCTCACTACTGCGCATGCGCACACGGGGTCTCTACTTCTCATGCGCACTCGGGCTCACTACTGCGGATGCGCGCTCGGGCTCACTACTGCGCATGCGCACACGGGCGCACTACTGTGCATGCGCACACGGGCTCACTACTGCTCATGCACACACGGGCTCACTACTGCTCATGCGCACTCGGACTCCCTACTGCGCATGCGCACGCGGGGTCACTACTGCGGATGCGCACTCGGACTCACTACTGCGGATGCGCGCTCGGGCTCACTACTGCGCATGCGCACACGGGGTCACTAATTCTCATGCGCTCTCGGACTAACTACTGCTCATGTGCACTCGGACTCAGTACTGCGGATGCAAAATCGGACTCACTACCGCGTATGGGAACTCGGGGTTACTACTGCTCATGCGCACTCGGACTCCCTACTGCGCATGCGCACGCGGGGTCACTACTGCTCATGCGCACTCGGGTTCGCTACTGCGCATGCCCAATCGGGCTCACTACTGCGCATGCGCGCCCGGGGTTTCTACTGCGCAAGCGCACTCGGACTCACTACTGCGCATGCACACATGAGCTCACTACTGTGCATGCGCACTCAGGGTCACTACTGCGCATGCGCACTCGGGTTCACTACTGCGCATGCGCAATCGGGCTCACTACTGCGCATGCGCACTCGGACTCACTACTGCGATTGCGCACTCGGGCTCACTACTGCGCATGCGAGCTCGGGGTTACTACTGCGCATGCGCACTCGGGGTCACCGCTGCAGATGCGCAATCGGGTTCACTGCTGCGCATGCGCGCCCGGGGTCGCTACTACGCATGCGCACTCGGGTTCACGACTGCGGATGCACACACCTGCTCACTACAGCGCATGCGCGCTCGGGGTCACTACTGCGCATGCGCACTCCGGCTCAGACCTGCACATGCGCACTCGAGCTCACTACTACGCATGCGCACACGGGCTCACTATTGGGCATGGCTTCTCCGGTCAGACCTGCACATGCGCATTTGGGCTCACTACTGCTCATGCGCACTCGGGTTCGCTACTGCGCATGCCCAATCGGGCTCACTACTGCGCATGCGCGCCCGGGGTTTCTACTGCGCAAGCGCACTCGGACTCACTACTGCGCATGCACACATGAGCTCACTACTGTGCATGCGCACTCAGGGTCACTACTGCTCATGCGTACTCGGACTCACTACTGCTCATGCGCACTCGGGCTCACTACGGCTCATGGGCACTCGGACTCACTACTGCCGATGCGCACTCCGGTCAGACCTGCACATGCGCACTCGGGGTCGCTACTGCGCATGCGCATTCGGGGTCAATAATGCGCATGCGCACTCCGGCTCAGACCTGCACATGCGCACTCAGGCTCACTACTGCGCATGCACACACGGACTCACTACTGTGCATGCGCACTCAGGGTCACTACTGCTCATGCGTACTCGGACTCACTACTGCTCATGCGCACTCGGGCTCACTACGGCTCATGGGAACTCGGACTCACTACTGCCGATGCGCACTCCGGTCAGACCTGCACATGCGCACTCGGGGTCGCTACTGCGCATGCGCATTCGGGGTCAATAATGCGCATGCGCACTCCGGCTCAGACCTGCACATGCGCACTCGGGCTCACTACTGCGCATGCGCGCTCGGGGTCGCTACTGCTGATGCGCATTCGGGGTCACTACTGCGCATGCGGACTCGGGCTCACTACTGCGCCTGCGCGCTCAGGGTCGCTACTGCGCATGCGCACTCGGGGTCACCACTGCAGATGCGCTATCGGGTTCATTGCTGCGCATGCGCACTCGGGGTCACAACTGCAGATGCGCAATCGGGTTCACTACTGCGCATGCGCGCTCGGGGTCGCTACTGCGCATGCGCACACGGGCGCACTACTGTGCATGCGCACACGGGCTCACTACTGCTCATGCACACACGGGCTCACTACTGCTCATGCGCACTCGGACTCACCACTGCGGATGCACAATCGGGCTCACTACTGCGCAAGCGCACTCCGGCTCAGACCTGCACATGCGCACTCAGGCTCACTACTGTGCATGCGCGCTCGGGGTCGCTACTGCGCATGCACATTCGGGGTCACTACTGCGCATGCGCACTCGGGGTCACTACTGCTCATGCACACACGGGCTCACTACTGCTCATGCGCACTCGGACTCACTACGGCTCATGGGCACTCGGACTCACTACTGCTCACGCTCACTCGGACTCACTACTGCTGATGCGCAATCGGGCTCACCACTGCGCATGCGCGCTCGGGGTTACTACTGCGCATGCGCACTCGGACTCACCACTGCTCATGCGCACTCGGGCTCACTACTGCGCATGCGCGCTCGGGGTCGCTACTGCGCATGCGCACTCGGGGTCATCACTGCAGATGCGCAATCGGGTTCATTGCTGCGCATGCGCACTCGGGGTCACTACTGCAGATGCGCGCTCGGGGTCACTGCTGCTCATGCGCAAATCGGGTTCACTACTGCGCATGCGCACTCCGGCTCAGACTTGCACACGCGCTCTCGAGCTCACATCTGCGCATGCGCACACGGGCTCACTACTGCGCATATGCACACGGGGTCTCTACTTCCCATGCGCACTCGGGCTCACTACTGCGGATGCGCGCTCGGGCTCACTACTGCGCATGCGCACACGGGCGCACTACTGTGCATGCGCACACGAACTCACTACTGCTCATGCACACACGGGCTCACTACTGCTCATGCGCACTCGGACTCACCACTGCGGATGCACAATCGGGCTCACTACTGCGCAAGCGCACTCCGGCTCAGACCTGCACATGCGCACTCAGGCTCACTACTGCGCATGCGCGCTCGGGGTCGCTACTGCGCATGCGCATTCGGGGTCATTACTGCGCATGCGCACTCGGGGTCACTACTGCTCATGCACACACGGGCTCACTACTGCGCATGCGCACTCGGGGTCACTACTTCGCATGCGCACTCGGGCTCACTACTGCGCATGCGGCCTCGGGGTGGCTACTGCTCATGCGCAATCGGGCTCACTACTGTGCATGCGTGCTCGGGGTTACTACTGCGCATGTGAACTCGGGCTCACTACTGCGCATGCGCACACGGGCTCACTACTGCGGATGCGCGCTCGGGCTCACTACTGCGCATGCGCACACGGGGTCACTACTGCGCATGCGCACTCCGGCTCAGGCCTGCACATGCGCACTCAGGCTCACTACTGCGCATGCACAGACGGACTCACTACTGTGCATGCGCACTCAGGGTCACTACTGCTCATGCGTACTCGGACTCACTACTGCGGATGCGCGCTCGGGCTCACCACTGCGCATGCGCACACGGGCTCACTACTGCGGATGCGCGCTCGGGCTCACTACTGCGCATGCGCACACGGGGTCACTACTGCGCATGCGCACTCGGTCTCACTACTGCGCATGCGCACACGGACTCCCTACTGCGGATGCGCAATCGGGCTCACTACTGCGCATGCGCGCTCGGGGTCACTACTGCTCATGCGCACTCGGACTCACTACTGCTCATGCGCACTCGGGCTCACTACTGCGCATCCGCGCTGGGGGCCGCTACTGCGCATGCGCACTCGGTGTCACCACTGCAGATGCGCAATCGGGTTCATTGCTGCGCATGCGCCCTCGGGGTCACTACTGCGGGTGCGCAATCGGGTTCACTACTGCGCATGCACACACGGGCTCACTAGTGCGGATGCGCGCTCGGACTCACTACTGCGATTGCGCACTCGGGCTCACTACTGCGCATGCGCGCTCGGTGTCGCTACTGCGCATGCGCACTCGGGGTCACTACTGCAGATGCGCAATCGGGTTCACTACTGCGCATGCACAAACGGGCTCACTTCGGCGTATGCGCACTCGGGTTCACTACTGCTCATGCGAACTCGGACTCACTACTGCGCATGCGCGCTCGGGGTCGCTACTGCGCATGCGCACTCGGGCTCACTACTGCGCATGCGCGCTAGGGGTCGCTACTGCGCATGCGCACTCGGGGTCACCACTGCAGATGCGCAATCGGGTTCATTGCTGCGCATGCGCACTCGGGGTCACTACTGCAGATGCGCAATGGGATTCACTACTGCGCATGCACACACGGGCTAACTACTGCGCATGCGCACACGGGCCCACTACTGCGCATGCGCACTCCGGTCAGACCTGATCATGCGCACTCGGGCTCACTACTGCGCATGCGCGCTCGTGGTCGCTACTGCGCATGCGCACTCGGGGTCACCACTGCAGATGCGCAATCGGGTTCATTGCTGCGCATGCGCACTCGGGGTCACTACTGCGGGTGCGCAATCGGGTTCACTACTGCGCATGCACACACGGGCTCACTAGTGCGGTTGCGCGCTCGGACTCACTACTGCGATTGCGCACTCGGGCTCACTACTGCGCATGCGCGCTCGGTGTCGCTACTGCGCATGCGCACTCGGGGTCACTACTGCAGATGCGCAATCGGGTTCACTAATGCGGATGCACACACGGGCTCACTACTGCGCATGCGCACTCGGGGTCGCTACTGCGCATGCGCACTCCGGTTCAGACCTGCACATGCGCACTCAGGCTCACTACTGCGCATGCACACACGGACTCACTACTGTGCATGCGCACTCAGGGTCACTACTGCTCATTCGTACTCGGACTCACTACTGCTCTTGCGCACTCGGACTCACTACGGCTCATGGGTACTCGGACTCACTACTGCCGATGCGCACTCCGGTCAGACCTGCACATGCGCACTCGGGGTCGCTACTGCGCATGCGCATGCGGGGTCACTAATGCGCATGCGCACTCCGGCTCAGACCTGCACATGCGCACTCGGGCTCACTACTGCGCATGCGCGCTCGGGGTCGCTACTGCACATGCGCACTCCAGCTCACTACAACGCATGCGCACACGGGCTCACTACTGCGCATGCGCGCTCGGGGTCGCTACTGCTGATGCGCATTCGGGGTCGCTACTGCGCATGCGCACTCGGGCTCACTACTGCGCCTGCGCGCTCGGGGTCACTACTGCGCATGCGCACTCGGGCTCACTACTGCGCCTGCGCGCTCGGGGTCGCTACTGCGCATGCGCACTGGGGGTCACCACTGCAGTTGCGCAATCGGGTTCATTGCTGCGGATGCGCACTCGGGGTCACTACTGCAGATGCGCAATCGGGTTCACTGCTGCGCATGCGCACTCGGGGTCACTACTGCAGCTGCGCAATCGGGTTCACTACTGCGCATGCACACACGGGCTCACTACTGCGCATGCGCGCTCGGGGTCGCTACTGCTGATGCGCATTCGGGGTCGCTACTGCGCATGCGCACTCGGGCTCACTACTGCGCCTGCGCGCTCGGGGTCACTACTGCGCATGCGCACTCGGGCTCACTACTGCGCCTGCGCGCTCGGGGTTGCTACTGCGCATGCGCACTGGGGGTCACCACTGCAGTTGCGCAATCGGGTTCATTGCTGCGGATGCGCAATCGGGGTCACTACTCCTCATGCGCACTCCGACTCACTACGGCTCATGGGCACTCGGACTCACTACTGCCGATGCGCAATCCGGCTCACTACTGCGCATGCGCACACGGACTCCCTACTGCGGATGCGCACTCCGGTCAGACCTGCACATGCGCATTCGGGCTCCCAACTGCGCATGCGCACTCGGGCTCACTACTGCGCATGCGCGCTCGGGGCCGCTACTGCGCATGCGCACTCGGGGTCACCACTGCAGATGCGTAATCGGGTTCATTGCTGCGCATGCGCACTCGGGGTCACTACTGCTCATGCGCACTCGGACTCACTACTGCTCATGCGCACTCGGGCTCACTACTGCTCATGCGCACTCGGGCTCACTACTGCGCATGCGCGCTCGGGATCGCTACTGCGCATGCGCACTCGGGGTCACCACTGCAGATGCGCAATCGGGTCCATTGATGCGCATGCGCACTCGGGGTCACTACTGCAGATGCGCAATGGGATTCACTACTGCGCATGCACACACGGGCTCACTACTGCGCATGCGCACACGGGCCCACTACTGCGCATGCGCACTCCGGTCAGACCTGCTCATGCGCACTCGGGCTCACTACTGCGCATGCGCGCTCGGGGTCGCTACTGCGCATGAGCACTCGGGGTCACCACTGCAGATGCGCAATCGGGTTCATTGCTGCGCATGCACACACGGGCTCACTACTGCGGATGCGCGCTCGGACTCACTACTGCGATTGCGCACTCGGGCTCACTACTGCGCATGCGCGCTCGGTGTCGCTACTGCGGATGCGCGCTCGGACTCACTACTGCGATTGCGCACTCGGGCTCACTACTGCGCATGCGCGCTCGGTGTCGCTACTGCGGATGCGCGCTCGGACTCACTACTGCGATTGCGCACTCGGGCTCACTACCGCGCATGCGCGCTCGGTGTCGCTACTGCGCATGCGCACTCGAGGTCACTACTGCAGATGCGCAATCGGGTTCACTACTGCGCATGCACACACGGGCTCACTACTGCGCATGCGCACTCGTGGTCACTACCGCGCATGCGCAGTCCGGCACAGGCTTGCACATGCGCTCTCGAGCGGACTTATGCGCATGCGCACACGGGCCCACTACTGCGCATGCGCACCCCGGTCAGACCTGCACATGCGCACTCGGGCTCACTACTGCGCATGCGCACACGGGCTCACTACTGCGGATGCGCAATCGGGCTCACTACTGCGCATGCGCGCTCGGGGTCACTACTGCTCATGCGCACTCGGACTCACTGCCGCTCATGCGCACGCGGACTCACTGCTGCGGATGCGCAATCGGGCTCACTACTGCGCATGCGCGCTCGGGGTCACTACTGCGCATGCGCACTCGGGGTCACTACTGTGCATGCGCACTCAGGGTCACTACTGCTCATGCGTACTCGGACTCACTACTGCTCATGCGCACTCGGACTCACTACGGCTCATGGGCACTCGGACTCACTACTGCCGATGCGCACTCCGGTCAGACCTGCACATGCGCACTCGGGGTCGCTACTGCGCATGCGCACTCCGGTCAGACCTGCACATGCGCAATCGGGCTCTCTACTGCGCATGCGCACTCGCGGTCACTACTGCTCATGCGCGCTCGGACACACTACGGCTCATGCGCACTAGGACTCACTACTGCCGATGCGCAATACGGCTCACTACTGCGCATGCGCACACGGACTCCCTACTGCGGATGCGCAATCGGGCTCACTACTGCGCATGCGCGCTCGGGGTCACTACTGCTCATGCGCACTCGGACTCACTACTGCTCATGCGCACTCGGGCTCACTACTGCGCATGCGCGCTCGGGGTCGCTACTGCGCATGCGCACTCGGGGTCACTACTGCTCATGCGCACTCGGACTCACTACTGCTCATGCGCACTCGGGCTCACTACTGCGCATGCGCGCTAGGGGTCGCTACTGCGCATGCGCACTCGGGGTCACCACTGCAGATGCGCAATCGGGTTCATTGCTGCGCATGCGCACTCGGGGTCACTACTGCAGATGCGCAATGGGATTCACTACTGCGCATGCACACACGGGCTCACTACTGCGCATGCGCACACGGGCCCACTACTGCGCATGCGCACTCCGGTCAGACCTGATCATGCGCACTCGGGCTCACTACTGCGCATGCGCGCTCGGGGTCGCTACTGCGCATGCGCACTCGGGGTCACCACTGCAGATGCGCAATCGGATTCATTGCTGCGCATGCGCACTCGGGGTCACTACTGCGGGTGCGCAATCGGGTTCACTACTGCGCATGCACACACGGGCTCACTAGTGCGGATGCGCGCTCGGACTCACTACTGCGATTGCGCACTCGGGCTCACTACTGCGCATGCGCGCTCGGTGTCGCTACTGCGCATGCGCACTCGGGGTCACTACTGCAGATGCGCAATCGGGTTCACTAATGCGGATGCACACACGGGCTCACTACTGCGCATGCGCACTCGGGGTCACTACCGCGCATGCGCAGACCGGCACAGGCTTGCACATGCGCTCTCGAGCTCACTTATGCGCATGCGCACACGGGGTCACTACTGCGCATGCGCACTCGGGGTCACTACTGTGCATGCGCACTCAGGGTCACTACTGCTCATGCGTACTCGGACTGACTACTGCTCATGCGCACTCGGACTCACTGCTGCGGATGCGCAATCGGGCTCACTACTGCGCATGCGCACTCGGGGTCACTACTGCCGATGCGCACTCCGGTCAGACCTGCACATGCGCACTCGTGGTCGCTACTGCGCATGCGCACTCCGGTCAGACCTGCACATGCGCAATCGGGCTCTCTACTGCGCATGCGCACTCGCGGTCACTACTGCTCATGCGCACTCGGACACACTACGGCTCATGGGCACTAGGACTCACTACTGCCGATGCGCAATCCGGCTCACTACTGCGCATGCGCACACGGACTCCCTACTGCGGATGCGCAATCGGGCTCACTACTGCGCATGCGCGCTCGGGGTCACTACAGCTCATGCGCACTCGGACTCACTGCCGCTCATGCGCACGCGGACTCACTGTTGCGGATGCGCAATCGGGCTCACTACTGCGCATGCGCACACGGACTCACTGCCGCTCATGCGCACGCGGACTCACTGCTGCGGATGCGCAATCGGGCTCACTACTGCGCATGCGCGCTCGCGGTCACTACTGCGCATGCGCACTCGGGGTCACTACTGTGCATGCGCACTCAGGGTCGCTACTGCGCATGCGCACTCGGGGTCACCACTGCAGATGCGCAATCGGGTTCATTGCTGCGCATGCGCCCTCGGGGTCACTACTGCGGGTGCGCAATCGGGTTCACTACTGCGCATGCACACACGGGCTCACTAGTGCGGATGCGCGCTCGGACTCACTACTGCGATTGCGCACTCGGGCTCACTACTGCGCATGCGCGCTCGGTGTCGCTACTGCGCATGCGCACTCGGGCTCACTACTGCCAATGCGCGCTCGGGCTCACTACTGCGCATGAGCACACGGACTCACTACCGCTCATGCGCACGCGGACTCACTGCTGCGGATGCGCAATCGGGCTCACTACTGCGCATGCGCGCTCGGGGTCACTACTGCGCATGCGCACTCGGGGTCACTACTGTGCATGCGCACTCAGGGTCACTACTGCTCATGCGTACTCGGACTCACTACTGCTCATGCGCACTCGGACTCACAACGGCTCATGGGCACTCGGACTCACTACTGCCGATGCGCACTCCGGTCAGACCTGCACATGCGCACTCGGGGTCGCTACTGCGCATGCGCACTCCGGTCAGACCTGCACATGCGCAATCGGGCTCTCTACTGCGCATGCGCACTCGCGGTCACTACTTCTAATGCGCACTCGGGCTCACTACTGCGCATGCGCGTTCGGGGTCGCTACTGCGCATGCGCACTCGGGGTCACCACTGCAGTTGCGCAATCGGGTTCACTACTGCGCATGCACACACGGGCTCACTACTGCGCATGCGCACGCGGGGTCACTACTGCTCATGCGCACTCGGACTCACTACTGCTCATGCACACTCGGGCTCACTACTGCGCATGCGCGTTCGGGGTCGCTACTGCGCATGCGCACTCGGGGTCACCATTGCAGTTGCGCAATCGGGTTCATTGCTGCGGATGCGCACTCGGGGTCACTACTGCAGATGCGCAATCGGGTTCACTGCTGCGCATGCGCGCTCGGGGTTACTACTGCGCATGTGCACCCGGGCTAACTACTGCGGATGCGCAATCGGGCTCACTACTGCGCATGCGCGCTCGGGGTCGCTACTGCGCATGCGCACTCGGGGTCACCACTAGAGATGCGCAATCGGGTTCATTGCTGCGCATGCGCACTCGGGGTCACTACTGCAGATGCGCAATCGGGTTCACTACTGCGCATGCACAAACGGGCTCACTTCGGCGCATGCGCACGCGGGGTCCCTACTGCTCATGCGCACTCGGACTCACTACTGCTCATGCGCACTCGGGCTCACTACTGCGCATGCGCGCTCGGGGTCGCTACTGCGCATGCGCACTCGGGGTCACCACTGCAGATGCGCAATCGGGTTCATTGCTGCGCATGCGCACTCGGGGTCACTACTGCAGATGCGCAATCGGGTCCACTACTGCGCATGCACAAACGGGCTCACTTCGGCGCATGCGCACTCGGGGTCACTACTGCTCATGCGCACTCGGACTCCCTACTGCCGATGCGCACTCCGGTCAGACCTGCACATGCGCACTCGGGGTCACTACTGCGCATGCGCACTCCGGTCAGACCTGCACATGCGCAATCGGGCTCTCTACTGCGCATGCGCACTCGCGGTCACTACTGCTAATGCGCACTCGGATACATTACGGCTCATGGGCACTAGGACTCACTACTGCCGATGCGCACTCCGGTCAGACCTGCACATGCGCACTCGGGGTCACTACTGCGCATGAGCACTCCGGTCAGACCTGCACATGCGCAATCGGGCTCTCTACTGCGCATGCGCACTCGCGGTCACTACTGCTAATGCGCACTCGGATACACTACGGCTCATGGGCACTAGGACTCACTACTGCCGATGCGCAATCCGGCTCACTACTGCGCATGCGCACACGGACTCACTGCCGCTCATGCGCACGCGGACTCACTGCTGCGGATGCGCAATCGGGCTCACTACTGCGCATGCGCGCTCGCGGTCACTACTGCGCATGCGCACTCGGGGTCACTACTGTGCATGCGCACTAGGACTCACTACTGCCGATGCGCAATACGGCTCACTACTGCGCATGCGCACACGGACTCCCTACTGCGGATGCGCAATCGGGCTCACTACTGCGCATGCGCGCTCGGGGTCACTACTGCTCATGCGCACTCGGACTCACTACTGCTCATGCGCACTCGGGCTCACTACTGCGCATGCGCGCTCGGGGTCGCTACTGCGCATGCGCACTCGGGGTCACTACTGCTCATGCGCACTCGGACTCACTACTGCTCATGCGCACTCGGGCTCACTACTGCGCATGCGCGCTAGGGGTCGCTACTGCGCATGCGCACTCGGGGTCACCACTGCAGATGCGCAATCGGGTTCATTGCTGCGCATGCGCACTCGGGGTCACTACTGCAGATGCGCAATGGGATTCACTACTGCGCATGCACACACGGGCTCACTACTGCGCATGCGCACACGGGCCCACTACTGCGCATGCGCACTCCGGTCAGACCTGATCATGCGCACTCGGGCTCACTACTGCGCATGCGCGCTCGGGGTCGCTACTGCGCATGCGCACTCGGGGTCACCACTGCAGATGCGCAATCGGATTCATTGCTGCGCATGCGCACTCGGGGTCACTACTGCGGGTGCGCAATCGGGTTCACTACTGCGCATGCACACACGGGCTCACTAGTGCGGATGCGCGCTCGGACTCACTACTGCGATTGCGCACTCGGGCTCACTACTGCGCATGCGCGCTCGGTGTCGCTACTGCGCATGCGCACTCGGGGTCACTACTGCTCATGCGCACACGGGCCCACTACTGCGCATGCGCACTCCGGTCAGACCTGATCATGCGCACTCGGGCTCACTACTGCGCATGCGCGCTCGCGGTCACTACTGCGCATGCGCACTCGGGCTCACTACTGCGCATGCGCACTCGGGGTCACTACCGCGCATGCGCAGACCGGCACAGGCTTGCACATGCGCTCTCGAGCTCACTTATGCGCATGCGCACACGGGGTCACTACTGCGCATGCGCACTCGGGGTCACTACTGTGCATGCGCACTCAGGGTCACTACTGCTCATGCGTACTCGGACTCACTACTGCTCATGCGCACTCGGACTCACTGCTGCGGATGCGCAATCGGGCTCACTACTGCGCATGCGCGCTCGCGGTCACTACTGCGCATGCGCACTCGGGGTCACTACTGCCGATGCGCACTCCGGTCAGACCTGCACATGCGCACTCGGGGTCGCTACTGCGCATGCGCACTCCGGTCAGACCTGCACATGCGCAATCGGGCTCTCTACTGCGCATGCGCACTCGCGGTCACTACTGCTCATGCGCACTCGGACACACTACGGCTCATGGGCACTAGGACTCACTACTGCCGATGCGCAATCCGGCTCACTACTGCGCATTCGCACACGGACTCCCTACTGCGGATGCGCAATCGGGCTCACTACTGCGCATGCGCGCTCGGGGTCACTACTGCTCATGCGCACTCGGACTCACTGCCGCTCATGCGCACGCGGACTCACTGCTGCGGATGCGCAATCGGGCTCACTACTGCGCATGCGCGCTCGCGGTCACTACTGCGCATGCGCACTCGGGGTCACTACTGTGCATGCGCACTCAGGGTCACTACTGCTCATGCGTACTCGGACTCACTACTGCTCATGCGCACTCGGACTCACTACGGCTCATGGGCACTCGGACTCACTACTGCCGATGCGCACTCCGGTCAGACCTGCACATGCGCACTCGGGGTCACTACTGCGCATGCGCACTCCGGTCAGACCTGCACATGCGCAATCGGGCTCTCTACTGCGCATGCGCACTCGCGGTCACTACTGCTAATGCGCACTCGGATACACTACGGCTCATGGGCACTAGGACTCACTACTGCCGATGCGCAATCCGGCTCACTACTGCGCATGCGCACACGGACTCCCCACTGTGGATGCGCAATCGGGCTCACTACTGCGCATGGGCGCTCGGGGTCACTACTGCTCATGCGCACTCGGGGTCACTACTGCAGCTGCGCAATCGGGTTCACTACTGCGCATGCACACACGGGCTCACTACTGCTCATGCGCACTCGGGCTCACTACTGCGCATACGCGTTCGGGGTCGCTACTGGGCATGCGCACTCGGGGTCACCACTGCAGTTGCGCAATCGGGTTCATTGCTGCGGATGCGCACTCGGGGTCACTACTGCAGATGCGCAATCGGGTTCACTGCTGCGCATGCGCACTCGGGGTCACTACTGCAGGTGCGCAATCGGGTTCACTAATGCGCATGCACACACGGGCTCACTAGTGCGGATGCGCGCTCGGACTCACTACTGCGATTGCGCACTCGGGCTCACTACTGCGCATGCGCGCTCGGTGTCGCTACTGCGCATGCGCACTCGGACTCACTACTGCTCATGCGCACTCGGGCTCACTACTGCGCATGCGCGCTCGGGGTCGCTACTGCGCATGCGCACTCGGGGTCACCACTGCAGATGCGCAATCGGGTTCATTGCTGCGCATGCGCACTCGGGGTCACTACTGCAGATGCGCAATCGGGTTCATTACTGCGCATGCACAAACGGGCTCACTTCGGCGCATGCGCACTCGGGGTCACTACTGCTCATGCGCACTCGGACTCCCTACTGCTCATGCGCACTCGGGCTCACTACTGCGCATGCGCACTCGGGGTCACTACTGCAGATGCGCAATGGGATTCACTACTGCGCATGCACACACGGGCTCACTACTGCGCATGCGCGCTCGGGGTCGCTACTGCGCATGCGCACTCGGGGTCACCACTGCAGATGCACAATCGGGTTCATTGCTGCGCATGCGCACTCGGGGTCACTACTGCGGGTGCGCAATCGGGTTCACTACTGCGCATGCGCGCTCGGACTCACTACTGCGATTGCGCACTCGGGCTCACTACTACGCATGCGCGCTCGGTGTCGGTACTGCGCATGCGCACTCGGGGTCACTACTGCGCATGCGCACTCGGGCTCACTACTGCGCATGCGCGCTCGGGGTCACTACTGCGCATGCGCACTCGGGGTCACTACTGTGCATGCGCACTCAGGGTCACTACTGCTCATGCGTACTCGGACTCACTACTGCTCATGCGCACTCGGACTCACAACGGCTCATGGGCACTCGGACTCACTACTGCCGATGCGCACTCCGGTCAGACCTGCACATGCGCACTCGGGGTCGCTACTGCGCATGCGCACTCCGGTCAGACCTGCACATGCGCAATCGGGCTCTCTACTGCGCATGCGCACTCGCGGTCACTACTTCTAATGCGCACTCGGGCTCACTACTGCGCATGCGCGTTCGGGGTCGCTACTGCGCATGCGCACTCGGGGTCACCACTGCAGTTGCGCAATCGGGTTCACTACTGCGCATGCACACACGGGCTCACTACTGCGCATGCGCACGCGGGGTCACTACTGCTCATGCGCACTCGGACTCACTACTGCTCATGCACACTCGGGCTCACTACTGCGCATGCGCGTTCGGGGTCGCTACTGCGCATGCGCACTCGGGGTCACCATTGCAGTTGCGCAATCGGGTTCATTGCTGCGGATGCGCACTCGGGGTCACTACTGCAGATGCGCAATCGGGTTCACTGCTGCGCATGCGCGCTCGGGGTTACTACTGCGCATGTGCACCCGGGCTAACTACTGCGGATGCGCAATCGGGCTCACTACTGCGCATGCGCGCTCGGGGTCGCTACTGCGCATGCGCACTCGGGGTCACCACTAGAGATGCGCAATCGGGTTCATTGCTGCGCATGCGCACTCGGGGTCACTACTGCAGATGCGCAATCGGGTTCACTACTGCGCATGCACAAACGGGCTCACTTCGGCGCATGCGCACGCGGGGTCCCTACTGCTCATGCGCACTCGGGCTCACTACTGCTCATGCGCACTCGGGCTCACTACTGCGCATGCGCACTCGGGGTCACTACTGCAGATGCGCAATGGGATTCACTACTGCGCATGCACACACGGGCTCACTACTGCGCATGCGCGCTTGGGGTCGCTACTGCGCATGCGCACTCGGGGTCACCACTGCAGATGCACAATCGGGTTCATTGCTGCGCATGCGCACTCGGGGTCACTACTGCGGGTGCGCAATCGGGCTCACTACTGCGCATGCGCACTCGGGCTCACTACTGCCAATGCGCGCTCGGGCTCACTACTGCGCATGAGCACACGGACTCACTACCGCTCATGCGCACGCGGACTCACTGCTGCGGATGCGCAATCGGGCTCACTACTGCGCATGCGCGCTCGGGGTCACTACTGCGCATGCGCACTCGGGGTCACTACTGTGCATGCGCACTCAGGGTCACTACTGCTCATGCGTACTCGGACTCACTACTGCTCATGCGCACTCGGACTCACAACGGCTCATGGGCACTCGGACTCACTACTGCCGATGCGCACTCCGGTCAGACCTGCACATGCGCACTCGGGGTCGCTACTGCGCATGCGCACTCCGGTCAGACCTGCACATGCGCAATCGGGCTCTCTACTGCGCATGCGCACTCGCGGTCACTACTTCTAATGCGCACTCGGGCTCACTACTGCGCATGCGCGTTCGGGGTCGCTACTGCGCATGCGCACTCGGGGTCACCACTGCAGTTGCGCAATCGGGTTCACTACTGCGCATGCACACACGGGCTCACTACTGCGCATGCGCACGCGGGGTCACTACTGCTCATGCGCACTCGGACTCACTACTGCTCATGCACACTCGGGCTCACTACTGCGCATGCGCGTTCGGGGTCGCTACTGCGCATGCGCACTCGGGGTCACCATTGCAGTTGCGCAATCGGGTTCATTGCTGCGGATGCGCACTCGGGGTCACTACTGCAGATGCGCAATCGGGTTCACTGCTGCGCATGCGCGCTCGGGGTTACTACTGCGCATGTGCACCCGGGCTAACTACTGCGGATGCGCAATCGGGCTCACTACTGCGCATGCGCGCTCGGGGTCGCTACTGCGCATGCGCACTCGGGGTCACCACTAGAGATGCGCAATCGGGTTCATTGCTGCGCATGCGCACTCGGGGTCACTACTGCAGATGCGCAATCGGGTTCACTACTGCGCATGCACAAACGGGCTCACTTCGGCGCATGCGCACGCGGGGTCCCTACTGCTCATGCGCACTCGGACTCACTACTGCTCATGCGCACTCGGGCTCACTACTGCGCATGCGCGCTCGGGGTCGCTACTGCGCATGCGCACTCGGGGTCACCACTGCAGATGCGCAATCGGGTTCATTGCTGCGCATGCGCACTCGGGGTCACTACTGCAGATGCGCAATCGGGTCCACTACTGCGCATGCACAAACGGGCTCACTTCGGCGCATGCGCACTCGGGGTCACTACTGCTCATGCGCACTCGGACTCCCTACTGCCGATGCGCACTCCGGTCAGACCTGCACATGCGCACTCGGGGTCACTACTGCGCATGCGCACTCCGGTCAGACCTGCACATGCGCAATCGGGCTCTCTACTGCGCATGCGCACTCGCGGTCACTACTGCTAATGCGCACTCGGATACATTACGGCTCATGGGCACTAGGACTCACTACTGCCGATGCGCACTCCGGTCAGACCTGCACATGCGCACTCGGGGTCACTACTGCGCATGAGCACTCTGGTCAGACCTGCACATGCGCAATCGGGCTCTCTACTGCGCATGCGCACTCGCGGTCACTACTGCTAATGCGCACTCGGATACACTACGGCTCATGGGCACTAGGACTCACTACTGCCGATGCGCAATCCGGCTCACTACTGCGCATGCGCACACGGACTCACTGCCGCTCATGCGCACGCGGACTCACTGCTGCGGATGCGCAATCGGGCTCACTACTGCGCATGCGCGCTCGCGGTCACTACTGCGCATGCGCACTCGGGGTCACTACTGTGCATGCGCACTAGGACTCACTACTGCCGATGCGCAATACGGCTCACTACTGCGCATGCGCACACGGACTCCCTACTGCGGATGCGCAATCGGGCTCACTACTGCGCATGCGCGCTCGGGGTCACTACTGCTCATGCGCACTCGGACTCACTACTGCTCATGCGCACTCGGGCTCACTACTGCGCATGCGCGCTCGGGGTCGCTACTGCGCATGCGCACTCGGGGTCACTACTGCTCATGCGCACTCGGACTCACTACTGCTCATGCGCACTCGGGCTCACTACTGCGCATGCGCGCTAGGGGTCGCTACTGCGCATGCGCACTCGGGGTCACCACTGCAGATGCGCAATCGGGTTCATTGCTGCGCATGCGCACTCGGGGTCACTACTGCAGATGCGCAATGGGATTCACTACTGCGCATGCACACACGGGCTCACTACTGCGCATGCGCACACGGGCCCACTACTGCGCATGCGCACTCCGGTCAGACCTGATCATGCGCACTCGGGCTCACTACTGCGCATGCGCGCTCGGGGTCGCTACTGCGCATGCGCACTCGGGGTCACCACTGCAGATGCGCAATCGGATTCATTGCTGCGCATGCGCACTCGGGGTCACTACTGCGGGTGCGCAATCGGGTTCACTACTGCGCATGCACACACGGGCTCACTAGTGCGGATGCGCGCTCGGACTCACTACTGCGATTGCGCACTCGGGCTCACTACTGCGCATGCGCGCTCGGTGTCGCTACTGCGCATGCGCACTCGGGGTCACTACTGCTCATGCGCACACGGGCCCACTACTGCGCATGCGCACTCCGGTCAGACCTGATCATGCGCACTCGGGCTCACTACTGCGCATGCGCGCTCGCGGTCACTACTGCGCATGCGCACTCGGGCTCACTACTGCGCATGCGCACTCGGGGTCACTACCGCGCATGCGCAGACCGGCACAGGCTTGCACATGCGCTCTCGAGCTCACTTATGCGCATGCGCACACGGGGTCACTACTGCGCATGCGCACTCGGGGTCACTACTGTGCATGCGCACTCAGGGTCACTACTGCTCATGCGTACTCGGACTCACTACTGCTCATGCGCACTCGGACTCACTGCTGCGGATGCGCAATCGGGCTCACTACTGCGCATGCGCGCTCGCGGTCACTACTGCGCATGCGCACTCGGGGTCACTACTGCCGATGCGCACTCCGGTCAGACCTGCACATGCGCACTCGGGGTCGCTACTGCGCATGCGCACTCCGGTCAGACCTGCACATGCGCAATCGGGCTCTCTACTGCGCATGCGCACTCGCGGTCACTACTGCTCATGCGCACTCGGACACACTACGGCTCATGGGCACTAGGACTCACTACTGCCGATGCGCAATCCGGCTCACTACTGCGCATTCGCACACGGACTCCCTACTGCGGATGCGCAATCGGGCTCACTACTGCGCATGCGCGCTCGGGGTCACTACTGCTCATGCGCACTCGGACTCACTGCCGCTCATGCGCACGCGGACTCACTGCTGCGGATGCGCAATCGGGCTCACTACTGCGCATGCGCGCTCGCGGTCACTACTGCGCATGCGCACTCGGGGTCACTACTGTGCATGCGCACTCAGGGTCACTACTGCTCATGCGTACTCGGACTCACTACTGCTCATGCGCACTCGGACTCACTACGGCTCATGGGCACTCGGACTCACTACTGCCGATGCGCACTCCGGTCAGACCTGCACATGCGCACTCGGGGTCACTACTGCGCATGCGCACTCCGGTCAGACCTGCACATGCGCAATCGGGCTCTCTACTGCGCATGCGCACTCGCGGTCACTACTGCTAATGCGCACTCGGATACACTACGGCTCATGGGCACTAGGACTCACTACTGCCGATGCGCAATCCGGCTCACTACTGCGCATGCGCACACGGACTCCCCACTGTGGATGCGCAATCGGGCTCACTACTGCGCATGGGCGCTCGGGGTCACTACTGCTCATGCGCACTCGGGGTCACTACTGCAGCTGCGCAATCGGGTTCACTACTGCGCATGCACACACGGGCTCACTACTGCTCATGCGCACTCGGGCTCACTACTGCGCATACGCGTTCGGGGTCGCTACTGGGCATGCGCACTCGGGGTCACCACTGCAGTTGCGCAATCGGGTTCATTGCTGCGGATGCGCACTCGGGGTCACTACTGCAGATGCGCAATCGGGTTCACTGCTGCGCATGCGCACTCGGGGTCACTACTGCAGGTGCGCAATCGGGTTCACTAATGCGCATGCACACACGGGCTCACTAGTGCGGATGCGCGCTCGGACTCACTACTGCGATTGCGCACTCGGGCTCACTACTGCGCATGCGCGCTCGGTGTCGCTACTGCGCATGCGCACTCGGACTCACTACTGCTCATGCGCACTCGGGCTCACTACTGCGCATGCGCGCTCGGGGTCGCTACTGCGCATGCGCACTCGGGGTCACCACTGCAGATGCGCAATCGGGTTCATTGCTGCGCATGCGCACTCGGGGTCACTACTGCAGATGCGCAATCGGGTTCATTACTGCGCATGCACAAACGGGCTCACTTCGGCGCATGCGCACTCGGGGTCACTACTGCTCATGCGCACTCGGACTCCCTACTGCTCATGCGCACTCGGGCTCACTACTGCGCATGCGCACTCGGGGTCACTACTGCAGATGCGCAATGGGATTCACTACTGCGCATGCACACACGGGCTCACTACTGCGCATGCGCGCTCGGGGTCGCTACTGCGCATGCGCACTCGGGGTCACCACTGCAGATGCACAATCGGGTTCATTGCTGCGCATGCGCACTCGGGGTCACTACTGCGGGTGCGCAATCGGGTTCACTACTGCGCATGCGCGCTCGGACTCACTACTGCGATTGCGCACTCGGGCTCACTACTACGCATGCGCGCTCGGTGTCGGTACTGCGCATGCGCACTCGGGGTCACTACTGCGCATGCGCACTCGGGCTCACTACTGCGCATGCGCGCTCGGGGTCACTACTGCGCATGCGCACTCGGGGTCACTACTGTGCATGCGCACTCAGGGTCACTACTGCTCATGCGTACTCGGACTCACTACTGCTCATGCGCACTCGGACTCACAACGGCTCATGGGCACTCGGACTCACTACTGCCGATGCGCACTCCGGTCAGACCTGCACATGCGCACTCGGGGTCGCTACTGCGCATGCGCACTCCGGTCAGACCTGCACATGCGCAATCGGGCTCTCTACTGCGCATGCGCACTCGCGGTCACTACTTCTAATGCGCACTCGGGCTCACTACTGCGCATGCGCGTTCGGGGTCGCTACTGCGCATGCGCACTCGGGGTCACCACTGCAGTTGCGCAATCGGGTTCACTACTGCGCATGCACACACGGGCTCACTACTGCGCATGCGCACGCGGGGTCACTACTGCTCATGCGCACTCGGACTCACTACTGCTCATGCACACTCGGGCTCACTACTGCGCATGCGCGTTCGGGGTCGCTACTGCGCATGCGCACTCGGGGTCACCATTGCAGTTGCGCAATCGTGTTCATTGCTGCGGATGCGCACTCGGGGTCACTACTGCAGATGCGCAATCGGGTTCACTGCTGCGCATGCGCGCTCGGGGTTACTACTGCGCATGTGCACCCGGGCTAACTACTGCGGATGCGCAATCGGGCTCACTACTGCGCATGCGCGCTCGGGGTCGCTACTGCGCATGCGCACTCGGGGTCACCACTAGAGATGCGCAATCGGGTTCATTGCTGCGCATGCGCACTCGGGGTCACTACTGCAGATGCGCAATCGGGTTCACTACTGCGCATGCACAAACGGGCTCACTTCGGCGCATGCGCACGCGGGGTCCCTACTGCTCATGCGCACTCGGGCTCACTACTGCTCATGCGCACTCGGGCTCACTACTGCGCATGCGCGCTCGGGGTCGCTACTGCGCATGCGCACTCGGGGTCACCACTGCAGATGCGCAATCGGGTTCATTGCTGCGCATGCGCACTCGGGGTCACTACTGCAGATGCGCAATCGGGTCCACTACTGCGCATGCACAAACGGGCTCACTTCGGCGCATGCGCACTCGGGGTCACTACTGCTCATGCGCACTCGGACTCCCTACTGCCGATGCGCACTCCGGTCAGACCTGCACATGCGCACTCGGGGTCACTACTGCGCATGCGCACTCCGGTCAGACCTGCACATGCGCAATCGGGCTCTCTACTGCGCATGCGCACTCGCGGTCACTACTGCTAATGCGCACTCGGATACATTACGGCTCTTGGGCACTAGGACTCACTACTGCCGATGCGCACTCCGGTCAGACCTGCACATGCGCACTCGGGGTCACTACTGCGCATGCGCACTCCGGTCAGACCTGCACATGCGCAATCGGGCTCTCTACTGCGCATGCGCACTCGCGGTCACTACTGCTAATGCGCACTCGGATACACTACGGCTCATGGGCACTAGGACTCACTACTGCCGATGCGCAATCCGGCTCACTACTGCGCATGCGCACACGGACTCACTGCCGCTCATGCGCACGCGGACTCACTGCTGCGGATGCGCAATCGGGCTCACTACTGCGCATGCGCGCTCGCGGTCACTACTGCGCATGCGCACTCGGGGTCACTACTGTGCATGCGCACTCAGGGTCGCTACTGCGCATGCGCACTCGGGGTCACCACTGCAGATGCGCAATCGGGTTCATTGCTGCGCATGCGCCCTCGGGGTCACTACTGCGGGTGCGCAATCGGGTTCACTACTGCGCATGCACACACGGGCTCACTAGTGCGGATGCGCGCTCGGACTCACTACTGCGATTGCGCACTCGGGCTCACTACTGCGCATGCGCGCTCGGGGTCGCTACTGCGCATGCGCACTCGGGCTCACTACTGCGCATGCGCGCTAGGGGTCGCTACTGCGCATGCGCACTCGGGGTCACCACTGCAGATGCGCAATCGGGTTCATTGCTGCGCATGCGCACTCGGGGTCACTACTGCAGATGCGCAATGGGATTCACTACTGCGCATGCACACACGGGCTCACTACTGCGCATGCGCACACGGGCCCACTACTGCGCATGCGCACTCCGGTCAGACCTGATCATGCGCACTCGGGCTCACTACTGCGCATGCGCGCTCGGGGTCGCTACTGCGCATGCGCACTCGGGGTCACCACTGCAGATGCGCAATCGGGTTCATTGCTGCGCATGCGCACTCGGGGTCATTACTGCGGGTGCGCAATCGGGTTCACTACTGCGCATGCACACACGGGCTCACTAGTGCGGATGCGCGCTCGGACTCACTACTGCGATTGCGCACTCGGGCTCACTACTGCGCATGCGCGCTCGGTGTCGCTACTACGCATGCGCACTCGGGGTCACTACTGCAGATGCGCAATCGGGTTCACTAATGCGGATGCACACACGGGCTCACTACTGCGCATGCGCACTCGGGGTTACTACCGCGCATGCGCAGACCGGCACAGGCTTGCACATGCGCTCTCGAGCTCACTTATGCGCATGCGCACACGGGGTCACTACTGCGCATGCGCACTCGGGGTCACTACTGTGCATGCGCACTCAGGGTCACTACTGCTCATGCGTACTCGGACTCACTACTGCTCATGCGCACTCGGACTCACTGCTGCGGATGCGCAATCGGGCTCACTACTGCGCATGCGCGCTCGCGGTCACTACTGCGCATGCGCACTCGGGGTCACTACTGCCGATGCGCACTCCGGTCAGACCTGCACATGCGCACTCGGGGTCGCTACTGCGCATGCGCACTCCGGTCAGACCTGCACATGCGCAATCGGGCTCTCTACTGCGCATGCGCACTCGCGGTCACTACTGCTCATGCGCACTCGGACACACTACGGCTCATGGGCACTAGGACTCACTACTGCCGATGCGCAATCCGGCTCACTACTGCGCATTCGCACACGGACTCCCTACTGCGGATGCGCAATCGGGCTCACTACTGCGCATGCGCGCTCGGGGTCACTACTGCTCATGCGCACTCGGACTCACTGCCGCTCATGCGCACGCGGACTCACTGCTGCGGATGCGCAATCGGGCTCACTACTGCGCATGCGCGCTCGCGGTCACTACTGCGCATGCGCACTCGGGGTCACTACTGTGCATGCGCACTCAGGGTCACTACTGCTCATGCGTACTCGGACTCACTACTGCTCATGCGCACTCGGACTCACTACGGCTCATGGGCACTCGGACTCACTACTGCCGATGCCCACTCCGGTCAGACCTGCACATGCGCACTCGGGGTCACTACTGCGCATGCGCACTCCGGTCAGACCTGCACATGCGCAATCGGGCTCTCTACTGCGCATGCGCACTCGCGGTCACTACTGCTAATGCGCACTCGGATACACTACGGCTCATGGGCACTAGGACTCACTACTATCGATGCGCAATCCGGCTCACTACTGCGCATGCGCACACGGACTCCCCACTGTGGATGCGCAATCGGGCTCACTACTGCGCATGGGCGCTCGGGGTCACTACTGCTCATGCGCACTCGGGGTCACTACTGCAGCTGCGCAATCGGGTTCACTGCTGCGCATGCGCACTCGGGGTCACTACTGCAGGTGCGCAATCGGGTTCACTACTGCGCATGCACACACGGGCTCACTTCGGCGCTAGCGCACTCGGGGTCACTACTGCTCATGCGCACTCGGACTCCCTACTGCTCATGCGCACTCGGGCTCACTACTGCGCATGCGCGCTCGGGGTCGCTACTGCGCATGCGCACTCGGGGTCACCACTGCAGATGCGCAATCGGGTTCATTGCTGCGCATGCGCACTCGGGGTCACTACTGCAGATGCGCAATGGGATTCACTACTGCGCATGCACACACGGGCTCACTACTGCGCATGCGCACACGGGCCCACTACTGCGCATGCGCACTCGGGGTCACTACCGTGCATGCGCAGTCCGGCACAGGCTTGCACATGCGCTCTCGAGCTCACTTATGCGCATGCGCACACGGGCTCACTAGTGCGGATGCGCGCTCGGACTCACTACTGCGATTGCGCACTCGGGCTCACTACTGCGCATGCGCGCTCGGTGTCGCTACTGCGCATGCGCACTCGGACTCACTACTGCTCATGCGCACTCGGGCTCACTACTGCGCATGCGCGCTCGGGGTCGCTACTGCGCATGCGCACTCGGGGTCACCACTGCAGATGCGCAATCGGGTTCATTGCTGCGCATGCGCACTCGGGGTCACTACTGCAGATGCGCAATCGGGTTCATTACTGCGCATGCACAAACGGGCTCACTTCGGCGCATGCGCACTCGGGGTCACTACTGCTCATGCGCACTCGGACTCCCTACTGCTCATGCGCACTCGGGCTCACTACTGCGCATGCGCACTCGGGGTCACTACTGCAGATGCGCAATGGGATTCACTACTGCGCATGCACACACGGGCTCACTACTGCGCATGCGCGCTCGGACTCACTACTGCGATTGCGCACTCGGGCTCACTACTACGCATGCGCGCTCGGTGTCGGTACTGCGCATGCGCACTCGGGGTCACTACTGCGCATGCGCACTCGGGCTCACTACTGCGCATGCGCGCTCGGGGTCACTACTGCGCATGCGCACTCGGGGTCACTACTGTGCATGCGCACTCAGGGTCACTACTGCTCATGCGTACTCGGACTCACTACTGCTCATGCGCACTCGGACTCACAACGGCTCATGGGCACTCGGACTCACTACTGCCGATGCGCACTCCGGTCAGACCTGCACATGCGCACTCGGGGTCGCTACTGCGCATGCGCACTCCGGTCAGACCTGCACATGCGCAATCGGGCTCTCTACTGCGCATGCGCACTCGCGGTCACTACTTCTAATGCGCACTCGGGCTCACTACTGCGCATGCGCGTTCGGGGTCGCTACTGCGCATGCGCACTCGGGGTCACCACTGCAGTTGCGCAATCGGGTTCACTACTGCGCATGCACACACGGGCTCACTACTGCGCATGCGCACGCGGGGTCACTACTGCTCATGCGCACTCGGACTCACTACTGCTCATGCACACTCGGGCTCACTACTGCGCATGCGCGTTCGGGGTCGCTACTGCGCATGCGCACTCGGGGTCACCATTGCAGTTGCGCAATCGTGTTCATTGCTGCGGATGCGCACTCGGGGTCACTACTGCAGATGCGCAATCGGGTTCACTGCTGCGCATGCGCGCTCGGGGTTACTACTGCGCATGTGCACCCGGGCTAACTACTGCGGATGCGCAATCGGGCTCACTACTGCGCATGCGCGCTCGGGGTCGCTACTGCGCATGCGCACTCGGGGTCACCACTAGAGATGCGCAATCGGGTTCATTGCTGCGCATGCGCACTCGGGGTCACTACTGCAGATGCGCAATCGGGTTCACTACTGCGCATGCACAAACGGGCTCACTTCGGCGCATGCGCACGCGGGGTCCCTACTGCTCATGCGCACTCGGGCTCACTACTGCTCATGCGCACTCGGGCTCACTACTGCGCATGCGCGCTCGGGGTCGCTACTGCGCATGCGCACTCGGGGTCACCACTGCAGATGCGCAATCGGGTTCATTGCTGCGCATGCGCACTCGGGGTCACTACTGCAGATGCGCAATCGGGTCCACTACTGCGCATGCACAAACGGGCTCACTTCGGCGCATGCGCACTCGGGGTCACTACTGCTCATGCGCACTCGGACTCCCTACTGCCGATGCGCACTCCGGTCAGACCTGCACATGCGCACTCGGGGTCACTACTGCGCATGCGCACTCCGGTCAGACCTGCACATGCGCAATCGGGCTCTCTACTGCGCATGCGCACTCGCGGTCACTACTGCTAATGCGCACTCGGATACATTACGGCTCTTGGGCACTAGGACTCACTACTGCCGATGCGCACTCCGGTCAGACCTGCACATGCGCACTCGGGGTCACTACTGCGCATGCGCACTCCGGTCAGACCTGCACATGCGCAATCGGGCTCTCTACTGCGCATGCGCACTCGCGGTCACTACTGCTAATGCGCACTCGGATACACTACGGCTCATGGGCACTAGGACTCACTACTGCCGATGCGCAATCCGGCTCACTACTGCGCATGCGCACACGGACTCACTGCCGCTCATGCGCACGCGGACTCACTGCTGCGGATGCGCAATCGGGCTCACTACTGCGCATGCGCGCTCGCGGTCACTACTGCGCATGCGCACTCGGGGTCACTACTGTGCATGCGCACTCAGGGTCGCTACTGCGCATGCGCACTCGGGGTCACCACTGCAGATGCGCAATCGGGTTCATTGCTGCGCATGCGCCCTCGGGGTCACTACTGCGGGTGCGCAATCGGGTTCACTACTGCGCATGCACACACGGGCTCACTAGTGCGGATGCGCGCTCGGACTCACTACTGCGATTGCGCACTCGGGCTCACTACTGCGCATGCGCGCTCGGGGTCGCTACTGCGCATGCGCACTCGGGCTCACTACTGCGCATGCGCGCTAGGGGTCGCTACTGCGCATGCGCACTCGGGGTCACCACTGCAGATGCGCAATCGGGTTCATTGCTGCGCATGCGCACTCGGGGTCACTACTGCAGATGCGCAATGGGATTCACTACTGCGCATGCACACACGGGCTCACTACTGCGCATGCGCACACGGGCCCACTACTGCGCATGCGCACTCCGGTCAGACCTGATCATGCGCACTCGGGCTCACTACTGCGCATGCGCGCTCGGGGTCGCTACTGCGCATGCGCACTCGGGGTCACCACTGCAGATGCGCAATCGGGTTCATTGCTGCGCATGCGCACTCGGGGTCATTACTGCGGGTGCGCAATCGGGTTCACTACTGCGCATGCACACACGGGCTCACTAGTGCGGATGCGCGCTCGGACTCACTACTGCGATTGCGCACTCGGGCTCACTACTGCGCATGCGCGCTCGGTGTCGCTACTACGCATGCGCACTCGGGGTCACTACTGCAGATGCGCAATCGGGTTCACTAATGCGGATGCACACACGGGCTCACTACTGCGCATGCGCACTCGGGGTCACTACCGCGCATGCGCAGACCGGCACAGGCTTGCACATGCGCTCTCGAGCTCACTTATGCGCATGCGCACACGGGGTCACTACTGCGCATGCGCACTCGGGGTCACTACTGTGCATGCGCACTCAGGGTCACTACTGCTCATGCGTACTCGGACTCACTACTGCTCATGCGCACTCGGACTCACTGCTGCGGATGCGCAATCGGGCTCACTACTGCGCATGCGCGCTCGCGGTCACTACTGCGCATGCGCACTCGGGGTCACTACTGCCGATGCGCACTCCGGTCAGACCTGCACATGCGCACTCGGGGTCGCTACTGCGCATGCGCACTCCGGTCAGACCTGCACATGCGCAATCGGGCTCTCTACTGCGCATGCGCACTCGCGGTCACTACTGCTCATGCGCACTCGGACACACTACGGCTCATGGGCACTAGGACTCACTACTGCCGATGCGCAATCCGGCTCACTACTGCGCATTCGCACACGGACTCCCTACTGCGGATGCGCAATCGGGCTCACTACTGCGCATGCGCGCTCGGGGTCACTACTGCTCATGCGCACTCGGACTCACTGCCGCTCATGCGCACGCGGACTCACTGCTGCGGATGCGCAATCGGGCTCACTACTGCGCATGCGCGCTCGCGGTCACTACTGCGCATGCGCACTCGGGGTCACTACTGTGCATGCGCACTCAGGGTCACTACTGCTCATGCGTACTCGGACTCACTACTGCTCATGCGCACTCGGACTCACT
This sequence comes from Megachile leachella, assembly GCA_963576845.1. Lineage (NCBI taxonomy): Eukaryota > Metazoa > Arthropoda > Insecta > Hymenoptera > Megachilidae > Megachile > Megachile leachella. The sequence continues at coordinate 25,353,188 of OY756250.1, read as the reverse complement.
ACGGCTCATGGGCACTCGGACTCACTACTGCCGATGCCCACTCCGGTCAGACCTGCACATGCGCACTCGGGGTCACTACTGCGCATGCGCACTCCGGTCAGACCTGCACATGCGCAATCGGGCTCTCTACTGCGCATGCGCACTCGCGGTCACTACTGCTAATGCGCACTCGGATACACTACGGCTCATGGGCACTAGGACTCACTACTATCGATGCGCAATCCGGCTCACTACTGCGCATGCGCACACGGACTCCCCACTGTGGATGCGCAATCGGGCTCACTACTGCGCATGGGCGCTCGGGGTCACTACTGCTCATGCGCACTCGGGGTCACTACTGCAGCTGCGCAATCGGGTTCACTGCTGCGCATGCGCACTCGGGGTCACTACTGCAGGTGCGCAATCGGGTTCACTACTGCGCATGCACACACGGGCTCACTTCGGCGCTAGCGCACTCGGGGTCACTACTGCTCATGCGCACTCGGACTCCCTACTGCTCATGCGCACTCGGGCTCACTACTGCGCATGCGCGCTCGGGGTCGCTACTGCGCATGCGCACTCGGGGTCACCACTGCAGATGCGCAATCGGGTTCATTGCTGCGCATGCGCACTCGGGGTCACTACTGCAGATGCGCAATGGGATTCACTACTGCGCATGCACACACGGGCTCACTACTGCGCATGCGCACACGGGCCCACTACTGCGCATGCGCACTCGGGGTCACTACCGTGCATGCGCAGTCCGGCACAGGCTTGCACATGCGCTCTCGAGCTCACTTATGCGCATGCGCACACGGGGTCACTACTGCGCATGCGCACTCGGGGTCACTACTGTGCATGCGCACTCAGGGTCACTACTGCTCATGCGTACTCGGACTCACTACTGCTCATGCGCACTCGGACTCACTACGGCTCATGGGCACTCGGACTCACTACTGCCGATGCGCACTCCGGTCAGACCTGCACATGCGCACTCGGAGTCGCTACTGCGCATGCGCACTCCGGTCAGACCTGCACATGCGCAATCGGGCTCTCTACTGCGCATGCGCACTCGCGGTCACTACTGCTAATGCGCACTCGGGCTCACTACTGCGCATGCGCGTTCGGGGTCGCTACTGCGCATGCGCACTCGGGGTCACCACTGCAGTTGCGCAATCGGGTTCACTACTGCGCATGCACACACGGGCTCACTACTGCGCATGCGCACGCGGGGTCACTACTGCTCATGCGCACTCGGACTCACTACTGCTCATGCGCACTCGGGCTCACTACTGCGCATGCGCGTTCGGGGTCGCTACTGCGCATGCGCACTCGGGGTCACCATTGCAGTTGCGCAATCGGGTTCATTGCTGCGGATGCGCACTCGGGGTCACTACTGCAGATGCGCAATCGGGTTCACTGCTGCGCATGCGCGCTCGGGGTTACTACTGCGCATGTGCACCCGGGCTAACTACTGCGGATGCGCAATCGGGCTCACTACTGCGCATGCGCGCTCGGGGTCGCTACTGCGCATGCGCACTCGGGGTCACCACTAGAGATGCGCAATCGGGTTCATTGCTGCGCATGCGCACTCGGGGTCACTACTGCAGATGCGCAATCGGGTTCACTACTGCGCATGCACAAACGGGCTCACTTCGGCGCATGCGCACTCGGGGTCACTACTGCTCATGCGCACTCGGACTCACTACTGCTCATGCGCACTCGGGCTCACTACTGCGCATGCGCGCTCGGGGTCGCTACTGCGCATGCGCACTCGGGGTCACCACTGCAGATGCGCAATCGGGTACATTGCTGCGCATGCGCACTCGGGGTCACTACTGCAGATGCGCAATCGGGTTCACTACTGCGCATGCACAAACGGGCTCACTTCGGCGCATGCGCACTCGGGGTCACTACTGCTCATGCGCACTCGGACTCACTACTGCTCATGCGCACTCGGGCTCACTACTGCGCATGCGCGCTCGGGGTCGCTACCGCGCATGCGCACTCGGGGTCACCACTGCAGATGCGCAATCGGGTACATTGCTGCGCATGCGCACTCGGGGTCACTACTGCAGATGCGCAATCGGGTTCACTACTGCGCATGCACAAACGGGCTCACTTCGGCGCATGCGCACTCGGGGTCACTACTGCTCATGCGCACTCGGACTCGCTACTGCTCATGCGCACTCGGGCTCACTACTGCGCATGCGCGCTCGGGGTCGCTACTGCGCATGCGCACTCGGGGTCACCACTGCAGATGCGCAATCGGGTTCATTGCTGCGCATGCGCACTCGGGGTCACTACTGCAGATGCGCAATGGGATTCACTACTGCGCATGCACACACGGGCTCACTACTGCGCATGCGCACACGGGCCCACTACTGCGCATGCGCACTCCGGTCAGACCTGCTCATGCGCACTCGGGCTCACTACTGCGCATGCGCGCTCGGGGTCGCTACCGCGCATGCGCACTCGGGGTCACCACTGCAGATGCGCAATCGGGTACATTGCTGCGCATGCGCACTCGGGGTCACTACTGCAGATGCGCAATCGGGTTCATTGCTGCGCATGCGCACTCGGGGTCACTACTGCGGGTGCGCAATCGGGTTCACTACGGCGCATGCGCGCTCGGACTCACTACTGCGATTGCGCACTCGGGCTCACTACTACGCATGCGCGCTCGGTGTCGCTACTGCGCATGCGCACTCGGGGTCACTACTGCAGATGCGCAATCGGGTTCACTACTGCGCATGCACACACGGGGTCACTACTGCGCATGCGCACTCGGGGTCACTACTGTACATGCGCACTCAGGGTCACTACTGCTCATGCGTACTCGGACTCACTACTGCTCATGCGCACTCGGACTCACTACGGCTCATGGGCACTCGGACTCACTACTGCCGATGCGCACTCCGGTCAGACCTGCACATGTGCACTCGGGGTCGCTACTGCGCATGCGCACTCCGGTCAGACCTGCACATGCGCAATCGGGCTCTCTACTGCGCATGCGCACTCGCGGTCACTACTGCTCATGCGCACTCGGACACACTACGGCTCATGGGCACTAGGACTCACTACTGCCGATGCGCAATCCGGCTCACTACTGCGCATGCGCACACGGACTCCCTACTGCGGATGCGCAATCGGGCTCACTACTACACATGCGCACACGGGCCCACTACTGCACATGCGCGCTCGGGGTCGCTACTGCGCATGCGCATTCGGGGTCGTTACTGCGCATGCGCACTCGGGCTCACTACTGCCAATGCGCGCTCGGGCTCACTACTGCGCATGAGCACACGGACTCACTACCGCTCATGCGCACGCGGACTCACTGCTGCGGATGCGCCATCGGGCTCACTAGTGTGCATGCGCACTCAGGGTCACTACTGCTCATGCGTACTCGGACTCACTACTGCTCATGCGCACTCGGACTCACTACGGCTCATGGGCACTCGGACTCACTACTGCCGATGCGCACTCCGGTCAGACCTGCACATGCGCACTCGGGGTCGCTACTGCGCATGCGCACTCCGGCTCAGACCTGCACATGCGCACTCGGGCTCACTACTGCGCATGCTCGCTCGGGGTCGCCACTGCACATGCGCGCTCGAGCTCACTACTACGCATGCGCACACGGGCCCACTACTGCACATGCGCGCTCGGGGTCGCTACTGCGCATGCGCATTCGGGGTCACTACTGCGCATGCGCACTCGGGCTCACTACTGCCAATGCGCACTCGGGGTCACTACTGCGCATGCGCACTCGGGCTCACTACTGCGGATGCGCGCTCGGGCTCACTACTGCGCATGCGCACACGGGATCACTACTGCTCATACGCACTCCGACTCACTACTGCTCATGCGTACTCGGACTCACTACTGCTCATGCGCACTCGGACTCACTACGGCTCATGGGCACTCGGACTCACTACTGCCGATGCGCACTCCGGTCAGACCTGCACATGCGCACTCGGGGTCGCTACTGCGCATGCGCACTCCGGCTCAGACCTGCACATGCGCACTCGGGCTCACTACTGCGCATGCTCGCTCGGGGTCGCCACTGCACATGCGCGCTCGAGCTCACTACTACGCATGCGCACACGGGCCCACTACTGCACATGCGCGCTCGGGGTCGCTACTGCGCATGCGCATTCAGGGGCACTACTGCGCATGCGCACTCGGGCTCACTACTGCCAATGCGCACTCGGGGTCACTACTGCGCATGCGCACTCGGGCTCACTACTGCGGATGCGCGCTCGGGCTCACTACTGCGCATGCGCACACGGGGTCACTACTGCTCATACGCACTCCGACTCACTACTGCTTATGCGAACTCGGACTCACTACTGCGCATGCGCGCTCGGGGTCACTACTGCGCATGCGCACTCGGGGTCACTACTGCGCATGCGCACTCCAACTCAGACCTGCACATGCGCACTCGAGCTCGCTACTACGCATGCGCACACGGGCTCACGACTGCGCATGCCTTCTCCGGTCAGACCTGCACAAGCGCATTTGGGCTCACTACTGCGCATGCGCGCTCGGGGTCGCTACTGCTCATGCGCACTCAGACTCACTACCGTTCATGCGGCCTCGGACTCACTGCTGCGGATGCGCACTCGGGGTCACTACTGCGCATGCGCGCTCGGGGTCACTACTGCGCATGCGCACTCGGGGTCACTACTGCTTATGCGCACTCGGACTCACTACCGTTCATGCGGCCTCGGACTTACTGCTCCGGATGCGCAATCGGGCTCACTACTGCGTACGCGCGCTCGGGGTCACTACTGCGCATGCGCACTCCGGCTCAGACCTGCACATGCGCATTCGAGCTCACTACTACGCATGCGCACACGGGCTCACTATTGGGCATGGCTTCTCCGGTCAGACCTGCACATGCGCATTTGGGCACACTGCAGCGGATGCGCAATCGGGCTCACTACTGCGCATGCGCGCTCGGGGTCGCTACTGCGCATCCGCACACGGACTCACTACTGCGCATGCCTTCTCCGGTCAGACCTGCACATGCGCATTTGGGCACACTGCAGCGGATGCGCAATCGGGCTCACTACTGCGCATGCGCGCTCGGGGTCACTACTGCGCATGCGCACACGGGCTCACTACTGCGCATGCCTTCTCCGGTCAGACATGCACATGCGCATTTGGGCACACTGCAGCGGATGCGCAATCGGGCTCACTACTGCGGATGCGCAATCGGGCTCACCACTGCGGATGCGCTGTCCGGCTCAGACCTTCACATGCGCAATCGGGCTCTCTACTGAGCATGCGCACTCGGGGTCACTACTGCTCATGCGCACTCGGACTCACTACGGCTCATGGGCACTCGGACTCACTACTGCCGATGCGCAATCCGGCTCACTACTGCGCATGCGCACACGGACTCCCTACTGCGGATGCGCACTCCGGTCAGACCTGCTCATGCGCATTCGGGGTCACTACTGCGCATGCGCATGCGGGCTCACTACTGCCAATGCGCACTCGGGCTCTCTACTGCGCATGCGCACTCCGGCTCAGACCTGTACATGCGCACTCGAGCTCACTACTACGCATGCGCACACGGACTCACTACTGTGCATGCGCACACGGGCTCACTACTGCGCATGCTCGCTCGGGGTCGCCACTGCACATGCGCGCTCGAGCTCACTACTACGCATGCGCACACGGGCCCACTACTGCACATGCGCGCTCGGCGTCGCTACTGCGCATGCGCATTCGGGGTCACTACTGCGCATGCGCACTCGGGCTCACCACTGCGGATGCGCACTCGGACTCACTATTGCGGATGCGCGCTCGGGCTCACTACTGCTCATGCGCACACGGGCTCACTACTGCGCATGCGGCCTCGGGGTGGCTACTGCTCATGCGCAATCGGACTCACTACTGTGCATGTGCGCTCGGGGTTACTACTGCGCATGTGAACTCGGGCTCACTACTGCCCAGGCGCACACGGGCTCCCTACTGCGCATGCACACGCGGGGCCTCTACAGCGGATGCGCAATCGGGCTCACTACTGTGCATGCGCACTCGGGGTCACTACTGCTCATGCGCACTCGGGTTCACTACTGCGCATGCGCAATCGGGCTCACTACTGCGCCTGCGCGCTCGGGGTCGCTACTGCGCATGCGCATTCGGGGTCAATAATGCGCATGCGCACTCCGGCTCAGACCTGCACATGCGCACTCGGGCTCACTACTGCGCATGCGCGCTCGGGGTCGCTACTGCACATGCGCACTCCAGCTCGCAACTACGCATGCGCACACGGGCTCACTACTGCGCATGCGCGCTCGGGGTCGCTACTGCTGATGCGCATTCGGGGTCACTACTGCGCATGCGGACTCGGGCTCACTACTGCGCCTGCGCGCTCGGGGTCGCTACTGCGCATGCGCACTCGGGGTCACCACTGCAGATGCGCAATCGGGTTCATTGCTGCGCATGCGCACTCGGGGTCACTACTGCAGATGCGCAATCGGGTTCACTGCTGCGCATGCGCGCTCGGGGTCGCTACTGCGCATGCGCACTCGGGGTCATCACTGCAGATGCGCAATCGGGTTCATTGCTGCGCATGCGCACTCGGGGTCACTACTGCAGATGCGCAATCGGGTTCACTACTGCGCATGCGCGCTCGGGGTCACTGCTGCGCATGCGCAAATCGGGTTCACTACTGCGCATGCGCACTCCGGCTCAGACTTGCACACGCGCTCTCGAGCTCACATCTGCGCATGCGCACACGGGCTCACTACTGCGCATGCGCACACGGGGTCTCTACTTCTCATGCGCACTCGGGCTCACTACTGCGGATGCGCGCTCGGGCTCACTACTGCGCATGCGCACACGGGCGCACTACTGTGCATGCGCACACGGGCTCACTACTGCTTATGCACACACGGGCTCACTACTGCTCATGCGCACTCGGACTCCCTACTGCGCATGCGCACGCGGGGTCACTACTGCGGATGCGCACTCGGACTCACTACTGCGGATGCGCGCTCGGGCTCACTACTGCGCATGCGCACACGGGGTCACTAATTCTCATGCGCTCTCGGACTAACTACTGCTCATGTGCACTCGGACTCAGTACTGCGGATGCAAAATCGGACTCACTACCGCGTATGGGAACTCGGGGTTACTACTGCTCATGCGCACTCGGACTCCCTACTGCGCATGCGCACGCGGGGTCACTACTGCTCATGCGCACTCGGGTTCGCTACTGCGCATGCCCAATCGGGCTCACTACTGCGCATGCGTGCCCGGGGTTTCTACTGCGCAAGCGCACTCGGACTCACTACTGCGCATGCACACATGAGCTCAATACTGTGCATGCGCACTCAGGGTCACTACTGCGCATGCGCACTCGGGTTCACTACTGCGCATGCGCAATCGGGCTCACTACTGCGCATGCGCACTCGGACTCACTACTGCGATTGCGCACTCGGGCTCACTACTGCGCATGCGAGCTCGGGGTTACTACTGCGCATGCGCACTCGGGGTCACCGCTGCAGATGCGCAATCGGGTTCACTGCTGCGCATGCGCGCCCGGGGTCGCTACTACGCATGCGCACTCGGGTTCACGACTGCGGATGCACACACCTGCTCACTACAGCGCATGCGCGCTCGGGGTCACTACTGCGCATGCGCACTCCGGCTCAGACCTGCACATGCGCACTCGAGCTCACTACTACGCATGCGCACACGGGCTCACTATTGGGCATGGCTTCTCCAGTCAGACCTGCACATGCGCATTTGGGCTCACTACTGCTCATGCGCACTCGGGTTCGCTACTGCGCATGCCCAATCGGGCTCACTACTGCGCATGCGCGCCCGGGGTTTCTACTGCGCAAGCGCACTCGGACTCACTACTGCGCATGCACACATGAGCTCACTACTGTGCATGCGCACTCAGGGTCACTACTGCTCATGCGTACTCGGACTCACTACTGCTCATGCGCACTCGGACTCACTACGGCTCATGGGCACTCGGACTCACTACTGCCGATGCGCACTCCGGTCAGACCTGCACATGCGCAATCGGGCTCTCTACTGCGCATGCGCACTCGCGGTCACTACTGCTAATGCGCACTCGGGCTCACTACTGCGCATGCGCGTTCGGGGTTACTACTGCGCATGTGCACCCGGGCTAACTACTGCGGATGCGCAATCGGGCTCACTACTGCGCATGCGCGCTCGGGGTCGCTACTGCGCATGCGCACTCGGGGTCACCACTGCAGATGCGCAATCGGGTTCATTGCTGCGCATGCGCACTCGGGGTCACTACTGCAGATGCGCAATGGGATTCACTACTGCGCATGCACACACGGGCTCACTACTGCGCATGCGCACACGGGCCCACTACTGCGCATGCGCACTCCGGTCAGACCTGCTCATGCGCACTCGGGCTCACTACTGCGCATGCGCGCTCGGGGTCGCTACTGCGCATGCGCACTCGGGGTCACCACTGCAGATGCACAATCGGGTTCATTGCTGCGCATGCGCACTCGGGGTCACTACTGCGGGTGCGCAATCGGGTTCACTACTGCGCATGCGCGCTCGGACTTACTACTGCGATTGCGCACTCGGGCTCACTACTACGCATGCGCGCTCGGTGTCGCTACTGCGCATGCGCACTCGGGGTCACTACTGCAGATGCGCAATCGGGTTCACTACTGCGCATGCACACACGGGCTCACTACTGCGCATGCGCACTCGGGGTCACTACTGTGCATGCGCACTCAGGGTCACTACTGCTCATGCGTACTCGGACTCACTACTGCTCATGCGCACTCGGACCCACTACGGCTCATGGGCACTAGGACTCACTACTGCCGATGCGCAATCCGGCTCACTACTGCGCATGCGCACACGGGCTCCCTACTGCGGATGCGCAATCGGGCTCACTACTGCGCATGCGCGCTCGGGGTCACTACTGCTCATGCGCACTCGGACTCACTGCCGCTCATGCGCACGCGGACTCACTGCTGCGGATGCGCAATCGGGCTCACTACTGCGCATGCGCGCTCGCGGTCACTACTGCTCATGCGCACTCGGACTCACTGCCGCTCATGCGCACGCGGACTCACTGCTGCGGATGCGCAATCGGGCTCACTACTGCGCATGCGCGCTCGCGGTCACTACTGCGCATGCGCACTCGGGGTCACTACTGTGCATGCGCACTCAGGGTCACTACTGCTCATGCGTACTCGGACTCACTACTGCTCATGCGCACTCGGACTCACTACGGCTCATGGGCACTCGGACTCACTACTGCCGATGCGCACTCCGGTCAGACCTGCACATGCGCACTCGGGGTCACTACTGCGCATGCGCACTCCGGTCAGACCTGCACATGCGCAATCGGGCTCTCTACTGCGCATGCGCACTCGGGGTCACTACCGCGCATGCGCAGACCGGCACAGGCTTGCACATGCGCTCTCGAGCTCACTTATGCGCATGCGCACACGGGGTCACTACTGCGCATGCGCACTCGGGGTCACTACTGTGCATGCGCACTCAGGGTCACTACTGCTCATGCGTACTCGGACTCACTACTGCTCATGCGCACTCGGACTCACAACGGCTCATGGGCACTCGGACTCACTACTGCCGATGCGCACTCCGGTCAGACCTACACATGCGCACTCGGGGTCGCTACTGCGCATGCGCACTCCGGTCAGACCTGCACATGCGCAATCGGGCTCTCTACTGCGCATGCGCACTCGCGGTCACTACTGCTAATGCGCACTCGGGCTCACTACTGCGCATGCGCGCTCGGGGTCGCTACTGCGCATGCGCGCTCGGGGTCACTACTGCAGATGCGCAATCGGGTTCACTGCTGCGCATGCGCACTCGGGGTCACTACTGCAGTTGCGCAATCGGGTTCACTACTGCGCATGCACACACGGGCTCACTACTGCGCATGCGCACGCGGGGTCACTACTGCTCATGCGCACTCGGACTCACTACTGCTCATGCGCACTCGGGCTCACTACTGCGCATGCGCGTTCGGGGTCGCTACTGCGCATGCGCACTCGGGGTCACCATTGCAGTTGCGCAATCGGGTTCATTGCTGCGGATGCGCACTCGGGGTCACTACTGCAGATGCGCAATCGGGTTCACTGCTGCGCATGCGCGCTCGGGGTTACTACTGCGCATGTGCACCCGGGCTAACTACTGCGGATGCGCAATCGGGCTCACTACTGCGCATGCGCGCTCGGGGTCGCTACTGCGCATGCGCACTCGGGGTCACCACTAGAGATGCGCAATCGGGTTCATTGCTGCGCATGCGCACTCGGGGTCACTACTGCAGATGCGCAATCGGGTTCACTACTGCGCATGCACAAACGGGCTCACTTCGGCGCATGCGCACTCGGGGTTACTACTGCTCATGCGCACTCGGACTCACTACTGCTCATGCGCACTCGGGCTCACTACTGCGCATGCGCGCTCGGGGTCGCTACTGCGCATGCGCACTCGGGGTCACCACTGCAGATGCGCAATCGGGTTCATTGCTGCGAATGCGCACTCGGGGTCACTACTGCAGATGCGCAATCGGGTTCACTACTGCTCATGCGCACTCGGACTCCCTACTGCTCATGCGCACTCGGGCTCACTACTGCGCATGCGCGCTCGGGGTCACTACTGCAGATGCGCAATCGGGTTCACTGCTGCGCATGCGCACTCGGGGTCACTACTGCAGCTGCGCAATCGGGTTCACTACTGCGCATGCACACACGGGCTCACTACTGCGCATGCGGACTCGGGGTCACTACTGCAGATGCGCAATCGGGCTCACTACTGCGCATGCGCACACGGACTCCCTACTGCGGATGCGCAATCGGGCTCACTACTGCGCATGCGCACTCGGGGTCACTACTGTGCATGCGCACTCGGACTCACTACGGCTCATGGGCACTCGGACTCACTACTGCCGATGCGCACTCCGGTCAGACATGCACATGCGCACTCGGGGTCACTACTGCGCATGCGCACTCCGGTCAGACCTGCACATGCGCAATCGGACTCTCTACTGCGCATGCGCACTCGGGCTCACTACTGCGCATGCGCGTTCGGGGTCGCTACTGGGCATGCGCACTCGGGGTCACCACTGCAGTTGCGCAATCGGGTTCATTGCTGCGCATGCGCACACGGACTCCCTACTGCGGATGCGCAATCGGGCTCACTACTGCGCATGCGCACACGGACTCCCTACTGCGGATGCGCAATCGGGCTCACTACTGCGCATGCGCGCTCGGGGTCACTACTGCTCATGCGCACTCGGACTCACTGCCGCTCATGCGCACGCGGACTCACTGCTGCGGATGCGCAATCGGGCTCACTACTGCGCATGCGCGCTCGCGGTCACTACTGCGCATGCGCACTCGGGGTCACTACTGTGCATGCGCACTCAGGGTCACTACTGCTCATGCGTACTCGGACTCACTACTGCTCATGCGCACTCGGACTCACTACGGCTCATGGGCACTCGGACTCACTACTGCCGATGCGCACTCCGGTCAGACCTGCACATGCGCACTCGGGGTCACTACTGCGCATGCGCACTCCGGTCAGACCTGCACATGCGCAATCGGGCTCTCTACTGCGCATGCGCACTCGGGGTCACTACCGCGCATGCGCAGACCGGCACAGGCTTGCACATGCGCTCTCGAGCTCACTTATGCGCATGCGCACACGGGGTCACTACTGCGCATGCGCACTCGGGGTCACTACTGTGCATGCGCACTCAGGGTCACTACTGCTCATGCGTACTCGGACTCACTACTGCTCATGCGCACTCGGACTCACAACGGCTCATGGGCACTCGGACTCACTACTGCCGATGCGCACTCCGGTCAGACCTACACATGCGCACTCGGGGTCGCTACTGCGCATGCGCGCTCCGGTCAGACCTGCACATGCGCAATCGGGCTCTCTACTGCGCATGCGCACTCGCGGTCACTACTGCTAATGCGCACTCGGGCTCACTACTGCGCATGCGCGCTCGGGGTCGCTACTGCGCATGCGCACTCGGGGTCACCACTGCAGATGCGCAATCGGGTTCATTGCTGCGAATGCGCACTCGGGGTCACTACTGCAGATGCGCAATCGGGTTCACTACTGCTCATGCGCACTCGGACTCCCTACTGCTCATGCGCACTCGGGCTCACTACTGCGCATGCGCGCTCGGGGTCACTACTGCAGATGCGCAATCGGGTTCACTGCTGCGCATGCGCACTCGGGGTCACTACTGCAGTTGCGCAATCGGGTTCACTACTGCGCATGCACACACGGGCTCACTACTGCGCATGCGCACGCGGGGTCACTACTGCTCATGCGCACTCGGACTCACTACTGCTCATGCGCACTCGGGCTCACTACTGCGCATGCGCGTTCGGGGTCGCTACTGCGCATGCGCACTCGGGGTCACCATTGCAGTTGCGCAATCGGGTTCATTGCTGCGGATGCGCACTCGGGGTCACTACTGCAGATGCGCAATCGGGTTCACTGCTGCGCATGCGCGCTCGGGGTTACTACTGCGCATGTGCACCCGGGCTAACTACTGCGGATGCGCAATCGGGCTCACTACTGCGCATGCGCGCTCGGGGTCGCTACTGCGCATGCGCACTCGGGGTCACCACTAGAGATGCGCAATCGGGTTCATTGCTGCGCATGCGCACTCGGGGTCACTACTGCAGATGCGCAATCGGGTTCACTACTGCGCATGCACAAACGGGCTCACTTCGGCGCATGCGCACTCGGGGTTACTACTGCTCATGCGCACTCGGACTCACTACTGCTCATGCGCACTCGGGCTCACTACTGCGCATGCGCGCTCGGGGTCGCTACTGCGCATGCGCACTCGGGGTCACCACTGCAGATGCGCAATCGGGTTCATTGCTGCGAATGCGCACTCGGGGTCACTACTGCAGATGCGCAATCGGGTTCACTACTGCTCATGCGCACTCGGACTCCCTACTGCTCATGCGCACTCGGGCTCACTACTGCGCATGCGCGCTCGGGGTCACTACTGCAGATGCGCAATCGGGTTCACTGCTGCGCATGCGCACTCGGGGTCACTACTGCAGCTGCGCAATCGGGTTCACTACTGCGCATGCACACACGGGCTCACTACTGCGCATGCGGACTCGGGGTCACTACTGCAGATGCGCAATCGGGCTCACTACTGCGCATGCGCACACGGACTCCCTACTGCGGATGCGCAATCGGGCTCACTACTGCGCATGCGCACTCGGGGTCACTACTGTGCATGCGCACTCGGACTCACTACGGCTCATGGGCACTCGGACTCACTACTGCCGATGCGCACTCCGGTCAGACATGCACATGCGCACTCGGGGTCACTACTGCGCATGCGCACTCCGGTCAGACCTGCACATGCGCAATCGGACTCTCTACTGCGCATGCGCACTCGGGCTCACTACTGCGCATGCGCGTTCGGGGTCGCTACTGGGCATGCGCACTCGGGGTCACCACTGCAGTTGCGCAATCGGGTTCATTGCTGCGCATGCGCACACGGACTCCCTACTGCGGATGCGCAATCGGGCTCACTACTGCGCATGCGCACACGGACTCCCTACTGCGGATGCGCAATCGGGCTCACTACTGCGCATGCGCGCTCGGGGTCACTACTGCTCATGCGCACTCGGACTCACTGCCGCTCATGCGCACGCGGACTCACTGCTGCGGATGCGCAATCGGGCTCACTACTGCGCATGCGCGCTCGCGGTCACTACTGCGCATGCGCACTCGGGGTCACTACTGTGCATGCGCACTCAGGGTCACTACTGCTCATGCGTACTCGGACTCACTACTGCTCATGCGCACTCGGACTCACTACGGCTCATGGGCACTCGGACTCACAACTGCCGATGCGCACTCCGGTCAGACCTGCACATGCGCACTCGGGGTCACTTCTGCGCATGCGCACTCCGGTCAGACCTGCACATGCGCAATCGGGCTCTCTACTGCGCATGCGCACTCGCGGTCACTACTGCTAATCCGCACTCGGACACACTACGGCTCATGGGCACTAGGACTCACTACTGCCGATGCGCAATCCGGCTCACTACTGCGCATGCGCACACGGACTCCCCACTGTGGATGCGCAATCGGGCTCACTACTGCGCATGCGCGCTCGGGGTCACTACTGCTCATGCGCACTCGGGGTCACTACTGCAGCTGCGCAATCGGGTTCACTACTGCGCATGCACACACGGGCTCACTACTGCGCATGCGCACGCGGGGTCACTACTGCTCATGCGCACTCGGACTCACTACTGCTCATGCGCACCCGGGCTCACTACTGCGCATGCGCGTTCGGGGTCGCTACTGGGCATGCGCACTCGGGGTCACCACTGCAGTTGCGCAATCGGGTTCATTGCTGCGGATGCGCACTCGGGGTCACTACTGCAGATGCGCAATCGGGTTCACTGCTGCGCATGCGCACTCGGGGTCACTACTGCAGGTGCGCTATCGGGTTCACTACTGCGCATGCACACACGGGCTCACTAGTGCGGATGCGCGCTCGGACTCACTACTGCGATTGCGCACTCGGGCTCACTACTGCGCATGCGCGCTCGGTGTCGCTACTGCGCATGCGCACTCGGGGTCACTACTGCAGATGCGCAATCGGGTTCACTACTGCGCATGCACACACGGGCTCACTACTGCGCATGCGCACTCGGGGTCACTACCGCGCATGCGCAGACCGGCACAGGCTTGCACATGCGCTCTCGAGCTCACTTATGCGCATGCGCACACGGGGTCACTACTGCGCATGCGCACTCGGGGTCACTACTGTGCATGCGCACTCAGGGTCACTACTGCTCATGCGTACTCGGACTCACTACTGCTCATGCGCACTCGGACTCACTACGGCTCATGGGCACTCGGACTCACTACTGCCGATGCGCACTCCGGTCAGACCTGCACATGCGCACTCGGGGTCGCTACTGCGCATGCGCACTCCGGTCAGACCTGCACATGCGCAATCGGGCTCTCTACTGCGCATGCGCACTCGGGGTCACCACTGCAGATGCGCAATCGGGTACATTGCTGCGCATGCGCACTCGGGGTCACTACTGCAGATGCGCAATCGGGTTCACTACTGCGCATGCACAAACGGGCTCACTTCGGCGCATGCGCACTCGGGGTCACTACTGCTCATGCGCACTCGGACTCCCTACTGCTCATGCGCACTCGGGCTCACTACTGCGCATGCGCGTTCGGGGTCGCTACTGCGCATGCGCACTCGGGGTCACCACTGCAGTTGCACAATCGGGTTCACTACTGCGCATGCACACACGGGCTCACTACTGCGCATGCGCACGCGGGGTCACTACTGCTCATGCGCACTCGGACTCACTACTGCTCATGCGCACTCGGGCTCACTACTGCGCATGCGCGTTCGGGGTCGCTACTGCGCATGCGCACTCGGGGTCACCATTGCAGTTGCGCAATCGGGTTCATTGCTGCGGATGCGCACTCGGGGTCACTACTGCAGATGCGCAATCGGGTTCACTGCTGCGCATGCGCGCTCGGGGTTACTACTGCGCATGTGCACCCGGGCTAACTACTGCGGATGCGCAATCGGGCTCACTACTGCGCATGCGCGCTCGGGGTCGCTACTGCGCATGCGCACTCGGGGTCACCACTAGAGATGCGCAATCGGGTTCATTGCTGCGCATGCGCACTCGGGGTCACTACTGCAGATGCGCAATCGGGTTCACTACTGCGCATGCACAAACGGGCTCACTTCGGCGCATGCGCACTCGGGGTCACTACTGCTCATGCGCACTCGGACTCACTACTGCTCATGCGCACTCGGGCTCACTACTGCGCATGCGCGCTCGGGGTCGCTACTGCGCATGCGCACTCGGGGTCACCACTGCAGATGCGCAATCGGGTACATTGCTGCGCATGCGCACTCGGGGTCACTACTGCAGATGCGCAATCGGGTTCACTACTGCGCATGCACAAACGGGCTCACTTCGGCGCATGCGCACTCGGGGTCACTACTGCTCATGCGCACTCGGACTCACTACTGCTCATGCGCACTCGGGCTCACTACTGCGCATGCGCGCTCGGGGTCGCTACTGCGCATGCGCACTCGGGGTCACCACTGCAGATGCGCAATCGGGTACATTGCTGCGCATGCGCACTCGGGGTCACTACTGCAGATGCGCAATCGGGTTCACTACTGCGCATGCACAAACGGGCTCACTTCGGCGCATGCGCACTCGGGGTCACTACTGCTCATGCGCACTCGGACTCCCTACTGCTCATGCGCACTCGGGCTCACTACTGCGCATGCGCGCTCGGGGTCGCTACTGCGCATGCGCACTCGGGGTCACCACTGCAGATGCGCAATCGGGTTCATTGCTGCGCATGCGCACTCGGGGTCACTACTGCAGATGCGCAATGGGATTCACTACTGCGCATGCACACACGGGCTCACTACTGCGCATGCGCACACGGGCCCACTACTGCGCATGCGCACTCCGGTCAGACCTGCTCATGCGCACTCGGGCTCACTACTGCGCATGCGCGCTCGGGGTCGCTACTGCGCATGCGCACTCGGGGTCACCACTGCAGATGCACAATCGGGTTCATTGCTGCGCATGCGCACTCGGGGTCACTACTGCGGGTGCGCAATCGGGTTCACTACGGCGCATGCGCGCTCGGACTCACTACTGCGATTGCGCACTCGGGCTCACTACTACGCATGCGCGCTCGGTGTCGCTACTGCGCATGCGCACTCGGGGTCACTACTGCAGATGCGCAATCGGGTTCACTACTGCGCATGCACACACGGGGTCACTACTGCGCATGCGCACTCGGGGTCACTACTGTACATGCGCACTCAGGGTCACTACTGCTCATGCGTACTCGGACTCACTACTGCTCATGCGCACTCGGACTCACTACGGCTTATGGGCACTCGGACTCACTACTGCCGATGCGCACTCCGGTCAGACCTGCACATGTGCACTCGGGGTCGCTACTGCGCATGCGCACTCCGGTCAGACCTGCACATGCGCAATCGGGCTCTCTACTGCGCATGCGCACTCGCGGTCACTACTGCTCATGCGCACTCGGACACACTACGGCTCATGGGCACTAGGACTCACTACTGCCGATGCGCAATCCGGCTCACTACTGCGCATGCGCACACGGACTCCCTACTGCGGATGCGCAATCGGGCTCACTACTACACATGCGCACACGGGCCCACTACTGCACATGCGCGCTCGGGGTCGCTACTGCGCATGCGCATTCGGGGTCACTACTGCGCATGCGCACTCGGGCTCACTACTGCCAATGCGCGCTCGGGCTCACTACTGCGGATGAGCACACGGACTCACTACCGCTCATGCGCACGCGGACTCACTGCTGCGGATGCGCAATCGGGCTCACTACTGCGCATGCGCGCTCGGGGTCACTACTGCGCATGCGCACTCGGGGTCACTAGTGTGCATGCGCACTCAGGGTCACTACTGCTCATGCGTACTCGGACTCACTACTGCTCATGCGCACTCGGACTCACTACGGCTCATGGGCACTCGGACTCACTACTGCCGATGCGCACTCCGGTCAGACCTGCACATGCGCACTCGGGGTCGCTACTGCGCATGCGCACTCCGGCTCAGACCTGCACATGCGCACTCGGGCTCACTACTGCGCATGCTCGCTCGGGGTCGCCACTGCACATGCGCGCTCGAGCTCACTACTACGCATGCGCACACGGGCCCACTACTGCACATGCGCGCTCGGGGTCGCTACTGCGTATGCGCATTCGGGGTCACTACTGCGCATGCGCACTCGGGCTCACTACTGCCAATGCGCACTCGGGGTCACCACTGCGCATGCGCACTCGGGCTCACTACTGCGGATGCGCGCTCGGGCTCACTACTGCGCATGCGCACACGGGATCACTACTGCTCATACGCACTCCGACTCACTACTGCTCATGCGTACTCGGACTCACTACTGCTCATGCGCACTCGGACTCACTACGGCTCATGGGCACTCGGACTCACTACTGCCGATGCGCACTCCGGTCAGACCTGCACATGCGCACTCGGGGTCGCTACTGCGCATGCGCACTCCGGCTCAGACCTGCACATGCGCACTCGGGCTCACTACTGCGCATGCTCGCTCGGGGTCGCCACTGCACATGTGCGCTCGAGCTCACTACTACGCATGCGCACACGGGCCCACTACTGCACATGCGCGCTCGGGGTCGCTACTGCGCATGCGCATTCAGGGGCACTACTGCGCATGCGCACTCGGGCTCACTACTGCCAATGCGCACTCGGGGTCACTACTGCGCATGCGCACTCGGGCTCACTACTGCGGATGCGCGCTCGGGCTCACTACTGCGCATGCGCACACGGGGTCACTACTGCTCATACGCACTCCGACTCACTACTGCTTATGCGAACTCGGACTCACTACTGCGCATGCGCGCTCGGGGTCACTACTGCGCATGCGCACTCGGGGTCACTACTGCGCATGCGCACTCCAACTCAGACCTGCACATGCGCACTCGAGCTCGCTACTACGCATGCGCACACGGGCTCACGACTGCGCATGCCTTCTCCGGTCAGACCTGCACAAGCGCATTTGGGCTCACTACTGCGCATGCGCGCTCGGGGTCGCTACTGCTCATGCGCACTCAGACTCACTACCGTTCATGCGGCCTCGGACTCACTGCTGCGGATGCGCACTCGGGGTCACTACTGCGCATGCGCGCTCGGGGTCACTACTGCGCATGCGCACTCGGGGTCACTACTGCTTATGCGCACTCGGACTCACTACCGTTCATGCGGCCTCGGACTTACTGCTCCGGATGCGCAATCGGGCTCACTACTGCGTACGCGCGCTCGGGGTCACTACTGCGCATGCGCACTCCGGCTCAGACCTGCACATGCGCATTCGAGCTCACTACTACGCATGCGCACACGGGCTCACTATTGGGCATGGCTTCTCCGGTCAGACCTGCACATGCGCATTTGGGCACACTGCAGCGGATGCGCAATCGGGCTCACTACTGCGCATGCGCGCTCGGGGTCGCTACTGCGCATCCGCACACGGACTCACTACTGCGCATGCCTTCTCCGGTCAGACCTGCACATGCGCATTTGGGCACACTGCAGCGGATGCGCAATCGGGCTCACTACTGCGCATGCGCGCTCGGGGTCACTACTGCGCATGCGCACACGGGCTCACTACTGCGCATGCCTTCTCCGGTCAGACATGCACATGCGCATTTGGGCACACTGCAGCGGATGCGCAATCGGGCTCACTACTGCGGATGCGCAATCGGGCTCACCACTGCGGATGCGCTGTCCGGCTCAGACCTTCACATGCGCAATCGGGCTCTCTACTGCGCATGCGCACTCGGGGTCACTACTGCTCATGCGCACTCGGACTCACTACGGCTCATGGGCACTCGGACTCACTACTGCCGATGCGCAATCCGGCTCACTACTGCGCATGCGCACACGGACTCCCTACTGCGGATGCGCACTCCGGTCAGACCTGCTCATGCGCATTCGGGGTCACTACTGCGCATGCGCATGCGGGCTCACTACTGCCAATGCGCACTCGGGCTCTCTACTGCGCATGCGCACTCCGGCTCAGACCTGTACATGCGCACTCGAGCTCACTACTACGCATGCGCACACGGACTCACTACTGTGCATGCGCACACGGGCTCACTACTGCGCATGCTCGCTCGGGGTCGCCACTGCACATGCGCGCTCGAGCTCACTACTACGCATGCGCACACGGGCCCACTACTGCACATGCGCGCTCGGGGTCGCTACTGCGCATGCGCATTCGGGGTCACTACTGCGCATGCGCACTCGGGCTCACCACTGCGGATGCGCACTCGGACTCACTATTGCGGATGCGCGCTCGGGCTCACTACTGTGCATGCGCACTCGGGGTCACTACTGCTCATGCGCACTCGGGTTCACTACTGCGCATGCGCAATCGGGCTCACTACTGCGCCTGCGCGCTCGGGGTCGCTACTGCGCATGCGCACTCGGGGTCACTATTGCGCATGCGCACTCGGGTTCACTACTGCGCATGCGGCCTCGGGGTGGCTACTGCTCATGCGCAATCGGACTCACTACTGTGCATGTGCGCTCGGGGTTACTACTGCGCATGTGAACTCGGGCTCACTACTGCCCAGGCGCACACGGGCTCCCTACTGCGCATGCACACGCGGGGCCTCTACAGCGGATGCGCAATCGGGCTCACTACTGTGCATGCGCACTCGGGGTCACTACTGCTCATGCGCACTCGGGTTCACTACTGCGCATGCGCAATCGGGCTCACTACTGCGCCTGCGCGCTCGGGGTCGCTACTGCGCATGCGCATTCGGGGTCAATAATGCGCATGCGCACTCCGGCTCAGACCTGCACATGCGCACTCGGGCTCACTACTGCGCATGCGCGCTCGGGGTCGCTACTGCACATGCGCACTCCAGCTCACAACTACGCATGCGCACACGGGCTCACTACTGCGCATGCGCGCTCGGGGTCGCTACTGCTGATGCGCATTCGGGGTCACTACTGCGCATGCGGACTCGGGCTCACTACTGCGCCTGCGCGCTCGTGGTCGCTACTGCGCATGCGCACTCGGGGTCACCACTGCAGATGCGCAATCGGGTTCATTGCTGCGCATGCGCACTCGGGGTCACAACTGCAGATGCGCAATCGGGTTCACTACTGCGCATGCGCGCTCGGGGTCGCTACTGCGCATGCGCACACGGGCGCACTACTGTGCATGCGCACACGGGCTCACTACTGCTCATGCACACACGGGCTCACTACTGCTCATGCGCACTCGGACTCACCACTGCGGATGCACAATCGGGCTCACTACTGCGCAAGCGCACTCCGGCTCAGACCTGCACATGCGCACTCAGGCTCACTACTGTGCATGCGCGCTCGGGGTCGCTACTGCGCATGCACATTCGGGGTCACTACTGCGCATGCGCACTCGGGGTCACTACTGCTCATGCACACACGGGCTCACTACTGCTCATGCGCACTCGGACTCACTACGGCTCATGGGCACTCGGACTCACTACTGCTCACGCTCACTCGGACTCACTACTGCTGATGCGCAATCGGGCTCACCACTGCGCATGCGCGCTCGGGGTTACTACTGCGCATGCGCACTCGGACTCACCACTGCTCATGCGCACTCGGGCTCACTACTGCGCATGCGCGCTCGGGGTCGCTACTGCGCATGCGCACTCGGGGTCATCACTGCAGATGCGCAATCGGGTTCATTGCTGCGCATGCGCACTCGGGGTCACTACTGCAGATGCGCGCTCGGGGTCACTGCTGCTCATGCGCAAATCGGGTTCACTACTGCGCATGCGCACTCCGGCTCAGACTTGCACACGCGCTCTCGAGCTCACATCTGCGCATGCGCACACGGGCTCACTACTGCGCATATGCACACGGGGTCTCTACTTCCCATGCGCACTCGGGCTCACTACTGCGGATGCGCGCTCGGGCTCACTACTGCGCATGCGCACACGGGCGCACTACTGTGCATGCGCACACGAACTCACTACTGCTCATGCACACACGGGCTCACTACTGCTCATGCGCACTCGGACTCACCACTGCGGATGCACAATCGGGCTCACTACTGCGCAAGCGCACTCCGGCTCAGACCTGCACATGCGCACTCAGGCTCACTACTGCGCATGCGCGCTCGGGGTCGCTACTGCGCATGCGCATTCGGGGTCATTACTGCGCATGCGCACTCGGGGTCACTACTGCTCATGCACACACGGGCTCACTACTGCGCATGCGCACTCGGGGTCACTACTTCGCATGCGCACTCGGGCTCACTACTGCGCATGCGGCCTCGGGGTGGCTACTGCTCATGCGCAATCGGGCTCACTACTGTGCATGCGTGCTCGGGGTTACTACTGCGCATGTGAACTCGGGCTCACTACTGCGCATGCGCACACGGGCTCACTACTGCGGATGCGCGCTCGGGCTCACTACTGCGCATGCGCACACGGGGTCACTACTGCGCATGCGCACTCCGGCTCAGGCCTGCACATGCGCACTCAGGCTCACTACTGCGCATGCACAGACGGACTCACTACTGTGCATGCGCACTCAGGGTCACTACTGCTCATGCGTACTCGGACTCACTACTGCGGATGCGCGCTCGGGCTCACCACTGCGCATGCGCACACGGGCTCACTACTGCGGATGCGCGCTCGGGCTCACTACTGCGCATGCGCACACGGGGTCACTACTGCGCATGCGCACTCGGTCTCACTACTGCGCATGCGCACACGGACTCCCTACTGCGGATGCGCAATCGGGCTCACTACTGCGCATGCGCGCTCGGGGTCACTACTGCTCATGCGCACTCGGACTCACTACTGCTCATGCGCACTCGGGCTCACTACTGCGCATCCGCGCTGGGGGCCGCTACTGCGCATGCGCACTCGGTGTCACCACTGCAGATGCGCAATCGGGTTCATTGCTGCGCATGCGCCCTCGGGGTCACTACTGCGGGTGCGCAATCGGGTTCACTACTGCGCATGCACACACGGGCTCACTAGTGCGGATGCGCGCTCGGACTCACTACTGCGATTGCGCACTCGGGCTCACTACTGCGCATGCGCGCTCGGTGTCGCTACTGCGCATGCGCACTCGGGGTCACTACTGCAGATGCGCAATCGGGTTCACTACTGCGCATGCACAAACGGGCTCACTTCGGCGTATGCGCACTCGGGTTCACTACTGCTCATGCGAACTCGGACTCACTACTGCGCATGCGCGCTCGGGGTCGCTACTGCGCATGCGCACTCGGGCTCACTACTGCGCATGCGCGCTAGGGGTCGCTACTGCGCATGCGCACTCGGGGTCACCACTGCAGATGCGCAATCGGGTTCATTGCTGCGCATGCGCACTCGGGGTCACTACTGCAGATGCGCAATGGGATTCACTACTGCGCATGCACACACGGGCTAACTACTGCGCATGCGCACACGGGCCCACTACTGCGCATGCGCACTCCGGTCAGACCTGATCATGCGCACTCGGGCTCACTACTGCGCATGCGCGCTCGTGGTCGCTACTGCGCATGCGCACTCGGGGTCACCACTGCAGATGCGCAATCGGGTTCATTGCTGCGCATGCGCACTCGGGGTCACTACTGCGGGTGCGCAATCGGGTTCACTACTGCGCATGCACACACGGGCTCACTAGTGCGGTTGCGCGCTCGGACTCACTACTGCGATTGCGCACTCGGGCTCACTACTGCGCATGCGCGCTCGGTGTCGCTACTGCGCATGCGCACTCGGGGTCACTACTGCAGATGCGCAATCGGGTTCACTAATGCGGATGCACACACGGGCTCACTACTGCGCATGCGCACTCGGGGTCGCTACTGCGCATGCGCACTCCGGTTCAGACCTGCACATGCGCACTCAGGCTCACTACTGCGCATGCACACACGGACTCACTACTGTGCATGCGCACTCAGGGTCACTACTGCTCATTCGTACTCGGACTCACTACTGCTCTTGCGCACTCGGACTCACTACGGCTCATGGGTACTCGGACTCACTACTGCCGATGCGCACTCCGGTCAGACCTGCACATGCGCACTCGGGGTCGCTACTGCGCATGCGCATGCGGGGTCACTAATGCGCATGCGCACTCCGGCTCAGACCTGCACATGCGCACTCGGGCTCACTACTGCGCATGCGCGCTCGGGGTCGCTACTGCACATGCGCACTCCAGCTCACTACAACGCATGCGCACACGGGCTCACTACTGCGCATGCGCGCTCGGGGTCGCTACTGCTGATGCGCATTCGGGGTCGCTACTGCGCATGCGCACTCGGGCTCACTACTGCGCCTGCGCGCTCGGGGTCACTACTGCGCATGCGCACTCGGGCTCACTACTGCGCCTGCGCGCTCGGGGTCGCTACTGCGCATGCGCACTGGGGGTCACCACTGCAGTTGCGCAATCGGGTTCATTGCTGCGGATGCGCACTCGGGGTCACTACTGCAGATGCGCAATCGGGTTCACTGCTGCGCATGCGCACTCGGGGTCACTACTGCAGCTGCGCAATCGGGTTCACTACTGCGCATGCACACACGGGCTCACTACTGCGCATGCGCGCTCGGGGTCGCGACTGCTGATGCGCATTCGGGGTCGCTACTGCGCATGCGCACTCGGGCTCACTACTGCGCCTGCGCGCTCGGGGTCACTACTGCGCATGCGCACTCGGGCTCACTACTGCGCCTGCGCGCTCGGGGTTGCTACTGCGCATGCGCACTGGGGGTCACCACTGCAGTTGCGCAATCGGGTTCATTGCTGCGGATGCGCAATCGGGGTCACTACTCCTCATGCGCACTCCGACTCACTACGGCTCATGGGCACTCGGACTCACTACTGCCGATGCGCAATCCGGCTCACTACTGCGCATGCGCACACGGACTCCCTACTGCGGATGCGCACTCCGGTCAGACCTGCACATGCGCATTCGGGCTCCCAACTGCGCATGCGCACTCGGGCTCACTACTGCGCATGCGCGCTCGGGGCCGCTACTGCGCATGCGCACTCGGGGTCACCACTGCAGATGCGTAATCGGGTTCATTGCTGCGCATGCGCACTCGGGGTCACTACTGCTCATGCGCACTCGGACTCACTACTGCTCATGCGCACTCGGGCTCACTACTGCTCATGCGCACTCGGGCTCACTACTGCGCATGCGCGCTCGGGATCGCTACTGCGCATGCGCACTCGGGGTCACCACTGCAGATGCGCAATCGGGTCCATTGATGCGCATGCGCACTCGGGGTCACTACTGCAGATGCGCAATGGGATTCACTACTGCGCATGCACACACGGGCTCACTACTGCGCATGCGCACACGGGCCCACTACTGCGCATGCGCACTCCGGTCAGACCTGCTCATGCGCACTCGGGCTCACTACTGCGCATGCGCGCTCGGGGTCGCTACTGCGCATGAGCACTCGGGGTCACCACTGCAGATGCGCAATCGGGTTCATTGCTGCGCATGCACACACGGGCTCACTACTGCGGATGCGCGCTCGGACTCACTACTGCGATTGCGCACTCGGGCTCACTACTGCGCATGCGCGCTCGGTGTCGCTACTGCGGATGCGCGCTCGGACTCACTACTGCGATTGCGCACTCGGGCTCACTACTGCGCATGCGCGCTCGGTGTCGCTACTGCGGATGCGCGCTCGGACTCACTACTGCGATTGCGCACTCGGGCTCACTACCGCGCATGCGCGCTCGGTGTCGCTACTGCGCATGCGCACTCGAGGTCACTACTGCAGATGCGCAATCGGGTTCACTACTGCGCATGCACACACGGGCTCACTACTGCGCATGCGCACTCGTGGTCACTACCGCGCATGCGCAGTCCGGCACAGGCTTGCACATGCGCTCTCGAGCGGACTTATGCGCATGCGCACACGGGCCCACTACTGCGCATGCGCACCCCGGTCAGACCTGCACATGCGCACTCGGGCTCACTACTGCGCATGCGCACACGGGCTCACTACTGCGGATGCGCAATCGGGCTCACTACTGCGCATGCGCGCTCGGGGTCACTACTGCTCATGCGCACTCGGACTCACTGCCGCTCATGCGCACGCGGACTCACTGCTGCGGATGCGCAATCGGGCTCACTACTGCGCATGCGCGCTCGGGGTCACTACTGCGCATGCGCACTCGGGGTCACTACTGTGCATGCGCACTCAGGGTCACTACTGCTCATGCGTACTCGGACTCACTACTGCTCATGCGCACTCGGACTCACTACGGCTCATGGGCACTCGGACTCACTACTGCCGATGCGCACTCCGGTCAGACCTGCACATGCGCACTCGGGGTCGCTACTGCGCATGCGCACTCCGGTCAGACCTGCACATGCGCAATCGGGCTCTCTACTGCGCATGCGCACTCGCGGTCACTACTGCTCATGCGCGCTCGGACACACTACGGCTCATGCGCACTAGGACTCACTACTGCCGATGCGCAATACGGCTCACTACTGCGCATGCGCACACGGACTCCCTACTGCGGATGCGCAATCGGGCTCACTACTGCGCATGCGCGCTCGGGGTCACTACTGCTCATGCGCACTCGGACTCACTACTGCTCATGCGCACTCGGGCTCACTACTGCGCATGCGCGCTCGGGGTCGCTACTGCGCATGCGCACTCGGGGTCACTACTGCTCATGCGCACTCGGACTCACTACTGCTCATGCGCACTCGGGCTCACTACTGCGCATGCGCGCTAGGGGTCGCTACTGCGCATGCGCACTCGGGGTCACCACTGCAGATGCGCAATCGGGTTCATTGCTGCGCATGCGCACTCGGGGTCACTACTGCAGATGCGCAATGGGATTCACTACTGCGCATGCACACACGGGCTCACTACTGCGCATGCGCACACGGGCCCACTACTGCGCATGCGCACTCCGGTCAGACCTGATCATGCGCACTCGGGCTCACTACTGCGCATGCGCGCTCGGGGTCGCTACTGCGCATGCGCACTCGGGGTCACCACTGCAGATGCGCAATCGGATTCATTGCTGCGCATGCGCACTCGGGGTCACTACTGCGGGTGCGCAATCGGGTTCACTACTGCGCATGCACACACGGGCTCACTAGTGCGGATGCGCGCTCGGACTCACTACTGCGATTGCGCACTCGGGCTCACTACTGCGCATGCGCGCTCGGTGTCGCTACTGCGCATGCGCACTCGGGGTCACTACTGCAGATGCGCAATCGGGTTCACTAATGCGGATGCACACACGGGCTCACTACTGCGCATGCGCACTCGGGGTCACTACCGCGCATGCGCAGACCGGCACAGGCTTGCACATGCGCTCTCGAGCTCACTTATGCGCATGCGCACACGGGGTCACTACTGCGCATGCGCACTCGGGGTCACTACTGTGCATGCGCACTCAGGGTCACTACTGCTCATGCGTACTCGGACTGACTACTGCTCATGCGCACTCGGACTCACTGCTGCGGATGCGCAATCGGGCTCACTACTGCGCATGCGCGCTCGCGGTCACTACTGCGCATGCGCACTCGGGGTCACTACTGCCGATGCGCACTCCGGTCAGACCTGCACATGCGCACTCGTGGTCGCTACTGCGCATGCGCACTCCGGTCAGACCTGCACATGCGCAATCGGGCTCTCTACTGCGCATGCGCACTCGCGGTCACTACTGCTCATGCGCACTCGGACACACTACGGCTCATGGGCACTAGGACTCACTACTGCCGATGCGCAATCCGGCTCACTACTGCGCATGCGCACACGGACTCCCTACTGCGGATGCGCAATCGGGCTCACTACTGCGCATGCGCGCTCGGGGTCACTACAGCTCATGCGCACTCGGACTCACTGCCGCTCATGCGCACGCGGACTCACTGTTGCGGATGCGCAATCGGGCTCACTACTGCGCATGCGCACACGGACTCACTGCCGCTCATGCGCACGCGGACTCACTGCTGCGGATGCGCAATCGGGCTCACTACTGCGCATGCGCGCTCGCGGTCACTACTGCGCATGCGCACTCGGGGTCACTACTGTGCATGCGCACTCAGGGTCGCTACTGCGCATGCGCACTCGGGGTCACCACTGCAGATGCGCAATCGGGTTCATTGCTGCGCATGCGCCCTCGGGGTCACTACTGCGGGTGCGCAATCGGGTTCACTACTGCGCATGCACACACGGGCTCACTAGTGCGGATGCGCGCTCGGACTCACTACTGCGATTGCGCACTCGGGCTCACTACTGCGCATGCGCGCTCGGGGTCGCTACTGCGCATGCGCACTCGGGCTCACTACTGCGCATGCGCGCTAGGGGTCGCTACTGCGCATGCGCACTCGGGGTCACCACTGCAGATGCGCAATCGGGTTCATTGCTGCGCATGCGCACTCGGGGTCACTACTGCAGATGCGCAATGGGATTCACTACTGCGCATGCACACACGGGCTCACTACTGCGCATGCGCACACGGGCCCACTACTGCGCATGCGCACTCCGGTCAGACCTGATCATGCGCACTCGGGCTCACTACTGCGCATGCGCGCTCGGGGTCGCTACTGCGCATGCGCACTCGGGGTCACCACTGCAGATGCGCAATCGGGTTCATTGCTGCGCATGCGCACTCGGGGTCACTACTGCGGGTGCGCAATCGGGTTCACTACTGCGCATGCACACACGGGCTCACTAGTGCGGATGCGCGCTCGGACTCACTACTGCGATTGCGCACTCGGGCTCACTACTGCGCATGCGCGCTCGGTGTCGCTACTACGCATGCGCACTCGGGGTCACTACTGCAGATGCGCAATCGGGTTCACTAATGCGGATGCACACACGGGCTCACTACTGCGCATGCGCACTCGGGGTCACTACCGCGCATGCGCAGACCGGCACAGGCTTGCACATGCGCTCTCGAGCTCACTTATGCGCATGCGCACACGGGGTCACTACTGCGCATGCGCACTCGGGGTCACTACTGTGCATGCGCACTCAGGGTCACTACTGCTCATGCGTACTCGGACTCACTACTGCTCATGCGCACTCGGACTCACTGCTGCGGATGCGCAATCGGGCTCACTACTGCGCATGCGCGCTCGCGGTCACTACTGCGCATGCGCACTCGGGGTCACTACTGCCGATGCGCACTCCGGTCAGACCTGCACATGCGCACTCGGGGTCGCTACTGCGCATGCGCACTCCGGTCAGACCTGCACATGCGCAATCGGGCTCTCTACTGCGCATGCGCACTCGCGGTCACTACTGCTCATGCGCACTCGGACACACTACGGCTCATGGGCACTAGGACTCACTACTGCCGATGCGCAATCCGGCTCACTACTGCGCATTCGCACACGGACTCCCTACTGCGCATGCGCACACGGACTCCCCACTGTGGATGCGCAATCGGGCTCACTACTGCGCATGGGCGCTCGGGGTCACTACTGCTGATGCGCACTCGGGGTCACTACTGCAGCTGCGCAATCGGGTTCACTACTGCGCATGCACACACGGGCTCACTACTGCTCATGCGCACTCGGGCTCACTACTGCGCATACGCGTTCGGGGTCGCTACTGGGCATGCGCACTCGGGGTCACCACTGCAGTTGCGCAATCGGGTTCATTGCTGCGGATGCGCACTCGGGGTCTCTACTGCAGATGCGCAATCCGGTTCACTGCTGCGCATGCGCACTCGGGGTCACTACTGCAGGTGCGCAATCGGGTTCACTAATGCGCATGCACACACGGGCTCACTAGTGCGGATGCGCGCTCGGACTCACTACTGCGATTGCGCACTCGGGCTCACTACTGCGCATGCGCGCTCGGTGTCGCTACTGCGCATGCGCACTCGGACTCACTACTGCTCATGCGCACTCGGGGTCACCACTGCAGATGCGCAATCGGGTTCATTGCTGCGCATGCGCACTCGGGGTCACTACTGCAGATGCGCAATCGGGTTCATTACTGCGCATGCACAAACGGGCTCACTTCGGCGCATGCGCACTCGGGGTCACTACTGCTCATGCGCAGTCGGACTCCCTACTGCTCATGCGCACTCGGGCTCACTACTGCGCATGCGCGCTCGGGGTCGCTACTGCGCATGCGCACTCGGGGTCACCACTGCAGATGCGCAATCGGGTTCATTGCTGCGCATGCGCACTCGGGGTCACTACTGCAGATGCGCAATCGGGTTCATTACTGCGCATGCACAAACGGGCTCACTTCGGCGCATGCGCACTCGGGGTCACTACTGCTCATGCGCACTCGGACTCCCTACTGCTCATGCGCACTCGGGCTCACTACTGCGCATGCGCACTCGGGGTCACTACTGCAGATGCGCAATGGGATTCACTACTGCGCATGCACACACGGGCTCACTACTGCGCATGCGCGCTTGGGGTCGCTACTGCGCATGCGCACTCGGGGTCACCACTGCAGATGCACAATCGGGTTCATTGCTGCGCATGCGCACTCGGGGTCACTACTGCGGGTGCGCAATCGGGCTCACTACTGCGCATGCGCACTCGGGCTCACTACTGCCAATGCGCGCTCGGGCTCACTACTGCGCATGAGCACACGGACTCACTACCGCTCATGCGCACGCGGACTCACTGCTGCGGATGCGCAATCGGGCTCACTACTGCGCATGCGCGCTCGGGGTCACTACTGCGCATGCGCACTCGGGGTCACTACTGTGCATGCGCACTCAGGGTCACTACTGCTCATGCGTACTCGGACTCACTACTGCTCATGCGCACTCGGACTCACAACGGCTCATGGGCACTCGGACTCACTACTGCCGATGCGCACTCCGGTCAGACCTGCACATGCGCACTCGGGGTCGCTACTGCGCATGCGCACTCCGGTCAGACCTGCACATGCGCAATCGGGCTCTCTACTGCGCATGCGCACTCGCGGTCACAACTTCTAATGCGCACTCGGGCTCACTACTGCGCATGCGCGTTCGGGGTCGCTACTGCGCATGCGCACTCGGGGTCACCACTGCAGTTGCGCAATCGGGTTCACTACTGCGCATGCACACACGGGCTCACTACTGCGCATGCGCACGCGGGGTCACTACTGCTCATGCGCACTCGGACTCACTACTGCTCATGCACACTCGGGCTCACTACTGCGCATGCGCGTTCGGGGTCGCTACTGCGCATGCGCACTCGGGGTCACCATTGCAGTTGCGCAATCGGGTTCATTGCTGCGGATGCGCACTCGGGGTCACTACTGCAGATGCGCAATCGGGTTCACTGCTGCGCATGCGCGCTCGGGGTTACTACTGCGCATGTGCACCCGGGCTAACTACTGCGGATGCGCAATCGGGCTCACTACTGCGCATGCGCGCTCGGGGTCGCTACTGCGCATGCGCACTCGGGGTCACCACTAGAGATGCGCAATCGGGTTCATTGCTGCGCATGCGCACTCGGGGTCACTACTGCAGATGCGCAATCGGGTTCACTACTGCGCATGCACAAACGGGCTCACTTCGGCGCATGCGCACGCGGGGTCCCTACTGCTCATGCGCACTCGGACTCACTACTGCTCATGCGCACTCGGGCTCACTACTGCGCATGCGCGCTCGGGGTCGCTACTGCGCATGCGCACTCGGGGTCACCACTGCAGATGCGCAATCGGGTTCATTGCTGCGCATGCGCACTCGGGGTCACTACTGCAGATGCGCAATCGGGTCCACTACTGCGCATGCACAAACGGGCTCACTTCGGCGCATGCGCACTCGGGGTCACTACTGCTCATGCGCACTCGGACTCCCTACTGCCGATGCGCACTCCGGTCAGACCTGCACATGCGCACTCGGGGTCACTACTGCGCATGCGCACTCCGGTCAGACCTGCACATGCGCAATCGGGCTCTCTACTGCGCATGCGCACTCGCGGTCACTACTGCTAATGCGCACTCGGATACATTACGGCTCATGGGCACTAGGACTCACTACTGCCGATGCGCACTCCGGTCAGACCTGCACATGCGCACTCGGGGTCACTACTGCGCATGAGCACTCCGGTCAGACCTGCACATGCGCAATCGGGCTCTCTACTGCGCATGCGCACTCGCGGTCACTACTGCTAATGCGCACTCGGATACACTACGGCTCATGGGCACTAGGACTCACTACTGCCGATGCGCAATCCGGCTCACTACTGCGCATGCGCACACGGACTCACTGCCGCTCATGCGCACGCGGACTCACTGCTGCGGATGCGCAATCGGGCTCACTACTGCGCATGCGCGCTCGCGGTCACTACTGCGCATGCGCACTCGGGGTCACTACTGTGCATGCGCACTAGGACTCACTACTGCCGATGCGCAATACGGCTCACTACTGCGCATGCGCACACGGACTCCCTACTGCGGATGCGCAATCGGGCTCACTACTGCGCATGCGCGCTCGGGGTCACTACTGCTCATGCGCACTCGGACTCACTACTGCTCATGCGCACTCGGGCTCACTACTGCGCATGCGCGCTCGGGGTCGCTACTGCGCATGCGCACTCGGGGTCACTACTGCTCATGCGCACTCGGACTCACTACTGCTCATGCGCACTCGGGCTCACTACTGCGCATGCGCGCTAGGGGTCGCTACTGCGCATGCGCACTCGGGGTCACCACTGCAGATGCGCAATCGGGTTCATTGCTGCGCATGCGCACTCGGGGTCACTACTGCAGATGCGCAATGGGATTCACTACTGCGCATGCACACACGGGCTCACTACTGCGCATGCGCACACGGGCCCACTACTGCGCATGCGCACTCCGGTCAGACCTGATCATGCGCACTCGGGCTCACTACTGCGCATGCGCGCTCGGGGTCGCTACTGCGCATGCGCACTCGGGGTCACCACTGCAGATGCGCAATCGGATTCATTGCTGCGCATGCGCACTCGGGGTCACTACTGCGGGTGCGCAATCGGGTTCACTACTGCGCATGCACACACGGGCTCACTAGTGCGGATGCGCGCTCGGACTCACTACTGCGATTGCGCACTCGGGCTCACTACTGCGCATGCGCGCTCGGTGTCGCTACTGCGCATGCGCACTCGGGGTCACTACTGCTCATGCGCACACGGGCCCACTACTGCGCATGCGCACTCCGGTCAGACCTGATCATGCGCACTCGGGCTCACTACTGCGCATGCGCGCTCGCGGTCACTACTGCGCATGCGCACTCGGGCTCACTACTGCGCATGCGCACTCGGGGTCACTACCGCGCATGCGCAGACCGGCACAGGCTTGCACATGCGCTCTCGAGCTCACTTATGCGCATGCGCACACGGGGTCACTACTGCGCATGCGCACTCGGGGTCACTACTGTGCATGCGCACTCAGGGTCACTACTGCTCATGCGTACTCGGACTCACTACTGCTCATGCGCACTCGGACTCACTGCTGCGGATGCGCAATCGGGCTCACTACTGCGCATGCGCGCTCGCGGTCACTACTGCGCATGCGCACTCGGGGTCACTACTGCCGATGCGCACTCCGGTCAGACCTGCACATGCGCACTCGGGGTCGCTACTGCGCATGCGCACTCCGGTCAGACCTGCACATGCGCAATCGGGCTCTCTACTGCGCATGCGCACTCGCGGTCACTACTGCTCATGCGCACTCGGACACACTACGGCTCATGGGCACTAGGACTCACTACTGCCGATGCGCAATCCGGCTCACTACTGCGCATTCGCACACGGACTCCCTACTGCGGATGCGCAATCGGGCTCACTACTGCGCATGCGCGCTCGGGGTCACTACTGCTCATGCGCACTCGGACTCACTGCCGCTCATGCGCACGCGGACTCACTGCTGCGGATGCGCAATCGGGCTCACTACTGCGCATGCGCGCTCGCGGTCACTACTGCGCATGCGCACTCGGGGTCACTACTGTGCATGCGCACTCAGGGTCACTACTGCTCATGCGTACTCGGACTCACTACTGCTCATGCGCACTCGGACTCACTACGGCTCATGGGCACTCGGACTCACTACTGCCGATGCGCACTCCGGTCAGACCTGCACATGCGCACTCGGGGTCACTACTGCGCATGCGCACTCCGGTCAGACCTGCACATGCGCAATCGGGCTCTCTACTGCGCATGCGCACTCGCGGTCACTACTGCTAATGCGCACTCGGATACACTACGGCTCATGGGCACTAGGACTCACTACTGCCGATGCGCAATCCGGCTCACTACTGCGCATGCGCACACGGACTCCCCACTGTGGATGCGCAATCGGGCTCACTACTGCGCATGGGCGCTCGGGGTCACTACTGCTCATGCGCACTCGGGGTCACTACTGCAGCTGCGCAATCGGGTTCACTACTGCGCATGCACACACGGGCTCACTACTGCTCATGCGCACTCGGGCTCACTACTGCGCATACGCGTTCGGGGTCGCTACTGGGCATGCGCACTCGGGGTCACTACTGCAGATGCGCAATCGGGTTCACTGCTGCGCATGCGCACTCGGGGTCACTACTGCAGGTGCGCAATCGGGTTCACTAATGCGCATGCACACACGGGCTCACTAGTGCGGATGCGCGCTCGGACTCACTACTGCGATTGCGCACTCGGGCTCACTACTGCGCATGCGCGCTCGGTGTCGCTACTGCGCATGCGCACTCGGACTCACTACTGCTCATGCGCACTCGGGCTCACTACTGCGCATGCGCGCTCGGGGTCGCTACTGCGCATGCGCACTCGGGGTCACCACTGCAGATGCGCAATCGGGTTCATTGCTGCGCATGCGCACTCGGGGTCACTACTGCAGATGCGCAATCGGGTTCATTACTGCGCATGCACAAACGGGCTCACTTCGGCGCATGCGCACTCGGGGTCACTACTGCTCATGCGCACTCGGACTCCCTACTGCTCATGCGCACTCGGGCTCACTACTGCGCATGCGCACTCGGGGTCACTACTGCAGATGCGCAATGGGATTCACTACTGCGCATGCACACACGGGCTCACTACTGCGCATGCGCGCTCGGGGTCGCTACTGCGCATGCGCACTCGGGGTCACCACTGCAGATGCACAATCGGGTTCATTGCTGCGCATGCGCACTCGGGGTCACTACTGCGGGTGCGCAATCGGGTTCACTACTGCGCATGCGCGCTCGGACTCACTACTGCGATTGCGCACTCGGGCTCACTACTACGCATGCGCGCTCGGTGTCGGTACTGCGCATGCGCACTCGGGGTCACTACTGCGCATGCGCACTCGGGCTCACTACTGCGCATGCGCGCTCGGGGTCACTACTGCGCATGCGCACTCGGGGTCACTACTGTGCATGCGCACTCAGGGTCACTACTGCTCATGCGTACTCGGACTCACTACTGCTCATGCGCACTCGGACTCACAACGGCTCATGGGCACTCGGACTCACTACTGCCGATGCGCACTCCGGTCAGACCTGCACATGCGCACTCGGGGTCGCTACTGCGCATGCGCACTCCGGTCAGACCTGCACATGCGCAATCGGGCTCTCTACTGCGCATGCGCACTCGCGGTCACTACTTCTAATGCGCACTCGGGCTCACTACTGCGCATGCGCGTTCGGGGTCGCTACTGCGCATGCGCACTCGGGGTCACCACTGCAGTTGCGCAATCGGGTTCACTACTGCGCATGCACACACGGGCTCACTACTGCGCATGCGCACGCGGGGTCACTACTGCTCATGCGCACTCGGACTCACTACTGCTCATGCACACTCGGGCTCACTACTGCGCATGCGCGTTCGGGGTCGCTACTGCGCATGCGCACTCGGGGTCACCATTGCAGTTGCGCAATCGGGTTCATTGCTGCGGATGCGCACTCGGGGTCACTACTGCAGATGCGCAATCGGGTTCACTGCTGCGCATGCGCGCTCGGGGTTACTACTGCGCATGTGCACCCGGGCTAACTACTGCGGATGCGCAATCGGGCTCACTACTGCGCATGCGCGCTCGGGGTCGCTACTGCGCATGCGCACTCGGGGTCACCACTAGAGATGCGCAATCGGGTTCATTGCTGCGCATGCGCACTCGGGGTCACTACTGCAGATGCGCAATCGGGTTCACTACTGCGCATGCACAAACGGGCTCACTTCGGCGCATGCGCACGCGGGGTCCCTACTGCTCATGCGCACTCGGGCTCACTACTGCTCATGCGCACTCGGGCTCACTACTGCGCATGCGCACTCGGGGTCACTACTGCAGATGCGCAATGGGATTCACTACTGCGCATGCACACACGGGCTCACTACTGCGCATGCGCGCTTGGGGTCGCTACTGCGCATGCGCACTCGGGGTCACCACTGCAGATGCACAATCGGGTTCATTGCTGCGCATGCGCACTCGGGGTCACTACTGCGGGTGCGCAATCGGGCTCACTACTGCGCATGCGCACTCGGGCTCACTACTGCCAATGCGCGCTCGGGCTCACTACTGCGCATGAGCACACGGACTCACTACCGCTCATGCGCACGCGGACTCACTGCTGCGGATGCGCAATCGGGCTCACTACTGCGCATGCGCGCTCGGGGTCACTACTGCGCATGCGCACTCGGGGTCACTACTGTGCATGCGCACTCAGGGTCACTACTGCTCATGCGTACTCGGACTCACTACTGCTCATGCGCACTCGGACTCACAACGGCTCATGGGCACTCGGACTCACTACTGCCGATGCGCACTCCGGTCAGACCTGCACATGCGCACTCGGGGTCGCTACTGCGCATGCGCACTCCGGTCAGACCTGCACATGCGCAATCGGGCTCTCTACTGCGCATGCGCACTCGCGGTCACTACTTCTAATGCGCACTCGGGCTCACTACTGCGCATGCGCGTTCGGGGTCGCTACTGCGCATGCGCACTCGGGGTCACCACTGCAGTTGCGCAATCGGGTTCACTACTGCGCATGCACACACGGGCTCACTACTGCGCATGCGCACGCGGGGTCACTACTGCTCATGCGCACTCGGACTCACTACTGCTCATGCACACTCGGGCTCACTACTGCGCATGCGCGTTCGGGGTCGCTACTGCGCATGCGCACTCGGGGTCACCATTGCAGTTGCGCAATCGGGTTCATTGCTGCGGATGCGCACTCGGGGTCACTACTGCAGATGCGCAATCGGGTTCACTGCTGCGCATGCGCGCTCGGGGTTACTACTGCGCATGTGCACCCGGGCTAACTACTGCGGATGCGCAATCGGGCTCACTACTGCGCATGCGCGCTCGGGGTCGCTACTGCGCATGCGCACTCGGGGTCACCACTAGAGATGCGCAATCGGGTTCATTGCTGCGCATGCGCACTCGGGGTCACTACTGCAGATGCGCAATCGGGTTCACTACTGCGCATGCACAAACGGGCTCACTTCGGCGCATGCGCACGCGGGGTCCCTACTGCTCATGCGCACTCGGACTCACTACTGCTCATGCGCACTCGGGCTCACTACTGCGCATGCGCGCTCGGGGTCGCTACTGCGCATGCGCACTCGGGGTCACCACTGCAGATGCGCAATCGGGTTCATTGCTGCGCATGCGCACTCGGGGTCACTACTGCAGATGCGCAATCGGGTCCACTACTGCGCATGCACAAACGGGCTCACTTCGGCGCATGCGCACTCGGGGTCACTACTGCTCATGCGCACTCGGACTCCCTACTGCCGATGCGCACTCCGGTCAGACCTGCACATGCGCACTCGGGGTCACTACTGCGCATGCGCACTCCGGTCAGACCTGCACATGCGCAATCGGGCTCTCTACTGCGCATGCGCACTCGCGGTCACTACTGCTAATGCGCACTCGGATACATTACGGCTCATGGGCACTAGGACTCACTACTGCCGATGCGCACTCCGGTCAGACCTGCACATGCGCACTCGGGGTCACTACTGCGCATGAGCACTCTGGTCAGACCTGCACATGCGCAATCGGGCTCTCTACTGCGCATGCGCACTCGCGGTCACTACTGCTAATGCGCACTCGGATACACTACGGCTCATGGGCACTAGGACTCACTACTGCCGATGCGCAATCCGGCTCACTACTGCGCATGCGCACACGGACTCACTGCCGCTCATGCGCACGCGGACTCACTGCTGCGGATGCGCAATCGGGCTCACTACTGCGCATGCGCGCTCGCGGTCACTACTGCGCATGCGCACTCGGGGTCACTACTGTGCATGCGCACTAGGACTCACTACTGCCGATGCGCAATACGGCTCACTACTGCGCATGCGCACACGGACTCCCTACTGCGGATGCGCAATCGGGCTCACTACTGCGCATGCGCGCTCGGGGTCACTACTGCTCATGCGCACTCGGACTCACTACTGCTCATGCGCACTCGGGCTCACTACTGCGCATGCGCGCTCGGGGTCGCTACTGCGCATGCGCACTCGGGGTCACTACTGCTCATGCGCACTCGGACTCACTACTGCTCATGCGCACTCGGGCTCACTACTGCGCATGCGCGCTAGGGGTCGCTACTGCGCATGCGCACTCGGGGTCACCACTGCAGATGCGCAATCGGGTTCATTGCTGCGCATGCGCACTCGGGGTCACTACTGCAGATGCGCAATGGGATTCACTACTGCGCATGCACACACGGGCTCACTACTGCGCATGCGCACACGGGCCCACTACTGCGCATGCGCACTCCGGTCAGACCTGATCATGCGCACTCGGGCTCACTACTGCGCATGCGCGCTCGGGGTCGCTACTGCGCATGCGCACTCGGGGTCACCACTGCAGATGCGCAATCGGATTCATTGCTGCGCATGCGCACTCGGGGTCACTACTGCGGGTGCGCAATCGGGTTCACTACTGCGCATGCACACACGGGCTCACTAGTGCGGATGCGCGCTCGGACTCACTACTGCGATTGCGCACTCGGGCTCACTACTGCGCATGCGCGCTCGGTGTCGCTACTGCGCATGCGCACTCGGGGTCACTACTGCTCATGCGCACACGGGCCCACTACTGCGCATGCGCACTCCGGTCAGACCTGATCATGCGCACTCGGGCTCACTACTGCGCATGCGCGCTCGCGGTCACTACTGCGCATGCGCACTCGGGCTCACTACTGCGCATGCGCACTCGGGGTCACTACCGCGCATGCGCAGACCGGCACAGGCTTGCACATGCGCTTTCGAGCTCACTTATGCGCATGCGCACACGGGGTCACTACTGCGCATGCGCACTCGGGGTCACTACTGTGCATGCGCACTCAGGGTCACTACTGCTCATGCGTACTCGGACTCACTACTGCTCATGCGCACTCGGACTCACTGCTGCGGATGCGCAATCGGGCTCACTACTGCGCATGCGCGCTCGCGGTCACTACTGCGCATGCGCACTCGGGGTCACTACTGCCGATGCGCACTCCGGTCAGACCTGCACATGCGCACTCGGGGTCGCTACTGCGCATGCGCACTCCGGTCAGACCTGCACATGCGCAATCGGGCTCTCTACTGCGCATGCGCACTCGCGGTCACTACTGCTCATGCGCACTCGGACACACTACGGCTCATGGGCACTAGGA
Organism: Megachile leachella; assembly: GCA_963576845.1. Taxonomy (NCBI): domain Eukaryota; kingdom Metazoa; phylum Arthropoda; class Insecta; order Hymenoptera; family Megachilidae; genus Megachile; species Megachile leachella. The sequence goes on along the minus strand of OY756250.1, from coordinate 25,314,012 downwards.
CTCACTACTGCCGATGCGCAATCCGGCTCACTACTGCGCATTCGCACACGGACTCCCTACTGCGGATGCGCAATCGGGCTCACTACTGCGCATGCGCGCTCGGGGTCACTACTGCTCATGCGCACTCGGACTCACTGCCGCTCATGCGCACGCGGACTCACTGCTGCGGATGCGCAATCGGGCTCACTACTGCGCATGCGCGCTCGCGGTCACTACTGCGCATGCGCACTCGGGGTCACTACTGTGCATGCGCACTCAGGGTCACTACTGCTCATGCGTACTCGGACTCACTACTGCTCATGCGCACTCGGACTCACTACGGCTCATGGGCACTCGGACTCACTACTGCCGATGCGCACTCCGGTCAGACCTGCACATGCGCACTCGGGGTCACTACTGCGCATGCGCACTCCGGTCAGACCTGCACATGCGCAATCGGGCTCTCTACTGCGCATGCGCACTCGCGGTCACTACTGCTAATGCGCACTCGGATACACTACGGCTCATGGGCACTAGGACTCACTACTGCCGATGCGCAATCCGGCTCACTACTGCGCATGCGCACACGGACTCCCCACTGTGGATGCGCAATCGGGCTCACTACTGCGCATGGGCGCTCGGGGTCACTACTGCTCATGCGCACTCGGGGTCACTACTGCAGCTGCGCAATCGGGTTCACTACTGCGCATGCACACACGGGCTCACTACTGCTCATGCGCACTCGGGCTCACTACTGCGCATACGCGTTCGGGGTCGCTACTGGGCATGCGCACTCGGGGTCACCACTGCAGTTGCGCAATCGGGTTCATTGCTGCGGATGCGCACTCGGGGTCACTACTGCAGATGCGCAATCGGGTTCACTGCTGCGCATGCGCACTCGGGGTCACTACTGCAGGTGCGCAATCGGGTTCACTAATGCGCATGCACACACGGGCTCACTAGTGCGGATGCGCGCTCGGACTCACTACTGCGATTGCGCACTCGGGCTCACTACTGCGCATGCGCGCTCGGTGTCGCTACTGCGCATGCGCACTCGGACTCACTACTGCTCATGCGCACTCGGGCTCACTACTGCGCATGCGCGCTCGGGGTCGCTACTGCGCATGCGCACTCGGGGTCACCACTGCAGATGCGCAATCGGGTTCATTGCTGCGCATGCGCACTCGGGGTCACTACTGCAGATGCGCAATCGGGTTCATTACTGCGCATGCACAAACGGGCTCACTTCGGCGCATGCGCACTCGGGGTCACTACTGCTCATGCGCACTCGGACTCCCTACTGCTCATGCGCACTCGGGCTCACTACTGCGCATGCGCACTCGGGGTCACTACTGCAGATGCGCAATGGGATTCACTACTGCGCATGCACACACGGGCTCACTACTGCGCATGCGCGCTCGGGGTCGCTACTGCGCATGCGCACTCGGGGTCACCACTGCAGATGCACAATCGGGTTCATTGCTGCGCATGCGCACTCGGGGTCACTACTGCGGGTGCGCAATCGGGTTCACTACTGCGCATGCGCGCTCGGACTCACTACTGCGATTGCGCACTCGGGCTCACTACTACGCATGCGCGCTCGGTGTCGGTACTGCGCATGCGCACTCGGGGTCACTACTGCGCATGCGCACTCGGGCTCACTACTGCGCATGCGCGCTCGGGGTCACTACTGCGCATGCGCACTCGGGGTCACTACTGTGCATGCGCACTCAGGGTCACTACTGCTCATGCGTACTCGGACTCACTACTGCTCATGCGCACTCGGACTCACAACGGCTCATGGGCACTCGGACTCACTACTGCCGATGCGCACTCCGGTCAGACCTGCACATGCGCACTCGGGGTCGCTACTGCGCATGCGCACTCCGGTCAGACCTGCACATGCGCAATCGGGCTCTCTACTGCGCATGCGCACTCGCGGTCACTACTTCTAATGCGCACTCGGGCTCACTACTGCGCATGCGCGTTCGGGGTCGCTACTGCGCATGCGCACTCGGGGTCACCACTGCAGTTGCGCAATCGGGTTCACTACTGCGCATGCACACACGGGCTCACTACTGCGCATGCGCACGCGGGGTCACTACTGCTCATGCGCACTCGGACTCACTACTGCTCATGCACACTCGGGCTCACTACTGCGCATGCGCGTTCGGGGTCGCTACTGCGCATGCGCACTCGGGGTCACCATTGCAGTTGCGCAATCGTGTTCATTGCTGCGGATGCGCACTCGGGGTCACTACTGCAGATGCGCAATCGGGTTCACTGCTGCGCATGCGCGCTCGGGGTTACTACTGCGCATGTGCACCCGGGCTAACTACTGCGGATGCGCAATCGGGCTCACTACTGCGCATGCGCGCTCGGGGTCGCTACTGCGCATGCGCACTCGGGGTCACCACTAGAGATGCGCAATCGGGTTCATTGCTGCGCATGCGCACTCGGGGTCACTACTGCAGATGCGCAATCGGGTTCACTACTGCGCATGCACAAACGGGCTCACTTCGGCGCATGCGCACGCGGGGTCCCTACTGCTCATGCGCACTCGGGCTCACTACTGCTCATGCGCACTCGGGCTCACTACTGCGCATGCGCGCTCGGGGTCGCTACTGCGCATGCGCACTCGGGGTCACCACTGCAGATGCGCAATCGGGTTCATTGCTGCGCATGCGCACTCGGGGTCACTACTGCAGATGCGCAATCGGGTCCACTACTGCGCATGCACAAACGGGCTCACTTCGGCGCATGCGCACTCGGGGTCACTACTGCTCATGCGCACTCGGACTCCCTACTGCCGATGCGCACTCCGGTCAGACCTGCACATGCGCACTCGGGGTCACTACTGCGCATGCGCACTCCGGTCAGACCTGCACATGCGCAATCGGGCTCTCTACTGCGCATGCGCACTCGCGGTCACTACTGCTAATGCGCACTCGGATACATTACGGCTCTTGGGCACTAGGACTCACTACTGCCGATGCGCACTCCGGTCAGACCTGCACATGCGCACTCGGGGTCACTACTGCGCATGCGCACTCCGGTCAGACCTGCACATGCGCAATCGGGCTCTCTACTGCGCATGCGCACTCGCGGTCACTACTGCTAATGCGCACTCGGATACACTACGGCTCATGGGCACTAGGACTCACTACTGCCGATGCGCAATCCGGCTCACTACTGCGCATGCGCACACGGACTCACTGCCGCTCATGCGCACGCGGACTCACTGCTGCGGATGCGCAATCGGGCTCACTACTGCGCATGCGCGCTCGCGGTCACTACTGCGCATGCGCACTCGGGGTCACTACTGTGCATGCGCACTCAGGGTCGCTACTGCGCATGCGCACTCGGGGTCACCACTGCAGATGCGCAATCGGGTTCATTGCTGCGCATGCGCCCTCGGGGTCACTACTGCGGGTGCGCAATCGGGTTCACTACTGCGCATGCACACACGGGCTCACTAGTGCGGATGCGCGCTCGGACTCACTACTGCGATTGCGCACTCGGGCTCACTACTGCGCATGCGCGCTCGGGGTCGCTACTGCGCATGCGCACTCGGGCTCACTACTGCGCATGCGCGCTAGGGGTCGCTACTGCGCATGCGCACTCGGGGTCACCACTGCAGATGCGCAATCGGGTTCATTGCTGCGCATGCGCACTCGGGGTCACTACTGCAGATGCGCAATGGGATTCACTACTGCGCATGCACACACGGGCTCACTACTGCGCATGCGCACACGGGCCCACTACTGCGCATGCGCACTCCGGTCAGACCTGATCATGCGCACTCGGGCTCACTACTGCGCATGCGCGCTCGGGGTCGCTACTGCGCATGCGCACTCGGGGTCACCACTGCAGATGCGCAATCGGGTTCATTGCTGCGCATGCGCACTCGGGGTCATTACTGCGGGTGCGCAATCGGGTTCACTACTGCGCATGCACACACGGGCTCACTAGTGCGGATGCGCGCTCGGACTCACTACTGCGATTGCGCACTCGGGCTCACTACTGCGCATGCGCGCTCGGTGTCGCTACTACGCATGCGCACTCGGGGTCACTACTGCAGATGCGCAATCGGGTTCACTAATGCGGATGCACACACGGGCTCACTACTGCGCATGCGCACTCGGGGTCACTACCGCGCATGCGCAGACCGGCACAGGCTTGCACATGCGCTCTCGAGCTCACTTATGCGCATGCGCACACGGGGTCACTACTGCGCATGCGCACTCGGGGTCACTACTGTGCATGCGCACTCAGGGTCACTACTGCTCATGCGTACTCGGACTCACTACTGCTCATGCGCACTCGGACTCACTGCTGCGGATGCGCAATCGGGCTCACTACTGCGCATGCGCGCTCGCGGTCACTACTGCGCATGCGCACTCGGGGTCACTACTGCCGATGCGCACTCCGGTCAGACCTGCACATGCGCACTCGGGGTCGCTACTGCGCATGCGCACTCCGGTCAGACCTGCACATGCGCAATCGGGCTCTCTACTGCGCATGCGCACTCGCGGTCACTACTGCTCATGCGCACTCGGACACACTACGGCTCATGGGCACTAGGACTCACTACTGCCGATGCGCAATCCGGCTCACTACTGCGCATTCGCACACGGACTCCCTACTGCGGATGCGCAATCGGGCTCACTACTGCGCATGCGCGCTCGGGGTCACTACTGCTCATGCGCACTCGGACTCACTGCCGCTCATGCGCACGCGGACTCACTGCTGCGGATGCGCAATCGGGCTCACTACTGCGCATGCGCGCTCGCGGTCACTACTGCGCATGCGCACTCGGGGTCACTACTGTGCATGCGCACTCAGGGTCACTACTGCTCATGCGTACTCGGACTCACTACTGCTCATGCGCACTCGGACTCACTACGGCTCATGGGCACTCGGACTCACTACTGCCGATGCCCACTCCGGTCAGACCTGCACATGCGCACTCGGGGTCACTACTGCGCATGCGCACTCCGGTCAGACCTGCACATGCGCAATCGGGCTCTCTACTGCGCATGCGCACTCGCGGTCACTACTGCTAATGCGCACTCGGATACACTACGGCTCATGGGCACTAGGACTTCCTACTATCGATGCGCAATCCGGCTCACTACTGCGCATGCGCACACGGACTCCCCACTGTGGATGCGCAATCGGGCTCACTACTGCGCATGGGCGCTCGGGGTCACTACTGCTCATGCGCACTCGGGGTCACTACTGCAGCTGCGCAATCGGGTTCACTGCTGCGCATGCGCACTCGGGGTCACTACTGCAGGTGCGCAATCGGGTTCACTACTGCGCATGCACACACGGGCTCACTTCGGCGCTAGCGCACTCGGGGTCACTACTGCTCATGCGCACTCGGACTCCCTACTGCTCATGCGCACTCGGGCTCACTACTGCGCATGCGCGCTCGGGGTCGCTACTGCGCATGCGCACTCGGGGTCACCACTGCAGATGCGCAATCGGGTTCATTGCTGCGCATGCGCACTCGGGGTCACTACTGCAGATGCGCAATGGGATTCACTACTGCGCATGCACACACGGGCTCACTACTGCGCATGCGCACACGGGCCCACTACTGCGCATGCGCACTCGGGGTCACTACCGTGCATGCGCAGTCCGGCACAGGCTTGCACATGCGCTCTCGAGCTCACTTATGCGCATGCGCACACGGGCTCACTAGTGCGGATGCGCGCTCGGACTCACTACTGCGATTGCGCACTCGGGCTCACTACTGCGCATGCGCGCTCGGTGTCGCTACTGCGCATGCGCACTCGGACTCACTACTGCTCATGCGCACTCGGGCTCACTACTGCGCATGCGCGCTCGGGGTCGCTACTGCGCATGCGCACTCGGGGTCACCACTGCAGATGCGCAATCGGGTTCATTGCTGCGCATGCGCACTCGGGGTCACTACTGCAGATGCGCAATCGGGTTCATTACTGCGCATGCACAAACGGGCTCACTTCGGCGCATGCGCACTCGGGGTCACTACTGCTCATGCGCACTCGGACTCCCTACTGCTCATGCGCACTCGGGCTCACTACTGCGCATGCGCACTCGGGGTCACTACTGCAGATGCGCAATGGGATTCACTACTGCGCATGCACACACGGGCTCACTACTGCGCATGCGCGCTCGGGGTCGCTACTGCGCATGCGCACTCGGGGTCACCACTGCAGATGCACAATCGGGTTCATTGCTGCGCATGCGCACTCGGGGTCACTACTGCGGGTGCGCAATCGGGTTCACTACTGCGCATGCGCGCTCGGACTCACTACTGCGATTGCGCACTCGGGCTCACTACTACGCATGCGCGCTCGGTGTCGGTACTGCGCATGCGCACTCGGGGTCACTACTGCGCATGCGCACTCGGGCTCACTACTGCGCATGCGCGCTCGGGGTCACTACTGCGCATGCGCACTCGGGGTCACTACTGTGCATGCGCACTCAGGGTCACTACTGCTCATGCGTACTCGGACTCACTACTGCTCATGCGCACTCGGACTCACAACGGCTCATGGGCACTCGGACTCACTACTGCCGATGCGCACTCCGGTCAGACCTGCACATGCGCACTCGGGGTCGCTACTGCGCATGCGCACTCCGGTCAGACCTGCACATGCGCAATCGGGCTCTCTACTGCGCATGCGCACTCGCGGTCACTACTTCTAATGCGCACTCGGGCTCACTACTGCGCATGCGCGTTCGGGGTCGCTACTGCGCATGCGCACTCGGGGTCACCACTGCAGTTGCGCAATCGGGTTCACTACTGCGCATGCACACACGGGCTCACTACTGCGCATGCGCACGCGGGGTCACTACTGCTCATGCGCACTCGGACTCACTACTGCTCATGCACACTCGGGCTCACTACTGCGCATGCGCGTTCGGGGTCGCTACTGCGCATGCGCACTCGGGGTCACCATTGCAGTTGCGCAATCGTGTTCATTGCTGCGGATGCGCACTCGGGGTCACTACTGCAGATGCGCAATCGGGTTCACTGCTGCGCATGCGCGCTCGGGGTTACTACTGCGCATGTGCACCCGGGCTAACTACTGCGGATGCGCAATCGGGCTCACTACTGCGCATGCGCGCTCGGGGTCGCTACTGCGCATGCGCACTCGGGGTCACCACTAGAGATGCGCAATCGGGTTCATTGCTGCGCATGCGCACTCGGGGTCACTACTGCAGATGCGCAATCGGGTTCACTACTGCGCATGCACAAACGGGCTCACTTCGGCGCATGCGCACGCGGGGTCCCTACTGCTCATGCGCACTCGGGCTCACTACTGCTCATGCGCACTCGGGCTCACTACTGCGCATGCGCGCTCGGGGTCGCTACTGCGCATGCGCACTCGGGGTCACCACTGCAGATGCGCAATCGGGTTCATTGCTGCGCATGCGCACTCGGGGTCACTACTGCAGATGCGCAATCGGGTCCACTACTGCGCATGCACAAACGGGCTCACTTCGGCGCATGCGCACTCGGGGTCACTACTGCTCATGCGCACTCGGACTCCCTACTGCCGATGCGCACTCCGGTCAGACCTGCACATGCGCACTCGGGGTCACTACTGCGCATGCGCACTCCGGTCAGACCTGCACATGCGCAATCGGGCTCTCTACTGCGCATGCGCACTCGCGGTCACTACTGCTAATGCGCACTCGGATACATTACGGCTCTTGGGCACTAGGACTCACTACTGCCGATGCGCACTCCGGTCAGACCTGCACATGCGCACTCGGGGTCACTACTGCGCATGCGCACTCCGGTCAGACCTGCACATGCGCAATCGGGCTCTCTACTGCGCATGCGCACTCGCGGTCACTACTGCTAATGCGCACTCGGATACACTACGGCTCATGGGCACTAGGACTCACTACTGCCGATGCGCAATCCGGCTCACTACTGCGCATGCGCACACGGACTCACTGCCGCTCATGCGCACGCGGACTCACTGCTGCGGATGCGCAATCGGGCTCACTACTGCGCATGCGCGCTCGCGGTCACTACTGCGCATGCGCACTCGGGGTCACTACTGTGCATGCGCACTCAGGGTCGCTACTGCGCATGCGCACTCGGGGTCACCACTGCAGATGCGCAATCGGGTTCATTGCTGCGCATGCGCCCTCGGGGTCACTACTGCGGGTGCGCAATCGGGTTCACTACTGCGCATGCACACACGGGCTCACTAGTGCGGATGCGCGCTCGGACTCACTACTGCGATTGCGCACTCGGGCTCACTACTGCGCATGCGCGCTCGGGGTCGCTACTGCGCATGCGCACTCGGGCTCACTACTGCGCATGCGCGCTAGGGGTCGCTACTGCGCATGCGCACTCGGGGTCACCACTGCAGATGCGCAATCGGGTTCATTGCTGCGCATGCGCACTCGGGGTCACTACTGCAGATGCGCAATGGGATTCACTACTGCGCATGCACACACGGGCTCACTACTGCGCATGCGCACACGGGCCCACTACTGCGCATGCGCACTCCGGTCAGACCTGATCATGCGCACTCGGGCTCACTACTGCGCATGCGCGCTCGGGGTCGCTACTGCGCATGCGCACTCGGGGTCACCACTGCAGATGCGCAATCGGGTTCATTGCTGCGCATGCGCACTCGGGGTCATTACTGCGGGTGCGCAATCGGGTTCACTACTGCGCATGCACACACGGGCTCACTAGTGCGGATGCGCGCTCGGACTCACTACTGCGATTGCGCACTCGGGCTCACTACTGCGCATGCGCGCTCGGTGTCGCTACTACGCATGCGCACTCGGGGTCACTACTGCAGATGCGCAATCGGGTTCACTAATGCGGATGCACACACGGGCTCACTACTGCGCATGCGCACTCGGGGTCACTACCGCGCATGCGCAGACCGGCACAGGCTTGCACATGCGCTCTCGAGCTCACTTATGCGCATGCGCACACGGGGTCACTACTGCGCATGCGCACTCGGGGTCACTACTGTGCATGCGCACTCAGGGTCACTACTGCTCATGCGTACTCGGACTCACTACTGCTCATGCGCACTCGGACTCACTGCTGCGGATGCGCAATCGGGCTCACTACTGCGCATGCGCGCTCGCGGTCACTACTGCGCATGCGCACTCGGGGTCACTACTGCCGATGCGCACTCCGGTCAGACCTGCACATGCGCACTCGGGGTCGCTACTGCGCATGCGCACTCCGGTCAGACCTGCACATGCGCAATCGGGCTCTCTACTGCGCATGCGCACTCGCGGTCACTACTGCTCATGCGCACTCGGACACACTACGGCTCATGGGCACTAGGACTCACTACTGCCGATGCGCAATCCGGCTCACTACTGCGCATTCGCACACGGACTCCCTACTGCGGATGCGCAATCGGGCTCACTACTGCGCATGCGCGCTCGGGGTCACTACTGCTCATGCGCACTCGGACTCACTGCCGCTCATGCGCACGCGGACTCACTGCTGCGGATGCGCAATCGGGCTCACTACTGCGCATGCGCGCTCGCGGTCACTACTGCGCATGCGCACTCGGGGTCACTACTGTGCATGCGCACTCAGGGTCACTACTGCTCATGCGTACTCGGACTCACTACTGCTCATGCGCACTCGGACTCACTACGGCTCATGGGCACTCGGACTCACTACTGCCGATGCCCACTCCGGTCAGACCTGCACATGCGCACTCGGGGTCACTACTGCGCATGCGCACTCCGGTCAGACCTGCACATGCGCAATCGGGCTCTCTACTGCGCATGCGCACTCGCGGTCACTACTGCTAATGCGCACTCGGATACACTACGGCTCATGGGCACTAGGACTCACTACTATCGATGCGCAATCCGGCTCACTACTGCGCATGCGCACACGGACTCCCCACTGTGGATGCGCAATCGGGCTCACTACTGCGCATGGGCGCTCGGGGTCACTACTGCTCATGCGCACTCGGGGTCACTACTGCAGCTGCGCAATCGGGTTCACTGCTGCGCATGCGCACTCGGGGTCACTACTGCAGGTGCGCAATCGGGTTCACTACTGCGCATGCACACACGGGCTCACTTCGGCGCTAGCGCACTCGGGGTCACTACTGCTCATGCGCACTCGGACTCCCTACTGCTCATGCGCACTCGGGCTCACTACTGCGCATGCGCGCTCGGGGTCGCTACTGCGCATGCGCACTCGGGGTCACCACTGCAGATGCGCAATCGGGTTCATTGCTGCGCATGCGCACTCGGGGTCACTACTGCAGATGCGCAATGGGATTCACTACTGCGCATGCACACACGGGCTCACTACTGCGCATGCGCACACGGGCCCACTACTGCGCATGCGCACTCGGGGTCACTACCGTGCATGCGCAGTCCGGCACAGGCTTGCACATGCGCTCTCGAGCTCACTTATGCGCATGCGCACACGGGGTCACTACTGCGCATGCGCACTCGGGGTCACTACTGTGCATGCGCACTCAGGGTCACTACTGCTCATGCGTACTCGGACTCACTACTGCTCATGCGCACTCGGACTCACTACGGCTCATGGGCACTCGGACTCACTACTGCCGATGCGCACTCCGGTCAGACCTGCACATGCGCACTCGGAGTCGCTACTGCGCATGCGCACTCCGGTCAGACCTGCACATGCGCAATCGGGCTCTCTACTGCGCATGCGCACTCGCGGTCACTACTGCTAATGCGCACTCGGGCTCACTACTGCGCATGCGCGTTCGGGGTCGCTACTGCGCATGCGCACTCGGGGTCACCACTGCAGTTGCGCAATCGGGTTCACTACTGCGCATGCACACACGGGCTCACTACTGCGCATGCGCACGCGGGGTCACTACTGCTCATGCGCACTCGGACTCACTACTGCTCATGCGCACTCGGGCTCACTACTGCGCATGCGCGTTCGGGGTCGCTACTGCGCATGCGCACTCGGGGTCACCATTGCAGTTGCGCAATCGGGTTCATTGCTGCGGATGCGCACTCGGGGTCACTACTGCAGATGCGCAATCGGGTTCACTGCTGCGCATGCGCGCTCGGGGTTACTACTGCGCATGTGCACCCGGGCTAACTACTGCGGATGCGCAATCGGGCTCACTACTGCGCATGCGCGCTCGGGGTCGCTACTGCGCATGCGCACTCGGGGTCACCACTAGAGATGCGCAATCGGGTTCATTGCTGCGCATGCGCACTCGGGGTCACTACTGCAGATGCGCAATCGGGTTCACTACTGCGCATGCACAAACGGGCTCACTTCGGCGCATGCGCACTCGGGGTCACTACTGCTCATGCGCACTCGGACTCACTACTGCTCATGCGCACTCGGGCTCACTACTGCGCATGCGCGCTCGGGGTCGCTACTGCGCATGCGCACTCGGGGTCACCACTGCAGATGCGCAATCGGGTACATTGCTGCGCATGCGCACTCGGGGTCACTACTGCAGATGCGCAATCGGGTTCACTACTGCGCATGCACAAACGGGCTCACTTCGGCGCATGCGCACTCGGGGTCACTACTGCTCATGCGCACTCGGACTCACTACTGCTCATGCGCACTCGGGCTCACTACTGCGCATGCGCGCTCGGGGTCGCTACCGCGCATGCGCACTCGGGGTCACCACTGCAGATGCGCAATCGGGTACATTGCTGCGCATGCGCACTCGGGGTCACTACTGCAGATGCGCAATCGGGTTCACTACTGCGCATGCACAAACGGGCTCACTTCGGCGCATGCGCACTCGGGGTCACTACTGCTCATGCGCACTCGGACTCGCTACTGCTCATGCGCACTCGGGCTCACTACTGCGCATGCGCGCTCGGGGTCGCTACTGCGCATGCGCACTCGGGGTCACCACTGCAGATGCGCAATCGGGTTCATTGCTGCGCATGCGCACTCGGGGTCACTACTGCAGATGCGCAATGGGATTCACTACTGCGCATGCACACACGGGCTCACTACTGCGCATGCGCACACGGGCCCACTACTGCGCATGCGCACTCCGGTCAGACCTGCTCATGCGCACTCGGGCTCACTACTGCGCATGCGCGCTCGGGGTCGCTACCGCGCATGCGCACTCGGGGTCACCACTGCAGATGCGCAATCGGGTACATTGCTGCGCATGCGCACTCGGGGTCACTACTGCAGATGCGCAATCGGGTTCATTGCTGCGCATGCGCACTCGGGGTCACTACTGCGGGTGCGCAATCGGGTTCACTACGGCGCATGCGCGCTCGGACTCACTACTGCGATTGCGCACTCGGGCTCACTACTACGCATGCGCGCTCGGTGTCGCTACTGCGCATGCGCACTCGGGGTCACTACTGCAGATGCGCAATCGGGTTCACTACTGCGCATGCACACACGGGGTCACTACTGCGCATGCGCACTCGGGGTCACTACTGTACATGCGCACTCAGGGTCACTACTGCTCATGCGTACTCGGACTCACTACTGCTCATGCGCACTCGGACTCACTACGGCTCATGGGCACTCGGACTCACTACTGCCGATGCGCACTCCGGTCAGACCTGCACATGTGCACTCGGGGTCGCTACTGCGCATGCGCACTCCGGTCAGACCTGCACATGCGCAATCGGGCTCTCTACTGCGCATGCGCACTCGCGGTCACTACTGCTCATGCGCACTCGGACACACTACGGCTCATGGGCACTAGGACTCACTACTGCCGATGCGCAATCCGGCTCACTACTGCGCATGCGCACACGGACTCCCTACTGCGGATGCGCAATCGGGCTCACTACTACACATGCGCACACGGGCCCACTACTGCACATGCGCGCTCGGGGTCGCTACTGCGCATGCGCATTCGGGGTCGTTACTGCGCATGCGCACTCGGGCTCACTACTGCCAATGCGCGCTCGGGCTCACTACTGCGCATGAGCACACGGACTCACTACCGCTCATGCGCACGCGGACTCACTGCTGCGGATGCGCCATCGGGCTCACTAGTGTGCATGCGCACTCAGGGTCACTACTGCTCATGCGTACTCGGACTCACTACTGCTCATGCGCACTCGGACTCACTACGGCTCATGGGCACTCGGACTCACTACTGCCGATGCGCACTCCGGTCAGACCTGCACATGCGCACTCGGGGTCGCTACTGCGCATGCGCACTCCGGCTCAGACCTGCACATGCGCACTCGGGCTCACTACTGCGCATGCTCGCTCGGGGTCGCCACTGCACATGCGCGCTCGAGCTCACTACTACGCATGCGCACACGGGCCCACTACTGCACATGCGCGCTCGGGGTCGCTACTGCGCATGCGCATTCGGGGTCACTACTGCGCATGCGCACTCGGGCTCACTACTGCCAATGCGCACTCGGGGTCACTACTGCGCATGCGCACTCGGGCTCACTACTGCGGATGCGCGCTCGGGCTCACTACTGCGCATGCGCACACGGGATCACTACTGCTCATACGCACTCCGACTCACTACTGCTCATGCGTACTCGGACTCACTACTGCTCATGCGCACTCGGACTCACTACGGCTCATGGGCACTCGGACTCACTACTGCCGATGCGCACTCCGGTCAGACCTGCACATGCGCACTCGGGGTCGCTACTGCGCATGCGCACTCCGGCTCAGACCTGCACATGCGCACTCGGGCTCACTACTGCGCATGCTCGCTCGGGGTCGCCACTGCACATGCGCGCTCGAGCTCACTACTACGCATGCGCACACGGGCCCACTACTGCACATGCGCGCTCGGGGTCGCTACTGCGCATGCGCATTCAGGGGCACTACTGCGCATGCGCACTCGGGCTCACTACTGCCAATGCGCACTCGGGGTCACTACTGCGCATGCGCACTCGGGCTCACTACTGCGGATGCGCGCTCGGGCTCACTACTGCGCATGCGCACACGGGGTCACTACTGCTCATACGCACTCCGACTCACTACTGCTTATGCGAACTCGGACTCACTACTGCGCATGCGCGCTCGGGGTCACTACTGCGCATGCGCACTCGGGGTCACTACTGCGCATGCGCACTCCAACTCAGACCTGCACATGCGCACTCGAGCTCGCTACTACGCATGCGCACACGGGCTCACGACTGCGCATGCCTTCTCCGGTCAGACCTGCACAAGCGCATTTGGGCTCACTACTGCGCATGCGCGCTCGGGGTCGCTACTGCTCATGCGCACTCAGACTCACTACCGTTCATGCGGCCTCGGACTCACTGCTGCGGATGCGCACTCGGGGTCACTACTGCGCATGCGCGCTCGGGGTCACTACTGCGCATGCGCACTCGGGGTCACTACTGCTTATGCGCACTCGGACTCACTACCGTTCATGCGGCCTCGGACTTACTGCTCCGGATGCGCAATCGGGCTCACTACTGCGTACGCGCGCTCGGGGTCACTACTGCGCATGCGCACTCCGGCTCAGACCTGCACATGCGCATTCGAGCTCACTACTACGCATGCGCACACGGGCTCACTATTGGGCATGGCTTCTCCGGTCAGACCTGCACATGCGCATTTGGGCACACTGCAGCGGATGCGCAATCGGGCTCACTACTGCGCATGCGCGCTCGGGGTCGCTACTGCGCATCCGCACACGGACTCACTACTGCGCATGCCTTCTCCGGTCAGACCTGCACATGCGCATTTGGGCACACTGCAGCGGATGCGCAATCGGGCTCACTACTGCGCATGCGCGCTCGGGGTCACTACTGCGCATGCGCACACGGGCTCACTACTGCGCATGCCTTCTCCGGTCAGACATGCACATGCGCATTTGGGCATACTGCAGCGGATGCGCAATCGGGCTCACTACTGCGGATGCGCAATCGGGCTCACCACTGCGGATGCGCTGTCCGGCTCAGACCTTCACATGCGCAATCGGGCTCTCTACTGAGCATGCGCACTCGGGGTCACTACTGCTCATGCGCACTCGGACTCACTACGGCTCATGGGCACTCGGACTCACTACTGCCGATGCGCAATCCGGCTCACTACTGCGCATGCGCACACGGACTCCCTACTGCGGATGCGCACTCCGGTCAGACCTGCTCATGCGCATTCGGGGTCACTACTGCGCATGCGCATGCGGGCTCACTACTGCCAATGCGCACTCGGGCTCTCTACTGCGCATGCGCACTCCGGCTCAGACCTGTACATGCGCACTCGAGCTCACTACTACGCATGCGCACACGGACTCACTACTGTGCATGCGCACACGGGCTCACTACTGCGCATGCTCGCTCGGGGTCGCCACTGCACATGCGCGCTCGAGCTCACTACTACGCATGCGCACACGGGCCCACTACTGCACATGCGCGCTCGGCGTCGCTACTGCGCATGCGCATTCGGGGTCACTACTGCGCATGCGCACTCGGGCTCACCACTGCGGATGCGCACTCGGACTCACTATTGCGGATGCGCGCTCGGGCTCACTACTGCTCATGCGCACACGGGCTCACTACTGCGCATGCGGCCTCGGGGTGGCTACTGCTCATGCGCAATCGGACTCACTACTGTGCATGTGCGCTCGGGGTTACTACTGCGCATGTGAACTCGGGCTCACTACTGCCCAGGCGCACACGGGCTCCCTACTGCGCATGCACACGCGGGGCCTCTACAGCGGATGCGCAATCGGGCTCACTACTGTGCATGCGCACTCGGGGTCACTACTGCTCATGCGCACTCGGGTTCACTACTGCGCATGCGCAATCGGGCTCACTACTGCGCCTGCGCGCTCGGGGTCGCTACTGCGCATGCGCATTCGGGGTCAATAATGCGCATGCGCACTCCGGCTCAGACCTGCACATGCGCACTCGGGCTCACTACTGCGCATGCGCGCTCGGGGTCGCTACTGCACATGCGCACTCCAGCTCGCAACTACGCATGCGCACACGGGCTCACTACTGCGCATGCGCGCTCGGGGTCGCTACTGCTGATGCGCATTCGGGGTCACTACTGCGCATGCGGACTCGGGCTCACTACTGCGCCTGCGCGCTCGGGGTCGCTACTGCGCATGCGCACTCGGGGTCACCACTGCAGATGCGCAATCGGGTTCATTGCTGCGCATGCGCACTCGGGGTCACTACTGCAGATGCGCAATCGGGTTCACTGCTGCGCATGCGCGCTCGGGGTCGCTACTGCGCATGCGCACTCGGGGTCATCACTGCAGATGCGCAATCGGGTTCATTGCTGCGCATGCGCACTCGGGGTCACTACTGCAGATGCGCAATCGGGTTCACTACTGCGCATGCGCGCTCGGGGTCACTGCTGCGCATGCGCAAATCGGGTTCACTACTGCGCATGCGCACTCCGGCTCAGACTTGCACACGCGCTCTCGAGCTCACATCTGCGCATGCGCACACGGGCTCACTACTGCGCATGCGCACACGGGGTCTCTACTTCTCATGCGCACTCGGGCTCACTACTGCGGATGCGCGCTCGGGCTCACTACTGCGCATGCGCACACGGGCGCACTACTGTGCATGCGCACACGGGCTCACTACTGCTTATGCACACACGGGCTCACTACTGCTCATGCGCACTCGGACTCCCTACTGCGCATGCGCACGCGGGGTCACTACTGCGGATGCGCACTCGGACTCACTACTGCGGATGCGCGCTCGGGCTCACTACTGCGCATGCGCACACGGGGTCACTAATTCTCATGCGCTCTCGGACTAACTACTGCTCATGTGCACTCGGACTCAGTACTGCGGATGCAAAATCGGACTCACTACCGCGTATGGGAACTCGGGGTTACTACTGCTCATGCGCACTCGGACTCCCTACTGCGCATGCGCACGCGGGGTCACTACTGCTCATGCGCACTCGGGTTCGCTACTGCGCATGCCCAATCGGGCTCACTACTGCGCATGCGTGCCCGGGGTTTCTACTGCGCAAGCGCACTCGGACTCACTACTGCGCATGCACACATGAGCTCAATACTGTGCATGCGCACTCAGGGTCACTACTGCGCATGCGCACTCGGGTTCACTACTGCGCATGCGCAATCGGGCTCACTACTGCGCATGCGCACTCGGACTCACTACTGCGATTGCGCACTCGGGCTCACTACTGCGCATGCGAGCTCGGGGTTACTACTGCGCATGCGCACTCGGGGTCACCGCTGCAGATGCGCAATCGGGTTCACTGCTGCGCATGCGCGCCCGGGGTCGCTACTACGCATGCGCACTCGGGTTCACGACTGCGGATGCACACACCTGCTCACTACAGCGCATGCGCGCTCGGGGTCACTACTGCGCATGCGCACTCCGGCTCAGACCTGCACATGCGCACTCGAGCTCACTACTACGCATGCGCACACGGGCTCACTATTGGGCATGGCTTCTCCAGTCAGACCTGCACATGCGCATTTGGGCTCACTACTGCTCATGCGCACTCGGGTTCGCTACTGCGCATGCCCAATCGGGCTCACTACTGCGCATGCGCGCCCGGGGTTTCTACTGCGCAAGCGCACTCGGACTCACTACTGCGCATGCACACATGAGCTCACTACTGTGCATGCGCACTCAGGGTCACTACTGCTCATGCGTACTCGGACTCACTACTGCTCATGCGCACTCGGACTCACTACGGCTCATGGGCACTCGGACTCACTACTGCCGATGCGCACTCCGGTCAGACCTGCACATGCGCAATCGGGCTCTCTACTGCGCATGCGCACTCGCGGTCACTACTGCTAATGCGCACTCGGGCTCACTACTGCGCATGCGCGTTCGGGGTTACTACTGCGCATGTGCACCCGGGCTAACTACTGCGGATGCGCAATCGGGCTCACTACTGCGCATGCGCGCTCGGGGTCGCTACTGCGCATGCGCACTCGGGGTCACCACTGCAGATGCGCAATCGGGTTCATTGCTGCGCATGCGCACTCGGGGTCACTACTGCAGATGCGCAATGGGATTCACTACTGCGCATGCACACACGGGCTCACTACTGCGCATGCGCACACGGGCCCACTACTGCGCATGCGCACTCCGGTCAGACCTGCTCATGCGCACTCGGGCTCACTACTGCGCATGCGCGCTCGGGGTCGCTACTGCGCATGCGCACTCGGGGTCACCACTGCAGATGCACAATCGGGTTCATTGCTGCGCATGCGCACTCGGGGTCACTACTGCGGGTGCGCAATCGGGTTCACTACTGCGCATGCGCGCTCGGACTTACTACTGCGATTGCGCACTCGGGCTCACTACTACGCATGCGCGCTCGGTGTCGCTACTGCGCATGCGCACTCGGGGTCACTACTGCAGATGCGCAATCGGGTTCACTACTGCGCATGCACACACGGGCTCACTACTGCGCATGCGCACTCGGGGTCACTACTGTGCATGCGCACTCAGGGTCACTACTGCTCATGCGTACTCGGACTCACTACTGCTCATGCGCACTCGGACCCACTACGGCTCATGGGCACTAGGACTCACTACTGCCGATGCGCAATCCGGCTCACTACTGCGCATGCGCACACGGGCTCCCTACTGCGGATGCGCAATCGGGCTCACTACTGCGCATGCGCGCTCGGGGTCACTACTGCTCATGCGCACTCGGACTCACTGCCGCTCATGCGCACGCGGACTCACTGCTGCGGATGCGCAATCGGGCTCACTACTGCGCATGCGCGCTCGCGGTCACTACTGCTCATGCGCACTCGGACTCACTGCCGCTCATGCGCACGCGGACTCACTGCTGCGGATGCGCAATCGGGCTCACTACTGCGCATGCGCGCTCGCGGTCACTACTGCGCATGCGCACTCGGGGTCACTACTGTGCATGCGCACTCAGGGTCACTACTGCTCATGCGTACTCGGACTCACTACTGCTCATGCGCACTCGGACTCACTACGGCTCATGGGCACTCGGACTCACTACTGCCGATGCGCACTCCGGTCAGACCTGCACATGCGCACTCGGGGTCACTACTGCGCATGCGCACTCCGGTCAGACCTGCACATGCGCAATCGGGCTCTCTACTGCGCATGCGCACTCGGGGTCACTACCGCGCATGCGCAGACCGGCACAGGCTTGCACATGCGCTCTCGAGCTCACTTATGCGCATGCGCACACGGGGTCACTACTGCGCATGCGCACTCGGGGTCACTACTGTGCATGCGCACTCAGGGTCACTACTGCTCATGCGTACTCGGACTCACTACTGCTCATGCGCACTCGGACTCACAACGGCTCATGGGCACTCGGACTCACTACTGCCGATGCGCACTCCGGTCAGACCTACACATGCGCACTCGGGGTCGCTACTGCGCATGCGCACTCCGGTCAGACCTGCACATGCGCAATCGGGCTCTCTACTGCGCATGCGCACTCGCGGTCACTACTGCTAATGCGCACTCGGGCTCACTACTGCGCATGCGCGCTCGGGGTCGCTACTGCGCATGCGCACTCGGGGTCACCACTGCAGATGCGCAATCGGGTTCATTGCTGCGAATGCGCACTCGGGGTCACTACTGCAGATGCGCAATCGGGTTCACTACTGCTCATGCGCACTCGGACTCCCTACTGCTCATGCGCACTCGGGCTCACTACTGCGCATGCGCGCTCGGGGTCACTACTGCAGATGCGCAATCGGGTTCACTGCTGCGCATGCGCACTCGGGGTCACTACTGCAGTTGCGCAATCGGGTTCACTACTGCGCATGCACACACGGGCTCACTACTGCGCATGCGCACGCGGGGTCACTACTGCTCATGCGCACTCGGACTCACTACTGCTCATGCGCACTCGGGCTCACTACTGCGCATGCGCGTTCGGGGTCGCTACTGCGCATGCGCACTCGGGGTCACCATTGCAGTTGCGCAATCGGGTTCATTGCTGCGGATGCGCACTCGGGGTCACTACTGCAGATGCGCAATCGGGTTCACTGCTGCGCATGCGCGCTCGGGGTTACTACTGCGCATGTGCACCCGGGCTAACTACTGCGGATGCGCAATCGGGCTCACTACTGCGCATGCGCGCTCGGGGTCGCTACTGCGCATGCGCACTCGGGGTCACCACTAGAGATGCGCAATCGGGTTCATTGCTGCGCATGCGCACTCGGGGTCACTACTGCAGATGCGCAATCGGGTTCACTACTGCGCATGCACAAACGGGCTCACTTCGGCGCATGCGCACTCGGGGTTACTACTGCTCATGCGCACTCGGACTCACTACTGCTCATGCGCACTCGGGCTCACTACTGCGCATGCGCGCTCGGGGTCGCTACTGCGCATGCGCACTCGGGGTCACCACTGCAGATGCGCAATCGGGTTCATTGCTGCGAATGCGCACTCGGGGTCACTACTGCAGATGCGCAATCGGGTTCACTACTGCTCATGCGCACTCGGACTCCCTACTGCTCATGCGCACTCGGGCTCACTACTGCGCATGCGCGCTCGGGGTCACTACTGCAGATGCGCAATCGGGTTCACTGCTGCGCATGCGCACTCGGGGTCACTACTGCAGCTGCGCAATCGGGTTCACTACTGCGCATGCACACACGGGCTCACTACTGCGCATGCGGACTCGGGGTCACTACTGCAGATGCGCAATCGGGCTCACTACTGCGCATGCGCACACGGACTCCCTACTGCGGATGCGCAATCGGGCTCACTACTGCGCATGCGCACTCGGGGTCACTACTGTGCATGCGCACTCGGACTCACTACGGCTCATGGGCACTCGGACTCACTACTGCCGATGCGCACTCCGGTCAGACATGCACATGCGCACTCGGGGTCACTACTGCGCATGCGCACTCCGGTCAGACCTGCACATGCGCAATCGGACTCTCTACTGCGCATGCGCACTCGGGCTCACTACTGCGCATGCGCGTTCGGGGTCGCTACTGGGCATGCGCACTCGGGGTCACCACTGCAGTTGCGCAATCGGGTTCATTGCTGCGCATGCGCACACGGACTCCCTACTGCGGATGCGCAATCGGGCTCACTACTGCGCATGCGCACACGGACTCCCTACTGCGGATGCGCAATCGGGCTCACTACTGCGCATGCGCGCTCGGGGTCACTACTGCTCATGCGCACTCGGACTCACTGCCGCTCATGCGCACGCGGACTCACTGCTGCGGATGCGCAATCGGGCTCACTACTGCGCATGCGCGCTCGCGGTCACTACTGCGCATGCGCACTCGGGGTCACTACTGTGCATGCGCACTCAGGGTCACTACTGCTCATGCGTACTCGGACTCACTACTGCTCATGCGCACTCGGACTCACTACGGCTCATGGGCACTCGGACTCACTACTGCCGATGCGCACTCCGGTCAGACCTGCACATGCGCACTCGGGGTCACTACTGCGCATGCGCACTCCGGTCAGACCTGCACATGCGCAATCGGGCTCTCTACTGCGCATGCGCACTCGGGGTCACTACCGCGCATGCGCAGACCGGCACAGGCTTGCACATGCGCTCTCGAGCTCACTTATGCGCATGCGCACACGGGGTCACTACTGCGCATGCGCACTCGGGGTCACTACTGTGCATGCGCACTCAGGGTCACTACTGCTCATGCGTACTCGGACTCACTACTGCTCATGCGCACTCGGACTCACAACGGCTCATGGGCACTCGGACTCACTACTGCCGATGCGCACTCCGGTCAGACCTACACATGCGCACTCGGGGTCGCTACTGCGCATGCGCGCTCCGGTCAGACCTGCACATGCGCAATCGGGCTCTCTACTGCGCATGCGCACTCGCGGTCACTACTGCTAATGCGCACTCGGGCTCACTACTGCGCATGCGCGCTCGGGGTCGCTACTGCGCATGCGCACTCGGGGTCACCACTGCAGATGCGCAATCGGGTTCATTGCTGCGAATGCGCACTCGGGGTCACTACTGCAGATGCGCAATCGGGTTCACTACTGCTCATGCGCACTCGGACTCCCTACTGCTCATGCGCACTCGGGCTCACTACTGCGCATGCGCGCTCGGGGTCACTACTGCAGATGCGCAATCGGGTTCACTGCTGCGCATGCGCACTCGGGGTCACTACTGCAGTTGCGCAATCGGGTTCACTACTGCGCATGCACACACGGGCTCACTACTGCGCATGCGCACGCGGGGTCACTACTGCTCATGCGCACTCGGACTCACTACTGCTCATGCGCACTCGGGCTCACTACTGCGCATGCGCGTTCGGGGTCGCTACTGCGCATGCGCACTCGGGGTCACCATTGCAGTTGCGCAATCGGGTTCATTGCTGCGGATGCGCACTCGGGGTCACTACTGCAGATGCGCAATCGGGTTCACTGCTGCGCATGCGCGCTCGGGGTTACTACTGCGCATGTGCACCCGGGCTAACTACTGCGGATGCGCAATCGGGCTCACTACTGCGCATGCGCGCTCGGGGTCGCTACTGCGCATGCGCACTCGGGGTCACCACTAGAGATGCGCAATCGGGTTCATTGCTGCGCATGCGCACTCGGGGTCACTACTGCAGATGCGCAATCGGGTTCACTACTGCGCATGCACAAACGGGCTCACTTCGGCGCATGCGCACTCGGGGTTACTACTGCTCATGCGCACTCGGACTCACTACTGCTCATGCGCACTCGGGCTCACTACTGCGCATGCGCGCTCGGGGTCGCTACTGCGCATGCGCACTCGGGGTCACCACTGCAGATGCGCAATCGGGTTCATTGCTGCGAATGCGCACTCGGGGTCACTACTGCAGATGCGCAATCGGGTTCACTACTGCTCATGCGCACTCGGACTCCCTACTGCTCATGCGCACTCGGGCTCACTACTGCGCATGCGCGCTCGGGGTCACTACTGCAGATGCGCAATCGGGTTCACTGCTGCGCATGCGCACTCGGGGTCACTACTGCAGCTGCGCAATCGGGTTCACTACTGCGCATGCACACACGGGCTCACTACTGCGCATGCGGACTCGGGGTCACTACTGCAGATGCGCAATCGGGCTCACTACTGCGCATGCGCACACGGACTCCCTACTGCGGATGCGCAATCGGGCTCACTACTGCGCGTGCGCACTCGGGGTCACTACTGTGCATGCGCACTCGGACTCACTACGGCTCATGGGCACTCGGACTCACTACTGCCGATGCGCACTCCGGTCAGACATGCACATGCGCACTCGGGGTCACTACTGCGCATGCGCACTCCGGTCAGACCTGCACATGCGCAATCGGACTCTCTACTGCGCATGCGCACTCGGGCTCACTACTGCGCATGCGCGTTCGGGGTCGCTACTGGGCATGCGCACTCGGGGTCACCACTGCAGTTGCGCAATCGGGTTCATTGCTGCGCATGCGCACACGGACTCCCTACTGCGGATGCGCAATCGGGCTCACTACTGCGCATGCGCACACGGACTCCCTACTGCGGATGCGCAATCGGGCTCACTACTGCGCATGCGCGCTCGGGGTCACTACTGCTCATGCGCACTCGGACTCACTGCCGCTCATGCGCACGCGGACTCACTGCTGCGGATGCGCAATCGGGCTCACTACTGCGCATGCGCGCTCGCGGTCACTACTGCGCATGCGCACTCGGGGTCACTACTGTGCATGCGCACTCAGGGTCACTACTGCTCATGCGTACTCGGACTCACTACTGCTCATGCGCACTCGGACTCACTACGGCTCATGGGCACTCGGACTCACAACTGCCGATGCGCACTCCGGTCAGACCTGCACATGCGCACTCGGGGTCACTTCTGCGCATGCGCACTCCGGTCAGACCTGCACATGCGCAATCGGGCTCTCTACTGCGCATGCGCACTCGCGGTCACTACTGCTAATCCGCACTCGGACACACTACGGCTCATGGGCACTAGGACTCACTACTGCCGATGCGCAATCCGGCTCACTACTGCGCATGCGCACACGGACTCCCCACTGTGGATGCGCAATCGGGCTCACTACTGCGCATGCGCGCTCGGGGTCACTACTGCTCATGCGCACTCGGGGTCACTACTGCAGCTGCGCAATCGGGTTCACTACTGCGCATGCACACACGGGCTCACTACTGCGCATGCGCACGCGGGGTCACTACTGCTCATGCGCACTCGGACTCACTACTGCTCATGCGCACCCGGGCTCACTACTGCGCATGCGCGTTCGGGGTCGCTACTGGGCATGCGCACTCGGGGTCACCACTGCAGTTGCGCAATCGGGTTCATTGCTGCGGATGCGCACTCGGGGTCACTACTGCAGATGCGCAATCGGGTTCACTGCTGCGCATGCGCACTCGGGGTCACTACTGCAGGTGCGCTATCGGGTTCACTACTGCGCATGCACACACGGGCTCACTAGTGCGGATGCGCGCTCGGACTCACTACTGCGATTGCGCACTCGGGCTCACTACTGCGCATGCGCGCTCGGTGTCGCTACTGCGCATGCGCACTCGGGGTCACTACTGCAGATGCGCAATCGGGTTCACTACTGCGCATGCACACACGGGCTCACTACTGCGCATGCGCACTCGGGGTCACTACCGCGCATGCGCAGACCGGCACAGGCTTGCACATGCGCTCTCGAGCTCACTTATGCGCATGCGCACACGGGGTCACTACTGCGCATGCGCACTCGGGGTCACTACTGTGCATGCGCACTCAGGGTCACTACTGCTCATGCGTACTCGGACTCACTACTGCTCATGCGCACTCGGACTCACTACGGCTCATGGGCACTCGGACTCACTACTGCCGATGCGCACTCCGGTCAGACCTGCACATGCGCACTCGGGGTCGCTACTGCGCATGCGCACTCCGGTCAGACCTGCACATGCGCAATCGGGCTCTCTACTGCGCATGCGCACTCGGGGTCACCACTGCAGATGCGCAATCGGGTACATTGCTGCGCATGCGCACTCGGGGTCACTACTGCAGATGCGCAATCGGGTTCACTACTGCGCATGCACAAACGGGCTCACTTCGGCGCATGCGCACTCGGGGTCACTACTGCTCATGCGCACTCGGACTCCCTACTGCTCATGCGCACTCGGGCTCACTACTGCGCATGCGCGTTCGGGGTCGCTACTGCGCATGCGCACTCGGGGTCACCACTGCAGTTGCACAATCGGGTTCACTACTGCGCATGCACACACGGGCTCACTACTGCGCATGCGCACGCGGGGTCACTACTGCTCATGCGCACTCGGACTCACTACTGCTCATGCGCACTCGGGCTCACTACTGCGCATGCGCGTTCGGGGTCGCTACTGCGCATGCGCACTCGGGGTCACCATTGCAGTTGCGCAATCGGGTTCATTGCTGCGGATGCGCACTCGGGGTCACTACTGCAGATGCGCAATCGGGTTCACTGCTGCGCATGCGCGCTCGGGGTTACTACTGCGCATGTGCACCCGGGCTAACTACTGCGGATGCGCAATCGGGCTCACTACTGCGCATGCGCGCTCGGGGTCGCTACTGCGCATGCGCACTCGGGGTCACCACTAGAGATGCGCAATCGGGTTCATTGCTGCGCATGCGCACTCGGGGTCACTACTGCAGATGCGCAATCGGGTTCACTACTGCGCATGCACAAACGGGCTCACTTCGGCGCATGCGCACTCGGGGTCACTACTGCTCATGCGCACTCGGACTCACTACTGCTCATGCGCACTCGGGCTCACTACTGCGCATGCGCGCTCGGGGTCGCTACTGCGCATGCGCACTCGGGGTCACCACTGCAGATGCGCAATCGGGTACATTGCTGCGCATGCGCACTCGGGGTCACTACTGCAGATGCGCAATCGGGTTCACTACTGCGCATGCACAAACGGGCTCACTTCGGCGCATGCGCACTCGGGGTCACTACTGCTCATGCGCACTCGGACTCACTACTGCTCATGCGCACTCGGGCTCACTACTGCGCATGCGCGCTCGGGGTCGCTACTGCGCATGCGCACTCGGGGTCACCACTGCAGATGCGCAATCGGGTTCATTGCTGCGCATGCGCACTCGGGGTCACTACTGCAGATGCGCAATGGGATTCACTACTGCGCATGCACACACGGGCTCACTACTGCGCATGCGCACACGGGCCCACTACTGCGCATGCGCACTCCGGTCAGACCTGCTCATGCGCACTCGGGCTCACTACTGCGCATGCGCGCTCGGGGTCGCTACTGCGCATGCGCACTCGGGGTCACCACTGCAGATGCACAATCGGGTTCATTGCTGCGCATGCGCACTCGGGGTCACTACTGCGGGTGCGCAATCGGGTTCACTACGGCGCATGCGCGCTCGGACTCACTACTGCGATTGCGCACTCGGGCTCACTACTACGCATGCGCGCTCGGTGTCGCTACTGCGCATGCGCACTCGGGGTCACTACTGCAGATGCGCAATCGGGTTCACTACTGCGCATGCACACACGGGGTCACTACTGCGCATGCGCACTCGGGGTCACTACTGTACATGCGCACTCAGGGTCACTACTGCTCATGCGTACTCGGACTCACTACTGCTCATGCGCACTCGGACTCACTACGGCTTATGGGCACTCGGACTCACTACTGCCGATGCGCACTCCGGTCAGACCTGCACATGTGCACTCGGGGTCGCTACTGCGCATGCGCACTCCGGTCAGACCTGCACATGCGCAATCGGGCTCTCTACTGCGCATGCGCACTCGCGGTCACTACTGCTCATGCGCACTCGGACACACTACGGCTCATGGGCACTAGGACTCACTACTGCCGATGCGCAATCCGGCTCACTACTGCGCATGCGCACACGGACTCCCTACTGCGGATGCGCAATCGGGCTCACTACTACACATGCGCACACGGGCCCACTACTGCACATGCGCGCTCGGGGTCGCTACTGCGCATGCGCATTCGGGGTCACTACTGCGCATGCGCACTCGGGCTCACTACTGCCAATGCGCGCTCGGGCTCACTACTGCGGATGAGCACACGGACTCACTACCGCTCATGCGCACGCGGACTCACTGCTGCGGATGCGCAATCGGGCTCACTACTGCGCATGCGCGCTCGGGGTCACTACTGCGCATGCGCACTCGGGGTCACTAGTGTGCATGCGCACTCAGGGTCACTACTGCTCATGCGTACTCGGACTCACTACTGCTCATGCGCACTCGGACTCACTACGGCTCATGGGCACTCGGACTCACTACTGCCGATGCGCACTCCGGTCAGACCTGCACATGCGCACTCGGGGTCGCTACTGCGCATGCGCACTCCGGCTCAGACCTGCACATGCGCACTCGGGCTCACTACTGCGCATGCTCGCTCGGGGTCGCCACTGCACATGCGCGCTCGAGCTCACTACTACGCATGCGCACACGGGCCCACTACTGCACATGCGCGCTCGGGGTCGCTACTGCGTATGCGCATTCGGGGTCACTACTGCGCATGCGCACTCGGGCTCACTACTGCCAATGCGCACTCGGGGTCACCACTGCGCATGCGCACTCGGGCTCACTACTGCGGATGCGCGCTCGGGCTCACTACTGCGCATGCGCACACGGGATCACTACTGCTCATACGCACTCCGACTCACTACTGCTCATGCGTACTCGGACTCACTACTGCTCATGCGCACTCGGACTCACTACGGCTCATGGGCACTCGGACTCACTACTGCCGATGCGCACTCCGGTCAGACCTGCACATGCGCACTCGGGGTCGCTACTGCGCATGCGCACTCCGGCTCAGACCTGCACATGCGCACTCGGGCTCACTACTGCGCATGCTCGCTCGGGGTCGCCACTGCACATGTGCGCTCGAGCTCACTACTACGCATGCGCACACGGGCCCACTACTGCACATGCGCGCTCGGGGTCGCTACTGCGCATGCGCATTCAGGGGCACTACTGCGCATGCGCACTCGGGCTCACTACTGCCAATGCGCACTCGGGGTCACTACTGCGCATGCGCACTCGGGCTCACTACTGCGGATGCGCGCTCGGGCTCACTACTGCGCATGCGCACACGGGGTCACTACTGCTCATACGCACTCCGACTCACTACTGCTTATGCGAACTCGGACTCACTACTGCGCATGCGCGCTCGGGGTCACTACTGCGCATGCGCACTCGGGGTCACTACTGCGCATGCGCACTCCAACTCAGACCTGCACATGCGCACTCGAGCTCGCTACTACGCATGCGCACACGGGCTCACGACTGCGCATGCCTTCTCCGGTCAGACCTGCACAAGCGCATTTGGGCTCACTACTGCGCATGCGCGCTCGGGGTCGCTACTGCTCATGCGCACTCAGACTCACTACCGTTCATGCGGCCTCGGACTCACTGCTGCGGATGCGCACTCGGGGTCACTACTGCGCATGCGCGCTCGGGGTCACTACTGCGCATGCGCACTCGGGGTCACTACTGCTTATGCGCACTCGGACTCACTACCGTTCATGCGGCCTCGGACTTACTGCTCCGGATGCGCAATCGGGCTCACTACTGCGTACGCGCGCTCGGGGTCACTACTGCGCATGCGCACTCCGGCTCAGACCTGCACATGCGCATTCGAGCTCACTACTACGCATGCGCACACGGGCTCACTATTGGGCATGGCTTCTCCGGTCAGACCTGCACATGCGCATTTGGGCACACTGCAGCGGATGCGCAATCGGGCTCACTACTGCGCATGCGCGCTCGGGGTCGCTACTGCGCATCCGCACACGGACTCACTACTGCGCATGCCTTCTCCGGTCAGACCTGCACATGCGCATTTGGGCACACTGCAGCGGATGCGCAATCGGGCTCACTACTGCGCATGCGCGCTCGGGGTCACTACTGCGCATGCGCACACGGGCTCACTACTGCGCATGCCTTCTCCGGTCAGACATGCACATGCGCATTTGGGCACACTGCAGCGGATGCGCAATCGGGCTCACTACTGCGGATGCGCAATCGGGCTCACCACTGCGGATGCGCTGTCCGGCTCAGACCTTCACATGCGCAATCGGGCTCTCTACTGCGCATGCGCACTCGGGGTCACTACTGCTCATGCGCACTCGGACTCACTACGGCTCATGGGCACTCGGACTCACTACTGCCGATGCGCAATCCGGCTCACTACTGCGCATGCGCACACGGACTCCCTACTGCGGATGCGCACTCCGGTCAGACCTGCTCATGCGCATTCGGGGTCACTACTGCGCATGCGCATGCGGGCTCACTACTGCCAATGCGCACTCGGGCTCTCTACTGCGCATGCGCACTCCGGCTCAGACCTGTACATGCGCACTCGAGCTCACTACTACGCATGCGCACACGGACTCACTACTGTGCATGCGCACACGGGCTCACTACTGCGCATGCTCGCTCGGGGTCGCCACTGCACATGCGCGCTCGAGCTCACTACTACGCATGCGCACACGGGCCCACTACTGCACATGCGCGCTCGGGGTCGCTACTGCGCATGCGCATTCGGGGTCACTACTGCGCATGCGCACTCGGGCTCACCACTGCGGATGCGCACTCGGACTCACTATTGCGGATGCGCGCTCGGGCTCACTACTGTGCATGCGCACTCGGGGTCACTACTGCTCATGCGCACTCGGGTTCACTACTGCGCATGCGCAATCGGGCTCACTACTGCGCCTGCGCGCTCGGGGTCGCTACTGCGCATGCGCACTCGGGGTCACTATTGCGCATGCGCACTCGGGTTCACTACTGCGCATGCGGCCTCGGGGTGGCTACTGCTCATGCGCAATCGGACTCACTACTGTGCATGTGCGCTCGGGGTTACTACTGCGCATGTGAACTCGGGCTCACTACTGCCCAGGCGCACACGGGCTCCCTACTGCGCATGCACACGCGGGGCCTCTACAGCGGATGCGCAATCGGGCTCACTACTGTGCATGCGCACTCGGGGTCACTACTGCTCATGCGCACTCGGGTTCACTACTGCGCATGCGCAATCGGGCTCACTACTGCGCCTGCGCGCTCGGGGTCGCTACTGCGCATGCGCATTCGGGGTCAATAATGCGCATGCGCACTCCGGCTCAGACCTGCACATGCGCACTCGGGCTCACTACTGCGCATGCGCGCTCGGGGTCGCTACTGCACATGCGCACTCCAGCTCACAACTACGCATGCGCACACGGGCTCACTACTGCGCATGCGCGCTCGGGGTCGCTACTGCTGATGCGCATTCGGGGTCACTACTGCGCATGCGGACTCGGGCTCACTACTGCGCCTGCGCGCTCGTGGTCGCTACTGCGCATGCGCACTCGGGGTCACCACTGCAGATGCGCAATCGGGTTCATTGCTGCGCATGCGCACTCGGGGTCACAACTGCAGATGCGCAATCGGGTTCACTACTGCGCATGCGCGCTCGGGGTCGCTACTGCGCATGCGCACACGGGCGCACTACTGTGCATGCGCACACGGGCTCACTACTGCTCATGCACACACGGGCTCACTACTGCTCATGCGCACTCGGACTCACCACTGCGGATGCACAATCGGGCTCACTACTGCGCAAGCGCACTCCGGCTCAGACCTGCACATGCGCACTCAGGCTCACTACTGTGCATGCGCGCTCGGGGTCGCTACTGCGCATGCACATTCGGGGTCACTACTGCGCATGCGCACTCGGGGTCACTACTGCTCATGCACACACGGGCTCACTACTGCTCATGCGCACTCGGACTCACTACGGCTCATGGGCACTCGGACTCACTACTGCTCACGCTCACTCGGACTCACTACTGCGGATGCGCAATCGGGCTCACCACTGCGCATGCGCGCTCGGGGTTACTACTGCGCATGCGCACTCGGACTCACTACTGCTCATGCGCACTCGGGCTCACTACTGCGCATGCGCGCTCGGGGTCGCTACTGCGCATGCGCACTCGGGGTCATCACTGCAGATGCGCAATCGGGTTCATTGCTGCGCATGCGCACTCGGGGTCACTACTGCAGATGCGCGCTCGGGGTCACTGCTGCTCATGCGCAAATCGGGTTCACTACTGCGCATGCGCACTCCGGCTCAGACTTGCACACGCGCTCTCGAGCTCACATCTGCGCATGCGCACACGGGCTCACTACTGCGCATATGCACACGGGGTCTCTACTTCTCATGCGCACTCGGGCTCACTACTGCGGATGCGCGCTCGGGCTCACTACTGCGCATGCGCACACGGGCGCACTACTGTGCATGCGCACACGAACTCACTACTGCTCATGCACACACGGGCTCACTACTGCTCATGCGCACTCGGACTCACCACTGCGGATGCACAATCGGGCTCACTACTGCGCAAGCGCACTCCGGCTCAGACCTGCACATGCGCACTCAGGCTCACTACTGCGCATGCGCGCTCGGGGTCGCTACTGCGCATGCGCATTCGGGGTCATTACTGCGCATGCGCACTCGGGGTCACTACTGCTCATGCACACACGGGCTCACTACTGCGCATGCGCACTCGGGGTCGCTACTGCGCATGCGCATTCGGGGTCATTACTGCGCATGTGAACTCGGGCTCACTACTGCGCATGCGCACACGGGCTCACTACTGCGGATGCGCGCTCGGGCTCACTACTGCGCATGCGCACACGGGGTCACTACTGCGCATGCGCACTCCGGCTCAGGCCTGCACATGCGCACTCAGGCTCACTACTGCGCATGCACAGACGGACTCACTACTGTGCATGCGCACTCAGGGTCACTACTGCTCATGCGTACTCGGACTCACTACTGCGGATGCGCGCTCGGGCTCACCACTGCGCATGCGCACACGGGCTCACTACTGCGGATGCGCGCTCGGGCTCACTACTGCGCATGCGCACACGGGGTCACTACTGCGCATGCGCACTCGGGCTCACTACTGCGCATGCGCACGCGGGGTCACTACTGCTCATGCGCACTCGGACTCACTACTGCTCATGCGCACTCGGGCTCAATACTGCGCCTCCGCGCTCGGGGTAGCTACTGCGCATGCGCA
Organism: Megachile leachella; assembly: GCA_963576845.1. NCBI lineage: Eukaryota > Metazoa > Arthropoda > Insecta > Hymenoptera > Megachilidae > Megachile > Megachile leachella. Next base: position 25,282,075 of record OY756250.1, on the reverse strand, counting down.
TACGGGCTCACTACTGCGGATGCGCGCTCGGGCTCTCTACTGCGCATGCGCACACGGGCTCACTACTGCGCATGCGCACACGGGGTCACTAATTCTCATGCGCTCTCGGACTAACTACTGCTCATGCGCACTCGGACTCAGTACTGCGGATGCAAAATCGGACTCACTACCGCGTATGGGCACTCCGGGTTACTACTGCTCATGCGCACTCGGACTCCCTACTGCGGATGCGCAATCCGGCTCACTACTGCGCATGCGCACTCCGGCTCAGACCTGCACATGCGCACTCAGGCTCACTACTGTGCATGCGCGCTCGGGGTCGCTACTGCGCATGCGCATTCGGGGTCACTACTGCTCATGCGCACTCGGACTCATTACGGCTCATGGGCACTCGGACTCACTACTGCCGATGCGCACTCCGGTCAGACCTGCACATGCGCACTCGGGGTCGCTACTGTGCATGCGCACTCCAGCTCACTACTACGCATGCGCACACGGGCTCACTACTGCGCATGCGCGCTCGGGGTCGCTACTGCTGATGCGCATTTGGGGTCACTACTGCGCATGCGCACTCGGGCTCACTACTGCCAATGCGCACTCGGGGTCACTACTGCGCATGCGCACTAGGGCTCACTACTGCGGATGCGCGCTCGGGCTCACTAGTGCGCATGCGCACACGGGCTCACTACTGCGGATGCGCGCTCGGGCTCACTACTGCGCATGCGCACACGGGGTCACTACTGCGCATGCGCACTCGGGCTCACTACTGCGCATGCGCACGCGGGGTCACTACTGCTCATGCGCACTCGGACTCACTACTGCTCATGCGCACTCGGGCTCAATACTGCGCCTACGCGCTCGGGGTCGCTACTGCGCATGCGCACTCGGGGTCACCACTGCAGATGCGCAATCGAGTTCATTGCTGCGCATGCGCACTCGGGGTCACTACTGCAGATGCGCAATCGGGTTCACTGCTGCGCATGCGCACTCGGGGTCACTACTGCAGCTGCGCAATCGGGTTCACTACTGCGCATGCACACACGGGCTCACTACTGCGCATGCGCACGCCGGGTCACTACTGCTCATGCGCACTCGGACTCACTACTGCTCATGCGCACTCGGGCTCGCTACTGCGCATACGCACTCCGGCTCAGACCTGCACATGCGCACTCGGGCTCACTACTGCGCATGCGCGCTCGGTGTCGCCACTGCACATGCGCACCCGAGATCACTACTACGCATGCGCACACGGGCCCACTACTGCACATGCGCGCTCGGGGTCGCTACTGCGCATGCGCATTCGGGGTCACTACTGCGCATGCGCACTCGGGCTCACTACTGCCAATGCGCACTCGGGGTCACTACTGCGCATGCGCACTCGGGCTCACTACTGCGGATGCGCGCTCGGGCTCACTATTGCGCATGCGCACACGGGGTCACTACTGCTCATACTCACTCCGACTCACTACTACTTATGCGAACTCGGAGTCACTACTGCGTATGCGCGCTCGGGGTCACTACTGCGCATGCGCACTCGGGGTCACTACTGCGCATGCGCACTCCAACTCAGACCTGCACATGCGCACTCGAGCTCGCTACTACGCATGCGCACACGGGCTGACGACTGGGGATGCCTTCTCCGGTCAGACCTGCACATGCGCATTTGGGCTCACTACTGCGCATGCGCGCTCGGGGTCGCTACTGCGCATGCGCGCTCGGGCACACTGCAGCGGATGCGCAATCGAGCTCACTACTGCGCATGCGCTCTCGGGGTCGCTACTTCGCATGCGCGCTCGGGGACGCTACTGCGCATGCCCACTCGGGGTCACTACTGCAGATGCGCAATCGAGTTCACTACTGCGCATGCGCACTCGGGGTCACTACCGCGCATGCGCAGTCCGGCACAGGCTTGCACATGCGCTCTCGAGCTCACTTATGCGCATGCGCACACGGGCCCACTACTGCGCATGCGCACTCCGGTCAGACCTGCACATGCGTACTCGGGCTCACTACTGCGCATGCGCGCTCGGGGTCGCCACTGCACATGCACACTCGAGCTCACTACTACGCATGCGCACACGGGCCCACTACTGCACATGCGCGCTCGGGGTCGCTACTGCGCATGCGCATTCGGGATCACTACTGCGCATGCGCGCTCGGGGTCGCTACTGCGCATGCGCACTCGGGCACACTGCAGCGGATGCGCAATCGGGCTCACTACTGCGGATGCGCAATCGGACTCACTACCGCTCATGCGCACGCGGACTCACTGCTGCGGATGCGCAATCGGGCTCACTACTGCGCATGCGCGCTCGGTGTCGCTACTGCGCATGCGCGCTCGGGGTCGCTCCTGCGCATGCGCGCACGGACTCACTACTGCGGATGCGCAATCGGGCTCACTACTGTGCATGCGCGCTCGGGCTCACTACTGCGCATGCGCACTCGGGCATACTGCAGCGGATGCGCAATCGGGCTCACTATTGCACATGCGCGCTCGGGGTCACTACTGCTCATGCGCACTCGGGCTCACTACTGCGCATGCGCGCTCGGTGTCGCTACTGCGCATGCGCACTCGGGGTCACCACTGCAGTTGCGCAATCGGGCTCACTACTGGGGATGCGCTGTCCGGCTCAGACCTGCACATGCGCAATCGGGCTCTCTACTGCGCATGCGCACTCGGGGTCACTACTGCTCATGCGCACTCGGACTCACTACGGCTCATGGGCACTAGGACTCACTACTGCCGATGCGCAATCAGGCTCACTGCTGCATATGCGCACACGGACTCCCTACTGCGGATGCGCAATCGGGCTCACTACTGGGCATGCGCGCTCGGGGTCACTACTGCTCATGCGCACTCGGACTCACTACGGCTCATGGGCACTCGGACTCGCTGCTGCCGATGCGCACTCCGGTCAGACCTGCACATGCGCACTCGGGGTCCCTACTGCGCATGCGCACTCCGGCTCAGACCTGCACATGCGCACTCGGGCTCACTACTGCGCATGCGCGCTCGGGGTCGCCACTGCACATGCGCACTCGAGCTCACTACTACGCATGCGCACTCGGACTCACTACGGCTCATGGGCACTAGGACTCACTACTGCCGATGCGCAATCCGGCTCACTACTGCGCATGCGCACACGGACTCCCTACTGCGGATGCGCAATCCGGCTCACTACTGCGCATGCGCACTCCGGCTCAGACCTGCACATGCGCACTCAGGCTCACTACTGTGCATGCACAGACGGACTCACTACTGTGCATGCGCACTCAGGGTCACTACTGCTCATGCGCACTCGGACTCATTACGGCTCATGGGCACTCGGACTCACTACTGCCGATGCGCACTCCGGTCAGACCTGCACATGCGCACTCGGGGTCGCTACTGTGCATGCGCACTCCAGCTCACTACTACGCATGCGCACACGGGCTCACTACTGCGCATGCGCGCTCTGGGTCGCTACTGCTGATGCGCATTCGGGGTCACTACTGCGCATGCGCACTCGGGCTCACTACTGCCAATGCGCACTCGGGGTCACTACTGCGCATGCGCACTAGGGCTCACTACTGCGGATGCGCGCTCGGACTCACTACTGCGCATGCGCACACGGGCTCACTACTGCGGATGCGCGCTCGGGCTCACTACTGCGCATGCGCACACGGGGTCACTACTGCGCATGCGCACTCGGACTTACTACTGCTCATGCGCACTCGGGCTCACTACTGCTCATGCGCACTCGGGCTCACTACTGCCAATGCGCACTCGGGGTCACTACTGCGCATGCGCACTCGGGCTCACTACTGCGGATGCGCGCTCGGGCTCACTATTACGCATGCGCACACGGGGTCACTACTGCTCATACTCACTACGACTCACTACTGCTTATGCGAACTCGGAGTCACTACTGCGTATGCGCGCTCGGGGTCACTACTGCGCATGCGCACTCGGGGTCACTACTGCGCATGCGCACTCCAACTCAGACCTGCACATGCGCACTCGAGCTCGCTACTACGCATGCGCACACGGGCTGACGACTGGGGATGCCTTCTCCGGTCAGACCTGCACATGCGCATTTGGGCTCACTACTGCGCATGCGCGCACGGGGTCGCTACTGCGCATGCGCACTCGGGCACACTGCAGCGGATGCGCAATCGAGCTCACTACTGCGGATGCGCAATCGGGCTCACCACTGCGGATGCGCTGTCCGGCTCAGACCTTCACATGCTCAATCGGGCTCTCTACTGCGCATGCACACTCGAGGTCACTACTGCTCATGCGCACTCGAGGTCACTACTGCTCATGCGCACTCGGACTCACTACTGCTCATGCGCACACGGGCCCACTACTGCGCATGCGCACTCCGGTCAGACCGGCACATGCGCACTCGGGCTCACTACTGCGCATGCGCACACGGGCTCACTACTGCGCATGCCTTCTCCGGTCAGACCTGCACATGCGCATTTGGGCTCACTACTGCGCATGCGCGCTCGGGGTCGCTCCTGCGCATGCGCGCACGGACTCACTACTGCGGATGCGCAATCGGGCTCACTACTGTGCATGCGCGCTCGGGCTCACTACTGCGCATGCGCACTCGGGCATACTGCAGCGGATGCGCAATCAGGCTCACTATTGCACATGCGCGCTCGGGGTCACTACTGCTCATGCGCACTCGGGCTCACTACTGCGCATGCGCGCTCGGTGTCGCTACTGCGCATGCGCACTCGGGGTCACCACTGCAGTTGCGCAATCGGGCTCACTACTGGGGATGCGCTGTCCGGCTCAGACCTGCACATGCGCAATCGGGCTCTCTACTGCGCATGCGCACTCGGGGTCACTACTGCTCATGCGCACTCGGACTCACTACGGCTCATGGGCACTAGGACTCACTACTGCCGATGCGCAATCAGGCTCACTACTGCATATGCCCACACGGACTCCCTACTGCGGATGCGCACACGGGCGCACTACTGTGCATGCGCACACGGGCTCACTACTGCTCATGCACACACGGGCTCACTACTGCTCATGCGCACTCGGACTCACCACTGCGGATGCACAATCGGGCTCACTACTGCGCAAGCGCACTCCGGCTCAGACCTGCACATGCGCACTCAGGCTCACTACTGTGCATGCGCGCTCGGGGTCGCTACTGCGCATGCACATTCGGGGTCACTACTGCGCATGCGCACTCGGGGTCACTACTGCTCATGCACACACGGGCTCACTACTGCTCATGCGCACTCGGACTCACTACGGCTCATGGGCACTCGGACTCACTACTGCTCACGCTCACTCGGACTCACTACTGCGGATGCGCAATCGGGCTCACCACTGCGCATGCGCGCTCGGGGTTACTACTGCGCATGCGCACTCGGACTCACTACTGCTCATGCGCACTCGGGCTCACTACTGCGCATGCGCGCTCGGGGTCGCTACTGCGCATGCGCACTCGGGGTCATCACTGCAGATGCGCAATCGGGTTCATTGCTGCGCATGCGCACTCGGGGTCACTACTGCAGATGCGCGCTCGGGGTCACTGCTGCTCATGCGCAAATCGGGTTCACTACTGCGCATGCGCACTCCGGCTCAGACTTGCACACGCGCTCTCGAGCTCACATCTGCGCATGCGCACACGGGCTCACTACTGCGCATATGCACACGGGGTCTCTACTTCTCATGCGCACTCGGGCTCACTACTGCGGATGCGCGCTCGGGCTCACTACTGCGCATGCGCACACGGGCGCACTACTGTGCATGCGCACACGAACTCACTACTGCTCATGCACACACGGGCTCACTACTGCTCATGCGCACTCGGACTCACCACTGCGGATGCACAATCGGGCTCACTACTGCGCAAGCGCACTCCGGCTCAGACCTGCACATGCGCACTCAGGCTCACTACTGCGCATGCGCGCTCGGGGTCGCTACTGCGCATGCGCATTCGGGGTCATTACTGCGCATGCGCACTCGGGGTCACTACTGCTCATGCACACACGGGCTCACTACTGCGCATGTGAACTCGGGCTCACTACTGCGCATGCGCACACGGGCTCACTACTGCGGATGCGCGCTCGGGCTCACTACTGCGCATGCGCACACGGGGTCACTACTGCGCATGCGCACTCCGGCTCAGGCCTGCACATGCGCACTCAGGCTCACTACTGCGCATGCACAGACGGACTCACTACTGCGCATGTGAACTCGGGCTCACTACTGCGCATGCGCACACGGGCTCACTACTGCGGATGCGCGCTCGGGCTCACTACTGCGCATGCGCACACGGGGTCACTACTGCGCATGCGCACTCCGGCTCAGGCCTGCACATGCGCACTCAGGCTCACTACTGCGCATGCACAGACGGACTCACTACTGTGCATGCGCACTCAGGGTCACTACTGCTCATGCGTACTCGGACTCACTACTGCGGATGCGCGCTCGGGCTCACCACTGCGCATGCGCACACGGGCTCACTACTGCGGATGCGCGCTCGGGCTCACTACTGCGCATGCGCACACGGGGTCACTACTGCGCATGCGCACTCGGGCTCACTACTGCGCATGCGCACGCGGGGTCACTACTGCTCATGCGCACTCGGACTCACTACTGCTCATGCGCACTCGGGCTCAATACTGCGCCTCCGCGCTCGGGGTAGCTACTGCGCATGCGCATACGGGCTCACTACTGCGGATGCGCGCTCGGGCTCACTACTGCGCATGCGCACACGGGCTCACTACTGCGCATGCGCACACGGGGTCACTAATTCTCATGCGCTCTCGGACTAACTACTGCTCATGCGCACTCGGACTCAGTACTGCGGATGCAAAATCGGACTCACTACCGCGTATGGGCACTCCGGGTTACTACTGCTCATGCGCACTCGGACTCCCTACTGCGGATGCGCAATCCGGCTCACTACTGCGCATGCGCACTCCGGCTCAGACCTGCACATGCGCACTCAGGCTCACTACTGTGCATGCGCGCTCGGGGTCGCTACTGCGCATGCGCATTCGGGGTCACTACTGCTCATGCGCACTCGGACTCATTACGGCTCATGGGCACTCGGACTCACTACTGCCGATGCGCACTCCGGTCAGACCTGCACATGCGCACTCGGGGTCGCTACTGTGCATGCGCACTCCAGCTCACTACTACGCATGCGCACACGGGCTCACTACTGCGCATGCGCGCTCGGGGTCGCTACTGCTGATGCGCATTTGGGGTCACTACTGCGCATGCGCACTCGGGCTCACTACTGCCAATGCGCACTCGGGGTCACTACTGCGCATGCGCACTAGGGCTCACTACTGCGGATGCGCGCTCGGGCTCACTACTGCGCATGCGCACACGGGCTCACTACTGCGGATGCGCGCTCGGGCTCACTACTGCGCATGCGCACACGGGGTCACTACTGCGCATGCGCACTCGGGCTCACTACTGCGCATGCGCACGCGGGGTCACTACTGCTCATGCGCACTCGGACTCACTACTGCTCATGCGCACTCGGGCTCAATACTGCGCCTACGCGCTCGGGGTCGCTACTGCGCATGCGCACTCGGGGTCACCACTGCAGATGCGCAATCGAGTTCATTGCTGCGCATGCGCACTCGGGGTCACTACTGCAGATGCGCAATCGGGTTCACTGCTGCGCATGCGCACTCGGGGTCACTACTGCAGCTGCGCAATCGGGTTCACTACTGCGCATGCACACACGGGCTCACTACTGCGCATGCGCACGCCGGGTCACTACTGCTCATGCGCACTCGGACTCACTACTGCTCATGCGCACTCGGGCTCGCTACTGCGCATACGCACTCCGGCTCAGACCTGCACATGCGCACTCGGGCTCACTACTGCGCATGCGCGCTCGGTGTCGCCACTGCACATGCGCACCCGAGATCACTACTACGCATGCGCACACGGGCCCACTACTGCACATGCGCGCTCGGGGTCGCTACTGCGCATGCGCATTCGGGATCACTACTGCGCATGCGCGCTCGGGGTCGCTACTGCGCATGCGCACTCGGGCACACTGCAGCGGATGCGCAATCGGGCTCACTACTGCGGATGCGCAATCGGACTCACTACCGCTCATGCGCACGCGGACTCACTGCTGCGGATGCGCAATCGGGCTCACTACTGCGCATGCGCGCTCGGTGTCGCTACTGCGCATGCGCACTCGAGGTCACTACTGCTCATGCGCACTCGGACTCACTACTGATCATGCGCACTCGGGCTCACTACTGCGCATGCGCGCTCGGGGTCGCTACTGCGCATGCGCACTCGGGGTCAGCACTGCAGATGCGCACTCGGGTTCACTACTGCGCATGCACACACGGGCTCACTACTGCGCATGCGCACTCGGGGTCACCACCGCGCATGCGCAGTCCGGCACAGGCTTGCACATGCGCTCTCGACCTCACTTATGCGCATGCGCACACGGGCCCACTACTGCGCATGCGCACTCCGGTCAGACCGGCACATGCGCACTCGGGCTCACTACTGCGCATGCGCACACGGGCTCACTACTGCGCATGCCTTCTCCGGTCAGACCTGCACATGCGCATTTGGGCTCACTACTGCGCATGCGCGCTCGGGGTCGCTCCTGCGCATGCGCGCACGGACTCACTACTGCGGATGCGCAATCGGGCTCACTACTGTGCATGCGCGCTCGGGCTCACTACTGCGCATGCGCACTCGGGCATACTGCAGCGGATGCGCAATCGGGCTCACTATTGCACATGCGCGCTCGGGGTCACTACTGCTCATGCGCACTCGGGCTCACTACTGCGCATGCGCGCTCGGTGTCGCTACTGCGCATGCGCACTCGGGGTCACCACTGCAGTTGCGCAATCGGGCTCACTACTGGGGATGCGCTGTCCGGCTCAGACCTGCACATGCGCAATCGGGCTCTCTACTGCGCATGCGCACTCGGGGTCACTACTGCTCATGCGCACTCGGACTCACTACGGCTCATGGGCACTAGGACTCACTACTGCCGATGCGCAATCAGGCTCACTGCTGCATATGCGCACACGGACTCCCTACTGCGGATGCGCAATCGGGCTCACTACTGGGCATGCGCGCTCGGGGTCACTACTGCTCATGCGCACTCGGACTCACTACGGCTCATGGGCACTCGGACTCACTACTGCCGATGCGCACTCCGGTCAGACCTGCACATGCGCACTCGGGGTCCCTACTGCGCATGCGCACTCCGGCTCAGACCTGCACATGCGCACTCGGGCTCACTACTGCGCATGCGCGATCGGGGTCGCCACTGCACATGCGCACTCGAGCTCACTACTACGCATGCGCACTCGGACTCACTACGGCTCATGGGCACTAGGACTCACTACTGCCGATGCGCAATCCGGCTCACTACTGCGCATGCGCACACGGACTCCCTACTGCGGATGCGCAATCGGGCTCACTACTGCGCATGCGCGCTCGGGGTCACTACTGCTCATGCGCACTCGGACTCACTACCGCTCATGCGCACGCGGACTCACTGCTGCGGATGCGCAATCGGGCTCACTACTGCGGATGCGCGCTCGGGCTCACTACTGCTCATGCACACACGGGCTCACTACTGCTCATGCGCACTCGGACTCACTACTGCGGATGCACAATCGGGCTCACTACTGCGCATGCGCACTCCGGCTCAGACCTGCACATGCGCACTCAGGCTCTACTACTGCGCATGCGCGCTCGGGGTCGCTACTGCGCATGCGCATTCCGGGTCACTACTGCGCATGCGCACTCGGGCTCACTACTACACATGCGCACACGGGGTCACTACATCTCATGCGCTCTCGGACTCACTACTGCGGATGCAAAATCGGGCTCAGTACCGCGTATGCGCGCACAGCCTCACTACTGTGCATGCGCACTCGGGGTCACTACTGCTCATGCACACACGGGCTCACTACTGCTCATGCGCACTCGGACTCACTACGGCTCATGGGCACTCGGACTCACTACTGCTCACGCGCACTCGGACTCACTACTGCGGATGCGCAATCGGGTTCACTACTGCGCATGCGCGCTCGGGGTTACTACTGCGCATGCGCACTCGGACTGACTACTGCGATTGCGCACTCGGGCTAACTACTGCGCATGCGCACCCGGACTCAGTACTGCGGATGCAAAATCGGACTCACTACCGCGTATGGGCACTCGGGGTTACTACTGCTCATGCGCACTCGGACTCCCTACTGCGGATGCGCAATCCGTCTCACTACTGCGCATGCGCACTCCGGCTCAGACCTGCACATGCGCACTCAGGCTCACTACTGCGCATGCACAGACGGACTCACTACTGTGCATGCGCACTCGAGCTCACTACTACGCATGCGCACTCGGACTCACTACGGCTCATGGGCACTAGGACTCACTACTGCCGATGCGCAATCCGGCTCACTACTGCGCATGCGCACACGGACTCCCTACTGCGGATGCGCAATCGGGCTCACTACTGCGCATGCGCGCTCGGGGTCACTACTGCTCATGCGCACTCGGACTCACTACCGCTCATGCGCACGCGGACTCACTGCTGCGGATGCGCAATCGGGCTCACTACTGCGGATGCGCGCTCGGGCTCACTACTGCTCATGCACACACGGGCTCACTACTGCTCATGCGCACTCGGACTCACTACTGCGGATGCACAATCGGGCTCACTACTGCGCATGCGCACTCCGGCTCAGACCTGCACATGCGCACTCAGGCTCTACTACTGCGCATGCGCGCTCGGGGTCGCTACTGCGCATGCGCATTCCGGGTCACTACTGCGCATGCGCACTCGGGCTCACTACTACACATGCGCACACGGGGTCACTACATCTCATGCGCTCTCGGACTCACTACTGCGGATGCAAAATCGGGCTCAGTACCGCGTATGCGCGCACAGCCTCACTACTGTGCATGCGCACTCGGGGTCACTACTGCTCATGCACACACGGGCTCACTACTGCTCATGCGCACTCGGACTCACTACGGCTCATGGGCACTCGGACTCACTACTGCTCACGCGCACTCGGACTCACTACTGCGGATGCGCAATCGGGTTCACTACTGCGCATGCGCGCTCGGGGTTACTACTGCGCATGCGCACTCGGACTGACTACTGCGATTGCGCACTCGGGCTAACTACTGCGCATGCGCACCCGGACTCAGTACTGCGGATGCAAAATCGGACTCACTACCGCGTATGGGCACTCGGGGTTACTACTGCTCATGCGCACTCGGACTCCCTACTGCGGATGCGCAATCCGTCTCACTACTGCGCATGCGCACTCCGGCTCAGACCTGCACATGCGCACTCAGGCTCACTACTGCGCATGCACAGACGGACTCACTACTGTGCATGCGCACTCAGGGTCACTACTGCTCATGCGCACTCGGACTCATTACGGCTCATGGGCACTCGGACTCACTACTGCCGATGCGCACTCCGGTCAGACCTGCACATGCGCACTCGGGGTCGCTACTGTGCATGCGCACTCCAGCTCACTACTACGCATGCGCACACGGGCTCACTACTGCGCATGCGCGCTCGGGGTCGCTACTGCTGATGCGCATTCGGGGTCACTACTGCGCATGCGCACTCGGGCTCACTACTGCCAATGCGCACTCGGGGTCACTACTGCGCATGCGCACTAGGGCTCACTACTGCGGATGCGCGCTCGGACTCACTACTGCGCATGCGCACACGGGCTCACTACTGCGGATGCGCGCTCGGGCTCACTACTGCGCATGCGCACACGGGGTCACTACTGCGCATGCGCACTCGGACTCACTACTGCTCATGCGCACTCGGGCTCACTACTGCTCATGCGCACTCGGGCTCACTACTGCCAATGCGCACTCGGGGTCACTACTGCGCATGCGCACTCGGGCTCACTACTGCGGATGCGCGCTCGGGCTCACTATTGCGCATGCGCACACGGGGTCACTACTGCTCATACTCACTACGACTCACTACTGCTTATGCGAACTCGGAGTCACTACTGCGTATGCGCGCTCGGGGTCACTACTGCGCATGCGCACTCGGGGTCACTACTGCGCATGCGCACTCCAACTCAGACCTGCACATGCGCACTCGAGCTCGCTACTACGCATGCGCACACGGGCTGACGACTGGGGATGCCTTCTCCGGTCAGACCTGCACATGCGCATTTGGGCTCACTACTGCGCATGCGCGCTCGGGGTCGCTACTGCGCATGCGCACTCGGGCACACTGCAGCGGATGCGCAATCGAGCTCACTACTGCGGATGCGCAATCGGGCTCACCACTGCGGATGCGCTGTCCGGCTCAGACCTTCACATGCTCAATCGGGCTCTCTGCTGCGCATGCACACTCGAGGTCACTACTGCTCATGCGCACTCGAGGTCACTACTGCTCATGCGCACTCGGACTCACTACTGCTCATGCGCACACGGGCCCACAACTGCGCATGCGCACTCCGGTCAGACCGGCACATGCGCACTCGGGCTCACTACTGCGCATGCGCACACGGGCTCACTACTGCGCATGCCTTCTCCGGTCAGACCTGCACATGCGCATTTGGGCTCACTACTGCGCATGCGCGCTCGGGGTCACTACTGCTCATGCGCACTCGGACTCACTACCGCTCATGCGCACGCGGACTCACTGCTGCGGATGCGCAATCGGGCTCACTACTGCGGATGCGCGCTCGGGCTCACTACTGCTCATGCACACACGGGCTCACTACTGCTCATGCGCACTCGGACTCACTACTGCGGATGCACAATCGGGCTCACTACTGCGCATGCGCACTCCGGCTCAGACCTGCACATGCGCACTCAGGCTCTACTACTGCGCATGCGCGCTCGGGGTCGCTACTGCGCATGCGCATTCCGGGTCACTACTGCGCATGCGCACTCGGGCTCACTACTACACATGCGCACACGGGGTCACTACATCTCATGCGCTCTCGGACTCACTACTGCGGATGCAAAATCGGGCTCAGTACCGCGTATGCGCGCACAGCCTCACTACTGTGCATGCGCACTCGGGGTCACTACTGCTCATGCACACACGGGCTCACTACTGCTCATGCGCACTCGGACTCACTACGGCTCATGGGCACTCGGACTCACTACTGCTCACGCGCACTCGGACTCACTACTGCGGATGCGCAATCGGGTTCACTACTGCGCATGCGCGCTCGGGGTTACTACTGCGCATGCGCACTCGGACTGACTACTGCGATTGCGCACTCGGGCTAACTACTGCGCATGCGCACCCGGACTCAGTACTGCGGATGCAAAATCGGACTCACTACCGCGTATGGGCACTCGGGGTTACTACTGCTCATGCGCACTCGGACTCCCTACTGCGGATGCGCAATCCGTCTCACTACTGCGCATGCGCACTCCGGCTCAGACCTGCACATGCGCACTCAGGCTCACTACTGCGCATGCACAGACGGACTCACTACTGTGCATGCGCACTCAGGGTCACTACTGCTCATGCGCACTCGGACTCATTACGGCTCATGGGCACTCGGACTCACTACTGCCGATGCGCACTCCGGTCAGACCTGCACATGCGCACTCGGGGTCGCTACTGTGCATGCGCACTCCAGCTCACTACTACGCATGCGCACACGGGCTCACTACTGCGCATGCGCGCTCGGGGTCGCTACTGCTGATGCGCATTCGGGGTCACTACTGCGCATGCGCACTCGGGCTCACTACTGCCAATGCGCACTCGGGGTCACTACTGCGCATGCGCACTAGGGCTCACTACTGCGGATGCGCGCTCGGACTCACTACTGCGCATGCGCACACGGGCTCACTACTGCGGATGCGCGCTCGGGCTCACTACTGCGCATGCGCACACGGGGTCACTACTGCGCATGCGCACTCGGACTCACTACTGCTCATGCGCACTCGGGCTCACTACTGCTCATGCGCACTCGGGCTCACTACTGCCAATGCGCACTCGGGGTCACTACTGCGCATGCGCACTCGGGCTCACTACTGCGGATGCGCGCTCGGGCTCACTATTGCGCATGCGCACACGGGGTCACTACTGCTCATACTCACTACGACTCACTACTGCTTATGCGAACTCGGAGTCACTACTGCGTATGCGCGCTCGGGGTCACTACTGCGCATGCGCACTCGGGGTCACTACTGCGCATGCGCACTCCAACTCAGACCTGCACATGCGCACTCGAGCTCGCTACTACGCATGCGCACACGGGCTGACGACTGGGGATGCCTTCTCCGGTCAGACCTGCACATGCGCATTTGGGCTCACTACTGCGCATGCGCGCTCGGGGTCGCTACTGCGCATGCGCACTCGGGCACACTGCAGCGGATGCGCAATCGAGCTCACTACTGCGGATGCGCAATCGGGCTCACCACTGCGGATGCGCTGTCCGGCTCAGACCTTCACATGCTCAATCGGGCTCTCTGCTGCGCATGCACACTCGAGGTCACTACTGCTCATGCGCACTCGAGGTCACTACTGCTCATGCGCACTCGGACTCACTACTGCTCATGCGCACACGGGCCCACAACTGCGCATGCGCACTCCGGTCAGACCGGCACATGCGCACTCGGGCTCACTACTGCGCATGCGCACACGGGCTCACTACTGCGCATGCCTTCTCCGGTCAGACCTGCACATGCGCATTTGGGCTCACTACTGCGCATGCGCGCTCGGGGTCGCTCCTGCGCATGCACGCACGGACTCACTACTGCGGATGCGCAATCGGGCTCACTACTGTGCATGCGCGCTCGGGCTCACTACTGCGCATGCGCACTCGGGCATACTGCAGCGGATGCGCAATCAGGCTCACTATTGCACATGCGCGCTCGGGGTCACTACTGCTCATGCGCACTCGGGCTCACTACTGCGCATGCGCGCTCGGTGTCGCTACTGCGCATGCGCACTCGGGGTCACCACTGCAGTTGCGCAATCGGGCTCACTACTGGGGATGCGCTGTCCGGCTCAGACCTGCACATGCGCAATCGGGCTCTCTACTGCGCATGCGCACTCGGGGTCACTACTGCTCATGCGCACTCGGACTCACTACGGCTCATGGGCACTAGGACTCACTACTGCCGATGCGCAATCAGGCTCACTACTGCATATGCGCACACGGACTCCCTACTGCGGATGCGCAATCGGGCTCACTACTGGGCATGCGCGCTCGGGGTCACTACTGCTCATGCGCACTCGGACTCACTACGGCTCATGGGCACTCGGACTCACTACTGCCGATGCGCACTCCGGTCAGACCTGCACATGCGCACTCGGGGTCCCTACTGCGCATGCGCACTCCGGCTCAGACCTGCACATGCGCACTCGGGCTCACTACTGCGCATGCGCGCTCGGGGTCGCCACTGCACATGCGCACTCGGACTCACTACGGCTCATGGGCACTCGGACTCACTACTGCCGATGCGCACTCCGGTCAGACCTGCACATGCGCACTCGGGGTCCCTACTGCGCATGCGCACTCCGGCTCAGACCTGCACATGCGCACTCGGGCTCACTACTGCGCATGCGCGCTCGGGGTCGCCACTGCACATGCGCACTCGAGCTCACTACTACGCATGCGCACTCGGACTCACTACGGCTCATGGGCACTAGGACTCACTACTGCCGATGCGCAATCCGGCTCACTACTGCGCATGCGCACACGGACTCCCTACTGCGGATGCGCAATCGGGCTCACTACTGCGCATGCGCGCTCGGGGTCACTACTGCTCATGCGCACTCGGACTCACTACCGCTCATGCGCACGCGGACTCACTGCTGCGGATGCGCAATCGGGCTCACTACTGCGGATGCGCGCTCGGGCTCACTACTGCTCATGCACACACGGGCTCACTACTGCTCATGCGCACTCGGACTCACTACTGCGGATGCACAATCGGGCTCACTACTGCGCATGCGCACTCCGGCTCAGGCCTGCACATGCGCACTCAGGCTCTACTACTGCGCATGCGCGCTCGGGGTCGCTACTGCGCATGCGCATTCCGGGTCACTACTGCGCATGCGCACTCGGGCTCACTACTACACATGCGCACACGGGGTCACTACATCTCATGCGCTCTCGGACTCACTACTGCGGATGCAAAATCGGGCTCAGTACCGCGTATGCGCGCACAGCCTCACTACTGTGCATGCGCACTCGGGGTCACTACTGCTCATGCACACACGGGCTCACTACTGCTCATGCGCACTCGGACTCACTACGGCTCATGGGCACTCGGACTCACTACTGCGGATGCGCAATCCGGCTCACTACTGCGCATGCGCACTCCGGCTCAGACCTGCACATGCGCACTCAGGCTCACTACTGCGCATGCACAGACGGACTCACTACTGTGCATGCGCACTCAGGGTCACTACTGCTCATGCGCACTCGGACTCATTACGGCTCATGGGCACTCGGACTCACTACTGCCGATGCGCACTCCGGTCAGACCTGCACATGCGCACTCGGGGTCGCTACTGTGCATGCGCACTCCAGCTCACTACTACGCATGCGCACACGGGCTCACTACTGCGCATGCGCGCTCGGGGTCGCTACTGCTGATGCGCATTCGGGGTCACTACTGCGCATGCGCACTCGGGCTCACTACTGCCAATGCGCACTCGGGGTCACTACTGCGCATGCGCACTAGGGCTCACTACTGCGGATGCGCGCTCGGACTCACTTCTGCGCATGCGCACACGGGCTCACTACTGCGGATGCGCGCTCGGGCTCACTACTGCGCATGCGCACACGGGGTCACTACTGCGCATGCGCACTCGGACTCACTACTGCTCATGCGCACTCGGGCTCACTACTGCTCATGCGCACTCGGGCTCACTACTGCCAATGCGCACTCGGGGTCACTACTGCGCATGCGCACTCGGGCTCACTACTGCGGATGCGCGCTCGGGCTCACTATTGCGCATGCGCACACGGGGTCACTACTGCTCATACTCACTCCGACTCACTACTGCTTATGCGAACTCGGAGTCACTACTGCGTATGCGCGCTCGGGGTCACTACTGCGCATGCGCACTCGGGGTCACTACTGCGCATGCGCACTCCAACTCAGACCTGCACATGCGCACTCGAGCTCGCTACTACGCATGCGCACACGGGCTGACGACTGGGGATGCCTTCTCCGGTCAGACCTGCACATGCGCATTTGGGCTCACTACTGCGCATGCGCGCTCGGGGTCGCTACTGCGCATGCGCACTCGGGCACACTGCAGCGGATGCGCAATCGAGCTCACTACTGCGGATGCGCAATCGGGCTCACCACTGCGGATGCGCTGTCCGGCTCAGACCTTCACATGCTCAATCGGGCTCTCTACTGCGCATGCACACTCGAGGGCACTACTGCTCATGCGCACTCGGACTCACTACTGCTCATGCGCACTCGGGCTCACTACTGCGCATTCGCGCTCGGGGTCGCTACGGCGCATGCGCACTCGGGGTCACCACTGCAGATGCGCAATCGGGTTCATTGCTGCGCATGCGCACTCGGGGTCACTACTGCAGATGCGCAATCGGGTTCACTGCTGTGCGTGCGCAATCGGGGTCACTACTGCAGCTGCGCAATGGGATTCACTACTGCGCATGCACACACGGGCTCACTACTGCGCATGCGCGCGCGGGGTCACTACTGCTCATGCGCACTCGGACACACTACTGCTCATGCGCACTCGGGCTCACTACTGCGCATGCGCTCTCGGGGTCGCTACTTCGCATGCGCGCTCGGGGTCGCTACTGCGCATGCCCACTCGGGGTCACTACTGCAGATGCGCAATCGGGTTCACTACTGCGCATGCGCACCCGGGGTCACTACCGCGCATGCGCAGTCCGGCACAGGCTTGCACATGCGCTCTCGAGCTCACTTATGCGCATGCGCACACGGGCCCACTACTGCGCATGCGCACTCCGGTCAGACCTGCACATGCGTACTCGGGCTCTCTACTGCGCATGCGCGCACGGGGTCACTACTGCTCATGCGCACTCGGACTCACTACGGCTCATGGGCACTCGGACTCACTACTGCCGATGCGCACTCCGGTCAGACCTGCACATGCGCACTCGGGGTCGCTACTGCGCATGCGCGCTCGTGGTCACTACTGCTCATGCGCACTCGGACTCACTACGGCTCATGGGCACTCGGACTCACTACTGCCGATGCGCACTCCGGTCAGACCTGCACATGCGCACTCGGGGTCGCTACTGCGCATGCGCACTCCGGCTCAGACCTGCACATGCGCACTCGGGCTCACTACTGCGCATGCGCGCTCGGGGTCGCCACTGCACATGCGCACTCGAGCTCACTACTACGCATGCGCACTCGGACTCACTACGGCTCATGGGCACTAGGACTCACTACTGCCGATGCGCAATCCGGCTCACTACTGCGCATGCGCACACGGACTCCCTACTGCGGATGCGCAATCGGGCTCACTACTGCGCATGCGCGCTCGGGGTCACTACTGCTCATGCGCACTCGGACTCACTACCGCTCATGCGCACGCGGACTCACTGCTGCGGATGCGCAATCGGGCTCACTACTGCGGATGCGCGCTCGGGCTCACTACTGCTCATGCACACACGGGCTCACTACTGCACATGCGCACTCGGACTCACTACTGCGGATGCACAATCGGGCTCACTACTGCGCATGCGCACTCCGGCTCAGACCTGCACATGCGCACTCAGGCTCTACTACTGCGCATGCGCGCTCGGGGTCGCTACTGCGCATGCGCATTCCGGGTCACTACTGCGCATGCGCACTCGGGCTCACTACTACACATGCGCACACGGGGTCACTACATCTCATGCGCTCTCGGACTCACTACTGCGGATGCAAAATCGGGCTCAGTACCGCGTATGCGCGCACAGCCTCACTACTGTGCATGCGCACTCGGGGTCACTACTGCTCATGCACACACGGGCTCACTACTGCTCATGCGCACTCGGACTCACTACGGCTCATGGGCACTCGGACTCACTACTGCTCACGCGCACTCGGACTCACTACTGCGGATGCGCAATCGGGTTCACTACTGCGCATGCGCGCTCGGGGTTACTACTGCGCATGCGCACTCGGACTGACTACTGCGATTGCGCACTCGGGCTAACTACTGCGCATGCGCACCCGGACTCAGTACTGCGGATGCAAAATCGGACTCACTACCGCGTATGGGCACTCGGGGTTACTACTGCTCATGCGCACTCGGACTCCCTACTGCGGATGTGCAATCCGGCTCACTACTGCGCATGCGCACTCCGGCTCAGACCTGCACATGCGCACTCAGGCTCACTACTGCGCATGCACAGACGGACTCACTACTGTGCATGCGCACTCAGGGTCACTACTGCTCATGCGTACTCGGACTCATTACGGCTCATGGGCGCTCGGACTCACTACTGCCGATGCGCACTAGGGTCAGACCTTCACATGCGCACTCGGGGTCGCTACTGCGCATGCGCACTCCAGCTCACTACTACGCATGCGCACACGGGCTCACTACTGCGCGTGCGCGCTCGGGGTCGCTACTGCTGATGCGCATTCGGGGTCACTACTGCGCATGCGCACTCGGGCTCACTACTGCCAATGCGCACTCGGGGTCACTACTGCGCATGCGCACTCGGGCTCACTACTGCGGATGCGCGGTCGGGCTCACTACTGCGCATGCGCACACGGGCTCACTACTGCGGATGCGCGCTCGGGCTCACTACTGCGGATGCACAATTGGGCTCACTACTGCGCATGCGCACTCCGGCTCAGACCTGCACATGCGCACTCAGGCTCTACTACTGCGCATGCGCACTCGAGCTCACTACTGCGCATGCGCGCTCGGGGTCGCTACTGCGCATGCGCACTCGGGGTCACCACTGCAGATGCGCAATCGGGTTCATTGCTGCGCATGCGCACTCGGGGTCACTACTGCAGATGCGCAATCGGGTTCACTACTGCGCATGCGCGCTCGGGCTCACTACTGCGCTTGCGCACACGGGCTCACTACTGCGGATGCGCGCTCGGGCTCACTACTGCGCATGCGCACACGGGCTCACTACTGCGCATGCGCACACGGGCTCACTACTGCGGATGCGCGCTCGGGCTCACTACTGCGCATGCGCACACGGGCTCACTACTGCAGATGCGCAATCGGGTTCACTACTGCGCATGCGCGCTCGGGCTCACTACTGCGCATGCGCACAGGGGCTCACTACTGCGTATGCGCGCTCGGGCTCACTACTGCTCATGCACACACGGCCTCACTACTGCTCATGCGCGCTCGGACTCACTACTGCGGATGCACAATCGGGCTCACTACTACGCATGCGCACTCCAGCTCAGACCTGCACATGCGCACTCAGGCTCTACTACTGCGCATGCGCATTCGGGGTCACTACTGCGCATGCGCACTCGGGCTCACTACTACACATGCGCACACGGGGTCACTACATCTTATGCGCTCACGGACTCACTACTGCGGATGCCAAATCGGGCTCAGTACCGCGTATGCGCGCACAGCCTCACTACTGTGCATGCGCACTCGGGGTCACTACTGCTCATGCACACACGGGCTCACTACTGCTCATGCGCACTCGGACTCACTACGGCTCATGGGCACTCGGACTCACTACTGCTCACGCGCACTTGGACTCACTACTGCGGATGCGCAATCGGGCTCACTACTGCGCATGCGAGCTCGGGGTTACTACTGCGCATGCGCACTCGGGGTCACCGCTGCAGATGCGCAATCGGGTTCATTGCTGCGCATGCGCACTCGGGGTCACTACTGCTCATGCGCGCTCGGACTCACTACTGCGGATGCGCAATCCGGCTCACTACTGCGCATGCGCACTCCGGCTCAGACCTGCACATGCGCACTCCGGTCAGACCTGCACATGCGCACTCGGGGTCGCTACTGCGCATGCGCACTCGGACTCACTACTCCTCATGCGCACTCGGGCTCAATACTGCGCCGACGCGCTCGGGGTCGCTACTGCGCATGCGCACTCGGGGTCACTACTGCAGATGCGCAATCGGGTTCACAGCTGCGCATGCGCACTCGGGGTCACTACTGCGCATGCGCACTCCGACTCAGACCTGCACATGCGCACACGGGCTCACTACTGCGCATGCGCGCTCGGAGTCGCTACTGCGCATGCGCACACGGACTCACTAGTGCGGATGCGCAATCGGGCTCACTACTGCGCATGCGCGCTCGGGCTCACTACTGCGCCTGCGCACTCGGGCACGCTGCAGCGGATGCGCAATCGGGCTCACTACTGCGCATGCGCTCTCGGGGTCGCTACTGCGCATGCGCGCTCGGGGTTACTACTGCGCATGCGCACTCGGGTTCAGTACTGCGGATGCGCAATCGGGCTCACTACTGCCCATGCGCACACGGGCTCCCAACTGCGCATGCGCACTCGGACCCACTACTGCGGATGCGCAATCGGGCTCATTACCGCCCATGCGCACACGGGCTCCCAACTGCGCATGCGCACTCGGGGTCACCATTGCAGCTGCGCAATGGGATTCACTACTGCGCATGCACACACGGGCTCTCTACTGCGCATGCGCACACGGGCTCACTACTGCGCATGCGCGCTCGGGGCCACTACTGCGCATGCGCACTCGGACTCACTACCGCTCATGCGCACGCGGACTCACTGCTGCGGATGCGCAATCGCGCTCACTACTGCGCATGCGCGCTCTGTGTCGCTACTGCGCATGCGCACTCGAGGTCACTACTGCTCATGCGCACTCGGACTCACTACTGCTCATGCGCACTCAGACTCACTACTGCTCATGCGCACTCGGGCTCACTACTGCGCATGGGCGCTCGGCGTCGCTACTGCGCATGCGCACTCGGGGTCACCACTGCGGATGCGCAATCGGGCTCACTACTGCGCATGCGCGCTCGGGGTCACTACTACGCATGCGCACACGGGCCCACTACTGCACATGCGCGCTCGGGGTCGCTACTGCGCATGCGCATTCGGGGTCACTACTACGCATGCGCACACGGGCCCACTACTGCACATGCGCGCTCGGGGTCGCTACTGCGCATGCGCATTCGGGGTCACTACTGCGCATGCGCACTCGGGCTCACTACTGCCAATGCGCACTCGGGGTCACTACTGCGCATGCGCACTCGGGCTCACTACTGCGGAAGCGCGCTCGGGCTCACTACTGCGCATGCGCACTCGGGCTCACTACTGCGGATGCGCGCTCGGGCTCACTACTGCGCATGCGCACACGGGCTCACTACTGCGCATGCGCACACGGGCTCACAACTGCGCATGCGCACACGGGCTCACTACTGCGCATGCGCACACGGGGTCACTACTGCTCATACGCACTCCGACTCACTACTGCTTACTCGAACTCGGACTCACTACTGCGCATGCGCGCTCGGGGTCACTACTGCGCATGCGCACTCGGGGTCACTACTGCGCATGCGCACACGGGCTCACAACTGCGCATCTGCACACGGGCTCACTACTGCACATGCGCACACGGGGTCACTATTGCTCATACGCACTCGGACTCATTACGGCTCATGGGCACTCCGACTCACTACTGCCGATGCGCACTCCGGTCAGACCTGCACATGCGCACTCGGGGTCGCTACTGCGCATGCGCACTCCAGCTCACTACTACGCATGCGCACACGGGCTCACTACTGCGCATGCGCGTTCGGGGTCGCTACTGCAAAGGCGCATTCGGGGTCACTACTGCGCATGCGCACTCGGGCTCACTACTGCCAATGCGCACTCGGGGTCACTACTGCGCATGCGCACTCGGGCTCACTACTGCGGATGCGCGCTCGGGCTCACTACTGCGCATGCGCACACGGGCTCACTACTGCGGATGCGCGCTCGGGCTCACTACTGCGCATGCGCACACGGGGTCACTACGGCCCATGCGCACTCGGGCTCACTACTGCGCATGCGCACGCGGGGTCACTACTGCTCATGCGCACTCGGACTCACTACTCCTCATGCGCACTCGGGCTCAATACTGCGCCGACGCGCTCGGGGTCGCTACTGCGCATGCGCACTCGGGGTCACTACTGCAGATGCGCAATCGGGTTCACAGCTGCGCATGCGCACTCGGGGTCACTACTGCGCATGCGCACTCCGACTCAGACCTGCACATGCGCACACGGGCTCACTACTGCGCATGCGCACACGGAGTCACTAGTGCGGATGCGCAATCGGGCGCACTACTGCGCATGCGCGCTCGGGCTCACTACTGCGCCTGCGCACTCGGGCACGCTGCAGCGGATGCGCAATCGGGCTCACTACTGCACATGCGCTCTCGGGGTCGCTACTGCGCATGCGCGCTCGGGGTTACTACTGCGCATGCGCACTCGGGTTCTGTACTGCGGATGCGCAATCGGGCTCACTACTGCCCATGCGCACACGGGCTCCCAACTGCGCATGCGCACTCGGACTCACTACTGCGGATGCGCACGCGGGGTCACTACTGCTCATGCGCACTCGGACTCACTACTGCTCATGCGCACTCGGGCTCAATACTGCGCCTACGCGCTCGGGGTCGCTACTGCGGATGCGCGCTCGGGCTCACTACTGCGCATGCGCACACGGGGTCACTACGGCCCATGCGCACTCGGGCTCACTACTGCGCATGCGCACACGGGGTCACTACTGCGCATGCGCACTCGGGCTCACTACTGCGCATGCGCACGCGGGGTCACTACTGCTCATGCGCACTCGGACTCACTACTGCTCATGCGCACTCGGGCTCAATACTGCGCCTACGCGCTCGGGGTCGCTACTGCGCATGCGCACTCGGGGTCACCACTGCAGATGCGCAATCGAGTTCATTGCTGCGCATGCGCACTCGGGGTCACTACTGCAGATGCGCAATCGGGTTCACTGCTGCGCATGCGCACTCGGGGTCACTACTGCAGCTGCGCAATCGGGTTCACTACTGCGCATGCACACACGGGCTCACTACTGCGCATGCGCACGCCGGGTCACTACTGCTCATGCGCACTCGGACTCACTACTGCTCATGCGCACTCGGGCTCGCTACTGCGCATACGCACTCCGGCTCAGACCTGCACATGCGCACTCGGGCTCACTACTGCGCATGCGCGCTCGGTGTCGCCACTGCACATGCGCACCCGAGATCACTACTACGCATGCGCACACGGGCCCACTACTGCACATGCGCGCTCGGGGTCGCTACTGCGCATGCGCATTCGGGATCACTACTGCGCATGCGCGCTCGGGGTCGCTACTGCGCATGCGCACTCGGGCACACTGCAGCGGATGCGCAATCGGGCTCACTACTGCGGATGCGCAATCGGACTCACTACCGCTCATGCGCACGCGGACTCACTGCTGCGGATGCGCAATCGGGCTCACTACTGCGCATGCGCGCTCGGTGTCGCTACTGCGCATGCGCACTCGAGGTCACTACTGCTCATGCGCACTCGGACTCACTACTGATCATGCGCACTCGGGCTCACTACTGCGCATGCGCGCTCGGGGTCGCTACTGCGCATGCGCACTCGGGGTCAGCACTGCAGATGCGCACTCGGGTTCACTACTGCGCATGCACACACGGGCTCACTACTGCGCATGCGCACTCGGGGTCACCACCGCGCATGCGCAGTCCGGCACAGGCTTGCACATGCGCTCTCGACCTCACTTATGCGCATGCGCACACGGGCCCACTACTGCGCATGCGCACTCCGGTCAGACCGGCACATGCGCACTCGGGCTCACTACTGCGCATGCGCACACGGGCTCACTACTGCGCATGCCTTCTCCGGTCAGACCTGCACATGCGCATTTGGGCTCACTACTGCGCATGCGCGCTCGGGGTCGCTCCTGCGCATGCGCGCACGGACTCACTACTGCGGATGCGCAATCGGGCTCACTACTGTGCATGCGCGCTCGGGCTCACTACTGCGCATGCGCACTCGGGCATACTGCAGCGGATGCGCAATCGGGCTCACTATTGCACATGCGCGCTCGGGGTCACTACTGCTCATGCGCACTCGGGCTCACTACTGCGCATGCGCGCTCGGTGTCGCTACTGCGCATGCGCACTCGGGGTCACCACTGCAGTTGCGCAATCGGGCTCACTACTGGGGATGCGCTGTCCGGCTCAGACCTGCACATGCGCAATCGGGCTCTCTACTGCGCATGCGCACTCGGGGTCACTACTGCTCATGCGCACTCGGACTCACTACGGCTCATGGGCACTAGGACTCACTACTGCCGATGCGCAATCAGGCTCACTGCTGCATATGCGCACACGGACTCCCTACTGCGGATGCGCAATCGGGCTCACTACTGGGCATGCGCGCTCGGGGTCACTACTGCTCATGCGCACTCGGACTCACTACGGCTCATGGGCACTCGGACTCACTACTGCCGATGCGCACTCCGGTCAGACCTGCACATGCGCACTCGGGGTCCCTACTGCGCATGCGCACTCCGGCTCAGACCTGCACATGCGCACTCGGGCTCACTACTGCGCATGCGCGCTCGGGGTCGCCACTGCACATGCGCACTCGAGCTCACTACTACGCATGCGCACTCGGACTCACTACGGCTCATGGGCACTAGGACTCACTACTGCCGATGCGCAATCCGGCTCACTACTGCGCATGCGCACACGGACTCCCTACTGCGGATGCGCAATCGGGCTCACTACTGCGCATGCGCGCTCGGGGTCACTACTGCTCATGCGCACTCGGACTCACTACCGCTCATGCGCACGCGGACTCACTGCTGCGGATGCGCAATCGGGCTCACTACTGCGGATGCGCGCTCGGGCTCACTACTGCTCATGCACACACGGGCTCACTACTGCTCATGCGCACTCGGACTCACTACTGCGGATGCACAATCGGGCTCACTACTGCGCATGCGCACTCCGGCTCAGACCTGCACATGCGCACTCAGGCTCTACTACTGTGCATGCGCGCTCGGGGTCGCTACTGCGCATGCGCATTCCGGGTCACTACTGCGCATGCGCACTCGGGCTCACTACTACACATGCGCACACGGGGTCACTACATCTCATGCGCTCTCGGACTCACTACTGCGGATGCAAAATCGGGCTCAGTACCGCGTATGCGCGCACAGCCTCACTACTGTGCATGCGCACTCGGGGTCACTACTGCTCATGCACACACGGGCTCACTACTGCTCATGCGCACTCGGACTCACTACGGCTCATGGGCACTCGGACTCACTACTGCTCACGCGCACTCGGACTCACTACTGCGGATGCGCAATCGGGTTCACTACTGCGCATGCGCGCTCGGGGTTACTACTGCGCATGTGCACTCGGACTGACTACTGCGATTGCGCACTCGGGCTAACTACTGCGCATGCGCACCCGGACTCAGTACTGCGGATGCAAAATCGGACTCACTACCGCGTATGGGCACTCGGGGTTACTACTGCTCATGCGCACTCGGACTCCCTACTGCGGATGCGCAATCCGTCTCACTACTGCGCATGCGCACTCCGGCTCAGACCTGCACATGCGCACTCAGGCTCACTACTGCGCATGCACAGACGGACTCACTACTGTGCATGCGCACTCAGGGTCACTACTGCTCATGCGCACTCGGACTCATTACGGCTCATGGGCACTCGGACTCACTACTGCCGATGCGCACTCCGGTCAGACCTGCACATGCGCACTCGGGGTCGCTACTGTGCATGCGCACTCCAGCTCACTACTACGCATGCGCACACGGGCTCACTACTGCGCATGCGCGCTCGGGGTCGCTACTGCTGATGCGCATTCGGGGTCACTACTGCGCATGCGCACTCGGGCTCACTACTGCCAATGCGCACTCGGGGTCACTACTGCGCATGCGCACTAGGGCTCACTACTGCGGATGCGCGCTCGGACTCACTACTGCGCATGCGCACACGGGCTCACTACTGCGGATGCGCGCTCGGGCTCACTACTGCGCATGCGCACACGGGGTCACTACTGCGCATGCGCACTCGGACTCACTACTGCTCATGCGCACTCGGGCTCACTACTGCTCATGCGCACTCGGGCTCACTACTGCCAATGCGCACTCGGGGTCACTACTGCGCATGCGCACTCGGGCTCACTACTGCGGATGCGCGCTCGGGCTCACTATTGCGCATGCGCACACGGGGTCACTACTGCTCATACTCACTACGACTCACTACTGCTTATGCGAACTCGGAGTCACTACTGCGTATGCGCGCTCGGGGTCACTACTGCGCATGCGCACTCGGGGTCACTACTGCGCATGCGCACTCCAACTCAGACCTGCACATGCGCACTCGAGCTCGCTACTACGCATGCGCACACGGGCTGACGACTGGGGATGCCTTCTCCGGTCAGACCTGCACATGCGCATTTGGGCTCACTACTGCGCATGCGCGCTCGGGGTCGCTACTGCGCATGCGCACTCGGGCACACTGCAGCGGATGCGCAATCGAGCTCACTACTGCGGATGCGCAATCGGGCTCACCACTGCGGATGCGCTGTCCGGCTCAGACCTTCACATGCTCAATCGGGCTCTCTACTGCGCATGCACACTCGAGGTCACTACTGCTCATGCGCACTCGAGGTCACTACTGCTCATGCGCACTCGGACTCACTACTGCTCATGCGCACACGGGCCCACTACTGCGCATGCGCACTCCGGTCAGACCGGCACATGCGCACTCGGGCTCACTACTGCGCATGCGCACACGGGCTCACTACTGCGCATGCCTTCTCCGGTCAGACCTGCACATGCGCATTTGGGCTCACTACTGCGCATGCGCGCTCGGGGTCGCTCCTGCGCATGCGCGCACGGACTCACTACTGCGGATGCGCAATCGGGCTCACTACTGTGCATGCGCGCTCGGGCTCACTACTGCGCATGCGCACTCGGGCATACTGCAGCGGATGCGCAATCAGGCTCACTATTGCACATGCGCGCTCGGGGTCACTACTGCTCATGCGCACTCGGGCTCACTACTGCGCATGCGCGCTCGGTGTCGCTACTGCGCATGCGCACTCGGGGTCACCACTGCAGTTGCGCAATCGGGCTCACTACTGGGGATGCGCTGTCCGGCTCAGACCTGCACATGCGCAATCGGGCTCTCTACTGCGCATGCGCACTCGGGGTCACTACTGCTCATGCGCACTCGGACTCACTACGGCTCATGGGCACTAGGACTCACTACTGCCGATGCGCAATCAGGCTCACTACTGCATATGCGCACACGGACTCCCTACTGCGGATGCGCAATCGGGCTCACTACTGGGCATGCGCGCTCGGGGTCACTACTGCTCATGCGCACTCGGACTCACTACGGCTCATGGGCACTCGGACTCACTACTGCCGATGCGCACTCCGGTCAGACCTGCACATGCGCACTCGGGGTCCCTACTGCGCATGCGCACTCCGGCTCAGACCTGCACATGCGCACTCGGGCTCACTACTGCGCATGCGCGCTCGGGGTCGCCACTGCACATGCGCACTCGGACTCACTACGGCTCATGGGCACTCGGACTCACTACTGCCGATGCGCACTCCGGTCAGACCTGCACATGCGCACTCCGGGTCCCTACTGCGCATGCGCACTCCGGCTCAGACCTGCACATGCGCACTCGGGCTCACTACTGCGCATGCGCGCTCGGGGTCGCCACTGCACATGCGCACTCGAGCTCACTACTACGCATGCGCACTCGGACTCACTACGGCTCATGGGCACTAGGACTCACTACTGCCGATGCGCAATCCGGCTCACTACTGCGCATGCGCACACGGACTCCCTACTGCGGATGCGCAATCGGGCTCACTACTGCGCATGCGCGCTCGGGGTCACTACTGCTCATGCGCACTCGGACTCACTACCGCTCATGCGCACGCGGACTCACTGCTGCGGATGCGCAATCGGGCTCACTACTGCGGATGCGCGCTCGGGCTCACTACTGCTCATGCACACACGGGCTCACTACTGCTCATGCGCACTCGGACTCACTACTGCGGATGCACAATCGGGCTCACTACTGCGCATGCGCACTCCGGCTCAGGCCTGCACATGCGCACTCAGGCTCTACTACTGCGCATGCGCGCTCGGGGTCGCTACTGCGCATGCGCATTCCGGGTCACTACTGCGCATGCGCACTCGGGCTCACTACTACACATGCGCACACGGGGTCACTACATCTCATGCGCTCTCGGACTCACTACTGCGGATGCAAAATCGGGCTCAGTACCGCGTATGCGCGCACAGCCTCACTACTGTGCATGCGCACTCGGGGTCACTACTGCTCATGCACACACGGGCTCACTACTGCTCATGCGCACTCGGACTCACTACGGCTCATGGGCACTCGGACTCACTACTGCGGATGCGCAATCCGGCTCACTACTGCGCATGCGCACTCCGGCTCAGACCTGCACATGCGCACTCAGGCTCACTACTGCGCATGCACAGACGGACTCACTACTGTGCATGCGCACTCAGGGTCACTACTGCTCATGCGCACTCGGACTCATTACGGCTCATGGGCACTCGGACTCACTACTGCCGATGCGCACTCCGGTCAGACCTGCACATGCGCACTCGGGGTCGCTACTGTGCATGCGCACTCCAGCTCACTACTACGCATGCGCACACGGGCTCACTACTGCGCATGCGCGCTCGGGGTCGCTACTGCTGATGCGCATTCGGGGTCACTACTGCGCATGCGCACTCGGGCTCACTACTGCCAATGCGCACTCGGGGTCACTACTGCGCATGCGCACTAGGGCTCACTACTGCGGATGCGCGCTCGGACTCACTACTGCGCATGCGCACACGGGCTCACTACTGCGGATGCGCGCTCGGGCTCACTACTGCGCATGCGCACACGGGGTCACTACTGCGCATGCGCACTCGGACTCACTACTGCTCATGCGCACTCGGGCTCACTACTGCTCATGCGCACTCGGGCTCACTACTGCCAATGCGCACTCGGGGTCACTACTGCGCATGCGCACTCGGGCTCACTACTGCGGATGCGCGCTCGGGCTCACTATTGCGCATGCGCACACGGGGTCACTACTGCTCATACTCACTCCGACTCACTACTGCTTATGCGAACTCGGAGTCACTACTGCGTATGCGCGCTCGGGGTCACTACTGCGCATGCGCACTCGGGGTCACTACTGCGCATGCGCACTCCAACTCAGACCTGCACATGCGCACTCGAGCTCGCTACTACGCATGCGCACACGGGCTGACGACTGGGGATGCCTTCTCCGGTCAGACCTGCACATGCGCATTTGGGCTCACTACTGCGCATGCGCGCTCGGGGTCGCTACTGCGCATGCGCACTCGGGCACACTGCAGCGGATGCGCAATCGAGCTCACTACTGCGGATGCGCAATCGGGCTCACCACTGCGGATGCGCTGTCCGGCTCAGACCTTCACATGCTCAATCGGGCTCTCTACTGCGCATGCACACTCGAGGGCACTACTGCTCATGCGCACTCGGACTCACTACTGCTCATGCGCACTCGGGCTCACTACTGCGCATTCGCGCTCGGGGTCGCTACGGCGCATGCGCACTCGGGGTCACCACTGCAGATGCGCAATCGGGTTCATTGCTGCGCATGCGCACTCGGGGTCACTACTGCAGATGCGCAATCGGGTTCACTGCTGTGCGTGCGCAATCGGGGTCACTACTGCAGCTGCGCAATGGGATTCACTACTGCGCATGCACACACGGGCTCACTACTGCGCATGCGCGCGCGGGGTCACTACTGCTCATGCGCACTCGGACTCACTACTGCTCATGCGCACTCGGGCTCACTACTGCGCATGCGCTCTCGGGGTCGCTACTTCGCATGCGCGCTCGGGGTCGCTACTGCGCATGCCCACTCGGGGTCACTACTGCAGATGCGCAATCGGGTTCACTACTGCGCATGCGCACCCGGGGTCACTACCGCGCATGCGCAGTCCGGCACAGGCTTGCACATGCGCTCTCGAGCTCACTTATGCGCATGCGCACACGGGCCCACTACTGCGCATGCGCACTCCGGTCAGACCTGCACATGCGTACTCGGGCTCTCTACTGCGCATGCGCGCACGGGGTCACTACTGCTCATGCGCACTCGGACTCACTACGGCTCATGGGCACTCGGACTCACTACTGCCGATGCGCACTCCGGTCAGACCTGCACATGCGCACTCGGGGTCGCTACTGCGCATGCGCGCTCGTGGTCACTACTGCTCATGCGCACTCGGACTCACTACGGCTCATGGGCACTCGGACTCACTACTGCCGATGCGCACTCCGGTCAGACCTGCACATGCGCACTCGGGGTCGCTACTGCGCATGCGCACTCCGGCTCAGACCTGCACATGCGCACTCGGTCTCACTACTGCGCATGCGCGCTCGGGGTCGCCACTGCACATGCGCACTCGAGCTCACTACTACGCATGCGCACTCGGACTCACTACGGCTCATGGGCACTAGGACTCACTACTGCCGATGCGCAATCCGGCTCACTACTGCGCATGCGCACACGGACTCCCTACTGCGGATGCGCAATCGGGCTCACTACTGCGCATGCGCGCTCGGGGTCACTACTGCTCATGCGCACTCGGACTCACTACCGCTCATGCGCACGCGGACTCACTGCTGCGGATGCGCAATCGGGATCACTACTGCGGATGCGCGCTCGGGCTCACTACTGCTCATGCACACACGGGCTCACTACTGCACATGCGCACTCGGACTCACTACTGCGGATGCACAATCGGGCTCACTACTGCGCATGCGCACTCCGGCTCAGACCTGCACATGCGCACTCAGGCTCTACTACTGCGCATGCGCGCTCGGTGTCGCTACTGCGCATGCGCATTCCGGGTCACTACTGCGCATGCGCACTCGGGCTCACTACTACACATGCGCACACGGGGTCACTACATCTCATGCGCTCTCGGACTCACTACTGCGGATGCAAAATCGGGCTCAGTACCGCGTATGCGCGCACAGCCTCACTACTGTGCATGCGCACTCGGGGTCACTACTGCTCATGCACACACGGGCTCACTACTGCTCATGCGCACTCGGACTCACTACGGCTCATGGGCACTCGGACTCACTACTGCTCACGCGCACTCGGACTCACTACTGCGGATGCGCAATCGGGTTCACTACTGCGCATGCGCGCTCGGGGTTACTACTGCGCATGCGCACTCGGACTGACTACTGCGATTGCGCACTCGGGCTAACTACTGCGCATGCGCACCCGGACTCAGTACTGCGGATGCAAAATCGGACTCACTACCGCGTATGGGCACTCGGGGTTACTACTGCTCATGCGCACTCGGACTCCCTACTGCGGATGTGCAATCCGGCTCACTACTGCGCATGCGCACTCCGGCTCAGACCTGCACATGCGCACTCAGGCTCACTACTGCGCATGCACAGACGGACTCACTACTGTGCATGCGCACTCAGGGTCACTACTGCTCATGCGTACTCGGACTCATTACGGCTCATGGGCGCTCGGACTCACTACTGCCGATGCGCACTAGGGTCAGACCTTCACATGCGCACTCGGGGTCGCTACTGCGCATGCGCACTCCAGCTCACTACTACGCATGCGCACACGGGCTCACTACTGCGCGTGCGCGCTCGGGGTCGCTACTGCTGATGCGCATTCGGGGTCACTACTGCGCATGCGCACTCGGGCTCACTACTGCCAATGCGCACTCGGGGTCACTACTGCGCATGCGCACTCGGGCTCACTACTGCGGATGCGCGGTCGGGCTCACTACTGCGCATGCGCACACGGGCTCACTACTGCGGATGCGCGCTCGGGCTCACTACTGCGGATGCACAATTGGGCTCACTACTGCGCATGCGCACTCCGGCTCAGACCTGCACATGCGCACTCAGGCTCTACTACTGCGCATGCGCACTCGAGCTCACTACTGCGCATGCGCGCTCGGGGTCGCTACTGCGCATGCGCACTCGGGGTCACCACTGCAGATGCGCAATCGGGTTCATTGCTGCGCATGCGCACTCGGGGTCACTACTGCAGATGCGCAATCGGGTTCACTACTGCGCATGCGCGCTCGGGCTCACTACTGCGCTTGCGCACACGGGCTCACTACTGCGGATGCGCGCTCGGGCTCACTACTGCGCATGCGCACACGGGCTCACTACTGCGCATGCGCACACGGGCTCACTACTGCGGATGCGCGCTCGGGCTCACTACTGCGCATGCGCACACGGGCTCACTACTGCAGATGCGCAATCGGGTTCACTACTGCGCATGCGCGCTCGGGCTCACTACTGCGCATGCGCACAGGGGCTCACTACTGCGTATGCGCGCTCGGGCTCACTACTGCTCATGCACACACGGCCTCACTACTGCTCATGCGCGCTCGGACTCACTACTGCGGATGCACAATCGGGCTCACTACTACGCATGCGCACTCCAGCTCAGACCTGCACATGCGCACTCAGGCTCTACTACTGCGCATGCGCATTCGGGGTCACTACTGCGCATGCGCACTCGGGCTCACTACTACACATGCGCACACGGGGTCACTACATCTTATGCGCTCACGGACTCACTACTGCGGATGCCAAATCGGGCTCAGTACCGCGTATGCGCGCACAGCCTCACTACTGTGCATGCGCACTCGGGGTCACTACTGCTCATGCACACACGGGCTCACTACTGCTCATGCGCACTCGGACTCACTACGGCTCATGGGCACTCGGACTCACTACTGCTCACGCGCACTTGGACTCACTACTGCGGATGCGCAATCGGGCTCACTACTGCGCATGCGAGCTCGGGGTTACTACTGCGCATGCGCACTCGGGGTCACCGCTGCAGATGCGCAATCGGGTTCATTGCTGCGCATGCGCACTCGGGGTCACTACTGCTCATGCGCGCTCGGACTCACTACTGCGGATGCGCAATCCGGCTCACTACTGCGCATGCGCACTCCGGCTCAGACCTGCACATGCGCACTCCGGTCAGACCTGCACATGCGCACTCGGGGTCGCTACTGCGCATGCGCACTCGGACTCACTACTCCTCATGCGCACTCGGGCTCAATACTGCGCCGACGCGCTCGGGGTCGCTACTGCGCATGCGCACTCGGGGTCACTACTGCAGATGCGCAATCGGGTTCACAGCTGCGCATGCGCACTCGGGGTCACTACTGCGCATGCGCACTCCGACTCAGACCTGCACATGCGCACACGGGCTCACTACTGCGCATGCGCGCTCGGAGTCGCTACTGCGCATGCGCACACGGACTCACTAGTGCGGATGCGCAATCGGGCTCACTACTGCGCATGCGCGCTCGGGCTCACTACTGCGCCTGCGCACTCGGGCACGCTGCAGCGGATGCGCAATCGGGCTCACTACTGCGCATGCGCTCTCGGGGTCGCTACTGCGCATGCGCGCTCGGGGTTACTACTGCGCATGCGCACTCGGGTTCAGTACTGCGGATGCGCAATCGGGCTCACTACTGCCCATGCGCACACGGGCTCCCAACTGCGCATGCGCACTCGGACCCACTACTGCGGATGCGCAATCGGGCTCATTACCGCCCATGCGCACACGGGCTCCCAACTGCGCATGCGCACTCGGGGTCACCATTGCAGCTGCGCAATGGGATTCACTACTGCGCATGCACACACGGGCTCACTACTGCGCATGCGCACGCGGGGTCACTACTGCTCATGCGCACTCGGACTCACTACTGCTAATGCGCACTCGGGCTCACTACTGCGCATGCGCCCTCGGGGTCGCTACTGCGGATGCGCGCTCGGGCTCACTACTGCGCATGCGCACTCGTGCTCATTACTGCGGATGCGCGCTCGGGCTCACTACTGCGCATGCGCACTCGGGATCACTACTGCAGATGCGCAATGGGATTCACTACTGCGCATGCACACACGGGCTCACTACTGCGCATGCGCGCTCGGGGCCACTACTGCGCATGCGCACACGGGCTCACTACTGCGGATGCGCGCTCGGGCTCACTACTGCGGATGCGCAATCGGGCTCACTACTGCGCATGCGCGCTCGGGGTCTCTACTGCTCATGCGCACTCGGACTCACTACCGCTCATGCGCACGCGGACTCACTGCTGCGGATGCGCAATCGCGCTCACTACTGCGCATGCGCGCTCTGTGTCGCTACTGCGCATGCGCACTCGAGGTCACTACTGCTCATGCGCACTCGGACTCACTACTGCTCATGCGCACTCAGACTCACTACTGCTCATGCGCACTCGGGCTCACTACTGCGCATGGGCGCTCGGCGTCGCTACTGCGCATGCGCACTCGGGGTCACCACTGCGGATGCGCAATCGGGCTCACTACTGCGCATGCGCGCTCGGGGTCACTACTACGCATGCGCACACGGGCCCACTACTGCACATGCGCGCTCGGGGTCGCTACTGCGCATGCGCATTCGGGGTCACTACTACGCATGCGCACACGGGCCCACTACTGCACATGCGCGCTCGGGGTCGCTACTGCGCATGCGCATTCGGGGTCACTACTGCGCATGCGCACTCGGGCTCACTACTGCCAATGCGCACTCGGGGTCACTACTGCGCATGCGCACTCGGGCTCACTACTGCGGAAGCGCGCTCGGGCTCACTACTGCGCATGCGCACTCGGGCTCACTACTGCGGATGCGCGCTCGGGCTCACTACTGCGCATGCGCACACGGGCTCACTACTGCGCATGCGCACACGGGCTCACAACTGCGCATGCGCACACGGGCTCACTACTGCGCATGCGCACACGGGGTCACTACTGCTCATACGCACTCCGACTCACTACTGCTTACTCGAACTCGGACTCACTACTGCGCATGCGCGCTCGGGGTCACTACTGCGCATGCGCACTCGGGGTCACTACTGCGCATGCGCACACGGGCTCACAACTGCGCATCTGCACACGGGCTCACTACTGCACATGCGCACACGGGGTCACTATTGCTCATACGCACTCGGACTCATTACGGCTCATGGGCACTCCGACTCACTACTGCCGATGCGCACTCCGGTCAGACCTGCACATGCGCACTCGGGGTCGCTACTGCGCATGCGCACTCCAGCTCACTACTACGCATGCGCACACGGGCTCACTACTGCGCATGCGCGTTCGGGGTCGCTACTGCAAAGGCGCATTCGGGGTCACTACTGCGCATGCGCACTCGGGCTCACTACTGCCAATGCGCACTCGGGGTCACTACTGCGCATGCGCACTCGGGCTCACTACTGCGGATGCGCGCTCGGGCTCACTACTGCGCATGCGCACACGGGCTCACTACTGCGGATGCGCGCTCGGGCTCACTACTGCGCATGCGCACACGGGGTCACTACGGCCCATGCGCACTCGGGCTCACTACTGCGCATGCGCACGCGGGGTCACTACTGCTCATGCGCACTCGGACTCACTACTCCTCATGCGCACTCGGTCTCAATACTGCGCCGACGCGCTCGGGGTCGCTACTGCGCATGCGCACTCGGGGTCACTACTGCAGATGCGCAATCGGGTTCACAGCTGCGCATGCGCACTCGGGGTCACTACTGCGCATGCGCACTCCGACTCAGACCTGCACATGCGCACACGGGCTCACTACTGCGCATGCGCACACGGAGTCACTAGTGCGGATGCGCAATCGGGCGCACTACTGCGCATGCGCGCTCGGGCTCACTACTGCGCCTGCGCACTCGGGCACGCTGCAGCGGATGCGCAATCGGGCTCACTACTGCACATGCGCTCTCGGGGTCGCTACTGCGCATGCGCGCTCGGGGTTACTACTGCGCATGCGCACTCGGGTTCTGTACTGCGGATGCGCAATCGGGCTCACTACTGCCCATGCGCACACGGGCTCCCAACTGCGCATGCGCACTCGGACTCACTACTGCGGATGCGCAATCGGGCTCATTACTGCCCATGCGCACACGGGCTCCCAACTGCGCATGCGCACTCGGGGTCACCATTGCAGCTGCGCAATGGGATTCACTACTGCGCATGCACACACGGGCTCACTACTGCGCATGCGCACGCGGGGTCACTACTGCTCATGCGCACTCGGACTCACTACTGCTCATGCGCACTCGGGCTCACTACTGCGCATGCGCGCTCGGGGTCGCTACTGCGGATGCGCGCTCGGGCTCACTACTGCGCATGCGCACTCGTGCTCATTACTGCGGATGCGCGCTCGGGCTCACTACTGCGCATGCGCACTCGGGGTCACTACTGCAGATGCGCAATGGGATTCACTACTGCGCATGCACACACGGGCTCACTACTGCGCATGCGCGCTCGGGGCCACTACTGCGCATGCGCACACGGGCTCACTACTGCGGATGCGCGCTCGGGCTCACTACTGCGCAT
This sequence comes from Megachile leachella, assembly GCA_963576845.1. NCBI lineage: Eukaryota > Metazoa > Arthropoda > Insecta > Hymenoptera > Megachilidae > Megachile > Megachile leachella. Next base: position 25,244,622 of record OY756250.1, on the reverse strand, counting down.
GCGCAATCGGGCTCACTACTGCGCATGCGAGCTCGGGGTTACTACTGCGCATGCGCACTCGGGGTCACCGCTGCAGATGCGCAATCGGGTTCATTGCTGCGCATGCGCACTCGTGGTCACTACTGCTCATGCGCGCTCGGACTCACTACTGCGGATGCGCAATCCGGCTCACTACTGCGCATGCGCACTCCGGCTCAGACCTGCACATGCGCACTCCGGTCAGACCTGCACATGCGCACTCGGGGTCGCTACTGCGCATGCGCACTCGGACTCACTACTCCTCATGCGCACTCGGGCTCAATACTGCGCCGACGCGCTCGGGGTCGCTACTGCGCATGCGCACTCGGGGTCACTACTGCAGATGCGCAATCGGGTTCACAGCTGCGCATGCGCACTCGGGGTCACTACTGCGCATGCGCACTCCGACTCAGACCTGCACATGCGCACACGGGCTCACTACTGCGCATGCGCGCTCGGAGTCGCTACTGCGCATGCGCACACGGACTCACTAGTGCGGATGCGCAATCGGGCTCACTACTGCGCATGCGCGCTCGGGCTCACTACTGCGCCTGCGCACTCGGGCACGCTGCAGCGGATGCGCAATCGGGCTCACTACTGCGCATGCGCTCTCGGGGTCGCTACTGCGCATGCGCGCTCGGGGTTACTACTGCGCATGCGCACTCGGGTTCAGTACTGCGGATGCGCAATCGGGCTCACTACTGCCCATGCGCACACGGGCTCCCAACTGCGCATGCGCACTCGGACCCACTACTGCGGATGCGCAATCGGGCTCATTACCGCCCATGCGCACACGGGCTCCCAACTGCGCATGCGCACTCGGGGTCACCATTGCAGCTGCGCAATGGGATTCACTACTGCGCATGCACACACGGGCTCACTACTGCGCATGCGCACGCGGGGTCACTACTGCTCATGCGCACTCGGACTCACTACTGCTAATGCGCACTCGGGCTCACTACTGCGCATGCGCCCTCGGGGTCGCTACTGCGGATGCGCGCTCGGGCTCACTACTGCGCATGCGCACTCGTGCTCATTACTGCGGATGCGCGCTCGGGCTCACTACTGCGCATGCGCACTCGGGATCACTACTGCAGATGCGCAATGGGATTCACTACTGCGCATGCACACACGGGCTCACTACTGCGCATGCGCGCTCGGGGCCACTACTGCGCATGCGCACACGGGCTCACTACTGCGGATGCGCGCTCGGGCTCACTACTGCGGATGCGCAATCGGGCTCACTACTGCGCATGCGCGCTCGGGGTCTCTACTGCTCATGCGCACTCGGACTCACTACCGCTCATGCGCACGCGGACTCACTGCTGCGGATGCGCAATCGCGCTCACTACTGCGCATGCGCGCTCTGTGTCGCTACTGCGCATGCGCACTCGAGGTCACTACTGCTCATGCGCACTCGGACTCACTACTGCTCATGCGCACTCAGACTCACTACTGCTCATGCGCACTCGGGCTCACTACTGCGCATGGGCGCTCGGCGTCGCTACTGCGCATGCGCACTCGGGGTCACCACTGCGGATGCGCAATCGGGCTCACTACTGCGCATGCGCGCTCGGGGTCACTACTACGCATGCGCACACGGGCCCACTACTGCACATGCGCGCTCGGGGTCGCTACTGCGCATGCGCATTCGGGGTCACTACTACGCATGCGCACACGGGCCCACTACTGCACATGCGCGCTCGGGGTCGCTACTGCGCATGCGCATTCGGGGTCACTACTGCGCATGCGCACTCGGGCTCACTACTGCCAATGCGCACTCGGGGTCACTACTGCGCATGCGCACTCGGGCTCACTACTGCGGAAGCGCGCTCGGGCTCACTACTGCGCATGCGCACTCGGGCTCACTACTGCGGATGCGCGCTCGGGCTCACTACTGCGCATGCGCACACGGGCTCACTACTGCGCATGCGCACACGGGCTCACAACTGCGCATGCGCACACGGGCTCACTACTGCGCATGCGCACACGGGGTCACTACTGCTCATACGCACTCCGACTCACTACTGCTTACTCGAACTCGGACTCACTACTGCGCATGCGCGCTCGGGGTCACTACTGCGCATGCGCACTCGGGGTCACTACTGCGCATGCGCACACGGGCTCACAACTGCGCATCTGCACACGGGCTCACTACTGCACATGCGCACACGGGGTCACTATTGCTCATACGCACTCGGACTCATTACGGCTCATGGGCACTCCGACTCACTACTGCCGATGCGCACTCCGGTCAGACCTGCACATGCGCACTCGGGGTCGCTACTGCGCATGCGCACTCCAGCTCACTACTACGCATGCGCACACGGGCTCACTACTGCGCATGCGCGTTCGGGGTCGCTACTGCAAAGGCGCATTCGGGGTCACTACTGCGCATGCGCACTCGGGCTCACTACTGCCAATGCGCACTCGGGGTCACTACTGCGCATGCGCACTCGGGCTCACTACTGCGGATGCGCGCTCGGGCTCACTACTGCGCATGCGCACACGGGCTCACTACTGCGGATGCGCGCTCGGGCTCACTACTGCGCATGCGCACACGGGGTCACTACGGCCCATGCGCACTCGGGCTCACTACTGCGCATGCGCACGCGGGGTCACTACTGCTCATGCGCACTCGGACTCACTACTCCTCATGCGCACTCGGGCTCAATACTGCGCCGACGCGCTCGGGGTCGCTACTGCGCATGCGCACTCGGGGTCACTACTGCAGATGCGCAATCGGGTTCACAGCTGCGCATGCGCACTCGGGGTCACTACTGCGCATGCGCACTCCGACTCAGACCTGCACATGCGCACACGGGCTCACTACTGCGCATGCGCACACGGAGTCACTAGTGCGGATGCGCAATCGGGCGCACTACTGCGCATGCGCGCTCGGGCTCACTACTGCGCCTGCGCACTCGGGCACGCTGCAGCGGATGCGCAATCGGGCTCACTACTGCACATGCGCTCTCGGGGTCGCTACTGCGCATGCGCGCTCGGGGTTACTACTGCGCATGCGCACTCGGGTTCTGTACTGCGGATGCGCAATCGGGCTCACTACTGCCCATGCGCACACGGGCTCCCAACTGCGCATGCGCACTCGGACTCACTACTGCGGATGCGCAATCGGGCTCATTACTGCCCATGCGCACACGGGCTCCCAACTGCGCATGCGCACTCGGGGTCACCATTGCAGCTGCGCAATGGGATTCACTACTGCGCATGCACACACGGGCTCACTACTGCGCATGCGCACGCGGGGTCACTACTGCTCATGCGCACTCGGACTCACTACTGCTCATGCGCACTCGGGCTCACTACTGCGCATGCGCGCTCGGGGTCGCTACTGCGGATGCGCGCTCGGGCTCACTACTGCGCATGCGCACTCGTGCTCATTACTGCGGATGCGCGCTCGGGCTCACTACTGCGCATGCGCACTCGGGGTCACTACTGCAGATGCGCAATGGGATTCACTACTGCGCATGCACACACGGGCTCACTACTGCGCATGCGCGCTCGGGGCCACTACTGCGCATGCGCACACGGGCTCACTACTGCGGATGCGCGCTCGGGCTCACTACTGCGCATGCGCACACGGGCTCACTTCGGCGCATGCGCACTCGGACTCACTACTGCTCATGCGCACTCGGGCTCACTACTGCGCATGCGCACTCGGGGTCACTACTGCGCATGCGTATTCGGACTCACTACTGCGCATGCGCACACGGGCTCACTACTGCTCAAGCGCGCTCGGGCTCACTACTGCGCATGCGCGCTCGGGGTCGCTACTGCGCATGCGCACTCGGGATCACCACTGCAGTTGCGCAATCGGGCTCACTACTGCGGATGCGCTGTCCGGCTCAGACCTGCACATGCGCAATGGGGCTCTCTACTGCGCATGCGCACTCGGGGTCACTACTGCTCATGCGCACTCGGACTCACTACTGCTCATGCGCACTCGGGCTCACTACTGCGCATGCGCGCTCGGGGTCGCTACTGCGGATGCGCGCTCGGGCTCACTACTGCGCATGCGCACTCGTGCTCATTACTGCGGATGCGCGCTCGGGCTCACTACTGCGCATGCGCACTCGGGGTCACTACTGCAGATGCGCAATGGGATTCACTACTGCGCATGCACACACGGGCTCACTACTGCGCATGCGCGCTCGGGGCCACTACTGCGCATGCGCACACGGGCTCACTACTGCGGATGCGCGCTCGGGCTCACTACTGCGCATGCGCACACGGGCTCACTTCGGCGCATGCGCACTCGGACTCACTACTGCTCATGCGCACTCGGGCTCACTACTGCGCATGCGCACTCGGGGTCACTACTGCGCATGCGTATTCGGACTCACTACTGCGCATGCGCACACGGGCTCACTACTGCTCAAGCGCGCTCGGGCTCACTACTGCGCATGCGCGCTCGGGGTCGCTACTGCGCATGCGCACTCGGGATCACCACTGCAGTTGCGCAATCGGGCTCACTACTGCGGATGCGCTGTCCGGCTCAGACCTGCACATGCGCAATGGGGCTCTCTACTGCGCATGCGCACTCGGGGTCACTACTGCTCATGCGCACTCGGACTCACTACGGCTCATGGGCACTAGGACTCACTACTGCCAATGCGCAATCCGGCTCACTACTGCGCATGCGTATTCGGACTCACTACGGCTCATGGGCACTAGGACTCACTACTGCCAATGCGCAATCCGGCTCACTACTGCGCATGCGTATTCGGACTCACTACTGCTCATGCGCACTCGGACTCACTACGGCTCATGGGCACTCGGACTCACTACTGCAGATGCGCACTCCGGTCAGACCTGCACATGCGCACTCGGGGTCACTACTGCGCATGCGCACTTCAACTCAGACTTGCACATGCGCACTCGAGCTCGCTACTACGCATGCGCACACGGGCTCACGACTGCGCATGCCTTCTCCGGTCAGACCTGCACATGCGCATTTGGGCTCACTACTGTGCATTCGCGCTCGGGGTCGCTACTGCGCATGCGCACACGGGCACACTGCAGCGGATGCGCAATCGGGTTCATTGCTGCGCATGCGCACTCGGGGCCACTACTGCAGATGCGCAATCGGGTTCACTGCTGTGCGTGCGCACTCGGGGTCACTACTGCAGCTGCGCAATGGGGTTCACTACTGCGCATGCACACACGGGCTCACTACTGCTCATGCGCACTCGGACTCACTACTGCTCATGCGCACTCGGGCTCACTACTGCGCATGCGCTCTCGGGGTCACTACCGCGCATGCGCAGTCCGGCACAGGCTTGCACATGCGCTTTCGAGCTCACTTATGCGCATGCGCACACGGGCCCACTACTGCACATGCGCGCTCGGGGTCGCTACTGCGCATGCGCACTCGAGGTCACTACTGCTCATGCACACTCGGACACCCTACTGCGGATGCGCAATCGGGCTCACTACTGCGCATGCGCGCTCGGGGTCTCTACTGCTCATGCGCACTCGGACTCACTACCGCTCATGCGCACGCGGACTCACTGCTGCGGATGCGCAATCGGGCTCACTACTGCGCATGCGCGCTCGGTGTCGCTACTGCGCATGCGCACTCGAGGTCACTACTGCTCATGCGCACTCGCACGCACTACTGCTCATGCGCACTCGGGCTCAATACTGCGCATGCGCGCTCGGGGTCGCTACTGCGCATGCGCACTCGGGGTCACCACTGCAGATGCGCACTCGGGCTCACTACTGCGCATGCGCGCTCGGGGTCGCTACTGCGCATGCGCACTCGGGGTCACTACTGCAGATGCGCAATCGGGTTCACTACTGCGCATGCACACACGGGCTCACTACTGCGCATGCGCACTCGGGGTCACCACCGCGCATGCGCAGTCCGGCACAGGCTTGCACATGCGCTCTCGAGCTCACTTATGCGCATGCGCACACGGGCCCACTACTGCGCATGCGCACTCGGACTCACTACTGCTCATGCGCACTCGGACTCACTACTGCTCATGCGCACTCGGGCTCACTACTGCGCATGGGCGCTCGGCGTCGCTACTGCGCATGCGCACTCGGGGTCAACACTGCAGATGCGCAATCGGGTTCACTACTGCGCATGCACACACGGACTCACTACTGCTCATGCGCACTCGGACTCACTACGGCTCATGGGCACTCGGACTCACTACTGCTCACGCGCACTTGGACTCACTACTGCGGATGCGCAATCGGGCTCACTACTGCGCATGCGAGCTCGGGGTTACTACTGCGCATGCGCACTCGGGGTCACCGCTGCAGATGCGCAATCGGGTTCATTGCTGCGCATGCGCACTTGGGGTCACTACTGCTCATGCGCGCTCGGACTCACTACTGCGGATGCGCAATCCGGCTCACTACTGCGCGTGCGCACTCCGGCTCAGACCTGCACATGCGCACTCCGGTCAGACCTGCACATGCGCACTCGGTGTCGCTACTGCGCATGCGCACTCGGACTCACTACTCCTCATGCGCACTCGGGCTCAATACTGCGCCGACGCGCTCGGGGTCGCTACTGCGCATGCGCACTCGGGGTCACTACTGCAGATGCGCAATCGGGTTCACAGCTGCGCATGCGCACTCGGGGTCACTACTGCGCATGCGCACTCCGACTCAGACCTGCACATGCGCACACGGGCTCACTACTGCGCATGCGCGCTCGGAGTCGCTACTGCGCATGCGCACACGGACTCACTAGTGCGGATGCGCAATCGGGCTCACTACTGCGCATGCGCGCTCGGGCTCACTACTGCGCCTGCGCACTCGGGCACGCTGCAGCGGATGCGCAATCGGGCTCACTACTGCGCATGCGCTCTCGGGGTCGCTACTGCGCATGCGCGCTCGGGGTTACTACTGCGCATGCGCTCTCGGGTTCAGTACTGCGGATGCGCAATCGGGCTCACTACTGCCCATGCGCACACGGGCTCCCAACTGCGCAAGCGCACTCGGACTCACTACTGCGGATGCGCAATCGGGCTCATTACTGCCCATGCGCACACGGGCTCCCAACTGCGCATGCGCACTCGGGGTCACCATTGCAGCTGCGCAATGGGATTCACTACTGCGCATGCACACACGGGCTCACTACTGCGCATGCGCACTCGGACTCACTACCGCTCATGCGCACGCGGACTCACTGCTGCGGATGCGCAATCGGGCTCACTACTGCGCATGCGCGCTCGGGGTCACTACTACGCATGCGCACACGGGCCCACTACTGCACATGCGCGCTCGGGGTCGCTACTGCGCATGCGCATTCGGGGTCACTACTGCGCATGCGCACTCGGGCTCACTACTGCCAATGCGCACTCGGGGTCACTACTGCGCATGCGCACTCGGGCTCACTACTGCGGATGCGCGCTCGGGCTCACTACTGCGCATGCGCACTCGGGCTCACTACTGCGGATGCGCGCTCGGGCTCACTACTGCGCATGCGCACACGGGCTCACTACTGCGCATGCGCACACGGGCTCACAACTGCGCATGCGCACACGGGCTCACTACTGCGCATGCGCACACGGGGTCACTACTGCTCATACGCACTCCGACTCACTACTGCTTACTCGAGCTCGGACTCACTACTGCGCATGCGCGCTCGGGGTCACAACTGCGCATGCGCACTCGGGGTCACTACTGCGCATGCGCACACGGGCTCACAACTGCGCATGCGCACACGGGCTCACTACTGCGCATGCGCACACGGGGTCACTACTGCTCATACGCACTCCGACTCACTACTGCTTATGCGAACTCGGACTCACTACTGCGCATGCGCGCTCGGGGTCACTACTGCGCATGCGCACTCGGGGTCACTACTGCGCATGCGCACTCCAACTCAGACCTGCACATGCGCACTCGAGCTCGCTACTACGCATGCGCACACGGGCTCACGACTGCGCATGCCTTCTCCGGTCAGACCTGCACCTGCGCATTTGGGCTCACTACTGCGCATGCGCGATCGAGGTCGCTACTGCGCATGCGCACTCGGGCACACTGCAGCGGATGCGCAATCGGGCTCACTACTGCGGATGCGCAATCGGGCTCACCACTGCGGATGCGCACACGGTCTCACTACTGCGCATGCGCGCTCGGGGTCACTACAGCGCATGCGCACTCGGGGTCACTACTGTGCATGCGCACTCAGGGTCACTACTGCTCATGCGTTCTCGGACTCACTACTGCTCATGCGCACTTGGACTTACTACGGCTCATGGGCACTCGGACTCACTACTGCCGATGCGCACTCCGGTCAGACCTGCACATGCGCACTCGGGGTCGCTACTGCGCATGCGCACTCCGGCTCAGACCTGCACATGCGCACTCGGATTCACTACTGCGCATGTGCGCTCGGGGTCGCCACTGCACATGCGCACTCGAGCTCACTACTACGCATGCGCGCACGGGCCGACTACTGCACATGCGCGCTCGGGGTCGCTACTGCGCATGCGCATTCGGGGTCACTACTGCGCATGCGCACACGGGCTCACTACTGCGCATACGTACACGGGGTCACTACTGCTCATACGCACTCCGACTCACTACTGCTTATGCGAACTCGGACTCACTACTGCGCATGCGGGCTCGGGGTCACTACTGCGCATGCGCACTCGGGGTCACTACTGCGCATGCGCACTCCAACTCAGACTTGCACATGCGCACTCGAGCTCGCTACTACGCATGCGCACACGGGCTCACGACTGCGCATGCCTTCTCCGGTCAGACCTGCACATGCGCATTTGGGCTCACTACTGCGCATGCGCGCTCGGGGTCGCTACTGCGCATGCGCACTCGGGCACACTGCAGCGGATGCGGAATCGGGCTCACCACTGCGGATGCGCTGTCCGGCTCAGACCTTCACATGCTCAATCGGGCTCTCTACTGCGCATGCGCACTCGGGGTCACTACTGCTCATGTGCACTCGGACTCACTACGGCTCATGGGCACTCGGACTCACTACTGCAGATGCGCAATCCGGCTCACTACTGCGCATGCGCACACGGACTCCCTACTGCGGATGCGCAATAGCGCTCACTACTGCGCATGCGCGCTCGGTGTCGCTACTGCGCATGCACACTCGAGGTCACTACTGCTCATGCGCACTCGGACTCACTACTGCTCATGCGCACTCGGGCTCACTACTGCGCATTCGCGTTCGGGGTCGCTACTGCGCATGCGCACTCGGGGTCACCACTGCAGATGCGCAATCGGGCTCACTACTGCGGATGCGCTGTCCGGCTCAGACCTGCACATGCGCAATGGGGCTCTCTACTGCGCATGCGCACTCGGGGTCACTACTGCTCATGCGCACTCGGACTCACTACGGCTCATGGGCACTCGGACTCACTACTGCAGATGCGCACTCCGGTCAGACCTGCACATGCGCACTCGGGGTCACTACTGCGCATGCGCACTCGGGGTCACTACTGCGCATGCGCACTTCAGCTCAGACTTGCACATGCGCACTCGAGCTCGCTACTACGCATGCGCACACGGGCTCACGACTGCGCATGCCTTCTCCGGTCAGACCTGCACATGCGCATTTGGGCTCACTACTGTGCATTCGCGCTCGGGGTCGCTACTGCGCATGCGCACACGGGCACACTGCAGCGGATGCGCAATCGGGTTCATTGCTGCACATGCGCACTCGGGGCCACTACTGCAGATGCGCAATCGGGTTCACTGCTGTGCGTGCGCACTCGGGGTCACTACTGCAGCTGCGCAATGGGGTTCACTACTGCGCATGCACACACGGGCTCACTACTGCTCATGCGCACTCGGACTCACTACTGCTCATGCGCACTCGGGCTCACTACTGCGCATGCGCTCTCGGGGTCACTACCGCGCATGCGCAGTCCGGCACAGGCTTGCACATGCGCTTTCGAGCTCACTTATGCGCATGCGCACACGGGCCCACTACTGCGCACACGCGCGCTCGGGGTCGCTACTGCGCATGCGCACACGGGCCCACTACTGCACATGCGCGCTCGGGGTCGCTACTGCGCATGCGCACTCGGGGTCACTACTGCGCATGCGCACACGGGCTCACAACTGCGCATCTGCACACGGGCTCACTACTGCACATGCGCACACGGGGTCACTACAGCTCATACGCACTCCGACTCACTACTGCTTATGCGAACTCGGACTCACTACTGCGCATGCGCGCTCGGGGTCACTACTGCGCATGCGCACTCGGGGTCACTACTGCGCATGCGCACTCCAACTCAGACCTGCACATGCGCACTCGAGCTCGCTACTACGCATGCGCACACGGGCTCACGACTGCGCATGCCTTCTCCGGTCAGACCTGCACCTGCGCATTTGGGCTCACTACTGCGCATGCGCGATCGAGGTCGCTACTGCGCATGCGCACTCGGGCACACTGCAGCGGATGCGCAATCGGGCTCACTACTGCGGATGCGCAATCGGGCTCACCACTGCGGATGCGCACACGGGCTCACTACTGCGCATGCGCGCTCGGGGTCTCTACAGCGCATGCGCACTCGGGGTCACTACTGTGCATGCGCACTCAGGGTCACTACTGCTCATGCGTTCTCGGACTCACTACTGCTCATGCGCACTTGGACTCACTACGGCTCATGGGCACTCGGACTCACTACTGCCGATGCGCACTCCGGTCAGACCTGCACATGCGCACTCGGGGTCGCTACTGCGCATGCGCACTCCGGCTCAGACCTGCACATGCGCACTCGGATTCACTACTGCGCATGCGCGCTCGGGGTCGCCACTGCACATGCGCACTCGAGCTCACAACTACGCATGCGCGCACGGGCCGACTACTGCACATGCGCGCTCGGGGTCGCTACTGCGCATGCGCATTCGGGGTCACTACTGCTCATAAGCACTCCGACTCACTACTGCTTATGCGTATTCGGACTCACTACTGCTCATGCGCACTCGGACTCACTACGGCTCATGGGCACTCGGACTCACTACTGCAGATGCGCACTCCGGTCAGACCTGCACATGCGCACTCGAGCTCGCTACTACGCATGCGCACACGGGCTCACGACTGCGCATGCCTTCTGCGGTCAGACCTGCACATGCGCATTTGGGCTCACTACTGCGCATGCGCGCTCGGTGTCGCTACTGCGCATGCACACTCGAGGTCACTACTGCTCATGCGCACTCGGACTCACTACTGCTCATGCGCACTCGGGCTCACTACTGCGCATTCGCGCTCGGGGTCGCTACTGCGCATGCGCACTCGGGGTCACCACTGCAGATGCGCAATCGGGTTCATTGCTGCGCATGCGCACTCGGGGCCACTACTGCAGATGCGCAATCGGGTTCACTGCACATGCGCACTCGGGGTCACTACTGCAGATGCACAATCGGGTTCACTACTGCGCATGCACACACGGGCTCACTACTGCACATGCGCTCTCGAGCTCACTTATGCGCATGCGCACACGGGCCCACTACTGCGCATGCGCACTCCGGTCAGACCTGCACATGCGCACTCGGGCTCACTACTGCGCATGCGCGCTCGGGGTCGCCACTGCACGTGCACACTCGAGCTCACTACTACGCATGCGCACACGGGCCCACTACTGCACATGCGCGCTCGGGGTCGCTACTGCGCATGCGCATTCGGGGTCACTACTGCGCATGCGCGTTCGGGGTCGCTACTGCGCATGCGCACTCGGGCACACTGCAGCGGATGCGCAATCGGGCTCACTACTGCGGATGCGCAATCCGGCTCACTACTGCGCATGCGCACACGGACTCCCTACTGCCGATGCGCAATCGGGCTCACTACTGCGCATGCGCGCTCGGGGTCGCTACTGCGCATGCGCACTCGGGGTCACCACTGCAGTTGCGCAATCGGGCTCACTACTGCGGATGCGCTGTCCGGCTCAGACCTGCACATGCGCAATGGGGCTCTCTACTGCGCATGCGCACTCGGGGTCACTACTGCTCACGCGCACTCGGACTCACTACGGCTCATGGGCACTAGGACTCACTACTGCCGATGCGCAATCCGGCTCACTACTGCGCATGCGCGCTCGGGGTCACTACTGCGCATGCGCACTCGGGTTCACTACTGTGCATGCGCACTCAGGGTCACTACTGCTCATGCGCACTCGGACTCACTACTGCTCATGCGCACTCGGGCTCACTACTGCGCATGCGCGCTTGGCGTCGCTACTGCGCATGCGCACTCGGGGTCACCACTGCAGATGCGCAATCGGGTTCATTGCTGCGCATGCGCACTCTGGGTCACTACTGCAGATGCGCAATCGGGTTCACTGCTGTGCGTGCGCACACGGGCTCACTACTGCGCATGCGCACGCGGGGTCACTACTGCTCATGCGCACTCGGACTCACTACTGCTCATGCGCACTTGGGCTCACTACTGCGCATGCGCGCTCGGGGTCGCTACTGCGCATGCGCACTCGGGCTCACTACTGCGCATGCGCACGCGGGGTCACTACTGCTCATGCGCACTCGGACTCACTACTGCTCATGCGCACTCGGGCTCACTACTGCGCATGCGCGCTCGGGGTCGCTACTGCGCATGCGCACTCGGGGTCACCACTGCAGTTGCGCAATCGGGTTCATTGCTGCGCATGCGCACTCGGGGTCACTACTGCAGATGCGCAATCGGGTTCACTACTGCGCATGCACACACGGGCTCACTACTGCGCATGCGCACTCGTGCTCATTACTGCGGATGCGCGCTCGGGCTCACTACTGCGCATGCGCACACGGGCTCACTACTGCGCATGCGCACACGGGGTCACTAATTCTCATGCGCTCTCGGACTAACTACTGCTCATGCGCACTCGGAATCACTACTACGATTGCGCACTCGGGCTCACTACTGCGCATGCGCGCTCGGTGTCGCTACTGCGCATGCGCACTCGAGGTCACTACTGCTCATGCGCACTCGGACTCACTACTGCGATTGCGCACTCGGGCTCACTACTGCGCATGCGCGCTCGGGGTCGCTACTGCGCATGCGCACTCGAGGTGACCACTGCAGATGCGCAATCGGGTTCACTGCTGCGCATGCGCACTCGGGGTCACTACTGCAGATGCGCAATCGGGTTCACTACTGCGCATGCACAGACGGGCTCACTTCTGCGCATGCGCACTCGGGATCACTACTGCGCATGCGCACTCGAGCTCACTACTGTGCATGCGCACTCGGGGTCACTACTGCTCATGCGCACTCGGACCCACTACTGCTCATGCGCACACTGTCTCACTACTGCGGATGCGCACTCGGATTCACTACTGCGGATGCGCATTCGGGCTCACTACTGCGGATGCGCTGTCCGGCTCAGACCTGCACATGCGCAATCGGGCTCTCTACTGCGCATGCGCACTCGGGGTCACTACTGCGCATGCGCACTCGGGCTCACAACTGCCAATGCGCACTCGGGGTCACTACTGCGCATGCGCACTCGGGCTCACTACTGCAGATGCGCACTCCGGTCAGACCTGCACATGCGCACTCGGGGTCACTACTGCGCATGCGCACTTCAACTCAGACTTGCACATGCGCACTCGAGCTCGCTACTACGCATGCGCACACGGGCTCACGACTGCGCATGCCTTCTCCGGTCAGACCCGCACATGCGCATTTGGGCTCACTACTGTGCATTCGCGCTCGGGGTCGCTACTGCGCATGCGCACACGGGCACACTGCAGCGGATGCGCAATCGGGTTCATTGCTGCGCATGCGCACTCGGGGCCACTACTGCAGATGCGCAATCGGGTTCACTGCTGTGCGTGCGCACTCGGGGTCACTACTGCAGCTGCGCAATGGGGTTCACTACTGCGCATGCACACACGGGCTCACTACTGCTCATGCGCACTCGGACTCACTACTGCTCATGCGCACTCGGGCTCACTACTGCGCATGCGCTCTCGGGGTCACTACCGCGCATGCGCAGTCCGGCACAGGCTTGCACATGCGCTTTCGAGCTCACTTATGCGCATGCGCACACGGGCCCACTACTGCACATGCGCGCTCGGGGTCGCTACTGCGCATGCGCACTCGAGGTCACTACTGCTCATGCGCACTCGGACACCCTACTGCGGATGCGCAATCGGGCTCACTACTGCGCATGCGCGCTCGGGGTCTCTACTGCTCATGCGCACTCGGACTCACTACCGCTCATGCGCACGCGGACTCACTGCTGCGGATGCGCAATCGGGCTCACTACTGCGCATGCGCGCTCGGTGTCGCTACTGCGCATGCGCACTCGAGGTCACTACTGCTCATGCGCACTCGGACGCACTACTGCTCATGCGCACTCGGGCTCAATACTGCGCATGCGCGCTCTGGGTCGCTACTGCGCATGCGCACTCGGGGTCACCACTGCAGATGCGCACTCGGGCTCACTACTGCGCATGCGCGCTCGGGGTCGCTACTGCGCATGCGCACTCGGGGTCACTACTGCAGATGCGCAATCGGGTTCACTACTGCGCATGCACACACGGGCTCACTACTGCGCATGCGCACTCGGGGTCACCATCGCGCATGCGCAGTCCGGCACAGGCTTGCACATGCGCTCTCGAGCTCACTTATGCGCATGCGCACACGGGCCCACTACTGCGCATGCGCACTCGGACTCACTACTGCTCATGCGCACTCGGACTCACTACTGCTCATGCGCACTCGGGCTCACTACTGCGCATGGGCGCTCGGCGTCGCTACTGCGCATGCGCACTCGGGGTCACCACTGCAGATGCGCAATCGGGTTCACTACTGCGCATGCACACACGGACTCACTACTGCTCATGCGCACTCGGACTCACTACGGCTCATGGGCACTCGGACTCACTACTGCTCACGCGCACTTGGACTCACTACTGCGGATGCGCAATCGGGCTCACTACTGCGCATGCGCGCTCGGGCTCACTACTGCGCCTGCGCACTCGGGCACGCTGCAGCGGATGCGCAATCGGGCTCACTACTGCGCATGCGCTCTCGGGGTCGCTACTGCGCATGCGCGCTCGGGGTTACTACTGCGCATGCGCTCTCGGGTTCAGTACTGCGGATGCGCAATCGGGCTCACTACTGCCCATGCGCACACGGGCTCCCAACTGCGCAAGCGCACTCGGACTCACTACTGCGGATGCGCAATCGGGCTCATTACTGCCCATGCGCACACGGGCTCCCAACTGCGCATGCGCACTCGGGGTCACCATTGCAGCTGCGCAATGGGATTCACTACTGCGCATGCACACACGGGCTCACTACTGCCAATGCGCACTCGGGGTCACTACTGCGCATGCGCACACGGGCTCACTACTGCGCATGCGCACACGGGCTCACAACTGCGCATGCGCACACGGGCTCACTACTGCGCATGCGCACACGGGGTCACTACTGCTCATACGCACTCCGACTCACTACTGCTTACTCGAACTCGGACTCACTACTGCGCATGCGCGCTCGGGGTCACTACTGCGCATGCGCACTCGGGGTCACTACTGCGCATGCGCACACGGGCTCACAACTGCGCATCTGCACACGGGCTCACTACTGCACATGCGCACACGGGGTCACTATTGCTCATACGCACTCGGACTCATTACGGCTCATGGGCACTCCGACTCACTACTGCCGATGCGTACTCCGGTCAGACCTGCACATGCGCACTCGGGGTCGCTACTGCGCATGCGCACTCCAGCTCACTACTACGCATGCGCACACGGGCTCACTACTGCGCATGCGCGCTCGGGGTCGCTACTGCAAAGGCGCATTCGGGGTCACTACTGCGCATGCGCACTCGGGCTCACTACTGCCAATGCGCACTCGGGGTCACTACTGCGCATGCGCACTCGGGCTCACTACTGCGGATGCGCGCTCGGGCTCACTACTGCGCATGCGCACACGGGCTCACTACTGCGGATGCGCGCTCGGGCTCACTACTGCGCATGCGCACACGGGGTCACTACGGCCCATGCGCACTCGGGCTCACTACTGCGCATGCGCACGCGGGGTCACTACTGCTCATGCGCACTCGGACTCACTACTCCTCATGCGCACTCGGGCTCAATACTGCGCCGACGCGCTCGGGGTCGCTACTGCGCATGCGCACTCGGGGTCACTACTGCAGATGCGCAATCGGGTTCACAGCTGCGCATGCGCACTCGGGGTCACTACTGCGCATGCGCACTCCGACTCAGACCTGCACATGCGCACACGGGCTCACTACTGCGCATGCGCACACGGAGTCACTAGTGCGGATGCGCAATCGGGCGCACTACTGCGCATGCGCGCTCGGGCTCACTACTGCGCCTGCGCACTCGGGCACGCTGCAGCGGATGCGCAATCGGGCTCACTACTGCGCATGCGCTCTCGGGGTCGCTACTGCGCATGCGCGCTCGGGGTTACTACTGCGCATGCGCACTCGGGTTCTGTACTGCGGATGCGCAATCGGGCTCACTACTGCCCAAGAGCACACGGGCTCCCAACTGCGCATGCGCACTCGGACTCACTACTGCGGATGCGCAATCGGGCTCATTACTGCCCATGCGCACACGGGCTCCCAACTGCGCATGCGCACTCGGGGTCACCATTGCAGCTGCGCAATGGGATTCACTACTGCGCATGCACACACGGGCTCACTACTGCGCATGCGCACGCGGGGTCACTACTGCTCATGCGCACTCGGACTCACTACTGCTCATGCGCACTCGGGCTCACTACTGCGCATGCGCGCTCGGGGTCGCTACTGCGGATGCGCGCTCGGGCTCACTACTGCGCATGCGCACTCGTGCTCATTACTGCGGATGCGCGCTCGGGCTCACTACTGCGCATGCGCACTCGGGGTCACTACTGCAGATGCGCAATGGGATTCACTACTGCGCATGCACACACGGGCTCACTACTGCGCATGCGCGCTCGGGGCCACTACTGCGCATGCGCACACGGGCTCACTACTGCGGATGCGCGCTCGGGCTCACTACTGCGCATGCGCACACGGGCTCACTTCGGCGCATGCGCACTCGGACTCACTACTGCTCATGCGCACTCGGGCTCACTACTGCGCATGCGCACTCGGGGTCACTACTGCGCATGCGTATTCGGACTCACTACTGCGCATGCGCACACGGGCTCACTACTGCTCAAGCGCGCTCGGGCTCACTACTGCGCATGCGCGCTCGGGGTCGCTACTGCGCATGCGCACTCGGGATCACCACTGCAGTTGCGCAATCGGGCTCACTACTGCGGATGCGCTGTCCGGCTCAGACCTGCACATGCGCAATGGGGCTCTCTACTGCGCACGCGCACTCGGGGTCACTACTGCTCATGCGCACTCGGACTCACTACGGCTCATGGGCACTAGGACTCACTACTGCCAATGCGCAATCCGGCTCACTACTGCGCATGCGTATTCGGACTCACTACTGCTCATGCGCACTCGGACTCACTACGGCTCATAGGCACTCGGACTCACTACTGCAGATGCGCACTCCGGTCAGACCTGCACATGCGCACTCGGGGTCACTACTGCGCATGCGCACTTCAACTCAGACTTGCACATGCGCACTCGAGCTCGCTACTACGCATGCGCACACGGGCTCACGACTGCGCATGCCTTCTCCGGTCAGACCTGCACATGCGCATTTGGGCTCACTACTGTGCATTCGCGCTCGGAGTCGCTACTGCGCATGCGCACACGGGCACACTGCAGCGGATGCGCAATCGGGTTCATTGCTGCGCATGCGCACTCGGGGCCACTACTGCAGATGCGCAATCGGGTTCACTGCTGTGCGTGCGCACTCGGGGTCACTACTGCAGCTGCGCAATGGGGTTCACTACTGCGCATGCACACACGGGCTCACTACTGCTCATGCGCACTCGGACTCAGTACTGCTCATGCGCACTCGGGCTCACTACTGCGCATGCGCTCTCGGGGTCACTACCGCGCATGCGCAGTCCGGCACAGGCTTGCACATGCGCTTTCGAGCTCACTTATGCGCATGCGCACACGGGCCCACTACTGCACATGCGCGCTCGGGGTCGCTACTGCGCATGCGCACTCGAGGTCACTACTGCTCATGCGCACTCGGACTCCCTACTGCGGATGCGCAATCGGGCTCACTACTGCGCATGCGCGCTCGGGGTCTCTACTGCTCATGCGCACTCGGACTCACTACCGCTCATGCGCACGCGGACTCACTGCTGCGGATGCGCAATCGGGCTCACTACTGCGCATGCGCGCTCGGTGTCGCTACTGCGCATGCGCACTCGAGGTCACTACTGCTCATGCGCACTCGGACGCACTACTGCTCATGCGCACTCGGGCTCAATACTGCGCATGCGCGCTCGGGGTCGCTACTGCGCATGCGCACTCGGGGTCACCACTGCAGATGCGCACTCGGGCTCACTACTGCGCATGCGCGCTCGGGGTCGCTACTGCGCATGCGCACTCGGGGTCACTACTGCAGATGCGCAATCGGGTTCACTACTGCGCATGCACACACGGGCTCACTACTGCGCATGCGCACTCGGGGTCACCACCGCGCATGCGCAGTCCGGCACAGGCTTGCACATGCGCTCTCGAGCTCACTTATGCGCATGCGCACACGGGCCCACTACTGCGCATGCGCACTCGGACTCACTACTGCTCATGCGCACTCGGACTCACTACTGCTCATGCGCACTCGGGCACACTACTGCGCATGGGCGCTCGGCGTCGCTACTGCGCATGCGCACTCGGGGTCACCACTGCAGATGCGCAATCGGGTTCACTACTGCGCATGCACACACGGACTCACTACCGCTCATGCGCACTCGGACTCATTACTGCTCATGCGCACTCGGGCTCACTACTGCGCATGCGCGCTCGGGGTCGCTACTGCGCATGCGCACTCGGGGTCACCACTGCAGATGCGCAATCAGGTTCATTGCTGCGCATGCGCACTCGGGGTCACTACTGCAGATGCGCAATGGGATTCACTACTGCGCATGCATACACGGGCTCACTACTGCGCATGCGCACTCGGGCTCACTACTGCGCATGCGCGCTCGGGGTCGCTACTGCGCATGCGCACTCGGGGTCACCACTGCAGTTGCGCAATCGGGCTCACTACTGCGGATGCGCTGTCCTGCTCAGACCTGCACATGCGCAATGGGGCTCTCTACTGCGCATGCGCACTCGGGGTCACTACTGCTCATGCGCACTCGGACTCACTACGGCTCATGGGCACTAGGACTCACTACTGCCGATGCGCAATCCGGCTCACTACTGCGCATGCGCACACGGACTCCCCACTGCGGATGCGCAATCGGGCTCACTACTACGCATGCGCGCTCGGGGTCACTACTGCCCATGCGCACTCGGACTCACTACCGCTCATGCGCACGCGGACTCACTGCTGCGGATGCGCAATCGGGCTCACTACTGCGGATGCGCGCTCGGGCTCACTACTGCGCATGCGCACTCGGGCTCACTACTGCGGATGCGCGCTCGGGCTCACTACTGCGCATGCGCACACGGGCTCACTACTGCACATGCGCACACGGGGTCACTACAGCTCATACGCACTCCGACTCACTACTGCTTATGCGAACTCGGACTCACTACTGCGCATGCGCGCTCGGGGTCACTACTACGCATGCGCACACGGGCCCACTACTGCACATGCGCGATCGGGGTCGCTACTGCGCATGCGCATTCGGGGTCACTACTGCGCATGCGCACTCGGGCTCACTACTGCCAATGCGCACTCGGGGTCACTACTGCGTATGCGCACTCGGGCTCACTACTGCGGATGCGCGCTCGGGCTCACTACTGCGCATGCGCACTCGGGCTCACTACTGCGGATGCGCGCTCGGGCTCACTACTGCGCATGCGCACACGGGCTCACTACTGCGCATGCGCACACGGGCTCACAACTGCGCATGCGCACACGGGCTCACTACTGCGCATGCGCACACGGGGTCACTACTGCTCATACGCACTCCGACTCACTACTGCTTACTCGAACTCGGACTCACTACTGCGCATGCGCGCTCGGGGTCACAACTGCGCATGCGCACTCGGGGTCACTACTGCGCATGCGCACACGGGCTCACAACTGCGCATCTGCACACGGGCTCACTACTGCACATGCGCACACGGGGTCACTACAGCTCATACGCACTCCGACTCACTACTGCTTATGCGAACTCGGACTCACTACTGCGCATGCGCGCTCGGGGTCACTACTGCGCATGCGCACTCGGGGTCACTACTGCGCATGCGCACTCCAACTCAGACCTGCACATGCGCACTCGAGCTCGCTACTACGCATGCGCACACGGGCTCACGACTGCGCATGCCTTCTCCGGTCAAACCTGCACCTGCGCATTTGGGCTCACTACTGCGCATGCGCGATCGAGGTCGCTACTGCGCATGCGCACTCGGGCACACTGCAGCGGATGCGCAATCGGGCTCACTACTGCGGATGCGCAATCGGGCTCACCACTGCGGATGCGCACACGGTCTCACTACTGCGCATGCGCGCTCGGGGTCACTACAGCGCATGCGCACTCGGGGTCACTACTGTGCATGCGCACTCAGGGTCACTACTGCTCATGCGTTCTCGGACTCACTACTGCTCATGCGCACTTGGACTTACTACGGCTCATGGGCACTCGGACTCACTACTGCCGATGCGCACTCCGGTCAGACCTGCACATGCGCACTCGGGGTCGCTACTGCGCATGCGCACTCCGGCTCAGACCTGCACATGCGCACTCGGATTCACTACTGCGCATGTGCGCTCGGGGTCGCCACTGCACATGCGCACTCGAGCTCACTACTACGCATGCGCGCACGGGCCGACTACTGCACATGCGCGCTCGGGGTCGCTACTGCGCATGCGCATTCGGGGTCACTACTGCGCATGCGCACACGGGCTCACTACTGCGCATACGTACACGGGGTCACTACTGCTCATACGCACTCCGACTCACTACTGCTTATGCGAACTCGGACTCACTACTGCGCATGCGCGCTCGGGGACACTACTGCGCATGCGCACTCGGGGTCACTACTGCGCATGCGCACTCCAACTCAGACTTGCACATGCGCACTCGAGCTCGCTACTACGCATGCGCACACGGGCTCACGACTGCGCATGCCTTCTCCGGTCAGACCTGCACATGCGCATTTGGGCTCACTACTGCGCATGCGCGCTCGGGGTCGCTACTGCGCATGCGCACTCGGGCACACTGCAGCGGATGCGGAATCGGGCTCACCACTGCGGATGCGCTGTCCGGCTCAGACCTTCACATGCTCAATCGGGCTCTCTACTGCGCATGCGCACTCGGGGTCACTACTGCTCATGTGCACTCGGACTCACTACGGCTCATGGGCACTCGGACTCACTACTGCAGATGCGCAATCCGGCTCACTACTGCGCATGCGCACACGGACTCCCTACTGCGGATGCGCAATAGCGCTCACTACTGCGCATGCGCGCTCGGTGTCGCTACTGCGCATGCACACTCGAGGTCACTACTGCTCATGCGCACTCGGACTCACTACTGCTCATGCGCACTCGGGCTCACTACTGCGCATTCGCGTTCGGGGTCGCTACTGCGCATGCGCACTCGGGGTCACCACTGCAGATGCGCAATCGGGCTCACTACTGCGGATGCGCTGTCCGGCTCAGACCTGCACATGCGCAATGGGGCTCTCTACTGCGCATGCGCACTCGGGGTCACTACTGCTCATGCGCACTCGGACTCACTACGGCTCATGGGCACTAGGACTCACTACTGCCAATGCGCAATCCGGCTCACTACTGCGCATGCGTATTCGGACTCACTACTGCTCATGCGCACTCGGACTCACTACGGCTCATGGGCACTCGGACTCACTACTGCAGATGCGCACTCCGGTCAGACCTGCACATGCGCACTCGGGGTCACTACTGCGCATGCGCACTCGGGGTCACTACTGCGCATGCGCACTTCAACTCAGACTTGCACATGCGCACTCGAGCTCGCTACTACGCATGCGCACACGGGCTCACGACTGCGCATGCCTTCTCCGGTCAGACCTGCCCATGCGCATTTGGGCTCACTACTGTGCATTCGCGCTCGGGGTCGCTACTGCGCATGCGCACACGGGCACACTGCAGCGGATGCGCAATCGGGTTCATTGCTGCACATGCGCACTCGGGGCCACTACTGCAGATGCGCAATCGGGTTCACTGCTGTGCGTGCGCACTCGGGGTCACTACTGCAGCTGCGCAATGGGGTTCACTACTGCGCATGCACACACGGGCTCACTACTGCTCATGCGCACTCGGACTCACTACTGCTCATGCGCACTCGGGCTCACTACTGCGCATGCGCTCTCGGGGTCACTACCGCGCATGCGCAGTCCGGCACAGGCTTGCACATGCGCTTTCGAGCTCACTTATGCGCATGCGCACACGGGCCCACTACTGCGCACACGCGCGCTCGGGGTCGCTACTGCGCATGCGCACACGGGCCCACTACTGCACATGCGCGCTCGGGGTCGCTACTGCGCATGCGCACTCGGGGTCACTACTGCGCATGCGCACACGGGCTCACAACTGCGCATCTGCACACGGGCTCACTACTGCACATGCGCACACGGGGTCACTACAGCTCATACGCACTCCGACTCACTACTGCTTATGCGAACTCGGACTCACTACTGCGCATGCGCGCTCGGGGTCACTACTGCGCATGCGCACTCGGGGTCACTACTGCGCATGCGCACTCCAACTCAGACCTGCACATGCGCACTCGAGCTCGCTACTACGCATGCGCACACGGGCTCACGACTGCGCATGCCTTCTCCGGTCAGACCTGCACCTGCGCATTTGGGCTCACTACTGCGCATGCGCGATCGAGGTCGCTACTGCGCATGCGCACTCGGGCACACTGCAGCGGATGCGCAATCGGGCTCACCACTGCGGATGCGCACACGGGCTCACTACTGCGCATGCGCGCTCGGGGTCTCTACAGCGCATGCGCACTCGGGGTCACTACTGTGCATGCGCACTCAGGGTCACTACTGCTCATGCGTTCTCGGACTCACTACTGCTCATGCGCACTTGGACTCACTACGGCTCATGGGCACTCGGACTCACTACTGCCGATGCGCACTCCGGTCAGACCTGCACATGCGCACTCGGGGTCGCTACTGCGCATGCGCACTCCGGCTCAGACCTGCACATGCGCACTCGGATTCACTACTGCGCATGCGCGCTCGGGGTCGCCACTGCACATGCGCACTCGAGCTCACAACTACGCATGCGCGCACGGGCCGACTACTGCACATGCGCGCTCGGGGTCGCTACTGCGCATGCGCATTCGGGGTCACTACTGCTCATAAGCACTCCGACTCACTACTGCTTATGCGAACTCGGACTCACTACTGCGCATGCGCGCTCGGGGTCACTACTGCGCATGCGCACTCGGGGTCACTACTGCGCATGCGCACTCCAACTCAGACTTGCACATGCGCACTCGAGCTCGCTACTACGCATGCGCACACGGGCTCACGACTGCGCATGCCTTCTGCGGTCAGACCTGCACATGCGCATTTGGGCTCACTACTGCGCATGCGCGCTCGGTGTCGCTACTGCGCATGCACACTCGAGGTCACTACTGCTCATGTGCACTCGGACTCACTACTGTTCATGCGCACTCGGGCTCACTACTGCGCATTCGCGCTCGGGGTCGCTACTGCGCATGCGCACTCGGGGTCACCACTGCAGATGCGCAATCGGGTTCATTGCTGCGCATGCGCACTCGGGGCCACTACTGCAGATGCGCAATCGGGTTCACTGCACATGCGCACTCGGGGTCACTACTGCAGATGCACAATCGGGTTCACTACTGCGCATGCACACACGGGCTCACTACTGCACATGCGCTCTCGAGCTCACTTATGCGCATGCGCACACGGGCCCACTACTGCGCATGCGCACTCCGGTCAGACCTGCACATGCGCACTCGGGCTCACTACTGCGCATGCGCGCTCGGGGTCGCCACTGCACATGCACACTCGAGCTCACTACTACGCATGCGCACACGGGCCCACTACTGCACATGCGCGCTCGGGGTCGCTACTGCGCATGCGCATTCGGGGTCACTACTGCGCATGCGCGTTCGGGGTCGCTACTGCGCATGCGCACTCGGGCACACTGCAGCGGATGCGCAATCGGGCTCACTACTGCGGATGCGCAATCCGGCTCACTACTGCGCATGCGCACACGGACTCCCTACTGCCGATGCGCAATCGGGCTCACTACTGCGCATGCGCACGCGGGGTCACTACTGCTCATGCGCACTCGGACTCACTACAGCGGATGCGCGCTTGGGCTCGCTACTGCGCATGCGCATTCGAGGTCACTACTGCGCATGCGCACTCGGGCTCACTACTGCCAATGCGCACTCGGGGTCACTACTGCCAATGCGCACTCGGGGTCACTACTGCAGATGCGCAATCGGGTTCACTACTGCGCATGCACACACGGGCTCACTTCTGCGCATGCGCACTCGGGCTCACTACTGCGTATGCGCACACGGTGTCACTACTGCGCATGCGCACACGGGGTCACCACTCCTCATGCGCACTCGGGCTCACTACAGCGGATGCGCGCTCGGGCTCGCTACTGCGCATGCGCATTCGAGGTCACTACTGCGCGTGCGCACTCGGGGTCACCACTGCAGATGCGCAATCGGGTTCATTGCTGCGCATGCGCACTCGGGGTCACTACTGCAGATGCGCAATGGGATTCACTACTTCGCATGCACACACGGGCTCACTACTGCGCATGCGCACGCGGCGTCACTACTGCTCATGCGCACTCGGACTCACTACTGCTCATGCGCACTCGGGCTCACTACTGCGCATGCGCGCTCGGGGTCGCTACTGCGCATGCGAACTCGGGGTCACCACTGCAGTTGCGCAATCGGGTTCATTGCTGCGCATGCGCACTCGGGGTCACTACTGCAGATGCGCAATCGGGTTCACTGCTGTGCGTGCGCACTCGGGGTCACTACTGCAGCTGCGCAATGGGATTCACTACTTCGCATGCACACACGGGCTCACTACTGCGCATGCGCACGCGGCGTCACTACTGCTCATGCGCACTCGGACTCACTACTGTTCATGCGCACTCGGGCTCACTACTGCGCATGCGCGCTCGGGGTCGCTACTGCGCATGCGAACTCGGGGTCACCACTGCAGTTGCGCAATCGGGTTCACTACTGCGCATGCAGATACGGGCTCACTACTGCGCATGCGCACTCGTGCTCATTACTGCGGATGCGCGCTCGGGCTCACCACTGCGCATGCGCACACGGGCTCACTACTGCGCATGCGCACTCGGGGTCACTACTGCGCATGCGCACTCCAATTCAGACCTGCACATGCGCACTCGAGCTCGCTACTACGCATGCGCACACGGGCTCACGACTGCGCATGCCTTCTCCGGTCAGACCTGCACATGCGCATTTGGGCTCACTACTGCGATTGCGCACTCGGGCTCACTACTGCGCATGCGCGCTCGGGGTCGCTACTGCGCATGCGCACTCGAGGTGACCACTGCAGATGCGCAATCGGGTTCACTACTGCGCATGCACAGACGGGCTCACTTCTGCGCATGCGCACTCGGGATCACTATTGCGCATGCGCACTCGAGCTCACTACTGTGCATGCGCACTCGGGGTCACTACTGCTCATGCGCACTCGGACCCACTACTGCTCATGCGCACACTGTCTCACTACTGCGGATGCGCACTCGGATTCACTACTGCGGATGCGCATTCGGGCTCACTACTGCGGATGCGCTGTCCGGCTCAGACCTGCACATGCGCAATCGGGCTCTCTACTGCGCATGCGCACTCGGGGTCACTACTGCGCATGCGCACTCGGGCTCACTACTGCCAATGCGCACTCGGGGTCACTACTGCGCATGCGCACTCGGGCTCACTACTGCGGATGCGCGCTCGGGCTTACTACTGCGCATGCGCACACGGGCTCACTACTGCGCATGCGCACACGGTCTCACAACTGCGCATCTGCACACGGGCTCACTACTGCGCATGCGCACACGGGGTCACTACTGCTCATACGCACTCCGACTCACTACTGCTTATGCGAACTCGGACTCACTACTGCGCATGCGCGCTCGGGGTCACTACTGCGCATGCGCACTCGGGGTCACTACTGCTCATGTGCACTCGGACTCACTACGGCTCATGGGCACTCGGACTCACTACTGCCGATGCGCAATCCGGCTCACTACTGCGCATGCGCACACGGACTCCCTACTGCGGATGCGCAATCGGGCTCACTACTGCGCATGCGCGCTCGGGTCTCTACTGCTCATGCGCACTCGGACTCACTACCGCTCATGCGCACGCGGACTCACTGCTGCGGATGCGCAATCGTCCTCACTATTGCGCATGCGCGCTCGGTGTCGCTACTGCGCATGCGCATTCGAGGTCACTACTGCTCATGCGCACTCGGACTCACTACTGCTCATGCGCACTCGGGCACACTACTGCGCATGCGCGCTCGGGGTCGCTACTGCGCATGCGCACACGGGCTCACTACTGCGCATGCGCACTCGGGGTCACTACTGCGCATGCGCACTCCAATTCAGACCTGCACATGCGCACTCGAGCTCGCTACTACGCATGCGCACACGGGCTCACGACTGCGCATGCCTTCTCCGGTCAGACCTGCACATGCGCATTTGGGCTCACTGCTGCGCATGCGCGATCGAGGTCGCTACTGCGCATGCGCACTCGGGGTCGCTACTGCGCATGCGCATTCGGGGTCACTACTGCTCATAAGCACTCCGACTCACTACTGCTTATGCGAACTCGGACTCACTACTGCGCATGCGCGCTCGGGGTCACTACTGCGCATGCGCACTCGGGGTCACTACTGCGCATGCGCACTCCAACTCAGACTTGCACATGCGCACTCGAGCTCGCTACTACGCATGCGCACACGGGCTCACGACTGCGCATGCCTTCTGCGGTCAGACCTGCACATGCGCATTTGGGCTCACTACTGCGCATGCGCGATCGAGGTCGCTACTGCGCATGCGCACTCGGGCACACTGCAGCGGATGCGCAATCGGGCTCACCACTGCGGATGCGCACACGGGCTCACTACTGCGCATGCGCGCTCGGGGTCTCTACAGCGCATGCGCACTCGGGGTCACTACTGTGCATGCGCACTCAGGGTCACTACTGCTCATGCGTTCTCGGACTCACTACTGCTCATGCGCACTTGGACTCACTACGGCTCATGGGCACTCGGACTCACTACTGCCGATGCGCACTCCGGTCAGACCTGCACATGCGCACTCGGGGTCGCTACTGCGCATGCGCACTCCGGCTCAGACCTGCACATGCGCACTCGGATTCACTACTGCGCATGCGCGCTCGGGGTCGCCACTGCACATGCGCACTCGAGCTCACAACTACGCATGCGCGCACGGGCCGACTACTGCACATGCGCGCTCGGGGTCGCTACTGCGCATGCGCATTCGGGGTCACTACTGCTCATAAGCACTCCGACTCACTACTGCTTATGCGAACTCGGACTCACTACTGCGCATGCGCGCTCGGGGTCACTACTGCGCATGCGCACTCGGGGTCACTACTGCGCATGCGCACTCCAACTCAGACTTGCACATGCGCACTCGAGCTCGCTACTACGCATGCGCACACGGGCTCACGACTGCGCATGCCTTCTGCGGTCAGACCTGCACATGCGCATTTGGGCTCACTACTGCGCATGCGCGCTCGGTGTCGCTACTGCGCATGCACACTCGAGGTCACTACTGCTCATGTGCACTCGGACTCACTACTGTTCATGCGCACTCGGGCTCACTACTGCGCATTCGCGCTCGGGGTCGCTACTGCGCATGCGCACTCGGGGTCACCACTGCAGATGCGCAATCGGGTTCATTGCTGCGCATGCGCACTCGGGGCCACTACTGCAGATGCGCAATCGGGTTCACTGCACATGCGCACTCGGGGTCACTACTGCAGATGCACAATCGGGTTCACTACTGCGCATGCACACACGGGCTCACTACTGCACATGCGCTCTCGAGCTCACTTATGCGCATGCGCACACGGGCCCACTACTGCGCATGCGCACTCCGGTCAGACCTGCACATGCGCACTCGGGCTCACTACTGCGCATGCGCGCTCGGGGTCGCCACTGCACATGCACACTCGAGCTCACTACTACGCATGCGCACACGGGCCCACTACTGCACATGCGCGCTCGGGGTCGCTACTGCGCATGCGCATTCGGGGTCACTACTGCGCATGCGCGTTCGGGGTCGCTACTGCGCATGCGCACTCGGGCACACTGCAGCGGATGCGCAATCGGGCTCACTACTGCGGATGCGCAATCCGGCTCACTACTGCGCATGCGCACACGGACTCCCTACTGCCGATGCGCAATCGGGCTCACTACTGCGCATGCGCACGCGGGGTCACTACTGCTCATGCGCACTCGGACTCACTACAGCGGATGCGCGCTTGGGCTCGCTACTGCGCATGCGCATTCGAGGTCACTACTGCGCATGCGCACTCGGGCTCACTACTGCCAATGCGCACTCGGGGTCACTACTGCCAATGCGCACTCGGGGTCACTACTGCAGATGCGCAATCGGGTTCACTACTGCGCATGCACACACGGGCTCACTTCTGCGCATGCGCACTCGGGCTCACTACTGCGTATGCGCACACGGTGTCACTACTGCGCATGCGCACACGGGGTCACCACTCCTCATGCGCACTCGGGCTCACTACAGCGGATGCGCGCTCGGGCTCGCTACTGCGCATGCGCATTCGAGGTCACTACTGCGCGTGCGCACTCGGGGTCACCACTGCAGATGCGCAATCGGGTTCATTGCTGCGCATGCGCACTCGGGGTCACTACTGCAGATGCGCAATGGGATTCACTACTTCGCATGCACACACGGGCTCACTACTGCGCATGCGCACGCGGCGTCACTACTGCTCATGCGCACTCGGACTCACTACTGCTCATGCGCACTCGGGCTCACTACTGCGCATGCGCGCTCGGGGTCGCTACTGCGCATGCGAACTCGGGGTCACCACTGCAGTTGCGCAATCGGGTTCATTGCTGCGCATGCGCACTCGGGGTCACTACTGCAGATGCGCAATCGGGTTCACTGCTGTGCGTGCGCACTCGGGGTCACTACTGCAGCTGCGCAATGGGATTCACTACTTCGCATGCACACACGGGCTCACTACTGCGCATGCGCACGCGGCGTCACTACTGCTCATGCGCACTCGGACTCACTACTGTTCATGCGCACTCGGGCTCACTACTGCGCATGCGCGCTCGGGGTCGCTACTGCGCATGCGAACTCGGGGTCACCACTGCAGTTGCGCAATCGGGTTCACTACTGCGCATGCAGATACGGGCTCACTACTGCGCATGCGCACTCGTGCTCATTACTGCGGATGCGCGCTCGGGCTCACCACTGCGCATGCGCACACGGGCTCACTACTGCGCATGCGCACTCGGGGTCACTACTGCGCATGCGCACTCCAATTCAGACCTGCACATGCGCACTCGAGCTCGCTACTACGCATGCGCACACGGGCTCACGACTGCGCATGCCTTCTCCGGTCAGACCTGCACATGCGCATTTGGGCTCACTACTGCGATTGCGCACTCGGGCTCACTACTGCGCATGCGCGCTCGGGGTCGCTACTGCGCATGCGCACTCGAGGTGACCACTGCAGATGCGCAATCGGGTTCACTACTGCGCATGCACAGACGGGCTCACTTCTGCGCATGCGCACTCGGGATCACTATTGCGCATGCGCACTCGAGCTCACTACTGTGCATGCGCACTCGGGGTCACTACTGCTCATGCGCACTCGGACCCACTACTGCTCATGCGCACACTGTCTCACTACTGCGGATGCGCACTCGGATTCACTACTGCGGATGCGCATTCGGGCTCACTACTGCGGATGCGCTGTCCGGCTCAGACCTGCACATGCGCAATCGGGCTCTCTACTGCGCATGCGCACTCGGGGTCACTACTGCGCATGCGCACTCGGGCTCACTACTGCCAATGCGCACTCGGGGTCACTACTGCGCATGCGCACTCGGGCTCACTACTGCGGATGCGCGCTCGGGCTTACTACTGCGCATGCGCACACGGGCTCACTACTGCGCATGCGCACACGGTCTCACAACTGCGCATCTGCACACGGGCTCACTACTGCGCATGCGCACACGGGGTCACTACTGCTCATACGCACTCCGACTCACTACTGCTTATGCGAACTCGGACTCACTACTGCGCATGCGCGCTCGGGGTCACTACTGCGCATGCGCACTCGGGGTCACTACTGCTCATGTGCACTCGGACTCACTACGGCTCATGGGCACTCGGACTCACTACTGCCGATGCGCAATCCGGCTCACTACTGCGCATGCGCACACGGACTCCCTACTGCGGATGCGCAATCGGGCTCACTACTGCGCATGCGCGCTCGGGTCTCTACTGCTCATGCGCACTCGGACTCACTACCGCTCATGCGCACGCGGACTCACTGCTGCGGATGCGCAATCGTCCTCACTATTGCGCATGCGCGCTCGGTGTCGCTACTGCGCATGCGCATTCGAGGTCACTACTGCTCATGCGCACTCGGACTCACTACTGCTCATGCGCACTCGGGCACACTACTGCGCATGCGCGCTCGGGGTCGCTACTGCGCATGCGCACACGGGCTCACTACTGCGCATGCGCACTCGGGGTCACTACTGCGCATGCGCACTCCAATTCAGACCTGCACATGCGCACTCGAGCTCGCTACTACGCATGCGCACACGGGCTCACGACTGCGCATGCCTTCTCCGGTCAGACCTGCACATGCGCATTTGGGCTCACTGCTGCGCATGCGCGATCGAGGTCGCTACTGCGCATGCGCACTCGGGCACACTGCAGCGGATGCGCAATCGGGCTCACTACTGCGGATGCGCAATCGGGCTCACCACTGCGGATGCGCTGTCCGGCTCAGACCTTCACATGCTCAATCGGGCTCTCTACTGCGCATGCGCACTCGGGGTCACTACTGCTCATGTGCACTCGGACTCACTACGGCTCATGGGCACTCGGACTCACTACTGCCGATGCGCAATCCGGCTCTCTACTGCGCATGCGCACACGGAATCCCTACTGCGGATGCGCAATCGGGCTCACTACTGCGCATGCGCGCACGGGGTCTCTACTGCTCATGCGCACTCGGACTCACTACCGCTCATGCGCACGCGGACTCACTGCTGCGGATGCGCAATCGGGCTCACTACTGCGCATGCGCGCTCGGTGTCGCTACTGCGCATGCGCACTCGAGGTCACTACTGCTCATGCGTACTCGGACTCACTACAGCTCATGCGCACTCGGGCTCACTACTGCGCATGCGCGCTCGGGGTCGCTACTGCGCATGCGCACTCGGGGTCACCACTGCAGATGCGCAATCGGGTTCATTGCTGCGCATGCGCACTCGGGGTCACTACTGCAGATGCGCAATCGGGTTCACTGCTGTGCGTGCGCACTCGGGGTCACTACTGCAGCTGCGCAATGGGATTCACTACTGCGCATGCACACACGGGCTCACTACTGCGCATGCGCACGCGGGGTCACTACTGCTCATGCGCACTCGGACTCACTACTGCTCATGCGCACTCGGGCTCACTACTGCGCATGCGCGCTCGGGGTCGCTACTGCGCATGCGCACTCGGGGTCACCACTGCAGTTGCGCAATCGGGTTCATTGCTGCGCATGCGCACTCGGGGTCACTACTGCAGATGCGCAATCGGGTTCACTACTGCGCATGCACACACGGGCTCACTACTGCGCATGCGCACTCGTGCTCATTACTGCGGATGCGCGCTCGGGCTCACTACTGCGCATGCGCACACGGCCTCACTACTGCGCATGCGCACACGGGGTCACTAATTCGCATGCGCTCTCGGACTAACTACTGCTCATGCGCACTCGGACTCACTACTGCTCATGCGCACTCGGGCTCACTACTGCGCATGCGCGCTCGGGGTCGCTACTGCGCATGCGCACTCGGGGTCACCACTGCAGATGCGCAATCGGGTTCACTACTGCGCATGCACACACGGGCTCACTACTGCAGATGCGCAATCGGGTTCACTACTGCGCATGCACACACGGGCTCACTACTGCGCATGCGCCCTCGTGCTCATTACTGCGGATGCGCGCTCGGGCTCGCTACTGCGCATGCGCACTCGTGCTCATTACTGCGGATGCGCGCTCGGGCTCACTACTGCGCATGGGCACACGGGCTCACTACTGCGCATGCGCACACGGGGTCACTAATTCTCATGCGCTCTCGGACTAACTACTGCTCATGCGCGCTCGGACTCACTACTGCGATTGCGCACTCGGGCTCACTACTGCGCATGCGCGCTCGGTGTCGCTACTGCGCATGCGCACTCGAGGTCACTACTGCTCATGCGCACTCGGACTCACTACTGCGATTGCGCACTCGGGCTCACTACTGCGCATGCGCGCTCGGGGTCGCTACTGCGCATGCGCACTCGAGGTGACCACTGCAGATGCGCAATCGGGTTCACTGCTGCGCATGCACAGACGGGCTCACTTCTGCGCATGCGCACTCGGGCTCACTACTGTGCATGCCTTCTCCGGTCAGACCTGCACGTGCGCATTTGGGCTCACTACTGCGCATGCGCGCTCGGGGTCGCTACTGCGCATGCGCGTACGGACTCACTACTGCGGATGCGCAATCGGGCTCACTACTGTGCATGCGCGCTCTTGCTCACTACTGCGCATGCGCACTCGGGCACACTGCAGCGGATGCGCAATCGGGCTCACTACTACACATGCGCGCTCGGGGTCACTACTGCTCATGCGCACTCAGACCCACTACTGCTCATGCGCACACTGTCTCACTACTGCGGATGCGCACTCGGATTCACTACTGCGGATGCGCAATCGGCCTCACTACTGCGCATGCGCTGTCCGGGTAAGACCTGCACATGCGCAATCGGGCTCTCTACTGCGCATGCGCACTCGGGGTCACTACTGCTCATGCGCACTCGGACTCACTACGGCTCATGGGTACTCGGACTCACTACTGCCGATGCGCACTCCGGTCAGACCTGCACATGCGCACTCAGGCTCACTACTGCGCCTGCGCGCTCGGGGTCGCTTCTGCGCATGCGCATTCGAGGTCACTACTGCGCATGCGCACTCGGGCTCACTACTGCCAATGCGCACTCGGGGTCACTACTGCAGATGCGCAATCGCTTTCACTACTGCGCATGCACACACGGGCTCACTTCTGCGCATGCGCACTCGGGCTCACTACTGCGTATGCGCACACGGTCTCACTACTGCGCATGCGCACACGGGGTCACTACTGCGCATGCGCACTCCAACTCAGACCTGCACATGCGCACTCGAGCTCGCTACTACGCATGCGCACACGGGCTCACGACTGCGCATGCCTTCTCCGGTCAGACCTGCACATGCGCATTTGGGCTCACTACTGCGCATGCGCGATTGGGGTCGCTACTGCGCATGCGCACTCGGGCACACTGCAGCGGATGCGCAATCGGGCTCACTACTGCGATTGCGCACTCGGGCTCACTACTGCGCATGCGCGCTCGGGGTCGCTACTGCGCATGCGCACTCGAGGTGACCACTGCAGATGCGCAATCGGGTTCACTACTGCGCATGCACAGACGGGCTCACTTCTGCGCATGCGCACTCGGGATCACTATTGCGCATGCGCACTCGAGCTCACTACTGTGCATGCGCACTCGGGGTCACTACTGCTCATGCGCACTCGGACCCACTACTGCTCATGCGCACACTGTCTCACTACTGCGGATGCGCACTCGGATTCACTACTGCGGATGCGCATTCGGGCTCACTACTGCGGATGCGCTGTCCGGCTCAGACCTGCACATGCGCAATCGGGCTCTCTACTGCGCATGCGCACTCGGGGTCACTACTGCGCATGCGCACTCGGGCTCACTACTGCCAATGCGCACTCGGGGTCACTACTGCGCATGCGCACTCGGGCTCACTACTGCGGATGCGCGCTCGGGCTTACTACTGCGCATGCGCACACGGGCTCACTACTGCGCATGCGCACACGGTCTCACAACTGCGCATCTGCACACGGGCTCACTACTGCGCATGCGCACACGGGGTCACTACTGCTCATACGCACTCCGACTCACTACTGCTTATGCGAACTCGGACTCACTACTGCGCATGCGCGCTCGGGGTCACTACTGCGCATGCGCGCTCGGGGTCGCTACTGCGCATGCGCACTCGAGGTGACCACTGCAGATGCGCAATCGGGTTCACTGCTGCGCATGCACAGACGGGCTCACTTCTGCGCATGCGCACTCGGGCTCACTACTGTGCATGCCTTCTCCGGTCAGACCTGCACGTGCGCATTTGGGCTCACTACTGCGCATGCGCGCTCGGGGTCGCTACTGCGCATGCGCGTACGGACTCACTACTGCGGATGCGCAATCGGGCTCACTACTGTGCATGCGCGCTCTTGCTCACTACTGCGCATGCGCACTCGGGCACACTGCAGCGGATGCGCAATCGGGCTCACTACTACACATGCGCGCTCGGGGTCACTACTGCTCATGCGCACTCAGACCCACTACTGCTCATGCGCACACTGTCTCACTACTGCGGATGCGCACTCGGATTCACTACTGCGGATGCGCAATCGGCCTCACTACTGCGCATGCGCTGTCCGGGTAAGACCTGCACATGCGCAATCGGGCTCTCTACTGCGCATGCGCACTCGGGGTCACTACTGCTCATGCGCACTCGGACTCACTACGGCTCATGGGTACTCGGACTCACTACTGCCGATGCGCACTCCGGTCAGACCTGCACATGCGCACTCAGGCTCACTACTGCGCCTGCGCGCTCGGGGTCGCTTCTGCGCATGCGCATTCGAGGTCACTACTGCGCATGCGCACTCGGGCTCACTACTGCCAATGCGCACTCGGGGTCACTACTGCAGATGCGCAATCGCTTTCACTACTGCGCATGCACACACGGGCTCACTTCTGCGCATGCGCACTCGGGCTCACTACTGCGTATGCGCACACGGTCTCACTACTGCGCATGCGCACACGGGGTCACTACTGCGCATGCGCACTCCAACTCAGACCTGCACATGCGCACTCGAGCTCGCTACTACGCATGCGCACACGGGCTCACGACTGCGCATGCCTTCTCCGGTCAGACCTGCACATGCGCATTTGGGCTCACTACTGCGCATGCGCGATTGGGGTCGCTACTGCGCATGCGCACTCGGGCACACTGCAGCGGATGCGCAATCGGGCTCACTACTGCGGATGCGCAATCGGGCTCACCACTGCGGATGCGCTGTCCGGCTCAGACCTTCACATGCTCAATCGGGCTCTCTACTGCGCATGCGCACTCGGGGTCACTACTGCCCATGTGCACTCGGACTCACTACGGCTCATGGGCACTCGGACTCACTACTGCCGATGCGCAATCCGGCTCACTACTGCGCATGCGCACACGGACTCCCTACTGCGGATGCGCAATCGGGCTCACTACTGCGCATGCGCGCTCGGGTCTCTACTGCTCATGCGCACTCGGACTCACTACCGCTCATGCGCACGCGGACTCACTGCTGCGGATGCGCAATCGGGCTCACTACTGCGCATGCGCGCTCGGTGTCGCTACTGCGCATGCGCACTCGAGGTCACTACTGCTCATGCGCACTCGGACTCACTACTGCTCATGCGCACTCGGGCTCACTACTGCTAATGCGCACTCGGGGTCACTACTGCAGATGCGCAATCGGGTTCACTACTGCGCATGCACACACGGGCTCACTTCTGCGCATGCGCACTCGGGCTCACTACTGCGTATGCGCACACGGTGTCACTACTGCGCATGCGCACACGGGGTCACCACTCCTCATGCGCACTCGGGCTCACTACAGCGGATGCGCGCTCGGGCTCGCTACTGCGCATGCGCATTCGAGGTCACTACTGCGCGTGCGCACTCGGGGTCACTACTGCGCATGCGCACTCCAATTCAGACCTGCACATGCGCACTCGAGCTCGCTACTACGCATGCGCACACGGGCTCACGACTGCGCATGCCTTCTCCGGTCAGACCTGCACATGCGCATTTGGGCTCACTACTGCGCATGCGCGATCGAGGTCGCTACTGCGCATGCGCACTCGGGCACACTGCAGCGGATGCGCAATCGGGCTCACTACTGCGATTGCGCACTCGGGCTCACTACTGCGCATGCGCGCTCGGGGTCGCTACTGCGCATGCGCACTCGAGGTGACCACTGCAGATGCGCAATCGGGTTCACTACTGCGCATGCACAGACGGGCTCACTTCTGCGCATGCGCACTCGGGATCACTATTGCGCATGCGCACTCGAGCTCACTACTGTGCATGCGCACTCGGGGTCACTACTGCTCATGCGCACTCGGACCCACTACTGCTCATGCGCACACTGTCTCACTACTGCGGATGCGCACTCGGATTCACTACTGCGGATGCGCATTCGGGCTCACTACTGCGGATGCGCTGTCCGGCTCAGACCTGCACATGCGCAATCGGGCTCTCTACTGCGCATGCGCACTCGGGGTCACTACTGCGCATGCGCACTCGGGCTCACTACTGCCAATGCGCACTCGGGGTCACTACTGCGCATGCGCACTCGGGCTCACTACTGCGGATGCGCGCTCGGGCTTACTACTGCGCATGCGCACACGGGCTCACTACTGCGCATGCGCACACGGTCTCACAACTGCGCATCTGCACACGGGCTCACTACTGCGCATGCGCACACGGGGTCACTACTGCTCATACGCACTCCGACTCACTACTGCTTATGCGAACTCGGACTCACTACTGCGCATGCGCGCTCGGGGTCACTACTGCGCATGCGCACTCGGGGTCACTACTGCTCATGTGCACTCGGACTCACTACGGCTCATGGGCACTCGGACTCACTACTGCCGATGCGCAATCCGGCTCACTACTGCGCATGCGCACACGGACTCCCTACTGCGGATGCGCAATCGGGCTCACTACTGCGCATGCGCGCTCGGGTCTCTACTGCTCATGCGCACTCGGACTCACTACCGCTCATGCGCACGCGGACTCACTGCTGCGGATGCGCAATCGTCCTCACTATTGCGCATGCGCGCTCGGTGTCGCTACTGCGCATGCGCATTCGAGGTCACTACTGCTCATGCGCACTCGGACTCACTACTGCTCATGCGCACTCGGGCACACTACTGCGCATGCGCGCTCGGGGTCGCTACTGCGTATGCGCACTCGGGGTCACCACTGCAGTTGCGCAATCGGGTTCATTGCTGCGCATGCGCACGCGGGGTCACTACTGCAGATGCGCAATCGGGTTCACTACTGCGCATGCACATACGGGCTCACTACTGCGCATGCGCACTCGTGCTCATTACTGCGGATGCGCGCTCGGGCTCACTACTGCGCATGCGCACACGGGCTCACTACTGCGCATGCGCACTCGGGGTCACTACTGCGCATGCGCACTCCAATTCAGACCTGCACATGCGCACTCGAGCTCGCTACTACGCATGCGCACACGGGCTCACGACTGCGCATGCCTTCTCCGGTCAGACCTGCACATGCGCATTTGGGCTCACTACTGCGCATGCGCGATCGAGGTCGCTACTGCGCATGCGCACTCGGGCACACTGCAGCGGATGCGCAATCGGGCTCACTACTGCGGATGCGCAATCGGGCTCACCACTGCGGATGCGCTGTCCGGCTCAGACCTTCACATGCTCAATCGGGCTCTCTACTGCGCATGCGCACTCGGGGTCACTACTGCTCATGTGCACTCGGACTCACTACGGCTCATGGGCACTCGGACTCACTACTGCCGATGCGCAATCCGGCTCTCTACTGCGCATGCGCACACGGAATCCCTACTGCGGATGCGCAATCGGGCTCACTACTGCGCATGCGCGCACGGGGTCTCTACTGCTCATGCGCACTCGGACTCACTACCGCTCATGCGCACGCGGACTCACTGCTGCGGATGCGCAATCGGGCTCACTACTGCGCATGCGCGCTCGGTGTCGCTACTGCGCATGCGCACTCGAGGTCACTACTGCTCATGCGTACTCGGACTCACTACAGCTCATGCGCACTCGGGCTCACTACTGCGCATGCGCGCTCGGGGTCGCTACTGCGCATGCGCACTCGGGGTCACCACTGCAGATGCGCAATCGGGTTCATTGCTGCGCATGCGCACTCGGGGTCACTACTGCAGATGCGCAATCGGGTTCACTGCTGTGCGTGCGCACTCGGGGTCACTACTGCAGCTGCGCAATGGGATTCACTACTGCGCATGCACACACGGGCTCACTACTGCGCATGCGCACGCGGGGTCACTACTGCTCATGCGCACTCGGACTCACTACTGCTCATGCGCACTCGGGCTCACTACTGCGCATGCGCGCTCGGGGTCGCTACTGCGCATGCGCACTCGGGGTCACCACTGCAGTTGCGCAATCGGGTTCATTGCTGCGCATGCGCACTCGGGGTCACTACTGCAGATGCGCAATCGGGTTCACTACTGCGCATGCACACACGGGCTCACTACTGCGCATGCGCACTCGTGCTCATTACTGCGGATGCGCGCTCGGGCTCACTACTGCGCATGCGCACACGGCCTCACTACTGCGCATGCGCACACAGGGTCACTAATTCTCATGCGCTCTCGGACTAACTACTGCTCATGCGCACTCGGACTCACTACTGCGATTGCGCACTCGGGCTCACTACTGCGCATGCGCGCTCGGTGTCGCTACTGCGCATGCGCACTCGCGGTCACTACTGCTCATGCGCACTCGGACTCACTACTGCGATTGCGCACTCGGGCTCACTACTGCGCATGCGCACTCGGGGTCACTACTGCGCATGCGCACTCGGGGTCACTTACCGCGCATGCGCAGTCCGGCACAGGCTTGCACATGCGCTCTCGAGCTCACTTATGCGCTTGCGCACACGGGCCCACTACTGCGCATGCGCACTCCGGTCAGACCTGCACATGCGCACTCGCGCTCACTACTGCGCATGCGCACACGGGCTCACTACTGCGGATGCGCGCTCGGACTCACTACTGCGATTGCGCACTCGGGCTCACTACTGCGCATGCGCGCTCGGTGTCGCTACTGCGCATGCGCACTCGAGGTCACTACTGCTCATGCGCACTCGGACTCACTACTGCTCATGCGCACTCGGGCTCACTACTGCGCATGCGCGCTCGGGGTCGCTACTGCGCATGCGCACTCGGGGTCACCACTGCAGATGCGCAATCGGGTTCACTACTGCGCATGCACACACGGGCTCACTACTGCAGATGCGCAATCGGGTTCACTACTGCGCATGCACACACGGGCTCACTACTGCGCATGCGCCCTCGTGCTCATTACTGCGGATGCGCGCTCGGGCTCGCTACTGCGCATGCGCACTCGTGCTCATTACTGCGGATGCGCGCTCGGGCTCACTACTGCGCATGGGCACACGGGCTCACTACTGCGCATGCGCACACGGGGTCACTAATTCTCATGCGCTCTCGGACTAACTACTGCTCATGCGCGCTCGGACTCACTACTGCGATTGCGCACTCGGGCTCACTACTGCGCATGCGCGCTCGGTGTCGCTACTGCGCATGCGCACTCGAGGTCACTACTGCTCATGCGCACTCGGACTCACTACTGCGATTGCGCACTCGGGCTCACTACTGCGCATGCGCGCTCGGGGTCGCTACTGCGCATGCGCACTCGAGGTGACCACTGCAGATGCGCAATCGGGTTCACTGCTGCGCATGCACAGACGGGCTCACTTCTGCGCATGCGCACTCGGGCTCACTACTGCGCATGCCTTCTCCGGTCAGACCTGCACGTGCGCATTTGGGCTCACTACTGCGCATGCGCGCTCGGGGTCGCTACTGCGCATGCGCGTACGGACTCACTACTGCGGATGCGCAATCGGGCTCACTACTGTGCATGCGCGCTCTTGCTCACTACTGCGCATGCGCACTCGGGCACACTGCAGCGGATGCGCAATCGGGCTCACTACTACACATGCGCGCTCGGGGTCACTACTGCTCATGCGCACTCAGACCCACTACTGCTCATGCGCACACTGTCTCACTACTGCGGATGCGCACTCGGATTCACTACTGCGGATGCGCAATCGGCCTCACTACTGCGCATGCGCTGTCCGGGTAAGACCTGCACATGCGCAATCGGGCTCTCTACTGCGCATGCGCACTCGGGGTCACTACTGCTCATGCGCACTCGGACTCACTACGGCTCATGGGTACTCGGACTCACTACTGCCGATGCGCACTCCGGTCAGACCTGCACATGCGCACTCAGGCTCACTACTGCGCCTGCGCGCTCGGGGTCGCTTCTGCGCATGCGCATTCGAGGTCACTACTGCGCATGCGCACTCGGGCTCACTACTGCCAATGCGCACTCGGGGTCACTACTGCAGATGCGCAATCGCTTTCACTACTGCGCATGCACACACGGGCTCACTTCTGCGCATGCGCACTCGGGCTCACTACTGCGTATGCGCACACGGTCTCACTACTGCGCATGCGCACACGGGGTCACTACTGCGCATGCGCACTCCAACTCAGACCTGCACATGCGCACTCGAGCTCGCTACTACGCATGCGCACACGGGCTCACGACTGCGCATGCCTTCTCCGGTCAGACCTGCACATGCGCATTTGGGCTCACTACTGCGCATGCGCGATTGGGGTCGCTACTGCGCATGCGCACTCGGGCACACTGCAGCGGATGCGCAATCGGGCTCACTACTGCGGATGCGCAATCGGGCTCACCACTGCGGATGCGCTGTCCGGCTCAGACCTTCACATGCTCAATCGGGCTCTCTACTGCGCATGCGCACTCGGGGTCACTACTGCCCATGTGCACTCGGACTCACTACGGCTCATGGGCACTCGGACTCACTACTGCCGATGCGCAATCCGGCTCACTACTGCGCATGCGCACACGGACTCCCTACTGCGGATGCGCAATCGGGCTCACTACTGCGCATGCGCGCTCGGGTCTCTACTGCTCATGCGCACTCGGACTCACTACCGCTCATGCGCACGCGGACTCACTGCTGCGGATGCGCAATCGGGCTCACTACTGCGTATGCGCGCTCGGTGTCGCTACTGCGCATGCGCACTCGAGGTCACTACTGCTCATGCGCACTCGGACTCACTACTGCTCATGCGCACTCGGGCTCACTACTGCTAATGCGCACTCGGGGTCACTACTGCAGATGCGCAATCGGGTTCACTACTGCGCATGCACACACGGGCTCACTTCTGCGCATGCGCACTCGGGCTCACTACTGCGTATGCGCACACGGTGTCACTACTGCGCATGCGCACACGGGGTCACCACTCCTCATGCGCACTCGGGCTCACTACAGCGGATGCGCGCTCGGGCTCGCTACTGCGCGTGCGCACTCGGGGTCACTACTGCGCATGCGCACTCCAATTCAGACCTGCACATGCGCACTCGAGCTCGCTACTACGCATGCGCACACGGGCTCACGACTGCGCATGCCTTCTCCGGTCAGACCTGCACATGCGCATTTGGGCTCACTACTGCGCATGCGCGATCGAGGTCGCTACTGCGCATGCGCACTCGGGCACACTGCAGCGGATGCGCAATCGGGCTCACTACTGCGGATGCGCAATCGGGCTCACCACTGCGGATGCGCTGTCCGGCTCAGACCTTCACATGCTCAATCGGGCTCTCTACTGCGCATGCGCACTCGGGGTCACTACTGCTCATGTGCACTCGGACTCACTACGGCTCATGGGCACTCGGACTCACTACTGCCGATGCGCAATCCGGCTCTCTACTGCGCATGCGCACACGGACTCCCTACTGCGGATGCGCAATCGGGCTCACTACTGCGCATGCGCGCACGGGGTCTCTACTGCTCATGCGCACTCGGAATTACTACCGCTCATGCGCACGCGGACTCACTGCTGCGGATGCGCAATCGGGCTCACTACTGC
Source organism: Megachile leachella (assembly GCA_963576845.1). Classification (NCBI taxonomy): domain Eukaryota; kingdom Metazoa; phylum Arthropoda; class Insecta; order Hymenoptera; family Megachilidae; genus Megachile; species Megachile leachella. The sequence continues at coordinate 25,202,383 of OY756250.1, read as the reverse complement.
GCATGCGCGCTCGGTGTCGCTACTGCGCATGCGCACTCGAGGTCACTACTGCTCATGCGTACTCGGACTCACTACTGCTCATGCGCACTCGGGCTCACTACTGCGCATGCGCGCTCGGGGTCGCTACTGCGCATGCGCACTCGGGGTCACCACTGCAGATGCGCAATCGGGTTCATTGCTGCGCATGCGCACTCGGGGTCACTACTGCAGATGCGCAATCGGGTTCACTGCTGTGCGTGCGCACTCGGGGTCACTACTGCAGCTGCGCAATGGGATTCACTACTGCGCATGCACACACGGGCTCACTACTGCGCATGCGCACGCGGGGTCACTACTGCTCATGCGCACTCGGACTCACTACTGCTCATGCGCACTCGGGCTCACTACTGCGCATGCGCGCTCGGGGTCGCTACTGCGCATGCGCACTCGGGGTCACCACTGCAGTTGCGCAATCGGGTTCATTGCTGCGCATGCGCACTCGGGGTCACTACTGCAGATGCGCAATCGGGTTCACTACTGCGCATGCACACACGGGCTCACTACTGCGCATGCGCACTCGTGCTCATTACTGCGGATGCGCGCTCGGGCTCACTACTGCGCATGCGCACACGGGCTCACTACTGCGCATGCGCACACGGGGTCACTAATTCTCATGCGCTCTCGGACTAACTACTGCTCATGCGCACTCGGACTCACTACTGCGATTGCGCACTCGGGCTCACTACTGCGCATGCGCGCTCGGTGTCGCTACTGCGCATGCGCACTCGCGGTCACTACTGCTCATGCGCTCTCGGACTCACTACTGCGATTGCGCACTCGGGCTCACTACTGCGCATGCGCACTCGGGGTCACTACTGCGCATGCGCACTCCAACTCAGGCCTGCACATGCGCACTCGAGCTCGCTACTACGCATGCGCACACGGGCTCACGACTGCGCATGCCTTCTCCGGTCAGACCTGCACATGCGCATTTGGGCTCACTGCTGCGCATGCGCGATCGAGGTCGCTACTGCGCATGCGCACTCGGGCACACTGCAGCGGATGCGCAATCGGGCTCACCACTGCGGATGCGCTGTCCGGCTCAGACCTTCACATGCTCAATCGGGCTCACTACTGCGCATGCGCGCTCGGGGTCGCTACTGCGCATGCGCACTCGGGGTCACTACTGCAGATGCGCAGTCGGGTTCACTACTGCGCATGCACACACGGGCTCACTACTGCGCATGCGCACTCGGGGTCACTACCGCGCATGCGCAGTCCGGCACAGGCTTGCACATGCGCTCTCGAGCTCACTTATGCGCTTGCGCACACGGGCCCGCTACTGCGCATGCGCACTCCGGTCAGACCTGCACATGCGCACTCGCGCTCACTACTGCGCATGCGCACACGGGCTCACTACTGCGGATGCGCGCTCGGACTCACTACTGCGATTGCGCACTCGGGCTCACTACTGCGCATGCGCGCTCGGTGTCGCTACTGCGCATGCGCACTCGAGGTCACTACTGCTCATGCGCACTCGGACTCACTACTGCTCATGCGCACTCGGGCTCACTACTGCGCATGCGCGCTCGGGGTCGCTACTGCGCATGCGCACTCGGGGTCACCACTGCAGATGCGCAATCGGGTTCACTACTGCGCATGCACACACGGGCTCACTACTGCAGATGCGCAATCGGGTTCACTACTGCGCATGCACACACGGGCTCACTACTGCGCATGCGCCCTCGTGCTCATTACTACGGATGCGCGCTCGGGCTCGCTACTGCGCATGCGCACTTGTGCTCATTACTGCGGATGCGCGCTCGGGCTCACTACTGCGCATGGGCACACGGGCTCACTACTGCGCATGCGCACACGGGGTCACTAATTCTCATGCGCTCTCGGACTAACTACTGCTCATGCGCGCTCGGACTCACTACTGCGATTGCGCACTCGGGCTCACTACTGCGCATGCGCGCTCGGTGTCGCTACTGCGCATGCGCACTCGAGGTCACTACTGCTCATGCGCACTCGGACTCACTACTGCGATTGCGCACTCGGGCTCACTACTGCGCATGCGCGCTCGGGGACGCTACTGCGCATGCGCACTCGAGGTGACCACTGCAGATGCGCAATCGGGTTCACTGCTGCGCATGCACAGACGGGCTCACTTCTGCGCATGCGCACTCGGGCTCACTACTGTGCATGCCTTCTCCGGTCAGACCTGCACGTGCGCATTTGGGCTCACTACTGCGCATGCGCGCTCGGGGTCGCTACTGCGCATGCGCGTACGGACTCACTACTGCGGATGCGCAATCGGGCTCACTACTGTGCATGTGCGCTCTTGCTCACTACTGCGCATGCGCACTCGGGCACACTGCAGCGGATGCGCAATCGGGCTCACTACTACACATGCGCGCTCGGGGTCACTACTGCTCATGCGCACTCAGACCCACTACTGCTCATGCGCACACTGTCTCACTACTGCGGATGCGCACTCGGATTCACTACTGCGGATGCGCAATCGGCCTCACCACTGCGGATGCGCTGTCCGGCTCAGACCTTCACATGCTCAATCGGGCTCTCTACTGCGCATGCGCACTCGGGGTCACTACTGCTCATGTGCACTCGGACTCACTACGGCTCATGGGCACTCGGACTCACTACTGCCGATGCGCAATCCGGCTCTCTACTGCGCATGCGCACACGGACTCCCTACTGCGGATGCGCAATCGGGCTCACTACTGCGCATGCGCGCACGGGGTCTCTACTGCTCATGCGCACTCGGAATCACTACCGCTCATGCGCACGCGGACTCACTGCTGCGGATGCGCAATCGGGCTCACTACTGCGCATGCGCGCTCGGTGTCGCTACTGCGCATGCGCACTCGAGGTCACTACTGCTCATGCGTACTCGGACTCACTACTGCTCATGCGCACTCGGGCTCACTACTGCGCATGCGCGCTCGGGGTCGCTACTGCGCATGCGCACTCGGGGTCACCACTGCAGATGCGCAATCGGGTTCATTGCTGCGCATGCGCACTCGGGGTCACTACTGCAGATGCGCAATCGGGTTCACTGCTGTGCGTGCGCACTCGGGGTCACTACTGCAGCTGCGCAATGGGATTCACTACTGCGCATGCACACACGGACTCACTACTGCGCATGCGCACGCGGGGTCACTACTGCTCATGCGCACTCGGACTCACTACTGCGATTGCGCACTCGGGCTCACTACTGTGCATGCGCGCTCGGTGTCGCTACTGCGCATGCGCACTCGCGGTCACTACTGCTCATGCGCACTCGGACTCACTACTGCGATTGCGCACTCGGGCTCACTACTGCGCATGCGCACTCGGGGTCACTACTGCGCATGCGCACTCCAACTCAGGCCTGCACATGCGCACTCGAGCTCGCTACTACGCATGCGCACACGGGCTCACGACTGCGAATGCCTTCTCCGGTCAGACCTGCACATGCGCATTTGGGCTCACTGCTGCGCATGCGCGATCGAGGTCGCTACTGCGCATGCGCACTCGGGCACACTGCAGCGGATGCGCAATCGGGCTCACCACTGCGGATGCGCTGTCCGGCTCAGACCTTCACATGCTCAATCGGGCTCACTACTGCGCATGCGCGCTCGGGGTCGCTACTGCGCATGCGCACTCGGGGTCACTACTGCAGATGCGCAGTCGGGTTCACTACTGCGCATGCACACACGGGCTCACTACTGCGCATGCGCACTCGGGGTCACTACCGCGCATGCGCAGTCCGGCACAGGCTTGCACATGCGCTCTCGAGCTCACTTATGCGCTTGCGCACACGGGCCCACTACTGCGCATGCGCACTCCGGTCAGACCTGCACATGCGCACTCGCGCTCACTACTGCGCATGCGCACACGGGCTCACTACTGCGGATGCGCGCTCGGACTCACTACTGCGATTGCGCACTCGGGCTCACTACTGCGCATGCGCGCTCGGTGCCGCTACTGCGCATGCGCACTCGAGGTCACTACTGCTCATGCGCACTCGGACTCACTACTGCTCATGCGCACTCGGGCTCACTACTGCGCATGCGCGCTCGGGGTCGCTACTGCGCATGCGCACTCGGGGTCACCACTGCAGATGCGCAATCGGGTTCACTACTGCGCATGCACACACGGGCTCACTACTGCAGATGCGCAATCGGGTTCACTACTGCGCATGCACACACGGGCTCACTACTGCGCATGCGCCCTCGTGCTCATTACTGCGGATGCGCGCTCGGGCTCGCTACTGCGCATGCGCACTCGTGCTCATTACTGCGGATGCGCGCTCGGGCTCACTACTGCGCATGGGCACACGGGCTCACTACTGCGCATGCGCACACGGGGTCACTAATTCTCATGCGCTCTCGGACTAACTACTGCTCATGCGCGCTCGGACTCACTACTGCGATTGCGCACTCGGGCTCACTACTGCGCATGCGCGCTCGGTGTCGCTACTGCGCATGCGCACTCGAGGTCACTACTGCTCATGCGCACTCGGACTCACTACTGCGATTGCGCACTCGGGCTCACTACTGCGCATGCGCGCTCGGGGTCGCTACTGCGCATGCGCACTCGAGGTGACCACTGCAGATGCGCAATCGGGTTCACTGCTGCGCATGCACAGACGGGCTCACTTCTGCGCATGCGCACTCGGGCTCACTACTGTGCATGCCTTCTCCGGTCAGACCTGCACGTGCGCATTTGGGCTCACTACTGCGCATGCGCGCTCGGGGTCGCTACTGCGCATGCGCGTACGGACTCACTACTGCGGATGCGCAATCGGGCTCACTACTGTGCATGCGCGCTCTTGCTCACTACTGCGCATGCGCACTCGGGCACACTGCAGCGGATGCGCAATCGGGCTCACTACTACACATGCGCGCTCGGGGTGACTACTGCTCATGCGCACTCAGACCCACTACTGCTCATGCGCACACTGTCTCACTACTGCGGATGCGCACTCGGATTCACTACTGCGGATGCGCAATCGGCCTCACTACTGCTCATGCGCTGTCCGGGTAAGACCTGCATATGCGCAATCGGGCTCTCTACTGCGCATGCGCACTCGGGGTCACTACTGCTCATGCGCACTCGGACTCACTACGGCTCATGGGTACTCGGACTCACTACTGCCGATGCGCACTCCGGTCAGACCTGCACATGCGCACTCAGGCTCACTACTGCGCCTGCGCGCTCGGGGTCGCTTCTGCGCATGCGCATTCGAGGTCACTACTGCGCATGCGCACTCGGGCTCACTACTGCCAATGCGCACTCGGGGTCACTACTGCAGATGCGCAATCGCTTTCACTACTGCGCATGCACACACGGGCTCACTTCTGCGCATGCGCACTCGGGCTCACTACTGCGTATGCGCACACGGTCTCACTACTGCGCATGCGCACACGGGGTCACCACTCCTCATGCGCACTCGGGCTCACTACAGCGGATGCGCGCTCGGGCTCACTACTGCGCACGCGCACACGGGCTCACTACTGCGCATGCGCACTCGGGGTCACTACTGCGCATGCGCACTCCAACTCAGACCTGCACATGCGCACTCGAGCTCGCTACTACGCATGCGCACACGGGCTCACGACTGCGCATGCCTTCTCCGGTCAGACCTGCACATGCGCATTTGGGCTCACTACTGCGCATGCGCGATTGGGGTCGCTACTGCGCATGCGCACTCGGGCACACTGCAGCGGATGCGCAATCGGGCTCACTACTGCGGATGCGCAATCGGGCTCACCACTGCGGATGCGCTGTCCGGCTCAGACCTTCACATGCTCAATCGGGCTCTCTACTGCGCATGCGCACTCGGGGTCACTACTGCAGATGCGCAGTCGGGTTCACTACTGCGCATGCACACACGGGCTCACTACTGCGCATGCGCACTCGGGGTCACTACCGCGCATGCGCAGTCCGGTCAGACCTGCACATGCGCACTCGCGCTCACTACTGCGCATGCGCACACGGGCTCACTACTGCGGATGCGCGCTCGGACTCACTACTGCGATTGCGCACTCGGGCTCACTACTGCGCATGCGCGCTCGGTGTCGCTACTGCGCATGCGCACTCGAGGTCACTACTGCTCATGCGCACTCGGACTCACTATTGCTCATGCGCACTCGGGCTCACTACTGCGCATGCGCGCTCGGGGTCGCTACTGCGCATGCGCACTCGGGGTCACCACTGCAGATGCGCAATCGGGTTCACTACTGCGCATGCACACACGGGCTCACTACTGCGGATGCGCAATCGGGCTCACTACTGTGCATGCGCGCTCTTGCTCACTACTGCGCATGCGCACTCGGGCACACTGCAGCGGATGCGCAATCGGGCTCACTACTACACATGCGCGCTCGGGGTCACTACTGCTCATGCGCACTCAGACCCACTACTGCTCATGCGCACACTGTCTCACTACTGCGGATGCGCACTCGGATTCACTACTGCGGATGCGCAATCGGCCTCACTACTGCGCATGCGCTGTCCGGGTAAGACCTGCACATGCGCAATCGGGCTCTCTACTGCGCATGCGCACTCGGGGTCACTACTGCTCATGCGCACTCGGACTCACTACGGCTCATGGGTACTCGGACTCACTACTGCCGATGCGCACTCCGGTCAGACCTGCACATGCGCACTCAGGCTCACTACTGCGCCTGCGCGCTCGGGGTCGCTTCTGCGCATGCGCATTCGAGGTCACTACTGCGCATGCGCACTCGGGCTCACTACTGCCAATGCGCACTCGGGGTCACTACTGCAGATGCGCAATCGCTTTCACTACTGCGCATGCACACACGGGCTCACTTCTGCGCGTGCGCACTCGGGCTCACTACTGCGTATGCGCACACGGTCTCACTACTGCGCATGCGCACACGGGGTCACTACTGCGCATGCGCACTCCAACTCAGACCTGCACATGCGCACTCGAGCTCGCTACTACGCATGCGCACACGGGCTCACGACTGCGCATGCCTTCTCCGGTCAGACCTGCACATGCGCATTTGGGCTCACTACTGCGCATGCGCGATTGGGGTCGCTACTGCGCATGCGCACTCGGGCACACTGCAGCGGATGCGCAATCGGGCTCACTACTGCGGATGCGCAATCGGGCTCACCACTGCGGATGCGCTGTCCGGCTCAGACCTTCACATGCTCAATCGGGCTCTCTACTGCGCATGCGCACTCGGGGTCACTACTGCCCATGTGCACTCGGACTCACTACGGCTCATGGGCACTCGGACTCACTACTGCCGATGCGCAATCCGGCTCACTACTGCGCATGCGCACACGGACTCCCTACTGCGGATGCGCAATCGGGCTCACTACTGCGCATGCGCGCTCGGGTCTCTACTGCTCATGCGCACTCGGACTCACTACCGCTCATGCGCACGCGGACTCACTGCTGCGGATGCGCAATCGGGCTCACTACTGCGCATGCGCGCTCGGTGTCGCTACTGCGCATGCGCACTCGAGGTCACTACTGCTCATGCGCACTCGGACTCACTACTGCTCATGCGCACTCGGGCTCACTACTGCTAATGCGCACTCGGGGTCACTACTGCAGATGCGCAATCGGGTTCACTACTGCGCATGCACACACGGGCTCACTTCTGCGCATGCGCACTCGGGCTCACTACTGCGTATGCGCACACGGTGTCACTACTGCGCATGCGCACACGGGGTCACCACTCCTCATGCGCACTCGGGCTCACTACAGCGGATGCGCGCTCGGGCTCGCTACTGCGCATGCGCATTCGAGGTCACTACTGCGCGTGCGCACTCGGGGTCACTACTGCGCATGCGCACTCCAATTCAGACCTGCACATGCGCACTCGAGCTCGCTACTACGCATGCGCACACGGGCTCACGACTGCGCATGCCTTCTCCGGTCAGACCTGCACATGCGCATTTGGGCTCACTACTGCGCATGCGCGATCGAGGTCGCTACTGCGCATGCGCACTCGGGCACACTGCAGCGGATGCGCAATCGGGCTCACTACTGCGATTGCGCACTCGGGCTCACTACTGCGCATGCGCGCTCGGGGTCGCTACTGCGCATGCGCACTCGAGGTGACCACTGCAGATGCGCAATCGGGTTCACTACTGCGCATGCACAGACGGGCTCACTTCTGCGCATGCGCACTCGGGATCACTATTGCGCATGCGCACTCGAGCTCACTACTGTGCATGCGCACTCGGGGTCACTACTGCTCATGCGCACTCGGACCCACTACTGCTCATGCGCACACTGTCTCACTACTGCGGATGCGCACTCGGATTCACTACTGCGGATGCGCATTCGGGCTCACTACTGCGGATGCGCTGTCCGGCTCAGACCTGCACATGCGCAATCGGGCTCTCTACTGCGCATGCGCACTCGGGGTCACTACTGCGCATGCGCACTCGGGCTCACTACTGCCAATGCGCACTCGGGGTCACTACTGCGCATGCGCACTCGGGCTCACTACTGCGGATGCGCGCTCGGGCTTACTACTGCGCATGCGCACACGGGCTCACTACTGCGCATGCGCACACGGTCTCACAACTGCGCATCTGCACACGGGCTCACTACTGCGCATGCGCACACGGGGTCACTACTGCTCATACGCACTCCGACTCACTACTGCTTATGCGAACTCGGACTCACTACTGCGCATGCGCGCTCGGGGTCACTACTGCGCATGCGCACTCGGGGTCACTACTGCTCATGTGCACTCGGACTCACTACGGCTCATGGGCACTCGGACTCACTACTGCCGATGCGCAATCCGGCTCACTACTGCGCATGCGCACACGGACTCCCTACTGCGGATGCGCAATCGGGCTCACTACTGCGCATGCGCGCTCGGGTCTCTACTGCTCATGCGCACTCGGACTCACTACCGCTCATGCGCACGCGGACTCACTGCTGCGGATGCGCAATCGTCCTCACTATTGCGCATGCGCGCTCGGTGTCGCTACTGCGCATGCGCATTCGAGGTCACTACTGCTCATGCGCACTCGGACTCACTACTGCTCATGCGCACTCGGGCACACTACTGCGCATGCGCGCTCGGGGTCGCTACTGCGTATGCGCACGCGGGGTCACTACTGCAGATGCGCAATCGGGTTCACTACTGCGCATGCACATACGGGCTCACTACTGCGCATGCGCACTCGTGCTCATTACTGCGGATGCGCGCTCGGGCTCACTACTGCGCATGCGCACACGGGCTCACTACTGCGCATGCGCACTCGGGGTCACTACTGCGCATGCGCACTCCAATTCAGACCTGCACATGCGCACTCGAGCTCGCTACTACGCATGCGCACACGGGCTCACGACTGCGCATGCCTTCTCCGGTCAGACCTGCACATGCGCATTTGGGCTCACTACTGCTCATGCGCACTCGGACTCACTACGGCTCATGGGCACTCGGACTCACTACTGCCGATGCGCAATCCGGCTCTCTACTGCGCATGCGCACACGGAATCCCTACTGCGGATGCGCAATCGGGCTCACTACTGCGCATGCGCGCACGGGGTCTCTACTGCTCATGCGCACTCGGACTCACTACCGCTCATGCGCACGCGGACTCACTGCTGCGGATGCGCAATCGGGCTCACTACTGCGCATGCGCGCTCGGTGTCGCTACTGCGCATGCGCACTCGAGGTCACTACTGCTCATGCGTACTCGGACTCACTACAGCTCATGCGCACTCGGGCTCACTACTGCGCATGCGCGCTCGGGGTCGCTACTGCGCATGCGCACTCGGGGTCACCACTGCAGATGCGCAATCGGGTTCATTGCTGCGCATGCGCACTCGGGGTCACTACTGCAGATGCGCAATCGGGTTCACTGCTGTGCGTGCGCACTCGGGGTCACTACTGCAGCTGCGCAATGGGATTCACTACTGCGCATGCACACACGGGCTCACTACTGCGCATGCGCACGCGGGGTCACTACTGCTCATGCGCACTCGGACTCACTACTGCTCATGCGCACTCGGGCTCACTACTGCGCATGCGCGCTCGGGGTCGCTACTGCGCATGCGCACTCGGGGTCACCACTGCAGTTGCGCAATCGGGTTCATTGCTGCGCATGCGCACTCGGGGTCACTACTGCAGATGCGCAATCGGGTTCACTACTGCGCATGCACACACGGGCTCACTACTGCGCATGCGCACTCGTGCTCATTACTGCGGATGCGCGCTCGGGCTCACTACTGCGCATGCGCACACGGCCTCACTACTGCGCATGCGCACACGGGGTCACTAATTCTCATGCGCTCTCGGACTAACTACTGCTCATGCGCACTCGGACTCACTACTGCGATTGCGCACTCGGGCTCACTACTGCGCATGCGCGCTCGGTGTCGCTACTGCGCATGCGCACTCGCGGTCACTACTGCTCATGCGCACTCGGACTCACTACTGCGATTGCGCACTCGGGCTCACTACTGCGCATGCGCACTCGGGGTCACTACTGCGCATGCGCACTCGGGGTCACTACCGCGCATGCGCAGTCCGGCACAGGCTTGCACATGCGCTCTCGAGCTCACTTATGCGCTTGCGCACACGGGCCCACTACTGCGCATGCGCACTCCGGTCAGACCTGCACATGCGCACTCGCGCTCACTACTGCGCATGCGCACACGGGCTCACTACTGCGGATGCGCGCTCGGACTCACTACTGCGATTGCGCACTCGGGCTCACTACTGCGCATGCGCGCTCGGTGTCGCTACTGCGCATGCGCACTCGAGGTCACTACTGCTCATGCGCACTCGGACTCACTACTGCTCATGCGCACTCGGGCTCACTACTGCGCATGCGCGCTCGGGGTCGCTACTGCGCATGCGCACTCGGGGTCACCACTGCAGATGCGCAATCGGGTTCACTACTGCGCATGCACACACGGGCTCACTACTGCAGATGCGCAATCGGGTTCACTACTGCGCATGCACACACGGGCTCACTACTGCGCATGCGCCCTCGTGCTCATTACTGCGGATGCGCGCTCGGGCTCGCTACTGCGCATGCGCACTCGTGCTCATTACTGCGGATGCGCGCTCGGGCTCACTACTGCGCATGGGCACACGGGCTCACTACTGCGCATGCGCACACGGGGTCACTAATTCTCATGCGCTCTCGGACTAACTACTGCTCATGCGCGCTCGGACTCACTACTGCGATTGCGCACTCGGGCTCACTACTGCGCATGCGCGCTCGGTGTCGCTACTGCGCATGCGCACTCGAGGTCACTACTGCTCATGCGCACTCGGACTCACTACTGCGATTGCGCACTCGGGCTCACTACTGCGCATGCGCGCTCGGGGTCGCTACTGCGCATGCGCACTCGAGGTGACCACTGCAGATGCGCAATCGGGTTCACTGCTGCGCATGCACAGACGGGCTCACTTCTGCGCATGCGCACTCGGGCTCACTACTGTGCATGCCTTCTCCGGTCAGACCTGCACGTGCGCATTTGGGCTCACTACTGCGCATGCGCGCTCGGGGTCGCTACTGCGCATGCGCGTACGGACTCACTACTGCGGATGCGCAATCGGGCTCACTACTGTGCATGCGCGCTCTTGCTCACTACTGCGCATGCGCACTCGGGCACACTGCAGCGGATGCGCAATCGGGCTCACTACTACACATGCGCGCTCGGGGTCACTACTGCTCATGCGCACTCAGACCCACTACTGCTCATGCGCACACTGTCTCACTACTGCGGATGCGCACTCGGATTCACTACTGCGGATGCGCAATCGGCCTCACTACTGCGCATGCGCTGTCCGGGTAAGACCTGCACATGCGCAATCGGGCTCTCTACTGCGCATGCGCACTCGGGGTCACTACTGCTCATGCGCACTCGGACTCACTACGGCTCATGGGTACTCGGACTCACTACTGCCGATGCGCACTCCGGTCAGACCTGCACATGCGCACTCAGGCTCACTACTGCGCCTGCGCGCTCGGGGTCGCTTCTGCGCATGCGCATTCGAGGTCACTACTGCGCATGCGCACTCGGGCTCACTACTGCCAATGCGCACTCGGGGTCACTACTGCAGATGCGCAATCGCTTTCACTACTGCGCATGCACACACGGGCTCACTTCTGCGCATGCGCACTCGGGCTCACTACTGCGTATGCGCACACGGTCTCACTACTGCGCATGCGCACACGGGGTCACTACTGCGCATGCGCACTCCAACTCAGACCTGCACATGCGCACTCGAGCTCGCTACTACGCATGCGCACACGGGCTCACGACTGCGCATGCCTTCTCCGGTCAGACCTGCACATGCGCATTTGGGCTCACTACTGCGCATGCGCGATTGGGGTCGCTACTGCGCATGCGCACTCGGGCACACTGCAGCGGATGCGCAATCGGGCTCACTACTGCGGATGCGCAATCGGGCTCACCACTGCGGATGCGCTGTCCGGCTCAGACCTTCACATGCTCAATCGGGCTCTCTACTGCGCATGCGCACTCGGGGTCACTACTGCCCATGTGCACTCGGACTCACTACGGCTCATGGGAACTCGGACTCACTACTGCCGATGCGCAATCCGGCTCACTACTGCGCATGCGCACACGGACTCCCTACTGCGGATGCGCAATCGGGCTCACTACTGCGCATGCGCGCTCGGGTCTCTACTGCTCATGCGCACTCGGACTCACTACCGCTCATGCGCACGCGGACTCACTGCTGCGGATGCGCAATCGGGCTCACTACTGCGCATGCGCGCTCGGTATCGCTACTGCGCATGCGCACTCGAGGTCACTACTGCTCATGCGCACTCGGACTCACTACTGCTCATGCGCACTCGGGCTCACTACTGCTAATGCGCACTCGGGGTCACTACTGCAGATGCGCAATCGGGTTCACTACTGCGCATGCACACACGGGCTCACTTCTGCGCATGCGCACTCGGGCTCACTACTGCGTATGCGCACACGGTGTCACTACTGCGCATGCGCACACGGGGTCACCACTCCTCATGCGCACTCGGGCTCACTACAGCGGATGCGCGCTCGGGCTCGCTACTGCGCATGCGCATTCGAGGTCACTACTGCGCGTGCGCACTCGGGGTCACTACTGCGCATGCGCACTCCAATTCAGACCTGCACATGCGCACTCGAGCTCGCTACTACGCATGCGCACACGGGCTCACGACTGCGCATGCCTTCTCCGGTCAGACCTGCACATGCGCATTTGGGCTCACTACTGCGCATGCGCGATCGAGGTCGCTACTGCGCATGCGCACTCGGGCACACTGCAGCGGATGCGCAATCGGGCTCACTACTGCGGATGCGCAATCGGGCTCACCACTGCGGATGCGCTGTCCGGCTCAGACCTTCACATGCTCAATCGGGCTCTCTACTGCGCATGCGCACTCGGGGTCACTACTGCTCATGTGCACTCGGACTCACTACGGCTCATGGGCACTCGGACTCACTACTGCCGATGCGCAATCCGGCTCTCTACTGCGCATGCGCACACGGACTCCCTACTGCGGATGCGCAATCGGGCTCACTACTGCGCATGCGCGCACGGGGTCTCTACTGCTCATGCGCACTCGGAATCACTACCGCTCATGCGCACGCGGACTCACTGCTGCGGATGCGCAATCGGGCTCACTACTGCGCATGCGCGCTCGGTGTCGCTACTGCGCATGCGCACTCGAGGTCACTACTGCTCATGCGTACTCGGACTCACTACTGCTCATGCGCACTCGGGCTCACTACTGCGCATGCGCGCTCGGGGTCGCTACTGCGCATGCGCACTCGGGGTCACCACTGCAGATGCGCAATCGGGTTCATTGCTGCGCATGCGCACTCGGGGTCACTACTGCAGATGCGCAATCGGGTTCACTGCTGTGCGTGCGCACTCGGGGTCACTACTGCAGCTGCGCAATGGGATTCACTACTGCGCATGCACACACGGGCTCACTACTGCGCATGCGCACGCGGGGTCACTACTGCTCATGCGCACTCGGACTCACTACTGCTCATGCGCACTCGGGCTCACTACTGCGCATGCGCGCTCGGGGTCGCTACTGCGCATGCGCACTCGGGGTCACCACTGCAGTTGCGCAATCGGGTTCATTGCTGCGCATGCGCACTCGGGGTCACTACTGCAGATGCGCAATCGGGTTCACTACTGCGCATGCACACACGGGCTCACTACTGCGCATGCGCACTCGTGCTCATTACTGCGGATGCGCGCTCGGGCTCACTACTGCGCATGCGCACACGGGCTCACTACTGCGCATGCGCACACGGGGTCACTAATTCTCATGCGCTCTCGGACTAACTACTGCTCATGCGCACTCGGACTCACTACTGCGATTGCGCACTCGGGCTCACTACTGCGCATGCGCGCTCGGTGTCGCTACTGCGCATGCGCACTCGCGGTCACTACTGCTCATGCGCTCTCGGACTCACTACTGCGATTGCGCACTCGGGCTCACTACTGCGCATGCGCACTCGGGGTCACTACTGCGCATGCGCACTCGGGGTCACTACCGCGCATGCGCAGTCCGGCACAGGCTTGCACATGCGCTCTCGAGCTCACTTATGCGCTTGCGCACACGGGCCCACTACTGCGCATGCGCACTCCGGTCAGACCTGCACATGCGCACTCGCGCTCACTACTGCGCATGCGCACACGGGCTCACTACTGCGGATGCGCGCTCGGACTCACTACTGCGATTGCGCACTCGGGCTCACTACTGCGCATGCGCGCTCGGTGTCGCTACTGCGCATGCGCACTCGAGGTCACTACTGCTCATGCGCACTCGGACTCACTACTGCTCATGCGCACTCGGGCTCACTACTGCGCATGCGCGCTCGGGGTCGCTACTGCGCATGCGCACTCGGGGTCACCACTGCAGATGCGCAATCGGGTTCACTACTGCGCATGCACACACGGGCTCACTACTGCAGATGCGCAATCGGGTTCACTACTGCGCATGCACACACGGGCTCACTACTGCGCATGCGCCCTCGTGCTCATTACTGCGGATGCGCGCTCGGGCTCGCTACTGCGCATGCGCACTCGTGCTCATTACTGCGGATGCGCGCTCGGGCTCACTACTGCGCATGGGCACACGGGCTCACTACTGCGCATGCGCACACGGGGTCACTAATTCTCATGCGCTCTCGGACTAACTACTGCTCATGCGCGCTCGGACTCACTACTGCGATTGCGCACTCGGGCTCATTACTGCGCATGCGCGCTCGGTGTCGCTACTGCGCATGCGCACTCGAGGTCACTACTGCTCATGCGCACTCGGACTCACTACTGCGATTGCGCACTCGGGCTCACTACTGCGCATGCGCGCTCGGGGTCGCTACTGCGCATGCGCACTCGAGGTGACCACTGCAGATGCGCAATCGGGTTCACTGCTGCGCATGCACAGACGGGCTCACTTCTGCGCATGCGCACTCGGGCTCACTACTGTGCATGCCTTCTCCGGTCAGACCTGCACGTGCGCATTTGGGCTCACTACTGCGCATGCGCGCTCGGGGTCGCTACTGCGCATGCGCGTACGGACTCACTACTGCGGATGCGCAATCGGGCTCACTACTGTGCATGCGCGCTCTTGCTCACTACTGCGCATGCGCACTCGGGCACACTGCAGCGGATGCGCAATCGGGCTCACTACTACACATGCGCGCTCGGGGTCACTACTGCTCATGCGCACTCAGACCCACTACTGCTCATGCGCACACTGTCTCACTACTGCGGATGCGCACTCGGATTCACTACTGCGGATGCGCAATCGGCCTCACTACTGCGCATGCGCTGTCCGGGTAAGACCTGCACATGCGCAATCGGGCTCTCTACTGCGCATGCGCACTCGGGGTCACTACTGCTCATGCGCACTCGGACTCACTACGGCTCATGGGTACTCGGACTCACTACTGCCGATGCGCACTCCGGTCAGACCTGCACATGCGCACTCAGGCTCACTACTGCGCCTGCGCGCTCGGGGTCGCTTCTGCGCATGCGCATTCGAGGTCACTACTGCGCATGCGCACTCGGGCTCACTACTGCCAATGCGCACTCGGGGTCACTACTGCAGATGCGCAATCGCTTTCACTACTGCGCATGCACACACGGGCTCACTTCTGCGCATGCGCACTCGGGCTCACTACTGCGTATGCGCACACGGTCTCACTACTGCGCATGCGCACACGGGGTCACTACTGCGCATGCGCACTCCAACTCAGACCTGCACATGCGCACTCGAGCTCGCTACTACGCATGCGCACACGGGCTCACGACTGCGCATGCCTTCTCCGGTCAGACCTGCACATGCGCATTTGGGCTCACTACTGCGCATGCGCGATTGGGGTCGCTACTGCGCATGCGCACTCGGGCACACTGCAGCGGATGCGCAATCGGGCTCACTACTGCGGATGCGCAATCGGGCTCACCACTGCGGATGCGCTGTCCGGCTCAGACCTTCACATGCTCAATCGGGCTCTCTACTGCGCATGCGCACTCGGGGTCACTACTGCCCATGTGCACTCGGACTCACTACGGCTCATGGGCACTCGGACTCACTACTGCCGATGCGCAATCCGGCTCACTACTGCGCATGCGCACACGGACTCCCTACTGCGGATGCGCAATCGGGCTCACTACTGCGCATGCGCGCTCGGGTCTCTACTGCTCATGCGCACTCGGACTCACTACCGCTCATGCGCACGCGGACTCACTGCTGCGGATGCGCAATCGGGCTCACTACTGCGCATGCGCGCTCGGTGTCGCTACTGCGCATGCGCACTCGAGGTCACTACTGCTCATGCGCACTCGGACTCACTACTGCTCATGCGCACTCGGGCTCACTACTGCTAATGCGCACTCGGGGTCACTACTGCAGATGCGCAATCGGGTTCACTACTGCGCATGCACACACGGGCTCACTTCTGCGCATGCGCACTCGGGCTCACTACTGCGTATGCGCACACGGTGTCACTACTGCGCATGCGCACACGGGGTCATCACTCCTCATGCGCACTCGGGCTCACTACAGCGGATGCGCGCTCGGGCTCGCTACTGCGCATGCGCATTCGAGGTCACTACTGCGCGTGCGCACTCGGGGTCACTACTGCGCATGCGCACTCCAATTCAGACCTGCACATGCGCACTCGAGCTCGCTACTACGCATGCGCACACGGGCTCACGACTGCGCATGCCTTCTCCGGTCAGACCTGCACATGCGCATTTGGGCTCACTACTGCGCATGCGCGATCGAGGTCGCTACTGCGCATGCGCACTCGGGCACACTGCAGCGGATGCGCAATCGGGCTCACTACTGCGGATGCGCAATCGGGCTCACCACTGCGGATGCGCTGTCCGGCTCAGACCTTCACATGCTCAATCGGGCTCTCTACTGCGCATGCGCACTCGGGGTCACTACTGCTCATGTGCACTCGGACTCACTACGGCTCATGGGCACTCGGACTCACTACTGCCGATGCGCAATCCGGCTCTCTACTGCGCATGCGCACACGGACTCCCTACTGCGGATGCGCAATCGGGCTCACTACTGCGCATGCGCGCACGGGGTCTCTACTGCTCATGCGCACTCGGAATCACTACCGCTCATGCGCACGCGGACTCACTGCTGCGGATGCGCAATCGGGCTCACTACTGCGCATGCGCGCTCGGTGTCGCTACTGCGCATGCGCACTCGAGGTCACTACTGCTCATGCGTACTCGGACTCACTACTGCTCATGCGCACTCGGGCTCACTACTGCGCATGCGCGCTCGGGGTCGCTACTGCGCATGCGCACTCGGGGTCACCACTGCAGATGCGCAATCGGGTTCATTGCTGCGCATGCGCACTCGGGGTCACTACTGCAGATGCGCAATCGGGTTCACTGCTGTGCGTGCGCACTCGGGGTCACTACTGCAGCTGCGCAATGGGATTCACTACTGCGCATGCACACACGGGCTCACTACTGCGCATGCGCACGCGGGGTCACTACTGCTCATGCGCACTCGGACTCACTACTGCTCATGCGCACTCGGGCTCACTACTGCGCATGCGCGCTCGGGGTCGCTACTGCGCATGCGCACTCGGGGTCACCACTGCAGTTGCGCAATCGGGTTCATTGCTGCGCATGCGCACTCGGGGTCACTACTGCAGATGCGCAATCGGGTTCACTACTGCGCATGCACACACGGGCTCACTACTGCGCATGCGCACTCGTGCTCATTACTGCGGATGCGCGCTCGGGCTCACTACTGCGCATGCGCACACGGGCTCACTACTGCGCATGCGCACACGGGGTCACTAATTCTCATGCGCTCTCGGACTAACTACTGCTCATGCGCACTCGGACTCACTACTGCGATTGCGCACTCGGGCTCACTACTGCGCATGCGCGCTCGGTGTCGCTACTGCGCATGCGCACTCGCGGTCACTACTGCTCATGCGCTCTCGGACTCACTACTGCGATTGCGCACTCGGGCTCACTACTGCGCATGCGCACTCGGGGTCACTACTGCGCATGCGCACTCTAACTCAGGCCTACACATGCGCACTCGAGCTCGCTACTACGCATGCGCACACGGGCTCACGACTGCGCATGCCTTCTCCGGTCAGACCTGCACATGCGCATTTGGGCTCACTGCTGCGCATGCGCGATCGAGGTCGCTACTGCGCATGCGCACTCGGGCACACTGCAGCGGATGCGCAATCGGGCTCACCACTGCGGATGCGCTGTCCGGCTCAGACCTTCACATGCTCAATCGGGCTCACTACTGCGCATGCGCGCTCGGGGTCGCTACTGCGCATGCGCACTCGGGGTCACTACTGCAGATGCGCAGTCGGGTTCACTACTGCGCATGCACACACGGGCTCACTACTGCGCATGCGCACTCGGGGTCACTACCGCGCATGCGCAGTCCGGCACAGGCTTGCACATGCGCTCTCGAGCTCACTTATGCGCTTGCGCACACGGGCCCACTACTGCGCATGCGCACTCCGGTCAGACCTGCACATGCGCACTCGCGCTCACTACTGCGCATGCGCACACGGGCTCACTACTGCGGATGCGCGCTCGGACTCACTACTGCGATTGCGCACTCGGGCTCACTACTGCGCATGCGCGCTCGGTGTCGCTACTGCGCATGCGCACTCGAGGTCACTACTGCTCATGCGCACTCGGACTCACTACTGCTCATGCGCACTCGGGCTCACTACTGCGCATGCGCGCTCGGGGTCGCTACTGCGCATGCGCACTCGGGGTCACCACTGCAGATGCGCAATCGGGTTCACTACTGCGCATGCACACACGGGCTCACTACTGCAGATGCGCAATCGGGTTCACTACTGCGCATGCACACACGGGCTCACTACTGCGCATGCGCCCTCGTGCTCATTACTGCGGATGCGCGCTCGGGCTCGCTACTGCGCATGCGCACTCGTGCTCATTACTGCGGATGCGCGCTCGGGCTCACTACTGCGCATGGGCACACGGGCTCACTACTGCGCATGCGCACACGGGGTCACTAATTCTCATGCGCTCTCGGACTAACTACTGCTCATGCGCGCTCGGACTCACTACTGCGATTGCGCACTCGGGCTCACTACTGCGCATGCGCGCTCGGTGTCGCTACTGCGCATGCGCACTCGAGGTCACTACTGCTCATGCGCACTCGGACTCACTACTGCGATTGCGCACTCGGGCTCACTACTGCGCATGCGCGCTCGGGGTCGCTACTGCGCATGCGCGTACGGACTCACTACTGCGGATGCGCAATCGGGCTCACTACTGTGCATGCGCGCTCTTGCTCACTACTGCGCATGCGCACTCGGGCACACTGCAGCGGATGCGCAATCGGGCTCACTACTACACATGCGCGCTCGGGGTCACTACTGCGCATGCGCACTCCAATTCAGACCTGCACATGCGCACTCGAGCTCGCTACTACGCATGCGCACACGGGCTCACGACTGCGCATGCCTTCTCCGGTCAGACCTGCACATGCGCATTTGGGCTCACTACTGCGCATGCGCGATCGAGGTCGCTACTGCGCATGCGCACTCGGGCACACTGCAGCGGATGCGCAATCGGGCTCACTACTGCGGATGCGCAATCGGGCTCACCACTGCGGATGCGCTGTCCGGCTCAGACCTTCACATGCTCAATCGGGCTCTCTACTGCGCATGCGCACTCGGGGTCACTACTGCTCATGTGCACTCGGACTCACTACGGCTCATGGGCACTCGGACTCACTACTGCCGATGCGCAATCCGGCTCTCTACTGCGCATGCGCACACGGACTCCCTACTGCGGATGCGCAATCGGGCTCACTACTGCGCATGCGCGCACGGGGTCTCTACTGCTCATGCGCACTCGGAATCACTACCGCTCATGCGCACGCGGACTCACTGCTGCGGATGCGCAATCGGGCTCACTACTGCGCATGCGCGCTCGGTGTCGCTACTGCGCATGCGCACTCGAGGTCACTACTGCTCATGCGTACTCGGACTCACTACTGCTCATGCGCACTCGGGCTCACTACTGCGCATGCGCGCTCGGGGTCGCTACTGCGCATGCGCACTCGGGGTCACCACTGCAGATGCGCAATCGGGTTCATTGCTGCGCATGCGCACTCGGGGTCACTACTGCAGATGCGCAATCGGGTTCACTGCTGTGCGTGCGCACTCGGGGTCACTACTGCAGCTGCGCAATGGGATTCGCTACTGCGCATGCACACACGGACTCACTACTGCGCATGCGCACGCGGGGTCACTACTGCTCATGCGCACTCGGACTCACTACTGCGATTGCGCACTCGGGCTCACTACTGTGCATGCGCGCTCGGTGTCGCTACTGCGCATGCGCACTCGCGGTCACTACTGCTCATGCGCACTCGGACGCACTACTGCGATTGCGCACTCGGGCTCACTACTGCGCATGCGCACTCGGGGTCACTACTGCGCATGCGCACTCCAACTCAGGCCTGCACATGCGCACTCGAGCTCGCTACTACGCATGCGCACACGGGCTCACGACTGCGAATGCCTTCTCCGGTCAGACCTGCACATGCGCATTTGGGCTCACTGCTGCGCATGCGCGATCGAGGTCGCTACTGCGCATGCGCACTCGGGCACACTGCAGCGGATGCGCAATCGGGCTCACCACTGCGGATGCGCTGTCCGGCTCAGACCTTCACATGCTCAATCGGGCTCACTACAGCGGATGCGCGCTCGGGCTCACTACTGCGCACGCGCACACGGGCTCACTACTGCGCATGCGCACTCGGGGTCACTACTGCGCATGCGCACTCCAACTCAGACCTGCACATGCGCACTCGAGCTCGCTACTACGCATGCGCACACGGGCTCACGACTGCGCATGCCTTCTCCGGTCAGACCTGCACATGCGCATTTGGGCTCACTACTGCGCATGAGCGATTGGGGTCGCTACTGCGCATGCGCACTCGGGCACACTGCAGCGGATGCGCAATCGGGCTCACTACTGCGGATGCGCAATCGGGCTCACCACTGCGGATGCGCTGTCCGGCTCAGACCTTCACATGCTCAATCGGGCTCACTACTGCGCATGCGCGCTCGGGGTCGCTACTGCGCATGCGCACTCGGGGTCACTACTGCAGATGCGCAGTCGGGTTCACTACTGCGCATGCACACACGGGCTCACTACTGCGCATGCGCACTCGGGGTCACTACCGCGCATGCGCAGTCCGGCACAGGCTTGCACATGCGCTCTCGAGCTCACTTATGCGCTTGCGCACACGGGCCCACTACTGCGCATGCGCACTCCGGTCAGACCTGCACATGCGCACTCGCGCTCACTACTGCGCATGCGCACACGGGCTCACTACTGCGGATGCGCGCTCGGACTCACTACTGCGATTGCGCACTCGGGCTCACTACTGCGCATGCGCGCTCGGTGCCGCTACTGCGCATGCGCACTCGAGGTCACTACTGCTCATGCGCACTCGGACTCACTACTGCTCATGCGCACTCGGGCTCACTACTGCGCATGCGCGCTCGGGGTCGCTACTGCGCATGCGCACTCGGGGTCACCACTGCAGATGCGCAATCGGGTTCACTACTGCGCATGCACACACGGGCTCACTACTGCAGATGCGCAATCGGGTTCACTACTGCGCATGCACACACGGGCTCACTACTGCGCATGCGCCCTCGTGCTCATTACTGCGGATGCGCGCTCGGGCTCGCTACTGCGCATGCGCACTCGTGCTCATTACTGCGGATGCGCGCTCGGGCTCACTACTGCGCATGGGCACACGGGCTCACTACTGCGCATGCGCACACGGGGTCACTAATTCTCATGCGCTCTCGGACTAACTACTGCTCATGCGCGCTCGGACTCACTACTGCGATTGCGCACTCGGGCTCACTACTGCGCATGCGCGCTCGGTGTCGCTACTGCGCATGCGCACTCGAGGTCACTACTGCTCATGCGCACTCGGACTCACTACTGCGATTGCGCACTCGGGCTCACTACTGCGCATGCGCGCTCGGGGTCGCTACTGCGCATGCGCACTCGAGGTGACCACTGCAGATGCGCAATCGGGTTCACTGCTGCGCATGCACAGACGGGCTCACTTCTGCGCATGCGCACTCGGGCTCACTACTGTGCATGCCTTCTCCGGTCAGACCTGCACGTGCGCATTTGGGCTCACTACTGCGCATGCGCGCTCGGGGTCGCTACTGCGCATGCGCGTACGGACTCACTACTGCGGATGCGCAATCGGGCTCACTACTGTGCATGCGCGCTCTTGCTCACTACTGCGCATGCGCACTCGGGCACACTGCAGCGGATGCGCAATCGGGCTCACTACTACACATGCGCGCTCGGGGTCACTACTGCTCATGCGCACTCAGACCCACTACTGCTCATGCGCACACTGTCTCACTACTGCGGATGCGCACTCGGATTCACTACTGCGGATGCGCAATCGGCCTCACTACTGCTCATGCGCTGTCCGGGTAAGACCTGCACATGCGCAATCGGGCTCTCTACTGCGCATGCGCACTCGGGGTCACTACTGCTCATGCGCACTCGGACTCACTACGGCTCATGGGTACTCGGACTCACTACTGCCGATGCGCACTCCGGTCAGACCTGCACATGCGCACTCAGGCTCACTACTGCGCCTGCGCGCTCGGGGTCGCTTCTGCGCATGCGCATTCGAGGTCACTACTGCGCATGCGCACTCGGGCTCACTACTGCCAATGCGCACTCGGGGTCACTACTGCAGATGCGCAATCGCTTTCACTACTGCGCATGCACACACGGGCTCACTTCTGCGCATGCGCACTCGGGCTCACTACTGCGTATGCGCACACGGTCTCACTACTGCGCATGCGCACACGGGGTCACCACTCCCCATGCGCACTCGGGCTCACTACAGCGGATGCGCGCTCGGGCTCACTACTGCGCACGCGCACACGGGCTCACTACTGCGCATGCGCACTCGGGGTCACTACTGCGCATGCGCACTCCAACTCAGACCTGCACATGCGCACTCGAGCTCGCTACTACGCATGCGCACACGGGCTCACGACTGCGCATGCCTTCTCCGGTCAGACCTGCACATGCGCATTTGGGCTCACTACTGCGCATGCGCGATTGGGGTCGCTACTGCGCATGCGCACTCGGGCACACTGCAGCGGATGCGCAATCGGGCTCACTACTGCGGATGCGCAATCGGGCTCACCACTGCGGATGCGCTGTCCGGCTCAGACCTTCACATGCTCAATCGGGCTCTCTACTGCGCATGCGCACTCGGGGTCACTACTGCAGATGCGCAGTCGGGTTCACTACTGCGCATGCACACACGGGCTCACTACTGCGCATGCGCACTCGGGGTCACTACCGCGCATGCGCAGTCCGGTCAGACCTGCACATGCGCACTCGCGCTCACTACTGCGCATGCGCACACGGGCTCACTACTGCGGATGCGCGCTCGGACTCACTACTGCGATTGCGCACTCGGGCTCACTACTGCGCATGCGCGCTCGGTGTCGCTACTGCGCATGCGCACTCGAGGTCACTACTGCTCATGCGCACTCGGACTCACTATTGCTCATGCGCACTCGGGCTCACTACTGCGCATGCGCGCTCGGGGTCGCTACTGCGCATGCGCACTCGGGGTCACCACTGCAGATGCGCAATCGGGTTCACTACTGCGCATGCACACACGGGCTCACTACTGCAGATGCGCAATCGGGTTCACTACTGCGCATGCACACACGGGCTCACTACTGCTCATGCGCGCTCGGACTCACTACTGCTCATGCGCACTCGGACTCACTACTGCTCATGCGCACTCGAGGTCACTACTGCTCATGCGCACTCGGACTCACTACTGCTCATGCGCAATCGGGCTCACTACTGCGGATGCGCACTCCGGTCAGACCTGCACATGCGCATTCGGGCTCACTACTGCGCATGCGCGCTCGGGGTCGCTACTGCGCATGCGCACTCGGGGTCACTACTACGCATGCGCACTCCGGCTCAGACCTGTACATGCGCACTCGAGCTCACTACTACGCATGCGCACAAGGGGTTCACTACTCTGCATGCGCACACGGGCTCACTACTGTCCATGCACACACGGGCCCACTACTGCTCATGCGCGCTCGGGATCACTACTGCGCATGCGCACACGGGCTCACTACTGCGGATGCGCGCTCGGGCTCACTACTGCGCATGCGCACACGGGCTCACTACTGCGCATGCGCGCTCGGGGTCGCTACTGCGCATGCGCATTCGGGGTCACTACTGCGCATGCGCACTCGGGCTCACTACTGCCAATGCGCACTCGGACTCACTACTGCGGATGCAAAATCGGGCTCACTACCGCGTATGCGCGCACAGGCTCACTACTGTGAATGTGCACTCGGGGTCACTACTGCTCATGCACACACGGGCTCACTACTGCGCATGCGCACTCGGGCACACTGCAGCGGATGCGCAATCGGGCTCACTACTGCGGATGCGCAATCGGGCTCACCACTGCGGATGCGCTGTCCGGCTCAGACCTTCACATGCGCAATCGGGCTCACTACTGCGGATGCGCAATCGGGCTCACCACTGCGGATGCACTGTCCGGCTCAGACCTTCACATGCGCAATCGGGCTCTCTACTGCGCATGCGCACTCGGGGTCACTACTGCTCATGCGCAATCGGACTCACTACCGCTCATGCGCATGCGGACTCACTGCTGCGGATGCGCAATCGAGCTCACTACTGCGCATGCGCGCTCGGGGTCACTACTGTGCATGCGCGCTCGGGCTCACTACTGCGCATGCGCATTCGGGCACACTGCAGCGGATGCGCAATCGGGCTCACTATTGCGGATGCGCAATCGAGCTCACTACTGCGCATGCGCGCTCGGGGTCACTACTGCGCATGCGCACTCGGGGTCACTACTGCGCATGCGCACTCCGGCTCAGACCTGCACATGCGCTCTCGAGCTCACTACGGCTCATGGGCACTCGGACTCACTATTGCCAATGCGCAATCCGGCTCACTACTGCGCATGCGCACACGGACTCACTGCTGCGGATGCGCAATCGAGCTCACTACTGCGCATGCGCGCTCGGGGTCACTACTGCGCGTGCGCACTCGGGGTCACTACTGCGCATGCGCACTCCGGCTCAGACCTGCACATGCGCACTCGAGCTCACTACTACGCATGCGCACACGGGCTCACAACTGCTCATGCCTTCTCCGGTCAGACATGCACATGCGCATGCGCGCTCGGGGTCGCTACTGCGCATTCGAGGTCACTACTGCGCATGCGCACACGGACTCCCTACTGCGCATGCGCGCTCGGGGTCACTACTGTGCATGCGCGCTCGGGCTCGCTACTGCGCATGCGCATTCGGGCACACTGCAGCGGATGCGCAATCGGGCTCACTACTGCGGATGCGCAATCGGGCTCACCACTGCGGATGCGCTGTCCGGCTCAGACCTTCACATGCGCAATCGGGCTCTCTACTGCGCATGCGCACTCGGGGTCACTACTGCTCATGCGCACTCGGACTCACTACGGCTCATGGGCACTCGGACTCACTACTGCCAATGCGCAATCCGGCTCACTACTGCGCATGCGCACACGGACTCCCTACTGCGGATGCGCAATCGGGCTCACTACTGCGTATGCCCGCTCGGGGTCATTACTGCTCATGCGCACTCGGACTCACTACTGCGGATGCGCGCTCGGGCTCACTACTGCGTATGCGCACACGGGGTCACTACTGCGCATGCGCACACGGACTCCCTACTGCGCATGCGCACTCCGGCTCAAACTTGCACACGCGCTCTCGAGCTCACATCTGCGCATGCGCAATCGGGCTCACTACTGCGGATGCGCACTCCGGTCAGACCTGCACATGCGCATTCGGGCTCACTACTGCGCATGCGCGCTCGGGCTCACTACTGCGCATGCGCACACGGGCTCACTACTGCGGATGCGCGCTCGGGCTCACTACTGCGTATGCGCACACGGGCTCACTACTGCGCATGCGCACACGGGGCACCACTCCTCATGCGCACTCGGGCTCACTACTGCGGATGCGCGATCGGGGTCACTACTGCGCACGCGCACACGGGCTCACTACTGCGTATGCGCACACGGGATCACTACTGCTAATGCGCACTCGGACTCACTACTGCTCATGCGCACTCGGACTCACTACGGCTCATGGGCACTCGGACTCACTATGGCCGATGCGCAATCCGGCTCACTACTGCGCATGCGCACACGGACTCCCTACTGCGGATGCGCAATCGGGCTCACTACTGCGCATGCGCGCTTGGGGTTACTACTGCGCATGCGCACTCGGACTCACTACTGCGATTGCGTACTCGGGCTCACTACTGCGCATGCAAGCTCGGGGTTACTACTACGCATGCGCACTCGGGGTCACCGCTGCAGATGTGCAATCGGGTTCACCGCTGCGCATGCGCGCCCGGGCTCATTACTGCGGATGAGCGCTCGGGCTCACTACTGCGCATGCGCACACGGGCTCACTACTGCGCATGCGCACACGGGGTCACTAATTCTCATGCGTTCTCGGACTAACTACTGCTCATGCGCACTCGGACTCACTACGGCTCATGGGCACTCGGACTCACTACTGCTCACCCGCACTCGGACTCACTACTGCGGATGCGCAATCGGGCTCACTACTGCGCATGCGCGCTCGGGGTTACTACTGCGCATGCGCACTCGGACTCACTACTGCAATTGCGCACTCGGGCTCACTACTGCGCATGCGAGCTCGGGGTTACTACTGCGCATGCGCACTCGGGGTCACCGCTGCAGATGCGCAATCGGGTTCACTGCTGCGCATGCGCGCCCGGGCTCATTACTGTGGATGAGCGCTCGGGCTCACTACTGCGCATCTGCACACGGGCTCACTACTGCGCATGCGCACACGGACTCCCTACTGCGCATGCGCACTCCGGCTCAAACTTGCACACGCGCTCTCGAGCTCACATCTGCGCATGCGCAATCGGGCTCACTACTGCGGATGCGCACTCCGGTCAGACCTGCACATGCGCATTCGGGCTCACTACTGCGCATGCGCGCTCGGGCTCACTACTGCGCATGCGCACACGGGCTCACTACTGCGGATGCGCGCTCGGGCTCACTACTGCGTATGCGCACACGGGCTCACTACTGCGCATGCGCACACGGGGCACCACTCCTCATGCGCACTCGGGCTCACTACTGCGGATGCGCGATCGGGGTCACTACTGCGCACGCGCACACGGGCTCACTACTGCGTATGCGCACACGGGGTCACTACTGCTAATGCGCACTCGGACTCACTACTGCTCATGCGCACTCGGATTCACTACGGCTCATGGGCACTCGGACTCACTATGGCCGATGCGCAATCCGGCTCACTACTGCGCATGCGCACACGGACTCCCTACTGCGGATGCGCAATCGGGCTCACTACTGCGCATGCGCGCTTGGGGTTACTACTGCGCATGCGCACTCGGACTCACTACTGCGATTGCGTACTCGGGCTCACTACTGCGCATGCAAGCTCGGGGTTACTACTACGCATGCGCACTCGGGGTCACCGCTGCAGATGTGCAATCGGGTTCACCGCTGCGCATGCGCGCCCGGGCTCATTACTGCGGATGAGCGCTCGGGCTCACTACTGCGCATGCGCACACGGGCTCACTACTGCGCATGCGCACACGGGGTCACTAATTCTCATGCGTTCTCGGACTAACTACTGCTCATGCGCACTCGGACTCACTACGGCTCATGGGCACTCGGACTCACTACTGCTCACCCGCACTCGGACTCACTACTGCGGATGCGCAATCGGGCTCACTACTGCGCATGCGCGCTCGGGGTTACTACTGCGCATGCGCACTCGGACTCACTACTGCGATTGCGCAC
This sequence comes from Megachile leachella, assembly GCA_963576845.1. Classification (NCBI taxonomy): domain Eukaryota; kingdom Metazoa; phylum Arthropoda; class Insecta; order Hymenoptera; family Megachilidae; genus Megachile; species Megachile leachella. The sequence goes on along the minus strand of OY756250.1, from coordinate 25,173,919 downwards.
TCGGGCTCACTACTGCGCATGCGAGCTCGGGGTTACTACTGCGCATGCGCACTCGGGGTCACCGCTGCAGATGCGCAATCGGGTTCACTGCTGCGCATGCGCGCCCGGGCTCATTACTGCGGATGAGCGCTCGGGCTCACTACTGCGCATGCGCACACGGGCTCACTACTGCGCATGCGCACACGGGGTCACTACTTCTCATGTGCTCTCGGACTAACTACTGCTCATGCGCACTCGGACTCACTACTGCGGATGCAAAATCGGGCTCACTACCGCGTATGCGCGCACAGGCTCACTACTGTGAATGCGCACTCGGGGTCACTACTACTGCTCATGCACACACGGGCTCACTACTGCTCATGCGCACTCGGACTCACTACTGCCGATGCGCACTCCGGCTCAGACCTGTACATGCGCACTCGAGCTCACTACTACGCATGCGAACACGGGCTCACTACTGTGCATGCGCACACGGGCTCACTACTGCTCATGCACACACGGGCTCACTACTGCTCATGCGCACTCGGACTCACTACTATGGATGCACAATCGGGCTCACTACTGCGCATGCGCACTCCAGCTCAGACCTGCACATGCGCACTCAGGCTCACTACTGCGCATGCGCGCTCGGGTTCACTACTGCGCATGCACACACGGGCTCACTTCTGCGCATGCGCGCTCGGGGCACTACTGCTCATGCGCACTCGGACTCACTGCCGCTCATGCGCACGCGGACTCACTGCTGCGGATGCGCAATCGGGCTCACTACTGCGCATGCGCGCTCGGGGTCACTACTGCGCATGCGCACTCCGGCTCAGACCTGCACATGCGCACTCGAGCTCACTACTACGCATGCGCACACGGGCTCACTACTGGGCATGGCTTCTCCGGTCAGACCTGCACATGCGCATTTGGGCTCACTACTGCGCATGCGCATTTGGGCTCACAACTGCGCATGCGCGTTCGGGGTCGCTACTGCGCATGCGCACACGGACTCACTACTGCGGATGCGCAATCCGGCTCACTACTGCGCATGCGCACTCGGACACACTGCAGCGGATGCGCAATCGGGCTCACTACTGCGCATGCGCACTCCGGCTCAGACCTGCACATGCGCACTCAGACTCACTACTGTGCATGCACACACGGACTCACTACTGCGGATGCGCAATCGGGCTCACTACTGCGCATGCACACATGGGCTCACTACTGTGCATGCGCACTCAGGGTCAATACTGCTCATGCGCACACGGGGTCACTACTTCTCATGCGCTCTCGGACTAACTGCTGCCCATGCGCACTCGGTCTCACTACTGCGGATGCAAAATCGGGCTCACTACGCGTATGGGAACTCGGGGTTACTACTGCTCATGCGCACTCGGGCTCACTACTGCGCATGCGCACTCGGGGTGACTACTGCGCATGCGCGCTCGGGGTCGCTACTGCGCATGCGCACACGGACTCACTACTGCGGATGCGCAATCCGGCTTACTACTGCGCATGCGCACTCGGGGTCACTACTGTGCATGCGCGCTCGGGGTTACTACTGCGCATGTGAACTCGGGCTCACGACTGCCCATGCGCACTCGGGGTCACTACTGCGCATGCGCACTCGGGGTCACTAATTCTCACGCGCTCTCGGACTAACTACTGCTCATGCGCACTCGGACTCAGTATTGCGGATGCAAAATCGGACTCTCTGCCGCGTATGGGAACTCGGGGTTACTACTGCTCTTGCGCACTCGGACTCACTACTGCGCATGCGAGCTCGGGGTTACTACTGCGCATGCGCACTCGGGGTCACCGCTGCAGATGCGCAATCGGGTTCACTGCTGCGCATGCGCGCCCGGGCTCATTACTGCGGATGAGCGCTCGGGCTCACTACTGCGCATGCGCACACGGGCTCACTACTGCGCATGCGCACACGGGGTCACTACTTCTCATGTGCTCTCGGACTAACTACTGCTCATGCGCACTCGGACTCACTACTGTGGATGCAAAATCGGGCTCACTACCGCGTATGCGCGCACAGGCTCACTAATGTGAATGCGCACTCGGGGTCACTACTACTGCTCATGCACACACGGGCTTACTATTGCTCATGCGCACTCGGACTCACTACTGCCGATGCGCACTCCGGTCAGACCTGCACATGCGCATTCGGGGTCACGAATGCGCATGCGCACTCCGGCTCAGACCTGTACATGCGCACTCGAGCTCACTACTACGCATGCGAACACGGGCTCACTACTGTGCATGCGCACACGGGCTCACTACTGCTCATGCACACACGGGCTCACTACTGCTCACGCGCACTCGGACTCACTACTATGGATGCACAATCGGGCTCACTACTGCGCATGCGCACTCCGGCTCAGACCTGCACATGCGCACTCAGGCTCACTACTGCGCATGCGCGCTCGGGTTCACTACTGCGCATGCACACACGGGCTCACTTCTGCGCATGCGCGCTCGGGGCACTACTGCTCATGCGCACTCGGACTCACTGCCGCTCATGCGCACGCGGACTCACTGCTGCGGATGCGCAATCGGGCTCACTACTGCGCATGCGCGCTCGGGGTCACTACTGCGCATGCGCACTCCGGCTCAGACCTGCACATGCGCACTCGAGCTCACTACTACGCATGCGCACACGGGCTCACTACTGGGCATGGCTTCTCCGGTCAGACCTGCACATGCGCATTTGGGCTCACTACTGCGCATGCGCATTTGGGCTCACAACTGCGCATGCGCGTTCGGGGTCGCTACTGCGCATGCGCACACGGACTCACTACTGCGGATGCGCAATCCGGCTCACTACTGCGCATGCGCACTCGGACACACTGCAGCGGATGCGCAATCGGGCTCACTACTGCGCATGCGCACTCCGGCTCAGACCTGCACATGCGCACTCAGGCTCACTACTGTGCATGCACACACGGACTCACTACTGCGGATGCGCAATCGGGCTCACTACTGCGCATGCACACATGGGCTCACTACTGTGCATGCGCACTCAGGGTCAATACTGCTCATGCGCACACGGGGTCACTACTTCTCATGCGCTCTCGAACTAACTGCTGCCCATGCGCACTCGGACTCACTACTGCGGATGCGCAATCCGGCTCACTACTGCGCATGCGCACTCGGGGTCACTACTGTGCATGCGCGCTCGGGGTTACTACTGCGCATGTGAACTCGGGCTCACGACTGCCCATGCGCACTCGGGGTCACTACTGCGCATGCGCACTCGGGGTCACTAATTCTCACGCGCTCTCGGACTAACTACTGCTCATGCGCACTCGGACTCAGTATTGCGGATGCAAAATCGGACTCTCTACCGCGTATGGGAACTCGGGGTTACTACTGCTCTTGCGCACTCGGACTCACTACTGCGCATGCGAGCTCGGGGTTACTACTGCGCATGCGCACTCGGGGTCACCGCTGCAGATGCGCAATCGGGTTCACGGCTGCGCATGCGCGCCCGGGCTCATTACTGCGGATGAGCGCTCGGGCTCACTACTGCGCATGCGCACACGGGCTCACTACTGCGCATGCGCACGCGGGGTCACTACTTCTCATGTGCTCTCGGACTAACTACTGCTCATGCGGACTCGGACTCACTACTGCGGATGCAAAATCGGGCTCACTACCGCGTATGCGCGCACAGGCTCACTACTGTGAATGCGCACTCGGGGTCACTACTGCCGATGCGCACTCCGGTCAGACCTGCACATGCGCATTCGGGGTCACTAATGCGCATGCGCACTCCGGCTCAGACCTGTACATGCGCACTAGAGCTCACTACTACGCATGCGCACACGGGCTCACTACTGTGCATGCGCACACGGGCTCACTACTGCTCATGCACACACGGGCTCACTACTGCTCATGAGCACTCGGACTCACTACTATGGATGCACAATCGGGCTCACTACTGCGCATGCGCACTCCGGCTCAGACCTGCACATGCGCACTCAGGCTCACTACTGCGCATGCGCGCTCGGGGTCGCTACTGCGCATGCGCATTCGGGGTCACTACTGCGCATGCGCACTCGGGCTCACTACTGCCAATGCGCACTCGGGGTCACTACTGCAGATGCGCAATCGGGTTCACTACTGCGCATGCACACACGGGCTCACTTCTGCGCATGCGCGCTCGGGGCACTACTGCTCATGCGCACTCGGACTCACTGCCGCTCATGCGCACGCGGACTCACTGCTGCGGATGCGCAATCGGGCTCACTACTGCGCATGCGCGCTCGGGGTCACTACTGCGCATGCGCACTCCGGCTCAGACCTGCACATGCGCACTCGAGCTCACTACTACGCATGCGCACACGGGCTCACTACTGGGCATGGCTTCTCCGGTCAGACCTGCACATGCGCATTTGGGCTCACTACTGCGCATGCGCATTTGGGCTCACAACTGCGCATGCGCGTTCGGGGTCGCTACTGCGCATGCGCACACGGACTCACTACTGCGGATGCGCAATCCGGCTCACTACTGCTCATGCGCACTCGGACACACTGCAGCGGATGCGCAATCGGGCTCACTACTGCGCATGCGCACTCCGGTTCAGACCTGCACATGCGCACTCAGGCTCACTACTGTGCATGCACACACGGACTCACTACTGCGGATGCGCAATCGGGCTCACTACTGCGCATGCACACATGGGCTCACTACTGTGCATGCGCACTCAGGGTCAATACTGCTCATGCGTACTCGGACTCACTACTGCCGATGCGCACTCCGGTCAGACCTGCACATGCGCATTCGGGGTCACTAATGCGCATGCGCACTCCGGCTCAGACCTGTACATGCGCACTCGAGCTCACTACTACGCATGCGCACACGGGCTCACTACTGCGCATGCGCGCTCGGGGTCGCTACTGCGGATGCGCACTCCGGTCAGACCTGCACATGCCCATTCGGGCTCACTACTCCGCATGCGCGCTCGGGCTCACTACCGCGCATGCGGCCTCGGGGTTGCTACTGCTCATGCGCACTCGGGCACACTACTGTGCATGCGCGCTCGGGGTTACTACTGCGCATGTGAACTCGGGCTCACGACTGCCCATGCGCACTCGGGGTCACTACTGCGCATGCGCACTCGGGTCACTACTGCAGATGCGCAATCGGGTTCACTACTGCGCATGCACGCTCGGGGTCACTACTGCGCATGCGCAAATCGGGTTCACCACTGCGCATGCGCACACGGGCTCACTACTGCGCATGCGCACACGGGCTCACTACTGCGCATGCGCACACGGGGTCACTACTTCTCATGCGCTCTCGGACTAACTGCTGCCCATGCGCACTCGGACTCACTACTGCGGATGCAAAATCGGGCTCACTACCGCGTATGCGCGCACAGGCTCACTACAGAGCATGCGCACTCGGGGCCATTACTGCGCATGCGCGCACCGGCTCAGACCTGCACATGCGCACACGGGCTCACTACTCTGCATGCGCACTCGGAGTCACTACTGCTGATACGCACTCCGACTCGCTACTGCTTATGCGAACTCGGACTCACTACTGCGCGTGCGCACTCGGGGTCACTACTGCGCATGCGCACTCGGGCTGACTACTGCTCATGCACACACGGGCTCGCTACTGCGGATGCGCACTCGTGCTCACTGCTGTGCATGCGCTCTCGGGGTCACTACTGCACATGCGCAATCGGTCTCACTACTGCGCATGCGCACACGGGCTCACTACTGTGCATGCGCACTCTGGCTCACTACTGCTCATGCGCGCTCGGGGTCACTACTGCGTATGCGCACTCGGACTCACTACTGCGGATGCGCTCTCCAGCTCAGACCTGCACATGAGCAATCGGGCTCTCTACTGCGCATGCGCACACGGCCTTACTACTGCTCATGCGCACTCGGACTCACTGCTGCGGATGCGCAATCGCTCTCACTACCGCGCATGCGCGCTCGGGGTCACTAGTGCTTATGCGCACTTGGACTCACTACTGCTCATGGGCACTCGGACTCACTACTGCGCATGCGCACACGGACTCCCTACTGCGCATGCGCAATCGGGCTCACTACTGTGCATGCGCACTCGGGCTCACTACTGTGCATGCGCACTCGGGGCCACTACTGCCCATGCGCACACGGGCTTACTACTGTGCATGCGCACTCGGGCTCACTACTGCGCATGCGCACACGGGCTCACTACTGTGCATGCGCAATCGGAGTCACTACTGCGCATGCGCACACGGGCTCACTACTGTGCATGCGCACTCGTGGTCACTACTGCGCATGCGCACTCGGGCTCACTACTGCGCATGCGCACACGGTCCCACTACTGTGCGTACGCACTCGGGGTCGCTACTGCGGATGCGTACTCCGGCTCAGAACTGCACATGCGCGCTCGAGCTCAATTCTGCGCATGCGCACTCGGGCTCACTACTGTGCATGCACACTCGGGCTCACTACTGAGCATGCACACTCGGGGTCACTACTGCCCATGCGCACTCGGGCTCACTACTGCGCATGCGCACACGGGCTCAATATTGTGCATGCGCACATGGGTTCACTGCTGCTCATGCGCACTCGGACTCACTGCTGCGGATGTTCAATCGGGCTCAATACTGCTCGTGCGCACTAGGGCTCACTACTGCTCATGCGCACTCGGACTCACTGCTGCGGATGCGCAATCGGGCTCACTACTGCGGAAGCGCGCACGAGCTCACTACTGTGCATGCGCACTCGGGCTCACTGCTGCGGATGCGCAATCGGGCTCAATACTGCTCGTGCGCACTCGGACTCACTACTGCTCATGCGCACTCGGACTCACTGCTGCGGATGCGCAATCGGGCTCACTACTGCGGAAGCGCGCACGAGCTCACTACTGTGCATGCGCACTCGGGGTCACTACTGCTCATGGGCACTCGGACTCACTGCTGCGGATGCGCAATCGGGCTCACTACTGCGCAGGCGCACACGGGCTCACTACTGTGCATGCGCACTCGGGGTCACTAGTGCTCATGCGCACTTGGACTCACTACTGCTCATGGGCTCTCGGCCTCACTACTGCGGATGCGCAATCGGGCTCACTACTGCGCATGCGCACACGGGCTCACTACTGTGCATGTGCACTCTGGCTCACTACTGCTCATGGGCACTCGTCCCCACGACTCCGGATGTGCAATCGGGCTCACTACTGCGGATGCGCTCTCCGGCTCAGACCTGCAAATGCGCAATCGGGCTCTCTACTGCGCATGCGCACTCGGGCTCACTAGTGTGCATGTGCACTCGGGGTCACTACTGCGCATGCGCGCTCGGGCTCACTACTGCTCATGCGCACTCGGGCGCACTACTGTGCATGCGCACACGGGCTCACTACTGTGCATGCGCACTCGGGGTCACTAGTGCTCATTCGCACTTGGACTCACTACTGCTCATGGGCACTCGGCCTCACGACTGCGGATGTGCAATCGGGCTCACTAGTGCGGATGCGCTCTCCTGCTCAGACCTGCACATGCGCAATCGGGCCCTCTACTGCGCATGCGCACTTGGGGTCACTAGTGCTCATGCGCACTTGGACTCACTACTGCTCATGCGCACTCCGACTCACTGCTGCGGATGCGCAATCGGGCTCACTACTGCGCATGCGCACACGGGCTCACTACTGTGCATGTGCACTCTGGCTCACTACTGCTCATGGGCACTCGGCCCCACGACTGCGGATGTGCAATCGGGCTCACTACCGCGGATGCGCTCTCCTGCTCAGACCTGCACATGCGCAATCGTTCTCACTACTGCGCATGCGCACACGGGCTCACTACTGTGCATGTGCACTCTGGCTCACTACTGCTCATGCGCGCTCGGGGTCACTACTGCGCATGCGCACTCGGACTCACTACTGCGGATGCGCTCTCCGGCTCAGACCTGCACATGCGCAATCGGGCTCTCTACTGCGCATTCGCACTTGGACTCACTAATGCTCATGGGCACTTCGCCTCACGACTGCGGATGTGCAATCGGGCTCACTAGTGCCGATGCGCTCTCCTGCTCAGACCTGCACATGCGCAATCGGGATCACTACTGCGCATGCGCACACAGACACCCTACTGCGGATGCGCAATCGGGCTCACTACTGCTCGTGCGCACTCGGACTCAGTACTGATCATGCGCACACTGTCTCACTACTGCGGATGCACACTCGGGGTCACTACTGCTCATGGGCACTCGGACTCACTGCTGCGGATGCGCAATCGGGCTCACTACTGCGCAGGCGCACACGGGCTCACTACTGTGCATGCGCACTCGGGGTCACTAGTGCTCATGCGCACTTGGACTCACTACTGCTCATGGGCTCTCGGCCTCACTACTGCGGATGCGCAATCGGGCTCACTACTGCGCATGCGCACACGGGCTCACTACTGTGCATGTGCACTCTGGCTCACTACTGCTCATGGGCACTCGTCCCCACGACTCCGGATGTGCAATCGGGCTCACTACCGCGGATGCGCTCTCCTGCTCAGACCTGCACATGCGCAATCGGTCTCACTACTGCGCATGCGCACACGGGCTCACTACTGTGCATGTGCACTCTGGCTCACTACTGAACATGCGCGCTCGGCCCCACGACTGCGGATGTGCAATCGGGCTCACTACCGCGGATGCGCTCTCCTGCTCAGACCTGCACATGCGCAATCGTTCTCACTACTGCGCATGCGCACACGGGCTCGCTACTGTGCATGTGCACTCTGGCTCACTACTGCTCATGCGCGCTCGGGGTCACTACTGCGCATGCGCACTCGGACTCACTACTGCGGATGCGCTCTCCGGCTCAGACCTGCAAATGCGCAATCGGGCTCTCTACTGCGCATGCGCACTCGGGCTCACTAGTGTGCATGTGCACTCGGGGTCACTACTGCGCATGCGCGCTCGGGCTCACTACTGCTCATGCGCACTCGGGCGCACTACTGTGCATGCGCACACGGGCTCACTACTGTGCATGCGCACTCGGGGTCACTAGTGCTCATTCGCACTTGGACTCACTACTGCTCATGGGCACTCGGCCTCACGACTGCGGATGTGCAATCGGGCTCACTAGTGCGGATGCGCTCTCCTGCTCAGACCTGCACATGCGCAATCGGGCCCTCTACTGCGCATGCGCACTTGGGGTCACTAGTGCTCATGCGCACTTGGACTCACTACTGCTCATGCGCACTCCGACTCACTGCTGCGGATGCGCAATCGGGCTCACTACTGCGCATGCGCACACGGGCTCACTACTGTGCATGTGCACTCTGGCTCACTACTGCTCATGGGCACTCGGCCCCACGACTGCGGATGTGCAATCGGGCTCACTACCGCGGATGCGCTCTCCTGCTCAGACCTGCACATGCGCAATCGTTCTCACTACTGCGCATGCGCACACGGGCTCACTACTGTGCATGTGCACTCTGGCTCACTACTGCTCATGCGCGCTCGGGGTCACTACTGCGCATGCGCACTCGGACTCACTACTGCGGATGCGCTCTCCGGCTCAGACCTGCACATGCGCAATCGGGCTCTCTACTGCGCATTCGCACTTGGACTCACTAATGCTCATGGGCACTTCGCCTCACGACTGCGGATGTGCAATCGGGCTCACTAGTGCCGATGCGCTCTCCTGCTCAGACCTGCACATGCGCAATCGGGATCACTACTGCGCATGCGCACACAGACACCCTACTGCGGATGCGCAATCGGGCTCACTACTGCTCGTGCGCACTCGGACTCAGTACTGATCATGCGCACACTGTCTCACTACTGCGGATGCACACTCGGGCACACTACTGCGCATGCGCACTCAGGGTCGCTACTACTCATGCGCACACGGACTCACTACTGCTCATGCGCACTCGGACTCACTACGGCTCATGGGCACACGGACTCACTACTGCCGATGCGCAATCGGGCTCACTACTGCGCATGCGCACACAGACACCCTACTGCGGATGCGCAATCGGGCTCACTACTCCGCATGCGCGCTCGGGGTCACTACTGCTCACGCGCACTCGGACTCACTACTGCTCATGCGCACTCGGACTCACTGCTGCGGATGCGCAATCGGGCTCACTACTGCGCATGCGCACACGGGCTCACTACTGTGCATGCGCACTCGGGGTCACTAGTGCTCATTCGCACTTGGACTCACTACTGCTCATGGGCACTCGGGCTCACTACTGCGCATGCGCACACGGGCTCACTACTGTGCATGCGCACTCGTGGTCACTACTGCGCATGCGCACACGGGCTCCATATTGTGCATGCGCACATGGGTTCACTGCTGCTCATGCGCACTCGGACTCACTGCTGCGGATGTTCAATCGGGCTCAATACTGCTCGTGCGCACTCGGACTCACTACTGCTCATGGGCACTCGGCCTCACGACTGCTCATGCGCACACGGGCTCACTACTATGCATGCGCAATCGGGCCCTCTACTGCGCATGCGCACTCGGGGTCACTAGTGCTCATGCGCCCTTGGACTCACTACTGCTCATGCGCACTCGGTCTCACTGCTGCGGATGCGCAATCGGGCTCACTACTGCGCATGCGCACACGGGCTCACTACTGTGCATGTGCACTCTGGCTCACTACTGCTCATGCGCGCTCGGGGTCACTACTGCGCATGCGCACTCGGACTCACTACTGCGGATGCGCTCTCCGGCTCAGACCTGCACATGCGCAATCGGGCTCTCTACTGCGCATGCGCACTCGGGCTCACTAGTGTGCATGCGCACTCGGGGTCACTACTACGCATGCGCGCTCGGGCTCACTACTGCTCATGCGCACTCGGGCGCACTACTGCGCATGCGCACACGGGCTCACTACTGTGCATGCGCACTCGGGGTCACTAGTGCTCATTCGCACTTGGACTCACTACTGCTCATGGGCACTCGGCCTCACGACTGCGGATGTGCAATCGGGCTCACTAGTGCGGATGCGCTCTCCTGCTCAGACCTGCACATGCGCAATCGGGATCACTACTGCGCATGCGCACTCGGGGTCACTACTGCTCATGCGCACTCGGACTCACTACTGCGGATGCGCAATCGGGCTCACTACTGTGCATGCGCACTCGGGCTCACTACTGTGCATGCGCACTCGGGGCCACTACTGCCCATGCGCACACGGGCTTACTACTGTGCATGCGCACTCGGGCTCACTACTGCGCATGCGCACACGGGCTCACTACTGTGCATGCGCAATCGGAGTCACTACTGCGCATGCGCACACGGGCTCACTACTGTGCATGCGCACTCGTGGTCACTACTGCGCATGCGCACTCGGGCTCACTACTGCGCATGCGCACACGGGCCCACTACTGTGCGTACGCACTCGGGGTCGCTACTGCGGATGCGTACTCCGGCTCAGAACTGCACATGCGCGCTCGAGCTCAATTCTGCGCATGCGCACTCGGGCTCACTACTGTGCATGCACACTCAGGCTCACTACTGAGCATGCACACTCGGGGTCACTACTGCCCATGCGCACTCGGGCTCACTACTGCGCATGCGCACACGGGCTCAATATTGTACATGCGCACATGGGTTCACTGCTGCTCATGCGCACTCGGACTCACTGCTGCGGATGTTCAATCGGGCTCAATACTGCTCGTGCGCACTAGGACTCACTACTGCTCATGCGCACTCGGACTCACTGCTGCGGATGCGCAATCGGGCTCACTACTGCGGAAGCGCGCACGAGCTCACTACTGTGCATGCGCACTCGGGCTCACTGCTGCGGATGCGCAATCGGGCTCAATACTGCTCGTGCGCACTCGGACTCACTACTGCTCATGCGCACTCGGACTCACTGCTGCGGATGCGCAATCGGGCTCACTACTGCGGAAGCGCGCACGAGCTCACTACTGTGCATGCGCACTCGGGGTCACTACTGCTCATGGGCACTCGGACTCACTGCTGCGGATGCGCAATCGGGCTCACTACTGCGCAGGCGCACACGGGCTCACTACTGTGCATGCGCACACGGGCCCACTACTGTGCGTACGCACTCGGGGTCGCTACTGCGGATGCGTACTCCGGCTCAGAACTGCACATGCGCGCTCGAGCTCAATTCTGCGCATGCGCACTCGGGCTCACTACTGTGCATGCACACTCGGGCTCACTACTGAGCATGCGCACTCGGGGTCACTACTGCCCATGCGCACTCGGGCTCACTACTGCGCATGCGCACACGGGCTCAATATTGTGCATGCGCACATGGGTTCACTGCTGCTCATGCGCACTCGGACTCACTGCTGCGGATGTTCAATCGGGCTCAATACTGCTCGTGCGCACTAGGACTCACTACTGCTCATGCGCACTCGGACTCACTGCTGCGGATGCGCAATCGGGCTCACTACTGCGGATGCGCGCACGAGCTCACTACTGTGGATGCGCACTCGGGGTCACTACTGCGCATGCGCAATCGGGCTCACTACTGCTCATGGGCACTCGGCCTCACGACTGCTCATGCGCACACGGGCTCACTACTATGCATGCGCAATCGCGCCCTCTACTGCGCATGCGCACTCGGGGTCACTAGTGCTCATGCGCCCTTGGACTCACTACTGCTCATGCGCACTCGGACTCACTGCTGCGGATGCGCAATCGGACTCACTACTGCTCATGGGCACTCGGCCTCACGACTGCGGATGTGCAATCGGGCTCACTAGTGCGGATGCGCTCTCCTGCTCAGACCTGCACATGCGCAATCGGGATCACTACTGCGCATGCGCACTCGGGGTCACTACTGCTCATGCGCACTCGGACTCACTACTGCGGATGCGCGCTCGGGTCACTACTGCGCATGCGCACTCGGGGTCACTACTGCGCGTGCGCACTCCGGCTCAGACATGCACATGCGCACTAGAGCTCACTACTACGCATGCGCACACGGGCTCACTACTGCGCAAGCGCGAACGGGGTCACTACTGCTCATGCGCACTCGGGCGCACTACTGCGCATGCGCACACGGGATCACTACTGCGCATGCGCACTCGGGGTCACTAGTACTCATTCGCACTCGGACTCACTACTGCGGATGCGCAATCGGGATCACTACTGCGCATGCGCACTCGGGGTCACTACTGCTCATTCGCACTCGGACTCACTACTGCGGATGCGCAATCGGGCTCACTACTGCGGAAGCGCGCACGAGCTCACTACTGTGCATGCGCACTCGGGCTCACTGCTGCGGATGCGCAATCGGGCTCAATACTGCTCGTGCGCACTCGGACTCACTACTGCTCATGCGCACTCGGACTCACTGCTGCGGATGCGCAATCGGGCTCACTACTGCGGAAGCGCGCACGAGCTCACTACTGTGCATGCGCACTCGGGGTCACTACTGCTCATGGGCACTCGGACTCACTGCTGCGGATGCGCAATCGGGCTCACTACTGCGCAGGCGCACACGGGCTCACTACTGTGCATGCGCACTCGGGCTCACAGCTGCGGATGCGCAATCGGGCTCAATACTGCTCGTGCGCACTCGGACTCACTACTGCTCATGCGCACTCGGACTCACTGCTGCGGACGCGCAATCGGGCTCACTACTGCGCAGGCGCACACGGGCTCACTACTGTGCATGCGCACTCGGGCTCACTGCTGCGGATGCGCAATCGGGCTCAATACTGCTCGTGCGCACTCGGACTCACTACTGCTCATGCGCACTCGGACTCACTGCTGCGGATGCGCAATCGGGCTCACTACTGCGGAAGCGCGCACGAGCTCACTACTGTGCATGCGCAATCGGGCTCACTACTGCTCATGGGCACTCGGCCTCACGACTGCTCATACGCACACGTGCTCACTACTATGCATGCGCAATCGGGCCCTCTACTGCGCATGCGCACTCGGGGTCACTAGTGCTCATGCGCACTTGGACTCACTACTGCTCATGCGCACTCGGACTCACTGCTGCGGATGCGCAATCGGGCTCACTACTGCGCATGCGCACACGGGCTCACTACTGTGCATGTGCACTCGGGCTCACTACTGCGCATGCGCACACGGGCTCACTACTGTGCATGCGCACTCGTGCTCACTGCTGTGCATGCGCACTCGGGGTCACTACTGCGCATGCGCAATCGGGCTCGCTACTGCTCATGGGCACTCGGCCTCACGACTGCGCATGCGCACACGGGCTCACTACTGTGCATGCGCACTCGGGGACACTAGTGCTCATTCGCACTTGGACTCACTACTGCTCATGGGCACTCGGCTTCACTACTGCGACGGTGCAATTGGGCTCACTACTGCGGATGCGCTCTCCTGCTCAGACCTGCACATGCGCAATCGGTCTCACTACTGCGCATGCGCACACGGGCTCACTACTGTGCATGCGCACTCTGGCTCACTACTGCTCATGCGCGCTCGGGGTCACTACTGCGCATGCGCACTCGGACTCACTACTGCGGATGCGCTCTCCAGCTCAGACCTGCACATGAGCAATCGGGCTCTCTACTGCGCATGCGCACACGGCCTTACTACTGCTCATGCGCACTCGGACTCACTGCTGCGTATGCGCAATCGCTCTCACTACTGCGCATGCGCGCTCGGGGTCACTAGTGCTTATGCGCACTTGGACTCACTACTGCTCATGGGCACTCGGACTCACTACTGCGCATGCGCACACGGGCTTACTACTGTGCATGCGCACTCGGGCTCTCTACTGCGCATGCGCACACGGGCTCACTACTGTGCATGCGCAATCGGAGTCACTACTGCGCATGCGCACTCGGGCTCACTACTGCGCATGCGCACGCGGACTCACTACTGTGGATGCGCAATCGGGCTCACTACTGCGCATGGGCGCTCGGGGACACTACTGCGCATGCGCACTCGGACTCACTGCTGCGGATGCGCTCTCCGGCGCAGACCTGCACATGCGCAATCGGGCTCCCTACTGCGCATGAGCACTCGGCCTCACTACTGCTCATGCGCACTCGGACTCACTGCTGCGGATGCGCAATCGGGCTCAATACTGCTCGTGCGCACTCGGACTCACTACTGCTCATGTGCACACTGTCTCACTACTGCGGATGCGCACTCGGGCTCACTACTGCGCATGCGCACACGGGCCCACTACTGTGCGTGCGCACTCGGGGTCGCTACTATGGATGCGCACTCCGGCTCAGAACTGCATATGCGCACTCGAGCTCAATTCTGCGCATGCGCACACGGGCGCACTAGTGCGCATGTGCGCACGGGCTCACTACTGTGCATGCGCACTCGGGGTCACTAGTGCTCATGCGCACTTGGACTCACTACTGCTCATGGGCTCTCGGCCTCACTACTGCGGATGCGCAATCGGGCTCACAACTGCGCATGCGCACACGGGCTCACTACTGTGCATGTACACTCTGGCTCACTACTGCTCATGGGCACTCGGCCCCACGACTCCGGATGTGCAATCGGGCTCACTACCGCGGATGCGCTCTCCTGCTCAGACCTGCACATGCGCACTCGGACTCAGTACTGATCATGCGCACACTGTCTCACTACTGCGGATGCGCACTCGGGCACACTACTGCGCATGCGCGCTCAGGGTCGCTACTACTCATGCGCACACGGACTCACTACTGCTCATGCGCACTCGGACTCACTACGGCTCATGGGCACACGGACTCACTACTGCCGATGCGCAATCGGGCTCACTACTGCGCATGCGCACACAGACACCCTACTGCGGATGCGCAATCGGGCTCACTACTCCGCATGCGCGCTCGGGGTCACTACTGCTCACGCGCACTCGGACTCACTACTGCTCATGCGCACTCGGACTCACTGCTGCCGATGCGCAATCGGGCTCACTACTGCGGATGCGCGCTCGGGTCACTACTGCGCATGCGCACTCGTGGTCACTACTGCGCGTGCGCACTCCGGGTCAGACCTGCACATGCGCACTCCGGCTCACTACTGCGCATGCGCACACGGGCACATTACTGTGCATGCGCACTCGGGGTCACTACTACTCATGCGCACACGGGCTCACTACTGCTCATGCGCACTCGGGCTCACTACTGCGCATGCGCACACGGGCTCACTACTGTGCATGCGCACTCGTGGTCACTACTGCGCATGCGCACTCGGGCTCACTACTGCGCATGCGCACACGGGCCCACTACTGTGCGTACGCACTCGGGGTCGCTACTGCGGATGCGTACTCCGGCTCAGAACTGCACATGCGCGCTCGACCTCAATTCTGCGCATGCGCACTCGGGCTCACTACTGTGCATGCACACTCGGGCTCACTACTGAGCATGCGCACTCGGGGTCACTACTGCCCATGCGCACTCGGGCTCACTACTGCGCATGCGCACACGGGCTCAATATTGTGCATGCGCACATGGGTTCACTGCTGCTCATGCGCACTCGGACTCACTGCTGCGGATGTTCAATCGGGCTCAATACTGCTCGTGCGCACTAGGACTCACTACTGCTCATGCGCACTCGGACTCACTGCTGCGGATGCGCAATCGGGCTCACTACTGCGGATGCGCGCACGAGCTCACTACTGTGGATGCGCACTCGGGGTCACTACTGCGCATGCGCAATCGGGCTCACTACTGCTCATGGGCACTCGGCCTCACGACCGCTCATGCGCACACGGGCTCACTACTATGCATGCGCAATCGGGCCCCCTACTGCGCATGCGCACGCGGGGTCACTAGTGGTCATGCGCCCTTGGACTCACTACTGCTCATGCGCACTTGGACTCACTGCTGCGGATGCGCAATCGGGCTCACTACTGCGCATGCGCACACGGGCTCACTACTGTGCATGTGCACTCTGGCTCACTACTGCTCATGCGCGCTCGGGGTCACTACTGCGCATGCGCACTCGGACTCACTACTGTGCATGCGCACTCGGGGTCACTAGTGCTCATTCGCACTTGGACTCACTACTGCTCATGCGCACACGGACTCCCTACTGCGCATGCGCAATCGGGCTCACTACTGTGCATGCGCACTCGGGCTCACTACTGTGCATGCGCACTCGAGCTCACTTCTGCGCAAGCGCACATGGGCGCACTACTGCGCATGCGCGCACGGGCCCACTACTGTGCATGCGAACTCGGGCTCACAACTGCGCATGCGCACACGGGCTCACTACTGTACATGCGCACACGGGGTCACTACTGCTCTTGCGCACTTGGAGTCACTACTGCTCATGCGCACTCGGGCTCACTACTGTGCGTGCGTACTTGGGGTCGCTACTGCGGATGCGCACTCCGTCTCAGAACTGCACATGCGCCCTCGAGCTCAATTCTGCGCATGCGCACACGGGCCCACTACTGCGCATGCGCGCACGGGCTCACTACTGTGCATGCGCACTCGGGGTCACTAGTGCTCATGCGCACACGGGCTCACTACTGCTCATGCGCACTCGGGCTCACTATTTCGCATGCGCACTCAGGGTCGCTACTACTCATGCGCACACGGACTCACTACTGCTCATGCGCACCCGGACTCACTACGGCTCATGGGCACTCGGACTCACTACTGCCGATGCGCAATCGGGCTCACTACTGCGCATGCGCGCACAGACACCCTACTGCGGATGCGCAATCGGGCTCGCTACTCCGCATGCGCGCTCGGGGTCACTACTGCTCATGCGCACTCGGACTCACTACTGCTCATGCGCACTCGGACTCATTGCTGCCGATGCGCAATCGGGCTCACTACTGCGGATGCGCGCTCGGGTCACTACTGCGCATGCGCACTCGGGGTCACTACTGCGCGTGCGCACTCCGGCTCAGACCTGCACATGCGCACTCGAGCTCACTACTACGCATGCGCACACGGGCTCACTACTGCGCAAGCGCGAACGGGGTCACTACTGCTCATGCGCACTCGGGCTCACTACTGCGCATGCGCACTCGGGTTCACTACTGCTCATGCGCATACGGGCTCACTACTGCTCATGCGCACTCGGGCTCACTACTGCGCATGCGCCCACGGGCTCACTACTGTGCATGCGCACTCGTGGTCACTACTGTGCATGCGCACTCGGGGTCACTAGTGCTCATGCGCACTTGGACTCACTACTGCTCATGGGCACTCGGCCTCACTACTGCGGATGCGCACTCGGACTCACTACTGCGGATGCGCTCTCCGGCTCAGACCTGCATATGCGCAATCGGGATCTCTACTGCGCATGCGCACTCGGGCTCACTACTGTGCATGCGCACTCGGACTCACTACTGCTCATGCGCACTCGGACTCATTGCTGCCGATGCGCAATCGGGCTCACTACTGCGGATGCGCGCTCGGGTCACTACTGCGCATGCGCACTCGGGGTCACTACTGCGCGTGCGCACTCCGGCTCAGACCTGCACATGCGCACTCGAGCTCACTACTACGCATGCGCACACGGGCTCACTACTGCGCAAGCGCGAACGGGGTCACTACTGCTCATGCGCACTCGGGCTCACTACTGCGCATGCGCACTCGGGTTCACTACTGCTCATGCGCATACGGGCTCACTACTGCTCATGCGCACTCGGGCTCACTACTGCGCATGCGCCCACGGGCTCACTACTGTGCATGCGCACTCGTGGTCACTACTGTGCATGCGCACTCGGGGTCACTAGTGCTCATGCGCACTTGGACTCACTACTGCTCATGGGCACTCGGCCTCACTACTGCGGATGCGCACTCGGACTCACTACTGCGGATGCGCTCTCCGGCTCAGACCTGCATATGCGCAATCGGGATCTCTACTGCGCATGCGCACTCGGGCTCACTACTGTGCATGCGCACTCGGGCTCACTACTGTGCATGCGCACTCGGGGCCACTACTGCCCATGCGCACATGGTCTCACTATTGCGCATGCGCAATCGGGCTCTCTACTGCGGATGCGCGCTCGGGTCACTACTGCGCAAGCGGACACGGGCCCACTACTGTGCATGCGCACACGGGCTCACTACTGCGCATGCGCACACGGGCCCACTACTGTGCATACGCACTCGGGCTCACTACTGCGCATGCGCACACGGGCTCACTACTGTGCATGCGCACACGGGCTCACTACTGCTCATGCGCACACGGGCCCACTACTGCGCAAGCGGACACGGGCCCACTACTGTGCATGCGCACTCGGGCTCACTACTGCGCATGCGCACACGGGCCCACTACTGTGCATGCGCACCCGGACTCACTACTGCTCATGCGCACACTGACTCACTACTGCGGATGCGCACTCGGGCTCACTACTGCGGATGCGCGCTCGGGTCACTACTGCGCAAGCGCGCTCAGGGTCACTACTGCTCATGCGCACTCGGACTCACTGCTGCGGACGCGCAATCGTGCTCACTACTGCGCATGCGCACTCGGGGTCACTACTGTGCATGCGCACTCTGGGTCGCTAGTGCTCATTCGTACTTGGACTCACTACTGCTCATGGGCACTCGGCCTCACGACTGCGCATGCGCACACGGGCTCACTACTGCGCATGCGCACACGGGCTTACTACTGTGCATGCGCACTCGGGCTCACTACTGCACTTGCGCACAGGGGCTCACTACTGTGCATGCGCAATCGGAGTCACTACTGCGCATGCGCACTCGGGCTCACTACTGCGCATGCGCACACGGGCTCACTACTGTGCATGCGCACTCGTGCTCACTGCTGTGCATGCGCACTCGGGGTCACTACTGCGCATGCGCACACGGACTCCCTACTGCGGATGCGCTATCGGGCTCTCTACTCCGCATGCGTGCTCGGGGTCACTACTGCTCATGCGCACTCGGACTCACTACTGCGGATGCGCATTCGGACTCACTACTGCGGATGCGCTCTCCGGCTCAGACCTGCATATGCGCAATCGGGATCTCTACTGCGCATGCGCAGTCGGGCTCACTACTGTGCATGCGCACCCGGTGTCACTACTGCTGTTGCGCACTTGGACTCACTACTGCTCATGCTCACTCGGACTCACTACTGCGGATGCGCAATCGGGCTCACTTCTGCGGATGGGCTGTCCGGCTCAGACCTTGCATATGCGCAATCGGGATCTCTACTGCGCATGCGCACACGTGCCCACTATTGTGCGTGCGCACACGGGGTCGCTACTGCGGATGCGTACTCCGGCTCAGAACTGCACATGCGCACTCGAGCTCACTTCTGCGCATGCGCACACGGGCGCACTACTGCGCATGCGCGCACGGGCTCACTACTGTGCATGCGCACCCGGGGTCACTACTGCTCTTGCGCACACGGGCCCACTACTGTGCATGCGCACTCGGGCTCACTACTGCGCATGCGCACACGGGCTCACTACTGTGCATGCGCACACGGGCTCACTACTGCTCATGCGCACACGGGCCCACTACTGCGCAAGCGGACACGGGCCCACTACTGTGCATGCGCACTCGGGCTCACTACTGCGCATGCGCACACGGGCCCACTACTGTGCATGCGCACTCGGACTCACTACTGCTCATGCGCACACTGACTCACTACTGCGGATGCGCACTCGGGCTCACTACTGCGGATGCGCGCTCGGGTCACTACTGTGCATGCGCACTCTGGGTCACTAGTGCTCATTCGTACTTGGACTCACTACTGCTCATGGGCACTCGGCCTCACGACTGCGCATGCGCACTCGGACTCACTACTGCGGATGCGCGCTCGGGCACACTACTGCTCATGCGCACTCGGCCTCACTACTGCTCATGCGCACACGGGCCCAGTACTGCGCAAGCGGACACGGGCCCACTACTGTGCATGCGCACTTGGGCTCACTACTGCGCATGCGCACACGGGCCCACTACTGTGCATGCGCACTCGGACTCACTACTGCTCATGCGCACACTGACTCACTACTGCGGATGCGCACTCGGGCTCACTACTGCGGATGCGCGCTCGGGTCACTACTGTGCATGCGCACTCTGGGTCACTAGTGCTCATTCGTACTTGGACTCACTACTGCTCATGGGCACTCGGCCTCACGACTGCGCATGCGCACTCGGACTCACTACTGCGGATGCGCGCTCGGGCACACTACTGCTCATGCGCACTCGGGCTCACTACTGCTCATGCGCACACGGGCCCACTACTGCGCAAGCGGACACGGGCCCACTACTGTGCATGCGCAATCGGGCTCAATACTGCTCGTGCGCACTCGGACTCAGTACTGATCATGCGCACACTGTCTCACTACTGCGGATGCGCACTCGGGCTCACTACTGCCCATGCGCACACGGGCCCACTACTGTGCGTGCGCACTCGGGGTCGCTACTGCGGATGCGCACTCCGGCTCAGAACTGCACATGCGCGCTCGAGCTCAATTCTGCGCATGCGCACTCGGGCTCACTACTGTGCATGCGCACTCGGGCTCACTACTGAGCATGCGCACTCGGGGTCACTACTGCCCATGCGCACTCGGGCTCACTACTGCGCATGCGCACACGGGCTCAACATTGTGCATGCGCACATGGGCTCAATACTGCTCATGCGCATTCGGACTCACAGCTGCGGATGCGCAATCGGGCCAATACTGCTCGTGCGCACTCGGACTCACTACTGCTCATGCGCACTCGGACTCACTGCTGCGGATGCGCAATCGGGCTCACTACTGCGGATGCGCGCACGAGCTCACTACTGGGCATGCGCACTCGGGGTCACTACTGCGCATGCGCAATCGGGCTCACTACTGCTCATGGGCACTCGGCCTCACGACTGCTCATGCGCACACGGGCTCACTACTATGCATGCGCAATCGGGCCCTCTACTGCGCATGCGCACTTGGGGTCACTAGGGCTCATGCGCACTTGGACTCACTACTGCTCATGCGCACTCGGACTCACTGCTGCGGATGCGCAATCGGGCTCACTACTGCGCATGCGCACACGGGCTCACTACTGTGCATGTGCACTTTGGCTCACTACTGCTCATGGGCACTCGGCCCCACGACTGCGGATGTGCAATCGGGCTCACTACACCGGATGCGCTCTCCTGCTCAGACCTGCACATGCGCAATCGTTCTCACTACTGCGCATGCGCACACGGGCTCACTACTGTGCATGTGCACTCTGGGTCACTACTGCTCATGCGCGCTCGGGGTCACTACTGCGCATGCGCACTCGGACTCACTACTGCGGATGCGCTCTCCGGCTCAGACCTGCACATGCGCAATCGGGGTCTCTACTGCGCATGCGCACTCGGGCTCACTAGTGTGCATGTGCACTCGGGGTCACTACTGCGCATGCGCGCTCGGGGTCACTAGTGCTTATGCGCACTTGGACTCACTACTGCTCATGGGCACTCGGACTCACGGCTGCGGATGCGCAATCGGGCTCACTACTGCGCAGGCGCACACGGGCTCACTACTGTGCATGCGCACTCGGGCTCACTGCTGCGGATGCGCAATCGGGCTCAATACTGCTCGTGCGCACTCGGACTCACTACTGCTCATGCGCACTCGGACTCACTACGGCTCATGGGCACACGGACTCACTACTGCCGATGCGCAATCGGGCTCACTACTGCGCATGCGCACACAGACACCCTACTGCGGATGCGCAATCGGGCTCACTACTCCGCATGCGCGCTCGGGGTCACTACTGCTCACGCGCACTCGGACTCACTACTGCTCATGCGCACTCGGACTCACTGCTGCCGATGCGCAATCGGGCTCACTACTGCGGATGCGCGCTCGGGTCACTACTGCGCATGCGCACTCGTGGTCACTACTGCGCGTGCGCACTCCGGGTCAGACCTGCACATGCGCACTCGGGGTCACTACTACTCATGCGCACACGGGCTCACTACTGCTCATGCGCACTCGGGCTCACTACTGCGCATGCGCACACGGGCTCACTACTGTGCATGCGCACTCGTGGTCACTACTGCGCATGCGCACTCGGGCTCACTACTGCGCATGCGCACACGGGCCCACTACTGTGCGTACGCACTCGGGGTCGCTACTGCGGATGCGTACTCCGGCTCAGAACTGCACATGCGCGCTCGACCTCAATTCTGCGCATGCGCACTCGGGCTCACTACTGTGCATGCACACTCGGGCTCACTACTGAGCATGCGCACTCGGGGTCACTACTGCCCATGCGCACTCGGGCTCACTACTGCGCATGCGCACACGGGCTCAATATTGTGCATGCGCACATGGGTTCACTGCTGCTCATGCGCACTCGGACTCACTGCTGCGGATGTTCAATCGGGCTCAATACTGCTCGTGCGCACTAGGACTCACTACTGCTCATGCGCACTCGGACTCACTGCTGCGGATGCGCAATCGGGCTCACTACTGCGGATGCGCGCACGAGCTCACTACTGTGGATGCGCACTCGGGGTCACTACTGCGCATGCGCAATCGGGCTCACTACTGCTCATGGGCACTCGGCCTCACGACCGCTCATGCGCACACGGGCTCACTACTATGCATGCGCAATCGGGCCCCCTACTGCGCATGCGCACGCGGGGTCACTAGTGGTCATGCGCCCTTGGACTCACTACTGCTCATGCGC
This sequence comes from Megachile leachella, assembly GCA_963576845.1. Classification (NCBI taxonomy): domain Eukaryota; kingdom Metazoa; phylum Arthropoda; class Insecta; order Hymenoptera; family Megachilidae; genus Megachile; species Megachile leachella. The sequence continues at coordinate 25,150,405 of OY756250.1, read as the reverse complement.
ACTTGGACTCACTGCTGCGGATGCGCAATCGGGCTCACTACTGCGCATGCGCACACGGGCTCACTACTGTGCATGTGCACTCTGGCTCACTACTGCTCATGCGCGCTCGGGGTCACTACTGCGCATGCGCACTCGGACTCACTACTGTGCATGCGCACTCGGGGTCACTAGTGCTCATTCGCACTTGGACTCACTACTGCTCATGCGCACACGGACTCCCTACTGCGCATGCGCAATCGGGCTCACTACTGTGCATGCGCACTCGGGCTCACTACTGTGCATGCGCACTCGAGCTCACTTCTGCGCAAGCGCACATGGGCGCACTACTGCGCATGCGCGCACGGGCCCACTACTGTGCATGCGAACTCGGGCTCACAACTGCGCATGCGCACACGGGCTCACTACTGTACATGCGCGCACGGGGTCACTACTGCTCTTGCGCACTTGGACTCACTACTGCTCATGCGCACTCGGGCTCACTACTGTGCGTGCGCACTTGGGGTCGCTACTGCGGATGCGCACTCCGTCTCAGAACTGCACATGCGCCCTCGAGCTCAATTCTGCGCATGCGCACACGGGCCCACTACTGCGCATGCGCGCACGGGCTCACTACTGTGCATGCGCACTCGGGGCACTAGTGCTCATGCGCACACGGGCTCACTACTGCTCATGCGCACTCGGGCTCACTATTTCGCATGCGCACTCAGGGTCGCTACTACTCATGCGCACACGGACTCACTACTGCTCATGCGCACCCGGACTCACTACGGCTCATGGGCACTCGGACTCACTACTGCCGATGCGCAATCGGGCTCACTACTGCGCATGCGCGCACAGACACCCTGCTGCGGATGCGCAATCGGGCTCGCTACTCCGCATGCGCGCTCGGGGTCACTACTGCTCATGCGCACTCGGACTCACTACTGCTCATGCGCACTCGGACTCATTGCTGCCGATGCGCAATCGGGCTCACTACTGCGGATGCGCGCTCGGGTCACTACTGCGCATGCGCACTCGGGGTCACTACTGCGCGTGCGCACTCCGGCTCAGACCTGCACATGCGCACTCGAGCTCACTACTACGCATGCGCACACGGGCTCACTACTGCGCAAGCGCGAACGGGGTCACTACTGCTCATGCGCACTCGGGCTCACTACTGCGCATGCGCACACGGGCTCACTACTGTGCATGCGCACTCGGGTTCACTACTGCTCATGCGCATACGGGCTCACTACTGCTCATGCGCACTCGGGCTCACTACTGCGCATGCGCCCACGGGCTCACTACTGTGCATGCGCACTCGTGGTCACTACTGTGCATGCGCACTCGGGGTCACTAGTGCTCATGCGCACTTGGACTCACTACTGCTCATGGGCACTCGGCCTCACTACTGCGGATGCGCACTCGGACTCACTACTGCGGATGCGCTCTCCGGCTCAGACCTGCATATGCGCAATCGGGATCTCTACTGCGCATGCGCACTCGGGCTCACTACTGTGCATGCGCACTCGGGCTCACTACTGTGCATGCGCACTCGGGGCCACTACTGCCCATGCGCACATGGTCTCACTATTGCGCATGCGCAATCGGGCTCTCTACTGCGGATGCGCGCTCGGGTCACTACTGCGCAAGCGGACACGGGCCCACTACTGTGCATGCGCACACGGGCTCACTACTGCGCATGCGCACACGGGCCCACTACTGTGCATACGCACTCGGGCTCACTACTGCGCATGCGCACACGGGCTCACTACTGTGCATGCGCACACGGGCTCACTACTGCTCATGCGCACACGGGCCCACTACTGCGCAAGCGGACACGGGCCCACTACTGTGCATGCGCACTCGGGCTCACTACTGCGCATGCGCACACGGGCCCACTACTGTGCATGCGCACCCGGACTCACTACTGCTCATGCGCACACTGACTCACTACTGCGGATGCGCACTCGGGCTCACTACTGCGGATGCGCGCTCGGGTCACTACTGCGCAAGCGCGCTCAGGGTCACTACTGCTCATGCGCACTCGGACTCACTGCTGCGGATGCGCAATCGTGCTCACTACTGCGCATGCGCACTCGGGGTCACTACTGTGCATGCGCACTCTGGGTCGCTAGTGCTCATTCGTACTTGGACTCACTACTGCTCATGGGCACTCGGCCTCACGACTGCGCATGCGCACACGGGCTCACTACTGCGCATGCGCACACGGGCTTACTACTGTGCATGCGCACTCGGGCTCACTACTGCACTTGCGCACAGGGGCTCACTACTGTGCATGCGCAATCGGAGTCACTACTGCGCATGCGCACTCGGGCTCACTACTGCGCATGCGCACACGGGCTCACTACTGTGCATGCGCACTCGTGCTCACTGCTGTGCATGCGCACTCGGGGTCACTACTGCGCATGCGCACACGGACTCCCTACTGCGGATGCGCTATCGGGCTCTCTACTCCGCATGCGTGCTCGGGGTCACTACTGCTCATGCGCACTCGGACTCACTACTGCGGATGCGCATTCGGACTCACTACTGCGGATGCGCTCTCCGGCTCAGACCTGCATATGCGCAATCGGGATCTCTACTGCGCATGCGCAGTCGGGCTCACTACTGTGCATGCGCACCCGGTGTCACTACTGCTGTTGCGCACTTGGACTCACTACTGCTCATGCTCACTCGGACTCACTACTGCGGATGCGCAATCGGGCTCACTTCTGCGGATGGGCTGTCCGGCTCAGACCTTGCATATGCGCAATCGGGATCTCTACTGCGCATGCGCACACGTGCCCACTATTGTGCGTGCGCACACGGGGTCGCTACTGCGGATGCGTACTCCGGCTCAGAACTGCACATGCGCACTCGAGCTCACTTCTGCGCATGCGCACACGGGCGCACTACTGCGCATGCGCGCACGGGCTCACTACTGTGCATGCGCACCCGGGGTCACTACTGCTCTTGCGCACACGGGCCCACTACTGTGCATGCGCCCTCGGGCTCACTACTGCGCATGCGCACACGGGCTCACTACTGTGCATGCGCACACGGGCTCACTACTGCTCATGCGCACACGGGCCCACTACTGCGCAAGCGGACACGGGCCCACTACTGTGCATGCGCACTCGGGCTCACTACTGCGCATGCGCACACGGGCCCACTACTGTGCATGCGCACTCGGACTCACTACTGCGGATGCGCGCTCGGGCACACTACTGCTCATGCGCACTCGGCCTCACTACTGCTCATGCGCACACGGGCCCACTACTGCGCAAGCGGACACGGGCCCACTACTGTGCATGCGCACTTGGGCTCACTACTGCGCATGCGCACACGGGCCCACTACTGTGCATGCGCACTCGGACTCACTACTGCTCATGCGCACACTGACTCACTACTGCGGATGCGCACTCGGGCTCACTACTGCGGATGCGCGCTCGGGTCACTACTGTGCATGCGCGCTCTGGGTCACTAGTGCTCATTCGTACTTGGACTCACTACTGCTCATGGGCACTCGGCCTCACGACTGCGCATGCGCACTCGGACTCACTACTGCGGATGCGCGCTCGGGCACACTACTGCTCATGCGCACTCGGGCTCACTACTGCTCATGCGCACACGGGCCCACTACTGCGCAAGCGGACACGGGCCCACTACTGTGCATGCGCAATCGGGCTCAATACTGCTCGTGCGCACTCGGACTCAGTACTGATCATGCGCACACTGTCTCACTACTGCGGATGCGCACTCGGGCTCACTACTGCCCATGCGCACACGGGCCCACTACTGTGCGTGCGCACTCGGGGTCGCTACTGCGGATGCGCACTCCGGCTCAGAACTGCACATGCGCGCTCGAGCTCAATTCTGCGCATGCGCACTCGGGCTCACTACTGTGCATGCGCACTCGGGCTCACTACTGAGCATGCGCACTCGGGGTCACTACTGCCCATGCGCACTCGGGCTCACTACTGCGCATGCGCACACGGGCTCAACATTGTGCATGCGCACATGGGCTCAATACTGCTCATGCGCATTCGGACTCACAGCTGCGGATGCGCAATCGGGCTCAATACTGCTCGTGCGCACTCGGACTCACTACTGCTCATGCGCACTCGGACTCACTGCTGCGGATGCGCAATCGGGCTCACTACTGCGGATGCGCGCACGAGCTCACTACTGGGCATGCGCACTCGGGGTCACTACTGCGCATGCGCAATCGGGCTCACTACTGCTCATGGGCACTCGGCCTCACGACTGCTCATGCGCACACGGGCTCACTACTATGCATGCGCAATCGGGCCCTCTACTGCGCATGCGCACTTGGGGTCACTAGTGCTCATGCGCACTTGGACTCACTACTGCTCATGCGCACTCGGACTCACTGCTGCGGATGCGCAATCGGGCTCACTACTGCGCATGCGCACACGGGCTCACTACTGTGCATGTGCACTTTGGCTCACTACTGCTCATGGGCACTCGGCCCCACGACTGCGGATGTGCAATCGGGCTCACTACACCGGATGCGCTCTCCAGCTCAGACCTGCACATGAGCAATCGGGCTCTCTACTGCGCATGCGCACACGGGCTTACTACTGTGCATGCGCACTCGGGCTCACTACTGCGCATGCGCGCTCGGGGTCACTAGTGCTTATGCGCACTTGGACTCACTACTGCTCATGCGCACTCGGACTCACTGCTGCGGATGCGCAATCGGGCTCACTACTGCGGAAGCGCGCACGAGCTCACTACTGTGCATGCGCACTCGGGGTCACTACTGCGCATGCGCAATCGGGCTCACTACTGCTCATGGGCACTCGGCCTCACGACTGCTCATGCGCACGCGGGCTCACTACTATGCATGCGCAATCGGGCCCTCTACTGCGCATGCGCACTCGGGGTCACTAGTGCTCATGCGCACTTGGACTCACTACTGCTCATGCGCACTCGGACTCACTACTGCTCATGCGCACTCGGACTCACTGCTGCGGATGCGCAATCGGGCTCACTACTGCGCATGCGCACTCTGGTTCACTACTGCGCATGCGCACTCGGACTCACTACTGCGGATGCGCTCTCCAGCTCAGACCTGCACATGAGCAATCGGGCTCTCTACTGCGCATGCGCACACGGGCTTACTACTGTGCATGCGCACTCGGGCTCACTACTGCGCATGCGCACACGGGCTCACTACTGTGCATGCGCAATCGGAGTCACTACTGCGCATGCGCACTCGGGCTCACTACTGCGCATGCGCACGCGGACTCACTACTGTGGATGCGCAATCGGGCTCACTACTGCGCATGGGCGCTCGGGGACACTACTGCGCATGCGCACTCGGACTCACTGCTGCGGATGCGCAATCGGGCTCAATACTGCTCGTGCGCACTCGGACTCACTACTGCTCATGTGCACACTGTCTCACTACTGCGGATGCGCACTCGGGCTCACTACTGCGCATGCGCACTCGGACTCACTGCTGCCGATGCGCAATCGGGCTCACTACTGCGGATGCGCGCTCGGGTCACTACTGCGCATGCGCACTCGTGGTCACTACTGCGCGTGCGCACTCCGGGTCAGACCTGCACATGCGCACTCGGGCTCACTACTGCTCATGCGCACTCGCGCTCACTACTGCGCATGCGCACACGGGCTCACTACTGTGCATGCGCACTCGTGGTCACTACTGCGCATGCGCACTCAGGCTCACTACTGCTCATGCGCACACGGGCCCACTACTGTGCGTACGCACTCGGGGTCGCTACTGCGGATGCGTACTCCGGCTCAGAACTGCACATGCGCGCTCGAGCTCAATTCTGCGCATGCGCACTCGGGCTCACTACTGTGCATGCACACTCGGGCTCACTACTGAGCATGTGCACTCGGGGTCACTAGTGCTCATTCGCACTTGGACTCACTACTGCTCATGGGCACTCGGCCTCACGACTGCGGATGTGCAATCGGGCTCACTAGTGCGGATGCGCTCTCCTGCTCAGACCTGCACATGCGCAATCGGCATCACTACTGCGCATGCGCACTCGGGGTTACTACTGCTCATGCGCACTCGGACTCACTACTGCGGATGCGCGCTCGGGTCACTACTGCGCATGCGCACTCGGGGTCACTACTGCGCGTGCGCACTCCGGCTCAGACCTGCACATGCGCACTCGAGCTCACTACTACGCATGCGCACACGGGCTCACTACTGCGCAAGCGCGAACGGGGTCACTACTGCTCATGCGCACTCGGGCGCACTACTGCGCATGCGCACACGGGATCACTACTGCGCATGCGCACTCGGGGTCACTGGTGCTCATTCGCACTCGGACTCACTACTGCGGATGCGCAATCGGGATCACTACTGCGCATGCGCACTCGGGGTCACTACTGCTCATGGGCACTCGGCCTCACGACTGCGGATGCGCTCTCCTGCTCAGACCTGCACATGCGCGCTCGGGTCACTACTGCGCAAGCGCGCTCAGGGTCACTACTGCTCATGCGCACTCGGACTCACTGCTGCGGATGCGCAATCGTGCTCACTACTGCGCATGCGCACTCGGGGTCACTACTGTGCATGCGCACTCTGGGTCGCTAGTGCTCATTCGTACTTGGACTCACTACTGCTCATGGGCACTCGGCCTCACGACTGCGCATGCGCACACGGGCTCACTACTGCGCATGCGCACACGGGCTTACTACTGTGCATGCGCACTCGGGCTCACTACTGCACTTGCGCACAGGGGCTCACTACTGTGCATGCGCAATCGGAGTCACTACTGCGCATGCGCACTCGGGCTCACTACTGCGCATGCGCACACGGGCTCACTACTGTGCATGCGCACTCGTGCTCACTGCTGTGCATGCGCACTCGGGGTCACTACTGCGCATGCGCACACGGACTCCCTACTGCGGATGCGCTATCGGGCTCTCTACTCCGCATGCGTGCTCGGGGTCACTACTGCTCATGCGCACTCGGACTCACTACTGCGGATGCGCATTCGGACTCACTACTGCGGATGCGCTCTCCGGCTCAGACCTGCATATGCGCAATCGGGATCTCTACTGCGCATGCGCAGTCGGGCTCACTACTGTGCATGCGCACCCGGTGTCACTACTGCTGTTGCGCACTTGGACTCACTACTGCTCATGCTCACTCGGACTCACTACTGCGGATGCGCAATCGGGCTCACTTCTGCGGATGGGCTGTCCGGCTCAGACCTTGCATATGCGCAATCGGGATCTCTACTGCGCATGCGCACACGTGCCCACTATTGTGCGTGCGCACACGGGGTCGCTACTGCGGATGCGTACTCCGGCTCAGAACTGCACATGCGCACTCGAGCTCACTTCTGCGCATGCGCACACGGGCGCACTACTGCGCATGCGCGCACGGGCTCACTACTGTGCATGCGCACCCGGGGTCACTACTGCTCTTGCGCACACGGGCCCACTACTGTGCATGCGCCCTCGGGCTCACTACTGCGCATGCGCACACGGGCTCACTACTGTGCATGCGCACACGGGCTCACTACTGCTCATGCGCACACGGGCCCACTACTGCGCAAGCGGACACGGGCCCACTACTGTGCATGCGCACTCGGGCTCACTACTGCGCATGCGCACACGGGCCCACTACTGTGCATGCGCACTCGGACTCACTACTGCGGATGCGCGCTCGGGCACACTACTGCTCATGCGCACTCGGCCTCACTACTGCTCATGCGCACACGGGCCCACTACTGCGCAAGCGGACACGGGCCCACTACTGTGCATGCGCACTTGGGCTCACTACTGCGCATGCGCACACGGGCCCACTACTGTGCATGCGCACTCGGACTCACTACTGCTCATGCGCACACTGACTCACTACTGCGGATGCGCACTCGGGCTCACTACTGCGGATGCGCGCTCGGGTCACTACTGTGCATGCGCACTCTGGGTCACTAGTGCTCATTCGTACTTGGACTCACTACTGCTCATGGGCACTCGGCCTCACGACTGCGCATGCGCACTCGGACTCACTACTGCGGATGCGCGCTCGGGCACACTACTGCTCATGCGCACTCGGGCTCACTACTGCTCATGCGCACACGGGCCCACTACTGCGCAAGCGGACACGGGCCCACTACTGTGCATGCGCAATCGGGCTCAATACTGCTCGTGCGCACTCGGACTCAGTACTGATCATGCGCACACTGTCTCACTACTGCGGATGCGCACTCGGGCTCACTACTGCCCATGCGCACACGGGCCCACTACTGTGCGTGCGCACTCGGGGTCGCTACTGCGGATGCGCACTCCGGCTCAGAACTGCACATGCGCGCTCGAGCTCAATTCTGCGCATGCGCACTCGGGCTCACTACTGTGCATGCGCACTCGGGCTCACTACTGAGCATGCGCACTCGGGGTCACTACTGCCCATGCGCACTCGGGCTCACTACTGCGCATGCGCACACGGGCTCAACATTGTGCATGCGCACATGGGCTCAATACTGCTCATGCGCATTCGGACTCACAGCTGCGGATGCGCAATCGGGCTCAATACTGCTCGTGCGCACTCGGACTCACTACTGCTCATGCGCACTCGGACTCACTGCTGCGGATGCGCAATCGGGCTCACTACTGCGGATGCGCGCACGAGCTCACTACTGGGCATGCGCACTCGGGGTCACTACTGCGCATGCGCAATCGGGCTCACTACTGCTCATGGGCACTCGGCCTCACGACTGCTCATGCGCACACGGGCTCACTACTATGCATGCGCAATCGGGCCCTCTACTGCGCATGCGCACTTGGGGTCACTAGTGCTCATGCGCACTTGGACTCACTACTGCTCATGCGCACTCGGACTCACTGCTGCGGATGCGCAATCGGGCTCACTACTGCGCATGCGCACACGGGCTCACTACTGTGCATGTGCACTTTGGCTCACTACTGCTCATGGGCACTCGGCCCCACGACTGCGGATGTGCAATCGGGCTCACTACACCGGATGCGCTCTCCAGCTCAGACCTGCACATGAGCAATCGGGCTCTCTACTGCGCATGCGCACACGGGCTTACTACTGTGCATGCGCACTCGGGCTCACTACTGCGCATGCGCGCTCGGGGTCACTAGTGCTTATGCGCACTTGGACTCACTACTGCTCATGCGCACTCGGACTCACTGCTGCGGATGCGCAATCGGGCTCACTACTGCGGAAGCGCGCACGAGCTCACTACTGTGCATGCGCACTCGGGGTCACTACTGCGCATGCGCAATCGGGCTCACTACTGCGCATGCGCACGCGGACTCACTACTGTGGATGCGCAATCGGGCTCACTACTGCGCATGGGCGCTCGGGGACACTACTGCGCATGCGCACTCGGACTCACTGCTGCGGATGCGCAATCGGGCTCAATACTGCTCGTGCGCACTCGGACTCACTACTGCTCATGTGCACACTGTCTCACTACTGCGGATGCGCACTCGGGCTCACTACTGCGCATGCGCACTCGGACTCACTGCTGCCGATGCGCAATCGGGCTCACTACTGCGGATGCGCGCTCGGGTCACTACTGCGCATGCGCACTCGTGGTCACTACTGCGCGTGCGCACTCCGGGTCAGACCTGCACATGCGCACTCGGGCTCACTACTGCTCATGCGCACTCGCGCTCACTACTGCGCATGCGCACACGGGCTCACTACTGTGCATGCGCACTCGTGGTCACTACTGCGCATGCGCACTCAGGCTCACTACTGCTCATGCGCACACGGGCCCACTACTGTGCGTACGCACTCGGGGTCGCTACTGCGGATGCGTACTCCGGCTCAGAACTGCACATGCGCGCTCGAGCTCAATTCTGCGCATGCGCACTCGGGCTCACTACTGTGCATGCACACTCGGGCTCACTACTGAGCATGTGCACTCGGGGTCACTAGTGCTCATTCGCACTTGGACTCACTACTGCTCATGGGCACTCGGCCTCACGACTGCGGATGTGCAATCGGGCTCACTAGTGCGGATGCGCTCTCCTGCTCAGACCTGCACATGCGCAATCGGCATCACTACTGCGCATGCGCACTCGGGGTTACTACTGCTCATGCGCACTCGGACTCACTACTGCGGATGCGCGCTCGGGTCACTACTGCGCATGCGCACTCGGGGTCACTACTGCGCGTGCGCACTCCGGCTCAGACCTGCACATGCGCACTCGAGCTCACTACTACGCATGCGCACACGGGCTCACTACTGCGCAAGCGCGAACGGGGTCACTACTGCTCATGCGCACTCGGGCGCACTACTGCGCATGCGCACACGGGATCACTACTGCGCATGCGCACTCGGGGTCACTGGTGCTCATTCGCACTCGGACTCACTACTGCGGATGCGCAATCGGGATCACTACTGCGCATGCGCACTCGGGGTCACTACTGCTCATGGGCACTCGGCCTCACGACTGCGGATGCGCTCTCCTGCTCAGACCTGCACATGCGCAATCGGGATCACTACTGCGCATGCGCACTCGGGGTCACTACTGCTCATGCGCACTCGGACTCACTACTGCGGATGCGCGCTCGGGTCACTACTGCGCGTGCGCTCTCCAGCTCAGACCTGCACATGAGCAATCGGGCTCTCTACTGCGCATGCGCACACGGCCTTACTACTGCTCATGCGCACTCGGACTCACTGCTGCGGATGCGCAATCGTTCTCACTACTGCGCATGCGCGCTCGGGGTCACTAGTGCTTATGCGCACTTGGACTCTCTACTGCGCATGCGCACTCGGGCTCACTACTGCGCATGCGCACACGGACTCCCTACTGCGCATGCGCAATCGGGCTCACTACTGTGCATGCGCACTCGGGCTCACTACTGTGCATGCGCACTCGAGCTCACTTCTGCGCAAGCGCACATGGGCGCACTACTGCGCATGCGCGCACGGGCCCACTACTGTGCATGCGAACTCGGGCTCACAACTGCGCATGCGCACACGGGCTCACTACTGTACATGCGCACACGGGCTCACTACTGCTCATGCGCACACGGGCCCACTACTGCGCAAGCGGACACGGGCCCACTACTGCTCTTGCGCACTTGGACTCACTACTGCTCATGCGCACTCGGGCTCACTACTGCGCATGCCCACTCGGGGTCACTACTGCTCATGCGCACACTGGCTCACTACTGCTCATGCGCACTCGGGCCCACTACTGCGCATGCGCATACGGGCCCACTACTGTGAATGCGCACTCGGGCTCACTACTGCGCATGTGCACACGGGCCCACTACTGTGCATGCGAACTCGGGCTCACAACTGCGCATGCGCACACGGGCTCACTACTGTACATGCGCACACGGGCTCACTACTGCTCATGCGCACACGGGCCCACTACTGCGCAAGCGGACACGGGCCCACTACTCTGCACGCGCACTCGGGCTCACTACTGTGCATGCCCACTCGGGGTCACTACTGCTCATGCGCACACTGACTCACTACTGCGGATGCGCACTCGGGCTCACTACTGCGGATGCGCGCTCGGGTCACTACTGCGCAAGTGCGCTCGGGGTCACTACTGCTCATGCGCACACGGGCCCACTACTGTGCGTGCGCACTCGGGGTCGCTACTGCGGATGCGCACTCCGGCTCAGAACTGCACATGCGCCCTCGAGCTCAATTCTGCGCATGCGCACACGGGCGCACTACTGCGCATGCGCGCATGGGCTCACTACTGTGCATGCGCACTCGGGGTCACTAGTGCTCATGCGCACACGGGCTCACTACTGCTCATGCGCACTCGGGCTCACTACTTCGCATGCGCACTCAGGGTCGCTACTACTCATGCGCACACGGCCTCACTACTGCTCATGCGCACCCGGACTCACTACGGCTCATGGGCACTCGGACTCACTACTGCCGATGCGCAATCGGGCTCACTACTGCGCATGCGCACACAGACACCCTACTGCGGATGCGCAATCGGGCTCGCTACTCCGCATGCGCGCTCGGGGTCACTACTGCTCATGCGCACTCGGACTCACTACTGCTCATGCGCACTCGGACTCACTGCTGCCGATGCGCAATCGGGCTCACTACTGCGGATGCGCGCTCGGGTCACTACTGCGCATGCGCACTCGGGGTCACTACTGCGCGTGCGCACTCCGGCTCAGACCTGCACATGCGCACTCGAGCTCACTACTACGCATGCGCACACGGGCTCACTACTGCGCAAGCGCGAACGGGGTCACTACTGCTCATGCGCACTCGGGCTCACTACTGCGCATGCGCACACGGGCTCACTACTGTGCATGCGCACTCGGGGTCACTACTGCTCATGCGCACACGGGCTCACTACTGCTCATGCGCACTCGGGCTCACTACTGCGCATGCGCCCACGGGCTCACTACTGTGCATGCGCACTCGTGGTCACTACTGTGCATGCGCACTCGGGGTCACTAGTGCTCATGCGCACTTAGACTCACTACTGCTCATGGGCACTCGGCCTCACTACTGCGGATGCGCACTCGGACTCACTACAGCGGATGCGCTCTCCGGCTCAGACCTGCATATGCGCAATCGGGATCTCTACTGCGCATGCGCACTCGGGCTCACGACTGTGCATGCGCACTCGGGCTCACTACTGTGCTTGCGCACTCGGGGCCACTACTGCCCTTGCGCACACGGTCTCACTATTGCGCATGCGCAATCGGGCTCACTACTGCGCATGCGCACACGGGCCCACTACTGTGCATGCGCACTCGGGCTCACTACTGCGCATGCGCACACGGGCTCACTACTGTGCATGCGCACACGGGCTCACTACTGCTCATGCGCACACGGGCCCACTACTGCGCAAGCGGACACGGGCCCACTACTGTGCATGCGCACTCGGGCTCACTACTGCGCATGCGCTCACGGGCCCACTACTGTGCATGCGCACCCGGACTCACTACTGCTCATGCGCACACTGACTCACTACTGCGGATGCGCACTCGGGATCACTACTGCGGATGCGCGCTCGGGCTCACTACTGCGCATGCGCACACGGGCCCACTGCTGTGCGTGCGCACTCGGGGTCGCTACTGCGGATGCGCACTCCGGCTCAGAACTGCACATGCGCGCTCGAGCTCACTTCTGCCCATGCGCACACGTGCGCACTACTGTGCATGCGCGCACGGGCTCACTATTGTACATGCGCACTCTGGGTCACTAGTGCTCATTCGTACTTGGACTCACTACTGCTCATGGGCACTCGGCCTCACGACTGCGCATGCGCACACGGGCTCACTACTGTGCATGCGCACACGGGCTTACTACTGTGCATGCGCGCTCGGGGTCACTACTGCTCATGCGCACTCGGACTCACTGCTGCGGATGCGCAATCGTGCTCACTACTGCGCATGCGCACTCGGGGTCACTACTGTGCATGCGCACTCTGGGTCACTAGTGCTCATTCGTACTTGGACTCACTACTGCTCATGGGCACTCGGCCTCACGACTGCGCATGCGCACACGGGCTCACTACTGGGCATGCGCAATCGGAGTCACTACTGCGCATGCGCACTCGGGCTCACTACTGCGCATGCGCACACGGGCTTACTACTGTGCATGCGCACACGGGCCCACTGCTGTGCGTGCGCACTCGGGGTCGCTACTGCGGATGCGCACTCCGGCTCAGAACTGCACATGCGCGCTCGAGCTCACTTCTGCGCATGCGCACACGTGCGCACTACTGTGCATGCGCGCACGGGCTCACTATTGTGCATGCGCACTCGGTGTCACTAGTGCTCATGCGCACTTGGACTCGCTACTGCTCATGGGCACTCGGCCTCACTACTTGCGGATGCGCATTCGGACTCACTACTGCGGATGCGCTGTCCGGCTCAGACCTGCATATGCGCAATCGGGATCTCTACTGCGCATGCGCACACGTGCCCACTATTGTGCGTGCGCACACGGGGTCGCTACTGCGGATGCGTACTCCGGCTCAGAACTGCACATGCGAACTCGAGCTCACTTCTGCGCATGCGCACACGGGCGCACTACTGCGCATGCGCGCACGGGCTCACTACTGTGCATGCGCACTCGGGCTCACTACTGCGCATGCGCACACGGGCCCACTACTGTGCATGCGCACTCGGGCTCACTACTGCGCATGCGCACACGGGCTCACTACTGCTCACGCGCACTCGGGCTCACTACTGCGGATGCGCACTCGGACTCACTACTGCGGATGCGCTCTCCGGCTCAGACCTGCATATGCGCAATCGGGCTCCCTACTGCGGATGCGCGCTCGGGACACTACTGCGCAAGCGGACACGGGCCCACTACTGTGCATGCGCACTCGGGCTCACTACTGCGCATGCGCACACGGGCCCACTACTGTGCATGCGCACTCGGGCTCACTACTGCGCATGCGCACACGGGCTCACTACTGTGCATGCGCACACGGGCTCACTACTGCTCATGCGCACACGGGCCCACTACTGCGCAAGCGGACACGGGCCCACTACTGTGCGTGCGCACTCGGGCTCACTACTGTGCATGCGCACTCGGGCTCACTACTGTGCATGCGCACTCGAGCTCACTTCTGCGCAAGCGCACATGGGCGCACTACTGCGCATGCGCGCACGGGCCCACTACTGTGCATGCGAACTCGGGCTCACAACTGCGCATGCGCACACGGGCTCACTACTGTACATGCGCACACGGGCTCACTACTGCTCATGCGCACACGGGCCCACTACTGCGCAAGCGGACACGGGCCCACTACTGCTCTTGCGCACTTGGACTCACTACTGCTCATGCGCACTCGGGCTCACTACTGCGCATGCCCACTCGGGGTCACTACTGCTCATGCGCACACTGGCTCACTACTGCTCATGCGCACTCGGGCCCACTACTGCGCATGCGCATACGGGCCCACTACTGTGAATGCGCACTCGGGCTCACTACTGCGCATGTGCACACGGGCCCACTACTGTGCATGCGAACTCGGGCTCACAACTGCGCATGCGCACACGGGCTCACTACTGTACATGCGCACACGGGCTCACTACTGCTCATGCGCACACGGGCCCACTACTGCGCAAGCGGACACGGGCCCACTACTCTGCACGCGCACTCGGGCTCACTACTGTGCATGCCCACTCGGGGTCACTACTGCTCATGCGCACACTGACTCACTACTGCGGATGCGCACTCGGGCTCACTACTGCGGATGCGCGCTCGGGTCACTACTGCGCAAGTGCGCTCGGGGTCACTACTGCTCATGCGCACACGGGCCCACTACTGTGCGTGCGCACTCGGGGTCGCTACTGCGGATGCGCACTCCGGCTCAGAACTGCACATGCGCCCTCGAGCTCAATTCTGCGCATGCGCACACGGGCGCACTACTGCGCATGCGCGCATGGGCTCACTACTGTGCATGCGCACTCGGGGTCACTAGTGCTCATGCGCACACGGGCTCACTACTGCTCATGCGCACTCGGGCTCACTACTTCGCATGCGCACTCAGGGTCGCTACTACTCATGCGCACACGGCCTCACTACTGCTCATGCGCACCCGGACTCACTACGGCTCATGGGCACTCGGACTCACTACTGCCGATGCGCAATCGGGCTCACTACTGCGCATGCGCACACAGACACCCTACTGCGGATGCGCAATCGGGCTCGCTACTCCGCATGCGCGCTCGGGGTCACTACTGCTCATGCGCACTCGGACTCACTACTGCTCATGCGCACTCGGACTCACTGCTGCCGATGCGCAATCGGGCTCACTACTGCGGATGCGCGCTCGGGTCACTACTGCGCATGCGCACTCGGGGTCACTACTGCGCGTGCGCACTCCGGCTCAGACCTGCACATGCGCACTCGAGCTCACTACTACGCATGCGCACACGGGCTCACTACTGCGCAAGCGCGAACGGGGTCACTACTGCTCATGCGCACTCGGGCTCGCTACTGCGCATGCGCACACGGGCTCACTACTGTGCATGCGCACTCGGGGTCACTACTGCTCATGCGCACACGGGCTCACTACTGCTCATGCGCACTCGGGCTCACTACTGCGCATGCGCCCACGGGCTCACTACTGTGCATGCGCACTCGTGGTCACTACTGTGCATGCGCAATCGGGGTCACTAGTGCTCATGCGCACTTAGACTCACTACTGCTCATGGGCACTCGGCCTCACTACTGCGGATGCGCACTCGGACTCACTACAGCGGATGCGCTCTCCGGCTCAGACCTGCATATGCGCAATCGGGATCTCTACTGCGCATGCGCACTCGGGCTCACGACTGTGCATGCGCACTCGGGCTCACTACTGTGCTTGCGCACTCGGGGCCACTACTGCCCTTGCGCACACGGTCTCACTATTGCGCATGCGCAATCGGGCTCACTACTGCGCATGCGCACACGGGCCCACTACTGTGCATGCGCACTCGGGCTCACTACTGCGCATGCGCACACGGGCTCACTACTGTGCATGCGCACACGGGCTCACTACTGCTCATGCGCACACGGGCCCACTACTGCGCAAGCGGACACGGGCCCACTACTGTGCATGCGCACTCGGGCTCACTACTGCGCATGCGCTCACGGGCCCACTACTGTGCATGCGCACCCGGACTCACTACTGCTCATGCGCACACTGACTCACTACTGCGGATGCGCACTCGGGATCACTACTGCGGATGCGCGCTCGGGCTCACTACTGCGCATGCGCACACGGGCCCACTGCTGTGCGTGCGCACTCGGGGTCGCTACTGCGGATGCGCACTCCGGCTCAGAACTGCACATGCGCGCTCGAGCTCACTTCTGCCCATGCGCACACGTGCGCACTACTGTGCATGCGCGCACGGGCTCACTATTGTACATGCGCACTCTGGGTCACTAGTGCTCATTCGTACTTGGACTCACTACTGCTCATGGGCACTCGGCCTCACGACTGCGCATGCGCACACGGGCTCACTACTGTGCATGCGCACACGGGCTTACTACTGTGCATGCGCGCTCGGGGTCACTACTGCTCATGCGCACTCGGACTCACTGCTGCGGATGCGCAATCGTGCTCACTACTGCGCATGCGCACTCGGGGTCACTACTGTGCATGCGCACTCTGGGTCACTAGTGCTCATTCGTACTTGGACTCACTACTGCTCATGGGCACTCGGCCTCACGACTGCGCATGCGCACACGGGCTCACTACTGCGCATGCGCACACGGGCTCACTACTGGGCATGCGCAATCGGAGTCACTACTGCGCATGCGCACTCGGGCTCACTACTGCGCATGCGCACACGGGCTTACTACTGTGCATGCGCACACGGGCCCACTGCTGTGCGTGCGCACTCGGGGTCGCTACTGCGGATGCGCACTCCGGCTCAGAACTGCACATGCGCGCTCGAGCTCACTTCTGCGCATGCGCACACGTGCGCACTACTGTGCATGCGCGCACGGGCTCACTATTGTGCATGCGCACTCGGTGTCACTAGTGCTCATGCGCACTTGGACTCGCTACTGCTCATGGGCACTCGGCCTCACTACTTGCGGATGCGCATTCGGACTCACTACTGCGGATGCGCTGTCCGGCTCAGACCTGCATATGCGCAATCGGGATCTCTACTGCGCATGCGCACACGTGCCCACTATTGTGCGTGCGCACACGGGGTCGCTACTGCGGATGCGTACTCCGGCTCAGAACTGCACATGCGAACTCGAGCTCACTTCTGCGCATGCGCACACGGGCGCACTACTGCGCATGCGCGCACGGGCTCACTACTGTGCATGCGCACTCGGGCTCATTACTGCGCATGCGCACACGGGCCCACTACTGTGCATGCGCACTCGGGCTCACTACTGCGCATGCGCACACGGGCTCACTACTGCTCACGCGCACTCGGGCTCACTACTGCGGATGCGCACTCGGACTCACTACTGCGGATGCGCTCTCCGGCTCAGACCTGCATATGCGCAATCGGGCTCCCTACTGCGGATGCGCGCTCGGGACACTACTGCGCAAGCGGACACGGGCCCACTACTGTGCATGCGCACTCGGGCTCACTACTGCGCATGCGCACACGGGCCCACTACTGTGCGTGCGCACTCGGGCTCACTACTGCGCATGCGCACACGGGCTCACTACTGTGCATGCGCACACGGGCTCACTACTGCTCATGCGCACACGGGCCCACTACT
The DNA here is from genome assembly GCA_963576845.1 of Megachile leachella. NCBI lineage: Eukaryota > Metazoa > Arthropoda > Insecta > Hymenoptera > Megachilidae > Megachile > Megachile leachella. The sequence goes on along the minus strand of OY756250.1, from coordinate 25,132,229 downwards.
GCGCAAGCGGACACGGGCCCACTACTGTGCGTGCGCACTCGGGCTCACTACTGTGCATGCGCACTCGGGCTCACTACTGTGCATGCGCACTCGAGCTCACTTCTGCGCAAGCGCACATGGGCGCACTACTGCGCATGCGCGCACGGGCCCACTACTGTGCATGCGAACTCGGGCTCACAACTGCGCATGCGCACACGGGCTCACTACTGTACATGCGCACACGGGCTCACTACTGCTCATGCGCACACGGGCCCACTACTGCGCAAGCGGACACGGGCCCACTACTCTGCACGCGCACTCGGGCTCACTACTGTGCATGCCCACTCGGGGTCACTACTGCTCATGCGCACACTGACTCACTACTGCGGATGCGCACTCGGGCTCACTACTGCGGATGCGCGCTCGGGTCACTACTGCGCAAGTGCGCTCGGGGTCACTACTGCTCATGCGCACACGGGCCCACTACTGTGCGTGCGCACTCGGGGTCGCTACTGCGGATGCGCACTCCGGCTCAGAACTGCACATGCGCCCTCGAGCTCAATTCTGCGCATGCGCACACGGGCGCACTACTGCGCATGCGCGCATGGGCTCACTACTGTGCATGCGCACTCGGGGTCGCTAGTGCTCATGCGCACACGGGCTCACTACTGCTCATGCGCACTCGGGCTCACTACTTCGCATGCGCACTCAGGGTCGCTACTACTCATGCGCACACGGCCTCACTACTGCTCATGCGCACCCGGACTCACTACGGCTCATGGGCACTCGGACTCACTACTGCCGATGCGCAATCGGGCTCACTACTGCGCATGCGCACACAGACACCCTACTGCGGATGCGCAATCGGGCTCGCTACTCCGCATGCGCGCTCGGGGTCACTACTGCTCATGCGCACTCGGACTCACTACTGCTCATGCGCACTCGGACTCACTGCTGCCGATGCGCAATCGGGCTCACTACTGCGGATGCGCGCTCGGGTCACTACTGCGCATGCGCACTCGGGGTCACTACTGCGCGTGCGCACTCCGGCTCAGACCTGCACATGCGCACTCGAGCTCACTACTACGCATGCGCACACGGGCTCACTACTGCGCAAGCGCGAACGGGGTCACTACTGCTCATGCGCACTCGGGCTCACTACTGCGCATGCGCACACGGGCTCACTACTGTGCATGCGCACTCGGGGTCACTACTGCTCATGCGCACACGGGCTCACTACTGCTCATGCGCACTCGGGCTCACTACTGCGCATGCGCCCACGGGCTCACTACTGTGCATGCGCACTCGTGGTCACTACTGTGCATGCGCACTCGGGGTCACTAGTGCTCATGCGCACTTAGACTCACTACTGCTCATGGGCACTCGGCCTCACTACTGCGGATGCGCACTCGGACTCACTACAGCGGATGCGCTCTCCGGCTCAGACCTGCATATGCGCAATCGGGATCTCTACTGCGCATGCGCACTCGGGCTCACGACTGTGCATGCGCACTCGGGCTCACTACTGTGCTTGCGCACTCGGGGCCACTACTGCCCTTGCGCACACGGTCTCACTATTGCGCATGCGCAATCGGGCTCACTACTGCGCATGCGCACACGGGCCCACTACTGTGCATGCGCACTCGGGCTCACTACTGCGCATGCGCACACGGGCTCACTACTGTGCATGCGCACACGGGCTCACTACTGCTCATGCGCACACGGGCCCACTACTGCGCAAGCGGACACGGGCCCACTACTGTGCATGCGCACTCGGGCTCACTACTGCGCATGCGCTCACGGGCCCACTACTGTGCATGCGCACCCGGACTCACTACTGCTCATGCGCACACTGACTCACTACTGCGGATGCGCACTCGGGATCACTACTGCGGATGCGCGCTCGGGCTCACTACTGCGCATGCGCACACGGGCCCACTGCTGTGCGTGCGCACTCGGGGTCGCTACTGCGGATGCGCACTCCGGCTCAGAACTGCACATGCGCGCTCGAGCTCACTTCTGCCCATGCGCACACGTGCGCACTACTGTGCATGCGCGCACGGGCTCACTATTGTACATGCGCACTCTGGGTCACTAGTGCTCATTCGTACTTGGACTCACTACTGCTCATGGGCACTCGGCCTCACGACTGCGCATGCGCACACGGGCTCACTACTGTGCATGCGCACACGGGCTTACTACTGTGCATGCGCGCTCGGGGTCACTACTGCTCATGCGCACTCGGACTCACTGCTGCGGATGCGCAATCGTGCTCACTACTGCGCATGCGCACTCGGGGTCACTACTGTGCATGCGCACTCTGGGTCACTAGTGCTCATTCGTACTTGGACTCACTACTGCTCATGGGCACTCGGCCTCACGACTGCGCATGCGCACACGGGCTCACTACTGCGCATGCGCACACGGGCTCACTACTGGGCATGCGCAATCGGAGTCACTACTGCGCATGCGCACTCGGGCTCACTACTGCGCATGCGCACACGGGCTTACTACTGTGCATGCGCACACGGGCCCACTGCTGTGCGTGCGCACTCGGGGTCGCTACTGCGGATGCGCACTCCGGCTCAGAACTGCACATGCGCGCTCGAGCTCACTTCTGCGCATGCGCACACGTGCGCACTACTGTGCATGCGCGCACGGGCTCACTATTGTGCATGCGCACTCGGTGTCACTAGTGCTCATGCGCACTTGGACTCGCTACTGCTCATGGGCACTCGGCCTCACTACTTGCGGATGCGCATTCGGACTCACTACTGCGGATGCGCTGTCCGGCTCAGACCTGCATATGCGCAATCGGGATCTCTACTGCGCATGCGCACACGTGCCCACTATTGTGCGTGCGCACACGGGGTCGCTACTGCGGATGCGTACTCCGGCTCAGAACTGCACATGCGAACTCGAGCTCACTTCTGCGCATGCGCACACGGGCGCACTACTGCGCATGCGCGCACGGGCTCACTACTGTGCATGCGCACTCGGGCTCACTACTGCGCATGCGCACACGGGCCCACTACTGTGCATGCGCACTCGGGCTCACTACTGCGCATGCGCACACGGGCTCACTACTGCTCACGCGCACTCGGGCTCACTACTGCGGATGCGCACTCGGACTCACTACTGCGGATGCGCTCTCCGGCTCAGACCTGCATATGCGCAATCGGGCTCCCTACTGCGGATGCGCGCTCGGGACACTACTGCGCAAGCGGACACGGGCCCACTACTGTGCATGCGCACTCGGGCTCACTACTGCGCATGCGCACACGGGCCCACTACTGTGCATGCGCACTCGGGCCCACTACTGCGCAAGCGGACACGGGCCCACTACTGTGCGTGCGCACTCGGGCTCACTACTGCTCATGCGCACACTGACTCACTACTGCGGATGCGCACTCGGGCTCACTACTGCGGATGCGCGCTCGGGTCACTACTGCGCATGCGCACTCGGGGTCACTACTGCGCGTGCGCACTCCGGCTCAGACCTGCACATGCGCACTCGAGCTCACTACTACGCATGCGCACACGGGCTCACTACTGCGCAAGCGCGAACGGGGTCACTACTGCTCATGCGCACTCGGGCTCACTACTGCGCATGCGCACTCGGGCTCACTACTGTGCATGCACACTCGGGCTCACTACTGAGCATGCGCACTCGGGGTCACTACTGCCCATGCGCACTCGGGCTCACTACTGCGCATGCGCACACGGGCTCACTTCTGCGGATGCGCGCACGAGCTCACTACTGTGCATGCGCACTCGGGGTCACTACTGCGCATGCGCAATCGGGCTCACTACTGCTCATGGGCACTCGGCCTCACGTCTGCTCATGCGCACACGGGCTCACTACTATGCATGCGCAATCGGGCCCTCTACTGCGCATGCGCACTCGAGGTCACTACTGCTCATGCGCACACGGGCCCACTACTGCGCAAGCGGACACGGGCCCACTACTGTGCGTGCGCACTCGGGCTCACTACTGCTCATGCGCACACTGACTCACTACTGCGGATGCGCACTCGGGCTCACTACTGCGGATGCGCGCTCGGGTCACTACTGCGCATGCGCACTCGGGGTCACTACTGCGCGTGCGCACTCCGGCTCAGACCTGCAAATGCGCACTCGAGCTCACTACTACGCATGCGCACACGGGCTCACTACTGCGCAAGCGCGAACGGGGTCACTACTGCTCATGCGCACTCGGGCTCACTACTGCGCATGCGCACTCGGGCTCACTACTGCGCATGCGCACTCGGGCTCACTACTGCGCATGCGCACACGGGCTTACTACTGTGCATGCGCACACGGGCCCACTGCTGTGCGTGCGCACTCGGGGTCGCTACTGCGGATGCGCACTCCGGCTCAGAACTGCACATGCGCGCTCGAGCTCACTTCTGCGCATGCGCACACGTGCGCACTACTGTGCATGCGCGCACGGGCTCACTATTGTGCATGCGCACTCTGGGTCACTAGTGCTCATTCGTACTTGGACTCACTACTGCTCATGGGCACTCGGCCTCACGACTGCGCATGCGCACACGGGCTCACTACTGCGCATGCGCACACGGGCTCACTACTGTGCATGCGCAATCGGAGTCACTACTGCGCATGCGCACTCGGGCTCACTACTGCGCATGCGCACACGGGCTTACTACTGTGCATGCGCACACGGGCCCACTGCTGTGCGTGCGCACTCGGGGTCGCTACTGCGGATGCGCACTCCGGCTCAGAACTGCACATGCGCGCTCGAGCTCACTTCTGCGCATGCGCACACGTGCGCACTACTGTGCATGCGCGCACGGGCTCACTATTGTGCATGCGCACTCGGTGTCACTAGTGCTCATGCGCACTTGGACTCGCTACTGCTCATGGGCACTCGGCCTCACTACTTGCGGATGCGCATTCGGACTCACTACTGCGGATGCGCTGTCCGGCTCAGACCTGCATATGCGCAATCGGGATCTCTACTGCGCATGCGCACACGTGCCCACTATTGTGCGTGCGCACACGGGGTCGCTACTGCGGATGCGTACTCCGGCTCAGAACTGCACATGCGAACTCGAGCTCACTTCTGCGCATGCGCACACGGGCGCACTACTGCGCATGCGCGCACGGGCTCACTACTGTGCATGCGCACCCGGGGTCACTACTGCTCTTGCGCACTTGGACTCACTACTGCTCATGCGCACACGGGCCCACTACTGTGCATGCGCACTCGGGCTCACTACTGCGCATGCGCACACGGGCCCACTACTGTGCATGCGCACTCGGGCTCACTACTGCGCATGCGCACACGGGCTCACTACTGCTCATGCGCACTCGGGCTCACTACTGCGGATGCGCACTCGGACTCACTACTGCGGATGCGCTCTCCGGCTCAGACCTGCATATGCGCAATCGGGCTCCCTACTGCGGATGCGCGCTCGGGACACTACTGCGCAAGCGGACACGGGCCCACTACTGTGCATGCGCACTCGGGCTCACTACTGCGCATGCGCACACGGGCCCACTACTGTGCATGCGCACTCGGGCTCACTACTGCGCATGCGCACACGGGCTCACTACTGTGCATGCGCACACGGGCTCACTACTGCTCATGCGCACACGGGCCCACTACTGCGCAAGCGGACACGGGCCCACTACTGTGCGTGCGCACTCGGGCTCACTACTGCTCATGCGCACACTGACTCACTACTGCGGATGCGCACTCGGGCTCACTACTGCGGATGCGCGCTCGGGTCACTACTGCGCATGCGCACTCGGGGTCACTACTGCGCGTGCGCACTCCGGCTCAGACCTGCACATGCGCACTCGAGCTCACTACTACGCATGCGCACACGGGCTCACTACTGCGCAAGCGCGAACGGGGTCACTACTGCTCATGCGCACTCGGGCTCACTACTGCGCATGCGCACTCGGGCTCACTACTGTGCATGCACACTCGGGCTCACTACTGAGCATGCGCACTCGGGGTCACTACTGCCCATGCGCACTCGGGCTCACTACTGCGCATGCGCACACGGGCTCACTTCTGCGGATGCGCGCACGAGCTCACTACTGTGCATGCGCACTCGGGGTCACTACTGCGCATGCGCAATCGGGCTCACTACTGCTCATGGGCACTCGGCCTCACGACTGCTCGTGCGCACACGGGCTCACTACTATGCATGCGCAATCGGGCCCTCTACTGCGCATGCGCACTCGGGGTCACTAGTGCTCATGCGCCCTTGGACTCACTACTGCTCATGCGCACTCGGACTCACTGCTGCGGATGCGCAATCGGGCTCACTACTGCGCATGCGCACACGGGCTCACTACTGTGCTTGTGCACTCTGGCTCACTACTGCTCATGCGCGCTCGGGGTCACTACTGCGCATGCGCACTCGGACTCACTACTGCGGATGCGCTCTCCGGCTCAGACCTGCACATGCGCAATCGGGCTCTCTACTGCGCATGCGCACTCGGGCTCACTACTGCGCATGCGCACACGGACTCCCTATTGCGCATGCGCAATCGGGCTCACTACTGTGCATGCGCACTCGGGCTCACTACTGTGCATGCGCACTCGAGCTCACTTCTGCGCAAGCGCACATGGGCGCACTACTGCGCATGCGCGCACGGGCCCACTACTGCGCATGCGCACACGGGAACACTACTGTGCATGCGAACTCGGGCTCACAACTGCGCATGCGCACACGGGCTCACTACTGTACATGCGCACACGGGCTCACTACTGCTCATGCGCACACGGGCCCACTACTGCGCAAGCGGACACGGGCCCACTACTGTGCATGCGCACTCGGGCTCACTACTGCGCATGCGCACACGGGCCCACTACTGTGCATGCGCACTCGGACTCACTACTGCTCATGCGCACACTGACTCACTACTGCGGATGCGCACTCGGGCTCACTACTGCGGATGCGCGCTCGGGTCACTACTGCGCAAGTGCGCTCGGGGTCACTACTGCTCATGCGCACACGGGCCCACTACTGTGCGTGCGCACTCGGGGTCGCTACTGCGGATGCGCACTCCGGCTCAGAACTGCACATGCGCCCTCGAGCTCAATTCTGCGCATGCGCACACGGGCGCACTACTGCGCATGCGCGCACGGGCTCACTACTGTGCATGCGCACTCGGGGTCACTAGTGCTCATGCGCACACGGGCTCACTACTACTCATGCGCACTCGGGCTCACTACTTCGCATGCGCACTCAGGGTCGCTACTACTCATGCGCACACGGACTCACTACTGCTCATGCGCACTCGGACTCACTACTGCTCATGCGCACTCGGACTCACTGCTGCCGATGCGCAATCGGGCTCACTACTGCGGATGCGCGCTCGGGTCACTACTGCGCATGCGCACTCGGGGTCACTACTGCGCGTGCGCACTCCGGCTCAGACCTGCACATGCGCACTCGAGCTCACTACTACGCATGCGCACACAGGCTCACTACTGCGCAAGCGCGAACGGGGTCACTACTGCTCATGCGCACTCGGGCTCACTACTGCGCATGCGCACACGGGCTCACTACTGTGCATGCGCACTCGGGGTCACTACTGCTCATGCGCACACGGGCTCACTACTGCTCATGCACACTCGGGCTCACTACTGCGCATGCGCCCACGGGCTCACTACTGTGCATGCGCACTCGTGGTCACTACTGTGCATGCGCACTCGGGGTCACTAGTGCTCATGCGCACTTAGACTCACTACTGCTCATGGGCACTCGGCCTCACTACTGCGGATGCGCACTCGGACTCACTACTGCGGATGCGCTCTCCGGCTCAGACCTGCATATGCGCAATCGGGATCTCTACTGCGCATGCGCACTCGGGCTCACTACTGTGCATGCGCACTCGGGCTCACTACTGTGCTTGCGCACTCGGGGCCACTACTGCCCTTGCGCACACGGTCTCACTATTGCGCATGCGCAATCGGGCTCTCTACTGCGGATGCGCGCTCGGGTCACTACTGCGCAAGCGGACACGGGCCCACTACTGTGCATGCGCACTCGGGCTCACTACTGCGCATGCGCACACGGGCTTACTACTGTGCATGCGCACTCGGGCTCACTACTGCGCATGCGCACACGGACTCCCTACTGCGGATGCGCAATCGGGCTCTCTACTCCGCATGCGAGCTCGGGGTCACTACTGCGCATGCGCACAGGGGCTCACTACTGTGCATGCGCAATCGGAGTCACTACTGCGGATGCGCACTCGGGCTCTCTACTCCGCATGCGAGCTCGGGGTCACTACTGCGCATGCGCACAGGGGCTCACTACTGTGCATGCGCACTCGTGCTCACTGCTGTGCATGCGCACTCGGGGTCACTACTGCGCATGCGCACACGGACTCCCTACTGCGGATGCGCAATCGGGCTCTCTACTCCGCATGCGAGCTCGGGGTCACTACTGCTCATGCGCACTCGGACTCACTACTGCGGATGCGCACTCGGGCTCACTACTGCGCATGCGCACACGGGCCCACTGCTGTGCGTGCGCACTCGGGGTCGCTACTGCGGATGCGCACTCCGGCTCAGAACTGCACATGCGCGCTCGAGCTCACTTCTGCCCATGCGCACACGTGCGCACTACTGTGCATGCGCGCACGGGCTCACAATTGTACATGCGCACTCTGGGTCACTAGTGCTCATTCGTACTTGGACTCACTACTGCTCATGGGCACTCGGGCTCACTACTGCGCATGCGCACACGGGCTTACTACTGTGCATGCGCACACGGGCCCACTGCTGTGCGTGCGCACTCGGGGTCGCTACTGCGGATGCGCACTCCGGCTCAGAACTGCACATGCGCGCTCGAGCTCACTTCTGCGCATGCGCACACGTGCGCACTACTGTGCATGCGCGCACGGGCTCACTATTGTGCATGCGCACACGGGCTCACTACTGTGCATGCGCACTCGTGCTCACTGCTGTGCATGCGCACTCGGGGTCACTACTGCGCATGCGCACACGGACTCCCTACTGCGGATGCGCAATCGGGCTCTCTACTCCGCATGCGAGCTCGGGGTCACTACTGCTCATGCGCACTCGGACTCACTGCTGCGGATGCGCAATCGTGCTCACTACTGCGCATGCGCACTCGGGGTCACTACTGTGCATGCGCACTCTGGGTCACTAGTGCTCATTCGTACTTGGACTCACTACTGCTCATGGGCACTCGGCCTCACGACTGCGCATGCGCACACGGGCTCACTACTGTGCATGCGCAATCGGAGTCACTACTGCGCATGCGCACTCGGGCTCACTACTGCGCATGCGCACACGGGCTTACTACTGTGCATGCGCACACGGGCCCACTGCTGTGCGTGCGCACTCGGGGTCGCTACTGCGGATGCGCACTCCGGCTCAGAACTGCACATGCGCGCTCGAGCTCACTTCTGCGCATGCGCACACGTGCGCACTACTGTGCATGCGCGCACGGGCTCACTATTGTGCATGCGCACTCGGTGTCACTAGTGCTCATGCGCACTTGGACTCGCTACTGCTCATGGGCACTCGGCCTCACTACTTGCGGATGCGCATTCGGACTCACTACTGCGGATGCGCTGTCCGGCTCAGACCTGCATATGCGCAATCGGGATCTCTACTGCGCATGCGCACACGTGCCCACTATTGTGCGTGCGCACACGGGGTCGCTACTGCGGATGCGTACTCCGGCTCAGAACTGCACATGCGAACTCGAGCTCACCTCTGCGCATGCGCACACGGGCGCACTACTGCGCATGCGCGCACGGGCTCACTACTGTGCATGCGCACCCGGGGTCGCTACTGCTCTTGCGCACTTGGACTCACTACTGCTCATGCGCACACGGGCCCACTACTGTGCATGCGCACTCGGGCTCACTACTGCGCATGCGCACACGGGCCCACTACTGTGCATGCGCACTCGGGCTCACTACTGCGCATGCGCACACGGGCTCACTACTGCTCATGCGCACACTGACTCACTACTGCGGATGCGCACTCGGGCTCACTACTGCGGATGCGCGCTCGGGTCACTACTGCGCATGCGCACTCGGGGTCACTACTGCGCGTGCGCACTCCGGCTCAGACCTGCACATGCGCACTCGAGCTCACTACTACGCATGCGCACACGGGCTCACTACTGCGCAAGCGCGAACGGGGTCACTACTGCTCATGCGCACTCGGGCTCACTACTGCGCATGCGCACTCGGGCTCACTACTGTGCATGCACACTCGGGCTCACTACTGAGCATGCGCACTCGGGGTCACTACTGCCCATGCGCACTCGGGCTCACTACTGCGTATGCGCACACGGGCTCACTTCTGCGGATGCGCGCACGAGCTCACTACTGTGCATGCGCACTCGGGGTCACTACTGCGCATGCGCAATCGGGCTCACTACTGCTCATGGGCGCTCGGCCTCACGACTGCTCATGCGCACACGGGCTCACTACTATGCATGCGCAATCGGGCCCTCTACTGCGCATGCGCACTCGGGGTCACTACTGCTCATGCGCACACGGGCCCACTACTGCGCAAGCGGACACGGGCCCACTACTGTGCGTGCGCACTCGGGCTCACTACTGCTCATGCGCACACTGACTCACTACTGCGGATGCGCACTCGGGCTCACTACTGCGGATGCGCGCTCGGGTCACTACTGCGCATGCGCACTCGGGGTCACTACTGCGCGTGCGCACTCCGGCTCAGACCTGCACATGCGCACTCGAGCTCACTACTACGCATGCGCACACGGGCTCACTACTGCGCAAGCGCGAACGGGGTCACTACTGCTCATGCGCACTCGGGGTCACTACTGCCCATGCGCACTCGGGCTCACTACTGCGCATGCGCACACGGGCTCACTACTGTGCATGTGCACTCTGGCTCACTACTGCTCATGCGCGCTCGGGGTCACTACTGCGCATGCGCACTCGGACTCACTACTGCGGATGCGCTCTCCGGCTCAGACCTGCACATGCGCAATCGGGCTCTCTACTGCGCATGCGCACTCGGGCTCACTACTGCGCATGCGCACACGGACTCCCTATTGCGCATGCGCAATCGGGCTCACTACTGTGCATGCGCACTCGGGCTCACTACTGTGCATGCGCACTCGAGCTCACTTCTGCGCAAGCGCACATGGGCGCACTACTGCGCATGCGCGCACGGGCCCACTACTGCGCATGCGCACACGGGAACACTACTGTGCATGCGAACTCGGGCTCACAACTGCGCATGCGCACACGGGCTCACTACTGTACATGCGCACACGGGCTCACTACTGCGCATGCGCACAGGGGCTCACTACTGTGCATGCGCAATCGGAGTCACTACTGCGGATGCGCACTCGGGCTCACTACTGCGCATGCGCACACGGGCTCACTACTGTGCATGCGCACTCGTGCTCACTGCTGTGCATGCGCACTCGGGGTCACTACTGCGCATGCGCACACGAACTCCCTACTGCGGATGCGCAATCGGGCTGTCTACTCCGCATGCGAGCTCGGGGTCACTACTGCGCATGCGCACAGGGGCTCACTAGTGTGCATGCGCAATCGGAGTCACTACTGCGGATGCGCACTCGGGCTCACTACTGCGCATGCGCACACGGGCTCACTACTGTGCATGCGCACTCGTGCTCACTGCTGTGCATGCGCACTCGGGGTCACTACTGCGCATGCGCACACGGACTCCCTACTGCGGATGCGCAATCGGGCTCTCTACTCCGCATGCGAGCTCGGGGTCACTACTGCTCATGCGCACTCGGACTCACTACTGCGGATGCGCACTCGGGCTCACTACTGCGCATGCGCACACGGGCCCACTGCTGTGCGTGCGCACGCGGGGTCGCTACTGCGGATGCGCACTCCGGCTCAGAACTGCACATGCGCGCTCGAGCTCACTTCTGCCCATGCGCACACGTGCGCACTACTGTGCATGCGCGCACGGGCTCACAATTGTACATGCGCACTCTGGGTCACTAGTGCTCATTCGTACTTGGACTCACTACAGCTCATGGGCACTCGGGCTCACTACTGCGCATGCGCACACGGGCTTACTACTGTGCATGCGCACACGGGCCCACTGCTGTGCGTGCGCACTCGGGGTCGCTACTGCGGATGCGCACTCCGGCTCAGAACTGCACATGCGCGCTCGAGCTCACTTCTGCGCATGCGCACACGTGCGCACTACTGTGCATGCGCGCACGGGCTCACTATTGTGCATGCGCACACGGGCTCACTACTGTGCATGCGCACTCGTGCTCACTGCTGTGCATGCGCACTCGGGGTCACTACTGCGCATGCGCACACGGACTCCCTACTGCGGATGCGCAATCGGGCTCTCTACTCCGCATGCGAGCTCGGGGTCACTACTGCTCATGCGCACTCGGACTCACTGCTGCGGATGCGCAATCGTGCTCACTACTGCGCATGCGCACTCGGGGTCACTACTGTGCATGCGCACTCTGGGTCACTAGTGCTCATTCGTACTTGGACTCACTACTGCTCATGGGCACTCGGCCTCACGACTGCGCATGCGCACACGGGCTCACTACTGCGCATGCGCACACGGGCTCACTACTGTGCATGCGCAATCGGAGTCACTACTGCGCATGCGCACTCGGGCTCACTACTGCGCATGCGCACACGGGCTTACTACTGTGCATGCGCACACGGGCCCACTGCTGTGCGTGCGCACTCGGGGTCGCTACTGCGGATGCGCACTCCGGCTCAGAACTGCACATGCGCGCTCGAGCTCACTTCTGCGCATGCGCACACGTGCGCACTACTGTGCATGCGCGCACGGGCTCACTATTGTGCATGCGCACTCGGTGTCACTAGTGCTCATGCGCACTTGGACTCGCTACTGCTCATGGGCACTCGGCCTCACTACTTGCGGATGCGCATTCGGACTCACTACTGCGGATGCGCTGTCCGGCTCAGACCTGCATATGCGCAATCGGGATCTCTACTGCGCATGCGCACACGTGCCCACTATTGTGCGTGCGCACACGGGGTCGCTACTGCGGATGCGTACTCCGGCTCAGAACTGCACATGCGAACTCGAGCTCACTTCTGCGCATGCGCACACGGGCGCACTACTGCGCATGCGCGCACGGGCTCACTACTGTGCATGCGCACCCGGGGTCGCTACTGCTCTTGCGCACTTGGACTCACTACTGCTCATGCGCACACGGGCCCACTACTGTGCATGCGCACTCGGGCTCACTACTGCGCATGCGCACACGGGCCCACTACTGTGCATGCGCACTCGGGCTCACTACTGCGCATGCGCACACGGGCTCACTACTGCTCATGCGCACACTGACTCACTACTGCTAATGCGCACTCGGGCTCACTACTGCGGATGCGCGCTCGGGTCACTACTGCGCATGCGCACTCGGGGTCACTACTGCGCGTGCGCACTCCGGCTCAGACCTGCACATGCGCACTCGAGCTCACTACTACGCATGCGCACACGGGCTCACTACTGCGCAAGCGCGAACGGGGTCACTACTGCTCATGCGCACTCGGGCTCACTACTGCGCATGCGCACTCGGGCTCACTACTGTGCATGCACACTCGGGCTCACTACTGAGCATGCGCACTCGGGGTCACTACTGCCCATGCGCACTCGGGCTCACTACTGCGTATGCGCACACGGGCTCACTTCTGCGGATGCGCGCACGAGCTCACTACTGTGCATGCGCACTCGGGGTCACTACTGCGCATGCGCAATCAGGCTCACTACTGCTCATGGGCGCTCGGCCTCACGACTGCTCATGCGCACACGGGCTCACTACTATGCATGCGCAATCGGGCCCTCTACTGCGCATGCGCACTCGGGGTCACTACTGCTCATGCGCACACGGGCCCACTACTGCGCAAGCGGACACGGGCCCACTACTGTGCGTGCGCACTCGGGCTCACTACTGCTCATGCGCACACTGACTCACTACTGCGGATGCGCACTCGGGCTCACTACTGCGGATGCGCGCTCGGGTCACTACTGCGCATGCGCACTCGGGGTCACTACTGCGCGTGCGCACTCCGGCTCAGACCTGCACATGCGCACTCGAGCTCACTACTACGCATGCGCACACGGGCTCACTACTGCGCAAGCGCGAACGGGGTCACTACTGCTCATGCGCACTCGGGGTCACTACTGCCCATGCGCACTCGGGCTCACTACTGCGCATGCGCACACGGGCTCACTACTGTGCATGTGCACTCTGGCTCACTACTGCTCATGCGCGCTCGGGGTCACTACTGCGCATGCGCACTCGGACTCACTACTGCGGATGCGCTCTCCGGCTCAGACCTGCACATGCGCAATCGGGCTCTCTACTGCGCATGCGCACTCGGGCTCACTACTGCGCATGCGCACACGGACTCCCTATTGCGCATGCGCAATCGGGCTCACTACTGTGCATGCGCACTCGGGCTCACTACTGTGCATGCGCAACTCGAGCTCACTTCTGCGCAAGCGCACATGGGCGCACTACTGCGCATGCGCGCACGGGCCCACTACTGCGCATGCGCACACGGGAACACTACTGTGCATGCGCACACGGGCTCACTACTGCGCATGCGCACAGGGGCTCACTACTGTGCATGCGCAATCGGAGTCACTACTGCGGATGCGCACTCGGGCTCACTACTGCGCATGCGCACACGGGCTCACTACTGTGCATGCGCACTCGTGCTCACTGCTGTGCATGCGCACTCGGGGTCACTACTGCGCATGCGCACACGGACTCCCTACTGCGGATGCGCAATCGGGCTGTCTACTCCGCATGCGAGCTCGGGGTCACTACTGCTCATGCGCACTCGGACTCACTACTGCGGATGCGCACTCGGGCTCACTACTGCGCATGCGCACACGGGCCCACTGCTGTGCGTGCGCACTCGGGGTCGCTACTGCGGATGCGCACTCCGGCTCAGAACTGCACATGCGCGCTCGAGCTCACTTCTGCGCATGCGCACACGTGCGCACTACTGTGCATGCGCGCACGGGCTCACTATTGTGCATGCGCACTCGATGTCACTAGTGCTCATGCGCACTTGGACTCGCTACTGCTCATGGGCACTCGGCCTCACTACTTGCGGATGCGCATTCGGACTCACTACTGCGGATGCGCTGTCCGGCTCAGACCTGCATATGCGCAATCGGGATCTCTACTGCGCATGCGCACACGTGCCCACTATTGTGCGTGCGCACACGGGGTCGCTACTGCGGATGCGTACTCCGGCTCAGAACTGCACATGCGAACTCGAGCTCACTTCTGCGCATGCGCACACGGGCGCACTACTGCGCATGCGCGCACGGGCTCACTACTGTGCATGCGCACCCGGGGTCGCTACTGCTCTTGCGCACTTGGACTCACTACTGCTCATGCGCACACGGGCCCACTACTGTGCATGCGCACTCGGGCTCACTACTGCGCATGCGCACACGGGCCCACTACTGTGCATGCGCACTCGGGCTCACTACTGCGCATGCGCACACGGGCTCACTACTGCTCATGCGCACACTGACTCACTACTGCGGATGCGCACTCGGGCTCACTACTGCGGATGCGCGCTCGGGTCACTACTGCGCATGCGCACTCGGGGTCACTACTGCGCGTGCGCACTCCGGCTCAGACCTGCACATGCGCACTCGAGCTCACTACTACGCATGCGCACACGGGCTCACTACTGCGCAAGCGCGAACGGGGTCACTACTGCTCATGCGCACTCGGGCTCACTACTGCGCATGCGCACTCGGGCTCACTACTGTGCATGCACACTCGGGCTCACTACTGAGCATGCGCACTCGGGGTCACTACTGCCCATGCGCACTCGGGCTCACTACTGCGTATGCGCACACGGGCTCACTTCTGCGGATGCGCGCACGAGCTCACTACTGTGCATGCGCACTCGGGGTCACTACTGCGCATGCGCAATCGGGCTCACTACTGCTCATGGGCGCTCGGCCTCACGACTGCTCATGCGCACACGGGCTCACTACTATGCATGCGCAATCGGGCCCTCTACTGCGCATGCGCACTCGGGGTCACTACTGCTCATGCGCACACGGGCCCACTACTGCGCAAGCGGACACGGGCCCACTACTGTGCGTGCGCACTCGGGCTCACTACTGCTCATGCGCACACTGACTCACTACTGCGGATGCGCACTCGGGCTCACTACTGCGGATGCGCGCTCGGGTCACTACTGCGCATGCGCACTCGGGGTCACTACTGCGCGTGCGCACTCCGGCTCAGACCTGCACATGCGCACTCGAGCTCACTACTACGCATGCGCACACGGGCTCACTACTGCGCAAGCGCGAACGGGGTCACTACTGCTCATGCGCACTCGGGGTCACTACTGCCCATGCGCACTCGGGCTCACTACTGCGCATGCGCACACGGGCTCACTACTGTGCATGTGCACTCTGGCTCACTACTGCTCATGCGCGCTCGGGGTCACTACTGCGCATGCGCACTCGGACTCACTACTGCGGATGCGCTCTCCGGCTCAGACCTGCACATGCGCAATCGGGCTCTCTACTGCGCATGCGCACTCGGGCTCACTACTGCGCATGCGCACACGGACTCCCTATTGCGCATGCGCAATCGGGCTCACTACTGTGCATGCGCACTCGGGCTCACTACTGTGCATGCGCACTCGAGCTCACTTCTGCGCAAGCGCACATGGGCGCACTACTGCGCATGCGCGCACGGGCCCACTACTGCGCATGCGCACACGGGAACACTACTGTGCATGCGAACTCGGGCTCACAACTGCGCATGCGCACACGGGCTCACTACTGTACATGCGCACACGGGCTCACTACTGCGCATGCGCACAGGGGCTCACTACTGTGCATGCGCAATCGGAGTCACTACTGCGGATGCGCACTCGGGCTCACTACTGCGCATGCGCACACGGGCTCACTACTGTGCATGCGCACTCGTGCTCACTGCTGTGCATGCGCACTCGGGGTCACTACTGCGCATGCGCACACGGACTCCCTACTGCGGATGCGCAATCGGGCTGTCTACTCCGCATGCGAGCTCGGGGTCACTACTGCTCATGCGCACTCGGACTCACTACTGCGGATGCGCACTCGGGCTCACTACTGCGCATGCGCACACGGGCCCACTGCTGTGCGTGCGCACTCGGGGTCGCTACTGCGGATGCGCACTCTGGCTCAGAACTGCACATGCGCGCTCGAGCTCACTTCTGCGCATGCGCACACGTGCGCACTACTGTGCATGCGCGCACGGGCTCACTATTGTGCATGCGCACTCGATGTCACTAGTGCTCATGCGCACTTGGACTCGCTACTGCTCATGGGCACTCGGCCTCACTACTTGCGGATGCGCATTCGGACTCACTACTGCGGATGCGCTGTCCGGCTCAGACCTGCATATGCGCAATCGGGATCTCTACTGCGCATGCGCACACGTGCCCACTATTGTGCGTGCGCACACGGGGTCGCTACTGCGGATGCGTACTCCGGCTCAGAACTGCACATGCGAACTCGAGCTCACTTCTGCGCATGCGCACACGGGCGCACTACTGTGCATGCACACTCGGGCTCACTACTGCGCATGCGCACACGGGCCCACTACTGTGCATGCGCACTCGGGCTCACTACTGCGCATGCGCACACGGGCTCACTACTGCTCATGCGCACTCGGGCTCACTACTGCGGATGCGCACTCGGACTCACTACTGCGGATGCGCTCTCCGGCTCAGACCTGCATATGCGCAATCGGGCTCCCTACTGCGGATGCGCGCTCGGGACACTACTGCGCAAGCGGACACGGGCCCACTACTGTGCATGCGCACTCGGGCTCACTACTGCGCATGCGCACACGGGCCCACTACTGTGCATGCGCACTCGGGCTCACTACTGCGCATGCGCACACGGGCTCACTACTGTGCATGCGCACACGGGCTCACCACTGCTCATGCGCACACGGGCCCACTACTGCGCAAGCGGACACGGGCCCACTACTGTGCGTGCGCACTCGGGCTCACTACTGCTCATGCGCACACTGACTCACTACTGCGGATGCGCACTCGGGCTCACTACTGCGGATGCGCGCTCGGGTCACTACTGCGCATGCGCACTCGGGGTCACTACTGCGCGTGCGCACTCCGGCTCAGACCTGCACATGCGCACTCGAGCTCACTACTACGCATGCGCACACGGGCTCACTACTGCGCAAGCGCGAACGGGGTCACTACTGCTCATGCGCACTCGGGCTCACTACTGCGCATGCGCACTCGGGCTCACTACTGTGCATGCACACTCGGGCTCACTACTGAGCATGCGCACTCGGGGTCACTACTGCCCATGCGCACTCGGGCTCACTACTGCGCATGCGCACACGGGCTCACTTCTGCGGATGCGCGCACGAGCTCACTACTGTGCATGCGCACTCGGGGTCACTACTGCGCATGCGCAATCGGGCTCACTACTGCTCATGGGCACTCGGCCTCACGACTGCTCATGCGCACACGGGCTCACTACTATGCATGCGCAATCGGGCCCTCTACTGCGCATGCGCACTCGGGGTCACTAGTGCTCATGCGCCCTTGGACTCACTACTGCTCATGCGCACTCGGACTCACTGCTGCGGATGCGCAATCGGGCTCACTACTGCGCATGCGCACACGGGCTCACTACTGTGCATGTGCACTCTGGCTCACTACTGCTCATGCGCGCTCGGGGTCACTACTGCGCATGCGCACTCGGACTCACTACTGCGGATGCGCTCTTCGGCTCAGACCTGCACATGCGCAATCGGGCTCTCTACTGCGCATGCGCACTCGGGCTCACTACTGCGCATGCGCACACGGACTCCCTATTGCGCATGCGCAATCGGGCTCACTACTGTGCATGCGCACTCGGGCTCACTACTGTGCATGCGCACTCGAGCTCACTTCTGCGCAAGCGCACATGGGCGCACTACTGCGCATGCGCGCACGGGCCCACTACTGCGCATGCGCACACGGGAACACTACTGTGCATGCGAACTCGGGCTCACAACTGCGCATGCGCACACGGGCTCACTACTGTACATGCGCACACGGGCTCACTACTGCTCATGCGCACACGGGCCCACTACTGCGCAAGCGGACACGGGCCCACTACTGTGCATGCGCACTCGGGCTCACTACTGCGCATGCGCACACGGGCCCACTACTGTGCATGCGCACTCGGACTCACTACTGCTCATGCGCACACTGACTCACTACTGGGGATGCGCACTCGGGCTCACTACTGCGGATGCGCGCTCGGGTCACTACTGCGCAAGTGCGCTCGGGGTCACGACTGCTCATGCGCACACGGGCCCACTACTGTGCGTGCGCACTCGGGCTCACTACTGCGGATGCGCGCTCGGGTCACTACTGCGCATGCGCACTCGGGGTCACTACTGCGCGTGCGCACTCCGGCTCAGACCTGCACATGCGCACTCGAGCTCACTACTACGCATGCGCACACGGGCTCACTACTGTGCATGCGCACTCGTGCTCACTGCTGTGCATGCGCACTCGGGGTCACTACTGCGCATGCGCACACGGACTCCCTACTGCGGATGCGCAATCGGGCTGTCTACTCCGCATGCGAGCTCGGGGTCACTACTGCGCATGCGCACAGGGGCTCACTAGTGTGCATGCGCAATCGGAGTCACTACTGCGGATGCGCACTCGGGCTCACTACTGCGCATGCGCACACGGGCTCACTACTGTGCATGCGCACTCGTGCTCACTGCTGTGCATGCGCACTCGGGGTCACTACTGCGCATGCGCACACGGACTCCCTACTGCGGATGCGCAATCGGGCTCTCTACTCCGCATGCGAGCTCGGGGTCACTACTGCTCATGCGCACTCGGACTCACTACTGCGGATGCGCACTCGGGCTCACTACTGCGCATGCGCACACGGGCCCACTGCTGTGCGTGCGCACGCGGGGTCGCTACTGCGGATGCGCACTCCGGCTCAGAACTGCACATGCGCGCTCGAGCTCACTTCTGCCCATGCGCACACGTGCGCACTACTGTGCATGCGCGCACGGGCTCACAATTGTACATGCGCACTCTGGGTCACTAGTGCTCATTCGTACTTGGACTCACTACAGCTCATGGGCACTCGGGCTCACTACTGCGCATGCGCACACGGGCTTACTACTGTGCATGCGCACACGGGCCCACTGCTGTGCGTGCGCACTCGGGGTCGCTACTGCGGATGCGCACTCCGGCTCAGAACTGCACATGCGCGCTCGAGCTCACTTCTGCGCATGCGCACACGTGCGCACTACTGTGCATGCGCGCACGGGCTCACTATTGTGCATGCGCACACGGGCTCACTACTGTGCATGCGCACTCGTGCTCACTGCTGTGCATGCGCACTCGGGGTCACTACTGCGCATGCGCACACGGACTCCCTACTGCGGATGCGCAATCGGGCTCTCTACTCCGCATGCGAGCTCGGGGTCACTACTGCTCATGCGCACTCGGACTCACTGCTGCGGATGCGCAATCGTGCTCACTACTGCGCATGCGCACTCAGGGTCACTACTGTGCATGCGCACTCTGGGTCACTAGTGCTCATTCGTACTTGGACTCACTACTGCTCATGGGCACTCGGCCTCACGACTGCGCATGCGCACACGGGCTCACTACTGCGCATGCGCACACGGGCTCACTACTGTGCATGCGCAATCGGAGTCACTACTGCGCATGCGCACTCGGGCTCACTACTGCGCATGCGCACACGGGCTTACTACTGTGCATGCGCACACGGGCCCACTGCTGTGCGTGCGCACTCGGGGTCGCTACTGCGGATGCGCACTCCGGCTCAGAACTGCACATGCGCGCTCGAGCTCACTTCTGCGCATGCGCACACGTGCGCACTACTGTGCATGCGCGCACGGGCTCACTATTGTGCATGCGCACTCGGTGTCACTAGTGCTCATGCGCACTTGGACTCGCTACTGCTCATGGGCACTCGGCCTCACTACTTGCGGATGCGCATTCGGACTCACTACTGCGGATGCGCTGTCCGGCTCAGACCTGCATATGCGCAATCGGGATCTCTACTGCGCATGCGCACACGTGCCCACTATTGTGCGTGCGCACACGGGGTCGCTACTGCGGATGCGTACTCCGGCTCAGAACTGCACATGCGAACTCGAGCTCACTTCTGCGCATGCGCACACGGGCGCACTACTGCGCATGCGCGCACGGGCTCACTACTGTGCATGCGCACCCGGGGTCGCTACTGCTCTTGCGCACTTGGACTCACTACTGCTCATGCGCACACGGGCCCACTACTGTGCATGCGCACTCGGGCTCACTACTGCGCATGCGCACACGGGCCCACTACTGTGCATGCGCACTCGGGCTCACTACTGCGCATGCGCACACGGGCTCACTACTGCTCATGCGCACACTGACTCACTACTGCTAATGCGCACTCGGGCTCACTACTGCGGATGCGCGCTCGGGTCACTACTGCGCATGCGCACTCGGGGTCACTACTGCGCGTGCGCACTCCGGCTCAGACCTGCACATGCGCACTCGAGCTCACTACTACGCATGCGCACACGGGCTCACTACTGCGCAAGCGCGAACGGGGTCACTACTGCTCATGCGCACTCGGGCTCACTACTGCGCATGCGCACTCGGGCTCACTACTGTGCATGCACACTCGGGCTCACTACTGAGCATGCGCACTCGGGGTCACTACTGCCCATGCGCACTCGGGCTCACTACTGCGTATGCGCACACGGGCTCACTTCTGCGGATGCGCGCACGAGCTCACTACTGTGCATGCGCACTCGGGGTCACTACTGCGCATGCGCAATCAGGCTCACTACTGCTCATGGGCGCTCGGCCTCACGACTGCTCATGCGCACACGGGCTCACTACTATGCATGCGCAATCGGGCCCTCTACTGCGCATGCGCACTCGGGGTCACTACTGCTCATGCGCACACGGGCCCACTACTGCGCAAGCGGACACGGGCCCACTACTGTGCGTGCGCACTCGGGCTCACTACTGCTCATGCGCACACTGACTCACTACTGCGGATGCGCACTCGGGCTCACTACTGCGGATGCGCGCTCGGGTCACTACTGCGCATGCGCACTCGGGGTCACTACTGCGCGTGCGCACTCCGGCTCAGACCTGCACATGCGCACTCGAGCTCACTACTACGCATGCGCACACGGGCTCACTACTGCGCAAGCGCGAACGGGGTCACTACTGCTCATGCGCACTCGGGGTCACTACTGCCCATGCGCACTCGGGCTCACTACTGCGCATGCGCACACGGGCTCACTACTGTGCATGTGCACTCTGGCTCACTACTGCTCATGCGCGCTCGGGGTCACTACTGCGCATGCGCACTCGGACTCACTACTGCGGATGCGCTCTCCGGCTCAGACCTGCACATGCGCAATCGGGCTCTCTACTGCGCATGCGCACTCGGGCTCACTACTGCGCATGCGCACACGGACTCCCTATTGCGCATGCGCAATCGGGCTCACTACTGTGCATGCGCACTCGGGCTCACTACTGTGCATGCGCAACTCGAGCTCACTTCTGCGCAAGCGCACATGGGCGCACTACTGCGCATGCGCGCACGGGCCCACTACTGCGCATGCGCACACGGGAACACTACTGTGCATGCGCACACGGGCTCACTACTGCGCATGCGCACAGGGGCTCACTACTGTGCATGCGCAATCGGAGTCACTACTGCGGATGCGCACTCGGGCTCACTACTGCGCATGCGCACACGGGCTCACTACTGTGCATGCGCACTCGTGCTCACTGCTGTGCATGCGCACTCGGGGTCACTACTGCGCATGCGCACACGGACTCCCTACTGCGGATGCGCAATCGGGCTGTCTACTCCGCATGCGAGCTCGGGGTCACTACTGCTCATGCGCACTCGGACTCACTACTGCGGATGCGCACTCGGGCTCACTACTGCGCATGCGCACACGGGCCCACTGCTGTGCGTGCGCACTCGGGGTCGCTACTGCGGATGCGCACTCCGGCTCAGAACTGCACATGCGCGCTCGAGCTCACTTCTGCGCATGCGCACACGTGCGCACTACTGTGCATGCGCGCACGGGCTCACTATTGTGCATGCGCACTCGATGTCACTAGTGCTCATGCGCACTTGGACTCGCTACTGCTCATGGGCACTCGGCCTCACTACTTGCGGATGCGCATTCGGACTCACTACTGCGGATGCGCTGTCCGGCTCAGACCTGCATATGCGCAATCGGGATCTCTACTGCGCATGCGCACACGTGCCCACTATTGTGCGTGCGCACACGGGGTCGCTACTGCGGATGCGTACTCCGGCTCAGAACTGCACATGCGAACTCGAGCTCACTTCTGCGCATGCGCACACGGGCGCACTACTGCGCATGCGCGCACGGGCTCACTACTGTGCATGCGCACCCGGGGTCGCTACTGCTCTTGCGCACTTGGACTCACTACTGCTCATGCGCACACGGGCCCACTACTGTGCATGCGCACTCGGGCTCACTACTGCGCATGCGCACACGGGCCCACTACTGTGCATGCGCACTCGGGCTCACTACTGCGCATGCGCACACGGGCTCACTACTGCTCATGCGCACACTGACTCACTACTGCGGATGCGCACTCGGGCTCACTACTGCGGATGCGCGCTCGGGTCACTACTGCGCATGCGCACTCGGGGTCACTACTGCGCGTGCGCACTCCGGCTCAGACCTGCACATGCGCACTCGAGCTCACTACTACGCATGCGCACACGGGCTCACTACTGCGCAAGCGCGAACGGGGTCACTACTGCTCATGCGCACTCGGGCTCACTACTGCGCATGCGCACTCGGGCTCACTACTGTGCATGCACACTCGGGCTCACTACTGAGCATGCGCACTCGGGGTCACTACTGCCCATGCGCACTCGGGCTCACTACTGCGTATGCGCACACGGGCTCACATCTGCGGATGCGCGCACGAGCTCACTACTGTGCATGCGCACTCGGGGTCACTACTGCGCATGCGCAATCGGGCTCACTACTGCTCATGGGCGCTCGGCCTCACGACTGCTCATGCGCACACGGGCTCACTACTATGCATGCGCAATCGGGCCCTCTACTGCGCATGCGCACTCGGGGTCACTACTGCTCATGCGCACACGGGCCCACTACTGCGCAAGCGGACACGGGCCCACTACTGTGCGTGCGCACTCGGGCTCACTACTGCTCATGCGCACACTGACTCACTACTGCGGATGCGCACTCGGGCTCACTACTGCGGATGCGCGCTCGGGTCACTACTGCGCATGCGCACTCGGGGTCACTACTGCGCGTGCGCACTCCGGCTCAGACCTGCACATGCGCACTCGAGCTCACTACTACGCATGCGCACACGGGCTCACTACTGCGCAAGCGCGAACGGGGTCACTACTGCTCATGCGCACTCGGGGTCACTACTGCCCATGCGCACTCGGGCTCACTACTGCGCATGCGCACACGGGCTCACTACTGTGCATGTGCACTCTGGCTCACTACTGCTCATGCGCGCTCGGGGTCACTACTGCGCATGCGCACTCGGACTCACTACTGCGGATGCGCTCTCCGGCTCAGACCTGCACATGCGCAATCGGGCTCTCTACTGCGCATGCGCACTCGGGCTCACTACTGCGCATGCGCACACGGACTCCCTATTGCGCATGCGCAATCGGGCTCACTACTGTGCATGCGCACTCGGGCTCACTACTGTGCATGCGCACTCGAGCTCACTTCTGCGCAAGCGCACATGGGCGCACTACTGCGCATGCGCGCACGGGCCCACTACTGCGCATGCGCACACGGGAACACTACTGTGCATGCGAACTCGGGCTCACAACTGCGCATGCGCACACGGGCTCACTACTGTACATGCGCACACGGGCTCACTACTGCGCATGCGCACAGGGGCTCACTACTGTGCATGCGCAATCGGAGTCACTACTGCGGATGCGCACTCGGGCTCACTACTGCGCATGCGCACACGGGCTCACTACTGTGCATGCGCACTCGTGCTCACTGCTGTGCATGCGCACTCGGGGTCACTACTGCGCATGCGCACACGGACTCCCTACTGCGGATGCGCAATCGGGCTGTCTACTCCGCATGCGAGCTCGGGGTCACTACTGCTCATGCGCACTCGGACTCACTACTGCGGATGCGCACTCGGGCTCACTACTGCGCATGCGCACACGGGCCCACTGCTGTGCGTGCGCACTCGGGGTCGCTACTGCGGATGCGCACTCTGGCTCAGAACTGCACATGCGCGCTCGAGCTCACTTCTGCGCATGCGCACACGTGCGCACTACTGTGCATGCGCGCACGGGCTCACTATTGTGCATGCGCACTCGATGTCACTAGTGCTCATGCGCACTTGGACTCGCTACTGCTCATGGGCACTCGGCCTCACTACTTGCGGATGCGCATTCGGACTCACTACTGCGGATGCGCTGTCCGGCTCAGACCTGCATATGCGCAATCGGGATCTCTACTGCGCATGCGCACACGTGCCCACTATTGTGCGTGCGCACACGGGGTCGCTACTGCGGATGCGTACTCCGGCTCAGAACTGCACATGCGAACTCGAGCTCACTTCTGCGCATGCGCACACGGGCGCACTACTGTGCATGCACACTCGGGCTCACTACTGCGCATGCGCACACGGGCCCACTACTGTGCATGCGCACTCGGGCTCACTACTGCGCATGCGCACACGGGCTCACTACTGCTCATGCGCACTCGGGCTCACTACTGCGGATGCGCACTCGGACTCACTACTGCGGATGCGCTCTCCGGCTCAGACCTGCATATGCGCAATCGGGCTCCCTACTGCGGATGCGCGCTCGGGACACTACTGCGCAAGCGGACACGGGCCCACTACTGTGCATGCGCACTCGGGCTCACTACTGCGCATGCGCACACGGGCCCACTACTGTGCATGCGCACTCGGGCTCACTACTGCGCATGCGCACACGGGCTCACTACTGTGCATGCGCACACGGGCTCACCACTGCTCATGCGCACACGGGCCCACTACTGCGCAAGCGGACACGGGCCCACTACTGTGCGTGCGCACTCGGGCTCACTACTGCTCATGCGCACACTGACTCACTACTGCGGATGCGCACTCGGGCTCACTACTGCGGATGCGCGCTCGGGTCACTACTGCGCATGCGCACTCGGGGTCACTACTGCGCGTGCGCACTCCGGCTCAGACCTGCACATGCGCACTCGAGCTCACTACTACGCATGCGCACACGGGCTCACTACTGCGCAAGCGCGAACGGGGTCACTACTGCTCATGCGCACTCGGGCTCACTACTGCGCATGCGCACTCGGGCTCACTACTGTGCATGCACACTCGGGCTCACTACTGAGCATGCGCACTCGGGGTCACTACTGCCCATGCGCACTCGGGCTCACTACTGCGCATGCGCACACGGGCTCACTTCTGCGGATGCGCGCACGAGCTCACTACTGTGCATGCGCACTCGGGGTCACTACTGCGCATGCGCAATCGGGCTCACTACTGCTCATGGGCACTCGGCCTCACGACAGCTCATGCGCACACGGGCTCACTACTATGCATGCGCAATCGGGCCCTCTACTGCGCATGCGCACTCGGGGTCACTAGTGCTCATGCGCCCTTGGACTCACTACTGCTCATGCGCACTCGGACTCACTGCTGCGGATGCGCAATCGGGCTCACTACTGCGCATGCGCACACGGGCTCACTACTGTGCATGTGCACTCTGGCTCACTACTGCTCATGCGCGCTCGGGGTCACTACTGCGCATGCGCACTCGGACTCACTACTGCGGATGCGCTCTTCGGCTCAGACCTGCACATGCGCAATCGGGCTCTCTACTGCGCATGCGCACTCGGGCTCACTACTGCGCATGCGCACACGGACTCCCTATTGCGCATGCGCAATCGGGCTCACTACTGTGCATGCGCACTCGGGCTCACTACTGTGCATGCGCACTCGAGCTCACTTCTGCGCAAGCGCACATGGGCGCACTACTGCGCATGCGCGCACGGGCCCACTACTGCGCATGCGCACACGGGAACACTACTGTGCATGCGAACTCGGGCTCACAACTGCGCATGCGCACACGGGCTCACTACTGTACATGCGCACACGGGCTCACTACTGCTCATGCGCACACGGGCCCACTACTGCGCAAGCGGACACGGGCCCACTACTGTGCATGCGCACTCGGGCTCACTACTGCGCATGCGCACACGGGCCCACTACTGTGCATGCGCACTCGGACTCACTACTGCTCATGCGCACACTGACTCACTACTGGGGATGCGCACTCGGGCTCACTACTGCGGATGCGCGCTCGGGTCACTACTGCGCAAGTGCGCTCGGGGTCACGACTGCTCATGCGCACACGGGCCCACTACTGTGCGTGCGCACTCGGGGTCGCTACTGCGGATGCGCACTCCGGCTCAGAACTGCACATGCGCCCTCGAGCTCAATTCTGCGCATGCGCACACGGGCGCACTACTGCGCATGCGCGCACGGGCTCACTACTGTGCATGCGCACTCGGGGTCACTAGTGCTCATGCGCACTCGGGCTCACTACTTCGCATGCGCACTCAGGGTCGCTACTACTCATGCGCACACGGACTCACTACTGCTCATGCGCACTCGGACTCACTACTGCTCATGCGCACTCGGACTCACTGCTGCCGATGCGCAATCGGGCTCACTACTGCGGATGCGCGCTCGGGTCACTACTGCGCATGCGCACTCGGGGTCACTACTGCGCGTGCGCACTCCGGCTCAGACCTGCACATGCGCACTCGAGCTCACTACTACGCATGCGCACACGGGCTCACTACTGCGCAAGCGCGAACGGGGTCACTACTGCTCATGCGCACTCGGGCTCACTACTGCGCATGCGCACACGGGCTCACTACTGTGCATGCGCACTCGGGGTCACTACTGCTCATGCGCACACGGGCTCACTACTGCTCATGCGCACTCGGGCTCACTACTGCGCATGCGCCCACGGGCTCACTACTGTGCATGCGCACTCGTGGTCACTACTGTGCATGCGCACTCGGGGTCACTAGTGCTCATGCGCACTTAGACTCACTACTGCTCATGGGCACTCGGCCTCACTACTGCGGATGCGCACTCGGACTCACTACTGCGGATGCGCTCTCCGGCTCAGACCTGCATATGCGCAATCGGGATCTCCACTGCGCATGCGCACTCGGGCTCACTACTGTGCATGCGCACTCGGGCTCACTACTGTGCTTGCGCACTCGGGGCCACTACTGCCCTTGCGCACACGGTCTCACTATTGCGCATGCGCAATCGGGCTCTCTACTGCGGATGCGCGCTCGGGTCACTACTGCGCAAGCGGACACGGGCCCACTACTGTGCATGCGCACTCGGGCTCACTACTGCGCATGCGCACACGGGCCCACTACTGTGCATGCGCACTCGGGCTCACTACTGCGCATGCGCACACGGGCTCACTACTGTGCATGCGCACACGGGCTCACTACTGCTCATGCGCACACGGGCCCACTACTGCGCAAGCGGACACGGGCCCACTACTGTGCATGCGCACTCGGGCTCACTACTGCGCATGCGCACACGGGCCCACTACTGTGCATGCGCACCCGGACTCACTACTGCTCATGCGCACACTGACTCACTACTGCGGATGCGCACTCGGGATCACTACTGCGGATGCGCGCTCGGGTCACTACTGCGCAAGCGCGCTCAGGGTCCCTACTGCTCATGCGCACTCGGACTCACTGCTGCGGATGCGCAATCGTGCTCACTACTGCGCATGCGCACTCGGGGTCACTACTGTGCATGCGCACTCTGGGTCGCTAGAGCTCATTCATACTTGGACTCACTACTGCTCATGGGCACTCGGCCTCACGACTGCGCATGCGCACACGGGCTCACTACTGCGCATGCGCACACGGGCTCACTACTGCGCATGCGCACACGGGCTTACTACTGTGCATGCGCACTCGGGCTCACTACTGCGCATGCGCACAGGGGCTCACTACTGTGCATGCGCAATCGGAGTCACTACTGCGGATGCGCACTCGGGCTCACTACTGCGCATGCGCACACGGGCTCACTACTGTGCATGCGCACTCGTGCTCACTGCTGTGCGTGCGCACTCGGGGTCGCTACTGCGGATGCGCACTACGGCTCAGAACTGCACATGCGCGCTCGAGCTCACTTCTGCCCATGCGCACACGTGCGCACTACTGTGCATGCGCGCACGGGCTCACTATTGTACATGCGCACTCTGGGTCACTAGTGCTCATTCGTACTTGGACTCACTACTGCTCATGGGCACTCGGCCTCACGACTGCGCATGCGCACACGGGCTCACTACTGTGCATGCGCACACGGGCTTACTACTGTGCATGCGCGCTCGGGGTCACTACTGCTCATGCGCACTCGGACTCACTGCTGCGGATGCGCAATCGTGCTCACTACTGCGCATGCGCACTCGGGGTCACTACTGTGCATGCGCACTCTGGGTCACTAGTGCTCATTCGTACTTGGACTCACTACTGCTCATGGGCACTCGGCCTCACGACTCCGCATGCGCACACGGGCTCACTACTGCGCATGCGCACACGGGCTCACTACTGTGCATGCGCAATCGGAGTCACTACTGCGCATGCGCACTCGGGCTCACTACTGCGCATGCGCACACGGGCTTACTACTGTGCATGCGCACACGGGCCCACTGCTGTGCGTGCGCACTCGGGGTCGCTACTGCGGATGCGCACTCCGGCTCAGAACTGCACATGCGCGCTCGAGCTCACTTCTGCGCATGCGCACACGTGCGCACTACTGTGCATGCGCGCACGGGCTCACTATTGTGCATGCGCACTCGGTGTCACTAGTGCTCATGCGCACTTGGACTCGCTACTGCTCATGGGCACTCGGCCTCACTACTTGCGGATGCGCATTCGGACTCACTACTGCGGATGCGCTGTGCGGCTCAGACCTGCATATGCGCAATCGGGATCTCTACTGCGCATGCGCACACGTGCCCACTATTGTGCGTGCGCACACGGGGTCGCTACTGCGGATGCGTACTCCGGCTCAGAACTGCACATGCGAACTCGAGCTCACTTCTGCGCATGCGCACACGGGCGCACTACTGCGCATGCGCGCACGGGCTCACTACTGTGCATGCGCACCCGGGGTCACTACTGCTCTTGCGCACTTGGACTCACTACTGCTCATGCGCACACGGGCCCACTACTGTGCATGCGCACTCGGGCTCACTACTGCGCATGCGCACACGGGCCCACTACTGTGCATGCGCACTCGGGCCCACTACTGCGCATGCGCACACGGGCTCACTACTGCTGATGCGCACTCGGGCTCACTACTGCGGATGCGCACTCGGACTCACTACTGCGGATGCGCTCTCCGGCTCAGACCTGCATATGCGCAATCGGGCTCCCTACTGCGGATGCGCGCTCGGGACACTACTGCGCAAGCGGACACGGGCCCACTACTGTGCATGCGCACTCGGGCTCACTACTGCGCATGCGCACACGGGCCCACTACTGTGCATGCGCACTCGGGCTCACTACTGCGCATGCGCACACGGGCTCACTACTGTGCATGCGCACACGGGCTCACTACTGCTCATGCGCACACGGGCCCACTACTGCGCAAGCGGACACGGGCCCACTACTGTGCGTGCGCACTCGGGCTCACTACTGCTCATGCGCACACTGACTCACTACTGCGGATGCGCACTCGGGCTCACTACTGCGGATGCGCGCTCGGGTCACTACTGCGCAAGCGCGCTCAGGGTCACTACTGCTCATGCGCACTCGGTCTCACTGCTGCGGATGCGCAATCGTGCTCACTACTGCGCATGCGCACCCGGGGTCACTACTGCTCTTGCGCACTTGGACTCACTACTGCTCATGCGCACACGGGCCCACTACTGTGCATGCGCACTCGGGCTCACTACTGCGCATGCGCACACGGGCCCACTACTGTGCATGCGCACTCGGGCCCACTACTGCGCATGCGCACACGGGCTCACTACTGCTGATGCGCACTCGGGCTCACTACTGCGGATGCGCACTCGGACTCACTACTGCGGATGCGCTCTCCGGCTCAGACCTGCATATGCGCAATCGGGCTCCCTACTGCGGATGCGCGCTCGGGACACTACTGCGCAAGCGGACACGGGCCCACTACTGTGCATGCGCACTCGGGCTCACTACTGCGCATGCGCACACGGGCCCACTACTGTGCATGCGCACTCGGGCTCACTACTGCGCATGCGCACACGGGCTCACTACTGTGCATGCGCACACGGGCTCACTACTGCTCATGCGCACACGGGCCCACTACTGCGCAAGCGGACACGGGCCCACTACTGTGCGTGCGCACTCGGGCTCACTACTGCTCATGCGCACACTGACTCACTACTGCGGATGCGCACTCGGGCTCACTACTGCGGATGCGCGCTCGGGTCACTACTGCGCAAGCGCGCTCAGGGTCACTACTGCTCATGCGCACTCGGTCTCACTGCTGCGGATGCGCAATCGTGCTCACTACTGCGCATGCGCACTCGGGGTCACTACTGTGCATGCGCAGTCTGGGTCACTAGTGCTCATTCGTACTTGGACTCACTACTGCTCATGGGCACTCGGCCTCACGACTGCGCATGCGCACACGGGCTCACTACTGCGCATGCGCACACGGGCTTACTACTGTGCATGCGCACTCGGGCTCACTACTGCGCATGCGCACAGGGGCTCACTACTGTGCATGCGCAATCGGAGTCACTACTGCGCATGCGCACTCGGGCTCACTACTGCGCATGCGCACACGGGCTCACTACTGTGCATGCGCACTCGTGCTCACTGCTGTGCATGCGCACTCGGGGTCACTACTGCTCATGCGCACTCGGACTCACTACTGCTCATGCGCACTCGGACTCACTGCTGCCGATGCGCAATCGGGCTCACTACTGCGGATGCGCGCTCGGGTCACTACTGCGCATGCGCACTCGGGGTCACTACTGCGCGTGCGCTCTCCGGCTCAGACCTGCACATGCGCACTCGAGCTCACTACTACGCATGCGCACACGGGCTCACTACTGCGCAAGCGCGAACGGGGTCACTACTGCTCATGCGCACTCGGGCTCACTACTGCGCATGCGCACACGGGCTCACTACTGTGCATGCGCACTCGGGGTCACTACTGCTCATGCGCACACGGGCTCACTACTGCGCATGCGCCCACGGGCTCACTACTGTGCATGCGCACTCGTGGTCACTACTGTGCATGCGCACTCGGGGTCACTAGTGCTCATGCGCACTTGGACTCACTACTGCTCATGGGCACTCGGCCTCACTACTGCGGATGAGCACTCGGACTCACTACTGCGGATGCGCTCTCCGGCTCAGACCTGCATATGCGCAATCGGGCTCTCTACTGCGGATGCGCGCTCGGGTCACTACTGCGCAAGCGGACACGGGCCCACTACTGTGCATGCGCACACTGACTCACTACTGCGGATGCGCACTCGGGCTCACTACTGCGGATGCGCGCTCGGGTCACTACTGCGCAAGCGCGCTCAGGGTCACTACTGCTCATGCGCACACGGGCCCACTACTGTGCATGCGCACTCGGGCTCACTACTGCGCATGCGCACACGGGCTCACTACTGTGCATGCGCACACGGGCTCACTACTGCTCATGCGCACACGGGCCCACTACTGCGCAAGCGGACACGGGCCCACTACTGTGCGTGCGCACTCGGGCTCACTACTGCTCATGCGCACACTGACTCACTACTGCGGATGCGCACTCGGGCTCACTACTGCGGATGCGCGCTCGGGTCACTACTGCGCAAGCGCGCTCAGGGTCACTACTGCTCATGCGCACTCGGTCTCACTGCTGCGGATGCGCAATCGTGCTCACTACTGCGCATGCGCACTCGGGGTCACTACTGTGCATGCGCAGTCTGGGTCACTAGTGCTCATTCGTACTTGGACTCACTACTGCTCATGGGCACTCGGCCTCACGACTGCGCATGCGCACACGGGCTCACTACTGCGCATGCGCACACGGGCTTACTACTGTGCATGCGCACTCGGGCTCACTACTGCGCATGCGCACAGGGGCTCACTACTGTGCATGCGCAATCGGAGTCACTACTGCGCATGCGCACTCGGGCTCGCTACTGCGCATGCGCACACGGGCTCACTACTGTGCATGCGCACTCGTGCTCACTGCTGTGCATGCGCACTCGGGGTCACTACTGCTCATGCGCACTCGGACTCACTACTACGCATGCGCACACGGGCTCACTACTGCGCAAGCGCGAACGGGGTCACTACTGCTCATGCGCACTCGGGCTCACTACTGCGCATGCGCACACGGGCTCACTACTGTGCATGCGCACTCGGGGTCACTACTGCTCATGCGCACACGGGCTCACTACTGCTCATGCGCACTCGGGCTCACTACTGCGCATGCGCCCACGGGCTCACTACTGTGCATGCGCACTCGTGGTCACTACTGTGCATGCGCACTCGGGGTCACTAGTGCTCATGCGCACTTGGACTCACTACTGCTCATGGGCACTCGGCCTCACTACTGCGGATGAGCACTCGGACTCACTACTGCGGATGCGCTCTCCGGCTCAGACCTGCATATGCGCAATCGGGCTCTCTACTGCGGATGCGCGCTCGGGTCACTACTGCGCAAGCGGACACGGGCCCACTACTGTGCATGCGCACACTGACTCACTACTGCGGATGCGCACTCGGGCTCACTACTGCGGATGCGCGCTCGGGTCACTACTGCGCATGCGCACTCGGGGTCACTACTGTGCATGCGCAGTCTGGGTCACTAGTGCTCATTCGTACTTGGACTCACTACTGCTCATGGGCACTCGGCCTCACGACTGCGCATGCGCACACGGGCTCACTACTGCGCATGCGCACACGGGCTTACTACTGTGCATGCGCACTCGGGCTCACTACTGCGCATGCGCACAGGGGCTCACTACTGTGCATGCGCAATCGGAGTCACTACTGCGCATGCGCACTCGGGCTCACTACTGCGCATGCGCACACGGGCTCACTACTGTGCATGCGCACTCGTGCTCACTGCTGTGCATGCGCACTCGGGGTCACTACTGCGCATGCGCACACGGACTCCCTACTGCGGAAGCGCAATCGGGCTCTCTACTCCGCATGCGAGCTCGGGGTCACTACTGCTCATGCGCACTCGGACTCACTACTGCGGATGCGCACTCGGGTTCACTACTGCGCATGCGCACACGGGCCCACTGCTGTGCGTGCGCACTTGGGGTCGCTACTGCGGATGCGCACTCCGGCTCAGAACTGCACATGCGCGCTCGAGCTCACTTCTGCGCATGCGCACACGTGCGCACTACTGTGCATGCGCGCACGGGCTCACTATTGTACATGCGCACTCTGGGTCACTAGTGCTCATTCGTACTTGGACTCACTACTGCTCATGGGCACTCGGCCTCACTACTTGCGGATGCGCATTCGGACTCACTACTGCGGATGCGCTGTGCGGCTCAGACCTGCATATGCGCAATCGGGATCTCTACTGCGCATGCGCACACGTGCCCACTATTGTCCGTGCGCACACGGGGTCGCTACTGCGGATGCGTACTCCGGCTCAGAACTGCACATGCGAACTCGAGCTCACTTCTGCGCATGCGCACACGGGCGCACTACTGCGCATGCGCGCACGGGCTCACTACTGTGCATGCGCACCCGCGGTCACTACTGCTCTTGCGCACTTGGACTCACTACTGCTCATGCGCACACGGGCCCACTACTGTGCATGCGCACTCGGGCTCACTACTGCGCATGCGCACACGGGCACACTACTGTGCATGCGCACTCGCGCTCACTACTGCGCATGCGCACACGGGCTCACTACTGCTCATGCGCACTCGGGCTCACTACTGCGGATGCGCACTCGGACTCACTACTGCGGATGCGCTCTCCGGCTCAGACCTGCATATGCGCAATCGGGCTCCCTACTGCGGATGCGCGCTCGGGACACTACTGCGCAAGCGGACACGGGCCCACTACTGTGCATGCGCACTCGGGCTCACTACTGCGCATGCGCACACGGGCCCACTACTGTGCATGCGCACTCGGGCTCACTACTGCGCATGCGCACACGGGCTCACTACTGTGCATGCGCACACGGGCTCACTACTGCTCATGCGCACACGGGCCCACTACTGCGCAAGCGGACACGGGCCCACTACTGTGCGTGCGCACTCGGGCTCACTACTGCTCATGCGCACACTGACTCACTACTGCGGATGCGCACTCGGGCTCACTACTGCGGATGCGCGCTCGGGTCACCACTGCGCAAGCGCGCTCATGGTCACTACTGCTCATGCGCACTCGGTCTCACTGCTGCGGATGCGCAATCGTGCTCACTACTGCGCATGCGCACTCGGGGTCACTACTGTGCATGCGCAGTCTGGGTCACTAGTGCTCATTCGTACTTGGACTCACTACTGCTCATGGGCACTCGGCCTCACGACTGCGCATGCGCACACGGGCTCACTACTGCGCATGCGCACACGGGCTTACTACTGTGCATGCGCACTCGGGCTCACTACTGCGCATGCGCACAGGGGCTCACTACTGTGCATGCGCAATCGGAGTCACTACTGCGCATGCGCACTCGGGCTCACTACTGCGCATGCGCACACGGGCTCACTACTGTGCATGCGCACTCGTGCTCACTGCTGTGCATGCGCACTCGGGGTCACTACTGCTCATGCGCAATCGGACTCACTACTGCTCATGCGCACTCGGACTCACTGCTGCGCATGCGCACACGGGCTCACTACTGTGCATGCGCACTCGGGGTCACTACTGCTCATGCGCACTCGGGCTCACTACTGCGCATGCGCACACGGGCTCACTACTGTGCATGCGCACTCGGGGTCACTACTGCTCATGCGCACACGGGCTCACTACTGCTCATGCGCACTCGGGCTCACTACTGCGCATGCGCCCACGGGCTCACTACTGTGCATGCGCACTCGTGGTCACTACTGTGCATGCGCACTCGGGGTCACTAGTGCTCATGCGCACTTGGACTCACTACTGCTCATGGGCACTCGGCCTCACTACTACGGATGAGCACTCGGACTCACTACTGCGGATGCGCTCTCCGGCTCAGACCTGCATATGCGCAATCGGGCTCTCTACTGCGGATGCGCGCTCGGGTCACTACTGCGCAAGCGGACACGGGCCCACTACTGTGCATGCGCACACTGACTCACTACTGCGGATGCGCACTCGGGCTCACTACTGCGGATGCGCGCTCGGGTCACTACTGCGCAAGCGCGCTCAGGGTCACTACTGCTCATGCGCACACGGGCCCACTACTGTGCATGCGCACTCGGGCTCACTACTGCGCATGCGCACACGGGCTCACTACTGTGCATGCGCACACGGGCTCACTACTGCTCATGCGCACACGGGCCCACTACTGCGCAAGCGGACACGGGCCCACTACTGTGCGTGCGCACTCGGGCTCACTACTGCTCATGCGCACACTGACTCACTACTGCGGATGCGCACTCGGGCTCACTACTGCGGATGCGCGCTCGGGTCACTACTGCGCAAGCGCGCTCAGGGTCACTACTGCTCATGCGCACTCGGTCTCACTGCTGCGGATGCGCAATCGTGCTCACTACTGCGCATGCGCACTCGGGGTCACTACTGTGCATGCGCACTCTGGGTCACTAGTGCTCATTCGTACTTGGACTCACTACTGCTCATGGGCACTCGGCCTCACGACTCCGCATGCGCACACGGGCTCACTACTGCGCATGCGCACACGGGCTCACTACTGTGCATGCGCAATCGGAGTCACTACTGCGCATGCGCACTCGGGCTCACTACTGCGCATGCGCACACGGGCTTACTACTGCGCATGCGCACTCGGGGTCACTACTGTGCATGCGCACTCTGGGTCACTAGTGCTCATTCGTACTTGGACTCACTACTGCTCATGGGCACTCGGCCTCACGACTCCGCATGCGCACACGGGCTCACTACTGCGCATGCGCACACGGGCACACTACTGTGCATGCGCACTCGCGCTCACTACTGCGCATGCGCACACGGGCTCACTACTGCTCATGCGCACTCGGGCTCACTACTGCGGATGCGCACTCGGACTCACTACTGCGGATGCGCTCTCCGGCTCAGACCTGCATATGCGCAATCGGGCTCCCTACTGCGGATGCGCGCTCGGGACACTACTGCGCAAGCGGACACGGGCCCACTACTGTGCATGCGCACTCGGGCTCACTACTGCGCATGCGCACACGGGCCCACTACTGTGCATGCGCACTCGGGCTCACTACTGCGCATGCGCACACGGGCTCACTACTGTGCATGCGCACACGGGCTCACTACTGCTCATGCGCACACGGGCCCACTACTGCGCAAGCGGACACGGGCCCACTACTGTGCGTGCGCACTCGGGCTCACTACTGCTCATGCGCACACTGACTCACTACTGCGGATGCGCACTCGGGCTCACTACTGCGGATGCGCGCTCGGGTCACTACTGCGCAAGCGCGCTCATGGTCACTACTGCTCATGCGCACTCGGTCTCACTGCTGCGGATGCGCAATCGTGCTCACTACTGCGCATGCGCACTCGGGGTCACTACTGTGCATGCGCAGTCTGGGTCACTAGTGCTCATTCGTACTTGGACTCACTACTGCTCATGGGCACTCGGCCTCACGACTGCGCATGCGCACACGGGCTCACTACTGCGCATGCGCACACGGGCTTACTACTGTGCATGCGCACTCGGGCTCACTACTGCGCATGCGCACAGGGGCTCACTACTGTGCATGCGCAATCGGAGTCACTACTGCGCATGCGCACTCGGGCTCACTACTGCGCATGCGCACACGGGCTCACTACTGTGCATGCGCACTCGTGCTCACTGCTGTGCATGCGCACTCGGGGTCACTACTGCTCATGCGCACACGGGCTCACTACTGCTCATGCGCACTCGGGCTCACTACTGCGCATGCGCCCACGGGCTCACTACTGTGCATGCGCACTCGTGGTCACTACTGTGCATGCGCACTCGGGGTCACTAGTGCTCATGCGCACTTGGACTCACTACTGCTCATGGGCACTCGGCCTCACTACTGCGGATGAGCACTCGGACTCACTACTGCGGATGCGCTCTCCGGCTCAGACCTGCATATGCGCAATCGGGCTCTCTACTGCGGATGCGCGCTCGGGTCACTACTGCGCAAGCGGACACGGGCCCACTACTGTGCATGCGCACACTGACTCACTACTGCGGATGCGCACTCGGGCTCACTACTGCGGATGCGCGCTCGGGTCACTACTGCGCAAGCGCGCTCAGGGTCACTACTGCTCATGCGCACACGGGCCCACTACTGTGCATGCGCACTCGGGCTCACTACTGCGCATGCGCACACGGGCTCACTACTGTGCATGCGCACACGGGCTCACTACTGCTCATGCGCACACGGGCCCACTACTGCGCAAGCGGACACGGGCCCACTACTGTGCGTGCGCACTCGGGCTCACTACTGCTCATGCGCACACTGACTCACTACTGCGGATGCGCACTCGGGCTCACTACTGCGGATGCGCGCTCGGGTCACTACTGCGCAAGCGCGCTCAGGGTCACTACTGCTCATGCGCACTCGGTCTCACTGCTGCGGATGCGCAATCGTGCTCACTACTGCGCATGCGCACTCGGGGTCACTACTGTGCATGCGCACTCTGGGTCACTAGTGCTCATTCGTACTTGGACTCACTACTGCTCATGGGCACTCGGCCTCACGACTCCGCATGCGCACACGGGCTCACTACTGCGCATGCGCACACGGGCTCACTACTGTGCATGCGCAATCGGAGTCACTACTGCGCATGCGCACTCGGGCTCACTACTGCGCATGCGCACACGGGCTTACTACTGCGCATGCGCACTCGGGGTCACTACTGTGCATGCGCACTCTGGGTCACTAGTGCTCATTCGTACTTGGACTCACTACTGCTCATGGGCACTCGGCCTCACGACTCCGCATGCGCACACGGGCTCACTACTGCGCATGCGCACACGGGCTCACTACTGTGCATGCGCAGTCGGAGTCACTACTGCGCATGCGCACTCGGGCTCACTACTGCGCATGCGCACACGGGCCCACTGCTGTGCGTGCGCACTCGGGGTCGCTACTGCGGATGCGCACTCCGGCTCAGAACTGCACATGCGCGCTCGAGCTCACTTCTGCGCATGCGCACACGTGCGCACTACTGTGCATGCGCGC
This sequence comes from Megachile leachella, assembly GCA_963576845.1. Lineage (NCBI taxonomy): Eukaryota > Metazoa > Arthropoda > Insecta > Hymenoptera > Megachilidae > Megachile > Megachile leachella. The sequence continues at coordinate 25,092,760 of OY756250.1, read as the reverse complement.
ACGGGCTCACTATTGTGCATGCGCACTCGGTGTCACTAGTGCTCATGCGCACTTGGACTCGCTACTGCTCATGGGCACTCGGCCTCACTACTTGCGGATGCGCATTCGGACTCACTACTGCGGATGCGCTGTGCGGCTCAGACCTGCATATGCGCAATCGGGATCTCTACTGCGCATGCGCACACGTGCCCACTATTGTGCGTGCGCACACGGGGTCGCTACTGCGGATGCGTACTCCGGCTCAGAACTGCACATGCGAACTCGAGCTCACTTCTGCGCATGCGCACACGGGCGCACTACTGCGCATGCGCGCACGGGCTCACTACTGTGCATGCGCACCCGGGGTCACTACTGCTCTTGCGCACTTGGACTCACTACTGCTCATGCGCACACGGGCCCACTACTGTGCATGCGCACTCGGGCTCACTACTGCGCATGCGCACACGGGCCCACTACTGTGCATGCGCACTCGGGCTCACTACTGCGCATGCGCACACGGGCTCACTACTGCTGATGCGCACTCGGGCTCACTACTGCGGATGCGCACTCGGACTCACTACTGCGGATGCGCTCTCCGGCTCAGACCTGCATATGCGCAATCGGGCTCCCTACTGCGGATGCGCGCTCGGGACACTACTGCGCAAGCGGACACGGGCCCACTACTGTGCATGCGCACTCGGGCTCACTACTGCGCATGCGCACACGGGCCCACTACTGTGCATGCGCACTCGGGCTCACTACTGCGCATGCGCACACGGGCTCACTACTGTGCATGCGCACACGGGCTCACTACTGCTCATGCGCACACGGGCCCACTACTGCGCAAGCGGACACGGGCCCACTACTGTGCGTGCGCACTCGGGCTCACTACTGCTCATGCGCACACTGACTCACTACTGCGGATGCGCACTCGGGCTCACTACTGCGGATGCGCGCTCGGGTCACTACTGCGCAAGCGCGCTCAGGGTCACTACTGCTCATGCGCACTCGGTCTCACTGCTGCGGATGCGCAATCGTGCTCACTACTGCGCATGCGCACTCGGGGTCACTACTGTGCATGCGCAGTCTGGGTCACTAGTGCTCATTCGTACTTGGACTCACTACTGCTCATGGGCACTCGGCCTCACGACTGCGCATGCGCACACGGGCTCACTACTGCGCATGCGCACACGGGCTTACTACTGTGCATGCGCACTCGGGCTCACTACTGCGCATGCGCACAGGGGCTTACTACTGTGCATGCGCAATCGGAGTCACTACTGCGCATGCGCACTCGGGCTCACTACTGCGCATGCGCACACGGGCTCACTACTGTGCATGCGCACTCGTGCTCACTGCTGTGCATGCGCACTCGGGGTCACTACTGCTCATGCGCACTCGGACTCACTACTGCTCATGCGCACTCGGACTCACTGCTGCCGATGCGCAATCGGGCTCACTACTGCGGATGCGCGCTCGGGTCACTACTGCGCATGCGCACTCGGGGTCACTACTGCGCGTGCGCTCTCCGGCTCAGACCTGCACATGCGCACTCGAGCTCACTACTACGCATGCGCACACGGGCTCACTACTGCGCAAGCGCGAACGGGGTCACTACTGCTCATGCGCACTCGGGCTCACTACTGCGCATGCGCACACGGGCTCACTACTGCGCATGCGCACTCGGGGTCACTACTGCTCATGCGCACACGGGCTCACTACTGCTCATGCGCACTCGGGCTCACTACTGCGCATGCGCCCACGGGCTCACTACTGTGCATGCGCACTCGTGGTCACTACTGTGCATGCGCACTCGGGGTCACTAGTGCTCATGCGCACTTGGACTCACTACTGCTCATGGGCACTCGGCCTCACTACTGCGGATGAGCACTCGGACTCACTACTGCGGATGCGCTCTCCGGCTCAGACCTGCATATGCGCAATCGGGCTCTCTACTGCGGATGCGCGCACGGGTCACTACTGCGCAAGCGGACACGGGCCCACTACTGTGCATGCGCACACTGACTCACTACTGCGGATGCGCACTCGGGCTCACTACTGCGGATGCGCGCTCGGGTCACTACTGCGCAAGCGCGCTCAGGGTCACTACTGCTCATGCGCACACGGGCCCACTACTGTGCATGCGCACTCGGGCTCACTACTGCGCATGCGCACACGGGCCCACTACTGCGCAAGCGGACACGGGCCCACTACTGTGCGTGCGCACTCGGGCTCACTACTGCTCATGCGCACACTGACTCACTACTGCGGATGCGCACTCGGGCTCACTACTGCGGATGCGCGCTCGGGTCACTACTGCGCAAGCGCGCTCAGGGTCACTACTGCTCATGCGCACTCCGTCTCACTGCTGCGGATGCGCAATCGTGCTCACTACTGCGCATGCGCACTCGGGGTCACTACTGTGCATGCGCAGTCTGGGTCACTAGTGCTCATTCGTACTTGGACTCACTACTGCTCATGGGCACTCGGCCTCACGACTGCGCATGCGCACACGGGCTCACTACTGCGCATGCGCACACGGGCTTACTACTGTGCATGCGCACTCGGGCTCACTACTGCGCATGCGCACAGGGGCTCACTACTGTGCATGCGCAATCGGAGTCACTACTGCGCATGCGCACTCGGGGTCACTACTGCTCATGCGCACTCGGACTCACTACTGCGCATGCGCACTCGGGGTCACTACTGCGCGTGCGCTCTCCGGCTCAGACCTGCACATGCGCACTCGAGCTCACTACTACGCATGCGCACACGGGCTCACTACTGCGCAAGCGCGAACGGGGTCACTACTGCTCATGCGCACTCGGGCTCACTACTGCGCATGCGCACACGGGCTTACTACTGTGCATGCGCACTCGGGCTCACTACTGCGCATGCGCACAGGGGCTCACTACTGTGCATGCGCAATCGGAGTCACTACTGCGCATGCGCACTCGGGCTCACTACTGCGCATGCGCACACGGGCTCACTACTGTGCATGCGCACTCGTGCTCACTGCTGTGCATGCGCACTCGGGGTCACTACTGCGCATGCGCACACGGACTCCCTACTGCGGAAGCGCAATCGGGCTCTCTACTCCGCATGCGAGCTCGGGGTCACTACTGCTCATGCGCACTCGGACTCACTACTGCGGATGCGCACTCGGGTTCACTACTGCGCATGCGCACACGGGCCCACTGCTGTGCGTGCGCACTTGGGGTCGCTACTGCGGATGCGCACTCCGGCTCAGAACTGCACATGCGCGCTCGAGCTCACTTCTGCGCATGCGCACACGTGCGCACTACTGTGCATGCGCGCACGGGCTCACTATTGTACATGCGCACTCTGGGTCACTAGTGCTCATTCGTACTTGGACTCACTACTGCTCATGGGCACTCGGCCTCACTACTTGCGGATGCGCATTCGGACTCACTACTGCGGATGCGCTGTGCGGCTCAGACCTGCATATGCGCAATCGGGATCTCTACTGCGCATGCGCACACGTGCCCACTATTGTGCGTGCGCACACGGGGTCGCTACTGCGGATGCGTACTCCGGCTCAGAACTGCACATGCGAACTCGAGCTCACTTCTGCGCATGCGCACACGGGCGCACTACTGCGCATGCGCGCACGGGCTCACTACTGTGCATGCGCACCCGGGGTCACTACTGCTCTTGCGCACTTGGACTCACTACTGCTCATGCGCACACGGGCCCACTACTGTGCATGCGCACTCGGGCTCACTACTGCGCATGCGCACACGGGCCCACTACTGTGCATGCGCACTCGCGCTCACTACTGCGCATGCGCACACGGGCTCACTACTGCTCATGCGCACTCGGGCTCACTACTGCGGATGCGCACTCGGACTCACTACTGCGGATGCGCTCTCCGGCTCAGACCTGCATATGCGCAATCGGGCTCCCTACTGCGGATGCGCGCTCGGGACACTACTGCGCAAGCGGACACGGGCCCACTACTGTGCATGCGCACTCGCGCTCACTACTGCGCATGCGCACACGGGCCCACTACTGTGCATGCGCACTCGGGCTCACTACTGCGCATGCGCACACGGGCTCACTACTGTGCATGCGCACACGGGCTCACTACTGCTGATGCGCACACGGGCCCACTACTGCGCAAGCGGACACGGGCCCACTACTGTGCGTGCGCACTCGGGCTCACTACTGCTCATGCGCACACTGACTCACTACTGCGGATGCGCACTCGGGCTCACTACTGCGGATGCGCGCTCGGGTCACTACTGCGCAAGCGCGCTCAGGGTCACTACTGCTCATGCGCACTCGGTCTCACTGCTGCGGATGCGCAATCGTGCTCACTACTGCGCATGCGCACTCGGGGTCACTACTGTGCATGCGCAGTCTGGGTCACTAGTGCTCATTCGTACTTGGACTCACTACTGCTCATGGGCACTCGGCCTCACGACTGCGCATGCGCACACGGGCTCACTACTGCGCATGCGCACACGGGCTTACTACTGTGCATGCGCACTCGGGCTCACTACTGCGCATGCGCACAGGGGCTCACTACTGTGCATGCGCAATCGGAGTCACTACTGCGCATGCGCACTCGGGCTCACTACTGCGCATGCGCACACGGGCTCACTACTGTGCATGCGCACTCGTGCTCACTGCTGTGCATGCGCACTCGGGGTCACTACTGCTCATGCGCACTCGGACTCACTACTGCTCATGCGCACTCGGACTCACTGCTGCCGATGCGCAATCGGGCTCACTACTGCGGATGCGCGCTCGGGTCACTACTGCGCAAGCGGACACGGGCCCACTACTGTGCATGCGCACACTGACTCACTACTGCGGATGCGCACTCGGGCTCACTACTGCGGATGCGCGCTCGGGTCACTACTGCGCAGGCGCGCTCAGGGTCACTACTGCTCATGCGCACACGGGCCCACTACTGTGCATGCGCACTCGGGCTCACTACTGCGCATGCGCACACGGGCTCACTACTGTGCATGCGCACACGGGCTCACTACTGCTCATGCGCACACGGGCCCACTACTGCGCAAGCGGACACGGGCCCACTACTGTGCGTGCGCACTCGGGCTCACTACTGCTCATGCGCACACTGACTCACTACTGCGGATGCGCACTCGGGCTCACTACTGCGGATGCGCGCTCGGGTCACTACTGCGCAAGCGCGCTCAGGGTCACTACTGCTCATGCGCACTCGGTCTCACTGCTGCGGATGCGCAATCGTGCTCACTACTGCGCATGCGCACTCGGGGTCACTACTGTGCATGCGCAGTCTGGGTCACTAGTGCTCATTCGTACTTGGACTCACTACTGCTCATGGGCACTCGGCCTCACGACTGCGCATGCGCACACGGGCTCACTACTGCGCATGCGCACACGGGCTTACTACTGTGCATGCGCACTCGGGCTCACTACTGCGCATGCGCACAGGGGCTCACTACTGTGCATGCGCAATCGGAGTCACTACTGCGCATGCGCACTCGGGCTCACTACTGCGCATGCGCACACGGGCTCACTACTGTGCATGCGCACTCGTGCTCACTGCTGTGCATGCGCACTCGGGGTCACTACTGCTCATGCGCACTCGGACTCACTACTGCGCATGCGCACTCGGGGTCACTACTGCGCGTGCGCTCTCCGGCTCAGACCTGCGCATGCGCACTCGAGCTCACTACTACGCATGCGCACACGGGCTCACTACTGCGCAAGCGCGAACGGGGTCACTACTGCTCATGCGCACTCGGGCTCACTACTGCGCATGCGCACACGGGCTCACTACTGTGCATGCGCACTCGGGTCACTACTGCTCATGCGCACACGGGCTCACTACTGCTCATGCGCACTCGGGCTCACTACTGCGCATGCGCCCACGGGCTCACTACTGTACATGCGCACTCGTGGTCACTACTGTGCATGCGCACTCGGGGTCACTAGTGCTCATGCGCACTTGGACTCACTACTGCTCATGGGCACTCGGCCTCACTACTGCGGATGAGCACTCGGACTCACTACTGCGGATGCGCTCTCCGGCTCAGACCTGCATATGCGCAATCGGGCTCTCTACTGCGGATGCGCGCTCGGGTCACTACTGCGCAAGCGGACACGGGCCCACTACTGTGCATGCGCACACTGACTCACTACTGCTGATGCGCACTCGGGCTCACTACTGCGGATGCGCGCTCGGGTCACTACTGCGCAAGCGCGCTCAGGGTCACTACTGCTCATGCGCACTCGGACTCACTGCTGCGGATGCGCAATCGTGCTCACTACTGCGCATGCGCACTTGGGGTCACTACTGTGCATGCGCAGTCTGGGTCACTAGTGCTCATTCGTACTTGGACTCACTACTGCTCATGGGCACTCGGCCTCACGACTGCGCATGCGCACACGGGCTCACTACTGCGCATGCGCACACGGGCTTACTACTGTGCATGCGCACTCGGGCTCACTACTGCGCATGCGCACAGGGGCTCACTACTGTGCATGCGCAATCGGAGTCACTACTGCGCATGCGCACTCGGGCTCACTACTGCGCATGCGCACACGGGCTCACTACTGTGCATGCGCACTCGTGCTCACTGCTGTGCATGCGCACTCGGGGTCACTACTGCGCATGCGCACACGGACTCCCTACTCTGCATGCGCACTCGGAGTCACTACTGCTGATACGCACTCCGACTCGCTACTGCTTATGCGAACTCGGACTCACTACTGCGCGTGCGCACTCGGGGTCACTACTGCGCATGCGCACTCGGGCTGACTACTGCTCATGCACACACGGGCTCGCTACTGCGGATGCGCACTCGTGCTCACTGCTGTGCATGCGCTCTCGGGGTCACTACTGCACATGCGCAATCGGTCTCACTACTGCGCATGCGCACACGGGCTCACTACTGTGCATGCGCACTCTGGCTCACTACTGCTCATGCGCGCTCGGGGTCACTACTGCGCATGCGCACTCGGACTCACTACTGCGGATGCGCTCTCCAGCTCAGACCTGCACATGAGCAATCGGGCTCTCTACTGCGCATGCGCACACGGCCTTACTACTGCTCATGCGCACTCGGACTCACTGCTGCGGATGCGCAATCGCTCTCACTACTGCGCATGCGCGCTCGGGGTCACTAGTGCTTATGCGCACTTGGACTCACTACTGCTCATGGGCACTCGGACTCACTACTGCGCATGCGCACACGGACTCCCTACTGCGCATGCGCAATCGGGCTCACTACTGTGCATGCGCACTCGGGCTCACTACTGTGCATGCGCACTCGGGGCCACTACTGCCCATGCGCACACGGGCTTACTACTGTGCATGCGCACTCGGGCTCACTACTGCCCATGCGCACACGGGCTCACTACTGTGCATGCGCAATCGGAGTCACTACTGCGCATGCGCACACGGGCTCACTACTGTGCATGCGCACTCGTGGTCACTACTGCGCATGCGCACTCGGGCTCACTACTGCGCATGCGCACACGGGCCCACTACTGTGCGTACGCACTCGGGGTCACTACTGCGGATGCGTACTCCGGCTCAGAACTGCACATGCGCGCTCGAGCTCAATTCTGCGCATGCGCACTCGGGCTCACTACTGTGCATGCACACTCGGGCTCACTACTGAGCATGCACACTCGGGGTCACTACTGCCCATGCGCACTCGGGCTCACTACTGCGCATGCGCACACGGGCTCAATATTGTGCATGCGCACATGGGTTCACTGCTGCTCATGCGCACTCGGACTCACTGCTGCGGATGTTCAATCGGGCTCAATACTGCTCGTGCGCACTAGGACTCACTACTGCTCATGCGCACTCGGACTCACTGCTGCGGATGCGCAATCGGGCTCACTACTGCGGAAGCGCGCACGAGCTCACTACTGTGCATGCGCACTCGGGCTCACTGCTGCGGATGCGCAATCGGGCTCAATACTGCTCGTGCGCACTCGGACTCACTACTGCTCATGCGCACTCGGACTCACTGCTGCGGATGCGCAATCGGGCTCACTACTGCGGAAGCGCGCACGAGCTCACTACTGTGCATGCGCACTCGGGGTCACTACTGCTCATGGGCACTCGGACTCACTGCTGCGGATGCGCAATCGGGCTCACTACTGCGCAGGCGCACACGGGCTCACTACTGTGCATGCGCACACGGGCCCACTACTGTGCGTACGCACTCGGGGTCGCTACTGCGGATGCGTACTCCGGCTCAGAACTGCACATGCGCGCTCGAGCTCAATTCTGCGCATGCGCACTCGGGCTCACTACTGTGCATGCACACTCGGGCTCACTACTGAGCATGCGCACTCGGGGTCACTACTGCCCATGCGCACTCGGGCTCACTACTGCGCATGCGCACACGGGCTCAATATTGTGCATGCGCACATGGGTTCACTGCTGCTCATGCGCACTCGGACTCACTGCTGCGGATGTTCAATCGGGCTCAATACTGCTCGTGCGCACTAGGACTCACTACTGCTCATGCGCACTCGGACTCACTGCTGCGGATGCGCAATCGGGCTCACTACTGCGGATGCGCGCACGAGCTCACTACTGTGGATGCGCACTCGGGGTCACTACTGCGCATGCGCAATCGGGCTCACTACTGCTCATGGGCACTCGGCCTCACGACTGCTCATGCGCACACGGGCTCACTACTATGCATGCGCAATCGCGCCCTCTACTGCGCATGCGCACTCGGGGTCACTAGTGCTCATGCGCCCTTGGACTCACTACTGCTCATGCGCACTCGGACTCACTGCTGCGGATGCGCAATCGGACTCACTACTGCTCATGGGCACTCGGCCTCACGACTGCGGATGTGCAATCGGGCTCACTAGTGCGGATGCGCTCTCCTGCTCAGACCTGCACATGCGCAATCGGGATCACTACTGCGCATGCGCACTCGGGGTCACTACTGCTCATTCGCACTCGGACTCACTACTGCGGATGCGCAATCGGGCTCACTACTGCGGAAGCGCGCACGAGCTCACTACTGTGCATGCGCACTCGGGCTCACTGCTGCGGATGCGCAATCGGGCTCAATACTGCTCGTGCGCACTCGGACTCACTACTGCTCATGCGCACTCGGACTCACTGCTGCGGATGCGCAATCGGGCTCACTACTGCGGAAGCGCGCACGAGCTCACTACTGTGCATGCGCACTCGGGGTCACTACTGCTCATGGGCACTCGGACTCACTGCTGCGGATGCGCAATCGGGCTCACTACTGCGCAGGCGCACACGGGCTCACTACTGTGCATGCGCACTCGGGCTCACAGCTGCGGATGCGCAATCGGGCTCAATACTGCTCGTGCGCACTCGGACTCACTACTGCTCATGCGCACTCGGACTCACTGCTGCGGATGCGCAATCGGGCTCACTACTGCGCAGGCGCACACGGGCTCACTACTGTGCATGCGCACTCGGGCTCACTGCTGCGGATGCGCAATCGGGCTCAATACTGCTCGTGCGCACTCGGACTCACTACTGCTCATGCGCACTCGGACTCACTGCTGCGGATGCGCAATCGGGCTCACTACTGCGGAAGCGCGCACGAGCTCACTACTGTGCATGCGCAATCGGGCTCACTACTGCTCATGGGCACACGGGCTCACTACTGTGCATGCGCACTCGTGCTCACTGCTGTGCATGCGCACTCGGGGTCACTACTGCGCATGCGCAATCGGGCTCGCTACTGCTCATGGGCACTCGGCCTCACGACTGCGCATGCGCACACGGGCTCACTACTGTGCATGCGCACTCGGGGACACTAGTGCTCATTCGCACTTGGACTCACTACTGCTCATGGGCACTCGGCTTCACTACTGCGACGGTGCAATTGGGCTCACTACTGCGGATGCGCTCTCCTGCTCAGACCTGCACATGCGCAATCGGTCTCACTACTGCGCATGCGCACACGGGCTCACTACTGTGCATGCGCACTCTGGCTCACTACTGCTCATGCGCGCTCGGGGTCACTACTGCGCATGCGCACTCGGACTCACTACTGCGGATGCGCTCTCCAGCTCAGACCTGCACATGAGCAATCGGGCTCTCTACTGCGCATGCGCACACGGCCTTACTACTGCTCATGCGCACTCGGACTCACTGCTGCGTATGCGCAATCGCTCTCACTACTGCGCATGCGCGCTCGGGGTCACTAGTGCTTATGCGCACTTGGACTCACTACTGCTCATGGGCACTCGGACTCACTACTGCGCATGCGCACACGGGCTTACTACTGTGCATGCGCACTCGGGCTCTCTACTGCGCATGCGCACACGGGCTCACTACTGTGCATGCGCAATCGGAGTCACTACTGCGCATGCGCACTCGGGCTCACTACTGCGCATGCGCACGCGGACTCACTACTGTGGATGCGCAATCGGGCTCACTACTGCGCATGGGCGCTCGGGGACACTACTGCGCATGCGCACTCGGACTCACTGCTGCGGATGCGCTCTCCGGCGCAGACCTGCACATGCGCAATCGGGCTCCCTACTGCGCATGAGCACTCGGCCTCACTACTGCTCATGCGCACTCGGACTCACTGCTGCGGATGCGCAATCGGGCTCAATACTGCTCGTGCGCACTCGGACTCACTACTGCTCATGTGCACACTGTCTCACTACTGCGGATGCGCACTCGGGCTCACTACTGCGCATGCGCACACGGGCCCACTACTGTGCGTGCGCACTCGGGGTCGCTACTATGGATGCGCACTCCGGCTCAGAACTGCATATGCGCACTCGAGCTCAATTCTGCGCATGCGCACACGGGCGCACTAGTGCGCATGTGCGCACGGGCTCACTACTGTGCATGCGCACTCGGGGTCACTAGTGCTCATGCGCACTTGGACTCACTACTGCTCATGGGCTCTCGGCCTCACTACTGCGGATGCGCAATCGGGCTCACAACTGCGCATGCGCACACGGGCTCACTACTGTGCATGTACACTCTGGCTCACTACTGCTCATGGGCACTCGGCCCCACGACTCCGGATGTGCAATCGGGCTCACTACCGCGGATGCGCTCTCCTGCTCAGACCTGCACATGCGCACTCGGACTCAGTACTGATCATGCGCACACTGTCTCACTACTGCGGATGCGCACTCGGGCACACTACTGCGCATGCGCGCTCAGGGTCGCTACTACTCATGCGCACACGGACTCACTACTGCTCATGCGCACTCGGACTCACTACGGCTCATGGGCACACGGACTCACTACTGCCGATGCATAATCGGGCTCACTACTGCGCATGCGCACACAGACACCCTACTGCGGATGCGCAATCGGGATCACTACTCCGCATGCACGCTCGGGGTCACTACTGCTCACGCGCACTCGGACTCACTACTGCTCATGCGCACTCGGACTCACTGCTGCCGATGCGCAATCGGGCTCACTACTGCGGATGCGCGCTCGGGTCACTACTGCGCATGCGCACTCGTGGTCACTACTGCGCGTGCGCACTCCGGGTCAGACCTGCACATGCGCACTCCGGCTCACTACTGCGCATGCGCACACGGGCACACTACTGTGCATGCGCACTCGGGGTCACTACTACTCATGCGCACACGGGCTCACTACTGCTCATGCGCACTCGGGCTCACTACTGCGCATGCGCACACGGGCTCACTACTGTGCATGCGCACTCGTGGTCACTACTGCGCATGCGCACTCGGGCTCACTACTGCGCATGCGCACACGGGCCCACTACTGTGCGTACGCACTCGGGGTCGCTACTGCGGATGCGTACTCCGGCTCAGAACTGCACATGCGCGCTCGACCTCAATTCTGCGCATGCGCACTCGGGCTCACTACTGTGCATGCACACTCGGGCTCACTACTGAGCATGCGCACTCGGGGTCACTACTGCCCATGCGCACTCGGGCTCACTACTGCGCATGCGCACACGGGCTCAATATTGTGCATGCGCACATGGGTTCACTGCTGCTCATGCGCACTCGGACTCACTGCTGCGGATGTTCAATCGGGCTCAATACTGCTCGTGCGCACTAGGACTCACTACTGCTCATGCGCACTCCGACTCACTGCTGCGGATACGCAATCGGGCTCACTACTGCGGATGCGCGCACGAGCTCACTACTGTGGATGCGCACTCGGGGTCACTACTGCGCATGCGCAATCGGGCTCACTACTGCTCATGGGCACTCGGCCTCACGACCGCTCATGCGCACACGGGCTCACTACTATGCATGCGCAATCGGGCCCCCTACTGCGCATGCGCACGCGGGGTCACTAGTGGTCATGCGCCCTTGGACTCACTACTGCTCATGCGCACTTGGACTCACTGCTGCGGATGCGCAATCGGGCTCACTACTGCGCATGCGCACACGGGCTCACTACTGTGCATGTGCACTCTGGCTCACTACTGCTCATGCGCGCTCGGGGTCACTACTGCGCATGCGCACTCGGACTCACTACTGTGCATGCGCACTCGGGGTCACTAGTGCTCATTCGCACTTGGACTCACTACTGCTCATGCGCACACGGACTCCCTACTGCGCATGCGCAATCGGGCTCACTACTGTGCATGCGCACTCGGGCTCACTACTGTGCATGCGCACTCGAGCTCACTTCTGCGCAAGCGCACATGGGCGCACTACTGCGCATGCGCGCACGGGCCCACTACTGTGCATGCGAACTCGGGCTCACAACTGCGCATGCGCACACGGGCTCACTACTGTACATGCGCACACGGGGTCACTACTGCTCTTGCGCACTTGGACTCACTACTGCTCATGCGCACTCGGGCTCACTACTGTGCGTGCGCACTTGGGGTCGCTACTGCGGATGCGCACTCCGTCTCAGAACTGCACATGCGCCCTCGAGCTCAATTCTGCGCATGCGCACACGGGCCCACTACTGCGCATGCGCGCACGGGCTCACTACTGTGCATGCGCACTCGGGGTCACTAGTGCTCATGCGCACACGGGCTCACTACTGCTCATGCGCACTCGGGCTCACTATTTCGCATGCGCACTCAGGGTCGCTACTACTCATGCGCACACGGACTCACTAATGCTCATGCGCACCCGGACTCACTACGGCTCATGGGCACTCGGACTCACTACTGCCGATGCGCAATCGGGCTCACTACTGCGCATGCGCGCACAGACACCCTACTGCGGATGCGCAATCGGGCTCGCTACTCCGCATGCGCGCTCGGGGTCACTACTGCTCATGCGCACTCGGACTCACTACTGCTCATGCGCACTCGGACTCATTGCTGCCGATGCGCAATCGGGCTCACTACTGCGGATGCGCGCTCGGGTCACTACTGCGCATGCGCACTCGGGGTCACTACTGCGCGTGCGCACTCCGGCTCAGACCTGCACATGCGCACTCGAGCTCACTACTACGCATGCGCACACGGGCTCACTACTGCGCAAGCGCGAACGGGGTCACTACTGCTCATGCGCACTCGGGCTCACTACTGCGCATGCGCACACGGGCTCACTACTGTGCATGCGCACTCGTGGTCACTACTGTGCATGCGCACTCGGGGTCACTAGTGCTCATGCGCACTTGGACTCACTACTGCTCATGGGCACTCGGCCTCACTACTGCGGATGCGCACTCGGACTCACTACTGCGGATGCGCTCTCCGGCTCAGACCTGCATATGCGCAATCGGGATCTCTACTGCGCATGCGCACTCGGGCTCACTACTGTGCATGCGCACTCGGGCTCACTACTGTGCATGCGCACTCGGGGCCACTACTGCCCATGCGCACATGGTCTCACTATTGCGCATGCGCAATCGGGCTCTCTACTGCGGATGCGCGCTCGGGTCACTACTGCGCAAGCGGACACGGGCCCACTACTGTGCATGCGCACACGGGCTCACTACTGCGCATGCGCACACGGGCCCACTACTGTGCATACGCACTCGGGCTCACTACTGCGCATGCGCCCACGGGCTCACTACTGCTCATGCGCACACTGACTCACTACTGCGGATGCGCACTCGGGCTCACTACTGCGGATGCGCGCTCGGGTCACTACTGCGCAAGCGCGCTCAGGGTCACTACTGCTCATGCGCACTCGGACTCACTGCTGCGGATGCGCAATCGTGCTCACTACTGCGCATGCGCACTCGGGGTCACTACTGTGCATGCGCACTCTGGGTCGCTAGTGCTCATTCGTACTTGGACTCACTACTGCTCATGGGCACTCGGCCTCACGACTGCGCATGCGCACACGGGCTCACTACTGCGCATGCGCACACGGGCTTACTACTGTGCATGCGCACTCGGGCTCACTACTGCACTTGCGCACAGGGGCTCACTACTGTGCATGCGCAATCGGAGTCACTACTGCGCATGCGCACTCGGGCTCACTACTGCGCATGCGCACACGGGCTCACTACTGTGCATGCGCACTCGTGCTCACTGCTGTGCATGCGCACTCGGGGTCACTACTGCGCATGCGCACACGGACTCCCTACTGCGGATGCGCTATCGGGCTCTCTACTCCGCATGCGTGCTCGGGGTCACTACTGCTCATGCGCACTCGGACTCACTACTGCGGATGCGCATTCGGACTCACTACTGCGGATGCGCTCTCCGGCTCAGACCTGCATATGCGCAATCGGGATCTCTACTGCGCATGCGCAGTCGGGCTCACTACTGTGCATGCGCACCCGGTGTCACTACTGCTGTTGCGCACTTGGACTCACTACTGCTCATGCTCACTCGGACTCACTACTGCGGATGCGCAATCGGGCTCACTTCTGCGGATGGGCTGTCCGGCTCAGACCTTGCATATGCGCAATCGGGATCTCTACTGCGCATGCGCACACGTGCCCACTATTGTGCGTGCGCACACGGGGTCGCTACTGCGGATGCGTACTCCGGCTCAGAACTGCACATGCGCACTCGAGCTCACTTCTGCGCATGCGCACACGGGCGCACTACTGCGCATGCGCGCACGGGCTCACTACTGTGCATGCGCACCCGGGGTCACTACTGCTCTTGCGCACACGGGCCCACTACTGTGCATGCGCACTCGGGCTCACTACTGCGCATGCGCACACGGGCTCACTACTGTGCATGCGCACACGGGCTCACTACTGCTCATGCGCACACGGGCCCACTACTGCGCAAGCGGACACGGGCCCACTACTGTGCATGCGCACTCGGGCTCACTACTGCGCATGCGCACACGGGCCCACTACTGTGCATGCGCACTCGGACTCACTACTGCTCATGCGCACACTGACTCACTACTGCGGATGCGCACTCGGGCTCACTACTGCGGATGCGCGCTCGGGTCACTACTGTGCATGCGCACTCTGGGTCACTAGTGCTCATTCGTACTTGGACTCACTACTGCTCATGGGCACTCGGCCTCACGACTGCGCATGCGCACTCGGACTCACTACTGCGGATGCGCGCTCGGGCACACTACTGCTCATGCGCACTCGGCCTCACTACTGCTCATGCGCACACGGGCCCACTACTGCGCAAGCGGACACGGGCCCACTACTGTGCATGCGCACTTGGGCTCACTACTGCGCATGCGCACACGGGCCCACTACTGTGCATGCGCACTCGGACTCACTACTGCTCATGCGCACACTGACTCACTACTGCGGATGCGCACTCGGGCTCACTACTGCGGATGCGCGCTCGGGTCACTACTGTGCATGCGCACTCTGGGTCACTAGTGCTCATTCGTACTTGGACTCACTACTGCTCATGGGCACTCGGCCTCACGACTGCGCATGCGCACTCGGACTCACTACTGCGGATGCGCGCTCGGGCACACTACTGCTCATGCGCACTCGGGCTCACAACTGCTCATGCGCACACGGGCCCACTACTGCGCAAGCGGACACGGGCCCACTACTGTGCATGCGCAATCGGGCTCAATACTGCTCGTGCGCACTCGGACTCAGTACTGATCATGCGCACACTGTCTCACTACTGCGGATGCGCACTCGGGCTCACTACTGCCCATGCGCACACGGGCCCACTACTGTGCGTGCGCACTCGGGGTCGCTACTGCGGATGCGCACTCCGGCTCAGAACTGCACATGCGCGCTCGAGCTCAATTCTGCGCATGCGCACTCGGGCTCACTACTGTGCATGCGCACTCGGGCTCACTACTGAGCATGCGCACTCGGGGTCACTACTGCCCATGCGCACTCGGGCTCACTACTGCGCATGCGCACACGGGCTCAACATTGTGCATGCGCACATGGGCTCAATACTGCTCATGCGCATTCGGACTCACAGCTGCGGATGCGCAATCGGGCTCAATACTGCTCGTGCGCACTCGGACTCACTACTGCTCATGCGCACTCGGACTCACTGCTGCGGATGCGCAATCGGGCTCACTACTGCTCATGGGCACTCGGCCTCACGACTGCTCATGCGCACACGGGCTCACTACTATGCATGCGCAATCGGGCCCTCTACTGCGCGTGCGCACTTGGGGTCACTAGTGCTCATGCGCACTTGGACTCACTACTGCTCATGCGCACTCGGACTCACTGCTGCGGATGCGCAATCGGGCTCACTACTGCGCATGCGCACACGGGCTCACTACTGTGCATGTGCACTTTGGCTCACTACTGCTCATGGGCACTCGGCCCCACGACTGCGGATGTGCAATCGGGCTCACTACACCGGATGCGCTCTCCTGCTCAGACCTGCACATGCGCAATCGTTCTCACTACTGCGCATGCGCACACGGGCTCACTACTGTGCATGTGCACTCTGGCTCACTACTGCTCATGCGCGCTCGGGGTCACTACTGCGCATGCGCACTCGGACTCACTACTGCGGATGCGCTCTCCGGCTCAGACCTGCACATGCGCAATCGGGGTCTCTACTGCGCATGCGCACTCGGGCTCACTAGTGTGCATGTGCACTCGGGGTCACTACTGCGCATGCGCGCTCGGGGTCACTAGTGCTTATGCGCACTTGGACTCACTCCTGCTCATGGGCACTCGGACTCACGGCTGCGGATGCGCAATCGGGCTCACTACTGCGCAGGCGCACACGGGCTCACTACTGTGCATGCGCACTCGGGCTCACTGCTGCGGATGCGCAATCGGGCTCAATACTGCTCGTGCGCACTCGGACTCACTACTGCTCATGCGCACTCGGACTCACTGCTGCGGATGCGCAATCGGGCTCACTACTGCGGAAGCGCGCACGAGCTCACTACTGTGCATGCGCACTCGGGGTCACTACTGCGCATGCGCAATCGGGCTCACTACTGCTCATGGGCACCCGGCCTCACGACTGCTCATGCGCACGCGGGCTCACTACTATGCATGCGCAATCGGGCCCTCTACTGCGCATGCGCACTCGGGGTCACTAGTGCTCATGCGCACTTGGACTTACTACTGCTCATGCGCACTCGGACTCACTGCTGCGGATGCGCAATCGGGCTCACTACTGCGCATGCGCACTCTGGTTCACTACTGCGCATGCGCACTCGGACTCACTACTGCGGATGCGCTCTCCAGCTCAGACCTGCACATGAGCAGTCGGGCTCTCTACTGCGCATGCGCACACGGGGCCACTACTGCCCATGCGCACACGGGCTTACTACTGTGCATGCGCACTCGGGCTCACTACTGCGCATGCGCACACGGGCTCACTACTGTGCATGCGCAATCGGAGTCACTACTGCGCATGCGCACGCGGACTCACTACTGTGGATGCGCAATCGGGCTCACTACTGCGCATGGGCGCTCGGGGACACTACTGCGCATGCGCACTCGGACTCACTGCTGCGGATGCGCAATCGGGCTCAATACTGCTCGTGCGCACTCGGACTCACTACTGCTCATGTGCACACTGTCTCACTACTGCGGATGCGCACTCGGGCTCACTACTGCGCATGCGCACTCGGACTCACTGCTGCCGATGCGCAATCGGGCTCACTACTGCGGATGCGCGCTCGGGTCACTACTGCGCATGCGCACTCGTGGTCACTACTGCGCGTGCGCACTCCGGGTCAGACCTGCACATGCGCACTCGGGCTCACTACTGCTCATGCGCACTCGCGCTCACTACTGCGCATGCGCACACGGGCTCACTACTGTGCATGCGCACTCGTGGTCACTACTGCGCATGCGCACTCAGGCTCACTACTGCTCATGCGCACACGGGCCCACTACTGTGCGTACGCACTCGGGGTCGCTACTGCGGATGCGTACTCCGGCTCAGAACTGCACATGCGCGCTCGAGCTCAATTCTGCGCATGCGCACTCGGGCTCACTACTGTGCATGCACACTCGGGCTCACTACTGAGCATGTGCACTCGGGGTCACTAGTGCTCATTCGCACTTGGACTCACTACTGCTCATGGGCACTCGGCCTCACGACTGCGGATGTGCAATCGGGCTCACTAGTGCGGATGCGCTCTCCTGCTCAGACCTGCACATGCGCAATCGGCATCACTACTGCGCATGCGCACTCGGGGTTACTACTGCTCATGCGCACTCGGACTCACTACTGCGGATGCGCGCTCGGGTCACTACTGCGCATGCGCACTCGGGGTCACTACTGCGCGTGCGCACTCCGGCTCAGACCTGCACATGCGCACTCGAGCTCACTACTACGCATGCGCACACGGGCTTACTACTGCGCAAGCGCGAACGGGGTCACTACTGCTCATGCGCACTCGGGCGCACTACTGCGCATGCGCACACGGGATCACTACTGCGCATGCGCACTCGGGGTCACTGGTGCTCATTCGCACTCGGACTCACTACTGCGGATGCGCAATCGGGATCACTACTGCGCATGCGCACTCGGGGTCACTACTGCTCATGGGCACTCGGACTCACTACTGCGGATGCGCGCTCGGGTCACTACTGCGCGTGCGCTCTCCAGCTCAGACCTGCACATGAGCAATCGGGCTCTCTACTGCGCATGCGCACACGGCCTTACTACTGCTCATGCGCACTCGGAATCACTGCTGCGGATGCGCAATCGTTCTCACTACTGCGCATGCGCGCTCGGGGTCACTAGTGCTTATGCGCACTTGGACTCTCTACTGCGCATGCGCACTCGGGCTCACTACTGCGCATGCGCACACGGACTCCCTACTGCGCATGCGCAATCGGGCTCACTACTGTGCATGCGCACTCGGGCTCACTACTGTGCATGCGCACTCGAGCTCACTTCTGCGCAAGCGCACATGGGCGCACTACTGCGCATGCGCGCACGGGCCCACTACTGTGCATGCGAACTCGGGCTCACAACTGCGCATGCGCACACGGGCTCACTACTGTACATGCGCACACGGGCTCACTACTGCTCATGCGCACACGGGCCCACTACTGCGCAAGCGGACACGGGCCCACTACTGCTCTTGCGCACTTGGACTCACTACTGCTCATGCGCACTCGGGCTCACTACTGCGCATGCCCACTCGGGGTCACTACTGCTCATGCGCACACTGGCTCACTACTGCTCATGCGCACTCGGGCCCACTACTGCGCATGCGCATACGGGCCCACTACTGTGAATGCGCACTCGGGCTCACTACTGCGCATGTGCACACGGGCCCACTACTGTGCATGCGAACTCGGGCTCACAACTGCGCATGCGCACACGGGCTCACTACTGTACATGCGCACACGGGCTCACTACTGCTCATGCGCACACGGGCCCACTACTGCGCAAGCGGACACGGGCCCACTACTCTGCACGCGCACTCGGGCTCACTACTGTGCATGCCCACTCGGGGTCACTACTGCTCATGCGCACACTGACTCACTACTGCGGATGCGCACTCGGGCTCACTACTGCGGATGCGCGCTCGGGTCACTACTGCGCAAGTGCGCTCGGGGTCACTACTGCTCATGCGCACACGGGCCCACTACTGTGCGTGCGCACTCGGGGTCGCTACTGCGGATGCGCACTCCGGCTCAGAACTGCACATGCGCCCTCGAGCTCAATTCTGCGCATGCGCACACGGGCGCACTACTGCGCATGCGCGCATGGGCTCACTACTGTGCATGCGCACTCGGGGTCACTAGTGCTCATGCGCACACGGGCTCACTACTGCTCATGCGCACTCGGGCTCACTACTTCGCATGCGCACTCAGGGTCGCTACTACTCATGCGCACACGGCCTCACTACTGCTCATGCGCACCCGGACTCACTACGGCTCATGGGCACTCGGACTCACTACTGCCGATGCGCAATCGGGCTCACTACTGCGCATGCGCACACAGACACCCTACTGCGGATGCGCAATCGGGCTCGCTACTCCGCATGCGCGCTCGGGGTCACTACTGCTCATGCGCACTCGGACTCACTACTGCTCATGCGCACTCGGACTCACTGCTGCCGATGCGCAATCGGGCTCACTACTGCGGATGCGCGCTCGGGTCACTACTGCGCATGCGCACTCGGGGTCACTACTGCGCGTGCGCACTCCGGCTCAGACCTGCACATGCGCACTCGAGCTCACTACTACGCATGCGCACACGGGCTCACTACTGCGCAAGCGCGAACGGGGTCACTACTGCTCATGCGCACTCGGGCTCACTACTGCGCATGCGCACACGGGCTCACTACTGTGCATGCGCACTCGGGGTCACGACTGCTCATGCGCACACGGGCTCACTACTGCTCATGCGCACTCGGGCTCACTACTGCGCATGCGCCCACGGGCTCACTACTGTGCATGCGCACTCGTGGTCACTACTGTGCATGCGCACTCGGGGTCACTAGTGCTCATGCGCACTTAGACTCACTACTGCTCATGGGCACTCGGCCTCACTACTGCGGATGCGCACTCGGACTCACTACAGCGGATGCGCTCTCCGGCTCAGACCTGCATATGCGCAATCGGGATCTCTACTGCGCATGCGCACTCGGGCTCACGACTGTGCATGCGCACTCGGGCTCACTACTGTGCTTGCGCACTCGGGGCCACTACTGCCCTTGCGCACACGGTCTCACTATTGCGCATGCGCAATCGGGCTCACTACTGCGCATGCGCACACGGGCCCACTACTGTGCATGCGCACTCGGGCTCACTACTGCGCATGCGCACACGGGCTCACTACTGTGCATGCGCACACGGGCTCACTACTGCTCATGCGCACACGGGCCCACTACTGCGCAAGCGGACACGGGCCCACTACTGTGCATGCGCACTCGGGCTCACTACTGCGCATGCGCTCACGGGCCCACTACTGTGCATGCGCACCCGGACTCACTACTGCTCATGCGCACACTGACTCACTACTGCGGATGCGCACTCGGGATCACTACTGCGGATGCGCGCTCGGGCTCACTACTGCGCATGCGCACACGGGCCCACTGCTGTGCGTGCGCACTCGGGGTCGCTACTGCGGATGCGCACTCCGGCTCAGAACTGCACATGCGCGCTCGAGCTCACTTCTGCCCATGCGCACACGTGCGCACTACTGTGCATGCGCGCACGGGCTCACTATTGTACATGCGCACTCTGGGTCACTAGTGCTCATTCGTACTTGGACTCACTACTGCTCATGGGCACTCGGCCTCACGACTGCGCATGCGCACACGGGCTCACTACTGTGCATGCGCACACGGGCTTACTACTGTGCATGCGCGCTCGGGGTCACTACTGCTCATGCGCACTCGGACTCACTGCTGCGGATGCGCAATCGTGCTCACTACTGCGCATGCGCACTCGGGGTCACTACTGTGCATGCGCACTCTGGGTCACTAGTGCTCATTCGTACTTGGACTCACTACTGCTCATGGGCACTCGGCCTCACGACTGCGCATGCGCACACGGGCTCACTACTGCGCATGCGCACACGGGCTCACTACTGGGCATGCGCAATCGGAGTCACTACTGCGCATGCGCACTCGGGCTCACTACTGCGCATGCGCAAACGGGCTTACTACTGTGCATGCGCACACGGGCCCACTGCTGTGCGTGCGCACTCGGGGTCGCTACTGCGGATGCGCACTCCGGCTCAGAACTGCACATGCGCGCTCGAGCTCACTTCTGCGCATGCGCACACGTGCGCACTACTGTGCATGCGCGCACGGGCTCACTATTGTGCATGCGCACTCGGTGTCACTAGTGCTCATGCGCACTTGGACTCGCTACTGCTCATGGGCACTCGGCCTCACTACTTGCGGATGCGCATTCGGACTCACTACTGCGGATGCGCTGTCCGGCTCAGACCTGCATATGCGCAATCGGGATCTCTACTGCGCATGCGCACACGTGCCCACTATTGTGCGTGCGCACACGGGGTCGCTACTGCGGATGCGTACTCCGGCTCAGAACTGCACATGCGAACTCGAGCTCACTTCTGCGCATGCGCACACGGGCGCACTACTGCGCATGCGCGCACGGGCTCACTACTGTGCATGCGCACTCGGGCTCACTACTGCGCATGCGCACACGGGCCCACTACTGTGCATGCGCACTCGGGCTCACTACTGCGCATGCGCTCTCCGGCTCAGACCTGCATATGCGCAATCGGGCTCCCTACTGCGGATGCGCGCTCGGGACACTACTGCGCAAGCGGACACGGGCCCACTACTGTGCATGCGCACTCGGGCTCACTACTGCGCATGCGCACACGGGCCCACTACTGTGCATGCGCACTCGGGCTCACTACTGCGCATGCGCACACGGGCTCACTACTGTGCATGCGCACACGGGCTCACTACTGCTCATGCGCACACGGGCCCACTACTGCGCAAGCGGACACGGGCCCACTACTGTGCGTGCGCACTCGGGCTCACTACTGCTCATGCGCACACTGACTCACTACTGCGGATGCGCACTCGGGCTCACTACTGCGGATGCGCGCTCGGGTCACTACTGCGCATGCGCACTCGGGGTCACTACTGCGCGTGCGCACTCCGGCTCAGACCTGCACATGCGCACTCGAGCTCACTACTACGCATGCGCACACGGGCTCACTACTGCGCAAGCGCGAACGGGGTCACTACTGCTCATGCGCACTCGGGCTCACTACTGCGCATGCGCACTCGGGCTCACTACTGTGCATGCACACTCGGGCTCACTACTGAGCATGCGCACTCGGGGTCACTACTGCCCATGCGCACTCGGGCTCACTACTGCGCATGCGCACACGGGCTCACTTCTGCGGATGCGCGCACGAGCTCACTACTGTGCATGCGCACTCGGGGTCACTACTGCGCATGCGCAATCGGGCTCACTACTGCTCATGGGCACTCGGCCTCACGTCTGCTCATGCGCACACGGGCTCACTACTATGCATGCGCAATCGGGCCCTCTACTGCGCATGCGCACTCGAGGTCACTACTGCTCATGCGCACACGGGCCCACTACTGCGCAAGCGGACACGGGCCCACTACTGTGCGTGCGCACTCGGGCTCACTACTGCTCATGCGCACACTGACTCACTACTGCGGATGCGCACTCGGGCTCACTACTGCGGATGCGCGCTCGGGTCACTACTGCGCATGCGCACTCGGGGTCACTACTGCGCGTGCGCACTCCGGCTCAGACCTGCACATGCGCACTCGAGCTCACTACTACGCATGCGCACACGGGCTCACTACTGCGCAAGCGCGAACGGGGTCACTACTGCTCATGCGCACTCGGGCTCACTACTGCGCATGCGCACTCGGGCTCACTACTGTGCATGCACACTCGGGCTCACTACTGAGCATGCGCACTCGGGGTCACTACTGCCCATGCGCACTCGGGCTCACTACTGCGCATGCGCACACGGGCTCACTTCTGCGGATGCGCGCACGAGCTCACTACTGTGCATGCGCACTCGGGGTCACTACTGCGCATGCGCAATCGGGCTCACTACTGCTCATGGGCACTCGGCCTCACGACTGCTCATGCGCACACGGGCTCACTACTATGCATGCGCAATCGGGCCCTCTACTGCGCATGCGCACTCGGGGTCACTAGTGCTCATGCGCCCTTGGACTCACTACTGCTCATGCGCACTCGGACTCACTGCTGCGGATGCGCAATCGGGCTCACTACTGCGCATGCGCACACGGGCTCACTACTGTGCATGTGCACTCTGGCTCACTACTGCTCATGCGCGCTCGGGGTCACTACTGCGCATGCGCACTCGGACTCACTACTGCGGATGCGCTCTCCGGCTCAGACCTGCACATGCGCAATCGGGCTCTCTACTGCGCATGCGCACTCGGGCTCACTACTGCGCATGCGCACACGGACTCCCTATTGCGCATGCGCAATCGGGCTCACTACAGTGCATGCGCACTCGGGCTCACTACTGTGCATGCGCACTCGAGCTCACTTCTGCGCAAGCGCACATGGGCGCACTACTGCGCATGCGCGCACGGGCCCACTACTGCGCATGCGCACACGGGAACACTACTGTGCATGCGAACTCGGGCTCACAACTGCGCATGCGCACACGGGCTCACTACTGTACATGCGCACACGGGCTCACTACTGCGCATGCGCACAGGGGCTTACTACTGTGCATGCGCAATCGGAGTCACTACTGCGGATGCGCACTCGGGCTCACTACTGCGCATGCGCACACGGGCTCACTACTGTGCATGCGCACTAGTGCTCACTGCTGTGCATGCGCACTCGGGGTCACTACTGCGCATGCGCACACGGACTCCCTACTGCGGATGCGCAATCGGGCTCTCTACTCCGCATGCGAGCTCGGGGTCACTACTGCTCATGCGCACTCGGACTGACTACTGCGGATGCGCACTCGGGCTCACTACTGCGCATGCGCACACGGGCCCACTGCTGTGCGTGCGCACTCGGGGTCGCTACTGCGGATGCGCACTCCGGCTCAGAACTGCACATGCGCGCTCGAGCTCACTTCTGCCCATGCGCACACGTGCGCACTACTGTGCATGCGCGCACGGGCTCACTATTGTACATGCGCACTCTGGGTCACTAGTGCTCATTCGTACTTGGACTCACTACTGCTCATGGGCACTCGGCCTCACGACTGCGCATGCGCACACGGGCTCACTACTGCGCATGCGCACACGGGCTCACTACTGTGCATGCGCAATCGGAGTCACTACTGCGCATGCGCACTCGGGCTCACTACTGCGCATGCGCACACGGGCTTACTACTGTGCATGCGCACACGGGCCCACTGCTGTGCGTGCGCACTCGGGGTCGCTACTGCGGATGCGCACTCCGGCTCAGAACTGCACATGCGCGCTCGAGCTCACTTCTGCGCATGCGCACACGTGCGCACTACTGTGCATGCGCGCACGGGCTCACTATTGTGCATGCGCACTCGGTGTCACTAGTGCTCATGCGCACTTGGACTCGCTACTGCTCATGGGCACTCGGCCTCACTACTTGCGGATGCGCATTCGGACTCACTACTGCGGATGCGCTGTCCGGCTCAGACCTGCATATGCGCAATCGGGATCTCTACTGCGCATGCGCACACGTGCCCACTATTGTGCGTGCGCACACGGGGTCGCTACTGCGGATGCGTAATCCGGCTCAGAACTGCACATGCGAACTGGAGCTCACCTCTGCGCATGCGCACACGGGCGCACTACTGCGCATGCGCATACGGGCCCACTACTGTGAATGCGCACTCGGGCTCACTACTGCGCATGTGCACACGGGCCCACTACTGTGCATGCGAACTCGGGCTCACAACTGCGCATGCGCACACGGGCTCACTACTGTACATGCGCACACGGGCTCACTACTGCTCATGCGCACACGGGCCCACTACTGCGCAAGCGGACACGGGCCCACTACTCTGCACGCGCACTCGGGCTCACTACTGTGCATGCCCACTCGGGGTCACTACTGCTCATGCGCACACTGACTCACTACTGCGGATGCGCACTCGGGCTCACTACTGCGGATGCGCGCTCGGGTCACTACTGCGCAAGTGCGCTCGGGGTCACTACTGCTCATGCGCACACGGGCCCACTACTGTGCGTGCGCACTCGGGGTCGCTACTGCGGATGCGCACTCCGGCTCAGAACTGCACATGCGCCCTCGAGCTCAATTCTGCGCATGCGCACACGGGCGCACTACTGCGCATGCGCGCATGGGCTCACTACTGTGCATGCGCACTCGGGGTCACTAGTGCTCATGCGCACACGGGCTCACTACTGCTCATGCGCACTCGGGCTCACTACTTCGCATGCGCACTCAGGGTCGCTACTACTCATGCGCACACGGCCTCACTACTGCTCATGCGCACCCGGACTCACTACGGCTCATGGGCACTCGGACTCACTACTGCCGATGCGCAATCGGGCTCACTACTGCGCATGCGCACACAGACACCCTACTGCGGATGCGCAATCGGGCTCGCTACTCCGCATGCGCGCTCGGGGTCACTACTGCTCATGCGCACTCGGACTCACTACTGCTCATGCGCACTCGGACTCACTGCTGCCGATGCGCAATCGGGCTCACTACTGCGGATGCGCGCTCGGGTCACTACTGCGCATGCGCACTCGGGGTCACTACTGCGCGTGCGCACTCCGGCTCAGACCTGCACATGCGCACTCGAGCTCACTACTACGCATGCGCACACGGGCTCACTACTGCGCAAGCGCGAACGGGGTCACTACTGCTCATGCGCACTCGGGCTCACTACTGCGCATGCGCACACGGGCTCACTACTGTGCATGCGCACTCGGGGTCACTACTGCTCATGCGCACACGGGCTCACTACTGCTCATGCGCACTCGGGCTCACTACTGCGCATGCGCCCACGGGCTCACTACTGTGCATGCGCACTCGTGGTCACTACTGTGCATGCGCACTCGGGGTCACTAGTGCTCATGCGCACTTAGACTCACTACTGCTCATGGGCACTCGGCCTCACTACTGCGGATGCGCACTCGGACTCACTACAGCGGATGCGCTCTCCGGCTCAGACCTGCATATGCGCAATCGGGATCTCTACTGCGCATGCGCACTCGGGCTCACGACTGTGCATGCGCACTCGGGCTCACTACTGTGCTTGCGCACTCGGGGCCACTACTGCCCTTGCGCACACGGTCTCACTATTGCGCATGCGCAATCGGGCTCACTACTGCGCATGCGCACACGGGCCCACTACTGTGCATGCGCACTCGGGCTCACTACTGCGCATGCGCACACGGGCTCACTACTGTGCATGCGCACACGGGCTCACTACTGCTCATGCGCACACGGGCCCACTACTACGCAAGCGGACACGGGCCCACTACTGTGCATGCGCACTCGGGCTCACTACTGCGCATGCGCTCACGGGCCCACTACTGTGCATGCGCACCCGGACTCACTACTGCTCATGCGCACACTGACTCACTACTGCGGATGCGCACTCGGGTCACTACTGCGCAAGTGCGCTCGGGGTCACTACTGCTCATGCGCACACGGGCCCACTACTGTGCGTGCGCACTCGGGGTCGCTACTGCGGATGCGCACTCCGGCTCAGAACTGCACATGCGCCCTCGAGCTCAATTCTGCGCATGCGCACACGGGCGCACTACTGCGCATGCGCGCATGGGCTCACTACTGTGCATGCGCACTCGGGGTCACTAGTGCTCATGCGCACACGGGCTCACTACTGCTCATGCGCACTCGGGCTCACTACTTCGCATGCGCACTCAGGGTCGCTACTACTCATGCGCACACGGCCTCACTACTGCTCATGCGCACCCGGACTCACTACGGCTCATGGGCACTCGGACTCACTACTGCCGATGCGCAATCGGGCTCACTACTGCGCATGCGCACACAGACACCCTACTGCGGATGCGCAATCGGGCTCGCTACTCCGCATGCGCGCTCGGGGTCACTACTGCTCATGCGCACTCGGACTCACTACTGCTCATGCGCACTCGGACTCACTGCTGCCGATGCGCAATCGGGCTCACTACTGCGGATGCGCGCTCGGGTCACTACTGCGCATGCGCACTCGGGGTCACTACTGCGCGTGCGCACTCCGGCTCAGACCTGCACATGCGCACTCGAGCTCACTACTACGCATGCGCACACGGGCTCACTACTGCGCAAGCGCGAACGGGGTCACTACTGCTCATGCGCACTCGGGCTCACTACTGCGCATGCGCACACGGGCTCACTACTGTGCATGCGCACTCGGGGTCACTACTGCTCATGCGCACACGGGCTCACTACTGCTCATGCGCACTCGGGCTCACTACTGCGCATGCGCCCACGGGCTCACTACTGTGCATGCGCACTCGTGGTCACTACTGTGCATGCGCACTCGGGGTCACTAGTGCTCATGCGCACTTAGACTCACTACTGCTCATGGGCACTCGGCCTCACTACTGCGGATGCGCACTCGGACTCACTACAGCGGATGCGCTCTCCGGCTCAGACCTGCATATGCGCAATCGGGATCTCTACTGCGCATGCGCACTCGGGCTCACGACTGTGCATGCGCACTCGGGCTCACTACTGTGCTTGCGCACTCGGGGCCACTACTGCCCTTGCGCACACGGTCTCACTATTGCGCATGCGCAATCGGGCTCACTACTGCGCATGCGCACACGGGCCCACTACTGTGCATGCGCACTCGGGCTCACTACTGCGCATGCGCACACGGGCTCACTACTGTGCATGCGCACACGGGCTCACTACTGCTCATGCGCACACGGGCCCACTACTGCGCAAGCGGACACGGGCCCACTACTGTGCATGCGCACTCGGGCTCACTACTGCGCATGCGCTCACGGGCCCACTACTGTGCATGCGCACCCGGACTCACTACTGCTCATGCGCACACTGACTCACTACTGCGGATGCGCACTCGGGATCACTACTGCGGATGCGCGCTCGGGCTCACTACTGCGCATGCGCACACGGGCCCACTGCTGTGCGTGCGCACTCGGGGTCGCTACTGCGGATGCGCACTCCGGCTCAGAACTGCACATGCGCGCTCGAGCTCACTTCTGCCCATGCGCACACGTGCGCACTACTGTGCATGCGCGCACGGGCTCACTATTGTACATGCGCACTCTGGGTCACTAGTGCTCATTCGTACTTGGACTCACTACTGCTCATGGGCACTCGGCCTCACGACTGCGCATGCGCACACGGGCTCACTACTGTGCATGCGCACACGGGCTTACTACTGTGCATGCGCGCTCGGGGTCACTACTGCTCATGCGCACTCGGACTCACTGCTGCGGATGCGCAATCGTGCTCACTACTGCGCATGCGCACTCGGGGTCACTACTGTGCATGCGCACTCTGGGTCACTAGTGCTCATTCGTACTTGGACTCACTACTGCTCATGGGCACTCGGCCTCACGACTGCGCATGCGCACACGGGCTCACTACTGCGCATGCGCACACGGGCTCACTACTGGGCATGCGCAATCGGAGTCACTACTGCGCATGCGCACTCGGGCTCACTACTGCGCATGCGCACACGGGCTTACTACTGTGCATGCGCACACGGGCCCACTGCTGTGCGTGCGCACTCGGGGTCGCTACTGCGGATGCGCACTCCGGCTCAGAACTGCACATGCGCGCTCGAGCTCACTTCTGCGCATGCGCACACGTGCGCACTACTGTGCATGCGCGCACGGGCTCACTATTGTGCATGCGCACTCGGTGTCACTAGTGCTCATGCGCACTTGGACTCGCTACTGCTCATGGGCACTCGGCCTCACTACTTGCGGATGCGCATTCGGACTCACTACTGCGGATGCGCTGTCCGGCTCAGACCTGCATATGCGCAATCGGGATCTCTACTGCGCATGCGCACACGTGCCCACTATTGTGCGTGCGCACACGGGGTCGCTACTGCGGATGCGTACTCCGGCTCAGAACTGCACATGCGAACTCGAGCTCACTTCTGCGCATGCGCACACGGGCGCACTACTGCGCATGCGCGCACGGGCTCACTACTGTGCATGCGCACTCGGGCTCACTACTGCGCATGCGCACACGGGCCCACTACTGTGCATGCGCACTCGGGCTCACTACTGCGCATGCGCTCTCCGGCTCAGACCTGCATATGCGCAATCGGGCTCCCTACTGCGGATGCGCGCTCGGGACACTACTGCGCAAGCGGACACGGGCCCACTACTGTGCATGCGCACTCGGGCTCACTACTGCGCATGCGCACACGGGCCCACTACTGTGCATGCGCACTCGGGCTCACTACTGCGCATGCGCACACGGGCTCACTACTGTGCATGCGCACACGGGCTCACTACTGCTCATGCGCACACGGGCCCACTACTGCGCAAGCGGACACGGGCCCACTACTGTGCGTGCGCACTCGGGCTCACTACTGCTCATGCGCACACTGACTCACTACTGCGGATGCGCACTCGGGCTCACTACTGCGGATGCGCGCTCGGGTCACTACTGCGCATGCGCACTCGGGGTCACTACTGCGCGTGCGCACTCCGGCTCAGACCTGCACATGCGCACTCGAGCTCACTACTACGCATGCGCACACGGGCTCACTACTGCGCAAGCGCGAACGGGGTCACTACTGCTCATGCGCACTCGGGCTCACTACTGCGCATGCGCACTCGGGCTCACTACTGTGCATGCACACTCGGGCTCACTACTGAGCATGCGCACTCGGGGTCACTACTGCCCATGCGCACTCGGGCTCACTACTGCGCATGCGCACACGGGCTCACTTCTGAGGATGCGCGCACGAGCTCACTACTGTGCATGCGCACTCGGGGTCACTACTGCGCATGCGCAATCGGGCTCACTACTGCTCATGGGCACTCGGCCTCACGTCTGCTCATGCGCACACGGGCTCACTACTATGCATGCGCAATCGGGCCCTCTACTGCGCATGCGCACTCGAGGTCACTACTGCTCATGCGCACACGGGCCCACTACTGCGCAAGCGGACACGGGCCCACTACTGTGCGTGCGCACTCGGGCTCACTACTGCTCATGCGCACACTGACTCACTACTGCGGATGCGCACTCGGGCTCACTACTGCGGATGCGCGCTCGGGTCACTACTGCGCATGCGCACTCGGGGTCACTACTGCGCGTGCGCACTCCGGCTCAGACCTGCACATGCGCACTCGAGCTCACTACTACGCATGCGCACACGGGCTCACTACTGCGCAAGCGCGAACGGGGTCACTACTGCTCATGCGCACTCGGGCTCACTACTGCGCATGCGCACTCGGGCTCACTACTGTGCATGCACACTCGGGCTCACTACTGAGCATGCGCACTCGGGGTCACTACTGCCCATGCGCACTCGGGCTCACTACTGCGCATGCGCACACGGGCTCACTTCTGCGGATGCGCGCACGAGCTCACTACTGTGCATGCGCACTCGGGGTCACTACTGCGCATGCGCAATCGGGCTCACTACTGCTCATGGGCACTCGGCCTCACGACTGCTCATGCGCACACGGGCTCACTACTATGCATGCGCAATCGGGCCCTCTACTGCGCATGCGCACTCGGGGTCACTAGTGCTCATGCGCCCTTGGACTCACTACTGCTCATGCGCACTCGGACTCACTGCTGCGGATGCGCAATCGGGCTCACTACTGCGCATGCGCACACGGGCTCACTACTGTGCATGTGCACTCTGGCTCACTACTGCTCATGCGCGCTCGGGGTCACTACTGCGCATGCGCACTCGGACTCACTACTGCGGATGCGCTCTCCGGCTCAGACCTGCACATGCGCAATCGGGCTCTCTACTGCGCATGCGCACTCGGGCTCACTACTGCGCATGCGCACACGGACTCCCTATTGCGCATGCGCAATCGGGCTCACTACAGTGCATGCGCACTCGGGCTCACTACTGTGCATGCGCACTCGAGCTCACTTCTGCGCAAGCGCACATGGGCGCACTACTGCGCATGCGCGCACGGGCCCACTACTGCGCATGCGCACACGGGAACACTACTGTGCATGCGAACTCGGGCTCACAACTGCGCATGCGCACACGGGCTCACTACTGTACATGCGCACACGGGCTCACTACTGCGCATGCGCACAGGGGCTTACTACTGTGCATGCGCAATCGGAGTCACTACTGCGGATGCGCACTCGGGCTCACTACTGCGCATGCGCACACGGGCTCACTACTGTGCATGCGCACTAGTGCTCACTGCTGTGCATGCGCACTCGGGGTCACTACTGCGCATGCGCACACGGACTCCCTACTGCGGATGCGCAATCGGGCTCTCTACTCCGCATGCGAGCTCGGGGTCACTACTGCTCATGCGCACTCGGACTGACTACTGCGGATGCGCACTCGGGCTCACTACTGCGCATGCGCACACGGGCCCACTGCTGTGCGTGCGCACTCGGGGTCGCTACTGCGGATGCGCACTCCGGCTCAGAACTGCACATGCGCGCTCGAGCTCACTTCTGCCCATGCGCACACGTGCGCACTACTGTGCATGCGCGCACGGGCTCACTATTGTACATGCGCACTCTGGGTCACTAGTGCTCATTCGTACTTGGACTCACTACTGCTCATGGGCACTCGGCCTCACGACTGCGCATGCGCACACGGGCTCACTACTGCGCATGCGCACACGGGCTCACTACTGTGCATGCGCAATCGGAGTCACTACTGCGCATGCGCACTCGGGCTCACTACTGCGCATGCGCACACGGGCTTACTACTGTGCATGCGCACACGGGCCCACTGCTGTGCGTGCGCACTCGGGGTCGCTACTGCGGATGCGCACTCCGGCTCAGAACTGCACATGCGCGCTCGAGCTCACTTCTGCGCATGCGCACACGTGCGCACTACTGTGCATGCGCGCACGGGCTCACTATTGTGCATGCGCACTCGGTGTCACTAGTGCTCATGCGCACTTGGACTCGCTACTGCTCATGGGCACTCGGCCTCACTACTTGCGGATGCGCATTCGGACTCACTACTGCGGATGCGCTGTCCGGCTCAGACCTGCATATGCGCAATCGGGATCTCTACTGCGCATGCGCACACGTGCCCACTATTGTGCGTGCGCACACGGGGTCGCTACTGCGGATGCGTAATCCGGCTCAGAACTGCACATGCGAACTCGAGCTCACTTCTGCGCATGCGCACACGGGCGCACTACTGCGCATGCGCGCACGGGCTCACTACTGTGCATGCGCACCCGGGGTCACTACTGCTCTTGCGCACTTGGACTCACTACTGCTCATGCGCACACGGGCCCACTACTGTGCATGCGCACTCGGGCTCACTACTGCGCACGCGCACACGGGCCCACTACTGTGCATGCGCACTCGGGCTCACTACTGCGCATGCGCACACGGGCTCACTACTGCTCATGCGCACTCGGGCTCACTACTGCGGATGCGCACTCGGACTCACTACTGCGGATGCGCTCTCCGGCTCAGACCTGCATATGCGCAATCGGGCTCCCTACTGCGGATGCGCGCTCGGGACACTACTGCGCAAGCGGACACGGGCCCACTACTGTGCATGCGCACTCGGGCTCACTACTGCGCATGCGCACACGGGCCCACTACTGTGCATGCGCACTCGGGCTCACTACTGCGCATGCGCACACGGGCTCACTACTGTGCATGCGCACACGGGCTCACTACTGCTCATGCGCACACGGGCCCACTACTGCGCAAGCGGACACGGGCCCACTACTGTGCGTGCGCACTCGGGCTCACTACTGCTCATGCGCACACTGACTCACTACTGCGGATGCGCACTCGGGCTCACTACTGCGGATGCGCGCTCGGGTCACTACTGCGCATGCGCACTCGGGGTCACTACTGCGCGTGCGCACTCCGGCTCAGACCTGCACATGCGCACTCGAGCTCACTACTACGCATGCGCACACGGGCTCACTACTGCGCAAGCGCGAACGGGGTCACTACTGCTCATGCGCAATCGGGCTCACTACTGCTCATGGGCACTCGGCCTCACGACTGCTCGTGCGCACACGGGCTCACTACTATGCATGCGCAATCGGGCCCTCTACTGCGCATGCGCACTCGGGGTCACTAGTGCTCATGCGCCCTTGGACTCACTACTGCTCATGCGCACTCGGACTCACTGCTGCGGATGCGCAATCGGGCTCACTACTGCGCATGCGCACACGGGCTCACTACTGTGCTTGTGCACTCTGGCTCACTACTGCTCATGCGCGCTCGGGGTCACTACTGCGCATGCGCACTCGGACTCACTACTGCGGATGCGCTCTCCGGCTCAGACCTGCACATGCGCAATCGGGCTCTCTACTGCGCATGCGCACTCGGGCTCACTACTGCGCATGCGCACACGGACTCCCTATTGCGCATGCGCAATCGGGCTCACTACTGTGCATGCGCACTCGGGCTCACTACTGTGCATGCGCACTCGAGCTCACTTCTGCGCAAGCGCACATGGGCGCACTACTGCGCATGCGCGCACGGGCCCACTACTGCGCATGCGCACACGGGAACACTACTGTGCATGCGAACTCGGGCTCACAACTGCGCATGCGCACACGGGCCCACTACTGTGCATGCGCACTCGGGCTCACTACTGCGCATGCGCACACGGGCCCACTACTGTGCATGCGCACTCGGACTCACTACTGCTCATGCGCACACTGACTCACTACTGCGGATGCGCACTCGGGCTCACTACTGCGGATGCGCGCTCGGGTCACTACTGCGCAAGTGCGCTCGGGGTCACTACTGCTCATGCGCACACGGGCCCACTACTGTGCGTGCGCACTCGGGGTCGCTACTGCGGATGCGCACTCCGGCTCAGAACTGCACATGCGCCCTCGAGCTCAATTCTGCGCATGCGCACACGGGCGCACTACTGCGCATGCGCGCACGGGCTCACTACTGTGCATGCGCACTCGGGGTCACTAGTGCTCATGCGCACACGGGCTCACTACTGCTCATGCGCACTCGGGCTCACTACTTCGCATGCGCACTCAGGGTCGCTACTACTCATGCGCACACGGACTCACTACTGCTCATGCGCACTCGGACTCACTACTGCACATGCGCACTCGGACTCACTGCTGCCGATGCGCAATCGGGGTCACTACTGCGGATGCGCGCTCGGGTCACTACTGCGCATGCGCACTCGGGGTCACTACTGCGCGTGCGCACTCCGGCTCAGACCTGCACATGCGCACTCGAGCTCACTACTACGCATGCGCACACAGGCTCACTACTGCGCAAGCGCGAACGGGGTCACTACTGCTCATGCGCACTCGGGCTCACTACTGCGCATGCGCACACGGGCTCACTACTGTGCATGCGCACTCGGGGTCACTACTGCTCATGCGCACACGGGCTCACTACTGCTCATGCACACTCGGGCTCACTACTGCGCATGCGCCCACGGGCTCACTACTGTGCATGCGCACTCGTGGTCACTACTGTGCATGCGCACTCGGGGTCACTAGTGCTCATGCGCACTTAGACTCACTACTGCTCATGCGCACTCGGGCTCACTACTGTGCATGCGCACTCGGGCTCACTACTGTGCTTGCGCACTCGGGGCCACTACTGCCCTTGCGCACACGGTCTCACTATTGCGCATGCGCAATCGGGCTCTCTACTGCGGATGCGCGCTCGGGTCACTACTGCGCAAGCGGACACGGGCCCACTACTGTGCATGCGCACTCGGGCTCACTACTGCGCATGCGCACACGGGCTTACTACTGTGCATGCGCACTCGGGCTCACTACTGCGCATGCGCACACGGACTCCCTACTGCGGATGCGCAATCGGGCTCTCTACTCCGCATGCGAGCTCGGGGTCACTACTGCGCATGCGCACAGGGGCTCACTACTGTGCATGCGCAATCGGAGTCACTACTGCGGATGCGCACTCGGGCTCACTACTGCGCATGCGCACACGGGCTCACTACTGTGCATGCGCACTCGTGCTCACTGCTGTGCATGCGCACTCGGGGTCACTACTGCGCATGCGCACACGGACTCCCTACTGCGGATGCGCAATCGGGCTCTCTACTCCGCATGCGAGCTCGGGGTCACTACTGCTCATGCGCACTCGGACTCACTGCTGCGGATGCGCAATCGTGCTCACTACTGCGCATGCGCACTCGGGGTCACTACTGTGCATGCGCACTCTGGGTCACTAGTGCTCATTCGTACTTGGACTCACTACTGCTCATGGGCACTCGGCCTCACGACTGCGCATGCGCACACGGGCTCACTACTGCGCATGCGCACACGGGCTCACTACTGTGCATGCGCAATCGGAGTCACTACTGCGCATGCGCACTCGGGCTCACTACTGCGCATGCGCACACGGGCTTACTACTGTGCATGCGCACACGGGCCCACTGCTGTGCGTGCGCACTCGGGGTCGCTACTGCGGATGCGCACTCCGGCTCAGAACTGCACATGCGCGCTCGAGCTCACTTCTGCGCATGCGCACACGTGCGCACTACTGTGCATGCGCGCACGGGCTCACTATTGTGCATGCGCACTCGGTGTCACTAGTGCTCATGCGCACTTGGACTCGCTACTGCTCATGGGCACTCGGCCTCACTACTTGCGGATGCGCATTCGGACTCACTACTGCGGATGCGCTGTCCGGCTCAGACCTGCATATGCGCAATCGGGATCTCTACTGCGCATGCGCACACGTGCCCACTATTGTGCGTGCGCACACGGGGTCGCTACTGCGGATGCGTAATCCGGCTCAGAACTGCACATGCGAACTCGAGCTCACTTCTGCGCATGCGCACACGGGCGCACTACTGCGCATGCGCGCACGGGCTCACTACTGTGCATGCGCACCCGGGGTCACTACTGCTCTTGCGCACTTGGACTCACTACTGCTCATGCGCACACGGGCCCACTACTGTGCATGCGCACTCGGGCTCACTACTGCGCACGCGCACACGGGCCCACTACTGTGCATGCGCACTCGGGCTCACTACTGCGCATGCGCACACGGGCTCACTACTGCTCATGCGCACTCGGGCTCACTACTGCGGATGCGCACTCGGACTCACTACTGCGGATGCGCTCTCCGGCTCAGACCTCCATATGCGCAATCGGGCTCCCTACTGCGGATGCGCGCTCGGGACACTACTGCGCAAGCGGACACGGGCCCACTACTGTGCATGCGCACTCGGGCTCACTACTGCGCATGCGCACACGGGCCCACTACTGTGCATGCGCACTCGGGCTCACTACTGCGCATGCGCACACGGGCTCACTACTGTGCATGCGCACACGGGCTCACTACTGCTCATGCGCACACGGGCCCACTACTGCGCAAGCGGACACGGGCCCACTACTGTGCGTGCGCACTCGGGCTCACTACTGCTCATGCGCACACTGACTCACTACTGCGGATGCGCACTCGGGCTCACTACTGCGGATGCGCGCTCGGGTCACTACTGCGCATGCGCACTCGGGGTCACTACTGCGCGTGCGCACTCCGGCTCAGACCTGCACATGCGCACTCGAGCTCACTACTACGCATGCGCACACGGGCTCACTACTGCGCAAGCGCGAACGGGGTCACTACTGCTCATGCGCACTCGGGCTCACTACTGCGCATGCGCACTCGGGCTCACTACTGTGCATGCACACTCGGGCTCACTACTGAGCATGCGCACTCGGGGTCACTACTGCCCATGCGCACTCGGGCTCACTACTGCGCATGCGCACACGGGCTCACTTCTGCGGATGCGCGCACGAGCTCACTACTGTGCATGCGCACTCGGGGTCACAACTGCGCATGCGCAATCGGGCTCACTACTGCTCATGGGCACTCGGCCTCACGACTGCTCGTGCGCACACGGGCTCACTACTATGCATGCGCAATCGGGCCCTCTACTGCGCATGCGCACTCGGGGTCACTAGTGCTCATGCGCCCTTGGACTCACTACTGCTCATGCGCACTCGGACTCACTGCTGCGGATGCGCAATCGGGCTCACTACTGCGCATGCGCACACGGGCTCACTACTGTGCTTGTGCACTCTGGCTCACTACTGCTCATGCGCGCTCGGGGTCACTACTGCGCATGCGCACTCGGACTCACTACTGCGGATGCGCTCTCCGGCTCAGACCTGCACATGCGCAATCGGGCTCTCTACTGCGCATGCGCACTCGGGCTCACTACTGCGCATGCGCACACGGACTCCCTATTGCGCATGCGCAATCGGGCTCACTACTGTGCATGCGCACTCGGGCTCACTACTGTGCATGCGCACTCGAGCTCACTTCTGCGCAAGCGCACATGGGCGCACTACTGCGCATGCGCGCACGGGCCCACTACTGCGCATGCGCACACGGGAACACTACTGTGCATGCGAACTCGGGCTCACAACTGCGCATGCGCACACGGGCCCACTACTGTGCATGCGCACTCGGGCTCACTACTGCGCATGCGCACACGGGCCCACTACTGTGCATGCGCACTCGGACTCACTACTGCTCATGCGCACACTGACTCACTACTGCGGATGCGCACTCGGGCTCACTACTGCGGATGCGCGCTCGGGTCACTACTGCGCAAGTGCGCTCGGGGTCACTACTGCTCATGCGCACACGGGCCCACTACTGTGCGTGCGCACTCGGGGTCGCTACTGCGGATGCGCACTCCGGCTCAGAACTGCACATGCGCCCTCGAGCTCAATTCTGCGCATGCGCACACGGGCGCACTACTGCGCATGCGCGCACGGTCTCACTACTGTGCATGCGCACTCGGGGTCACTAGTGCTCATGCGCACACGGGCTCACTACTGCTCATGCGCACTCGGGCTCACTACTTCGCATGCGCACTCAGGGTCGCTACTACTCATGCGCACACGGACTCACTACTGCTCATGCGCACTCGGACTCACTACTGCACATGCGCACTCGGACTCACTGCTGCCGATGCGCAATCGGGGTCACTACTGCGGATGCGCGCTCGGGTCACTACTGCGCATGCGCACTCGGGGTCACTACTGCGCGTGCGCACTCCGGCTCAGACCTGCACATGCGCACTCGAGCTCACTACTACGCATGCGCACACAGGCTCACTACTGCGCAAGCGCGAACGGGGTCACTACTGCTCATGCGCACTCGGGCTCACTACTGCGCATGCGCACACGGGCTCACTACTGTGCATGCGCACTCGGGGTCACTACTGCTCATGCGCACACGGGCTCACTACTGCTCATGCACACTCGGGCTCACTACTGCGCATGCGCCCACGGGCTCACTACTGTGCATGCGCACTCGTGGTCACTACTGTGCATGCGCACTCGGGGTCACTAGTGCTCATGCGCACTTAGACTCACTACTGCTCATGCGCACTCGGGCTCACTACTGTGCATGCGCACTCGGGCTCACTACTGTGCTTGCGCACTCGGGGCCACTACTGCCCTTGCGCACACGGTCTCACTATTGCGCATGCGCAATCGGGCTCTCTACTGCGGATGCGCGCTCGGGTCACTACTGCGCAAGCGGACACGGGCCCACTACTGTGCATGCGCACTCGGGCTCACTACTGCGCATGCGCACACGGGCTTACTACTGTGCATGCGCACTCGGGCTCACTACTGCGCATGCGCACACGGACTCCCTACTGCGGATGCGCAATCGGGCTCTCTACTCCGCATGCGAGCTCGGGGTCACTACTGCGCATGCGCACAGGGGCTCACTACTGTGCATGCGCAATCGGAGTCACTACTGCGGATGCGCACTCGGGCTCACTACTGCGCATGCGCACACGGGCTCACTACTGTGCATGCGCACTCGTGCTCACTGCTGTGCATGCGCACTCGGGGTCACTACTGCGCATGCGCACACGGACTCCCTACTGCGGATGCGCAATCGGGCTCTCTACTCCGCATGCGAGCTCGGGGTCACTACTGCTCATGCGCACTCGGACTCACTGCTGCGGATGCGCAATCGTGCTCACTACTGCGCATGCGCACTCGGGGTCACTACTGTGCATGCGCACTCTGGGTCACTAGTGCTCATTCGTACTTGGACTCACTACTGCTCATGGGCACTCGGCCTCACGACTGCGCATGCGCACACGGGCTCACTACTGCGCATGCGCACACGGGCTCACTACTGTGCATGCGCAATCGGAGTCACTACTGCGCATGCGCACTCGGGCTCACTACTGCGCATGCGCACACGGGCTTACTACTGTGCATGCGCACACGGGCCCACTGCTGTGCGTGCGCACTCGGGGTCGCTACTGCGGATGCGCACTCCGGCTCAGAACTGCACATGCGCGCTCGAGCTCACTTCTGCGCATGCGCACACGTGCGCACTACTGTGCATGCGCGCACGGGCTCACTATTGTGCATGCGCACTCGGTGTCACTAGTGCTCATGCGCACTTGGACTCGCTACTGCTCATGGGCACTCGGCCTCACTACTTGCGGATGCGCATTCGGACTCACTACTGCGGATGCGCTGTCCGGCTCAGACCTGCATATGCGCAATCGGGATCTCTACTGCGCATGCGCACACGTGCCCACTATTGTGCGTGCGCACACGGGGTCGCTACTGCAGATGCGTACTCCGGCTCAGAACTGCACATGCGAACTGGAGCTCACCTCTGCGCATGCGCACACGGGCGCACTACTGCGCATGCGCGCACGGGCTCACTACTGTGCATGCGCACCCGGGGTCGCTACTGCTCTTGCGCACTTGGACTCACTACTGCTCATGCGCACACGGGCCCACTACTGTGCATGCGCACTCGGGCTCACTACTGCGCATGCGCACACGGGCCCACTACTGTGCATGCGCACTCGGGCTCACTACTGCGCATGCGCACACGGGCTCACTACTGCTCATGCGCACACTGACTCACTACTGCGGATGCGCACTCGGGCTCACTACTGCGGATGCGCGCTCGGGTCACTACTGCGCATGCGCACTCGGGGTCACTACTGCGCATGCGCACTCGGGCTCACTACTGTGCATGCACACTCGGGCTCACTACTGAGCATGCGCACTCGGGGTCACTACTGCCCATGCGCACTCGGGCTCACTACTGCGTATGCGCACACGGGCTCACTTCTGCGGATGCGCGCACGAGCTCACTACTGTGCATGCGCACTCGGGGTCACTACTGCGCATGCGCAATCGGGCTCACTACTGCTCATGGGCGCTCGGCCTCACGACTGCTCATGCGCACACGGGCTCACTACTATGCATGCGCAATCGGGCCCTCTACTGCGCATGCGCACTCGGGGTCACTACTGCTCATGCGCACACGGGCCCACTACTGCGCAAGCGGACACGGGCCCACTACTGTGCGTGCGCACTCGGGCTCACTACTGCTCATGCGCACACTGACTCACTACTGCGGATGCGCACTCGGGCTCACTACTGCGGATGCGCGCTCGGGTCACTACTGCGCATGCGCACTCGGGGTCACTACTGCGCGTGCGCACTCCGGCTCAGACCTGCACATGCGCACTCGAGCTCACTACTACGCATGCGCACACGGGCTCACTACTGCGCAAGCGCGAACGGGGTCACTACTGCTCATGCGCACTCGGGGTCACTACTGCCCATGCGCACTCGGGCTCACTACTGCGCATGCGCACACGGGCTCACTACTGTGCATGTGCACTCTGGCTCACTACTGCTCATGCGCGCTCGGGGTCACTACTGCGCATGCGCACTCGGACTCACTACTGCGGATGCGCTCTCCGGCTCAGACCTGCACATGCGCAATCGGGCTCTCTACTGCGCATGCGCACTCGGGCTCACTACTGCGCATGCGCACACGGACTCCCTATTGCGCATGCGCAATCGGGCTCACTACTGTGCATGCGCACTCGGGCTCACTACTGTGCATGCGCACTCGAGCTCACTTCTGCGCAAGCGCACATGGGCGCACTACTGCGCATGCGCGCACGGGCCCACTACTGCGCATGCGCACCCGGGAACACTACTGTGCATGCGAACTCGGGCTCACAACTGCGCATGCGCACACGGGCTCACTACTGTACATGCGCACACGGGCTCACTACTGCGCATGCGCACAGGGGCTCACTACTGTGCATGCGCAATCGGAGTCACTACTGCGGATGCGCACTCGGGCTCACTACTGCGCATGCGCACACGGGCTCACTACTGTGCATGCGCACTCGTGCTCACTGCTGTGCATGCGCACTCGGGGTCACTACTGCGCATGCGCACACGGACTCCCTACTGCGGATGCGCAATCGGGCTGTCTACTCCGCATGCGAGCTCGGGGTCACTACTGCGCATGCGCACAGGGGCTCACTAGTGTGCATGCGCAATCGGAGTCACTACTGCGGATGCGCACTCGGGCTCACTACTGCGCATGCGCACACGGGCTCACTACTGTGCATGCGCACTCGTGCTCACTGCTGTGCATGCGCACTCGGGGTCACTACTGCGCATGCGCACACGGACTCCCTACTGCGGATGCGCAATCGGGCTCTCTACTCCGCATGCGAGCTCGGGGTCACTACTGCTCATGCGCACTCGGACTCACTACTGCGGATGCGCACTCGGGCTCACTACTGCGCATGCGCACACGGACTCCCTACTGCGGATGCGCAATCGGGCTCTCTACTCCGCATGCGAGCTCGGGGTCACTACTGCTCATGCGCACTCGGACTCACTGCTGCGGATGCGCAATCGTGCTCACTACTGCGCATGCGCACACGGGCTTACTACTGTGCATGCGCACACGGGCCCACTGCTGTGCGTGCGCACTCGGGGTCGCTACTGCGGATGCGCACTCCGGCTCAGAACTGCACATGCGCGCTCGAGCTCACTTCTGCCCATGCGCACACGTGCGCACTACTGTGCATGCGCGCACGGGCTCACAATTGTACATGCGCACTCTGGGTCACTAGTGCTCATTCGTACTTGGACTCACTACTGCTCATGGGCACTCGGGCTCACTACTGCGCATGCGCACACGGGCTTACTACTGTGCATGCGCACACGGGCCCACTGCTGTGCGTGCGCACTCGGGGTCGCTACTGCGGATGCGCACTCCGGCTCAGAACTGCACATGCGCGCTCGAGCTCACTTCTGCGCATGCGCACACGTGCGCACTACTGTGCATGCGCGCACGGGCTCACTATTGTGCATGCGCACACGGGCTCACTACTGTGCATGCGCACTCGTGCTCACTGCTGTGCATGCGCACTCGGGGTCACTACTGCGCATGCGCACACGGACTCCCTACTGCGGATGCGCAATCGGGCTCTCTACTCCGCATGCGAGCTCGGGGTCACTACTGCTCATGCGCACTCGGACTCACTGCTGCGGATGCGCAATCGTGCTCACTACTGCGCATGCGCACTCGGGGTCACTACTGTGCATGCGCACTCTGGGTCACTAGTGCTCATTCGTACTTGGACTCACTACTGCTCATGGGCACTCGGCCTCACGACTGCGCATGCGCACACGGGCTCACTACTGCGCATGCGCACACGGGCTCACTACTGTGCATGCGCAATCGGAGTCACTACTGCGCATGCGCACTCGGGCTCACTACTGCGCATGCGCACACGGGCTTACTACTGTGCATGCGCACACGGGCCCACTGCTGTGCGTGCGCACTCGGGGTCGCTACTGCGGATGCGCACTCCGGCTCAGAACTGCACATGCGCGCTCGAGCTCACTTCTGCGCATGCGCACACGTGCGCACTACTGTGCATGCGCGCACGGGCTCACTATTGTGCATGCGCACTCGGTGTCACTAGTGCTCATGCGCACTTGGACTCGCTACTGCTCATGGGCACTCGGCCTCACTACTTGCGGATGCGCATTCGGACTCACTACTGCGGATGCGCTGTCCGGCTCAGACCTGCATATGCGCAATCGGGATCTCTACTGCGCATGCGCACACGTGCCCACTATTGTGCGTGCGCACACGGGGTCGCTACTGCGGATGCGTACTCCGGCTCAGAACTGCACATGCGAACTCGAGCTCACTTCTGCGCATGCGCACACGGGCGCACTACTGCGCATGCGCGCACGGGCTCACTACTGTGCATGCGCACCCGGGGTCGCTACTGCTCTTGCGCACTTGGACTCACTACTGCTCATGCGCACACGGGCCCACTACTGTGCATGCGCACTCGGGCTCACTACTGCGCATGCGCACACGGGCCCACTACTGTGCATGCGCACTCGGGCTCACTACTGCGCATGCGCACACGGGCTCACTACTGCTCATGCGCACACTGACTCACTACTGCGGATGCGCACTCGGGCTCACTACTGCGGATGCGCGCTCGGGTCACTACTGCGCATGCGCACTCGGGGTCACTACTGCGCGTGCGCACTCCGGCTCAGACCTGCACATGCGCACTCGAGCTCACTACTACGCATGCGCACACGGGCTCACTACTGCGCAAGCGCGAACGGGGTCACTACTGCTCATGCGCACTCGGGCTCACTACTGCGCATGCGCACTCGGGCTCACTACTGTGCATGCACACTCGGGCTCACTACTGAGCATGCGCACTCGGGGTCACTACTGCCCATGCGCACTCGGGCTCACTACTGCGTATGCGCACACGGGCTCACTTCTGCGGATGCGCGCACGAGCTCACTACTGTGCATGCGCACTCGGGGTCACTACTGCGCATGCGCAATCGGGCTCACTACTGCTCATGGGCGCTCGGCCTCACGACTGCTCATGCGCACACGGGCTCACTACTATGCATGCGCAATCGGGCCCTCTACTGCGCATGCGCACTCGGGGTCACTACTGCTCATGCGCACACGGGCCCACTACTGCGCAAGCGGACACGGGCCCACTACTGTGCGTGCGCACTCGGGCTCACTACTGCTCATGCGCACACTGACTCACTACTGCGGATGCGCACTCGGGCTCACTACTGCGGATGCGCGCTCGGGTCACTACTGCGCATGCGCACTCGGGGTCACTACTGCGCGTGCGCACTCCGGCTCAGACCTGCACATGCGCACTCGAGCTCACTACTACGCATGCGCACACGGGCTCACTACTGCGCAAGCGCGAACGGGGTCACTACTGCTCATGCGCACTCGGGGTCACTACTGCCCA
Source organism: Megachile leachella (assembly GCA_963576845.1). NCBI lineage: Eukaryota > Metazoa > Arthropoda > Insecta > Hymenoptera > Megachilidae > Megachile > Megachile leachella. Next base: position 25,047,774 of record OY756250.1, on the reverse strand, counting down.
TGCGCACTCGGGCTCACTACTGCGCATGCGCACACGGGCTCACTACTGTGCATGTGCACTCTGGCTCACTACTGCTCATGCGCGCTCGGGGTCACTACTGCGCATGCGCACTCGGACTCACTACTGCGGATGCGCTCTCCGGCTCAGACCTGCACATGCGCAATCGGGCTCTCTACTGCGCATGCGCACTCGGGCTCACTACTGCGCATGCGCACACGGACTCCCTATTGCGCATGCGCAATCGGGCTCACTACTGTGCATGCGCACTCGGGCTCACTACTGTGCATGCGCACTCGAGCTCACTTCTGCGCAAGCGCACATGGGCGCACTACTGCGCATGCGCGCACGGGCCCACTACTGCGCATGCGCACACGGGAACACTACTGTGCATGCGAACTCGGGCTCACAACTGCGCATGCGCACACGGGCTCACTACTGTACATGCGCACACGGGCTCACTACTGCGCATGCGCACAGGGGCTCACTACTGTGCATGCGCAATCGGAGTCACTACTGCGGATGCGCACTCGGGCTCACTACTGCGCATGCGCACACGGGCTCACTACTGTGCATGCGCACTCGTGCTCACTGCTGTGCATGCGCACTCGGGGTCACTACTGCGCATGCGCACACGGGCCCACTGCTGTGCGTGCGCACTCGGGGTCGCTACTGCGGATGCGCACTCCGGCTCAGAACTGCACATGCGCGCTCGAGCTCACTTCTGCGCATGCGCACACGTGCGCACTACTGTGCATGCGCGCACGGGCTCACTATTGTGCATGCGCACTCGATGTCACTAGTGCTCATGCGCACTTGGACTCGCTACTGCTCATGGGCACTCGGCCTCACTACTTGCGGATGCGCATTCGGACTCACTACTGCGGATGCGCTGTCCGGCTCAGACCTGCATATGCGCAATCGGGATCTCTACTGCGCATGCGCACACGTGCCCACTATTGTGCGTGCGCACACGGGGTCGCTACTGCGGATGCGTACTCCGGCTCAGAACTGCACATGCGAACTCGAGCTCACTTCTGCGCATGCGCACACGGGCGCACTACTGTGCATGCACACTCGGGCTCACTACTGCGCATGCGCACACGGGCCCACTACTGTGCATGCGCACTCGGGCTCACTACTGCGCATGCGCACACGGGCTCACTACTGCTCATGCGCACTCGGGCTCACTACTGCGGATGCGCACTCGGACTCACTACTGCGGATGCGCTCTCCGGCTCAGACCTGCATATGCGCAATCGGGCTCCCTACTGCGGATGCGCGCTCGGGACACTACTGCGCAAGCGGACACGGGCCCACTACTGTGCATGCGCACTCGGGCTCACTACTGCGCATGCGCACACGGGCCCACTACTGTGCATGCGCACTCGGGCTCACTACTGCGCATGCGCACACGGGCTCACTACTGTGCATGCGCACACGGGCTCACCACTGCTCATGCGCACACGGGCCCACTACTGCGCAAGCGGACACGGGCCCACTACTGTGCGTGCGCACTCGGGCTCACTACTGCTCATGCGCACACTGACTCACTACTGCGGATGCGCACTCGGGCTCACTACTGCGGATGCGCGCTCGGGTCACTACTGCGCATGCGCACTCGGGGTCACTACTGCGCGTGCGCACTCCGGCTCAGACCTGCACATGCGCACTCGAGCTCACTACTACGCATGCGCACACGGGCTCACTACTGCGCAAGCGCGAACGGGGTCACTACTGCTCATGCGCACTCGGGCTCACTACTGCGCATGCGCACTCGGGCTCACTACTGTGCATGCACACTCGGGCTCACTACTGAGCATGCGCACTCGGGGTCACTACTGCCCATGCGCACTCGGGCTCACTACTGCGCATGCGCACACGGGCTCACTTCTGCGGATGCGCGCACGAGCTCACTACTGTGCATGCGCACTCGGGGTCACTACTGCGCATGCGCAATCGGGCTCACTACTGCTCATGGGCACTCGGCCTCACGACTGCTCATGCGCACACGGGCTCACTACTATGCATGCGCAATCGGGCCCTCTACTGCGCATGCGCACTCGGGGTCACTAGTGCTCATGCGCCCTTGGACTCACTACTGCTCATGCGCACTCGGACTCACTGCTGCGGATGCGCAATCGGGCTCACTACTGCGCATGCGCACACGGGCTCACTACTGTGCATGTGCACTCTGGCTCACTACTGCTCATGCGCGCTCGGGGTCACTACTGCGCATGCGCACTCAGACTCACTACTGCGGATGCGCTCTCCGGCTCAGACCTGCACATGCGCAATCGGGCTCTCTACTGCGCATGCGCACTCGGGCTCACTACTGCGCATGCGCACACGGACTCCCTATTGCGCATGCGCAATCGGGCTCACTACTGTGCATGCGCACTCGGGCTCACTACTGTGCATGCGCACTCGAGCTCACTTCTGCGCAAGCGCACATGGGCGCACTACTGCGCATGCGCGCACGGGCCCACTACTGCGCATGCGCACACGGGAACACTACTGTGCATGCGAACTCGGGCTCACAACTGCGCATGCGCACACGGGCTCACTACTGTACATGCGCACACGGGCTCACTACTGCTCATGCGCACACGGGCCCACTACTGCGCAAGCGGACACGGGCCCACTACTGTGCATGCGCACTCGGGCTCACTACTGCGCATGCGCACACGGGCCCACTACTGTGCATGCGCACTCGGACTCACTACTGCTCATGCGCACACTGACTCACTACTGGGGATGCGCACTCGGGCTCACTACTGCGGATGCGCGCTCGGGTCACTACTGCGCAAGTGCGCTCGGGGTCACGACTGCTCATGCGCACACGGGCCCACTACTGTGCGTGCGCACTCGGGGTCGCTACTGCGGATGCGCACTCCGGCTCAGAACTGCACATGCGCCCTCGAGCTCAATTCTGCGCATGCGCACACGGGCGCACTACTGCGCATGCGCGCACGGGCTCACTACTGTGCATGCGCACTCGGGGTCACTAGTGCTCATGCGCACACGGGCTCACTACTGCTCATGCGCACTCGGGCTCACTACTTCGCATGCGCACTCAGGGTCGCTACTACTCATGCGCACACGGACTCACTACTGCTCATGCGCACTCGGACTCACTACTGCTCATGCGCACTCGGACTCACTGCTGCCGATGCGCAATCGGGCTCACTACTGCGGATGCGCGCTCGGGTCACTACTGCGCATGCGCACTCGGGGTCACTACTGCGCGTGCGCACTCCGGCTCAGACCTGCACATGCGCACTCGAGCTCACTACTACGCATGCGCACACGGGCTCACTACTGCGCAAGCGCGAACGGGGTCACTACTGCTCATGCGCACTCGGGCTCACTACTGCGCATGCGCACACGGGCTCACTACTGTGCATGCGCACTCGGGGTCACTACTGCTCATGCGCACTCGGGGTCACTACTGCTCATGCGCACACGGGCCCACTACTGCGCAAGCGGACACGGGCCCACTACTGTGCGTGCGCACTCGGGCTCACTACTGCTCATGCGCACACTGACTCACTACTGCGGATGCGCACTCGGGCTCACTACTGCGGATGCGCGCTCGGGTCACTACTGCGCATGCGCACTCGGGGTCACTACTGCGCGTGCGCACTCCGGCTCAGACCTGCACATGCGCACTCGAGCTCACTACTACGCATGCGCACACGGGCTCACTACTGCGCAAGCGCGAACGGGGTCACTACTGCTCATGCGCACTCGGGGTCACTACTGCCCATGCGCACTCGGGCTCACTACTGCGCATGCGCACACGGGCTCACTACTGTGCATGTGCACTCTGGCTCACTACTGCTCATGCGCGCTCGGGGTCACTACTGCGCATGCGCACTCGGACTCACTACTGCGGATGCGCTCTCCGGCTCAGACCTGCACATGCGCAATCGGGCTCTCTACTGCGCATGCGCACTCGGGCTCACTACTGCGCATGCGCACACGGACTCCCTATTGCGCATGCGCAATCGGGCTCACTACTGTGCATGCGCACTCGGGCTCACTACTGTGCATGCGCACTCGAGCTCACTTCTGCGCAAGCGCACATGGGCGCACTACTGCGCATGCGCGCACGGGCCCACTACTGCGCATGCGCACACGGGAACACTACTGTGCATGCGAACTCGGGCTCACAACTGCGCATGCGCACACGGGCTCACTACTGTACATGCGCACACGGGCTCACTACTGCGCATGCGCACAGGGGCTCACTACTGTGCATGCGCAATCGGAGTCACTACTGCGGATGCGCACTCGGGCTCACTACTGCGCATGCGCACACGGGCTCACTACTGTGCATGCGCACTCGTGCTCACTGCTGTGCATGCGCACTCGGGGTCACTACTGCGCATGCGCACACGGACTCCCTACTGCGGATGCGCAATCGGGCTGTCTACTCCGCATGCGAGCTCGGGGTCACTACTGCTCATGCGCACTCGGACTCACTACTGCGGATGCGCACTCGGGCTCACTACTGCGCATGCGCACACGGGCCCACTGCTGTGCGTGCGCACTCGGGGTCGCTACTGCGGATGCGCACTCCGGCTCAGAACTGCACATGCGCGCTCGAGCTCACTTCTGCGCATGCGCACACGTGCGCACTACTGTGCATGCGCGCACGGGCTCACTATTGTGCATGCGCACTCGATGTCACTAGTGCTCATGCGCACTTGGACTCGCTACTGCTCATGGGCACTCGGCCTCACTACTTGCGGATGCGCATTCGGACTCACTACTGCGGATGCGCTGTCCGGCTCAGACCTGCATATGCGCAATCGGGATCTCTACTGCGCATGCGCACACGTGCCCACTATTGTGCGTGCGCACACGGGGTCGCTACTGCGGATGCGTACTCCGGCTCAGAACTGCACATGCGAACTCGAGCTCACTTCTGCGCATGCGCACACGGGCGCACTACTGTGCATGCACACTCGGGCTCACTACTGCGCATGCGCACACGGGCCCACTACTGTGCATGCGCACTCGGGCTCACTACTGCGCATGCGCACACGGGCTCACTACTGCTCATGCGCACTCGGGCTCACTACTGCGGATGCGCACTCGGACTCACTACTGCGGATGCGCTCTCCGGCTCAGACCTGCATATGCGCAATCGGGCTCCCTACTGCGGATGCGCGCTCGGGACACTACTGCGCAAGCGGACACGGGCCCACTACTGTGCATGCGCACTCGGGCTCACTACTGCGCATGCGCACACGGGCCCACTACTGTGCATGCGCACTCGGGCTCACTACTGCGCATGCGCACACGGGCTCACTACTGCCCATGCGCACTCGGGCTCACTACTGCGCATGCGCACACGGGCTCACTACTGTGCATGTGCACTCTGGCTCACTACTGCTCATGCGCGCTCGGGGTCACTACTGCGCATGCGCACTCGGACTCACTACTGCGGATGCGCTCTCCGGCTCAGACCTGCACATGCGCAATCGGGCTCTCTACTGCGCATGCGCACTCGGGCTCACTACTGCGCATGCGCACACGGACTCCCTATTGCGCATGCGCAATCGGGCTCACTACTGTGCATGCGCACTCGGGCTCACTACTGTGCATGCGCACTCGAGCTCACTTCTGCGCAAGCGCACATGGGCGCACTACTGCGCATGCGCGCACGGGCCCACTACTGCGCATGCGCACACGGGAACACTACTGTGCATGCGAACTCGGGCTCACAACTGCGCATGCGCACACGGGCTCACTACTGTACATGCGCACACGGGCTCACTACTGCGCATGCGCACAGGGGCTCACTACTGTGCATGCGCAATCGGAGTCACTACTGCGGATGCGCACTCGGGCTCACTACTGCGCATGCGCACACGGGCTCACTACTGTGCATGCGCACTCGTGCTCACTGCTGTGCATGCGCACTCGGGGTCACTACTGCGCATGCGCACACGGACTCCCTACTGCGGATGCGCAATCGGGCTGTCTACTCCGCATGCGAGCTCGGGGTCACTACTGCTCATGCGCACTCGGACTCACTACTGCGGATGCGCACTCGGGCTCACTACTGCGCATGCGCACACGGGCCCACTGCTGTGCGTGCGCACTCGGGGTCGCTACTGCGGATGCGCACTCCGGCTCAGAACTGCACATGCGCGCTCGAGCTCACTTCTGCGCATGCGCACACGTGCGCACTACTGTGCATGCGCGCACGGGCTCACTATTGTGCATGCGCACTCGATGTCACTAGTGCTCATGCGCACTTGGACTCGCTACTGCTCATGGGCACTCGGCCTCACTACTTGCGGATGCGCATTCGGACTCACTACTGCGGATGCGCTGTCCGGCTCAGACCTGCATATGCGCAATCGGGATCTCTACTGCGCATGCGCACACGTGCCCACTATTGTGCGTGCGCACACGGGGTCGCTACTGCGGATGCGTACTCCGGCTCAGAACTGCACATGCGAACTCGAGCTCACTTCTGCGCATGCGCACACGGGCGCACTACTGTGCATGCACACTCGGGCTCACTACTGCGCATGCGCACACGGGCCCACTACTGTGCATGCGCACTCGGGCTCACTACTGCGCATGCGCACACGGGCTCACTACTGCTCATGCGCACTCGGGCTCACTACTGCGGATGCGCACTCGGACTCACTACTGCGGATGCGCTCTCCGGCTCAGACCTGCATATGCGCAATCGGGCTCCCTACTGCGGATGCGCGCTCGGGACACTACTGCGCAAGCGGACACGGGCCCACTACTGTGCATGCGCACTCGGGCTCACTACTGCGCATGCGCACACGGGCCCACTACTGTGCATGCGCACTCGGGCTCACTACTGCGCATGCGCACACGGGCTCACTACTGTGCATGCGCACACGGGCTCACTACTGTGCATGCGCACACGGGCTCACCACTGCGCAAGCGCGAACGGGGTCACTACTGCTCATGCGCACTCGGGCTCACTACTGCGCATGCGCACTCGGGCTCACTACTGTGCATGCACACTCGGGCTCACTACTGAGCATGCGCACTCGGGGTCACTACTGCCCATGCGCACTCGGGCTCACTACTGCGCATGCGCACACGGGCTCACTTCTGCGGATGCGCGCACGAGCTCACTACTGTGCATGCGCACTCGGGGTCACTACTGCGCATGCGCAATCGGGCTCACTACTGCTCATGGGCACTCGGCCTCACGACTGCTCATGCGCACACGGGCTCACTACTATGCATGCGCAATCGGGCCCTCTACTGCGCATGCGCACTCGGGGTCACTAGTGCTCATGCGCCCTTGGACTCACTACTGCTCATGCGCACTCGGACTCACTGCTGCGGATGCGCAATCGGGCTCACTACTGCGCATGCGCACACGGGCTCACTACTGTGCATGTGCACTCTGGCTCACTACTGCTCATGCGCGCTCGGGGTCACTACTGCGCATGCGCACTCAGACTCACTACTGCGGATGCGCTCTCCGGCTCAGACCTGCACATGCGCAATCGGGCTCTCTACTGCGCATGCGCACTCGGGCTCACTACTGCGCATGCGCACTCGAGCTCACTTCTGCGCAAGCGCACATGGGCGCACTACTGCGCATGCGCGCACGGGCCCACTACTGCGCATGCGCACACGGGAACACTACTGTGCATGCGAACTCGGGCTCACAACTGCGCATGCGCACACGGGCTCACTACTGTACATGCGCACACGGGCTCACTACTGCTCATGCGCACACGGGCCCACTACTGCGCAAGCGGACACGGGCCCACTACTGTGCATGCGCACTCGGGCTCACTACTGCGCATGCGCACACGGGCCCACTACTGTGCATGCGCACTCGGACTCACTACTGCTCATGCGCACACTGACTCACTACTGGGGATGCGCACTCGGGCTCACTACTGCGGATGCGCGCTCGGGTCACTACTGCGCAAGTGCGCTCGGGGTCACGACTGCTCATGCGCACACGGGCCCACTACTGTGCGTGCGCACTCGGGGTCGCTACTGCGGATGCGCACTCCGGCTCAGAACTGCACATGCGCCCTCGAGCTCAATTCTGCGCATGCGCACACGGGCGCACTACTGCGCATGCGCGCACGGGCTCACTACTGTGCATGCGCACTCGGGGTCACTAGTGCTCATGCGCACACGGGCTCACTACTGCTCATGCGCACTCGGGCTCACTACTTCGCATGCGCACTCAGGGTCGCTACTACTCATGCGCACACGGACTCACTACTGCTCATGCGCACTCGGACTCACTACTGCTCATGCGCACTCGGACTCACTGCTGCCGATGCGCAATCGGGCTCACTACTGCGGATGCGCGCTCGGGTCACTACTGCGCATGCGCACTCGGGGTCACTACTGCGCGTGCGCACTCCGGCTCAGACCTGCACATGCGCACTCGAGCTCACTACTACGCATGCGCACACGGGCTCACTACTGCGCAAGCGCGAACGGGGTCACTACTGCTCATGCGCACTCGGGCTCACTACTGCGCATGCGCACACGGGCTCACTACTGTGCATGCGCACTCGGGCTCACTACTGTGCTTGCGCACTCGGGGCCACTACTGCCCTTGCGCACACGGTCTCACTATTGCGCATGCGCAATCGGGCTCTCTACTGCGGATGCGCGCTCGGGTCACTACTGCGCAAGCGGACACGGGCCCACTACTGTGCATGCGCACTCGGGCTCACTACTGCGCATGCGCACACGGGCCCACTACTGTGCATGCGCACTCGGGCTCACTACTGCGCATGCGCACACGGGCTCACTACTGTGCATGCGCACACGGGCTCACTACTGCTCATGCGCACACGGGCCCACTACTGCGCAAGCGGACACGGGCCCACTACTGTGCATGCGCACTCGGGCTCACTACTGCGCATGCGCACACGGGCCCACTACTGTGCATGCGCACCCGGACTCACTACTGCTCATGCGCACACTGACTCACTACTGCGGATGCGCACTCGGGATCACTACTGCGGATGCGCGCTCGGGTCACTACTGCGCAAGCGCGCTCAGGGTCCCTACTGCTCATGCGCACTCGGACTCACTGCTGCGGATGCGCAATCGTGCTCACTACTGCGCATGCGCACTCGGGGTCACTACTGTGCATGCGCACTCTGGGTCGCTAGTGCTCATTCATACTTGGACTCACTACTGCTCATGGGCACTCGGCCTCACGACTGCGCATGCGCACACGGGCTCACTACTGCGCATGCGCACACGGGCTCACTACTGCGCATGCGCACACGGGCTTACTACTGTGCATGCGCACTCGGGCTCACTACTGCGCATGCGCACAGGGGCTCACTACTGTGCATGCGCAATCGGAGTCACTACTGCGGATGCGCACTCGGGCTCACTACTGCGCATGCGCACACGGGCTCACTACTGTGCATGCGCACTCGTGCTCACTGCTGTGCATGCGCACTCGGGGTCACTACTGCGCATGCGCACACGGACTCCCTACTGCGGATGCGCAATCGGGCTCTCTACTCCGCATGCGAGCTCGGGGTCACTACTGCTCATGCGCACTCGGACTCACTACTGCGGATGCGCACTCGGGCTCACTACTGCGCATGCGCACACGGGGCCACTGCTGTGCGTGCGCACTCGGGGTCGCTACTGCGGATGCGCACTCCGGCTCAGAACTGCACATGCGCGCTCGAGCTCACTTCTGCCCATGCGCACACGTGCGCACTACTGTGCATGCGCGCACGGGCTCACTATTGTACATGCGCACTCTGGGTCACTAGTGCTCATTCGTACTTGGACTCACTACTGCTCATGGGCACTCGGCCTCACGACTGCGCATGCGCACACGGGCTCACTACTGTGCATGCGCACACGGGCTTACTACTGTGCATGCGCGCTCGGGGTCACTACTGCTCATGCGCACTCGGACTCACTGCTGCGGATGCGCAATCGTGCTCACTACTGCGCATGCGCACTCGGGGTCACTACTGTGCATGCGCACTCTGGGTCACTAGTGCTCATTCGTACTTGGACTCACTACTGCTCATGGGCACTCGGCCTCACGACTCCGCATGCGCACACGGGCTCACTACTGCGCATGCGCACACGGGCTCACTACTGTGCATGCGCAATCGGAGTCACTACTGCGCATGCGCACTCGGGCTCACTACTGCGCATGCGCACACGGGCTTACTACTGTGCATGCGCACACGGGCCCACTGCTGTGCGTGCGCACTCGGGGTCGCTACTGCGGATGCGCACTCCGGCTCAGAACTGCACATGCGCGCTCGAGCTCACTTCTGCGCATGCGCACACGTGCGCACTACTGTGCATGAGCGCACGGGCTCACTATTGTGCATGCGCACTCGGTGTCACTAGTGCTCATGCGCACTTGGACTCGCTACTGCTCATGGGCACTCGGCCTCACTACTTGCGGATGCGCATTCGGACTCACTACTGCGGATGCGCTGTGCGGCTCAGACCTGCATATGCGCAATCGGGATCTCTACTGCGCATGCGCACACGTGCCCACTATTGTGCGTGCGCACACGGGGTCGCTACTGCGGATGCGTACTCCGGCTCAGAACTGCACATGCGAACTCGAGCTCACTTCTGCGCATGCGCACACGGGCGCACTACTGCGCATGCGCGCACGGGCTCACTACTGTGCATGCGCACCCGGGGTCACTACTGCTCTTGCGCACTTGGACTCACTACTGCTCATGCGCACACGGGCCCACTACTGTGCATGCGCACTCGGGCTCACTACTGCGCATGCGCACACGGGCCCACTACTGTGCATGCGCACTCGGGCCCACTACTGCGCATGCGCACACGGGCTCACTACTGCTGATGCGCACTCGGGCTCACTACTGCGGATGCGCACTCGGACTCACTACTGCGGATGCGCTCTCCGGCTCAGACCTGCATATGCGCAATCGGGCTCCCTACTGCGGATGCGCGCTCGGGACACTACTGCGCAAGCGGACACGGGCCCACTACTGTGCATGCGCACTCGGGCTCACTACTGCGCATGCGCACACGGGCCCACTACTGTGCATGCGCACTCGGGCTCACTACTGCGCATGCGCACACGGGCTCACTACTGTGCATGCGCACACGGGCTCACTACTGCTCATGCGCACACGGGCCCACTACTGCGCAAGCGGACACGGGCCCACTACTGTGCGTGCGCACTCGGGCTCACTACTGCTCATGCGCACACTGACTCACTACTGCGGATGCGCACTCGGGCTCACTACTGCGGATGCGCGCTCGGGTCACTACTGCGCAAGCGCGCTCAGGGTCACTACTGCTCATGCGCACTCGGTCTCACTGCTGCGGATGCGCAATCGTGCTCACTACTGCGCATGCGCACTCGGGGTCACTACTGTGCATGCGCAGTCTGGGTCACTAGTGCTCATTCGTACTTGGACTCACTACTGCTCATGGGCACTCGGCCTCACGACTGCGCATGCGCACACGGGCTCACTACTGCGCATGCGCACACGGGCTTACTACTGTGCATGCGCACTCGGGCTCACTACTGCGCATGCGCACAGGGGCTCACTACTGTGCATGCGCAATCGGAGTCACTACTGCGCATGCGCACTCGGGCTCACTACTGCGCATGCGCACACGGGCTCACTACTGTGCATGCGCACTCGTGCTCACTGCTGTGCATGCGCACTCGGGGTCACTACTGCGCATGCGCACACGGACTCCCTACTGCGGAAGCGCAATCGGGCTCTCTACTCCGCATGCGAGCTCGGGGTCACTACTGCTCATGCGCACTCGGACTCACTACTGCGGATGCGCACTCGGGTTCACTACTGCGCATGCGCACACGGGCCCACTGCTGTGCGTGCGCACTTGGGGTCGCTACTGCGGATGCGCACTCCGGCTCAGAACTGCACATGCGCGCTCGAGCTCACTTCTGCGCATGCGCACACGTGCGCACTACTGTGCATGCGCGCACGGGCTCACTATTGTACATGCGCACTCTGGGTCACTAGTGCTCATTCGTACTTGGACTCACTACTGCTCATGGGCACTCGGCCTCACTACTTGCGGATGCGCATTCGGACTCACTACTGCGGATGCGCTGTGCGGCTCAGACCTGCATATGCGCAATCGGGATCTCTACTGCGCATGCGCACACGTGCCCACTATTGTGCGTGCGCACACGGGGTCGCTACTGCGGATGCGTACTCCGGCTCAGAACTGCACATGCGAACTCGAGCTCACTTCTGCGCATGCGCACACGGGCGCACTACTGCGCATGCGCGCACGGGCTCACTACTGTGCATGCGCACCCGGGGTCACTACTGCTCTTGCGCACTTGGACTCACTACTGCTCATGCGCACACGGGCCCACTACTGTGCATGCGCACTCGGGCTCACTACTGCGCATGCGCACACGGGCACACTACTGTGCATGCGCACTCGCGCTCACTACTGCGCATGCGCACACGGGCTCACTACTGCTCATGCGCACTCGGGCTCACTACTGCGGATGCGCACTCGGACTCACTACTGCGGATGCGCTCTCCGGCTCAGACCTGCATATGCGCAATCGGGCTCCCTACTGCGGATGCGTGCTCGGGACACTACTGCGCAAGCGGACACGGGCCCACTACTGTGCATGCGCACTCGGGCTCACTACTGCGCATGCGCACACGGGCCCACTACTGTGCATGCGCACTCGGGCTCACTACTGCGCATGCGCACACGGGCTCACTACTGTGCATGCGCACACGGGCTCACTACTGCTCATGCGCACACGGGCCCTCTACTGCGCAAGCGGACACGGGCCCACTACTGTGCGTGCGCACTCGGGCTCACTACTGCTCATGCGCACACTGACTCACTACTGCGGATGCGCACTCGGGCTCACTACTGCGGATGCGCGCTCGGGTCACCACTGCGCAAGCGCGCTCATGGTCACTACTGCTCATGCGCACTCGGTCTCACTGCTGCGGATGCGCAATCGTGCTCACTACTGCGCATGCGCACTCGGGGTCACTACTGTGCATGCGCAGTCTGGGTCACTAGTGCTCATTCGTACTTGGACTCACTACTGCTCATGGGCACTCGGCCTCACGACTGCGCATGCGCACACGGGCTCACTACTGCGCATGCGCACACGGGCTTACTACTGTGCATGCGCACTCGGGCTCACTACTGCGCATGCGCACAGGGGCTCACTACTGTGCATGCGCAATCGGAGTCACTACTGCGCATGCGCACTCGGGCTCACTACTGCGCATGCGCACACGGGCTCACTACTGTGCATGCGCACTCGTGCTCACTGCTGTGCATGCGCACTCGGGGTCACTACTGCTCATGCGCAATCGGACTCACTACTGCTCATGCGCACTCGGACTCACTGCTGCCGATGCGCAATCGGGCTCACTACTGCGGATGCGCGCTCGGGTCACTACTGCGCATGCGCACTCGGGGTCACTACTGCGCGTGCGCTCTCCGGCTCAGACCTGCACATGCGCACTCGAGCTCACTACTACGCATGCGCACACGGGCTCACTACTGCGCAAGCGCGAACGGGGTCACTACTGCTCATGCGCACTCGGGCTCACTACTGCGCATGCGCACACGGGCTCACTACTGTGCATGCGCACTCGGGGTCACTACTGCTCATGCGCACACGGGCTCACTACTGCTCATGCGCACTCGGGCTCACTACTGCGCATGCGCCCACGGGCTCACTACTGTGCATGCGCACTCGTGGTCACTACTGTGCATGCGCACTCGGGGTCACTAGTGCTCATGCGCACTTGGACTCACTACTGCTCATGGGCACTCGGCCTCACTACTGCGGATGAGCACTCGGACTCACTACTGCGGATGCGCTCTCCGGCTCAGACCTGCATATGCGCAATCGGGCTCTCTACTGCGGATGCGCGCTCGGGTCACTACTGCGCAAGCGGACACGGGCCCACTACTGTGCATGCGCACACTGACTCACTACTGCGGATGCGCACTCGGGCTCACTACTGCGGATGCGCGCTCGGGTCACTACTGCGCAAGCGCGCTCAGGGTCACTACTGCTCATGCGCACACGGGCCCACTACTGTGCATGCGCACTCGGGCTCACTACTGCGCATGCGCACACGGGCTCACTACTGTGCATGCGCACACGGGCTCACTACTGCTCATGCGCACACGGGCCCACTACTGCGCAAGCGGACACGGGCCCACTACTGTGCGTGCGCACTCGGGCTCACTACTGCTCATGCGCACACTGACTCACTACTGCGGATGCGCACTCGGGCTCACTACTGCGGATGCGCGCTCGGGTCACTACTGCGCAAGCGCGCTCAGGGTCACTACTGCTCATGCGCACTCGGTCTCACTGCTGCGGATGCGCAATCGTGCTCACTACTGCACATGCGCACTCGGGGTCACTACTGTGCATGCGCACTCTGGGTCACTAGTGCTCATTCGTACTTGGACTCACTACTGCTCATGGGCACTCGGCCTCACGACTCCGCATGCGCACACGGGCTCACTACTGCGCATGCGCACACGGGCTCACTACTGTGCATGCGCAATCGGAGTCACTACTGCGCATGCGCACTCGGGCTCACTACTGCGCATGCGCACACGGGCTTACTACTGCGCATGCGCACTCGGGGTCACTACTGTGCATGCGCACTCTGGGTCACTAGTGCTCATTCGTACTTGGACTCACTACTGCTCATGGGCACTCGGCCTCACGACTCCGCATGCGCACACGGGCTCACTACTGCGCATGCGCACACGGGCACACTACTGTGCATGCGCACTCGCGCTCACTACTGCGCATGCGCACACGGGCTCACTACTGCTCATGCGCACTCGGGCTCACTACTGCGGATGCGCTCTCCGGCTCAGACCTGCATATGCGCAATCGGGCTCCCTACTGCGGATGCGCGCTCGGGACACTACTGCGCAAGCGGACACGGGCCCACTACTGTGCATGCGCACTCGGGCTCACTACTGCGCATGCGCACACGGGCCCACTACTGTGCATGCGCACTCGGGCTCACTACTGCGCATGCGCACACGGGCTCACTACTGTGCATGCGCACACGGGCTCACTACTGCTCATGCGCACACGGGCCCACTACTGCGCAAGCGGACACGGGCCCACTACTGTGCGTGCGCACTCGGGCTCACTACTGCTCATGCGCACACTGACTCACTACTGCGGATGCGCACTCGGGCTCACTACTGCGGATGCGCGCTCGGGTCACTACTGCGCAAGCGCGCTCATGGTCACTACTGCTCATGCGCACTCGGTCTCACTGCTGCGGATGCGCAATCGTGCTCACTACTGCGCATGCGCACTCGGGGTCACTACAGTGCATGCGCAGTCTGGGTCACTAGTGCTCATTCGTACTTGGACTCACTACTGCTCATGGGCACTCGGCCTCACGACTGCGCATGCGCACACGGGCTCACTACTGCGCATGCGCACACGGGCTTACTACTGTGCATGCGCACTCGGGCTCACTACTGCGCATGCGCACAGGGGCTCACTACTGTGCATGCGCAATCGGAGTCACTACTGCGCATGCGCACTCGGGCTCACTACTGCGCATGCGCACACGGGCTCACTACTGTGCATGCGCACTCGTGCTCACTGCTGTGCATGCGCACTCGGGGTCACTACTGCTCATGCGCACACGGGCTCACTACTGCTCATGCGCACTCGGGCTCACTACTGCGCATGCGCCCACGGGCTCACTACTGTGCATGCGCACTCGTGGTCACTACTGTGCATGCGCACTCGGGGTCACTAGTGCTCATGCGCACTTGGACTCACTACTGCTCATGGGCACTCGGCCTCACTACTGCGGATGAGCACTCGGACTCACTACTGCGGATGCGCTCTCCGGCTCAGACCTGCATATGCGCAATCGGGCTCTCTACTGCGGATGCGCGCTCGGGTCACTACTGCGCAAGCGGACACGGGCCCACTACTGTGCATGCGCACACTGACTCACTACTGCGGATGCGCACTCGGGCTCACTACTGCGGATGCGCGCTCGGGTCACTACTGCGCAAGCGCGCTCAGGGTCACTACTGCTCATGCGCACACGGGCCCACTACTGTGCATGCGCACTCGGGCTCACTACTGCGCATGCGCACACGGGCTCACTACTGTGCATGCGCACACGGGCTCACTACTGCTCATGCGCACACGGGCCCACTACTGCGCAAGCGGACACGGGCCCACTACTGTGCGTGCGCACTCGGGCTCACTACTGCTCATGCGCACACTGACTCACTACTGCGGATGCGCACTCGGGCTCACTACTGCGGATGCGCGCTCGGGTCACTACTGCGCAAGCGCGCTCAGGGTCACTACTGCTCATGCGCACTCGGTCTCACTGCTGCGGATGCGCAATCGTGCTCACTACTGCGCATGCGCACTCGGGGTCACTACTGTGCATGCGCACTCTGGGTCACTAGTGCTCATTCGTACTTGGACTCACTACTGCTCATGGGCACTCGGCCTCACGACTCCGCATGCGCACACGGGCTCACTACTGCGCATGCGCACACGGGCTCACTACTGTGCATGCGCAATCGGAGTCACTACTGCGCATGCGCACTCGGGCTCACTACTGCGCATGCGCACACGGGCTTACTACTGCGCATGCGCACTCGGGGTCACTACTGTGCATGCGCACTCTGGGTCACTAGTGCTCATTCGTACTTGGACTCACTACTGCTCATGGGCACTCGGCCTCACGACTCCGCATGCGCACACGGGCTCACTACTGCGCATGCGCACACGGGCTCACTACTGTGCATGCGCAGTCGGAGTCACTACTGCGCATGCGCACTCGGGCTCACTACTGCGCATGCGCACACGGGCCCACTGCTGTGCGTGCGCACTCGGGGTCGCTACTGCGGATGCGCACTCCGGCTCAGAACTGCACATGCGCGCTCGAGCTCACTTCTGCGCATGCGCACACGTGCGCACTACTGTGCATGCGCGCACGGGCTCACTATTGTGCATGCGCACTCGGTGTCACTAGTGCTCATGCGCACTTGGACTCGCTACTGCTCATGGGCACTCGGCCTCACTACTTGCGGATGCGCATTCGGACTCACTACTGCGGATGCGCTGTGCGGCTCAGACCTGCATATGCGCAATCGGGATCTCTACTGCGCATGCGCACACGTGCCCACTATTGTGCGTGCGCACACGGGGTCGCTACTGCGGATGCGTACTCCGGCTCAGAACTGCACATGCGAACTCGAGCTCACTTCTGCGCATGCGCACACGGGCGCACTACTGCGCATGCGCGCACGGGCTCACTACTGTGCATGCGCACCCGGGGTCACTACTGCTCTTGCGCACTTGGACTCACTACTGCTCATGCGCACACGGGCCCACTACTGTGCATGCGCACTCGGGCTCACTACTGCGCATGCGCACACGGGCCCACTACTGTGCATGCGCACTCGGGCTCACTACTGCGCATGCGCACACGGGCTCACTACTGCTGATGCGCACTCGGGCTCACTACTGCGGATGCGCACTCGGACTCACTACTGCGGATGCGCTCTCCGGCTCAGACCTGCATATGCGCAATCGGGCTCCCTACTGCGGATGCGCGCTCGGGACACTACTGCGCAAGCGGACTCGGGCCCACTACTGTGCATGCGCACTCGGGCTCACTACTGCGCATGCGCACACGGGCCCACTACTGTGCATGCGCACTCGGGCTCACTACTGCGCATGCGCACACGGGCTCACTACTGTGCATGCGCACACGGGCTCACTACTGCTCATGCGCACACGGGCCCACTACTGCGCAAGCGGACACGGGCCCACTACTGTGCGTGCGCACTCGGGCTCACTACTGCTCATGCGCACACTGACTCACTACTGCGGATGCGCACTCGGGCTCACTACTGCGGATGCGCGCTCGGGTCACTACTGCGCAAGCGCGCTCAGGGTCACTACTGCTCATGCGCACTCGGTCTCACTGCTGCGGATGCGCAATCGTGCTCACTACTGCGCATGCGCACTCGGGGTCACTACTGTGCATGCGCAGTCTGGGTCACTAGTGCTCATTCGTACTTGGACTCACTACTGCTCATGGGCACTCGGCCTCACGACTGCGCATGCGCACACGGGCTCACTACTGCGCATGCGCACACGGGCTTACTACTGTGCATGCGCACTCGGGCTCACTACTGCGCATGCGCACAGGGGCTTACTACTGTGCATGCGCAATCGGAGTCACTACTGCGCATGCGCACTCGGGCTCACTACTGCGCATGCGCACACGGGCTCACTACTGTGCATGCGCACTCGTGCTCACTGCTGTGCATGCGCACTCGGGGTCACTACTGCTCATGCGCACTCGGACTCACTACTGCTCATGCGCACTCGGACTCACTGCTGCCGATGCGCAATCGGGCTCACTACTGCGGATGCGCGCTCGGGTCACTACTGCGCGTGCGCTCTCCGGCTCAGACCTGCACATGCGCACTCGAGCTCACTACTACGCATGCGCACACGGGCTCACTACTGCGCAAGCGCGAACGGGGTCACTACTGCTCATGCGCACTCGGGCTCACTACTGCGCATGCGCACACGGGCTCACTACTGTGCATGCGCACTCGGGGTCACTACTGCTCATGCGCACACGGGCTCACTACTGCTCATGCGCACTCGGGCTCACTACTGCGCATGCGCCCACGGGCTCACTACTGTGCATGCGCACTCGTGGTCACTACTGTGCATGCGCACTCGGGGTCACTAGTGCTCATGCGCACTTGGACTCACTACTGCTCATGGGC
Organism: Megachile leachella; assembly: GCA_963576845.1. NCBI lineage: Eukaryota > Metazoa > Arthropoda > Insecta > Hymenoptera > Megachilidae > Megachile > Megachile leachella. The sequence continues at coordinate 25,028,940 of OY756250.1, read as the reverse complement.
ACTCGGCCTCACTACTGCGGATGAGCACTCGGACTCACTACTGCGGATGCGCTCTCCGGCTCAGACCTGCATATGCGCAATCGGGCTCTCTACTGCGGATGCGCGCTCGGGTCACTACTGCGCAAGCGGACACGGGCCCACTACTGTGCATGCGCACACTGACTCACTACTGCGGATGCGCACTCGGGCTCACTACTGCGGATGCGCGCTCGGGTCACTACTGCGCAAGCGCGCTCAGGGTCACTACTGCTCATGCGCACACGGGCCCACTACTGTGCATGCGCACTCGGGCTCACTACTGCGCATGCGCACACGGGCCCACTACTGCGCAAGCGGACACGGGCCCACTACTGTGCGTGCGCACTCGGGCTCACTACTGCTCATGCGCACACTGACTCACTACTGCGGATGCGCACTCGGGCTCACTACTGCGGATGCGCGCTCGGGTCACTACTGCGCAAGCGCGCTCAGGGTCACTACTGCTCATGCGCACTCGGTCTCACTGCTGCGGATGCGCAATCGTGCTCACTACTGCGCATGCGCACTCGGGGTCACTACTGTGCATGCGCAGTCTGGGTCACTAGTGCTCATTCGTACTTGGACTCACTACTGCTCATGGGCACTCGGCCTCACGACTGCGCATGCGCACACGGGCTCACTACTGCGCATGCGCACACGGGCTTACTACTGTGCATGCGCACTCGGGCTCACTACTGCGCATGCGCACAGGGGCTCACTACTGTGCATGCGCAATCGGAGTCACTACTGCGCATGCGCACTCGGGGTCACTACTGCTCATGCGCACTCGGACTCACTACTGCGCATGCGCACTCGGGGTCACTACTGCGCGTGCGCTCTCCGGCTCAGACCTGCACATGCGCACTCGAGCTCACTACTACGCATGCGCACACGGGCTCACTACTGCGCAAGCGCGAACGGGGTCACTACTGCTCATGCGCACTCGGGCTCACTACTGCGCATGCGCACACGGGCTTACTACTGTGCATGCGCACTCGGGCTCACTACTGCGCATGCGCACAGGGGCTCACTACTGTGCATGCGCAATCGGAGTCACTACTGCGCATGCGCACTCGGGCTCACTACTGCGCATGCGCACACGGGCTCACTACTGTGCATGCGCACTCGTGCTCACTGCTGTGCATGCGCACTCGGGGTCACTACTGCGCATGCGCACACGGACTCCCTACTGCGGAAGCGCAATCGGGCTCTCTACTCCGCATGCGAGCTCGGGGTCACTACTGCTCATGCGCACTCGGACTCACTACTGCGGATGCGCACTCGGGTTCACTACTGCGCATGCGCACACGGGCCCACTGCTGTGCGTGCGCACTTGGGGTCGCTACTGCGGATGCGCACTCCGGCTCAGAACTGCACATGCGCGCTCGAGCTCACTTCTGCGCATGCGCACACGTGCGCACTACTGTGCATGCGCGCACGGGCTCACTATTGTACATGCGCACTCTGGGTCACTAGTGCTCATTCGTACTTGGACTCACTACTGCTCATGGGCACTCGGCCTCACTACTTGCGGATGCGCATTCGGACTCACTACTGCGGATGCGCTGTGCGGCTCAGACCTGCATATGCGCAATCGGGATCTCTACTGCGCATGCGCACACGTGCCCACTATTGTGCGTGCGCACACGGGGTCGATACTGCGGATGCGTACTCCGGCTCAGAACTGCACATGCGAACTCGAGCTCACTTCTGCGCATGCGCACACGGGCGCACTACTGCGCATGCGCGCACGGGCTCACTACTGTGCATGCGCACCCGGGGTCACTACTGCTCTTGCGCACTTGGACTCACTACTGCTCATGCGCACACGGGCCCACTACTGTGCATGCGCACTCGGGCTCACTACTGCGCATGCGCACACGGGCCCACTACTGTGCATGCGCACTCGCGCTCACTACTGCGCATGCGCACACGGGCTCACTACTGCTCATGCGCACTCGGGCTCACTACTGCGGATGCGCACTCGGACTCACTACTGAAGATGCGCTCTCCGGCTCAGACCTGCATATGCGCAATCGGGCTCCCTACTGCGGATGCGCGCTCGGGACACTACTGCGCAAGCGGACACGGGCCCACTACTGTGCATGCGCACTCGCGCTCACTACTGCGCATGCGCACACGGGCCCACTACTGTGCATGCGCACTCGGGCTCACTACTGCGCATGCGCACACGGGCTCACTACTGTGCATGCGCACACGGGCTCACTACTGCTGATGCGCACACGGGCCCACTACTGCGCAAGCGGACACGGGCCCACTACTGTGCGTGCGCACTCGGGCTCACTACTGCTCATGCGCACACTGACTCACTACTGCGGATGCGCACTCGGGCTCACTACTGCGGATGCGCGCTCGGGTCACTACTGCGCAAGCGCGCTCAGGGTCACTACTGCTCATGCGCACTCGGTCTCACTGCTGCGGATGCGCAATCGTGCTCACTACTGCGCATGCGCACTCGGGGTCACTACTGTGCATGCGCAGTCTGGGTCACTAGTGCTCATTCGTACTTGGACTCACTACTGCTCATGGGCACTCGGCCTCACGACTGCGCATGCGCACACGGACTCACTACTGCGCATGCGCACACGGGCTTACTACTGTGCATGCGCACTCGGGCTCACTACTGCGCATGCGCACAGGGGCTCACTACTGTGCATGCGCAATCGGAGTCACTACTGCGCATGCGCACTCGGGCTCACTACTGCGCATGCGCACACGGGCTCACTACTGTGCATGCGCACTCGTGCTCACTGCTGTGCATGCGCACTCGGGGTCACTACTGCTCATGCGCACTCGGACTCACTACTGCTCATGCGCACTCGGACTCACTGCTGCCGATGCGCAATCGGGCTCACTACTGCGGATGCGCGCTCGGGTCACTACTGCGCATGCGCACTCGGGGTCACTACTGCGCGTGCGCTCTCCGGCTCAGACCTGCACATGCGCACACGGGCTCACTACTGCGCAAGCGCGAACGGGGTCACTACTGCTCATGCGCACTCGGGCTCACTACTGCGCATGCGCACACGGGCTCACTACTGTGCATGCGCACTCGGGGTCACTACTGCTCATGCGCACACGGGCTCACTACTGCTCATGCGCACTCGGGCTCACTACTGCGCATGCGCCCACGGGCTCACTACTGTGCATGCGCACTCGTGGTCACTACTGTGCATGCGCACTCGGGGTCACTAGTGCTCATGCGCACTTGGACTCACTACTGCTCATGGGCACTCGGCCTCACTACTGCGGATGAGCACTCGGACTCACTACTGCGGATGCGCTCTCCGGCTCAGACCTGCATATGCGCAATCGGGCTCTCTACTGCGGATGCGCGCTCGGGTCACTACTGCGCAAGCGGACACGGGCCCACTACTGTGCATGCGCACACTGACTCACTACTGCGGATGCGCACTCGGGCTCACTACTGCGGATGCGCGCTCGGGTCACTACTGCGCAAGCGCGCTCAGGGTCACTACTGCTCATGCGCACACGGGCCCACTACTGTGCATGCGCACTCGGGCTCACTACTGCGCATGCGCACACGGGCTCACTACTGTGCATGCGCACACGGGCTCACTACTGCTCATGCGCACACGGGCCCACTACTGCGCAAGCGGACACGGGCCCACTACTGTGCGTGCGCACTCGGGCTCACTACTGCTCATGCGCACACTGACTCACTACTGCGGATGCGCACTCGGGCTCACTACTGCGGATGCGCGCTCGGGTCACTACTGCGCAAGCGCGCTCAGGGTCACTACTGCTCATGCGCACTCGGTCTCACTGCTGCGGATGCGCAATCGTGCTCACTACTGCGCATGCGCACTCGGGGTCACTACTGTGCATGCGCAGTCTGGGTCACTAGTGCTCATTCGTACTTGGACTCACTACTGCTCATGGGCACTCGGCCTCACGACTGCGCATGCGCACACGGGCTCACTACTGCGCATGCGCACACGGGCTTACTACTGTGCATGCGCACTCGGGCTCACTACTGCGCATGCGCACAGGGGCTCACTACTGTGCATGCGCAATCGGAGTCACTACTGCGCATGCGCACTCGGGCTCACTACTGCGCATGCGCACTCGGGGTCACTACTGCGCGTGCGCTCTCCGGCTCAGACCTGCACATGCGCACTCGAGCTCACTACTACGCATGCGCACACGGGCTCACTACTGCGCAAGCGCGAACGGGGTCACTACTGCTCATGCGCACTCGGGCTCACTACTGCGCATGCGCACACGGGCTCACTACTGTGCATGCGCACTCGGGTCACTACTGCTCATGCGCACACGGGCTCACTACTGCTCATGCGCACTCGGGCTCACTACTGCGCATGCGCCCACGGGCTCACTACTGTACATGCGCACTCGTGGTCACTACTGTGCATGCGCACTCGGGGTCACTAGTGCTCATGCGCACTTGGACTCACTACTGCTCATGGGCACTCGGCCTCACTACTGCGGATGAGCACTCGGACTCACTACTGCGGATGCGCTCTCCGGCTCAGACCTGCATATGCGCAATCGGGCTCTCTACTGCGGATGCGCGCTCGGGTCACTACTGCGCAAGCGGACACGGGCCCACTACTGTGCATGCGCACACTGACTCACTACTGCGGATGCGCACTCGGGCTCACTACTGCGGATGCGCGCTCGGGTCACTACTGCGCAAGCGCGCCCAGGGTCACTACTGCTCATGCGCACTCGGACTCACTGCTGCGGATGCGCAATCGTGCTCACTACTGCGCATGCGCACTCGGGGTCACTACTGTGCATGCGCAGTCTGGGTCACTAGTGCTCATTCGTACTTGGACTCACTACTGCTCATGGGCACTCGGCCTCACGACTGCGCATGCGCACACGGGCTCACTACTGCGCATGCGCACACGGGCTTACTACTGTGCATGCGCACTCGGGCTCACTACTGCGCATGCGCACAGGGGCTCACTACTGTGCATGCGCAATCGGAGTCACTACTGCGCATGCGCACTCGGGCTCACTACTGCGCATGCGCACACGGGCTCACTACTGTGCATGCGCACTCGTGCTCACTGCTGTGCATGCGCACTCGGGGTCACTACTGCGCATGCGCACACGGACTCCCTACTGCGGAAGCGCAATCGGGCTCTCTACTCCGCATGCGAGCTCGGGGTCACTACTGCTCATGCGCACTCGGACTCACTACTGCGGATGCGCACTCGGGTTCACTACTGCGCATGCGCACACGGGCCCACTGCTGTGCGTGCGCACTTGGGGTCGCTACTGCGGATGCGCACTCCGGCTCAGAACTGCACATGCGCGCTCGAGCTCACTTCTGCGCATGCGCACACGTGCGCACTACTGTGCATGCGCGCACGGGCTCACTATTGTACATGCGCACTCTGGGTCACTAGTGCTCATTCGTACTTGGACTCACTACTGCTCATGGGCACTCGGCCTCACGACTGCGCATGCGCACACGGGCTCACTACTGCGCATGCGCACACGGGCTTACTACTGTGCATGCGCACTCGGGCTCACTACTGCGCATGCGCACAGGGGCTCACTACTGTGCATGCGCAATCGGAGTCACTACTGCGCATGCGCACTGGGGCTCACTACTGCGCATGCTCTCGCGGACTCACTACTGTGGATGCGCAATCGGGCTCACTACTGCGCATGGGCGCTCGGGGACACTATTGCGGACGCGCGCTCGGGTCACTACTGTGCATGCGCACTCTGGGCGCTAGTGCTCATTCGTACTTGGACTCACTACTGCTCATGGGCACTCGGCCTCACGACTACGCATGCGCACACGGGCTCACTACTGCGCATGCGCACACGGGCTTACTACTGTGCATGCGCACTCGGGCTCACTACTGCGCACGCGCACACGGGCTCACTACTGTGCATGCGCAATCGGAGTCACTACTGCGCATGCGCACTTGGGCTCACTACTGCGCATGCGCACGCGGACTCACTACTGTGGATGGGGGTGTCCCGCTTGGACGTCGACCGATTGGACGCGTTCCGTTTGGACGGTCCCGATTCGACGGGTTCCAATTCGAAGCGGTGCCGATTCGATGCGTCCCAATTCGAAGAGGTTAAATTTGGTTAGGTTAGGTTCTATAAGCCCTGCTTAGAATTGGAACGCGTCCAATCGGCACCGCTTTGAAATGGAACGAGTCGAATCGGGACCGTCCAATCGGGACGCGTCCAAACGGTCGGCGTCCAAGCGGGCATCACTCCTGTGGATGCGCAATCTGGCTCACTACTGCGCATGGGCGCTCAGGGTCACTACTGCTCATGCGCACTCGGTCTCACTGCTGCGGATGCGCAATCGTGCTCACTACTGCGCATGCGCACTCGGGGTCACTACCGCGCATGCGCAGTCCGGTCAGACCTGCACATGCGCACTCGCGCTCACTACTGCGCATGCGCACACGGGCTCACTACTGCGGATGCGCGCTCGGACTCACTACTGCGATTGCGCACTCGGGCTCACTACTGCGCATGCGCGCTCGGTGTCGCTACTGCGCATGCGCACTCGAGGTCACTACTGCTCATGCGCACTCGGACTCACTACTGCTCATGCGCACTCGGGCTCACTACTGCGCATGCGCGCTCGGGGTCGCTACTGCGCATGCGCACTCGGGGTCACCACTGCAGATGCGCAATCGGGTTCACTACTGCGCATGCACACACGGGCTCACTACTGCAGATGCGCAATCGGGTTCACTACTGCGCATGCACACACGGGCTCACTACTGCTCATGCGCGCTCGGACTCACTACTGCTCATGCGCACTCGGACTCACTACTGCTCATGCGCACTCGAGGTCACTACTGCTCATGCGCACTCGGACTCACTACTGCTCATGCGCAATCGGGCTCACTACTGCGGATGCGCACACGGGCTCACTACTGTGCATGCGCACTCGTGCTCACTGCTGTGCATGCGCACTCGGGGTCACTACTGCGCATGCGCACAGGGGCTCACTACTGTGCATGCGCAATCGGAGTCACTACTGCGCATGCGCACTCGGGGTCACTACTGCTCATGCGCACTCGGACTCACTACTGCGCATGCGCACTCGGGGTCACTACTGCGCGTGCGCTCTCCGGCTCAGACCTGCACATGCGCACTCGAGCTCACTACTACGCATGCGCACACGGGCTCACTACTGCGCAAGCGCGAACGGGGTCACTACTGCTCATGCGCACTCGGGCTCACTACTGCGCATGCGCACACGGGCTTACTACTGTGCATGCGCACTCGGGCTCACTACTGCGCATGCGCACAGGGGCTCACTACTGTGCATGCGCAATCGGAGTCACTACTGCGCATGCGCACTCGGGCTCACTACTGCGCATGCGCACACGGGCTCACTACTGTGCATGCGCACTCGTGCTCACTGCTGTGCATGCGCACTCGGGGTCACTACTGCGCATGCGCACACGGACTCCCTACTGCGGAAGCGCAATCGGGCTCTCTACTCCGCATGCGAGCTCGGGGTCACTACTGCTCATGCGCACTCGGACTCACTACTGCGGATGCGCACTCGGGTTCACTACTGCGCATGCGCACACGGGCCCACTGCTGTGCGTGCGCACTTGGGGTCGCTACTGCGGATGCGCACTCCGGCTCAGAACTGCACATGCGCGCTCGAGCTCACTTCTGCGCATGCGCACACGTGCGCACTACTGTGCATGCGCGCACGGGCTCACTATTGTACATGCGCACTCTGGGTCACTAGTGCTCATTCGTACTTGGACTCACTACTGCTCATGGGCACTCGGCCTCACTACTTGCGGATGCGCATTCGGACTCACTACTGCGGATGCGCTGTGCGGCTCAGACCTGCATATGCGCAATCGGGATCTCTACTGCGCATGCGCACACGTGCCCACTATTGTGCGTGCGCACACGGGGTCGATACTGCGGATGCGTACTCCGGCTCAGAACTGCACATGCGAACTCGAGCTCACTTCTGCGCATGCGCACACGGGCGCACTACTGCGCATGCGCGCACGGGCTCACTACTGTGCATGCGCACCCGGGGTCACTACTGCTCTTGCGCACTTGGACTCACTACTGCTCATGCGCACACGGGCCCACTACTGTGCATGCGCACTCGGGCTCACTACTGCGCATGCGCACACGGGCCCACTACTGTGCATGCGCACTCGCGCTCACTACTGCGCATGCGCACACGGGCTCACTACTGCTCATGCGCACTCGGGCTCACTACTGCGGATGCGCACTCGGACTCACTACTGAAGATGCGCTCTCCGGCTCAGACCTGCATATGCGCAATCGGGCTCCCTACTGCGGATGCGCGCTCGGGACACTACTGCGCAAGCGGACACGGGCCCACTACTGTGCATGCGCACTCGCGCTCACTACTGCGCATGCGCACACGGGCCCACTACTGTGCATGCGCACTCGGGCTCACTACTGCGCATGCGCACACGGGCTCACTACTGTGCATGCGCACACGGGCTCACTACTGCTGATGCGCACACGGGCCCACTACTGCGCAAGCGGACACGGGCCCACTACTGTGCGTGCGCACTCGGGCTCACTACTGCTCATGCGCACACTGACTCACTACTGCGGATGCGCACTCGGGCTCACTACTGCGGATGCGCGCTCGGGTCACTACTGCGCAAGCGCGCTCAGGGTCACTACTGCTCATGCGCACTCGGTCTCACTGCTGCGGATGCGCAATCGTGCTCACTACTGCGCATGCGCACTCGGGGTCACTACTGTGCATGCGCAGTCTGGGTCACTAGTGCTCATTCGTACTTGGACTCACTACTGCTCATGGGCACTCGGCCTCACGACTGCGCATGCGCACACGGACTCACTACTGCGCATGCGCACACGGGCTTACTACTGTGCATGCGCACTCGGGCTCACTACTGCGCATGCGCACAGGGGCTCACTACTGTGCATGCGCAATCGGAGTCACTACTGCGCATGCGCACTCGGGCTCACTACTGCGCATGCGCACACGGGCTCACTACTGTGCATGCGCACTCGTGCTCACTGCTGTGCATGCGCACTCGGGGTCACTACTGCTCATGCGCACTCGGACTCACTACTGCTCATGCGCACTCGGACTCACTGCTGCCGATGCGCAATCGGGCTCACTACTGCGGATGCGCGCTCGGGTCACTACTGCGCATGCGCACTCGGGGTCACTACTGCGCGTGCGCTCTCCGGCTCAGACCTGCACATGCGCACACGGGCTCACTACTGCGCAAGCGCGAACGGGGTCACTACTGCTCATGCGCACTCGGGCTCACTACTGCGCATGCGCACACGGGCTCACTACTGTGCATGCGCACTCGGGGTCACTACTGCTCATGCGCACACGGGCTCACTACTGCTCATGCGCACTCGGGCTCACTACTGCGCATGCGCCCACGGGCTCACTACTGTGCATGCGCACTCGTGGTCACTACTGTGCATGCGCACTCGGGGTCACTAGTGCTCATGCGCACTTGGACTCACTACTGCTCATGGGCACTCGGCCTCACTACTGCGGATGAGCACTCGGACTCACTACTGCGGATGCGCTCTCCGGCTCAGACCTGCATATGCGCAATCGGGCTCTCTACTGCGGATGCGCGCTCGGGTCACTACTGCGCAAGCGGACACGGGCCCACTACTGTGCATGCGCACACTGACTCACTACTGCGGATGCGCACTCGGGCTCACTACTGCGGATGCGCGCTCGGGTCACTACTGCGCAAGCGCGCTCAGGGTCACTACTGCTCATGCGCACACGGGCCCACTACTGTGCATGCGCACTCGGGCTCACTACTGCGCATGCGCACACGGGCTCACTACTGTGCATGCGCACACGGGCTCACTACTGCTCATGCGCACACGGGCCCACTACTGCGCAAGCGGACACGGGCCCACTACTGTGCGTGCGCACTCGGGCTCACTACTGCTCATGCGCACACTGACTCACTACTGCGGATGCGCACTCGGGCTCACTACTGCGGATGCGCGCTCGGGTCACTACTGCGCAAGCGCGCTCAGGGTCACTACTGCTCATGCGCACTCGGTCTCACTGCTGCGGATGCGCAATCGTGCTCACTACTGCGCATGCGCACTCGGGGTCACTACTGTGCATGCGCAGTCTGGGTCACTAGTGCTCATTCGTACTTGGACTCACTACTGCTCATGGGCACTCGGCCTCACGACTGCGCATGCGCACACGGGCTCACTACTGCGCATGCGCACACGGGCTTACTACTGTGCATGCGCACTCGGGCTCACTACTGCGCATGCGCACAGGGGCTCACTACTGTGCATGCGCAATCGGAGTCACTACTGCGCATGCGCACTCGGGCTCACTACTGCGCATGCGCACTCGGGGTCACTACTGCGCGTGCGCTCTCCGGCTCAGACCTGCACATGCGCACTCGAGCTCACTACTACGCATGCGCACACGGGCTCACTACTGCGCAAGCGCGAACGGGGTCACTACTGCTCATGCGCACTCGGGCTCACTACTGCGCATGCGCACACGGGCTCACTACTGTGCATGCGCACTCGGGTCACTACTGCTCATGCGCACACGGGCTCACTACTGCTCATGCGCACTCGGGCTCACTACTGCGCATGCGCCCACGGGCTCACTACTGTACATGCGCACTCGTGGTCACTACTGTGCATGCGCACTCGGGGTCACTAGTGCTCATGCGCACTTGGACTCACTACTGCTCATGGGCACTCGGCCTCACTACTGCGGATGAGCACTCGGACTCACTACTGCGGATGCGCTCTCCGGCTCAGACCTGCATATGCGCAATCGGGCTCTCTACTGCGGATGCGCGCTCGGGTCACTACTGCGCAAGCGGACACGGGCCCACTACTGTGCATGCGCACACTGACTCACTACTGCGGATGCGCACTCGGGCTCACTACTGCGGATGCGCGCTCGGGTCACTACTGCGCAAGCGCGCCCAGGGTCACTACTGCTCATGCGCACTCGGACTCACTGCTGCGGATGCGCAATCGTGCTCACTACTGCGCATGCGCACTCGGGGTCACTACTGTGCATGCGCAGTCTGGGTCACTAGTGCTCATTCGTACTTGGACTCACTACTGCTCATGGGCACTCGGCCTCACGACTGCGCATGCGCACACGGGCTCACTACTGCGCATGCGCACACGGGCTTACTACTGTGCATGCGCACTCGGGCTCACTACTGCGCATGCGCACAGGGGCTCACTACTGTGCATGCGCAATCGGAGTCACTACTGCGCATGCGCACTCGGGCTCACTACTGCGCATGCGCACACGGGCTCACTACTGTGCATGCGCACTCGTGCTCACTGCTGTGCATGCGCACTCGGGGTCACTACTGCGCATGCGCACACGGACTCCCTACTGCGGAAGCGCAATCGGGCTCTCTACTCCGCATGCGAGCTCGGGGTCACTACTGCTCATGCGCACTCGGACTCACTACTGCGGATGCGCACTCGGGTTCACTACTGCGCATGCGCACACGGGCCCACTGCTGTGCGTGCGCACTTGGGGTCGCTACTGCGGATGCGCACTCCGGCTCAGAACTGCACATGCGCGCTCGAGCTCACTTCTGCGCATGCGCACACGTGCGCACTACTGTGCATGCGCGCACGGGCTCACTATTGTACATGCGCACTCTGGGTCACTAGTGCTCATTCGTACTTGGACTCACTACTGCTCATGGGCACTCGGCCTCACGACTGCGCATGCGCACACGGGCTCACTACTGCGCATGCGCACACGGGCTTACTACTGTGCATGCGCACTCGGGCTCACTACTGCGCATGCGCACAGGGGCTCACTACTGTGCATGCGCAATCGGAGTCACTACTGCGCATGCGCACTGGGGCTCACTACTGCGCATGCTCTCGCGGACTCACTACTGTGGATGCGCAATCGGGCTCACTACTGCGCATGGGCGCTCGGGGACACTATTGCGGACGCGCGCTCGGGTCACTACTGTGCATGCGCACTCTGGGCGCTAGTGCTCATTCGTACTTGGACTCACTACTGCTCATGGGCACTCGGCCTCACGACTACGCATGCGCACACGGGCTCACTACTGCGCATGCGCACACGGGCTTACTACTGTGCATGCGCACTCGGGCTCACTACTGCGCACGCGCACACGGGCTCACTACTGTGCATGCGCAATCGGAGTCACTACTGCGCATGCGCACTTGGGCTCACTACTGCGCATGCGCACGCGGACTCACTACTGTGGATGGGGGTGTCCCGCTTGGACGTCGACCGATTGGACGCGTTCCGTTTGGACGGTCCCGATTCGACGGGTTCCAATTCGAAGCGGTGCCGATTCGATGCGTCCCAATTCGAAGAGGTTAAATTTGGTTAGGTTAGGTTCTATAAGCCCTGCTTAGAATTGGAACGCGTCCAATCGGCACCGCTTTGAAATGGAACGAGTCGAATCGGGACCGTCCAATCGGGACGCGTCCAAACGGTCGGCGTCCAAGCGGGCATCACTCCTGTGGATGCGCAATCTGGCTCACTACTGCGCATGGGCGCTCAGGGTCACTACTGCTCATGCGCACTCGGTCTCACTGCTGCGGATGCGCAATCGTGCTCACTACTGCGCATGCGCACTCGGGGTCACTACCGCGCATGCGCAGTCCGGTCAGACCTGCACATGCGCACTCGCGCTCACTACTGCGCATGCGCACACGGGCTCACTACTGCGGATGCGCGCTCGGACTCACTACTGCGATTGCGCACTCGGGCTCACTACTGCGCATGCGCGCTCGGTGTCGCTACTGCGCATGCGCACTCGAGGTCACTACTGCTCATGCGCACTCGGACTCACTACTGCTCATGCGCACTCGGGCTCACTACTGCGCATGCGCGCTCGGGGTCGCTACTGCGCATGCGCACTCGGGGTCACCACTGCAGATGCGCAATCGGGTTCACTACTGCGCATGCACACACGGGCTCACTACTGCAGATGCGCAATCGGGTTCACTACTGCGCATGCACACACGGGCTCACTACTGCTCATGCGCGCTCGGACTCACTACTGCTCATGCGCACTCGGACTCACTACTGCTCATGCGCACTCGAGGTCACTACTGCTCATGCGCACTCGGACTCACTACTGCTCATGCGCAATCGGGCTCACTACTGCGGATGCGCACACGGGCTCACTACTGTGCATGCGCACTCGTGCTCACTGCTGTGCATGCGCACTCGGGGTCACTACTGCGCATGCGCACAGGGGCTCACTACTGTGCATGCGCAATCGGAGTCACTACTGCGCATGCGCACTCGGGGTCACTACTGCTCATGCGCACTCGGACTCACTACTGCGCATGCGCACTCGGGGTCACTACTGCGCGTGCGCTCTCCGGCTCAGACCTGCACATGCGCACTCGAGCTCACTACTACGCATGCGCACACGGGCTCACTACTGCGCAAGCGCGAACGGGGTCACTACTGCTCATGCGCACTCGGGCTCACTACTGCGCATGCGCACACGGGCTTACTACTGTGCATGCGCACTCGGGCTCACTACTGCGCATGCGCACAGGGGCTCACTACTGTGCATGCGCAATCGGAGTCACTACTGCGCATGCGCACTCGGGCTCACTACTGCGCATGCGCACACGGGCTCACTACTGTGCATGCGCACTCGTGCTCACTGCTGTGCATGCGCACTCGGGGTCACTACTGCGCATGCGCACACGGACTCCCTACTGCGGAAGCGCAATCGGGCTCTCTACTCCGCATGCGAGCTCGGGGTCACTACTGCTCATGCGCACTCGGACTCACTACTGCGGATGCGCACTCGGGTTCACTACTGCGCATGCGCACACGGGCCCACTGCTGTGCGTGCGCACTTGGGGTCGCTACTGCGGATGCGCACTCCGGCTCAGAACTGCACATGCGCGCTCGAGCTCACTTCTGCGCATGCGCACACGTGCGCACTACTGTGCATGCGCGCACGGGCTCACTATTGTACATGCGCACTCTGGGTCACTAGTGCTCATTCGTACTTGGACTCACTACTGCTCATGGGCACTCGGCCTCACTACTTGCGGATGCGCATTCGGACTCACTACTGCGGATGCGCTGTGCGGCTCAGACCTGCATATGCGCAATCGGGATCTCTACTGCGCATGCGCACACGTGCCCACTATTGTGCGTGCGCACACGGGGTCGCTACTGCGGATGCGTACTCCGGCTCAGAACTGCACATGCGAACTCGAGCTCACTTCTGCGCATGCGCACACGGGCGCACTACTGCGCATGCGCGCACGGGCTCACTACTGTGCATGCGCACCCGGGGTCACTACTGCTCTTGCGCACTTGGACTCACTACTGCTCATGCGCACACGGGCCCACTACTGTGCATGCGCACTCGGGCTCACTACTGCGCATGCGCACACGGGCCCACTACTGTGCATGCGCACTCGCGCTCACTACTGCGCATGCGCACACGGGCTCACTACTGCTCATGCGCACTCGGGCTCAGACCTGCATATGCGCAATCGGGCTCCCTACTGCGGATGCGCGCTCGGGACACTACTGCGCAAGCGGACACGGGCCCACTACTGTGCATGCGCACTCGCGCTCACTACTGCGCATGCGCACACGGGCCCACTACTGTGCATGCGCACTCGGGCTCACTACTGCGCATGCGCACACGGGCTCACTACTGTGCATGCGCACACGGGCTCACTACTGCTGATGCGCACACGGGCCCACTACTGCGCAAGCGGACACGGGCCCACTACTGTGCGTGCGCACTCGGGCTCACTACTGCTCATGCGCACACTGACTCACTACTGCGGATGCGCACTCGGGCTCACTACTGCGGATGCGCGCTCGGGTCACTACTGCGCAAGCGCGCTCAGGGTCACTACTGCTCATGCGCACTCGGTCTCACTGCTGCGGATGCGCAATCGTGCTCACTACTGCGCATGCGCACTCGGGGTCACTACTGTGCATGCGCAGTCTGGGTCACTAGTGCTCATTCGTACTTGGACTCACTACTGCTCATGGGCACTCGGCCTCACGACTGCGCATGCGCACACGGGCTCACTACTGCGCATGCGCACACGGGCTTACTACTGTGCATGCGCACTCGGGCTCACTACTGCGCATGCGCACAGGGGCTCACTACTGTGCATGCGCAATCGGAGTCACTACTGCGCATGCGCACTCGGGCTCACTACTGCGCATGCGCACACGGGCTCACTACTGTGCATGCGCACACGGGCTCACTACTGCTCATGCGCACACGGGCCCACTACTGCGCAAGCGGACACGGGCCCACTACTGTGCGTGCGCACTTGGGCTCACTACTGCTCATGCGCACACTGACTCACTACTGCGGATGCGCACTCGGGCTCACTACTGCGGATGCGCGCTCGGGTCACTACTGCGCAAGCGCGCTCAGGGTCACTACTGCTCATGCGCACTCGGTCTCACTGCTGCGGATGCGCAATCGTGCTCACTACTGCGCATGCGCACTCGGGGTCACTACTGTGCATGCGCAGTCTGGGTCACTAGTGCTCATTCGTACTTGGACTCACTACTGCTCATGGGCACTCGGCCTCACGACTGCGCATGCGCACACGGGCTCACTACTGCGCATGCGCACACGGGCTTACTACTGTGCATGCGCACACGGGCTTACTACTGTGCATGCGCACTCGGGCTCACTACTGCGCATGCGCACAGGGGCTCACTACTGTGCATGCGCAATCGGAGTCACTACTGCGCATGCGCACTCGGGCTCACTACTGCGCATGCGCACACGGGCTCACTACTGTGCATGCGCACTCGTGCTCACTGCTGTGCATGCGCACTCGGGGTCACTACTGCTCATGCGCACTCGGACTCACTACTGCGCATGCGCACTCGGGGTCACTACTGCGCGTGCGCTCTCCGGCTCAGACCTGCACATGCGCACTCGAGCTCACTACTACGCATGCGCACACGGGCTCACTACTGCGCAAGCGCGAACGGGGTCACTACTGCTCATGCGCACTCGGGCTCACTACTGCGCATGCGCACACGGGCTCACTACTGTGCATGCGCACTCGGGTCACTACTGCTCATGCGCACACGGGCTCACTACTGCTCATGCGCACTCGGGCTCACTACTGCGCATGCGCCCACGGGCTCACTACTGTACATGCGCACTCGTGGTCACTACTGTGCATGCGCACTCGGGGTCACTAGTGCTCATGCGCACTTGGACTCACTACTGCTCATGGGCACTCGGCCTCACTACTGCGGATGAGCACTCGGACTCACTACTGCGGATGCGCTCTCCGGCTCAGACCTGCATATGCGCAATCGGGCTCTCTACTGCGGATGCGCGCTCGGGTCACTACTGCGCAAGCGGACACGGGCCCACTACTGTGCATGCGCACACTGACTCACTACTGCGGATGCGCACTCGGGCTCACTACTGCGGATGCGCGCTCGGGTCACTACTGCGCAAGCGCGCTCAGGGTCACTACTGCTCATGCGCACTCGGACTCACTGCTGCGGATGCGCAATCGTGCTCACTACTGCGCATGCGCACTCGGGGTCACTACTGTGCATGCGCAGTCTGGGTCACTAGTGCTCATTCGTACTTGGACTCACTACTGCTCATGGGCACTCGGCCTCACGACTGCGCATGCGCACACGGGCTCACTACTGCGCATGCGCACACGGGCTTACTACTGTGCATGCGCACTCGGGCTCACTACTGCGCATGCGCACAGGGGCTCACTACTGTGCATGCGCAATCGGAGTCACTACTGCGCATGCGCACTCGGGCTCACTACTGCGCATGCGCACACGGGCTCACTACTGTGCATGCGCACTCGTGCTCACTGCTGTGCATGCGCACTCGGGGTCACTACTGCGCATGCGCACACGGACTCCCTACTGCGGAAGCGCAATCGGGCTCTCTACTCCGCATGCGAGCTCGGGGTCACTACTGCTCATGCGCACTCGGACTCACTACTGCGGATGCGCACTCGGGTTCACTACTGCGCATGCGCACACGGGCCCACTGCTGTGCGTGCGCACTTGGGGTCGCTACTGCGGATGCGCACTCCGGCTCAGAACTGCACATGCGCGCTCGAGCTCACTTCTGCGCATGCGCACACGTGCGCACTACTGCGCATGCGCGCACGGGCTCACTATTGTACATGCGCACTCTGGTTCACTAGTGCTCATTCGTACTTGGACTCACTACTGCTCATGGGCACTCGGCCTCACGACTGCGCATGCGCACACGGGCTCACTACTGCGCATGCGCACACGGGCTTACTACTGTGCATGCGCACTCGGGCTCACTACTGCGCATGCGCACAGGGGCTCACTACTGTGCATGCGCAATCGGAGTCACTACTGCGCATGCGCACTGGGGCTCACTACTGCGCATGCTCTCGCGGACTCACTACTGTGGATGCGCAATCGGGCTCACTACTGCGCATGGGCGCTCGGGGACACTATTGCGGACGCGCGCTCGGGTCACTACTGTGCATGCGCACTCTGGGCGCTAGTGCTCATTCGTACTTGGACTCACTACTGCTCATGGGCACTCGGCCTCACGACTACGCATGCGCACACGGGCTCACTACTGCGCATGCGCACACGGGCTTACTACTGTGCATGCGCACTCGGGCTCACTACTGCGCACGCGCACACGGGCTCACTACTGTGCATGCGCAATCGGAGTCACTACTGCGCATGCGCACTTGGGCTCACTACTGCGCATGCGCACGCGGACTCACTACTGTGGATGGGGGTGTCCCACTTGGACGTCGACCGATTGGACGCGTTCCGTTTGGACGGGCCCCGATTCGACGCGTTCCAATTCGAAGCGGTGCCGATTCGATGCGTCCCAATTCCAAGAGGTTAAATTTGGTTAGGTTAGGTTCTATAAGCCCTGCTTAGAATTGGAACGCGTCCAATCGGCACCGCTTTGAAATGGAACGAGTCGAATCGGGACCGTCCAATCGGGACGCGTCCAAACGGTCGGCGTCCAAGCGGGCATCACTCCTGTGGATGCGCAATCTGGCTCACTACTGCGCATGGGCGCTCAGGGTCACTACTGCTCATGCGCACTCGGTCTCACTGCTGCGGATGCGCAATCGTGCTCACTACTGCGCATGCGCACTCGGGGTCACTACCGCGCATGCGCAGTCCGGTCAGACCTGCACATGCGCACTCGCGCTCACTACTGCGCATGCGCACACGGGCTCACTACTGCGGATGCGCGCTCGGACTCACTACTGCGATTGCGCACTCGGGCTCACTACTGCGCATGCGCGCTCGGTGTCGCTACTGCGCATGCGCACTCGAGGTCACTACTGCTCATGCGCACTCGGACTCACTACTGCTCATGCGCACTCGGGCTCACTACTGCGCATGCGCGCTCGGGGTCGCTACTGCGCATGCGCACTCGGGGTCACCACTGCAGATGCGCAATCGGGTTCACTACTGCGCATGCACACACGGGCTCACTACTGCAGATGCGCAATCGGGTTCACTACTGCGCATGCACACACGGGCTCACTACTGCTCATGCGCGCTCGGACTCACTACTGCTCATGCGCACTCGGACTCACTACTGCTCATGCGCACTCGAGGTCACTACTGCTCATGCGCACTCGGACTCACTACTGCTCATGCGCAATCGGGCTCACTACTGCGGATGCGCACTCCGGTCAGACCTGCACATGCGCATTCGGGCTCACTACTGCGCATGCGCGCTCGGGGTCGCTACTGCGCATGCGCACTCGGGGTCACTACTACGCATGCGCACTCCGGCTCAGACCTGTACATGCGCACTCGAGCTCACTACTACGCATGCGCACAAGGGGTTCACTACTCTGCATGCGCACACGGGCTCACTACTGTCCATGCACACACGGGCCCACTACTGCTCATGCGCGCTCGGGATCACTACTGCGCATGCGCACACGGGCTCACTACTGCGGATGCGCGCTCGGGCTCACTACTGCGCATGCGCACACGGGCTCACTACTGCGCATGCGCGCTCGGGGTCGCTACTGCGCATGCGCATTCGGGGTCACTACTGCGCATGCGCACTCGGGCTCACTACTGCCAATGCGCACTCGGACTCACTACTGCGGATGCAAAATCGGGCTCACTACCGCGTATGCGCGCACAGGCTCACTACTGTGAATGTGCACTCGGGGTCACTACTGCTCATGCACACACGGGCTCACTACTGCGCATGCGCACTCGGGCACACTGCAGCGGATGCGCAATCGGGCTCACTACTGCGGATGCGCAATCGGGCTCACCACTGCGGATGCGCTGTCCGGCTCAGACCTTCACATGCGCAATCGGGCTCACTACTGCGGATGCGCAATCGGGCTCACCACTGCGGATGCACTGTCCGGCTCAGACCTTCACATGCGCAATCGGGCTCTCTACTGCGCATGCGCACTCGGGGTCACTACTGCTCATGCGCAATCGGACTCACTACCGCTCATGCGCATGCGGACTCACTGCTGCGGATGCGCAATCGAGCTCACTACTGCGCATGCGCGCTCGGGGTCACTACTGTGCATGCGCGCTCGGGCTCACTACTGCGCATGCGCATTCGGGCACACTGCAGCGGATGCGCAATCGGGCTCACTATTGCGGATGCGCAATCGAGCTCACTACTGCGCATGCGCGCTCGGGGTCACTACTGCGCATGCGCACTCGGGGTCACTACTGCGCATGCGCACTCCGGCTCAGACCTGCACATGCGCTCTCGAGCTCACTACGGCTCATGGGCACTCGGACTCACTACTGCCAATGCGCAATCCGGCTCACTACTGCGCATGCGCACACGGACTCACTGCTGCGGATGCGCAATCGAGCTCACTACTGCGCATGCGCGCTCGGGGTCACTACTGCGCGTGCGCACTCGGGGTCACTACTGCGCATGCGCACTCCGGCTCAGACCTGCACATGCGCACTCGAGCTCACTACTACGCATGCGCACACGGGCTCACTACTGCTCATGCCTTCTCCGGTCAGACATGCACATGCGCATGCGCGCTCGGGGTCGCTACTGCGCATTCGAGGTCACTACTGCGCATGCGCACACGGACTCCCTACTGCGCATGCGCGCTCGGGGTCACTACTGTGCATGCGCGCTCGGGCTCGCTACTGCGCATGCGCATTCGGGCACACTGCAGCGGATGCGCAATCGGGCTCACTACTGCGGATGCGCAATCGGGCTCACCACTGCGGATGCGCTGTCCGGCTCAGACCTTCACATGCGCAATCGGGCTCTCTACTGCGCATGCGCACTCGGGGTCACTACTGCTCATGCGCACTCGGACTCACTACGGCTCATGGGCACTCGGACTCACTACTGCCAATGCGCAATCCGGCTCACTACTGCGCATGCGCACACGGACTCCCTACTGCGGATGCGCAATCGGGCTCACTACTGCGTATGCCCGCTCGGGGTCATTACTGCTCATGCGCACTCGGACTCACTACTGCGGATGCGCGCTCGGGCTCACTACTGCGTATGCGCACACGGGGTCACTACTGCGCATGCGCACACGGACTCCCTACTGCGCATGCGCACTCCGGCTCAAACTTGCACACGCGCTCTCGAGCTCACATCTGCGCATGCGCAATCGGGCTCACTACTGCGGATGCGCACTCCGGTCAGACCTGCACATGCGCATTCGGGTTCACCGCTGCGCATGCGCGCCCGGGCTCATTACTGCGGATGAGCGCTCGGGCTCACTACTGCGCATGCGCACACGGGCTCACTACTGCGCATGCGCACACGGGGTCACTAATTCTCATGCGTTCTCGGACTAACTACTGCTCATGCGCACTCGGACTCACTACGGCTCATGGGCACTCGGACTCACTACTGCTCACCCGCACTCGGACTCACTACTGCGGATGCGCAATCGGGCTCACTACTGCGCATGCGCGCTCGGGGTTACTACTGCGCATGCGCACTCGGACTCACTACTGCGATTGCGCACTCGGGCTCACTACTGCGCATGCGAGCTCGGGGTTACTACTGCGCATGCGCACTCGGGGTCACCGCTGCAGATGCGCAATCGGGTTCACTGCTGCGCATGCGCGCCCGGGCTCATTACTGTGGATGAGCGCTCGGGCTCACTACTGCGCATCTGCACACGGGCTCACTACTGCGCATGCGCACACGGGGTCACCGATTCTCATGCGCTCTCGGACTAACTACTGCTCATGCGCACTCGGACTCAGTACTGCGGATGCAAAATCGGACTCTCTACCGCGTATGGGAACTTGGGGTTACTACTGCTCTTGCGCACTCGGACTCACTACTGCGCATGCGAGCTCGGGGTTACTACTGCGCATGCGCACTCGGGGTCACCGCTGCAGATGCGCAATCGGGTTCACTGCTGCGCATGCGCGCCCGGGCTCATTACTGCGGATGAGCGCTCGGGCTCACTACTGCGCATGCGCACACGGGCTCACTACTGCGCATGCGCACACGGGGTCACTACTTCTCATGTGCTCTCGGACTAACTACTGCTCATGCGCACTCGGACTCACTACTGCGGATGCAAAATCGGGCTCACTACCGCGTATGCGCGCACAGGCTCACTACTGTGAATGCGCACTCGGGGTCACTACTACTGCTCATGCACACACGGGCTCACTACTGCTCATGCGCACTCGGACTCACTACTGCCGATGCGCACTCCGGCTCAGACCTGTACATGCGCACTCGAGCTCAATACTACGCATGCGAACACGGGCTCACTACTGTGCATGCGCACACGGGCTCACTACTGCTCATGCACACACGGGCTCACTACTGCTCATGCGCACTCGGACTCACTACTATGGATGCACAATCGGGCTCACTACTGCGCATGCGCACTCCAGCTCAGACCTGCACATGCGCACTCAGGCTCACTACTGCGCATGCGCGCTCGGGTTCACTACTGCGCATGCACACACGGGCTCACTTCTGCGCATGCGCGCTCGGGGCACTACTGCTCATGCGCACTCGGACTCACTGCCGCTCATGCGCACGCGGACTCACTGCTGCGGATGCGCACTCGGACTCACTACTGCAGATGCGCAATCGGGTTCACTACTGCGCATGCACACACGGGCTCACTTCTGCGCATGCGCGCTCGGGGTTACTACTGCGCATGTGAACTCGGGCTCACTACTGCCGATGCGCACTCCGGTCAGACCTGCACATGCGCATTCGGGGTCACTAATGCGCATGCGCACTCCGGCTCACACCTGCACATGCGCACTCAGGCTCACTACTGCGCATGCGCACACGGGCTCATTACTGCGCATGCGCACACGGGGTCACTACTTCTCATGTGCTCTCGGACTAACTACTGCTCATGCGCACTCGGACTCACTACTGCGGATGCAAAATCGGGCTCACTACCGCGTATGCGCGCACAGGCTCACTACTGTGAATGCGCACTCGGGGTCACTACTGCTCATGCACACACGGGCTCACTACTGCTCATGCGCACTCGGACTCACTACTGCCGATGCGCACTCCGGTCAGACCTGCACATGCGCATTCGGGGTCAGTAATGCGCATGCGCACTCCGGCTCAGACCTGCACATGCGCACTCAGGCTCACTACTGCGCATGCGCGCTCGGGGTCGCTACTGCGCATGCGCATTCGGGGTCACTACTGCGCATGCGCACTCGGGCTCACTACTGCCAATGCGCACTCGGGGTCACTACTGCAGATGCGCAATCGGGTTCACTACTGCGCATGCACACACGGGCTCACTTCTGCGCATGCGCGCTCGGGGCACTACTGCTCATGCGCACTCGGACTCACTGCCGCTCATGCGCACGCGGACTAACTACTGCTTATGCGCACTCGGACTCACTACTGCGGATGCAAAATCGGGCTCAGTACCGCGTACGCGTGCACAGGCTCACTACTGTGCATGCGCACTCGGGGTCACTAATTCTCACGCGCTCTCGGACTAACTACTGCTCATGCGCACTCGGACTCAGTACTGCGGATGCAAAATCGGACTCACTCCGCGTATGGGAACTCGGGGTTACTACTGCTCATGCGCAGTCGGGCTCAGACTTGCACACGCGCTCTCGAGCTCACGTCTGCGCATGCGCAATCGGGCTCACTACTGCGGATGCGCACTCCGGTCAGACGGGCACATGCGCATTCGGGCTCACTTCTGCGCATGCGCGCTCGGGGCACTACTGCTCATGCGCACTCGGACTCACTGCCGCTCATGCGCACGCGGACTCACTGCTGCGGATGCGCAATCGGGCTCACTACTGCGCATGCGCGCTCGGGGTCACTACTGCGCATGCGCACTCCGGCTCAGACCTTAACATGCGCACTAGAGCTCACTACTACGCATGCGCACACGGGCTCACTACTGGGCATGGCTTCTCCGGTCAGACCTGCACATGCGCATTTGGGCTCACTACTGCGCATGCGCATTTGGACTCACAACTGCGCATGCGCGTTCGGGGTCGCTACTGCGCATGCGCACACGGACTCACTACTGCGGATGCGCAATCCGGCTCACTACTGCGCATGCGCACTCGGACACACTGCAGCGGATGCGCAATCGGGCTCACTACTGCGCATGCGCACTCCGGCTCAGACCTGCACATGCGCACTCAGACTCACTACTGTGCATGCACACACGGGGTGACTACTGCGCATGCGCGCTCGGGGTCGCTACTGCGCATGCGCACACGGACTCACTACTGCGGATGCGCAATCCGGCTCACTACTGCGCATGCGCACTCGGGGTCACTACTGTGCATGCGCGCTCGGGGTTACTACTGCGCATGTGAACTCGGGCTCACGACTGCCCATGCGCACTCGGGGTCACTACTGCGCATGCGCACACGGGCTCACTACTGGGCATGGCTTCTCCGGTCAGACCTGCACATGCCCATTCGGGCTCACTACTCCGCATGCGCGCTCGGGCTCACTACCGCGCATGCGGCCTCGGGGTTGCTACTGCTCATGCGCACTCGGGCACACTACTGTGCATGCGCGCTCGGGGTTAATACTGCGCATGTGAACTCGGGCTCACGACTGCCCATGCGCACTCGGGGTCACTACTGCGCATGCGCACTCGGGGTCACTACTGCGCATGCGCACTCGGGGTCACTACCGTGCATGCGCGCTCGGGGTTACTACTGCGCATGTGAACTCGGGCTCACGACTGCCCACGCGCACTCGGGGTCACTACTGCGCATGCGCACTCGGGGTCACTAATTCTCACGCGCTCTCGGACTAACTACTGCTCTTGCGCACTCGGACTCACTACTGCGCATGCGAGCTCGGGGTTACTACTGCGCATGCGCACTCGGGGTCACCGCTGCAGATGCGCAATCGGGTTCACTGCTGCGCATGCGCGCCCGGGCTCATTACTGCGGATGAGCGCTCGGGCTCACTACTGCGCATGCGCACACGGGCTCACCACTGCGGATGCGCTGTCCGGCTCAGACCTTCACATGCTCAATCGGGCTCTCTACTGCGCATGCGCACTCGGGGCCACTACTGCTCATGTGCACTCGGACTCACTACTGCCGATGCGCAATCCGGCTCACTACTGCGCATGCGCACACGGACTCCCTACTGCGGATGCGCAATCGGGCTCACTACTGCGCATGCGCGCTCGGGCTCACTACTGCGCATGCGCGCTCGGGGTCGCTACTGCGCATGCGCGATCGAGGTCGCTACTGCGCATGCGCACTCGGGCACACTGCAGCGTAAGCGCAATCGGGCTCACTACTGCGGATGAGCAATCGGGCTCACCACTGCGGATGCGCTGTCCGGCTCAGACCTTCACATGCTCAATCGGGCTCTCTACTGCGCATGCGCACTCGGGGCCACTACTGCTCATGTGCACTCGGACTCACTACGGCTCATGGGCACTCGGACTCACTACTGCCGATGCGCAATCCGGCTCACTACTGCGCATGCGCACACGGACTCCCTACTGCGGATGCGCAATCGGGCTCACTACTGCGCATGCGCGCTCGGGCTCACTACTGCGCATGCGCGCTCGGGGTCGCTACTGCGCATGCGCACTCGGGGTCACCACTGCAGATGCGCAATCGGGTTCACTACTGCGCATGCACACACGGGCTCACTACTGCAGATGCGCAATCGGGTTCACTACTGCGCATGCACACACGGGCTCACTACTGCTCATGCGCGCTCGGACTCACTACTGCGATTGCGCACTCGGACTCACTACTGCGCATGCGCGCTCGGTGTCGCTACTGCGCATGCGCACTCGAGGTCACTACTGCTCATGCGCACTCGGACTCACTACTGCGATTGCGCACTCGGACTCACTACTGCGCATGCGCGCTCGGTGTCGCTACTGCGCATGCGCACTCGAGGTCACTACTGCTCATGCGCACTCGGACTCACTACTGCGATTGCGCACTCGGACTCACTACTGCGCATGCACAGACGGGCTCACTTCTGCGCATGCGCACTCGGGCTCACTACTGCGCATGCCTTCTCCGGTCAGACCTGCACATGCGCATTTGGGCTCACTACTGCGCATGCGCGCTCGGGGTCGCTACTGCGCATGCGCGTACGGACTCACTACTGCGGATGCGCAATCGGGCTCACTACTGTGCATGCGCGCTCTTGCTCACTACTGCGCATACGCACTCGGGCACACTGCAGCGGATGCGCAATCGGGCTCACTACTGCACATGCGCGCTCGGGGTCACTACTGCTCATGCGCACTCAGACCCACTACTGCTCATGCGCACACTGTCTCACTACTGCGGATGCGCACTCGGATTCACTACTGCGGATGCGCAATCGGCCTCACTACTGCGCATGCGCTGTCCGGGTCAGACCTGCACATGCGCAATCGGGCTCTCTACTGCGCATGCGCACTCGGGGTCACTACTGCTCATGCGCACTCGGACTCACTACGGCTCATGGGTACTCGGACTCACTACTGCCGATGCGCACTCCGGTCAGACCTGCACATGCGCACTCAGGCTCACTACTGCGCCTGCGCGCTCGGGGTCGCTTCTGCGCATGCGCATTCGAGGTCACTACTGCGCATGCGCACTCGGCCTCACTACTGCCAATGCGCACTCGGGGTCACTACTGCAGATGCGCAATCGGGTTCACTACTGCGCATGCACACACGGGCTCACTTCTGCGCATGCGCACTCGGGCTCACTACTGCGTATGCGCACACGGTCTCACTACTGCGCATGCGCACACGGGGTCACCACTCCTCATGCGCACTCGGGCTCACTACAGCGGATGCGCGCTCGGGCTCACTACTGCGCACGCGCACACGGGCTCACTACTGCGCATGCGCACTCGGGGTCACTACTGCGCATGCGCACTCCAACTCAGTCCTGCACATGCGCACTCGAGCTCGCTACTACGCATGCGCACACGGGCTCACGACTGCGCATGCCTTCTCCGGTCAGACCTGCACATGCGCATTTGGGCTCACTACTGCGCATGCGCGATCGGGGTCGCTACTGCGCATGCGCACTCGGGCACACTGCAGCGGATGCGCAATCGGGCTCACTACTGCGGATGCGCAATCGGGCTCACCACTGCGGTTGCGCTGTCCGGCTCAGACCTTCACATGCTCAATCGGGCTCTCTACTGCGCATGCGCACTCGGGGTCACTACTGCTCATGTGCACTCGGACTCACTACGGCTCATGGGCACTCGGACTCACTACTGCCGATGCGCAATCCGGCTCACTACTGCGCATGCGCACACGGACTCCCTACTGCGGATGCGCAATCGGGCTCACTACTGCGCATGCGCGCTCGGGTCTCTACTGCTCATGCGCACTCGGACTCACTACCGCTGATGCGCACGCGGACTCACTGCTGCGGATGCGCAATCGGGCTCACTACTGCGCATGCGCGCTCGGTGTCGCTACTGCGCATGCGCACTCGAGGTCACTACTGCTCATGCGCACTCGGACTCACTACTGCTCATGCGCACTCGGGCTCACTACTGCGCATGCGCGCTCGGGGTCGCTACTGCGTATGCGCACTCGGGGTCACCACTGCAGATGCGCAATCGGGTTCATTGCTGCGCATGCGCACTCGGGGTCACTACTGCAGATGAGCAATCGGGTTCACTGCTGCGCGTGCGCACTCGGGGTCACTACTGCAGCTGCGCAATGGGATTCACTACTACGCATGCACACACGGGCTCACTACTGCGCATGCGCACGCGGGGTCACTACTGCTCATGCGCACTCGGACTCACTACTGCTCATGCGCACTCGGGCTCACTACTGCGCATGCGCGCTCGGGGTTGCTACTGCGTATGCGCCTTCAGGGTCACCACTGCAGATGCGCAATCGGGTTCATTGCTGCGCATGCGCACTCGGGGTCACTACTGCAGATGCGCAATCGGGTTCACTGCTGTGCGTGCGCACTCGGGGTCACTACTGCAGCTGCGCAATGGGATTCACTACGGCGCATGCACACACGGGCTCACTACTGCGCATGCGCACGCGGGATCACTACTGCTCATGCGCACTCGGACTCACTACTGCTCATGCGCACTCGGGCTCACTACTGCGCATGCGCGCTCGGGGTCGCTACTGCGCATGCGCACTCGGGGTACTACTGCAGATGCGCACTCGGACTCACTACTGCTCATGCGCACTCGGAATCACTACGGCTCATGGGCACTCGGACTCACTCCTGCCGATGCGCAATCCGGCTCACTACTGCGCATGCGCACACGGACTCCCTACTGCGGATGCTCAATCGGGCTCACTACTGCGCATGCGCGCTCGGGGTCACTACTGCTCATGCGCACTCGGACTCATTACCGTTCATGCGGCCTCGGACTCACTGCTGCGGATGCGCAATCGGGCTCACTACTGCGCATGCGCGCTCGGGGTCACTACTGTGCATGCGCGCTAGGGCTCACTACTGCGCATGCGCACTCGTGCACACTGCAGCGGATGCGCAATCGGGCTCACTACTGCGGATGCGCAATCGGGCTCACTATTGCGCATGCGCTCTCGGGGTCACTACTGCTCATGCGCACTCGGACTCACTACCGCTCATGCGCATGCGGACTCACTGCTGCGGATGCGCAATCGGAGTCACTACTGCGCATGCGCACTCGGGGTCACTACTGCAGATGCGCAATCGGGTTCACTACTGCGCATGCGCACTCCGGCTCAGACTTGCACACGCGCTCTCGAGCTCACATCTGCGCATGCGCAATCGGGCTCACTACTGCGGATGCGCACTCCGGTCAGACCTGCACATGCGCATTCGGGCTCACTACTGCGCATGCGCGCTCGGGGTCGCTACTGCGCATGCGCACTCGGGGTCACTACTACGCATGCGCACTCCGGCTCAGACCTGTACATGCGCACTCGAGCTCACTACTACGCATGCGCACAAGGGGTTCACTACTCTGCATGCGCACACGGGCTCACTACTGTCCATGCACACACGGGCCCACTACTGCTCATGCGCGCTCGGGATCACTACTGCGCATGCGCACACGGGCTCACTACTGCGGATGCGCGCTCGGGCTCACTACTGCGCATGCGCACACGGGCTCACTACTGCGCATGCGCGCTCGGGGTCGCTACTGCGCATGCGCATTCGGGGTCACTACTGCGCATGCGCACTCGGGCTCACTACTGCCAATGCGCACTCGGACTCACTACTGCGGATGCAAAATCGGGCTCACTACCGCGTATGCGCGCACAGGCTCACTACTGTGAATGTGCACTCGGGGTCACTACTGCTCATGCACACACGGGCTCACTACTGCGCATGCGCACTCGGGCACACTGCAGCGGATGCGCAATCGGGCTCACTACTGCGGATGCGCAATCGGGCTCACCACTGCGGATGCGCTGTCCGGCTCAGACCTTCACATGCGCAATCGGGCTCACTACTGCGGATGCGCAATCGGGCTCACCACTGCGGATGCACTGTCCGGCTCAGACCTTCACATGCGCAATCGGGCTCGCTACTGCGCATGCGCACTCGGGGTCACTACTGCTCATGCGCAATCGGACTCACTACCGCTCATGCGCATGCGGACTCACTGCTGCGGATGCGCAATCGAGCGCACTACTGCGCATGCGCGCTCGGGGTCACTACTGTGCATGCGCGCTCGGGCGCACTACTGCGCATGCGCATTCGGGCACACTGCAGCGGATGCGCAATCGGGCTCACTATTGCGGATGCGCAATCTAGCTCACTACTGCGCATGCGCGCTCGGGGTCACTACTGCGCATGCGCACTCGGGGTCACTACTGCGCATGCGCACTCCGGCTCAGACCTGCACATGCGCTCTCGAGCTCACTACGGCTCATGGGCACTCGGACTCACTACTGCCAATGCGCAATCCGGCTCACTACTGCGCATGCGCACACGGACTCACTGCTGCGGATGCGCAATCGAGCTCACTACTGCGCATGCGCGCTCGGGGTCACTACTGCGCGTGCGCACTCGGGGTCACTACTGCGCATGCGCACTCCGGCTCAGACCTGCACATGCGCACTCGAGCTCACTACTACGCATGCGCACACGGGCTCACTACTGCTCATGCCTTCTCCGGTCAGACATGCACATGCGCATGCGCGCTCGGGGTCGCTACTGCGCATTCGAGGTCACTACTGCGCATGCGCACACGGACTCCCTACTGCGCATGCGCGCTCGGGGTCACTACTGTGCATGCGCGCTCGGGCTCGCTACTGCGCATGCGCATTCGGGCACACTGCAGCGGATGCGCAATCGGGCTCACTACTGCGGATGCGCAATCGGGCTCACCACTGCGGATGCGCTGTCCGGCTCAGACCTTCACATGCGCAATCGGGCTCTCTACTGCGCATGCGCACTCGGGGTCACTACTGCTCATGCGCACTCGGACTCACTACGGCTCATGGGCACTCGGACTCACTACTGCCAATGCGCAATCCGGCTCACTACTGCGCATGCGCACACGGACTCCCTACTGCGGATGCGCAATCGGGCTCACTACTGCGTATGCCCGCTCGGGGTCATTACTGCTCATGCGCACTCGGACTCACTACTGCGGATGCGCGCTCGGGCTCACTACTGCGTATGCGCACACGGGGTCACTACTGCGCATGCGCACACGGACTCCCTACTGCGCATGCGCACTCCGGCTCAAACTTGCACACGCGCTCTCGAGCTCACATCTGCGCATGCGCAATCGGGCTCACTACTGCGGATGCGCACTCCGGTCAGACCTGCACATGCGCATTCGGGCTCACTACTGCGCATGCGCGCTCGGGCTCACTACTGCGCATGCGCACACGGGCTCACTACTGCGGATGCGCGCTCGGGCTCACTACTGCGTATGCGCACACGGGCTCACTACTGCGCATGCGCACACGGGGCACCACTCCTCATGCGCACTCGGGCTCACTACTGCGGATCCGCGATCGGGGTCACTACTGCGCACGCGCACACGGGCTCACTACTGCGTATGCGCACACGGGGTCACTACTGCTAATGCGCACTCGGACTCACTACTGCTTATGCGCACTCGGACTCACTACGGCTCATGGGCACTCGGACTCACTATGGCCGATGCGCAATCCGGCTCACTACTGCGCATGCGCACACGGACTCCCTACTGCGGATGCGCAATCGGGCTCACTACTGCGCATGCGCGCTTGGGGTTACTACTGCGCATGCGCACTCGGACTCACTACTGCGATTGCGTACTCGGGCTCACTACTGCGCATGCAAGCTCGGGGTTACTACTACGCATGCGCACTCGGGGTCACCGCTGCAGATGTGCAATCGGGTTCACCGCTGCGCATGCACGCCCGGGCTCATTACTGCGGATGAGCGCTCGGGCTCACTACTGCGCATGCGCACACGGGCTCACTACTGCGCATGCGCACACGGGGTCACTAATTCTCATGCGTTCTCGGACTAACTACTGCTCATGCGCACTCGGACTCACTACGGCTCATGGGCACTCGGACTCACTACTGCTCACCCGCACTCGGACTCACTACTGCGGATGCGCAATCGGGCTCACTACTGCGCATGCGCGCTCGGGGTTACTACTGCGCATGCGCACTCGGACTCACTACTGCGATTGCGCACTCGGGCTCACTACTGCGCATGCGAGCTCGGGGTTACTACTGCGCATGCGCACTCGGGGTCACCGCTGCAGATGCGCAATCGGGTTCACTGCTGCGCATGCGCGCCCGGGCTCATTACTGCGGATGAGCGCTCGGGCTCACTACTGCGCATGCGCACACGGGCTCACTACTGCGCATGCGCACACGGGGTCACTACTTCTCATGTGCTCTCGGACTAACTACTGCTCATGCGCACTCGGACTCACTACTGCGGATGCAAAATCGGGCTCACTACCGCGTATGCGCGCACAGGCTCACTACTGTGAATGCGCACTCGGGGTCACTACTACTGCTCATGCACACACGGGCTCACTACTGCTCATGCGCACTCGGACTCACTACTGCCGATGCGCACTCCGGCTCAGACCTGTACATGCGCACTCGAGCTCACTACTACGCATGCGAACACGGGCTCACTACTGTGCATGCGCACACGGGCTCACTACTGCTCATGCACACACGGGCTCACTACTGCTCATGCGCACTCGGACTCACTACGGCTCATGGGCACTCGGACTCACTACTGCTCACCCGCACTCGGACTCACTACTGCGGATGCGCAATCGGGCTCACTACTGCGCATGCGCGCTCGGGGTTACTACTGCGCATGCGCACTCGGACTCACTACTGCGATTGCGCACTCGGGCTCACTACTGCGCATGCGAGCTCGGGGTTACTACTGCGCATGCGCACTCGGGGTCACCGCTGCAGATGCGCAATCGGGTTCACTGCTGCGCATGCGCGCCCGGGCTCATTACTGCGGATGAGCGCTCGGGCTCACTACTGCGCATGCGCACACGGGCTCACTACTGCGCATGCGCACACGGGGTCACTACTTCTCATGTGCTCTCGGACTAACTACTGCTCATGCGCACTCGGACTCACTACTGCGGATGCAAAATCGGGCTCACTACCGCGTATGCGCGCACAGGCTCATTACTGTGAATGCGCACTCGGGGTCACTACTACTGCTCATGCACACACGGGCTCACTACTGCTCATGCGCACTCGGACTCACTACTGCCGATGCGCACTCCGGCTCAGACCTGTACATGCGCACTCGAGCTCACTACTACGCATGCGAACACGGGCTCACTACTGTGCATGCGCACACGGGCTCACTACTGCTCATGCACACACGGGCTCACTACTGCTCATGCGCACTCGGACTCACTACTATGGATGCACAATCGGGCTCACTACTGCGCATGCGCACTCCAGCTCAGACCTGCACATGCGCACTCAGGCTCACTACTGCGCATGCGCGCTCGGGTTCACTACTGCGCATGCACACACGGGCTCACTTCTGCGCATGCGCGCTCGGGGCACTACTGCTCATGCGCACTCGGACTCACTGCCGCTCATGCGCACGCGGACTCACTGCTGCGGATGCGCAATCGGGCTCACTACTGCGCATGCGCGCTCGGGGTCACTACTGCGCATGCGCACTCCGGCTCA
The DNA here is from genome assembly GCA_963576845.1 of Megachile leachella. Lineage (NCBI taxonomy): Eukaryota > Metazoa > Arthropoda > Insecta > Hymenoptera > Megachilidae > Megachile > Megachile leachella. The sequence continues at coordinate 24,996,249 of OY756250.1, read as the reverse complement.
GACCTGCACATGCGCACTCGAGCTCACTACTACGCATGCGCACACGGGCTCACTACTGGGCATGGCTTCTCCGGTCAGACCTGCACATGCGCATTTGGGCTCACTACTGCGCATGCGCATTTGGGCTCACAACTGCGCATGCGCGTTCGGGGTCGCTACTGCGCATGCGCACACGGACTCACTACTGCGGATGCGCAATCCGGCTCACTACTGCGCATGCGCACTCGGACACACTGCAGCGGATGCGCAATCGGGCTCACTACTGCGCATGCGCACTCCGGCTCAGACCTGCACATGCGCACTCAGACTCACTACTGTGCATGCACACACGGACTCACTACTGCGGATGCGCAATCGGGCTCACTACTGCGCATGCACACATGGGCTCACTACTGTGCATGCGCACTCAGGGTCAATACTGCTCATGCGCACACGGGGTCACTACTTCTCATGCGCTCTCGGACTAACTGCTGCCCATGCGCACTCGGTCTCACTACTGCGGATGCAAAATCGGGCTCACTACGCGTATGGGAACTCGAGGTTACTACTGCTCATGCGCACTCGGGCTCACTACTGCGCATGCGCACTCGGGGTGACTACTGCGCATGCGCGCTCGGGGTCGCTACTGCGCATGCGCACACGGACTCACTACTGCGGATGCGCAATCCGGCTCACTACTGCGCATGCGCACTCGGGGTCACTACTGTGCATGCGCGCTCGGGGTTACTACTGCGCATGTGAACTCGGGCTCACGACTGCCCATGCGCACTCGGGGTCACTACTGCGCATGCGCACTCGGGGTCACTAATTCTCACGCGCTCTCGGACTAACTACTGCTCATGCGCACTCGGACTCAGTATTGCGGATGCAAAATCGGACTCTCTACCGCGTATGGGAACTCGGGGTTACTACTGCTCTTGCGCACTCGGACTCACTACTGCGCATGCGAGCTCGGGGTTACTACTGCGCATGCGCACTCGGGGTCACCGCTGCAGATGCGCAATCGGGTTCACTGCTGCGCATGCGCGCCCGGGCTCATTACTGCGGATGAGCGCTCGGGCTCACTACTGCGCATGCGCACACGGGCTCACTACTGCGCATGCGCACACGGGGTCACTACTTCTCATGTGCTCTCGGACTAACTACTGCTCATGCGCACTCGGACTCACTACTGCGGATGCAAAATCGGGCTCACTACCGCGTATGCGCGCACAGGCTCACTAATGTGAATGCGCACTCGGGGTCACTACTACTGCTCATGCACACACGGGCTCACTATTGCTCATGCGCACTCGGACTCACTACTGCCGATGCGCACTCCGGTCAGACCTGCACATGCGCATTCGGGGTCACGAATGCGCATGCGCACTCCGGCTCAGACCTGTACATGCGCACTCGAGCTCACTACTACGCATGCGAACACGGGCTCACTTCTGTGCATGCGCACACGGGCTCACTACTGCTCATGCACACACGGGCTCACTACTGCTCATGCGCACTCGGACTCACTACTATGGATGCACAATCGGGCTCACTACTGCGCATGCGCACTCCGGCTCAGACCTGCACATGCGCACTCAGGCTCACTACTGCGCATGCGCGCTCGGGTTCACTACTGCGCATGCACACACGGGCTCACTTCTGCGCATGCGCGCTCGGGGCACTACTGCTCATGCGCACTCGGACTCACTGCCGCTCATGCGCACGCGGACTCACTGCTGCGGATGCGCAATCGGGCTCACTACTGCGCATGCGCGCTCGGGGTCACTACTGCGCATGCGCACTCCGGCTCAGACCTGCACATGCGCACTCGAGCTCACTACTACGCATGCGCACACGGGCTCACTACTGGGCATGGCTTCTCCGGTCAGACCTGCACATGCGCATTTGGGCTCACTACTGCGCATGCGCATTTGGGCTCACAACTGCGCATGCGCGTTCGGGGTCGCTACTGCGCATGCGCACACGGACTCACTACTGCGGATGCGCAATCCGGCTCACTACTGCGCATGCGCACTCGGACACACTGCAGCGGATGCGCAATCGGGCTCACTACTGCGCATGCGCACTCCGGCTCAGACCTGCACATGCGCACTCAGGCTCACTACTGTGCATGCACACACGGACTCACTACTGCGGATGCGCAATCGGGCTCACTACTGCGCATGCACACATGGGCTCACTACTGTGCATGCGCACTCAGGGTCAATACTGCTCATGCGCACACGGGGTCACTACTTCTCATGCGCTCTCGGACTAACTGCTGCCCATGCGCACTCGGACTCACTACTGCGGATGCGCAATCCGGCTCACTACTGCGCATGCGCACTCGGGGTCACTACTGTGCATGCGCGCTCGGGGTTACTACTGCGCATGTGAACTCGGGCTCACGACTGCCCATGCGCACTCGGGGTCACTACTGCGCATGCGCACTCGGGGTCACTAATTCTCACGCGCTCTCGGACTAACTACTGCTCATGCGCACTCGGACTCAGTATTGCGGATGCAAAATCGGACTCTCTACCGCGTATGGGAACTCGGGGTTACTACTGCTCTTGCGCACTCGGACTCACTACTGCGCATGCGAGCTCGGGGTTACTACTGCGCATGCGCACTCGGGGTCACCGCTGCAGATGCGCAATCGGGTTCACGGCTGCGCATGCGCGCCCGGGCTCATTACTGCGGATGAGCGCTCGGGCTCACTACTGCGCATGCGCACACGGGCACACTACTGCGCATGCGCACGCGGGGTCACTACTTCTCATGTGCTCTCGGACTAACTACTGCTCATGCGGACTCGGACTCACTACTGCGGATGCAAAATCGGGCTCACTACCGCGTATGCGCGCACAGGCTCACTACTGTGAATGCGCACTCGGGGTCACTACTGCCGATGCGCACTCCGGTCAGACCTGCACATGCGCATTCGGGGTCACTAATGCGCATGCGCACTCCGGCTCAGACCTGTACATGCGCACTAGAGCTCACTACTACGCATGCGCACACGGGCTCACTACTGTGCATGCGCACACGGGCTCACTACTGCTCATGCACACACGGGCTCACTACTGCTCATGAGCACTCGGACTCACTACTATGGATGCACAATCGGGCTCACTACTGCGCATGCGCACTCCGGCTCAGACCTGCACATGCGCACTCAGGCTCACTACTGCGCATGCGCGCTCGGGGTCGCTACTGCGCATGCGCATTCGGGGTCACTACTGCGCATGCGCACTCGGGCTCACTACTGCCAATGCGCACTCGGGGTCACTACTGCAGATGCGCAATCGGGTTCACTACTGCGCATGCACACACGGGCTCACTTCTGCGCATGCGCGCTCGGGGCACTACTGCTCATGCGCACTCGGACTCACTGCCGCTCATGCGCACGCGGACTCACTGCTGCGGATGCGCAATCGGGCTCACTACTGCGCATGCGCGCTCGGGGTCACTACTGCGCATGCGCACTCCGGCTCAGACCTGCACATGCGCACTCGAGCTCACTACTACGCATGCGCACACGGGCTCACTACTGGGCATGGCTTCTCCGGTCAGACCTGCACATGCGCATTTGGGCTCACTACTGCGCATGCGCATTTGGGCTCACAACTGCGCATGCGCGTTCGGGGTCGCTACTGCGCATGCGCACACGGACTCACTACTGCGGATGCGCAATCCGGCTCACTACTGCTCATGCGCACTCGGACACACTGCAGCGGATGCGCAATCGGGCTCACTACTGCGCATGCGCACTCCGGCTCAGACCTGCACATGCGCACTCAGGCTCACTACTGTGCATGCACACACGGACTCACTACTGCGGATGCGCAATCGGGCTCACTACTGCGCATGCACACATGGGCTCACTACTGTGCATGCGCACTCAGGGTCAATACTGCTCATGCGTACTCGGACTCACTACTGCCGATGCGCACTCCGGTCAGACCTGCACATGCGCATTCGGGGTCACTAATGCGCATGCGCACTCCGGCTCAGACCTGTACATGCGCACTCGAGCTCACTACTACGCATGCGCACACGTGCTCACTACTGCGCATGCGCGCTCGGGGTCGCTACTGCGGATGCGCACTCCGGTCAGACCTGCACATGCCCATTCGGGCTCACTACTCCGCATGCGCGCTCGGGCTCACTACCGCGCATGCGGCCTCGGGGTTGCTACTGCTCATGCGCACTCGGGCACACTACTGTGCATGCGCGCTCGGGGTTACTACTGCGCATGTGAACTCGGGCTCACGACTGCCCATGCGCACTCGGGGTCACTACTGCGCATGCGCACTCGGGGTCACTACTGCAGATGCGCAATCGGGTTCACGACTGCGCATGCACGCTCGGGGTCACTACTGCGCATGCGCAAATCGGGTTCACCACTGCGCATGCGCACACGGGCTCACTACTGCGCATGCGCACACGGGCTCACTACTGCGCATGCGCACACGGGGTCACTACTTCTCATGCGCTCTCGGACTAACTGCTGCCCATGCGCACTCGGACTCACTACTGCGGATGCAAAATCGGGCTCACTACCGCGTATGCGCGCACAGGCTCACTACAGAGCATGCGCACTCCGGGCCATTACTGCGCATGCGCGCACCGGCTCAGACCTGCACATGCGCACATGGGCTCACTACTCTGCATGCGCACTCGGAGTCACTACTGCTGATACGCACTCCGACTCGCTACTGCTTATGCGAACTCGGACTCACTACTGCGCGTGCGCACTCGGGGTCACTACTGCGCATGCGCACTCGGGCTGACTACTGCTCATGCACACACGGGCTCGCTACTGCGGATGCGCAATCGGGCTCACTACTGCGCATGCGCGCTCGCGGTCACTACAGCTCATGCGCACTCGGACTCACTACCGCTCATGCGCACGCGGACTCACTGCTGCGGATGCGCAATCGGGCTCACTACTGCGAATGCGCTTGGGGTCACTACTGCGCATGCGCACTCGGGGTGACTACTGCGCATGCGCGCTCGGGGTCGCTACTGCGCAAGCGCACACGGACTCACTACTGCGGATGCGCAATCCGGCTCACTACTGCGCATGCGCACTCGGGGTCACTACTGTGCATGCGCGCTCGGGGTTACTACTGCGCATGTGAACTCGGGCTCACGACTGCCCATGCGCACTCGGGGTCACTACTGCGCATGCGCACTCGGACTCACTACTGCCGATGCGCACTCCGGTCAGACCTGCACATGCGCATTCGGGGTCACTAATGCGCATGCGCTCTCCGGCTCAGACCTGCACATGCGCACTCAGGCTCACTACTGCGCATGCGCACACGGGCTCATTACTGCGCATGCGCACACGGGGTCACTACTTCTCATGTGCTCTCGGACTAACTACTGCTCATGCGCACTCGGACTCACTACTGCGGATGCAAAATCGGGCTCACTACCGCGTATGCGCGCACAGGCTCACTACTGTGAATGCGCACTCGGGGTCACTACTGCTCATGCACACACGGGCTCACTACTGCTCATGCGCACTCGGACTCACTACTGCCGATGCGCACTCCGGTCAGACCTGCACATGCGCATTCGGGGTCAGTAATGCGCATGCGCACTCCGGCTCAGACCTGCACATGCGCACTCAGGCTCACTACTGCGCATGCGCGCTCGGGGTCGCTACTGCGCATGCGCATTCGGGGTCACTACTGCGCATGCGCACTCGGGCTCACTACTGCCAATGCGCACTCGGGGTCACTACTGCAGATGCGCAATCGGGTTCACTACTGCGCATGCACACACGGGCTCACTTCTGCGCATGCGCGCTCGGGGCACTACTGCTCATGCGCACTCGGACTCACTGCCGCTCATGCGCACGCGGACTAACTACTGCTTATGCGCACTCGGACTCACTACTGCGGATGCAAAATCGGGCTCAGTACCGCGTACGCGTGCACAGGCTCACTACTGTGCATGCGCACTCGGGGTCACTAATTCTCACGCGCTCTCGGACTAACTACTGCTCATGCGCACTCGGACTCAGTACTGCGGATGCAAAATCGGACTCACTCCGCGTATGGGAACTCGGGGTTACTACTGCTCATGCGCACTCGGGCTCAGACTTGCACACGCGCTCTCGAGCTCACGTCTGCGCATGCGCAATCGGGCTCACTACTGCGGATGCGCACTCCGGTCAGACGGGCACATGCGCATTCGGGCTCACTTCTGCGCATGCGCGCTCGGGGCACTACTGCTCATGCGCACTCGGACTCACTGCCGCTCATGCGCACGCGGACTCACTGCTGCGGATGCGCAATCGGGCTCACTACTGCGCATGCGCGCTCGGGGTCACTACTGCGCATGCGCACTCCGGCTCAGACCTTAACATGCGCACTAGAGCTCACTACTACGCATGCGCACACGGGCTCACTACTGGGCATGGCTTCTCCGGTCAGACCTGCACATGCGCATTTGGGCTCACTACTGCGCATGCGCATTTGGACTCACAACTGCGCATGCGCGTTCGGGGTCGCTACTGCGCATGCGCACACGGACTCACTACTGCGGATGCGCAATCCGGCTCACTACTGCGCATGCGCACTCGGACACACTGCAGCGGATGCGCAATCGGGCTCACTACTGCGCATGCGCACTCCGGCTCAGACCTGCACATGCGCACTCAGACTCACTACTGTGCATGCACACACGGGGTGACTACTGCGCATGCGCGCTCGGGGTCGCTACTGCGCATGCGCACACGGACTCACTACTGCGGATGCGCAATCCGGCTCACTACTGCGCATGCGCACTCGGGGTCACTTCTGTGCATGCGCGCTCGGGGTTACTACTGCGCATGTGAACTCGGGCTCACGACTGCCCATGCGCACTCGGGGTCACTACTGCGCATGCGCACTCGGGGTCACTAATTCTCACGCGCTCTCGGACTAACTACTGCTCATGCGCACTCGTACTCAGTATTGCGGATGCAAAATCGGACTCTCTACCGCGTATGGGAACTCGGGGTTACTACTGCTCTTGCGCACTCGGACTCACTACTGCGCATGCGAGCTCGGGGTTACTACTGCGCATGCGCGCTCCGGCTCAGACCTGCACATGCGCACTCGAGCTCACTACTACGCATGCGCACACGGGCTCACTACTGGGCATGCGGCCTCGGGGTTGCTACTGCTCATGCGCACTCGGGCACACTACTGTGCATGCGCGCTCGGGGTTAATACTGCGCATGTGAACTCGGGCTCACGACTGCCCATGCGCACTCGGGGTCACTACTGCGCATGCGCACTCGGGGTCACTACTGCGCATGCGCACTCGGGGTCACTACTGTGCATGCGCGCTCGGGGTTACTACTGCGCATGTGAACTCGGGCTCACGACTGCCCACGCGCACTCGGGGTCACTACTGCGCATGCGCACTCGGGGTCACTAATTCTCACGCGCTCTCGGACTAACTACTGCTCTTGCGCACTCGGACTCACTACTGCGCATGCGAGCTCGGGGTTACTACTGCGCATGCGCACTCGGGGTCACCGCTGCAGATGCGCAATCGGGTTCACTGCTGCGCATGCGCGCCCGGGCTCATTACTGCGGATGAGCGCTCGGGCTCACTACTGCGCATGCGCACACGGGCTCACTACTGTGAATGCGCACTCGGGGTCACTACTGCCGATGCGCACTCCGGTCAGACCTGCACATGCGCATTCGGGGTCACTAATGCGCATGCGCACTCCGGCTCAGACCTGTACATGCGCACTCGAGCTCACTACTACGCATGCGCACACGGGCTCACTACTGTGCATGCGCACACGGGCTCACTACTGCTCATGCACACACGGGCTCACTACTGCTCATGAGCACTCGTACTCACTACTATGGATGCACAATCGGGCTCACTACTGCGCATGCGCGCTCGGGGTCGCTACTGCGCATGCGCATTCGGGGTCACTACTGCGCATGCGCACTCGCGCTCACTACTGCCAATGCGCACTCGGGGTCACTACTGCAGATGCGCAATCGGGTTCACTACTGCGCATGCACACACGGGCTCACTTCTGCGCATGCGCGCTCGGGGCACTACTGCTCATGCGCACTCGGACTCACTGCCGCTCATGCGCACGCGGACTCACTGCTGCGGATGCGCAATCGGGCTCACTACTGCGCATGCGCGCTCGGGGTCACTACTGCGCATGCGCACTCCGGCTCAGACCTGCACATGCGCACTCGAGCTCACTACTACGCATGCGCACACGGGCTCACTACTGGGCATGGCTTCTCCGGTCAGACCTGCACATGCGCATTTGGGCTCACTACTGCGCATGCGCATTTGGGCTCACAACTGCGCATGCGCGTTCGGGGTCGCTACTGCGCATGCGCACACGGACTCACTACTGCGGATGCGCAATCCGGCTCACTACTGCGCATGCGCACTCGGACACACTGCAGCGGATGCGCAATCGGGCTCACTACTGCGCATGCGCACTCCGGCTCAGACCTGCACATGCGCACTCAGGCTCACTACTGTGCATGCACACACGGACTCACTACTGCGGATGCGCAATCGGGCTCACTACTGCGCATGCACACATGGGCTCACTACTGTGCATGCGCACTCAGGGTCAATACTGCTCATGCGTACTCGGACTCACTACTGCCGATGCGCACTCCGGTCAGACCTGCACATGCGCATTCGGGGTCACTAATGCGCATGCGCACTCCGGCTCAGACCTGTGCATGCGCACTCGAGCTCACTACTACGCATGCGCACACGGGCTCACTACTGCGCATGCGCGCTCGGGGTCGCTACTGCGGATGCGCACTCCGGTCAGACCTGCACATGCCCATTCGGGCTCACTACTCCGCATGCGCGCTCGGGCTGACTACTGCGCATGCGCACACGGGCGCACTACTGCTCATGCACACACGGGCTCGCTACTGCGGATGCGCAATGGGGCTCACTACTGCGCATGCGCGCTCGCGGTCACTACAGCTCATGCGCACTCGGACTCACTACCGCTCATGCGCACTCGGACTCACTACTGCCGATGCGCACTCCGGTCAGGCCTGCACATGCGCATTGGGGGTCACTAATGCGCATGCGCACTCCGGCTCAGACCTGCACATGCGCACTCAGGCTCACTACTGCGCATGCGCGCACGGGGTCGCTACTGCGAATGCGCTTGGGGTCACTACTGCGCATGCGCACTCGGGGTGACTACTGCGCATGCGCGCTCGGGGTCGCTACTGCGCAAGCGCACACGGACTCACTACTGCGGATGCGCAATCCGGCTCACTACTGCGCATGCGCACTCGGGGTCACTACTGTGCATGCGCACTCGGGGTCGCCGCTGCAGATGCGCAATCGGGTTCACTGCTGTGCATGCGCGCCCGGGCTCATTACTGCGGATGAGCGCTCGGGCTCACTACTGCGCATGCGCACACGGGCTCACTACTGCGCATGCGCACACGAGGTCACTACTTCTCATGTGCTCTCGGACTAACTACTGCTCATGCGCACTCGGACTCACTACTGCGGATGCAAAATCGGGCTCACGACCGCGTATGCGCGCACAGGCTCACTACTGTGAATGCGCACTCGGGGTCACTACTGCTCATGCACACACGGGCTCACTACTGCTCATGCGCACTCGGACTCACTACTGCCGATGCGCATTCCGGTCAGACCTGCACATGCGCATTCGGGGTCACTAATGCGCATGCGCACTCCGGCTCAGACCTGCACATGCGCACTCAGGCTCACTACTGCGCATGCGCACTCGGGCTCACTACTGCCAATGCGCACTCGGGGTCACTACTGCAGATGCGCAATCGGGTTCACTACTGCGCATGCACACACGGGCTCACTTCTGCGCATGCGCGCTCGGGGCACTACTGCTCATGCGCACTCGGACTCACTGCCGCTCATGCGCACGCGGACTAACTACTGCTCATGCGCACTCGGACTCACTACTGCGGATGCAAAATCGGGCTCAGTACCGCGTACACGTGCACAGGCTCACTACTGTGCATGCGCACTCGGGGTCACTAATTCTCACGCGCTCTCGGACTAACTACTGCTCATGCGCACTCGGACTCAGTACTGCGGTTGCAAAATCGGACTCACTCCGCGTATGGGAACTCGGGGTTACTACTGCTCATGCGCACTCGGGCTCACTACTGCGCATGCGGCCTCGGGGTGGCTACTGCTCATGCGCACTCGGGCTCACTACTGTGCATGCGCGCTCGGGGTTACTACTGCGCATGTGAACTCGGGCTCACGACTGCCCATGTGCACTCGGGGTCACTACTGCGCATGCGCACTCGGGGTCACTACTGCAGATGCGCAATCGGGTTCACTACTGCGCATGCACGCTCGGGGTCACTACTGCGCATGCGCAAATCGGGTTCACTACTGCGCATGCGCACTCCGGCTCAGACTTGCACTCGCGCTCTCGAGCTCACGTCTGCGCATGCGCAATCGGGCTCACTACTGCGCATGCGCACACGGGCTCACTACTGCGCATGCGCACACGGGGTCACTACTTCTCATGCGCTCTCGGACTAACTGCTGCCCATGCGCACTCGGACTCACTACTGCGGATGCAAAATCGGGCTCACTACCGCGTATGCGCGCACAGGCTCACTACAGAGCATGCGCACTCGGGGCCATTACTGCGCACGCGCGCACCGGCTCAGACCTGCACATGCGCACACGGGCTCACTACTCTGCATGCGCACTCGGAGTCACTACTGCTGATACGCACTCCGACTCGCTACTGCTTATGCGCACTCGGCCTCACTACTGCGGATGCGCGCTCGGGCTCACTACTGCGCACGCGCACACGGGCTCACTACTGCGCATGCGCACACGGGGTCACTACTTCTGATGTGCTCTCGGACTAACTACTGCTCATGCGCACTCGGACTCACTACTGCGGATGCAAAATCGGGCTCACTACCGCGTATGCGCGCACAGGCTCACTACTGTGAATGGCACTCGGGGTCACTACTGCTCATGCACACACGGGCTCACTACTGCTCATGCGCACTCGGACTCACTACCGCTCGTGCGCACGCGGACTCACTGCTGCGGATGCGCAATCGAGCTCACTACTGCGCATGCGCGCTCGGGGTCACTACTGCGCATGCGCACTCGGGGTCACTACTGCGCATGCGCACTCCGGCTCAGACCTGCACATGCGCACTCAGGCTCACTACTGCGCATGCACACACGGACTCACTCCTGCGGATGCGCAATCGGGCTCACTACTGCGGATGCACAATCGGGCTCACTACCGCGAATGCGCGCACAGGCTCACTACTGTGAATGCGCACTCGGGGTCACTACTGCTCATGCACACACGGGCTCACTACTGCTCATGCGCACTCGGACTCACTACTGCCGATGCGCTCTCCGGTCAGACCTGTACATGCGAACTCGAGCTCACTACTACGCATGCGCACACGGGCTCACTACTGTGCATGCGCACACGGGCTCACTACTGCTCATGCACACACGGGCTCACTACTGCTGATGCGCACTCGGACTCACTACTGAGGATGCACAATCGGGCTCACTACTGCGCATGCGCACTCCGGCTCAGACCTGCACATGCGCACTCAGGCTCACTACTGCGCATGCGCGCTCGGGGTCGTTAATGCGCATGCGCATTCGGGGTCACTACTGCGCATGCGCACTCGGGCTCACTACTGCCAATGCGCACTCGGGGTCACTACTGCAGATGCGCAATCGGGTTCACTACTGCGCATGCACACACGGGCCCACTTCTGCGCATGAGCAATCGGGGTCACTGCTGCTCATGCGCACTCGGACTCACTACCGCTCATGCACACGCGGACTCACTGCTGCGGATGCGCAATCGAGCTCACTACTGCGCATGCGCGCTCGGGGTCACTACTGCGCATGCGCACTCGGGGTCACTACTGCTCATGCGCACTCGGACTCACTACCGCTCATGCGCACGCGGTCTCACTACCGCTCATGCGCACGCGGACTTACTGCTGCGGATGCGCAATCGAGCTCACTACTGCGCATGCGCGCTCGGGGTCACTACTGCGCATGCGCACTGGGGGTCACTACTGCGCATGCGCACTCCGGCTCAGACCTGCACATGCGCACTCGAGCTCACTACTACGCATGCGCACACGGGCTCACTACTGCGCTTGCCTTCTCCGGTCAGACCTGCACATGCGCATGCGCGCTCGGGGTCGCTACTCCGCATGCGCACTCGGGGTCACTACTGCGCATGCGCACTCGGGGTCACTACTTCTCATGTGCTCTCGGACTAACTACTGCTCATGCGCACTCGGACTCACTACTGCGCCTGCGCGCTCGGGGTCGCTACTGCGCATGCGCACTCGGGGTCACTACTGCAGCTGCGCAATCGGGTTCACTACTGCGCATGCACACACGGGCTCACTACTGGTCACGCGCACGCGGACTCACTGCTGCGGATGCGCAATCGAGCTCACTACTGCGCATGCGCGCTCGGGGTCACTACTGCGCATGCGCACTCGGGGTCACTACTGCGCATGCGCACTCCGGCTCAGACCTGCACATGCGCACTCAGGCTCACTACTGCGCATGCACACACGGACTCACTCCTGCGGATGCGCGCTCGGGCTCACTACTGCACATGCGCACTCAGGCACACTACTGCGCATGCGCGTTCGGGGTCGCTACTGCGCAGCGCATTCGGGGTCACTACTGCGCATGCGCACTCCGGCTCAGACGTGTACATGCGCACTCGAGCTCACTACTACATATGCGCACACGGGCTCACTACTGTGCATGCGCACACGGGCTCACTACTGCTCATGCACACACGGGCCCACTACTGCTCATGCGCACTCGGACTCCCTACTGCGAATGCGCAATCGGGCTCACTACTGCGCATGCCTTCTCCGGTCAGACCTGCACATGCGCATGCGCGCTCGGGGTCACTACTGCGCATGCGCACTCGGGGTCACTACTGCAGATGCGCAATCGGGTTCACAACTGCGCATGCGCACTCGGGGTCACTACTGCGGATGCGCGCTCGGGCTCACTACTGCGCATGCGCACACGGGCTCACTACTGCGCATGCGCACTCGGACTCACTACTGCGGATGCACAATCGGGCTCACTACTGCGCATGCCTTCTCCGGTCAGACCTGCACATGCGTACTCGGGGTCACTACTGCGCATGCGCACTCGGGGTCACTACTGCGCATGCGCGCTCGGGGTCACTACTGCGTATGCGCACTGGGGGTCACTACTGCGCATGCGCACTCCGGCTCAGACCTGCACATGCGCACTCGAGCTCACTACTACGCATGCGCACACGGGCTCACTACTGCGCATGCCTTCTCCGGTCAGACCTGCACATGCGCATGCGCGCTCGGGGTCGCTACTTCGCATGCGCACTCAGGGTCACTACTGCGCATGCGCACACGGGCTCACTACTGCGGATGCGCGCTCGGGCTCACTACTGCACATGCGCACTCAGGCACACTACTGCGCATGCGCGTTCGGGGTCGCTACTGCGCAGCGCATTCGGGGTCACTACTGCGCATGCGCACTCGGGGTCACTACTGCGCATGCGCACTCCGGCTCAGACGTGTACATGCGCACTCGAGCTCACTACTACATATGCGCACACGGGCTCACTACTGTGCATGCGCACACGGGCTCACTACTGCTCATGCACACACGGGCCCACTACTGCTCATGCGCACTCGGACTCCCTACTGCGAATGCGCAATCGGGCTCACTACTGCGCATGCCTTCTCCGGTCAGACCTGCACATGCGCATGCGCGCTCGGGGTCACTACTGCGCATGCGCACTCGGGGTCACTACTGCAGATGCGCAATCGGGTTCACAACTGCGCATGCGCACACGGGCTCACTACTTCTCATGCGCACTCGGCCTCACTACTGCGGATGCGCGCTCGGGCTCACTACTGCGCACGCGAACACGGGCTCACTACTGCGCATGCGCACACGGGGTCACTACTTCTCATGTGCTCTCGGACTAACTACTGCTCATGCGCACTCGGACTCACTACTGCGGATGCAAAATCGGGCTCACTACCGCGTATGCGCGCACAGGCTCACTACTGTGAATGCGCACTCGGGGTCACTACTGCGCATGCGCACTCAGGCACACTACTGCGCATGCGCGTTCGGGGTCGCTACTGCGCATGCGCATTCGGGGTCACTACTGCGCATGCGCACTCGGGGTCACTACTGCGCATGCGCACTCCGGCTCAGAACTGTACATGCGCACTCGAGCTCACTACTACGCATGCGCACACGGGCTCACTACTGTGCATGCGCACACGGGCTCACTACTGCTCATGCACACACGGGCCCACTACTGCTCATGCGCACTCGGACTCCCTATTGCGGATGCGCAATCGGGCTCACTACTGCGCATGCACACATGGGCGCACTACTGTGCATGCGCACGCAGGGTCACTACTGCTCATGCGCACTCGGACTCACTACGGCTCATGCGGACATGGACTCACTGCGGCGGATGCGCAATCGGGCTCACTACTGCGCATGCGCGCTCGGGGTCACTACTGCGCATGCGCACTCGGGCTCACTACTGCGGATGCGCGCTCGGGCTCACTACTGCGCATGCGCACACGGGCTCACTACTGCGGATGCGCGCTCGGGCTCACTACTGCACATGCGCACTCAGGCTCACTACTGCGCATGCGCGTTCGGGGTCGCTACTGCGCATGCGCATTCGGGGTCACTACTGCGCATGCGCACTCGGGGTCACTACTGCGCATGCGCACTCCGGTTTAGACCTGTACATGCGCACTCGAGCTCACTACTACATATGCGCACACGGGCTCACTACTGTGCATGCGCACACGGGCTCACTACTGCTCATGCACACACGGGCCCACTACTGCTCATGCGCACTCGGACTCCCTACTGCGGATGCGCAATCGGGCTCACTACTGCGCATGCGCGCTCGGGGTCACTACTGCTCATGCGCACTCGGACTCACTACCGTTCATGCGCACGCGGACTCACTGCTGCGGATGCGCAATCGGGCTCACTACTGCGCATGCGCACTGGGGGTCACTACTGCGCATGCGCACTCCGGCTCAGACCTGCACATGCGCACTCGAGCTCACTACTACGCATGCGCACACGGGCTCACTACTGCGCATGCCTTCTCCGGTCAGACCTGCACATGCGCATGCGCGCTCGGGGTCGCTACTTCGCATGCGCACTCAGGGTCACTACTGCGCATGCGCACTCAGGGTCACTACTGCAGATGCGCAATCGGGTTCACTACTGCGCATGCGCACACGGGCTCACTACTTCTCATGCGCACTCGGCCTCACTACTGCGGATGCGCGCTCGGGCTCACTACTGCGCACGCGCACACGGGCTCACTACTGCGCATGCGCACACGGGGTCACTACTTCTCATGTGCTCTCGGACTAACTACTGCTCATGCGCACTCGGACTCACTACTGCGGATGCAAAATCGGGCTCACTACCGCGTATGCGCGCACAGGCTCACTACTGTGAATGGCACTCGGGGTCACTACTGCTCATGCACACACGGGCTCACTTCTGCGCATGAGCAATCGGGGTCACTACTGCTCATGCGCACTCGGACTCACTACCGCTCATGCACACGCGGACTCACTACTGCGGATGCGCAATCGAGCTCACTACTGCGCATGCACAATCGGGCTCACTACCGCGAATGCGCGCACAGGCTCACTACTGTGAATGCGCACTCGGGGTCACCACTGCTCATGCACACACGGGCTCACTACTGCTCATGCGCACTCGGACTCACTACTGCCGATGCGCTCTCCGGTCAGACCTGTACATGCGAACTCGAGCTCACTACTACGCATGCGCACACGGGCTCACTACTACGCATGCGCACACGGGCTCACTAGTGTGCATGCGCACACGGGCTCACTACTGCTCATGCACACACGGGCTCACTACTGCTGATGCCCACTCGGACTCACTACTGCGGATGCACAATCGGGCTCACTACTGCGCATGCGCACTCCGGCTCAGACCTGCACAAGCGCACTCAGGCCCACTACTGCGCATGCGCGCTCGGGGTCGTTAATGCGCATGCGCATTCGGGGTCACTACTGCGCATGCGCACTCGGGCTCACTACTGCCAATGCGCACTCGGGGTCACTACTGCAGATGCGCAATCGGGTTCACTACTGCGCATGCACACACGGGCTCACTTCTGCGCATGAGCAATCGGGGTCATTACTGCTCATGCGCACTCGGACTCACTACCGCTCATGCACACGCGGACTCACTGCTGCGGATGCGCAATCGAGCTCACTACTGCGCATGCGCGCTCGGTGTCACTACTGCGCATGCGCACTCGGGGTCACTACTGCTCATGCGCACTCGGACTCACTACCGCTCATGCGCACGCGGACTCACTGCTGCGGATGCGCAATCGAGCTCACTACTGCGCATGCGCGCTCGGGGTCACTACTGCGCATGCGCACTGGGGGTCACTACTGCGCATGCGCACTCCGGCTCAGACCTGCACATGCGCACTCGAGCTCACTACTGCGCATGCGCGCTCGGGCTCACTACGGCTCATGCGCACATGGACTCACTGCTGCGGATGCGCAATCGGGCCCACTACTGCGCATGCGCGCTCGGCGTGGCTACGGCGCATGCGCACACGGACTCACTACTGCGGATGCGCAATCCGGCTCACTACTGCGCATGCGCACTCAGGCTCACTACTGCGCATGCACACACGGACTCACTACTGCTCATGCGCACTCGGACACACTACGGCTCATGGGCACTCGGACTCACTACTGCCGATGCGCACTCCGGTCAGATCTGCACATGCGCACTCGGGGTCGCTACTACGCATGCGCATTCGGGGTCACTAATGCGCATGCGCACTCGGGCTCACTACTGCGCACGCGCACACGGGCTCACTACTGCGCATGCGCGCTCGGGGTCACTACTGCTCATGCGCACTCGGACTCACTACCGTTCATGCGCACGCGGACCCACTGCTGCGGATGCGCAATCGGGCTCACTACTGCGCATGCGCGCTCGGGGTCACTACTGCGCATGCGCACTGGGGGTCACTACTGCGCATGCGCACTCCGGCTCAGACCTGCACATGCGCACTCGAGCTCACTACTACGCATGCGCACACGGGCTCACTACTGCTCATGCACACACGGGCCCACTACTGCTCATGCGCACTCGGACTCCCTATTGCGGATGCGCAATCGGGCTCACTACTGCGCATGCGCGCTCGGGGTCACTACTGCTCATGCGCACTCGGACTCACTACGGCTCATGCGCACATGGACTCACTGCTGCGGATGCGCAATCGGGCTCACTACTGCGCATGCGCGCTCGGGGTCACTACTGCGCATGAGCACTCGGGGTCACTACTGCGCATGCGCACTCCGGCTCAGAACTGTACATGCGCACTCGAGCTCACTACTACGCATGCGCACACGGGCGCACTACTGTGCATGCGCACACGGGCTCACTACTGCTCATGCACACACGGGCCCACTACTGCTCATGCGCACTCGGACTCACTACCGTTCATGCGCACTCGGACTCACTACTGCGGATGCAAAATCGGGCTCACTACCGCGTATGCGCGCACAGGCTCACTACTGTGAATGCGCACTCGGGGTCACTACTGCTCATGCACACACGGGCTCACTACTGCTCATGCGCACTCGGACTCACTACTGCCGATGCGCACTCCGGTCAGATCTGCACATGCGCACTCGGGGTCGCTACTGCGCATGCGCACTCCGGCTCGGACCTGCACATGCGCACTCGGGCTCGCTACTGCGCATGCGCGCTCGGGGTCACTACTGCGCATGCCCACTCGGGCTCACTACTGCGGATGCGCGCTCGGACTCACTACTGCGCATGCGCACACGGGCTCACTACTGCGGATGCGCGCTCGGGCTCACTACTGCACATGCGCACTCAGGCTCACTACTGCGCATGCGCGTTCGGGGTCGCTACTGCGCATGCGCATTCGGGGTCACTACGGCTCATGGGCACTCGGACTCACTACTGCCGATGCGCACTCCGGTCAGACCTGCACATGCGCACTCGGGGTCGCTACTGCGCATGCGCACTCCGGCTCGGACCTGCACATGCGCACTCGGGCTCGCTACTGCGCATGCGCGTTCGGGGTCGCTACTGCGCATGCGCATTCGGGGTCACTACTGCGCATGCGCGCTCGGGGTCACTACTGCGCATGCCCACTCGGGCTCACTACTGCGGATGCGCGCTCGGGCTCACTACTGCGCATGCGCACACGGTCTCACTACTGCGGATGCGCGCTCGGGCTCACTACTGCACATGCGCACTCAGGCTCACTACTGCGCATGCGCGTTCGGGGTCGCTACTGCGCATGCGCATTCGGGGTCACTACTGCGCATGCGCACTCGGGGTCACTACTGCGCATGCGCACTCCGGCTCAGACCTGTACATGTGCACTCGAGCTCACTACTACATATGCGCACACGGGCTCACTACTGTGCATGCGCACACGGGCTCACTACTGCTCATGCACACACGGGCCCACTACTGCTCATGCGCACTCGGACTCCCTACTGCGGATGCGCAATCGGGCTCACTACTGCGCATGCGCGCTCGGGGTCACTACTGCGCATGCGCACACGGGCTCACTACTTCTCATGCGCACTCGGCCTCACTACTGCGGATACGCGCTCGGGCTCACTACTGCGCACGCGCACACGGGCTCACTACTGCGCATGCGCACACGGGGTCACTACTTCTCATGTGCTCTCGGACTAACTACTGCTCATGCGCACTCGGACTCACTACTGCGGATGCAAAATCGGGCTCACTACCGCGTATGCGCGCACAGGCTCACTACTGTGAATGCGCACTCGGGGTCACTACTGCTCATGCACACACGGGCTCACTACTGCTCATGCGCACTCGGACTCACTACCGCTCGTGCGCACGCGGACTCACTGCTGCGGATGCGCAATCGGGCTCACTACTGCGCATGCGCGCTCGGGGTCACTACTGCGCATGCGCACACGGGCTCACTACTTCTCATGCGCACTCGGCCTCACTACTGCGGATGCGCACACAGGCTCACTACTGTGAATGCGCACTCGGGGTCACTACTGCTCATGCACACACGGGTTCACTACTGCGCATGCACACACGGGCTCACTACTGCTCATGCACACACGGGCTAACTACTGCTGATGCGCACTCGGACTCACTACTGCGGATGCACAATCGGGCTCACAACTGCGCATGCGCACTCCGGCTCAGACCTGCACATCCGCACTCAGGCTCACTAAAGCGCATGCGCGCTCGGGGTCGTTAATGCGCATGCGCATTCGGGGTCACTACTGCGCATGCGCACTCGGGCTCACTACTGCCAATGCGCACTCGGGGTCACTACTGCGGATGCGCAATCGGGTTCACTACTGCGCATGCACACACGGGCTCACTTCTGCGCATGAGCAATCGGGGTCACTACTGCTCATGCGCACTCGGACTCACTACCGCTCATGCACACGCGGACTCACTGCTGCGGATGCGCAATCGAGCTCACTACTGCGCATGCGCGCTCGGGGTCACTACTGCGCATGCGCACTCGGGCTCACTACTGCGGATGCGCGCTCGGGCTCACTACTGCGCATGCGCACACGGGCTCACTACTGCGGATGCGCGCTCGGGCTCACTACTGCACATGCGCACTCAGGCTCACTACTGCGCATGCGCGCTGGGGTCACTACTGCTCATGCGCACTCGGACTCACTACCGTTCATGCGCACGCGGACCCACTGCTGCGGATGCGCAATCGGGCTCACTACTGTGAATGCGCACTCGGGGTCACTACTGCTCATGCACACACGGGCTCACTACTGCTCATGCGCACTCGGACTCACTACCGCTCGTGCGCACGCGGACTCACTGCTGCGGATGCGCAATCGAGCTCACTACTGCGCATGCGCGCTCGGGGTCACTACTGCGCATGCGCACTCGGGGTCACTACTGCGCATGCGCACTCCGGCTCAGAACTGTACATGCGCACTCGAGCTCACTACTACGCATGCGCACACGGGCTCACTACTGTGCATGCGCACACGGGCTCACTACTGCTCATGCACACACGGGCCCACTACTGCTCATGCGCACTCGGACTCCCTATTGCGGATGCGCAATCGGGCTCACTACTGCGCATGCGCGCTCGGGGTCACTACTGCTCATGCGCACTCGGACTCACTACGGCTCATGCGCACATGGACTCACTGCTGCGGATGCGCAGTCGGGCTCACTACTGCGCATGCGCGCTCGGGGTCACTACTGCGCATGCGCACTCCGGCTCAGAACTGTACATGCGCACTCGAGCTCACTACTACGCATGCGCACACGGGCTCACTACTGTGCATGCACACACGGGCCCACTACTGCTCATGCGCACTCGGACTTCCTATAGCGGATGGGCAATCGGGCTCACTACTGCGCATGCGCGCTCAGGCTCACTACTGCGCATGCACACGCGGACTCACTACTGCGGATGCGGAATCGGGCTCACTACTGCGCATGCACACATGGGCGCACTACTGTGCATGCGCACGCAGGGTCACTACTGCTCATGCGTACTCGGACTCACTACTGCTCATGCGCACTCGGACTCACTACGGCTCATGGGCACTCGGACTCACTACTGCCGATGCGCACTCCGGTCAGACCTGCACAAGCGCACTCGGGGTCGCTACTGCGCATGCGCACTCCGGCTCGGACCTGCACATGCGCACTCGGGCTCGCTACTGCGCATGAGCGCTCGGGGTCACTACTGCGCATGCTCACTCGGGCTCACTACTGCGGATGCGCGCTCGGGCTCACTACTACGCATGCGCACACGGGCTCCCTACTGCGGATGCGCGCTCGGGCTCACTACTGCACATGCGCACTCAGGCTCACTACTGCGCATGCGCGTTCGGGGTCGCTACTGCGCATGCGCATTCGGGGTCACTACTGCGCATGCGCACTCGGGGTCACTACTGCGCATGCGCACTCCGACTCAGACCTGTACATGTGCACTCGAGCTCACTACTACATATGCGCACACGGGCTCACTACTGTGCATGCGCACACGGGCTCACTACTGCTCATGCGCCCTCGGGGTCACTACTGCTCATGCGCACTCGGACTCACTACCGCTCGTGCGCACGCGGACTCACTGCTGCGGATGCGCAATCGGGCTCACTACTGCGCATGCGCGCTCGGGGTCACTACTGCGCATGCGCACTCGGCGTCACTACTGCGCATGCGCACTCCGGCTCAGAACTGTACATGCGCACTCGAGCTCACTACTACGCATGCGCACACGGGCTCACTACTGTGCATGCGCACACGGGCTCACTACTGCTCATGCACACACGGGCCCACTACTGCTCATGCGCACTCGGACTCCCTATAGCGGATGCGCAATCGGGCTCACTACTGCGCATGCGCGCTCGGGGTGGCTACTGCGCATGCGCACTGGGGGTCACTACTGCGCATGCGCACTCCGGCTCAGACCTGCACATGCGCACTCGAGCTCACTACTACGCATGCGCACACGGGCTCACCACTGCGCTTGCCTTCTCCGGTCAGAGCTGCACATGCGCATGCGCACTCGGGGTCGCTACTCCGCATGCGCACTCGGGGTCACTACTGCGCATGCGCACTCGGGGTCACTACTTCTCATGTGCTCTCGGACTAACTACCGCTCATGCGCACTCGGACTCACTACTGCGCCTGCGCGCTCGGGGTCGCTACTGCGCATGCGCACTCGGGGTCACTACTGCAGCTGCGCAATCGGGTTCACTACTGCGCATGCACACACGGGCTCACTACTGCTCACGCGCACTCGGACTCACTACTGCGGATGCCCAATCGGGCTCACTACTGCGGATGCACAATCGGGCTCACTACCGCGAACGCGCGCACAGGCTCACTACTGTGAATGCGCACTCGGGGTCACTACTGCTCATGCACACACGGGCTCACTACTGCTCATGCGCACTCGGACTCACTACTGCCGATGCGCTCTCCGGTCAGACCTGTACATGCGAACTCGAGCTCACTACTACGCATGCGCACACGGGCTCACTACTGTGCATGCGCACACGGGCTCACTACTGCTCATGCACACACGGGCTCACTACTGCTGATGCGCACTCGGACTCACTACCGCGGATGCACAATCGGGCTCACTACTGCGCATGCGCACTCCGGCTCAGACCTGCACATGCGCACTGAGGCTCACTACTGCGCATGCGCGCTCGGGGTCGTTAATGCGCATGCGCATTCGGGCTCACTACTGCCAATGCGCACTCGGGGTCACTACTGCAGATGCGCAATCGGGTTCACTACTGCGCATGCACACACGGGCTCACTTCTGCGCATGAGCAACCGGGGTCACTACTGCTCATGCGCACTCGGACTCACTACCGCTCATGCACACGCGGACTCACTGCTGCGGATGCGCAATCGAGCTCACTACTGCGCATGCGCGCTCGGGGTCACTACTGCGCATGCGCACTCGGGGTCACTACTGCTCATGCGCACTCGGACTCACTACCGCTCATGCGCACGCGGACTCACTACCGCTCATGCGCACGCGGACTCACTGCTGCGGATGCGCAATCGAGCTCACTACTGCGCATGCGCGCTCGGGGTCACTACTGCGCATGCGCACTGGGGGTCACTACTGCGCATGCGCACTCCGGCTCAGACCTGCACATGCGCACTCGAGCTCACTACTACGCATGCGCACACGGGCTCACTACTGCGCTTGCCTTCTCCGGTCAGACCTGCACATGCGCATGCGCGCTCGGGGCCGCTACTCCGCATGCGCACTCGGGGTCACTACTGCGCATGCGCACTCGGTGTCACTACTTCTCATGTGCTCTCGGACTAACTACTGCTCATGCGCACTCGGACTCACTACTGCGGATGCAAAATCGGGCTCACTACCGCGTATGCGCGCACAGGCTCACTACTGTGAATGCGCACTCGGGGTCACTACTGCTCATGCACACACGGGCTCACTACTGCTCATGCGCACTCGGACTCACTACTGCCGATGCGCACTCCGGTCAGACCTGTACATGCGCACTGGAGCTCACTACTACGGATGCGCACACGGGCTCACTTCTGCGCATGCGCAATCGGGGTCACTACTGCTCATGCGCACTCGGACTCACTACCGCTCATGCGCACGCGGACTCACTGCTGCGGATGCGCAATCGAGCTCACTACTGCGCATGCGCGCTCGGGCTCACTACGCCTCATGCGCACATGGACTCACTGCTGCGGATGCGCAATCGGGCCCACTACTACGCATGCGCGCTCGGGGTGGCTACTGCGCATGCGCACACGGACTCACTACTGCGGATGCGCAATCCGGCTCACTACTGCGCATGCGCACTCAGGCTCACTACTGCGCATGCACACACGGACTCACTACTGCGGATGCGCAATCGGGCTCACTACTGCGCATGCACACATGGGCGCACTACTGTGCATGCGCACGCAGGGTCACAACTGCTCATGCGTACTCGGACTCACTACTGCTCATGCGCACTCGGACACACTACGGCTCATGGGCACTCGGACTCATTACTGCCGATGCGCACTCCGGTCAGACCTGCACATGCGCACTCGGGGTCGCTACTGCGCATGCGCATTCGGGGTCACTAATGCGCATGCGCACTCCGGCTCGGACATGCACATGCGCACTCGGGCTCGCTACTGCGCATGCGCGCTCGGGGTCACTACTTCGCATACGCACTCGGGCTCACTACTGCGGATGCGCGCTCGGGCTCACTACTGCGCATGCGCACACGGGCTCACTACTGCTCATGCGCACTCGGACTCACTACCGCTCATGCGCACGCGGACTCACTACCGCTCATGCGCACGCGGACTCACTGCTGCGGATGCGCAATCGAGCTCACTACTGCGCATGCGCGCTCGGGGTCACTACTGCGCATGCGCACTGGGGGTCACTACTGCGCATGCGCACTCCGGCTCAGACCTGCACATGCGCACTCGAGCTCACTACTACGCATGCGCACACGGGCTCACTACTGCGCTTGCCTTCTCCGGTCAGACCTGCACATGCGCATGCGCGCTCGGGGTCGCTACTCCGCATGCGCACTCGGGGTCACTACTGCGCATGCGCACTCGGTGTCACTACTTCTCATGTGCCCTCGGACTAACTACTGCTCATGCGCACTCGGACTCACTACTGCGGATGCAAAATCGGGCTCACTACCGCGTATGCGCGCACAGGCTCACTACTGTGAATGCGCACTCGGGGTCACTACTGCTCATGCACACACGGGCTCACTACTGCTCATGCGCACTCGGACTCACTACTGCCGATGCGCACTCCGGTCAGACCTGTACATGCGCACTCGAGCTCACTACTACGGATGCGCACACGGGCTCACTTCTGCGCATGCGCAATCGGGGTCACTACTGCTCATGCGCACTCGGACTCACTACCGCTCATGCGCACGCGGACTCACTGCTGCGGATGCGCAATCGAGCTCACTACTGCGCATGCGCGCTCGGGCTCATTACGGCTCATGCGCACATGGACTCACTGCTGCGGATGCGCAATCGGGCCCACTACTGCGCATGCGCGCTCGGGGTGGCTACTGCGCATGCGCACACGGACTCACTACTGCGGATGCGCAATCCGGCTCACTACTGCGCATGCGCACTCAGGCTCACTACTGCGCATGCACACACGGACTCACTACTGCGGATGCGCTATCGGGCTCACTACTGCGCATGCACACATGGGCGCACTACTGTGCATGCGCACGCAGGGTCACTACTGCTCATGCGTACTCGGACTCACTACTGCTCATGCGCACTCGGACACACTACGGCTCTTGGGCACTCGGACTCACTACTGCCGATGCGCACTCCGGTCAGACCTGCACATGCGCACTCGGGGTCGCTACTGCGCATGCGCATTCGGGGTCACTAATGCGCATGCGCACTCCGGCTCGGACATGCACATGCGCACTCGGGCTCGCTACTGCGCATGCGCGCTCGGGGTCACTACTTCGCATACGCACTCGGGCTCACTATTGCGGATGCGCGCTCGGGCTCACTACTGCGCATGCGCACACGGGCTCACTACTGCGGATGCGCGCTCGGGCTCACTACTGCACATGCGCACTCAGGCTCACTACTGCGCATGCGCGCTGGGGTCACTACTGCTCATGCGCACTCGGACTCACTACCGTTCATGCGCACGCGGACCCACTGCTGCGGATGCGCAATCGGGCTCACTACTGTGAATGCGCACTCGGGGTCACTACTGCTCATGCACACACGGGCTCACTACTGCTCATGCGCACTCGGACTCACTACCGCTCGTGCGCACGCGGACTCACTGCTGCGGATGCGCAATCGAGCTCACTACTGCGCATGCGCGCTCGGGGTCACTACTGCGCGTGCGCGTTAGGGGTCGCTACTGCGCATCCGCATTCGGGGTCACTACTGCGCATGCGCACTCGGGGTCACTACTGCGCATGCGCACTCCGGCTCAGACCTGTACATGTGCACTCGAGCTCACTACTACATATGCGCACACGGGCTCACTACTGTGCATGCGCACACGGGCTCACTACTGCTCATGCACACACGGGCCCACTACTGCTCATGCGCACTCGGACTCCCTACTGCGGATGCGCAATCGGGCTCACTACTGCGCATGCGCGCTCGGGGTCACTACTGCTCATGCGCACTCGGACTCACTACCGTTCATGCGCACGCGGACTCACTGCTGCGGATGCGCAATCGGGCTCACTACTGCGCATGCGTGCTCGGGGTCACTACAGCGCATGCGCACACGGGCTCACTACTTCTCATGCGCACTCGGCCTCACTACTGCGGATGCGCGCTCGGGCTCACTACTGCGCACGCGCACACGGGCTCACTACTGCGCATGCGCACACGGGGTCACTACTTCTCATGTGCTCTCGGACTAACTACTGCTCATGCGCACTCGGACTCACTACTGCGGATGCAAAATCGGGCTCACTACCGCGTATGCGCGCACAGGCTCACTAATGTGAATGCGCAATCGGGGTCACTACTGCTCATGCACACACGGGCTCACTACTGCTCATGCGCACTCGGACTCACTACCGCTCGTGCGCACGCGGACTCACTGCTGCGGATGCGCAATCGAGCTCACTACTGCGCATGCGCGCTCGGGGTCACTACTGCGCATGCGCACTCGGGGTCACTACTGCGCATGCGCACTCCGGCTCAGAACTGTACATGCGCACTCGAGCTCACTACTACGCATGCGCACACGGGCTCACTACTGTGCATGCGCACACGGGCTCACTACTGCTCATGCACACACGGGCCCACTACTGCTCATGCGCACACGGGCTCACTACTGTGCATGCGCACACGGGCTCACTACTGCTCATGCACACACGGGCTCACTACTGCTCATGCGCACTCGGACTCACTACTGCGGATGCACAATCGGGCTCACTACTGCGCATGCGCACTCCGGCTCAGACCTGCACATGCGAACTCAGGCTCACTACTGCGCATGCACAGACGGACTCACTACTGCGGATGCGCAATCGGGCTCACTACTGCGCATGCACACATGGGCTCACTACTGTGCATGCGCACTCAGGGTCACTACTGCTTATGCGCACTCGGACTCACTACTGCTCATGCGCACTCGGACTCACTACGGCTCATGGGCACTCGGACTCACTACTGCCGATGCGCAATCCGGCTCACTACTCCGCATGCGCACACGGACTCACTGCCGCTCATGCGCACGCGGACTCACTGCGGCTCATGGGCACTCGGACTCACTACTGCCGATGCGCAATCCGGCTCACTACTGCGCATGCGCACACGGACTCACTACCGCTCATGCGCACGCGGACTCACTGCTGCGGATGCGCAATCGAGCTCACTACTGCCCATGCGCGCACGGGCTCACTACTGTGCATGCGCACACGGGCTCACAACTGCTCATGCACACACGGGCCCACTACTGCTCATGCGCACTCGGACTCCCTACTGCGGATGCGCAATCGGGCTCACTACTGCGCATGCGCGCTCGGGGTCACTACTGCTCATGCGCACTCGGACTCACTACCGCTCATGCGCACGCGGACTCACTGCTGCGGATGCGCAATCGGGCTCACTACTGCGCATGCGCGCTCGGGGTCACTACTGCGCATGCGCACTCCGGCTCAGACCTGCACATGCGCACTCGAGCCCACTACTACGCATGCGCACACGGGCTCACTACTGGGCATGGCTTCTCCGGTCAGACCGCCACATGCGCATTTGGGCTCACTACTGCGCATGCGCATTTGGGCCCACTACTGCGCATGCGCGCTCGGGGTGGCTACTGCGCATGCGCACACGGACTCACTACTGCGGATGCGCAATCCGGCTCACTACTGCGCATGCGCAGTCCGGCTCAGACCTGCACATGCGCACTCAGGCTCACTACCGCGCATGCACACACGGACTCACTACTGCGCATGCACACATGGGCGCACTACTGTGCATGCGCACGCGGGGTCACTACTGCTCTTGCGCACTCGGACTCACTACTGCTCATGCGCACTCGGGCTCATTACTGCGCCTGCGCGCTCGGGGTCGCTACTGCGCATGCGCAATCGGGTTCATTGGTGCGCATGCGCACTCGGAGTCACTACTGCAGATGCGCAATCGGGTTCACTGCTGCGCATGCGCACTCGGGGTCACTACTGCAGCGGCGCAATCGGGTTCACTACTTCGCATGCACACACGGGCTCACTACTGCGCATGCGCACGCGGGGTCACTACTGCGCATGCGCACGCGGGGTCACTACTTCTCATGCGCTCTCGGACTCACTAATGCGGATGCAAAATCGGGCTCAGTACCGCGTATGCGCGCTCAGGCTCACTACTGTGCATGCGCACTCGGGGTCACTACTGCTCATGCACACACGGGCTGACTACTGCTCATGCGCACTCGGACTCACTACGGCTCATGGGCACTCGGACGCACTACTGCCGATGCGCACTCCGGTCAGACCTGCACATGCGCACTCGGGGTCGCTACTGCGCATGCGCACTCCGGCTCGGACCTGCACATGCGCACTCGGGCTCGCTACTGCGCATGCGCGCTCGGGGTCACTACTGCGCATGCCCACTCGGGCTCACTTCTGCGGATGCGCGCTCGGGCTCACTACTGCGCATGCGCACACGGGCTCACTACTGCGGATGCGCGCTCGGGCTCACTACTGCACATGCGCACTCAGGCTCACTACTGCGCATGCGCGTTCGGGGTCGCTACTGCGCATGCGCATTCGGGGTCACTACTGCGCATGCGCACTCGGGGTCACTACTGCGCATTCGCACTCCGGCTCAGACCTGTACATGTGCACTCGAGCTCACTACTACATATGCGCACACGGGCTCACTACTGTGCATGCGCACACGGGCTCACTACTGCTCATGCACACACGGGCCCACTACTGCTCATGCGCACTCGGACTCCATACTGCGGATGCGCAATCGGGCTCACTACTGCGCATGCGCGCTCGGGGTCACTACTGCTCATGCGCACACGGGGTCACTACTTCTCATGTGCTCTCGGACTAACTACTGCTCATGCGCACTCGGACTCACTACTGCGGATGCAAAATCGGGCTCACTACCGCGTATGCGCGCACAGGCTCACTACTGTGAATGCGCACTCGGGGTCACTACTGTTCATGCACACACGGGCTCACTACTGCTCATGCGCACACGGGCTCACTACTGCTCATGCACACACGGGCCCACTACTGCTCATGCGCACTCGGACTCCCTACTGCGGTTGCGCAATCGGGCTCACTACTGCGCATGCGCGCTCGGGGTCACTACTGCTCATGCGCACTTGAATCACTACCGTTCATGCGCACGCGGACTCACTGCTGCGGATGCGCAATCGGGCTCACTACTGCGCATGCGCGCTCGGGGTCACTACTGCGCATGCGCACACGGGCTCACTACTTCTCATGCGCACTCGGCCTCACTACTGCGGATGCGCGCTCGGGCTTACTACTGCGCACGCGCACACGGGCTCACTACTGCGCATGCGCACACGGGGTCACTACTTCTCATGTGCTCTCGGACTAACTACTGCTCATGCGCACTCGGACTCACTACTGCGGATGCAAAATCGGGCTCACTACCGCGTATGCGCGCACAGGCTCACTACTGTGAATGCGCACTCGGGGTCACTACTGCTCATGCACACACGGGCTCACTACTGCTCATGCGCACTCGGACTCACTACGGCTCATGCGCACATGGACTCACTGCTGCGGATGCGCAATCGGGCTCACTACTGCGCATGCGCGCTCGGGGTCACTACTGCGCATGCGCACTCGGGGTCACTACTGCGCATGCGCACTCCGGCTCAGAACTGTACATGCGCACTCGAGCTCACTACTACGCATGCGCACACGGGCTCACTACTCTGCATGCGCACACGGGCTCACTACTGGTCATGCACACACGGGCCCACTACTGCTCATGCGCACTCGGACTCCCTATAGCGGATGGGCAATCGGGCTCACTACTGCGCATGCGCGCTCAGGCTCACTACTGCGCATGCACACACGGACTCACTACTGCGGATGCGGAATCGGGCTCACTACTGCGCATGCACACATGGGCGCACTACTGTGCATGCGCACGCAGGGTCACTACTGCTCATGCGTACTCGGAATCACTACTGCTCATGCGCACTCGGACTCACTACTGCCGATGCGCACTCCGGTCAGACCTGCACATGCGCACTCGGGGTCGCTACTACGGATGCGCATTCGGGGTCACTAATGCGCATGCGCACTCCGGCTCGGACCTGCACATGCGCACTCGGGCTCGCTACTGCGCATGCGCGCTCGGGGTCACTACTGCGCATGCACACACGGACTCACTACTGGTCATGCGCACTCGGACTCACTACGGCTCATGGGCACTCGGACTCACTACTGTCGATGCGCACACCGGTCAGACCTGCACATGCGCACTCGGGGTCGCTACTGCGGATGCGCAATCGGGCTCACTACTGCGCATGCGCGCTCGGGGTCACTACTGCGCATGCGCACACGGGCTCACTACTTCTCATGCGCACTCGGCCTCACTACTGCGGATGCGCGCTCGGGCTCACTACTGCGCACGCGCACACGGGCTCACTACTGCGCATGCGCACACGGGGTCACTACTTCTCATGTGCTCTCGGACTAACTACTGCGGATGCCCAATCGGGCTCACTACTGCGGATGCGCACTCCGGCTCAGACCTGTACATGCGCACTCAGGCTCACTACTGCGCATGCGAGCTCGGGGTTACTACTGCGCATGCGCACTCGGGATCACCGCTGCAGATGCGCAATCGGGTTCACTGCTGCGCATGCGCGCCCGGGCTCATTACTGCTGATGCGCGCTCGGTCTCACTATTGCACATGCGCACTCGGACACACAGCAGCGGATGCGCAATCGGGCTCACTACTGAGCATGCGCACTCCGGCTCAGACCTGCACATGCGCACTCGAGCTCACTACTACGCATGCGCACACGGGGTCACTACGGCTCATGCACACACGGGCTCACTACTGCTCATGCGCACTCAGACTCACTACGGCACATGGGCACTCGGACTCACTACTGCTCACGCGCACTCGGACTCACTACTGCGGATGCGCAATCGGGCTCACTACTGCGCATGCGCGCTCGGGGTTACTACTGCGCATGCGCACTCGGACCCACTACTGCGATTGCGCACTCGGGCTCACTACTGCGCATGCGCACTCGGGGTCACCGCTGCAGATGCGCAATCGGGTTCACTGCTGCGCATGCGCGCCCGGGGTCGCTACTGCGCATGCGCACTCGGTTTCACGACTGCGGATGCACACTCCTGCTCACTACAGCGCATGCGCACTCGGGGCCATTACTGCGCATGCGCGCACTGGCTCAGACCTGCACATGCGCACACGGGCTCACTACTCTGCATGCGCACTCGGTGTCACTACTGCTCATACGCACTCCGACTCACTACTGCTTATGCGAACTCAGACTCACTACTGCGCGTGCGCACTCGGGGTCACTACCGCGCACGCGCACTCGGACTAACTACTGCGCATGCGCACACGGGCTCACTACTGCGCATGCGCACACGGGGTCACTACTTCTCATGCGCTCTCGGACTAAATACTGCTCATGCGCACTCGGACTCACTACTGCGGACGCAAAATCGGGCTCACTACCGCGTATGCGCGCACAGGCTCACTACTGTGAATGCGCACTCGGGGTCACTACTGCTCATGCGCACTCGGACTCACTACCGCTCATGCGCACGCGGACTCACTGTTGCGGATGCGCAATCGGGCTCACTACTGCGCATGCGCACTCGGGGTCACTACTGCGCATGCGCACTCCGGCTCAGACCTGCACATGCGCACTCGAGCTCACTACTACGCATGCGTACTCGGGGTCACTACTGCGCATGCGCACTCCGGGTCACTACTGCAGATGCGCAATCGGGTTCACTACAGCGCATGCGCACACGGGCTCACTACTTCTCATGCGCACTCGGCCTCACTACTGCGCATGCGCGCTCGGGCTCACTACTGCGCACGCGCACACGGGCTCACTACTGCGCATGCGCACACGGGGTCACTACTTCTCATGTGCTCTCGGACTAACTACTGCTCATGCGCACTCGGACTCACTACTGCGGATGCAAAATCGGGCTCACTACCGCGTATGCGCGCACAGGCTCACTACTGTGAATGCGCACTCGGGGTCACTACTGCTCATGCACACACGGGCTCACTACTGCTGATGCGCACTCGGACTCACTACTGCGGATGCACAATCGGGCTCACTACTGCGCATGCGCACTCCGGCTCAGACCTGCACATGCGCACTCAGGCTCACTACTGCGCATGCGCGCTCGGGCTCACTACTGCGCATGCGCACACGGGCTCACTACTGTGCATGCGCACACGGGCTCACTACTGCTCATGCACACACGGGCTCACTACTGCACATGCGCACTCGGACTCACTACTGCGGATGCACAATCGGGCTCACTACTGCGCATGCACACACGGGCCCACTACTGCTCATGCGCACTCGGACTCCCTACTGCGGATGCGCAATCGGGCTCACTACTGCGCATGCGCGCTCGGGGTCACTACTGCTCATGCGCACTCGGACTCACTACGGCTCATGCGCACATGGACTCACTGCTGCGGATGCGCAGTCGGGCTCACTACTGCGCATGCGCGCTCGGGGTCACTACTGCGCATGCGCACTCCGGCTCAGAACTGTACATGCGCACTCGAGCTCACTACTACGCATGCGCACACGGGCTCACTACTGTGCATGCACACACGGGCCCACTACTGCTCATGCGCACTCGGACTTCCTATAGCGGATGGGCAATCGGGCTCACTACTGCGCATGCGCGCTCAGGCTCACTACTGCGCATGCACACGCGGACTCACTACTGCGGATGCGGAATCGGGCTCACTACTGCGCATGCACACATGGGCGCACTACTGTGCATGCGCACGCAGGGTCACTACTGCTCATGCGTACTCGGACTCACTACTGCTCATGCGCACTCGGACTCACTACGGCTCATGGGCACTCGGACTCACTACTGCCGATGCGCACTCCGGTCAGACCTGCACAAGCGCACTCGGGGTCGCTACTGCGCATGCGCACTCCGGCTCGGACCTGCACATGCGCACTCGGGCTCGCTACTGCGCATGAGCGCTCGGGGTCACTACTGCGCATGCTCACTCGGGCTCACTACTGCGGATGCGCGCTCGGGCTCACTACTACGCATGCGCACACGGGCTCCCTACTGCGGATGCGCGCTCGGGCTCACTACTGCACATGCGCACTCAGGCTCACTACTGCGCATGCGCGTTCGGGGTCGCTACTGCGCATGCGCATTCGGGGTCACTACTGCGCATGCGCACTCGGGGTCACTACTGCGCATGCGCACTCCGACTCAGACCTGTACATGTGCACTCGAGCTCACTACTACATATGCGCACACGGGCTCACTACTGTGCATGCGCACACGGGCTCACTACTGCTCATGCGCCCTCGGGGTCACTACTGCTCATGCGCACTCGGACTCACTACCGCTCGTGCGCACGCGGACTCACTGCTGCGGATGCGCAATCGGGCTCACTACTGCGCATGCGCGCTCGGGGTCACTACTGCGCATGCGCACTCGGCGTCACTACTGCGCATGCGCACTCCGGCTCAGAACTGTACATGCGCACTCGAGCTCACTACTACGCATGCGCACACGGGCTCACTACTGTGCATGCGCACACGGGCTCACTACTGCTCATGCACACACGGGCCCACTACTGCTCATGCGCACTCGGACTCCCTATAGCGGATGCGCAATCGGGCTCACTACTGCGCATGCGCGCTCGGGGTGGCTACTGCGCATGCGCACTGGGGGTCACTACTGCGCATGCGCACTCCGGCTCAGACCTGCACATGCGCACTCGAGCTCACTACTACGCATGCGCACACGGGCTCACCACTGCGCTTGCCTTCTCCGGTCAGAGCTGCACATGCGCATGCGCACTCGGGGTCGCTACTCCGCATGCGCACTCGGGGTCACTACTGCGCATGCGCACTCGGGGTCACTACTTCTCATGTGCTCTCGGACTAACTACCGCTCATGCGCACTCGGACTCACTACTGCGCCTGCGCGCTCGGGGTCGCTACTGCGCATGCGCACTCGGGGTCACTACTGCAGCTGCGCAATCGGGTTCACTACTGCGCATGCACACACGGGCTCACTACTGCTCACGCGCACTCGGACTCACTACTGCGGATGCCCAATCGGGCTCACTACTGCGGATGCACAATCGGGCTCACTACCGCGAACGCGCGCACAGGCTCACTACTGTGAATGCGCACTCGGGGTCACTACTGCTCATGCACACACGGGCTCACTACTGCTCATGCGCACTCGGACTCACTACTGCCGATGCGCTCTCCGGTCAGACCTGTACATGCGAACTCGAGCTCACTACTACGCATGCGCACACGGGCTCACTACTGTGCATGCGCACACGGGCTCACTACTGCTCATGCACACACGGGCTCACTACTGCTGATGCGCACTCGGACTCACTACCGCGGATGCACAATCGGGCTCACTACTGCGCATGCGCACTCCGGCTCAGACCTGCACATGCGCACTGAGGCTCACTACTGCGCATGCGCGCTCGGGGTCGTTAATGCGCATGCGCATTCGGGCTCACTACTGCCAATGCGCACTCGGGGTCACTACTGCAGATGCGCAATCGGGTTCACTACTGCGCATGCACACACGGGCTCACTTCTGCGCATGAGCAACCGGGGTCACTACTGCTCATGCGCACTCGGACTCACTACCGCTCATGCACACGCGGACTCACTGCTGCGGATGCGCAATCGAGCTCACTACTGCGCATGCGCGCTCGGGGTCACTACTGCGCATGCGCACTCGGGGTCACTACTGCTCATGCGCACTCGGACTCACTACCGCTCATGCGCACGCGGACTCACTACCGCTCATGCGCACGCGGACTCACTGCTGCGGATGCGCAATCGAGCTCACTACTGCGCATGCGCGCTCGGGGTCACTACTGCGCATGCGCACTGGGGGTCACTACTGCGCATGCGCACTCCGGCTCAGACCTGCACATGCGCACTCGAGCTCACTACTACGCATGCGCACACGGGCTCACTACTGCGCTTGCCTTCTCCGGTCAGACCTGCACATGCGCATGCGCGCTCGGGGCCGCTACTCCGCATGCGCACTCGGGGTCACTACTGCGCATGCGCACTCGGTGTCACTACTTCTCATGTGCTCTCGGACTAACTACTGCTCATGCGCACTCGGACTCACTACTGCGGATGCAAAATCGGGCTCACTACCGCGTATGCGCGCACAGGCTCACTACTGTGAATGCGCACTCGGGGTCACTACTGCTCATGCACACACGGGCTCACTACTGCTCATGCGCACTCGGACTCACTACTGCCGATGCGCACTCCGGTCAGACCTGTACATGCGCACTGGAGCTCACTACTACGGATGCGCACACGGGCTCACTTCTGCGCATGCGCAATCGGGGTCACTACTGCTCATGCGCACTCGGACTCACTACCGCTCATGCGCACGCGGACTCACTGCTGCGGATGCGCAATCGAGCTCACTACTGCGCATGCGCGCTCGGGCTCACTACGCCTCATGCGCACATGGACTCACTGCTGCGGATGCGCAATCGGGCCCACTACTACGCATGCGCGCTCGGGGTGGCTACTGCGCATGCGCACACGGACTCACTACTGCGGATGCGCAATCCGGCTCACTACTGCGCATGCGCACTCAGGCTCACTACTGCGCATGCACACACGGACTCACTACTGCGGATGCGCAATCGGGCTCACTACTGCGCATGCACACATGGGCGCACTACTGTGCATGCGCACGCAGGGTCACAACTGCTCATGCGTACTCGGACTCACTACTGCTCATGCGCACTCGGACACACTACGGCTCATGGGCACTCGGACTCATTACTGCCGATGCGCACTCCGGTCAGACCTGCACATGCGCACTCGGGGTCGCTACTGCGCATGCGCATTCGGGGTCACTAATGCGCATGCGCACTCCGGCTCGGACATGCACATGCGCACTCGGGCTCGCTACTGCGCATGCGCGCTCGGGGTCACTACTTCGCATACGCACTCGGGCTCACTACTGCGGATGCGCGCTCGGGCTCACTACTGCGCATGCGCACACGGGCTCACTACTGCTCATGCGCACTCGGACTCACTACCGCTCATGCGCACGCGGACTCACTACCGCTCATGCGCACGCGGACTCACTGCTGCGGATGCGCAATCGAGCTCACTACTGCGCATGCGCGCTCGGGGTCACTACTGCGCATGCGCACTGGGGGTCACTACTGCGCATGCGCACTCCGGCTCAGACCTGCACATGCGCACTCGAGCTCACTACTACGCATGCGCACACGGGCTCACTACTGCGCTTGCCTTCTCCGGTCAGACCTGCACATGCGCATGCGCGCTCGGGGTCGCTACTCCGCATGCGCACTCGGGGTCACTACTGCGCATGCGCACTCGGTGTCACTACTTCTCATGTGCCCGCGGACTAACTACTGCTCATGCGCACTCGGACTCACTACTGCGGATGCAAAATCGGGCTCACTACCGCGTATGCGCGCACAGGCTCACTACTGTGAATGCGCACTCGGGGTCACTACTGCTCATGCACACACGGGCTCACTACTGCTCATGCGCACTCGGACTCACTACTGCCGATGCGCACTCCGGTCAGACCTGTACATGCGCACTCGAGCTCACTACTACGGATGCGCACACGGGCTCACTTCTGCGCATGCGCAATCGGGGTCACTACTGCTCATGCGCACTCGGACTCACTACCGCTCATGCGCACGCGGACTCACTGCTGCGGATGCGCAATCGAGCTCACTACTGCGCATGCGCGCTCGGGCTCATTACGGCTCATGCGCACATGGACTCACTGCTGCGGATGCGCAATCGGGCCCACTACTGCGCATGCGCGCTCGGGGTGGCTACTGCGCATGCGCACACGGACTCACTACTGCGGATGCGCAATCCGGCTCACTACTGCGCATGCGCACTCAGGCTCACTACTGCGCATGCACACACGGACTCACTACTGCGGATGCGCTATCGGGCTCACTACTGCGCATGCACACATGGGCGCACTACTGTGCATGCGCACGCAGGGTCACTACTGCTCATGCGTACTCGGACTCACTACTGCTCATGCGCACTCGGACACACTACGGCTCTTGGGCACTCGGACTCACTACTGCCGATGCGCACTCCGGTCAGACCTGCACATGCGCACTCGGGGTCGCTACTGCGCATGCGCATTCGGGGTCACTAATGCGCATGCGCACTCCGGCTCGGACATGCACATGCGCACTCGGGCTCGCTACTGCGCATGCGCGCTCGGGGTCACTACTTCGCATACGCACTCGGGCTCACTATTGCGGATGCGCGCTCGGGCTCACTACTGCGCATGCGCACACGGGCTCACTACTGCGGATGCGCGCTCGGGCTCACTACTGCACATGCGCACTCAGGCTCACTACTGCGCATGCGCGCTGGGGTCACTACTGCTCATGCGCACTCGGACTCACTACCGTTCATGCGCACGCGGACCCACTGCTGCGGATGCGCAATCGGGCTCACTACTGTGAATGCGCACTCGGGGTCACTACTGCTCATGCACACACGGGCTCACTACTGCTCATGCGCACTCGGACTCACTACCGCTCGTGCGCACGCGGACTCACTGCTGCGGATGCGCAATCGGGCTCACTACTGCGCATGCGCGCTCGGGGTCACTACTGCGCGTGCGCGTTAGGGGTCGCTACTGCGCATGCGCACTCCGGCTCAGAACTGTACATGCGCACTCGAGCTCACTACTACGCATGCGCACACGGGCTCACTACTCTGCATGCGCACACGGGCTCACTACTGGTCATGCACACACGGGCCCACTACTGCTCATGCGCACTCGGACTCCCTATAGCGGATGGGCAATCGGGCTCACTACTGCGCATGCGCGCTCAGGCTCACTACTGCGCATGCACACACGGACTCACTACTGCGGATGCGGAATCGGGCTCACTACTGCGCATGCACACATGGGCGCACTACTGTGCATGCGCACGCAGGGTCACTACTGCTCATGCGTACTCGGAATCACTACTGCTCATGCGCACTCGGACTCACTACTGCCGATGCGCACTCCGGTCAGACCTGCACATGCGCACTCGGGGTCGCTACTACGGATGCGCATTCGGGGTCACTAATGCGCATGCGCACTCCGGCTCGGACCTGCACATGCGCACTCGGGCTCGCTACTGCGCATGCGCGCTCGGGGTCACTACTGCGCATGCACACACGGACTCACTACTGGTCATGCGCACTCGGACTCACTACGGCTCATGGGCACTCGGACTCACTACTGTCGATGCGCACACCGGTCAGACCTGCACATGCGCACTCGGGGTCGCTACTGCGGATGCGCAATCGGGCTCACTACTGCGCATGCGCGCTCGGGGTCACTACTGCGCATGCGCACACGGGCTCACTACTTCTCATGCGCACTCGGCCTCACTACTGCGGATGCGCGCTCGGGCTCACTACTGCGCACGCGCACACGGGCTCACTACTGCGCATGCGCACACGGGGTCACTACTTCTCATGTGCTCTCGGACTAACTACTGCGGATGCCCAATCGGGCTCACTACTGCGGATGCGCACTCCGGCTCAGACCTGTACATGCGCACTCAGGCTCACTACTGCGCATGCGTGCTCGGGGTTACTACTGCGCATGCGCACTCGGGATCACCGCTGCAGATGCGCAATCGGGTTCACTGCTGCGCATGCGCGCCCGGGCTCATTACTGCTGATGCGCGCTCGGTCTCACTATTGCACATGCGCACTCGGACACACAGCAGCGGATGCGCAATCGGGCTCACTACTGAGCATGCGCACTCCGGCTCAGACCTGCACATGCGCACTCGAGCTCACTACTACGCATGCGCACACGGGGTCACTACGGCTCATGCACACACGGGCTCACTACTGCTCATGCGCACTCAGACTCACTACGGCACATGGGCACTCGGACTCACTACTGCTCACGCGCACTCGGACTCACTACTGCGGATGCGCAATCGGGCTCACTACTGCGCATGCGCGCTCGGGGTTACTACTGCGCATGCGCACTCGGACCCACTACTGCGATTGCGCACTCGGGCTCACTACTGCGCATGCGCACTCGGGGTCACCGCTGCAGATGCGCAATCGGGTTCACTGCTGCGCATGCGCGCCCGGGGTCGCTACTGCGCATGCGCACTCGGTTTCACGACTGCGGATGCACACTCCTGCTCACTACAGCGCATGCGCACTCGGGGCCATTACTGCGCATGCGCGCACTGGCTCAGACCTGCACATGCGCACACGGGCTCACTACTCTGCATGCGCACTCGGTGTCACTACTGCTCATACGCACTCCGACTCACTACTGCTTATGCGAACTCAGACTCACTACTGCGCGTGCGCACTCGGGGTCACTACCGCGCACGCGCACTCGGACTAACTACTGCGCATGCGCACACGGGCTCACTACTGCGCATGCGCACACGGGGTCACTACTTCTCATGCGCTCTCGGACTAAATACTGCTCATGCGCACTCGGACTCACTACTGCGGACGCAAAATCGGGCTCACTACCGCGTATGCGCGCACAGGCTCACTACTGTGAATGCGCACTCGGGGTCACTACTGCTCATGCGCACTCGGACTCACTACCGCTCATGCGCACGCGGACTCACTGTTGCGGATGCGCAATCGGGCTCACTACTGCGCATGCGCACTCGGGGTCACTACTGCGCATGCGCACTCCGGCTCAGACCTGCACATGCGCACTCGAGCTCACTACTACGCATGCGTACTCGGGGTCACTACTGCGCATGCGCACTCCGGGTCACTACTGCAGATGCGCAATCGGGTTCACTACAGCGCATGCGCACACGGGCTCACTACTTCTCATGCGCACTCGGCCTCACTACTGCGCATGCGCGCTCGGGCTCACTACTGCGCACGCGCACACGGGCTCACTACTGCGCATGCGCACACGGGGTCACTACTTCTCATGTGCTCTCGGACTAACTACTGCTCATGCGCACTCGGACTCACTACTGCGGATGCAAAATCGGGCTCACTACCGCGTATGCGCGCACAGGCTCACTACTGTGAATGCGCACTCGGGGTCACTACTGCTCATGCACACACGGGCTCACTACTGCTGATGCGCACTCGGACTCACTACTGCGGATGCACAATCGGGCTCACTACTGCGCATGCGCACTCCGGCTCAGACCTGCACATGCGCACTCAGGCTCACTACTGCGCATGCGCAATCCGGCTCACTACTGCGCATGCGCACACGGACTCCCTACTGCGGATGCGCAATCGGGCTCACTACTGCGCATGCGCGCTCGGGGTCACTACTGCTCATGCGCACTCGGACTCACTACCGTTCATGCGGCCTCGGACTCACTGCTGCGGATTCGCAATCCGGCTCACTACTGCTCATGCGCACTCGGACTCACTACTGCGGATGCAAAATCGGGCTCACTACCGCGTATGCGCGCACAGGCTCACTACTGTGAATGCGCACTCGGGGTCACTACTGCTCATGCACACACGGGCTCACTACTGCTCATGCGCACTAGGACTCACTACTGCCGATGCGCTCTCCGGTCAGACCTGTACATGCGCACTCGAGCTCACTACTACGCATGCGCACACGGGCTCACTACTGCTCATGCACACACGGGCTCACTACTGCACATGCGGACTCGGACTCACTACTGCGGATGCACAATCGGGCTCACTACTGCGCATGCGCACTCGGGCTAACTACTGCGCATGCGCACACGGGGTCACTACTTCTCATGCGCTCTCGGACTCACTAATACGGATGCAAAATCGGGCTCAGTACCGCGTATGCGCGCACAGGCTCACTACTGTGCATGCGCACTCGGGGTCACTACTGCTCATGCACACACGGGCTGACTACTGCTCATGCGCACTCGGACTCACTACTGGGGATGCCCAATCGGGCTCACTACTGCGTATGCACAATCGGGCTCACTACTGCGCATGCGCACTCCGGCTCAGACCTGCACATGCGCACTCAGGCTCACTACTGCGCATGCGAGCTCGGGGTTACTACTGCGCATGCGCACTCGGGGTCACCGC
Source organism: Megachile leachella (assembly GCA_963576845.1). NCBI lineage: Eukaryota > Metazoa > Arthropoda > Insecta > Hymenoptera > Megachilidae > Megachile > Megachile leachella. Next base: position 24,955,246 of record OY756250.1, on the reverse strand, counting down.
TGCAGATGCGCAATCGGGTTCACTGCTGCGCATGCGCGCCCGGGCTCATTACTGCTGATGCGCGCTCGGGCTCACTACTGCACATGCGCACACGGGCTCACTACTGCGCATGCCTTCTCCGGTCAGACCTGCACATGCGCATTTGGGCTCACTACTGCGCATGCGCGCTCGGGGTCGCGACAGCGCATGCGCACACGGACTCACTACTGCGGATGGGCAATCCGGCTCACTACTGCGCATGCGCGCTCGGGCTCACTACTGCGCATGCGCACTCGGACACACTGCAGCGGATGCGCAATCGGGCCCACTACTGAGCATGCGCACTCCGGCTCAGACCTGCACATGCGCACTCGAGCTCTCTACTACGCATGCGCACACGGGCTCACTACTGCGCATGCGCACACGGGCTCACTACTGCGCATGCGCACACGGGGTCACTACTTCGCATTCGCTCTTGGACTCACTACTGCTCATGCGCACTCGGACTCACTACGGCTCATGGGCACTCGGACTCACTACTGTCGATGCGCAATCCGGCTCACTACTGCGCATGCGCACACGGACTCCCTACTGCGGATGCGCAATCGGGCTCACTACTGCGCATGCGCGCTCGGGGTCACTACTGCTCATGCGCACTCGGACTCACTACCGTTCATGCGGCCTCGGACTCACTGCTGCGGATTCGCAATCGGGCTTACTACTGCGCATGCGCAATCCGGCTCACTACTGCGCATGCGCACACGGACTCCCTACTGCGGATGCGCAATCGGGCTCACTACTGCGCATGCGCGCTCGGGGTCACTACTGCTCATGCGCACTCGGACTCACTACCGTTCATGCGGCCTCGGACTCACTGCTGCGGATTCGCAATCCGGCTCACTACTGCTCATGCGCACTCGGACTCACTACTGCGGATGCAAAATCGGGCTCACTACCGCGTATGCGCGCACAGGCTCACTACTGTGAATGCGCACTCGGGGTCACTACTGCTCATGCACACACGGGCTCACTACTGCTCATGCGCACTCGGACTCACTACTGCCGATGCGCTCTCCGGTCAGACCTGTACATGCGCACTCGAGCTCACTACTACGCATGCGCACACGGGCTCACTACTGCTCATGCACACACGGGCTCACTACTGCACATGCGCACTCGGACTCACTACTGCGGATGCACAATCGGGCTCACTACTGCGCATGCGCACTCGGGCTAACTACTGCGCATGCGCACACGGGGTCACTACTTCTCATGCGCTCTCGGACTCACTAATACGGATGCAAAATCGGGCTCAGTACCGCGTATGCGCGCACAGGCTCACTACTGTGCATGCGCACTCAGGCTCACTACTGCGCATGCGCACTCGGACACACTGCAGCGGATGCGCAATCGGGCCCACTACTGAGCATGCGCACTCCGGCTCAGACCTGCACATGCGCACTCGAGCTCTCTACTACGCATGCGCACTCGGACTCACTACGGCTCATGGGCACGCGGACTCACTACTGCCGATGCGCACTCCGGTCAGACCTGCACATGCGCGCTCGGGCTCACTACTGCGCATGCGCACACGGGCTCACTACTGCGGATGCGCGCTCGGGCTCACTACTGCGCATGCGCACACGGGGTCACTACTGCGCATGCGCACTCGGGCTCACTACTGCGGATGCGCAATCGGGCTCACTACTGCGCATGCACACATGGGCTCACTACTGTGCATGCGCACTCAGGGTCACTACTGCTTATGCGCACTCGGACTCACTACTGCTCATGCGCACTCGGACTCAGTACGGCTCATGGGCACTCGGACTCACTACTGCCGATGCGCAATCCGGCTCACTACTGCGCATGCGCACACGGACTCACTACCGCTCATGCGCACACGGACTCACTGCGGCTCATGGGCACTCGGACTCACTACTGCCGATGCGCAATCCGGCTCACTACTGCGCATGCGCACACGGACTCCCTACTGCGGATGCGCAATCGGGCTCACTACTGCGCATGCGCGCTCGGGGTCACTACCGCTCATGCGCACTCGGACTCACTACCGCTCATGCGCACGCGGACTCACTGTTGCGGATGCGCACTCGGGGTCACTACCGCGCATGCGCACTCGGGCTCACTACTGCGCATGCGCACTCGGACTCACTACCGCTCATGCGCACGCGGACTCACTGTTGCGGATGCGCAATCGGGCTCACTACTGCGCATGCGCGCTCGGGGTCACTACTGCTCATGCGCACTCGGACTCACTACCGTTCATGCGGCCTCGGACTCACTGCTGCGGATTCGCAATCGGGCTCACTACTGCGCATGCGCAATCCGGCTCACTACTGCGCATGCGCACACGGACTCCCTACTGCGGATGCGCAATCGGGGTCACTACTGCGCATGCGCGCTCGGGGTCACAACTGCTCATGCGCACTCGGACTCACTACCGTTCATGCGGCCTCGGACTCACTGCTGCGGATTCGCAATCCGGCTCACTACTGCGCATGCGCACTCCGGCTCAGACCTGCACATGCGCACTCAGGCTCACTACTGCGCATGCACACACGGACTCACTACTGCGGATGCGCAATCGGGCTCACTACTGCGCATGCACACATGGGCGCACTACTGTGCATGCGCAGGCAGGGTCACTACTGCTCATGCGTACTCGGACTTACTACTGCTCATGCGCACTCGGACTCACTACGGCTCATGGGCACGCGGACTCACTACTGCCGATGCGCACTCCGGTCAGACCTGCACATGCGCACTCGGGGTCGCTACTGCGCATGCGCATTCGGGGTCACTAATGCGCATGCGCACTCCGGCTCGGACCTGCACATGCGCACTCGGGCTCGCTACTGCGCATGCGCGCTCGGGGTCACTACTGCTCATGCGCACTCGGACTCACTACCGCTCATGCGCACGCGGACTCACTGCTGCGGATGCGCAATCGGGCTCACTACTGCGCATGCGCGCTCGGGGTCACTACTGCGCATGCGCACTCCGGCTCAGACCTGCACATGCGCACTCGAGCCCACTACTACGCATGCGCACACGGGCTCACTACTGGGCATGGCTTCTCCGGTCAGACCGCCACATGCGCATTTGGGCTCACTACTGCGCATGCGCATTTGGGCCCACTACTGCGCATGCGCGCTCGGGGTGGCTACTGCGCATGCGCACACGGACTCACTACTGCGGATGCGCAATCCGGCTCACTACTGCGCATGCGCAGTCCGGCTCAGACCTGCACATGCGCACTCAGGCTCACTACCGCGCATGCACACACGGACTCACTACTGCGCATGCACACATGGGCGCACTACTGTGCATGCGCACGCGGGGTCACTACTGCTCTTGCGCACTCGGACTCACTACTGCTCATGCGCACTCGGGCTCATTACTGCGCCTGCGCGCTCGGGGTCGCTACTGCGCATGCGCAATCGGGTTCATTGGTGCGCATGCGCACTCGGAGTCACTACTGCAGATGCGCAATCGGGTTCACTGCTGCGCATGCGCACTCGGGGTCACTACTGCAGCGGCGCAATCGGGTTCACTACTTCGCATGCACACACGGGCTCACTACTGCGCATGCGCACGCGGGGTCACTACTGCGCATGCGCACGCGGGGTCACTACTTCTCATGCGCTCTCGGACTCACTAATGCGGATGCAAAATCGGGCTCAGTACCGCGTATGCGCGCTCAGGCTCACTACTGTGCATGCGCACTCGGGGTCACTACTGCTCATGCACACACGGGCTGACTACTGCTCATGCGCACTCGGACTCACTACGGCTCATGGGCACTCGGACGCACTACTGCCGATGCGCACTCCGGTCAGACCTGCACATGCGCACTCGGGGTCGCTACTGCGCATGCGCACTCCGGCTCGGACCTGCACATGCGCACTCGGGCTCGCTACTGCGCATGCGCGCTCGGGGTCACTACTGCGCATGCCCACTCGGGCTCACTTCTGCGGATGCGCGCTCGGGCTCACTACTGCGCATGCGCACACGGGCTCACTACTGCGGATGCGCGCTCGGGCTCACTACTGCACATGCGCACTCAGGCTCACTACTGCGCATGCGCGTTCGGGGTCGCTACTGCGCATGCGCATTCGGGGTCACTACTGCGCATGCGCACTCGGGGTCACTACTGCGCATTCGCACTCCGGCTCAGACCTGTACATGTGCACTCGAGCTCACTACTACATATGCGCACACGGGCTCACTACTGTGCATGCGCACACGGGCTCACTACTGCTCATGCACACACGGGCCCACTACTGCTCATGCGCACTCGGACTCCATACTGCGGATGCGCAATCGGGCTCACTACTGCGCATGCGCGCTCGGGGTCACTACTGCTCATGCGCACACGGGGTCACTACTTCTCATGTGCTCTCGGACTAACTACTGCTCATGCGCACTCGGACTCACTACTGCGGATGCAAAATCGGGCTCACTACCGCGTATGCGCGCACAGGCTCACTACTGTGAATGCGCACTCGGGGTCACTACTGTTCATGCACACACGGGCTCACTACTGCTCATGCGCACACGGGCTCACTACTGCTCATGCACACACGGGCCCACTACTGCTCATGCGCACTCGGACTCCCTACTGCGGTTGCGCAATCGGGCTCATTACTGCGCATGCGCGCTCGGGGTCACTACTGCTCATGCGCACTTGAATCACTACCGTTCATGCGCACGCGGACTCACTGCTGCGGATGCGCAATCGGGCTCACTACTGCGCATGCGCGCTCGGGGTCACTACTGCGCATGCGCACACGGGCTCACTACTTCTCATGCGCACTCGGCCTCACTACTGCGGATGCGCGCTCGGGCTTACTACTGCGCACGCGCACACGGGCTCACTACTGCGCATGCGCACACGGGGTCACTACTTCTCATGTGCTCTCGGACTAACTACTGCTCATGCGCACTCGGACTCACTACTGCGGATGCAAAATCGGGCTCACTACCGCGTATGCGCGCACAGGCTCACTACTGTGAATGCGCACTCGGGGTCACTACTGCTCATGCACACACGGGCTCACTACTGCTCATGCGCACTCGGACTCACTACGGCTCATGCGCACATGGACTCACTGCTGCGGATGCGCAATCGGGCTCACTACTGCGCATGCGCGCTCGGGGTCACTACTGCGCATGCGCACTCGGGGTCACTACTGCGCATGCGCACTCCGGCTCAGAACTGTACATGCGCACTCGAGCTCACTACTACGCATGCGCACACGGGCTCACTACTCTGCATGCGCACACGGGCTCACTACTGGTCATGCACACACGGGCCCACTACTGCTCATGCGCACTCGGACTCCCTATAGCGGATGGGCAATCGGGCTCACTACTGCGCATGCGCGCTCAGGCTCACTACTGCGCATGCACACACGGACTCACTACTGCGGATGCGGAATCGGGCTCACTACTGCGCATGCACACATGGGCGCACTACTGTGCATGCGCACGCAGGGTCACTACTGCTCATGCGTACTCGGAATCACTACTGCTCATGCGCACTCGGACTCACTACTGCCGATGCGCACTCCGGTCAGACCTGCACATGCGCACTCGGGGTCGCTACTACGGATGCGCATTCGGGGTCACTAATGCGCATGCGCACTCCGGCTCGGACCTGCACATGCGCACTCGGGCTCGCTACTGCGCATGCGCGCTCGGGGTCACTACTGCGCATGCACACACGGACTCACTACTGGTCATGCGCACTCGGACTCACTACGGCTCATGGGCACTCGGACTCACTACTGTCGATGCGCACACCGGTCAGACCTGCACATGCGCACTCGGGGTCGCTACTGCGGATGCGCAATCGGGCTCACTACTGCGCATGCGCGCTCGGGGTCACTACTGCGCATGCGCACACGGGCTCACTACTTCTCATGCGCACTCGGCCTCACTACTGCGGATGCGCGCTCGGGCTCACTACTGCGCACGCGCACACGGGCTCACTACTGCGCATGCGCACACGGGGTCACTACTTCTCATGTGCTCTCGGACTAACTACTGCGGATGCCCAATCGGGCTCACTACTGCGGATGCGCACTCCGGCTCAGACCTGTACATGCGCACTCAGGCTCACTACTGCGCATGCGAGCTCGGGGTTACTACTGCGCATGCGCACTCGGGATCACCGCTGCAGATGCGCAATCGGGTTCACTGCTGCGCATGCGCGCCCGGGCTCATTACTGCTGATGCGCGCTCGGTCTCACTATTGCACATGCGCACTCGGACACACAGCAGCGGATGCGCAATCGGGCTCACTACTGAGCATGCGCACTCCGGCTCAGACCTGCACATGCGCACTCGAGCTCACTACTACGCATGCGCACACGGGGTCACTACGGCTCATGCACACACGGGCTCACTACTGCTCATGCGCACTCAGACTCACTACGGCACATGGGCACTCGGACTCACTACTGCTCACGCGCACTCGGACTCACTACTGCGGATGCGCAATCGGGCTCACTACTGCGCATGCGCGCTCGGGGTTACTACTGCGCATGCGCACTCGGACCCACTACTGCGATTGCGCACTCGGGCTCACTACTGCGCATGCGCACTCGGGGTCACCGCTGCAGATGCGCAATCGGGTTCACTGCTGCGCATGCGCGCCCGGGGTCGCTACTGCGCATGCGCACTCGGTTTCACGACTGCGGATGCACACTCCTGCTCACTACAGCGCATGCGCACTCGGGGCCATTACTGCGCATGCGCGCACTGGCTCAGACCTGCACATGCGCACACGGGCTCACTACTCTGCATGCGCACTCGGTGTCACTACTGCTCATACGCACTCCGACTCACTACTGCTTATGCGAACTCAGACTCACTACTGCGCGTGCGCACTCGGGGTCACTACCGCGCACGCGCACTCGGACTAACTACTGCGCATGCGCACACGGGCTCACTACTGCGCATGCGCACACGGGGTCACTACTTCTCATGCGCTCTCGGACTAAATACTGCTCATGCGCACTCGGACTCACTACTGCGGACGCAAAATCGGGCTCACTACCGCGTATGCGCGCACAGGCTCACTACTGTGAATGCGCACTCGGGGTCACTACTGCTCATGCGCACTCGGACTCACTACCGCTCATGCGCACGCGGACTCACTGTTGCGGATGCGCAATCGGGCTCACTACTGCGCATGCGCACTCGGGGTCACTACTGCGCATGCGCACTCCGGCTCAGACCTGCACATGCGCACTCGAGCTCACTACTACGCATGCGTACTCGGGGTCACTACTGCGCATGCGCACTCCGGGTCACTACTGCAGATGCGCAATCGGGTTCACTACAGCGCATGCGCACACGGGCTCACTACTTCTCATGCGCACTCGGCCTCACTACTGCGCATGCGCGCTCGGGCTCACTACTGCGCACGCGCACACGGGCTCACTACTGCGCATGCGCACACGGGGTCACTACTTCTCATGTGCTCTCGGACTAACTACTGCTCATGCGCACTCGGACTCACTACTGCGGATGCAAAATCGGGCTCACTACCGCGTATGCGCGCACAGGCTCACTACTGTGAATGCGCACTCGGGGTCACTACTGCTCATGCACACACGGGCTCACTACTGCTGATGCGCACTCGGACTCACTACTGCGGATGCACAATCGGGCTCACTACTGCGCATGCGCACTCCGGCTCAGACCTGCACATGCGCACTCAGGCTCACTACTGCGCATGCGCGCTCGGGCTCACTACTGCGCATGCGCACACGGGCTCACTACTGTGCATGCGCACACGGGCTCACTACTGCTCATGCACACACGGGCTCACTACTGCACATGCGCACTCGGACTCACTACTGCGGATGCACAATCGGGCTCACTACTGCGCATGCACACACGGGCCCACTACTGCTCATGCGCACTCGGACTCCCTACTGCGGATGCGCAATCGGGCTCACTACTGCGCATGCGCGCTCGGGGTCACTACTGCTCATGCGCACTCGGACTCACTACCGCTCATGCGCACGCGGACTCACTGCTGCGGATGCGCAATCGGGCTCACTACTGCGCATGCGCGCTCGGGGTCACTACTGCGCATGCGCACTCCGGCTCAGACCTGCACATGCGCACTCGAGCTCACTACTACGCATGCGCACACGGGCTCACTACTGCGCATGCGCGCACAGGCTCACTACTGTGCATGCGCACTCGGGGTCACTACGGCTCATGCAAACACGGGCTCACTACTACTCATGCGCACTCGGACTCACTACGGCACATGGGCACTCGGTCTCACTACTGCTCACGCGCACTCGGACTCACTACTGCGGATGCGCAATCGGGCTCACTACTGCGCATGCGCACTCGGGGTCGCCGCTGCAGATGCGCAATCGGGTTCACTGCTGCGCATGCGCGCCCGGGGTCGCTACTGCGCATGCGCACTCGGTTTCACGACTGCGGATGCACACGCCTGCTCACTACAGCGCATGCGCACTCGGGGCCATTACTGCGCATGCGCGCACTGGCTCAGACCTGCACATGCGCACACGGGCTCACTACTCTGCATGCGCACTCGGTGTCACTACTGCTCATACGCACTCCGACTCACTACTGCTTATGCGCACTCGGACTCACTAATGCTCATGCGCACTCGGACTCACTACGGCTCATGGGCACTCGGACTCACTACTGTCGATGCGCAATCCGGCTCACTACTGCGCATGCGCACACGGACTCCCTACTGCGGATGCGCAATCGGGCTCACTACTGCGCATGCGCGCTCGGGGTCACTACTGCTCATGCGCACTCGGACTCACTACCGTTCATGCGGCCTCGGACTCACTGCTGCGGATTCGCAATCGGGCTCACTACTGCGCATGCGCAATCCGGCTCACTACTGCGCATGCGCACACGGACTCCCTACTGCGGATGCGCAATCGGGCTCACTACTGCGCATGCGCGCTCGGGGTCACTACTGCTCATGCGCACTCGGACTCACTACCGTTCATGCGGCCTCGGACTCACTGCTGCGGATTCGCAATCCGGCTCACTACTGCTCATGCGCACTCGGACTCACTACTGCGGATGCAAAATCGGGCTCACTACCGCGTATGCGCGCACAGGCTCACTACTGTGAATGCGCACTCGGGGTCACTACTGCTCATGCACACACGGGCTCACTACTGCTCATGCGCACTAGGACTCACTACTGCCGATGCGCTCTCCGGTCAGACCTGTACATGCGCACTCGAGCTCACTACTACGCATGCGCACACGGGCTCACTACTGCTCATGCACACACGGGCTCACTACTGCACATGCGCACTCGGACTCACTACTGCGGATGCACAATCGGGCTCACTACTGCGCATGCGCACTCGGGCTAACTACTGCGCATGCGCACACGGGGTCACTACTTCTCATGCGCTCTCGGACTCACTAATACGGATGCAAAATCGGGCTCAGTACCGCGTATGCGCGCACAGGCTCACTACTGTGCATGCGCACTCGGGGTCACTACTGCTCATGCACACACGGGCTGACTACTGCTCATGCGCACTCGGACTCACTACTGGGGATGCCCAATCGGGCTCACTACTGCGTATGCACAATCGGGCTCACTACTGCGCATGCGCACTCCGGCTCAGACCTGCACATGCGCACTCAGGCTCACTACTGCGCATGCGAGCTCGGGGTTACTACTGCGCATGCGCACTCGGGGTCACCGCTGCAGATGCGCAATCGGGTTCACTGCTGCGCATGCGCGCCCGGGCTCATTACTGCTGATGCGCGCTCGGGCTCACTACTGCACATGCGCACACGGGCTCACTACTGCGCATGCCTTCTCCGGTCAGACCTGCACATGCGCATTTGGGCTCACTACTGCGCATGCGCGCTCGGGGTCGCGACAGCGCATGCGCACACGGACTCACTACTGCGGATGGGCAATCCGGCTCACTACTGCGCATGCGCGCTCGGGCTCACTACTGCGCATGCGCACACGGGGTCACTACTTCGCATTCGCTCTTGGACTCACTACTGCTCATGCGCACTCGGACTCACTACGGCTCATGGGCACGCGGACTCACTACTGCCGATGCGCACTCCGGTCAGACCTGCACATGCGCGCTCGGGCTCACTACTGCGCATGCGCACACGGGCTCACTACTGCGGATGCGCGCTCGGGCTCACTACTGCGCATGCGCACACGGGGTCACTACTGCGCATGCGCACTCGGGCTCACTACTGCGGATGCGCAATCGGGCTCACTACTGCGCATGCACACATGGGCTCACTACTGTGCATGCGCACTCAGGGTCACTACTGCTTATGCGCACTCGGACTCACTACTGCTCATGCGCACTCGGACTCAGTACGGCTCATGGGCACTCGGACTCACTACTGCCGATGCGCAATCCGGCTCACTACTGCGCATGCGCACACGGACTCACTACCGCTCATGCGCACACGGACTCACTGCGGCTCATGGGCACTCGGACTCACTACTGCCGATGCGCAATCCGGCTCACTACTGCGCATGCGCACACGGACTCCCTACTGCGGATGCGCAATCGGGCTCACTACTGCGCATGCGCGCTCGGGGTCACTACCGCTCATGCGCACTCGGACTCACTACCGCTCATGCGCACGCGGACTCACTGTTGCGGATGCGCACTCGGGGTCACTACCGCGCATGCGCACTCGGGCTCACTACTGCGCATGCGCACTCGGACTCACTACCGCTCATGCGCACGCGGACTCACTGTTGCGGATGCGCAATCGGGCTCACTACTGCGCATGCGCGCTCGGGGTCACTACTGCTCATGCGCACTCGGACTCACTACCGTTCATGCGGCCTCGGACTCACTGCTGCGGATTCGCAATCGGGCTCACTACTGCGCATGCGCAATCCGGCTCACTACTGCGCATGCGCACACGGACTCCCTACTGCGGATGCGCAATCGGGGTCACTACTGCGCATGCGCGCTCGGGGTCACAACTGCTCATGCGCACTCGGACTCACTACCGTTCATGCGGCCTCGGACTCACTGCTGCGGATTCGCAATCCGGCTCACTACTGCGCATGCGCACTCCGGCTCAGACCTGCACATGCGCACTCAGGCTCACTACTGCGCATGCACACACGGACTCACTACTGCGGATGCGCAATCGGGCTCACTACTGCGCATGCACACATGGGCGCACTACTGTGCATGCGCAGGCAGGGTCACTACTGCTCATGCGTACTCGGACTTACTACTGCTCATGCGCACTCGGACTCACTACGGCTCATGGGCACGCGGACTCACTACTGCCGATGCGCACTCCGGTCAGACCTGCACATGCGCACTCGGGGTCGCTACTGCGCATGCGCATTCGGGGTCACTAATGCGCATGCGCACTCCGGCTCGGACCTGCACATGCGCACTCGGGCTCGCTACTGCGCATGCGCGCTCGGGGTCACTACTGCGCATGCACACACGGACTCACTACTGGTCATGCGCACTCGGACTCACTACGGCTCATGGGCACTCGGACTCACTACTGCCGATGCGCACTCCGGTCAGACCTGCACATGCGCACTCGGGGTCGCTACTGCGGATGCGCGCTCGGGCTCACTACTGCGCATGCGCACTCGGGGTCACCACGGCAGATGCGCAATCGGGTTCAGTGCTGCGCATGCGCACTCGGAGTCACTACTGCAGATGGGCAATCGGGTTCACTGCTGCGCATGCGCACTCGGGGTCACTACTGCAGCTGCGCAATCGGGTTCACTACTGCGCATGCACACACGGGCTCACTACTGCGCATGCGCACGCGGGGTCACTACTGCTCATGCGCACTCGGACTCACTACTGCTCATGCGCACTCGGGCTCACTACTGCGCATGCGCGCTCGGGGTCGCTACTGCGCATGCGCACTCGGGGTCACAACTGCGCATGCGCACTCGGGCTCACTACTGCGCACGCGCACACGGGCTCACTACTGCGCATGCGCACACGGGGTCACTACTTCTCATGTGCTCTCGGACTAACTACTGCGGATGCCCAATCGGGCTCACTACTGCGGATGCGCACTCCGGCTCAGACCTGCACATGCGCACTCAGGCTCACTACTGCTTATGCGAACTCGGACGCACTACTGCGCATGCGCGCGCGGGGTCACTACTGCGCATGCGCGCTCGGGCTCACTACTGCGCATGCGCACACGGGCTCACTACTGCGGATGCGCGCTCGGGCTCACTACTGCGCATGCGCGCGCGGGGTCACTACTGCGCATGCGTACACGGGGTCACTACTTCTCATGCGCACTCGGGGTCACTACTGCTCATGCGCACTCGGACTCACTACCGCTCATGCACACGCGGACTCACTGTCACGGATGCGCAATCGGGCTCACTACTGCGCACGCGCACACGGGCTCACTACCGCGCATGCGCACACGGCGTCACTACTTCTCATGTGCTCTCGGACTAACTACTGCTCATGCGCACTCGGACTCACTACTGCGGATGCAAAATCGGGCTCACTACCGCGTATGCGCGCACAGGCTCACTACTGTGAATGCGCACTCGGGGTCACTACTGCTCATGCACACACGGGCTCACTAATGCTCATGCGCACTCGGACTCACTACTGCCGATGCGCTCTCCGGTCAGACCTGTACATGCGCACACGAGCTCACTACTACGCATGCGCACACGGGCTCACTACTGTGCATGCGCACACGGGCTCACTACTGCTCATGCACACACGGGCTCACTACTGCTGATGCGCACTCGGACTCACTACTGCGGATGCACAATCGGGCTCACTACTGCGCATGCGCACTCCGGCTCAGACCTGCACATGCGCACTCAGGCTCACTACTGCGCATGCGCGCTCGGGGTCGCTCCTGCGCATGCGCATTCGGGGTCACTACTGCTCATGCGCACTCGGACTCACTACCGCTCATGCACACGCGGACTCACTGCTGCGGATGCGCAATCGAGCTCACTACTGCGCATGCGCGCTCGGGGTCACTACTGCGCATGCGCACACGGGCTCACTACTGCGCATGCGCGCTCGGGGTCACTACTGCACATGCGCACTCGGACTCACTACCGCTCATGCGCACGCGGACTCACTGTTGCGGATGCGCGCTCGGGCTCACTACTGCGCATGCGCACACGGGGTCACTAATTCTCATGCGCTCTCGGATTAACTACTGCTCATGCGCACTCGGACTCAGTACTGCGGATGCGCGCTCGGGCTCACTACTGCGGATGCGCATTCGGGCACACTACTGCGCATTCGCGCTCGGGGTTACTAGGGCGCATGCACACTCGGGTTCACTACTGCGCATGCGCACTCGGGGTCATTACTGCGCATGCGCACACAGGCTTACTACTGCGCATGCGGCCTCGGGGTGGCTACTGCTCATGCGCACTCGGGCTCACTACTGTGCATGCGCGCTCGGGGTTACTACTGCGCATGTGAACTCGGGCTCACTACTGCCCATGCGCACACGGGCTCCCTACTGCGCATGCGCACGCGGGGTCACTACTGCGGATGCGCAATCGGGCTCACTACTGTGCATGCGCACTCGGGGTCACTACTGCTCATGCGCACTCGGACTCACTACTGCGGATGCGCAATCGGGCTCACTACTGCGCATGCGCACTCGGGGTCACTACTGCGCATGCGCACTCCGGCTCAGACCTGCACATGCGCACTCGAGCTCACTACTACGCATGCGTACTCGGGGTCACTACTGCGCATGCGCACTCCGGGTCACTACTGCAGATGCGCAATCGGGTTCACTACAGCGCATGCGCACACGGGCTCACTACTTCTCATGCGCACTCGGCCTCACTACTGCGCATGCGCGCTCGGGCTCACTACTGCGCACGCGCACACGGGCTCACTACTGCGCATGCGCACACGGGGTCACTACTTCTCATGTGCTCTCGGACTAACTACTGCTCATGCGCACTCGGACTCACTACTGCGGATGCAAAATCGGGCTCACTACCGCGTATGCGCGCACAGGCTCACTACTGTGAATGCGCACTCGGGGTCACTACTGCTCATGCACACACGGGCTCACTACTGCTGATGCGCACTCGGACTCACTACTGCGGATGCACAATCGGGCTCACTACTGCGCATGCGCACTCCGGCTCAGACCTGCACATGCGCACTCAGGCTCACTACTGCGCATGCGCGCTCGGGCTCACTACTGCGCATGCGCACACGGGCTCACTACTGTGCATGCGCACACGGGCTCACTACTGCTCATGCACACACGGGCTCACTACTGCACATGCGCACTCGGACTCACTACTGCGGATGCACAATCGGGCTCACTACTGCGCATGCACACACGGGCCCACTACTGCTCATGCGCACTCGGACTCCCTACTGCGGATGCGCAATCGGGCTCACTACTGCGCATGCGCGCTCGGGGTCACTACTGCTCATGCGCACTCGGACTCACTACCGCTCATGCGCACGCGGACTCACTGCTGCGGATGCGCAATCGGGCTCACTACTGCGCATGCGCGCTCGGGGTCACTACTGCGCATGCGCACTCCGGCTCAGACCTGCACATGCGCACTCGAGCTCACTACTACGCATGCGCACACGGGCTCACTACTGCGCATGCGCGCACAGGCTCACTACTGTGCATGCGCACTCGGGGTCACTACGGCTCATGCAAACACGGGCTCACTACTACTCATGCGCACTCGGACTCACTACGGCACATGGGCACTCGGTCTCACTACTGCTCACGCGCACTCGGACTCACTACTGCGGATGCGCAATCGGGCTCACTACTGCGCATGCGCACTCGGGGTCGCCGCTGCAGATGCGCAATCGGGTTCACTGCTGCGCATGCGCGCCCGGGGTCGCTACTGCGCATGCGCACTCGGTTTCACGACTGCGGATGCACACGCCTGCTCACTACAGCGCATGCGCACTCGGGGCCATTACTGCGCATGCGCGCACTGGCTCAGACCTGCACATGCGCACACGGGCTCACTACTCTGCATGCGCACTCGGTGTCACTACTGCTCATACGCACTCCGACTCACTACTGCTTATGCGCACTCGGACTCACTAATGCTCATGCGCACTCGGACTCACTACGGCTCATGGGCACTCGGACTCACTACTGTCGATGCGCAATCCGGCTCACTACTGCGCATGCGCACACGGACTCCCTACTGCGGATGCGCAATCGGGCTCACTACTGCGCATGCGCGCTCGGGGTCACTACTGCTCATGCGCACTCGGACTCACTACCGTTCATGCGGCCTCGGACTCACTGCTGCGGATTCGCAATCGGGCTCACTACTGCGCATGCGCAATCCGGCTCACTACTGCGCATGCGCACACGGACTCCCTACTGCGGATGCGCAATCGGGCTCACTACTGCGCATGCGCGCTCGGGGTCACTACTGCTCATGCGCACTCGGACTCACTACCGTTCATGCGGCCTCGGACTCACTGCTGCGGATTCGCAATCCGGCTCACTACTGCTCATGCGCACTCGGACTCACTACTGCGGATGCAAAATCGGGCTCACTACCGCGTATGCGCGCACAGGCTCACTACTGTGAATGCGCACTCGGGGTCACTACTGCTCATGCACACACGGGCTCACTACTGCTCATGCGCACTAGGACTCACTACTGCCGATGCGCTCTCCGGTCAGACCTGTACATGCGCACTCGAGCTCACTACTACGCATGCGCACACGGGCTCACTACTGCTCATGCACACACGGGCTCACTACTGCACATGCGCACTCGGACTCACTACTGCGGATGCACAATCGGGCTCACTACTGCGCATGCGCACTCGGGCTAACTACTGCGCATGCGCACACGGGGTCACTACTTCTCATGCGCTCTCGGACTCACTAATACGGATGCAAAATCGGGCTCAGTACCGCGTATGCGCGCACAGGCTCACTACTGTGCATGCGCACTCGGGGTCACTACTGCTCATGCACACACGGGCTGACTACTGCTCATGCGCACTCGGACTCACTACTGGGGATGCCCAATCGGGCTCACTACTGCGTATGCACAATCGGGCTCACTACTGCGCATGCGCACTCCGGCTCAGACCTGCACATGCGCACTCAGGCTCACTACTGCGCATGCGAGCTCGGGGTTACTACTGCGCATGCGCACTCGGGGTCACCGCTGCAGATGCGCAATCGGGTTCACTGCTGCGCATGCGCGCCCGGGCTCATTACTGCTGATGCGCGCTCGGGCTCACTACTGCACATGCGCACACGGGCTCACTACTGCGCATGCCTTCTCCGGTCAGACCTGCACATGCGCATTTGGGCTCACTACTGCGCATGCGCGCTCGGGGTCGCGACAGCGCATGCGCACACGGACTCACTACTGCGGATGGGCAATCCGGCTCACTACTGCGCATGCGCGCTCGGGCTCACTACTGCGCATGCGCACACGGGGTCACTACTTCGCATTCGCTCTTGGACTCACTACTGCTCATGCGCACTCGGACTCACTACGGCTCATGGGCACGCGGACTCACTACTGCCGATGCGCACTCCGGTCAGACCTGCACATGCGCGCTCGGGCTCACTACTGCGCATGCGCACACGGGCTCACTACTGCGGATGCGCGCTCGGGCTCACTACTGCGCATGCGCACACGGGGTCACTACTGCGCATGCGCACTCGGGCTCACTACTGCGGATGCGCAATCGGGCTCACTACTGCGCATGCACACATGGGCTCACTACTGTGCATGCGCACTCAGGGTCACTACTGCTTATGCGCACTCGGACTCACTACTGCTCATGCGCACTCGGACTCAGTACGGCTCATGGGCACTCGGACTCACTACTGCCGATGCGCAATCCGGCTCACTACTGCGCATGCGCACACGGACTCACTACCGCTCATGCGCACACGGACTCACTGCGGCTCATGGGCACTCGGACTCACTACTGCCGATGCGCAATCCGGCTCACTACTGCGCATGCGCACACGGACTCCCTACTGCGGATGCGCAATCGGGCTCACTACTGCGCATGCGCGCTCGGGGTCACTACCGCTCATGCGCACTCGGACTCACTACCGCTCATGCGCACGCGGACTCACTGTTGCGGATGCGCACTCGGGGTCACTACCGCGCATGCGCACTCGGGCTCACTACTGCGCATGCGCACTCGGACTCACTACCGCTCATGCGCACGCGGACTCACTGTTGCGGATGCGCAATCGGGCTCACTACTGCGCATGCGCGCTCGGGGTCACTACTGCTCATGCGCACTCGGACTCACTACCGTTCATGCGGCCTCGGACTCACTGCTGCGGATTCGCAATCGGGCTCACTACTGCGCATGCGCAATCCGGCTCACTACTGCGCATGCGCACACGGACTCCCTACTGCGGATGCGCAATCGGGGTCACTACTGCGCATGCGCGCTCGGGGTCACAACTGCTCATGCGCACTCGGACTCACTACCGTTCATGCGGCCTCGGACTCACTGCTGCGGATTCGCAATCCGGCTCACTACTGCGCATGCGCACTCCGGCTCAGACCTGCACATGCGCACTCAGGCTCACTACTGCGCATGCACACACGGACTCACTACTGCGGATGCGCAATCGGGCTCACTACTGCGCATGCACACATGGGCGCACTACTGTGCATGCGCAGGCAGGGTCACTACTGCTCATGCGTACTCGGACTTACTACTGCTCATGCGCACTCGGACTCACTACGGCTCATGGGCACGCGGACTCACTACTGCCGATGCGCACTCCGGTCAGACCTGCACATGCGCACTCGGGGTCGCTACTGCGCATGCGCATTCGGGGTCACTAATGCGCATGCGCACTCCGGCTCGGACCTGCACATGCGCACTCGGGCTCGCTACTGCGCATGCGCGCTCGGGGTCACTACTGCGCATGCACACACGGACTCACTACTGGTCATGCGCACTCGGACTCACTACGGCTCATGGGCACTCGGACTCACTACTGCCGATGCGCACTCCGGTCAGACCTGCACATGCGCACTCGGGGTCGCTACCGCGGATGCGCGCTCGGGCTCACTACTGCGCATGCGCACTCGGGGTCACCACGGCAGATGCGCAATCGGGTTCAGTGCTGCGCATGCGCACTCGGAGTCACTACTGCAGAT
Source organism: Megachile leachella (assembly GCA_963576845.1). Lineage (NCBI taxonomy): Eukaryota > Metazoa > Arthropoda > Insecta > Hymenoptera > Megachilidae > Megachile > Megachile leachella. Next base: position 24,937,059 of record OY756250.1, on the reverse strand, counting down.
GGGCAATCGGGTTCACTGCTGCGCATGCGCACTCGGGGTCACTACTGCAGCTGCGCAATCGGGTTCACTACTGCGCATGCACACACGGGCTCACTACTGCGCATGCGCACGCGGGGTCACTACTGCTCATGCGCACTCGGACTCACTACTGCTCATGCGCACTCGGGCTCACTACTGCGCATGCGCGCTCGGGGTCGCTACTGCGCATGCGCACTCGGGGTCACAACTGCGCATGCGCACTCGGGCTCACTACTGCGCACGCGCACACGGGCTCACTACTGCGCATGCGCACACGGGGTCACTACTTCTCATGTGCTCTCGGACTAACTACTGCGGATGCCCAATCGGGCTCACTACTGCGGATGCGCACTCCGGCTCAGACCTGCACATGCGCACTCAGGCTCACTACTGCTTATGCGAACTCGGACGCACTACTGCGCATGCGCGCGCGGGGTCACTACTGCGCATGCGCGCTCGGGCTCACTACTGCGCATGCGCACACGGGCTCACTACTGCGGATGCGCGCTCGGGCTCACTACTGCGCATGCGCGCGCGGGGTCACTACTGCGCATGCGTACACGGGGTCACTACTTCTCATGCGCACTCGGGGTCACTACTGCTCATGCGCACTCGGACTCACTACCGCTCATGCACACGCGGACTCACTGTCACGGATGCGCAATCGGGCTCACTACTGCGCACGCGCACACGGGCTCACTACCGCGCATGCGCACACGGCGTCACTACTTCTCATGTGCTCTCGGACTAACTACTGCTCATGCGCACTCGGACTCACTACTGCGGATGCAAAATCGGGCTCACTACCGCGTATGCGCGCACAGGCTCACTACTGTGAATGCGCACTCGGGGTCACTACTGCTCATGCACACACGGGCTCACTAATGCTCATGCGCACTCGGACTCACTACTGCCGATGCGCTCTCCGGTCAGACCTGTACATGCGCACACGAGCTCACTACTACGCATGCGCACACGGGCTCACTACTGTGCATGCGCACACGGGCTCACTACTGCTCATGCACACACGGGCTCACTACTGCTGATGCGCACTCGGACTCACTACTGCGGATGCACAATCGGGCTCACTACTGCGCATGCGCACTCCGGCTCAGACCTGCACATGCGCACTCAGGCTCACTACTGCGCATGCGCGCTCGGGGTCGCTCCTGCGCATGCGCATTCGGGGTCACTACTGCTCATGCGCACTCGGACTCACTACCGCTCATGCACACGCGGACTCACTGCTGCGGATGCGCAATCGAGCTCACTACTGCGCATGCGCGCTCGGGGTCACTACTGCGCATGCGCACACGGGCTCACTACTGCGCATGCGCGCTCGGGGTCACTACTGCACATGCGCACTCGGACTCACTACCGCTCATGCGCACGCGGACTCACTGTTGCGGATGCGCGCTCGGGCTCACTACTGCGCATGCGCACACGGGGTCACTAATTCTCATGCGCTCTCGGATTAACTACTGCTCATGCGCACTCGGACTCAGTACTGCGGATGCGCGCTCGGGCTCACTACTGCGGATGCGCATTCGGGCACACTACTGCGCATTCGCGCTCGGGGTTACTAGGGCGCATGCACACTCGGGTTCACTACTGCGCATGCGCACTCGGGGTCATTACTGCGCATGCGCACACAGGCTTACTACTGCGCATGCGGCCTCGGGGTGGCTACTGCTCATGCGCACTCGGGCTCACTACTGTGCATGCGCGCTCGGGGTTACTACTGCGCATGTGAACTCGGGCTCACTACTGCCCATGCGCACACGGGCTCCCTACTGCGCATGCGCACGCGGGGTCACTACTGCGGATGCGCAATCGGGCTCACTACTGTGCATGCGCACTCGGGGTCACTACTGCTCATGCGCACTCGGACTCACTACTGCGGATGCGCAATCGGGCTCACTACTGCGCATGCGCATTTGGGCCCGCTACTGCGCATGCGCGCTCGGGGTCGCTACTGCACATGCGCACTCCATGTCACTACTACGCATGCGCACACGGGCTCACTACTGCGCATGTGCGCTCGGGGTCGCTACTGCTGATGCGCATTCGGGGTCACTACTGTGCATGCGCACCCGGGCTCACTACTGCCAATGCGCACTCGGGGTCACTACTGCGCATGCGCACTCGGGCTCACTACTGCGGATGCGCGCTCGGGCTCACTACTGCGCATGCGCACACGGGCTCACTACTACGCATGCGCACACGGGCTCACTACTGCGCCTGCGCGCTCGGGGTCGCTACTGCGCATGCGCACTCGGGGTCACCACTGCAGATGCGCAATCGGCTTCATTGCTGCGCATGCGCACTCGGAGTCACTACTGCAGATGCGCAATCGGGTTCAATGCTGCGCATGCGCACTCGGGGTCACTACTGCAGCTGCGCAATCGGGTACACTACTGAGCATGCACACACGGGCTCACTACTGCGCATGCGCACGCGGGGTCACTACTGCTCATGCGCACTGGAACTCACTACTGCTCATGCGCACTCGGGCTCACTACTGCACATGCGCGCTCGGGGTTGCTACTGCGCATGCGCATTCGGGCTCACTACTGCGCATGCGCGCTCTGGCTCACTACCGCGCATGCGCACACGGGCTCACTACTGCGGATGCGCGGTCGGGCTCACTACTGCGCATGCGCGCACGGGCTCACTACTGCGCATGCGCACGCGGTCTCACTATTGTGCATGCGCACAAGGGCTCACTACTGCTCATGCACACACGGGCTCACTACTGCTCATGCGCACTCGGACTCACTACGGCTCATGGGCACTCGGACTCACTACTGCTCACGCGCAATCGGACTCACTACTGCGGATGCGCACTCCGGTCAGACCTGCACATGCGCATTCGGGCTCACTACTGTGCATGCGCGCACGGGCTCACTACTGCTCATGCACACACGGGCTCACTACTGCTCATGCGCACTCAGGGTCACTACTGCTTATGCGCACTCGGACTCACTACTGCTCATGCGCACTCGGGGTCACTACTGCGCATGCGCACTCGGGCTTACTACTGCGCATGCGGCCTCGGGCTCACTACTGTGCATGCGCACTCGGGGTCACTACGGCTCATGCACACACGGGCTCACTACTGCTCATGCGCACTCGGACTCACTACGACTCATGGGCACTCGGACTCACTACTGCTCACGCGCACTCGGACTCACTACTGCGGATGCGCAATCGGGCTCACTACTGCTCATGCGTACTCGGACTCACTACTGCTCATGCGCACTCGGACTCACTACGGCTCATGGGCACGCGGACTCACTACTGCCGATGCGCACTCCGGTCAGACCTGCACATGCGCGCTCGGGCTCACTACTGCGCATGCGCACACGGGCTCACTACTGCGGATGCGCGCTCGGGCTCACTACTGCGCATGCGCACACGGGGTCACTACTGCGCATGCGCACTCGGGCTCACTACTGCGGATGCGCAATCGGGCTCACTACTGCGCATGCACACATGGGCTCACTACTGTGCATGCGCACTCAGGGTCACTACTGCTTATGCGCACTCGGACTCACTACTGCTCATGCGCACTCGGACTCAGTACGGCTCATGGGCACTCGGACTCACTACTGCCGATGCGCAATCCGGCTCACTACTGCGCATGCGCACACGGACTCACTACCGCTCATGCGCACACGGACTCACTGCGGCTCATGGGCACTCGGACTCACTACTGCCGATGCGCAATCGGGCTCACTACTGCGCATGCGCACACGGACTCCCTACTGCGGATGCGCAATCGGGCTCACTACTGCGCATGCGCGCTCGGGGTCACTACCGCTCATGCGCACTCGGACTCACTACCGCTCATGCGCACGCGGACTCACTGTTGCGGATGCGCACACGGACTCACTACTGCGGATACGCAATCCGGCTCACTACTGCGCATGCGCACTCCGGCTCAGACCTGCACATGCGAACTCAGGCTCACTACTGCGCATGCACACTCGGACTCACTACTGCGAATGCGCAATCGGGCTCACTACTGCGCATGCACACATGGGCTCACTACTGTGCATGCGCACTCAGGGTCACTACTGCTCATGCGTACTCGGACTCGCTACTGCTCATGCGCACTCGGACTCACTACGCCTCATGGGCACTCGGACTCACTACTGCCGATGCGCACTCCGGTCAGACCTGCACATGCGCACTCGGGGTCGCTACTGCGCATGCGCGTTCGGGGTCACTAATGCGCATGCGCACTCCGGCTCGAACCTGCACATGCGTACTCGGGCTCGCTACTGCGCATGCGCGCTCGGGGTCGCTACTGCACATGCGCACTCCATGTCACTACTACGCATGCGCACACGGGCTCACTACTGCGCATGTGCGCTCGGGGTCGCTACTGCTGATGCGCATTCGGGGTCACTACTGTGCATGCGCACCCGGGCTCACTACTGCCAATGCGCACTCGGGGTCACTACTGCGCATGCGCACTCGGGCTCACTACTGCGGATGCGCGCTCGGGCTCACTACTGCGCATGCGCACACGGGCTCACTACTACGCATGCGCACACGGGCTCACTACTGCGCCTGCGCGCTCGGGGTCGCTACTGCGCATGCGCACTCGGGGTCACCACTGCAGATGCGCAATCGGCTTCATTGCTGCGCATGCGCACTCGGAGTCACTACTGCAGATGCGCAATCGGGTTCAATGCTGCGCATGCGCACTCGGGGTCACTACTGCAGCTGCGCAATCGGGTACACTACTGAGCATGCACACACGGGCTCACTACTGCGCATGCGCACGCGGGGTCACTACTGCTCATGCGCACTGGAACTCACTACTGCTCATGCGCACTCGGGCTCACTACTGCACATGCGCGCTCGGGGTTGCTACTGCGCATGCGCATTCGGGCTCAGACCTGCACATGCGCACTCAGGCTCACTACTGCGCATGCACACACGGACTCACTACTGCGGATGCGCAATCGGGCTCACTACTGCGCATGCACACATGGGCGCACTACTGTGCATGCGCAGGCAGGGTCACTACTGCTCATGCGTACTCGGACTTACTACTGCTCATGCGCACTCGGACTCACTACGGCTCATGGGCACGCGGACTCACTACTGCCGATGCGCACTCCGGTCAGACCTGCACATGCGCACTCGGGGTCGCTACTGCGCATGCGCATTCGGGGTCACTAATGCGCATGCGCACTCCGGCTCGGACCTGCACATGCGCACTCGGGCTCGCTACTGCGCATGCGCGCTCGGGGTCACTACTGCGCATGCACACACGGACTCACTACTGGTCATGCGCACTCGGACTCACTACGGCTCATGGGCACTCGGACTCACTACTGCCGATGCGCACTCCGGTCAGACCTGCACATGCGCACTCGGGGTCGCTACCGCGGATGCGCGCTCGGGCTCACTACTGCGCATGCGCACTCGGGGTCACCACGGCAGATGCGCAATCGGGTTCAGTGCTGCGCATGCGCACTCGGAGTCACTACTGCAGATGGGCAATCGGGTTCACTGCTGCGCATGCGCACTCGGGGTCACTACTGCAGCTGCGCAATCGGGTTCACTACTGCGCATGCACACACGGGCTCACTACTGCGCATGCGCACGCGGGGTCACTACTGCTCATGCGCACTCGGACTCACTACTGCTCATGCGCACTCGGGCTCACTACTGCGCATGCGCGCTCGGGGTCGCTACTGCGCATGCGCACTCGGGGTCACAACTGCGCATGCGCACTCGGGCTCACTACTGCGCACGCGCACACGGGCTCACTACTGCGCATGCGCACACGGGGTCACTACTTCTCATGTGCTCTCGGACTAACTACTGCGGATGCCCAATCGGGCTCACTACTGCGGATGCGCACTCCGGCTCAGACCTGCACATGCGCACTCAGGCTCACTACTGCTTATGCGAACTCGGACGCACTACTGCGCATGCGCGCGCGGGGTCACTACTGCGCATGCGCGCTCGGGCTCACTACTGCGCATGCGCACACGGGCTCACTACTGCGGATGCGCGCTCGGGCTCACTACTGCGCATGCGCGCGCGGGGTCACTACTGCGCATGCGTACACGGGGTCACTACTTCTCATGCGCACTCGGGGTCACTACTGCTCATGCGCACTCGGACTCACTACCGCTCATGCACACGCGGACTCACTGTCACGGATGCGCAATCGGGCTCACTACTGCGCACGCGCACACGGGCTCACTACCGCGCATGCGCACACGGCGTCACTACTTCTCATGTGCTCTCGGACTAACTACTGCTCATGCGCACTCGGACTCACTACTGCGGATGCAAAATCGGGCTCACTACCGCGTATGCGCGCACAGGCTCACTACTGTGAATGCGCACTCGGGGTCACTACTGCTCATGCACACACGGGCTCACTAATGCTCATGCGCACTCGGACTCACTACTGCCGATGCGCTCTCCGGTCAGACCTGTACATGCGCACACGAGCTCACTACTACGCATGCGCACACGGGCTCACTACTGTGCATGCGCACACGGGCTCACTACTGCTCATGCACACACGGGCTCACTACTGCTGATGCGCACTCGGACTCACTACTGCGGATGCACAATCGGGCTCACTACTGCGCATGCGCACTCCGGCTCAGACCTGCACATGCGCACTCAGGCTCACTACTGCGCATGCGCGCTCGGGGTCGCTCCTGCGCATGCGCATTCGGGGTCACTACTGCTCATGCGCACTCGGACTCACTACCGCTCATGCACACGCGGACTCACTGCTGCGGATGCGCAATCGAGCTCACTACTGCGCATGCGCGCTCGGGGTCACTACTGCGCATGCGCACACGGGCTCACTACTGCGCATGCGCGCTCGGGGTCACTACTGCACATGCGCACTCGGACTCACTACCGCTCATGCGCACGCGGACTCACTGTTGCGGATGCGCGCTCGGGCTCACTACTGCGCATGCGCACACGGGGTCACTAATTCTCATGCGCTCTCGGATTAACTACTGCTCATGCGCACTCGGACTCAGTACTGCGGATGCGCGCTCGGGCTCACTACTGCGGATGCGCATTCGGGCACACTACTGCGCATTCGCGCTCGGGGTTACTAGGGCGCATGCACACTCGGGTTCACTACTGCGCATGCGCACTCGGGGTCATTACTGCGCATGCGCACACAGGCTTACTACTGCGCATGCGGCCTCGGGGTGGCTACTGCTCATGCGCACTCGGGCTCACTACTGTGCATGCGCGCTCGGGGTTACTACTGCGCATGTGAACTCGGGCTCACTACTGCCCATGCGCACACGGGCTCCCTACTGCGCATGCGCACGCGGGGTCACTACTGCGGATGCGCAATCGGGCTCACTACTGTGCATGCGCACTCGGGGTCACTACTGCTCATGCGCACTCGGACTCACTACTGCGGATGCGCAATCGGGCTCACTACTGCGCATGCGCATTTGGGCCCGCTACTGCGCATGCGCGCTCGGGGTCGCTACTGCACATGCGCACTCCATGTCACTACTACGCATGCGCACACGGGCTCACTACTGCGCATGTGCGCTCGGGGTCGCTACTGCTGATGCGCATTCGGGGTCACTACTGTGCATGCGCACCCGGGCTCACTACTGCCAATGCGCACTCGGGGTCACTACTGCGCATGCGCACTCGGGCTCACTACTGCGGATGCGCGCTCGGGCTCACTACTGCGCATGCGCACACGGGCTCACTACTACGCATGCGCACACGGGCTCACTACTGCGCCTGCGCGCTCGGGGTCGCTACTGCGCATGCGCACTCGGGGTCACCACTGCAGATGCGCAATCGGCTTCATTGCTGCGCATGCGCACTCGGAGTCACTACTGCAGATGCGCAATCGGGTTCAATGCTGCGCATGCGCACTCGGGGTCACTACTGCAGCTGCGCAATCGGGTACACTACTGAGCATGCACACACGGGCTCACTACTGCGCATGCGCACGCGGGGTCACTACTGCTCATGCGCACTGGAACTCACTACTGCTCATGCGCACTCGGGCTCACTACTGCACATGCGCGCTCGGGGTTGCTACTGCGCATGCGCATTCGGGCTCACTACTGCGCATGCGCGCTCTGGCTCACTACCGCGCATGCGCACACGGGCTCACTACTGCGGATGCGCGGTCGGGCTCACTACTGCGCATGCGCGCACGGGCTCACTACTGCGCATGCGCACGCGGTCTCACTATTGTGCATGCGCACAAGGGCTCACTACTGCTCATGCACACACGGGCTCACTACTGCTCATGCGCACTCGGACTCACTACGGCTCATGGGCACTCGGACTCACTACTGCTCACGCGCAATCGGACTCACTACTGCGGATGCGCACTCCGGTCAGACCTGCACATGCGCATTCGGGCTCACTACTGTGCATGCGCGCACGGGCTCACTACTGCTCATGCACACACGGGCTCACTACTGCTCATGCGCACTCAGGGTCACTACTGCTTATGCGCACTCGGACTCACTACTGCTCATGCGCACTCGGGGTCACTACTGCGCATGCGCACTCGGGCTTACTACTGCGCATGCGGCCTCGGGCTCACTACTGTGCATGCGCACTCGGGGTCACTACGGCTCATGCACACACGGGCTCACTACTGCTCATGCGCACTCGGACTCACTACGACTCATGGGCACTCGGACTCACTACTGCTCACGCGCACTCGGACTCACTACTGCGGATGCGCAATCGGGCTCACTACTGCTCATGCGTACTCGGACTCACTACTGCTCATGCGCACTCGGACTCACTACGGCTCATGGGCACGCGGACTCACTACTGCCGATGCGCACTCCGGTCAGACCTGCACATGCGCGCTCGGGCTCACTACTGCGCATGCGCACACGGGCTCACTACTGCGGATGCGCGCTCGGGCTCACTACTGCGCATGCGCACACGGGGTCACTACTGCGCATGCGCACTCGGGCTCACTACTGCGGATGCGCAATCGGGCTCACTACTGCGCATGCACACATGGGCTCACTACTGTGCATGCGCACTCAGGGTCACTACTGCTTATGCGCACTCGGACTCACTACTGCTCATGCGCACTCGGACTCAGTACGGCTCATGGGCACTCGGACTCACTACTGCCGATGCGCAATCCGGCTCACTACTGCGCATGCGCACACGGACTCACTACCGCTCATGCGCACACGGACTCACTGCGGCTCATGGGCACTCGGACTCACTACTGCCGATGCGCAATCGGGCTCACTACTGCGCATGCGCACACGGACTCCCTACTGCGGATGCGCAATCGGGCTCACTACTGCGCATGCGCGCTCGGGGTCACTACCGCTCATGCGCACTCGGACTCACTACCGCTCATGCGCACGCGGACTCACTGTTGCGGATGCGCACACGGACTCACTACTGCGGATACGCAATCCGGCTCACTACTGCGCATGCGCACTCCGGCTCAGACCTGCACATGCGAACTCAGGCTCACTACTGCGCATGCACACTCGGACTCACTACTGCGAATGCGCAATCGGGCTCACTACTGCGCATGCACACATGGGCTCACTACTGTGCATGCGCACTCAGGGTCACTACTGCTCATGCGTACTCGGACTCGCTACTGCTCATGCGCACTCGGACTCACTACGCCTCATGGGCACTCGGACTCACTACTGCCGATGCGCACTCCGGTCAGACCTGCACATGCGCACTCGGGGTCGCTACTGCGCATGCGCGTTCGGGGTCACTAATGCGCATGCGCACTCCGGCTCGAACCTGCACATGCGTACTCGGGCTCGCTACTGCGCATGCGCGCTCGGGGTCGCTACTGCACATGCGCACTCCATGTCACTACTACGCATGCGCACACGGGCTCACTACTGCGCATGTGCGCTCGGGGTCGCTACTGCTGATGCGCATTCGGGGTCACTACTGTGCATGCGCACCCGGGCTCACTACTGCCAATGCGCACTCGGGGTCACTACTGCGCATGCGCACTCGGGCTCACTACTGCGGATGCGCGCTCGGGCTCACTACTGCGCATGCGCACACGGGCTCACTACTACGCATGCGCACACGGGCTCACTACTGCGCCTGCGCGCTCGGGGTCGCTACTGCGCATGCGCACTCGGGGTCACCACTGCAGATGCGCAATCGGCTTCATTGCTGCGCATGCGCACTCGGAGTCACTACTGCAGATGCGCAATCGGGTTCAATGCTGCGCATGCGCACTCGGGGTCACTACTGCAGCTGCGCAATCGGGTACACTACTGAGCATGCACACACGGGCTCACTACTGCGCATGCGCACGCGGGGTCACTACTGCTCATGCGCACTGGAACTCACTACTGCTCATGCGCACTCGGGCTCACTACTGCACATGCGCGCTCGGGGTTGCTACTGCGCATGCGCATTCGGGCTCACTACTGCGCATGCGCGCTCTGGCTCACTACCGCGCATGCGCACACGGGCTCACTACTGCGGATGCGCGCTCGGGCTCACTACTGCGCATGCGCGCACGGGCTCACTACTGCGCATGCGCACGCGGTCTCACTATTGTGCATGCGCACACGGGCTCACTACTGCTCATGCACACACGGGCTCACTACTGCTCATGCGCACTCGGACTCACTACGGCTCATGGGCACTCGGACTCACTACTGCTCACGCGCAATCGGACTCACTACTGCGGATGCGCACTCCGGTCAGACCTGCACATGCGCATTCGGGCTCACTACTGTGCATGCGCGCACGGGCTCACTACTGCTCATGCACACACGGGCTCACTACTGCTCATGCGCACTCGGACTCAGTACTGCGGATGCGAAATCGGACTCACTACCGCGTATGGGAACTCGGGGTTACTACTGCTCATGCGCACTCGGACTCCCTACTGCGCATGCGCACGCGGGGTCACTACTGCGGATGCGCACTCGGACTCACTACTGCGGATGCGCGCTCGGGCTCACTACTGCGGATGCGCATTCGGGCTCACTACTGCGCATGCGCACTCGGGGTCACTACTGCGCATGCGCACTCGGGCTTACTACTGCGCATGCGGCCTCGGGCTCACTACTGTGCATGCGCACTCGGGGTCACTACGGCTCATGCACACACGGGCTCACTACTGCTCATGCGCACTCGGACTCACTACGGCTCATGGGCACTCGGACTCACTACTGCTCACGCGCACTCGGACTCACTACTGCGGATGCGCAATCGGGCTCACTACTGCTCATGCGCACTCGGACTCACTACGGCTCATGGGCACGCGGACTCACTACTGCCGATGCGCACTGCGGTCAGACCTGCACATGCGCGCTCGGGCTCACTACTGCGCATGCGCACACGGGCTCACTACTGCGGATGCGCGCTCGGGCTCACTACTGCGCATGCGCACACGGGGTCGCTACTGCGCATGCGCACTCGGGCTCACTACTGCGGATGCGCAATCGGGCTCACTACTGCGCATGCACACATGGGCTCACTACTGTGCATGCGCACTCAGGGTCACTACTGCTTATGCGCACTCGGACTCACTACTGCTCATGCGCACTCGGGGTCACTACTGCGCATGCGCACTCGGGCTTACTACTGCGCATGCGGCCTCGGGCTCACTACTGTGCATGCGCACTCGGGGTCACTACGGCTCATGCACACACGGGCTCACTACTGCTCATGCGCACTCGGACTCACTACGGCTCATGGGCACTCGGACTCACTACTGCTCACGCGCACTCGGACTCACTACTGCGGATGCGCAATCGGGCTCACTACTGCTCATGCGTACTCGGACTCACTACTGCTCATGCGCACTCGGACTAACTACGGCTCATGGGCACGCGGACTCACTACTGCCGATGCGCACTCCGGTCAGACCTGCACATGCGCGCTCGGGCTCACTACTGCGCATGCGCACACGGACTCACTACTGCTCATGCGCACTCGGACTCAGTACGGCTCATGGGCACTCGGACTCACTACTGCCGATGCGCAATCCGGCTCACTACTGCGCATGCGCGCTCGGGGTCACTACCGCTCATGCGCACTCGGACTCACTACCGCTCATGCGCACGCGGACTCACTGTTGCGGATGCGCAATCGGGCTCACTACTGCGCATGCACACATGGGCTCACTACTGTGCATGCGCACTCAGGGTCACTACTGCTTATGCGCACTCGGACTCACTACTGCTCATGCGCACTCGGACTCAGTACGGCTCATGGGCACTCGGACTCACTACTGCCGATGCGCAATCCGGCTCACTACTGCGCATGCGCACACGGACGCACTACCGCTCATGCGCACACGGACTCACTGCGGCTCATGGGCACTCGGACTCACTACTGCCGATGCGCAATCCGGCTCACTACTGCGCATGCGCACACGGACTCCCTACTGCGGATGCGCAATCGGGCTCACTACTGCGCATGCGCGCTCGGGGTCACTACCGCTCATGCGCACTCGGACTCACTACCGCTCATGCGCACGCGGACTCACTGTTGCGGATGCGCAATCGGGCTCACTACTGCGCATGCGCGCTCGGGCTCACTACTGCGCACGCGCACACGGGCTCACTACTGCGCATGCGCGCCCGGGGTCGCTACTGCGCATGCGCACTCGGTTTCACGACTGCGGATGCACACGCCTGCTCACTACAGCGCATGCGCACTCGGGGCCATTACTGCGCATGCGCGCACTGGCTCAGACCTGCACATGCGCACACGGGCTCACTACTCTGCATGCGCACTCGGTGTCACTACTGCTCATACGCACTCCGACTCACTACTGCTTTTGCGAACTCGGACTCACTACTGCGCGTGCGCACTCGGGGTCACTACCGCGCATGCGCACTCGGGCTCACTACTGCGCATGCGCACTCGGACTCACTACCGCTCATGCGCACGCGGACTCACTGTTGCGGATGCGCAATCGGGCTCAATACTGCGCATGCGCGCTCGGGGTCACTACTGCTCATGCGCACTCGGACTCACTACCGTTCATGCGGCCTCGGACTCACTGCTGCGGATTCGCCCTCCGGCTCACTACTGCGCATGCGCACTCCGGCTCAGACCTGCACATGCGCACTCAGGCTCACTACTGCGCATGCACACACGGACTCACTACTGCGGATGCGCAATCGGGCTCACTACTGCGCATGCACACATGGGCGCACTACTGTGCATGCGCAGGCAGGGTCACTACTGCTCATGCGTACTCGGACTCACTACTGCTCATGCGCACTCGGACTCACTACGGCTCATGGGCACGCGGACTCACTACTGCCGATGCGCACTCCGGTCAGACCTGCACATGCGCACTCGGGGTCGCTACTGCGCATGCGCATTCGGGGTCACTAATGCGCATGCGCACTCCGGCTCGGACCTGCACATGCGCACTCGGGCTCGCTACTGCGCATGCGCGCTCGGGGTCACTACTGCGCATGCACACACGGACTCACTACTGGTCATGCGCACTCGGACTCACTACGGCTCATGGGCACTCGGACTCACTACTGCCGATGCGCACTCCGGTCAGACCTGCACATGCGCACTCGGGGTCGCTACTGCGGATGCGCGCTCGGGCTCACTACTGCGCATGCGCACTCGGGGTCACCACGGCAGATGCGCAATCGGGTTCAGTGCTGCGCATGCGCACTCGGAGTCACTACTGCAGATGGGCAATCGGGTTCACTGCTGCGCATGCGCACTCGGGGTCACTACTGCAGCTGCGCAATCGGGTTCACTACTGCGCATGCACACACGGGCTCACTACTGCGCATGCGCACGCGGGGTCACTACTGCTCATGCGCACTCGGACTCACTACTGCTCATGCGCACTCGGGCTCACTACTGCGCATGCGCGCTCGGGGTCGCTACTGCGCATGCGTACTCGGGGTCATCACTGCAGATGCGCAATCGGGTTCATTGCTGCGCATGCGCACTCGGGGTCACAACTGCGCATGCGCACTCGGGCTCACTACTGCCAATGCGCACTCGGTGTCACTACTGCAGATGCGCAATCGGGTTCACTACTGCGTATGCACACACGGGCTCACTTCTGCGCATGCGCACTCGGGGTCACAACTGCGCATGCGCACTCGGGCTCACTACTGCCAATGCGCACTCGGTGTCACTACTGCAGATGCGCAATCGGGTTCACTACTGCGCATGCGCACTCGGACTCACTACTGCTCATGCGCACTCGGACTCACTACGGCTCATGGGCACTCGGGCTCACTACTGCCGATGCGCAATCCGCCTCACTACTGCGCATGCGCACACGGACTCCCTACTGCGGATGCGCAATCGGGCTCACTACTGCGCATGCGCGCTCGGGGTCACTACTGCTCATGCGCACTCGGACTCACTACCGCTCATGCGCACGCGGACTCACTGTTACGGATGCGCAATCGGGCTCACTACTGCGCATGCGCGCTCGGGCTCACTACTGCGCACGCGCACACGGGCTCACTACTGCGCATGCGCACACGGGGTCACTACTTCTCATGTGCTCTCGGACTAACTACTGCGGATGCCCAATCGGGCTCACTACTGCGGATGCGCACTCCGGCTCAGACCTGCACATGCGCACTCAGGCTCACTACTGCTTATGCGAACTCGGACTCACTACTGCGCATGCCCGCGCGGGGTCACTACTGCGCATGCGCGCTCGGGCTCACTACTGCGCATGCGCACACGGGCTCACTACTGCGGATGCGCGCTCGGGCTCACTACTGCGCATGCGCGCGCGGGGTCACTACTGCGCATGCGTACACGGGGTCACTACTTCTCATGCGCACTCGGGGTCACTACTGCTCATGCGCACTCGGACTCACTACCGCTCATGCACACGCGGACTCACTGCTGCGGATGCGCAATCGAGCTCACTACTGCGCATGCGCGCTCGGGGTCACTACTGCGCATGCACACACGGGCTCACTACCGCTCATGCGCACGCGGACTCACTGTTACGGATGCGCAATCGGGCTCACTACTGCGCACGCGCACACGGGCTCACTACCGCGCATGCGCACACGGGGTCACTACTTCTCATGTGCTCTCGGACTAACTACTGCTCATGCGCACTCGGACTCACTACTGCGGATGCGCGCTCGGGCTCACTAATGCGCACGCGCACACGGGCTCACTACTGCGCATGCGCACACGGGGTCACTACTTCTCATGTGCTCTCGGACTAACTACTGCTCATGCGCACTCGGACTCACTACTGCGGATGCAAAATCGGGCTCACTACCGCGTATGCGCGCACAGGCTCACTACTGTGAATGCGCACTCGGGGTCACTACTGCTCATGCACACACGGGCTCACTACTGCTCATGCGCACTCGGACTCACTACCGCTCGTGCGCACGCGGACTCACTGCTGCGGATGCGCAATCGAGCTCACTACTGCGCATGCGCGCTCGGGGTCACTACTGCGCATGCGCACTCGGGGTCACTACTGCGCATGCGCACTCGGGGTCACTACTGCTCATGCGCACTCGGACTCACTACGGCTCATGCGCACATGGACTCACTGGTGCGGATGCGCAATCGGGCTCACTACTGCGCATGCGCGCTCGGGGTCACTACTGCGCATGCGCACTCGGGGTCACTACTGCGCATGCGCACTCCGGCTCAGAACTGTACATGCGCACTCGAGCTCACTACTACGCATGCGCACACGGGCTCACTACTGTGCATGCGCACACGGGCTCACTACTGCTCATGCACACACGGGCCCACTACTGCTCATGCGCACTCGGACTCCCTATAGCGGATGCGCAATCGGGCTCACTACTGCGCATGCGCGCTCGGGGTGGCTACTGCGCATTCGCACTCGGACTCACTACTGCGGATGCAAAATCGGGCTCACTACCGCGTATGCGCACTCAGGCTCACTACTGCGCATGCACACACGGACTCACTACTGCGGATGCGCAATCGGGCTCGCTACTGCGCATGCACACACGGACTCACTACTGCGGATGCGCAATCGGGCTCACTACTGCGCATGCACACATGGGCGCACTACTGTGCATGCGCACGCGGGGTCACTACTGCTCTTGCGCACTCGGACTCACTACTGCTCATGCGCACTCGGGCTCACTACTGCGCCTGCGCGCTCGGGGTCGCTACTGCGCATGCGCAATCGGGTTCATTGCTGCGCATGCGCACTCGGAGTCACTACTGCAGATGCGCAATCGGGTTCACTGCTGCG
This sequence comes from Megachile leachella, assembly GCA_963576845.1. Taxonomy (NCBI): domain Eukaryota; kingdom Metazoa; phylum Arthropoda; class Insecta; order Hymenoptera; family Megachilidae; genus Megachile; species Megachile leachella. The sequence continues at coordinate 24,920,801 of OY756250.1, read as the reverse complement.
CATGCGCACTCGGGGTCACTACTGTAGCGGCGCAATCGGGTTCACTACTGCGCATGCACACACGGGCTCACTACTGCGCATGCGCACGCGGGGTCACTACTGCGCATGCGCACGCGGGGTCACTACTTCTCATGCGCTCTCGGACTCACTAATGCGGATGCAAAATCGGGCTCAGTACCGCGTATGCGCGCACAGGCTCACTACTGTGCATGCGCACTCGGGGTCACTACTGCTCATGCACACACGGGCTGACTACTGCTCATGCGCACTCGGACTCACTACGGCTCATGGGCACTCGGACTCACTACTGCTCACGCGCACTCGGACTCACTACTGCGGATGCCCAATCGGGCTCACTACTGCAGATGCGCAATCGGGTTCACTGCTGCGCATGCGCACTCGGGGCCACTACTGCAGCGGCGCAATCGGGTTCACTACTGCGCATGCACACACGGGCTCACTACTGCGCATGCGCACGGGGGGGCCACTACTTCTCATGCGCTCTCGGACTCACTAATGCGGATGCAAAATCGGGCTACGTACCGCGTATGCGCGCACAGGCTCACTACCGCGGATGGGAACTCGGGCTTACTACTGCGCATGCGGCCTCGGGGTGGCTACTGCTCATGCGCACTCGGGCTCACTACTGTGCATGCGCGCTCGGGGTTACTACTGCGCATGTGAACTCGGGCTCACTACTGCCCATGCGCACACGGGCTCCCTACTGCGCATGCGCACGCGGGGTCACTACTGCGGATGCGCAATCGGGCTCACTACTGTGCATGCGCACTAGGGGTCACTACTCCTCATGCGCACTCGGACTCACTACTGCGGATGCGCAATCGGGCTCACTACTGCGCATGCGCATTTGGGCCCGCTACTGCGCATGCGCGCTTGGGGTCGCTACTGCGCATGCGCACACGGACTCACTACTGCGGATGCGCAATCCTGCTCACTACTGCGCATGCGCACTCCGGCTCAGACCTGCACATGCGAACTCAGGCTCACTACTGCGCATGCACACACGGACTCACTACTGCGGATGCGCAATCGGGCTCACTACTGCGCATGCACACATGGGCTCAATACTGTGCATGCGCACTCAGGGTCACTACTGCTCATGCGTACTCGGACTCTCTACTGCTCATGCGCACTCGGACTCACTACTGCCGATGCGCACTCCGGTCAAACCTGCACATGCGCACTCAGGCTCACTACTGCGCATGCGCGCTCGGGGTCGCCACTGCGCATGCGCATTCGGGGTCACTACTGCGCATGCGCACTCGGGCTCACTACGGCCAATACGCACTCGGTGTCACTACTGCAAATGCGCAATCGGGTTCACTACTGCGCATGCACACACGGGCTCACTTCTGCGCATGCGCACTCGGGGTCACTACTGCGCATGCGCATTCGGGCTCACTACTGTGCATGCGCACTCGGGGTCACTACTGCTTATGCGCACTCGGACTCACTACTGCTCATGCGCACTCGGACTCACTACGGCTCATGGGCACTCGGACTCACTACTGCCGATGCGCAATCCGGCTCACTACTGCGCATGCGCACACGGACTCACTACCGCTCATGCGCACGCGGACTCACTGCTGCCGATGCGCACACCGGTCAGACCTGCACATGCGCACTCGGGGTCGCTACTGCGCATGCGCATTCGGGGTCACTAATGCGCATGCGCACTCCGGCTCGGACCTGCACATGCGCACTCGGGCTCGCTACTGCGCATGCGCGCTCGGGGTCACTACTGCGCATGCACACACGGACTCACTACTGGTCATGCGCACTCGGACTCACTACTGCTCATGCACACACGGGCCCACTACTGCTCATGCGCACTCGGACTCCCTACTGCGCATGCGCATTCGGGGTCACTAATGCGCATGCGCACTCCGGCTCGGACCTGCACATGCGCACTCGGGCTCGCTACTGCGCATGCGCGCTCGGGGTCACTACTGCGCATGCACACACGGACTCACTACTGGTCATGCGCACTCGGACTCACAACGGCTCATGGGGACTCGGACTCACTACTGCCGATGCGCACTCCGGTCAGACCTGCACATGCGCACTCGGGGTCGCTACTGCGGATGCGCGCTCGGGCTCTCTACTGCGCATGCGCACACGGGCTCACTACTGCGGATGCGCGCTCGGGCTCACTGCTGCTCATGCGCACTCGGGCTCACTACTGCGCCTGCGCACTCGGGGTCGCTACTGCGCATGCGCACTCGGGTTCACCACTGCAGATGCGCAATCGGGTTCAGCGCTGCGCATGCGCACTCGGACTCACTACTGCCGATGCGCACACCGGTCACACCTGCACATGCGCACTCGGGGTCGCTACTGCGCATGCGCATTCGGGGTCACTAATGCGCATGCGCACTCCGGCTCGGACCTGCACATGCGCACTCGTGCTCACTACTGCGCATGCGCACGCGGGGTCACTACTGCTCATGCGCACTCGGACTCACTACTGCTCATGCGCACTCGGGCTCACTACTGTGCCTGCTCACTCGGGGTCGCTACTGCGCATGCGCACTCGGGGTCACCACTGCAGATGCGCAATCGGGTTCAGCGCTGCGCATGCGCACTCGGAGTCACTACTGCAGATGCGCAATCGGGTTCACTGCTGCGCATGCGCACTCGGGGTCACTACTGCAGCTGCGCAATCGGGTTCACTACTGCGCATGCACACACGGGCTCACTACTGCGCATGCGCACGCGGGGTCACTACTGCTCATGCGCACTCGGACTCACTACTGCTCATGCGCACTCGGGCTCACTACTGCGCATGCGCATTCAGGCTCACTACTGTGCATGCGCACTCGGGGTCACTACTGCTTATGCGCACTCGGACTCACTACTGCTCATGCGCACTCGGACTCACTACGGCTCATGGGCACTCGGACTCACTACTGCCGATGCGCAATCCGGCTCACTACTGCGCATGCGCACACGGACTCACTACCGCTCATGCGCACGCGGACTCACTGCTGCCGATGCGCAATCGAGCTCACTACTGCCCATGCGCACACGGGCTCACTACTGTGCATGCGCACACGGGCTCACTACTGCTCATGCACACACGGGCCCACTACTGCTCATGCGCACTCGGACTCCCTACTGCGGATGCGCAATCGGGCTCACTACTGCGCATGCGCGCTCGGGGTCACTACTGCTCATGCGCACTCGGATTCACTACCGCTCATGGGCACGCGGACTCACTACTGCCGATGCGCACACCGGTCAGACCTGCACATGCGCACTCGGGGTCGCTACTGCGCATGCGCATTCGGGGTCACTAATGCGCATGCGCACTCCGGCTCGGACCCGCACATGCGCACTCGGGCTCGCTACTGCGCATGCACGCTCGGGGTCACTACTGCAAATGCGCAATCGGGTTCACTACTGCGCATGCACACACGGGCTCACTTCTGCGCATGCGCACTCGGGGTCACTACTGCGCATGCGCATTCGGGCTCACTACTGTGCATGCGCACTCGGGGTCACTACTGCTTATGCGCACTCGGACTCACTACTGCTCATGCGCACTCGGACTCACTACTGCTCATGCGCACTCGGACTCCCTACTGCGGATGCGCAATCGGGCTCACTACTGCGCATGCGCGCTCGGGGTCACTACTGCTCATGCGCACTCGGACTCACCACCGCTCATGCGCACGCGGACTAACTGCTGCGGATGCGCAATCGGGCTCACTACTGCGCATGCGCGCTCGGGGTCACTACTGCGCATGCGCACTCCGGCTCAGACCTGCACATGCGCACTCGAGCTCACTACTACGCATGCGCACACGGGCTCACTACTGGGCATGGCTTCTCCGGTCAGACCGCCACATGCGTATTTGGGCTCACTACTGCGCATGCGCGCTCAGGCTGGCTACTGCGCATGCGCACACGGACTCACTACTGCGGATGCGCAATCCGGCTCACTACTGCGCATGCGCACTCCAGCTCAGACCTGCACATGCGCACTCAGGCTCACTACTGCGCATGCACACACGGACTCACTACTGCGGATGCGCAATCGGGCTCACTACTGCGCATGCGCGCTCGGGGTCACTACTGCTCATGCGCACTCGGACTCACTACGGCTCATGCGCACGCGGACTCACTGTTACGGATGCGCAATCGGGCTCACTACTGCGCATGCGCGCTCGGGCTCACTACTGCGCACGCGCACACGGGCTCACTACTGCGCATGCGCACACGGGGTCACTACTTCTCATGTGCTCTCGGACTAACTACTGCGGATGCCCAATCGGGCTCACTACTGCGGATGCGCACTCCGGCTCAGACCTGCACATGCGCACTCAGGCTCACTACTGCTTATGCGAACTCGGACTCACTACTGCGCATGCGCGCGCGGGGTCACTACTGCGCATGCGCGCTCGGGCTCACTACTGCGCATGCGCACACGGGCTCACTACTGCGGATGCGCGCTCGGGCTCACTACTGCGCATGCGCGCGCGGGGTCACTACTGCGCATGCGTACACGGGGTCACTACTTCTCATGCGCACTCGGGGTCACTACTGCTCATGCGCACTCGGACTCACTACCGCTCATGCACACGCGGACTCACTGCTGCGGATGCGCAATCGAGCTCACTACTGCGCATGCGCGCTCGGGGTCACTACTGCGCATGCACACACGGGCTCACTACCGCTCATGCGCACACGGGCTCACTACTGCTCATGCGCACTCGGACTCACTACCGCTCGTGCGCACGCGGACTCACTGCTGCGGATGCGCAATCGAGCTCACTACTGCGCATGCGCGCTCGGGGTCACTACTGCGCATGCGCACTCGGGGTCACTACTGCGCATGCGCACTCGGGGTCACTACTGCTCATGCGCACTCGGACTCACTACGGCTCATGCGCACATGGACTCACTGCTGCGGATGCGCAATCGGGCTCACTACTGCGCATGCGCGCTCGGGGTCACTACTGCGCATGCGCACTCGGGGTCACTACTGCGCATGCGCACTCCGGCTCAGAACTGTACATGCGCACTCGAGCTCACTACTACGCATGCGCACACGGGCTCACTACTGCGGATGCGCAATCCGGCTCACTACTGCGCATGCGCACTCAGGCTCACTACTGCGCATGCACACACGGACTCACTACTGCGGATGCGCAATCGGGCTCGCTACTGCGCATGCACACATGGGCGCACTACTGTGCATGCGCACGCAGGGTCACTACTGCTCATGCGTACTCGGACTCACTACTGCTCATGCGCACTCCGACTCACTACGGCTCATGGGCACTCGGACTCACTACTGCCGATGCGCACTCCGGTCAGACCTGCACATGCGCACTCGGGGTCGCTACTGCGCATGCGCACTCCGGCTCGGACCTGCACATGCGCACTCAGGCTCACTACTGCTTATGCGAACTCGGACTCACTACTGCTCATGCGCACTCGGACTCACTACCGCTCGTGCGCACGCGGACTCACTACTGCGGATGCGCAATCGGGCTCACTACTGCGCATGCGCATTTGGGCCCGCTACTGCGCATGCGCGCTTGGGGTCGCTACTGCGCATGCGCACACGGACTCACTACTGCGGATGCGCAATCCGGCTCACTACTGCGCATGCGCACTCCGGCTCAGACCTGCACATGCGAACTCAGGCTCACTACTGCGCATGCACACACGGACTCACTACTGCGGATGCGCAATCGGGCTCACTACTGCGCATGCACACATGGGCGCACTACTGTGCATGCGCACGCGGGGTCACTACTGCTCTTGCGCACTCGGACTCACTACTGCTCATGCGCACTCGGGCTCACTACTGCGCCTGCGCGCTCGGGGTCGCTACTGCGCATGCGCAATCGGGTTCACTGCTGCGCATGCGCACTCGGGGTCACTACTGTAGCGGCGCAATCGGGTTCACTACTGCGCATGCACACACGGGCTCACTACTGCGCATGCGCACGCGGGGTCACTACTGCGCATGCGCACGCGGGGTCACTACTTCTCATGCGCTCTCGGACTCACTAATGCGGATGCAAAATCGGGCTCAGTACCGCGTATGCGCGCACAGGCTCACTACTGTGCATGCGCACTCGGGTTCACTACTGCTCATGCACACACGGGCTGAATACTGCTCATGCGCACTCGGACTCACTACGGCTCATGGGCACTCGGACTCACTACTGCTCACGCGCACTCGGACTCACTACTGCGGATGCCCAAACGGGCTCACTACTGCAGATGCGCAATCGGGTTCACTGCTGCGCATGCGCACTCGGGGCCACTACTGCAGCGGCGCAATCGGGTTCACTACTGCGCATGCACACACGGGCTCACTACTGCGCATGCGCACGGGGGGGCCACTACTTCTCATGCGCTCTCGGACTCACTAATGCGGATGCAAAATCGGGCTACGTACCGCGTATGCGCGCACAGGCTCACTACCGCGGATGGGAACTCGGGCTTACTACTGCGCATGCGGCCTCGGGGTGGCTACTGCTCATGCGCACTCGGGCTCACTACTGTGCATGCGCGCTCGGGGTTACTACTGCGCATGTGAACTCGGGCTCACTACTGCCCATGCGCACACGGGCTCCCTACTGCGCATGCGCACGCGGGGTCACTACTGCGGATGCGCAATCGGGCTCACTACTGTGCATGCGCACTCGGGGTCACTACTGCTCATGCGCACTCGGACTCACTACTGCGGATGCGCAATCGGGCTCACTACTGCGCATGCGCATTTGGGCCCGCTACTGCGCATGCGCGCTTGGGGTCGCTACTGCGCATGCGCACACGGACTCACTACTGCGGATGCGCAATCCTGCTCACTACTGCGCATGCGCACTCCGGCTCAGACCTGCACATGCGAACTCAGGCTCACTACTGCGCATGCACACACGGACTCACTACTGCGGATGCGCAATCGGGCTCACTACTGCGCATGCACACATGGGCTCAATACTGTGCATGCGCACTCAGGGTCACTACTGCTCATGCGTACTCGGTCTCACTACTGCTCATGCGCACTCGGACTCACTACTGCCGATGCGCACTCCGGTCAAACCTGCACATGCGCACTCAGGCTCACTACTGCGCATGCGCGCTCGGGGTCGCCACTGCGCATGCGCATTCGGGGTCACTACTGCGCATGCGCACTCGGGCTCACTACGGCCAATACGCACTCGGTGTCACTACTGCAAATGCGCAATCGGGTTCACTACTGCGCATGCACACACGGGCTCACTTCTGCGCATGCGCACTCGGGGTCACTACTGCGCATGCGCATTCGGGCTCACTACTGTGCATGCGCACTCGGGGTCACTACTGCTTATGCGCACTCGGACTCACTACTGCTCATGCGCACTCGGACTCACTACGGCTCATGGGCACTCGGACTCACTACTGCCGATGCGCAATCCGGCTCACTACTGCGCATGCGCACACGGACTCACGACCGCTCATGCGCACGCGGACTCACTGCTGCCGATGCGCACACCGGTCAGACCTGCACATGCGCACTCGGGGTCGCTACTGCGCATGCGCATTCGGGGTCACTACTGCGCATGCGCATTCAGGCTCACTACTGTGCATGCGCACTCGGGGTCACTACTGCTTATGCGCACTCGGACTCACTACTGCTCATGCGCACTCGGACTCACTACGGCTCATGGGCACTCGGACCCACTACTGCCGATGCGCAATCCGGCTCACTACTGCGCATGCGCACACGGACTCACTACCGCTCATGCGCACGCGGACTCACTGCTGCCGATGCGCAATCGAGCTCACTACTGCCCATGCGCACACGGGCTCACTACTGTGCATGCGCACACGGGCTCACTACTGCTCATGCACACACGGGCCCACTACTGCACATGCGCACTCGGACTCCCTACTGCGGATGCGCAATCGGGCTCACTACTGCGCATGCGCGCTCGGGGTCACTACTGCTCATGCGCACTCGGACTCACTACCGCTCATGGGCACGCGGACTCACTACTGCCGATGCGCACACCGGTCAGACCTGCACATGCGCACTCGGGGTCGCTACTGCGCATGCGCATTCGGGGTCACTAATGCGCATGCGCACTCCGGCTCGGACCTGCACATGCGCACTCGGGCTCGGTACTGCGCATGCGCGCTCGGGGTCACTACTGCAAATGCGCAATCGGGTTCACTACTGCGCATGCACACACGGGCTCACTTCTGCGCATGCGCACTCGGGGTCACTACTGCGCATGCGCATTCGGGCTCACTACTGTGCATGCGCACTCGGGGTCACTACTGCTTATGCGCACTCGGACTCACTACTGCTCATGCGCACTCGGACTCACTACTGCTCATGCGCACTCGGACTCCCTACTGCGGATGCGCAATCGGGCTCACTACTGCGCATGCGCGCTCGGGGTCACTACTGCTCATGCGCACTCGGACTCACCACCGCTCATGCGCACGCGGACTAACTGCTGCGGATGCGCAATCGGGCTCACTACTGCGCATGCGCGCTCGGGGTCACTACTGCGCATGCGCACTCCGGCTCAGACCTGCACATGCGCACTCGGGGTCGCTACTGCGGATGCGCAATCGGGCTCACTACTGCGCATGCGCGCTCGGGGTCACTACTGCGCATGCGCGCACAGGCTCACTACTGTGCATGCGCACTCGGGGTCACTACGGCTCATGCACACACGGGCTCACTACTGCTCACGCGCACTCGGACTCACTACTGCGGATGCGCAATCGGGCTCACTACTGCGCATGCGCGCTCGGGGTTACTACTGCGCATGCGCACTCGGACCCACTACTGCGATTGCGCACTCGGGCTCACTACTGCGCATGCGCACTCGGGGTCACCGCTGCAGATGCGCAATCGGGTTCACTGCTGCGCATGCGCGCCCGGGGTCGCTACTGCGCATGCGCACTCGGTTTCACGACTGCGGATGCACACTCCTGCTCACTACAGCGCATGCGCACTCGGGGCCATTACTGCGCATGCGCGCACTGGCTCAGACCTGCACATGCGCACACGGGCTCACTACTCTGCATGCGAACTCGGTGTCACTACTGCTCATACGCACTCCGACTCACTACTGCTTATGCGAACTCGGACTCACTACTGCGCGTGCGCACTCGGGGTCACTACCGCGCACGCGCACTCGGGCTAACTACTGCGCATGCACACGCGGGGTCACTACTGCGCATGCGCACACGGGGTCACTACTTCTTATGCGCACTCGGGCTCACTACTGCGGATGCGCGCTCGGGCTCACTACTGCGCATGCGCACACGTGCTCACTACTGCGCATGCGCACACGGGCTCACTACTGCGCATGCGCACACGGGGTCACTACTTCTCATGCCCTCTCGGACTAAATACTGCTCATGCGCACTCGGACTCACTACTGCGGACGCAAAATCGGGCTCACTACCGCGTATGCGCGCACAGGCTCACTACTGTGAATGCGCACTCGGGGTCACTACTGCTCATGCGCACTCGGACTCACTACCGCTCATGCGCACGCGGACTCACTGTTGCGGATGCGCAATCGGGCTCACTACTGCGCATGCGCACTCGGGGTCACTACTGCGCATGCGCACTCCGGCTCAGACCTGCACATGCGCACTCGAGCTCACTACTACGCATGCGTACTCGGGGTCACTACTGCGCATGCGCACTCCGGGTCACTACTGCAGATGCGCAATCGGGTTCACTACTGCGCATGCGCACACGGGCTCACTACTTCTCATGCGCACTCGGCCTCACTACTGCGCATGCGCGCTCGGGCTCACTACTGCGCACGCGTACACGGGCTCACTACTGCGCATGCGCACACGGGGTCACTACTTCTCATGTGCTCTCGGACTAACTACTGCTCATGCGCACTCGGACTCACTACTGCGGATGCAAAATCGGGCTCACTACCGCGTATGCGCGCACAGGCTCACTACTGTGAATGCGCACTCGGGGTCACTACTGCTCATGCACACACGGGCTCACTACTGCTCATGCGCACTCGGACTCACTACTGCCGATGCGCTCTCCGGTCAGACCTGTACATGCGCACTCGAGCTCACTACTACGCATGCGCACACGGGCTCACTACTGTGCATGCGCACACGGGCTCACTACTGCTCATGCACACACGGGCTCACTACTGCTGATGCGCACTCGGACTCACTACTGCGGATGCACAATCGGGCTCACTACTGCGCATGCGCACTCCGGCTCAGACCTGCACATGCGCACTCAGGCTCACTACTGCGCATGCGCGCTCGGGCTCACTACTGCGCATGCGCACACGGGCTCACTACTGTGCATGCGCACACGGGCTCACTACTGCTCATGCACACACGGGCTCACTACTGCACATGCGCACTCGGTCTCACTACTGCGGATGCACAATCGGGCTCACTACTGCGCATGCACACACGGGCCCACTACTGCTCATGCGCACTCGGACTCCCTACTGCGGATGCGCAATCGGGCTCACTACTGCGCATGCGCGCCCGGGGTCACTACTGCTCATGCGCACTCGGACTCACTACCGCTCATGCGCACGCGGACTCACTGCTGCGGATGCGCAATCGGGCTCACTACTGCGCATGCGCGCTCGGGGTCACTACTGCGCATGCGCACTCCGGCTCAGACCTGCACATGCGCACTCGAGCTCACTACTACGCATGCGCACACGGGCTCACTACTGCGCATGCGCGCACAGGCTCACTACTGTGCATGCGCACTCGGGGTCACTACGGCTCATGCAAACACGGGCTCACTACTGCTCATGCGCACTCGGACTCACTACGGCACATGGGCACTCGGACTCACTACTGCTCACGCGCACTCGGACTCACTACTGCGGATGCGCAATCGGGCTCACTACTGCGCATGCGCACTCGGGGTCGCCGCTGCAGATGCGCAATCGGGTTCACTGCTGCGCATGCGCGCCCGGGGTCGCTACTGCGCATGCGCACTCGGTTTCACGACTGCGGATGCACACGCCTGCTCACTACAGCGCATGCGCACTCGGGGCCATTACTGCGCATGCGCGCACTGGCTCAGACCTGCACATGCGCACACGGGCTCACTACTCTGCATGCGCACTCGGTGTCACTACTGCTCATACGCACTCCGACTCACTACTGCTTTTGCGAACTCGGACTCACTACTGCGCGTGCGCACTCGGGGTCACTACCGCGCATGCGCACTCGGGCTCACTACTGCGCATGCGCACTCGGACTCACTACCGCTCATGCGCACGCGGACTCACTGTTGCGGATGCGCAATCGGGCTCAATACTGCGCATGCGCGCTCGGGGTCACTACTGCTCATGCGCACTCGGACTCACTACCGTTCATGCGGCCTCGGACTCACTGCTGCGGATTCGCAATCGGGCTCACTACTGCGCATGCGCAATCCGGCTCACTACTGCGCATGCGCACACGGACTCCCTACTGCGGATGCGCAATCGGGGTCACTACTGCGCATGCGCGCTCGGGGTCACTACTGCTCATGCGCACTCGGACTCACTACCGTTCATGCGGCCTCGGACTCACTGCTGCGGATTCGCAATCCGGCTCACTACTGCGCATGCGCACTCCGGCTCAGACCTGCACATGCGCACTCAGGCTCACTACTGCGCATGCACACACGGACTCACTACTGCGGATGCGCAATCGGGCTCACTACTGCGCATGCACACATGGGCGCACTACTGTGCATGCGCAGGCAGGGTCACCACTGCTCATGCGTACTCGGACTCACTACTGCTCATGCGCACTCGGACTCACTACGGCTCATGGGCACGCGGACTCACTACTGCCGATGCGCACTCCGGTCAGACCTGCACATGCGCACTCGGGGTCGCTACTGCGCATGCGCATTCGGGGTCACTAATGCGCATGCGCACTCCGGCTCGGACCTGCACATGCGCACTCGGGCTCGCTACTGCGCATGCGCGCTCGGGGTCACTACTGCGCATGCACACACGGACTCACTACTGGTCATGCGCACTCGGACTCACTACGGCTCATGGGCACTCGGACTCACTACTGCCGATGCGCACTCCGGTCAGACCTGCACATGCGCACTCGGGGTCGCTACTGCGGATGCGCGCTCGGGCTCACTACTGCGCATGCGCACTCGGGGTCACCACGGCAGATGCGCAATCGGGTTCAGTGCTGCGCATGCGCACTCGGAGTCACTACTGCAGATGGGCAATCGGGTTCACTGCTGCGCATGCGCACTCGGGGTCACTACTGCAGCTGCGCAATCGGGTTCACTACTGCGCATGCACACACGGGCTCACTACTGCGCATGCGCACGCGGGGTCACTACTGCTCATGCGCACTCGGACTCACTACTGCTCATGCGCACTCGGGCTCACTACTGCGCATGCGCGCTCGGGGTCGCTACTGCGCATGCGTACTCGGGGTCATCACTGCAGATGCGCAATCGGGTTCATTGCTGCGCATGCGCACTCGGGGTCACAACTGCGCATGCGCACTCGGGCTCACTACTGCCAATGCGCACTCGGTGTCACTACTGCAGATGCGCAATCGGGTTCACTACTGCGTATGCACACACGGGCTCACTTCTGCGCATGCGCACTCGGGGTCACAACTGCGCATGCGCACTCGGGCTCACTACTGCCAATGCGCACTCGGTGTCACTAGTGCAGATGCGCAATCGGGTTCACTACTGCGCATGCGCACTAGGACTCACTACTGCTCATGCGCACTCGGACTCACTACGGCTCATGGGCACTCGGACTCACTACTGCCGATGCGCAATCCGCCTCACTACTGCGCATGCGCACACGGACTCCCTACTGCGGATGCGCAATCGGGCTCACTACTGCGCACGCGCACACGGGCTCACTACTGCGCATGCGCACACGGGGTCACTACTTCTCATGTGCTCTCGGACTAACTACTGCGGATGCCCAATCGGGCTCACTACTGCGGATGCGCACTCCGGCTCAGACCTGCACATGCGCACTCAGGCTCACTACTGCTTATGCGAACTCGGACTCACTACTGCGCATGCGCGCGCGGGGTCACTACTGCGCATGCGCGCTCGGGCTCACTACTGCGCATGCGCACACGGGCTCACTACTGCGGATGCGCGCTCGGGCTCACTACTGCGCATGCGCGCGCGGGGTCACTACTGCGCATGCGTACACGGGGTCACTACTTCTCATGCGCACTCGGGGTCACTACTGCTCATGCGCACTCGGACTCACTACCGCTCATGCACACGCGGACTCACTGCTGCGGATGCGCAATCGAGCTCACTACTGCGCATGCGCGCTCGGGGTCACTACTGCGCATGCACACACGGGCTCACTACCGCTCATGCGCACGCGGACTCACTGTTACGGATGCGCAATCGGGCTCACTACTGCGCACGCGCACACGGGCTCACTACCGCGCATGCGCACACGGGGTCACTACTTCTCATGTGCTCTCGGACTAACTACTGCTCATGCGCACTCGGACTCACTACTGCGGATGCAAAATCGGGCTCACTACCGCGTATGCGCGCACAGGCTCACTACTGTGAATGCGCACTCGAGGTCACTACTGCGCATGCACACACGGGCCCACTACTGCTCATGCGCACTCGGACTCACTACCGCTCATGCGCACGCGGACTCACTGCTGCGGATGCGCAATCGGGCTCACTACTGCGCATGCGCGCTCGGGGTCACTACTGCGCATGCGCACTCCGGCTCAGACCTGCACATGCGCACTCGAGCTCACTACTACGCATGCGCACACGGGCTCACTACTGCGCATGCGCGCACAGGCTCACTACTGTGCATGCGCACTCGGGGTCACTACGGCTCATGCAAACACGGGCTCACTACTGCTCATGCGCACTCGGACTCACTACGGCACATGGGCACTCGGACTCACTACTGCTCACGCGCACTCGGACTCACTACTGCGGATGCGCAATCGGGCTCACTACTGCGCATGCGCACTCGGGGTCGCCGCTGCAGATGCGCAATCGGGTTCACTGCTGCGCATGCGCGCCCGGGGTCGCTACTGCGCATGCGCACTCGGTTTCACGACTGCGGATGCACACGCCTGCTCACTACAGCGCATGCGCACTCGGGGCCATTACTGCGCATGCGCGCACTGGCTCAGACCTGCACATGCGCACACGGGCTCACTACTCTGCATGCGCACTCGGTGTCACTACTGCTCATACGCACTCCGACTCACTACTGCTTTTGCGAACTCGGACTCACTACTGCGCGTGCGCACTCGGGGTCACTACCGCGCATGCGCACTCGGTCTCACTACTGCGCATGCGCACTCGGACTCACTACCGCTCATGCGCACGCGGACTCACTGTTGCGGATGCGCAATCGGGCTCACTACTGCGCATGCGCGCTCGGGGTCACTACTGCTCATGCGCACTCGGACTCACTACCGTTCATGCGGCCTCGGACTCACTGCTGCGGATTCGCAATCGGGCTCACTACTGCGCATGCGCAATCCGGCTCACTACTGCGCATGCGCACACGGACTCCCTACTGCGGATGCGCAATCGGGGTCACTACTGCGCATGCGCGCTCGGGGTCACTACTGCTCATGCGCACTCGGACTCACTACCGTTCATGCGGCCTCGGACTCACTGCTGCGGATTCGCAATCCGGCTCACTACTGCGCATGCGCACTCCGGCTCAGACCTGCACATGCGCACTAAGGCTCACTACTGCGCATGCACACACGGACTCACTACTGCGGATGCGCAATCGGGCTCACTACTGCGCATGCACACATGGGCGCACTACTGTGCATGCGCAGGCAGGGTCACTACTGCTCATGCGTACTCGGACTTACTACTGCTCATGCGCACTCGGACTCACTACGGCTCATGGGCACGCGGACTCACTACTGCCGATGCGCACTCCGGTCAGACCTGCACATGCGCACTCGGGGTCGCTACTGCGCATGCGCATTCGGGGTCACTAATGCGCATGCGCACTCCGGCTCGGACCTGCACATGCGCACTCGGGCTCGCTACTGCGCATGCGCGCTCGGGGTCACTACTGCGCATGCACACACGGACTCACTACTGGTCATGCGCTCTCGGACTCACTACGGCTCATGGGCACTCGGACTCACTACTGCCGATGCGCACTCCGGTCAGACCTGCACATGCGCACTCGGGGTCGCTACTGCGGATGCGCGCTCGGGCTCACTACTGCGCATGCGCACTCGGGGTCACCACGGCAGATGCGCAATCGGGTTCAGTGCTGCGCATGCGCACTCGGAGTCACTACTGCAGATGGGCAATCGGGTTCACTGCTGCGCATGCGCACTCGGGGTCACTACTGCAGCTGCGCAATCGGGTTCACTACTGCGCATGCACACACGGGCTCACTACTGCGCATGCGCACGCGGGGTCACTACTGCTCATGCGCACTCGGACTCACTACTGCTCATGCGCACTCGGGCTCACTACTGCGCATGCGTACTCGGGGTCATCACTGCAGATGCGCAATCTGGTTCATTGCTGCGCATGCGCACTCGGGGTCACAACTACGCATGCGCACTCGGGCTCACTACTGCCAATGCGCACTCGGTGTCACTACTGCAGATGCGCAATCGGGTTCACTACTGCGTATGCACACACGGGCTCACTTCTGCGCATGCGCACTCGGGGTCACAACTGCGCATGCGCACTCGGGCTCACTACAGCTAATGCGCACTCGGTGTCACTACTGCAGATGCGCAATCGGGTTCACTACTGCGCATGCGCACTCGGACTCACTACTGCTCATGCGCACTCGGACTCACTACGGCTCATGGGCACTCGGACTCACTACTGCCGATGCGCAATCCGCCTCACTACTGCGCATGCGCACACGGACTCCCTACTGCGGATGCGCAATCGGGCTCACTACTGCGCATGCGCGCTCGGGGTCACTACTGCTCATGCGCACTCGGACTCACTACCGCTCATGCGCACGCGGACTCACTGTTGCGGATGCGCAATCGGGCTCACTACTGCGCATGCGCGCTCGGGCTCACTACTGCGCACGCGCATACGGGCTCACTACTGCGCATGCGCGCCCGGGGTCGCTACTGCGCATGCGCACTCGGTTTCACGACTGCGGATGCACACGCCTGCTCACTACAGCGCATGCGCACTCGGGGCCATTACTGCGCATGCGCGCACTGGCTCAGACCTGCACATGCGCACACGGGCTCACTACTCTGCATGCGCACTCGGTGTCACTACTGCTCATACGCACTCCGACTCACTACTGCTTTTGCGAACTCGGACTCACTACTGCGCGTGCGCACTCGGGGTCACTACCGCGCATGCGCACTCGGGCTCACTACTGCGCATGCGCACTCGGACTCACTACCGCTCATGCGCACGCGGACTCACTGTTGCGGATGCGCAATCGGGCTCAATACTGCGCATGCGCGCTCGGGGTCACTACTGCTCATGCGCACTCGGACTCACTACCGTTCATGCGGCCTCGGACTCACTGCTGCGGATTCGCAATCGGGCTCACTACTGCGCATGCGCAATCCGGCTCACTACTGCGCATGCGCACACGGACTCCCTACTGCGGATGCGCAATCGGGGTCACTACTGCGCATGCGCGCTCGGGGTCACTACTGCTCATGCGCACTCGGACTCACTACCGTTCATGCGGCCTCGGACTCACTGCTGCGGATTCGCAATCCGGCTCACTACTGCGCATGCGCACTCCGGCTCAGACCTGCACATGCGCACTCAGGCTCACTACTGCGCATGCACACACGGACTCACTACTGCGGATGCGCAATCGGGCTCACTACTGCGCATGCACACATGGGCGCACTACTGTGCATGCGCAGGCAGGGTCACCACTGCTCATGCGTACTCGGACTCACTACTGCTCATGCGCACTCGGACTCACTACGGCTCATGGGCACGCGGACTCACTACTGCCGATGCGCACTCCGGTCAGACCTGCACATGCGCACTCGGGGTCGCTACTGCGCATGCGCATTCGGGGTCACTAATGCGCATGCGCACTCCGGCTCGGACCTGCACATGCGCACTCGGGCTCGCTACTGCGCATGCGCGCTCGGGGTCACTACTGCGCATGCACACACGGACTCACTACTGGTCATGCGCACTCGGACTCACTACGGCTCATGGGCACTCGGACTCACTACTGCCGATGCGCACTCCGGTCAGACCTGCACATGCGCACTCGGGGTCGCTACTGCGGATGCGCGCTCGGGCTCACTACTGCGCATGCGCACTCGGGGTCACCACGGCAGATGCGCAATCGGGTTCAGTGCTGCGCATGCGCACTCGGAGTCACTACTGCAGATGGGCAATCGGGTTCACTGCTGCGCATGCGCACTCGGGGTCACTACTGCAGCTGCGCAATCGGGTTCACTACTGCGCATGCACACACGGGCTCACTACTGCGCATGCGCACGCGGGGTCACTACTGCTCATGCGCACTCGGACTCACTACTGCTCATGCGCACTCGGGCTCACTACTGCGCATGCGCGCTCGGGGTCGCTACTGCGCATGCGTACTCGGGGTCATCACTGCAGATGCGCAATCGGGTTCATTGCTGCGCATGCGCACTCGGGGTCACAACTGCGCATGCGCACTCGGGCTCACTACTGCCAATGCGCACTCGGTGTCACTACTGCAGATGCGCAATCGGGTTCACTACTGCGTATGCACACACGGGCTCACTTCTGCGCATGCGCACTCGGGGTCACAACTGCGCATGCGCACTCGGGCTCACTACTGCCAATGCGCACTCGGTGTCACTAGTGCAGATGCGCAATCGGGTTCACTACTGCGCATGCGCACTAGGACTCACTACTGCTCATGCGCACTCGGACTCACTACGGCTCATGGGCAGTCGGACTCACTACTGCCGATGCGCAATCCGCCTCACTACTGCGCATGCGCACACGGACTCCCTACTGCGGATGCGCAATCGGGCTCACTACTGCGCACGCGCACACGGGCTCACTACTGCGCATGCGCACACGGGGTCACTACTTCTCATGTGCTCTCGGACTAACTACTGCGGATGCCCAATCGGGCTCACTACTGCGGATGCGCACTCCGGCTCAGACCTGCACATGCGCACTCAGGCTCACTACTGCTTATGCGAACTCGGACTCACTACTGCGCATGCGCGCGCGGGGTCACTACTGCGCATGCGCGCTCGGGCTCACTACTGCGCATGCGCACACGGGCTCACTACTGCGGATGCGCGCTCGGGCTCACTACTGCGCATGCGCGCGCGGGGTCACTACTGCGCATGCGTACACGGGGTCACTACTTCTCATGCGCACTCGGGGTCACTACTGCTCATGCGCACTCGGACTCACTACCGCTCATGCACACGCGGACTCACTGCTGCGGATGCGCAATCGAGCTCACTACTGCGCATGCGCGCTCGGGGTCACTACTGCGCATGCACACACGGGCTCACTACCGCTCATGCGCACGCGGACTCACTGTTACGGATGCGCAATCGGGCTCACTACTGCGCACGCGCACACGGGCTCACTACCGCGCATGCGCACACGGGGTCACTACTGCGGATGCAAAATCGGGCTCACTACCGCGTATGCGCGCACAGGCTCACTACTGTGAATGCGCACTCGAGGTCACTACTGCTCATGCACACACGGGCTCACTACTGCTCATGCGCACTCGGACTCACTACTGCCGATGCGCTCTCCGGTCAGACCTGTACATGCGCACTCGAGCTCACTACTACGCATGCGCACACGGGCTCACTACTGTGCATGCGCACACGGGCTCACTACTGCTCATGCACACACGGGCTCACTACTGCTGATGCGCACTCGGACTCACTACTGCGGATGCACAATCGGGCTCACTACTGCGCATGCGCACTCCGGCTCAGACCTGCACATGCGCACTCAGGCTCACTACTGCGCATGCGCGCTCGGGGTCGCTCCTGCGCATGCGCATTCGGGGTCACTACTGCTCATGCGCACTCGGACTCACTACCGCTCATGCACACGCGGACTCACTGCTGCGGATGCGCAATCGAGCTCACTACTGCGCATGCGCGCTCGGGGTCACTACTGCGCATGCGCGCTCGGGGTCACTACTGCGCATGCGCACTCCGGCTCAGACCTGCACATGCGCACTCGAGCTCACTACTACGCATGCGCACACGGGCTCACTACTGCGCTTGCCTTCTCCGGTCAGACCTGCACATGCGCATGCGCGCTCGGGGTCGCTACTCCGCATGCGCACTCGGGGTCACTACTGCGCATGCGCACTCGGGGTCACTACTGCGGATGCGCGCTCGGGGTCGCTACTGCGCATGCGCACTCGGGGTCATCACTGCAGATGCGCAATCGGGTTCATTGCTGCGCATGCGCACTCGGAGTCACTACTGCAGATGCGCAATCGGGTTCACTACTGCAGATGCGCAATAGGGTTCACTGCTGCGCATGCGCACTCGGGGTCACTACTGCGCATGCGCACACGGGCTCACTACTGCGCATGCGCGCTCGGGGTCACTACTGCACATGCGCACTCGGACTCACTACCGCTCATGCGCACGCGGACTCACTGTTGCGGATGCGCGCTCGGGCTCACTACTGCGCATGCGCACACGGGGTCACTAATTCTCATGCGCTCTCGGATTAACTACTGATCATGCGCACTCGGACTCAGTACTGCGGATGCGCGCTCGGGCTCACTACTGCGGATGCGCATTCGGGCACACTACTGCGCATTCGCGCTCGGGGTTACTAGGGCGCATGCACACTCGGGTTCACTACTGCGCATGCGCACTCGGGGTCATTACTGCGCATGCGCACACAGGCTTACTACTGCGCATGCGGCCTCGGGGTGGCTACTGCTCATGCGCACTCGGGCTCACTACTGTGCATGCGCACTCGGGGTCACTACTGCTCATGCGCACTCGGACTCACTACTGCTCATGCGCACTCGGACTCACTACGGCTCATGGGCACTCGGACTCACTACTGCCGATGCGCACTCCGGTCAGACCTGCACATGCGCACTCGGGGTCGCTACTGCGCATGCGCGTTCGGGGTCACTAATGCGCATGCTCACTCCGGCTCGAACCTGCACATGCGTACTCGGGCTCGCTACTGCGCATGCGCGCTCGGGGTCGCTACTGCACATGCGCACTCCATGTCACTACTACGCATGCGCACACGGGCTCACTACTGCGCATGTGCGCTCGGGGTCGCTACTGCTGATGCGCATTCGGGGTCACTACTGTGCATGCGCACCCGGGCTCACTACTGCCAATGCGCACTCGGGGTCACTACTGCGCATGCGCACTCGGGCTCACTACTGCGGATGCGCGCTCGGGCTCACTACTGCGCATGCGCACACGGGCTCACTACAACGCATGCGCACACGGGCTCACTACTGCGCCTGCGCGCTCGGGGTCGCTACTGCGCATGCGCACTCGGGGTCACAACTGCAGATGCGCAATCGGCTTCATTGCTGCGCATGCGCACTCGGAGTCACTACTGCAGATGCGCAATCGGGTTCAATGCTGCGCATGCGCACTCGGGGTCACTACTGCAGCTGCGCAATCGGGTACACTACTGAGCATGCACACACGGGCTCACTACTGCGCATGCGCACGCGGGGTCACTACTGCTCATGCGCACTGGAACTCACTACTGCTCATGCGCACTCGGGCTCACTACTGCACATGCGCGCTCGGGGTTGCTACTGCGCATGCGCACTCGGGGTCATCACTGCAGATGCGCAATCGGGTTCATTGCTGCGCATGCACACTCGGGCTCACTACTGCGGATGCGCAATCGGGTTCACTACTGCGCATGCGCACTCCGGCTCAGACTTGCACACGCGCTCTCGAGCTCACATCTGCGCATGCGCAATCGGGCTCACTACTGCGGATGCGCACTCCGGTCAGACCTGCACATGCGCATTCGGGCTCACTACTGCGGAAGCGCGCTCGGGCTCACTACTGCTCATGCACACACGGGCTCACTACTGCTCAAGCGCACTCGGACTCACTACGGCTCATGGGCACTCGGACTCACTACTGCTCACGCGCAATCGGACTCACTACTGCGGATGCGCACTCCGGTCAGACCTGCACATGCGCATTCGGGCTCACTACTTTGCATGCGCGCACGGGCTCACTACTGCTCATGCACACACGGGCTCACTACTGCTCATGCGCACTCGGACACAGTACTGCGGATGCAAAATCGGACTCACTACCGCGTATGTGAACTCGGGGTTACTACTGCTCATGCGCACTCGGACTCCCTACTGCGCATGCGCACGCGGGGTCACTACTGCGGATGCGCACTCGGACTCACTACTGCGGATGCGCGCTCGGGCTCACTACTGCGGATGCGCATTCGGGCTCACTACTGCGCATGCGCACTCGGGGTCACTACTGCGCATGCGCACTCGGGCTTACTACTGCGCATGCGGCCTCGGGCTCACTACTGCGCATGCGCATTCGGGGTCACTAATGCGCATGCGCACTCCGGCTCGGACCTTCACATACGCTCTCGAGCTCACATCTGCGCATGCGCAATCGGGCTCACTACTGCGGATGCGCACTCCGGTCAGACCTGCACATGCGCATTCGGGCTCACTACTGCGCATGCGCGCTCGGGCTCACTACCGCGCATGCGCACACGGGCACACTACTGCGGATGCGCGCTCGGGCTCACTACTGCGCATGCGCACACGGGCTCACTACTGTGCATGGCGCACACGGGCTCACTACTGCCCATGCACACACGGGCTCACTACTGCTCATGCGCACTCGGGCTTACTACTGTGCATGCGCGCTCGGGGTCACTACTGCTCATGCGCACTCGGACTCACTGCTGCGGATGCGCAATCGTGCTCACGACTGCGCATGCGCACTCGGGGTCACTACTGTGCATGCGCACTCTGGGTCACTAGTGCTCATTCGTACTTGGACTCACTACTGCTCATGGGCACTCGGCCTCACGACTGCGCATGCGCACACGGGCTCACTACTGCGCATGCGCACACGGGCTTACTACTGTGCATGCGCACTCGGGCTCACTACTGCGCATGTGCACACGGGCTCACTACTGTGCATGCGTAATCGGAGTCACTACTGCGCATGCGCACTCGGACTCACTGCTGCGGATGCGCAATCCGGCTCACTACTGCTCGTGCGCACTCGGACTCACTACTGCGGATGCGCACTCGGGCTCACTACTGCGCATGCGCACACGGGCCCACTGCTGTGCGTGCGCACTCGGGGTCGCTACTGCGGATGCGCACTCCGGCTCAGAACTGCACATGCGCGCTCGAGCTCACTTCTGCGCATGCGCACACGTGCACACTACTGTGCATGCGCGCACGGGCTCACTATTGTGCATGCGCACTCGGGTTCACTAGTGCTCATGCGCACTTGGACTCACTACTGCTCATGGGCACTCGGCCTCACTACTGCGGATGCGCATTCGGACTCACTACTGCGGATGCGCTCTCCGGCTCAGACCTGCATATGCGCAATCGGGATCTCTACTGCGCATGCGCAGTCGGGCTCACTACTGTGCATGCGCACCCGGGGTCACTACTGCTCTTGCGCACTTGGACTCACTACTGCTCATGGTCACACGGGCCCACTACTGTGCATGCGCACTGGGGCTCACTACTGCGCATGCGCACACGGGCCCACTACTGTGCATGCGCACTCGGGCTCACTACTGCGCATGCGCACACGGGCTCACTACTGTGCATGCGCACACGGGCTCACTACTGCTCATGCGCACACGGGCCCACTACTGCGCAAGCGGACACGGGCCCACTACTGTGCATGCGCACTCGGGCTCACTACTGCGCATGCGCACTCGGGCTCACTACTGCGCATGCGCACTCGTGCTCACTGCTGTGCATGCGCACTCGGGGTCACTACTGCGCATGCGCACACGGACTCCCTACTGCGGATGCGCAATCGGGCTCTCTACTCCGCATGCGAGCTCGGGGTCACTACTGCTCATGCGCACTCGGACTCACTACTGCGGATGCGCACTCGGGTTCACTACTGCGCATGCGCACACGGGCCCACTGCTGTGCGTGCGCACTCGGGGTCGCTACTGCGGATGCGCACTCCGGCTCAGAACTGCACATGCGCGCTCGAGTTCACTTCTGCGCATGCGCACACGTGCGCACTACTGTGCATGCGCGCACGGGCTCACTATTGTACATGCACACTCTGGGTCAATAGTGCTCATTCGTACTTGGACTCACTACTGCTCATGGGCACTCGGCCTCACGGCTGCGCATGCGCACACGGGCTCACTACTGCGCATGCGCACACGGGCTTACTACTGTGCATGCGCACTCGGGCTCACTACTGCGCATGTGCACACGGGCTAACTACTGTGCATGCGCAATCGGAGTCACTACTGCGCATGCGCACTCGGGCTCACTACTGCGCATGCGCAATCGGGCTCACTACTGCGCATGCGCACACAGACACCCTACTGCGGATGCGCAATCGGGCTCACTACTCCGCATGCGCGCTCGGGGTCACTACTGCTCATGCGCACTCGGACTCAATACTGCTCATGCGCACTCGGACTCACTGCTGCCGATGCGCAATCGGGCTCACTACTGCGGATGCGCGCTCGGGTCACTACTGCGCATGCGCACTCGGGCTCACTACTGTGCATTCGCACTCGGGGTCACTCCTGCCCATGCGCACTCGGGCTCACTACTGTGCATGCGCACTCGGGGTCACTCCTGCCCATGCGCACTCGGGCTCACTACTGTGCATGCGCACACGGGCTCACTACTGCTCATGCGCACACGGGCCCACTACTGCGCAAGCGGACACGGGCCCACTACTGTGCATGCGCACTCGGACTCACTACTGCTCATGCGCACACTGACTCACTACTGCGGATGCGCACTCGGGCTCACTACTGCGGATGCGCGCTGGGGTCACTACTGCGCAAGCGCGCTCGGGGTCACTACTGTGCATGCGCACTCTGGGTCACTAGTGCGCATTCGTACTTGGACTCACTACTGCTCATGGGCACTCGGCCTCACGACTGCGCATGCGCACACGGGCCCACTACTGCGCAAGCGGACACGGGCCCACTACTGTGCATGCGCACTCGGGCTCACTACTGCGCATGCGCACACGGGCCCACTACTGTGCATGCGCACTCGGACTCACTACTGCTCATGCGCACACTGACTCACTACTGCGGATGCGCACTCGGGCTCACTACTGCGGATGCGCGCTCGGGTCACTACTGCGCAAGCGCGCTCGGGGTCACTACTGTGCATGCGCACTCTGGGTCACTAGTGCGCATTCGTACTTGGACTCACTACTGCTCATGGGCACTCGGCCCCACGACTGCGCATGCGAACACGGGCTCACTACTGCGCATGCGCACACGGGCTTAGTACTGTGCATGCGCACTCGGGCTCACTACTGCGCATGCGCACACGGGCTCACTACTGTGCATGCGCAATCGGAGTCACTACTGCGCATGCGCACTCGGGCTCACTACTGCGCATGCGCACGCGGACTCACTACTGTGGATGCGCAATCGGGCTCACTACTGCGCATGGGCGCTCGGGGACACTACTGCGCATGCGCACTCGGACTCACTGCTGCGGATGCGCACACGGGCTCACTACTGTGCATGCGCACTCGGGGTCACTACTGCTCATGCGCACACGGGCTCACTACTGCTCATGCGCACTCGGGCTCACTACTGCGCATGCGCACACGGGCTCACTACGGTGCATGCGCACTCGTGGTCACTACTGCGCATGCGCACTCGGGCTCACTACTGATCATGCGCACACTGTCTCACTACTGCGGATGCGCACTCGGGCTCACTACTGCGCATGCGCACACGGGCCCACTACTGTGCGTACGCACTCGGGGTCGCTACTGCGGATATGCACTCCGGCTCAGAGCTGCACATGCGCGCTCGAGCTCAATTCTGCGCATGCGCACTCGGGCTCACTACTGTGCATGCGCACTCGGGCTCACTACTGAGCATGCGCACTCGGGGTCACTACTGCCCATGCGCGCTCGGGGTCACTACTGTGCATGCGCACTCTGGGTCACTAGTGCGCATTCGTACTTGGACTCACTACTGCTCATGGGCACTCGGCCTCACGACTGCGCATGCGCACACGGGCTCACTACTGCGCATGCGCACACGGGCTTAGTACTGTGCATGCGCACGCGGACTCACTACTGTGGATGCGCAATCGGGCTCACTACTGCGCATGGGCGCTCGGGGACACTACTGCGCATGCGCACTCGGACTCACTGCTGCGGATGCGCACACGGGCTCACTACTGTGCATGCGCACTCGGGGTCACTACTGCTCATGGGCACACTGTCTCACTACTGCTCATGCGCACTCGGACTCACTGCTGCGGATGCGCACTCGGGCTCACTACTGCGCATGCGCACACGGGCCCACTACTGCGCATGCGCACACGGGCTCAATATTGTGCATGCGCACATGGGCTCACTCCTGCTCATGCGCAATCGGACTCACTGCTGCGGATGCGCAATCGGGCACAATACTGCTCGTGCGCACTCGGACTCACTAGCGTGCATGCGCACTCGGGCTCACTACTCCTCATGCGCACTCGGGCGCACTACTGCGCATGCGCGCATGGGCTCACTACGGTGCATGCGCACTCGGGGTCACTAGTGCTCATTCGCACTTGGACTCACCACTGCTCATTGGCACTCGGCCTGACGACTGCGCATGCGCACACGGGCTCACTACTGTGCATGCGCACTCGGGGTCACTAGTGCTCATTCGCACTTGGACTCACTACTGCTCATGGGCACTCGCGCTCACTAATGCGGATGCGCACTCGGACTCACTACTGCGGATGCGCTCTCCGGCTCAGACCCGCATATGCGCAATCGGGATCTCTACTGCGCATGCGCACTCGGGCTCACTACTGTGCATGCGCACTCGGGCTCACTACTGTGCATGCGCACTCGGGGCCACTACTGCCCATGCGCACACGGTCTCACTACTGTGCATGCGCACTCGGGCTCTCCACTGCGCATGCGCACACTGACTCACTACTGCGGATGCGCACTCGGGCTCACTACTGCGGATGCGCGCTCGGGTCACTACTGCGCAAGCGCGCTCGGGGTCACTACTGTGCATGCGCACTCTGGGTCACTAGTGCGCATTCGTACTTGGACTCACTACTGCTCATGGGCACTCGGCCTCACGACTGCGCATGCGCACACGGGCTCACTACTGCGCATGCGCACACGGGCTTAGTACTGTGCATGCGCACTCGGGCTCACTACTGCGCATGCGCACACGGGCTCACTACTGTGCATGCGCAATCGGAGTCACTACTGCGCATGCGCACTCGGGCTCACTAGTGCGCATGCGCACGCGGACTCACTACTGTGGATGCGCAATCGGGCTCACTACTGCGCATGGGCGCTCGGGGACACTACTGCGCATGCGCACTCGGACTCACTGCTGCGGATGCGCACACGGGCTCACTACTGTGCATGCGCACTCGGGGTCACTACTGCTCATGCGCACACGGGCTCACTACTGCTCATGCGCACTCGGGCTCACTACTGCGCATGCGCACACGGGCTCACTACGGTGCATGCGCACTCGTGGTCACTACTGCGCATGCGCACTCGGGCTCACTACTGATCATGCGCACACTGTCTCACTACTGCGGATGCGCACTCGGGCTCACTACTGCGCATGCGCACACGGGCCCACTACTGTGCGTACGCACTCGGGGTCGCTACTGCGGATATGCACTCCGGCTCAGAGCTGCACATGCGCGCTCGAGCTCAATTCTGCGCATGCGCACTCGGGCTCACTACTGTGCATGCGCACTCGGGCTCACTACTGAGCATGCGCACTCGGGGTCACTACTGCCCATGCGCGCTCGGGGTCACTACTGTGCATGCGCACTCTGGGTCACTAGTGCGCATTCGTACTTGGACTCACTACTGCTCATGGGCACTCGGCCTCACGACTGCGCATGCGCACACGGGCTCACTACTGCGCATGCGCACACGGGCTTAGTACTGTGCATGCGCACGCGGACTCACTACTGTGGATGCGCAATCGGGCTCACTACTGCGCATGGGCGCTCGGGGACACTACTGCGCATGCGCACTCGGACTCACTGCTGCGGATGCGCACACGGGCTCACTACTGTGCATGCGCACTCGGGGTCACTACTGCTCATGGGCACACTGTCTCACTACTGCTCATGCGCACTCGGACTCACTGCTGCGGATGCGCACTCGGGCTCACTACTGCGCATGCGCACACGGGCCCACTACTGCGCATGCGCACACGGGCTCAATATTGTGCATGCGCACATGGGCTCACTCCTGCTCATGCGCAATCGGACTCACTGCTGCGGATGCGCAATCGGGCACAATACTGCTCGTGCGCACTCGGACTCACTAGCGTGCATGCGCACTCGGGCTCACTACTCCTCATGCGCACACGGGCGCACTACTGCGCATGCGCGCATGGGCTCACTACGGTGCATGCGCACTCGGGGTCACTAGTGCTCATTCGCACTTGGACTCACCACTGCTCATTGGCACTCGGCCTGACGACTGCGCATGCGCACACGGGCTCACTACTGTGCATGCGCACTCGGGGTCACTAGTGCTCATTCGCACTTGGACTCACTACTGCTCATGGGCACTCGCGCTCACTAATGCGGATGCGCACTCGGACTCACTACTGCGGATGCGCTCTCCGGCTCAGACACGCATATGCGCAATCGGGATCTCTACTGCGCATGCGCACTCGGGCTCACTACTGTGCATGCGCACTCGGGCTCACTACTGTGCATGCGCACTCGGGGCCACTACTGCCCATGCGCACACGGTCTCACTACTGTGCATGCGCACTCGGGCTCTCCACTGCGCATGCGCACACTGACTCACTACTGCGGATGCGCACTCGGGCTCACTACTGCGGATGCGCGCTCGGGTCACTACTGCGCAAGCGCGCTCGGGATCACTACTGTGCATGCGCACTCTGGGTCACTAGTGCGCATTCGTACTTGGACTCACTACTGCTCATGGGCACTCGGCCTCACGACTGCGCATGCGCACACGGGCTCACTACTGCGCATGCGCACACGGGCTTAGTACTGTGCATGCGCACTCGGGCTCACTACTGCGCATGCGCACACGGGCTCACTACTGTGCATGCGCAATCGGAGTCACTACTGCGCATGCGCACTCGGGCTCACTAGTGCGCATGCGCACGCGGACTCACTACTGTGGATGCGCAATCGGGCTCACTACTGCGCATGGGCGCTCGGGGACACTACTGCGCATGCGCACTCGGACTCACTGCTGCGGATGCGCACACGGGCTCACTACTGTGCATGCGCACTCGGGGTCACTACTGCTCATGCGCACACGGGCTCACTACTGCTCATGCGCACTCGGGGTCGCTACTGCGGATGCGCACTCCGGCTCAGAACTGCACATGCGCGCTCGAGTTCACTTCTGCGCATGCGCACACGTGCGCACTACTGTGCATGCGCGCACGGGCTCACTATTGTACATGCACACTCTGGGTCAATAGTGCTCATTCGTACTTGGACTCACTACTGCTCATGGGCACTCGGCCTCACGGCTGCGCATGCGCACACGGGCTCACTACTGCGCATGCGCACACGGGCTTACTACTGTGCATGCGCACTCGGGCTCACTACTGCGCATGTGCACACGGGCTAACTACTGTGCATGCGCAATCGGAGTCACTACTGCGCATGCGCACTCGGACTCACTGCTGCGGATGCGCAATCCGGCTCACTACTGCTCGTGCGCACTCGGACTCACTACTGCGGATGCGCACTCGGGCTCACGACTGCGCATGCGCACACGGGCCCACTGCTGTGCGTGCGCACTCGGGCTCACTACTGCGGATGCGCGCTCGGGTCACTACTGTGCATGCGCACTCTGGGTCACTAGTGCTCATTCGTACTTGGACTCACTACTGCTCATGGGCACTCGGCCTCACGACTGCGCATGCGCACACGGGCTCACTACTGCGCATGCGCACACGGGCTCACTACTGTGCATGCGCACTCGGGCTCACTACTGCGCATGCGCACACGGGCTCACTACTGTGCATGCGCAATCGGAGTCGCTACTGCGCATGCGCACTGGGGCTCACTACTGCGCATGCTCTCGCGGACTCACTACTGTGGATGCGCAATCGGGCTCACTACTGCGCATGCGCACACGGGCTCACTACTGTGCATGCGCACACGGGCTCACTACTGCTCATGCGCACACGGGCCCACTACTGTGCATGCGCACTCGGGCTCACTACTGCGCATGCGCACACGGGCCCACTACTGTGCATGCGCACTCGGGCTCACTACTGCGGATGCGCTCTCCGGTTCAGACCTGCACATGCGCAATCGGGCTCTCTACTGCGCATGCGCACTCGGGCTCACTACTGCTCATGCGCACTCGGACTCGCTACTGCTCATGCGCACTCGGGCTCACTTCTGCGCATGCGCACACGGGCTCACTACTGTGCATGCGCACTCGGGGTCACTACTGCTCATGCGCACACGGGCTCACTACTGCTCATGCGCACTCGGGCTCACTACTGCGCATGCGCAATCGGGCTCACTACTGCGCATGCGCACACAGACACCCTACTGCGGATGCGCAATCGGGCTCACTACTCCGCATGCGCGCTCGGGGTCACTACTGCTCATGCGCACTCGGACTCAATACTGCTCATGCGCACTCGGACTCACTGCTGCCGATGCGCAATCGGGCTCACTACTGCGGATGCGCGCTCGGGTCACTACTGCGCATGCGCACTCGGGCTCACTACTGTGCATTCGCACTCGGGGTCACTCCTGCCCATGCGCACTCGGGCTCACTACTGTGCATGCGCACTCGGGGTCACTCCTGCCCATGCGCACTCGGGCTCACTACTGTGCATGCGCACACGGGCTCACTACTGCTCATGCGCACACGGGCCCACTACTGCGCAAGCGGACACGGGCCCACTACTGTGCATGCGCACTCGGACTCACTACTGCTCATGCGCACACTGACTCACTACTGCGGATGCGCACTCGGGCTCACTACTGCGGATGCGCGCTGGGGTCACTACTGCGCAAGCGCGCTCGGGGTCACTACTGTGCATGCGCACTCTGGGTCACTAGTGCGCATTCGTACTTGGACTCACTACTGCTCATGGGCACTCGGCCTCACGACTGCGCATGCGCACACGGGCCCACTACTGCGCAAGCGGACACGGGCCCACTACTGTGCATGCGCACTCGGGCTCACTACTGCGCATGCGCACACGGGCCCACTACTGTGCATGCGCACTCGGACTCACTACTGCTCATGCGCACACTGACTCACTACTGCGGATGCGCACTCGGGCTCACTACTGCGGATGCGCGCTCGGGTCACTACTGCGCAAGCGCGCTCGGGGTCACTACTGTGCATGCGCACTCTGGGTCACTAGTGCGCATTCGTACTTGGACTCACTACTGCTCATGGGCACTCGGCCCCACGACTGCGCATGCGAACACGGGCTCACTACTGCGCATGCGCACACGGGCTTAGTACTGTGCATGCGCACTCGGGCTCACTACTGCGCATGCGCACACGGGCTCACTACTGTGCATGCGCAATCGGAGTCACTACTGCGCATGCGCACTCGGGCTCACTACTGCGCATGCGCACGCGGACTCACTACTGTGGATGCGCAATCGGGCTCACTACTGCGCATGGGCGCTCGGGGACACTACTGCGCATGCGCACTCGGACTCACTGCTGCGGATGCGCACACGGGCTCACTACTGTGCATGCGCACTCGGGGTCACTACTGCTCATGCGCACACGGGCTCACTACTGCTCATGCGCACTCGGGCTCACTACTGCGCATGCGCACACGGGCTCACTACGGTGCATGCGCACTCGTGGTCACTACTGCGCATGCGCACTCGGGCTCACTACTGATCATGCGCACACTGTCTCACTACTGCGGATGCGCACTCGGGCTCACTACTGCGCATGCGCACACGGGCCCACTACTGTGCGTACGCACTCGGGGTCGCTACTGCGGATATGCACTCCGGCTCAGAGCTGCACATGCGCGCTCGAGCTCAATTCTGCGCATGCGCACTCGGGCTCACTACTGTGCATGCGCACTCGGGCTCACTACTGAGCATGCGCACTCGGGGTCACTACTGCCCATGCGCGCTCGGGGTCACTACTGTGCATGCGCACTCTGGGTCACTAGTGCGCATTCGTACTTGGACTCACTACTGCTCATGGGCACTCGGCCTCACGACTGCGCATGCGCACACGGGCTCACTACTGCGCATGCGCACACGGGCTTAGTACTGTGCATGCGCACGCGGACTCACTACTGTGGATGCGCAATCGGGCTCACTACTGCGCATGGGCGCTCGGGGACACTACTGCGCATGCGCACTCGGACTCACTGCTGCGGATGCGCACACGGGCTCACTACTGTGCATGCGCACTCGGGGTCACTACTGCTCATGGGCACACTGTCTCACTACTGCTCATGCGCACTCGGACTCACTGCTGCGGATGCGCACTCGGGCTCACTACTGCGCATGCGCACACGGGCCCACTACTGCGCATGCGCACACGGGCTCAATATTGTGCATGCGCACATGGGCTCACTCCTGCTCATGCGCAATCGGACTCACTGCTGCGGATGCGCAATCGGGCACAATACTGCTCGTGCGCACTCGGACTCACTAGCGTGCATGCGCACTCGGGCTCACTACTCCTCATGCGCACTCGGGCGCACTACTGCGCATGCGCGCATGGGCTCACTACGGTGCATGCGCACTCGGGGTCACTAGTGCTCATTCGCACTTGGACTCACCACTGCTCATTGGCACTCGGCCTGACGACTGCGCATGCGCACACGGGCTCACTACTGTGCATGCGCACTCGGGGTCACTAGTGCTCATTCGCACTTGGACTCACTACTGCTCATGGGCACTCGCGCTCACTAATGCGGATGCGCACTCGGACTCACTACTGCGGATGCGCTCTCCGGCTCAGACCCGCA
Organism: Megachile leachella; assembly: GCA_963576845.1. Lineage (NCBI taxonomy): Eukaryota > Metazoa > Arthropoda > Insecta > Hymenoptera > Megachilidae > Megachile > Megachile leachella. The sequence continues at coordinate 24,888,610 of OY756250.1, read as the reverse complement.
TATGCGCAATCGGGATCTCTACTGCGCATGCGCACTCGGGCTCACTACTGTGCATGCGCACTCGGGCTCACTACTGTGCATGCGCACTCGGGGCCACTACTGCCCATGCGCACACGGTCTCACTACTGTGCATGCGCACTCGGGCTCTCCACTGCGCATGCGCACACTGACTCACTACTGCGGATGCGCACTCGGGCTCACTACTGCGGATGCGCGCTCGGGTCACTACTGCGCAAGCGCGCTCGGGGTCACTACTGTGCATGCGCACTCTGGGTCACTAGTGCGCATTCGTACTTGGACTCACTACTGCTCATGGGCACTCGGCCTCACGACTGCGCATGCGCACACGGGCTCACTACTGCGCATGCGCACACGGGCTTAGTACTGTGCATGCGCACTCGGGCTCACTACTGCGCATGCGCACACGGGCTCACTACTGTGCATGCGCAATCGGAGTCACTACTGCGCATGCGCACTCGGGCTCACTAGTGCGCATGCGCACGCGGACTCACTACTGTGGATGCGCAATCGGGCTCACTACTGCGCATGGGCGCTCGGGGACACTACTGCGCATGCGCACTCGGACTCACTGCTGCGGATGCGCACACGGGCTCACTACTGTGCATGCGCACTCGGGGTCACTACTGCTCATGCGCACACGGGCTCACTACTGCTCATGCGCACTCGGGCTCACTACTGCGCATGCGCACACGGGCTCACTACGGTGCATGCGCACTCGTGGTCACTACTGCGCATGCGCACTCGGGCTCACTACTGATCATGCGCACACTGTCTCACTACTGCGGATGCGCACTCGGGCTCACTACTGCGCATGCGCACACGGGCCCACTACTGTGCGTACGCACTCGGGGTCGCTACTGCGGATATGCACTCCGGCTCAGAGCTGCACATGCGCGCTCGAGCTCAATTCTGCGCATGCGCACTCGGGCTCACTACTGTGCATGCGCACTCGGGCTCACTACTGAGCATGCGCACTCGGGGTCACTACTGCCCATGCGCGCTCGGGGTCACTACTGTGCATGCGCACTCTGGGTCACTAGTGCGCATTCGTACTTGGACTCACTACTGCTCATGGGCACTCGGCCTCACGACTGCGCATGCGCACACGGGCTCACTACTGCGCATGCGCACACGGGCTTAGTACTGTGCATGCGCACGCGGACTCACTACTGTGGATGCGCAATCGGGCTCACTACTGCGCATGGGCGCTCGGGGACACTACTGCGCATGCGCACTCGGACTCACTGCTGCGGATGCGCACACGGGCTCACTACTGTGCATGCGCACTCGGGGTCACTACTGCTCATGGGCACACTGTCTCACTACTGCTCATGCGCACTCGGACTCACTGCTGCGGATGCGCACTCGGGCTCACTACTGCGCATGCGCACACGGGCCCACTACTGCGCATGCGCACACGGGCTCAATATTGTGCATGCGCACATGGGCTCACTCCTGCTCATGCGCAATCGGACTCACTGCTGCGGATGCGCAATCGGGCACAATACTGCTCGTGCGCACTCGGACTCACTAGCGTGCATGCGCACTCGGGCTCACTACTCCTCATGCGCACACGGGCGCACTACTGCGCATGCGCGCATGGGCTCACTACGGTGCATGCGCACTCGGGGTCACTAGTGCTCATTCGCACTTGGACTCACCACTGCTCATTGGCACTCGGCCTGACGACTGCGCATGCGCACACGGGCTCACTACTGTGCATGCGCACTCGGGGTCACTAGTGCTCATTCGCACTTGGACTCACTACTGCTCATGGGCACTCGCGCTCACTAATGCGGATGCGCACTCGGACTCACTACTGCGGATGCGCTCTCCGGCTCAGACACGCATATGCGCAATCGGGATCTCTACTGCGCATGCGCACTCGGGCTCACTACTGTGCATGCGCACTCGGGCTCACTACTGTGCATGCGCACTCGGGGCCACTACTGCCCATGCGCACACGGTCTCACTACTGTGCATGCGCACTCGGGCTCTCCACTGCGCATGCGCACACTGACTCACTACTGCGGATGCGCACTCGGGCTCACTACTGCGGATGCGCGCTCGGGTCACTACTGCGCAAGCGCGCTCGGGATCACTACTGTGCATGCGCACTCTGGGTCACTAGTGCGCATTCGTACTTGGACTCACTACTGCTCATGGGCACTCGGCCTCACGACTGCGCATGCGCACACGGGCTCACTACTGCGCATGCGCACTCGGGGTCACTACTGCTCATGCGCACACGGGCTCACTACTGCTCATGCGCACTCGGGCTCACTACTGCGCATGCGCACACGGGCTCACTACGGTGCATGCGCACTCGTGGTCACTACTGCGCATGCGCACTCGGGCTCACTACTGATCATGCGCACACTGTCTCACTACTGCGGATGCGCACTCGGGCTCACTACTGCGCATGCGCACACGGGCCCACTACTGTGCGTACGCACTCGGGGTCGCTACTGCGGATGCGCACTCCGGCTCAGAGCTGCACATGCGCGCTCGAGCTCAATTCTGCGCATGCGCACTCGGGCTCACTACTGTGCATGCGCACTCGGGCTCACTACTGAGCATGCGCACTCGGGGTCACTACTGCCCATGCGCGCTCGGGGTCACTACTGTGCATGCGCACTCTGGGTCACTAGTGCGCATTCGTACTTGGACTCACTACTGCTCATGGGCACTCGGCCTCACGACTGCGCATGCGCACACGGGCTCACTACTGCGCATGCGCACACGGGCTTAGTACTGTGCATGCGCACGCGGACTCACTACTGTGGATGCGCAATCGGGCTCACTACTGCGCATGGGCGCTCGGGGACACTACTGCGCATGCGCACTCGGACTCACTGCTGCGGATGCGCACACGGGCTCACTACTGTGCATGCGCACTCGGGGTCACTACTGCTCATGGGCACACTGTCTCACTACTGCTCATGCGCACTCGGACTCACTGCTGCGGATGCGCACTCGGGCTCACTACTGCGCATGCGCACACGGGCCCACTACTGCGCATGCGCACACGGGCTCAATATTGTGCATGCGCACATGGGCTCACTCCTGCTCATGCGCACTCGGACTCACTGCTGCGGATGCGCAATCGGGCACAATACTGCTCGTGCGCACTCGGACTCACTAATGCTCATGCGCACACTGTCTCAATACTGCGGATGCGCACTTGGGCTCACTACTGCGCATGCGCACACGAGCCCACTACTGTGCGTGCGCACACGGGGTCGCTACTGCGGATGCGTACTCCGGCTCAGAACTGCACATGCGCACTCGAGCTCACTTCTGCGCATGCGCACACGGGCGCACTACTGCGCATGCGCGCACGGGCTCACTATTGTACATGCGCACTCTGGGTCACTAGTGCTCATTCGTACTTGGACTCACTACTGCTCATGGGCACTCGGCCTCACGACTGCGCATGGGCACACGGGCTCACTACTGCGCATGCGCACACGGGCTTACTACTGTGCATGCGCGCTCGGGGTCACTACTGCTCATGCGCACTCGGACTCACTGCTGCGGATGCGCAATCGTGCTCACGACTGCGCATGCGCACTCGGGGTCACTACTGTGCATGCGCACTCTGGGTCACTAGTGCTCATTCGTACTTGGACTCACTACTGCTCATGGGCACTCGGCCTCACGACTGCGCATGCGCACACGGGCTCACTACTGCGCATGCGCACACGGGCTTACTACTGTGCATGCGCACTCGGGCTCACTACTGCGCATGTGCACACGGGCTCACTACTGTGCATGCGTAATCGGAGTCACTACTGCGCATGCGCACTCGGACTCACTGCTGCGGATGCGCAATCCGGCTCACTACTGCTCGTGCGCACTCGGACTCACTACTGCGGATGCGCACTCGGGCTCACTACTGCGCATGCGCACACGGGCTTACTACTGTGCATGCGCGCTCGGGGTCACTACTGCTCATGCGCACTCGGACTCACTGCTGCGGATGCGCAATCGTGCTCACGACTGCGCATGCGCACTCGGGGTCACTACTGTGCATGCGCACTCTGGGTCACTAGTGCTCATTCGTACTTGGACTCACTACTGCTCATGGGCACTCGGCCTCACGACTGCGCATGCGCACACGGGCTCACTACTGCGCATGCGCACACGGGCTTACTACTGTGCATGCGCACTCGGGCTCACTACTGCGCATGTGCACACGGGCTCACTACTGTGCATGCGTAATCGGAGTCACTACTGCGCATGCGCACTCGGACTCACTGCTGCGGATGCGCAATCCGGCTCACTACTGCTCGTGCGCACACGGGCCCACTACTGTGCATGCGCACTCGGGCTCACTACTGCGCATGCGCACACGGGCCCACTACTGTGCATGCGCACTCGGGCTCACTACTGCGCATGCGCACACGGGCTCACTACTGTGCATGCGCACACGGGCTCACTACTGCTCATGCGCACACGGGCCCACTACTGCGCAAGCGGACACGGGCCCACTACTGTGCATGCGCACTCGGGCTCACTACTGCGCATGCGCACTCGGGCTCACTACTGCGCATGCGCACTCGTGCTCACTGCTGTGCATGCGCACTCGGGGTCACTACTGCGCATGCGCACACGGACTCCCTACTGCGGATGCGCAATCGGGCTCTCTACTCCGCATGCGAGCTCGGGGTCACTACTGCTCATGCGCACTCGGACTCACTACTGCGGATGCGCACTCGGGTTCACTACTGCGCATGCGCACACGGGCCCACTGCTGCGCGTGCGCACTCGGGGTCGCTACTGCGGATGCGCACTCCGGCTCAGAACTGCACATGCGCGCTCGAGTTCACTTCTGCGCATGCGCACACGTGCGCACTACTGTGCATGCGCGCACGGGCTCACTATTGTACATGCGCACTCTGGGTCAATAGTGCTCATTCGTACTTGGACTCACTACTGCTCATGGGCACTCGGCCTCACGGCTGCGCATGCGCACACGGGCTCACTACTGCGCATGCGCACACGGGCTTACTACTGTGCATGCGCACTCGGGCTCACTACTGCGCATGTGCACACGGGCTAACTACTGTGCATGCGCAATCGGAGTCACTACTGCGCATGCGCACTCGGACTCACTGCTGCGGATGCGCAATCCGGCTCACTACTGCTCGTGCGCACTCGGACTCACTACTGCGGATGCGCACTCGGGCTCACGACTGCGCATGCGCACACGGGCCCACTGCTGTGCGTGCGCACTCGGGCTCACTACTGCGGATGCGCGCTCGGGTCACTACTGTGCATGCGCACTCTGGGTCACTAGTGCTCATTCGTACTTGGACTCACTACTGCTCATGGGCACTCGGCCTCACGACTGCGCATGCGCACACGGGCTCACTACTGCGCATGCGCACACGGGCTCACTACTGTGCATGCGCACTCGGGCTCACTACTGCGCATGCGCACACGGGCTCACTACTGTGCATGCGCAATCGGAGTCGCTACTGCGCATGCGCACTGGGGCTCACTACTGCGGATGCGCTCTCCGGTTCAGACCTGCACATGCGCAATCGGGCTCTCTACTGCGCATGCGCACTCGGGCTCACTACTGCTCATACGCACTCGGACTCGCTACTGCTCATGCGCACTCGGGCTCACTTCTGCGCATGCGCACACGGGCTCACTACTGTGCATGCGCACTCGGGGTCACTACTGCTCATGCGCACACGGGCTCACTACTGCTCATGCGCACTCGGGCTCACTACTGCGCATGCGCAATCGGGCTCACTACTGCGCATGCGCACACAGACACCCTACTGCGGATGCGCAATCGGGCTCACTACTCCGCATGCGCGCTCGGGGTCACTACTGCTCATGCGCACTCGGACTCAATACTGCTCATGCGCACTCGGACTCACTGCTGCCGATGCGCAATCGGGCTCACTACTGCGGATGCGCGCTCGGGTCACTACTGCGCATGCGCACTCGGGCTCACTACTGTGCATGCGCACTCGGGCTCACTACTGTGTATGCGCACACGGGCTCACTACTGCTCATGCGCACACGGGCCCACTACTGCGCAAGCGGACACGGGCCCACTACTGTGCATGCGCACTCGGGCTCACTACTGCGCATGCGCACACGGGCCCACTACTGTGCATGCGCACTCGGACTCACTACTGCTCATGCGCACACTGACTCACTACTGCGGATGCGCACTCGGGCTCACTACTGCGGATGCGCGCTCGGGTCACTACTGCGCAAGCGCGCTCGGGGTCACTACTGTGCATGCGCACTCTGGGTCACTAGTGCGCATTCGTACTTGGACTCACTACTGCTCATGGGCACTCGGCCTCACGACTGCGCATGCGCACACGGGCTCACTACAGCGCATGCGCACTGGGGCTCACTACTGCGCATGCTCTCGCGGACTCACTACTGTGGATGCGCATTCGGGCTCACTACTGCGCATGGGCGCTCGGGGACACTACTGCGGATGAGCGCTCGGGTCACTACTGTGCATGCGCACTCTGGGTCACTAGTGCTCATTCGTACTTGGACTCACTACTGCTCATGGGCACTCGGCCTCACGACTACGCATGCGCACACGGGCTCACTACTGCGCATGCGCACACGGGCTTACTACTGTGCATGCGCACTCCGGCTCACTACTGCGCATGCGCACACGGGCTCACTACTGTGCATGCGCAATCGGAGTCACTACTGCGCATGCGCACTCGGGCTCACTACTGCGCATGCGCACGCGGACTCACTACTGTGGATGCGCAATCGGGCTCACTACTGCGCATGGGCGCTCGGGGACACTACTGCGCCTGCGCACTCGGTCTCACTGCTGCGGATGCGCTCTCCGGCGCAGACCTGCACATGCGCAATCGGGCTCCCTACTGCGCATGCGCACTCGGCCTCACTACTGCTCATGCGCACTCGGACTCACTGCTGCGGATGCGCAATCGGGCTCAATATTGCTCGTGCGCACTCGGACTCACTACTGCTCATGTGCACACTGTCTCACTACTGCGGACGCGCACTCGGGCTCACTACTGCGCATGCGCACACGGGCCCACTACTGTGCGTGCGCACTCGGGGTCGCTACTGCGGATGCGCACTCCGGCTCAGAACTGCACATGCGCCCTCGAGCTCAATTCTGCGCATGCGCACACGGGCGCACTACTGCGCATGCGCGCACGGGCTCACTACTGTGCATGCGCACTCGGGGTCACTAGTGCTCATGTGCAGTTGGACTCACTACTGCTCATGGGCTCTCGGCCTCGCTACTGCGGATGCGCAATCGGGCTCACTACTGCGGATGCGCTCTCCGGTTCAGACCTGCACATGCGCAATCGGGCTCTCTACTGCGCATGCGCACTCGGGCTCACTACTGCTCATGCGCACTCGGACTCGCTACTGCTCATGCGCACTCGGGCTCACTTCTGCGCATGCGCACACGGGCTCACTACTGTGCATGCGCACTCGGGGTCACGACTGCTCATGCGCACTCGGACTCGCTACTGCTCATGCGCACTCGGGCTCACTTCTGCGCATGCGCACACGGGCTCACTACTGTGCATGCGCACTCGGGGTCACTACTGCTCATGCGCACTCGGACTCACTACTGCTCATGCGCACTCGGACTTACTGCTGCCGATGCGCAATCGGGCTCACTACTGCGGATGCGCGCTCGGGTCACTACTGCGCATGCGCACTCGGGCTCACTGCTGCGGATGCGCAATCGGGCACAATACTGCTCGTGCGCACTCGGAATCACTAGCGTGCATGCGCACTCGGGCTCACTACTCCTCATGCGCACTCGGGCGCACTACTGCGCATGCGCGCATGGGCTCACTACGGTGCATGCGCACTCGGGGTCACTAGTGCTCATTCGCACTTGGACTCACCACTGCTCATTGGCACTCGGCCTGACGACTGCGCATGCGCACACGGGCTCACTACTGTGCATGCGCACTCGGGGTCACTAGTGCTCATTCGCACTTGGACTCACTACTGCTCATGGGCACTCGGCCTCACGACTGCGGATGTGCAATCGGGCTCACTACCGCGGATGCGCTCTCCTGCTCAGACCTGCACATGCGCAATCGGTCTCACTACTGCGCATGCGCACACGGGCTCACTACTGTGCATGTGCACTCTGGCTCACTACTGCTCATGCGCGCTCGGGGTCACTACTGCGCATGCGCACTCGGACTCAATACTGCTCATGGGCACACTGTCTCACTACTGCTCATGCGCACTCGGACTCAATACTGCTCATGGGCACACTGTCTCACTACTGCTCATGCGCAGTCGGACTCACTGCTGCGGATGCGCACTCGGGCCCACTACTGCGCATGCGCACACGGGCCCACTACTGTGCATGCGCACTCGGGCTCACTACTGCGCATGCGCACACGGGCTCACTACTGTGCATGCGCACTCGGGGTCACTACTGCTCATGGGCACACTGTCTCACTACTGCTCATGCGCACTCGGACTCACTGCTGCGGATGCGCACTCGGGCTCACTACTGCGCATGCGCACACGGGCCCACTACTGCGCATGCGCACACGGGCTCAATATTGTGCATGCGCACATGGGCTCACTCCTGCTCATGCGCACTCGGACTCACTGCTGCGGATGCGCAATCGGGCACAATACTGCTCGTGCGCACTCGGACTCACTAATGCTCATGCGCACACTGTCTCAATACTGCGGATGCGCACTTGGGCTCACTACTGCGCATGCGCACACGAGCCCACTATTGTGCGTGCGCACACGGGGTCGCTACTGCGGATGCGTACTCCGGCTCAGAACTGCACATGCGCACTCGAGCTCACTTCTGCGCATGCGCACACGGGCGCACTACTGCGCATGCGCGCACGGGCTCACTATTGTACATGCGCACTCTGGGTCACTAGTGCTCATTCGTACTTGGCCTCACTACTGCTCATGGGCACTCGGCCTCACGACTGCGCATGGGCACACGGGCTCACTACTGCGCATGCGCACACGGGCTTACTACTGTGCATGCGCGCTCGGGGTCACTACTGCTCATGCGCACTCGGACTCACTGCTGCGGATGCGCAATCGTGCTCACGACTGCGCATGCGCACTCGGGGTCACTACTGTGCATGCGCACTCTGGGTCACTAGTGCTCATTCGTACTTGGACTCACTACTGCTCATGGGCACTCGGCCTCACGACTGCGCATGCGCACACGGGCTCACTACTGCGCATGCGCACACGGGCTTACTACTGTGCATGCGCACTCGGGCTCACTACTGCGCATGTGCACACGGGCTCACTACTGTGCATGCGTAATCGGAGTCACTACTGCGCATGCGCACTCGGACTCACTGCTGCGGATGCGCAATCCGGCTCACTACTGCTCGTGCGCACTCGGACTCACTACTGCGGATGCGCACTCGGGCTCACTACTGCGCATGCGCACACGGGCCCACTGCTGTGCGTGCGCACTCGGGGTCGCTACTGCGGATGCGCACTCCGGCTCAGAACTGCACATGCGCGCTCGAGCTCACTTCTGCGCATGCGCACACGTGCACACTACTGTGCATGCGCGCACGGGCTCACTATTGTGCATGCGCACTCGGGGTCACTAGTGCTCATGCGCACTTGGACTCACTACTGCTCATGGGCACTCGGCCTCACTACTGCGGATGCGCATTCGGACTCACTACTGCGGATGCGCTCTCCGGCTCAGACCTGCATATGCGCAATCGGGATCTCTACTGCGCATGCGCAGTCGGGCTCACTACTGTGCATGCGCACCCGGGGTCACTACTGCTCTTGCGCACTTGGACTCACTACTGCTCATGGTCACACGGGCCCACTACTGTGCATGCGCACTCGGGCTCACTACTGCGCATGCGCACACGGGCCCACTACTGTGCATGCGCACTCGGGCTCACTACTGCGCATGCGCACACGGGCTCACTACTGTGCATGCGCACACGGGCTCACTACTGCTCATGCGCACACGGGCCCACTACTGCGCAAGCGGACACGGGCCCACTACTGTGCATGCGCACTCGGGCTCACTACTGCGCATGCGCACACGGGCCCACTGCTGCGCGTGCGCACTCGGGGTCGCTACTGCGGATGCGCACTCCGGCTCAGAACTGCACATGCGCGCTCGAGTTCACTTCTGCGCATGCGCACACGTGCGCACTACTGTGCATGCGCGCACGGGCTCACTATTGTACATGCGCACTCTGGGTCAATAGTGCTCATTCGTACTTGGACTCACTACTGCTCATGGGCACTCGGCCTCACGGCTGCGCATGCGCACACGGGCTCACTACTGCGCATGCGCACACGGGCTTACTACTGTGCATGCGCACTCGGGCTCACTACTGCGCATGTGCACACGGGCTAACTACTGTGCATGCGCAATCGGAGTCACTACTGCGCATGCGCACTCGGACTCACTGCTGCGGATGCGCAATCCGGCTCACTACTGCTCGTGCGCACTCGGACTCACTACTGCGGATGCGCACTCGGGCTCACGACTGCGCATGCGCACACGGGCCCACTGCTGTGCGTGCGCACTCGGGCTCACTACTGCGGATGCGCGCTCGGGTCACTACTGTGCATGCGCACTCTGGGTCACTAGTGCTCATTCGTACTTGGACTCACTACTGCTCATGGGCACTCGGCCTCACGACTGCGCATGCGCACACGGGCTCACTACTGCGCATGCGCACACGGGCTCACTACTGTGCATGCGCACTCGGGCTCACTACTGCGCATGCGCACACGGGCTCACTACTGTGCATGCGCAATCGGAGTCGCTACTGCGCATGCGCACTGGGGCTCACTACTGCGGATGCGCTCTCCGGTTCAGACCTGCACATGCGCAATCGGGCTCTCTACTGCGCATGCGCACTCGGGCTCACTACTGCTCATACGCACTCGGACTCGCTACTGCTCATGCGCACTCGGGCTCACTTCTGCGCATGCGCACACGGGCTCACTACTGTGCATGCGCACTCGGGGTCACTACTGCTCATGCGCACACGGGCTCACTACTGCTCATGCGCACTCGGGCTCACTACTGCGCATGCGCAATCGGGCTCACTACTGCGCATGCGCACACAGACACCCTACTGCGGATGCGCAATCGGGCTCACTACTCCGCATGCGCGCTCGGGGTCACTACTGCTCATGCGCACTCGGACTCAATACTGCTCATGCGCACTCGGACTCACTGCTGCCGATGCGCAATCGGGCTCACTACTGCGGATGCGCGCTCGGGTCACTACTGCGCATGCGCACTCGGGCTCACTACTGTGCATGCGCACTCGGGCTCACTACTGTGTATGCGCACACGGGCTCACTACTGCTCATGCGCACACGGGCCCACTACTGCGCAAGCGGACACGGGCCCACTACTGTGCATGCGCACTCGGGCTCACTACTGCGCATGCGCACACGGGCCCACTACTGTGCATGCGCACTCGGACTCACTACTGCTCATGCGCACACTGACTCACTACTGCGGATGCGCACTCGGGCTCACTACTGCGGATGCGCGCTCGGGTCACTACTGCGCAAGCGCGCTCGGGGTCACTACTGTGCATGCGCACTCTGGGTCACTAGTGCGCATTCGTACTTGGACTCACTACTGCTCATGGGCACTCGGCCTCACGACTGCGCATGCGCACACGGGCTCACTACAGCGCATGCGCACTGGGGCTCACTACTGCGCATGCTCTCGCGGACTCACTACTGTGGATGCGCATTCGGGCTCACTACTGCGCATGGGCGCTCGGGGACACTACTGCGGATGAGCGCTCGGGTCACTACTGTGCATGCGCACTCTGGGTCACTAGTGCTCATTCGTACTTGGACTCACTACTGCTCATGGGCACTCGGCCTCACGACTACGCATGCGCACACGGGCTCACTACTGCGCATGCGCACACGGGCTTACTACTGTGCATGCGCACTCCGGCTCACTACTGCGCATGCGCACACGGGCTCACTACTGTGCATGCGCAATCGGAGTCACTACTGCGCATGCGCACTCGGGCTCACTACTGCGCATGCGCACGCGGACTCACTACTGTGGATGCGCAATCGGGCTCACTACTGCGCATGGGCGCTCGGGGACACTACTGCGCCTGCGCACTCGGTCTCACTGCTGCGGATGCGCTCTCCGGCGCAGACCTGCACATGCGCAATCGGGCTCCCTACTGCGCATGCGCACTCGGCCTCACTACTGCTCATGCGCACTCGGACTCACTGCTGCGGATGCGCAATCGGGCTCAATATTGCTCGTGCGCACTCGGACTCACTACTGCTCATGTGCACACTGTCTCACTACTGCGGACGCGCACTCGGGCTCACTACTGCGCATGCGCACACGGGCCCACTACTGTGCGTGCGCACTCGGGGTCGCTACTGCGGATGCGCACTCCGGCTCAGAACTGCACATGCGCCCTCGAGCTCAATTCTGCGCATGCGCACACGGGCGCACTACTGCGCATGCGCGCACGGGCTCACTACTGTGCATGCGCACTCGGGGTCACTAGTGCTCATGTGCAGTTGGACTCACTACTGCTCATGGGCTCTCGGCCTCGCTACTGCGGATGCGCAATCGGGCTCACTACTGCGGATGCGCTCTCCGGTTCAGACCTGCACATGCGCAATCGGGCTCTCTACTGCGCATGCGCACTCGGGCTCACTACTGCTCATGCGCACTCGGACTCGCTACTGCTCATGCGCACTCGGGCTCACTTCTGCGCATGCGCACACGGGCTCACTACTGTGCATGCGCACTCGGGGTCACGACTGCTCATGCGCACTCGGACTCGCTACTGCTCATGCGCACTCGGGCTCACTTCTGCGCATGCGCACACGGGCTCACTACTGTGCATGCGCACTCGGGGTCACTACTGCTCATGCGCACTCGGACTCACTACTGCTCATGCGCACTCGGACTTACTGCTGCCGATGCGCAATCGGGCTCACTACTGCGGATGCGCGCTCGGGTCACTACTGCGCATGCGCACTCGGGCTCACTGCTGCGGATGCGCAATCGGGCACAATACTGCTCGTGCGCACTCGGAATCACTAGCGTGCATGCGCACTCGGGCTCACTACTCCTCATGCGCACTCGGGCGCACTACTGCGCATGCGCGCATGGGCTCACTACGGTGCATGCGCACTCGGGGTCACTAGTGCTCATTCGCACTTGGACTCACCACTGCTCATTGGCACTCGGCCTGACGACTGCGCATGCGCACACGGGCTCACTACTGTGCATGCGCACTCGGGGTCACTAGTGCTCATTCGCACTTGGACTCACTACTGCTCATGGGCACTCGGCCTCACGACTGCGGATGTGCAATCGGGCTCACTACCGCGGATGCGCTCTCCTGCTCAGACCTGCACATGCGCAATCGGTCTCACTACTGCGCATGCGCACACGGGCTCACTACTGTGCATGTGCACTCTGGCTCACTACTGCTCATGCGCGCTCGGGGTCACTACTGCGCATGCGCACTCGGACTCAATACTGCTCATGGGCACACTGTCTCACTACTGCTCATGCGCACTCGGACTCAATACTGCTCATGGGCACACTGTCTCACTACTGCTCATGCGCAGTCGGACTCACTGCTGCGGATGCGCACTCGGGCCCACTACTGCGCATGCGCACACGGGCCCACTACTGTGCATGCGCACTCGGGCTCACTACTGCGCATGCGCACACGGGCCCACTTCTGTGCATGCGCACTCGGGCTCACTACTGCGCATGCGCACACGGGATCACTACTGTGCATGCGCACACGGGCTCACTACTGCTCATGCGCACACGGGCCCACTACTGCGCAAGCGGACACGGGCCCACTACTGTGCATGCGCACTCGGACTCACTACTGCTCATGCGCACACTGACTCACTACTGCGAATGCGCACTCGGGCTCACTACTGCGGATGCGCGCTCGGGTCACTACTGCGCAAGCGCGCTCGGGGTCACTACTGTGCATGCGCACTCTGGGTCACTAGTGCGCATTCGTACTTGGACTCACTACTGCTCATGGGCACTCGGCCTCACGACTGCGCATGCGCACACGGGCTCACTACTGCGCATGCGCACACGGGCTTACTACTGTGCATGCGCACTCGGGCTCACTACTGCGCATGCGCACACGGGCTCACTACTGTGCATGCGCAATCGGAGTCACTACTGCGCATGCGCACTCGGTCTCACTACTGCGCATGCGCACGCGCACTCACTACTGTGGATGCGCAATCGGGCTCACTACTGCGCATGGGCGCTCGGGGACACTACTGCGCATGCGCAATCGGGCTCACTACTGCGCATGCGCACACAGACACCCTACTGCGGATGCGCAATCGGGCTCACTACTCCGCATGCGCGCTCGGGGTCACTACTGCTCATGCGCACTCGGACTCACTACTGCTCATGCGCACTCGGACTCACTGCTGCCGATGCGCAATCGGGCTCACTACTGCGGATGCGCGCTCGGGTCACTACTGCGCATGCGCACTCGCGGTCACTACTGCGCGTGCGCACTCCGGCTCAGACCTGCACATGCACACTCGAGCTCACTACTACGCATGCGCACACGGGCTCACTACTGCGCAAGCGCGAACGGGGTCACCACTGCTCATGCGCACTCGGGCTCACTACTGCTCATGCGCACTCGGACTCACTACTGCTCATGCGCACTCGGGCTCACTACTGCGCATGCGCACACGGGCTCACTACTGTGCATGCGCACTCGGGGTCACTACTGCTCATGCGCACACGGGCTCACTACTGCTCATGCGCACTCGGGCTCACTACTTCGCATGCGCACTCAGGGTCGCTACTACTCATGCGCACACGGGCTCACTACTGCGCATGCGCACACGGGCTTACTACTGTGCATGCGCACTCGGGCTCACTACTGCGCATGCGCACACGGGCTCACTACTGTGCATGCGCAATCGGAGTCACTACTGCGCATGCGCACTCGGGCTCACTAATGCGCATGCGCACGCGCACTCACTACTGTGGATGCGCGATCGGGCTCACTACTGCGCATGGGCGCTCGGGGACACTACTGCGCATGCGCAATCGGGCTCACTACTGCGCATGCGCACACAGACACCCTACTGCGGATGCGCAATCGGGCTCACTACTCCGCATGCGCGCTCGGGGTCACTACTGCTCATGCGCACTCGGACTCACTACTGCGCAAGCGGACACGGGCCCACTACTGTGCATGCGCACTCGGACTCACTACTGCTCATGCGCACACTGACTCACTACTGCGAATGCGCACTCGGGCTCACTACTGCGGATGCGCGCTCGGGTCACTACTGCGCAAGCGCGCTCGGGGTCACTACTGTGCATGCGCACTCTGGGTCACTAGTGCGCATTCGTACTTGGACTCACTACTGCTCATGGGCACTCGGCCTCACGACTGCGCATGCGCACACGGGCTCACTACTGCGCATGCGCACACGGGCTTACTACTGTGCATGCGCACTCGGGCTCACTACTGCGCATGCGCACACGGGCTCACTACTGTGCATGCGCAATCGGAGTCACTACTGCGCATGCGCACTCGGGCTCACTACTGCGCATGCGCACGCGCACTCACTACTGTGGATGCGCAATCGGGCTCACTACTGCGCATGGGCGCTCGGGGACACTACTGCGCATGCGCACTCGGACTCACTGCTGCGGATGCGCACACGGGCTCACTGCTGTGCATGCGCACTCGGGGTCACTACTGCTCATGCGCACACGGGCTCAC
The DNA here is from genome assembly GCA_963576845.1 of Megachile leachella. Lineage (NCBI taxonomy): Eukaryota > Metazoa > Arthropoda > Insecta > Hymenoptera > Megachilidae > Megachile > Megachile leachella. The sequence goes on along the minus strand of OY756250.1, from coordinate 24,872,798 downwards.
TACTGCTCATGCGCACTCGGGCTCACTACTGCGCATGCGCACTCAGGGTCGCTACTACTCATGCGCACACGGACTCACTACTGCTCATGCGCACTCGGACTCACTACGGCTCATGGGCACTCGGACTCACTACTGCCGATGCGCAATCGGGCTCACTACTGCGCATGCGCACACAGACACCCTACTGCGGATGCGCAATCGGGCTCACTACTCCGCATGCGCGCTCGGGGTCACTACTGCTCATGCGCACTCGGACTCACTACTGCTCATGCGCACTCGGACTCACTGCTGCCGATGCGCAATCGGGCTCACTACTGCGGATGCGCGCTCGGGTCACTACTGCGCATGCGCACTCGGGGTCACTACTGCGCGTGCGCACTCCGGCTCAGACCTGCACATGCACACTCGAGCTCACTACTACGCATGCGCACACGGGCTCACTACTGCGCAAGCGCGAACGGGGTCACCACTGCGCATGCGCACACGGGCTTGCTACTGTGAATGCGCTCGGGCTCACTACTGCGCATGCGCACACGGGCTCACTACTGTGCATGCGCAATCGGAGTCACTACTGCGCATGCGCACGCGGACTCACTGCAGCGGATGCGCTCTCCGGCGCAGACCTGCACATGCGCAATCGGGCTCCCTACTGCGCATGCGCACTCGGCCTCACTACTGCTCATGGGCACTCGGCCTCACGACTGCGCATACGCACACGGGCTCACTACTGCGCATGCGCACTGGGGCTCACTACTGCGCATGCTCTCGCGGACTCACTACTGTGGATGCGCAATCGGGCTCACTACTGCGCATGGGCGCTCGGGGACACTACTGCGGATGCGCGCTCGGGTCACTACTGTGCATGCGCACTCTGGGTCACTAGTGCTCATTCGTACTTGGACTCACTACTGCTCATGGGCACTCGGCCTCACGACTGCGCATGCGCACACGGGCTCACTACTGCGCATGCGCACACGGGCTTACTACTGTGCATGCGCACTCGGGCTCACTACTGCGCATGCGCACACGGGCTCACTACTGTGCATGCGCAATCGGAGTCACTACTGCGCATGCGCACTCGGGCTCACTAGTGCGCATGCGCACACGGGCTCACTACTGTGCATGCGCAATCGGAGTCACTACTGCGCATGCGCACTCGGGGACACTACTGCGCATGCGCACTCGGACTCACTGCTGCGGATGCGCTCTCCGGTTCAGACCTGCACATGCGCAATCGGGCTCTCTACTGCGCATGCGCACTCGGGCTCACTACTGCTCATGCGCACTCTGGGTCACTAGTGCTCATTCGTACTTGGACTCACTACTGCTCATGGGCACTCGGCCTCACGACTGCGCATGCGCACACGGGCTCACTACTGCGCATGCGCACACGGGCTCACTACTGCTCATGCGCACTCGGGCTCACTACTTCGCATGCGCACTCAGGGTCGCTACTACTCATGCGCACACGGACTCACTACTGCTCATGCGCACCCGGACTCACTACGGCTCATGGGCACTCGGACTCACTACTGCCGATGCGCAATCGGGCTCACTACTGCGCATGCGCACACAGACACCCTACTGCGGACGCGCAATCGGGCTCACAACTCCGCATGCGCGCTCGGGGTCACTACTGCTCATGCGCACTCGGACTCACCACTGCTCATTGGCACTCGGCCTGACGACTGCGCATGCGCACACGGGCTCACTACTATGCATGCACACTCGGGGTCACCAGTGCTCATTCGCACTTGGACTCACTACTGCTCATGGGCACTCGGCCTCACGACTGCGGATGTGCAATCGGGCTCACTACCGCGGATGCGCTCTCCTGCTCAGACGTGCACATGCGCAATCGGTCTCACTACTGCGCATGCGCACACGGGCTCACTACTGTGCATGTGCACTCTGGCTCACAACTGCTCATGCGCGCTCGGGATCACTACTGTGCATGCGCACTCAGACTCACTACTGCGGATGCGCTCTCCGGCTCAGACCTGCACATGCGCAATCGGGCTCTCTACTGCGCATGCGCACTCGGGCTCACTAGTGTGCATGCGCACTCGGGCTCACTACTGCGCATGCTCTCGCGGACTCACTACTTTGGATGCGCAATCGGGCCCACTACTGTGCATGCGCACTCGGGCTCACTACTGCGCATGCGCACTCGGGCTCACTACTGCGCATGCGCACGCGCACTCACTACTGTGGATGCGCAATCGGGCTCACTACTGCGCATGGGCGCTCGGGGACACTACTGCGCATGCGCACTCGGACTCACTGCTGCGGATGCGCACACGGGCTCACTGCTGTGCATGCGCACTCGGGGTCACTACTGCTCATGCGCACACGGGCTCACTACTGCTCATGCGCACTCGGGCTCACTACTGCGCATGCGCACTCAGGGTCGCTACTACTCATGCGCACACGGACTCACTACTGCTCATGCGCACTCGGACTCACTACGGCTCATGGGCACTCGGACTCACTACTGCCGATGCGCAATCGGGCTCACTACTGCGCATGCGCACACAGACACCCTACTGCGGATGCGCAATCGGGCTCACTACTCCGCATGCGCGCTCGGGGTCACTACTGCTCATGCGCACTCGGACTCACTACTGCTCATGGGCACACTGTCTCACTACTGCTCATGCGCACTCGGACTCACTGCTGCGGATGCGCACTCGGGCTCACTACTGCGCATGCGCACACGGGCTCACTACTGCGCATGCGCGCTCGGGTCACTACTGCGCAAGCGCGCTCGGGGTCACTACTGCGCGTGCGCACTCCGGCTCAGACCTGCACATGCACACTCGAGCTCACTACTACGCATGCGCACACGGGCTCACTACTGCGCAAGCGCGAACGGGGTCACCACTGCTCATGCGCACTCGGGCTCACTACTGCTCATGCGCACTCGGACTCACTGCTGCCGATGCGCAATCGGGCTCACTACTCCGGATGCGCGCTCGGGCCACTACTGCGCATGCGCACTGGGGCTCACTACTGTGGATGCGCAATCGGGCTCACTACTGCGCATGGGCGCTCGAGGACACTACTGGGGATGCGCGCTCGGGTCACTACTGTGCATGCGCACTCTGGGTCACTAGTGCTCATTCGTACTTGGACTCACTACTGCTCATGGGCACTCGGCCTCACGACTGCGCATGCGCACACGGGCTCACTACTGCGCATGCGCACACGGGCTTGCTACTGTGAATGCGATCGGGCTCACTACTGCGCATGCGCACACGGGCTCACTACTGTGCATGCGCAATCGGAGTCACTACTGCGCATGCGCACTCGGGCTCACTACTGCGCATGCGCACGCGGACTCACTACTGTGGATGCGCAATCGGGCTCACTACTGCGCATGGGCGCTCGGGGACACTACTGCGCATGCGCACTCGGACTCACTGCTGCGGATGCGCTCTCCGGCGCAGACCTGCACATGCGCAATCGGGCTCCCTACTGCGCATGCGCACTCGGCCTCACTACTGCTCATGCGCACTCGGACTCACTGCTGCGGATGCGCAATCGGGCTCAATATTGCTCGTGCGCACTCGGACTCACTACTGCTCATGTGCACACTGTCTCACTACTGCGGACGCGCACTCGGGCTCACTACTGCGCATGCGCACACGGGCCCACTACTGTGCGTGCGCACTCGGAGTCGCTACTGCGGATGCGCACTCCGGCTCAGAACTGCACATGCGCCCTCGAGCTCAATTCTGCGCATGCGCACACGGGCGCACTACTGCGCATGCGCGCACGGGCTCACTACTGTGCATGCGCACTCGGGGTCACTAGTGCTCATGTGCACTTGGACTCACTACTGCTCATGGGCTCTCGGCCTCACTACTGCGGATGCGCAATCGGGCTCACTACTGCGGATGCGCTCTCCGGTTCAGACCTGCACATGCGCAATCGGGCTCTCTACTGCGCATGCGCACTCGGGCTCACTACTGCTCGTGCGCACTCGGACTCGCTACTGCTCATGCGCACTCGGGCTCACTTCTGCGCATGCGCGCACGGGCTCACTACTGTGCATGCGCACACGGGCTCACTACTGCTCATGCGCACACGGGCCCACTACTGCGCAAGCGGACACGGGCCCACTACTGTGCATGCGCACTCGGGCTCACTACTGCGCATGCGCACACGGGCCCACTACTGTGCATGCGCACTCGGGCTCACTACTGCGAATGCGCACACGGGCTCACTACTGTGCATGCGCACACGGGCTCACTACTGCTCATGCGCACACGGGCCCACTACTGCGCAAGCGGACACGGGCCCACTACTGTGCATGCGCACTCGGGCTCACTACTGCGCATGCGCACACGGGCCCACTACTGTGCATGCGCACTCGGACTCACTACTGCTCATGCGCACACTGACTCACTACTGCGGATGCGCACGCGGACTCACTGCAGCGGATGCGCTCTCCGGCGCAGACCTGCACATGCGCAATCGGGCTCCCTACTGCGCATGCGCACTCGGCCTCACTACTGCTCATGGGCACTCGGCCTCACGACTGCGCATGCGCACACGGGCTCACTACTGCGCATGCGCACTGGGGCTCACTACTGCGCATGCTCTCGCGGACTCACTACTTTGGATGCGCAATCGGGCTCACTACTGCGCATGGGCGCTCGGGGACACTACTGCGGATGCGCGCTCGGGTCACTACTGTGCATGCGCACTCTGGGTCACTAGTGCCCATTCGTACTTGGACTCACTACTGCTCATGGGCACTCGGCCTCACGACTGCGCATGCGCACACGGGCTCACTACTGCGCATGCGCACACGGGCTTACTACTGTGCATGCGCACTCGGGCTCACTACTGCGCATGCGCACACGGGCTCACTACTGTGCATGCGCAATCGGAGTCACTACTGCGCATGCGCACTCGGGCTCACTAGTGCGCATGCGCACACGGGCTCACTACTGTGCATGCGCAATCGGAGTCACTACTGCGCATGCGCACTCGGGGACACTACTGCGCATGCGCACTCGGACTCACTGCTGCGGATGCGCTCTCCGGTTCAGACCTGCACATGCGCAATCGGGCTCTCTACTGCGCATGCGCACTCGGGCTCACTACTGCTCATGCGCACTCGGACTCGCTACTGCTCATGCGCACTCGGGCTCACTTCTGCGCATGCGCACACGGGCTCACTACTGTGCATGCGCACTCGGGGTCACTACTGCTCATGCGCACACGGGCTCACTACTGCTCATGCGCACTCGGGCTCACTACTTCGCATGCGCACTCAGGGTCGCTACTACTCATGCGCACACGGACTCACTACTGCTCATGCGCACCCGGACTCACTACGGCTCATGGGCACTCGGACTCACTACTGCCGATGCGCAATCGGGCTCACTACTGCGCATGCGCACACAGACACCCTACTGCGGACGCGCAATCGGGCTCACTACTCCGCATGCGCGCTCGGGGTCACTACTGCTCATGCGCACTCGGACTCACCACTGCTCATTGGCACTCGGCCTGACGACTGCGCATGCGCACACGGGCTCACTACTATGCATGCACACTCGGGGTCACCAGTGCTCATTCGCACTTGGACTCACTACTGCTCATGGGCACTCGGCCTCACGACTGCGGATGTGCAATCGGGCTCACTACCGCGGATGCGCTCTCCTGCTCAGACCTGCACATGCGCAATCGGTCTCACTACTGCGCATGCGCACACGGACTCACTACTGTGCATGTGCACTCTGGCTCACTACTGCTCATGCGCGCTCGGGATCACTACTGTGCATGCGCACTCGGACTCACTACTGCGGATGCGCTCTCCGGCTCAGACCTGCACATGCGCAATCGGGCTCTCTAGTGCGCATGCGCACTCGGGCTCACTAGTGTGCATGCGCACGCGGGGTCACTACTGCGGATGCGCGCTCGGGCACACTACTGCTCATGCGCACTCGGCTTCACTACTGCTCATGCGCACTCGGACTCACTACTGCTCATGCGCACTCGGACAGACTGCAGCGGATGCGCACTCGGCTTCACTACTGCTCATGCGCACTCGGACTCACTACTGCTCATGCGCACTCGGACAGACTGCAGCGGATGCGCAATCGGGCTCACTACTGCGCATTTGCGCTCGGGGTCACTACTGCTCATGCGCACTCGGACTCAATACTGCTCATGGGCACACTGTCTCACTACTGCTCATGCGCACTCGGACTCACTGCTGCGGATGCGCACTCGGGCCCACTACTGCGCATGCGCACACGGGCCCACTACTGTGCATGCGCACTCGGGCTCACTACTGCGCATGCGCACACGGGCCCACTACTGTGCATGCGCACTCGGAGTCACTACTGCTCATGCGCACACTGACTCACTACTGCGGATGCGCACTCGGTCTCACTACTGCGCATGCGCACACAGACACCCTACTGCGGATGCGCAATCGGGCTCAGTACTCCGCATGCGCGCTCGGGGTCACTACTGCTCATGCGCACTCGGACTCACTACTGCTCATGCGCACTCGGACTCACTGCTGCCGATGCGCAATCGGGCTGACTACTGCGGATGCGCGCTCGGGTCACTACTGCGCATGCGCACTCGGGCCCACTACTGTGCATGCGCACTCGGGGTAACTACTGCCCATGCGCACTCGGGCTCACTACTGCGCATGCGCACACGGGCTCAATATTGTGCATGCGCACATGGGCTCACTACTGCTCATGCGCACTCGGACTCACTGCTGCGGATGCGCAATCGGGCACAATACTGCTCGTGCGCACTCGGACTCACTAGCGTGCATATGCACTCGGGCTCACTACTCCTCATGCGCACTCGGGCGCACTACTGCGCATGCGCGCATGGGCTCACTACGGTGCATGCGCACTCGGGGTCACTAGTGCTCATTCGCACTTGGACTCACCACTGCTCATTGGCACTCGGCCTGACGACTGCGCATGCGCACACGGGCTCACTACTATGCATGCACACTCGGGGTCACCAGTGCTCATTCGCACTTGGACTCGCTACTGCTCATGGGCACTCGGCCTCACGACTGCGGATGTGCAATCGGGCTCACTACCGCGGATGCGCTCTCCTGCTCAGACCTGCACATGCGCAATCGGTCTCACTACTGCGCATGCGCACACGGGCTCACTTCTGTGCATGTGCACTCTGGCTCACTACTGCTCATGCGCGCTCGGGATCACTACTGTGCATGCGCACTCGGACTCACTACTGCGGATGCGCTCTCCGGCTCAGACCTGCACATGCGCAATCGGGCTCTCTACTGCGCATGCGCACTCGGGCTCACTAGTGTGCATGCGCACTCGGGGTCACTACTGCGGATGCGCGCTCGGGCACACTACTGCTCATGCGCACTCGGCTTCACTACTGCTCATGCGCACTCGGACTCACTACTGCTCATTCGCACTCGGACAGAATGCAGCGGATGCGCAATCGGGCTCACTACTGCGCATTTGCGCTCGGGGTCACTACTGCTCATGCGCACTCGGACTCAATACTGCTCATGGGCACACTGTCTCACTACTGCTCATGCGCACTCGGACTCACTGCTGCGGATGCGCACTCGGGCTCACTACTGCGCATGCGCATACGGGCCCACTACTGCGCATGCGCACTCGGGGTCACTACTGCGCGTGCGCACTCCGGCTCAGACCTGCACATGCGCGCTCGAGCTCACTTCTGCGCATGCGCACACGGACGCACTACTGTGCATGCGCGCACGGGCTCACTATTGTGCATGCGCACTCGGGGTCACTACTGCGCATGCGCACTCGGGCTCACTACTGCGCATGCGCACGCGGACTCACTGCTGCGGATGCGCTCTCCGGCGCAGACCTGCACATGCGCAATCGGGCTCCCTACTGCGCATGCGCACTCGGCCTCACTACTGCTCATGCGCACTCGGACTCACTGCTGCGGATGCGCAATCGGGCTCAATACTGCTCGTGCGCACTCGGACTCACTACTGCTCATGTGCACACTGTCTCACTACTGCGGACGCGCACTCGGGCTCACTACTGCGCATGCGCACACGGGCCCACTACTGTGCGTGCGCACTCGGGGTCGCTACTGCGGATGCGCACTCCGGCTCAGAACTGCACATGCGCCCTCGAGCTCAATTCTGCGCATGCGCACACGGGCGCACTACTGCGCATGCGCGCACGGGCTCACTACTGTGCATGCGCACTCGGGGTCACTGGTGCTCATGTGCACTTGGACTCACTGCTGCCGATGCGCAATCGGGCTGACTACTGCTCATGCGCACTCGGACTCGCTACTGCTCATGCGCACTCGGGCTCACTTCTGCGCATGCGCACACGGGCTCACTACTGTGCATGCGCACTCGGGGTCACTACTGCTCATGTGCACACGGGCTCACTACTGCTCATGCGCACTCGGGCTCACTACTGCGCATGCGCAATCGGGCTCACTACTGCGCATGCGCACACAGACACCCTACTGCGGATGCGCAATCGGGCTCAGTACTCCGCATGCGCGCTCGGGGTCACTACTGCTCATGCGCACTCGGACTCACTACTGCTCATGCGCACTCGGACTCACTGCTGCCGATGCGCAATCGGGCTGACTACTGCGGATGCGCGCTCGGGTCACTACTGCGCATGCGCACTCGGGCTCACTACTGTGCATGCGCACTCGGGGTCACTACTGCCCATGCGCACTCGGGCTCACTACTGCGCATGCGCACACGGGCTCAATATTGTGCATGCGCACTTGGACTCACTACTGCTCATGGGCACTCGGCCTCACGACTGCGGATGTGCAATCGGGCTCACTACCGCGGATGCGCTCTCCTGCTCAGACCTGCACATGCGCAATCGGTCTCACTACTGCGCATGCGCACACGGGCCCACTACTGCGCATGCGCACTCGGGGTCACTATTGCTCTTGCGCACTTGGACTCACTACTGCTCATGCGCACTCGGGCTCACTACTGCGCATGCGCACACGAGCTCACTACTGCTCATGCGCACATGGGCTCACTACTGCTCATGCGCACTCGGGCCCACTACTGCGCATGCGCACACGGGCCCACTACTGTGCATGCGCACTCGGGCTCACTACTGCGCATGCGCACACGGGCCCACTACTGTGCATGCGCACACGGGCTCACTACTGCGCATGCGCACACGGGCTCACTACTGTGCATGCGCACACGGGCTCACTACTGCTCATGCGCACACGGGCCCACTACTGCGCAAGCGGACACGGGCCCACTACTGTGCATGCGCACTCGGACTCACTACTGCGCATGCGCACACGGGCCCACTACTGTGCATGCGCACTCGGACTCACTACTGCTCATGCGCACACTGACTCACTACTGCGGATGCGCACTCGGGCTCACTACTGCGGATGCGCGCTCGGGTCACTACTGCGCAAGCGCGCTCGGGGTCACTACTGTGCATGCGCACTCTGGTTCACTAGTGCGCATTCGTACTTGGACTCACTACTGCTCATGGGCACTCGGCCTCACGACTGCGCATGCGCACACGGGCTCACTACTGCGCATGCGCACTGGGGCTCACTACTGCGCATGCTCTCGCGGACTCACTACTGTGGATGCGCAATCGGGCTCACTACTGCGCATGGGCGCTCGGGGACACTACTGCGGATGCGCGCTCGGGTCACTACTGTGCATGCGCACTCTGGGTCACTAGTGCTCATTCGTACTTGGACTCACTACTGCTCATGGGCACTCGGCCTCACGACTGCGCATGCGCACACGGGCTCACTACTGCGCATGCGCACACGGGCTTACTACTGTGCATGCGCACTCGGGCTCACTACTGCGCATGCGCACACGGGCTCACTACTGTGCATGCGCAATCGGAGTCACTACTGCGCATGCGCACTCGGGCTCACTAGTGCGCATGCGCACACGGGCTCACTACTGTGCATGCGCAATCGGAGTCACTACTGCGCATGCGCACTCGGACTCACTGCTGCGGATGCGCTCTCCGGTTCAGACCTGCACATGCGCAATCGGGCTCTCTACTGCGCATGCGCACTCGGGCTCACTACTGCTCATGCGCACTCGGACTCGCTACTGCTCATGCGCACTCGGACTCACTGCTGCGGATGCGCTCTCCGGCGCAGACCTGCGCATGCGCAATAGGGCTCCCTACTGCGCATGCGCACTCGGCCTCACTACTGCTCATGCGCACTCGGACTCACAGCTGCGGATGCGCAATCGGGCTCAATACTGCCCGTGCGCACTCGGACTCACTACTGCTCATGTGCACACTGTCTCACTACTGCGGACGCGCACTCCTGCTCACTACTGCGCATGCGCACACGAGCCCACTACTGTGCGTGCGCACTCGGGGTCGCTACTGCGGATGCGCACTCCGGCTCAGAACTGCACATGCGCCCTCGAGCTCAATTCTGCGCATGCGCACACGGGCGCACTACTGCGCATGTGCGCACGGGCTCACTACTGTGCATGCGCACTCGGGGTCACTAGTGCTCATGTGCACTTGGACTCACTACTGCTCATGGGCTCTCGGCCTCACTACTGCGGATGCGCAATCGGGCTCACTACTGCGGATGCGCTCTCCGGTTCAGACCTGCACATGCGCAATCGGGCTCTCTACTGCGGATGCGCACTCGGGCTCACTACTGCTCATGCGCACTCGGACTCGCTACTGCTCATGCGCACTCGGGCTCACATCTGCGCATGCGCACATGGGCTCACTACTGTGCATGCGCACTCGGGGTCACTACTGCTCATGCGCACACGGGCTCACTACTGCTCATGCGCACTCGGGCTCACTACTGCGCATGCGCAATCGGGCTCACTACTGCGCATGCGCACACAGACACCCTACTGCGGATGCGCAATCGGGCTCACTACTCCGCATGCGCGCTCGGGGTCACTACTGCTCATGCGCACTCGGACTCACTACTGCTCATGCGCACTCGGACTCACTGCTGCCGATGCGCGATCGGGCTCACTACTGCGGATGCGCGCTCGGGTCACTACTGCGCATGCGCACTCGGGCTCACTACTGTGCATGCGCACTCGGGGTCACTACTGCCCATGCGCACTCGGGCTCACTACTGCGCATGCGCACACGGGCTCAATATTGTGCATGCGCACATGGGCTCACTCCTGCTCATACGCACTCGGACTCACTGCTGCGGATGCGCAATCGGGCACAATACTGCTCGTGCGCACTCGGACTCACTAGCGTGCATGCGCACTCGGGCTCACTACTCCTCATGCGCACTCGGGCGCACTACTGCGCATGCGCACTCGGCCTCACTACTGCTCATGCGCACTCGGACTCACTGCTGCGGATGCGCAATCGGGCTCAATACTGCTCGTGCGCACTCGGACTCACTACTGCTCATGTGCACACTGTCTCACTACTGCGGACGCGCACTCCGGCACACTACTGCGCATGCGCACACGGGCCCACTACTGTGCGTGCGCACTCGGGGTCGCTACTGCGGATGCGCACTCCGGCTCAGAACTGCACATGCGCCCTCGAGCTCAATTCTGCGCATGCGCACACGGGCGCACTACTGCGCATGTGCGCACGGGCTCACTACTGTGCATGCGCACTCGGGGTCACTAGTGCTCATGTGCACTTGGACTCACTACTGCTCATGGGCTCTCGGCCTCACTACTGCGGATGCGCAATCGGGCTCACTACTGTGGATGCGCTCTCCGGTTCAGACCTGCACATGCGCAATCGGGCTCTCTACTGCGGATGCGCACTCGGGCTCACTACTGCTCATGCGCACTCGGACTCGCTACTGCTCATGCGCACTCGGGCTCACTTCTGCGCATGCGCACACGGGCTCACTACTGTGCATGCGCACTCGGGGTCACTACTGCTCATGCGCACACGGGCTCACTACTGCTCATGCGCACTCGGGCTCACTACTGCGCATGCGCAATCGGGCTCACTACTGCGCATGCGCACACAGACACCCTACTGCGGACGCGCAATCGGGCTCACTACTCCGCATGCGCGCTCGGGGTCACTACTGCTCATGCGCACTCGGACTCACTACTGCTCATGCGCACTCGGACTCACTGCTGCCGATGCACAATCGGGCTCACTACTGCGGATGCGCGCTCGGGTCACTACTGCGCATGCGCACTCGGGGTCACTACTGCGCGTGCGCACTCCGGCTCAGACCTGCACATGCGCACTCGAGCTCACTACTACGCATGCGCACACGGGCTCACTACTGCGCAAGCGCGAACGGGGTCACTGCTGCTCATGCGCAATCGGGCTCACTACTGCGCATGCGCACACGGGCTCACTACTGTGCATGCGCACTCGGGCTCACTACTGTGCATGCCCACTCGGGGTCACTACTGCTCATGCGCACACTGGCTCACTACTGCTCATGCGCACTCGGGCCCACTACTGCGCATGCGCACACGGGCCCACTACTGTGCATGCGCACTCGGGCTCACTACTGCGCATGCGCACACGGGCCCACTACTGTGCATGCGAACTCGGGCTCACAACTGCGCATGCGCACACGGGCTCACTACTGTGCATGCGCACACGGGCTCACTACTGCTCATGCGCACACGGGCCCACTACTGCGCAAGCGGACACGGGCCCACTACTGTGCATGCGCACTCGGGCTCACTACTGCGCATGCGCACACGGGCCCACTACTGTGCATGCGCACTCGGACTCACTACTGCTCATGCGCACACAGACTCACTACTGCGGATGCGCACTCGGGCTCACTACTGCGGATGCGCGCTCGGGTCACTACTGCGCAAGCGCGATCGGGGTCACTACTGCTCATGCGCACTCGGACTCACTGCTGCGGATGCGCAATCGTGCTCACTACTGCGCATGCGCACTCGGGGTCACTACTGTGCATGCGCACTCTGGGTCACTAGTGCTCATTCGTACTTGGACTCACTACTGCTCATGGGCACTCGGCCTCACGACTGCGCATGCGCACACGGGCTCACTACTGCGCATGCGCACACGGGCTCACTACTGCGCATGCGCACACGGGCTCACTACTGTGCATGCGCAATCGAAGTCACTACTGCGCATGCGCACTCGGGCTCACTACTGCGCATGCGCACTCGGGCTCACTACTGCGCATGCGCACGCGGACTCACTGCTGCGGATGCGCTCTCCGGCGCAGACCTGCGCATGCGCAATAGGGCTCCCTACTGCGCATGCGCACTCGGCCTCACTACTGCTCATGCGCACTCGGACTCACTGCTGCGGATGCGCAATCGGGCTCAATACTGCCCGTGCGCACTCGGACTCACTACTGCTCATGTGCACACTGTCTTACTACTGCGGACGCGCACTCCGGCTCACTACTGCGCATGCGCACACGGGCCCACTACTGTGCGTGCGCACTCGGGGTCGCTACTGCGGATGCGCACTCCGGCTCAGAACTGCACATGCGCCCTCGAGCTCAATTCTGCGCATGCGCACACGGGCGCACTACTGCGCATGTGCGCACGGGCTCACTACTGTGCATGCGCACTCGGGGTCACTAGTGCTCATGTGCACTTGGACTCACTACTGCTCATGGGCTCTCGGCCTCACTACTGCGGATGCGCAATCGGGCTCACTACTGTGGATGCGCTCTCCGGTTCAGACCTGCACATGCGCAATCGGGCTCTCTACTGCGGATGCGCACTCGGGCTCACTACTGCTCATGCGCACTCGGACTCGCTACTGCTCATGCGCACTCGGGCTCACTTCTGCGCATGCGCACACGGGCTCACTACTGTGCATGCGCACTCGGGGTCACTACTGCTCATGCGCACACGGGCTCACTACTGCTCATGCGCACTCGGGCTCACTACTGCGCATGCGCAATCGGGCTCACTACTGCGCATGCGCACACAGACACCCTACTGCGGACGCGCAATCGGGCTCACTACTCCGCATGCGCGCTCGGGGTCACTACTGCTCATGCGCACTCGGACTCACTACTGCTCATGCGCACTCGGACTCACTGCTGCCGATGCACAATCGGGCTCACTACTGCGGATGCGCGCTCGGGTCACTACTGCGCATGCGCACTCGGGGTCACTACTGCGCGTGCGCACTCCGGCTCAGACCTGCACATGCGCACTCGAGCTCACTACTACGCATGCGCACACGGGCTCACTACTGCGCAAGCGCGAACGGGGTCACTGCTGCTCATGCGCAATCGGGCTCACTACTGCGCATGCGCACACGGGCTCACTACTGTGCATGCGCACTCGGGCTCACTACTGTGCATGCCCACTCGGGGTCACTACTGCTCATGCGCACACTGGCTCACTACTGCTCATGCGCACTCGGGCCCACTACTGCGCATGCGCACACGGGCCCACTACTGTGCATGCGCACTCGGGCTCACTACTGCGCATGCGCACACGGGCCCACTACTGTGCATGCGAACTCGGGCTCACAACTGCGCATGCGCACACGGGCTCACTACTGTGCATGCGCACACGGGCTCACTACTGCTCATGCGCACACGGGCCCACTACTGCGCAAGCGGACACGGGCCCACTACTGCGCATGCGCACTCGGGCTCACTACTGCGCATGCGCACACGGGCCCACTACTGTGCATGCGCACTCGGACTCACTACTGCTCATGCGCACACAGACTCACTACTGCGGATGCGCACTCGGGCTCACTACTGCGGATGCGCGCTCGGGTCACTACTGCGCAAGCGCGCTCGGGGTCACTACTGCTCATGGGCTCTCGGCCTCACTACTGCGGATGCGCAATCGGGCTCACTACTGCGGATGCGCTCTCCGGTTCAGACCTGCACATGCGCAATCGGGCTCTCTACTGCGCATGCGCACTCGGGCTCACTACTGCTCATGCGCACTCGGACTCGCTACTGCTCATGCGCACTCGGGCTCACTTCTGCGCATGCGCACACGGGCTCACTACTGTGCATGCGCACTCGGGGTCACTACTGCTCATGCGCACACGGGCTCACTACTGCTCATGCGCACTCGGGCTCACTACTGCGCATGCGCAATCGGGCTCACTACTGCGCATGCGCAAACAGACACCCTACTGCGGATGCGCAATCGGGCTCACTACTCCGCATGCGCGCTCGGGGTCACTACTGCTCATGCGCACTCAGACTCACTACTGCTCATGCGCACTCGGACTCACTGCTGCCGATGCGCGATCGGGCTCACTACTGCGGATGCGCGCTCGGGTCACTACTGCGCATGCGCACTCGGGCTCACTACTGTGCATGCGCACTCGGGGTCACTACTGCCCATGCGCACTCAGACTCACTACTGCTCATGCGCACTCGGACTCACTGCTGCCGATGCGCGATCGGGCTCACTACTGCGGATGCGCGCTCGGGTCACTACTGCGCATGCGCACTCGGGCTCACTACTCCGCATGCGCGCTCGGGGTCACTACTGCTCATGCGCACTCAGACTCACTACTGCTCGTGCGCACTCGGACTCACTAGCGTGCATGCGCACTCGGGCTCACTACTCCGCATGCGCGCTCGGGGTCACTACTGCTCATGCGCACTCAGACTCACTACTGCTCATGCGCACTCGGACTCACTGCTGCCGATGCGCGATCGGGCTCACTACTGCTCATGCGCGCTCGTGGTCGCTGCTGCGGATGCGCATTCGGACTCACTACTGCGGATGCGCCCTCCGGCTCAGACCTGCACATGCGCAATCGGGCTCTCTACTGCGCATGCGCACACGGCCTTACTACTGCTCATGCGCACTCGGACTCACTGCTGCGGATGCGCAATCGTTCTCACTACTGCGCATGCGCGCTCGGGGTCACTAGTGCTTATGCGCACTTGGACTCACTACTGCTCATGGGCACTCGGACTCACTGCTGCGGATGCGCAATCGGGCTCACTACTGCGCAGGCGCACACGGGCTCACTACTGTGCATGCGCACTCGGGCTCACTAATGCTCATGCGCACACTGTCTCAATACTGCGGATGCGCACTCGGGCTCACTACTGCGCATGCGCACACGTGCCCACTATTGTGCGTGCGCACACGGGGTCGCTACTGCGGATGCGTACTCCGGCTCAGAACTGCACATGCGCACTCGAGCTCACTTCTGCGCATGTGCACATGGGCGCACTACTGCGCATGCGCGCACGGGCTCACTACTGTGCATGCCCACACGGGGTCACTACTGCTCATGCGCACAGGGGCCCACTACTGTGCATGCGCACTCGGACTCACTACTGCTCATGCGCACACTGACTCACAACTGCGGATGCGCACTCGGGCTCACTACTGCGGATGCGCGCTCGGGTCACTACTGCGCAAGCGCGCTCGGGGTCACTACTGTGCATGCGCACTCTGGGTCACTAGTGCGCATTCGTACTTGGACTCACTACTGCTCATGGGCACTCGGCCTCACGACTGCGCATGCGCACACGGGCTCACTACTGCGCATGCGCACACGGGCTGACTACTGTGCATGCGCACTCGGGCTCACTACTGCGCATGCGCACACGGGCTCACTACTGTGCATGCGCAATCGGAGTCACTACTGCGCATGCGCACGCGGACTCACTACTGTGGATGCGCAATCGGGCTCACTACTGCGCATGGGCGCTCGGGGACACTACTGCGCATGCGCACTCGGACTCACTGCTGCGGATGCGCACACGGGCTCACTACTGTGCATGCGCACTCGGGGTCACTACTGCTCATGCGCACACGGGCTCACTACTGCTCATGCGCACTCGGGCTCACTACTGCGCATGCGCACTCAGGGTCGCTACTACTCATGCGCACACGGACTCACTACTGCTCATGCGCACACGGGCTCACTACTGTGCATGCGCACCCGTGCTCACTGCTGTGCATGCGCACTCGGGGTCACTACTGTGCATGCGCACTCGGACTCACTACTGCTCATGCGCACACTGACTCACTACTGCGGATGCGCACTCGGGCTCACTACTGCGGATGCGCGCTCGGGTCACTACTGCGCAAGCGCGCTCGCGGTCACTACTGCTCATGCGCACTCGGACTCACTGCTGCGGATGCGCAATCGTGCTCACTACTGCGCATGCGCACTCGGGGTCACTACTGTGCATGCGCACTCTGGGTCACTAGTGCTCATTCGTACTTGGACTCACTACTGCTCATGGGCACTCGGCCTCACGACTGCGCATGCGCACACGGGCTCACTACTGCGCATGCGCACACGGGCTCACTACTGCGCATGCGCACACGGGCTCACTACTGTGCATGCGCAATCGGAGTCACTACTGCGCATGCGCACTCGGGCTCACTACTGCGCATGCGCACGCGGACTCACTGCTGCGGATGCGCTCTCCGGCGCAGTCCGGCACATGCGCAATCGGGCTCCCTACTGCGCATGCGCACTCGGCCTCACTACTGCTCATGCGCACTCGGACTCACTGCTGCGGATGCGCAATCGGGCTCAATACTGCTCGTGCGCACTCGGACTCACTACTGCTCATGTGCACACTGTCTCACTACTGCGAATGCGCACTCGGGCTCACTACTGCGCATGCGTACACGGGCCCACTACTGTGCGTGCGCACTCGGGGTCGCTACTGCGAATGCGCACTCCGGCTCAGAACTGCACATGCGCCCTCGAGCTCAATTCTGCGCATGCGCACACGGGCTCACTACTGTGCATGCGCACTCGGGGTCATTACTGCTCATGCGCACACGGGCTCACTACTGCTCATGCGCACTCGGGCTCACAACTTCGCATGCGCACTCAGGGTCGCTACTACTCATGCGCACACGGACTCACTACTGCTCATGCGCACCCGGACTCACTACGGCTCATGGGCACTCGGAGTCACTACTGCCGATGCGCAATCGGGCCCACTACTGCGCATTCGCACACAGACACCCTACTGCGGACGCGCAATCGGGCTCACTACTGCGCAAGCGCGAACGGGGTCACTACTGCTCATGCGCACTCGGACTCACTACTGCTCATGCGCACTCGGACTCACTGCTGCCGATGCACAATCGGGCTCACTACTGCGGTTGCGCGCTCGGGTCACTACTGCGCATGCGCACTCGGGGTCACTACTGCGCGTGCGCACTCCGGCTCAGACCTGCACATGCGCACTCGAGCTCACTACTACGCATGCGCACACGGGCTCACTACTGCGCAAGCGCGAACGGGGTCACTACTGCTCATGCGCACTCGGGCTCACTACTGCGCATGCGCACACGGGCTCACTACTGTGCATGCGCACTCGGGCTCACTACTGTGCATGCCCACTCGGGGTCACTACTGCTCATGCGCACACTGGCTCACTACTGCTCATGCGCACTCGGGGTCACTAGTGCTCATTCGCACTTGGACTCACTACTGCTCATGGGCACTCGGCCTCACGACTGCGGATATGCAATCGGGCTCACTACCGCGGATGCGCTCTCCTGCTCAGACCAGCACATGCGCAATCGGTCTCACTACTGCGCATGCGCACACGGGCTCACTACTGTGCATGTGCACTCTGGCTCACTACTGCTCATGCGCGCTCGGGGTCACTACTGCGCATGCGCACTCGGACTCACTACTGCGGATGCGCTCTCCGGCTCAGAACTGCACATGCGCAATCGGGCTCTCTACTGCGCATGCGCACTCGGGCTCACTAGTGTGCATGCGCTCTCGGGGTCACTACTGCGGATGCGCGCTCGGGCACACTACTGCTCATGCGCACTCGGCTTCACTACTGCTCATGCGCAATCGGACTCACTACTGCTCATGCGCACTCGGACAGAATGCAGCGGATGCGCAATCGGGCTCACTACTGCGCATTTACGCTCGGGGTCACTACTGCTCATGCGCACTCGGACTCAATACTGCTCATGGGCACACTGTCTCACTACTGCTCATGCGCACTCGGACTCACTGCTGCGGATGCGCGCTCGAGCTCACTTCTGCGCATGCGCACACGGAGGCACTACTGTGCATGCGCGCACGGGCTCACTATTGTGCATGCGCACTCGGGGTCACTAGTGCTCATGCGCACTTGGACTCACTACTGCTCATGGGCACTCGCGCTCACTAATGCGGATGCGCACTCGGACTCACTACTGCGGATGCGCTCTCCGGCTCGGACCTGCATATGCGCAGTCGGGATCTCTACTGCGCATGCGCACTCGGGCTCACTACTGTGCATGCGCACTCGGGCTCACTACTGTGCATGCGCACTCGGGGCCACTACTGCCCATGCGCACACGGGCTCACTACTGTGCATGCGCACACGGGCTCACTACTGCTCATGCGCACACGGGCCCACTACTGCGCAAGCGGACACGGGCCCACTACTGTGCATGCGCACTCGGGCTCACTACTGCGCATGCGCACAGGGGCCCACTACTGTGCATGCGCACTCGGACTCACTACTGCTCATGCGCACACTGACTCACAACTGCGGATGCGCACTCGGGCTCACTACTGCGGATGCGCGCTCGGGTCACTACTGCGCAAGCGCGCTCGGGGTCACTACTGTGCATGCGCACTCTGGGTCACTAGTGCGCATTCGTACTTGGACTCACTACTGCTCATGGGCACTCGGCCTCACGACTGCGCATGCGCACACGGGCTCACTACTGCGCATGCGCACACGGGCTGACTACTGTGCATGCGCACTCGGGCTCACTACTGCGCATGCGCACACGGGCTCACTACTGTGCATGCGCAATCGGAGTCACTACTGCGCATGCGCACGCGGACTCACTACTGTGGATGCGCAATCGGGCTCACTACTGCGCATGGGCGCTCGGGGACACTACTGCGCATGCGCACTCGGACTCACTGCTGCGGATGCGCACACGGGCTCACTACTGTGCATGCGCACTCGGGGTCACTACTGCTCATGCGCACACGGGCTCACTACTGCTCATGCGCACTCGGGCTCACTACTGCGCATGCGCACTCAGGGTCGCTACTACTCATGCGCACACGGACTCACTACTGCTCATGCGCACTCGGACTCACTACGGATCATGGGCACTCGGACTCACTAATGCCGATGCGCAATCGGGCTCACTACTGCGCATGCGCACACAGACACCCTACTGCGGATGCGTAATCGGGCTCACTACTCCGCATGCGCGCTCGGGGTCACTACTGCTCATGCGCACTCGGACTCACTGCTGCGGATGCGCAATCGGGCTCACTACTGCGCATGCGCACACGGGCTCACTACTGCTCATGCGCACTCGGACTCACTGCTGCCGATGCACAATCGGGCTCACTACTGCGGATGCGCGCTCGGGTCACTACTGCGCATGCGCACTCGGGGTCACTACTGCGCGTGCGCACTCCGGCTCAGACCTGCACATGCGCACTCGAGCTCACTACTACGCATGCGCACACGGGCTCACTACTGCGCAAGCGCGAACGGGGTCACTACTGCTCATGCGCACTCGGGCTCACTACTGCGCATGCGCACACGGGCTCACTACTGTGCATGCGCACTCGGGCTCACTACTGTGCATGCCCACTCGGGGTCACTACTGCTCATGCGCACACTGGCTCACTACTGCTCATGCGCACTCGGGCCCACTACTGCGCATGCGCACACGGGCCCACTACTGTGCATGCGCACTCGGGCTCACTACTGCGCATGCGCACACGGGCCCACTACTGTGCATGCGAACTCGGGCTCACAACTGCGCATGCGCACACGGGCTCACTACTGTGCATGCGCACACGGGCTCACTACTGCTCATGCGCACACGGGCCCACTACTGCGCAAGCGGACACGGGCCCACTACTGTGCATGCGCACTCGGGCTCACTACTGCGCATGCGCACACGGGCCCACTACTGTGCATGCGCACTCGGACTCACTACTGCTCATGCGCACACTGACTCACTACTGCGGATGCGCACTCGGGCTCACTACTGCGGATGCGCGCTCGGGTCACTACTGCGCAAGCGCGCTCGGGGTCACTACTGCTCATGCGCACTCGGACTCACTGCTGCGAATGCGCAATCGTGCTCACTACTGCGCATGCGCACTCGGGGTCACTACTGTGCATGCGCACTCTGGGTCACTAGTGCTCATTCGTACTTGGACTCACTACTGCTCATGGGCACTCGGCCTCACGACTGCGCATGCGCACACGGGCTCACTACTGCGCATGCGCACACGGGCTCACTACTGCTCATGCGCACTCGGACTCACTGCTGCGGATGCGCAATCGGGCTCAATACTGCTCGTGCGCACTCGGACTCACTACTGCTCATGTGCACACTGTCTCACTACTGCGGACGCGCACTCGGGCTCACTACTGCGCATGCGCACACGGGCCCACTACTATGCGTGCGCACTCGGGGTCGCTACTGCGGATGCGCACTCCGGCTCAGAACTGCACATGCGCCCTCGAGCTCAATTCTGCGCATGCGCACACGGGCGCACTACTGCGCATGCGCGCACGGGCTCACTACTGTGCATGCGCACTCGGGGTCACTAGTGCTCATGTGCACTTGGACTCACTACTGCTCATGGGCTCTCGGCCTCACTACTGCGGATGCGCAATCGGGCTCACTACTGCGGATGCGCTCTCCGGTTCAGACCTGCACATGCGCAATCGGGCTCTCTACTGCGCATGCGCACTCGGGCTCACTACTGCTCATGCGCACTCGGACTCGCTACTGCTCATGCGCACTCGGGCTCACTTCTGCGCATGCGCACACGGGCTCACTACTGTGCATGCGCACTCGGGGTCACTACTGCTCATGCGCACACGGGCTCACTACTGCTCATGCGCACTCGGGCTCACTACTGCGCATGCGCAATCGGGCTCACTACTGCGCATGCGCAAACAGACACCCTACTGCGGATGCGCAATCGGGCTCACTACTCCGCATGCGCGCTCGGGGTCACTACTGCTCATGCGCACTCAGACTCACTACTGCTCATGCGCACTCGGACTCACTGCTGCCGATGCGCGATCGGGCTCACTACTGCGGATGCGCGCTCGGGTCACTACTGTGCATGCCCACTCGGGGTCACTACTGCTCATGCGCACACTGGCTCACTACTGCTCATGCGCACTCGGGGTCACTAGTGCTCATTCGCACTTGGACTCACTACTGCTCATGGGCACTCGGCCTCACGACTGCGGATATGCAATCGGGCTCACTACCGCGGATGCGCTCTCCTGCTCAGACCAGCACATGCGCAATCGGTCTCACTACTGCGCATGCGCACACGGGCTCACTACTGTGCATGTGCACTCTGGCTCACTACTGCTCATGCGCGCTCGGGGTCACTACTGCGCATGCGCACTCGGACTCACTACTGCGGATGCGCTCTCCGGCTCAGAACTGCACATGCGCAATCGGGCTCTCTACTGCGCATGCGCACTCGGGCTCACTAGTGTGCATGCGCTCTCGGGGTCACTACTGCGGATGCGCGCTCGGGCACACTACTGCTCATGCGCACTCGGCTTCACTACTGCTCATGCGCAATCGGACTCACTACTGCTCATGCGCACTCGGACAGAATGCAGCGGATGCGCAATCGGGCTCACTACTGCGCATTTACGCTCGGGGTCACTACTGCTCATGCGCACTCGGACTCAATACTGCTCATGGGCACACTGTCTCACTACTGCTCATGCGCACTCGGACTCACTGCTGCGGATGCGCGCTCGAGCTCACTTCTGCGCATGCGCACACGGAGGCACTACTGTGCATGCGCGCACGGGCTCACTATTGTGCATGCGCACTCGGGGTCACTAGTGCTCATGCGCACTTGGACTCACTACTGCTCATGGGCACTCGCGCTCACTAATGCGGATGCGCACTCGGACTCACTACTGCGGATGCGCTCTCCGGCTCGGACCTGCATATGCGCAGTCGGGATCTCTACTGCGCATGCGCACTCGGGCTCACTACTGTGCATGCGCACTCGGGCTCACTACTGTGCATGCGCACTCGGGGCCACTACTGCCCATGCGCACACGGGCTCACTACTGTGCATGCGCACACGGGCTCACTACTGCTCATGCGCACACGGGCCCACTACTGCGCAAGCGGACACGGGCCCACTACTGTGCATGCGCACTCGGGCTCACTACTGCGCATGCGCACAGGGGCCCACTACTGTGCATGCGCACTCGGACTCACTACTGCTCATGCGCACACTGACTCACAACTGCGGATGCGCACTCGGGCTCACTACTGCGGATGCGCGCTCGGGTCACTACTGCGCAAGCGCGCTCGGGGTCACTACTGTGCATGCGCACTCTGGGTCACTAGTGCGCATTCGTACTTGGACTCACTACTGCTCATGGGCACTCGGCCTCACGACTGCGCATGCGCACACGGGCTCACTACTGCGCATGCGCACACGGGCTGACTACTGTGCATGCGCACTCGGGCTCACTACTGCGCATGCGCACACGGGCTCACTACTGTGCATGCGCAATCGGAGTCACTACTGCGCATGCGCACGCGGACTCACTACTGTGGATGCGCAATCGGGCTCACTACTGCGCATGGGCGCTCGGGGACACTACTGCGCATGCGCACTCGGACTCACTGCTGCGGATGCGCACACGGGCTCACTACTGTGCATGCGCACTCGGGGTCACTACTGCTCATGCGCACACGGGCTCACTACTGCTCATGCGCACTCGGGCTCACTACTGCGCATGCGCACTCAGGGTCGCTACTACTCATGCGCACACGGACTCACTACTGCTCATGCGCACTCGGACTCACTACGGATCATGGGCACTCGGACTCACTAATGCCGATGCGCAATCGGGCTCACTACTGCGCATGCGCACACAGACACCCTACTGCGGATGCGTAATCGGGCTCACTACTCCGCATGCGCGCTCGGGGTCACTACTGCTCATGCGCACTCGGACTCACTGCTGCGGATGCGCAATCGGGCTCACTACTGCGCATGCGCACACGGGCTCACTACTGCTCATGCGCACTCGGACTCACTGCTGCCGATGCACAATCGGGCTCACTACTGCGGATGCGCGCTCGGGTCACTACTGCGCATGCGCACTCGGGGTCACTACTGCGCGTGCGCACTCCGGCTCAGACCTGCACATGCGCACTCGAGCTCACTACTACGCATGCGCACACGGGCTCACTACTGCGCAAGCGCGAACGGGGTCACTACTGCTCATGCGCACTCGGGCTCACTACTGCGCATGCGCACACGGGCTCACTACTGTGCATGCGCACTCGGGCTCACTACTGTGCATGCCCACTCGGGGTCACTACTGCTCATGCGCACACTGGCTCACTACTGCTCATGCGCACTCGGGCCCACTACTGCGCATGCGCACACGGGCCCACTACTGTGCATGCGCACTCGGGCTCACTACTGCGCATGCGCACACGGGCCCACTACTGTGCATGCGAACTCGGGCTCACAACTGCGCATGCGCACACGGGCTCACTACTGTGCATGCGCACACGGGCTCACTACTGCTCATGCGCACACGGGCCCACTACTGCGCAAGCGGACACGGGCCCACTACTGTGCATGCGCACTCGGGCTCACTACTGCGCATGCGCACACGGGCCCACTACTGTGCATGCGCACTCGGACTCACTACTGCTCATGCGCACACTGACTCACTACTGCGGATGCGCACTCGGGCTCACTACTGCGGATGCGCGCTCGGGTCACTACTGCGCAAGCGCGCTCGGGGTCACTACTGCTCATGCGCACTCGGACTCACTGCTGCGGATGCGCAATCGTGCTCACTACTGCGCATGCGCACTCGGGGTCACTACTGTGCATGCGCACTCTGGGTCACTAGTGCTCATTCGTACTTGGACTCACTACTGCTCATGGGCACTCGGCCTCACGACTGCGCATGCGCACACGGGCTCACTACTGCGCATGCGCACACGGGCTCACTACTGCTCATGCGCACTCGGACTCACTGCTGCGGATGCGCAATCGGGCTCAATACTGCTCGTGCGCACTCGGACTCACTACTGCTCATGTGCACACTGTCTCACTACTGCGGACGCGCACTCGGGCTCACTACTGCGCATGCGCACACGGGCCCACTACTATGCGTGCGCACTCGGGGTCGCTACTGCGGATGCGCACTCCGGCTCAGAACTGCACATGCGCCCTCGAGCTCAATTCTGCGCATGCGCACACGGGCGCACTACTGCGCATGCGCGCACGGGCTCACTACTGTGCATGCGCACTCGGGGTCACTAGTGCTCATGTGCACTTGGACTCACTACTGCTCATGGGCTCTCGGCCTCACTACTGCGGATGCGCAATCGGGCTCACTACTGCGGATGCGCTCTCCGGTTCAGACCTGCACATGCGCAATCGGGCTCTCTACTGCGCATGCGCACTCGGGCTCACTACTGCTCATGCGCACTCGGACTCGCTACTGCTCATGCGCACTCGGGCTCACTTCTGCGCATGCGCACACGGGCTCACTACTGTGCATGCGCACTCGGGGTCACTACTGCTCATGCGCACACGGGCTCACTACTGCTCATGCGCACTCGGGCTCACTACTGCGCATGCGCAATCGGGCTCACTACTGCGCATGCGCAAACAGACACCCTACTGCGGATGCGCAATCGGGCTCACTACTCCGCATGCGCGCTCGGGGTCACTACTGCTCATGCGCACTCAGACTCACTACTGCTCATGCGCACTCGGACTCACTGCTGCCGATGCGCGATCGGGCTCACTACTGCGGATGCGCGCTCGGGTCACTACTGCGCATGCGCACTCGGGCTCACTACTGTGCATGCGCACTCGGGGTCACTACTGCCCATGCGCACTCGGGCTCACTACTGCGCATGCGCACACGGGCTCAATATTGTGCATGCGCACATGGGCTCACTCCTGCTCATACGCACTCGGACTCACTGCTGCGGATGCGCAATCGGGCACAATACTGCTCGTGCGCACTCGGACTCACTAGCGTGCATGCGCACTCGGGCTCACTACTCCTCATGCGCACTCGGGCGCACTACTGCGCATGCGCGCATGGGCTCACTACGGTGCATGCGCACTCGGGGTCACTAGTGCTCATTCGCACTTGGACTCACCACTGCTCATTGGCACTCGGCCTGACGACTGCGCATGCGCACACGGGCTCACTACTGTGCATGCGCACTCGGGGTCACTAGTGCTCATTCGCACTTGGACTCACTACTGCTCATGGGCACTCGGCCTCACGACTGCGGATATGCAATCGGGCTCACTACCGCGGATGCGCTCTCCTGCTCAGACCAGCACATGCGCAATCGGTCTCACTACTGCGCATGCGCACACGGGCTCACTACTGTGCATGTGCACTCTGGCTCACTACTGCTCATGCGCGCTCGGGGTCACTACTGCGCATGCGCACTCGGACTCACTACTGCGGATGCGCTCTCCGGCTCAGAACTGCACATGCGCAATCGGGCTCTCTACTGCGCATGCGCACTCGGGCTCACTAGTGTGCATGCGCTCTCGGGGTCACTACTGCGGATGCGCGCTCGGGCACACTACTGCTCATGCGCACTCGGCTTCACTACTGCTCATGCGCAATCGGACTCACTACTGCTCATGCGCACTCGGACAGAATGCAGCGGATGCGCAATCGGGCTCACTACTGCGCATTTACGCTCGGGGTCACTACTGCTCATGCGCACTCGGACTCAATACTGCTCATGGGCACACTGTCTCACTACTGCTCATGCGCACTCGGACTCACTGCTGCGGATGCGCGCTCGAGCTCACTTCTGCGCATGCGCACACGGAGGCACTACTGTGCATGCGCGCACGGGCTCACTATTGTGCATGCGCACTCGGGGTCACTAGTGCTCATGCGCACTTGGACTCACTACTGCTCATGGGCACTCGCGCTCACTAATGCGGATGCGCACTCGGACTCACTACTGCGGATGCGCTCTCCGGCTCGGACCTGCATATGCGCAATCGGGATCTCTACTGCGCATGCGCACTCGGGCTCACTACTGTGCATGCGCACTCGGGCTCACTACTGTGCATGCGCACTCGGGGCCACTACTGCCCATGCGCACACGGGCTCACTACTGTGCATGCGCACACGGGCTCACTACTGCTCATGCGCACACGGGCCCACTACTGCGCAAGCGGACACGGGCCCACTACTGTGCATGCGCACTCGGGCTCACTACTGCGCATGCGCACAGGGGCCCACTACTGTGCATGCGCACTCGGACTCACTACTGCTCATGCGCACACTGACTCACAACTGCGGATGCGCACTCGGGCTCACTACTGCGGATGCGCGCTCGGGTCACTACTGCGCAAGCGCGCTCGGGGTCACTACTGTGCATGCGCACTCTGGGTCACTAGTGCGCATTCGTACTTGGACTCACTACTGCTCATGGGCACTCGGCCTCACGACTGCGCATGCGCACACGGGCTCACTACTGCGCATGCGCACACGGGCTGACTACTGTGCATGCGCACTCGGGCTCACTACTGCGCATGCGCACACGGGCTCACTACTGTGCATGCGCAATCGGAGTCACTACTGCGCATGCGCACGCGGACTCACTACTGTGGATGCGCAATCGGGCTCACTACTGCGCATGGGCGCTCGGGGACACTACTGCGCATGCGCACTCGGACTCACTGCTGCGGATGCGCACACGGGCTCACTACTGTGCATGCGCACTCGGGGTCACTACTGCTCATGCGCACATGGGCTCACTACTGCTCATGCGCACTCGGGCTCACTACTGCGCATGCGCACTCAGGGTCGCTACTACTCATGCGCACACGGACTCACTACTGCTCATGCGCACTCGGACTCACTACGGATCATGGGCACTCGGACTCACTAATGCCGATGCGCAATCGGGCTCACTACTGCGCATGCGCACACAGACACCCTACTGCGGATGCGTAATCGGGCTCACTACTCCGCATGCGCGCTCGGGGTCACTACTGCTCATGCGCACTCGGACTCACTGCTGCGGATGCGCAATCGGGCTCACTACTGCGCATGCGCACACGGGCTCACTACTGTGCATGTGCGGTCTCGCTCACTACTGCGCATGCGCACTCGGGCTCACTAGTGTGCATGCGCACGCGGGGTCACTACTGCGCATGCGCGCTCGGGCTCACTACTGCTCATGCGCACTCGGGCGCACTACTGCGCATGCGCACACGGGCTCACTACTGTGCATGCGCACTCGGGGTCACTAGTGCTCATTCGCACTTGGACTCACTACTGCTCATGGGCACTCGGCCTCACGACTGCGGATGTGCAATCGGGCTCACTAGTGCGGATGCGCTCTCCTGCTCAGACCTGCACATGCGCAATCGGGATCACTACTGCGCATGCGCACTCGGGGCACTACTGCTCATGCGCACTCGGACTCACTACTGCGGATGCGCGCTCGGGTCACTACTGCGCATGCGCACTCGGGGTCACTACTGCGCGTGCGCACTCCGGCTCAGACCTGCACATGCGCACTCGAGCTCACTACTACGCATGCGCACACGGGCTCACTACTGCGCAAGCGCGAACGGGGTCACTACTGCTCATGCGCACTCGGGCGCACTACTGCGCATGCGCACACGGGCTCACTACTGTGCATGCGCACTCGGGGTCACTAGTGCTCATTCGCACTTGGACTCACTACTGCTCATGGGCACTCGGACTCACTGCTGCGGATGCGCAATCGGGCTCACTACTGCGCAGGCGCACACGGGCTCACTACTGTGCATGCGCACTCGGGCTCACTACTGCTCATGCGCGCTCGGGGTCGCTGCTGCGCATGCGCATTCGGACTCACTACTGCGGATGCGCCCTCCGGCTCAGACCTGCACATGCGCAATCGGGCTCTCTACTGCGCATGCGCACACGGCCTTACTACTGCTCATGCGCACTCGGACTCACTGCTGCGGATGCGCAATCGTTCTCACTACTCCGCATGCGCGCTCGGGGTCACTACTGCTCATGCGCACTCAGACTCACTACTGCTCATGCGCACTCGGACTCACTGCTGCCGATGCGCGATCGGGCTCACTACTGCGGATGCGCGCTCGGGTCACTACTGCGCATGCGCACTCGGGCTCACTACTGTGCATGCGCACTCGGGGTCACTACTGCCCATGCGCACTCGGGCTCACTACTGCGCATGCGCACACGGGCTCAATATTGTGCATGCGCACATGGGCTCACTCCTGCTCATACGCACTCGGACTCACTGCTGCGGATGCGCAATCGGGCACAATACTGCTCGTGCGCACTCGGACTCACTAGCGTGCATGCGCACTCGGGCTCACTACTCCTCATGCGCACTCGGGCGCACTACTGCGCATGCGCGCATGGGCTCACTACGGTGCATGCGCACTCGGGGTCACTAGTGCTCATTCGCACTTGGACTCACTACGGATCATGGGCACTCGGACTCACTAATGCCGATGCGCGATCGGGCTCACTACTGCGGATGCGCGCTCGGGTCACTACTGCGCATGCGCACTCGGGCTCACTACTGTGCATGCGCACTCGGGGTCACTAGTGCTCATTCGCACTTGGACTCACTACGGATCATGGGCACTCGGACTCACTGCTGCCGATGCACAATCGGGCTCACTACTGCGGATGCGCGCTCGGGTCACTACTGCGCATGCGCACTCGGGGTCACTACTGCGCGTGCGCACTCCGGCTCAGACCTGCACATGCGCACTCGAGCTCACTACTACGCATGCGCACACGGGCTCACTACTGCGCAAGCGCGAACGGGGTCACTACTGCTCATGCGCACTCGGGCTCACTACTGCGCATGCGCACACGGGCTCACTACTGTGCATGCGCACTCGGGCTCACTACTGTGCATGCCCACTCGGGGTCACTACTGCTCATGCGCACACTGGCTCACTACTGCTCATGCGCACTCGGGCCC
Source organism: Megachile leachella (assembly GCA_963576845.1). Lineage (NCBI taxonomy): Eukaryota > Metazoa > Arthropoda > Insecta > Hymenoptera > Megachilidae > Megachile > Megachile leachella. Next base: position 24,842,860 of record OY756250.1, on the reverse strand, counting down.
ACTACTGCGCATGCGCACACGGGCCCACTACTGTGCATGCGCACTCGGGCTCACTACTGCGCATGCGCACACGGGCCCACTACTGTGCATGCGAACTCGGGCTCACAACTGCGCATGCGCACACGGGCTCACTACTGTGCATGCGCACACGGGCTCACTACTGCTCATGCGCACACGGGCCCACTACTGCGCAAGCGGACACGGGCCCACTACTGTGCATGCGCACTCGGGCTCACTACTGCGCATGCGCACACGGGCCCACTACTGTGCATGCGCACTCGGACTCACTACTGCTCATGCGCACACTGACTCACTACTGCGGATGCGCACTCGGGCTCACTACTGCGGATGCGCGCTCGGGTCACTACTGCGCAAGCGCGCTCGGGGTCACTACTGCTCATGCGCACTCGGACTCACTGCTGCGGATGCGCAATCGTGCTCACTACTGCGCATGCGCACTCGGGGTCACTACTGTGCATGCGCACTCTGGGTCACTAGTGCTCATTCGTACTTGGACTCACTACTGCTCATGGGCACTCGGCCTCACGACTGCGCATGCGCACACGGGCTCACTACTGCTCATGCGCACTCGGACTCACTGCTGCCGATGCGCGATCGGGCTCACTACTGCGGATGCGCGCTCGGGTCACTACTGCGCATGCGCACTCGGGCTCACTACTGTGCATGCGCACTCGGGGTCACTACTGCCCATGCGCACTCGGGCTCACTACTGCGCATGCGCACACGGGCTCAATATTGTGCATGCGCACATGGGCTCACTCCTGCTCATACGCACTCGGACTCACTGCTGCGGATGCGCAATCGGGCACAATACTGCTCGTGCGCACTCGGACTCACTAGCGTGCATGCGCACTCGGGCTCACTACTCCTCATGCGCACTCGGGCGCACTACTGCGCATGCGCGCATGGGCTCACTACGGTGCATGCGCACTCGGGGTCACTAGTGCTCATTCGCACTTGGACTCACCACTGCTCATTGGCACTCGGCCTGACGACTGCGCATGCGCACACGGGCTCACTACTGTGCATGCGCACTCGGGGTCACTAGTGCTCATTCGCACTTGGACTCACTACTGCTCATGGGCACTCGGCCTCACGACTGCGGATATGCAATCGGGCTCACTACCGCGGATGCGCTCTCCTGCTCAGACCAGCACATGCGCAATCGGTCTCACTACTGCGCATGCGCACACGGGCTCACTACTGTGCATGTGCACTCTGGCTCACTACTGCTCATGCGCGCTCGGGGTCACTACTGCGCATGCGCACTCGGACTCACTACTGCGGATGCGCTCTCCGGCTCAGAACTGCACATGCGCAATCGGGCTCTCTACTGCGCATGCGCACTCGGGCTCACTAGTGTGCATGCGCTCTCGGGGTCACTACTGCGGATGCGCGCTCGGGCACACTACTGCTCATGCGCACTCGGCTTCACTACTGCTCATGCGCAATCGGACTCACTACTGCTCATGCGCACTCGGACAGAATGCAGCGGATGCGCAATCGGGCTCACTACTGCGCATTTACGCTCGGGGTCACTACTGCTCATGCGCACTCGGACTCAATACTGCTCATGGGCACACTGTCTCACTACTGCTCATGCGCACTCGGACTCACTGCTGCGGATGCGCGCTCGAGCTCACTTCTGCGCATGCGCACACGGAGGCACTACTGTGCATGCGCGCACGGGCTCACTATTGTGCATGCGCACTCGGGGTCACTAGTGCTCATGCGCACTTGGACTCACTACTGCTCATGGGCACTCGCGCTCACTAATGCGGATGCGCACTCGGACTCACTACTGCGGATGCGCTCTCCGGCTCGGACCTGCATATGCGCAATCGGGATCTCTACTGCGCATGCGCACTCGGGCTCACTACTGTGCATGCGCACTCGGGCTCACTACTGTGCATGCGCACTCGGGGCCACTACTGCCCATGCGCACACGGGCTCACTACTGTGCATGCGCACACGGCCTCACTACTGCTCATGCGCACACGGGCCCACTACTGCGCAAGCGGACACGGGCCCACTACTGTGCATGCGCACTCGGGCTCACTACTGCGCATGCGCACAGGGGCCCACTACTGTGCATGCGCACTCGGACTCACTACTGCTCATGCGCACACTGACTCACAACTGCGGATGCGCACTCGGGCTCACTACTGCGGATGCGCGCTCGGGTCACTACTGCGCAAGCGCGCTCGGGGTCACTACTGTGCATGCGCACTCTGGGTCACTAGTGCGCATTCGTACTTGGACTCACTACTGCTCATGGGCACTCGGCCTCACGACTGCGCATGCGCACACGGGCTCACTACTGCGCATGCGCACACGGGCTGACTACTGTGCATGCGCACTCGGGCTCACTACTGCGCATGCGCACACGGGCTCACTACTGTGCATGCGCAATCGGAGTCACTACTGCGCATGCGCACGCGGACTCACTACTGTGGATGCGCAATCGGGCTCACTACTGCGCATGGGCGCTCGGGGACACTACTGCGCATGCGCACTCGGACTCACTGCTGCGGATGCGCACACGGGCTCACTACTGTGCATGCGCACTCGGGGTCACTACTGCTCATGCGCACATGGGCTCACTACTGCTCATGCGCACTCGGGCTCACTACTGCGCATGCGCACTCAGGGTCGCTACTACTCATGCGCACACGGACTCACTACTGCTCATGCGCACTCGGACTCACTACGGATCATGGGCACTCGGACTCACTAATGCCGATGCGCAATCGGGCTCACTACTGCGCATGCGCACACAGACACCCTACTGCGGATGCGTAATCGGGCTCACTACTCCGCATGCGCGCTCGGGGTCACTACTGCTCATGCGCACTCGGACTCACTGCTGCGGATGCGCAATCGGGCTCACTACTGCGCATGCGCACACGGGCTCACTACTGTGCATGTGCGGTCTCGCTCACTACTGCGCATGCGCACTCGGGCTCACTAGTGTGCATGCGCACGCGGGGTCACTACTGCGCATGCGCGCTCGGGCTCACTACTGCTCATGCGCACTCAGACTCACTACTGCTCATGCGCACTCGGACTCACTGCTGCCGATGCGCGATCGGGCTCACTACTGCGGATGCGCGCTCGGGTCACTACTGCGCATGCGCACTCGGGCTCACTACTGTGCATGCGCACTCGGGGTCACTACTGCCCATGCGCACTCGGGCTCACTACTGCGCATGCGCACACGGGCTCAATATTGTGCATGCGCACATGGGCTCACTCCTGCTCATACGCACTCGGACTCACTGCTGCGGATGCGCAATCGGGCACAATACTGCTCGTGCGCACTCGGACTCACTAGCGTGCATGCGCACTCGGGCTCACTACTCCTCATGCGCACTCGGGCGCACTACTGCGCATGCGCGCATGGGCTCACTACGGTGCATGCGCACTCGGGGTCACTAGTGCTCATTCGCACTTGGACTCACCACTGCTCATTGGCACTCGGCCTGACGACTGCGCATGCGCACACGGGCTCACTACTGTGCATGCGCACTCGGGGTCACTAGTGCTCATTCGCACTTGGACTCACTACTGCTCATGGGCACTCGGCCTCACGACTGCGGATATGCAATCGGGCTCACTACCGCGGATGCGCTCTCCTGCTCAGACCAGCACATGCGCAATCGGTCTCACTACTGCGCATGCGCACACGGGCTCACTACTGTGCATGTGCACTCTGGCTCACTACTGCTCATGCGCGCTCGGGGTCACTACTGCGCATGCGCACTCGGACTCACTACTGCGGATGCGCTCTCCGGCTCAGAACTGCACATGCGCAATCGGGCTCTCTACTGCGCATGCGCACTCGGGCTCACTAGTGTGCATGCGCTCTCGGGGTCACTACTGCGGATGCGCGCTCGGGCACACTACTGCTCATGCGCACTCGGCTTCACTACTGCTCATGCGCAATCGGACTCACTACTGCTCATGCGCACTCGGACAGAATGCAGCGGATGCGCAATCGGGCTCACTACTGCGCATTTACGCTCGGGGTCACTACTGCTCATGCGCACTCGGACTCAATACTGCTCATGGGCACACTGTCTCACTACTGCTCATGCGCACTCGGACTCACTGCTGCGGATGCGCGCTCGAGCTCACTTCTGCGCATGCGCACACGGAGGCACTACTGTGCATGCGCGCACGGGCTCACTATTGTGCATGCGCACTCGGGGTCACTAGTGCTCATGCGCACTTGGACTCACTACTGCTCATGGGCACTCGCGCTCACTAATGCGGATGCGCACTCGGACTCACTACTGCGGATGCGCTCTCCGGCTCGGACCTGCATATGCGCAATCGGGATCTCTACTGCGCATGCGCACTCGGGCTCACTACTGTGCATGCGCACTCGGGCTCACTACTGTGCATGCGCACTCGGGGCCACTACTGCCCATGCGCACACGGGCTCACTACTGTGCATGCGCACACGGGCTCACTACTGCTCATGCGCACACGGGCCCACTACTGCGCAAGCGGACACGGGCCCACTACTGTGCATGCGCACTCGGGCTCACTACTGCGCATGCGCACAGGGGCCCACTACTGTGCATGCGCACTCGGACTCACTACTGCTCATGCGCACACTGACTCACAACTGCGGATGCGCACTCGGGCTCACTACTGCGGATGCGCGCTCGGGTCACTACTGCGCAAGCGCGCTCGGGGTCACTACTGTGCATGCGCACTCTGGGTCACTAGTGCGCATTCGTACTTGGACTCACTACTGCTCATGGGCACTCGGCCTCACGACTGCGCATGCGCACACGGGCTCACTACTGCGCATGCGCACACGGGCTGACTACTGTGCATGCGCACTCGGGCTCACTACTGCGCATGCGCACACGGGCTCACTACTGTGCATGCGCAATCGGAGTCACTACTGCGCATGCGCACGCGGACTCACTACTGTGGATGCGCAATCGGGCTCACTACTGCGCATGGGCGCTCGGGGACACTACTGCGCATGCGCACTCGGACTCACTGCTGCGGATGCGCACACGGGCTCACTACTGTGCATGCGCACTCGGGGTCACTACTGCTCATGCGCACACGGGCTCACTACTGCTCATGCGCACTCGGGCTCACTACTGCGCATGCGCACTCAGGGTCGCTACTACTCATGCGCACACGGACTCACTACTGCTCATGCGCACTCGGACTCACTACGGATCATGGGCACTCGGACTCACTAATGCCGATGCGCAATCGGGCTCACTACTGCGCATGCGCACACAGACACCCTACTGCGGATGCGTAATCGGGCTCACTACTCCGCATGCGCGCTCGCGGTCACTACTGCTCATGCGCACTCGGACTCACTGCTGCGGATGCGCAATCGGGCTCACTACTGCGCATGCGCACACGGGCTCACTACTGCTCATGCGCACTCGGACTCACTGCTGCCGATGCACAATCGGGCTCACTACTGCGGATGCGCGCTCGGGTCACTACTGCGCATGCGCACTCGGGGTCACTACTGCGCGTGCGCACTCCGGCTCAGACCTGCACATGCGCACTCGAGCTCACTACTACGCATGCGCACACGGGCTCACTACTGCGCAAGCGCGAACGGGGTCACTACTGCTCATGCGCACTCGGGCTCACTACTGCGCATGCGCACACGGGCTCACTACTGTGCATGCGCACTCGGGCTCACTACTGTGCATGCCCACTCGGGGTCACTACTGCTCATGCGCACACTGGCTCACTACTGCTCATGCGCACTCGGGCCCACTACTGCGCATGCGCACACGGGCCCACTACTGTGCATGCGCACTCGGGCTCACTACTGCGCATGCGCACACGGGCCCACTACTGTGCATGCGAACTCGGGCTCACAACTGCGCATGCGCACACGGGCTCACTACTGTGCATGCGCACACGGGCTCACTACTGCTCATGCGCACACGGGCCCACTACTGCGCAAGCGGACACGGGCCCACTACTGTGCATGCGCACACGGGCTCACTACTGCGCATGCGCACACGGGCTGACTACTGTGCATGCGCACTCGGGCTCACTACTGCGCATGCGCACACGGGCTCACTACTGTGCATGCGCAATCGGAGTCACTACTGCGCATGCGCACGCGGACTCACTACTGTGGATGCGCAATCGGGCTCACTACTGCGCATGGGCGCTCGGGGACACTACTGCGCATGCGCACTCGGACTCACTGCTGCGGATGCGCACACGGGCTCACTACTGTGCATGCGCACTCGGGGTCACTACTGCTCATGCGCACACGGGCTCACTACTGCTCATGCGCACTCGGGCTCACTACTGCGCATGCGCACTCAGGGTCGCTACTACTCATGCGCACACGGACTCACTACTGCTCATGCGCACTCGGACTCACTACGGATCATGGGCACTCGGACTCACTAATGCCGATGCGCAATCGGGCTCACTACTGCGCATGCGCACACAGACACCCTACTGCGGATGCGTAATCGGGCTCACTACTCCGCATGCGCGCTCGCGGTCACTACTGCTCATGCGCACTCGGACTCACTGCTGCGGATGCGCAATCGGGCTCACTACTGCGCATGCGCACACGGGCTCACTACTGCTCATGCGCACTCGGACTCACTGCTGCCGATGCACAATCGGGCTCACTACTGCGGATGCGCGCTCGGGTCACTACTGCGCATGCGCACTCGGGGTCACTACTGCGCGTGCGCACTCCGGCTCAGACCTGCACATGCGCACTCGAGCTCACTACTACGCATGCGCACACGGGCTCACTACTGCGCAAGCGCGAACGGGGTCACTACTGCTCATGCGCACTCGGGCTCACTACTGCGCATGCGCACACGGGCTCACTACTGTGCATGCGCACTCGGGCTCACTACTGTGCATGCCCACTCGGGGTCACTACTGCTCATGCGCACACTGGCTCACTACTGCTCATGCGCACTCGGGCCCACTACTGCGCATGCGCACACGGGCCCACTACTGTGCATGCGCACTCGGGCTCACTACTGCGCATGCGCACACGGGCCCACTACTGTGCATGCGAACTCGGGCTCACAACTGCGCATGCGCACACGGGCTCACTACTGTGCATGCGCACACGGGCTCACTACTGCTCATGCGCACACGGGCCCACTACTGCGCAAGCGGACACGGGCCCACTACTGTGCATGCGCACTCGGGCTCACTACTGCGCATGCGCACACGGGCCCACTACTGTGCATGCGCACTCGGACTCACTACTGCTCATGCGCACACTGACTCACTACTGCGGATGCGCACTCGGGCTCACTACTGCGGATGCGCGCTCGGGTCACTACTGCGCAAGCGCGCTCGGGGTCACTACTGCTCATGCGCACTCGGACTCACTGCTGCGGATGCGCAATCGTGCTCACTACTGCGCATGCGCACTCGGGGTCACTACTGTGCATGCGCACTCTGGGTCACTAGTGCTCATTCGTACTTGGACTCACTACTGCTCATGGGCACTCGGCCTCACGACTGCGCATGCGCACACGGGCTCACTACTGCGCATGCGCACACGGGCTCACTACTGCTCATGCGCACTCGGACTCACTGCTGCGGATGCGCAATCGGGCGCAATACTGCTCGTGCGCACTCGGACTCACTACTGCTCATGTGCACACTGTCTCACTACTGCGGACGCGCACTCGGGCTCACTACTGCGCATGCGCACACGGGCCCACTACTATGCGTGCGCACTCGGGGTCGCTACTGCGGATGCGCACTCCGGCTCAGAACTGCACATGCGCCCTCGAGCTCAATTCTGCGCATGCGCACACGGGCGCACTACTGCGCATGCGCGCACGGGCTCACTACTGTGCATGCGCACTCGGGGTCACTAGTGCTCATGTGCACTTGGACTCACTACTGCTCATGGGCTCTCGGCCTCACTACTGCGGATGCGCAATCGGGCTCACTACTGCGGATGCGCTCTCCGGTTCAGACCTGCACATGCGCAATCGGGCTCTCTACTGCGCATGCGCACTCGGGCTCACTACTGCTCATGCGCACTCGGACTCGCTACTGCTCATGCGCACTCGGGCTCACTTCTGCGCATGCGCACACGGGCTCACTACTGTGCATGCGCACTCGGGGTCACTACTGCTCATGCGCACACGGGCTCACTACTGCTCATGCGCACTCGGGCTCACTACTGCGCATGCGCAATCGGGCTCACTACTGCGCATGCGCAAACAGACACCCTACTGCGGATGCGCAATCGGGCTCACTACTCCGCATGCGCGCTCGGGGTCACTACTGCTCATGCGCACTCAGACTCACTACTGCTCATGCGCACTCGGACTCACTGCTGCCGATGCGCGATCGGGCTCACTACTGCGGATGCGCGCTCGGGTCACTACTGCGCATGCGCACTCGGGCTCACTACTGTGCATGCGCACTCGGGGTCACTACTGCCCATGCGCACTCGGGCTCACTACTGCGCATGCGCACACGGGCTCAATATTGTGCATGCGCACATGGGCTCACTCCTGCTCATACGCACTCGGACTCACTGCTGCGGATGCGCAATCGGGCACAATACTGCTCGTGCGCACTCGGACTCACTAGCGTGCATGCGCACTCGGGCTCACTACTCCTCATGCGCACTCGGGCGCACTACTGCGCATGCGCGCATGGGCTCACTACGGTGCATGCGCACTCGGGGTCACTAGTGCTCATTCGCACTTGGACTCACCACTGCTCATTGGCACTCGGCCTGACGACTGCGCATGCGCACACGGGCTCACTACTGTGCATGCGCACTCGGGGTCACTAGTGCTCATTCGCACTTGGACTCACTACTGCTCATGGGCACTCGGCCTCACGACTGCGGATATGCAATCGGGCTCACTACCGCGGATGCGCTCTCCTGCTCAGACCAGCACATGCGCAATCGGTCTCACTACTGCGCATGCGCACACGGGCTCACTACTGTGCATGTGCACTCTGGCTCACTACTGCTCATGCGCGCTCGGGGTCACTACTGCGCATGCGCACTCGGACTCACTACTGCGGATGCGCTCTCCGGCTCAGAACTGCACATGCGCAATCGGGCTCTCTACTGCGCATGCGCACTCGGGCTCACTAGTGTGCATGCGCTCTCGGGGTCACTACTGCGGATGCGCGCTCGGGCACACTACTGCTCATGCGCACTCGGCTTCACTACTGCTCATGCGCAATCGGACTCACTACTGCTCATGCGCACTCGGACAGAATGCAGCGGATGCGCAATCGGGCTCACTACTGCGCATTTACGCTCGGGGTCACTACTGCTCATGCGCACTCGGACTCAATACTGCTCATGGGCACACTGTCTCACTACTGCTCATGCGCACTCGGACTCACTGCTGCGGATGCGCGCTCGAGCTCACTTCTGCGCATGCGCACACGGAGGCACTACTGTGCATGCGCGCACGGGCTCACTATTGTGCATGCGCACTCGGGGTCACTAGTGCTCATGCGCACTTGGACTCACTACTGCTCATGGGCACTCGCGCTCACTAATGCGGATGCGCACTCGGACTCACTACTGCGGATGCGCTCTCCGGCTCGGACCTGCATATGCGCAATCGGGATCTCTACTGCGCATGCGCACTCGGGCTCACTACTGTGCATGCGCACTCGGGCTCACTACTGTGCATGCGCACTCGGGGCCACTACTGCCCATGCGCACACGGGCTCACTACTATGCATGCGCACACGGGCTCACTACTGCTCATGCGCACACGGGCCCACTACTGCGCAAGCGGACACGGGCCCACTACTGTGCATGCGCACTCGGGCTCACTACTGCGCATGCGCACAGGGGCCCACTACTGTGCATGCGCAATCGGACTCACTACTGCTCATGCGCACACTGACTCACAACTGCGGATGCGCACTCGGGCTCACTACTGCGGATGCGCGCTCGGGTCACTACTGCGCAAGCGCGCTCGGGGTCACTACTGTGCATGCGCACTCTGGGTCACTAGTGCGCATTCGTACTTGGACTCACTACTGCTCATGGGCACTCGGCCTCACGACTGCGCATGCGCACACGGGCTCACTACTGCGCATGCGCACACGGGCTGACTACTGTGCATGCGCACTCGGGCTCACTACTGCGCATGCGCACACGGGCTCACTACTGTGCATGCGCAATACGAGTCACTACTGCGCATGCGCACGCGGACTCACTACTGTGGATGCGCAATCGGGCTCACTACTGCGCATGGGCGCTCGGGGACACTACTGCGCATGCGCACTCGGACTCACTGCTGCGGATGCGCACACGGGCTCACTACTGTGCATGCGCACTCGGGGTCACTACTGCTCATGCGCACACGGGCTCACTACTGCTCATGCGCACTCGGGCTCACTACTGCGCATGCGCACTCAGGGTCGCTACTACTCATGCGCACACGGACTCACTACTGCTCATGCGCACTCGGACTCACTACGGATCATGGGCACTCGGACTCACTAATGCCGATGCGCAATCGGGCTCACTACTGCGCATGCGCACACAGACACCCTACTGCGGATGCGTAATCGGGCTCACTACTCCGCATGCGCGCTCGGGGTCACTACTGCTCATGCGCACTCGGACTCACTGCTGCGGATGCGCAATCGGGCTCACTACTGCGCATGCGCACACGGGCTCACTACTGTGCATGTGCGGTCTCGCTCACTACTGCGCATGCGCACTCGGGCTCACTAGTGTGCATGCGCACGCGGGGTCACTACTGCGCATGCGCGCTCGGGCTCACTACTGCTCATGCGCACTCGGACTCACTACTGCGGATGCGCGCTCGGGTCACTACTGCGCATGCGCACTCGGGGTCACTACTGCGCGTGCGCACTCCGGCTCAGACCTGCACATGCGCACTCGAGCTCACTACTACGCATGCGCACACGGGCTCACTACTGCGCAAGCGCGAACGGGGTCACTACTGCTCATGCGCACTCGGGCGCACTACTGCGCATGCGCACATGGGCTCACTACTGTGCATGCGCACTCGGGGTCACTAGTGCTCATTCGCACTTGGACTCACTACTGCTCATGGGCACTCGGACTCACTGCTGCGGATGCGCAATCGGGCTCACTACTGCGCAGGCGCACACGGGCTCACTACTGTGCATGCGCACTCGGGCTCACTACTGCTCATGCGCGCTCGGGGTCGCTGCTGCGGATGCGCATTCGGACTCACTACTGCGGATGCGCCCTCCGGCTCAGACCTGCACATGCGCAATCGGGCTCTCTACTGCGCATGCGCACACGGCCTTACTACTGCTCATGCGCACTCGGACTCACTGCTGCGGATGCGCAATCGTTCTCACTACTGCGCATGCGCGCTCGGGGTCACTAGTGCTTATGCGCACTTGGACTCACTACTGCTCATGGGCACTCGGACTCACTGCTGCGGATGCGCAATCGGGCCCACTACTGCGCATGCGCACACGGGCCCACTACTGTGCATGCGCACTCGGGCTCACTACTGCGCATGCGCACACGGGCCCACTACTGTGCATGCGAACTCGGGCTCACAACTGCGCATGCGCACACGGGCTCACTACTGTGCATGCGCACACGGGCTCACTACTGCTCATGCGCACACGGGCCCACTACTGCGCAAGCGGACACGGGCCCACTACTGTGCATGCGCACTCGGGCTCACTACTGCGCATGCGCACACGGGCCCACTACTGTGCATGCGCACTCGGACTCACTACTGCTCATGCGCACACAGACTCACTACTGCGGATGCGCACTCGGGCTCACTACTGCGGATGCGCGCTCGGGTCACTACTGCGCAAGCGCGATCGGGGTCACTACTGCTCATGCGCACTCGGACTCACTGCTGCGGATGCGCAATCGTGCTCACTACTGCGCATGCGCACTCGGGGTCACTACTGTGCATGCGCACTCTGGGTCACTAGTGCTCATTCGTACTTGGACTCACTACTGCTCATGGGCACTCGGCCTCACGACTGCGCATGCGCACACGGGCTCACTACTGCGCATGCGCACACGGGCTCACTACTGCGCATGCGCACACGGGCTCACTACTGTGCATGCGCAATCGAAGTCACTACTGCGCATGCGCACTCGGGCTCACTACTGCGCATGCGCACTCGGGCTCACTACTGCGCATGCGCACGCGGACTCACTGCTGCGGATGCGCTCTCCGGCGCAGACCTGCGCATGCGCAATAGGGCTCCCTACTGCGCATGCGCACTCGGCCTCACTACTGCTCATGCGCACTCGGACTCACTGCTGCGGATGCGCAATCGGGCTCAATACTGCCCGTGCGCACTCGGACTCACTACTGCTCATGTGCACACTGTCTTACTACTGCGGACGCGCACTCCGGCTCACTACTGCGCATGCGCACACGGGCCCACTACTGTGCGTGCGCACTCGGGGTCGCTACTGCGGATGCGCACTCCGGCTCAGAACTGCACATGCGCCCTCGAGCTCAATTCTGCGCATGCGCACACGGGCGCACTACTGCGCATGTGCGCACGGGCTCACTACTGTGCATGCGCACTCGGGGTCACTAGTGCTCATGTGCACTTGGACTCACTACTGCTCATGGGCTCTCGGCCTCACTACTGCGGATGCGCAATCGGGCTCACTACTGTGGATGCGCTCTCCGGTTCAGACCTGCACATGCGCAATCGGGCTCTCTACTGCGGATGCGCACTCGGGCTCACTACTGCTCATGCGCACTCGGACTCGCTACTGCTCATGCGCACTCGGGCTCACTTCTGCGCATGCGCACACGGGCTCACTACTGTGCATGCGCACTCGGGGTCACTACTGCTCATGCGCACACGGGCTCACTACTGCTCATGCGCACTCGGGCTCACTACTGCGCATGCGCAATCGGGCTCACTACTGCGCATGCGCACACAGACACCCTACTGCGGACGCGCAATCGGGCTCACTACTCCGCATGCGCGCTCGGGGTCACTACTGCTCATGCGCACTCGGACTCACTACTGCTCATGCGCACTCGGACTCACTGCTGCCGATGCACAATCGGGCTCACTACTGCGGATGCGCGCTCGGGTCACTACTGCGCATGCGCACTCGGGGTCACTACTGCGCGTGCGCACTCCGGCTCAGACCTGCACATGCGCACTCGAGCTCACTACTACGCATGCGCACACGGGCTCACTACTGCGCAAGCGCGAACGGGGTCACTGCTGCTCATGCGCAATCGGGCTCACTACTGCGCATGCGCACACGGGCTCACTACTGTGCATGCGCACTCGGGCTCACTACTGTGCATGCCCACTCGGGGTCACTACTGCTCATGCGCACACTGGCTCACTACTGCTCATGCGCACTCGGGCCCACTACTGCGCATGCGCACACGGGCCCACTACTGTGCATGCGCACTCGGGCTCACTACTGCGCATGCGCACACGGGCCCACTACTGTGCATGCGAACTCGGGCTCACAACTGCGCATGCGCACACGGGCTCACTACTGTGCATGCGCACACGGGCTCACTACTGCTCATGCGCACACGGGCCCACTACTGCGCAAGCGGACACGGGCCCACTACTGCGCATGCGCACTCGGGCTCACTACTGCGCATGCGCACACGGGCCCACTACTGTGCATGCGCACTCGGACTCACTACTGCTCATGCGCACACAGACTCACTACTGCGGATGCGCACTCGGGCTCACTACTGCGGATGCGCGCTCGGGTCACTACTGCGCAAGCGCGCTCGGGGTCACTACTGCTCATGCGCACTCGGACTCACTGCTGCGGATGCGCAATCGTGCTCACTACTGCGCATGCGCACTCGGGGTCACTACTGTGCATGCGCACTCTGGGTCACTAGTGCTCATTCGTACTTGGACTCACTACTGCTCATGGGCACTCGGCCTCACGACTGCGCATGCGCACACGGGCTCACTACTGCGCATGCGCACACGGGCTCACTACTGCGCATGCGCACACGGGCTCACTACTGTGCATGCGCAATCGAAGTCACTACTGCGCATGCGCACTCGGGCTCACTACTGCGCATGCGCACTCGGGCTCACTACTGCGCATGCGCACGCGGACTCACTGCTGCGGATGCGCTCTCCGGCGCAGACCTGCGCATGCGCAATAGGGCTCCCTACTGCGCATGCGCACTCGGCCTCACTACTGCTCATGCGCACTCGGACTCACTGCTGCGGATGCGCAATCGGGCTCAATACTGCCCGTGCGCACTCGGACTCACTACTGCTCATGTGCACACTGTCTCACTACTGCGGACGCGCACTCCGGCTCACTACTGCGCATGCGCACACGGGCCCACTACTGTGCGTGCGCACTCGGGGTCGCTACTGCGGATGCGCACTCCGGCTCAGAACTGCACATGCGCCCTCGAGCTCAATTCTGCGCATGCGCACACGGGCTCACTACTGTGCATGCGCACTCGGGGTCATTACTGCTCATGCGCACACTGTCTCACTACTGCGAATGCGCACTCGGGCTCACTACTGCGCATGCGTACACGGGCCCACTACTGTGCGTGCGCACTCGGGGTCGCTACTGCGGATGCGCACTCCGGCTCAGAACTGCACATGCGCCCTCGAGCTCAATTCTGCGCATGCGCACACGGGCGCACTACTGCGCATGCGCGCACGGGCTCACTACTGTGCATGCGCACTCGGGGTCACTAGTGCTCATGTGCACTTGGACTCACTACTGCTCATGGGCTCTCGGCCTCACTACTGCGCATGCGCAATCGGGCTCACTACTGCGGATGCGCTCTCCGGTTCAGACCTGCACATGCGCAATCGGGCTCTCTACTGCGCATGCGCACTCGGGCTCACTACTGCTCATGCGCACTCGGACTCGCTACTGCTCATGCGCACTCGGGCTCACTTCTGCGCATGCGCACACGGGCTCACTACTGTGCATGCGCACTCGGGGTCACTACTGCTCATGCGCACACGGGCTCACTACTGCTCATGCGCACTCGGGCTCACTACTGCGCATGCGCAATCGGGCTCACTACTGCGCATGCGCAAACAGACACCCTACTGCGGATGCGCAATCGGGCTCACTACTCCGCATGCGCGCTCGGGGTCACTACTGCTCATGCGCACTCAGACTCACTACTGCTCATGCGCACTCGGACTCACTGCTGCCGATGCGCGATCGGGCTCACTACTGCGGATGCGCGCTCGGGTCACTACTGCGCATGCGCACTCGGGCTCACTACTGTGCATGCGCACTCGGGGTCACTACTGCCCATGCGCACTCAGACTCACTACTGCTCATGCGCACTCGGACTCACTGCTGCCGATGCGCGATCGGGCTCACTACTGCGGATGCGCGCTCGGGTCACTACTGCGCATGCGCACTCGGGCTCACTACTCCGCATGCGCGCTCGGGGTCACTACTGCTCATGCGCACTCAGACTCACTACTGCTCGTGCGCACTCGGACTCACTAGCGTGCATGCGCACTCGGGCTCACTACTCCGCATGCGCGCTCGGGGTCACTACTGCTCATGCGCACTCAGACTCACTACTGCTCATGCGCACTCGGACTCACTGCTGCCGATGCGCGATCGGGCTCACTACTGCTCATGCGCGCTCGTGGTCGCTGCTGCGGATGCGCATTCGGACTCACTACTGCGGATGCGCCCTCCGGCTCAGACCTGCACATGCGCAATCGGGCTCTCTACTGCGCATGCGCACACGGCCTTACTACTGCTCATGCGCACTCGGACTCACTGCTGCGGATGCGCAATCGTTCTCACTACTGCGCATGCGCGCTCGGGGTCACTAGTGCTTATGCGCACTTGGACTCACTACTGCTCATGGGCACTCGGACTCACTGCTGCGGATGCGCAATCGGGCTCACTACTGCGCAGGCGCACACGGGCTCACTACTGTGCATGCGCACTCGGGCTCACTAATGCTCATGCGCACACTGTCTCAATACTGCGGATGCGCACTCGGGCTCACTACTGCGCATGCGCACACGTGCCCACTATTGTGCGTGCGCACACGGGGTCGCTACTGCGGATGCGTACTCCGGCTCAGAACTGCACATGCGCACTCGAGCTCACTTCTGCGCATGTGCACATGGGCGCACTACTGCGCATGCGCGCACGGGCTCACTACTGTGCATGCCCACACGGGGTCACTACTGCTCATGCGCACAGGGGCCCACTACTGTGCATGCGCACTCGGACTCACTACTGCTCATGCGCACACTGACTCACAACTGCGGATGCGCACTCGGGCTCACTACTGCGGATGCGCGCTCGGGTCACTACTGCGCAAGCGCGCTCGGGGTCACTACTGTGCATGCGCACTCTGGGTCACTAGTGCGCATTCGTACTTGGACTCACTACTGCTCATGGGCACTCGGCCTCACGACTGCGCATGCGCACACGGGCTCACTACTGCGCATGCGCACACGGGCTGACTACTGTGCATGCGCACTCGGGCTCACTACTGCGCATGCGCACACGGGCTCACTACTGTGCATGCGCAATCGGAGTCACTACTGCGCATGCGCACGCGGACTCACTACTGTGGATGCGCAATCGGGCTCACTACTGCGCATGGGCGCTCGGGGACACTACTGCGCATGCGCACTCGGACTCACTGCTGCGGATGCGCACACGGGCTCACTACTGTGCATGCGCACTCGGGGTCACTACTGCTCATGCGCACACGGGCTCACTACTGCTCATGCGCACTCGGGCTCACTACTGCGCATGCGCACTCAGGGTCGCTACTACTCATGCGCACACGGACTCACTACTGCTCATGCGCACACGGGCTCACTACTGTGCATGCGCACCCGTGCTCACTGCTGTGCATGCGCACTCGGGGTCACTACTGTGCATGCGCACTCGGACTCACTACTGCTCATGCGCACACTGACTCACTACTGCGGATGCGCACTCGGGCTCACTACTGCGGATGCGCGCTCGGGTCACTACTGCGCAAGCGCGCTCGCGGTCACTACTGCTCATGCGCACTCGGACTCACTGCTGCGGATGCGCAATCGTGCTCACTACTGCGCATGCGCACTCGGGGTCACTACTGTGCATGCGCACTCTGGGTCACTAGTGCTCATTCGTACTTGGACTCACTACTGCTCATGGGCACTCGGCCTCACGACTGCGCATGCGCACACGGGCTCACTACTGCGCATGCGCACACGGGCTCACTACTGCGCATGCGCACACGGGCTCACTACTGTGCATGCGCAATCGGAGTCACTACTGCGCATGCGCACTCGGGCTCACTACTGCGCATGCGCACGCGGACTCACTGCTGCGGATGCGCTCTCCGGCGCAGTCCGGCACATGCGCAATCGGGCTCCCTACTGCGCATGCGCACTCGGCCTCACTACTGCTCATGCGCACTCGGACTCACTGCTGCGGATGCGCAATCGGGCTCAATACTGCTCGTGCGCACTCGGACTCACTACTGCTCATGTGCACACTGTCTCACTACTGCGAATGCGCACTCGGGCTCACTACTGCGCATGCGTACACGGGCCCACTACTGTGCGTGCGCACTCGGGGTCGCTACTGCGAATGCGCACTCCGGCTCAGAACTGCACATGCGCCCTCGAGCTCAATTCTGCGCATGCGCACACGGGCTCACTACTGTGCATGCGCACTCGGGGTCATTACTGCTCATGCGCACACGGGCTCACTACTGCTCATGCGCACTCGGGCTCACAACTTCGCATGCGCACTCAGGGTCGCTACTACTCATGCGCACACGGACTCACTACTGCTCATGCGCACCCGGACTCACTACGGCTCATGGGCACTCGGAGTCACTACTGCCGATGCGCAATCGGGCCCACTACTGCGCATTCGCACACAGACACCCTACTGCGGACGCGCAATCGGGCTCACTACTGCGCAAGCGCGAACGGGGTCACTACTGCTCATGCGCACTCGGACTCACTACTGCTCATGCGCACTCGGACTCACTGCTGCCGATGCACAATCGGGCTCACTACTGCGGTTGCGCGCTCGGGTCACTACTGCGCATGCGCACTCGGGGTCACTACTGCGCGTGCGCACTCCGGCTCAGACCTGCACATGCGCACTCGAGCTCACTACTACGCATGCGCACACGGGCTCACTACTGCGCAAGCGCGAACGGGGTCACTACTGCTCATGCGCACTCGGGCTCACTACTGCGCATGCGCACACGGGCTCACTACTGTGCATGCGCACTCGGGCTCACTACTGTGCATGCCCACTCGGGGTCACTACTGCTCATGCGCACACTGGCTCACTACTGCTCATGCGCACTCGGGGTCACTAGTGCTCATTCGCACTTGGACTCACTACTGCTCATGGGCACTCGGCCTCACGACTGCGGATATGCAATCGGGCTCACTACCGCGGATGCGCTCTCCTGCTCAGACCAGCACATGCGCAATCGGTCTCACTACTGCGCATGCGCACACGGGCTCACTACTGTGCATGTGCACTCTGGCTCACTACTGCTCATGCGCGCTCGGGGTCACTACTGCGCATGCGCACTCGGACTCACTACTGCGGATGCGCTCTCCGGCTCAGAACTGCACATGCGCAATCGGGCTCTCTACTGCGCATGCGCACTCGGGCTCACTAGTGTGCATGCGCTCTCGGGGTCACTACTGCGGATGCGCGCTCGGGCACACTACTGCTCATGCGCACTCGGCTTCACTACTGCTCATGCGCAATCGGACTCACTACTGCTCATGCGCACTCGGACAGAATGCAGCGGATGCGCAATCGGGCTCACTACTGCGCATTTACGCTCGGGGTCACTACTGCTCATGCGCACTCGGACTCAATACTGCTCATGGGCACACTGTCTCACTACTGCTCATGCGCACTCGGACTCACTGCTGCGGATGCGCGCTCGAGCTCACTTCTGCGCATGCGCACACGGAGGCACTACTGTGCATGCGCGCACGGGCTCACTATTGTGCATGCGCACTCGGGGTCACTAGTGCTCATGCGCACTTGGACTCACTACTGCTCATGGGCACTCGCGCTCACTAATGCGGATGCGCACTCGGACTCACTACTGCGGATGCGCTCTCCGGCTCGGACCTGCATATGCGCAGTCGGGATCTCTACTGCGCATGCGCACTCGGGCTCACTACTGTGCATGCGCACTCGGGCTCACTACTGTGCATGCGCACTCGGGGCCACTACTGCCCATGCGCACACGGGCTCACTACTGTGCATGCGCACACGGGCTCACTACTGCTCATGCGCACACGGGCCCACTACTGCGCAAGCGGACACGGGCCCACTACTGTGCATGCGCACTCGGGCTCACTACTGCGCATGCGCACAGGGGCCCACTACTGTGCATGCGCACTCGGACTCACTACTGCTCATGCGCACACTGACTCACAACTGCGGATGCGCACTCGGGCTCACTACTGCGGATGCGCGCTCGGGTCACTACTGCGCAAGCGCGCTCGGGGTCACTACTGTGCATGCGCACTCTGGGTCACTAGTGCGCATTCGTACTTGGACTCACTACTGCTCATGGGCACTCGGCCTCACGACTGCGCATGCGCACACGGGCTCACTACTGCGCATGCGCACACGGGCTGACTACTGTGCATGCGCACTCGGGCTCACTACTGCGCATGCGCACACGGGCTCACTACTGTGCATGCGCAATCGGAGTCACTACTGCGCATGCGCACGCGGACTCACTACTGTGGATGCGCAATCGGGCTCACTACTGCGCATGGGCGCTCGGGGACACTACTGCGCATGCGCACTCGGACTCACTGCTGCGGATGCGCACACGGGCTCACTACTGTGCATGCGCACTCGGGGTCACTACTGCTCATGCGCACACGGGCTCACTACTGCTCATGCGCACTCGGGCTCACTACTGCGCATGCGCACTCAGGGTCGCTACTACTCATGCGCACACGGACTCACTACTGCTCATGCGCACTCGGACTCACTACGGATCATGGGCACTCGGACTCACTAATGCCGATGCGCAATCGGGCTCACTACTGCGCATGCGCACACAGACACCCTACTGCGGATGCGTAATCGGGCTCACTACTCCGCATGCGCGCTCGGGGTCACTACTGCTCATGCGCACTCGGACTCACTGCTGCGGATGCGCAATCGGGCTCACTACTGCGCATGCGCACACGGGCTCACTACTGCTCATGCGCACTCGGACTCACTGCTGCCGATGCACAATCGGGCTCACTACTGCGGATGCGCGCTCGGGTCACTACTGCGCATGCGCACTCGGGGTCACTACTGCGCGTGCGCACTCCGGCTCAGACCTGCACATGCGCACTCGAGCTCACTACTACGCATGCGCACACGGGCTCACTACTGCGCAAGCGCGAACGGGGTCACTACTGCTCATGCGCACTCGGGCTCACTACTGCGCATGCGCACACGGGCTCACTACTGTGCATGCGCACTCGGGCTCACTACTGTGCATGCCCACTCGGGGTCACTACTGCTCATGCGCACACTGGCTCACTACTGCTCATGCGCACTCGGGCCCACTACTGCGCATGCGCACACGGGCCCACTACTGTGCATGCGCACTCGGGCTCACTACTGCGCATGCGCACACGGGCCCACTACTGTGCATGCGAACTCGGGCTCACAACTGCGCATGCGCACACGGGCTCACTACTGTGCATGCGCACACGGGCTCACTACTGCTCATGCGCACACGGGCCCACTACTGCGCAAGCGGACACGGGCCCACTACTGTGCATGCGCACTCGGGCTCACTACTGCGCATGCGCACACGGGCCCACTACTGTGCATGCGCACTCGGACTCACTACTGCTCATGCGCACACTGACTCACTACTGCGGATGCGCACTCGGGCTCACTACTGCGGATGCGCGCTCGGGTCACTACTGCGCAAGCGCGCTCGGGGTCACTACTGCTCATGCGCACTCGGACTCACTGCTGCGGATGCGCAATCGTGCTCACTACTGCGCATGCGCACTCGGGGTCACTACTGTGCATGCGCACTCTGGGTCACTAGTGCTCATTCGTACTTGGACTCACTACTGCTCATGGGCACTCGGCCTCACGACTGCGCATGCGCACACGGGCTCACTACTGCGCATGCGCACACGGGCTCACTACTGCTCATGCGCACTCGGACTCACTGCTGCGGATGCGCAATCGGGCTCAATACTGCTCGTGCGCACTCGGACTCACTACTGCTCATGTGCACACTGTCTCACTACTGCGGACGCGCACTCGGGCTCACTACTGCGCATGCGCACACGGGCCCACTACTATGCGTGCGCACTCGGGGTCGCTACTGCGGATGCGCACTCCGGCTCAGAACTGCACATGCGCCCTCGAGCTCAATTCTGCGCATGCGCACACGGGCGCACTACTGCGCATGCGCGCACGGGCTCACTACTGTGCATGCGCACTCGGGGTCACTAGTGCTCATGTGCACTTGGACTCACTACTGCTCATGGGCTCTCGGCCTCACTACTGCGGATGCGCAATCGGGCTCACTACTGCGGATGCGCTCTCCGGTTCAGACCTGCACATGCGCAATCGGGCTCTCTACTGCGCATGCGCACTCGGGCTCACTACTGCTCATGCGCACTCGGACTCGCTACTGCTCATGCGCACTCGGGCTCACTTCTGCGCATGCGCACACGGGCTCACTACTGTGCATGCGCACTCGGGGTCACTACTGCTCATGCGCACACGGGCTCACTACTGCTCATGCGCACTCGGGCTCACTACTGCGCATGCGCAATCGGGCTCACTACTGCGCATGCGCAAACAGACACCCTACTGCGGATGCGCAATCGGGCTCACTACTCCGCATGCGCGCTCGGGGTCACTACTGCTCATGCGCACTCAGACTCACTACTGCTCATGCGCACTCGGACTCACTGCTGCCGATGCGCGATCGGGCTCACTACTGCGGATGCGCGCTCGGGTCACTACTGCGCATGCGCACTCGGGCTCACTACTGTGCATGCGCACTCGGGGTCACTACTGCCCATGCGCACTCGGGCTCACTACTGCGCATGCGCACACGGGCTCAATATTGTGCATGCGCACATGGGCTCACTCCTGCTCATACGCACTCGGACTCACTGCTGCGGATGCGCAATCGGGCACAATACTGCTCGTGCGCACTCGGACTCACTAGCGTGCATGCGCACTCGGGCTCACTACTCCTCATGCGCACTCGGGCGCACTACTGCGCATGCGCGCATGGGCTCACTACGGTGCATGCGCACTCGGGGTCACTAGTGCTCATTCGCACTTGGACTCACCACTGCTCATTGGCACTCGGCCTGACGACTGCGCATGCGCACACGGGCTCACTACTGTGCATGCGCACTCGGGGTCACTAGTGCTCATTCGCACTTGGACTCACTACTGCTCATGGGCACTCGGCCTCACGACTGCGGATATGCAATCGGGCTCACTACCGCGGATGCGCTCTCCTGCTCAGACCAGCACATGCGCAATCGGTCTCACTACTGCGCATGCGCACACGGGCTCACTACTGTGCATGTGCACTCTGGCTCACTACTGCTCATGCGCGCTCGGGGTCACTACTGCGCATGCGCACTCGGACTCACTACTGCGGATGCGCTCTCCGGCTCAGAACTGCACATGCGCAATCGGGCTCTCTACTGCGCATGCGCACTCGGGCTCACTAGTGTGCATGCGCTCTCGGGGTCACTACTGCGGATGCGCGCTCGGGCACACTACTGCTCATGCGCACTCGGCTTCACTACTGCTCATGCGCAATCGGACTCACTACTGCTCATGCGCACTCGGACAGAATGCAGCGGATGCGCAATCGGGCTCACTACTGCGCATTTACGCTCGGGGTCACTACTGCTCATGCGCACTCGGACTCAATACTGCTCATGGGCACACTGTCTCACTACTGCTCATGCGCACTCGGACTCACTGCTGCGGATGCGCGCTCGAGCTCACTTCTGCGCATGCGCACACGGAGGCACTACTGTGCATGCGCGCACGGGCTCACTATTGTGCATGCGCACTCGGGGTCACTAGTGCTCATGCGCACTTGGACTCACTACTGCTCATGGGCACTCGCGCTCACTAATGCGGATGCGCACTCGGACTCACTACTGCGGATGCGCTCTCCGGCTCGGACCTGCATATGCGCAATCGGGATCTCTACTGCGCATGCGCACTCGGGCTCACTACTGTGCATGCGCACTCGGGCTCACTACTGTGCATGCGCACTCGGGGCCACTACTGCCCATGCGCACACGGGCTCACTACTGTGCATGCGCACACGGGCTCACTACTGCTCATGCGCACACGGGCCCACTACTGCGCAAGCGGACACGGGCCCACTACTGTGCATGCGCACTCGGGCTCACTACTGCGCATGCGCACAGGGGCCCACTACTGTGCATGCGCACTCGGACTCACTACTGCTCATGCGCACACTGACTCACAACTGCGGATGCGCACTCGGGCTCACTACTGCGGATGCGCGCTCGGGTCACTACTGCGCAAGCGCGCTCGGGGTCACTACTGTGCATGCGCACTCTGGGTCACTAGTGCGCATTCGTACTTGGACTCACTACTGCTCATGGGCACTCGGCCTCACGACTGCGCATGCGCACACGGGCTCACTACTGCGCATGCGCACACGGGCTGACTACTGTGCATGCGCACTCGGGCTCACTACTGCGCATGCGCACACGGGCTCACTACTGTGCATGCGCAATCGGAGTCACTACTGCGCATGCGCACGCGGACTCACTACTGTGGATGCGCAATCGGGCTCACTACTGCGCATGGGCGCTCGGGGACACTACTGCGCATGCGCACTCGGACTCACTGCTGCGGATGCGCACACGGGCTCACTACTGTGCATGCGCACTCGGGGTCACTACTGCTCATGCGCACATGGGCTCACTACTGCTCATGCGCACTCGGGCTCACTACTGCGCATGCGCACTCAGGGTCGCTACTACTCATGCGCACACGGACTCACTACTGCTCATGCGCACTCGGACTCACTACGGATCATGGGCACTCGGACTCACTAATGCCGATGCGCAATCGGGCTCACTACTGCGCATGCGCACACAGACACCCTACTGCGGATGCGTAATCGGGCTCACTACTCCGCATGCGCGCTCGGGGTCACTACTGCTCATGCGCACTCGGACTCACTGCTGCGGATGCGCAATCGGGCTCACTACTGCGCATGCGCACACGGGCTCACTACTGTGCATGTGCGGTCTCGCTCACTACTGCGCATGCGCACTCGGGCTCACTAGTGTGCATGCGCACGCGGGGTCACTACTGCGCATGCGCGCTCGGGCTCACTACTGCTCATGCGCACTCGGGCGCACTACTGCGCATGCGCACACGGGCTCACTACTGTGCATGCGCACTCGGGGTCACTAGTGCTCATTCGCACTTGGACTCACTACTGCTCATGGGCACTCGGCCTCACGACTGCGGATGTGCAATCGGGCTCACTAGTGCGGATGCGCTCTCCTGCTCAGACCTGCACATGCGCAATCGGGATCACTACTGCGCATGCGCACTCGGGGCACTACTGCTCATGCGCACTCGGACTCACTACTGCGGATGCGCGCTCGGGTCACTACTGCGCATGCGCACTCGGGGTCACTACTGCGCGTGCGCACTCCGGCTCAGACCTGCACATGCGCACTCGAGCTCACTACTACGCATGCGCACACGGGCTCACTACTGCGCAAGCGCGAACGGGGTCACTACTGCTCATGCGCACTCGGGCGCACTACTGCGCATGCGCACACGGGCTCACTACTGTGCATGCGCACTCGGGGTCACTAGTGCTCATTCGCACTTGGACTCACTACTGCTCATGGGCACTCGGACTCACTGCTGCGGATGCGCAATCGGGCTCACTACTGCGCAGGCGCACACGGGCTCACTACTGTGCATGCGCACTCGGGCTCACTACTGCTCATGCGCGCTCGGGGTCGCTGCTGCGCATGCGCATTCGGACTCACTACTGCGGATGCGCCCTCCGGCTCAGACCTGCACATGCGCAATCGGGCTCTCTACTGCGCATGCGCACACGGCCTTACTACTGCTCATGCGCACTCGGACTCACTGCTGCGGATGCGCAATCGTTCTCACTACTCCGCATGCGCGCTCGGGGTCACTACTGCTCATGCGCACTCAGACTCACTACTGCTCATGCGCACTCGGACTCACTGCTGCCGATGCGCGATCGGGCTCACTACTGCGGATGCGCGCTCGGGTCACTACTGCGCATGCGCACTCGGGCTCACTACTGTGCATGCGCACTCGGGGTCACTACTGCCCATGCGCACTCGGGCTCACTACTGCGCATGCGCACACGGGCTCAATATTGTGCATGCGCACATGGGCTCACTCCTGCTCATACGCACTCGGACTCACTGCTGCGGATGCGCAATCGGGCACAATACTGCTCGTGCGCACTCGGACTCACTAGCGTGCATGCGCACTCGGGCTCACTACTCCTCATGCGCACTCGGGCGCACTACTGCGCATGCGCGCATGGGCTCACTACGGTGCATGCGCACTCGGGGTCACTAGTGCTCATTCGCACTTGGACTCACTACGGATCATGGGCACTCGGACTCACTAATGCCGATGCGCGATCGGGCTCACTACTGCGGATGCGCGCTCGGGTCACTACTGCGCATGCGCACTCGGGCTCACTACTGTGCATGCGCACTCGGGGTCACTAGTGCTCATTCGCACTTGGACTCACTACGGATCATGGGCACTCGGACTCACTGCTGCCGATGCACAATCGGGCTCACTACTGCGGATGCGCGCTCGGGTCACTACTGCGCATGCGCACTCGGGGTCACTACTGCGCGTGCGCACTCCGGCTCAGACCTGCACATGCGCACTCGAGCTCACTACTACGCATGCGCACACGGGCTCACTACTGCGCAAGCGCGAACGGGGTCACTACTGCTCATGCGCACTCGGGCTCACTACTGCGCATGCGCACACGGGCTCACTACTGTGCATGCGCACTCGGGCTCACTACTGTGCATGCCCACTCGGGGTCACTACTGCTCATGCGCACACTGGCTCACTACTGCTCATGCGCACTCGGGCCCACTACTGCGCATGCGCACACGGGCCCACTACTGTGCATGCGCACTCGGGCTCACTACTGCGCATGCGCACACGGGCCCACTACTGTGCATGCGAACTCGGGCTCACAACTGCGCATGCGCACACGGGCTCACTACTGTGCATGCGCACACGGGCTCACTACTGCTCATGCGCACACGGGCCCACTACTGCGCAAGCGGACACGGGCCCACTACTGTGCATGCGCACTCGGGCTCACTACTGCGCATGCGCACACGGGCCCACTACTGTGCATGCGCACTCGGACTCACTACTGCTCATGCGCACACTGACTCACTACTGCGGATGCGCACTCGGGCTCACTACTGCGGATGCGCGCTCGGGTCACTACTGCGCAAGCGCGCTCGGGGTCACTACTGCTCATGCGCACTCGGACTCACTGCTGCGGATGCGCAATCGTGCTCACTACTGCGCATGCGCACTCGGGGTCACTACTGTGCATGCGCACTCTGGGTCACTAGTGCTCATTCGTACTTGGACTCACTACTGCTCATGGGCACTCGGCCTCACGACTGCGCATGCGCACACGGGCTCACTACTGCTCATGCGCACTCGGACTCACTGCTGCCGATGCGCGATCGGGCTCACTACTGCGGATGCGCGCTCGGGTCACTACTGCGCATGCGCACTCGGGCTCACTACTGTGCATGCGCACTCGGGGTCACTACTGCCCATGCGCACTCGGGCTCACTACTGCGCATGCGCACACGGGCTCAATATTGTGCATGCGCACATGGGCTCACTCCTGCTCATACGCACTCGGACTCACTGCTGCGGATGCGCAATCGGGCACAATACTGCTCGTGCGCACTCGGACTCACTAGCGTGCATGCGCACTCGGGCTCACTACTCCTCATGCGCACTCGGGCGCACTACTGCGCATGCGCGCATGGGCTCACTACGGTGCATGCGCACTCGGGGTCACTAGTGCTCATTCGCACTTGGACTCACCACTGCTCATTGGCACTCGGCCTGACGACTGCGCATGCGCACACGGGCTCACTACTGTGCATGCGCACTCGGGGTCACTAGTGCTCATTCGCACTTGGACTCACTACTGCTCATGGGCACTCGGCCTCACGACTGCGGATATGCAATCGGGCTCACTACCGCGGATGCGCTCTCCTGCTCAGACCAGCACATGCGCAATCGGTCTCACTACTGCGCATGCGCACACGGGCTCACTACTGTGCATGTGCACTCTGGCTCACTACTGCTCATGCGCGCTCGGGGTCACTACTGCGCATGCGCACTCGGACTCACTACTGCGGATGCGCTCTCCGGCTCAGAACTGCACATGCGCAATCGGGCTCTCTACTGCGCATGCGCACTCGGGCTCACTAGTGTGCATGCGCTCTCGGGGTCACTACTGCGGATGCGCGCTCGGGCACACTACTGCTCATGCGCACTCGGCTTCACTACTGCTCATGCGCAATCGGACTCACTACTGCTCATGCGCACTCGGACAGAATGCAGCGGATGCGCAATCGGGCTCACTACTGCGCATTTACGCTCGGGGTCACTACTGCTCATGCGCACTCGGACTCAATACTGCTCATGGGCACACTGTCTCACTACTGCTCATGCGCACTCGGACTCACTGCTGCGGATGCGCGCTCGAGCTCACTTCTGCGCATGCGCACACGGAGGCACTACTGTGCATGCGCGCACGGGCTCACTATTGTGCATGCGCACTCGGGGTCACTAGTGCTCATGCGCACTTGGACTCACTACTGCTCATGGGCACTCGCGCTCACTAATGCGGATGCGCACTCGGACTCACTACTGCGGATGCGCTCTCCGGCTCGGACCTGCATATGCGCAATCGGGATCTCTACTGCGCATGCGCACTCGGGCTCACTACTGTGCATGCGCACTCGGGCTCACTACTGTGCATGCGCACTCGGGGCCACTACTGCCCATGCGCACACGGGCTCACTACTGTGCATGCGCACACGGGCTCACTACTGCTCATGCGCACACGGGCCCACTACTGCGCAAGCGGACACGGGCCCACTACTGTGCATGCGCACTCGGGCTCACTACTGCGCATGCGCACAGGGGCCCACTACTGTGCATGCGCACTCGGACTCACTACTGCTCATGCGCACACTGACTCACAACTGCGGATGCGCACTCGGGCTCACTACTGCGGATGCGCGCTCGGGTCACTACTGCGCAAGCGCGCTCGGGGTCACTACTGTGCATGCGCACTCTGGGTCACTAGTGCGCATTCGTACTTGGACTCACTACTGCTCATGGGCACTCGGCCTCACGACTGCGCATGCGCACACGGGCTCACTACTGCGCATGCGCACACGGGCTGACTACTGTGCATGCGCACTCGGGCTCACTACTGCGCATGCGCACACGGGCTCACTACTGTGCATGCGCAATCGGAGTCACTACTGCGCATGCGCACGCGGACTCACTACTGTGGATGCGCAATCGGGCTCACTACTGCGCATGGGCGCTCGGGGACACTACTGCGCATGCGCACTCGGACTCACTGCTGCGGATGCGCACACGGGCTCACTACTGTGCATGCGCACTCGGGGTCACTACTGCTCATGCGCACATGGGCTCACTACTGCTCATGCGCACTCGGGCTCACTACTGCGCATGCGCACTCAGGGTCGCTACTACTCATGCGCACACGGACTCACTACTGCTCATGCGCACTCGGACTCACTACGGATCATGGGCACTCGGACTCACTAATGCCGATGCGCAATCGGGCTCACTACTGCGCATGCGCACACAGACACCCTACTGCGGATGCGTAATCGGGCTCACTACTCCGCATGCGCGCTCGGGGTCACTACTGCTCATGCGCACTCGGACTCACTGCTGCGGATGCGCAATCGGGCTCACTACTGCGCATGCGCACACGGGCTCACTACTGTGCATGTGCGGTCTCGCTCACTACTGCGCATGCGCACTCGGGCTCACTAGTGTGCATGCGCACGCGGGGTCACTACTGCGCATGCGCGCTCGGGCTCACTACTGCTCATGCGCACTCGGGCGCACTACTGCGCATGCGCACACGGGCTCACTACTGTGCATGCGCACTCGGGGTCACTAGTGCTCATTCGCACTTGGACTCACTACTGCTCATGGGCACTCGGCCTCACGACTGCGGATGTGCAATCGGGCTCACTAGTGCGGATGCGCTCTCCTGCTCAGACCTGCACATGCGCAATCGGGATCACTACTGCGCATGCGCACTCGGGGCACTACTGCTCATGCGCACTCGGACTCACTACTGCGGATGCGCGCTCGGGTCACTACTGCGCATGCGCACTCGGGGTCACTACTGCGCGTGCGCACTCCGGCTCAGACCTGCACATGCGCACTCGAGCTCACTACTACGCATGCGCACACGGGCTCACTACTGCGCAAGCGCGAACGGGGTCACTACTGCTCATGCGCACTCGGGCGCACTACTGCGCATGCGCACACGGGCTCACTACTGTGCATGCGCACTCGGGGTCACTAGTGCTCATTCGCACTTGGACTCACTACTGCTCATGGGCACTCGGACTCACTGCTGCGGATGCGCAATCGGGCTCACTACTGCGCAGGCGCACACGGGCTCACTACTGTGCATGCGCACTCGGGCTCACTACTGCTCATGCGCGCTCGGGGTCGCTGCTGCGGATGCGCATTCGGACTCACTACTGCGGATGCGCCCTCCGGCTCAGACCTGCACATGCGCAATCGGGCTCTCTACTGCGCATGCGCACACGGCCTTACTACTGCTCATGCGCACTCGGACTCACTGCTGCGGATGCGCAATCGTTCTCACTACTCCGCATGCGCGCTCGGGGTCACTACTGCTCATGCGCACTCAGACTCACTACTGCTCATGCGCACTCGGACTCACTGCTGCCGATGCGCGATCGGGCTCACTACTGCGGATGCGCGCTCGGGTCACTACTGCGCATGCGCACTCGGGCTCACTACTGTGCATGCGCACTCGGGGTCACTACTGCCCATGCGCACTCGGGCTCACTACTGCGCATGCGCACACGGGCTCAATATTGTGCATGCGCACATGGGCTCACTCCTGCTCATACGCACTCGGACTCACTGCTGCGGATGCGCAATCGGGCACAATACTGCTCGTGCGCACTCGGACTCACTAGCGTGCATGCGCACTCGGGCTCACTACTCCTCATGCGCACTCGGGCGCACTACTGCGCATGCGCGCATGGGCTCACTACGGTGCATGCGCACTCGGGGTCACTAGTGCTCATTCGCACTTGGACTCACCACTGCTCATTGGCACTCGGCCTGACGACTGCGCATGCGCACACGGGCTCACTACTGTGCATGCGCACTCGGGGTCACTAGTGCTCATTCGCACTTGGACTCACTACTGCTCATGGGCACTCGGCCTCACGACTGCGGATATGCAATCGGGCTCACTACCGCGGATGCGCTCTCCTGCTCAGACCAGCACATGCGCAATCGGTCTCACTACTGCGCATGCGCACACGGGCTCACTACTGTGCATGTGCACTCTGGCTCACTACTGCTCATGCGCGCTCGGGGTCACTACTGCGCATGCGCACTCGGACTCACTACTGCGGATGCGCTCTCCGGCTCAGAACTGCACATGCGCAATCGGGCTCTCTACTGCGCATGCGCACTCGGGCTCACTAGTGTGCATGCGCTCTCGGGGTCACTACTGCGGATGCGCGCTCGGGCACACTACTGCTCATGCGCACTCGGCTTCACTACTGCTCATGCGCAATCGGACTCACTACTGCTCATGCGCACTCGGACAGAATGCAGCGGATGCGCAATCGGGCTCACTACTGCGCATTTACGCTCGGGGTCACTACTGCTCATGCGCACTCGGACTCAATACTGCTCATGGGCACACTGTCTCACTACTGCTCATGCGCACTCGGACTCACTGCTGCGGATGCGCGCTCGAGCTCACTTCTGCGCATGCGCACACGGAGGCACTACTGTGCATGCGCGCACGGGCTCACTATTGTGCATGCGCACTCGGGGTCACTAGTGCTCATGCGCACTTGGACTCACTACTGCTCATGGGCACTCGCGCTCACTAATGCGGATGCGCACTCGGACTCACTACTGCGGATGCGCTCTCCGGCTCGGACCTGCATATGCGCAATCGGGATCTCTACTGCGCATGCGCACTCGGGCTCACTACTGTGCATGCGCACTCGGGCTCACTACTGTGCATGCGCACTCGGGGCCACTACTGCCCATGCGCACACGGGCTCACTACTGTGCATGCGCACACGGGCTCACTACTGCTCATGCGCACACGGGCCCACTACTGCGCAAGCGGACACGGGCCCACTACTGTGCATGCGCACTCGGGCTCACTACTGCGCATGCGCACAGGGGCCCACTACTGTGCATGCGCACTCGGACTCACTACTGCTCATGCGCACACTGAATCACAACTGCGGATGCGCACTCGGGCTCACTACTGCGGATGCGCGCTCGGGTCACTACTGCGCAAGCGCGCTCGGGGTCACTACTGTGCATGCGCACTCTGGGTCACTAGTGCGCATTCGTACTTGGACTCACTACTGCTCATGGGCACTCGGCCTCACGACTGCGCATGCGCACACGGGCTCACTACTGCGCATGCGCACACGGGCTGACTACTGTGCATGCGCACTCGGGCTCACTACTGCGCATGCGCACACGGGCTCACTACTGTGCATGCGCAATCGGAGTCACTACTGCGCATGCGCACGCGGACTCACTACTGTGGATGCGCAATCGGGCTCACTACTGCGCATGGGCGCTCGGGGACACTACTGCGCATGCGCACTCGGACTCACTGCTGCGGATGCGCACACGGGCTCACTACTGTGCATGCGCACTCGGGGTCACTACTGCTCATGCGCACACGGGCTCACTACTGCTCATGCGCACTCGGGCTCACTACTGCGCATGCGCACTCAGGGTCGCTACTACTCATGCGCACACGGACTCACTACTGCTCATGCGCACTCGGACTCACTACGGATCATGGGCACTCGGACTCACTAATGCCGATGCGCAATCGGGCTCACTACTGCGCATGCGCACACAGACACCCTACTGCGGATGCGTAATCGGGCTCACTACTCCGCATGCGCGCTCGCGGTCACTACTGCTCATGCGCACTCGGACTCACTGCTGCGGATGCGCAATCGGGCTCACTACTGCGCATGCGCACACGGGCTCACTACTGCTCATGCGCACTCGGACTCACTGCTGCCGATGCACAATCGGGCTCACTACTGCGGATGCGCGCTCGGGTCACTACTGCGCATGCGCACTCGGGGTCACTACTGCGCGTGCGCACTCCGGCTCAGACCTGCACATGCGCACTCGAGCTCACTACTACGCATGCGCACACGGGCTCACTACTGCGCAAGCGCGAACGGGGTCACTACTGCTCATGCGCACTCGGGCTCACTACTGCGCATGCGCACACGGGCTCACTACTGTGCATGCGCACTCGGGCTCACTACTGTGCATGCCCACTCGGGGTCACTACTGCTCATGCGCACACTGGCTCACTACTGCTCATGCGCACTCGGGCCCACTACTGCGCATGCGCACACGGGCCCACTACTGTGCATGCGCACTCGGGCTCACTACTGCGCATGCGCACACGGGCCCACTACTGTGCATGCGAACTCGGGCTCACAACTGCGCATGCGCACACGGGCTCACTACTGTGCATGCGCACACGGGCTCACTACTGCTCATGCGCACACGGGCCCACTACTGCGCAAGCGGACACGGGCCCACTACTGTGCATGCGCACTCGGGCTCACTACTGCGCATGCGCACACGGGCCCACTACTGTGCATGCGCACTCGGACTCACTACTGCTCATGCGCACACTGACTCACTACTGCGGATGCGCACTCGGGCTCACTACTGCGGATGCGCGCTCGGGTCACTACTGCGCAAGCGCGCTCGGGGTCACTACTGCTCATGCGCACTCGGACTCACTGCTGCGGATGCGCAATCGTGCTCACTACTGCGCATGCGCACTCGGGGTCACTACTGTGCATGCGCACTCTGGGTCACTAGTGCTCATTCGTACTTGGACTCACTACTGCTCATGGGCACTCGGCCTCACGACTGCGCATGCGCACACGGGCTCACTACTGCGCATGCGCACACGGGCTCACTACTGCTCATGCGCACTCGGACTCACTGCTGCGGATGCGCAATCGGGCGCAATACTGCTCGTGCGCACTCGGACTCACTACTGCTCATGTGCACACTGTCTCACTACTGCGGACGCGCACTCGGGCTCACTACTGCGCATGCGCACACGGGCCCACTACTATGCGTGCGCACTCGGGGTCGCTACTGCGGATGCGCACTCCGGCTCAGAACTGCACATGCGCCCTCGAGCTCAATTCTGCGCATGCGCACACGGGCGCACTACTGCGCATGCGCGCACGGGCTCACTACTGTGCATGCGCACTCGGGGTCACTAGTGCTCATGTGCACTTGGACTCACTACTGCTCATGGGCTCTCGGCCTCACTACTGCGGATGCGCAATCGGGCTCACTACTGCGGATGCGCTCTCCGGTTCAGACCTGCACATGCGCAATCGGGCTCTCTACTGCGCATGCGCACTCGGGCTCACTACTGCTCATGCGCACTCGGACTCGCTACTGCTCATGCGCACTCGGGCTCACTTCTGCGCATGCGCACACGGGCTCACTACTGTGCATGCGCACTCGGGGTCACTACTGCTCATGCGCACACGGGCTCACTACTGCTCATGCGCACTCGGGCTCACTACTGCGCATGCGCAATCGGGCTCACTACTGCGCATGCGCAAACAGACACCCTACTGCGGATGCGCAATCGGGCTCACTACTCCGCATGCGCGCTCGGGGTCACTACTGCTCATGCGCACTCAGACTCACTACTGCTCATGCGCACTCGGACTCACTGCTGCCGATGCGCGATCGGGCTCACTACTGCGGATGCGCGCTCGGGTCACTACTGCGCATGCGCACTCGGGCTCACTACTGTGCATGCGCACTCGGGGTCACTACTGCCCATGCGCACTCGGGCTCACTACTGCGCATGCGCACACGGGCTCAATATTGTGCATGCGCACATGGGCTCACTCCTGCTCATACGCACTCGGACTCACTGCTGCGGATGCGCAATCGGGCACAATACTGCTCGTGCGCACTCGGACTCACTAGCGTGCATGCGCACTCGGGCTCACTACTCCTCATGCGCACTCGGGCGCACTACTGCGCATGCGCGCATGGGCTCACTACGGTGCATGCGCACTCGGGGTCACTAGTGCTCATTCGCACTTGGACTCACCACTGCTCATTGGCACTCGGCCTGACGACTGCGCATGCGCACACGGGCTCACTACTGTGCATGCGCACTCGGGGTCACTAGTGCTCATTCGCACTTGGACTCACTACTGCTCATGGGCACTCGGCCTCACGACTGCGGATATGCAATCGGGCTCACTACCGCGGATGCGCTCTCCTGCTCAGACCAGCACATGCGCAATCGGTCTCACTACTGCGCATGCGCACACGGGCTCACTACTGTGCATGTGCACTCTGGCTCACTACTGCTCATGCGCGCTCGGGGTCACTACTGCGCATGCGCACTCGGACTCACTACTGCGGATGCGCTCTCCGGCTCAGAACTGCACATGCGCAATCGGGCTCTCTACTGCGCATGCGCACTCGGGCTCACTAGTGTGCATGCGCTCTCGGGGTCACTACTGCGGATGCGCGCTCGGGCACACTACTGCTCATGCGCACTCGGCTTCACTACTGCTCATGCGCAATCGGACTCACTACTGCTCATGCGCACTCGGACAGAATGCAGCGGATGCGCAATCGGGCTCACTACTGCGCATTTACGCTCGGGGTCACTACTGCTCATGCGCACTCGGACTCAATACTGCTCATGGGCACACTGTCTCACTACTGCTCATGCGCACTCGGACTCACTGCTGCGGATGCGCGCTCGAGCTCACTTCTGCGCATGCGCACACGGAGGCACTACTGTGCATGCGCGCACGGGCTCACTATTGTGCATGCGCACTCGGGGTCACTAGTGCTCATGCGCACTTGGACTCACTACTGCTCATGGGCACTCGCGCTCACTAATGCGGATGCGCACTCGGACTCACTACTGCGGATGCGCTCTCCGGCTCGGACCTGCATATGCGCAATCGGGATCTCTACTGCGCATGCGCACTCGGGCTCACTACTGTGCATGCGCACTCGGGCTCACTACTGTGCATGCGCACTCGGGGCCACTACTGCCCATGCGCACACGGGCTCACTACTATGCATGCGCACACGGGCTCACTACTGCTCATGCGCACACGGGCCCACTACTGCGCAAGCGGACACGGGCCCACTACTGTGCATGCGCACTCGGGCTCACTACTGCGCATGCGCACAGGGGCCCACTACTGTGCATGCGCACTCGGACTCACTACTGCTCATGCGCACACTGACTCACAACTGCGGATGCGCACTCGGGCTCACTACTGCGGATGCGCGCTCGGGTCACTACTGCGCAAGCGCGCTCGGGGTCACTACTGTGCATGCGCACTCTGGGTCACTAGTGCGCATTCGTACTTGGACTCACTACTGCTCATGGGCACTCGGCCTCACGACTGCGCATGCGCACACGGGCTCACTACTGCGCATGCGCACACGGGCTGACTACTGTGCATGCGCACTCGGGCTCACTACTGCGCATGCGCACACGGGCTCACTACTGTGCATGCGCAATACGAGTCACTACTGCGCATGCGCACGCGGACTCACTACTGTGGATGCGCAATCGGGCTCACTACTGCGCATGGGCGCTCGGGGACACTACTGCGCATGCGCACTCGGACTCACTGCTGCGGATGCGCACACGGGCTCACTACTGTGCATGCGCACTCGGGGTCACTACTGCTCATGCGCACACGGGCTCACTACTGCTCATGCGCACTCGGGCTCACTACTGCGCATGCGCACTCAGGGTCGCTACTACTCATGCGCACACGGACTCACTACTGCTCATGCGCACTCGGACTCACTACGGATCATGGGCACT
The DNA here is from genome assembly GCA_963576845.1 of Megachile leachella. Taxonomy (NCBI): domain Eukaryota; kingdom Metazoa; phylum Arthropoda; class Insecta; order Hymenoptera; family Megachilidae; genus Megachile; species Megachile leachella. The sequence continues at coordinate 24,806,507 of OY756250.1, read as the reverse complement.
CGGACTCACTAATGCCGATGCGCAATCGGGCTCACTACTGCGCATGCGCACACAGACACCCTACTGCGGATGCGTAATCGGGCTCACTACTCCGCATGCGCGCTCGGGGTCACTACTGCTCATGCGCACTCGGACTCACTGCTGCGGATGCGCAATCGGGCTCACTACTGCGCATGCGCACACGGGCTCACTACTGTGCATGTGCGGTCTCGCTCACTACTGCGCATGCGCACTCGGGCTCACTAGTGTGCATGCGCACGCGGGGTCACTACTGCGCATGCGCGCTCGGGCTCACTACTGCTCATGCGCACTCGGACTCACTACTGCGGATGCGCGCTCGGGTCACTACTGCGCATGCGCACTCGGGGTCACTACTGCGCGTGCGCACTCCGGCTCAGACCTGCACATGCGCACTCGAGCTCACTACTACGCATGCGCACACGGGCTCACTACTGCGCAAGCGCGAACGGGGTCACTACTGCTCATGCGCACTCGGGCGCACTACTGCGCATGCGCACATGGGCTCACTACTGTGCATGCGCACTCGGGGTCACTAGTGCTCATTCGCACTTGGACTCACTACTGCTCATGGGCACTCGGACTCACTGCTGCGGATGCGCAATCGGGCTCACTACTGCGCAGGCGCACACGGGCTCACTACTGTGCATGCGCACTCGGGCTCACTACTGCTCATGCGCGCTCGGGGTCGCTGCTGCGGATGCGCATTCGGACTCACTACTGCGGATGCGCCCTCCGGCTCAGACCTGCACATGCGCAATCGGGCTCTCTACTGCGCATGCGCACACGGCCTTACTACTGCTCATGCGCACTCGGACTCACTGCTGCGGATGCGCAATCGTTCTCACTACTGCGCATGCGCGCTCGGGGTCACTAGTGCTTATGCGCACTTGGACTCACTACTGCTCATGGGCACTCGGACTCACTGCTGCGGATGCGCAATCGGGCTCACTACTGCGCAGGCGCACACGGGCTCACTACTGTGCATGCGCACTCGGGCTCACTACTGCTCATGCGCGCTCGGGGTCGCTGCTGCGGATGCGCATTCGGACTCACTACTGCGGATGCGCCCTCCGGCTCAGACCTGCACATGCGCAATCGGGCTCTCTACTGCGCATGCGCACTCGGGCTCACTACTGCGCATGCGCACACGGACTCCCTACTGCGCATGCGCAATCGGGCTCACTACTGCGCATGCGCACACGGGCTCACTACTGTGCATGTGCGGTCTCGCTCACTACTGCGCATGCGCACTCGGGCTCACTAGTGTGCATGCGCACGCGGGGTCACTACTGCGCATGCGCGCTCGGGCCCACTACTGCGCAAGCGGACACGGGCCCACTACTGTGCATGCGCAATCGGAGTCACTACTGCGCATGCGCACTCGGGCTCACTACTGCGCATGCGCACGCGGACTCACTGCTGCGGATGCGCTCTCCGGCGCAGTCCTGCACATGCGCAATCGGGCTCCCTACTGCGCATGCGCACTCGGCCTCACTACTGCTCATGCGCACTCGGGGTCACCGCTGCGGATGCGCAATCGGGCTCAATACTGCTCGTGCGCACTCGGACTCACTACTGCTCATGTGCACACTGTCTCACTACTGCGGATGCGCACTCGGGCTCACTACTGCGCATGCGTACACGGGCCCACTACTGTGCGTGCGCACTCGGGGTCGCTACTGCGGATGCGCACTCCGGCTCAGAACTGCACATGCGCCCTCGAGCTCAATTCTGCGCATGCGCACACGGGCGCACTACTGCGCATGCGCGCACGGGCTCACTACTGTGCATGCGCACTCGGGGTCACTAGTGCTCATGCGCACTTGGACTCACTCCTGCTCATGGGCTCTCGGCCTCACTACTGCGGATGCGCAATCGGGCTCACTACTGCGGATGCGCTCGCCGGTTCAGACCTGCACATGCGCAATCGGGCTCTCTACTGCGCATGCGCACTCGGGCTCACTACTGCTCATGCGCACTCGGACTCACTACTGCTCATGCGCACTCGGGCTCACTACTGCGCATGCGCACACGGGCTCACTACTGTGCATGCGCACTCGGGGTCATTACTGCTCATGCGCACACGGGCTCACTACTGCTCATGCGCACTCGGGCTCACTACTTCGCATGCGCACTCAGGGTCGCTACTACTCATGCGCACACGGACTCACTACTGCTCATGCGCACCCGGACTCACTACGGCTCATGGGCACCCGGACTCACTACGGCTCATGGGCACTCGGAGTCACTACTGCCGATGCGCAATCGGGCTCACTACTGCGCATGCGCACACAGACACCCTACTACGGACGCGCAATCGGGCTCACTACTGCGCAAGCGCGAACGGGGTCACTACTGCTCATGCGCACTCGGGCTCACTACTGCGCATGCGCACTTGGGGACACTACTGTGCATGCGCACTCTGGGTCACTAGTGCTCATTCGTACTTGGACTCACTACTGCTCATGGGCACTCGGCCTCACGACTGCGCATGCGCACACGGGCTCACTACTGCGCATGCGCACACGGGCTTACTACTGTGCATGCGCACTCGGGCTCACTACTGTGCATGCGCACTCGGACTCACTACTGCTCATGCGCACTCGGGCTCACTACTGCGCATGCGCACACGGGCTCACTACTGTGCATGCGCACTCGGACTCACTACTGCTCATGCGCACACTGACTCACTACTGCGGATGCGCACTCGGGCTCACTACTGCGGATGCGCGCTCGGGTCACTACTGCGCAAGCGCGCTCGGGGTCACTACTGCTCATGCGCACTCGGACTCACTGCTGCGGATGCGCAATCGTGCTCACTACTGCGCATGCGCACTCGGGGTCACTACTGTGCATGCGCACTCTGGGTCACTAGTGCTCATTCGTACTTGGACTCACTACTGCTCATGGGCACTCGGCCTCACGACTGCGCATGCGCACACGGGCTCACTACTGCGCATGCGCACACGGGCTTACTACTGTGCATGCGCACTCGGGCTCACTACTGCGCATGCGCACACGGGCTCACTACTGTGCATGCGCAATCGGAGTCACTACTGCGCATGCGCACTCGGGCTCACTACTGCGCATGCGCACACGGTCTCACTACTGTGCATGCGCACTCGGGGTCACTACTGCGCATGCGCACACGGACTCCCTACTGCGGATGCGCAATCGGGCTCTCTACTCCGCATGCGAGCTCGGGGTCACTACTGCTCATGCGCACTCGGACTCACTGCTGCGGATGCGCAATCCGGCTCACTACTGCTCGTGCGCACTCGGACTAACTACTGCGGATGCGCACTCGGGCTCACTACTGCGCATGCGCACACGGCCCCACTGCTGTGCGTGCGCACTCGGGGTCGCTACTGCGGATGCGCACTCCGGCTCAGAACTGCACATGCGCGCTCGAGCTCACTTCTGCGCATGCGCACACGTGCGCACTACTGTGCATGCGCGCACGGGCTCACTATTGTGCATGCGCACTCGGGGTCACTAGTGCTCATGCGCACTTGGACTCACTACTGCTCATGGGCACTCGGCCTCACTACTGCGGATGCGCATTCGGACTCACTACTGCGGATGCCCTCTCCGGCTCAGATCTGCATATGCGCAATCGGGATCTCTACTGCGCATGCGCACTCGGGCTCACTACTGCGAAAATGAGCGAAATTCGCTCAAAGCGATCAAAATTGATACTGTGGTGCTTGATTGTGCTCAGATACGATAACTTAACATAACTGGGTAGCACAGAGTCCAATCACACCGGATATGTGCGAATTCGAGGCTGAAACGTGCGAAAATGAGCGAAATTCGCTCAAAGCGATCAAAATTGATACTGTGGTGCTTGATTGTGTTCAGTTACGATAACTTAACATAACTGGGTAGCACAGAGTCCAATCGCACCGGATATGTGCGAATTAGAGGCTGAAACATGCGAAAATGAGCGAAATTCGCTCAAAGCGATCAAAATTGATACTGTGGTGCTTGATTGTGTTCAGTTACGATAACTTAACATAACTAGGTGGCACAGAGTCCAATCGCACCGGATATGTGCGAATTAGAGGCTGAAACGTGCGAAAATGAGCGAAATTCGCTTAAAGCGATCAAAATTGATACTGTGGTGCTTGATTGTGTTCAGTTACGATAACTTAACATAACTAGGTAGCACAGAGTCCAATCGCACCGGATATGTGCGAATTAGAGGCTGAAACGTGCGAAAATGAGCGAAATTCGCTCAAAGCGATCAAAATTGATACTGTGGTGCTTGATTGTGTTCAGTTACGATAACTTAACATAACTGGGTAGCACAGAGTCCAATCGCACCGGATATGTGCGAATTAGAGGCTGAAACATGCGAAAATGAGCGAAATTCGCTCAAAGCGATCAAAATTGATACTGTGGTGCTTGATTGTGTTCAGTTACGATAACTTAACATAACTAGGTGGCACAGAGTCCAATCGCACCGGATATGTGCGAATTAGAGGCTGAAACGTGCGAAAATGAGCGAAATTCGCTTAAAGCGATCAAAATTGATACTGTGGTGCTTGATTGTGTTCAGTTACGATAACTTAACATAACTGGGTAGCACAGAGTCCAATCGCACCGGATATGTGCGAATTAGAGGCTGAAACGTGCGAAAATGAGCGAAATTCGCTTAAAGCGATCAAAATTGATACTGTGGTGCTTGATTGTGTTCAGTTACGATAACTTAACATAACTAGGTAGCACAGAGTCCAATCCCACCGGATATGTGCGAATTAGAGGCTGAAACGTGCGAAAATGTGCGAAATTCGCTCAAAGCGATCAAAATTGATACTGTGGTGCTTGATTGTGTTCAGTTGCGATAACTTAACATAAGTAGGTAGCACAGAGTCCAATCGCACCGGATATGTGCGAATTAGAGGCTGAAACGTGCGAAAATGAGCGAAATTCGCTCAAAGCCATCAAAATTGATACTGTGGTGCTTGATTGTGTTCAGTTGCGATAACTTAACATAACTAGGTAGCACAGAGTCCAATCGCACCGGATATGTGCGAATTAGAGGCTGAAACGTGCGAAAATGAGCGAAATTCGCTCAAAGCGATCAAAATTGATACTGTGGTGCCTGATTGTGTTGAGTTACGATAACTTAACATAACTAATTAGCACAGAGTCCAATCGCACCGGATATGTGCGAATTAGAGGCTGAAACTTGCGAAAATGAGCGAAATTCGCTCAAAGCGATCAAAATTGATACTGTGGTGCCTGATTGTGTTGAGTTACGATAACTTAACATAACTAGGTAGCACAGAGTCCAATCGCACCGGATATGTGCGAATTAGAGGCTGAAACGTGCGAAAATGAGCGAAATTCGCTCAAAGCGATCAAAATTGATACTGTGGTGCTTGATTGTGTTCAGTTGCGATAACTTAACATAACTAGGTAGCACAGAGTCCAATCGCACCGGATATGTGCGAATTAGAGGCTGAAACGTGCGAAAATGAGCGAAATTCGCTCAAAGCGATCAAAATTGATACTGTGGTGCTTGATTGTGTTCAGTTACGATAACTTAACATAACAAGGTAGCACAGAGTCCAATCGCACCGGATATGTGCGAACTAGAGGCTGAAAACGTGCGAAAATGAGCGAAATTCGCTCAAAGCGATCAAAATTGATACTGTGGTGCTTGATTGTGTTCAGTTGCGATAACTTAACATAACTAGGTGGCACAGAGACCAATCGCAACGGATATGTGCGAATTAGAGGCTGAAACGTGCGAAAATGAGCGAAATTCGCTCAAAGCGATCAAAATTGATACTGTGGTGCCTGATTGTGTTGAGTTACGATAACTTAACATAACCAGGTGGCACAGAGTCCAATCGCACCGGATATGTGCGAATTAGAGGCTGAAACGTGCGAAAATGAGCGAAATTCGCTCAAAGCGATCAAAATTGATTCTGTGGTGCCTGATTGTGTTCAGTTACGATAACCTAACATAACTAGGTAGCAAACAGTCCAATCGCACCGGATATGTGCGAATTAGAGGCTGAAACGTGCGAAAATGAGCGAAATTCGCTCAAAGCGATCAAAATTAATACTGTGGTGCTTGATTGTGTTCAGTTACGATAACTTAACGTAACTAGGTAGCACAGAGTCCAATCGCACCGGATATGTGCGAATTAGAGGCTGAAACGTGCGAAAATGAGCGAAATTCGCTCAAAGCGATCAAAATTGATACTGTGGGGCCTGATTGTGTTGAGTTACGATAACTTAACATAACTAGGTGGCACAGAGTTCAATGGCACCGGATATGTGCGAATTAGAGGCTGAAACGGGCGAAAATGAGCGAAATTAGCTCAAAGCGATCAAAATTGATACTGTGGTGCTTGATTGTGTTCAGTTACGATAACTTAACATAACTAGGTGGCACAGAGTCCAATCGCAACGGATATGTGCGAATTAGAGGCTGAAACGTGCGAAAATGAGCGAAATTCGCTCAAAGCGATCAAAATTGATACTGTGGGGCCTGATTGTGTTGAGTTACGATAACTTAACATAACTAGGTAGCACAGAGTCCAATAGCACCGGATATGTGCGAATTAGAGGCTGAAACGTGCGAAAATGAGCGAAATTCGCTCAAAGCGATCAAAATTGATTCTGTGGTGCCTGATTGTGTTCAGTTACGATAACCTAACATAACTAGGTAGCAAACAGTCCAATCGCACCGGATATGTGCGAATTAGAGGCTGAAACGTGCGAAAATGAGCGAAATTCGGTCAAAGCGATCAAAATTGATACTGTGGTGCTTGATTGTGTTCAGTTACGATAACTTAACGTAACTAGGTAGCACAGAGTCCAATCGCACCGGATATGTGCGAATTAGAGGCTGAAACGTGCGAAAATGAGCGAAATTCGCTCAAGGCTTTGAAAAATTGATACTGTGATGCTTGATTGTGTTCAGTTACGATAACTTAACATAACTAGGTAGCACAGAGTCCAATCGCACCGGATATGTGCGAATTAGAGGCTGAAACGGCGCAAAAATGAGCGAAATTCGCTCAAAGCGATCAAAATTGATACTGTGGTGCTTGATTGTGTTCAGTTACGATAACTTGACATAACTAGGTAGCACAGAGTCCAATCGCACCGGATATGTACGAATTAGAGGCTGAAACGTGTGAAAATGAGCGAAATTCGCTCAAAGCGATCAAAATTGATACTGTGGTGCTTGATTGTGTTCAGTTGCGATAACTTAACATAACTAGGTAGCACAGAGTCCAATCGCACCGGATATGTGCGAATTAGAGGCTGAAACGTGCGAAAATGAGCGAAATTCGCTCAAAGCGATCAAAATTGATACTGTGGTGCTTGATTGTGTTCAGTTACGATAACTTAACATAACTAGGTAGCACAGAGTCCAATCGCAACCGGATATGTGCGAATTAGAGGCTGAAACGTGCGAAAATGAGCGAAATTCGCTCAAAGCGATCAAAATTGATACTGTGGTGCCTGATTGTGTGAGTTACGATAACTTAACATAACTAGGTAGCACAGAGTCAATCGCACGCCCGGATATGTGCGAATTAGAGGCTGAAACGTGCGAAAATGAGCGGAATTCGCTCAAAGCGATCAAAATTGATACTGTGGTGCTTGATTGTGTTCAGTTGCGATAACTTAACATAACTAGGTAGCACAGAGTCGAATCGCACCGGATATGTGCGAATTAGAGGCTGAAACGTGCGAAAATGAGCGAAATTCGCTCAAAGCGATCAAAATTGATACTGTGGTGCTTGATTGTGTTCAGTTACGATAACTTGACATAACTAGGTAGCACAGAGTCCAATCGCACCGGATATGTGCGAATTAGAGGCTGAAACGTGCGAGAATGAGCGAAATTCGCTCAAAGCGATCAAAATTGATACTGTGGTGCTTGATTGTGTTGAGTTACGATAACTTAACATAACAAGGTAGCACAGAGTCCAATCGCACCGGATATGTGCGAACTAGAGGCTGAAACGTGCGAAAATGAGCGAAATTCGCTCAAAGCGATCAAAATTGATACTGTGGTGCTTGATTGTGTTCAGTTGCGATAACTTAACATAACTAGGTAGCACAGAGTCCAATCGCACCGGATATGTGCCATTAGAGGCTCAAACGCGCGAAAATGAGCGGAATTCGCTCAAAGCGATCAAAATTGATACTGTGGCGCTTGATTGTGTTCAGTTACAGTAACTTAACATAACTAGGTAGCACAGAGTCCAATCGCACCGGATATGTGCGAATTAGAGGCTGAAACGTGCGAAAATGAGCGAAATTCGCTCAAAGCGATCAAAATTGATACTGTGGTGCCTGATTGTGTTCAGTTACGATAACTTAACATAACTAGGTACCACAGAGTCCAATCGCACCGGATATGTGCGAATTAGAGGCTGAAACGTGCGAAAATGAGCGAAATTCGCTCAAAGCGATCAAAATTGATACTGTGGTGCCTGATTGTGTTCAGTTACGATAACTTAACATAACTAGGTACCACAGAGTCCAATCGCACCGGATATGTGCGAATTAGAGGCTGAAACGTGCGAAAATGAGCGAAATTCGCTCAAAGCGATCAAAATTGATACTGTGGTGCCTGATTGTGTTCAGTTACGATAACTTAACATAACTAGGTACCACAGAGTCCAATCGCACCGGATATGTGCGAATTAGAGGCTGAAACGTGCGAAAATGAGCGAAATTCGCTCAAAGCGATCAAAATTGATACTGTGGTACCTGATTGTGTTCAGTTACGATAACTTAACATAACTAGGTACCACAGAGTCCAATCGCACCGGATATGTGCGAATTAGAGGCTGAAACGTGCGAAAATGAGCGAAATTCGCTCAAAGCGATCAAAATTGATACTGTGGTGCCTGATTGTGTTCAGTTACGATAACTTAACATAACTAGGTAGCACAGAGTCCAATCGCACCGGATATGTGCGAATTAGAGGCTGAAACGTGCGAAAATGAGCGAAATTCGCTCAAAGCGATCAAAATTGATACTGTGGTGCCTGATTGTGTTCAGTTACGATAACTTAACATAACTAGGTAGCACAGAGTCCAATCGCACCGGATATGTGCGAATTAGAGGCTGAAACGTGCGAAAATGAGCGAAATTCGCTCAAAGCGATCAAAATTGATACTGTGGTGCCTGATTGTGTTCAGTTACGATCACTTAACATAACTAGGTAGCACAGAGTCCAATCGCACCGGATATGTGCGAATTAGAGGCTGAAACGTGCGAAAATGAGCGAAATTCGCTCAACGCGATCAAAATTGATACTGTGGTGCCTGATTGTGTTCAGTTACGATAACTTAACATAACTAGGTAGCACAGAGTCCAATCGCACCGGATATGTGCGAATTAGAGGCTGAAACGTGCGAAAATGAGCGAAATTCGCTCAAAGCGATCAAAATTGATACTGTGGTGCCTGATTGTGTTCAGTTACGATAACTTAACATAACTAGGTAGCACAGAGTCCAATCGCACCGGATATGTGCGAATTAGAGGCTGAAACGTGCGAAAATGAGCGAAATTCGCTCAAAGCGATCAAAATTGATACTGTGGTGCCTGATTGTGTTCAGTTACGATAACTTAACATAACTAGGTAGCACAGAGTCCAATCGCACCGGATATGTGCGAATTAGAGGCTGAAACGTGCGAAAATGAGCGAAATTCGCTCAAAGCGATCAAAACTGATACTGTGGTGCCTGATTGTGTTCAGTTACGATAACTTAACATAACTAGGTAGCACAGAGTCCAATCGCACCGGATATGTGCGAATTAGAGGCTGAAACATGCGAAAATGAGCGAAATTCGCTCAAAGCGATCAAAATTGATACTGTGGTGCCTGATTGTGTTCAGTTACGATAACTTAACATAACTAGGTAGCACAGAGTCCAATCGCACCGGATATGTGCGAATTAGAGGCTGAAACGTGCGAAAATGAGCGAAATTCGCTCAAAGCGATCAAAATTGATACTGTGGTGCCTGATTGTGTTCAGTTACGATAACTTAACATAACTAGATAGCACACAGTCCAATCGCACCAGATATGTGCGAATTAGAGGCTGAAACGTGCGAAAATGAGCGAAATTCGCTCAAAGCGATCAAAATTGATACTGTGGTGCCTGATTGTGTTCAGTTACGATAACTTAACATAACTAGGTACCACAGAGTCCAATCGCACCGGATATGTGCGAATTAGAGGCTGAAACGTGCGAAAATGAGCGAAATTCGCTCAAAGCGATCAAAATTGATACTGTGGTGCCTGATTGTGTTCAGTTACGATAACTTAACATAACTAGGTAGCACAGAGTCCAATCGCACCGGATATGTGCGAATTAGAGGCTGAAACGTGCGAAAATGAGCGAAATTCGCTCAAAGCGATCAAAATTGATACTGTGGTGCCTGATTGTGTTCAGTTACGATAACTTAACATAACTAGGTAGCACAGAGTCCAATCGCACCGGATATGTGCGAATTAGAGGCTGAAACGTGCGAAAATGAGCGAAATTCGCTCAAAGCGATCAAAATTGATACTGTGGTGCCTGATTGTGTTCAGTTACGATAACTTAACATAACTAGGTAGCACAGAGTCCAATCGCACCGGATATGTGCGAATTAGAGGCTGAAACGTGCGAAAATGAGCGAAATTCGCTCAAAGCGATCAAAACTGATACTGTGGTGCCTGATTGTGTTCAGTTACGATAACTTAACATAACTAGGTAGCACAGAGTCCAATCGCACCGGATATGTGCGAATTAGAGGCTGAAACATGCGAAAATGAGCGAAATTCGCTCAAAGCGATCAAAATTGATACTGTGGTGCCTGATTGTGTTCAGTTACGATAACTTAACATAACTAGGTAGCACAGAGTCCAATCGCACCGGATATGTGCGAATTAGAGGCTGAAACGTGCGAAAATGAGCGAAATTAGCTCAAAGCGATCAAAATTGATACTGTGGTGCCTGATTGTGTTCAGTTACGATAACTTAACATAACTAGATAGCACACAGTCCAATCGCACCAGATATGTGCGAATTAGAGGCTGAAACGTGCGAAAATGAGCGAAATTCGCTCAAAGCGATCAAAATTGATACTGTGGTGCCTGATTGTGTTCAGTTACGATAACTTAACATAACTAGGTACCACAGAGTCCAATCGCACCGGATATGTGCGAATTAGAGGCTGAAACGTGCGAAAATGAGCGAAATTCGCTCAAAGCGATCAAAATTGATACTGTGGTGCCTGATTGTGTTCAGTAACGATAACTTAACATAACTAGGTACCACAGAGACCAATCGCACCGGATATGTGCGAATTAGAGGCTGAAACGTGCGAAAATGAGCGAAATTCGCTCAAAGCGATCAAAATTGATACTGTGGTGCCTGATTGTGTTCAGTTACGATAACTTAACATAACTAGGTAGCACAGAGTCCAATCGCACCGGATATGTGCGAATTAGAGGCTGAAACGTGCGAAAATGAGCGAAATTAGCTCAAAGCGATCAAAATTGATACTGTGGTGCCTGATTGTGTTCAGTTACGATAACTTAACATAACTAGATAGCACACAGTCCAATCGCACCAGATATGTGCGAATTAGAGGCTGAAACGTGCGAAAATGAGCGAAATTCGCTCAAAGCGATCAAAATTGATACTGTGGTGCCTGATTGTGTTCAGTTACGATAACTTAACATAACTAGGTACCACAGAGTCCAATCGCACCGGATATGTGCGAATTAGAGGCTGAAACGTGCGAAAATGAGCGAAATTCGCTCAAAGCGATCAAAATTGATACTGTGGTGCCTGATTGTGTTCAGTAACGATAACTTAACATAACTAGGTACCACAGAGTCCAATCGCACCGGATATGTGCGAATTAGAGGCTGAAACGTGCGAAAATGAGCGAAATTCGCTCAAAGCGATCAAAATTGATACTGTGGTGCCTGATTATGTTCAGTTACGATAACTTAACATAACTAGGTACCACAGAGTCCAATCGCACCGGATATGTGCGAATTAGAGGCTGAAACGTGCGAAAATGAGCGAAATTCGCTCAAAGCGATCAAAATTGATACTGTGGTACCTGATTGTGTTCAGTTACGATAACTTAACATAACTAGGTACCACAGAGTCCAATCGCACCGGATATGTGCGAATTAGAGGCTGAAACGTGCGAAAATGAGCGAAATTCGCTCAAAGCGATCAAAATTGATACTGTGGTGCCTGATTGTGTTCAGTTACGATAACTTAACATAACTAGGTAGCACAGAGTCCAATCGCACCGGATATGTGCGAATTAGAGGCTGAAACGTGCGAAAATGAGCGAAATTCGCTCAAAGCGATCAAAATTGATACTGTGGTGCCTGATTGTGTTCAGTTACGATAACTTAACATAACTAGGTAGCACAGAGTCCAATCGCACCGGATATGTGCGAATTAGAGGCTGAAACGTGCGAAAATGAGCGAAATTCGCTCAAAGCGATCAAAATTGATACTGTGGTGCCTGATTGTGTTCAGTTACGATCACTTAACATAACTAGGTAGCACAGAGTCCAATCGCACCGGATATGTGCGAATTAGAGGCTGAAACGTGCGAAAATGAGCGAAATTCGCTCAACGCGATCAAAATTGATACTGTGGTGCCTGATTGTGTTCAGTTACGATAACTTAACATAACTAGGTAGCACAGAGTCCAATCGCACCGGATATGTGCGAATTAGGGGCTGAAACGTGCGAAAATGAGCGAAATTCGCTCAAAGCGATCAAAATTGATACTGTGGTGCCTGATTGTGTTCAGTTACGATAACTTAACATAACTAGGTAGCACAGAGTCCAATCGCACCGGATATGTGCGAATTAGAGGCTGAAACGTGCGAAAATGAGCGAAATTCGCTCAAAGCGATCAAAATTGATACTGTGGTGCCTGATTGTGTTCAGTTACGATAACTTAACATAACTAGGTAGCACAGAGTCCAATCGCACCGGATATGTGCGAATTAGAGGCTGAAACGTGCGAAAATGAGCGAAATTCGCTCAAAGCGATCAAAACTGATACTGTGGTGCCTGATTGTGTTCAGTTACGATAACTTAACATAACTAGGTAGCACAGAGTCCAATCGCACCGGATATGTGCGAATTAGAGGCTGAAACATGCGAAAATGAGCGAAATTCGCTCAAAGCGATCAAAATTGATACTGTGGTGCCTGATTGTGTTCAGTTACGATAACTTAACATAACTAGGTAGCACAGAGTCCAATCGCACCGGATATGTGCGAATTAGAGGCTGAAACGTGCGAAAATGAGCGAAATTCGCTCAAAGCGATCAAAATTGATACTGTGGTGCCTGATTGTGTTCAGTTACGATAACTTAACATAACTAGATAGCACACAGTCCAATCGCACCAGATATGTGCGAATTAGAGGCTGAAACGTGCGAAAATGAGCGAAATTCGCTCAAAGCGATCAAAATTGATACTGTGGTGCCTGATTGAGTTCAGTTACGATAACTTAACATAACTAGGTACCACAGAGTCCAATCGCACCGGATATGTGCGAATTAGAGGCTGAAACGTGCGAAAATGAGCGAAATTCGCTCAAAGCGATCAAAATTGATACTGTGGTGCCTGATTGTGTTCAGTTACGATAACTTAACATAACTAGGTAGCACAGAGTCCAATCGCACCGGATATGTGCGAATTAGAGGCTGAAACGTGCGAAAATGAGCGAAATTCGCTCAAAGCGATCAAAATTGATACTGTGGTGCCTGATTGTGTTCAGTTACGATAACTTAACATAACTAGGTAGCACAGAGTCCAATCGCACCGGATATGTGCGAATTAGAGGCTGAAACGTGCGAAAATGAGCGAAATTCGCTCAAAGCGATCAAAATTGATACTGTGGTGCCTGATTGTGTTCAGTTACGATAACTTAACATAACTAGGTAGCACAGAGTCCAATCGCACCGGATATGTGCGAATTAGAGGCTGAAACGTGCGAAAATGAGCGAAATTCGCTCAAAGCGATCAAAACTGATACTGTGGTGCCTGATTGTGTTCAGTTACGATAACTTAACATAACTAGGTAGCACAGAGTCCAATCGCACCGGATATGTGCGAATTAGAGGCTGAAACATGCGAAAATGAGCGAAATTCGCTCAAAGCGATCAAAATTGATACTGTGGTGCCTGATTGTGTTCAGTTACGATAACTTAACATAACTAGGTAGCACAGAGTCCAATCGCACCGGATATGTGCGAATTAGAGGCTGAAACGTGCGAAAATGAGCGAAATTAGCTCAAAGCGATCAAAATTGATACTGTGGTGCCTGATTGTGTTCAGTTACGATAACTTAACATAACTAGATAGCACACAGTCCAATCGCACCAGATATGTGCGAATTAGAGGCTGAAACGTGCGAAAATGAGCGAAATTCGCTCAAAGCGATCAAAATTGATACTGTGGTGCCTGATTGTGTTCAGTTACGATAACTTAACATAAACTAGGTACCACAGAGTCCAATCGCACCGGATATGTGCGAATTAGAGGCTGAAACGTGCGAAAATGAGCGAAATTCGCTCAAAGCGATCAAAATTGATACTGTGGTGCCTGATTGTGTTCAGTAACGATAACTTAACATAACTAGGTACCACAGAGTCCAATCGCACCGGATATGTGCGAATTAGAGGCTGAAACGTGCGAAAATGAGCGAAATTCGCTCAAAGCGATCAAAATTGATACTGTGGTGCCTGATTGTGTTCAGTTACGATAACTTAACATAACTAGGTACCACAGAGTCCAATCGCACCGGATATGTGCGAATTAGAGGCTGAAACGTGCGAAAATGAGCGAAATTCGCTCAAAGCGATCAAAATTGATACTGTGGTGCCTGATTGTGTTCAGTTACGATAACTTAACATAACTAGGTACCACAGAGTCCAATCGCACCGGATATGTGCGAATTAGAGGCTGAAACGTGCGAAAATGAGCGAAATTCGCTCAAAGCGATCAAAATTGATACTGTGGTGCCTGATTGTGTTCAGTAACGATAACTTAACATAACTAGGTACCACAGAGTCCAATCGCACCGGATATGTGCGAATTAGAGGCTGAAACGTGCGAAAATGAGCGAAATTCGCTCAAAGCGATCAAAATTGATACTGTGGTGCCTGTGATTGTGTTCAGTTACGATAACTTAACATAACTAGGTACCACAGAGTCCAATCGCACCGGATATGTGCGAATTAGAGGCTGAAACGTGCGAAAATGAGCGAAATTCGCTCAAAGCGATCAAAATTGATACTGTGGTAGCCTGATTGTGTTCAGTTACGATAACTTAACATAACTAGGTACCACAGAGTCCAATCGCACCGGATATGTGCGAATTAGAGGCTGAAACGTGCGAAAATGAGCGAAATTCGCTCAAAGCGATCAAAATTGATACTGTGGTGCCTGATTGTGTTCAGTTACGATAACTTAACATAACTAGGTAGCACAGAGTCCAATCGCACCGGATATGTGCGAATTAGAGGCTGAAACGTGCGAAAATGAGCGAAATTCGCTCAAAGCGATCAAAATTGATACTGTGGTGCCTGATTGTGTTCAGTTACGATAACTTAACATAACTAGGTAGCACAGAGTCCAATCGCACCGGATATGTGCGAATTAGAGGCTGAAACGTGCGAAAATGAGCGAAATTCGCTCAAAGCGATCAAAATTGATACTGTGGTGCCTGATTGTGTTCAGTTACGATCACTTAACATAACTAGGTAGCACAGAGTCCAATCGCACCGGATATGTGCGAATTAGAGGCTGAAACGTGCGAAAATGAGCGAAATTCGCTCAACGCGATCAAAATTGATACTGTGGTGCCTGATTGTGTTCAGTTACGATAACTTAACATAACTAGGTAGCACAGAGTCCAATCGCACCGGATATGTGCGAATTAGAGGCTGAAAACGTGCGAAAATGAGCGAAATTCGCTCAAAGCGATCAAAATTGATACTGTGGTGCCTGATTGTGTTCAGTTACGATAACTTAACATAACTAGGTAGCACAGAGTCCAATCGCACCGGATATGTGCGAATTAGAGGCTGAAACGTGCGAAAATGAGCGAAATTCGCTCAAAGCGATCAAAATTGATACTGTGGTGCCTGATTGTGTTCAGTTACGATAACTTAACATAACTAGGTAGCACAGAGTCCAATCGCACCGGATATGTGCGAATTAGAGGCTGAAACGTGCGAAAATGAGCGAAATTCGCTCAAAGCGATCAAAACTGATACTGTGGTGCCTGATTGTGTTCAGTTACGATAACTTAACATAACTAGGTAGCACAGAGTCCAATCGCACCGGATATGTGCGAATTAGAGGCTGAAACATGCGAAAATGAGCGAAATTCGCTCAAAGTGATCAAAATTGATACTGTGGTGCCTGATTGTGTTCAGTTACGATAACTTAACATAACTAGGTAGCACAGAGTCCAATCGCACCGGATATGTGCGAATTAGAGGCTGAAACGTGCGAAAATGAGCGAAATTCGCTCAAAGCGATCAAAATTGATACTGTGGTGCCTGATTGTGTTCAGTTACGATAACTTAACATAACTAGATAGCACACAGTCCAATCGCACCAGATATGTGCGAATTAGAGGCTGAAACGTGCGAAAATGAGCGAAATTCGCTCAAAGCGATCAAAATTGATACTGTGGTGCCTGATTGTGTTCAGTTACGATAACTTAACATAACTAGGTACCACAGAGTCCAATCGCACCGGATATGTGCGAATTAGAGGCTGAAACGTGCGAAAATGAGCGAAATTCGCTCAAAGCGATCAAAATTGATACTGTGGTGCCTGATTGTGTTCAGTTACGATAACTTAACATAACTAGGTAACACAGAGTCCAATCGCACCGGATATGTGCGAATTAGAGGCTGAAACGTGCGAAAATGAGCGAAATTCGCTCAAAGCGATCAAAATTGATACTGTGGTGCCTGATTGTGTTCAGTTACGATAACTTAACATAACTAGGTAGCACAGAGTCCAATCGCACCGGATATGTGCGAATTAGAGGCTGAAACGTGCGAAAATGAGCGAAATTCGCTCAAAGCGATCAAAATTGATACTGTGGTGCCTGATTGTGTTCAGTTACGATAACTTAACATAACTAGGTAGCACAGAGTCCAATCGCACCGGATATGTGCGAATTAGAGGCTGAAACGTGCGAAAATGAGCGAAATTCGCTCAAAGCGATCAAAACTGATACTGTGGTGCCTGATTGTGTTCAGTTACGATAACTTAACATAACTAGGTAGCACAGAGTCCAATCGCACCGGATATGTGCGAATTAGAGGCTGAAACATGCGAAAATGAGCGAAATTCGCTCAAAGCGATCAAAATTGATACTGTGGTGCCTGATTGTGTTCAGTTACGATAACTTAACATAACTAGGTAGCACAGAGTCCAATCGCACCGGATATGTGCGAATTAGAGGCTGAAACGTGCGAAAATGAGCGAAATTAGCTCAAAGCGATCAAAATTGATACTGTGGTGCCTGATTGTGTTCAGTTACGATAACTTAACATAACTAGATAGCACACAGTCCAATCGCACCAGATATGTGCGAATTAGAGGCTGAAACGTGCGAAAATGAGCGAAATTCGCTCAAAGCGATCAAAATTGATACTGTGGTGCCTGATTGTGTTCAGTTACGATAACTTAACATAACTAGGTACCACAGAGTCCAATCGCACCGGATATGTGCGAATTAGAGGCTGAAACGTGCGAAAATGAGCGAAATTCGCTCAAAGCGATCAAAATTGATACTGTGGTGCCTGATTGTGTTCAGTAACGATAACTTAACATAACTAGGTACCACAGAGACCAATCGCACCGGATATGTGCGAATTAGAGGCTGAAACGTGCGAAAATGAGCGAAATTCGCTGCAAAGCGATCAAAATTGATACTGTGGTGCCTGATTGTGTTCAGTTACGATAACTTAACATAACTAGGTAGCACAGAGTCCAATCGCACCGGATATGTGCGAATTAGAGGCTGAAACGTGCGAAAATGAGCGAAATTAGCTCAAAGCGATCAAAATTGATACTGTGGTGCCTGATTGTGTTCAGTTACGATAACTTAACATAACTAGATAGCACACAGTCCAATCGCACCAGATATGTGCGAATTAGAGGCTGAAACGTGCGAAAATGAGCGAAATTCGCTCAAAGCGATCAAAATTGATACTGTGGTGCCTGATTGTGTTCAGTTACGATAACTTAACATAACTAGGTACCACAGAGTCCAATCGCACCGGATATGTGCGAATTAGAGGCTGAAACGTGCGAAAATGAGCGAAATTCGCTCAAAGCGATCAAAATTGATACTGTGGTGCCTGATTGTGTTCAGTAACGATAACTTAACATAACTAGGTACCACAGAGTCCAATCGCACCGGATATGTGCGAATTAGAGGCTGAAACGTGCGAAAATGAGCGAAATTCGCTCAAAGCGATCAAAATTGATACTGTGGTGCCTGATTATGTTCAGTTACGATAACTTAACATAACTAGGTACCACAGAGTCCAATCGCACCGGATATGTGCGAATTAGAGGCTGAAACGTGCGAAAATGAGCGAAATTCGCTCAAAGCGATCAAAATTGATACTGTGGTACCTGATTGTGTTCAGTTACGATAACTTTAACATAACTAGGTAGCACAGAGTCCAATCGCACCGGATATGTGCGAATTAGAGGCTGAAACGTGCGAAAATGAGCGAAATTCGCTCAAAGCGATCAAAATTGATACTGTGGTGCCTGATTGTGTTCAGTTACGATAACTTAGCATAACTAGGTACCATAGAGTCCAATCGCACCGGATATGTGCGAATTAGAGGCTGAAACGTGCTAAAATGAGCGAAATTCGCTCAAAGCGATCAAAATTGATACTGTGGTGCCTGATTGTGTTCAGTTACGATAACTTAACATAACTAGGTAGCACAGAGTCCAATCGCACCGGATATGTGCGAATTAGAGGCTGAAACGTGCGATAATGAGCGAAATTCGCTCAAAGCGATCAAAATTGATGCTGTGGTGCCTGATTGTGTTCAGTTACGATAACTTAACATAACTAGGTAGCACAGAGTCCAATCGCACCGGATATGTGCGAATTAGAGGCTGAAACGTGCGAAAATGAGCGAAATTCGCTCAAAGCGATCAAAATTGATACTGTGGTGCCTGATTGTGTTCAGTTACGATACCTTAACATAACTAGGTAGCACAGAGTCCAATCGCACCGGATATGTGCGAATTAGAGGCTGAAACGTGCGAAAATGAGCGAAATTCGCTCAAAGCGATCAAAATTGATACTGTGGTGGCTGATTGTGTTCAGTTACGATAACTTAACATAACTAGGTAGCACAGAGTCCAATCGCACCGGATATGTGCGAATTAGAGGCTGAAACGTGCGAAAATGAGCGAAATTCGCTCAAAGCGATCAAAATTGATACTGTGGTGCCTGATTGTGTTCAGTTACGATAACTTAACATAACTAGGTACCATAGAGTCCAATCGCACCGGATATGTGCGAATTAGAGGCTGAAACGTGCTAAAATGAGCGAAATTCGCTCAAAGCGATCAAAATTGATACTGTGGTGCTGATTGTGTTCAGTTACGATAACTTAACATAACTAGGTAGCACAGAGTCCAATCGCACCGGATATGTGCGAATTAGAGGCTGAAACGTGCGATAATGAGCGAAATTCGCTCAAAGCGATCAAAATTGATGCTGTGGTGCCTGATTGTGTTCAGTTACGATAACTTAACATAACTAGGTAGCACAGAGTCCAATCGCACCGGATATGTGCGAATTAGAGGCTGAAACGTGCGAAAATGAGCGAAATTCGCTCAAAGCGATCAAAATTGATACTGTGGTGCCTGATTGTGTTCAGTTACGATACCTTAACATAACTAGGTAGCACAGAGTCCAATCGCACCGGATATGTGCGAATTAGAGGCTGAAACGTGCGAAAATGAGCGAAATTCGCTCAAAGCGATCAAAATTGATACTGTGGTGGCTGATTGTGTTCAGTTACGATAACTTAACATAACTAGGTAGCACAGAGTCCAATCGCACCGGATATGTGCGAATTAGAGGCTGAAACGTGCGAAAATGAGCGAAATTCGCTCAAAGCGATCAAAATTGATACTGTGGTGCCTGATTGTGTTCAGTTACGATAACTTAACATAACTAGGTAGCACAGAGTCCAATCGCACCGGATATGTGCGAATTAGAGGCTGAAACGTGCGAAAATGAGCGAAATTCGCTCAAAGCGATCAAAAACTGATACTGTGGTGCCTGATTGTGTTCAGTTACGATAACTTAACATAACTAGGTAGCACAGAGTCCAATCGCACCGGATATGTGCGAATTAGAGGCTGAAACGTGCGAAAATGAGCGAAATTCGCTCAAAGCGATAAAAATTGATACTGTGGTGCCTGATTGTGTTCAGTTACGATAACTTAACATAACTAGGTAGCACAGAGTCCAATCGCACCGGATATGTGCGAATTAGAGGCTGAAACGTGCGAAATGAGCGAAATTCGCTCAAAGCGATCAAAATTGATACTGTGGTGCCTGATTGGGTTCAGTTACGATCACTTAACATAACTAGGTAGCACAGAGTCCAATCGCACCGGATATGTGCGAATTAGAGGCTGAAACGTGCGAAAATGAGCGAAATTCGCTCAAAGCGATCAAAATTGATACTGTGGTGCCTGATTGTGTTCAGTTACGATAACTTAACATAACTAGGTACCATAGAGTCCAATCGCACCGGATATGTGCGACTTAGAGGCTGAAACGTGCTAAAATGAGCGAAATTCGCTCAAAGCGATCAAAATTGATACTGTGGTGCCTGATTGTGTTCAGTTACGATAACTTAACATAACTAGGTAGCACAGAGTCCAATCGCACCGGATATGTGCGAATTAGAGGCTGAAACGTGCGATAATGAGCGAAATTCGCTCAAAGCGATCAAAATTGATGCTGTTGTGCCTGATTGTGTTCAGTTACGATAACTTAACATAACTAGGTAGCACAGAGTCCAATCGCACCGGATATGTGCGAATTAGAGGCTGAAACGTGCGAAAATGAGCGAAATTCGCTCAAAGCGATCAAAATTGATACTGTGGTGCCTGATTGTGTTCAGTTACGATACCTTAACATAACTAGGTAGCACAGAGTCCAATCGCACCGGATATGTGCGAATTAGAGGCTGAAACGTGCGAAAATGAGCGAAATTCGCTCAAAGCGATCAAAATTGATACTGTGGTGGCTGATTGTGTTCAGTTACGATAACTTAACATAACTAGGTAGCACAGAGTCCAATCGCACCGGATATGTGCGAATTAGAGGCTGAAACGTGCGAAAATGAGCGAAATTCGCTCAAAGCGATCAAAATTGATACTGTGGTGCCTGATTGTGTTCAGTTACGATAACTTAACATAACTAGGTACCACAGAGTCCAATCGCACCGGATATGTGCGAATTAGAGGCTGAAACGTGCGAAAATGAGCGAAATTCGCTCAAAGCGATCAAAATTGATACTGTGGTGCCTGATTGTGTTCAGTTACGATAACTTAACATAACTAGGTAGCACAGAGTCCAATCGCACCGGATATGTGCGAATTAGAGGCTGAAACGTGCGAAAATGAGCGAAATTCGCTCCAAGCGATAAAAATTGATACTGTGGTGCCTGATTGTGTTCAGTTACGATAACTTAACATAACTAGGTAGCACAGAGTCCAATCGCACCGGATATGTGCGAATTAGAGGCTGAAACGTGCGAAAATGAGCGAAATTCGCTCAAAGCGATCAAAATTGATACTGTGGTGCCTGATTGGGTTCAGTTACGATCACTTAACATAACTAGGTAGCACAGAGTCCAATCGCACCGGATATGTGCGAATTAGAGGCTGAAACGTGCGAAAATGAGCGAAATTCGCTCAAAGCGATCAAAATTGATACTGTGGTGCCTGATTGTGTTCAGTTACGATAACTTAACATAACTAGGTACCATAGAGTCCAATCGCACCGGATATGTGCGACTTAGAGGCTGAAACGTGCTAAAATGAGCGAAATTCGCTCAAAGCGATCAAAATTGATACTGTGGTGCCTGATTGTGTTCAGTTACGATAACTTAACATAACTAGGTAGCACAGAGTCCAATCGCACCGGATATGTGCGAATTAGAGGCTGAAACGTGCGATAATGAGCGAAATTCGCTCAAAGCGATCAAAATTGATGCTGTTGTGCCTGATTGTGTTCAGTTACGATAACTTAACATAACTAGGTAGCACAGAGTCCAATCGCACCGGATATGTGCGAATTAGAGGCTGAAACGTGCGAAAATGAGCGAAATTCGCTCAAAGCGATCAAAATTGATACTGTGGTGCCTGATTGTGTTCAGTTACGATACCTTAACATAACTAGGTAGCACAGAGTCCAATCGCACCGGATATGTGCGAATTAGAGGCTGAAACGTGCGAAAATGAGCGAAATTCGCTCAAAGCGATCAAAATTGATACTGTGGTGGCTGATTGTGTTCAGTTACGATAACTTAACATAACTAGGTAGCACAGAGTCCAATCGCACCGGATATGTGCGAATTAGAGGCTGAAACGTGCGAAAATGAGCGAAATTCGCTCAAAGCGATCAAAATTGATACTGTGGTGCCTGATTGTGTTCAGTTACGATAACTTAACATAACTAGGTAGCACAGAGTCCAATCGCACCGGATATGTGCGAATTAGAGGCTGAAACGTGCGAAAATGAGCGAAATTCGCTCAAAGCGATCAAAATTGATACTGTGGTGCCTGATTGTGTTCAGTTACGATAACTTAACATAACTAGGTACCACAGAGTCCAATCGCACCGGATATGTGCGAATTAGAGGCTGAAACGTGCGAAAATGAGCGAAATTCGCTCAAAGCGATCAAAATTGATACTGTGGTGCCTGATTGTGTTCAGTTACGATAACTTAACATAACTAGGTACCACTGAGTCCAATCGCACCGGATATGTGCGAATTAGAGGCTGAAACGTGCGAAAATGAGCGAAATTCGCTCAAAGCGATCAAAATTGATACTGTGGTGCCTGATTGGGTTCAGTTACGATCACTTAACATAACTAGGTAGCACAGAGTCCAATCGCACCGGATATGTGCGAATTAGAGGCTGAAACGTGCGAAAATGAGCGAAATTCGCTCAAAGCGATCAAAATTGATACTGTGGTGCCTGATTGTGTTCAGTTACGATACCTTAACATAACTAGGTAGCACAGAGTACAATCGCACCGGATATGTGCGAATTAGAGGCTGAAACGTGCGAAAATGAGCGAAATTCGCTCAAAGCGATCAAAATTGATACTGTGGTGCCTGATTGTGTTCAGTTACGATAACTTAACATAACTAGGTAGCACAGAGTCCAATCGCACCGGATATGTGCGAATTAGAGGCTGAAACGTGCGAAAATGAGCGAAATTCGCTCAAAGCGATCAAAATTGATACTGTGGTGCCTGATTGTGTTCAGTTACGATAACTTAACATAACTAGGTAGCACAGAGTCCAATCGCACCGGATATGTGCGAATTAGAGGCTGAAACGTGCGAAAATGAGCGAAATTCGCTCAAAGCGATCAAAATTGATACTGTGGTGCCTGATTGTGTTCAGTTACGATAACTTAACATAACTAGGTAGCACAGAGTCCAATCGCACCGGATATGTGCGAATTAGAGGCTGAAACGTGCGAAAATGAGCGAAATTCGCTCAAAGCGATCAAAATTGATACTGTGGTGCCTGATTGGGTTCAGTTACGATCACTTAACATAACTAGGTAGCACAGAGTCCAATCGCACCGGATATGTGCGAATTAGAGGCTGAAACGTGCGAAAATGAGCGAAATTCGTACAAAGGGATCAAAATTGATACTGTGGTGCCTGATTGTGTTTAGTTACGATAACTTAACATAACTAGGTAGCACAGAGTCCAATCGCACCGGATATGTGCGAATTAGAGGCTGAAACGAGCGAAAATGAGCGAAATTCGCTCAAAGCGATCAAAATTGATACTGTGGTGCCTGATTGTGTTCAGTTACGATAACTTAACATAACTAGGTAGCACAGAGTCCAATCGCACCGGATATGTGCGAATTAGAGGCTGAAACGTGCGAAAATGAGCGAAATTCGCTCAAAGCGATCAAAATTGATACTGTGGTGCCTGATTGTGTTCAGTTACGATAACTTAACATAACTAGGTAGCACAGAGTCCAATCGCACCGGATATGTGCGAATTAGAGGCTGAAGCGTGCGAAAATGAGCGAAATTCGCTCAAAGCGATCAAAATTGATACTGTGGTGCCTGATTGTGTTCAGTTACGATAACTTAACATAACTAGGTAGCACAGAGTCCAATCGCACCGGATATGTGCGAATTAGAGGCTGAAACGTGCGAAAATGAGCGAAATTCGCTCAAATCGATCAAAATTGATACTGTGGTGCCTGATTGTGTTTAGTTACGATAACTTAACATAACTAGGTAGCACAGAGTCCAATCGCACCGGATATGTGCGAATTAGAGGCTGAAACGTGCGAAAATGAGCGAAATTCGCTCAAAGCGATCAAAATTGATACTGTGGTGCCTGATTGTGTTCAGTTACGATAACTTAACATAAGTAGGTACCACAGAGTCCAATCGCAGCGGATATGTGCGAATTAGAGGCTGAAACGTGCGAAAATGAGCGAAATTCGCTCAAAGCGATCAAAATTGATACTGTGGTGCCTGATTGTGTTCAGTTACGATACCTTAACATAACTAGGTAGCACAGAGTCCAATCGCAGCGGGTATGTGCGAATTAGAGGCTGAAACGTGCGAAAATGAGCGAAATTCGCTCAACGCGATCAAAATTGATACTGTGGCGCCTGATTGTGTTCAGTTACGATAACTTAACATAACTAGGTAGCACAGAGTCCAATCGCACCGGATATGTGCGAATTAGAGGCTGAAACGTGCGAAAATGAGCGAACTTCGCTCAAAGCGATCAAAATTGATACTGTGGTGCCTGATTGTGTTCAGTTACGATAACTTAACATAACTAGGTAGCACAGAGTCCAATCGCACCGGATATGTGCGAATTAGAGGCTGAAACGTGCGAAAATGAGCGAAATTCGCTCAAAGCGATCAAAATTGATACTGTGGTGCCTGATTGTGTTCAGCTACGATAACTTAACATAACTAGGTAGCACAGAGTCCAATCGCACCGGATATGTGCGAATTAGAGGCTGAAACGTGCGAAAATGAGCGAAATTCGCTCAAAGCGATCAAAATTGATACTGTGGTGCCTGATTGTGTTCAGTTACGATAACTTAACATAACTAGGTAGCACAGAGTCCAATCGCACCGGATATGTGCGAATTAGAGGCTGAAACGTGCGAAAATGAGCGAAATTCGCTCAAATCGATCAAAATTGATACTGTGGTGCCTGATTGTGTTTAGTTACGATAACTTAACATAACTAGGTAGCACAGAGTCCAATCGCACCGGATATGTGCGAACTAGAGGCTGAAACGTGCGAAAATGAGCGAAATTCGCTCAAAGCGATCAAAATTGATACTGTGGTGCCTGATTGTGTTCAGCTAGGGTACCTAACATAACTAGGTAGCACAGAGTCCAATCGCACCGGATATGTGCGAATTAGAGGCTGAAACGTGCGAAAATGAGCGAAATTCGCTCAAAGCGATCAAAATTGATACTGTGGTGCCTGATTGTGTTCAGTTACGATAACTTAACATAAGTAGGTACCACAGAGTCCAATCGCAGCGGATATGTGCGAATTAGAGGCTGAAACGTGCGAAAATGAGCGAAATTCGCTCAAAGCGATCAAAATTGATACTGTGGTGCCTGATTGTGTTCAGTTACGATACCTTAACATAACTAGGTAGCATAGAGTCCAATCGCAGCGGGTATGTGCGAATTAGAGGCTGAAACGTGCGAAAATGAGCGAAATTCGCTCAACGCGATCAAAATTGATACTGTGGCGCCTGATTGTGTTCAGTTACGATAACTTAACATAACTAGGTAGCACAGAGTCCAATCGCACCGGATATGTGCGAATTAGAGGCTGAAACGTGCGAAAATGAGCGAACTTCGCTCAAAGCGATCAAAATTGATACTGTGGTGCCTGATTGTGTTCAGTTACGATAACTTAACATAACTAGGTAGCACAGAGTCCAATCGCACCGGATATGTGCGAATTAGAGGCTGAAACGTGCGAAAATGAGCGAAATTCGCTCAAAGCGATCAAAATTGATACTGTGGTGCCTGATTGTGTTCAGCTACGATAACTTAACATAACTAGGTAGCACAGAGTCCAATCGCACCGGATATGTGCGAATTAGAGGCTGAAACGTGCGAAAATGAGCGAAATTCGCTCAAAGCGATCAAAATTGATACTGTGGCGCCTGATTGTGTTCAGTTACGATAACTTAACATAACTAGGTAGCACAGAGTCCAATCGCACCGGATATGTGCGAATTAGAGGCTGAAACGTGCGAAAATGAGCGAACTTCGCTCAAAGCGATCAAAATTGATACTGTGGTGCCTGATTGTGTTCAGTTACGATAACTTAACATAACTAGGTAGCACAGAGTCCAATCGCACCGGATATGTGCGAATTAGAGGCTGAAACGTGCGAAAATGAGCGAAATTCGCTCAAAGCGATCAAAATTGATACTGTGGTGCCTGATTGTGTTCAGTTACGATAACTGAACATAACTAGGTAGCACAGAGTCCAATCGCACCGGATATGTGCGAATGAGAGCCTGAAACGTGCGAAAATGAGCGAAATTCGCTCAAAGCGATCAAAATTGATACTGTGATGCCTGATTGTGTTCAGTTACGGTAACTTAACATAACTAGGTAGCACAGAGTCCAATCGCACCGGATATGTGCGAATTAGAGGCTGAAACGTGCGAAAATGAGCGAAATTCGCTCAAAGCGATCAAAATTGATACTGTGGTGGCTGATTGTGTTCAGTTACGATAACTTAACATAACTAGGTAGCACAGAGTCCAGTCGCACCGGATATGTGCGAATTAGAGGCTGAAACGTGCGAAAATGAGCGCAGTAGTGGGCCCGTGCGCGCATGCGCAGTAGTGAGCCCGGGTGGGCATGCGCAGTAGTGACCCCGAGTGCGCACGCACAGTAGTGAGCCCGAGTGCGCATGAGCAGTAGTGTGTCCGAGTGCGCATGTGCAGGTCTGAGCCGGAGTGCGCATGCGCAGTAGTGGGCCCGTGCGCGCATGCGCAGTAGTGAGCCTGGGTGCGCATGCGCAGTAGTGAGCCCCAGCGCGAGTCCGCAGTAGTGAGCCCGATTCCGCATCCGCAGTAGTGAGTCCGAGTGCGCATGCGCAGCTGTGCGCCCGTGTGCACATGCGCAGAAGTGAGCTCGAATACGCAGGATCAGATCTGAGCCGGCCTGCGCATGCGCAGTAGTGAGCCCGTGCGCGCATGCGCAAGTAGTGAGCCCGTGTGCGCATCCGCAGTAGTGAGTCCGTGTGCGCATGTGCAGGTCTGAGGCGGAGTGCGCACGTGCAGTAGTGAGCCCGATTGTGCATCCGCAGTAGTGAGTCCGGGTGGGCATGCGCACTAGTGGGCCCGAGCGCGAATCCGCAGTAGTGAGCCCGATTGCGCATCCGCAGTAGTGAGTCCGTGTGCGCATGTGCAGGTCTGAGCCGGAGTGCGCATGCGCAGTAGTGGGGCCGTGCGCGCATGCGCAGTAGTGAGCCCGTGTGCGCATGCGCAGTAGTGAGCCCGAGCGCGCATCCGCAGTAGCGAGTCCGAGTGCGCGTGAGCAGTAGTGACCCCGAGTGCGCACGCACAGTAGTGAGCCCGAGTGCGCATGAGCAGTAGTGTGTCCGAGTGCGCATAAGCAGTAGTGACCCCGAGTGCGCATGCGCAGTAGTGAGTACAAGTGCGCATGCACAGTAGTGAGCCCGTGTGCGCACGTGCAGTAGTGAGCCCGATTGTGCATCCGCAGTAGTGAGTCCGGGTGGGCATGCGCACTAGTGGGCCCGAGCGCGAATCCGCAGTAGTGAGCCCGACTGCGCTTCCGCAGTAGTGAGTCCGTGTGCGCATGTGCAGGTCTGAGGCGGAGTGCGCACGTGCAGTAGTGAGCCCGATTGTGCATCCGCAGTAGTGAGTCCTAGAAGCGCATGAGCAGTAGTGAGACCCAGTGCGCATGAGCAGTGGTTAGTCCGAGTGCGCAAGCGCAGTAGTGCGCGCGTGTGCGCATGCGCAGAAGTGAGCTCGAATGCGCATGTGCAGGTCTGAGCCGGAGTGCGCATGCGCAGTAGTGGGACCGTGCGCGCATGCGCAGTAGTGAGCCCGTGTGCGCATGAGCAGTAGTGACCCCGAGTGCGCATGCACAGTAGTGAGCCCGAGTGCGCTTGACCAGTAGTGATTCCGAGTGCTCATGCGCAGAAGTGAGCCCGAATACGCATGTGCTGGTCTGAGCCGGACTGTGCATGCGCAGTAGTGAGCCCGTGTGCGCATCCGCAGTAGTGAGACCGAAACGCGCATCCGCAGACGTGAGTCCGTGTGCGCATGAGCAGTAGTGCGTCCGAGCGCGCATGCGCAGTAGTGAGCCCGAGTGCGCATGGGCAGGTCTGAGCCCGAGTGCGCTTGAGCAGTAGTGAGTCCGAGTGCGCATGCGCAGCTGTGCGCCCGTGTGCACATGCGCAGAAGTGAGCTCGAATACGCAGGATCAGATCTGAGCCGGACTGCGCATGCGCAGTTGTGAGCCCGTGCGCGCATGCGCAGTAGTGAGCCCGTGTGCGCATCCGCAGTAGTGAGCCCGACTGCGCATGCGCAGTAGTGACCCCGAGTACGCATGCGCAGTAGTGACCCCGAGTGTGCATGCACAGTGTGAGCCCGTGAGCGAATGCGCAGTAGCGACCCCGAGCGCGTATGCGCAGTAGTGAGCCTGAGCGCGCATGCGCTGTAGTGAGCCCGATTGCGCATCCGCAGTAGTGAGCCCGACTGCGCATGCGCAGTAGTGACCCCGAGTGCGCATGAGCAGTAGTGAGTCCGAGTGCGCATGAGCAGTAGTGACCCCGAGTGCGCATGTGCAGTAGTGACCCCGAGTGCGCATGCACAGTAGTGAGCCCGATTGCGCATCCGCAGTAGTGAGTCCGTGTGAGCATGTGCAGGTCTGAGCCGGAGTGCGCATGCGCAGTAGTGGGCCCGTGCGCGCACACGCAGTAGTGAGCCCGGGTGGGCATGCGCAGTAGTGAGCCCGAGCGCTCATCCGCAGTAGTGAGTCCGAGTGCGCATGAGCAGTAGTGACCCCGAGTGCGCATGAGCAGTAGTGACCCCGAGTGCGCATGAGCAGTAGTGACCCCGAGTGCGCATGCACAGTAGTGAGCCCGAGTGCGCTTGAGCAGTAGTGAGTCCGAGTGCACATGCGCAGAAGTGAGCCCGAATACGCATGTGCTGGTCTGAGCCGGACTGCGCAAGCGCAGTAGTGCGCGCGTGTGCGCATGCGCAAAAGTGAGCTCGAATGCGCATGTGCAGGTCTGAGCCGGAGTGCGCATGCGCAGTAGTGAGACCGAAACGCGCATCCGCAGTCGTGAGTCCGTGTGCGCATGAGCAGTAGTGCGTCCGAGCGCGCATGCGCAGTAGTGAGCCCGAGTGCGCATGAGCAGTAGTGACCCTGAGTGCGCATGCACAGTAGTGAGCCCGAGTGCGCATGAGGAGTAGTGAGTCCCAGCGCGCATGCGCAGCAGTGAGCCCGTGTGCGCATGCGCACTAGTAAACCCGATTGCGCATCCGCAGTAGTGAGCCCGAGTGCGCATGAGTAGTAGTGAGTCCGAGCGCGCATGCGCAGTAGTGAGCCCGTGCGCGCATGCAAAGTAGTTAGCCCGTGTGCGCATCCGCAGTAGTGAGCCCGACTGCGCATGCGCAGTAGTGACCCCGAGTGCGCATGCGCAGTAGTGACCCCGAGTGTGCATGCACAGTGTGAGCCCGTGAGCGAATGCGCAGTAGCGACCCCGAGCGCGTATGCGCCGTAGTGAGCCCGAGCGCGCATGCGGTGTAGTGAGCCCGATTGCGCATGCGCAGTAGTGAGCCCGAGCGCGAGTCCGCAGTAGTGAGTCCGTGCGCGCATGCGCAAGTAGTGAGCCCGTGTGCGCATCCGCAGTAGTGAGCCCGACTGCGCATCCGCAGTATTGAGTCCGTGTGCGCATGTGCAGGTCTGTGCCGGAGTGCGCATGCGCAGTAGTGGGCCCGTGCGCGCATGCGCAGTAGTGAGCCCGTGTGCGCATGCGCAGTAGTGAGCCCGTGCGCGCATCCGCAGTAGTGAGTCCGAGTGCGCGTGAGCAGTAGTGACCCCGAGTGCGCATGCACAGTAGTGAGCCCGAGTGCGCATGAGCAGTAGTGAGTCTGAGTGCGCATGAGCAGTAGTGACCCCGAATGCGCATGCACAGTAGTGATCCCGAGCGCGCATGCGCAGTAGTGAGCCCGAGTGCGCATGGGCAAGTCTGAGCACGAGTGCGCATGCGGAGTAGTGTGCCCGAGGGCGCATGGGCAGGTCTGAGCCGGGGTGTGCATGCGCAGTAGTGGGCCCGTGCGCGCATGCGCAGTAGTGAGCCCGATTGCGCATCCGCAGTAGCGACCCCGAGTGTGCATGCACAGTGTGAGCCCGTGAGCGAATGCGCAGTAGTGAGCCCGTGTGCGCACGCGCAGTAGTGAGCCCGAGCGCGCATACGCAGTAGTGAGCCCGATTGCGCATCCGCAGTAGTGTGCCGGAGTGCGCATGTGCAGGTCTGAGCCAGAGTGCGCATGTGCAGGTCTGAGCCGGACTGTGCATGCGCTGTAGTGCGCCCGAGTGCGCATGAGCAGTAGTGACCCCGAGTGCGCATGCACAGTAGTGAGCCCGATTGCGCATCCGCAGTAGTGAGTCCGTGTGCGCATGTGCAGGTCTGAGCAAGAGTGCGCATGCGCAGTAGTGAGGCCGATTGTGCATCCGCAGTAGTGTGCCCGAGAGCGCATGTGCAGGTCTGAGCCGGAGTGCGCATGTGCAGGTCTGAGCCGGACTGTGCATGCGCTGTACTGCGCCCGTGTGCGCATGAGCAGTAGTGAGCCGGAGTGCGCATGCCCAGTAGTGACCCCGAGTGCGCAAGCGCAGTAGTGCGCCCGTGTGCGAATGCGCAGAAGTGAGCTCGAATGCGCATGTGCTGGTCTGAGCCGGACTGCGCATGCGCAGTAGTGAGCCCGTGTACGCATGCGCAGTGGTGAGCCCGAGGGCGCATGGGCAGGTCTGAGCCGGAGTGCGCATGCGCAGTAGTGCGCCCGTGTGCGCATGCGCAGTAGTGAGTCCGTGTGCCCATGCGCAGTAGTGACTCTGTGTGCGCATGCGCAGTAGTGACCCCGAGCGTGCATGCGCAGTAGTGAGCCCGTGCGCGCATGCGCAGTAGTGAGCCCGTGTACGCAAGCGCAGTGGTGAGCCCGAGTGCGCATGGGCAGGTCTGATCCGGAGTGCGCATGCGCAGTGGTGAGTCCGAGTGAGCAAGCGCAGTAGTGCGCCCGTATGCACATGCGCAGAAGTGAGCTCGAATGCGCATGTGCAGGTCTGAGCCGGACTGCGCATCCGCAGTAGTGAGCCCGTGTGCGCATGCGCAGTGGTGAGCCCGAGTGCGCATGGGCAGGTCTGAGCCGGAGTGCGCATGCGCAGTGGTGAGTCCGTGTGCGCATGCGCAGTAGTGACCCTGAGTGCGCATGCGCAGTAGTGACCCCGAGCGTGCATGCGCAGTAGTGACCCCGTGCGCGCGTGCGCAGTAGTGAGCCCGTGTACGCATGCGCAGTGGTGAGCCCGAGTGCGCATGTGCAGGTCTGAGCCGGACTGCGCATGCGCAGTAGTAAGCCCGTGCGCGCATGCGCAGTAGTGAGCCCGTGTGCGCATGCGCAGTAGTGACCCAAAGTGTGCATGCACAGTGTGAGCCCATGAGCGAATGCGCAGTAGCGACCCCAACGCGTATGCGCAGCAGTGAGCCCGAGCGCGCATGCGCTGTAGTGAGCCCGATTGCGCATCCGCAGTAGTGAGCCCGACTGCGCATGCGCAATAGTGACCCCGAGTGCGCATGAGCAGTAGTGACACCGAGAGCGATTGAGCAGTAGCGAGTACGAGTGCGCATGTTCAGTAGTGACACCGAGTGCGCATGCACATTAGTGAGCCCGAGTGTGCATGAGCAGTAGCGAGCCAGTGTGCGCATGCGCGGAAGTGAGCTCGAATGCGCATGTGCAGGTCTGAGCCGGACTGCGCATGCGCTGTAGTGAGCCCGAGCGCGCATGTGCAGTAGTGAGCCCGAGTGCGCATGGGCAGGTCTGAGCCGGAGTGCGCATGCGCAGTAGTAAGGCCGATTGTGCATCCGCAGTAGTGAGTCCGAGTGCGCATGCGCAGTGGTGTGCCCGAGGGCGCATCCGCAGTAGTGAGTCCGAGTGCGCATGCGCAGTAGTGACCCCGAATGCGCATGAGCAGTAGTGAGTCCGAGTGCGCAGGCACATTAGTGAGCCCGGGTGTGCATGAGCAGTAGTGACACCGAGTGCGTATGCACAGTAGTGAGCCCGCGTGCGCATGCGCAGAAGTGAGCCCGATTGTGCATCCGCAGTAGTGAGTCCGAGTGCACATGCGCAGAAGTGAGCTCGAATACGCAGGTGCAGATCTGAGCCGGAGTGCGCATGCGCAGTAGTGAGCCCTTGCGCGCATGCACAGTAATGAGCCCGTGTGGGCATGTGCAGTAGTGACGCCGAATGCGCATGAGCTGTAGTGAGTCCGAGTGCGCATGAGCAGTAGTGACCCCGAGTGCGCATGCGCAGTAGTGACCCCGAGTGCGCATGAGCAGTAGTGAGCCCGAGCGCGCATGTGCAGTAGTGAGCCCGAGTGCGCATGGGCAGGTCTGAGCCGGAGTGCGCATGCGCAGTAGTGAGATCGAGCGCGCATGCGCAGTAGTGAGTCCGAGTGCGCATGAGCAGTAGTGATCCCGAGTGCGCATGCACAGTAGTGAGCCCGTGTGCGCATGTGCAGTAGTGACGCCGAATGCGCATGAGCTGTAGTGAGTCCGAGTGCGCTTGAGCAGTAGTGAGTCCGAGTGCACATGCGCAGAAGTGAGCCCGAATACGCATGTGCTGGTCTGAGCCGGACTGCGCAAGCGCAGTAGTGCGCGCGTGTGCGCATGAGCAGTAGTGAGCCGGAGTGCGCATGCCCAGTAGTGACCCCGAGTGCGCAAGCGCAGTAGTGCGCCCGTGTGCGAATGCGCAGAAGTGAGCTCGAATGCGCATGGGCAGGTCTGTGCCGGAGTGCGCATGCGCAGTGGTGAGTCCGTGTGCGCATGCGCAGTAGTGACCCTGAGTGCGCATGCGCAGTAGTGACCCCGAGCGTGCATGCGCAGTAGCGACCCCGTGCGCGCGTGCGCAGTAGTGAGCCCGTGTACGCATGCGCAGTGGTGAGCCCGAGTGCGCATGTGCAGGTCTGAGCCGGACTGCGCATGCGCAGTAGTAAGCCCGTGCGCGCATGCGCAGTAGTGAGCCCGTGTGCGCATGCGCAGTAGTGACCCAAAGTGTGCATGCACAGTGTGAGCCCATGAGCGAATGCGCAGTAGCGACCCCAACGCGTATGCGCAGCAGTGAGCCCGAGCGCGCATGCGCTGTAGTGAGCCCGATTGCGCATCCGCAGTAGTGAGCCCGACTGCGCATGCGCAATAGTGACCCCGAGTGCGCATGAGCAGTAGTGACACCGAGAGCGATTGAGCAGTAGCGAGTACGAGTGCGCATGTTCAGTAGTGACATCGAGTGCGCATGCACATTAGTGAGCCCGAGTGTGCATGAGCAGTAGCGAGCCCGTGTGCGCATGCGCGGAAGTGAGCTCGAATGCGCATGTGCAGGTCTGAGCCGGACTGCGCATGCGCTGTAGTGAGCCCGAGCGCGCATGTGCAGTAGTGAGCCCGAGTGCGCATGGGCAGGTCTGAGCCGGAGTGCGCATGCGCAGTAGTAAGGCCGATTGTGCATCCGCAGTAGTGAGTCCGAGTGCGCGTGAGCAGTAGTGACCCCGAGTGCGCATGCACAGCAGTGAGCCCGAGTGTGCATGAGCAGTAGTGAGTCCGAGTGCGCATGAGCAGTAGTGTGTCCGGGTGGGCATGCGCACTAGTGGGCCCGAGCGCGAATCCGCAGTAGTGAGCCCGACTGCGCTTCCGCAGTAGTGAGTCCGTGTGCGCATGTGCAGGTCTGAGGCGGAGTGCGCACGTGCAGTAGTGAGCCCGATTGTGCATCCGCAGTAGTGAGTCCTAGAAGCGCATGAGCAGTAGTGAGACCCAGTGCGCATGAGCAGTGGTTAGTCCGAGTGCGCAAGCGCAGTAGTGCGCGCGTGTGCGCATGCGCAGAAGTGAGCTCGAATGCGCATGTGCAGGTCTGAGCCGGAGTGCGCATGCGCAGTAGTGGGACCGTGCGCGCATGCGCAGTAGTGAGCCCGTGTGCGCATGAGCAGTAGTGACCCCGAGTGCGCATGCACAGTAGTGAGCCCGAGTGCGCTTGACCAGTAGTGAGTCCGAGTGCTCATGCGCAGAAGTGAGCCCGAATACGCATGTGCTGGTCTGAGCCGGACTGTGCATGCGCAGTAGTGAGCCCGTGTGCGCATCCGCAGTAGTGAGACCGAAACGCGCATCCGCAGACGTGAGTCCGTGTGCGCATGAGCAGTAGTGCGTCCGAGCGCGCATGCGCAGTAGTGAGCCCGAGTGCGCATGGGCAGGTCTGAGCCCGAGTGCGCTTGAGCAGTAGTGAGTCCGAGTGCGCATGCGCAGCTGTGCGCCCGTGTGCACATGCGCAGAAGTGAGCTCGAATACGCAGGATCAGATCTGAGCCGGACTGCGCATGCGCAGTTGTGAGCCCGTGCGCGCATGCGCAGTAGTGAGCCCGTGTGCGCATCCGCAGTAGTGAGCCCGACTGCGCATGCGCAGTAGTGACCCCGAGTACGCATGCGCAGTAGTGACCCCGAGTGTGCATGCACAGTGTGAGCCCGTGAGCGAATGCGCAGTAGCGACCCCGAGCGCGTATGCGCAGTAGTGAGCCTGAGCGCGCATGCGCTGTAGTGAGCCCGATTGCGCATCCGCAGTAGTGAGCCCGACTGCGCATGCGCAGTAGTGACCCCGAGTGCGCATGAGCAGTAGTGAGTCCGAGTGCGCATGAGCAGTAGTGACCCCGAGTGCGCATGTGCAGTAGTGACCCCGAGTGCGCATGCACAGTAGTGAGCCCGATTGCGCATCCGCAGTAGTGAGTCCGTGTGAGCATGTGCAGGTCTGAGCCGGAGTGCGCATGCGCAGTAGTGGGCCCGTGCGCGCACACGCAGTAGTGAGCCCGGGTGGGCATGCGCAGTAGTGAGCCCGAGCGCTCATCCGCAGTAGTGAGTCCGAGTGCGCATGAGCAGTAGTGACCCCGAGTGCGCATGAGCAGTAGTGACCCCGAGTGCGCATGAGCAGTAGTGACCCCGAGTGCGCATGCACAGTAGTGAGCCCGAGTGCGCTTGAGCAGTAGTGAGTCCGAGTGCACATGCGCAGAAGTGAGCCCGAATACGCATGTGCTGGTCTGAGCCGGACTGCGCAAGCGCAGTAGTGCGCGCGTGTGCGCATGCGCAAAAGTGAGCTCGAATGCGCATGTGCAGGTCTGAGCCGGAGTGCGCATGCGCAGTAGTGAGACCGAAACGCGCATCCGCAGTCGTGAGTCCGTGTGCGCATGAGCAGTAGTGCGTCCGAGCGCGCATGTGCAGTAGTGAGCCCGAGTGCGCATGAGCAGTAGTGACCCTGAGTGCGCATGCACAGTAGTGAGCCCGAGTGCGCATGAGGAGTAGTGAGTCCCAGCGCGCATGCGCAGCAGTGAGCCCGTGTGCGCATGCGCACTAGTAAACCCGATTGCGCATCCGCAGTAGTGAGCCCGAGTGCGCATGAGTAGTAGTGAGTCCGAGCGCGCATGCGCAGTAGTGAGCCCGTGCGCGCATGCAAAGTAGTTAGCCCGTGTGCGCATCCGCAGTAGTGAGCCCGACTGCGCATGCGCAGTAGTGACCCCGAGTGCGCATGCGCAGTAGTGACCCCGAGTGTGCATGCACAGTGTGAGCCCGTGAGCGAATGCGCAGTAGCGACCCCGAGCGCGTATGCGCCGTAGTGAGCCCGAGCGCGCATGCGGTGTAGTGAGCCCGATTGCGCATGCGCAGTAGTGAGCCCGAGCGCGAGTCCGCAGTAGTGAGTCCGTGCGCGCATGCGCAAGTAGTGAGCCCGTGTGCGCATCCGCAGTAGTGAGCCCGACTGCGCATCCGCAGTATTGAGTCCGTGTGCGCATGTGCAGGTCTGTGCCGGAGTGCGCATGCGCAGTAGTGGGCCCGTGCGCGCATGCGCAGTAGTGAGCCCGTGTGCGCATGCGCAGTAGTGAGCCCGTGCGCGCATCCGCAGTAGTGAGTCCGAGTGCGCGTGAGCAGTAGTGACCCCGAGTGCGCATGCACAGTAGTGAGCCCGAGTGCGCATGAGCAGTAGTGAGTCTGAGTGCGCATGAGCAGTAGTGACCCCGAATGCGCATGCACAGTAGTGATCCCGAGCGCGCATGCGCAGTAGTGAGCCCGAGTGCGCATGGGCAAGTCTGAGCACGAGTGCGCATGCGGAGTAGTGTGCCCGAGGGCGCATGGGCAGGTCTGAGCCGGGGTGTGCATGCGCAGTAGTGGGCCCGTGCGCGCATGCGCAGTAGTGAGCCCGATTGCGCATCCGCAGTAGCGACCCCGAGTGTGCATGCACAGTGTGAGCCCGTGAGCGAATGCGCAGTAGTGAGCCCGTGTGCGCACGCGCAGTAGTGAGCCCGAGCGCGCATACGCAGTAGTGAGCCCGATTGCGCATCCGCAGTAGTGTGCCGGAGTGCGCATGTGCAGGTCTGAGCCAGAGTGCGCATGTGCAGGTCTGAGCCGGACTGTGCATGCGCTGTAGTGCGCCCGAGTGCGCATGAGCAGTAGTGACCCCGAGTGCGCATGCACAGTAGTGAGCCCGATTGCGCATCCGCAGTAGTGAGTCCGTGTGCGCATGTGCAGGTCTGAGCAAGAGTGCGCATGCGCAGTAGTGAGGCCGATTGTGCATCCGCAGTAGTGTGCCCGAGAGCGCATGTGCAGGTCTGAGCCGGAGTGCGCATGTGCAGGTCTGAGCCGGACTGTGCATGCGCTGTACTGCGCCCGTGTGCGCATGAGCAGTAGTGAGCCGGAGTGCGCATGCCCAGTAGTGACCCCGAGTGCGCAAGCGCAGTAGTGCGCCCGTGTGCGAATGCGCAGAAGTGAGCTCGAATGCGCATGTGCTGGTCTGAGCCGGACTGCGCATGCGCAGTAGTGAGCCCGTGTACGCATGCGCAGTGGTGAGCCCGAGGGCGCATGGGCAGGTCTGAGCCGGAGTGCGCATGCGCAGTAGTGCGCCCGTGTGCGCATGCGCAGTAGTGAGTCCGTGTGCCCATGCGCAGTAGTGACTCTGTGTGCGCATGCGCAGTAGTGACCCCGAGCGTGCATGCGCAGTAGTGAGCCCGTGCGCGCATGCGCAGTAGTGAGCCCGTGTACGCAAGCGCAGTGGTGAGCCCGAGTGCGCATGGGCAGGTCTGATCCGGAGTGCGCATGCGCAGTGGTGAGTCCGAGTGAGCAAGCGCAGTAGTGCGCCCGTATGCACATGCGCAGAAGTGAGCTCGAATGCGCATGTGCAGGTCTGAGCCGGACTGCGCATCCGCAGTAGTGAGCCCGTGTGCGCATGCGCAGTGGTGAGCCCGAGTGCGCATGGGCAGGTCTGAGCCGGAGTGCGCATGCGCAGTGGTGAGTCCGTGTGCGCATGCGCAGTAGTGACCCTGAGTGCGCATGCGCAGTAGTGACCCCGAGCGTGCATGCGCAGTAGTGACCCCGTGCGCGCGTGCGCAGTAGTGAGCCCGTGTACGCATGCGCAGTGGTGAGCCCGAGTGCGCATGTGCAGGTCTGAGCCGGACTGCGCATGCGCAGTAGTAAGCCCGTGCGCGCATGCGCAGTAGTGAGCCCGTGTGCGCATGCGCAGTAGTGACCCAAAGTGTGCATGCACAGTGTGAGCCCATGAGCGAATGCGCAGTAGCGACCCCAACGCGTATGCGCAGCAGTGAGCCCGAGCGCGCATGCGCTGTAGTGAGCCCGATTGCGCATCCGCAGTAGTGAGCCCGACTGCGCATGCGCAATAGTGACCCCGAGTGCGCATGAGCAGTAGTGACACCGAGAGCGATTGAGCAGTAGCGAGTACGAGTGCGCATGTTCAGTAGTGACACCGAGTGCGCATGCACATTAGTGAGCCCGAGTGTGCATGAGCAGTAGCGAGCCAGTGTGCGCATGCGCGGAAGTGAGCTCGAATGCGCATGTGCAGGTCTGAG
Source organism: Megachile leachella (assembly GCA_963576845.1). Classification (NCBI taxonomy): domain Eukaryota; kingdom Metazoa; phylum Arthropoda; class Insecta; order Hymenoptera; family Megachilidae; genus Megachile; species Megachile leachella. The sequence goes on along the minus strand of OY756250.1, from coordinate 24,767,971 downwards.
CCGGACTGCGCATGCGCTGTAGTGAGCCCGAGCGCGCATGTGCAGTAGTGAGCCCGAGTGCGCATGGGCAGGTCTGAGCCGGAGTGCGCATGCGCAGTAGTAAGGCCGATTGTGCATCCGCAGTAGTGAGTCCGAGTGCGCATGCGCAGTGGTGTGCCCGAGGGCGCATCCGCAGTAGTGAGTCCGAGTGCGCATGCGCAGTAGTGACCCCGAATGCGCATGAGCAGTAGTGAGTCCGAGTGCGCAGGCACATTAGTGAGCCCGGGTGTGCATGAGCAGTAGTGACACCGAGTGCGTATGCACAGTAGTGAGCCCGCGTGCGCATGCGCAGAAGTGAGCCCGATTGTGCATCCGCAGTAGTGAGTCCGAGTGCACATGCGCAGAAGTGAGCTCGAATACGCAGGTGCAGATCTGAGCCGGAGTGCGCATGCGCAGTAGTGAGCCCTTGCGCGCATGCACAGTAATGAGCCCGTGTGGGCATGTGCAGTAGTGACGCCGAATGCGCATGAGCTGTAGTGAGTCCGAGTGCGCATGAGCAGTAGTGACCCCGAGTGCGCATGCGCAGTAGTGACCCCGAGTGCGCATGAGCAGTAGTGAGCCCGAGCGCGCATGTGCAGTAGTGAGCCCGAGTGCGCATGGGCAGGTCTGAGCCGGAGTGCGCATGCGCAGTAGTGAGATCGAGCGCGCATGCGCAGTAGTGAGTCCGAGTGCGCATGAGCAGTAGTGATCCCGAGTGCGCATGCACAGTAGTGAGCCCGTGTGCGCATGTGCAGTAGTGACGCCGAATGCGCATGAGCTGTAGTGAGTCCGAGTGCGCTTGAGCAGTAGTGAGTCCGAGTGCACATGCGCAGAAGTGAGCCCGAATACGCATGTGCTGGTCTGAGCCGGACTGCGCAAGCGCAGTAGTGCGCGCGTGTGCGCATGCGCAAAAGTGAGCTCGAATGCGCATGTGCAGGTCTGAGCCGGAGTGCGCATGCGCAGTAGTGAGACCGAAACGCGCATCCGCAGTCGTGAGTCCGTGTGCGCATGAGCAGTAGTGCGTCCGAGCGCGCATGCGCAGTAGTGAGCCCGAGTGCGCATGAGCAGTAGTGACCCTGAGTGCGCATGCACAGTAGTGAGCCCGAGTGCGCATGAGGAGTAGTGAGTCCCAGCGCGCATGCGCAGCAGTGAGCCCGTGTGCGCATGCGCACTAGTAAACCCGATTGCGCATCCGCAGTAGTGAGCCCGAGTGCGCATGAGTAGTAGTGAGTCCGAGCGCGCATGCGCAGTAGTGAGCCCGTGCGCGCATGCAAAGTAGTGAGCCCGTGTGCGCATCCGCAGTAGTGAGCCCGACTGCGCATGCGCAGTAGTGACCCCGAGTGCGCATGCGCAGTAGTGACCCCGAGTGTGCATGCACAGTGTGAGCCCGTGAGCGAATGCGCAGTAGCGACCCCGAGCGCGTATGCGCCGTAGTGAGCCCGAGCGCGCATGCGGTGTAGTGAGCCCGATTGCGCATGCGCAGTAGTGAGCCCGAGCGCGAGTCCGCAGTAGTGAGTCCGTGCGCGCATGCGCAAGTAGTGAGCCCGTGTGCGCATCCGCAGTAGTGAGCCCGACTGCGCATCCGCAGTATTGAGTCCGTGTGCGCATGTGCAGGTCTGTGCCGGAGTGCGCATGCGCAGTAGTGGGCCCGTGCGCGCATGCGCAGTAGTGAGCCCGTGTGCGCATGCGCAGTAGTGAGCCTCGTGCGCGCATCCGCAGTAGTGAGTCCGAGTGCGCGTGAGCAGTAGTGACCCCGAGTGCGCATGCACAGTAGTGAGCCCGAGTGCGCATGAGCAGTAGTGAGTCTGAGTGCGCATGAGCAGTAGTGACCCCGAATGCGCATGCACAGTAGTGATCCCGAGCGCGCATGCGCAGTAGTGAGCCCGAGTGCGCATGGGCAAGTCTGAGCACGAGTGCGCATGCGGAGTAGTGTGCCCGAGGGCGCATGGGCAGGTCTGAGCCGGGGTGTGCATGCGCAGTAGTGGGCCCGTGCGCGCATGCGCAGTAGTGAGCCCGATTGCGCATCCGCAGTAGCGACCCCGAGTGTGCATGCACAGTGTGAGCCCGTGAGCGAATGCGCAGTAGTGAGCCCGTGTGCGCACGCGCAGTAGTGAGCCCGAGCGCGCATACGCAGTAGTGAGCCCGATTGCGCATCCGCAGTAGTGTGCCGGAGTGCGCATGTGCAGGTCTGAGCCAGAGTGCGCATGTGCAGGTCTGAGCCGGACTGTGCATGCGCTGTAGTGCGCCCGAGTGCGCATGAGCAGTAGTGACCCCGAGTGCGCATGCACAGTAGTGAGCCCGATTGCGCATCCGCAGTAGTGAGTCCGTGTGCGCATGTGCAGGTCTGAGCAAGAGTGCGCATGCGCAGTAGTGAGGCCGATTGTGCATCCGCAGTAGTGTGCCCGAGAGCGCATGTGCAGGTCTGAGCCGGAGTGCGCATGTGCAGGTCTGAGCCGGACTGTGCATGCGCTGTACTGCGCCCGTGTGCGCATGAGCAGTAGTGAGCCGGAGTGCGCATGCCCAGTAGTGACCCCGAGTGCGCAAGCGCAGTAGTGCGCCCGTGTGCGAATGCGCAGAAGTGAGCTCGAATGCGCATGTGCTGGTCTGAGCCGGACTGCGCATGCGCAGTAGTGAGCCCGTGTACGCATGCGCAGTGGTGAGCCCGAGGGCGCATGGGCAGGTCTGAGCCGGAGTGCGCATGCGCAGTAGTGCGCCCGTGTGCGCATGCGCAGTAGTGAGTCCGTGTGCCCATGCGCAGTAGTGACTCTGTGTGCGCATGCGCAGTAGTGACCCCGAGCGTGCATGCGCAGTAGTGAGCCCGTGCGCGCATGCGCAGTAGTGAGCCCGTGTACGCAAGCGCAGTGGTGAGCCCGAGTGCGCATGGGCAGGTCTGATCCGGAGTGCGCATGCGCAGTGGTGAGTCCGAGTGAGCAAGCGCAGTAGTGCGCCCGTATGCACATGCGCAGAAGTGAGCTCGAATGCGCATGTGCAGGTCTGAGCCGGACTGCGCATCCGCAGTAGTGAGCCCGTGTGCGCATGCGCAGTGGTGAGCCCGAGTGCGCATGGGCAGGTCTGTGCCGGAGTGCGCATGCGCAGTGGTGAGTCCGTGTGCGCATGCGCAGTAGTGACCCTGAGTGCGCATGCGCAGTAGTGACCCCGAGCGTGCATTCGCAGTAGCGACCCCGTGCGCGCGTGCGCAGTAGTGAGCCCGTGTACGCATGCGCAGTGGTGAGCCCGAGTGCGCATGTGCAGGTCTGAGCCGGACTGCGCATGCGCAGTAGTAAGCCCGTGCGCGCATGCGCAGTAGTGAGCCCGTGTGCGCATGCGCAGTAGTGACCCAAAGTGTGCATGCACAGTGTGAGCCCATGAGCGAATGCGCAGTAGCGACCCCAACGCGTATGCGCAGCAGTGAGCCCGAGCGCGCATGCGCTGTAGTGAGCCCGATTGCGCATCCGCAGTAGTGAGCCCGACTGCGCATGCGCAATAGTGACCCCGAGTGCGCATGAGCAGTAGTGACACCGAGAGCGATTGAGCAGTAGCGAGTACGAGTGCGCATGTTCAGTAGTGACACCGAGTGCGCATGCACATTAGTGAGCCCGAGTGTGCATGAGCAGTAGCGAGCCCGTGTGCGCATGCGCGGAAGTGAGCTCGAATGCGCATGTGCAGGTCTGAGCCGGACTGCGCATGCGCTGTAGTGAGCCCGAGCGCGCATGTGCAGTAGTGAGCCCGAGTGCGCATGGGCAGGTCTGAGCCGGAGTGCGCATGCGCAGTAGTAAGGCCGATTGTGCATCCGCAGTAGTGAGTCCGAGTGCGCGTGAGCAGTAGTGACCCCGAGTGCGCATGCACAGCAGTGAGCCCGAGTGTGCATGAGCAGTAGTGAGTCCGAGTGCGCATGAGCAGTAGTGACCCCGAGTGCGCATGCACAGTAGTGAGCCCGAGTGCGCATGAGCAGTAGTGAGTCCGAGTGCGCGTGAGCAGTAGTGACCCCGAGTGCGCATGAACAGTAGTGAGCTCAAGTGCGCATGAGCAGTAGTGAGTCCGAGTGCGCATGAGCAGTAGTGACCCCGAGTGCGCATGCACAGTAGTGAGCCCGAGTGCTAATGAGCAGTAGTGAGTCCGAATGCGCGTGAGCAGTAGTGACCCCGAGTGCGCATGAACAGTAGTGAGCCCAAGTGCGCATGAGCAGTAATGAGTCCGAGTGCGCATGAGCAGTAGTGACCCCGAGTGCGCATGCACAGTAGTGACCCCGAGTGCGCATGAGCAGTAGTGAGTCCGAGTGCGCATGAGCAGTAGTGACCCCGAGTGCGCATGCACAGTAGTGAGCACGATTGCGCATCCGCAGTAGTGAGTCCGTGTGCGCATGTGCAGGTCTGAGCCGGACTGTGCATGCGCTGTAGTGCGCCCGAGTGCGCATGAGCAGTAGTGACCCCGAGTGCGCATGCACAGTAGTGAGCCCGATTGCGCATCCGCAGTAGTGAGTCCGTGTGCGCATGTGCAGGTCTGAGCAAGAGTGCGCATGCGCAGTAGTGAGGCCGATTGTGCATCCGCAGTAGTGTGCCCGAGAGCGCATGTGCAGGTCTGAGCCGGAGTGCGCATGTGCAGGTCTGAGCCGGACTGTGCATGCGCTGTACTGCGCCCGTGTGCGCATGAGCAGTAGTGAGCCGGAGTGCGCATGCCCAGTAGTGACCCCGAGTGCGCAAGCGCAGTAGTGCGCCCGTGTGCGAATGCGCAGAAGTGAGCTCGAATGCGCATGTGCTGGTCTGAGCCGGACTGCGCATGCGCAGTAGTGAGCCCGTGTACGCATGCGCAGTGGTGAGCCCGAGGGCGCATGGGCAGGTCTGAGCCGGAGTGCGCATGCGCAGTAGTGCGCCCGTGTGCGCATGCGCAGTAGTGAGTCCGTGTGCCCATGCGCAGTAGTGACTCTGTGTGCGCATGCGCAGTAGTGACCCCGAGCGTGCATGCGCAGTAGTGAGCCCGTGCGCGCATGCGCAGTAGTGAGCCCGTGTACGCAAGCGCAGTGGTGAGCCCGAGTGCGCATGGGCAGGTCTGATCCGGAGTGCGCATGCGCAGTGGTGAGTCCGAGTGAGCAAGCGCAGTAGTGCGCCCGTATGCACATGCGCAGAAGTGAGCTCGAATGCGCATGTGCAGGTCTGAGCCGGACTGCGCATCCGCAGTAGTGAGCCCGTGTGCGCATGCGCAGTGGTGAGCCCGAGTGCGCATGGGCAGGTCTGAGCCGGAGTGCGCATGCGCAGTGGTGAGTCCGTGTGCGCATGCGCAGTAGTGACCCTGAGTGCGCATGCGCAGTAGTGACCCCGAGCGTGCATGCGCAGTAGTGACCCCGTGCGCGCGTGCGCAGTAGTGAGCCCGTGTACGCATGCGCAGTGGTGAGCCCGAGTGCGCATGTGCAGGTCTGAGCCGGACTGCGCATGCGCAGTAGTAAGCCCGTGCGCGCATGCGCAGTAGTGAGCCCGTGTGCGCATGCGCAGTAGTGACCCAAAGTGTGCATGCACAGTGTGAGCCCATGAGCGAATGCGCAGTAGCGACCCCAACGCGTATGCGCAGCAGTGAGCCCGAGCGCGCATGCGCTGTAGTGAGCCCGATTGCGCATCCGCAGTAGTGAGCCCGACTGCGCATGCGCAATAGTGACCCCGAGTGCGCATGAGCAGTAGTGACACCGAGAGCGATTGAGCAGTAGCGAGTACGAGTGCGCATGTTCAGTAGTGACACCGAGTGCGCATGCACATTAGTGAGCCCGAGTGTGCATGAGCAGTAGCGAGCCAGTGTGCGCATGCGCGGAAGTGAGCTCGAATGCGCATGTGCAGGTCTGAGCCGGACTGCGCATGCGCTGTAGTGAGCCCGAGCGCGCATGTGCAGTAGTGAGCCCGAGTGCGCATGGGCAGGTCTGAGCCGGAGTGCGCATGCGCAGTAGTAAGGCCGATTGTGCATCCGCAGTAGTGAGTCCGAGTGCGCATGCGCAGTGGTGTGCCCGAGGGCGCATCCGCAGTAGTGAGTCCGAGTGCGCATGCGCAGTAGTGACCCCGAATGCGCATGAGCAGTAGTGAGTCCGAGTGCGCAGGCACATTAGTGAGCCCGGGTGTGCATGAGCAGTAGTGACACCGAGTGCGTATGCACAGTAGTGAGCCCGCGTGCGCATGCGCAGAAGTGAGCCCGATTGTGCATCCGCAGTAGTGAGTCCGAGTGCACATGCGCAGAAGTGAGCTCGAATACGCAGGTGCAGATCTGAGCCGGAGTGCGCATGCGCAGTAGTGAGCCCTTGCGCGCATGCACAGTAATGAGCCCGTGTGGGCATGTGCAGTAGTGACGCCGAATGCGCATGAGCTGTAGTGAGTCCGAGTGCGCATGAGCAGTAGTGACCCCGAGTGCGCATGCGCAGTAGTGACCCCGAGTGCGCATGAGCAGTAGTGAGCCCGAGCGCGCATGTGCAGTAGTGAGCCCGAGTGCGCATGGGCAGGTCTGAGCCGGAGTGCGCATGCGCAGTAGTGAGATCGAGCGCGCATGCGCAGTAGTGAGTCCGAGTGCGCATGAGCAGTAGTGATCCCGAGTGCGCATGCACAGTAGTGAGCCCGTGTGCGCATGTGCAGTAGTGACGCCGAATGCGCATGAGCTGTAGTGAGTCCGAGTGCGCTTGAGCAGTAGTGAGTCCGAGTGCACATGCGCAGAAGTGAGCCCGAATACGCATGTGCTGCTCTGAGCCGGACTGCGCAAGCGCAGTAGTGCGCGCGTGTGCGCATGCGCAAAAGTGAGCTCGAATGCGCATGTGCAGGTCTGAGCCGGAGTGCGCATGCGCAGTAGTGAGACCGAAACGCGCATCCGCAGTCGTGAGTCCGTGTGCGCATGAGCAGTAGTGCGTCCGAGCGCGCATGCGCAGTAGTGAGCCCGAGTGCGCATGAGCAGTAGTGACCCTGAGTGCGCATGCACAGTAGTGAGCCCGAGTGCGCATGAGGAGTAGTGAGTCCCAGCGCGCATGCGCAGCAGTGAGCCCGTGTGCGCATGCGCACTAGTAAACCCGATTGCGCATCCGCAGTAGTGAGCCCGAGTGCGCATGAGTAGTAGTGAGTCCGAGCGCGCATGCGCAGTAGTGAGCCCGTGCGCGCATGCAAAGTAGTGAGCCCGTGTGCGCATCCGCAGTAGTGAGCCCGACTGCGCATGCGCAGTAGTGACCCCGAGTGCGCATGCGCAGTAGTGACCCCGAGTGTGCATGCACAGTGTGAGCCCGTGAGCGAATGCGCAGTAGCGACCCCGAGCGCGTATGCGCCGTAGTGAGCCCGAGCGCGCATGCGGTGTAGTGAGCCCGATTGCGCATGCGCAGTAGTGAGCCCGAGCGCGAGTCCGCAGTAGTGAGTCCGTGCGCGCATGCGCAAGTAGTGAGCCCGTGTGCGCATCCGCAGTAGTGAGCCCGACTGCGCATCCGCAGTATTGAGTCCGTGTGCGCATGTGCAGGTCTGTGCCGGAGTGCGCATGCGCAGTAGTGGGCCCGTGCGCGCATGCGCAGTAGTGAGCCCGTGTGCGCATGCGCAGTAGTGAGCCCGTGCGCGCATCCGCAGTAGTGAGTCCGAGTGCGCGTGTGCAGTAGTGACCCCGAGTGCGCATGCACAGTAGTGAGCCCGAGTGCGCATGAGCAGTAGTGAGTCTGAGTGCGCATGAGCAGTAGTGACCCCGAATGCGCATGCACAGTAGTGATCCCGAGCGCGCATGCGCAGTAGTGAGCCCGAGTGCGCATGGGCAAGTCTGAGCACGAGTGCGCATGCGGAGTAGTGTGCCCGAGGGCGCATGGGCAGGTCTGAGCCGGGGTGTGCATGCGCAGTAGTGGGCCCGTGCGCGCATGCGCAGTAGTGAGCCCGATTGCGCATCCGCAGTAGCGACCCCGAGTGTGCATGCACAGTGTGAGCCCGTGAGCGAATGCGCAGTAGTGAGCCCGTGTGCGCACGCGCAGTAGTGAGCCCGAGCGCGCATACGCAGTAGTGAGCCCGATTGCGCATCCGCAGTAGTGTGCCGGAGTGCGCATGTGCAGGTCTGAGCCAGAGTGCGCATGTGCAGGTCTGAGCCGGACTGTGCATGCGCTGTAGTGCGCCCGAGTGCGCATGAGCAGTAGTGACCCCGAGTGCGCATGCACAGTAGTGAGCCCGATTGCGCATCCGCAGTAGTGAGTCCGTGTGCGCATGTGCAGGTCTGAGCCGGACTGTGCATGCGCTGTACTGCGCCCGTGTGCGCATGAGCAGTAGTGAGCCGGAGTGCGCATGCCCAGTAGTGACCCCGAGTGCGCAAGCGCAGTAGTGCGCCCGTGTGCGAATGCGCAGAAGTGAGCTCGAATGCGCATGTGCTGGTCTGAGCCGGACTGCGCATGCGCAGTAGTGAGCCCGTGTACGCATGCGCAGTGGTGAGCCCGAGGGCGCATGGGCAGGTCTGAGCCGGAGTGCGCATGCGCAGTAGTGCGCCCGTGTGCGCATGCGCAGTAGTGAGTCCGTGTGCCCATGCGCAGTAGTGACTCTGTGTGCGCATGCGCAGTAGTGACCCCGAGCGTGCATGCGCAGTAGTGAGCCCGTGCGCGCATGCGCAGTAGTGAGCCCGTGTACGCAAGCGCAGTGGTGAGCCCGAGTGCGCATGGGCAGGTCTGATCCGGAGTGCGCATGCGCAGTGGTGAGTCCGAGTGAGCAAGCGCAGTAGTGCGCCCGTATGCACATGCGCAGAAGTGAGCTCGAATGCGCATGTGCAGGTCTGAGCCGGACTGCGCATCCGCAGTAGTGAGCCCGTGTGCGCATGCGCAGTGGTGAGCCCGAGTGCGCATGGGCAGGTCTGTGCCGGAGTGCGCATGCGCAGTGGTGAGTCCGTGTGCGCATGCGCAGTAGTGACCCTGAGTGCGCATGCGCAGTAGTGACCCCGAGCGTGCATGCGCAGTAGCGACCCCGTGCGCGCGTGCGCAGTAGTGAGCCCGTGTACGCATGCGCAGTGGTGAGCCCGAGTGCGCATGTGCAGGTCTGAGCCGGACTGCGCATGCGCAGTAGTAAGCCCGTGCGCGCATGCGCAGTAGTGAGCCCGTGTGCGCATGCGCAGTAGTGACCCAAAGTGTGCATGCACAGTGTGAGCCCATGAGCGAATGCGCAGTAGCGACCCCAACGCGTATGCGCAGCAGTGAGCCCGAGCGCGCATGCGCTGTAGTGAGCCCGATTGCGCATCCGCAGTAGTGAGCCCGACTGCGCATGCGCAATAGTGACCCCGAGTGCGCATGAGCAGTAGTGACACCGAGAGCGATTGAGCAGTAGCGAGTACGAGTGCGCATGTTCAGTAGTGACACCGAGTGCGCATGCACATTAGTGAGCCCGAGTGTGCATGAGCAGTAGCGAACCCGTGTGCGCATGCGCGGAAGTGAGCTCGAATGCGCATGTGCAGGTCTGAGCCGGACTGCGCATGCGCTGTAGTGAGCCCGAGCGCGCATGTGCAGTAGTGAGCCCGAGTGCGCATGGGCAGGTCTGAGCCGGAGTGCGCATGCGCAGTAGTAAGGCCGATTGTGCATCCGCAGTAGTGAGTCCGAGTGCGCGTGAGCAGTAGTGACCCCGAGTGCGCATGCACAGCAGTGAGCCCGAGTGTGCATGAGCAGTAGTGAGTCCGAGTGCGCATGAGCAGTAGTGACCCCGAGTGCGCATGCACAGTAGTGAGCCCGAGTGCGCATGAGCAGTAGTGAGTCCGAGTGCGCGTGAGCAGTAGTGACCCCGAGTGCGCATGAACAGTAGTGAGCTCAAGTGCGCATGAGCAGTAGTGAGTCCGAGTGCGCATGAGCAGTAGTGACCCCGAGTGCGCATGCACAGTAGTGAGCCCGAGTGCTAATGAGCAGTAGTGAGTCCGAATGCGCGTGAGCAGTAGTGACCCCGAGTGCGCATGAACAGTAGTGAGCCCAAGTGCGCATGAGCAGTAATGAGTCCGAGTGCGCATGAGCAGTAGTGACCCCGAGTGCGCATGCACAGTAGTGACCCCGAGTGCGCATGAGCAGTAGTGAGTCCGAGTGCGCATGAGCAGTAGTGACCCCGAGTGCGCATGCACAGTAGTGAGCACGATTGCGCATCCGCAGTAGTGAGTCCGTGTGCGCATGTGCAGGTCTGAGCCGGACTGCGCATGCGCAGTAGTGAGCCCGTGTGCGCAACCGCAGTGGAGTGCCCGAGGGCGCATTGGCAGGTCTGAGCCGGAGTTCGCATGCGCAGTAGTGGGACCGTGCGCGCATGCGCAGTAGTGAGCCCGTGTGCGCATGCGCAGTAGTAAACCCGATTGCGCATCCGCAGTAGTGAGCCCGAGCGCGCATCCGCAGTAGTGAGTCCCCGTGCGCATGAGCAGTGGTGAGTCCGAGTGCGCAAGCGCAGTAGTGAGCCCGATTGCGCATCCGCAGTAGTGAGTCCGTGTGCGCAAGTGCAGGTCTGAGCCGGAGTGCGCATGCGCAGTAGTGGGCCCGTGCGCGCATGCGCAGTAATGAGCCCGTGTGCGCATGCGCAGTAGTGAGCCCGACCGTGCATCCGCAGTAGTGAGTCCGAGTGCGCATGCGCAGTAGTGACCCCGAATGCGCATGAGCAGTAGTGAGTCCGAGTGCGCATGTGCAGTAGTGACTCCAAATGCGCGAGAGCAGTAGTGAGTCCGTGTGCGCATGTGCAGGTCTGAGGCGGAGTGCGCACGTGCAGTAGTGAGCCCGATTGTGCATCCGCAGTAGTGAGTCCGAGTGCGCATGAGCAGTAGTGAGTCCCAGTGCGCATGAGCAGTGGTTAGTCCGAGTGCGCATGCGCAGTAGTGACCCCGAGTGCGCATGGGGGGTGTCCCACTTGGACGTCGACCGATTGGACGCGTTCCGTTTGGACGGTCCCGATTCGACGCGTTCCAATTCGAAGCGGTGCCGATTGGACGCGTCCCAATTCGAAGAGTTTAGATTTGGTTAGGTTAGGTTCTATAAGCCCTGCTTAGAATTGGAACGCGTCCAATCGGCACCGCTTGGAATTGGAACGAGTCGAATCGGGACCGTCCAATCGGGACGCATCCAAGCGGTCGGCGTCCAAGTGGGCATCACTCGTGCGCATGCACAGTACTGAGCCCGTGTGCGCATGCGCAGAAGTGAGCTCGAATGCGCATGTGCAGGTCTGAGCCGGAGTGCGCATGCGCAGTAGTGGGCCCGTGCGCGCATGCGCAGTAGTGAGCCCGTGTGCGCACGTGCAGTAGTGAGCCCGATTGTGCATCCGCAGTAGTGAGACCGAGTGCGCATCCGCAGTAGTGAGTCCCAGTGCGCATGAGCAGTGGTTAGTCCGAGTGCGCATGCGCAGTAGTGACCCCGAATGCGCATGAGCAGTAGCGAGACCGAGTGCGCATGAGCAGTAGTGACCCCGTGTGCGCATGAACAGTAGTGAGCCCGAGTGCGCATGAGCAGTAGTGACCCCGAGAGCGCATGCACAGTAGTGAGCCCGAGTGCGCATGAGCAGTAGTGAGTCCGAGTGCGCATGAGCAGTAGTTACCCCGAGTGCGCATGCACAGTAGTGAGCCCGAGTGCGCATGAGCAGTAGTGAGTCCGAGTGCGTATGAGCAGTAGTGAGCCCGATTGCGCATCCACAGTAGTGAGTCCGTGTGCGCATGTGCAGGTCTGAGCCGTAGTGCGCATGCGCAGTAGTGAGCCCGATTGTGCATCCGCAGTAGTGAGTCCGAGTGCGCATGAGCAGTAGTGAGCCGGAGCGCGCATGCGCAGTAGTGAGCCCGAGTGCGCATGGGCAGGTCTGAGTCGGAGTGCGCATACGCAGTGGTGAGTCCGTGTGCGCATGCGCAGTGGTGTACCCGAGGGCGCATGGGCAGGTCTGGGCCGGAGTGCGCATGCGCAGTAGTAAGGCCGATTGTGCATCCGCAGTAGTGAGTCCGAGTGCGCATGCGCAGTGGTGTGCCCGAGGGCGCATCCGCAGTAGTGAGTCCGAGTGCGCATGCGCAGTAGTGACCCCGAATGCGCATGAGCAGTAGTGAGTCCGAGTGCGCAGGCACATTAGTGAGCCCGGGTGTGCATGAGCAGTAGTGACACCGAGTGCGTATGCACAGTAGTGAGCCCGCGTGCGCATGCGCAGAAGTGAGCCCGATTGTGCATCCGCAGTAGTGAGTCCGAGTGCACATGCGCAGAAGTGAGCTCGAATACGCAGGTGCAGATCTGAGCCGGAGTGCGCATGCGCAGTAGTGAGCCCTTGCGCGCATGCACAGTAATGAGCCCGTGTGGGCATGTGCAGTAGTGACGCCGAATGCGCATGAGCTGTAGTGAGTCCGAGTGCGCATGAGCAGTAGTGACCCCGAGTGCGCATGCGCAGTAGTGACCCCGAGTGCGCATGAGCAGTAGTGAGCCCGAGCGCGCATGTGCAGTAGTGAGCCCGAGTGCGCATGGGCAGGTCTGAGCCGGAGTGCGCATGCGCAGTAGTGAGATCGAGCGCGCATGCGCAGTAGTGAGTCCGAGTGCGCATGAGCAGTAGTGATCCCGAGTGCGCATGCACAGTAGTGAGCCCGTGTGCGCATGTGCAGTAGTGACGCCGAATGCGCATGAGCTGTAGTGAGTCCGAGTGCGCTTGAGCAGTAGTGAGTCCGAGTGCACATGCGCAGAAGTGAGCCCGAATACGCATGTGCTGGTCTGAGCCGGACTGCGCAAGCGCAGTAGTGCGCGCGTGTGCGCATGCGCAAAAGTGAGCTCGAATGCGCATGTGCAGGTCTGAGCCGGAGTGCGCATGCGCAGTAGTGAGACCGAAACGCGCATCCGCAGTCGTGAGTCCGTGTGCGCATGAGCAGTAGTGCGTCCGAGCGCGCATGCGCAGTAGTGAGCCCGAGTGCGCATGAGCAGTAGTGACCCTGAGTGCGCATGCACAGTAGTGAGCCCGAGTGCGCATGAGGAGTAGTGAGTCCCAGCGCGCATGCGCAGCAGTGAGCCTGTGTGCGCATGCGCACTAGTAAACCCGATTGCGCATCCGCAGTAGTGAGCCCGAGTGCGCATGAGTAGTAGTGAGTCCGAGCGCGCATGCGCAGTAGTGAGCCCGTGCGCGCATGCAAAGTAGTGAGCCCGTGTGCGCATCCGCAGTAGTGAGCCCGACTGCGCATGCGCAGTAGTGACCCCGAGTGCGCATGCGCAGTAGTGACCCCGAGTGTGCATGCACAGTGTGAGCCCGTGAGCGAATGCGCAGTAGCGACCCCGAGCGCGTATGCGCCGTAGTGAGCCCGAGCGCGCATGCGGTGTAGTGAGCCCGATTGCGCATGCGCAGTAGTGAGCCCGAGCGCGAGTCCGCAGTAGTGAGTCCGTGCGCGCATGCGAAAGTAGTGAGCCCGTGTGCGCATCCGCAGTAGTGAGCCCGACTGCGCATCCGCAGTATTGAGTCCGTGTGCGCATGTGCAGGTCTGTGCCGGAGTGCGCATGCGCAGTAGTGGGCCCGTGCGCGCATGCGCAGTAGTGAGCCCGTGTGCGCATGCGCAGTAGTGAGCCCGTGCGCGCATCCGCAGTAGTGAGTCCGAGTGCGCGTGGGCAGTAGTGACCCCGAGTGCGCATGCACAGTAGTGAGCCCGAGTGCGCATGAGCAGTAGTGAGTCTGAGTGCGCATGAGCAGTAGTGACCCCGAATGCGCATGCACAGTAGTGATCCCGAGCGCGCATGCGCAGTAGTGAGCCCGAGTGCGCATGGGCAAGTCTGAGCACGAGTGCGCATGCGGAGTAGTGTGCCCGAGGGCGCATGGGCAGGTCTGAGCCGGGGTGTGCATGCGCAGTAGTGGGCCCGTGCGCGCATGCGCAGTAGTGAGCCCGATTGCGCATCCGCAGTAGCGACCCCGAGTGTGCATGCACAGTGTGAGCCCGTGAGCGAATGCGCAGTAGTGAGCCCGTGTGCGCACGCGCAGTAGTGAGCCCGAGCGCGCATACGCAGTAGTGAGCCCGATTGCGCATCCGCAGTAGTGTGCCGGAGTGCGCATGTGCAGGTCTGAGCCAGAGTGCGCATGTGCAGGTCTGAGCCGGACTGTGCATGCGCTGTAGTGCGCCCGAGTGCGCATGAGCAGTAGTGACCCCGAGTGCGCATGCACAGTAGTGAGCCCGATTGCGCATCCGCAGTAGTGAGTCCGTGTGCGCATGTGCAGGTCTGAGCAAGAGTGCGCATGCGCAGTAGTGAGGCCGATTGTGCATCCGCAGTAGTGTGCCCGAGAGCGCATGTGCAGGTCTGAGCCGGAGTGCGCATGTGCAGGTCTGAGCCGGACTGTGCATGCGCTGTACTGCGCCCGTGTGCGCATGAGCAGTAGTGAGCCGGAGTGCGCATGCCCAGTAGTGACCCCGAGTGCGCAAGCGCAGTAGTGCGCCCGTGTGCGAATGCGCAGAAGTGAGCTCGAATGCGCATGTGCTGGTCTGAGCCGGACTGCGCATGCGCAGTAGTGAGCCCGTGTACGCATGCGCAGTGGTGAGCCCGAGGGCGCATGGGCAGGTCTGAGCCGGAGTGCGCATGCGCAGTAGTGCGCCCGTGTGCGCATGCGCAGTAGTGAGTCCGTGTGCCCATGCGCAGTAGTGACTCTGTGTGCGCATGCGCAGTAGTGACCCCGAGCGTGCATGCGCAGTAGTGAGCCCGTGCGCGCATGCGCAGTAGTGAGCCCGTGTACGCAAGCGCAGTGGTGAGCCCGAGTGCGCATGGGCAGGTCTGATCCGGAGTGCGCATGCGCAGTGGTGAGTCCGAGTGAGCAAGCGCAGTAGTGCGCCCGTATGCACATGCGCAGAAGTGAGCTCGAATGCGCATGTGCAGGTCTGAGCCGGACTGCGCATCCGCAGTAGTGAGCCCGTGTGCGCATGCGCAGTGGTGAGCCCGAGTGCGCATGGGCAGGTCTGAGCCGGAGTGCGCATGCGCAGTGGTGAGTCCGTGTGCGCATGCGCAGTAGTGACCCTGAGTGCGCATGCGCAGTAGTGACCCCGAGCGTGCATGCGCAGTAGCGACCCCGTGCGCGCGTGCGCAGTAGTGAGCCCGTGTACGCATGCGCAGTGGTGAGCCCGAGTGCGCATGTGCAGGTCTGAGCCGGACTGCGCATGCGCAGTAGTAAGCCCGTGCGCGCATGCGCAGTAGTGAGCCCGTGTGCGCATGCGCAGTAGTGACCCAAAGTGTGCATGCACAGTGTGAGCCCATGAGCGAATGCGCAGTAGCGACCCCAACGCGTATGCGCAGCAGTGAGCCCGAGCGCGCATGCGCTGTAGTGAGCCCGATTGCGCATCCGCAGTAGTGAGCCCGACTGCGCATGCGCAATAGTGACCCCGAGTGCGCATGAGCAGTAGTGACACCGAGAGCGATTGAGCAGTAGCGAGTACGAGTGCGCATGTTCAGTAGTGACACCGAGTGCGCATGCACATTAGTGAGCCCGAGTGTGCATGAGCAGTAGCGAGCCCGTGTGCGCATGCGCGGAAGTGAGCTCGAATGCGCATGTGCAGGTCTGAGCCGGACTGCGCATGCGCTGTAGTGAGCCCGAGCGCGCATGTGCAGTAGTGAGCCCGAGTGCGCATGGGCAGGTCTGAGCCGGAGTGCGCATGCGCAGTAGTAAGGCCGATTGTGCATCCGCAGTAGTGAGTCCGAGTGCGCGTGAGCAGTAGTGACCCCGAGTGCGCATGCACAGCAGTGAGCCCGAGTGTGCATGAGCAGTAGTGAGTCCGAGTGCGCATGAGCAGTAGTGACCCCGAGTGCGCATGCACAGTAGTGAGCCCGAGTGCGCATGAGCAGTAGTGAGTCCGAGTGCGCGTGAGCAGTAGTGACCCCGAGTGCGCATGAACAGTAGTGAGCTCAAGTGCGCATGAGCAGTAGTGAGTCCGAGTGCGCATGAGCAGTAGTGACCCCGAGTGCGCATGCACAGTAGTGAGCCCGAGTGCTAATGAGCAGTAGTGAGTCCGAATGCGCGTGAGCAGTAGTGACCCCGAGTGCGCATGAACAGTAGTGAGCCCAAGTGCGCATGAGCAGTAATGAGTCCAAGTGCGCATGAGCAGTAGTGACCCCGAGTGCGCATGCACAGTAGTGACCCCGAGTGCGCATGAGCAGTAGTGAGTCCGAGTGCGCATGAGCAGTAGTGACCCCGAGTGCGCATGCACAGTAGTGAGCACGATTGCGCATCCGCAGTAGTGAGTCCGTGTGCGCATGTGCAGGTCTGAGCCGGACTGCGCATGCGCAGTAGTGAGCCCGTGTGCGCAACCGCAGTGGAGTGCCCGAGGGCGCATTGGCAGGTCTGAGCCGGAGTTCGCATGCGCAGTAGTGGGACCGTGCGCGCATGCGCAGTAGTGAGCCCGTGTGCGCATGCGCAGTAGTAAACCCGATTGCGCATCCGCAGTAGTGAGCCCGAGCGCGCATCCGCAGTAGTGAGTCCCCGTGCGCATGAGCAGTGGTGAGTCCGAGTGCGCAAGCGCAGTAGTGAGCCCGATTGCGCATCCGCAGTAGTGAGTCCGTGTGCGCAAGTGCAGGTCTGAGCCGGAGTGCGCATGCGCAGTAGTGGGCCCGTGCGCGCATGCGCAGTAGTGAGCCCGTGTGCGCATGCGCAGTAGTGAGCCCGACCGTGCATCCGCAGTAGTGAGTCCGAGTGCGCATGCGCAGTAGTGACCCCGAATGCGCATGAGCAGTAGTGAGTCCGAGTGCGCATGTGCAGTAGTGACTCCAAATGCGCGAGAGCAGTAGTGAGTCCGTGTGCGCATGTGCAGGTCTGAGGCGGAGTGCGCACGTGCAGTAGTGAGCCCGATTGTGCATCCGCAGTAGTGAGTCCGAGTGCGCATCCGCAGTAGTGAGTCCCAGTGCGCATGAGCAGTGGTTAGTCCGAGTGCGCATGCGCAGTAGTGACCCCGAATGCGCATGAGCAGTAGCGAGACCGAGTGCGCATGAGCAGTAGTGACCCCGTGTGCGCATGAGCAGTAGTGAGCCCGAGTGCGCATGAGCAGTAGTTACCCCGAGTGCGCATGCACAGTAGTGAGCCCGAGTGCGCATGAGCAGTAGTGAGTCCGAGTGCGTATGAGCAGTAGTGAGCCCGATTGCGCATCCACAGTAGTGAGTCCGTGTGCGCATGTGCAGGTCTGAGCCGTAGTGCGCATGCGCAGTAGTGAGCCCGATTGTGCATCCGCAGTAGTGAGTCCGAGTGCGCATGAGCAGTAGTGAGCCGGAGCGCGCATGCGCAGTAGTGAGCCCGAGTGCGCATGGGCAGGTCTGAGTCGGAGTGCGCATACGCAGTGGTGAGTCCGTGTGCGCATGCGCAGTGGTGTACCCGAGGGCGCATGGGCAGGTCTGGGCCGGAGTGCGCATGCGCAGTAGTGGGCGCGTGCGGGCATGCGCAGTAGTGGGCTCGTGCGCGCATGCGCAGTAGTGAGCCCGTCTGCGCATGCGCAGTAGTGAGCCCGTGTGCGCATGCGCAGAAGTGAGCTCGAATGCGCATGTGCAGGTCTGAGCCGGACTGCGCATGCGCAGTAGTGGGCCCGTGCGCGCATGCGCTGTAGTGAGCCCGAGCGCGCATCCGCAGTAGTGAGTCCCAGTGCGCATGAGCAGTGGTTAGTCCGAGAGCGCAAGCGCAGTAGTGCGCGCGTGTGCGTATGCGCAGTAGTGAGCCCGAGCGCGCATCCGCAGTAGTGAGTCCGAGTGCGCGTGAGCAGTAGTGACCCCGAGTGCGCATGCACAGCAGTGAGCCCGAGTGTGCATGAGCAGTAGTGAGTCCGAGTGCGCATGAGCAGTAGTGACCCCGAGTGCGCATGCACAGTAGTGAGCCCGAGTGCGCATGAGCAGTAGTGAGTCCGAGTGCGCGTGAGCAGTAGTGACCCCGAGTGCGCATGAATAGTAGTGAGCCCAAGTGCGCATGAGCAGTAGTGAGTCCGAGTGCGCATGAGCAGTAGTGACCCCGAGTGCGCATGCACAGTAGTGAGCCCGAGTGCTAATGAGCAGTAGTGAGTCCGAGTGCGCGTGAGCAGTAGTGACCCCGATTGCGCATGAACAGTAGTGAGCCCAAGTGCGCATGAGCAGTAATGAGTCCGAGTGCGCATGAGCAGTAGTGACCGCGAGTGCGCATGCACAGTAGTGACCCCGAGTGCGCATGAGCAGTAGTGAGTCCGAGTGCGCATGAGCAGTAGTGACCCCGAGTGCGCATGCACAGTAGTGAGCACGATTGCGCATCCGCAGTAGTGAGTCCGTGTGCGCATGTGCAGGTCTGAGCCGGACAGCGCATGCGCAGTAGTGAGCCCGTGTGCGCAACCGCAGTGGAGTGCCCGAGGGCGCATTGGCAGGTCTGAGCCGGAGTTCGCATGCGCAGTAGTGGGACCGTGCGCGCATGCGCAGTAGTGAGCCCGTGTGCGCATGCGCAGTAGTAAACCCGATTGCGCATCCGCAGTAGTGAGCCCGAGCGCGCATCCGCAGTAGTGAGTCCCAGTGCGCATGAGCAGTGGTGAGTCCGAGTGCGCAAGCGCAGTAGTGAGCCCGATTGCGCATCCGCAGTAGTGAGTCCGTGTGCGCAAGTGCAGGTCTGAGCCGGAGTGCGCATGCGCAGTAGTGGGCCCGTGCGCGCATGCGCAGTAGTGAGCCCGTGTGCGCATGCGCAGTAGTGAGCCCGACCGTGCATCCGCAGTAGTGAGTCCGAGTGCGCATGCGCAGTAGTGACCCCGAATGCGCATGAGCAGTAGTGAGTCCGAGTGCGCATGTGCAGTAGTGACTCCAAATGCGCGAGCGCAGTAGTGAGTCCGTGTGCGCATGTGCAGGTCTGAGGCGGAGTGCGCACGTGCAGTAGTGAGCCCGATTGTGCATCCGCAGTAGTGAGTCCGAGTGCGCATGAGCAGTAGTGAGTCCCAGTGCGCATGAGCAGTGGTTAGTCCGAGTGCGCATGCGCAGTAGTGACCCCGAGTGCGCATGGGGGGTGTCCCACTTGGACGTCGACCGATTGGACGCGTTCCGTTTGGACGGTCCCGATTCGACGCGTTCCAATTCGAAGCGGTGCGGATTGGACGCGTCCCAATTCGAAGAGTTTAGATTTGGTTAGGTTAGGTTCTATAAGCCCTGCTTAGAATTGGAACGCGTCCAATCGGCACCGCTTGGAATTGGAACGAGTCGAATCGGGACCGTCCAATCGGGACGCATCCAAGCGGTCGGCGTCCAAGTGGGCATCACTCGTGCGCATGCACAGTACTGAGCCCGTGTGCGCATGCGCAGAAGTGAGCTCGAATGCGCATGTGCAGGTCTGAGCCGGAGTGCGCATGCGCAGTAGTGGGCCCGTGCGCGCATGCGCAGTAGTGAGCCCGTGTGCGCATGCGCAGTAGTGAGCCCGAGCGATCATCCGCAGTTGTCAGTCCGAGTGCGCATGCGCAGTAGTGACCCCGAATGCGCATGAGCAGTAGTGAGTTCGAGTGCGCATGTGCAGTAGTGACCCCGAGTGCGCATGACCAGTAGTGAGTCCGTGTGCGTATGTGCAGGTCTGAGGCGGAGTGCGCACGTGCAGTAGTGAGCCCGATTGTGCATCCGCAGTAGTGAGTCCGAGTGCGCATCCGCAGTAGTGAGTCCCAGTGCGCATGAGCAGTGGTTAGTCCGAGTGCGCATGCGCAGTAGTGACCCCGAATGCGCATGAGCAGTAGCGAGACCGAGTGCGCATGAGCAGTAGTGACCCCGTGTGCGCATGAGCAGTAGTGAGCCCGAGTGCGCATGAGCAGTAGTGACCCCGAGAGCGCATGCACAGTAGTGAGCCCGAGTGCGCATGAGCAGTAGTGAGTCCGAGTGCGCATGAGCAGTAGTGACCCCGAGTGCGCATGCACAGTAGTGAGCCCGAGTGCGCATGAGCAGTAGTGAGTCCGAGTGTGCATGAACAGTAGTGAGTCCGAGTGCGCATCCACAGTAGTGAGTCCGTGTGCGCATGTGCAGGTCTGAGCCGTAGTGCGCATGCGCAGTAGTGAGCCGGATTTTGCATCCGCAGTAGTGAGTCCGAGTGCGCATGAGCAGTAGTGAGCCGGAGCGCGCATGCGCAGTAGTGAGCCCGAGTGCGCATGGGCAGGTCTGAGTCGGAGTGC
The DNA here is from genome assembly GCA_963576845.1 of Megachile leachella. Lineage (NCBI taxonomy): Eukaryota > Metazoa > Arthropoda > Insecta > Hymenoptera > Megachilidae > Megachile > Megachile leachella. The sequence goes on along the minus strand of OY756250.1, from coordinate 24,747,937 downwards.
GCATGCGCAGTGGTGAGTCCGTGTGCGCATGCGCAGTGGTGTACCCGAGGGCGCATGGGCAGGTCTGAGCCGGAGTGCGCATGCGCAGTAGTGGGCCCGTGCGCGCATGCGCAGTAGTGAGCCCGTGTGCGCATGCGCAGTAGTGAGCCCGAGCGATCATCCGCAGTTGTCAGTCCGAGTGCGCATGCGCAGTAGTGACCCCGAATGCGCATGAGCAGTAGTGAGTTCGAGTGCGCATGTGCAGTAGTGACCCCGAGTGCGCATGAGCAGTAGTGAGTCCGTGTGCGTATGTGCAGGTCTGAGGCGGAGTGCGCACGTGCAGTAGTGAGCCCGATTGTGCATCCGCAGTAGTGAGTCCGAGTGCGCATCCGCAGTAGTGAGTCCCAGTGCGCATGAGCAGTGGTTAGTCCGAGTGCGCATGCGCAGTAGTGACCCCGAATGCGCATGAGCAGTAGTGAGACCGAGTGCGCATGAGCAGTAGTGACCCCGTGTGCGCATGAGCAGTAGTGAGTCCGAGTGCGCATGAGCAGTAGTGACCCCGAGAGCGCATGCACAGTAGTGAGCCCGAGTGCGCATGAGCAGTAGTGAGTCCGAGTGCGCACGAGCAGTAGTGACCCCGAGTGCGCATGCACAGTAGTGAGCCCGAGTGCGCATGAGCAGCAGTGAGTCCGAGTGCGCATGAGCAGTAGTGAGTCCGAGTGCGCATGAGCATTAGTGACCCCGAGTGCGCATGTACAGTAGTGAGCCCGAGTGCGCATGAGCAGTAGTGAGTCCGAGTGCGCATGAGCAGTAGTGAGCCCGATTGTGCATCCGCAGTAGTGAGTCCGAGTGCGCATGAGCAGTAATGAGTCCGAGTGCGCATGAGCAGTAGTGACCCCGAGTGCGCATGCACAGTAGTGACCCCGAGTGCGCATGAGCAGTAGTGAGTCCGAGTGCGCATGAGCAGTAGTGACCCCGAGTGCGCATGCACAGTAGTGAGCACGATTGCGCATCCGCAGTAGTGAGTCCGTGTGCGCATGTGCAGGTCTGAGCCGGACAGCGCATGCGCAGTAGTGAGCCCGTGTGCGCAACCGCAGTGGAGTGCCCGAGGGCGCATTGGCAGGTCTGAGCCGGAGTTCGCATGCGCAGTAGTGGGACCGTGCGCGCATGCGCAGTAGTGAGCCCGTGTGCGCATGCGCAGTAGTAAACCCGATTGCGCATCCGCAGTAGTGAGCCCGAGCGCGCATCCGCAGTAGTGAGTCCCAGTGCGCATGAGCAGTGGTGAGTCCGAGTGCGCAAGCGCAGTAGTGAGCCCGATTGCGCATCCGCAGTAGTGAGTCCGTGTGCGCAAGTGCAGGTCTGAGCCGGAGTGCGCATGCGCAGTAGTGGGCCCGTGCGCGCATGCGCAGTAGTGAGCCCGTGTGCGCATGCGCAGTAGTGAGCCCGACCGTGCATCCGCAGTAGTGAGTCCGAGTGCGCATGCGCAGTAGTGACCCCGAATGCGCATGAGCAGTAGTGAGTCCGAGTGCGCATGTGCAGTAGTGACTCCAAATGCGCGAGCGCAGTAGTGAGTCCGTGTGCGCATGTGCAGGTCTGAGGCGGAGTGCGCACGTGCAGTAGTGAGCCCGATTGTGCATCCGCAGTAGTGAGTCCGAGTGCGCATGAGCAGTAGTGAGCCCCAGTGCGCATGAGCAGTGGTTAGTCCGAGTGCGCATGCGCAGTAGTGACCCCGAGTGCGCATGGGGGGTGTCCCACTTGGACGTCGACCGATTGGACGCGTTCCGTTTGGACGGTCCCGATTCGACGCGTTCCAATTCGAAGCGGTGCGGATTGGACGCGTCCCAATTCGAAGAGTTTAGATTTGGTTAGGTTAGGTTCTATAAGCCCTGCTTAGAATTGGAACGCGTCCAATCGGCACCGCTTGGAATTGGAACGAGTCGAATCGGGACCGTCCAATCGGGACGCATCCAAGCGGTCGGCGTCCAAGTGGGCATCACTCGTGCGCATGCACAGTACTGAGCCCGTGTGCGCATGCGCAGAAGTGAGCTCGAATGCGCATGTGCAGGTCTGAGCCGGAGTGCGCATGCGCAGTAGTGGGCCCGTGCGCGCATGCGCAGTAGTGAGCCCGTGTGCGCATGCGCAGTAGTGAGCCCGAGCGATCATCCGCAGTTGTCAGTCCGAGTGCGCATGCGCAGTAGTGACCCCGAATGCGCATGAGCAGTAGTGAGTTCGAGTGCGCATGTGCAGTAGTGACCCCGAGTGCGCATGACCAGTAGTGAGTCCGTGTGCGTATGTGCAGGTCTGAGGCGGAGTGCGCACGTGCAGTAGTGAGCCCGATTGTGCATCCGCAGTAGTGAGTCCGAGTGCGCATCCGCAGTAGTGAGTCCCAGTGCGCATGAGCAGTGGTTAGTCCGAGTGCGCATGCGCAGTAGTGACCCCGAATGCGCATGAGCAGTAGCGAGACCGAGTGCGCATGAGCAGTAGTGACCCCGTGTGCGCATGAGCAGTAGTGAGCCCGAGTGCGCATGAGCAGTAGTGACCCCGAGAGCGCATGCACAGTAGTGAGCCCGAGTGCGCATGAGCAGTAGTGAGTCCGAGTGCGCATGAGCAGTAGTGACCCCGAGTGCGCATGCACAGTAGTGAGCCCGAGTGCGCATGAGCAGTAGTGAGTCCGAGTGTGCATGAACAGTAGTGAGTCCGAGTGCGCATCCACAGTAGTGAGTCCGTGTGCGCATGTGCAGGTCTGAGCCGTAGTGCGCATGCGCAGTAGTGAGCCGGATTTTGCATCCGCAGTAGTGAGTCCGAGTGCGCATGAGCAGTAGTGAGCCGGAGCGCGCATGCGCAGTAGTGAGCCCGAGTGCGCATGGGCAGGTCTGAGTCGGAGTGCGCATGCGCAGTGGTGAGTCCGTGTGCGCATGCGCAGTGGTGTACCCGAGGGCGCATGGGCAGGTCTGAGCCGGAGTGCGCATGCGCAGTAGTGGGCCCGTGCGCGCATGCGCAGTAGTGAGCCCGTGTGCGCATGCGCAGTAGTGAGCCCGAGCGATCATCCGCAGTTGTCAGTCCGAGTGCGCATGCGCAGTAGTGACCCCGAATGCGCATGAGCAGTAGTGAGTTCGAGTGCGCATGTGCAGTAGTGACCCCGAGTGCGCATGAGCAGTAGTGAGTCCGTGTGCGTATGTGCAGGTCTGAGGCGGAGTGCGCACGTGCAGTAGTGAGCCCGATTGTGCATCCGCAGTAGTGAGTCCGAGTGCGCATCCGCAGTAGTGAGTCCCAGTGCGCATGAGCAGTGGTTAGTCCGAGTGCGCATGCGCAGTAGTGACCCCGAATGCGCATGAGCAGTAGTGAGTCCGAGTGCGCATGTGCAGTAGTGACTCCAAATGCGCGAGCGCAGTAGTGAGTCCGTGTGCGCATGTGCAGGTCTGAGGCGGAGTGCGCACGTGCAGTAGTGAGCCCGATTGTGCATCCGCAGTAGTGAGTCCGAGTGCGCATGAGCAGTAGTGAGCCCCAGTGCGCATGAGCAGTGGTTAGTCCGAGTGCGCATGCGCAGTAGTGACCCCGAGTGCGCATGGGGGGTGTCCCACTTGGACGTCGACCGATTGGACGCGTTCCGTTTGGACGGTCCCGATTCGACGCGTTCCAATTCGAAGCGGTGCGGATTGGACGCGTCCCAATTCGAAGAGTTTAGATTTGGTTAGGTTAGGTTCTATAAGCCCTGCTTAGAATTGGAACGCGTCCAATCGGCACCGCTTGGAATTGGAACGAGTCGAATCGGGACCGTCCAATCGGGACGCATCCAAGCGGTCGGCGTCCAAGTGGGCATCACTCGTGCGCATGCACAGTACTGAGCCCGTGTGCGCATGCGCAGAAGTGAGCTCGAATGCGCATGTGCAGGTCTGAGCCGGAGTGCGCATGCGCAGTAGTGGGCCCGTGCGCGCATGCGCAGTAGTGAGCCCGTGTGCGCATGCGCAGTAGTGAGCCCGAATGCGCATGAGCAGTAGTGAGTTCGAGTGCGCATGTGCAGTAGTGACCCCGAGTGCGCATGACCAGTAGTGAGTCCGTGTGCGTATGTGCAGGTCTGAGGCGGAGTGCGCACGTGCAGTAGTGAGCCCGATTGTGCATCCGCAGTAGTGAGTCCGAGTGCGCATCCGCAGTAGTGAGTCCCAGTGCGCATGAGCAGTGGTTAGTCCGAGTGCGCATGCGCAGTAGTGACCCCGAATGCGCATGAGCAGTAGCGAGACCGAGTGCGCATGAGCAGTAGTGAGTCCGAGTGCGCATGAGCAGTAGTGACCCCGAGTGCGCATGCACAGTAGTGAGCCCGAGTGCGCATGAGCAGTAGTGAGTCCGAGTGTGCATGAACAGTAGTGAGTCCGAGTGCGCATCCACAGTAGTGAGTCCGTGTGCGCATGTGCAGGTCTGAGCCGTAGTGCGCATGCGCAGTAGTGAGCCGGATTTTGCATCCGCAGTAGTGAGTCCGAGTGCGCATGAGCAGTAGTGAGCCGGAGCGCGCATGCGCAGTAGTGAGCCCGAGTGCGCATGGGCAGGTCTGAGTCGGAGTGCGCATGCGCAGTGGTGAGTCCGTGTGCGCATGCGCAGTGGTGTACCCGAGGGCGCATGGGCAGGTCTGAGCCGGAGTGCGCATGCGCAGTAGTGAGCCCGATTGTGCATCCGCAGTAGTGAGTCCGAGTGCGCATGAGCAGTAGTGAGCCGGACCGCGCATGCGCAGTAGTGAGCCCGAGTGCGCATGGGCAGGTCTGAGTCGGAGTGCGCATACGCAGTGGTGAGTCCGTGTGCGCATGCGCAGTGGTGTACCCGAGGGCGCATGGGCAGGTCTGAGCCGGAGTGCGCATGCGCAGTAGTGGGCGCGTGCGGGCATGCGCAGTAGTGGGCTCGTGCGCGCATGCGCAGTAGTGAGCCCGTCTGCGCATGCGCAGTAGTGAGCCCGAGTGCGCATGAGCAGTAGTGAGTCCGAGTGTGCATGAGCAGTAGTGAGTCCGAGTGCGCATCCACAGTAGTGAGTCCGTGTGCGCATGTGCAGGTCTGAGCCGTAGTGCGCATGCGCAGTAGTGAGCCCGATTGTGCATCCGCCGTAGTGAGTCCGAGTGCGCATGAGCAGTAGTGATCCGGAGCGCGCATGCGCAGTAGTGAGCCCGAGTGCGCATGGGCAGGTCTGAGTCGGAGTGCGCATGCGCAGTGGTGAGTCCGTGTGCGCATGCGCAGTGGTGTACCCGAGGGCGCATGGGCAGGTCTGAGCCGGAGTGCGCATGCGCAGTAGTGGGCCCGTGCGCGCATGCGCAGTAGTGAGCCCGTGTGCGCATGCGCAGTAGTGAGCCCGAGCGATCATCCGCAGTTGTCAGTCCGAGTGCGCATGCGCAGTAAGGACCCCGAATGCGCATGAGCAGTAGTGAGTTCGAGTGCGCATGTGCAGTAGTGACCCCGAGTGCGCATGAGCAGTAGTGAGTCCGTGTGCGTATGTGCAGGTCTGAGGCGGAGTGCGCACGTGCAGTAGTGAGCCCGATTGTGCATCCGCAGTAGTGAGTCCGAGTGCGCATCCGCAGTAGTGAGTCCCAGTGCGCATGAGCAGTGGTTAGTCCGAGTGCGCATGCGCAGTAGTGACCCCGAATGCGCATGAGCAGTAGTGAGACCGAGTGCGCATGAGCAGTAGTGACCCCGTGTGCGCATAAGCAGTAGTGAGTCCGAGTGCGCATGAGCAGTAGTGACCCCGAGAGCGCATGCACAGTAGTGAGCCCGAGTGCGCATGAGCAGTAGTGAGTCCGAGTGCGCATGAGCTGTAGTGACCCCGAGTGCGCATGCACAGTAGTGAGCCCGAGTGCGCATGAGCAGTAGTGAGTCCAAGTGCGCATGAGCAGTAGTGAGTCCGAGTGCGCATGAGCTTTAGTGACCCCGAGTGCGCATGCACAGTAGTGAGCCCGAGTGCGCATGAGCAGTAGTGAGTCCGAGTGCGCATGAGCAGTAGTGACCCCGAGTGCGCATGCACAGTTGTGAGCCCGAGTGCGCATGAGCAGTAGTGAGTCCGAGTGCGCATGAGCAGTAGTGAGCCCGATTGCGCATCCACAGTAGTGAGTCCGTGTGCGCATGTGCAGGTCTGAGCCGTAGTGCGCATGCGCAGTAGTGAGCCCGATTGTGCATCCGCAGTAGTGAGTCCGAGTGCGCATTAGCAGTAGTGAGCCGGAGCGCGCATGCGCAGTAGTGAGCCCGAGTGCGCATGGGCAGGTCTGAGTCGAAGTGCGCATGCGCAGTGGTGAGTCCGTGTGCGCATGCGCAGTGGTGTACCCGAGGGCGCATGGGCAGATCTGAGCCAGAGTGCGCATGCGCAGTAGTGGGCGCGTGCGGGCATGCGCAGTAGTGGGCTCGTGCGCGCATGCGCAGTAGTGAGCCCGTCTGCGCATGCGCAGTAGTGAGCCCGAGTGCGCATGAGCAGTAGTGAGTCCGAGTGTGCATGAGCAGTAGTGAGTCCGAGTGCGCATCCACAGTAGTGAGTCCGTGTGCGCATGTGCAGGTCTGAGCCGTAGTGCGCATGCGCAGTAGTGAGCCCGATTGTGCATCCGCAGTAGTGAGTCCAAGTGCGCATGAGCAGTAGTGATCCGGAGCGCGCATGCGCAGTAGTGAGCCCGAGTGCGCATGGGCAGGTCTGAGTCGGAGTGCGCATGCGCAGTGGTGAGTCCGTGTGCGCATGCGCAGTGGTGTACCCGAGGGCGCATGGGCAGGTCTGAGCCGGAGTGCGCATGCGCAGTAGTTGGCCCGTGCGCGCATGCGCAGTAGTGAGCCCGTGTGCGCATGCGCAGTAGTGAGCCCGAGCGATCATCCGCAGTTGTCAGTCCGAGTGCGCATGCGCAGTAGTGACCCCGAATGCGCATGAGCAGTAGTGAGTTCGAGTGCGCATGTGCAGTAGTGACCCCGAGTGCGCATGAGCAGTAGTGAGTCCGTGTGCGTATGTGCAGGTCTGAGGCGGAGTGCGCACGTGCAGTAGTGAGCCCGATTGTGCATCCGCAGTAGTGAGTCCGAGTGCGCATCCGCAGTAGTGAGTCCCAGTGCGCATGAGCAGTGGTTAGTCCGAGTGCGCATGCGCAGTAGTGACCCCGAATGCGCATGAGCAGTAGTGAGACCGAGTGCGCATGAGCAGTAGTGACCCCGTGTGCGCATGAGCAGTAGTGAGTCCGAGTGCGCATGAGCAGTAGTGACCCCGAGAGCGCATGCACAGTAGTGAGCCAGAGTGCGCATGAGCAGTAGTGAGTCCGAGTGCGCATGAGCAGTAGTGACCCCGAGTGCGCATGCACAGTAGTGAGCCCGAGTGCGCATGAGCAGTAGTGAGTCCGAGTGCGCATGAGCAGTAGTGAGTCCGAGTGCGCATGAGCAGTAGTGACCCCGAGTGCGCATGCACAGTAGTGAGCCCGAGTGCGCATGAGCAGTAGTGAGTCCGAGTGCGCATGAGCAGTAGTGACCCCGAGTGCGCATGAGCAGTAGTGAGCCGGAGCGCGCATGCGCAGTAGTGAGCCCGAGTGCGCATGGGCAGGTCTGAGTCGGAGTGCGCATGCGCAGTGGTGAGTCCGTGTGCGCATGCGCAGTGGTGTACCCGAGGGCGCATGGGCAGGTCTGAGCCGGAGTGCGCATGCGCAGTAGTGGGCGCGTGCGGGCATGCGCAGTAGTGAGGCCGTGTGCGAATGGGCAGTAGTGAACCCGATTGCGCATCCGCAGTAGTGAGCCCGAGCGCGCATCCGCAGTAGTGAGTCCCAGTGCGCATGAGCAGTGGTTAATCCGAGTGCGCATGCGCAGTAGTGAGCCCGAGCACGCATGCGCAGTAGTGAGCCCGAGTGTGCATGGGCAGGTCTGAGCCGGAGTGCGCATGCGCAGTGGTGAGTCCGTGTGCGCATGCGCAGTAGTGTGCCCGAGGGCGCATGGGCAGGTCTGAGCCGGAGTGCGCATGCGCAGTAGTGGGCTCGTGCGCGCATGCGCAGTAGTGAGCCCGTCTGCGCATGCGCAGTAGTGAACCCGATTGCGCATCCGCAGTAGTGAGCCCGAGCGCGCATCCGCAGTAGTGAGTCCCAGTGCGCATGAGCAGTGGTTAGTCCGAGTGCGCAAGCGCAGTAGTGCGCGCGTGTGCGCATGCGCAGAAGTCAGCTCGAATACGCATGTGCATGTCTGAGTCGGACTGCGCATGCGCAGTAGTGAGCCCGTGTGCGCATGCGTAGTGGTGTGCCCGAGGGCGCATGGGCAGGTCTGAGCCGGAGTGCGCATGCGCAGTAGTGGGCCCGTGCGCGCATGCGCAGTAGTGAGCCCGTGTGCGCATGCGCAGTAGTGAGCCCGAGCGATCATCCGCAGTTGTCAGTCCGAGTGCGCATGCGCAGTAGTGACCCCGAATGCGCATGAGCAGTAGTGAGTTCGAGTGCGCATGTGCAGTAGTGACCCCGAGTGCGCATGAGCAGTAGTGAGTCCGTGTGCGTATGTGCAGGTCTGAGGCGGAGTGCGCACGTGCAGTAGTGAGCCCGATTGTGCATCCGCAGTAGTGAGTCCGAGTGCGCATCCGCAGTAGTGAGTCCCAGTGCGCATGAGCAGTGGTTAGTCCGAGTGCGCATGCGCAGTAGTGACCCCGAATGCGCATGAGCAGTAGTGAGACCGAGTGCGCATGAGCAGTAGTGACCCCGTGTGCGCATGAGCAGTAGTGAGTCCGAGTGCGCATGAGCAGTAGTGACCCCGAGAGCGCATGCACAGTAGTGAGCCCGAGTGCGCATGAGCAGTAGTGAGTCCGAGTGCGCACGAGCAGTAGTGACCCCGAGTGCGCACGCACAGTAGTGAGCCCGAGTGCGCATGAGCAGCAGTGAGTCCGAGTGCGCATGAGCAGTAGTGAGTCCGAGTGCGCATGAGCATTAGTGACCCCGAGTGCGCATGTACAGTAGTGAGCCCGAGTGCGCATGAGCAGTAGGGAGTCCGAGTGCGCATGAGCAGTAGTGAGCCCGATTGTGCATCCGCAGTAGTGAGTCCGAGTGCGCATGAGCAGTAGTGAGCCGGAGCGCGCATGCGCAGTAGTGAGCCCGAGTGCGCATGGGCAGGTCTGAGTCGGAGTGCGCATACGCAGTGGTGAGTCCGTGTGCGCATGCGCAGTGGTGTACCCGAGGGCGCATGGGCAGGTCTGAGCCGGAGTGCGCATGCGCAGTAGTGAGCCCGATTGTGCATCCGCAGTAGTGAGTCCGAGTGCGCATGAGCAGTAGTGAGCCGGACCGCGCATGCGCAGTAGTGAGCCCGAGTGCGCATGGGCAGGTCTGAGTCGGAGTGCGCATACGCAGTGGTGAGTCCGTGTGCGCATGCGCAGTGGTGTACCCGAGGGCGCATGGGCAGGTCTGAGCCGGAGTGCGCATGCGCAGTAGTGGGCGCGTGCCGGCATGCGCAGTAGTGGGCTCGTGCGCGCATGCGCAGTAGTGAGCCCGTCTGCGCATGCGCAGTAGTGGGCGCGTGCGGGCATGCGCAGTAGTGGGCTCGTGCGCGCATGCGCAGTAGTGAGCCCGTCTGCGCATGCGCAGTAGTGAGCCCGAGTGCGCATGAGCAGTAGTGAGTCCGAGTGTGCATGAGCAGTAGTGAGTCCGAGTGCGCATCCACAGTAGTGAGTCCGTGTGCGCATGTGCAGGTCTGAGCCGTAGTGCGCATGCGCAGTAGTGAGCCCGATTGTGCATCCGCAGTAGTGAGTCCAAGTGCGCATGAGCAGTAGTGATCCGGAGCGCGCATGCGCAGTAGTGAGCCCGAGTGCGCATGGGCAGGTCTGAGTCGGAGTGCGCATGCGCAGTGGTGAGTCCGTGTGCGCATGCGCAGTGGTGTACCCGAGGGCGCATGGGCAGGTCTGAGCTGGAGTGCGCATGCGCAGTAGTTGGCCCGTGCGCGCATGCGCAGTAGTGAGCCCGTGTGCGCATGCGCAGTAGTGAGCCCGAGCGATCATCCGCAGTTGTCAGTCCGAGTGCGCATGCGCAGTAGTGACCCCGAATGCGCATGAGCAGTAGTGAGTTCGAGTGCGCATGTGCAGTAGTGACCCCGAGTGCGCATGAGCAGTAGTGAGTCCGTGTGCGTATGTGCAGGTCTGAGGCGGAGTGCGCACGTGCAGTAGTGAGCCCGATTGTGCATCCGCAGTAGTGAGTCCGAGTGCGCATCCGCAGTAGTGAGTCCCAGTGCGCATGAGCAGTGGTTAGTCCGAGTGCGCATGCGCAGTAGTGACCCCGAATGCGCATGAGCAGTAGTGAGACCGAGTGCGCATGAGCAGTAGTGACCCCGTGTGCGCATGAGCAGTAGTGAGTCCGAGTGCGCATGAGCAGTAGTGACCCCGAGAGCGCATGCACAGTAGTGAGCCCGAGTGCGCATGAGCAGTAGTGAGTCCGAGTGCGCATGAGCAGTAGTGACCCCGAGTGCGCATGCACAGTAGTGAGCCCGAGTGCGCATGAGCAGTAGTGAGTCCGAGTGCGCATGAGCAGTAGTGAGTCCGAGTGCGCATGAGCTTTAGTGACCCCGAGTGCGCATGCACAGTAGTGAGCCCGAGTGCGCATGAGCAGTAGTGAGTCCGAGTGCGCATGAGCAGTAGTGACCCCGAGTGCGCATGAGCAGTAGTGAGCCGGAGCGCGCATGCGCAGTAGTGAGCCCGAGTGCGCATGGGCAGGTCTGAGTCGGAGTGCGCATGCGCAGTGGTGAGTCCGTGTGCGCATGCGCAGTGGTGTACCCGAGGGCGCATGGGCAGGTCTGAGCCGGAGTGCGCATGCGCAGTAGTGGGCGCGTGCGGGCATGCGCAGTAGTGAGGCCGTGTGCGAATGGGCAGTAGTGAACCCGATTGCGCATCCGCAGTAGTGAGCCCGAGCGCGCATCCGCAGTAGTGAGTCCCAGTGCGCATGAGCAGTGGTTAATCCGAGTGCGCATGCGCAGTAGTGAGCCCGAGTGTGCATGGGCAGGTCTGAGCCGGAGTGCGCATGCGCAGTGGTGAGTCCGTGTGCGCATGCGCAGTAGTGTGCCCGAGGGCGCATGGGCAGGTCTGAGCCGGAGTGCGCATGCGCAGTAGTGGGCTCGTGCGCGCATGCGCAGTAGTGAGCCCGTCTGCGCATGCGCAGTAGTGAACCCGATTGCGCATCCGCAGTAGTGAGCCCGAGCGCGCATCCGCAGTAGTGAGTCCCAGTGCGCATGAGCAGTGATTAGTCCGAGTGCGCAAGCGCAGTAGTGCGCGCGTGTGCGCATGCGCAGAAGTCAGCTCGAATACGCATGTGCATGTCTGAGTCGGACTGCGCATGCGCAGTAGTGAGCCCGTGTGCGCATGCGTAGTGGTGTGCCCGAGGGCGCATGGGCAGGTCTGAGCCGGAGTGCGCATGCGCAGTAGTGGGCCCGTGCGCGCATGCGCAGTAGTGAGCCCGTGTGCGCATGCGCAGTAGTGAGCCCGAGCGATCATCCGCAGTTGTCAGTCCGAGTGCGCATGCGCAGTAGTGACCCCGAAAGCGCATGAGCAGTAGTGAGTTCGAGTGCGCATGTGCAGTAGTGACCCCGAGTGCGCATGAGCAGTAGTGAGTCCGTGTGCGTATGTGCAGGTCTGAGTCCGAGTGCGCATGAGCAGTAGTGAGTCCGAGTGCGCATGAGCAGTAGTGAGCCCGATTGCGCATCCACAGTAGTGAGTCCGTGTGCGCATGTGCAGGTCTGAGCCGTAGTGCGCATGCGCAGTAGTGAGCCCGATTGTGCATCCGCAGTAGTGAGTCCGAGTGCGCATGAGCAGTAGTGAGCCGGAGCGCGCATGCGCAGTAGTGAGCCCGAGTGCGCATGGGCAGGTCTGAGTCGGAGTGCGCATGCGCAGTGGTGAGTCCGTGTGCGCATGCGCAGTGGTGTACCCGAGGGCGCATGGGCAGGTCTGAGCCGGAGTGCGCATGCGCAGTAGTGGGCGCGTGCGGGCATGCGCAGTAGTGAGGCCGTGTGCGCATGGGCAGTAGTGAACCCGATTGCGCATCCGCAGTAGTGAGCCCGAGCGCGCATCCGCAGTAGTGAGTCCCAGTGCGCATGAGCAGTGGTTAGTCCGAGTGCGCATGCGCAGTAGTGAGCCCGAGCACGCATGCGCAGTAGTGAGCCCGAGTGCGCATGGGCAGGTCTGAGCCGGAGTGCGCATGCGCAGTGGTGAGTCCGCGTGCGCATGCGCAGTAGTGTGCCCGAGGGCGCATGGGCAGGTCTGAGCCGGAGTGCGCATGCGCAGTAGTGGGCTCGTGCGCGCATGCGCAGTAGTGAGCCCGTCTGCGCATGCGCAGTAGTGAACCCGATTGAGCATCCGCAGTAGTGAGCCCGAGCGCGCATCCGCAGTAGTGAGTCCCAGTGCGCATGAGCAGTGGTTAGTCCGAGTGCGCAAGCGCAGTAGTGCGCGCGTGTGCGCATGCGCAGAAGTCAGCTCGAATACGCATGTGCAGGTCTGAGTCGGACTGCGCATGCGCAGTAGTGAGCCCGTGTGCGCATGCGTAGTGGTGTGCCCGAGGGCGCATGGGCAGGTCTGAGCCGGAGTGCGCATGCGCAGTAGTGGGCCCGTGCGCGCATGCGCAGTAGTGAGCCCGTGTGCGCATGAGCAGTAGTGACCCCGAGTGCGCATGCGCAGTAGTGAGCCCGAGCACGCATGCGCAGTAGTGAGCCCGAGTGCGCATGGGCAGGTCTGAGCCGGAGTGCGCATGCGCAGTGGTGAGTCCGCGTGCGCATGCGCAGTAGTGTGCCCGAGGGCGCATGGGCAGGTCTGAGCCGGAGTGCGCATGCGCAGTAGTGGGCTCGTGCGCGCATGCGCAGTAGTGAGCCCGTCTGCGCATGCGCAGTAGTGAACCCGATTGAGCATCCGCAGTAGTGAGCCCGAGCGCGCATCCGCAGTAGTGAGTCCCAGTGCGCATGAGCAGTGGTTAGTCCGAGTGCGCAAGCGCAGTAGTGCGCGCGTGTGCGCATGCGCAGAAGTCAGCTCGAATACGCATGTGCAGGTCTGAGTCGGACTGCGCATGCGCAGTAGTGAGCCCGTGTGCGCATGCGTAGTGGTGTGCCCGAGGGCGCATGGGCAGGTCTGAGCCGGAGTGCGCATGCGCAGTAGTGGGCCCGTGCGCGCATGCGCAGTAGTGAGCCCGTGTGCGCATGAGCAGTAGTGACCCCGAGTGCGCATGAGCAGTAGTGAGACCGAGTGCGCATGAGCAGTAGTGACCCCGTGTGCGCATGAGCAGTAGTGAGTCCGAGTGCGCATGAGCAGTAGTGACCCCGAGAGCGCATGCACAGTAGTGAGCCCGAGTGCGTATGAGCAGTAGTGAGTCCGAGTGCGCATGAGCAGTAGTGACCCCGAGTGCGCATGCACAGTAGTGAGCCCGAGTGCGCATGAGCAGTAGTGAGTCCGAGTGCGCATGAGCAGTAGTGAGTCCGAGTGCGCATGAGCATTAGTGACCCCGAGTGCGCATGCACAGTAGTGAGCCCGAGTGCGCATGAGCAGTAGTGAGTCCGAGTGCGCATGAGCAGTAGTGACCCCGAGTGCGCATCCACAGTAGTGAGCCCGAGTGCGCATGAGCAGTAGTGAGTCCGAGTGCGCATGAGCAGTAGTGAGCCCGATTGCGCATCCACAGTAGTGAGTCCGTGTGCGCATGTGCAGGTCTGAGCCGTAGTGCGCATGCGCAGTAGTGAGCCCGATTGTGCATCCGCAGTAGTGAGTCCGAGTGCGCATGCACTGTAGTGAGCCCGATTGCACATCCGGAGTAGTGAGTCCGTGTGCGCATGTGCAGGTCTGAGCCGGAGTGCGCATGCGCAGTAGTGGGTCCGTGCGCGCATGCGCAGTAGTGAGCCCGATTGTGCATCCGCAGTAGTGAGTCCGAGTGCGCATGAGCAGTAGTGAGCCGGAGCGCGCATGCGCAGTAGTGAGCCCGAGTGCGCATGGGCAGGTCTGAGTCGGAGTGCGCATGCGCAGTGGTGAGTCCGTGTGCGCATGCGCAGTGGTGTACCCGAGGGCGCATGGGCAGGTCTGAGCCGGAGTGCGCATGCGCAGTAGTGGGCGCGTGCGGGCATGCGCAGTAGTGAGGCCGTGTGCGCATGGGCAGTAGTGAACCCGATTGCGCATCCGCAGTAGTGAGCCCGAGCGCGCATCCGCAGTAGTGAGTCCCAGTGCGCATGAGCAGTGGTTAGTCCGAGTGCGCATGGGCAGTAGTGAGCCCGAGCACGCATGCGCAGTAGTGAGCCCGAGTGTGCATGGGCAGGTCTGAGCCGGAGTGCGCATGCGCAGTGGTGAGTCCGTGTGCGCATGCGCAGTAGTGTGCCCGAGGGCGCATTGGCAGGTCTGAGCCGGAGTGCGCATGCGCAGTAGTGGGCTCGTGCGCGCATGCGCAGTAGTGAGCCCGTCTGCGCATGCGCAGTAGTGAACCCGATTGCGCATCCGCAGTAGTGAGCCCGAGCGCGCATCCGCAGTAGTGACTCCCAGTGCGCATGAGCAGTGGTTAGTCCGAGTGCGCAAGCGCAGTAGTGCGCGCGTGTGCGCATGCGCAGAAGTCAGCTCGAATACGCATGTGCATGTCTGAGTCGGACTGCGCATGCGCAGTAGTGAGCCCGTGTGCGCATGCGTAGTGGTGTGCCCGAGGGCGCATGGGCAGGTCTGAGCCGGAGTGCGCATGCGCAGTAGTGGGCCCGTGCGCGCATGCGCAGTAGTGAGCCCGTGTGCGCATGCGCAGTAGTGAGCCCGAGCGATCATCCGCAGTTGTCAGTCCGAGTGCGCATGCGCAGTAGTGACCCCGAATGCGCATGAGCAGTAGTGAGTCCGAGTGCGCATGAGCAGTAGTGACCCCGAGTGCGCATGCACAGTAGTGAGCACGATTGCGCATCCGCAGTAGTGAGTCCGTGTGCGCATGTGCAGGTCTGAGCCGGACAGCGCATGCGCAGTAGTGAGCCCGTGTGCGCATGCGCAGTAGTGAGCCCGACCGTGCATCCGCAGTAGTGAGTCCGAGTGCGCATGCGCAGTAGTGACCCCGAATGCGCATGAGCAGTAGTGAGTCCGAGTGCGCATGTGCAGTAGTGACTCCAAATGCGCGAGAGCAGTAGTGAGTCCGTGTGCGCATGTGCAGTAGTGACCCCGAGTGCGCATGGGGGGTGTCCCACTTGGACGTCGACCGATTGGACGCGTTCCGTTTGGACGGTCCCGATTCGACGCGTTCCAATTCGAAGCGGTGCGGATTGGACGCGTCCCAATTCGAAGAGTTTAGATTTGGTTAGGTTAGGTTCTATAAGCCCTGCTTAGAATTGGAACGCGTCCAATCGGCACCGCTTGGAATTGGAACGAGTCGAATCGGGACCGTCCAATCGGGACGCATCCAAGCGGTCGGCGTCCAAGTGGGCATCACTCGTGCGCATGCACAGTACTGAACCCGTGTGCGCATGCGCAGAAGTGAGCTCGAATGCGCATGTGCAGGTCTGAGCCGGAGTGCGCATGCGCAGTAGTGGGCCCGTGCGCGCATGCGCAGTAGTGAGCCCGTGTGCGCATGCGCAGTAGTGAGCCCGAGCGATCATCCGCAGTTGTCAGTCCGAGTGCGCATGCGCAGTAGTGACCCCGAATGCGCATGAGCAGTAGTGAGTTCGAGTGCGCATGTGCAGTAGTGACCCCGTGTGCGCATGAGCAGTAGTGAGTCCGAGTGCGCATGAGCAGTAGTGACCCCGAGAGCGCATGCACAGTAGTGAGCCCGAGTGCGCATGAGCAGTAGTGAGTCCGAGTGCGCACGAGCAGTAGTGACCCCGAGTGCGCATGCACAGTAGTGAGCCCGAGTGCGCATGAGCAGTAGTGAGTCCGAGTGCGCATGAGCAGTAGTGAGTCCGAGTGCGCATGAGCATTAGTGACCCCGAGTGCGCATGCACAGTAGTGAGCCCGTCTGCGCATGCGCAGTAGTGAGCCCGAGTGCGCATGAGCAGTAGTGAGTCCGAGTGTGCATGAGCAGTAGTGAGTCAGAGTGCGCATCCACAGTAGTGAGTCCGTGTGCGCATGTGCAGGTCTGAGCCGTAGTGCGCATGCGCAGTAGTGAGCCCGATTGTGCATCCGCCGTAGTGAGTCCGAGTGCGCATGAGCAGTAGTGATCCGGAGCGCGCATGCGCAGTAGTGAGCCCGAGTGCGCATGGGCAGGTCTGAGTCGGAGTGCGCATGCGCAGTGGTAAGTCCGTGTGCGCATGCGCAGTGGTGTACCCGAGGGCGCATGGGCAGGTCTGAGCCGGAGTGCGCATGCGCAGTAGTGGGCCCGTGCGCGCATGCGCAGTAGTGAGCCCGTGTGCGCATGCGCAGTAGTGAGCCCGAGCGATCATCCGCAGTTGTCAGTCCGAGTGCGCATGCGCAGTAAGGACCCCGAATGCGCATGAGCAGTAGTGAGTTCGAGTGCGCATGTGCAGTAGTGACCCCGAGTGCGCATGAGCAGTAGTGAGTCCGTGTGCGTATGTGCAGGTCTGAGGCGGAGTGCGCACGTGCAGTAGTGAGCCCGATTGTGCATCCGCAGTAGTGAGTCCGAGTGCGCATCCGCAGTAGTGAGTCCCAGTGCGCATGAGCAGTGGTTAGTCCGAGTGCGCATGCGCAGTAGTGACCCCGAATGCGCATGAGCAGTAGTGAGACCGAGTGCGCATGAGCAGTAGTGACCCCGTGTGCGCATAAGCAGTAGTGAGTCCGAGTGCGCATGAGCAGTAGTGACCCCGAGAGCGCATGCACAGTAGTGAGCCCGAGTGCGCATGAGCAGTAGTGAGTCCGAGTGCGCATGAGCTGTAGTGACCCCGAGTGCGCATGCACAGTAGTGAGCCCGAGTGCGCATGAGCAGTAGTGAGTCCGATTGCCCATGAGCAGTAGTGAGTCCGAGTGCGCATGAGCTTTAGTGACCCCGAGTGCGCATGCACAGTAGTGAGCCCGAGTGCGCATGAGCAGTAGTGAGTCCGAGTGCGCATGAGCAGTAGTGACCCCGAGTGCGCATGCACAGTTGTGAGCCCGAGTGCGCATGAGCAGTAGTGAGTCCGAGTGTGCATGAGCAGTAGTGAGTCCGAGTGCGCATCCACAGTAGTGAGTCCGTGTGCGCATGTGCAGGTCTGAGCCGTAGTGCGCATGCGCAGTAGTGAGCCCGATTGTGCATCCGCAGTAGTGAGTCCAAGTGCGCATGAGCAGTAGTGATCCGGAGCGCGCATGCGCAGTAGTGAGCCCGAGTGCGCATGGGCAGGTCTGAGTCGGAGTGCGCATGCGCAGTGGTGAGTCCGTGTGCGCATGCGCAGTGGTGTACCCGAGGGCGCATGGGCAGGTCTGAGCCGGAGTGCGCATGCGCAGTAGTTGGCCCGTGCGCGCATGCGCAGTAGTGAGCCCGTGTGCGCATGCGCAGTAGTGAGCCCGAGCGATCATCCGCAGTTGTCAGTCCGAGTGCGCATGCGCAGTAGTGACCCCGAATGCGCATGAGCAGTAGTGAGTTCGAGTGCGCATGTGCAGTAGTGACCCCGAGTGCGCATGAGCAGTAGTGAGTCCGTGTGCGTATGTGCAGGTCTGAGGCGGAGTGCGCACGTGCAGTAGTGAGCCCGATTGTGCATCCGCAGTAGTGAGTCCGAGTGCGCATCCGCAGTAGTGAGTCCCAGTGCGCATGAGCAGTGGTTAGTCCGAGTGCGCATGCGCAGTAGTGACCCCGAATGCGCATGAGCAGTAGTGAGACCGAGTGCGCATGAGCAGTAGTGACCCCGTGTGCGCATGAGCAGTAGTGAGTCCGAGTGCGCATGAGCAGTAGTGACCCCGAGAGCGCATGCACAGTAGTGAGCCCGAGTGCGCATGAGCAGTAGTGAGTCCGAGTGCGCATGAGCAGTAGTGACCCCGAGTGCGCATGCACAGTAGTGAGCCCGAGTGCGCATGAGCAGTAGTGAGTCCGAGTGCGCATGAGCTTTAGTGGCCCCGAGTGCGCATGCACAGTAGTGAGCCCGAGTGCGCATGAGCAGTAGTGAGTCCGAGTGCGCATGAGCAGTAGTGACCCCGAGTGCGCATGAGCAGTAGTGAGCCGGAGCGCGCATGCGCAGTAGTGAACCCGAGTGCGCATGGGCAGGTCTGAGTCGGAGTGCGCATGCGCAGTGGTCAGTCCGTGTGCGCATGCGCAGTGGTGTACCCGAGGGCGCATGGGCAGGTCTGAGCCGGAGTGCGCATGCGCAGTAGTGGGCGCGTGCGGGCATGCGCAGTAGTGAGGCCGTGTGCGAATGGGCAGTAGTGAACCCGATTGCGCATCCGCAGTAGTGAGCCCGAGCGCGCATCCGCAGTAGTGAGTCCCAGTGCGCATGAGCAGTGGTTAATCCGAGTGCGCATGCGCCGTAGTGAGCCCGAGCACGCATGCGCAGTAGTGAGCCCGAGTGTGCATGGGCAGGTCTGAGCCGGAGTGCGCATGCGCAGTGGTGAGTCCGTGTGCGCATGCGCAGTAGTGTGCCCGAGGGCGCATGGGCAGGTCTGAGCCGGAGTGCGCATGCGCAGTAGTGGGCTCGTGCGCGCATGCGCAGTAGTGAGCCCGTCTGCGCATGCGCAGTAGTGAACCCGATTGCGCATCCGCAGTAGTGAGCCCGAGCGCGCATCCGCAGTAGTGAGTCCCAGTGCGCATGAGCAGTGGTTAGTCCGAGTGCGCAAGCGCAGTAGTGCGCGCGTGTGCGCATGCGCAGAAGTCAGCTCGAATACGCATGTGCATGTCTGAGTCGGACTGCGCATGCGCAGTAGTGAGCCCGTGTGCGCATGCGTAGTGGTGTGCCCGAGGGCGCATGGGCAGGTCTGAGCCGGAGTGCGCATGCGCAGTAGTGGGCCCGTGCGCGCATGCGCAGTAGTGAGCCCGTGTGCGCATGCGCAGTAGTGAGCCCGAGCGATCATCCGCAGTTGTCAGTCCGAGTGCGCATGCGCAGTAGTGACCCCGAATGCGCATGAGCAGTAGTGAGTTCGAGTGCGCATGTGCAGTAGTGACCCCGAGTGCGCATGAGCAGTAGTGAGTCCGTGTGCGTATGTGCAGGTCTGAGGCGGAGTGCGCACGTGCAGTAGTGAGCCCGATTGTGCATCCGCAGTAGTGAGTCCGAGTGCGCATCCGCAGTAGTGAGTCCCAGTGCGCATGAGCAGTGGTTAGTCCGAGTGCGCATGCGCAGTAGTGACCCCGAATGCGCATGAGCAGTAGTGAGACCGAGTGCGCATGAGCAGTAGTGACCCCGTGTGCGCATGAGCAGTAGTGAGTCCGAGTGCGCATGAGCAGTAGTGACCCCGAGAGCGCATGCACAGTAGTGAGCCCGAGTGCGCATGAGCAGTAGTGAGTCCGAGTGCGCACGAGCAGTAGTGACCCCGAGTGCGCATGCACAGTAGTGAGCCCGAGTGCGCATGAGCAGCAGTGAGTCCGAGTGCGCATGAGCAGTAGTGAGTCCGAGTGCGCATGAGCATTAGTGACCCCGAGTGCGCATGTACAGTAGTGAGCCCGAGTGCGCATGAGCAGTAGTGAGTCCGAGTGCGCATGAGCAGTAGTGAGCCCGATTGTGCATCCGCAGTAGTGAGTCCGAGTGCGCATGAGCAGTAGTGAGCCGGAGCGCGCATGCGCAGTAGTGAGCCCGAGTGCGCATGGGCAGGTCTGAGTCGGAGTGCGCATACGCAGTGGTGAGTCCGTGTGCGCATGCGCAGTGGTGTACCCGAGGGCGCATGGGCAGGTCTGAGCCGGAGTGCGCATGCGCAGTAGTGAGCCCGATTGTGCATCCGCAGTAGTGAGTCCGAGTGCGCATGAGCAGTAGTGAGCCGGACCGCGCATGCGCAGTAGTGAGCCCGAGTGCGCATGGGCAGGTCTGAGTCGGAGTGCGCATACGCAGTGGTGAGTCCGTGTGCGCATGCGCAGTGGTGTACCCGAGGGCGCATGGGCAGGTCTGAGCCGGAGTGCGCATGCGCAGTAGTGGGCGCGTGCCGGCATGCGCAGTAGTGGGCTCGTGCGCGCATGCGCAGTAGTGAGCCCGTCTGCGCATGCGCAGTAGTGAGCCCGAGTGCGCATGAGCAGTAGTGAGTCCGAGTGTGCATGAGCAGTAGTGAGTCCGAGTGCGCATCCACAGTAGTGAGTCCGTGTGCGCATGTGCAGGTCTGAGCCGTAGTGCGCATGCGCAGTAGTGAGCCCGATTGTGCATCCGCCGTAGTGAGTCCGAGTGCGCATGAGCAGTAGTGATCCGGAGCGCGCATGCGCAGTAGTGAGCCCGAGTGCGCATGGGCAGGTCTGAGCCGGAGTGCGCATGCGCAGTAGTGGGCCCGTGCGCGCATGCGCAGTAGTGGGCCCGTGCGCGCATGCGCAGTAGTGAGCCCGTGTGCGCATGCGCAGTAGTGAGCCCGAGCGATCATCCGCAGTTGTCAGTCCGAGTGCGCATGCGCAGTAAGGTCCCCGAATGCGCATGAGCAGTAGTGAGTTCGAGTGCGCATGTGCAGTAGTGACCCCGAGTGCGCATGAGCAGTAGTGAGTCCGTGTGCGTATGTGCAGGTCTGAGGCGGAGTGCGCACGTGCAGTAGTGAGCCCGATTGTGCATCCGCAGTAGTGAGTCCGAGTGCGCATCCGCAGTAGTGAGTCCCAGTGCGCATGAGCAGTGGTTAGTCCGAGTGCGCATGCGCAGTAGTGACCCCGAATGCGCATGAGCAGTAGTGAGACCGAGTGCGCATGAGCAGTAGTGACCCCGTGTGCGCATAAGCAGTAGTGAGTCCGAGTGCGCATGAGCAGTAGTGACCCCGAGAGCGCATGCACAGTAGTGAGCCCGAGTGCGCATGAGCAGTAGTGAGTCCGAGTGCGCATGAGCTGTAGTGACCCCGAGTGCGCATGCACAGTAGTGAGCCCGAGTGCGCATGAGCAGTAGTGAGTCCGAGTGCGCATGAGCAGTAGTGAGTCCGAGTGCGCATGAGCTTTAGTGACCCCGAGTGCGCATGCACAGTAGTGAGCCCGAGTGCGCATGAGCAGTAGTGAGTCCGAGTGCGCATGAGCAGTAGTGACCCCGAGTGCGCATGCACAGTTGTGAGCCCGAGTGCGCATGAGCAGTAGTGAGTCCGAGTGCGCATGAGCAGTAGTGAGCCCGATTGCGCATCCACAGTAGTGAGTCCGTGTGCGCATGTGCAGGTCTGAGCCGTAGTGCGCATGCGCAGTAGTGAGCCCGATTGTGCATCCGCAGTAGTGAGTCCGAGTGCGCATTAGCAGTAGTGAGCCGGAGCGCGCATGCGCAGTAGTGAGCCCGAGTGCGCATGGGCAGGTCTGAGTCGAAGTGCGCATGCGCAGTGGTGAGTCCGTGTGCGCATGCGCAGTGGTGTACCCGAGGGCGCATGGGCAGGTCTGAGCCGGAGTGCGCATGCGCAGTAGTGGGCGCGTGCGGGCATGCGCAGTAGTGGGCTCGTGCGCGCATGCGCAGTAGTGAGCCCGTCTGCGCATGCGCAGTAGTGAGCCCGAGTGCGCATGAGCAGTAGTGAGTCCGAGTGTGCATGAGCAGTAGTGAGTCCGAGTGCGCATCCACAGTAGTGAGTCCGTGTGCGCATGTGCAGGTCTGAGCCGTAGTGCGCATGCGCAGTAGTGAGCCCGATTGTGCATCCGCAGTAGTGAGTCCAAGTGCGCATGAGCAGTAGTGATCCGGAGCGCGCATGCGCAGTAGTGAGCCCGAGTGCGCATGGGCAGGTCTGAGTCGGAGTGCGCATGCGCAGTGGTGAGTCCGTGTGCGCATGCGCAGTAGTGTGCCCGAGGGCGCATGGGCAGGTCTGAGCCGGAGTGCGCATGCGCAGTAGTGGGCTCGTGCGCGCATGCGCAGTAGTGAGCCCGTCTGCGCATGCGCAGTAGTGAACCCGATTGCGCATCCGCAGTAGTGAGCCCGAGCGCGCATCCGCAGTAGTGAGTCCCAGTGCGCATGAGCAGTGGTTAGTCCGAGTGCGCAAGCGCAGTAGTGCGCGCGTGTGCGCATGCGCAGAAGTCAGCTCGAATACGCATGTGCAGGTCTGAGTCGGACTGCGCATGCGCAGTAGTGAGCCCGTGTGCGCATGCGTAGTGGTGTGCCCGAGGGCGCATGGGCAGGTCTGAGCCGGAGTGCGCATGCGCAGTAGTGGGCTCGTGCGCGCATGCGCAGTAGTGAGCCCGTCTGCGCATGCGCAGAAGTCAGCTCGAATACGCATGTGCAGGTCTGAGTCGGACTGCGCATGCGCAGTAGTGAGCCCGTGTGCGCATGCGTAGTGGTGTGCCCGAGGGCGCATGGGCAGGTCTGAGCCGGAGTGCGCATGCGCAGTAGTGGGCCCGTGCGCGCATGCGCAGTAGTGAGCCCGTGTGCGCATGAGCAGTAGTGACCCCGAGTGCGCATGAGCAGTAGTGAGACCGAGTGCGCATGAGCAGTAGTGACCCCGTGTGCGCATGAGCAGTAGTGAGTCCGAGTGCGCATGAGCAGTAGTGACCCCGAGAGCGCATGCACAGTAGTGAGCCCGAGTGCGTATGAGCAGTAGTGAGTCCGAGTGCGCATGAGCAGTAGTGACCCCGAGTGCGCATGCACAGTAGTGAGCCCGAGTGCGCATGAGCAGTAGTGAGTCCGAGTGCGCATGAGCAGTAGTGAGCCCGATTGCGCATCCACAGTAGTGAGTCCGTGTGCGCATGTGCAGGTCTGAGCCGTAGTGCGCATGCGCAGTAGTGAGCCCGATTGTGCATCCGCAGTAGTGAGTCCGAGTGCGCATGCGCAGTAGTGAGCCGGAGCGCGCATGCGCAGTAGTGAGCCCGAGTGCGCATGGGCAGGTCTGAGTCGGAGTGCGCATGCGCAGTGGTGAGTCCGTGTGCGCATGCGCAGTGGTGTGCCCGAGGGCGCATGGGCAGGTCTGAGCCGGAGTGCGCATGCGCAGTAGTGGGCGCGTGCGGGCATGCGCAGTAGTGAGGCCGTGTGCGCATGGGCAGTAGTGAACCCGATTGCGCATCCGCAGTAGTGAGCCCGAGCGCGCATCCGCAGTAGTGAGTCCCAGTGCGCATGAGCAGTGGTTAGTCCGAGTGCGCATGCGCAGTAGTGAGCCCGAGCACGCATGCGCAGTAGTGAGCCCGAGTGTGCATGGGCAGGTCTGAGCCGGAGTGCGCATGCGCAGTGGTGAGTCCGTGTGCGCATGCGCAGTAGTGTGCCCGAGGGCGCATGGGCAGGTCTGAGCCGGAGTGCGCATGCGCAGTAGTGGGCTCGTGCGCGCATGCGCAGTAGTGTGCCCGTCTGCGCATGCGCAGTAGTGAACCCGAGTGCGCATGAGCAGTAGTGACCCCGAGTGCGCATGCACTGTAGTGAGCCCGATTGCACATCCGGAGTAGTGAGTCCGTGTGCGCATGTGCAGGTCTGAGCCGGAGTGCGCATGCGCAGTAGTGGGTCCGTGCGCGCATGCGCAGTAGTGAGCCCGATTGTGCATCCGCAGTAGTGAGTCCGAGTGCGCATGAGCAGTAGTGAGCCGGAGCGCGCATGCGCAGTAGTGAGCCCGAGTGCGCATGGGCAGGTCTGAGTCGGAGTGCGCATGCGCAGTGGTGAGTCCGTGTGCGCATGCGCAGTGGTGTACCCGAGGGCGCATGGGCAGGTCTGAGCCGGAGTGCGCATGCGCAGTAGTGGGCGCGTGCGGGCATGCGCAGTAGTGAGGCCGTGTGCGCATGGGCAGTGGTGAACCCGATTGCGCATCCGCAGTAGTGAGCCCGAGCGCGCATCCGCAGTAGTGAGTCCCAGTGCGCATGAGCAGTGGTTAGTCCGAGTGCGCATGGGCAGTAGTGAGCCCGAGCACGCATGCGCAGTAGTGAGCCCGAGTGTGCATGGGCAGGTCTGAGCCGGAGTGCGCATGCGCAGTGGTGAGTCCGTGTGCGCATGCGCAGTAGTGTGCCCGAGGGCGCATTGGCAGGTCTGAGCCGGAGTGCGCATGCGCAGTAGTGGGCTCGTGCGCGCATGCCTAGTAGTGAGCCCGTCTGCGCATGCGCAGTAGTGAACCCGATTGCGCATCCGCAGTAGTGAGCCCGAGCGCGCATCCGCAGTAGTGACTCCCAGTGCGCATGAGCAGTGGTTAGTCCGAGTGCGCAAGCGCAGTAGTGCGCGCGTGTGCGCATGCGCAGAAGTCAGCTCGAATACGCATGTGCATGTCTGAGTCGGACTGCGCATGCGCAGTAGTGAGCCCGTGTGCGCATGCGTAGTGGTGTGCCCGAGGGCGCATGGGCAGGTCTGAGCCGGAGTGCGCATGCGCAGTAGTGGGCCCGTGCGCGCATGCGCAGTAGTGAGCCCGTGTGCGCATGCGCAGTAGTGAGCCCGAGCGATCATCCGCAGTTGTCAGTCCGAGTGCGCATGCGCAGTAGTGACCCCGAATGCGCATGAGCAGTAGTGAGTCCGAGTGCGCATGAGCAGTAGTGACCCCGAGTGCGCATGCACAGTAGTGAACACGATTGCGCATCCGCAGTAGTGAGTCCGTGTGCGCATGTGCAGGTCTGAGCCGGACAGCGCATGCGCAGTAGTGAGTCCGAGTGCGCATCCGCAGTAGTGAGTCCCGGTGCGCATGAGCAGTGGTTAGTCCGAGTGCGCATGCGCAGTAGTGACCCCGAATGCGCATGAGCAGTAGTGAGACCGAGTGCGCATGAGCAGTAGTGACCCCGTGTGCGCATGAGCAGTAGTGAGTCCGAGTGCGCATGAGCAGTAGTGACCCCGAGAGCGCATGCACAGTAGTGAGCCCGAGTGCGCATGAGCAGTAGTGAGTCCGAGTGCGCACGAGCAGTAGTGACCCCGAGTGCGCATGCACAGTAGTGAGCCCGAGTGCGCATGAGCAGTAGTGAGTCCGAGTGCGCATGAGCAGTAGTGAGTCCGAGTGCGCATGAGCATTAGTGACCCCGAGTGCGCATGCACAGTAGTGAGCCCGAGTGCGCATGAGCAGTAGTGAGTCCGAGTGCGCATGAGCAGTAGTGAGCCCGATTGTGCATCCGCAGTAGTGAGTCCGAGTGCGCATGAGCAGTAGTGAGCCGGAGCACGCATGCGCAGTAGTGAGCCCGAGTGTGCATGGGCAGGTCTGAGCCGGAGTGCGCATGCGCAGTGGTGAGTCCGTGTGCGCATGCGCAGTAGTGTGCCCGAGGGCGCATGGGCAGGTCTGAGCCGGAGTGCGCATGCGCAGTAGTGAGCCCGATTGTGCATCCGCAGTAGTGAGTCCGAGTGCGCATGAGCAGTAGTGAGCCGGAGCGCGCATGCGCAGTAGTGAGCCCGAGTGCGCATGGGCAGGTCTGAGTCGGAGTGCGCATACGCAGTGGTGAGTCCGTGTGCGCATGCGCAGTGGTGTACCCGAGGGCGCATGGGCAGGTCTGAGCCGGAGTGCGCATGCGCAGTAGTGGGCGCGTGCGGGCATGCGCAGTAGTGGGCTCGTGCGCGCATGCGCAGTAGTCAGCCCGTCTGCGCATGCGCAGTAGTGAGCCCGAGTGCGCATGAGCAGTAGTGAGTCCGAGTGTGCATGAGCAGTAGTGAGTCCGAGTGCGCATCCACAGTAGTGAGTCCGTGTGCGCATGTGCAGGTCTGAGCCGTAGTGCGCATGCGCAGTAGTGAGCCCGATTGTGCATCCGCAGTAGTGAGTCCGAGTGCGCATGAGCAGTAGTGATCCGGAGCGCGCATGCGCAGTAGTGAGCCCGAGTGCGCATGGGCAGGTCTGAGTCGGAGTGCGCATGCGCAGTGGTGAGTCCGTGTGCGCATGCGCAGTGGTGTACCCGAGGGCGCATGGGCAGGTCTGAGCCGGAGTGCGCATGCGCAGTAGTGGGCCCGTGCGCGCATGCGCAGTAGTGAGCCCGTGTGCGCATGCGCAGTAGTGAGCCCGAGCGATCATCCGCAGTTGTCAGTCCGAGTGCGCATGCGCAGTAGTGACCCCGAATGCGCATGAGCAGTAGTGAGTTCGAGTGCGCATGTGCAGTAGTGACCCCGAGTGCGCATGAGCAGTAGTGAGTCCGTGTGCGTATGTGCAGGTCTGAGGCGGAGTGCGCACGTGCAGTAGTGAGCCCGATTGTGCATCCGCAGTAGTGAGTCCGAGTGCGCATCCGCAGTAGTGAGTCCCAGTGCGCATGAGCAGTGGTTAGTCCGAGTGCGCATGCGCAGTAGTGACCCCGAATGCGCATGAGCAGTAGTGAGACCGAGTGCGCATGAGCAGTAGTGACCCCGTGTGCGCATGAGCAGTAGTGAGTCCGAGTGCGCATGAGCAGTAGTGACCCCGAGAGCGCATGCACAGTAGTGAGCCCGAGTGCGCATGAGCAGTAGTGAGTCCGAGTGCGCATGAGCAGTAGTGACCCCGAGTGCGCATGCACAGTAGTGAGCCCGAGTGCGCATGAGCAGTAGTGAGTCCGAGTGCGCATGAGCAGTAGTGAGTCCGAGTGCGCATGAGCTTTAGTGACCCCGAGTGCGCATGCACAGTAGTGAGCCCGAGTGCGCATGAGCAGTAGTGAGTCCGAGTGCGCATGAGCAGTAGTGACCCCGAGTGCGCATGAGCAGTAGTGAGTCCGAGTGCGCATCCACAGTAGTGAGTCCGTGTGCGCATGTGCAGGTCTGAGCCGTAGTGCGCATGCGCAGTAGTGAGCCCGATTGTGCATCCGCAGTAGTGAGTCCGAGTGCGCATGAGCAGTAGTGATCCGGAGCGCGCATGCGCAGTAGTGAGCCCGAGTGCGCATGGGCAGGTCTGAGTCGGAGTGCGCATGCGCAGTGGTGAGTCCGTGTGCGCATGCGCAGTGGTGTACTCGAGGGCGCATGGGCAGGTCTGAGCCGGAGTGCGCATGCGCAGTAGTGGGCCCGTGCGCGCATGCGCAGTAGTGAGCCCGTGTGCGCATGCGCAGTAGTGAGCCCGAGCGATCATCCGCAGTTGTCAGTCCGAGTGCGCATGCGCAGTAGGGACCCCGAATGCGCATGAGCAGTAGTGAGTTCGAGTGCGCATGTGCAGTAGTGACCCCGAGTGCGCATGAGCAGTAGTGAGTCCGTGTGCGTGTGTGCAGGTCTGAGGCGGAGTGCGCACGTGCAGTAGTGGGCCCGTGCGCGCATGCGCAGTAGTGAGCCCGTGTGCGCATGCGCAGTAGTGAGCCCGAGCGATCATCCGCAGTTGTCAGTCCGAGTGCGCATGCGCAGTAGTGACCCCGAATGCGCATGAGCAGTAGTGAGTTCGAGTGCGCATGTGCAGTAGTGACCCCGAGTGCGCATGAGCAGTAGTGAGTCCGTGTGCGTATGTGCAGGTCTGAGGCGGAGTGCGCACGTGCAGTAGTGAGCCCGATTGTGCATCCGCAGTAGTGAGTCCGAGTGCGCATCCGCAGTAGTGAGTCCCAGTGCGCATGAGCAGTGGTTAGTCCGAGTGCGCATGCGCAGTAGTGACCCCGAATGCGCATGAGCAGTAGTGAGACCGAGTGCGCATGAGCAGTAGTGACCCCGTGTGCGCATGAGCAGTAGTGAGTCCGAGTGCGCATGAGCAGTAGTGACCCCGAGAGCGCATGCACAGTAGTGAGCCCGAGTGCGCATGAGCAGTAGTGAGTCCGAGTGCGCATGAGCAGTAGTGACCCCGAGTGCGCATGCACAGTAGTGAGCCCGAGTGCGCATGAGCAGTAGTGAGTCCGAGTGCGCATGAGCAGTAGTGAGTCCGAGTGCGCATGAGCTTTAGTGACCCCGAGTGCGCATGCACAGTAGTGAGCCCGAGTGCGCATGAGCAGTAGTGAGTCCGAGTGCGCATGAGCAGTAGTGACCCCGAGTGCGCATGAGCAGTAGTGAGCCGGAGCGCGCATGCGCAGTAGTGAGCCCGAGTGCGCATGGGCAGGTCTGAGTCGGAGTGCGCATGCGCAGTAGTGAGCCCGATTGTGCATCCGCAGTAGTGAGTCCGAGTGCGCATGAGCAGTAGTGATCCGGAGCGCGCATGCGCAGTAGTGAGCCCGAGTGCGCATGGGCAGGTCTGAGTCGGAGTGCGCATGCGCAGTGGTGAGTCCGTGTGCGCATGCGCAGTGGTGTACTCGAGGGCGCATGGGCAGGTCTGAGCCGGAGTGCGCATGCGCAGTAGTGGGCCCGTGCGCGCATGCGCAGTAGTGAGCCCGTGTGCGCATGCGCAGTAGTGAGCCCGAGCGATCATCCGCAGTTGTCAGTCCGAGTGCGCATGCGCAGTAGGGACCCCGAATGCGCATGAGCAGTAGTGAGTTCGAGTGCGCATGTGCAGTAGTGACCCCGAGTGCGCATGAGCAGTAGTGAGTCCGTGTGCGTGTGTGCAGGTCTGAGGCGGAGTGCGCACGTGCAGTAGTGGGCCCGTGCGCGCATGCGCAGTAGTGAGCCCGTGTGCGCATGCGCAGTAGTGAGCCCGAGCGATCATCCGCAGTTGTCAGTCCGAGTGCGCATGCGCAGTAGTGACCCCGAATGCGCATGAGCAGTAGTGAGTTCGAGTGCGCATGTGCAGTAGTGACCCCGAGTGCGCATGAGCAGTAGTGAGTCCGTGTGCGTATGTGCAGGTCTGAGGCGGAGTGCGCACGTGCAGTAGTGAGCCCGATTGTGCATCCGCAGTAGTGAGTCCGAGTGCGCATCCGCAGTAGTGAGTCCCAGTGCGCATGAGCAGTGGTTAGTCCGAGTGCGCATGCGCAGTAGTGACCCCGAATGCGCATGAGCAGTAGTGAGACCGAGTGCGCATGAGCAGTAGTGACCCCGTGTGCGCATGAGCAGTAGTGAGTCCGAGTGCGCATGAGCAGTAGTGACCCCGAGAGCGCATGCACAGTAGTGAGCCCGAGTGCGCATGAGCAGTAGTGAGTCCGAGTGCGCATGAGCAGTAGTGACCCCGAGTGCGCATGCACAGTAGTGAGCCCGAGTGCGCATGAGCAGTAGTGAGTCCGAGTGCGCATGAGCAGTAGTGAGTCCGAGTGCGCATGAGCTTTAGTGACCCCGAGTGCGCATGCACAGTAGTGAGCCCGAGTGCGCATGAGCAGTAGTGAGTCCGAGTGCGCATGAGCAGTAGTGACCCCGAGTGCGCATGAGCAGTAGTGAGCCGGAGCGCGCATGCGCAGTAGTGAGCCCGAGTGCGCATGGGCAGGTCTGAGTCGGAGTGCGCATGCGCAGTGGTGAGTCCGTGTGCGCATGCGCAGTGGTGTACCCGAGGGCGCATGGGCAGGTCTGAGCCGGAGTGCGCATGCGCAGTAGTGGGCGCGTGCGGGCATGCGCAGTAGTGGGCTCGTGCGCGCATGCGCAGTAGTGAGCCCGTCTGCGCATGCGCAGTAGTGAGCCCGAGTGCGCATGAGCAGTAGTGAGTCCGAGTGTGCATGAGCAGTAGTGAGTCCGAGTGCGCATCCACAGTAGTGAGTCCGTGTGCGCATGTGCAGGTCTGAGCCGTAGTGCGCATGCGCAGTAGTGAGCCCGATTGTGCATCCGCAGTAGTGAGTCCAAGTGCGCATGAGCAGTAGTGATCCGGAGCGCGCATGCGCAGTAGTGAGCCCGAGTGCGCATGGGCAGGTCTGAGTCGGAGTGCGCATGCGCAGTGGTGAGTCCGTGTGCGCATGCGCAGTGGTGTACCCGAGGGCGCATGGGCAGGTCTGAGCCGGAGTGCGCATGCGCAGTAGTGGGCCCGTGCGCGCATGCGCAGTAGTGAGCCCGTGTGCGCATGCGCAGTAGTGAGCCCGAGCGATCATCCGCAGTTGTCAGTCCGAGTGCGCATGCGCAGTAGTGACCCCGAATGCGCATGAGCAGTAGTGAGTTCGAGTGCGCATGTGCAGTAGTGACCCCGAGTGCGCATGAGCAGTAGTGAGTCCGTGTGCGTATGTGCAGGTCTGAGGCGGAGTGCGCACGTGCAGTAGTGAGCCCGATTGTGCATCCGCAGTAGTGAGTCCGAGTGCGCATCCGCAGTAGTGAGTCCCAGTGCGCATGAGCAGTGGTTAGTCCGAGTGCGCATGCGCAGTAGTGACCCCGAATGCGCATGAGCAGTAGTGAGACCGAGTGCGCATGAGCAGTAGTGACCCCGTGTGCGCATGAGCAGTAGTGAGTCCGAGTGCGCATGAGCAGTAGTGACCCCGAGAGCGCATGCACAGTAGTGAGCCCGAGTGCGCATGAGCAGTAGTGAGTCCGAGTGCGCATGAGCAGTAGTGACCCCGAGTGCGCATGCACAGTAGTGAGCCCGAGTGCGCATGAGCAGTAGTGAGTCCGAGTGCGCATGAGCAGTAGTGAGTCCGAGTGCGCATGAGCTTTAGTGACCCCGAGTGCGCATGCACAGTAGTGAGCCCGAGTGCGCATGAGCAGTAGTGAGTCCGAGTGCGCATGAGCAGTAGTGACCCCGAGTGCGCATGAGCAGTAGTGAGCCGGAGCGCGCATGCGCAGTAGTGAGCCCGAGTGCGCATGGGCAGGTCTGAGTCGGAGTGCGCATACGCAGTGGTGAGTCCGTGTGCGCATGCGCAGTGGTGTACCCGAGGGCGCATGGGCAGGTCTGAGCCGGAGTGCGCATGCGCAGTAGTGAGCCCGATTGTGCATCCGCAGTAGTGAGTCCGAGTGCGCATGAGCAGTAGTGAGCCGGACCGCGCATGCGCAGTAGTGAGCCCGAGTGCGCATGGGCAGGTCTGAGTCGGAGTGCGCATACGCAGTGGTGAGTCCGTGTGCGCATGCGCAGTGGTGTACCCGAGGGCGCATGGGCAGGTCTGAGCCGGAGTGCGCATGCGCAGTAGTGGGCGCGTGCCGGCATGCGCAGTAGTGGGCTCGTGCGCGCATGCGCAGTAGTGAGCCCGTCTGCGCATGCGCAGTAGTGAGCCCGAGTGCGCATGAGCAGTAGTGAGTCCGAGTGTGCATGAGCAGTAGTGAGTCCGAGTGCGCATCCACAGTAGTGAGTCCGTGTGCGCATGTGCAGGTCTGAGCCGTAGTGCGCATGCGCAGTAGTGAGCCCGATTGTGCATCCGCCGTAGTGAGTCCGAGTGCGCATGAGCAGTAGTGATCCGGAGCGCGCATGCGCAGTAGTGAGCCCGAGTGCGCATGGGCAGGTCTGAGTCGGAGTGCGCATGCGCAGTGGTGAGTCCGTGTGCGCATGCGCAGTGGTGTACCCGAGGGCGCATGGGCAGGTCTGAGCCGGAGTGCGCATGCGCAGTAGTGGGCCCGTGCGCGCATGCGCAGTAGTGAGCCCGTGTGCGCATGCGCAGTAGTGAGCCCGAGCGATCATCCGCAGTTGTCAGTCCGAGTGCGCATGCGCAGTAAGGACCCCGAATGCGCATGAGCAGTAGTGAGTTCGAGTGCGCATGTGCAGTAGTGACCCCGAGTGCGCATGAGCAGTAGTGAGTCCGTGTGCGTATGTGCAGGTCTGAGGCGGAGTGCGCACGTGCAGTAGTGAGCCCGATTGTGCATCCGCAGTAGTGAGTCCGAGTGCGCATCCGCAGTAGTGAGTCCCAGTGCGCATGAGCAGTGGTTAGTCCGAGTGCGCATGCGCAGTAGTGACCCCGAATGCGCATGAGCAGTAGTGAGACCGAGTGCGCATGAGCAGTAGTGACCCCGTGTGCGCATAAGCAGTAGTGAGTCCGAGTGCGCATGAGCAGTAGTGACCCCGAGAGCGCATGCACAGTAGTGAGCCCGAGTGCGCATGAGCAGTAGTGAGTCCGAGTGCGCATGAGCTGTAGTGACCCCGAGTGCGCATGCACAGTAGTGAGCCCGAGTGCGCATGAGCAGTAGTGAGTCCGAGTGCGCATGAGCAGTAGTGAGTCCGAGTGCGCATCCACAGTAGTGAGTCCGTGTGCGCATGTGCAGGTCTGAGCCGGAGTGCGCATGCGCAGTAGTGGGCGCGTGCGGGCATGCGCAGTAGTGAGGCCGTGTGCGAATGGGCAGTAGTGAACCCGATTGCGCATCCGCAGTAGTGAGCCCGAGCGCGCATCCGCAGTAGTGAGTCCCAGTGCGCATGAGCAGTGGTTAATCCGAGTGCGCATGCGCAGTAGTGAGCCCGAGCACGCATGCGCAGTAGTGAGCCCGAGTGTGCATGGGCAGGTCTGAGCCGGAGTGCGCATGCGCAGTGGTGAGTCCGTGTGCGCATGCGCAGTAGTGTGCCCGAGGGCGCATGGGCAGGTCTGAGCCGGAGTGCGCATGCGCAGTAGTGGGCTCGTGCGCGCATGCGCAGTAGTGAGCCCGTCTGCGCATGCGCAGTAGTGAACCCGATTGCGCATCCGCAGTAGTGAGCCCGAGCGCGCATCCGCAGTAGTGAGTCCCAGTGCGCATGAGCAGTGATTAGTCCGAGTGCGCAAGCGCAGTAGTGCGCCAGTGTGCGCATGCGCAGAAGTCAGCTCGAATACGCATGTGCATGTCTGAGTCGGACTGCGCATGCGCAGTAGTGAGCCCGTGTGCGCATGCGTAGTGGTGTGCCCGAGGGCGCATGGGCAGGTCTGAGCCGGAGTGCGCATGCGCAGTAGTGGGCCCGTGCGCGCATGCGCAGTAGTGAGCCCGTGTGCGCATGCGCAGTAGTGAGCCCGAGCGATCATCCGCAGTTGTCAGTCCGAGTGCGCATGCGCAGTAGTGACCCCGAATGCGCATGAGCAGTAGTGAGTTCGAGTGCGCATGTGCAGTAGTGACCCCGAGTGCGCATGAGCAGTAGTGAGTCCGTGTGCGTATGTGCAGGTCTGAGTCCGAGTGCGCATGAGCAGTAGTGAGTCCGAGTGCGCATGAGCATTAGTGACCCCGAGTGCGCATGCACAGTAGTGAGCCCGAGTGCGCATGAGCAGTAGTGACCCCGAGTGCGCATGAGCAGTAGTGACCCCGAGTGCGCATGCACAGTAGTGAGCCCGAGTGCGCATGAGCAGTAGTGAGTCCGAGTGCGCATGAGCAGTAGTGAGCCCGATTGCGCATCCACAGTAGTGAGTCCGTGTGCGCATGTGCAGGTCTGAGCCGTAGTGCGCATGCGCAGTAGTGAGCCCGATTGTGCATCCGCAGTAGTGAGTCCGAGTGCGCATGAGCAGTAGTGAGCCGGAGCGCGCATGCGCAGTAGTGAGCCCGAGTGCGCATGGGCAGGTCTGAGTCGGAGTGCGCATGCGCAGTGGTGAGTCCGTGTGCGCATGCGCAGTGGTGTACCCGAGGGCGCATGGGCAGGTCTGAGCCGGAGTGCGCATGCGCAGTAGTGAGGCCGTGTGCGCATGGGCAGTAGTGAACCCGATTGCGCATCCGCAGTAGTGAGCTCGAGCGCGCATCCGCAGTAGTGAGTCCCAGTGCGCATGAGCAGTGGTTAGTCCGAGTGCGCATGCGCAGTAGTGAGCCCGAGCACGCATGCGCAGTAGTGAGCCCGAGTGCGCATGGGCAGGTCTGAGCCGGAGTGCGCATGCGCAGTGGTGAGTCCGCGTGCGCATGCGCAGTAGTGTGCCCGAGGGCGCATGGGCAGGTCTGAGCCGGAGTGCGCATGCGCAGTAGTGGGCTCGTGCGCGCATGCGCAGTAGTGAGCCCGTCTGCGCATGCGCAGTAGTGAACCCGATTGCGCATCCGCAGTAGTGAGCCCGAGCGCGCATCCGCAGTAGTGAGTCCCAGTGCGCATGAGCAGTGGTTAGTCCGAGTGCGCAAGCGCAGTAGTGCGCGCGTGTGCGCATGCGCAGAAGTCAGCTCGAATACGCATGTGCAGGTCTGAGTCGGACTGCGCATGCGCAGTAGTGAGCCCGTGTGCGCATGCGTAGTGGTGTGCCCGAGGGCGCATGGGCAGGTCTGAGCCGGAGTGCGCATGCGCAGTAGTGGGCCCGTGCGCGCATGCGCAGTAGTGAGCCCGTGTGCGCATGAGCAGTAGTGACCCCGAGTGCGCATGAGCAGTAGTGAGACCGAGTGCGCATGAGCAGTAGTGACCCCGTGTGCGCATGAGCAGTAGTGAGTCCGAGTGCGCATGAGCAGTAGTGACCCCGAGAGCGCATGCACAGTAGTGAGCCCGAGTGCGTATGAGCAGTAGTGAGTCCGAGTGCGCATGAGCAGTAGTGACCCCGAGTGCGCATGCACAGTAGTGAGCCCGAGTGCGCATGAGCAGTAGTGAGTCCGAGTGCGCATGAGCAGTAGTGAGTCCGAGTGCGCATGAGCATTAGTGACCCCGAGTGCGCATGCACAGTAGTGAGCCCGAGTGCGCATGAGCAGTAGTGAGTCCGAGTGCGCATGAGCAGTAGTGACCCCGAGTGCGCATCCACAGTAGTGAGCCCGAGTGCGCATGAGCAGTAGTGAGTCCGAGTGCGCATGAGCAGTAGTGAGCCCGATTGCGCATCCACAGTAGTGAGTCCGTGTGCGCATGTGCAGGTCTGAGCCGTAGTGCGCATGCGCAGTAGTGAGCCCGATTGTGCATCCGCAGTAGTGAGTCCGAGTGCGCATGAGCAGTAGTGAGCCGGAGCGCGCATGCGCAGTAGTGAGCCCGAGTGCGCATGGGCAGGTCTGAGTCGGAGTGCGCATGCGCAGTGGTGAGTCCGTGTGCGCATGCGCAGTGGTGTGCCCGAGGGCGCATGGGCAGGTCTGAGCCGGAGTGCGCATGCGCAGTAGTGGGCGCGTGCGGGCATGCGCAGTAGTGAGGCCGTGTGCGCATGGGCAGTAGTGAACCCGATTGCGCATCCGCAGTAGTGAGCCCGAGCGCGCATCCGCAGTAGTGAGTCCCAGTGCGCATGAGCAGTGGTTAGTCCGAGTGCGCATGCGCAGTAGTGAGCCCGAGCACGCATGCGCAGTAGTGAGCCCGAGTGTGCATGGGCAGGTCTGAGCCGGAGTGCGCATGCGCAGTGGTGAGTCCGTGTGCGCATGCGCAGTAGTGTGCCCGAGGGCGCATGGGCAGGTCTGAGCCGGAGTGCGCATGCGCAGTAGTGGGCTCGTGCGCGCATGCGCAGTAGTGTGCCCGTCTGCGCATGCGCAGTAGTGAACCCGAGTGCGCATGAGCAGTAGTGACCCCGAGTGCGCATGCACTGTAGTGAGCCCGATTGCACATCCGGAGTAGTGAGTCCGTGTGCGCATGTGCAGGTCTGAGCCGGAGTGCGCATGCGCAGTAGTGGGTCCGTGCGCGCATGCGCAGTAGTGAGCCCGATTGTGCATCCGCAGTAGTGAGTCCGAGTGCGCATGAGCAGTAGTGAGCCGGAGCGCGCATGCGCAGTAGTGAGCCCGAGTGCGCATGGGCAGGTCTGAGTCGGAGTGCGCATGCGCAGTGGTGAGTCCGTGTGCGCATGCGCAGTGGTGTACCCGAGGGCGCATGGGCAGGTCTGAGCCGGAGTGCGCATGCGCAGTAGTGGGCGCGTGCGGGCATGCGCAGTAGTGAGGCCGTGTGCGCATGGGCAGTGGTGAACCCGATTGCGCATCCGCAGTAGTGAGCCCGAGCGCGCATCCGCAGTAGTGAGTCCCAGTGCGCATGAGCAGTGGTTAGTCCGAGTGCGCATGGGCAGTAGTGAGCCCGAGCACGCATGCGCAGTAGTGAGCCCGAGTGTGCATGGGCAGGTCTGAGCCGGAG
Source organism: Megachile leachella (assembly GCA_963576845.1). Classification (NCBI taxonomy): domain Eukaryota; kingdom Metazoa; phylum Arthropoda; class Insecta; order Hymenoptera; family Megachilidae; genus Megachile; species Megachile leachella. The sequence goes on along the minus strand of OY756250.1, from coordinate 24,712,614 downwards.
TGCGCATGCGCAGTGGTGAGTCCGTGTGCGCATGCGCAGTAGTGTGCCCGAGGGCGCATTGGCAGGTCTGAGCCGGAGTGCGCATGCGCAGTAGTGGGCTCGTGCGCGCATGCGCAGTAGTGAGCCCGTCTGCGCATGCGCAGTAGTGAACCCGATTGCGCATCCGCAGTAGTGAGCCCGAGCGCGCATCCGCAGTAGTGACTCCCAGTGCGCATGAGCAGTGGTTAGTCCGAGTGCGCAAGCGCAGTAGTGCGCGCGTGTGCGCATGCGCAGAAGTCAGCTCGAATACGCATGTGCATGTCTGAGTCGGACTGCGCATGCGCAGTAGTGAGCCCGTGTGCGCATGCGTAGTGGTGTGCCCGAGGGCGCATGGGCAGGTCTGAGCCGGAGTGCGCATGCGCAGTAGTGGGCCCGTGCGCGCATGCGCAGTAGTGAGCCCGTGTGCGCATGCGCAGTAGTGAGCCCGAGCGATCATCCGCAGTTGTCAGTCCGAGTGCGCATGCGCAGTAGTGACCCCGAATGCGCATGAGCAGTAGTGAGTCCGAGTGCGCATGAGCAGTAGTGACCCCGAGTGCGCATGCACAGTAGTGAGCACGATTGCGCATCCGCAGTAGTGAGTCCGTGTGCGCATGTGCAGGTCTGAGCCGGACAGCGCATGCGCAGTAGTGAGCCCGTGTGCGCATGCGCAGTAGTGAGCCCGACCGTGCATCCGCAGTAGTGAGTCCGAGTGCGCATGCGCAGTAGTGACCCCGAATGCGCATGAGCAGTAGTGAGTCCGAGTGCGCATGTGCAGTAGTGACTCCAAATGCGCGAGAGCAGTAGTGAGTCCGTGTGCGCATGTGCAGTAGTGACCCCGAGTGCGCATGGGGGGTGTCCCACTTGGACGTCGACCGATTGGACGCGTTCCGTTTGGACGGTCCCGATTCGACGCGTTCCAATTCGAAGCGGTGCGGATTGGACGCGTCCCAATTCGAAGAGTTTAGATTTGGTTAGGTTAGGTTCTATAAGCCCTGCTTAGAATTGGAACGCGTCCAATCGGCACCGCTTGGAATTGGAACGAGTCGAATCGGGACCGTCCAATCGGGACGCATCCAAGCGGTCGGCGTCCAAGTGGGCATCACTCGTGCGCATGCACAGTACTGAACCCGTGTGCGCATGCGCAGAAGTGAGCTCGAATGCGCATGTGCAGGTCTGAGCCGGAGTGCGCATGCGCAGTAGTGGGCCCGTGCGCGCATGCGCAGTAGTGAGCCCGTGTGCGCATGCGCAGTAGTGAGCCCGAGCGATCATCCGCAGTTGTCAGTCCGAGTGCGCATGCGCAGTAGTGACCCCGAATGCGCATGAGCAGTAGTGAGTTCGAGTGCGCATGTGCAGTAGTGACCCCGAGTGCGCATGAGCAGTAGTGAGTCCGTGTGCGTATGTGCAGGTCTGAGGCGGAGTGCGCACGTGCAGTAGTGAGCCCGATTGTGCATCCGCAGTAGTGAGTCCGAGTGCGCATCCGCAGTAGTGAGCCGGAGCGCGCATGCGCAGTAGTGAGCCCGAGTGCGCATGGGCAGGTCTGAGTCGGAGTGCGCATACGCAGTGGTGAGTCCGTGTGCGCATGCGCAGTGGTGTACCCGAGGGCGCATGGGCAGGTCTGAGCCGGAGTGCGCATGCGCAGTAGTGGGCGCGTGCGGGCATGCGCAGTAGTGGGCTCGTGCGCGCATGCGCAGTAGTGAGCCCGTCTGCGCATGCGCAGTAGTGAGCCCGAGTGCGCATGAGCAGTAGTGAGTCCGAGTGTGCATGAGCAGTAGTGAGTCCGAGTGCGCATCCACAGTAGTGAGTCCGTGTGCGCATGTGCAGGTCTGAGCCGTAGTGCGCATGCGCAGTAGTGAGCCCGATTGTGCATCCGCAGTAGTGAGTCCGAGTGCGCATGAGCAGTAGTGATCCGGAGCGCGCATGCGCAGTAGTGAGCCCGAGTGCGCATGGGCAGGTCTGAGTCGGAGTGCGCATGCGCAGTGGTGAGTCCGTGTGCGCATGCGCAGTGGTGTACTCGAGGGCGCATGGGCAGGTCTGAGCCGGAGTGCGCATGCGCAGTAGTGGGCCCGTGCGCGCATGCGCAGTAGTGAGCCCGTGTGCGCATGCGCAGTAGTGAGCCCGAGCGATCATCCGCAGTTGTCAGTCCGAGTGCGCATGCGCAGTAGGGACCCCGAATGCGCATGAGCAGTAGTGAGTTCGAGTGCGCATGTGCAGTAGTGACCCCGAGTGCGCATGAGCAGTAGTGAGTCCGTGTGCGTGTGTGCAGGTCTGAGGCGGAGTGCGCACGTGCAGTAGTGGGCCCGTGCGCGCATGCGCAGTAGTGAGCCCGTGTGCGCATGCGCAGTAGTGAGCCCGAGCGATCATCCGCAGTTGTCAGTCCGAGTGCGCATGCGCAGTAGTGACCCCGAATGCGCATGAGCAGTAGTGAGTTCGAGTGCGCATGTGCAGTAGTGACCCCGAGTGCGCATGAGCAGTAGTGAGTCCGTGTGCGTATGTGCAGGTCTGAGGCGGAGTGCGCACGTGCAGTAGTGAGCCCGATTGTGCATCCGCAGTAGTGAGTCCGAGTGCGCATCCGCAGTAGTGAGTCCCAGTGCGCATGAGCAGTGGTTAGTCCGAGTGCGCATGCGCAGTAGTGACCCCGAATGCGCATGAGCAGTAGTGAGACCGAGTGCGCATGAGCAGTAGTGACCCCGTGTGCGCATGAGCAGTAGTGAGTCCGAGTGCGCATGAGCAGTAGTGACCCCGAGAGCGCATGCACAGTAGTGAGCCCGAGTGCGCATGAGCAGTAGTGAGTCCGAGTGCGCATGAGCAGTAGTGACCCCGAGTGCGCATGCACAGTAGTGAGCCCGAGTGCGCATGAGCAGTAGTGAGTCCGAGTGCGCATGAGCAGTAGTGAGTCCGAGTGCGCATGAGCTTTAGTGACCCCGAGTGCGCATGCACAGTAGTGAGCCCGAGTGCGCATGAGCAGTAGTGAGTCCGAGTGCGCATGAGCAGTAGTGACCCCGAGTGCGCATGAGCAGTAGTGAGCCGGAGCGCGCATGCGCAGTAGTGAGCCCGAGTGCGCATGGGCAGGTCTGAGTCGGAGTGCGCATGCGCAGTGGTGAGTCCGTGTGCGCATGCGCAGTGGTGTACCCGAGGGCGCATGGGCAGGTCTGAGCCGGAGTGCGCATGCGCAGTAGTGGGCGCGTGCGGGCATGCGCAGTAGTGGGCTCGTGCGCGCATGCGCAGTAGTGAGCCCGTCTGCGCATGCGCAGTAGTGAGCCCGAGTGCGCATGAGCAGTAGTGAGTCCGAGTGTGCATGAGCAGTAGTGAGTCCGAGTGCGCATCCACAGTAGTGAGTCCGTGTGCGCATGTGCAGGTCTGAGCCGTAGTGCGCATGCGCAGTAGTGAGCCCGATTGTGCATCCGCAGTAGTGAGTCCAAGTGCGCATGAGCAGTAGTGATCCGGAGCGCGCATGCGCAGTAGTGAGCCCGAGTGCGCATGGGCAGGTCTGAGTCGGAGTGCGCATGCGCAGTGGTGAGTCCGTGTGCGCATGCGCAGTGGTGTACCCGAGGGCGCATGGGCAGGTCTGAGCCGGAGTGCGCATGCGCAGTAGTGGGCCCGTGCGCGCATGCGCAGTAGTGAGCCCGTGTGCGCATGCGCAGTAGTGAGCCCGAGCGATCATCCGCAGTTGTCAGTCCGAGTGCGCATGCGCAGTAGTGACCCCGAATGCGCATGAGCAGTAGTGAGTTCGAGTGCGCATGTGCAGTAGTGACCCCGAGTGCGCATGAGCAGTAGTGAGTCCGTGTGCGTATGTGCAGGTCTGAGGCGGAGTGCGCACGTGCAGTAGTGAGCCCGATTGTGCATCCGCAGTAGTGAGTCCGAGTGCGCATCCGCAGTAGTGAGTCCCAGTGCGCATGAGCAGTGGTTAGTCCGAGTGCGCATGCGCAGTAGTGACCCCGAATGCGCATGAGCAGTAGTGAGACCGAGTGCGCATGAGCAGTAGTGACCCCGTGTGCGCATGAGCAGTAGTGAGTCCGAGTGCGCATGAGCAGTAGTGACCCCGAGAGCGCATGCACAGTAGTGAGCCCGAGTGCGTATGAGCAGTAGTGAGTCCGAGTGCGCATGAGCAGTAGTGACCCCGAGTGCGCATGCACAGTAGTGAGCCCGAGTGCGCATGAGCAGTAGTGAGTCCGAGTGCGCATGAGCAGTAGTGAGTCCGAGTGCGCATGAGCTTTAGTGACCCCGAGTGCGCATGCACAGTAGTGAGCCCGAGTGCGCATGAGCAGTAGTGAGTCCGAGTGCGCATGAGCAGTAGTGACCCCGAGTGCGCATGAGCAGTAGTGAGCCGGAGCGCGCATGCGCAGTAGTGAGCCCGAGTGCGCATGGGCAGGTCTGAGTCGGAGTGCGCATGCGCAGTGGTGAGTCCGTGTGCGCATGCGCAGTGGTGTACCCGAGGGCGCATGGGCAGGTCTGAGCCGGAGTGCGCATGCGCAGTAGTGGGCGCGTGCGGGCATGCGCAGTAGTGAGGCCGTGTGCGAATGGGCAGTAGTGAACCCGATTGCGCATCCGCAGTAGTGAGCCCGAGCGCGCATCCGCAGTAGTGAGTCCCAGTGCGCATGAGCAGTGGTTAATCCGAGTGCGCATGCGCAGTAGTGAGCCCGAGCACGCATGCGCAGTAGTGAGCCCGAGTGTGCATGGGCAGGTCTGAGCCGGAGTGCGCATGCGCAGTGGTGAGTCCGTGTGCGCATGCGCAGTAGTGTGCCCGAGGGCGCATGGGCAGGTCTGAGCCGGAGTGCGCATGCGCAGTAGTGGGCTCGTGCGCGCATGCGCAGTAGTGAGCCCGTCTGCGCATGCGCAGTAGTGAACCCGATTGCGCATCCGCAGTAGTGAGCCCGAGCGCGCATCCGCAGTAGTGAGTCCCAGTGCGCATCAGCAGTGGTTAGTCCGAGTGCGCAAGCGCAGTAGTGCGCGCGTGTGCGCATGCGCAGAAGTCAGCTCGAATACGCATGTGCATGTCTGAGTCGGACTGCGCATGCGCAGTAGTGAGCCCGTGTGCGCATGCGTAGTGGTGTGCCCGAGGGCGCATGGGCAGGTCTGAGCCGGAGTGCGCATGCGCAGTAGTGGGCCCGTGCGCGCATGCGCAGTAGTGAGCCCGTGTGCGCATGCGCAGTAGTGAGCCCGAGCGATCATCCGCAGTTGTCAGTCCGAGTGCGCATGCGCAGTAGTGACCCCGAATGCGCATGAGCAGTAGTGAGTTCGAGTGCGCATGTGCAGTAGTGACCCCGAGTGCGCATGAGCAGTAGTGAGTCCGTGTGCGTATGTGCAGGTCTGAGTCCGAGTGCGCATGAGCAGTAGTGAGTCCGAGTGCGCATGAGCATTAGTGACCCCGAGTGCGCATGCACAGTAGTGAGCCCGAGTGCGCATGAGCAGTAGTGACCCCGAGTGCGCATGAGCAGTAGTGACCCCGAGTGCGCATGCACAGTAGTGAGCCCGAGTGCGCATGAGCAGTAGTGAGTCCGAGTGCGCATGAGCAGTAGTGAGCCCGATTGCGCATCCACAGTAGTGAGTCCGTGTGCGCATGTGCAGGTCTGAGCCGTAGTGCGCATGCGCAGTAGTGAGCCCGATTGTGCATCCGCAGTAGTGAGTCCGAGTGCGCATGAGCAGTAGTGAGCCGGAGCGCGCATGCGCAGTAGTGAGCCCGAGTGCGCATGGGCAGGTCTGAGTCGGAGTGCGCATGCGCAGTGGTGAGTCCGTGTGCGCATGCGCAGTGGTGTACCCGAGGGCGCATGGGCAGGTCTGAGCCGGAGTGCGCATGCGCAGTAGTGGGCGCGTGCGGGCATGCGCAGTAGTGAGGCCGTGTGCGCATGGGCAGTAGTGAACCCGATTGCGCATCCGCAGTAGTGAGTCCCAGTGCGCATGAGCAGTGGTTAGTCCGAGTGCGCATGCGCAGTAGTGAGCCCGAGCACGCATGCGCAGTAGTGAGCCCGAGTGCGCATGGGCAGGTCTGAGCCGGAGTGCGCATGCGCAGTGGTGAGTCCGCGTGCGCATGCGCAGTAGTGTGCCCGAGGGCGCATGGGCAGGTCTGAGCCGGAGTGCGCATGCGCAGTAGTGGGCTCGTGCGCGCATGCGCAGTAGTGAGCCCGTCTGCGCATGCGCAGTAGTGAACCCGATTGCGCATCCGCAGTAGTGAGCCCGAGCGCGCATCCGCAGTAGTGAGTCCCAGTGCGCATGAGCAGTGGTTAGTCCGAGTGCGCAAGCGCAGTAGTGCGCGCGTGTGCGCATGCGCAGAAGTGAGCTCGAATACGCATGTGCAGGTCTGAGCCGGACTGCGCATGCTCAGTAGTGAGCCCGTGTGCGCATGCGCAGTGGTGTGCCCGAGGGCGCATGGGCAGGTCTGAGTCGGAGTGCGCATGCGCAGTAGTGGGCCCGTGCGCGCATGCGCAGTAGTGAGCCCGTTTGCGCATGCGCAGTAGTGAGTCCGAGTGCGCAAGCGCAGTAGTGCGCGCGTGTGCGCATGCGCAGAAGTGAGCTCGAATACGCATGTGCAGGTCTGAGTCGGACTGCTCATGCGCAGTAGTGAGCCCGTGTGCGCATGCGCAGTGGTGTGCCCGTGGGCGCATGGGCAGGTCTGACCCGGAGTGCGCATGCGCATTAGTGGGCCCGTGCGCGCATGCGCAGTAGTGAGCCCGAGTACGCATGAGCAGTAGTGACCCCGAGTGCGCATGAGCAGTAGTGACCCCGAGTGCGCATGAGCAGTAGTGACCCCGAGTGCGCATGAGTAGTAGTGAGTCCGAGTGCGCATGAGCAGTAGTGACCCCGAGTGCGCATGCACAGTAGTGAGCCCGAGTGCGCATGAGCAGTAGTGAGTCCGTGTGCGCATGAGCAGTAGTGACCCCGAGTGCGCATGCACAGTAGTGAGCCCGAGTGCGCATGAGCAGTAGTGTGTCCGAGTGCGCATGAGCAGTAGTGAGTCCGAGTGCGCATGAGCAGTAGTGACCCCGAGTGCGCATGCACAGTAGTGTGCCCGATTGCGCATCCACAGTAGTGAGTCCGTGTGCGCATGTGCAGGTCTGAGCCGTAGTGCGCATGCGCAGTAGTGAGCCCGATTGTGCATCCGCAGTAGTGAGTCCGAGTGCGCATGAGCAGTAGTGAGCCGGAGCGCGCATGCGCAGTAGTGAGCCCGAGTGCGCATGGGCAGGTCTGAGCCGGAGTGCGCATGCGCAGTGGTGAGTCCGTGTGCGCATGCGCAGTGGTGTATCCGACGGCGCATGAGCAGTAGTGAGTCCGAGTGCGCATGCGCAGTAGTGAGCCGGTGTGCGCATGCGCAGTAGTGAACCCGATTGTGCATCCGCAGTAGTGAGCCCGAGCGCGCATCCGCAGTAGTGAGTCCCAGTGCACATGAGCAGTGGTTAGTCCGAGTGCGCATGCGCAGTAGTGAGCCCGAGCACGCATGCGCAGTAGTGAGCCCGAGCGCGCAGCCGCAGTAGTGAGTCCCAGTGCGCATGAGCAGTGGTTAGTCCGAGTGCGCAAGCACAGTAATGCTCGCGTGTGCGCATGCGCAGAAGTGAGCTCGAATGCGAATGTGCAGGTCTGAGCCGGACTGCGCATGCACAGTAGTGAGCCCGTGTGCGCATGCGCAGTGGTGTGCCTGAGGGCGCATGGGCAGGTCTGAGTCGGAGTGCGCATGCGCAGTAGTGGGCCCGTGCGCGCATGCGCAGTAGTGAGCCCGTGTGCGCATGCGCAGTAGTGAGCCCAAACGCGCATACGCAGTAGTGAGTCCGAGTTCGCATGCGCAGTAGTGACCCGGAATGCGTATGAGCAGTAGTGAGTTCGAGTGCGCATGAGCAGTAGTGACCCCGATTGCGCATCCGCAGTAGTGAGTCCGTGTGTGCATGTGCACGTCTGAGCCGGAGTGCGCATGCGCAGTAGTGGGCCCGAGTGCGCATGCGCAGTAGTGAGCCCGAGTGCGCATGGGCAGGTCTGAGCCGGAGTGCGCATGAGCAGTAGTGACCCCGAGTGCGCATGAGCAGTAGTGAGTCCGAGTGCGCATGAGCAGTAGTGTCCCCGAGTGCGCATGAGCAGTAGTGAGTCCGAGTGCGCATGAGCAGTAGTGACCCCGAGTGCGCATGCACAGTAGTGAGCCCGAGTGCGCATGAGCAGTAGTGAGTCCGAGTGCGCATGAGCAGTAGTGACCCCGACGGCGCATGCACAGTAGTGAGCCCGAGTGCGCATGAGCAGTAGTGTGTCCGAGTGCGCATGAGCAGTAGTGAGTCCGAGTGCGCATTAGCAGTAGTGACCCCGAGTGCGCATGCACAGTAGTGAGCCCGATTGCGCATCCACAGTAGTGAGTCCGTGTGCGCATGTGCAGGTCTGAGCCGTAGTGCGCATGCGCAGTAGTGAGCCCGATTGTGCATCCGCAGTAGTGAGTCCGTGTGCGCATGCGCAGTGGTGTATCCGACGGCGCATGAGCAGTAGTGAGTCCGAGTGCGCATGCGCAGTAGTGAGCCGGTGTGCGCATGCGCAGTAGTGAACCCGATTGTGCATCCGCAGTAGTGAGCCCGAGCGGGCATCCGCAGTAGTGAGTCCCAGTGCGCATGAGCAGTGGTTAGTCCGAGTGCGCAAGCGCAGTAGTGCGCGCGTGTGCGCATCCGCAGAAGTGAGCTCGAATACGCATGTGCAGGTCTGAGTCGGACTGCGCATGCGCAGTAGTGAGCCCGTGTGCGCATGCGCAGTGGTGTGCCCGAGGGCGCATGGGCAGGTCTGAGCCGGAGTGCGCATGCGCAGTAGTGGGCCCGTGCGCGCATGCGCAGTAGTGAGCCCGTGTGCGCATGCGCAGTAGCGAGCCTGTGTGCGCATGCGCAGTAGTGACCCCGAGTGTGAATGCACTGTGTGAGCCCGTGAGCGAATGCTCAGTAGCGACCCCGAGCGCGTATGCGCAGTAGTGATCCCGAGCGCGCATGCGCAGTAGTGAGCCCGAGTGCGCATGGGCAGGTCTGAGCCGGAGTGCGCATGCGCAGTGGTGAGTCCGTGTGCGCATGCGCAGTGGTGTGCCCGAGGGCGCATGGGCAGGTCTGAGCCGGAGTGCGCATGCGCAGTAGTGGGCTCGTGCGCGCATGCGCAGTAGTGAGCCCGTGTGCGCATGCGCAGTAGTGAACCCGATTGCGCATCCGCAGTAGTGAGTCCGAGCGCGCATCCGCAGTAGTGAGTCCCAGTGCGCATGAGCAGTGGTTAGTCCGAGTGTGCAAGCGCAGTAGTGCGCGCGTGTGCGCATGCGCAGAAGTGAGCTCGAATACGCATGTGCAGGTCTGAGTCGGACTGCGCATGAGCAGTAGTGAGCCCGTGTGCGCATGCGCAGTGGTGTGCCCGAGGGCGCATGGGCAGGTCTGAGCCGGAGTGCGCATGCGCAGTAGTGGGCTCGTGCGCGCATGCGCAGTAGTGAGCCCGTGTGCGCATGAGCAGTAGTGGGCCCGTGCGCGCATGCGCAGTAGTGAGCCCGAGCGCGCATCCGCAGTAGTGAGTCCCAGTGCGCATGAGCAGTGGTTAGTCCGAGTGCGCAAGCACAGTAATGCGCGCGTGTGCGCATGCGCAGAAGTGAGCTCGAATGCGCATGTGCAGGTCTGAGCCGGACTGCGCATGCACAGTAGTGAGCCCGTGTGCGCATGCGCAGTGGTGTGCCCGAGGGCGCATGGGCAGGTCTGAATCGGAGTGCGCATGCGCAGTAGTGGGCCCGTGCGCGCATGCGCAGTAGTGAGCCCGTGTGCGCATGCGCAGTAGTGAGCCCAAACGCGCATCCGCAGTAGTGAGTCCGAGTGCGCATGCGCAGTAGTGGCCCGGAATGCGCATGAGCAGTAGTAAGTTCGAGTGCGCATGAGCAGTAGTGACCCCGATTGCGCATCCGCAGTAGTGAGTCCGTGTGTGCATGTGCAGGTCTGAGCCGGAGTGCGCATGCGCAGTAGTGGGCCCGAGTGCGCAAGCGCAGTAGTGAGCCCGAGCACGCATGCGCAGTAGTGAGCCCGTGTGCGCATGCGCAGTAGCGAGCCTGTGTGCGCATGCGCAGTAGTGACCCCGAGTGTGCATGCACAGTGTGAGCCCGTGAGCGAATGCTCAGTAGCGACCCCGAGCGCGTATGCGCAGTAGTGATCCCGAGCGCGCATGCGCAGTAGTGAGCCCGAGTGCGCATGGGCAGGTCTGAGCCGGAGTGCGCATGCGCAGTGGTGAGTCCGTGTGCGCATGCGCAGTGGTGTGCCCGAGGGCGCATGGGCAGGTCTGAGCCGGAGTGCGCATGCGCAGTAGTGGGCTCGTGCGCGCATGCGCAGTAGTGAGCCCGTGTGCGCATGCGCAGTAGTGAACCCGATTGCGCATCCGCAGTAGTGAGCCCGAGCGCGCATCCGCAGTAGTGAGTCCCAGTGCGCATGAGCAGTGGTTAGTCCGAGTGTGCAAGCGCAGTAGTGCGCGCGTGTGCGCATGCGCAGAAGTGAGCTCGAATACGCATGTGCAGGTCTGAGTCGGACTGCGCATGAGCAGTAGTGAGCCCGTGTGCGCATGCGCAGTGGTGTGCCCGAGGGCGCATGGGCAGGTCTGAGCCGGAGTGCGCATGCGCAGTAGTGGGCTCGTGCGCGCATGCGCAGTAGTGAGCCCGTGTGCGCATGAGCAGTAGTGGGCCCGTGCGCGCATGCGCAGTAGTGAGCCCGAGCGCGCATCCGCAGTAGTGAGTCCGAGTGCGCATGCGCAGTAGTGACCCCGAATGCGCATGGGCAGGTCTGAGCCGGAGTGCGCATGCGCAGTAGTGGGCCCGAGTGCGCATGAGCAGTAGTGAGTCCGAGTGCGCATGAGCAGTAGTGACCCCGAGTGCGCATGCACAGTAGTGAGCCCGATTGCGCATCCGCAGTAGTGAGTCCGTGTGCGCATGTGCAGGTCTGAGCCGGAGTGCGCATGCGCAGTAGTGGGCCCGAGTGCGCATGAGCAGTAGTGAGTCCGAATGCGTATGAGCAGTAGTGACCCCGAGTGCGCATGCACAGTAGTGAGCCCGATTGCACATCAGCAGTAGTGAGTCCGTGTGCGCTTGTGCAGGTCTGAACCGGAGTGCGCATGCGCAGTAGTGGGCTCGTGCGCGCATGCGCAGTAGTGAGCCCGTGTGCGCATGAGCAGTAGTGGGCCCGTGCGCGCATGCGCAGTAGTGAGCCCGAGCGCGCATCCGCAGTAGTGAGTCCGAGTGCGCATGCGCAGTAGTGACCCCGAATGCGCATGGGCAGGTCTGAGCCGGAGTGCGCATGCGCAGTAGTGGGCCCGAGTGCGCATGAGCAGTAGTGAGTCCGAGTGCGCATGAGCAGTAGTGACCCCGAGTGCGCATGCACAGTAGTGAGCCCGATTGCGCATCCGCAGTAGTGAGTCCGTGTGCGCATGTGCAGGTCTGAGCCGGAGTGCGCATGCGCAGTAGTGGGCCCGAGTGCGCATGAGCAGTAGTGAGTCCGAATGCGTATGAGCAGTAGTGACCCCGAGTGCGCATGCACAGTAGTGAGCCCGATTGCACATCAGCAGTAGTGAGTCCGTGTGCGCTTGTGCAGGTCTGAACCGGAGTGCGCATGCGCAGTAGTGACCCCGAGTGTGCATGCACAGTGTGAGCCCGTGAGCGAATGCGCAGTAGCGACCCCGAGCGCGTATGCGCAGTAGTGATCCCGAGCGCGCATGCGCAGTAGTGAGCCCGTGTGCGCATGAGCAGTAGTGAGTCCGAGTGCGCATGAGCAGTAGTGACACCGAGTGCGCATGCACAGTAGTGAGCCCGAGTGCGCATGAGCAGTAGTGAGTCCGAGTGCGCATGTGCAGTGGTGACCCCGAGTGCGCATGCACAGTAGTGAACCCGATTGCGCATCCACAGTAGTGAGTCCGAGTGCGCACGAGCAGTAGTGAGTCCGAGTGCGCATGAGCAGTAGTGACCCCGAGTGCGCATGCACAGTAGTGAGCCCGATTGCGCATCCACAGTAGTGAGTCCGTGTGCGCATGTGCAGGTCTGAGCCGTAGTGCGCATGCGCAGTAGTGAGCCCGTGTGCGCATGCGCAGTAGTGAGCCCGAGCGTGCATCCGCAGTAGTGAGTCCGAGTGCGCGTGAGCAGTAGTGACCCCGAGTGCGCATGCGCAGTAGTGGGCCCGTGCGCGCATGCGCAGTAGTGAGCCCGAGCGCGCATCCGCAGTAGTGAGTCCCAGTGCGCATGAGCAGTGGTTAGTCCGAGTGCGCATGCGCAGTAGTGAGCCCGAGCACGCATGCGCAGTAGTGAGCTCGAATGCGCATGTGCAGGTCTGAGCCGGACTGCGCATGCACAGAAGTGAGCCCGTGTGCGCATGCGCAGTGGTGTGCCCGAGGGCGCATGGGCAGGTCTGAGTCGGAGTGCGCATGCGCAGTAGTGGGCCCGTGCGCGCATGCGCAGTAGTGAGCCCGAGCGCGCATCCGCAGTAGTGAGTCCGAGTGCGCATGCGCAGTAGTGACCCCGAATGCGCATGGGCAGGTCTGAGCCGGAGTGCGCATGCGCAGTAGTGGGCCCGAGTGCGCATGAGCAGTAATGAGTCCGAATGCGCATGAGCAGCAGTGACCCCGAGTGCGCATGCACAGTAGTGAGCCCGATTGCGCATCCGCAGTAGTGAGTCCGTGTGCGCATGTGCAGGTCTGAGCCGGAGTGCGCATGCGCAGTAGTGGGCCCTAGTGCGCATGAGCAGTAGTGAGTCCGAATGCGTATGAGCAGTAGTGACCCCGAGTGCGCATGCACAGTAGTGAGTCCGAGTGCGCATGCGCAGTAGGGACCCCGAATGCGCATGAGCAGTAGTGAGTCCGAGTGCGCATGAGCAGTAGTGAGTCCCAGTGCGCATGAGCAGTGGTTAGTCCAAGTGCGCAAGCGCAGTAGTGCGCGCGTGTGCGCATGCGCAGAAGTGAGCTCGAATGAGCATGTGCAGGTCTGAGCCGGACTGCGCATGCGCAGTAGTGAGCCCGTGTGGGCATGCGCAGAGGTGTGCCCGAGGGCGCATGGGCAGGTCGGAGCCGAAGGGCGCATGCACAATAGTGGGCCCGTGCGCGCATTCGCAGTGGTGAGCCCGTGTGCGCATACGCAGTAGTGAGCCCGAGCGCGCATCCGCAGTAGTGAGTCCGAGTGCGCATGCGCAGTAGTGACCCCGAATGCGCATGAGCAGTAGTGAGTCCGAGTGCGCATGAGCAGTAGTGACCCCGAGTGCGCATGAGCAGTAGTGAGTCCGAGTGCGCATCAGCAGTCGTGACCCCGAGTGCGCATGCGCAGTAGTGAGCCCGAGCGCGCATCCGCAGTAGTGAGCATGATTGCACATCCGCAGTAGTGAGTCCGTGTGCGCATGTGCAGGTCTGAGACGGAGTGCGCATGCGCAGTAGTGAGCCCGAGCACGCATGCGCAGTAGTGAGCCCGAGTGCGCATGGGCAGGTCTGAGCCGGACTGCGCATGCGCAGTAGTGAGCCCGTGTGCGCATGCGCAGTGGTGACCCCGAGTGTGCATGCACAGTGTGAGCCCGTGAGCGAATGCGCAGTAGCGACCCCGAGCGCGTATGCGCAGTAGTCATCCCGAGCGCGCATGCGCAGTAGTGAGCCCGTGTGCGCATGAGCAGTAGTGAACCCGATTGCGCATCCGCAGTAGTGAGCCCGAGCGCGCATCCGCAGTAGTGATTCCCAGTGCGCATGAGCAGTGGTTAGTCCGAGTGCGCAAGCGCAGTAGTGCGCGCGTGTGCGCATGCGCAGAAGTGAGCTCGAATACGCATGTGCAGGTCTGAGTCGGACTGCGCATGCGCAGTAGTGAGCCCGTGTGCGCATGCGCGGTGGTGTGCCCGAGGGCGCATGGGCAGATCTGAGCCGGAGTGCGCATGCGCAGTAGTGGGGCCGTGCGCGCATGCGCAGTAGTGAGCCCGTGTGCGCATGCGCAGTAGTGAGCCCGAGCGTGCATCCGCAGTAGTGAGTCCGAGTGCGCGTGAGCAGTAGTGACCCCGAGTGCGCATGAGCAGTAGTGAGTCCGAGTGCGCATGAGCAGTAGTGAGTCCCAGTGCGCATGAGCAGTTGTTAGTCCGAGTGCGCATGCACAGTAGTGAGCCCGATTGTGCATCAACCGTAGTGAGTCCGTGTGCGCATGTGCAGGTCTGAGCCGTAGTGGGCATGCGCAGCAGTGAGCCCGAGCGTGCATCCGCAGTAGTGAGTCCGAGTGCGCGTGAGCAGTAGTGACCCCGAGTGCGCATGAGCAGTAGTGAGTCCGAGTGCGCATGAGCAGTAGTGAGTCCCAGTGCGCATGAGCAGTGGTTAGTCCGAGTGCGCATGCGCAGTAGTGAGGCCGAGCACGCATGCGCAGTAGTGAGTCCCAGTGCGCATGAGCAGTGGTTAGTCCGAGTGCGCGTGAGCAGTAGTGACACCGAGTGCGCATGCACAGTAGTGAGCCCGAGTGCGCATGAGCAGTAGTGAGTCCGAGTGCGCATGAGCAGTAGTGAGCCGGAGCGCGCATGCGCAGTAGTGAGCCCGAGTGCGCATCCGCAGTAGTGAGTCCGAATGCGCATGAGCAGTAGTGAGTCCGAGTGCGCATGAGCAGTAGTGAGCCCGAGTGCGCATGAGCAGTAGTGAGCCCGAGTGCGCATGCACAGTAGTGAGCCCGAGTGCGCATGAGCAGTAGTGAGTCCGAGTGCGCATGAGCAGTAGTGACCCCGAGTGCGCATGCACAGTAGTGAGCCCGATTGCGCATCCACAGTAGTGAGTCCGTGTGCGCATGTGCAGGTCTGAGCCGTAGTGCGCATGCGCAGTAGTGAGCCCGATTGTGCATCCGCAGTAGTGAGTCCGAGTGCGCATGAGCAGTAGTGAGCCGGAGCGCGCATGCGCAGTAGTGAGCCCGAGTGCGCATCCGCAGTAGTGAGTCCGAATGCGCATGAGCAGTAGTGAGTCCGAGTGCGCATGAGCAGTAGTGAGCCCGAGTGCGCATGAGCAGTAGTGAGCCCGAGTGCGCATGCACAGTAGTGAGCCCGAGTGCGCATGAGCAGTAGTGAATCCGAGTGCGCATGAGCAGTAGTGACCCCGAGTGCGCATGCACAGTAGTGAGCCCGAGTGCGCACGAGCAGTAGTGAGTCCGAGTGCGCATGAGCAGTAGTGACCCCGAGTGCGCATGCACAGTAGTGAGCCCGAGTGCGCATGAGCAGTAGTGAGTCCGAGTGCGCATGAGCAGTAGTGACCCCGAGTGCGCATGCACAGTAGTGAGCCCGATTGCGCATCCACAGTAGTGAGTCCGTGTGCGCATGTGCAGGTCTGAGCCGTAGTGCGCATGCGCAGTAGTGAGCCCGATTGTGCATCCGCAGTAGTGAGTCCGAGTACGCATGAGCAGTAGTGAGCCGGAGCGCGCATGCGCAGTAGTGAGCCCGAGTGCGCATGGGCAGGTCTGAGCCGGAGTGCGCATGCGCAGTGGTGAGTCCGTGTGCGCATGCGAATGGTGTGCCCGAGGGCGCATGGGCAGGTCTGAGCCGGAGTGCGCATACGCAGTAGTGGGCCCGTGCGCGCATGCGCAGTAATGAGCTCGTGTGCTCATGCGCAGTAGTGAACCCGATTGCGCATCCGCAGTAGTGAGCCCGAGCGCGCATCCGCAGTAGTGAGTCCCAGTCCGCATGAGCAGTGGTTAGTCCGAGTGCGCAAGCGCAGTAGTGCGCGCGTGTGCGCAAGCGCAGAAGTGAGCTCGAATGCGCATGTGCAGGTCTGAGCCGGACTGCGCATGCGCAGTAGTGAGCCCGTGTGCGCATGCGCAGTGGTGTGCCCGAGGGTGCATGGGCAGGTCTGAGCCGGAGTGCGCATGCGCAGTAGTGGGCCCGTGCGCGCATGCGCAGTAGTGAGTCCGAGTGCGCATGCGCAGTAGTGACCCCGAATGCGCATGAGCAGTAGTGACCCCGAGTGCGCATGCACAGTAGTGTCCCCGAGTGCGCATGAGCAGTAGTGACCCCGAGTGCGCATGCACAGTGGTGAGCCCGATTGCGCATCCGCAGTAGTGAGCCCGATTGCGCATCCACTGTAGTGAGTCCGTGTGCGCATGTGAATGTCTGACCCGGAGTGCGCATGCGCAGTAGTGAGCCCGATTGTGCATCCGCAGTAGTGAGTCCGAGTGCGCATGAGCAGTAGTGAGCCGGAGCGCGCATGCGCGGTAGTGAGCCCGAGTGCGCATGGGCAGGTCTGAGCCGGAGTGCGCATGCGCAGTGGTGAGTCCGTGTGCGCTTGCGCAGTGGCGTGCCCGAGGGCGCATGGGCAGGTCTGAGCCGGAGTGCGCATGCGCAGTAGTGGGCCCGTGCGCGCATGCGCAGTAGTGAGCCGGTGTGCGCATGCGCAGTAGTGGGCTCGTGCGCGCATGCGCAGTAGTGAGCCCGAGTGCGCATGAGCAGTAGTGAGCCCGAGTGCGCATGAGCAGTAGTGAGTCCGAGTGCGCATGAGCAGTAGTGACCCCGAGTGCGCATGAGCAGTAGTGAGTCCGAGTGCGCATGAGCAGTAGTGATTCCGAGTGCGCATGAGCAGTAGTGACCCCGAGTGCGCATGCACAGTAGTGAGCCCGATTGCGCATCCGCAGTAGTGAGTCCGTGTGCGCATGCGCAGTAGTGGGGCCGTGCGCGCATGCGCAGTAGTGAGCCCGTGTGCGCATCCTCAGTAGTGAGTCCGTGTGCGCATGTGCAGGTCTGAGCCGTAGTGCGCATGCGCAGTAGTGAGCCCGATTGTGCATCCGCAGTAGTGAGTCCGAGTGCGCATGAGCAGTAGTGAGCCGGAGCGCGCATGCGCAGTAGTGAGCCCGAGTGCGCATGGGCAGGTCTGAGCCGGAGTGCGCATGCGCAGTGGTGAGTCCGTGTGCGCATGCGCAGTGGTGTACCCGAGGGCGCATGGGCAGGACTGAGCCGGAGTGCGCATGCGCAGTAGTGGGCGCGTGCGCGCATGCGTAGTAGTGAGACCGTGTGCGCATGGGCAGTAGTGAACCCGATTGCGCATCCGCAGTAGTGAGCCCGAGCGCGCATCCGCAGTACTGAGTCCCAGTGCGCATGAGCAGTGGTTAGTCCGAGTGCGCATGCGCAGTAGTGAGCCCGAGCACGCATGCGCCGTAGTGAGCCCGAGTGCGCATGGGCAGGTCTGAGCCGGAGTGCGCATGCGCAGTGGTGAGTCCGTGTGCGCATGCGCAGTGGTGTGCCCGAGGGCGCATGGGCAGGTCTGAGCCGGAGTGCGCATGCGCAGTAGTGGGCCCGTGCGCGCATGCGCAGTAGTGAGCCCGTGTGCTCATGCGCAGTAGTGAACCCGATTGCGCATCCGCAGTAGTGAGCCCGAGCGCGCATCCGCAGTAGTGAGTCCCAGTTGCGCATGAGCAGTGGTTAGTCCGAGTGCGCAAGCGCAGTAGTGCGCGCGTGTGCGCAAGCGCAGAAGTGAGCTCGAATGCGCATGTGCAAGTCTGAGCCGGACTGCGCATGCGCAGTAGTGAGCCCGTGTGCGCATGCGCAGTAGTGAGCCCAAGTGCGCATGAGCAGTAGTGACCCCGAGTGCGCATGAGCAGTAGTGAGTCCGAGTGCGCATGAGCAGTAGTGACCCCGAGTGCGCATGAGCAGTAGTGAGTCCGAGTGCGCATGAGCAGTAGTGAGCCGGAGCGCGCATGCGCAGTAGTGAGCCCGAGTGCGCATGGGCAGGTCTGAGCCGGAGTGCGCATGCGCAGTGATGAGTCCGTGTGCGCATGCGCAGTGGTGTACCCACCACCAGTAGTGAGCTCGAGTGCGCATGGGCAGGTCTGAGCCGGAGTGCGCATTCGCAGTAGTGGGCGCTTGCACGCATGCGCAGTAGTGAGGCCGTGTGCGCATGGGCAGTAGTGAACCCGATTGCGCATCCGCAGTAGTGAGCCCGAGCGCGCATCCGCAGTAGTGAGTCCCAGTGCGCATGAGCAGTGGTTAGTCCGAGTGCGCATGCGCAGTAGTGAGCCCGAGCACGCATGCGCAGTAGTGAGCCCGAGTGCGCATGGGCAGGTCTGAGCCGGAGTGCGCATGCGCAGTGGTGAGTCCGTGTGCGCATGCGCAGTGGTGTGCCCGAGGGCGCATGGGCAGGTCTGAGCCGGAGTGCGCATGCGCAGTAGTGGGCCCGTGCGCGCATGCGCAGTAGTGAGCCCGTGTGCTCATGCGCAGTAGTGAACCCGATTGCGCATCCGCAGTAGTGAGCCGGAGTGCGCATGCGCAGTAGTGGGCCCGTGCGCGCATGCGCAGTAGTGAGCCCGAGCGCGCATCCGCAGTAGTGAGTCCGAGTGCGCATGCGCAGTAGTGACCGCGAATGCGCATGAGCAGTAGTGAGTCCGAGTGCGACATGAGCAGTAGTGACCCCGAGTGCGCATGAGCAGTAGTGAGTCCGAGTGCGCATGAGCAGTAGTGACCCCGAGTGCGCATGCACAGTAGTGAGCCCGATTGCGCATCCGCAGTAGTGAGCCCGAGCGCGCATCCGCAGTAGTGAGTCCCAGTGCGCATGAGCAGTGGTTAGTCCGAGTGCGCATACGCAGTAGTGACCCCGAATGCGCATGAGCAGTAGTGAGTCCGAGTGCGCATGAGCAGTAGTGACCCCGAGTGCGCATGAGTAGTAGTGAGTCCGAGTGCGCATGAGCAGTAGTGTCCCCGAGTGCGCATGAGCAGTAGTGACCCCGAGTGCGCATGCACAGTAGTGAGCCCGATTGCGCATCCGCAGTAGTGAGTCCGTGTGCGCATGTGCAGGTCTGAGCCGGAGTGCGCATGCGCAGTAGTGGGCCCGTGTGCGCATGCGCAGTAGCGAGCCCGTGTGCGCATGCGCAGTAGTGACCCCGAGTGTGCATGCACAGTGTGAGCCCGTGAGCGAATGCGCAGTAGCGACCCCGAGCGCGTATGCGCAGTAATGATCCCGAGCGCGCATGCGCAGTAGTGAGCCCGAGTGCGCATGGGCAGGTCTGAGCGGGAGTGCGCATGCGCAGTGGTGAGTCCGTGTGCGCATGCGCAGTGGTGTGCCCGAGGGCGCATGGGCAGGTCTGAGCCGGAGTGCGCATGAGCAGTAGTGACCCCGTGTGCGCATGAGCAGTAGTGACCCCGAGTACGCATGCACAGTAATGAGCCCGATTGCGCATCCGCAGTAGTGAGTCCGTGTGCGCATGGGCAGGTCTGAGCGGGAGTGCGCATGGGCAGTAGTGACCCCGAGTGCGCATGCACTGTAGTGTGCCCGAGTGCGCATGAGCAGTAGTGAGTCCGAGTGCGCATGAGCAGTAGTGACCCCGAGTGCGCATGAGCAGTAGTGAGTCCGAGTCCGCATGGGCAGTAGTGAGTCCGAGTGCGCATAAGCAGTAGTGACCCCGAGTGCGCATGCACAGTGGTGAGCCCGATTGCGCATCCGCTGTAGTGAGTCCGTGTGCGCATGCGCAGTAGTGGGGCCGTGCGCGCATGCGCAGTAGTGAGCCCGTGTGCGCATGCGCAGTAGTGAGCCCGAGCGTGCATCCGCAGTAGTGAGTCCGAGTGCGCGTGAGCATTAGTGACCCCGAGTGCGCATGCACAGTAGTGAGCCCGGGTGCGCATGAGCAGTAGTGAGTCCGAGTGCGCATGAGCAGTAGTGACCCCGAGTGCGCATGCACAGTAGTGAGCCCGAGTGCGCATGAGCAGTACTGAGTCTGAGTGCGCATGGGCAGTAGTGACCCCGAGTGCGCATGCACAGTAGTGAGCCCGAGTGCGCATGAGCAGTAGTGAGTCCGAGTGCGCATGAGCAGTAGTGACCCCGAGTGCGCATGCACAGTAGTGAGCCCGATTGCGCATCCGCAGTAGTGAGCCCGAGCGCGCATCCGCAGTAGTGAGTCCCAGTGCACATGAGCAGTGGTTAGTCCGAGTGCGCATGCGCAGTAGTGAGCCCGAGCACGCATGCGCAGTAGTGAGCCCGAGTGCGCATGGGCAGGTCTGAGCCGGAGTGCGCATGCGCAGTGGTGAGTCCGTGTGCGCATGCGCAGTGGTGTGCCCGAGGGCGCATGGGCAGGTCTGAGCCGGAGTGCGCATGCGCAGTAGTGGGCCCGTGCGCGCATGCGCAGTAGTGAGCCCGAGTGCGCATGAGCAGTAGTGACCCCGAGTGCGCATGAGCAGTAGTGAGTCCGAGTGCGCATGAGCAGTAGTGACCCCGAGTGCGCATGAGCAGTAGTGAGTCCGAGTGCGCATGAGCAGTAGTGAGCCGGAGCGCGCATGCGCAGTAGTGAGCCCGAGTGCGCATGGGCAGGTCTGAGCCGGAGTGCGCATGCGCAGTGATGAGTCCGCGTGCGCATGCGCAGTGGTGCACCCACCACCAGTAGTGAGCTCGAGTGCGCATGGGCAGGTCTGAGCCGGAGTGCGCATGCGCAGTAGTGGGCCCGTGCGCGCATGCGCAGTAGTGACCCCGAGTGCGCATGAGCAGTAGTGAGTCCGAGTGCGCATGAGCAGTAGTGAGCCGGAGCGCGCATGCGCAGTAGTGAGCCCGAGTGCGCATGGGCAGGTCTGAGCCGGAGTGCGCATGCGCAGTGATGAGTCCGCGTGCGCATGCGCAGTGGTGCACCCACCACCAGTAGTGAGCTCGAGTGCGCATGGGCAGGTCTGAGCCGGAGTGCGCATGCGCAGTAGTGGGCCCGTGCGCGCATGCGCAGTAGTGAGCCCGAGCGCGCATCCGCAGTAGTGAGTCCGAGTGCGCATGCGCAGTAGTGACCGCGAATGCGCATGAGCAGTAGTGAGTCCGAGTGCGCATGAGCAGTAGTGACCCCGAGTGCGCATGCACAGTAGTGGGCCCGAGTGCGCATGAGCAGTAGTGAGTCCGAGTGCGCATGAGCAGTAGTGACCCCGAGTGCGCATGCACAGTAGTGAGTCCGAGTGCGCATGCGCAGTAGTGACCCCGAATGCGCATGAGCAGTAGTGAGTCCGAGTGCGCATGAGCAGTAGTGACCCCGAGTGCGCATGAGCAGTAGTGAGTCCGAGTCCGCATGGGCAGTAGTGAGTCCGAGTGCGCATAAGCAGTAGTGACCCCGAGTGCGCATGCACAGTAGTGAGCCCGATTGCGCATCCGCAGTAGTGAGTCCGTGTGCGCATGCGCAGTAGTGGGGCCGTGCGCGCATGCGCAGTAGTGAGCCCGTGTGCGCATGCGCAGTAGTGAGCCCGAGCGTGCATCCGCAGTAGTGAGTCCGAGTGCGCGTGAGCAGTAGTGACCCCGAGTGCGCATGCACAGTAGTGAGCCCGGGTGCGCATGAGCAGTAGTGAGTCCGAGTGCGCATGAGCAGTAGTGACCCCGAGTGCGCATGCACAGTAGTGAGCCCGAGTGCGCATGAGCAGTACTGAGTCTGAGTGCGCATGGGCAGTAGTGACCCCGAGTGCGCATGCACAGTAGTGAGCCCGAGTGCGCATGAGCAGTAGTGAGTCCGAGTGCGCATGAGCAGTAGTGACCCCGAGTGCGCATGCACAGTAGTGAGCCCGATTGCGCATCCACAGTAGTGAGTCCGTGTGCGCATGTGCAGGTCTGAGCCGTAGTGCGCATGCGCAGTAGTGAGCCCGATTGTGCATCCGCAGTAGTGAGTCCGAGTGCGCATGAGCAGTAGTGAGCCGGAGCGCGCATGCGCAGTAGTGAGCCCGAGTGCGCATGGGCAGGTCTGAGCCGGAGTGCGCATGCGCAGTGATGAGTCCGTGTGCGCATGCGCAGTAGTGAGCCCGAGTGCGCATGGGCAGGTCTGAGCCGGAGTGCGCATACGCAGTAGTGACCCCGAATGCGCATGAGCAGTAGTGACCCCGAGTGCGCATGAGCAGTAGTGAGTCCGAGTGCGCATGAGCAGTAGTGACCCCGTGTGCGCATGAGCAGTAGTGACCCCGAGTACGCATGCACAGTAGTGAGCCCGATTGCGCATCCACAGTAGTGAGTCCGTGTGCGCATGTGCAGGTCTGAGCCGGAGTGCGCATGCGCAGTAGTGGGCCCGAGTGCGCATGAGCAGTAGTGAGTCCGAGTGCGCATGAGCAGTAGTGACCCCGAGTGCGCATGCACAGTAGTGAGTCCGAGTGCGCATGCGCAGTAGTGACCCCGAATGCGCATGAGCAATAGTGAGTCCGAGTGCGCATGAGCAGTAGTGACCCCGAGTGCGCATGAGCAGTAGTGAGTCCGAGTGCGCATGAGCAGTAGTGACCCCGAGTGCGCATGAGCAGTAGTGAGTCCGAGTCCGCATGGGCAGTAGTGAGTCCGAGTGCGCATAAGCAGTAGTGACCCCGAGTGCGCATGAGCAGTAGTGAGCCCGATTGCGCATCCGCTGTAGTGAGTCCGTGTGCGCATGCGCAGTAGTGGGGCCGTGCGCGCATGCGCAGTAGTGAGCCCGTGTGCGCATGCGCAGTAGTGAGCCCGAGCGTGCATCCGCAGTAGTGAGTCCGAGTGCGCGTGAGCATTAGTGACCCCGAGTGCGCATGCACAGTAGTGAGCCCGGGTGCGCATGAGCAGTAGTGAGTCCGAGTGCGCATGAGCAGTAGTGACCCCGAGTGCGCATGCACAGTAGTGAGCCCGAGTGCGCATGAGCAGTACTGAGTCTGAGTGCGCATGGGCAGTAGTGACCCCGAGTGCGCATGCACAGTAGTGAGCCCGAGTGCGCATGAGCAGTAGTGAGTCCGAGTGCGCATGAGCAGTAGTGACCCCGAGTGCGCATGCACAGTAGTGAGCCCGATTGCGCATCCACAGTAGTGAGTCCGTGTGCGCATGTGCAGGTCTGAGCCGTAGTGCGCATGCGCAGTAGTGAGCCCGATTGTGCATCCGCAGTAGTGAGTCCGAGTGCGCATGAGCAGTAGTGAGCCGGAGCGCGCATGCGCAGTAGTGAGCCCGAGTGCGCATGGGCAGGTCTGAGCCGGAGTGCGCATGCGCAGTAGTGGGCGCTTGCACGCATGCGCAGTAGTGAGGCCGTGTGCGCATGGGCAGTAGTGAACCCGATTGCGCATCCGCAGTAGTGAGCCCGAGCGCGCATCCGCAGTAGTGAGTCCCAGTGCGCATGAGCAGTGGTTAGTCCGAGTGCGCATGCGCAGTAGTGAGCCCGAGCACGCATGCGCAGTAGTGAGCCCGAGCACGCATGCGCAGTAGTGAGCCCGAGTGCGCATGGGCAGGTCTGAGCCGGAGTGCGCATGCGCAGTGGTGAGTCCGTGTGCGCATGCGCAGTGGTGTGCCCGAGGGCGCATGGGCAGGTCTGAGCCGGAGTGCGCATGCGCAGTAGTGGGCCCGTGCGCGCATGCGCAGTAGTGAGCCCGTGTGCTCATCCGCAGTAGTGAACCCGATTGCGCATCCGCAGTAGTGAGCCGGAGTGCGCATGCGCAGTAGTGGGCCCGTGCGCGCATGCGCAGTAGTGAGCCCGATTGTGCATCCGAAGTAGTGAGTCCGTGTGCGCATGTGCAGGTCTGAGCCGGAGTGCGCATGCGCAGTAGTGGGCCCGAGTGCGCATGCACAGTAGTGAGCCCGATTGCGCATCCGCAGTAGTGAGTCCGTGTGCACATGTGCAGGTCTGAGCCGGAGTGCGCATGCGCAGTAGTGGGGCCGTGCGCGCATGCGCAGTAGCGAGCCCGTGTGCGCATGCGCATTAGTGAACCCGATTGCGCATCCGCAGTAGTGAGCCGGAGTGCGCATGCGCAGTAGTGGGCCCGTGCGCGCATGCGCAGTAGTGAGCCCGAGCGCGCATCCGCAGTAGTGAGTCCGAGTGCGCATGCGCAGTAGTGACCGCGAATGCGCATGAGCAGTAGTGAGTCCGAGTGCGACATGAGCAGTAGTGACCCCGAGTGCGCATGAGCAGTAGTGAGTCCGAGTGCGCATGAGCAGTAGTGACCCCGAGTGCGCATGCACAGTAGTGAGCCCGATTGCGCATCCGCAGTAGTGAGCCCGAGCGCGCATCCGCAGTAGTGAGTCCCAGTGCACATGAGCAGTGGTTAGTCCGAGTGCGCATACGCAGTAGTGACCCCGAATGCGCATGAGCAGTAGTGAGTCCGAGTGCGCATGAGCAGTAGTGACCCCGAGTGCGCATGAGTAGTAGTGAGTCCGAGTGCGCACGAGCAGTAGTGTCCCCGAGTGCGCATGAGCAGTAGTGACCCCGAGTGCGCATGCACAGTAGTGAGCCCGATTGCGCATCCGCAGTAGTGAGTCCGTGTGCGCATGTGCAGGTCTGAGCCGGAGTGCGCATGCGCAGTAGTGGGCCCGAGTGCGCATGAGCAGTAGTGAGTCCGAGTGCGCATGAGCAGTAGTGACCCCGAGTGCGCATGCACAGTAGTGAGCCCGATTGCGCATCCGCAGTAGTGAGTCCGTGTGCGCATGTGCAGGTCTGAGCCGGAGTGCGCATGCGCAGTAGTGGGCCCGAGTGCGCATGCACAGTAGTGAGCCCGATTGCGCATCCACAGTAGTGAGTCCGTGTGCACATGTGCAGGTCTGAGCCGGAGTGCGCATGCGCAGTAGTGGGGCCGTGCGCGCATGCGCAGTAGCGAGCCCGTGTGCGCATGCACAGTAGTGAGCCCGAGTGCGTATGAGCAGTAGTGAGTCTGAGTGCGCATGGGCAGTAGTGACCCCGAGTGCGCATGCACAGTAGTAAGCCCGAGTGCGCATGGGCAGGTCTGAGCCGGAGTGCGCATGCGCAGTGATGAGTCCGTGTGCGCATGCGCAGTGGTGTACCCACCACCAGTAGTGAGCTCGAGTGCGCATGGGCAGGTCTGAGCCGGAGTGCGCATGCGCAGTAGTGGGCGCTTGCACGCATGCGCAGTAGTGAGGCCGTAGCGCATGGGCAGTAGTGCACCCGATTGCGCATCCGCAGTAGTGAGCCCGAGCGCGCATCCGCAGTAGTGAGTCCCAGTGCGCATGAGCAGTGGTTAGTCCGAGTGCGCATGCGCAGTAGTGAGCCCGAGCACGCATGCGCAGTAGTGAGCCCGAGTGCGCATGGGCAGGTCTGAGCCGGAGTGCGCATGCGCAGTGGTGAGTCCGTGTGCGCATGCGCAGTGGTGTGCTCGAGGGCGCATGGGCAGGTCTGAGCCGGAGTGCGCATGCGCAGTGATGAGTCCGTGTGCGCATGCGCAGTGGTGTACCCACCACCAGTAGTGAGCTCGAGTGCGCATGGGCAGGTTTGAGCCGGAGTGCGCATGCGCAGTAGTGGGCGCTTGCACGCATGCGCAGTAGTGAGGCCGTAGCGCATGGGCAGTAGTGCACCCGATTGCGCATCCGCAGTAGTGAGCCCGAGCGCGCATCCGCAGTAGTGAGTCCCAGTGCGCATGAGCAGTGGTTAGTCCGAGTGCGCATGCGCAGTAGTGAGCCCGAGCACGCATGCGCAGTAGTGAGCCCGAGTGCGCATGGGCAGGTCTGAGCCGGAGTGCGCATGCGCAGTGGTGAGTCCGTGTGCGCATGCGCAGTGGTGTGCCCGAGGGCGCATGGGCAGGTCTGAGCCGGAGTGCGCATGCGCAGTAGTGGGCCCGTGCGCGCATGCGCAGTAGTGAGCCCGAGTGCGCATGAGCAGTAGTGACCCCGAGTGCGCATGAGCAGTAGTGAGTCCGAGTGCGCATGAGCAGTAGTGACCCCGAGTGCGCATGAGCAGTAGTGAGTCCGAGTGCGCATGAGCAGTAGTGAGCCGGAGCGCGCATGCGCAGTAGTGAGCCCGAGTGCGCATGGGCAGGTCTGAGCCGGAGTGCGCATGCGCAGTGATGAGTCCGCGTGCGCATGCGCAGTGGTGCACCCACCACCAGTAGTGAGCTCGAGTGCGCATGGGCAGGTCTGAGCCGGAGTGCGCATGCGCAGTAGTGGGCCCGTGCGCGCATGCGCAGTAGTGAGCCCGAGCGCGCATCCGCAGTAGTGAGTCCGAGTGCGCATGCGCAGTAGTGACCGCGAATGCGCATGAGCAGTAGTGAGTCCGAGTGCGCATGAGCAGTAGTGACCCCGAGTGCGCATGGGCAGTAGTGAGTCCGAGTGCGCATGAGCAGTAGTGACCCCGAGTGCGCATGCACAGTAGTGAGCCCGATTGCGCATCCGCAGTAGTGAGCCCGAGCGCGCATCCGCAGTAGTGAGTCCCAGTGCGCATAAGCAGTGGTTAGTCCGAGTGCGCATACGCAGTAGTGACCCCGAATGCGCATGAGCAGTAGTGAGTCCGAGTGCGCATGAGCAGTAGTGACCCCGAGTGTGCATGAGCAGTAGTGAGTCCGAGTGCGCATGAGCAGTAGTGTCCCCGAGTGCGCATGAGCAGTAGTGACCCCGAGTGCGCATGCATAGTAGTGAGCCCGATTGCGCATCCGCAGTAGTGAGTCCGTGTGCGCATGTGCAGGTCTGAGCCGGAGTGCGCATGCGCAGTATTGGGCCCGAGTGCGCATGAGCAGTAGTGAGTCCGAGTGCGCATGAGCAGTAGTGACCCCGAGTGCGCATGCACAGTAGTGAGCCCGATTGCGCATCCGCAGTAGTGAGTCCGTGTGCGCATGTGCAGGTCTGAGCCGGAGTGCGCATGCGCAGTAGTGGGCCCGAGTGCGCATGAGCAGTAGTGAGTCCGAGTGCGCATGAGCAGTAGTGACCCCGAGTGCGCATGAGCAGTAGTGAGTCCGAGTGCGCATCAGCAGTCGTGACCCCGTGTGCGCATGCGCAGTAGTGAGCTCGAGCGCGCATCCGCAGTAGTGAGCCCGATTGCGCATCCGCAGTAGTGAGTCCGTGTGCGCATGTGCAGGTCTGAGCCGGAGTGCGCATGCGCAGTAGTGGGCCCGAGTACGCATGCGCAGTAGTGAGCCCGAGCACGGATGCGCAGTAGTGAGCCCGAGTGCGCATGGGCAGGTCTGAGCCGGACTGCGCATGCGCAGTAGTGAGCCCGAGCGCGCATCCGCAGTAGTGAGTCCGAGTGCGCATGCGCAGTAGTGACCCCGAATGCGCATGCGCAGTAGTGAGCCCGAGTGCGCATGGGCAGGTCTGAGCCGGAGTGCGCATGCGCAGTGATGAGTCCGTGTGCGCATGCGCAGTGGTGTACCCACCACCAGTAGTGAGCTCGAGTGCGCATGGGCAGGTCTGAGCCGGAGTGCGCATGCGCAGTAGTGGGCGCTTGCACGCATGCGCAGTAGTGAGGCCGTGTGCGCATGGGCAGTAGTGAACCCGATTGCGCATCCGCAGTAGTGAGCCCGAGCGCGCATCCGCAGTAGTGAGTCCCAGTGCGCATGAGCAGTGGTTAGTCCGAGTGCGCATGCGCAGTAGTGAGCCCGAGCACGCATGCGCAGTAGTGAGCCCGAGTGCGCATGGGCAGGTCTGAGCCGGAGTGCGCATGCGCAGTGGTGAGTCCGTGTGCGCATGCGCAGTGGTGTGCCCGAGGGCGCATGGGCAGGTCTGAGCCGGAGTGCGCATGCGCAGTAGTGGGCCCGTGCGCGCATGCGCAGTAGTGAGCCCGTGTGCTCATCCGCAGTAGTGAACCCGATTGCGCATCCGCAGTAGTGAGCCGGAGTGCGCATGCGCAGTAGTGGGCCCGTGCGCGCATGCGCAGTAGTGAGCCCGATTGTGCATCCGAAGTAGTGAGTCCGTGTGCGCATGTGCAGGTCTGAGCCGGAGTGCGCATGCGCAGTAGTGGGCCCGAGTGCGCATGCACAGTAGTGAGCCCGATTGCGCATCCGCAGTAGTGAGTCCGTGTGCACATGTGCAGGTCTGAGCCGGAGTGCGCATGCGCAGTAGTGGGGCCGTGCGCGCATGCGCAGTAGCGAGCCCGTGTGCGCATGCGCATTAGTGAACCCGATTGCGCATCCGCAGTAGTGAGCCGGAGTGCGCATGCGCAGTAGTGGGCCCGTGCGCGCATGCGCAGTAGTGAGCCCGAGCGCGCATCCGCAGTAGTGAGTCCGAGTGCGCATGCGCAGTAGTGACCGCGAATGCGCATGAGCAGTAGTGAGTCCGAGTGCGACATGAGCAGTAGTGACCCCGAGTGCGCATGAGCAGTAGTGAGTCCGAGTGCGCATGAGCAGTAGTGACCCCGAGTGCGCATGCACAGTAGTGAGCCCGATTGCGCATCCGCAGTAGTGAGCCCGAGCGCGCATCCGCAGTAGTGAGTCCCAGTGCACATGAGCAGTGGTTAGTCCGAGTGCGCATGAGCAGTAGTGACCCCGAATGCGCATGAGCAGTAGTGAGTCCGAGTGCGCATGAGCAGTAGTGACCCCGAGTGCGCATGAGTAGTAGTGAGTCCGAGTCCGCATGGGCAGTAGTGAGTCCGAGTGCGCATGAGCAGTAGTGACCCCGAGTGCGCATGCGCAGTAGTGAGCTCGAGCGCGCATCCGCAGTAGTGAGCCCGATTGCGCATCCGCAGTAGTGAGTCCGTGTGCGCATGTGCAGGTCTGAGCCGGAGTGCGCATGCGCAGTAGTGGGCCCGAGTACGCATGCGCAGTAGTGAGCCCGAGCACGGATGCGCAGTAGTGAGCCCGAGTGCGCATGGGCAGGTCTGAGCCGGACTGCGCATGCGCAGTAGTGAGCCCGAGCGCGCATCCGCAGTAGTGAGTCCGAGTGCGCATGCGCAGTAGTGACCCCGAATGCGCATGCGCAGTAGTGAGCCCGAGTGCGCATGGGCAGGTCTGAGCCGGAGTGCGCATGCGCAGTGATGAGTCCGTGTGCGCATGCGCAGTGGTGTACCCACCACCAGTAGTGAGCTCGAGTGCGCATGGGCAGGTCTGAGCCGGAGTGCGCATGCGCAGTAGTGGGCGCTTGCACGCATGCGCAGTTGTGAGGCCGTGTGCGCATGGGCAGTAGTGAACCCGATTGCGCATCCGCAGTAGTGAGCCCGAGCGCGCATCCGCAGTAGTGAGTCCCAGTGCGCATGAGCAGTGGTTAGTCCTAGTGCGCATGCGCAGTAGTGAGCCCGAGCACGCATGCGCAGTAGTGAGCCCGAGTGCGCATGGGCAGGTCTGAGCCGGAGTGCGCATGCGCAGTGATGAGTCCGTGTGCGCATGCGCAGTGGTGTACCCACCACCAGTAGTGAGCTCGAGTGCGCATGGGCAGGTCTGAGCCGGAGTGCGCATGCGCAGTAGTGGGCGCTTGCACGCATGCGCAGTTGTGAGGCCGTGTGCGCATGGGCAGTAGTGAACCCGATTGCGCATCCGCAGTAGTGGGCCCGTGCGCGCATGCGCAGTAGTGAGCCCGTGTGCTCATGCGCAGTAGTGAACCCGATTGCGCATCCGCAGTAGTGAGCCGGAGTGCGCATGCGCAGTAGTGGGCCCGTGCGCGCATGCGCAGTAGTGAGCCCGAGCGCGCATCCGCAGTAGTGAGTCCGAGTGCGCATGCGCAGTAGTGACCGCGAATGCGCATGAGCAGTAGTGAGTCCGAGTGCGACATGAGCAGTAGTGACCCCGAGTGCGCATGAGCAGTAGTGAGTCCGAGTGCGCATGAGCAGTAGTGACCCCGAGTGCGCATGCACAGTAGTGAGCCCGATTGCGCATCCGCAGTAGTGAGCCCGAGCGCGCATCCGCAGTAGTGAGTCCCAGTGCGCATGAGCAGTGGTTAGTCCGAGTGCGCAAGCGCAGTAGTGCGCGCGTGTGCGCATGCGCAGAAGTGAGCTCGAATACGCATGTGCAGGTCTGAGTCAGACTGCGCATGCGCAGTAGCGAGCCCGTGTGCGCATGCGCAGTGGTGTGCCCGAGGGCGCATGGGCAGGTCTGAGCCGGAGTGCGCATGCGCAGTAGTGGGCCCGTGCGCGCATGCGCAGTAGTGAGCCCGAGTGCGCATGAGCAGTAGTGACCCCGAGTGCGCATGAGCAGTAGTGAGTCCGCGTGCGCATGAGCAGTAGTGACCCCGAGTGCGCATGAGCAGTAGTGAGTCCGAGTGCGCATGAGCAGTAGTGACCCCGTGTGCGCATGAGCAGTAGTGACCCCGAGTACGCATGCACAGTAGTGAGCCCGATTGCGCATCCGCAGTAGTGAGTCCGTGTGCGCATGTGCAGGTCTGAGCCGGAGTGCGCATGCGCAGTAGTGGGCCCGAGTGCGCATGAGCAGTAGTGAGTCCGAGTGCGCATGAGCAGTAGTGACCCCGAGTGCGCATGCACAGTAGTGATTCCGAGTGCGCATGCGCAGTAGTGACCCCGAATGCGCATGAGCAGTAGTGAGTCCGAGTGCGCATGAGCAGTAGTGACCCCGAGTGCGCATGAGCAGTAGTGAGTCCGAGTCCGCATGGGCAGTAGTGAGTCCTAGTGCGTATAAGCAGTAGTGACCCCGAGTGCGCATGCACAGTAGTGAGCCCGATTGCGCATCCGCAGTAGTGAGTCCGTGTGCGCATGCGCAGTAGTGGGGCCGTGCGCGCATGCGCAGTAGTGAGCCCGTGTGCGCATGCGCAGTAGTGAGCCCGAGCGTGCATCCGCAGTAGTGAGTCCGAGTGCGCGTGAGCAGTAGTGACCCCGAGTGCGCTTGCACAGTAGTGAGCCCGGGTGCGCATGAGCAGTAGTGAGTCCGAGTGCGCATGAGCAGTAGTGACCCCGAGTGCGCATGCACAGTAGTGAGCCCGAGTGCGCATGAGCAGTACTGAGTCTGAGTGCGCATGGGCAGTAGTGACCCCGAGTGCGCATGCACAGTAGTGAGCCCGAGTGCGCATGAGCAGTAGTGAGTCCGAGTGCGCATGAGCAGTAGTGACCCCGAGTGCGCATGCACAGTAGTGAGCCCGATTGCGCATCCACAGTAGTGAGTCCGTGTGCGCATGTGCAGGTCTGAGCCGTAGTGCGCATGCGCAGTAGTGAGCCCGATTGTGCATCCGCAGTAGTGAGTCCGAGTGCGCATGAGCAGTAGTGAGCCGGAGCGCGCATGCGCAGTAGTGAGCCCGAGTGCGCATGGGCAGGTCTGAGCCGGAGTGCGCATGCGCAGTGGTGAGTCCGTTTGCGTATGCGCAGTGGTGTGCCCGAGGGCGCATGGGCAGGTCTGAGCCGGAGTGCGCATGCGCAGTAGTGGGCCCGTGCGCGCATGCGCAGTAGTGAGCCCGAGTGCGCATGAGCAGTAGTGACCCCGAGTGCGCATGAGCAGTAGTGAGTCCGAGTGCGCATGAGCAGTAGTGAGCCGGAGCGCGCATGCGCAGTAGTGAGCCCGAGTGCGCATGGGCAGGTCTGAGCCGGAGTGCGCATGCGCAGTGATGAGTCCGTGTGCGCATGCGCAGTGGTGTACCCACCACCAGTAGTGAGCTCGAGTGCGCATGGGCAGGTTTGAGCCGGAGTGCGCATGCGCAGTAGTGGGCGCTTGCACGCATGCGCAGTAGTGAGGCCGTAGCGCATGGGCAGTAGTACACCCGATTGCGCATCCGCAGTAGTGAGCCCGAGCGCGCATCCGCAGTAGTGAGTCCCAGTGCGCATGAGCAGTGGTTAGTCCGAGTGCGCATGCGCAGTAGTGAGCCCGAGCACGCATGCGCAGTAGTGAGCCCGAGTGCGCATGGGCAGGTCTGAGCCGGAGTGCGCATGCGCAGTGGTGAGTCCGTGTGCGCATGCGCAGTGGTGTGCCCGAGGGCGCATGGGCAGGTCTGAGCCGGAGTGCGCATGCGCAGTAGTGGGCCCGTGCGCGCATGCGCAGTAGTGAGCCCGAGTGCGCATGAGCAGTAGTGACCCCGAGTGCGCATGAGCAGTAGTGAGTCCGAGTGCGCATGAGCAGTAGTGACCCCGAGTGCGCATGAGCAGTAGTGAGTCCGAGTGCGCATGAGCAGTAGTGAGCCGGAGCGCGCATGCGCAGTAGTGAGCCCGAGTGCGCATGGGCAGGTCTGAGCCGGAGTGCGCATGCGCAGTGATGAGTCCGCGTGCGCATGCGCAGTGGTGCACCCACCACCAGTAGTGAGCTCGAGTGCGCATGGGCAGGTCTGAGCCGGAGTGCGCATGCGCAGTAGTGGGCCCGTGCGCGCATGCGCAGTAGTGACCCCGAGTGCGCATGAGCAGTAGTGAGTCCGAGTGCGCATGAGCAGTAGTGAGCCGGAGCGCGCATGCGCAGTAGTGAGCCCGAGTGCGCATGGGCAGGTCTGAGCCGGAGTGCGCATGCGCAGTGATGAGTCCGCGTGCGCATGCGCAGTGGTGCACCCACCACCAGTAGTGAGCTCGAGTGCGCATGGGCAGGTCTGAGCCGGAGTGCGCATGCGCAGTAGTGGGCCCGTGCGCGCATGCGCAGTAGTGAGCCCGAGCGCGCATCCGCAGTAGTGAGTCCGAGTGCGCATGCGCAGTAGTGACCGCGAATGCGCATGAGCAGTAGTGAGTCCGAGTGCGCATGAGCAGTAGTGACCCCGAGTGCGCATGCACAGTAGTGGGCCCGAGTGCGCATGAGCAGTAGTGAGTCCGAGTGCGCATGAGCAGTAGTGACCCCGAGTGCGCATGCACAGTAGTGAGTCCGAGTGCGCATGCGCAGTAGTGACCCCGAATGCGCATGAGCAGTAGTGAGTCCGAGTGCGCATGAGCAGTAGTGACCCCGAGTGCGCATGAGCAGTAGTGAGTCCGAGTCCGCATGGGCAGTAGTGAGTCCGAGTGCGCATAAGCAGTAGTGACCCCGAGTGCGCATGCACAGTAGTGAGCCCGATTGCGCATCCGCAGTAGTGAGTCCGTGTGCGCATGCGCAGTAGTGGGGCCGTGCGCGCATGCGCAGTAGTGAGCCCGTGTGCGCATGCGCAGTAGTGAGCCCGAGCGTGCATCCGCAGTAGTGAGTCCGAGTGCGCGTGAGCAGTAGTGACCCCGAGTGCGCATGCACAGTAGTGAGCCCGGGTGCGCATGAGCAGTAGTGAGTCCGAGTGCGCATGAGCAGTAGTGACCCCGAGTGCGCATGCACAGTAGTGAGCCCGAGTGCGCATGAGCAGTACTGAGTCTGAGTGCGCATGGGCAGTAGTGACCCCGAGTGCGC
This sequence comes from Megachile leachella, assembly GCA_963576845.1. Lineage (NCBI taxonomy): Eukaryota > Metazoa > Arthropoda > Insecta > Hymenoptera > Megachilidae > Megachile > Megachile leachella. The sequence goes on along the minus strand of OY756250.1, from coordinate 24,679,813 downwards.
ATGCACAGTAGTGAGCCCGAGTGCGCATGAGCAGTAGTGAGTCCGAGTGCGCATGAGCAGTAGTGACCCCGAGTGCGCATGCACAGTAGTGAGCCCGATTGCGCATCCACAGTAGTGAGTCCGTGTGCGCATGTGCAGGTCTGAGCCGTAGTGCGCATGCGCAGTAGTGAGCCCGATTGTGCATCCGCAGTAGTGAGTCCGAGTGCGCATGAGCAGTAGTGAGCCGGAGCGCGCATGCGCAGTAGTGAGCCCGAGTGCGCATGGGCAGGTCTGAGCCGGAGTGCGCATGCGCAGTGATGAGTCCGTGTGCGCATGCGCAGTAGTGAGCCCGAGTGCGCATGGGCAGGTCTGAGCCGGAGTGCGCATACGCAGTAGTGACCCCGAATGCGCATGAGCAGTAGTGACCCCGAGTGCGCATGAGCAGTAGTGAGTCCGAGTGCGCATGAGCAGTAGTGACCCCGTGTGCGCATGAGCAGTAGTGACCCCGAGTACGCATGCACAGTAGTGAGCCCGATTGCGCATCCACAGTAGTGAGTCCGTGTGCGCATGTGCAGGTCTGAGCCGGAGTGCGCATGCGCAGTAGTGGGCCCGAGTGCGCATGAGCAGTAGTGAGTCCGAGTGCGCATGAGCAGTAGTGACCCCGAGTGCGCATGAGCAGTAGTGAGTCCGAGTGCGCATGAGCAGTAGTGAGCCGGAGCGCGCATGCGCAGTAGTGAGCCCGAGTGCGCATGGGCAGGTCTGAGCCGGAGTGCGCATGCGCAGTGATGAGTCCGCGTGCGCATGCGCAGTGGTGCACCCACCACCAGTAGTGAGCTCGAGTGCGCATGGGCAGGTCTGAGCCGGAGTGCGCATGCGCAGTAGTGGGCCCGTGCGCGCATGCGCAGTAGTGACCCCGAGTGCGCATGAGCAGTAGTGAGTCCGAGTGCGCATGAGCAGTAGTGAGCCGGAGCGCGCATGCGCAGTAGTGAGCCCGAGTGCGCATGGGCAGGTCTGAGCCGGAGTGCGCATGCGCAGTGATGAGTCCGCGTGCGCATGCGCAGTGGTGCACCCACCACCAGTAGTGAGCTCGAGTGCGCATGGGCAGGTCTGAGCCGGAGTGCGCATGCGCAGTAGTGGGCCCGTGCGCGCATGCGCAGTAGTGAGCCCGAGCGCGCATCCGCAGTAGTGAGTCCGAGTGCGCATGCGCAGTAGTGACCGCGAATGCGCATGAGCAGTAGTGAGTCCGAGTGCGCATGAGCAGTAGTGACCCCGAGTGCGCATGCACAGTAGTGGGCCCGAGTGCGCATGAGCAGTAGTGAGTCCGAGTGCGCATGAGCAGTAGTGACCCCGAGTGCGCATGCACAGTAGTGAGTCCGAGTGCGCATGCGCAGTAGTGACCCCGAATGCGCATGAGCAGTAGTGAGTCCGAGTGCGCATGAGCAGTAGTGACCCCGAGTGCGCATGAGCAGTAGTGAGTCCGAGTCCGCATGGGCAGTAGTGAGTCCGAGTGCGCATAAGCAGTAGTGACCCCGAGTGCGCATGCACAGTAGTGAGCCCGATTGCGCATCCGCAGTAGTGAGTCCGTGTGCGCATGCGCAGTAGTGGGGCCGTGCGCGCATGCGCAGTAGTGAGCCCGTGTGCGCATGCGCAGTAGTGAGCCCGAGCGTGCATCCGCAGTAGTGAGTCCGAGTGCGCGTGAGCAGTAGTGACCCCGAGTGCGCATGCACAGTAGTGAGCCCGGGTGCGCATGAGCAGTAGTGAGTCCGAGTGCGCATGAGCAGTAGTGACCCCGAGTGCGCATGCACAGTAGTGAGCCCGAGTGCGCATGAGCAGTACTGAGTCTGAGTGCGCATGGGCAGTAGTGACCCCGAGTGCGCATGCACAGTAGTGAGCCCGAGTGCGCATGAGCAGTAGTGAGTCCGAGTGCGCATGAGCAGTAGTGACCCCGAGTGCGCATGCACAGTAGTGAGCCCGATTGCGCATCCACAGTAGTGAGTCCGTGTGCGCATGTGCAGGTCTGAGCCGTAGTGCGCATGCGCAGTAGTGAGCCCGATTGTGCATCCGCAGTAGTGAGTCCGAGTGCGCATGAGCAGTAGTGAGCCGGAGCGCGCATGCGCAGTAGTGAGCCCGAGTGCGCATGGGCAGGTCTGAGCCGGAGTGCGCATGCGCAGTGATGAGTCCGTGTGCGCATGCGCAGTAGTGAGCCCGAGTGCGCATGGGCAGGTCTGAGCCGGAGTGCGCATACGCAGTAGTGACCCCGAATGCGCATGAGCAGTAGTGACCCCGAGTGCGCATGAGCAGTAGTGAGTCCGAGTGCGCATGAGCAGTAGTGACCCCGTGTGCGCATGAGCAGTAGTGACCCCGAGTACGCATGCACAGTAGTGAGCCCGATTGCGCATCCACAGTAGTGAGTCCGTGTGCGCATGTGCAGGTCTGAGCCGGAGTGCGCATGCGCAGTAGTGGGCCCGAGTGCGCATGAGCAGTAGTGAGTCCGAGTGCGCATGAGCAGTAGTGACCCCGAGTGCGCATGCACAGTAGTGAGTCCGAGTGCGCATGCGCAGTAGTGACCCCGAATGCGCATGAGCAATAGTGAGTCCGAGTGCGCATGAGCAGTAGTGACCCCGAGTGCGCATGAGCAGTAGTGAGTCCGAGTGCGCATGAGCAGTAGTGACCCCGAGTGCGCATGAGCAGTAGTGAGTCCGAGTCCGCATGGGCAGTAGTGAGTCCGAGTGCGCATAAGCAGTAGTGACCCCGAGTGCGCATGCACAGTAGTGAGCCCGATTGCGCATCCGCTGTAGTGAGTCCGTGTGCGCATGCGCAGTAGTGGGGCCGTGCGCGCATGCGCAGTAGTGAGCCCGTGTGCGTATGCGCAGTAGTGAGCCCGAGCGTGCATCCGCAGTAGTGAGTCCGAGTGCGCGTGAGCATTAGTGACCCCGAGTGCGCATGCACAGTAGTGAGCCCGGGTGCGCATGAGCAGTAGTGAGTCCGAGTGCGCATGAGCAGTAGTGACCCCGAGTGCGCATGCACAGTAGTGAGCCCGAGTGCGCATGAGCAGTACTGAGTCTGAGTGCGCATGGGCAGTAGTGACCCCGAGTGCGCATGCACAGTAGTGAGCCCGAGTGCGCATGAGCAGTAGTGAGTCCGAGTGCGCATGAGCAGTAGTGACCCCGAGTGCGCATGCACAGTAGTGAGCCCGATTGCGCATCCACAGTAGTGAGTCCGTGTGCGCATGTGCAGGTCTGAGCCGTAGTGCGCATGCGCAGTAGTGAGCCCGATTGTGCATCCGCAGTAGTGAGTCCGAGTGCGCATGAGCAGTAGTGAGCCGGAGCGCGCATGCGCAGTAGTGAGCCCGAGTGCGCATGGGCAGGTCTGAGCCGGAGTGCGCATGCGCAGTGATGAGTCCGTGTGCGCATGCGCAGTGGTGTACCCACCACCAGTAGTGAGCTCGAGTGCGCATGGGCAGGTCTGAGCCGGAGTGCGCATGCGCAGTAGTGGGCGCTTGCACGCATGCGCAGTAGTGAGGCCGTGTGCGCATGGGCAGTAGTGAACCCGATTGCGCATCCGCAGTAGTGAGCCCGAGCGCGCATCCGCAGTAGTGAGTCCCAGTGCGCATGAGCAGTGGTTAGTCCGAGTGCGCATGCGCAGTAGTGAGCCCGAGCACGCATGCGCAGTAGTGAGCCCGAGTGCGCATGGGCAGGTCTGAGCCGGAGTGCGCATGCGCAGTGGTGAGTCCGTGTGCGCATGCGCAGTGGTGTGCCCGAGGGCGCATGGGCAGGTCTGAGCCGGAGTGCGCATGCGCAGTAGTGGGCCCGTGCGCGCATGCGCAGTAGTGAGCCCGTGTGCTCATCCGCAGTAGTGAACCCGATTGCGCATCCGCAGTAGTGAGCCGGAGTGCGCATGCGCAGTAGTGGGCCCGTGCGCGCATGCGCAGTAGTGAGCCCGATTGTGCATCCGAAGTAGTGAGTCCGTGTGCGCATGTGCAGGTCTGAGCCGGAGTGCGCATGCGCAGTAGTGGGCCCGAGTGCGCATGCACAGTAGTGAGCCCGATTGCGCATCCGCAGTAGTGAGTCCGTGTGCACATGTGCAGGTCTGAGCCGGAGTGCGCATGCGCAGTAGTGGGGCCGTGCGCGCATGCGCAGTAGCGAGCCCGAGTGCGCATGCACAGTAGTGAGCCCGATTGCGCATCCGCAGTAGTGAGTCCGTGTGCACATGTGCAGGTCTGAGCCGGAGTGCGCATGCGCAGTAGTGGGGCCGTGCGCGCATGCGCAGTAGCGAGCCCGTGTGCGCATGCGCATTAGTGAACCCGATTGCGCATCCGCAGTAGTGAGCCCGAGCGCGCATCCTCAGTAGTGAGTCCCAGTGCACATGAGCAGTGGTTAGTCCGAGTGCGCATACGCAGTAGTGACCCCGAATGCGCATGAGCAGTAGTGAGTCCGAGTGCGCATGAGCAGTAGTGACCCCGAGTGCGCATGAGTAGTAGTGAGTCCGAGTGCGCACGAGCAGTAGTGTCCCCGAGTGCGCATGAGCAGTAGTGACCCCGAGTGCGCATGCACAGTAGTGAGCCCGATTGCGCATCCGCAGTAGTGAGTCCGTGTGCGCATGTGCAGGTCTGAGCCGGAGTGCGCATGCGCAGTAGTGGGCCCGAGTGCGCATGAGCAGTAGTGAGTCCGAGTGCGCATGAGCAGTAGTGACCCCGAGTGCGCATGCACAGTAGTGAGCCCGATTGCGCATCCGCAGTAGTGAGTCCGTGTGCGTATGTGCAGGTCTGAGCCGGAGTGCGCATGCGCAGTAGTGGGCCCGAGTGCGCATGCACAGTAGTGAGCCCGATTGCGCATCCACAGTAGTGAGTCCGTGTGCACATGTGCAGGTCTGAGCCGGAGTGCGCATGCGCAGTAGTGGGGCCGTGCGCGCATGCGCAGTAGCGAGCCCGTGTGCGCATGCACAGTAGTGAGCCCGAGTGCGTATGAGCAGTAGTGAGTCTGAGTGCGCATGGGCAGTAGTGACCCCGAGTGCGCATGCACAGTAGTAAGCCCGAGTGCGCATGGGCAGGTCTGAGCCGGAGTGCGCATGCGCAGTGATGAGTCCGTGTGCGCATGCGCAGTGGTGTACCCACCACCAGTAGTGAGCTCGAGTGCGCATGGGCAGGTCTGAGCCGGAGTGCGCATGCGCAGTAGTGGGCGCTTGCACGCATGCGCAGTAGTGAGGCCGTAGCGCATGGGCAGTAGTGCACCCGATTGCGCATCCGCAGTAGTGAGCCCGAGCGCGCATCCGCAGTAGTGAGTCCCAGTGCGCATGAGCAGTGGTTAGTCCGAGTGCGCATGCGCAGTAGTGAGCCCGAGCACGCATGCGCAGTAGTGAGCCCGAGTGCGCATGGGCAGGTCTGAGCCGGAGTGCGCATGCGCAGTGGTGAGTCCGTGTGCGCATGCGCAGTGGTGTGCTCGAGGGCGCATGGGCAGGTCTGAGCCGGAGTGCGCATGCGCAGTGATGAGTCCGTGTGCGCATGCGCAGTGGTGTACCCACCACCAGTAGTGAGCTCGAGTGCGCATGGGCAGGTTTGAGCCGGAGTGCGCATGCGCAGTAGTGGGCGCTTGCACGCATGCGCAGTAGTGAGGCCGTAGCGCATGGGCAGTAGTGCACCCGATTGCGCATCCGCAGTAGTGAGCCCGAGCGCGCATCCGCAGTAGTGAGTCCCAGTGCGCATGAGCAGTGGTTAGTCCGAGTGCGCATGCGCAGTAGTGAGCCCGAGCACGCATGCGCAGTAGTGAGCCCGAGTGCGCATGGGCAGGTCTGAGCCGGAGTGCGCATGCGCAGTGGTGAGTCCGTGTGCGCATGCGCAGTGGTGTGCCCGAGGGCGCATGGGCAGGTCTGAGCCGGAGTGCGCATGCGCAGTAGTGGGCCCGTGCGCGCATGCGCAGTAGTGAGCCCGAGTGCGCATGAGCAGTAGTGACCCCGAGTGCGCATGAGCAGTAGTGAGTCCGAGTGCGCATGAGCAGTAGTGACCCCGAGTGCGCATGAGCAGTAGTGAGTCCGAGTGCGCATGAGCAGTAGTGAGCCGGAGCGCGCATAAGCAGTAGTGACCCCGAGTGCGCATGCACAGTAGTGAGCCCGATTGCGCATCCGCAGTAGTGAGTCCGTGTGCGCATGCGCAGTAGTGGGGCCGTGCGCGCATGCGCAGTAGTGAGCCCGTGTGCGCATGCGCAGTAGTGACCCCGAGTGCGCATGAGCAGTAGTGAGTCCGAGTGCGCATGAGCAGTAGTGACCCCGAGTGCGCATGCACAGTAGTGAGCCCGATTGCGCATCCGCAGTAGTGAGCCCGAGCGCGCATCCGCAGTAGTGAGTCCCAGTGCGCATAAGCAGTGGTTAGTCCGAGTGCGCATACGCAGTAGTGACCCCGAATGCGCATGAGCAGTAGTGAGTCCGAGTGCGCATGAGCAGTAGTGACCCCGAGTGTGCATGAGCAGTAGTGAGTCCGAGTGCGCATGAGCAGTAGTGTCCCCGAGTGCGCATGAGCAGTAGTGACCCCGAGTGCGCATGCATAGTAGTGAGCCCGATTGCGCATCCGCAGTAGTGAGTCCGTGTGCGCATGTGCAGGTCTGAGCCGGAGTGCGCATGCGCAGTATTGGGCCCGAGTGCGCATGAGCAGTAGTGAGTCCGAGTGCGCATGAGCAGTAGTGACCCCGAGTGCGCATGCACAGTAGTGAGCCCGATTGCGCATCCGCAGTAGTGAGTCCGTGTGCGCATGTGCAGGTCTGAGCCGGAGTGCGCATGCGCAGTAGTGGGCCCGAGTGCGCATGAGCAGTAGTGAGTCCGAGTGCGCATGAGCAGTAGTGACCCCGAGTGCGCATGAGCAGTAGTGAGTCCGAGTGCGCATCAGCAGTCGTGACCCCGTGTGCGCATGCGCAGTAGTGAGCTCGAGCGCGCATCCGCAGTAGTGAGCCCGATTGCGCATCCGCAGTAGTGAGTCCGTGTGCGCATGTGCAGGTCTGAGCCGGAGTGCGCATGCGCAGTAGTGGGCCCGAGTACGCATGCGCAGTAGTGAGCCCGAGCACGGATGCGCAGTAGTGAGCCCGAGTGCGCATGGGCAGGTCTGAGCCGGACTGCGCATGCGCAGTAGTGAGCCCGAGCGCGCATCCGCAGTAGTGAGTCCGAGTGCGCATGCGCAGTAGTGACCCCGAATGCGCATGCGCAGTAGTGAGCCCGAGTGCGCATGGGCAGGTCTGAGCCGGAGTGCGCATGCGCAGTGATGAGTCCGTGTGCGCATGCGCAGTGGTGTACCCACCACCAGTAGTGAGCTCGAGTGCGCATGGGCAGGTCTGAGCCGGAGTGCGCATGCGCAGTAGTGGGCGCTTGCACGCATGCGCAGTAGTGAGGCCGTGTGCGCATGGGCAGTAGTGAACCCGATTGCGCATCCGCAGTAGTGAGCCCGAGCGCGCATCCGCAGTAGTGAGTCCCAGTGCGCATGAGCAGTGGTTAGTCCGAGTGCGCATGCGCAGTAGTGAGCCCGAGCACGCATGCGCAGTAGTGAGCCCGAGTGCGCATGGGCAGGTCTGAGCCGGAGTGCGCATGCGCAGTGGTGAGTCCGTGTGCGCATGCGCAGTGGTGTGCCCGAGGGCGCATGGGCAGGTCTGAGCCGGAGTGCGCATGCGCAGTAGTGGGCCCGTGCGCGCATGCGCAGTAGTGAGCCCGTGTGCTCATCCGCAGTAGTGAACCCGATTGCGCATCCGCAGTAGTGAGCCGGAGTGCGCATGCGCAGTAGTGGGCCCGTGCGCGCATGCGCAGTAGTGAGCCCGATTGTGCATCCGAAGTAGTGAGTCCGTGTGCGCATGTGCAGGTCTGAGCCGGAGTGCGCATGCGCAGTAGTGGGCCCGAGTGCGCATGCACAGTAGTGAGCCCGATTGCGCATCCGCAGTAGTGAGTCCGTGTGCACATGTGCAGGTCTGAGCCGGAGTGCGCATGCGCAGTAGTGGGGCCGTGCGCGCATGCGCAGTAGCGAGCCCGTGTGCGCATGCGCATTAGTGAACCCGATTGCGCATCCGCAGTAGTGAGCCGGAGTGCGCATGCGCAGTAGTGGGCCCGTGCGCGCATGCGCAGTAGTGAGCCCGAGTGCGCATGGGCAGGTCTGAGCCGGAGTGCGCATGCGCAGTGATGAGTCCGTGTGCGCATGCGCAGTAGTGACCGCGAATGCGCATGAGCAGTAGTGAGTCCGAGTGCGACATGAGCAGTAGTGACCCCGAGTGCGCATGAGCAGTAGTGAGTCCGAGTGCGCATGAGCAGTAGTGACCCCGAGTGCGCATGCACAGTAGTGAGCCCGATTGCGCATCCGCAGTAGTGAGCCCGAGCGCGCATCCGCAGTAGTGAGTCCCAGTGCACATGAGCAGTAGTGAGCCGGAGCGCGCATGCGCAGTAGTGAGCCCGAGTGCGCATGGGCAGGTCTGAGCCGGAGTGCGCATGCGCAGTGATGAGTCCGTGTGCGCATGCGCAGTAGTGAGCCCGAGTGCGCATGGGCAGGTCTGAGCCGGAGTGCGCATACGCAGTAGTGACCCCGAATGCGCATGAGCAGTAGTGACCCCGAGTGCGCATGAGCAGTAGTGAGTCCGAGTGCGCATGAGCAGTAGTGACCCCGTGTGCGCATGAGCAGTAGTGACCCCGAGTACGCATGCACAGTAGTGAGCCCGATTGCGCATCCGCAGTAGTGAGTCCGTGTGCGCATGTGCAGGTCTGAGCCGGAGTGCGCATGCGCAGTAGTGACCCCGAATGCGCATGAGCAGTAGTGAGTCCGAGTGCGCATGAGCAGTAGTGACCCCGAGTGCGCATGAGCAGTAGTGAGTCCGAGTGCGCATTAGCAGTAGCGACCCCGAGTGCGCATGAGCAGTAGTGACCCCGAGTGCGCATGAGCAGTAGTGACCCCGAGTGCGCATGAGCAGTAGTGAGTCCGAGACCGCATGGGCAGTAGTGAGTCCGAGTGCGCATAAGCAGTAGTGACCCCGAGTGCGCATGCACAGTAGTGAGCCCGATTGCGCATCCGCAGTAGTGAGTCCGTGTGCGCATGCGCAGTAGTGGGGCCGTGCGCGCATGCGCAGTAGTGAGCCCGTGTGCGCATGCGCAGTAGTGAGCCCGAGCGTGCATCCGCAGTAGTGAGTCCGAGTGCGCGTGAGCAGTAGTGACCCCGAGTGCGCATGCACAGTAGTGAGCCCGGGTGCGCATGAGCAGTAGTGAGTCCGAGTGCGCATGAGCAGTAGTGACCCCGAGTGCGCATGCACAGTAGTGAGTCCGAGTGCGCATGCGCAGTAGTGACCCCGAATGCGCATGAGCAGTAGTGAGTCCGAGTGCGCATGAGCAGTAGTGACCCCGAGTGCGCATGAGCAGTAGTGAGTCCGAGTCCGCATAGGCAGTAGTGAGTCCGAGTGCGCATAAGCAGTAGTGACCCCGAGTGCGCATGCACAGTAGTGAGCCCGATTGCGCATCCGCTGTAGTGAGTCCGTGTGCGCATGCGCAGTAGTGGGGCCGTGCGCGCATGCGCAGTAGTGAGCCCGTGTGCGCATGCGCAGTAGTGAGCCCGAGCGTGCATCCGCAGTAGTGAGTCCGAGTGCGCGTGAGCAGTAGTGACCCCGAGTGCGCATGCACAGTAGTGAGCCCGGGTGCGCATGAGCAGTAGTGAGTCCGAGTGCGCATGAGCAGTAGTGACCCCGAGTGCGCATGCACAGTAGTGAGCCCGAGTGCGCATGAGCAGTACTGAGTCTGAGTGCGCATGGGCAGTAGTGACCCCGAGTGCGCATGCACAGTAGTGAGCCCGAGTGCGCATGAGCAGTAGTGAGTCCGAGTGCGCATGAGCAGTAGTGACCCCGAGTGCGCATGCACAGTAGTGAGCCCGATTGCGCATCCACAGTAGTGAGTCCGTGTGCGCATGTGCAGGTCTGAGCCGTAGTGCGCATGCGCAGTAGTGAGCCCGATTGTGCATCCGCAGTAGTGAGTCCGAGTGCGCATGAGCAGTAGTGAGCCGGAGCGCGCATGCGCAGTAGTGAGCCCGAGTGCGCATGGGCAGGTCTGAGCCGGAGTGCGCATGCGCAGTGATGAGTCCGTGTGCGCATGCGCAGTGGTGTACCCACCACCAGTAGTGAGCTCGAGTGCGCATGGGCAGGTCTGAGCCGGAGTGCGCATGCGCAGTAGTGGGCGCTTGCACGCATGCGCAGTAGTGAGGCCGTGTGCGCATGGGCAGTAGTGAACCCGATTGCGCATCCGCAGTAGTGAGCCCGAGCGCGCATCCGCAGTAGTGAGTCCCAGTGCGCATGAGCAGTGGTTAGTCCGAGTGCGCATGCGCAGTAGTGAGCCCGAGCACGCATGCGCAGTAGTGAGCCCGAGTGCGCATGAGCAGTAGTGAGTCCGAGTGCGCATGAGCAGTAGTGACCCCGAGTGCGCATGCACAGTAGTGAGCCCGATTGCGCATCCGCAGTAGTGAGTCCGTGTGCGCATGTGCAGGTCTGAGCCGGAGTGCGCATGCGCAGTAGTGGGCCCGAGTGCGCATGCACAGTAGTGAGCCCGATTGCGCATCCGCAGTAGTGAGTCCGTGTGCACATGTGCAGGTCTGAGCCGGAGTGCGCATGCGCAGTAGTGGGGCCGTGCGCGCATGCGCAGTAGCGAGCCCGTGTGCGCATGCGCATTAGTGAACCCGATTGCGCATCCGCAGTAGTGAGCCGGAGTGCGCATGCGCAGTAGTGGGCCCGTGCGCGCATGCGCAGTAGTGAGCCCGAGCGCGCATCCGCAGTAGTGAGTCCGAGTGCGCATGCGCAGTAGTGACCGCGAATGCGCATGAGCAGTAGTGAGTCCGAGTGCGCATGAGCAGTAGTGACCCCGAGTGCGCATGGGCAGTAGTGAGTCCGAGTGCGCATGAGCAGTAGTGACCCCGAGTGCGCATGCACAGTAGTGAGCCCGATTGCGCATCCGCAGTAGTGAGCCCGAGCGCGCATCCGCAGTAGTGAGTCCCAGTGCGCATAAGCAGTGGTTAGTCCGAGTGCGCATACGCAGTAGTGACCCCGAATGCGCATGAGCAGTAGTGAGTCCGAGTGCGCATGAGCAGTAGTGACCCCGAGTGTGCATGAGCAGTAGTGAGTCCGAGTGCGCATGAGCAGTAGTGTCCCCGAGTGCGCATGAGCAGTAGTGACCCCGAGTGCGCATGCATAGTAGTGAGCCCGATTGCGCATCCGCAGTAGTGAGTCCGTGTGCGCATGTGCAGGTCTGAGCCGGAGTGCGCATGCGCAGTATTGGGCCCGAGTGCGCATGAGCAGTAGTGAGTCCGAGTGCGCATGAGCAGTAGTGACCCCGAGTGCGCATGCACAGTAGTGAGCCCGATTGCGCATCCGCAGTAGTGAGTCCGTGTGCGCATGTGCAGGTCTGAGCCGGAGTGCGCATGCGCAGTAGTGGGCCCGAGTGCGCATGAGCAGTAGTGAGTCCGAGTGCGCATGAGCAGTAGTGACCCCGAGTGCGCATGAGCAGTAGTGAGTCCGAGTGCGCATCAGCAGTCGTGACCCCGTGTGCGCATGCGCAGTAGTGAGCTCGAGCGCGCATCCGCAGTAGTGAGCCCGATTGCGCATCCGCAGTAGTGAGTCCGTGTGCGCATGTGCAGGTCTGAGCCGGAGTGCGCATGCGCAGTAGTGGGCCCGAGTACGCATGCGCAGTAGTGAGCCCGAGCACGGATGCGCAGTAGTGAGCCCGAGTGCGCATGGGCAGGTCTGAGCCGGACTGCGCATGCGCAGTAGTGAGCCCGAGCGCGCATCCGCAGTAGTGAGTCCGAGTGCGCATGCGCAGTAGTGACCCCGAATGCGCATGCGCAGTAGTGAGCCCGAGTGCGCATGGGCAGGTCTGAGCCGGAGTGCGCATGCGCAGTGATGAGTCCGTGTGCGCATGCGCAGTGGTGTACCCACCACCAGTAGTGAGCTCGAGTGCGCATGGGCAGGTCTGAGCCGGAGTGCGCATGCGCAGTAGTGGGCGCTTGCACGCATGCGCAGTAGTGAGGCCGTGTGCGCATGGGCAGTAGTGAACCCGATTGCGCATCCGCAGTAGTGAGCCCGAGCGCGCATCCGCAGTAGTGAGTCCCAGTGCGCATGAGCAGTGGTTAGTCCGAGTGCGCATGCGCAGTAGTGAGCCCGAGCACGCATGCGCAGTAGTGAGCCCGAGTGCGCATGGGCAGGTCTGAGCCGGAGTGCGCATGCGCAGTGGTGAGTCCGTGTGCGCATGCGCAGTGGTGTGCCCGAGGGCGCATGGGCAGGTCTGAGCCGGAGTGCGCATGCGCAGTAGTGGGCCCGTGCGCGCATGCGCAGTAGTGAGCCCGTGTGCTCATCCGCAGTAGTGAACCCGATTGCGCATCCGCAGTAGTGAGCCGGAGTGCGCATGCGCAGTAGTGGGCCCGTGCGCGCATGCGCAGTAGTGAGCCCGATTGTGCATCCGAAGTAGTGAGTCCGTGTGCGCATGTGCAGGTCTGAGCCGGAGTGCGCATGCGCAGTAGTGGGCCCGAGTGCGCATGCACAGTAGTGAGCCCGATTGCGCATCCGCAGTAGTGAGTCCGTGTGCACATGTGCAGGTCTGAGCCGGAGTGCGCATGCGCAGTAGTGGGGCCGTGCGCGCATGCGCAGTAGCGAGCCCGTGTGCGCATGCGCATTAGTGAACCCGATTGCGCATCCGCAGTAGTGAGCCGGAGTGCGCATGCGCAGTAGTGGGCCCGTGCGCGCATGCGCAGTAGTGAGCCCGAGCGCGCATCCGCAGTAGTGAGTCCGAGTGCGCATGCGCAGTAGTGACCGCGAATGCGCATGAGCAGTAGTGAGTCCGAGTGCGACATGAGCAGTAGTGACCCCGAGTGCGCATGAGCAGTAGTGAGTCCGAGTGCGCATGAGCAGTAGTGACCCCGAGTGCGCATGCACAGTAGTGAGCCCGATTGCGCATCCGCAGTAGTGAGCCCGAGCGCGCATCCGCAGTAGTGAGTCCCAGTGCACATGAGCAGTGGTTAGTCCGAGTGCGCATGAGCAGTAGTGACCCCGAATGCGCATGAGCAGTAGTGAGTCCGAGTGCGCATGAGCAGTAGTGACCCCGAGTGCGCATGAGTAGTAGTGAGTCCGAGTCCGCATGGGCAGTAGTGAGTCCGAGTGCGCATGAGCAGTAGTGACCCCGAGTGCGCATGCGCAGTAGTGAGCTCGAGCGCGCATCCGCAGTAGTGAGCCCGATTGCGCATCCGCAGTAGTGAGTCCGTGTGCGCATGTGCAGGTCTGAGCCGGAGTGCGCATGCGCAGTAGTGGGCCCGAGTACGCATGCGCAGTAGTGAGCCCGAGCACGGATGCGCAGTAGTGAGCCCGAGTGCGCATGGGCAGGTCTGAGCCGGACTGCGCATGCGCAGTAGTGAGCCCGAGCGCGCATCCGCAGTAGTGAGTCCGAGTGCGCATGCGCAGTAGTGACCCCGAATGCGCATGCGCAGTAGTGAGCCCGAGTGCGCATGGGCAGGTCTGAGCCGGAGTGCGCATGCGCAGTGATGAGTCCGTGTGCGCATGCGCAGTGGTGTACCCACCACCAGTAGTGAGCTCGAGTGCGCATGGGCAGGTCTGAGCCGGAGTGCGCATGCGCAGTAGTGGGCGCTTGCACGCATGCGCAGTTGTGAGGCCGTGTGCGCATGGGCAGTAGTGAACCCGATTGCGCATCCGCAGTAGTGAGCCCGAGCGCGCATCCGCAGTAGTGAGTCCCAGTGCGCATGAGCAGTGGTTAGTCCTAGTGCGCATGCGCAGTAGTGAGCCCGAGCACGCATGCGCAGTAGTGAGCCCGAGTGCGCATGGGCAGGTCTGAGCCGGAGTGCGCATGCGCAGTGATGAGTCCGTGTGCGCATGCGCAGTGGTGTACCCACCACCAGTAGTGAGCTCGAGTGCGCATGGGCAGGTCTGAGCCGGAGTGCGCATGCGCAGTAGTGGGCGCTTGCACGCATGCGCAGTTGTGAGGCCGTGTGCGCATGGGCAGTAGTGAACCCGATTGCGCATCCGCAGTAGTGGGCCCGTGCGCGCATGCGCAGTAGTGAGCCCGTGTGCTCATGCGCAGTAGTGAACCCGATTGCGCATCCGCAGTAGTGAGCCGGAGTGCGCATGCGCAGTAGTGGGCCCGTGCGCGCATGCGCAGTAGTGAGCCCGAGCGCGCATCCGCAGTAGTGAGTCCGAGTGCGCATGCGCAGTAGTGACCGCGAATGCGCATGAGCAGTAGTGAGTCCGAGTGCGACATGAGCAGTAGTGACCCCGAGTGCGCATGAGCAGTAGTGAGTCCGAGTGCGCATGAGCAGTAGTGACCCCGAGTGCGCATGCACAGTAGTGAGCCCGATTGCGCATCCGCAGTAGTGAGCCCGAGCGCGCATCCGCAGTAGTGAGTCCCAGTGCGCATGAGCAGTGGTTAGTCCGAGTGCGCAAGCGCAGTAGTGCGCGCGTGTGCGCATGCGCAGAAGTGAGCTCGAATACGCATGTGCAGGTCTGAGTCAGACTGCGCATGCGCAGTAGCGAGCCCGTGTGCGCATGCGCAGTGGTGTGCCCGAGGGCGCATGGGCAGGTCTGAGCCGGAGTGCGCATGCGCAGTAGTGGGCCCGTGCGCGCATGCGCAGTAGTGAGCCCGAGTGCGCATGAGCAGTAGTGACCCCGAGTGCGCATGAGCAGTAGTGAGTCCGCGTGCGCATGAGCAGTAGTGACCCCGAGTGCGCATGAGCAGTAGTGAGTCCGAGTGCGCATGAGCAGTAGTGACCCCGTGTGCGCATGAGCAGTAGTGACCCCGAGTACGCATGCACAGTAGTGAGCCCGATTGCGCATCCGCAGTAGTGAGTCCGTGTGCGCATGTGCAGGTCTGAGCCGGAGTGCGCATGCGCAGTAGTGGGCCCGAGTGCGCATGAGCAGTAGTGAGTCCGAGTGCGCATGAGCAGTAGTGACCCCGAGTGCGCATGCACAGTAGTGATTCCGAGTGCGCATGCGCAGTAGTGACCCCGAATGCGCATGAGCAGTAGTGAGTCCGAGTGCGCATGAGCAGTAGTGACCCCGAGTGCGCATGAGCAGTAGTGAGTCCGAGTCCGCATGGGCAGTAGTGAGTCCTAGTGCGTATAAGCAGTAGTGACCCCGAGTGCGCATGCACAGTAGTGAGCCCGATTGCGCATCCGCAGTAGTGAGTCCGTGTGCGCATGCGCAGTAGTGGGGCCGTGCGCGCATGCGCAGTAGTGAGCCCGTGTGCGCATGCGCAGTAGTGAGCCCGAGCGTGCATCCGCAGTAGTGAGTCCGAGTGCGCGTGAGCAGTAGTGACCCCGAGTGCGCTTGCACAGTAGTGAGCCCGGGTGCGCATGAGCAGTAGTGAGTCCGAGTGCGCATGAGCAGTAGTGACCCCGAGTGCGCATGCACAGTAGTGAGCCCGAGTGCGCATGAGCAGTACTGAGTCTGAGTGCGCATGGGCAGTAGTGACCCCGAGTGCGCATGCACAGTAGTGAGCCCGAGTGCGCATGAGCAGTAGTGAGTCCGAGTGCGCATGAGCAGTAGTGACCCCGAGTGCGCATGCACAGTAGTGAGCCCGATTGCGCATCCACAGTAGTGAGTCCGTGTGCGCATGTGCAGGTCTGAGCCGTAGTGCGCATGCGCAGTAGTGAGCCCGATTGTGCATCCGCAGTAGTGAGTCCGAGTGCGCATGAGCAGTAGTGAGCCGGAGCGCGCATGCGCAGTAGTGAGCCCGAGTGCGCATGGGCAGGTCTGAGCCGGAGTGCGCATGCGCAGTGGTGAGTCCGTTTGCGTATGCGCAGTGGTGTGCCCGAGGGCGCATGGGCAGGTCTGAGCCGGAGTGCGCATGCGCAGTAGTGGGCCCGTGCGCGCATGCGCAGTAGTGAGCCCGAGTGCGCATGAGCAGTAGTGACCCCGAGTGCGCATGAGCAGTAGTGAGTCCGAGTGCGCATGAGCAGTAGTGAGCCGGAGCGCGCATGCGCAGTAGTGAGCCCGAGTGCGCATGGGCAGGTCTGAGCCGGAGTGCGCATGCGCAGTGATGAGTCCGTGTGCGCATGCGCAGTGGTGTACCCACCACCAGTAGTGAGCTCGAGTGCGCATGGGCAGGTTTGAGCCGGAGTGCGCATGCGCAGTAGTGGGCGCTTGCACGCATGCGCAGTAGTGAGGCCGTAGCGCATGGGCAGTAGTGCACCCGATTGCGCATCCGCAGTAGTGAGCCCGAGCGCGCATCCGCAGTAGTGAGTCCCAGTGCGCATGAGCAGTGGTTAGTCCGAGTGCGCATGCGCAGTAGTGAGCCCGAGCACGCATGCGCAGTAGTGAGCCCGAGTGCGCATGGGCAGGTCTGAGCCGGAGTGCGCATGCGCAGTGGTGAGTCCGTGTGCGCATGCGCAGTGGTGTGCCCGAGGGCGCATGGGCAGGTCTGAGCCGGAGTGCGCATGCGCAGTAGTGGGCCCGTGCGCGCATGCGCAGTAGTGAGCCCGAGTGCGCATGAGCAGTAGTGACCCCGAGTGCGCATGAGCAGTAGTGAGTCCGAGTGCGCATGAGCAGTAGTGACCCCGAGTGCGCATGAGCAGTAGTGAGTCCGAGTGCGCATGAGCAGTAGTGAGCCGGAGCGCGCATGCGCAGTAGTGAGCCCGAGTGCGCATGGGCAGGTCTGAGCCGGAGTGCGCATGCGCAGTGATGAGTCCGCGTGCGCATGCGCAGTGGTGCACCCACCACCAGTAGTGAGCTCGAGTGCGCATGGGCAGGTCTGAGCCGGAGTGCGCATGCGCAGTAGTGGGCCCGTGCGCGCATGCGCAGTAGTGACCCCGAGTGCGCATGAGCAGTAGTGAGTCCGAGTGCGCATGAGCAGTAGTGAGCCGGAGCGCGCATGCGCAGTAGTGAGCCCGAGTGCGCATGGGCAGGTCTGAGCCGGAGTGCGCATGCGCAGTGATGAGTCCGCGTGCGCATGCGCAGTGGTGCACCCACCACCAGTAGTGAGCTCGAGTGCGCATGGGCAGGTCTGAGCCGGAGTGCGCATGCGCAGTAGTGGGCCCGTGCGCGCATGCGCAGTAGTGAGCCCGAGCGCGCATCCGCAGTAGTGAGTCCGAGTGCGCATGCGCAGTAGTGACCGCGAATGCGCATGAGCAGTAGTGAGTCCGAGTGCGCATGAGCAGTAGTGACCCCGAGTGCGCATGCACAGTAGTGGGCCCGAGTGCGCATGAGCAGTAGTGAGTCCGAGTGCGCATGAGCAGTAGTGACCCCGAGTGCGCATGCACAGTAGTGAGTCCGAGTGCGCATGCGCAGTAGTGACCCCGAATGCGCATGAGCAGTAGTGAGTCCGAGTGCGCATGAGCAGTAGTGACCCCGAGTGCGCATGAGCAGTAGTGAGTCCGAGTCCGCATGGGCAGTAGTGAGTCCGAGTGCGCATAAGCAGTAGTGACCCCGAGTGCGCATGCACAGTAGTGAGCCCGATTGCGCATCCGCAGTAGTGAGTCCGTGTGCGCATGCGCAGTAGTGGGGCCGTGCGCGCATGCGCAGTAGTGAGCCCGTGTGCGCATGCGCAGTAGTGAGCCCGAGCGTGCATCCGCAGTAGTGAGTCCGAGTGCGCGTGAGCAGTAGTGACCCCGAGTGCGCATGCACAGTAGTGAGCCCGGGTGCGCATGAGCAGTAGTGAGTCCGAGTGCGCATGAGCAGTAGTGACCCCGAGTGCGCATGCACAGTAGTGAGCCCGAGTGCGCATGAGCAGTACTGAGTCTGAGTGCGCATGGGCAGTAGTGACCCCGAGTGCGCATGCACAGTAGTGAGCCCGAGTGCGCATGAGCAGTAGTGAGTCCGAGTGCGCATGAGCAGTAGTGACCCCGAGTGCGCATGCACAGTAGTGAGCCCGATTGCGCATCCACAGTAGTGAGTCCGAGTGCGCATGAGCAGTAGTGAGCCGGAGCGCGCATGCGCAGTAGTGAGCCCGAGTGCGCATGGGCAGGTCTGAGCCGGAGTGCGCATGCGCAGTGATGAGTCCGTGTGCGCATGCGCAGTAGTGAGCCCGAGTGCGCATGGGCAGGTCTGAGCCGGAGTGCGCATACGCAGTAGTGACCCCGAATGCGCATGAGCAGTAGTGACCCCGAGTGCGCATGAGCAGTAGTGAGTCCGAGTGCGCATGAGCAGTAGTGACCCCGTGTGCGCATGAGCAGTAGTGACCCCGAGTACGCATGCACAGTAGTGAGCCCGATTGCGCATCCACAGTAGTGAGTCCGTGTGCGCATGTGCAGGTCTGAGCCGGAGTGCGCATGCGCAGTAGTGGGCCCGAGTGCGCATGAGCAGTAGTGAGTCCGAGTGCGCATGAGCAGTAGTGACCCCGAGTGCGCATGAGCAGTAGTGAGTCCGAGTGCGCATGAGCAGTAGTGAGCCGGAGCGCGCATGCGCAGTAGTGAGCCCGAGTGCGCATGGGCAGGTCTGAGCCGGAGTGCGCATGCGCAGTGATGAGTCCGCGTGCGCATGCGCAGTGGTGCACCCACCACCAGTAGTGAGCTCGAGTGCGCATGGGCAGGTCTGAGCCGGAGTGCGCATGCGCAGTAGTGGGCCCGTGCGCGCATGCGCAGTAGTGACCCCGAGTGCGCATGAGCAGTAGTGAGTCCGAGTGCGCATGAGCAGTAGTGAGCCGGAGCGCGCATGCGCAGTAGTGAGCCCGAGTGCGCATGGGCAGGTCTGAGCCGGAGTGCGCATGCGCAGTGATGAGTCCGCGTGCGCATGCGCAGTGGTGCACCCACCACCAGTAGTGAGCTCGAGTGCGCATGGGCAGGTCTGAGCCGGAGTGCGCATGCGCAGTAGTGGGCCCGTGCGCGCATGCGCAGTAGTGAGCCCGAGCGCGCATCCGCAGTAGTGAGTCCGAGTGCGCATGCGCAGTAGTGACCGCGAATGCGCATGAGCAGTAGTGAGTCCGAGTGCGCATGAGCAGTAGTGACCCCGAGTGCGCATGCACAGTAGTGGGCCCGAGTGCGCATGAGCAGTAGTGAGTCCGAGTGCGCATGAGCAGTAGTGACCCCGAGTGCGCATGCACAGTAGTGAGTCCGAGTGCGCATGCGCAGTAGTGACCCCGAATGCGCATGAGCAGTAGTGAGTCCGAGTGCGCATGAGCAGTAGTGACCCCGAGTGCGCATGAGCAGTAGTGAGTCCGAGTCCGCATGGGCAGTAGTGAGTCCGAGTGCGCATAAGCAGTAGTGACCCCGAGTGCGCATGCACAGTAGTGAGCCCGATTGCGCATCCGCAGTAGTGAGTCCGTGTGCGCATGCGCAGTAGTGGGGCCGTGCGCGCATGCGCAGTAGTGAGCCCGTGTGCGCATGCGCAGTAGTGAGCCCGAGCGTGCATCCGCAGTAGTGAGTCCGAGTGCGCGTGAGCAGTAGTGACCCCGAGTGCGCATGCACAGTAGTGAGCCCGGGTGCGCATGAGCAGTAGTGAGTCCGAGTGCGCATGAGCAGTAGTGACCCCGAGTGCGCATGCACAGTAGTGAGCCCGAGTGCGCATGAGCAGTACTGAGTCTGAGTGCGCATGGGCAGTAGTGACCCCGAGTGCGCATGCACAGTAGTGAGCCCGAGTGCGCATGAGCAGTAGTGAGTCCGAGTGCGCATGAGCAGTAGTGACCCCGAGTGCGCATGCACAGTAGTGAGCCCGATTGCACATCCACAGTAGTGAGTCCGTGTGCGCATGTGCAGGTCTGAGCCGTAGTGCGCATGCGCAGTAGTGAGCCCGATTGTGCATCCGCAGTAGTGAGTCCGAGTGCGCATGAGCAGTAGTGAGCCGGAGCGCGCATGCGCAGTAGTGAGCCCGAGTGCGCATGGGCAGGTCTGAGCCGGAGTGCGCATGCGCAGTGATGAGTCCGTGTGCGCATGCGCAGTAGTGAGCCCGAGTGCGCATGGGCAGGTCTGAGCCGGAGTGCGCATACGCAGTAGTGACCCCGAATGCGCATGAGCAGTAGTGACCCCGAGTGCGCATGAGCAGTAGTGAGTCCGAGTGCGCATGAGCAGTAGTGACCCCGTGTGCGCATGAGCAGTAGTGACCCCGAGTACGCATGCACAGTAGTGAGCCCGATTGCGCATCCACAGTAGTGAGTCCGTGTGCGCATGTGCAGGTCTGAGCCGGAGTGCGCATGCGCAGTAGTGGGCCCGAGTGCGCATGAGCAGTAGTGAGTCCGAGTGCGCATGAGCAGTAGTGACCCCGAGTGCGCATGCACAGTAGTGAGTCCGAGTGCGCATGCGCAGTAGTGACCCCGAATGCGCATGAGCAATAGTGAGTCCGAGTGCGCATGAGCAGTAGTGACCCCGAGTGCGCATGAGCAGTAGTGAGTCCGAGTGCGCATGAGCAGTAGTGACCCCGAGTGCGCATGAGCAGTAGTGAGTCCGAGTCCGCATGGGCAGTAGTGAGTCCGAGTGCGCATAAGCAGTAGTGACCCCGAGTGCGCATGCACAGTAGTGAGCCCGATTGCGCATCCGCTGTAGTGAGTCCGTGTGCGCATGCGCAGTAGTGGGGCCGTGCGCGCATGCGCAGTAGTGAGCCCGTGTGCGTATGCGCAGTAGTGAGCCCGAGCGTGCATCCGCAGTAGTGAGTCCGAGTGCGCGTGAGCATTAGTGACCCCGAGTGCGCATGCACAGTAGTGAGCCCGGGTGCGCATGAGCAGTAGTGAGTCCGAGTGCGCATGAGCAGTAGTGACCCCGAGTGCGCATGCACAGTAGTGAGCCCGAGTGCGCATGAGCAGTACTGAGTCTGAGTGCGCATGGGCAGTAGTGACCCCGAGTGCGCATGCACAGTAGTGAGCCCGAGTGCGCATGAGCAGTAGTGAGTCCGAGTGCGCATGAGCAGTAGTGACCCCGAGTGCGCATGCACAGTAGTGAGCCCGATTGCGCATCCACAGTAGTGAGTCCGTGTGCGCATGTGCAGGTCTGAGCCGTAGTGCGCATGCGCAGTAGTGAGCCCGATTGTGCATCCGCAGTAGTGAGTCCGAGTGCGCATGAGCAGTAGTGAGCCGGAGCGCGCATGCGCAGTAGTGAGCCCGAGTGCGCATGGGCAGGTCTGAGCCGGAGTGCGCATGCGCAGTGATGAGTCCGTGTGCGCATGCGCAGTGGTGTACCCACCACCAGTAGTGAGCTCGAGTGCGCATGGGCAGGTCTGAGCCGGAGTGCGCATGCGCAGTAGTGGGCGCTTGCACGCATGCGCAGTAGTGAGGCCGTGTGCGCATGGGCAGTAGTGAACCCGATTGCGCATCCGCAGTAGTGAGCCCGAGCGCGCATCCGCAGTAGTGAGTCCCAGTGCGCATGAGCAGTGGTTAGTCCGAGTGCGCATGCGCAGTAGTGAGCCCGAGCACGCATGCGCAGTAGTGAGCCCGAGTGCGCATGGGCAGGTCTGAGCCGGAGTGCGCATGCGCAGTGGTGAGTCCGTGTGCGCATGCGCAGTGGTGTGCCCGAGGGCGCATGGGCAGGTCTGAGCCGGAGTGCGCATGCGCAGTAGTGGGCCCGTGCGCGCATGCGCAGTAGTGAGCCCGTGTGCTCATCCGCAGTAGTGAACCCGATTGCGCATCCGCAGTAGTGAGCCGGAGTGCGCATGCGCAGTAGTGGGCCCGTGCGCGCATGCGCAGTAGTGAGCCCGATTGTGCATCCGAAGTAGTGAGTCCGTGTGCGCATGTGCAGGTCTGAGCCGGAGTGCGCATGCGCAGTAGTGGGCCCGAGTGCGCATGCACAGTAGTGAGCCCGATTGCGCATCCGCAGTAGTGAGTCCGTGTGCACATGTGCAGGTCTGAGCCGGAGTGCGCATGCGCAGTAGTGGGGCCGTGCGCGCATGCGCAGTAGCGAGCCCGAGTGCGCATGCACAGTAGTGAGCCCGATTGCGCATCCGCAGTAGTGAGTCCGTGTGCACATGTGCAGGTCTGAGCCGGAGTGCGCATGCGCAGTAGTGGGGCCGTGCGCGCATGCGCAGTAGCGAGCCCGTGTGCGCATCCGCATTAGTGAACCCGATTGCGCATCCGCAGTAGTGAGCCCGAGCGCGCATCCTCAGTAGTGAGTCCCAGTGCACATGAGCAGTGGTTAGTCCGAGTGCGCATACGCAGTAGTGACCCCGAATGCGCATGAGCAGTAGTGAGTCCGAGTGCGCATGAGCAGTAGTGACCCCGAGTGCGCATGAGTAGTAGTGAGTCCGAGTGCGCACGAGCAGTAGTGTCCCCGAGTGCGCATGAGCAGTAGTGACCCCGAGTGCGCATGCACAGTAGTGAGCCCGATTGCGCATCCGCAGTAGTGAGTCCGTGTGCGCATGTGCAGGTCTGAGCCGGAGTGCGCATGCGCAGTAGTGGGCCCGAGTGCGCATGAGCAGTAGTGAGTCCGAGTGCGCATGAGCAGTAGTGACCCCGAGTGCGCATGCACAGTAGTGAGCCCGATTGCGCATCCGCAGTAGTGAGTCCGTGTGCGTATGTGCAGGTCTGAGCCGGAGTGCGCATGCGCAGTAGTGGGCCCGAGTGCGCATGCACAGTAGTGAGCCCGATTGCGCATCCACAGTAGTGAGTCCGTGTGCACATGTGCAGGTCTGAGCCGGAGTGCGCATGCGCAGTAGTGGGGCCGTGCGCGCATGCGCAGTAGCGAGCCCGTGTGCGCATGCACAGTAGTGAGCCCGAGTGCGTATGAGCAGTAGTGAGTCTGAGTGC
Organism: Megachile leachella; assembly: GCA_963576845.1. NCBI lineage: Eukaryota > Metazoa > Arthropoda > Insecta > Hymenoptera > Megachilidae > Megachile > Megachile leachella. Next base: position 24,657,193 of record OY756250.1, on the reverse strand, counting down.
GCATGGGCAGTAGTGACCCCGAGTGCGCATGCACAGTAGTAAGCCCGAGTGCGCATGGGCAGGTCTGAGCCGGAGTGCGCATGCGCAGTGATGAGTCCGTGTGCGCATGCGCAGTGGTGTACCCACCACCAGTAGTGAGCTCGAGTGCGCATGGGCAGGTCTGAGCCGGAGTGCGCATGCGCAGTAGTGGGCGCTTGCACGCATGCGCAGTAGTGAGGCCGTAGCGCATGGGCAGTAGTGCACCCGATTGCGCATCCGCAGTAGTGAGCCCGAGCGCGCATCCGCAGTAGTGAGTCCCAGTGCGCATGAGCAGTGGTTAGTCCGAGTGCGCATGCGCAGTAGTGAGCCCGAGCACGCATGCGCAGTAGTGAGCCCGAGTGCGCATGGGCAGGTCTGAGCCGGAGTGCGCATGCGCAGTGGTGAGTCCGTGTGCGCATGCGCAGTGGTGTGCTCGAGGGCGCATGGGCAGGTCTGAGCCGGAGTGCGCATGCGCAGTGATGAGTCCGTGTGCGCATGCGCAGTGGTGTACCCACCACCAGTAGTGAGCTCGAGTGCGCATGGGCAGGTTTGAGCCGGAGTGCGCATGCGCAGTAGTGGGCGCTTGCACGCATGCGCAGTAGTGAGGCCGTAGCGCATGGGCAGTAGTGCACCCGATTGCGCATCCGCAGTAGTGAGCCCGAGCGCGCATCCGCAGTAGTGAGTCCCAGTGCGCATGAGCAGTGGTTAGTCCGAGTGCGCATGCGCAGTAGTGAGCCCGAGCACGCATGCGCAGTAGTGAGCCCGAGTGCGCATGGGCAGGTCTGAGCCGGAGTGCGCATGCGCAGTGGTGAGTCCGTGTGCGCATGCGCAGTGGTGTGCCCGAGGGCGCATGGGCAGGTCTGAGCCGGAGTGCGCATGCGCAGTAGTGGGCCCGTGCGCGCATGCGCAGTAGTGAGCCCGAGTGCGCATGAGCAGTAGTGACCCCGAGTGCGCATGAGCAGTAGTGAGTCCGAGTGCGCATGAGCAGTAGTGACCCCGAGTGCGCATGAGCAGTAGTGAGTCCGAGTGCGCATGAGCAGTAGTGAGCCGGAGCGCGCATAAGCAGTAGTGACCCCGAGTGCGCATGCACAGTAGTGAGCCCGATTGCGCATCCGCAGTAGTGAGTCCGTGTGCGCATGCGCAGTAGTGGGGCCGTGCGCGCATGCGCAGTAGTGAGCCCGTGTGCGCATGCGCAGTAGTGACCCCGAGTGCGCATGAGCAGTAGTGAGTCCGAGTGCGCATGAGCAGTAGTGACCCCGAGTGCGCATGCACAGTAGTGAGCCCGATTGCGCATCCGCAGTAGTGAGCCCGAGCGCGCATCCGCAGTAGTGAGTCCCAGTGCGCATAAGCAGTGGTTAGTCCGAGTGCGCATACGCAGTAGTGACCCCGAATGCGCATGAGCAGTAGTGAGTCCGAGTGCGCATGAGCAGTAGTGACCCCGAGTGTGCATGAGCAGTAGTGAGTCCGAGTGCGCATGAGCAGTAGTGTCCCCGAGTGCGCATGAGCAGTAGTGACCCCGAGTGCGCATGCATAGTAGTGAGCCCGATTGCGCATCCGCAGTAGTGAGTCCGTGTGCGCATGTGCAGGTCTGAGCCGGAGTGCGCATGCGCAGTATTGGGCCCGAGTGCGCATGAGCAGTAGTGAGTCCGAGTGCGCATGAGCAGTAGTGACCCCGAGTGCGCATGCACAGTAGTGAGCCCGATTGCGCATCCGCAGTAGTGAGTCCGTGTGCGCATGTGCAGGTCTGAGCCGGAGTGCGCATGCGCAGTAGTGGGCCCGAGTGCGCATGAGCAGTAGTGAGTCCGAGTGCGCATGAGCAGTAGTGACCCCGAGTGCGCATGAGCAGTAGTGAGTCCGAGTGCGCATCAGCAGTCGTGACCCCGTGTGCGCATGCGCAGTAGTGAGCTCGAGCGCGCATCCGCAGTAGTGAGCCCGATTGCGCATCCGCAGTAGTGAGTCCGTGTGCGCATGTGCAGGTCTGAGCCGGAGTGCGCATGCGCAGTAGTGGGCCCGAGTACGCATGCGCAGTAGTGAGCCCGAGCACGGATGCGCAGTAGTGAGCCCGAGTGCGCATGGGCAGGTCTGAGCCGGACTGCGCATGCGCAGTAGTGAGCCCGAGCGCGCATCCGCAGTAGTGAGTCCGAGTGCGCATGCGCAGTAGTGACCCCGAATGCGCATGCGCAGTAGTGAGCCCGAGTGCGCATGGGCAGGTCTGAGCCGGAGTGCGCATGCGCAGTGATGAGTCCGTGTGCGCATGCGCAGTGGTGTACCCACCACCAGTAGTGAGCTCGAGTGCGCATGGGCAGGTCTGAGCCGGAGTGCGCATGCGCAGTAGTGGGCGCTTGCACGCATGCGCAGTAGTGAGGCCGTGTGCGCATGGGCAGTAGTGAACCCGATTGCGCATCCGCAGTAGTGAGCCCGAGCGCGCATCCGCAGTAGTGAGTCCCAGTGCGCATGAGCAGTGGTTAGTCCGAGTGCGCATGCGCAGTAGTGAGCCCGAGCACGCATGCGCAGTAGTGAGCCCGAGTGCGCATGGGCAGGTCTGAGCCGGAGTGCGCATGCGCAGTGGTGAGTCCGTGTGCGCATGCGCAGTGGTGTGCCCGAGGGCGCATGGGCAGGTCTGAGCCGGAGTGCGCATGCGCAGTAGTGGGCCCGTGCGCGCATGCGCAGTAGTGAGCCCGTGTGCTCATCCGCAGTAGTGAACCCGATTGCGCATCCGCAGTAGTGAGCCGGAGTGCGCATGCGCAGTAGTGGGCCCGTGCGCGCATGCGCAGTAGTGAGCCCGATTGTGCATCCGAAGTAGTGAGTCCGTGTGCGCATGTGCAGGTCTGAGCCGGAGTGCGCATGCGCAGTAGTGGGCCCGAGTGCGCATGCACAGTAGTGAGCCCGATTGCGCATCCGCAGTAGTGAGTCCGTGTGCACATGTGCAGGTCTGAGCCGGAGTGCGCATGCGCAGTAGTGGGGCCGTGCGCGCATGCGCAGTAGCGAGCCCGTGTGCGCATGCGCATTAGTGAACCCGATTGCGCATCCGCAGTAGTGAGCCGGAGTGCGCATGCGCAGTAGTGGGCCCGTGCGCGCATGCGCAGTAGTGAGCCCGAGTGCGCATGGGCAGGTCTGAGCCGGAGTGCGCATGCGCAGTGATGAGTCCGTGTGCGCATGCGCAGTAGTGACCGCGAATGCGCATGAGCAGTAGTGAGTCCGAGTGCGACATGAGCAGTAGTGACCCCGAGTGCGCATGAGCAGTAGTGAGTCCGAGTGCGCATGAGCAGTAGTGACCCCGAGTGCGCATGCACAGTAGTGAGCCCGATTGCGCATCCGCAGTAGTGAGCCCGAGCGCGCATCCGCAGTAGTGAGTCCCAGTGCACATGAGCAGTAGTGAGCCGGAGCGCGCATGCGCAGTAGTGAGCCCGAGTGCGCATGGGCAGGTCTGAGCCGGAGTGCGCATGCGCAGTGATGAGTCCGTGTGCGCATGCGCAGTAGTGAGCCCGAGTGCGCATGGGCAGGTCTGAGCCGGAGTGCGCATACGCAGTAGTGACCCCGAATGCGCATGAGCAGTAGTGACCCCGAGTGCGCATGAGCAGTAGTGAGTCCGAGTGCGCATGAGCAGTAGTGACCCCGTGTGCGCATGAGCAGTAGTGACCCCGAGTACGCATGCACAGTAGTGAGCCCGATTGCGCATCCGCAGTAGTGAGTCCGTGTGCGCATGTGCAGGTCTGAGCCGGAGTGCGCATGCGCAGTAGTGACCCCGAATGCGCATGAGCAGTAGTGAGTCCGAGTGCGCATGAGCAGTAGTGACCCCGAGTGCGCATGAGCAGTAGTGAGTCCGAGTGCGCATTAGCAGTAGCGACCCCGAGTGCGCATGAGCAGTAGTGACCCCGAGTGCGCATGAGCAGTAGTGACCCCGAGTGCGCATGAGCAGTAGTGAGTCCGAGACCGCATGGGCAGTAGTGAGTCCGAGTGCGCATAAGCAGTAGTGACCCCGAGTGCGCATGCACAGTAGTGAGCCCGATTGCGCATCCGCAGTAGTGAGTCCGTGTGCGCATGCGCAGTAGTGGGGCCGTGCGCGCATGCGCAGTAGTGAGCCCGTGTGCGCATGCGCAGTAGTGAGCCCGAGCGTGCATCCGCAGTAGTGAGTCCGAGTGCGCGTGAGCAGTAGTGACCCCGAGTGCGCATGCACAGTAGTGAGCCCGGGTGCGCATGAGCAGTAGTGAGTCCGAGTGCGCATGAGCAGTAGTGACCCCGAGTGCGCATGCACAGTAGTGAGTCCGAGTGCGCATGCGCAGTAGTGACCCCGAATGCGCATGAGCAGTAGTGAGTCCGAGTGCGCATGAGCAGTAGTGACCCCGAGTGCGCATGAGCAGTAGTGAGTCCGAGTCCGCATAGGCAGTAGTGAGTCCGAGTGCGCATAAGCAGTAGTGACCCCGAGTGCGCATGCACAGTAGTGAGCCCGATTGCGCATCCGCTGTAGTGAGTCCGTGTGCGCATGCGCAGTAGTGGGGCCGTGCGCGCATGCGCAGTAGTGAGCCCGTGTGCGCATGCGCAGTAGTGAGCCCGAGCGTGCATCCGCAGTAGTGAGTCCGAGTGCGCGTGAGCAGTAGTGACCCCGAGTGCGCATGCACAGTAGTGAGCCCGGGTGCGCATGAGCAGTAGTGAGTCCGAGTGCGCATGAGCAGTAGTGACCCCGAGTGCGCATGCACAGTAGTGAGCCCGAGTGCGCATGAGCAGTACTGAGTCTGAGTGCGCATGGGCAGTAGTGACCCCGAGTGCGCATGCACAGTAGTGAGCCCGAGTGCGCATGAGCAGTAGTGAGTCCGAGTGCGCATGAGCAGTAGTGACCCCGAGTGCGCATGCACAGTAGTGAGCCCGATTGCGCATCCACAGTAGTGAGTCCGTGTGCGCATGTGCAGGTCTGAGCCGTAGTGCGCATGCGCAGTAGTGAGCCCGATTGTGCATCCGCAGTAGTGAGTCCGAGTGCGCATGAGCAGTAGTGAGCCGGAGCGCGCATGCGCAGTAGTGAGCCCGAGTGCGCATGGGCAGGTCTGAGCCGGAGTGCGCATGCGCAGTGATGAGTCCGTGTGCGCATGCGCAGTGGTGTACCCACCACCAGTAGTGAGCTCGAGTGCGCATGGGCAGGTCTGAGCCGGAGTGCGCATGCGCAGTAGTGGGCGCTTGCACGCATGCGCAGTAGTGAGGCCGTGTGCGCATGGGCAGTAGTGAACCCGATTGCGCATCCGCAGTAGTGAGCCCGAGCGCGCATCCGCAGTAGTGAGTCCCAGTGCGCATGAGCAGTGGTTAGTCCGAGTGCGCATGCGCAGTAGTGAGCCCGAGCACGCATGCGCAGTAGTGAGCCCGAGTGCGCATGAGCAGTAGTGAGTCCGAGTGCGCATGAGCAGTAGTGACCCCGAGTGCGCATGCACAGTAGTGAGCCCGATTGCGCATCCGCAGTAGTGAGTCCGTGTGCGCATGTGCAGGTCTGAGCCGGAGTGCGCATGCGCAGTAGTGGGCCCGAGTGCGCATGCACAGTAGTGAGCCCGATTGCGCATCCGCAGTAGTGAGTCCGTGTGCACATGTGCAGGTCTGAGCCGGAGTGCGCATGCGCAGTAGTGGGGCCGTGCGCGCATGCGCAGTAGCGAGCCCGTGTGCGCATGCGCATTAGTGAACCCGATTGCGCATCCGCAGTAGTGAGCCGGAGTGCGCATGCGCAGTAGTGGGCCCGTGCGCGCATGCGCAGTAGTGAGCCCGAGCGCGCATCCGCAGTAGTGAGTCCGAGTGCGCATGCGCAGTAGTGACCGCGAATGCGCATGAGCAGTAGTGAGTCCGAGTGCGACATGAGCAGTAGTGACCCCGAGTGCGCATGAGCAGTAGTGAGTCCGAGTGCGCATGAGCAGTAGTGACCCCGAGTGCGCATGCACAGTAGTGAGCCCGATTGCGCATCCGCAGTAGTGAGCCCGAGCGCGCATCCGCAGTAGTGAGTCCCAGTGCACATGAGCAGTGGTTAGTCCGAGTGCGCATACGCAGTAGTGACCCCGAATGCGCATGAGCAGTAGTGAGTCCGAGTGCGCATGAGCAGTAGTGACCCCGAGTGCGCATGAGTAGTAGTGAGTCCGAGTGCGCACGAGCAGTAGTGTCCCCGAGTGCGCATGAGCAGTAGTGACCCCGAGTGCGCATGCACAGTAGTGAGCCCGATTGCGCATCCGCAGTAGTGAGTCCGTGTGCGCATGTGCAGGTCTGAGCCGGAGTGCGCATGCGCAGTAGTGGGCCCGAGTGCGCATGAGCAGTAGTGAGTCCGAGTGCGCATGAGCAGTAGTGACCCCGAGTGCGCATGCACAGTAGTGAGCCCGATTGCGCATCCGCAGTAGTGAGTCCGTGTGCGCATGTGCAGGTCTGAGCCGGAGTGCGCATGCGCAGTAGTGGGCCCGAGTGCGCATGCACAGTAGTGAGCCCGATTGCGCATCCACAGTAGTGAGTCCGTGTGCACATGTGCAGGTCTGAGCCGGAGTGCGCATGCGCAGTAGTGGGGCCGTGCGCGCATGCGCAGTAGCGAGCCCGTGTGCGCATGCGCATTAGTGAGCCCGAGTGCGCATGAGCAGTAGTGAGTCCGAGTGCGCATGAGCAGTAGTGACCACGAGTGCGCATGCACAGTAGTGAGCCCGAGTGCGTATGAGCAGTAGTGAGTCTGAGTGCGCATGGGCAGTAGTGACCCCGAGTGCGCATGCACAGTAGTAAGCCCGAGTGCGCATGGGCAGGTCTGAGCCGGAGTGCGCATGCGCAGTGATGAGTCCGTGTGCGCATGCGCAGTGGTGTACCCATCACCAGTAGTGAGCTCGAGTGCGCATGGGCAGGTCTGAGCCGGAGTGCGCATGCGCAGTAGTGGGCGCTTGCACGCATGCGCAGTAGTGAGGCCGTGTGCGCATGTGCAGTAATGAACCCGATTGCGCATCCGCAGTAGTGAGCCCGAGCGCGCATCCGCAGTAGTGAGTCCCAGTGCGCATGAGCAGTGGTTAGTCCGAGTGCGCATGCGCAGTAGTGAGCCCGAGCACGCATGCGCAGTAGTGAGCCCGATTGCGCATCCGCAGTAGTGAGCCCGAGCGCGCATCCGCAGTAGTGAGTCCCAGTGCGCATGAGCACTGGTTAATCCGAGTGTGCAAGCGCGGTATTGCGCGCGTGTGCGCATGCGCAGAAGTGAGCTCGAATGCGCATGTGCAGGTCTGATCCGGACTGCGCATGCACAGTAGTGAGCCCGTGTGCGCATGCGCAGTGGTGTGCCCGAGGGCGCATGGGCAGGTCTGAGCCGGAGTGCGCATTCGCAGTAGTGGGCCCGTGCGCGCATGCGCAGTAGTGAGCCCGAGCGCGCATCCGCAGTAGGGAGTCCGAGTGCGCATGCGCAGTAGTGACCCCGAATGCGCATGAGCAGTAGTGAGTCCGAGCGCGCATCCGCAGTAGGGAGTCCGAGTGCGCATGCGCAGTAGTGACCCCGAATGCGCATGAGCAGTAGTGAGTCCGAGTGCGCATGAGCAGTAGTAAGTCCGAGCGCGCATCCGCAGTAGTGAGCCCGATTGCGCATCCGCAGTAGTGAGTCCGTGTGCGCATGTGCAGGTCTGAGCCGGAGTGCGCATGCGCAGTAGTGGGCCTGAGTACGCATGCGCAGTAGTGAGCCCGAGCACGCATGCGCAGTAGTGAGCCCGTGTGCGCATGCGCAGTAGCGAGCCCGTGTGCGCATGCGCAGTAGTGACCCCGAGTGTGCATGCACAGTGTGAGCCCGTGCGCGAATGCGCAGTAGCGACCCCGAGCGCGTATGCGCAGTAGTGATCCCGAGCGCGCATGCGCAGTAGTGAGCCCGAGTGCGCATGGGCAGGTCTGAGCGGGAGTGCGCATGCACAGTGGTGAGTGCGTGTGCGCATGCGCAGTGGTGTGCCCGAGGGCGCATGGGCAGGTCTGAGCCGGAGTGCGCATGCGCAGTAGTGGGCTCAAGCGCGCATGCGCAGTAGTGAGCCCGTGTGCGCATGAGCAGTAGTGAAGCCGATTGCGCATCCGCAGTTGTGAGCCCGAGCGCGCATCCGCAGTAGTGAGTCCCAGTGCGCATGAGCAGTGGTTAGTCCGAGTGTGCAAGCGCAGTAGTGCGCGCGTGTGCGCATGCGAAGAAGTGAGCTCGAATACGCATGTGCAGGTCTGAGTCGGACTGCGCATGCGCAGTAGTGGGCCCGTGCGTGCATGCGCAGTAGTGAGCCCGAGTACGCATGAGCAGTAGTGACCCCGAGTGCGCATGAGCAGTAGTGAGTCCGAGTGCGCATGAGCAGTAGTGACCCCGAGTGCGCATGCACAGTAGTGAGTCCGAGTGCGCATGCGCAGTAGTGGCCCCGAATGCGCATGAGCAGTAGTGAGTCCGAGTGCGCATGAGCAGTAGTGACCCCGAGTGCGCACGAGCAGTAGTGAGTCCGAGTGCGCATGAGCAGTAGTGAGTCCGAGTGCGCATAAGCAGTAGTGACCCCGAGTGCGCATGCACAGTAGTGAGCCCGATTGCGCATCCGCAGTAGTGAGTCCGTGTGCGCATGCGCAGTAGTGGGGCCGTGCGCGCATGCGCAGTAGTGAGCCCGAGCGTGCATCCGCAGTAGTGAGTCCGAGTGCGCGTGAGCAGTAGTGACCCCGAGTGCGCATGCACAGTAGTGAGCCCGAGTGCGCATGAGCAGTAGTGAGTCCGAGTGCGCATGAGCAGTAGTGACCCCGAGTGCGCATGCACAGTAGTGAGCCCGAGTGCGCATGAGCAGTAGTGAGTCTGAGTGCGCATGGGCAGTAGTGACCCCGAGTGCGCATGCACAGTAGTGAGCCCGAGTGCGCATGAGCAGTAGTGAGTCCGAGTGCGCATGAGCAGTAGTGACCCCGAGTGCGCATGCACAGTGGTGAGCCCGATTGCGCATCCGCAATAGTGAGTCCGTGTGCGCATGTGCAGGTCTGAGCCGTAGTGCGCATGCGCAGTAGTGTGCCCGATTGTGCATCCGCAGTAGTGAGTCCGAGTGCGCATGCGCAGTAGTGAGCCCGAGCACGCATGCGCAGTAGTGAGCCCGAGTGCGCATGGGCAGGTCTGAGGCGGAGTGCGCATGCGCAGTGGTGAGTCCGTGTGCGCATGCGCAGTGGTGTGCCCGAGGGCGCATGGGCAGGTCTGAGCCGGAGTGCGCATGCGCAGTAGTGAGCCCGTGTGCTCATGCGCAGTAGTGAACCCGATTGCGCATCCGCAGTAGTGACCCCGAATGCGCATGAGCAGTAGTGAGTCCGAGTGCGCATGAGCAGTAGTAAGTCCGAGCGCGCATCCGCAGTAGTGAGCCCGATTGCGCATCCGCAGTAGTGAGTCCGTGTGCGCATGTGCAGGTCTGAGCCGGAGTGCGCATGCGCAGTAGTGGGCCTGAGTACGCATGCGCAGTAGTGAGCCCGAGCACGCATGCGCAGTAGTGAGCCCGTGTGCGCATGCGCAGTAGCGAGCCCGTGTGCGCATGCGCAGTAGTGACCCCGAGTGTGCATGCACAGTGTGAGCCCGTGCGCGAATGCGCAGTAGCGACCCCGAGCGCGTATGCGCAGTAGTGATCCCGAGCGCGCATGCGCAGTAGTGAGCCCGAGTGCGCATGGGCAGGTCTGAGCGGGAGTGCGCATGCACAGTGGTGAGTGCGTGTGCGCATGCGCAGTGGTGTGCCCGAGGGCGCATGGGCAGGTCTGAGCCGGAGTGCGCATGCGCAGTAGTGGGCTCAAGCGCGCATGCGCAGTAGTGAGCCCGTGTGCGCATGAGCAGTAGTGAAGCCGATTGCGCATCCGCAGTTGTGAGCCCGAGCGCGCATCCGCAGTAGTGAGTCCCAGTGCGCATGAGCAGTGGTTAGTCCGAGTGTGCAAGCGCAGTAGTGCGCGCGTGTGCGCATGCGAAGAAGTGAGCTCGAATACGCATGTGCAGGTCTGAGTCGGACTGCGCATGCGCAGTAGTGGGCCCGTGCGTGCATGCGCAGTAGTGAGCCCGAGTACGCATGAGCAGTAGTGACCCCGAGTGCGCATGAGCAGTAGTGAGTCCGAGTGCGCATGAGCAGTAGTGACCCCGAGTGCGCATGCACAGTAGTGAGTCCGAGTGCGCATGCGCAGTAGTGGCCCCGAATGCGCATGAGCAGTAGTGAGTCCGAGTGCGCATGAGCAGTAGTGACCCCGAGTGCGCACGAGCAGTAGTGAGTCCGAGTGCGCATGAGCAGTAGTGAGTCCGAGTGCGCATAAGCAGTAGTGACCCCGAGTGCGCATGCACAGTAGTGAGCCCGATTGCGCATCCGCAGTAGTGAGTCCGTGTGCGCATGCGCAGTAGTGGGGCCGTGCGTGCATGCGCAGTAGTGAGCCCGAGCGTGCATCCGCAGTAGTGAGTCCGAGTGCGCGTGAGCAGTAGTGACCCCGAGTGCGCATGCACAGTAGTGAGCCCGAGTGCGCATGAGCAGTAGTGAGTCCGAGTGCGCATGAGCAGTAGTGACCCCGAGTGCGCATGCACAGTAGTGAGCCCGAGTGCGCATGAGCAGTAGTGAGTCTGAGTGCGCATGGGCAGTAGTGACCCCGAGTGCGCATGCACAGTAGTGAGCCCGAGTGCGCATGAGCAGTAGTGAGTCCGAGTGCGCATGAGCAGTAGTGACCCCGAGTGCGCATGCACAGTGGTGAGCCCGATTGCGCATCCGCAATAGTGAGTCCGTGTGCGCATGTGCAGGTCTGAGCCGTAGTGCGCATGCGCAGTAGTGTGCCCGATTGTGCATCCGCAGTAGTGAGTCCGAGTGCGCATGCGCAGTAGTGAGCCCGAGCACGCATGCGCAGTAGTGAGCCCGAGTGCGCATGGGCAGGTCTGAGGCGGAGTGCGCATGCGCAGTGGTGAGTCCGTGTGCGCATGCGCAGTGGTGTGCCCGAGGGCGCATGGGCAGGTCTGAGCCGGAGTGCGCATGCGCAGTAGTGAGCCCGTGTGCTCATGCGCAGTAGTGAACCCGATTGCGCATCCGCAGTAGTGACCCCGAATGCGCATGAGCAGTAGTGAGTCCGAGTGCGCATGAGCAGTAGTGACCCCGAGTGCGCATGAGCAGTAGTGAGTCCGAGTGCGCATGAGCAGTAGTGACCCCGAGTGCGCATGCACAGTAGTGAGCCCGATTGCGCATCCGCAGTAGTGAGCCCGAGCGCGCATCCGCAGTAGTGAGTCCGAGTGCGCATGCGCAGTAGTGACCCCGAATGCGCATGAGCAGTAGTGAGTCCGAGTGCGCATGAGCAGTAGTGACCCCGAGTGCGCATGAGCAGTAGTGAGTCCGAGTGCGCATGAGCAGTAGTGACCCCGAGTGCGCATGCACAGTAGTGAGCCCGATTGCGCATCCGCAGTAGTGAGCCCGAGCTCGCATCCGCAGTAGTGAGTCCCAGTGCGCATGAGCAGTGGTTAGTCCGAGTGCGCATACGCAGTAGTGAACCCGAATGCGCATGAGCAGTAGTGAGTCCGAGTGCGCATGGGCAGTAGTGACCCCGAGTGCGCATGAGCAGTAGTGAGTCCGAGTGCGCATGAGCAGTAGTGTCCCCGAGTGCGCATGAGCAGTAGTGACCCCGAGTGCGCATGCACAGTAGTGAGCCCGATTGCGCATCCGCAGTAGTGAGTCCGTGTGCGCATGTGCAGGTCTGAGCCGGAGTGCGCATGCGCAGTAGTGGGCCCGAGTGCGCATGAGCAGTAGTGAGTCCGAGTGCGCATGAGCAGTAGTGACCCCGAGTGCGCATGCACAGTAGTGAGCCCGCTTGCGCATCCGCAGTAGTGAGTCCGTGTGCGCATGTGCAGGTCTGAGCCGGAGTGCGCATGCGCAGTAGTGGGCCCGAGTGCGCATGAGCAGTAGTGAATCCGAGTGCGCATAAGCAGTAGTGACCCCGAGTGCGCATGCACAGTAGTGAGCCCGATTGCGCATCCGCAGTAGTGAGTCCGTGTGCGCATGCGCAGTAGTGGGGCCGTGCGCGCATGCGCAGTAGTGAGCCCGTGTGCGCATGCGCAGTAGTGAGCCCGAGCGTGCATCCGCAGTAGTGAGTCCGAGTGCGCGTGAGCAGTAGTGACCCCGAGTGCGCATGCACAGTAGTGAGCCCGAGTGCGCATGAGCAGTAGTAAGTCCGAGTGCGCATGAGCAGTAGTGAGTCCCAGTGCGCATGAGCAGTGGTTAGTCCGAGTGCGCATGAGCAGTAGTGAGTCCGAGTGCGCATGAGCAGTAGTGACCCCGAGTGCGCATGCACAGTAGTGAGCCCGATTGCGCATGAGCAGTTGTGAGTCCGAGTGCGCATGAGCAGTAGTGACCCCGAGTGCGCATGCACAGTAGTGAGTCCGAGTGCGCATGCGCAGTAGTGACCCCGAATGCGCATGAGCAGTAGTGACCCCGAGTGCGCATGCACAGTAGTGTCCCCGAGTGCGCATGAGCAGTAGTGACCCCGAGTGCGCATGCACAGTAGTGAGCCCGATTGCGCATCCGCAGTAGTGAGCCCGATTGCGCATCCACAGTAGTGAGTCCGTGTGCGCATGTGAATATCTGACCCGGAGTGCGCATGCGCAGTAGTGAGCCCGATTGTGCATCCGCAGTAGTGAGTCCGAGTGCGCATGAGCAGTAGTGAGCCGGAGCGCGCATGCGCAGTAGTGAGCCCAAATGCGCATGGGCAGGTCTGAGCCGGAGTGCGCATGCGCAGTGGCGAGTCCGTGTGCGCATGCGCAGTGGTGTGCCCGAGGGCGCATGGGCAGGTCTGAGCCGGAGTGCGCATGCGCAGTAGTGGGCCCGTGCGCGCATGCGCAGTAGTGAGCCGGTGTGCGCATGCGCAGTAGTGAACCCGATTGCGCATCCGCAGTAGTGAGCCCGAGCGCGCATCCGCAGTAGTGAGTCCCAGTGCACATGAGCAGTGGTTAGTCCGAGTGCGCATGCGCAGTAGTGAGCCCGAGCACGCATGCGCAGTAGTGAGCCCGAGCGCGCATCCGCAGTAGTGAGTCCCAGTGCGCATGAGCAGTGGTTAGTCCGAGTGCGCAAGCGCAGTAGTGCGCGCGTGTGCGCATGCGCAGAAGTGAGCTCGAATGCGCATGTGCAGGTCTGAGCCGGACTGCGCATGCACAGTAGTGAGCCCGTGTGCGCATGCGCAGTGGTGTGCCCGAGGGCGCATGGGCAGGTCTGAGCCGGAGTGCGCGTGAGCAGTAGTGACCCCGAGTGCGCATGCACAGTAGTGAGCCCGAGTGCGCATGAGCAGTAGTAAGTCCGAGTGCGCATGAGCAGTAGTGAGTCCCAGTGCGCATGAGCAGTGGTTAGTCCGAGTGCGCATGAGCAGTAGTGAGTCCGAGTGCGCATGAGCAGTAGTGACCCCGAGTGCGCATGCACAGTAGTGAGCCCGATTGCGCATGAGCAGTTGTGAGTCCGAGTGCGCATGAGCAGTAGTGACCCCGAGTGCGCATGCACAGTAGTGACCCCGATTGCGCATCCGCAGTAGTGAGTCCGTGTGCGCATGTGCAGGTCTGAGCCGGAGTGCGCATGCGCAGTAGTGGGCCCGAGTGCGCATGAGCAGTAGTGAGTCCGAGTGCGCATGAGCAGTAGTGAGTCCGATTGCGCATGAGCAGTAGTGAGCCGGACTGCGCATACGCAGTAGTGACTCCCAGTGCGCATGCGCAGTAGTGAGCCCGAGCGCGCATGCGCAGTAGTGAGTCCGATTGCGCATGAGCAGTAGTGAGCCGGTCTGCGCATACGCAGTAGTGACTCCCAGTGCGCATGCGCAGTAGTGAGCCCGAGCACGCATCCGCAGTAGTGAGTCCGAGTGCGCATGCGCAGTAGTGACCCCGAGTGCGCATGAGCAGTAGTGGGTCCGAGTGCGCATCAGCAGTAGTGAACCCGAGTGCGCATGAGCAGTAGTGACCCCGAGTGCGCATGCACTGTAGTGAGCCCGATTGCGCATCCGCAGTAGTGAGTCCGTGTGCGCATGTGCAGGTCTGAGCCGGAGTGCGCATGCGCAGTAGTGGGTCCGTGCGCGCATGCGCAGTAGTGAGCCCGGGTGCGCATGCGCAGTAGTGGGCCCGAGCGCGCATCCGCAGTAGTGAGCCCGATTGCGCATCCGCAGTTGTGAGTCCGTGTGCGCATGTGCATGTCTGAGCCGGAGTGCGCATGCGCAGTAGTGAGCCCGTGTGCGCATGGGCAGGTCTGAGCCGGAGTGCGCATGCGCAGTGGTGAGTCCGTGTACGCATGCGCAGTGGTGTGCCCGAGGGCGCATGGGCAGGTCTGAGCCGGAGTACGCATGCGCAGCAGTGGGCGCGTGCGCGCATGCGCAGTAGTGAGCCCGTGTGCGCATGCGCAGTAGTGAACCCGATTGCGCATCCGCAGTAGTGAGCCCGAGCGCGCATCCAGAGTAGTGAGTCCCAGTGCGCATGAGCAGTGGTTAGTCCGAGTGCGCAAGCGCAGTAGTGCGCGCGTGTGCGCATGCGCAGAAGTGAGCTCGAATACGCATGTGCAGGTCTGAGTCGGACTGCGCTTGAGCAGTAGTGAGTCCGAGTGCACATGCGCAGAAGTGAGCCCGAATACGCATGTGCTAGTCTGAGCCGGACTGCGCATGCGCAGTAGTGAGCCCGTGTGCGCATCCGCAGTAGTGAGACCGAAACGCGCATCCGCAGTCGTGAGTCCGTGTGCGCATGAGCAGTAGTGCGTCCGAGCGCGCATGCGCAGTAGTGAGCCCGAGTGCGCATGAGCAGTAGTGACCCTGAGTGCGTATGCGCAGTAGTGAGCCCGTGTGCGCATGCGAACTAGTAAACCCGATTGAGCATCCGCAGTAGTGAGCCCGAGGGCGCATCCGCAGTAGTGAGCCCGAGTGCGCATGAGTAGTAGTGAGTCCGAGTGCGCGTGAGCAGTAGTGACACCGAGTGCGCATGAGCAGTAGGGACCCCGAGTGCGCATGAGCAGTAGTGACCCCGAGTGCGCATGCACAGTAGTGAGCCCGATTGCGCATCCGCAGTAGTGAGTCCGTGTGCGCATGTGCAGGTCTGAGCCGGAGTGCGCATGCGCAGTAGTGGGCCCGTGCGCGCATGCGCAGTAGTGAGCCCGGGTGCGCATGCACATTAGTGAGCCCGGGTGCGCATGCACATTAGTGAGCCCGAGTGTGCATGAGTAGTAGTGACCCCGAGTGCGCATGCACAGTAGCGAGCCCGTGTGCGCATGCGCAGAAGTGAGCTCGAATGCGCATGCGCAGGTCTGAGCCGGACTGCGCATGCGCAGTAGTGAGCCCGTGTGCACATGCGCAGTAGTGACCCCGAATGCGCATCCGCAGTTGTGAGTCCGTGTGCGCATGTGCATGTCTGAGCCGGAGTGCGCATGCGCAGTAGTGAGCCCGTGTGCGCATGGGCAGGTCTGAGCCGGAGTGCGCATGCGCAGTGGTGAGTCCGTGTACGCATGCGCAGTGGTGTGCCCGAGGGCGCATGGGCAGGTCTGAGCCGGAGTACGCATGCGCAGTAGTGGGCGCGTGCGCGCATGCGCAGTAGTGAGCCCGTGTGCGCATGCGCAGTAGTGAACCCGATTGCGCATCCGCAGTAGTGAGCCCGAGCGCGCATCCACAGTAGTGAGTCCCAGTGCGCATGAGCAGTGGTTAGTCCGAGTGCGCAAGCGCAGTAGTGCGCGCGTGTGCGCATGCGCAGAAGTGAGCTCGAATACGCATGTGCAGGTCTGAGTCGGACTGCGCTTGAGCAGTAGTGAGTCCGAGTGCACATGCGCAGAAGTGAGCCCGAATACGCATGTGCTAGTCTGAGCCGGACTGCGCATGCGCAGTAGTGAGCCCGTGTGCGCATCCGCAGTAGTGAGACCGAAACGCGCATCCGCAGTAGTGAGCCCGATTGCGCATCCGCAGTTGTGAGTCCGTGTGCGCATGTGCATGTCTGAGCCGGAGTGCGCATGCGCAGTAGTGAGCCCGTGTGCGCATGGGCAGGTCTGAGCCGCAGTGCGCATGCGCAGTGGTGAGTCCGTGTACGCATGCGCAGTGGTGTGCCCGAGGGCGCATGGGCAGGTCTGAGCCGGAGTACGCATGCGCAGTAGTGGGCGCGTGCGCGCATGCGCAGTAGTGAGCCCGTGTGCGCATGCGCAGTAGTGAACCCGATTGCGCATCCGCAGTAGTGAGCCCGAGCGCGCATCCACAGTAGTGAGTCCCAGTGCGCATGAGCAGTGGTTAGTCCGAGTGCGCAAGCGCAGTAGTGCGCGCGTGTGCGCATGCGCAGAAGTGAGCTCGAATACGCATGTGCAGGTCTGAGTCGGACTGCGCTTGAGCAGTAGTGAGTCCGAGTGCACATGCGCAGAAGTGAGCCCGAATACGCATGTGCTAGTCTGAGCCGGACTGCGCATGCGCAGTAGTGAGCCCGTGTGCGCATCCGCAGTAGTGAGACCGAAACGCGCATCCGCAGTCGTGAGTCCGTGTGCGCATGAGCAGTAGTGCGTCCGAGCGCGCATGCGCAGTAGTGAGCCCGAGTGCGCATGAGCAGTAGTGACCCTGAGTGCGTATGCGCAGTAGTGAGCCCGTGTGCGCATGCGCACTAGTAAACCCGATTGCGCATCCGCAGTAGTGAGCCCGAGGGCGCATCCGCAGTAGTGAGCCCGAGTGCGCATGAGTAGTAGTGAGTCCGAGTGCGCGTGAGCAGTAGTGACCCCGAGTGCGCATGAGCAGTAGTGACCCCGAGTGCGCATGAGCAGTAGTGACCCCGAGTGCGCATGCACAGTAGTGAGCCCGATTGCGCATCCGCAGTAGTGAGTCCGTGTGCGCATGTGCAGGTCTGAGCCGGAGTGCGCATGCGCAGTAGTGGGCCCGTGCGCGCATGCGCAGTAGTGAGCCCCAGTGCGCATGAGCAGTAGTGACCCTGAGTGCGTATGCGCAGTAGTGAGCCCGTGTGCGCATGCGCACTTGTAAACCCGATTGCGCATCCGCAGTAGTGAGCCCGAGGGCGCATCCGCAGTAGTGAGCCCGAGTGCGCATGAGTAGTAGTGAGTCCGAGTGCGCGTGAGCAGTAGTGACCCCGAGTGCGCATGAGCAGTAGTGACCCCGAGTGCGCATGAGCAGTAGTGACCCCGAGTGCGCATGCACAGTAGTGAGCCCGATTGCGCATCCGCAGTAGTGAGTCCGTGTGCGCATGTGCAGGTCTGAGCCGGAGTGCGCATGCGCAGTAGTGGGCCCGTGCGCGCATGCGCAGTAGTGAGCCCGAGTGCGCATGCGCAGTAGTGAGCCCGAGCGCGCATCCGCAGTAGTGAGTCCGAGTGCGCATGCGCAGTAGTGACCCCGAATGCGCATGAGCAGCAGTGAGTCCGAGTGCGCATGAGCAGTAGTGACACCGAGTGCGCATGAGCAGTAGTGGCCCCGAGTGCGCATGAGCAGTAGTGAATCCGAGTGCACATGAGCAGTAGTGACCCCGAGTGCGCATGAGCAGTAGTGAGTCCGAGTGCGCATGAGCAGTAGTGACCCCGAGTGCGCATGAGCAGTAGTGACCCCGAGTGCGCGTGAGCAGTAGTGACCCCGAGTGCGCATGAGCAGTAGTGACCCCGAGTGCGCATGAGCAGTAGTGACCCCGAGCGCGCATGCACAGTAGTGAGCCCGATTGCGCATCCGCAGTAGTGAGTCCGTGTGCGCATGTGCAAGTCTGAGCCGGAGTGCGCATGCGCAGTAGTGGGCCCGTGCGCGCATGCGCAGTAGTGAGCCCGGGTGCGCATGCGCAGTAGTGAGCCCGAGCGCGCATCCGCAGTAGTGAGCCCGAGCGCGCATGCGCAGTAGTGTCCCCGAATGCGCATGAGCAGTAGTGACCCCGAGTGCGCATGCACAGTAGTGTGCCTGTGTGCGCATGCGCAGAAGTGAGCTCGAATGCGCATGTGCAGGTCTGAGCCGGAGTGCGCATGCGCAGTAGTGGGCCCGTGCGCGCATGCGCAGTAGTGAGCCCGGGTGCGCATGCGCAGTAGTGGGCCTGTGCGCGCATGCGCAGTAGTGAGCCCGTGTGCGCATGCGCAGTAGTGAGCCCGAGCGCGCATCCGCAGTAGTGAGTCCGAGTGCGCATGCGCAGTAGTGACCCCGAATGCGCATGTGCAGTAGTGAGTCCGAGTGCGCATGAGCAGTAGCGACCCCGAGTGCGCATGAGCAGTAGTGAGTCCGAGTGCGCATGAACAGTAGTGACTCCGAGTGCGCATGAGCAGTAGTGACCCCGAGTGCGCATGCACAGTAGTGAGCCCGATTGCGCATCCGCAGTAGTAAGTCCGTGTGCGCATGTGCAGGTCTGAGCCGGAGTGCGCATGCGCAGTAGTGAGCCCGATTGTGCATCCGCAGTAGTGAGTCCGAGTGCGGATGAGCAGTAGTAAGTCCGAGTGCGCGTGAGCAGTAGTGAGTCCGAGTGCGCGTGAGCAGTAGTGACCCCGAGTGCGCATGAGCAGTAGTGACCCCGAGTGCGCATGCACTGTAGTGAGCCCGATTGCGCATCCGAAGTAGTGAGTCCGTGTGCGCATGTGCAGGTCTGAGCCGGAGTGCGCATGCGCAGTAGTGGGCCCGTGCGCGCATGCGCAGTAGTGAGCCCGAGTGCGCATGCGCAGTAGTGAGCCCGAGCGCGCATCCGCAGTAGTGAGTCCGAGTGCGCATGCGCAGTAGTGACCCCGAATGCGCATGAGCAGCAGTGAGTCCGAGTGCGCATGAGCAGTAGTGACCCCGAGTGCGCATGAGCAGTAGTGACCCCGAGTGCGCATGAGCAGTAGTGGCCCCGAGTGCGCATGAGCAGTAGTGAATCCGAGTGCACATGAGCAGTAGTGACCCCGAGTGCGCATGAGCAGTAGTGAGTCCGAGTGCGCATGAGCAGTAGTGACCCCGAGTGCGCATGAGCAGTAGTGACCCCGAGTGCGCGTGAGCAGTAGTGACCCCGAGTGCGCATGAGCAGTAGTGACCCCGAGTGCGCATGAGCAGTAGTGACCCCGAGCGCGCATGCACAGTAGTGAGCCCGATTGCGCATCCGCAGTAGTGAGTCCGTGTGCGCATGTGCAGGTCTGAGCCGGAGTGCGCATGCGCAGTAGTGGGCCCGTGCGCGCATCCGCAGTAGTGAGTCCGAGTGCGCATGAGCAGTAGTGAGCCGGAGCGCGCATGCGCAGTAGTGAGCCCGATTGCGCATCCACAATAGTGAGTCCGTGTGCGCATGTGCAGGTCTGAGCCGTAGTGCGCATGCGCAGTAGTGAGCCCGATTGTGCATCCGCAGTAGTGAGTCCGAGTGCGCATGCGCAGTAGTGAGCCCGAGCACGCATGCGCAGTAGTGAGCCCGAGTGCGCATGGGCAGGTCTGAGGCGGAGTGCGCATGCGCAGTGGTGAGTCCGTGTGCGCATGCGCAGTGGTGTGCCCGAGGGCGCATGGGCAGGTCTGAGCCGGAGTGCGCATGCGCAGTAGTGAGCCCGTGTGCTCATGCGCAGTAGTGAACCCGATTGCGCATCCGCAGTAGTGACCCCGAATGCGCATGAGCAGTAGTGAGTCCGAGTGCGCATGAGCAGTAGTGACCCCGAGTGCGCATGAGCAGTAGTGAGTCCGAGTGCGCATGAGCAGTAGTGACCCCGAGTGCGCATGCACAGTAGTGAGCCCGATTGCGCATCCGCAGTAGTGAG
This sequence comes from Megachile leachella, assembly GCA_963576845.1. Taxonomy (NCBI): domain Eukaryota; kingdom Metazoa; phylum Arthropoda; class Insecta; order Hymenoptera; family Megachilidae; genus Megachile; species Megachile leachella. Next base: position 24,637,559 of record OY756250.1, on the reverse strand, counting down.
CCCGAGCGCGCATCCGCAGTTGTGAGTCCGAGTGCGCATGCGCAGTAGTGACCCCGAATGCGCATGAGCAGTAGTGAGTCCGAGTGCGCATGAGCAGTAGTGACCCCGAGTGCGCATGAGCAGTAGTGAGTCCGAGTGCGCATGAGCAGTAGTGACCCCGAGTGCGCATGCACAGTAGTGAGCCCGATTGCGCATCCGCAGTAGTGAGCCCGAGCGCGCATCCGCAGTAGTGAGTCCCAGTGCGCATGAGCAGTGGTTAGTCCGAGTGCGCATACGCAGTAGTGAACCCGAATGCGGATGAGCAGTAGTGAGTCCGAGTGCGCATGGGCAGTAGTGACCCCGAGTGCGCATGAGCAGTAGTGAGTCCGAGTGCGCATGAGCAGTAGTGTCCCCGAGTGCGCATGAGCAGTAGTGACCCCGAGTGCGCATGCACAGTAGTGAGCCCGATTGCGCATCCGCAGTAGTGAGTCCGTGTGCGCATGTGCAGGTCTGAGCCGGAGTGCGCATGCGCAGTAGTGGGCCCGAGTGCGCATGAGCAGTAGTGAGTCCGAGTGCGCATGAGCAGTAGTGACCCCGAGTGCGCATGCACAGTAGTGAGCCCGCTTGCGCATCCGCAGTAGTGAGTCCGTGTGCGCATGTGCAGGTCTGAGCCGGAGTGCGCATGCGCAGTAGTGGGCCCGAGTGCGCATGAGCAGTAGTGAATCCGAGTGCGCATAAGCAGTAGTGACCCCGAGTGCGCATGCACAGTAGTGAGCCCGATTGCGCATCCGCAGTAGTGAGTCCGTGTGCGCATGCGCAGTAGTGGGGCCGTGCGCGCATGCGCAGTAGTGAGCCCGTGTGCGCATGCGCAGTAGTGAGCCCGAGCGTGCATCCGCAGTAGTGAGTCCGAGTGCGCGTGAGCAGTAGTGACCCCGAGTGCGCATGCACAGTAGTGAGCCCGAGTGCGCATGAGCAGTAGTAAGTCCGAGTGCGCATGAGCAGTAGTGAGTCCCAGTGCGCATGAGCAGTGGTTAGTCCGAGTGCGCATGAGCAGTAGTGAGTCCGAGTGCGCATGAGCAGTAGTGACCCCGAGTGCGCATGCACAGTAGTGAGCCCGATTGCGCATGAGCAGTTGTGAGTCCGAGTGCGCATGAGCAGTAGTGACCCCGAGTGCGCATGCACAGTAGTGAGTCCGAGTGCGCATGCGCAGTAGTGACCCCGAATGCGCATGAGCAGTAGTGACCCCGAGTGCGCATGCACAGTAGTGTCCCCGAGTGCGCATGAGCAGTAGTGACCCCGAGTGCGCATGCACAGTAGTGAGCCCGATTGCGCATCCGCAGTAGTGAGCCCGATTGCGCATCCACAGTAGTGAGTCCGTGTGCGCATGTGAATATCTGACCCGGAGTGCGCATGCGCAGTAGTGAGCCCGATTGTGCATCCGCAGTAGTGAGTCCGAGTGCGCATGAGCAGTAGTGAGCCGGAGCGCGCATGCGCAGTAGTGAGCCCAAATGCGCATGGGCAGGTCTGAGCCGGAGTGCGCATGCGCAGTGGCGAGTCCGTGTGCGCATGCGCAGTGGTGTGCCCGAGGGCGCATGGGCAGGTCTGAGCCGGAGTGCGCATGCGCAGTAGTGGGCCCGTGCGCGCATGCGCAGTAGTGAGCCGGTGTGCGCATGCGCAGTAGTGAACCCGATTGCGCATCCGCAGTAGTGAGCCCGAGCGCGCATCCGCAGTAGTGAGTCCCAGTGCACATGAGCAGTGGTTAGTCCGAGTGCGCATGCGCAGTAGTGAGCCCGAGCACGCATGCGCAGTAGTGAGCCCGAGCGCGCATCCGCAGTAGTGAGTCCCAGTGCGCATGAGCAGTGGTTAGTCCGAGTGCGCAAGCGCAGTAGTGCGCGCGTGTGCGCATGCGCAGAAGTGAGCTCGAATGCGCATGTGCAGGTCTGAGCCGGACTGCGCATGCACAGTAGTGAGCCCGTGTGCGCATGCGCAGTGGTGTGCCCGAGGGCGCATGGGCAGGTCTGAGCCGGAGTGCGCATGCGCAGTAGTGGGCCCGTGCGCGCATGCGCAGTAGTGAGCCCGAGCACGCATGCGCAGTAGTGAGTCCGTGTGCGCATGTGCACGTCTGAGGCGGAGTGCGCGCGTGCAGTAGTGAGCCCGATTGTGCATCCGCAGTAGTGAGTCGGAGTGCGCATGAGCAGTAGTGAGTCCCAGTGCGCATGAGCAGTAGTAACCCCGAGTGCGCATGAGCAGTAGTGAGTACGAGTGCGCATCAGCAGTAGTGACCCCGAGTGCGCATGAGCAGTAGTGACCCCGTGTGCGCATGCACTGTAGTGAGTCCGATTGCGCATGAGCAGTAGTGAGCCGGACTGCGCATACGCAGTAGTGACTCCCAGTGCGCATGCGCAGTAGTGAGCCCGAGCACGCATCCGCAGTAGTGAGTCCGAGTGCGCATGCGCAGTAGTGACCCCGAGCGCGCATGAGCAGTAGTGGGTCCGAGTGCGCATGAGCAGTAGTGAGTCCGATTGCGCATGAGCAGTAGTGAGCCGGACTGCGCATACGCAGTAGTGACTCCCAGTGCGCATGCGCAGTAGTGAGCCCGAGCGCGCATGCGCAGTAGTGAGTCCGATTGCGCATGAGCAGTAGTGAGCCGGACTGCGCATACGCAGTAGTGACTCCCAGTGCGCATGCGCAGTAGTGAGCCCGAGCACGCATCCGCAGTAGTGAGTCCGAGTGCGCATGCGCAGTAGTGACCCCGAGTGCGCATGAGCAGTAGTGGGTCCAAGTGCGCATGAGCAGTAGTGACCCCGAGTGCGCATGTACAGTAGTGAGCCCGATTGCGCATCCGCAGTAGTGGGTCCTTGTGCGCATGTGCAGGTCTGATCCGGAGTGCGCATGGGCAGTAGTGAACCCGATTGCGCATCCGCAGTAGTGAGCCCGAGCGCGCATCCGCAGTAGTGAGTCCCAGTGCGCATGAGCGGTGGTTAGTCCGAGTGCGCATGCGCAGTAGTGAGCCCGAGCACGCATGCGCAGTAGTGAGCCCGAGTGCGCATGGGCAGGTCTGAGGCGGAGTGCGCATGCGCAGTGGTGAGTCCGTGTGCGCATGCGCAGTGGTGTGCCCGAGGGCGCATGGGCAGGTCTGAGCCGGAGTGCGCATGCGCAGTAGTGAGCCCGTGTGCTCATGCGCAGTAGTGAACCCGATTGCGCATCCGCAGTAGTGACCCCGAATGCGCATGAGCAGTAGTGAGTCCGAGTGCGCATGAGCAGTAGTGACCCCGAGTGCGCATGAGCAGTAGTGAGTCCGAGTGCGCATGAGCAGTAGTGACCCCGAGTGCGCATGCACAGTAGTGAGCCCGATTGCGCATCCGCAGTAGTGAGCCCGAGCGCGCATCCGCAGTAGTGAGCCCGAGCGCGCATCCGCAGTAGTGAGTCCGAGTGCGCATGCGCAGTAGTGACCCCGAATGCGCATGAGCAGTAGTGAGTCCGAGTGCGCATGAGCAGTAGTGACCCCGAGTGCGCATGAGCAGTAGTGAGTCCGAGTGCGCATGACCAGTAGTGACCCCGAGTGCGCATGCACAGTAGTGAGCCCGATTGCGCATCCGCAGTAGTGAGCCCGAGCGCGCATCCGCAGTAGTGAGTCCCAGTGCGCATGAGCAGTGGTTAGTCCGAGTGCGCATACGCAGTAGTGAACCCGAATGCGCATGAGCAATAGTGAGTCCGAGTGCGCATGGGCAGTAGTGACCCCGAGTGCGCATGAGCAGTAGTGAGTCCGAGTGCGCATGAGCAGTAGTGTCCCCGAGTGCGCATGAGCAGTAGTGACCCCGAGTGCGCATGCACAGTAGTGAGCCCGATTGCGCATCCGCAGTAGTGAGTCCGTGTGCGCATGTGCAGGTCTGAGCCGGAGTGCGCATGCGCAGTAGTGGGCCCGAGTGCGCATGAGCAGTAGTGAGTCCGAGTGCGCATGAGCAGTAGTGACCCCGAGTGCGCATGCACAGTAGTGAGCCCGCTTGCGCATCCGCAGTAGTGAGTCCGTGTGCGCATGTGCAGGTCTGAGCCGGAGTGCGCATGCGCAGTAGTGGGCCCGAGTGCGCATGAGCAGTAGTGAGTCCGAGTGCGCATAAGCAGTAGTGACCCCGAGTGCGCATGCACAGTAGTGAGCCCGATTGCGCATCCGCAGTAGTGAGTCCGTGTGCGCATGCGCAGTAGTGGGGCCGTGCGCGCATGCGCAGTAGTGAGCCCGTGTGCGCATGCGCAGTAGTGAGCCCGAGCGTGCATCCGCAGTAGTGAGTCCGAGTGCGCGTGAGCAGTAGTGACCCCGAGTGCGCATGCACAGTAGTGAGCCCGAGTGCGCATGAGCAGTAGTAAGTCCGAGTGCGCATGAGCAGTAGTGAGTCCCAGTGCGCATGAGCAGTGGTTAGTCCGAGTGCGCATGAGCAGTAGTGAGTCCGAGTGCGCATGAGCAGTAGTGACCCCGAGTGCGCATGCACAGTAGTGAGCCCGATTGCGCATGAGCAGTTGTGAGTCCGAGTGCGCACGAGCAGTAGTGACCCCGAGTGCGCATGCACAGTAGTGACCCCGATTGCGCATCCGCAGTAGTGAGTCCGTGTGCGCATGTGCAGGTCTGAGCCGGAGTGCGCATGCGCAGTAGTGGGCCCGAGTGCGCATGAGCAGTAGTGAGTCCGAGTGCGCATGAGCAGTAGTGAGTCCGATTGCGCATGAGCAGTAGTGAGCCGGACTGCGCATACGCAGTAGTGACTCCCAGTGCGCATGCGCAGTAGTGAGCCCGAGCGCGCATGCGCAGTAGTGAGTCCGATTGCGCATGAGCAGTAGTGAGCCGGTCTGCGCATACGCAGTAGTGACTCCCAGTGCGCATGCGCAGTAGTGAGCCCGAGCACGCATCCGCAGTAGTGAGTCCGAGTGCGCATGCGCAGTAGTGACCCCGAGTGCGCATGAGCAGTAGTGGGTCCGAGTGCGCATCAGCAGTAGTGACCCCGAGTGCGCATGAGCAGTAGTGACCCCGAGTGCGCATGCACTGTAGTGAGCCCGATTGCGCATCCGCAGTAGTGAGTCCGTGTGCGCATGTGCAGGTCTGAGCCGGAGTGCGCATGCGCAGTAGTGGGTCCGTGCGCGCATGCGCAGTAGTGAGCCCGGGTGCGCATGCGCAGTAGTGGGCCCGAGCGCGCATCCGCAGTAGTGAGCCCGATTGCGCATCCGCAGTTGTGAGTCCGTGTGCGCATGTGCATGTCTGAGCCGGAGTGCGCATGCGCAGTAGTGAGCCCGTGTGCGCATGGGCAGGTCTGAGCCGCAGTGCGCATGCGCAGTGGTGAGTCCGTGTACGCATGCGCAGTGGTGTGCCCGAGGGCGCATGGGCAGGTCTGAGCCGGAGTACGCATGCGCAGTAGTGGGCGCGTGCGCGCATGCGCAGTAGTGAGCCCGTGTGCGCATGCGCAGTAGTGAACCCGATTGCGCATCCGCAGTAGTGAGCCCGAGCGCGCATCCACAGTAGTGAGTCCCAGTGCGCATGAGCAGTGGTTAGTCCGAGTGCGCAAGCGCAGTAGTGCGCGCGTGTGCGCATGCGCAGAAGTGAGCTCGAATACGCATGTGCAGGTCTGAGTCGGACTGCGCTTGAGCAGTAGTGAGTCCGAGTGCACATGCGCAGAAGTGAGCCCGAATACGCATGTGCTAGTCTGAGCCGGACTGCGCATGCGCAGTAGTGAGCCCGTGTGCGCATCCGCAGTAGTGAGACCGAAACGCGCATCCGCAGTCGTGAGTCCGTGTGCGCATGAGCAGTAGTGCGTCCGAGCGCGCATGCGCAGTAGTGAGCCCGAGTGCGCATGAGCAGTAGTGACCCTGAGTGCGTATGCGCAGTAGTGAGCCCGTGTGCGCATGCGCACTAGTAAACCCGATTGCGCATCCGCAGTAGTGAGCCCGAGGGCGCATCCGCAGTAGTGAGCCCGAGTGCGCATGAGTAGTAGTGAGTCCGAGTGCGCGTGAGCAGTAGTGACCCCGAGTGCGCATGAGCAGTAGTGACCCCGAGTGCGCATGAGCAGTAGTGACCCCGAGTGCGCATGCACAGTAGTGAGCCCGATTGCGCATCCGCAGTAGTGAGTCCGTGTGCGCATGTGCAGGTCTGAGCCGGAGTGCGCATGCGCAGTAGTGGGCCCGTGCGCGCATGCGCAGTAGTGAGCCCGAGTGCGCATGAGCAGTAGTGACCCTGAGTGCGTATGCGCAGTAGTGAGCCCGTGTGCGCATGCGCACTTGTAAACCCGATTGCGCATCCGCAGTAGTGAGCCCGAGGGCGCATCCGCAGTAGTGAGCCCGAGTGCGCATGAGTAGTAGTGAGTCCGAGTGCGCGTGAGCAGTAGTGACCCCGAGTGCGCATGAGCAGTAGTGACCCCGAGTGCGCATGAGCAGTAGTGACCCCGAGTGCGCATGCACAGTAGTGAGCCCGATTGCGCATCCGCAGTAGTGAGTCCGTGTGCGCATGTGCAGGTCTGAGCCGGAGTGCGCATGCGCAGTAGTGGGCCCGTGCGCGCATGCGCAGTAGTGAGCCCGAGTGCGCATGCGCAGTAGTGAGCCCGAGCGCGCATCCGCAGTAGTGAGTCCGAGTGCGCATGCGCAGTAGTGGCCCCGAATGCGCATGAGCAGCAGTGAGTCCGAGTGCGCATGAGCAGTAGTGACACCGAGTGCGCATGAGCAGTAGTGGCCCCGAGTGCGCATGAGCAGTAGTGAATCCGAGTGCACATGAGCAGTAGTGACCCCGAGTGCGCATGAGCAGTAGTGAGTCCGAGTGCGCATGAGCAGTAGTGACCCCGAGTGCGCATGAGCAGTAGTGACCCCGAGTGCGCGTGAGCAGTAGTGACCCCGAGTGCGCATGAGCAGTAGTGACCCCGAGTGCGCATGAGCAGTAGTGACCCCGAGCGCGCATGCACAGTAGTGAGCCCGATTGCGCATCCGCAGTAGTGAGTCCGTGTGCGCATGTGCAGGTCTGAGCCGGAGTGCGCATGCGCAGTAGTGGGCCCGTGCGCGCATGCGCAGTAGTGAGCCCGAGTGCGCATGCGCAGTAGTGAGCCCGAGCGCGCATCCGCAGTAGTGAGTCCGAGTGCGCATGCGCAGTAGTGACCCCGAATGCGCATGAGCAGCAGTGAGTCCGAGTGCGCATGAGCAGTAGTGACCCCGAGTGCGCATGAGCAGTAGTGACCCCGAGTGCGCATGAGCAGTAGTGGCCCCGAGTGCGCATGAGCAGTAGTGAATCCGAGTGCACATGAGCAGTAGTGACCCCGAGTGCGCATGAGCAGTAGTGAGTCCGAGTGCGCATGAGCAGTAGTGACCCCGAGTGCGCATGAGCAGTAGTGACCCCGAGTGCGCGTGAGCAGTAGTGACCCCGAGTGCGCATGAGCAGTAGTGACCCCGAGTGCGCATAAGCAGTAGTGGCCCCGAGCGCGCATGCACAGTAGTGAGCCCGATTGCGCATCCGCAGTAGTGAGTCCGTGTGCGCATGTGCAGGTCTGAGCCGGAGTGCGCATGCGCAGTAGTGGGCCCGTGCGCGCATGCGCAGTAGTGAGCCCGGGTGCGCATGCGCAGTAGTGAGCCCGAGCGCGCATCCGCAGTAGTGAGCCCGAGCGCGCATGCGCAGTAGTGTCCCCGAATGCGCATGAGCAGTAGTGACCCCGAGTGCGCATGCACAGTAGTGTGCCTGTGTGCGCATGCGCAGAAGTGAGCTCGAATGCGCATGTGCAGGTCTGAGCCGGAGTGCGCATGCGCAGTAGTGGGCCCGTGCGCGCATGCGCAGTAGTGAGCCCGGGTGCGCATGCGCAGTAGTGGGCCTGTGCGCGCATGCGCAGTAGTGAGCCCGTGTGCGCATGCGCAGTAGTGAGCCCGAGCGCGCATCCGCAGTAGTGAGTCCGAGTGCGCATGCGCAGTAGTGACCCCGAATGCGCATGTGCAGTAGTGAGTCCGAGTGCGCATGAGCAGTAGCGACCCCGAGTGCGCATGAGCAGTAGTGAGTCCGAGTGCGCATCAGCAGTAGTGACCCCGAGTGCGCATGAGCAGTAGTGACCCCGAGTGCGCATGCACAGTAGTGAGCCCGTGTGCGCATGCGCAGAAGTGAGCTCGAATGCGCATGTGCAGGTCTGAGCCGGAGTGCGCATGCGCAGTAGTGGGCCCGTGCGCGCATGCGCAGTAGTGAGCCCGTGTGCGCATGCGCAGTAGTGAACCCGATTGCGCATCCGCAGTAGTGAGCCCGAGCGCGCATCCACAGTAGTGAGTCCCAGTGCGCATGAGCAGTAGTTAGTCCGAGTGCGCAAGCGCAGTAGTGAGTCCGAGTGCACATGCGCAGAAGTGAGCCCGAATACGCATGTGCTAGTCTGAGCCGGACTGCGCATGCGCAGTAGTGAGCCCGTGTGCGCATCCGCAGTAGTGAGACCGAAACGCGCATCCGCAGTCGTGAGTCCGTGTGCGCATGAGCAGTAGTGCGTCCGAGCGCGCATGCGCAGTAGTGAGCCCGAGTGCGCATGAGCAGTAGTGACCCTGAGTGCGTATGCGCAGTAGTGAGCCCGTGTGCGCATGCGCACTAGTAAACCCGATTGCGCATCCGCAGTTGTGAGCCCGAGGGCGCATCCGCAGTAGTGAGCCCGAGTGCGCATGAGTAGTAGTGAGTCCGAGTGCGCGTGAGCAGTAGTGACCCCGAGTGCGCATGAGCAGTAGTGACCCCGAGTGCGCATGAGCAGTAGTGACCCCGAGTGCGCATGCACAGTAGTGAGCCCGATTGCGCATCCGCAGTAGTGAGTCCGTGTGCGCATGTGCAGGTCTGAGCCGGAGTGCGCATGCGCAGTAGTGGGCCCGTGCGCGCATGCGCAGTAGTGAGCCCGGGTGCGCATGCACATTAGTGAGCCCGAGTGTGCATGAGTAGTAGTGACCCCGAGTGCGCATGCACAGTAGCGAGCCCGTGTGCGCATGCGCAGAAGTGAGCTCGAATGCGCATGCGCAGGTCTCAGCCGGACTGCGCATGCGCAGTAGTGAGCCCGTGTGCACATGCGCAGTAGTGACCCCGAATGCGCATGAGCAGTAGTGAGTCCGAGTGCGCATGAGCAGTAGTGACCCCGAGTGCGCATGAGCAGTAGTGAGTCCGAGTGCGCATGAACAGTAGTGACTCCGTGTGCGCATGAGCAGTAGTGACCGCGAGTGCGCATGCACAGTAGTGAGCCCGATTGCGCATTCGCAGTAGTAAGTCCGTGTGCGCATGTGCAGGTCTGAGCCGGAGTGCGCATGCGCAGTAGTGAGCCCGATTGTGCATCCGCAGTAGTGAGTCCGAGTGCGGATGAGCAGTAGTGACGCCGTGCGCGCATGCGCAGTAGTGAGCCCGTGTGCGCATGCGCAGTAGTGTCCCCGAATGCGCATGAGCAGTAGTGACCCTGAGTGCGCATGCACTGTAGTGTGCCTGTGTGCGCATGCGCAGAAGTGAGCTCGAATGCGCATGTGCAGGTCTGAGCCGGAGTGCGCATGCGCAGTAGTGGGCCCGTGCGCGCATGCGCAGTAGTGAGCCCGGTTGCGCATGCGCAGTAGTGGGCCTGTGCGCGCATGCGCAGTAGTGAGCCCGTGTGCGCATGCGCAGTAGTGAGCCCGAGCGCGCATCCGCAGTAGTGAGTCCGAATGCGCATGCGCAGTAGTGACCCCGAATGCGCATGTGCAGTAGTGAGTCCGTGTGCGCATGCGCAGAAGTGAGCTCGAATGCGCATGTGCAGGTCTGAGCCGGAGTGCGCATGCGCAGTAGTGGGCCCGTGCGTGCATGCGCAGTAGTGAGCCCGGGTGCGCATGCACATTAGTGAGCCCGAGTGTGCATGAGTAGTAGTGACCCCGAGTGCGCATGCACAGTAGCGAGCCCGTGTGCGCATGCGCAGAAGTGAGCTCGAATGCGCATGCGCAGGTCTGAGCCGGACTGCGCATGCGCAGTAGTGAGCCCGTGTGCACATGCGCAGTAGTGACCCCGAATGCGCATGAGCAGTAGTGAGTCCGAGTGCGCATGAGCAGTAGTGACCCCGAGTGCGCATGAGCAGTAGTGAGTCCGAGTGCGCATGAACAGTAGTGACTCCGTGTGCGCATGAGCAGTAGTGACCCCGAGTGCTCATGCACAGTAGTGAGCCCGATTGCGCATTCGCAGTAGTAAGTCCGTGTGCGCATGTGCAGGTCTGAGCCGGAGTGCGCATGCGCAGTAGTGAGCCCGATTGTGCATCCGCAGTAGTGAGTCCGAGTGCGGATGAGCAGTAGTGAACCCGATTGCGCATCCGCAGTAGTGAGCCCGAGCGCGCATCCACAGTAGTGAGTCCCAGTGCGCATGAGCAGTGGTTAGTCCGAGTGCGCAAGCGCAGTAGTGCGCGCGTGTGCGCATGCGCAGAAGTGAGCTCGAATACGCATGTGCAGGTCTGAGTCGGACTGCGCTTGAGCAGTAGTGAGTCCGAGTGCACATGCGCAGAAGTGAGCCCGAATACGCATGTGCTAGTCTGAGCCGGACTGCGCATGCGCAGTAGTGAGCCCGTGTGCGCATCCGCAGTAGTGAGACCGAAACGCGCATCCGCAGTCGTGAGTCCGTGTGCGCATGAGCAGTAGTGCGTCCGAGCGCGCATGCGCAGTAGTGAGCCCGAGTGCGCATGAGCAGTAGTGACCCTGAGTGCGTATGCGCAGTAGTGAGCCCGTGTGCGCATGCGAACTAGTAAACCCGATTGAGCATCCGCAGTAGTGAGCCCGAGGGCGCATCCGCAGTAGTGAGCCCGAGTGCGCATGAGTAGTAGTGAGTCCGAGTGCGCGTGAGCAGTAGTGGCACCGAGTGCGCATGAGCAGTAGTGACCCCGAGTGCGCATGAGCAGTAGTGACCCCGAGTGCGCATGCACAGTAGTGAGCCCGATTGCGCATCCGCAGTAGTGAGTCCGTGTGCGCATGTGCAGGTCTGAGCCGGAGTGCGCATGCGCAGTAGTGGGCCCGTGCGCGCATGCGCAGTAGTGAGCCCGGGTGCGCATGCACATTAGTGAGCCCGAGTGTGCATGAGTAGTAGTGACCCCGAGTGCGCATGCACAGTAGCGAGCCCGTGTGCGCATGCGCAGAAGTGAGCTCGAATACGCATGTGCAGGTCTGAGTCGGACTGCGCTTGAGCAGTAGTGAGTCCGAGTGCACATGCGCAGAAGTGAGCCCGAATACGCATGTGCTAGTCTGAGCCGGACTGCGCATGCGCAGTAGTGAGCCCGTGTGCGCATCCGCAGTAGTGAGACCGAAACGCGCATCCGCAGTAGTGAGCCCGATTGCGCATCCGCAGTTGTGAGTCCGTGTGCGCATGTGCATGTCTGAGCCGGAGTGCGCATGCGCAGTAGTGAGCCCGTGTGCGCATGGGCAGGTCTGAGCCGCAGTGCGCATGCGCAGTGGTGAGTCCGTGTACGCATGCGCAGTGGTGTGCCCGAGGGCGCATGGGCAGGTCTGAGCCGGAGTACGCATGCGCAGTAGTGGGCGCGTGCGCGCATGCGCAGTAGTGAGCCCGTGTGCGCATGCGCAGTAGTGAACCCGATTGCGCATCCGCAGTAGTGAGCCCGAGCGCGCATCCACAGTAGTGAGTCCCAGTGCGCATGAGCAGTGGTTAGTCCGAGTGCGCAAGCGCAGTAGTGCGCGCGTGTGCGCATGCGCAGAAGTGAGCTCGAATACGCATGTGCAGGTCTGAGTCGGACTGCGCTTGAGCAGTAGTGAGTCCGAGTGCACATGCGCAGAAGTGAGCCCGAATACGCATGTGCTAGTCTGAGCCGGACTGCGCATGCGCAGTAGTGAGCCCGTGTGCGCATCCGCAGTAGTGAGACCGAAACGCGCATCCGCAGTCGTGAGTCCGTGTGCGCATGAGCAGTAGTGCGTCCGAGCGCGCATGCGCAGTAGTGAGCCCGAGTGCGCATGAGCAGTAGTGACCCTGAGTGCGTATGCGCAGTAGTGAGCCCGTGTGCGCATGCGCACTAGTAAACCCGATTGCGCATCCGCAGTAGTGAGCCCGAGGGCGCATCCGCAGTAGTGAGCCCGAGTGCGCATGAGTAGTAGTGAGTCCGAGTGCGCGTGAGCAGTAGTGACCCCGAGTGCGCATGAGCAGTAGTGGCCCCGAGTGCGCATGAGCAGTAGTGACCCCGAGTGCGCATGCACAGTAGTGAGCCCGATTGCGCATCCGCAGTAGTGAGTCCGTGTGCGCATGTGCAGGTCTGAGCCGGAGTGCGCATGCGCAGTAGTGGGCCCGTGCGCGCATGCGCAGTAGTGAGCCCGAGTGCGCATGCGCAGTAGTGAGCCCGAGCGCGCATCCGCAGTAGTGAGTCCGAGTGCGCATGCGCAGTAGTGACCCCGAATGCGCATGAGCAGCAGTGAGTCCGAGTGCGCATGAGCAGTAGTGACACCGAGTGCGCATGAGCAGTAGTGGCCCCGAGTGCGCATGAGCAGTAGTGAATCCGAGTGCACATGAGCAGTAGTGACCCCGAGTGCGCATGAGCAGTAGTGAGTCCGAGTGCGCATGAGCAGTAGTGACCCCGAGTGCGCATGAGCAGTAGTGACCCCGAGTGCGCGTGAGCAGTAGTGACCCCGAGTGCGCATGAGCAGTAGTGACCCCGAGTGCGCATGAGCAGTAGTGACCCCGAGCGCGCATGCACAGTAGTGAGCCCGATTGCGCATCCGCAGTAGTGAGTCCGTGTGCGCATGTGCAGGTCTGAGCCGGAGTGCGCATGCGCAGTAGTGGGCCCGTGCGCGCATGCGCAGTAGTGAGCCCGGGTGCGCATGCGCAGTAGTGAGCCCGAGCGCGCATCCGCAGTAGTGAACCCGAGCGCGCATGCGCAGTAGTGTCCCCGAATGCGCATGAGCAGTAGTGACCCCGAGTGCGCATGCACAGTAGTGTGCCTGTGTGCGCATGCGCAGAAGTGAGCTCGAATGCGCATGTGCAGGTCTGAGCCGGAGTGCGCATGCGCAGTAGTGGGCCCGTGCGCGCATGCGCAGTAGTGAGCCCGGGTGCGCATGCGCAGTAGTGGGCCTGTGCGCGCATGCGCAGTAGTGAGCCCGTGTGCGCATGCGCAGTAGTGAGCCCGAGCGCGCATCCGCAGTAGTGAGTCCGAGTGCGCATGCGCAGTAGTGACCCCGAATGCGCATGTGCAGTAGTGAGTCCGAGTGCGCATGAGCAGTAGCGACCCCGAGTGCGCATGAGCAGTAGTGAGTCCGAGTGCGCATGAACAGTAGTGACTCCGAGTGCGCATGAGCAGTAGTGACCCCGAGTGCGCATGCACAGTAGTGAGCCCGATTGCGCATCCGCAGTAGTAAGTCCGTGTGCGCATGTGCAGGTCTGAGCCGGAGTGCGCATGCGCAGTAGTGAGCCCGATTGTGCATCCGCAGTAGTGAGTCCGAGTGCGGATGAGCAGTAGTAAGTCCGAGTGCGCGTGAGCAGTAGTGAGTCCGAGTGCGCGTGAGCAGTAGTGACCCCGAGTGCGCATGAGCAGTAGTGAGCCCGTGTGCGCATGCGCAGTAGTGTCCCCGAATGCGCATGAGCAGTAGTGACCCTGAGTGCGCATGCACAGTAGTGTGCCTGTGTGCGCATGCGCAGAAGTGAGCTCGAATGCGCATGTGCAGGTCTGAGCCGGAGTGCGCATGCGCAGTAGTGGGCCCGTGCGCGCATGCGCAGTAGTGAGCCCGGTTGCGCATGCGCAGTAGTGGGCCTGTGCGCGCATGCGCAGTAGTGAGCCCGTGTGCGCATGCGCAGTAGTGAGCCCGAGCGCGCATCCGCAGTAGTGAGTCCGAATGCGCATGCGCAGTAGTGACCCCGAATGCGCATGTGCAGTAGTGAGTCCGTGTGCGCATGCGCAGAAGTGAGCTCGAATGCGCATGTGCAGGTCTGAGCCGGAGTGCGCATGCGCAGTAGTGGGCCCGTGCGTGCATGCGCAGTAGTGAGCCCGGGTGCGCATGCACAGTAGTGAGCCCGATTGCGCATCCGCAGTAGTGAGTCCGTGTGCGCATGTGCAGGTCTGAGCCGGAGTGCGCATGCGCAGTAGTGGGCCCGTGCGCGCATGCGCAGTAGTGAGCCCGGGTGCGCATGCGCAGTAGTGAGCCCGAGCGCGCATCCGCAGTAGTGAGCCCGAGCGCGCATGCGCAGTAGTGTCCCCGAATGCGCATGAGCAGTAGTGACCCCGAGTGCGCATGCACAGTAGTATGCCTGTGTGCGCATGCGCAGAAGTGAGCTCGAATGCGCATGTGCAGGTCTGAGCCGGAGTGCGCATGCGCAGTAGTGGGCCCGTGCGCGCATGCGCAGTAGTGAGCCCGGGTGCGCATGCGCAGTAGTGGGCCTGTGCGCGCATGCGCAGTAGTGAGCCCGTGTGCGCATGCGCAGTAGTGAGCCCGAGCGCGCATCCGCAGTAGTGAGTCCGAGTGCGCATGCGCAGTAGTGACCCCGAATGCGCATGTGCAGTAGTGAGTCCGAGTGCGCATGAGCAGTAGCGACCCCGAGTGCGCATGAGCAGTAGTGAGTCCGAGTGCGCATCAGCAGTAGTGACCCCGAGTGCGCATGAGCAGTAGTGACCCCGAGTGCGCATGCACAGTAGTGAGCCCGTGTGCGCATGCGCAGAAGTGAGCTCGAATGCGCATGTGCAGGTCTGAGCCGGAGTGCGCATGCGCAGTAGTGGGCCCGTGCGCGCATGCGCAGTAGTGAGCCCGTGTGCGCATGCGCAGTAGTGAACCCGATTGCGCATCCGCAGTAGTGAGCCCGAGCGCGCATCCACAGTAGTGAGTCCCAGTGCGCATGAGCAGTAGTTAGTCCGAGTGCGCAAGCGCAGTAGTGAGTCCGAGTGCACATGCGCAGAAGTGAGCCAGAATACGCATGTGCTAGTCTGAGCCGGACTGCGCATGCGCAGTAGTGAGCCCGTGTGCGCATCCGCAGTAGTGAGACCGAAACGCGCATCCGCAGTCGTGAGTCCGTGTGCGCATGAGCAGTAGTGCGTCCGAGCGCGCATGCGCAGTAGTGAGCCCGAGTGCGCATGAGCAGTAGTGACCCTGAGTGCGTATGCGCAGTAGTGAGCCCGTGTGCGCATGCGCACTAGTAAACCCGATTGCGCATCCGCAGTTGTGAGCCCGAGGGCGCATCCGCAGTAGTGAGCCCGAGTGCGCATGAGTAGTAGTGAGTCCGAGTGCGCGTGAGCAGTAGTGACCCCGAGTGCGCATGAGCAGTAGTGACCCCGAGTGCGCATGAGCAGTAGTGACCCCGAGTGCGCATGCACAGTAGTGAGCCCGATTGCGCATCCGCAGTAGTGAGTCCGTGTGCGCATGTGCAGGTCTGAGCCGGAGTGCGCATGCGCAGTAGTGGGCCCGTGCGCGCATGCGCAGTAGTGAGCCCGGGTGCGCATGCACATTAGTGAGCCCGAGTGTGCATGAGTAGTAGTGACCCCGAGTGCGCATGCACAGTAGCGAGCCCGTGTGCGCATGCGCAGAAGTGAGCTCGAATGCGCATGCGCAGGTCTGAGCCGGACTGCGCATGCGCAGTAGTGAGCCCGTGTGCACATGCGCAGTAGTGACCCCGAATGCGCATGAGCAGTAGTGAGTCCGAGTGCGCATGAGCAGTAGTGACCCCGAGTGCGCATGAGCAGTAGTGAGTCCGAGTGCGCATGAACAGTAGTGACTCCGTGTGCGCATGAGCAGTAGTGACCGCGAGTGCGCATGCACAGTAGTGAGCCCGATTGCGCATTCGCAGTAGTAAGTCCGTGTGCGCATGTGCAGGTCTGAGCCGGAGTGCGCATGCGCAGTAGTGAGCCCGATTGTGCATCCGCAGTAGTGAGTCCGAGTGCGGATGAGCAGTAGTGACGCCGTGCGCGCATGCGCTGTAGTGAGCCCGTGTGCGCATCAGCAGTAGTGACCCCGAGTGCGCATGAGCAGTAGTGACCCCGAGTGCGCATGCACAGTAGTGAGCCCGTGTGCGCATGCGCAGAAGTGAGCTCGAATGCGCATGTGCAGGTCTGAGCCGGAGTGCGCATGCGCAGTAGTGGGCCCGTGCGCGCATGCGCAGTAGTGAGCCCGTGTGCGCATGCGCAGTAGTGAACCCGATTGCGCATCCGCAGTAGTGAGCCCGAGCGCGCATCCACAGTAGTGAGTCCCAGTGCGCATGAGCAGTAGTTAGTCCGAGTGCGCAAGCGCAGTAGTGAGTCCGAGTGCACATGCGCAGAAGTGAGCCCGAATACGCATGTGCTAGTCTGAGCCGGACTGCGCATGCGCAGTAGTGAGCCCGTGTGCGCATCCGCAGTAGTGAGACCGAAACGCGCATCCGCAGTCGTGAGTCCGTGTGCGCATGAGCAGTAGTGCGTCCGAGCGCGCATGCGCAGTAGTGAGCCCGAGTGCGCATGAGCAGTAGTGACCCTGAGTGCGTATGCGCAGTAGTGAGCCCGTGTGCGCATGCGCACTAGTAAACCCGATTGCGCATCCGCAGTTGTGAGCCCGAGGGCGCATCCGCAGTAGTGAGCCCGAGTGCGCATGAGTAGTAGTGAGTCCGAGTGCGCGTGAGCAGTAGTGACCCCGAGTGCGCATGAGCAGTAGTGACCCCGAGTGCGCATGAGCAGTAGTGACCCCGAGTGCGCATGCACAGTAGTGAGCCCGATTGCGCATCCGC
The DNA here is from genome assembly GCA_963576845.1 of Megachile leachella. Taxonomy (NCBI): domain Eukaryota; kingdom Metazoa; phylum Arthropoda; class Insecta; order Hymenoptera; family Megachilidae; genus Megachile; species Megachile leachella. Next base: position 24,620,947 of record OY756250.1, on the reverse strand, counting down.
AGTAGTGAGTCCGTGTGCGCATGTGCAGGTCTGAGCCGGAGTGCGCATGCGCAGTAGTGGGCCCGTGCGCGCATGCGCAGTAGTGAGCCCGGGTGCGCATGCACATTAGTGAGCCCGAGTGTGCATGAGTAGTAGTGACCCCGAGTGCGCATGCACAGTAGCGAGCCCGTGTGCGCATGCGCAGAAGTGAGCTCGAATGCGCATGCGCAGGTCTGAGCCGGACTGCGCATGCGCAGTAGTGAGCCCGTGTGCACATGCGCAGTAGTGACCCCGAATGCGCATGAGCAGTAGTGAGTCCGAGTGCGCATGAGCAGTAGTGACCCCGAGTGCGCATGAGCAGTAGTGAGTCCGAGTGCGCATGAACAGTAGTGACTCCGTGTGCGCATGAGCAGTAGTGACCGCGAGTGCGCATGCACAGTAGTGAGCCCGATTGCGCATTCGCAGTAGTAAGTCCGTGTGCGCATGTGCAGGTCTGAGCCGGAGTGCGCATGCGCAGTAGTGAGCCCGATTGTGCATCCGCAGTAGTGAGTCCGAGTGCGGATGAGCAGTAGTGACGCCGTGCGCGCATGCGCAGTAGTGAGCCCGTGTGCGCATGCGCAGTAGTGTCCCCGAATGCGCATGAGCAGTAGTGACCCTGAGTGCGCATGCACAGTAGTGTGCCTGTGTGCGCATGCGCAGAAGTGAGCTCGAATGCGCATGTGCAGGTCTGAGCCGGAGTGCGCATGCGCAGTAGTGGGCCCGTGCGCGCATGCGCAGTAGTGAGCCCGGTTGCGCATGCGCAGTAGTGGGCCTGTGCGCGCATGCGCAGTAGTGAGCCCGTGTGCGCATGCGCAGTAGTGAGCCCGAGCGCGCATCCGCAGTAGTGAGTCCGAATGCGCATGCGCAGTAGTGACCCCGAATGCGCATGTGCAGTAGTGAGTCCGTGTGCGCATGCGCAGAAGTGAGCTCGAATGCGCATGTGCAGGTCTGAGCCGGAGTGCGCATGCGCAGTAGTGGGCCCGTGCGTGCATGCGCAGTAGTGAGCCCGGGTGCGCATGCACATTAGTGAGCCCGAGTGTGCATGAGTAGTAGTGACCCCGAGTGCGCATGCACAGTAGCGAGCCCGTGTGCGCATGAGAAGTGGTTAGTCCGAGTGCGCAAGCGCAGTAGTGAGTCCGAGTGCACATGCGCAGAAGTGAGCCCGAATACGCATGTGCTAGTCTGAGCCGTAGTGCGCATGCGCAGTAGTGAGCCCGATTGTGCATCCGCAGTAGTGAGTCCGAGTGCGCATGAGCAGTAGTGAGCCGGAGCGCGCATGCGCAGTAGTGAGCCCGAGTGCGCATGGGCAGGTCTGAGCCGGAGTGCGCATGCGCAGTGATGAGTCCGTGTGCGCATGCGCAGTGGTGTACCCACCACCAGTAGTGAGCTCGAGTGCGCATGGGCAGGTCTGAGCCGGAGTGCGCATGCGCAGTAGTGGGCGCTTGCACGCATGCGCAGTAGTGAGGCCGTGTGCGCATGGGCAGTAGTGAACCCGATTGCGCATCCGCAGTAGTGAGCCCGAGCGCGCATCCGCAGTAGTGAGTCCCAGTGCGCATGAGCGGTGGTTAGTCCGAGTGCGCATGCGCAGTAGTGAGCCCGAGCACGCATGCGCAGTAGTGAGCCCTAGTGCGCATGGGCAGGTCTGAGGCGGAGTGCGCATGCGCAGTGGTGAGTCCGTGTGCGCATGCGCAGTGGTGTGCCCGAGGGCGCATGGGCAGGTCTGAGCCGGAGTGCGCATGCGCAGTAGTGAGCCCGTGTGCTCATGCGCAGTAGTGAACCCGATTGCGCATCCGCAGTAGTGACCCCGAATGCGCATGAGCAGTAGTGAGTCCGAGTGCGCATGAGCAGTAGTGACCCCGAGTGCGCATGAGCAGTAGTGAGTCCGAGTGCGCATGAGCAGTAGTGACCCCGAGTGCGCATGCACAGTAGTGAGCCCGATTGCGCATCCGCAGTAGTGAGCCCGAGCGCGCATCCGCAGTAGTGAGCCCGAGCGCGCATCCGCAGTAGTGAGTCCGAGTGCGCATGCGCAGCAGTGACCCCGAATGCGCATGAGCAGTAGTGAGTCCGAGTGCGCATGAGCAGTAGTGACCCCGAGTGCGCATGAGCAGTAGTGAGTCCGAGTGCGCATGAGCAGTAGTGACCCCGAGTGCGCATGCACAGTAGTGAGCCCGATTGCGCATCCGCAGTAGTGAGCCCGAGCGCGCATCCGCAGTAGTGAGTCCCAGTGCGCATGAGCAGTGGTTAGTCCGAGTGCGCATACGCAGTAGTGAACCCGAATGCGCATGAGCAGTAGTGAGTCCGAGTGCGCATGGGCAGTAGTGACCCCGAGTGCGCATGAGCAGTGGTGTCCCCGAGTGCGCATGAGCAGTAGTGACCCCGAGTGCGCATGCACAGTAGTGAGCCCGATTGCGCATCCGCAGTAGTGAGTCCGTGTGCGCATGTGCAGGTCTGAGCCGGAGTGCGCATGCGCAGTAGTGAGCCCGAGCGCGCATCCGCAGTAGTGAGCCCGAGCGCGCATCCGCAGTAGTGAGTCCGAGTGCGCATGCGCAGTAGTGACCCCGAATGCGCATGAGTAGTAGTGAGTCCGAGTGCGCATGAGCAGTAGTGACCCCGAGTGCGCATGAGCAGTAGTGAGTCCGAGTGCGCATGAGCAGTAGTGACCCCGAGTGCGCATGCACAGTAGTGAGCCCGATTGCGCATCCGCAGTAGTGAGCCCGAGCGCGCATCCGCAGTAGTGAGTCCGAGTGCGCATGCGCAGTAGTGACCCCGAATGCGCATGAGCAGTAGTGAGTCCGAGTGCGCATGTGCAGTAGTGACCCCGAGTGCGCATGAGCAGTAGTGAGTCCGAGTGCGCATGAGCAGTAGTGACCCCGAGTGCGCATGCACAGTAGTGAGCCCGATTGCGCATCCGCAGTAGTGAGCCCGAGCGCGCATCCGCAGTAGTGAGTCCCAGTGCGCATGAGCAGTGGTTAGTCCGAGTGCGCATACGCAGTAGTGAACCCGAATGCGCATGAGCAGTAGTGAGTCCGAGTGCGCATGGGCAGTAGTGACCCCGAGTGCGCATGAGCAGTAGTGTCCCCGAGTGCGCATGAGCAGTAGTGACCCCGAGTGCGCATGCACAGTAGTGAGCCCGATTGCGCATCCGCAGTAGTGAGTCCGTGTGCGCATGTGCAGGTCTGAGCCGGAGTGCGCATGCGCAGTAGTGAGCCCGAGCGCGCATCCGCAGTAGTGAGCCCGAGCGCGCATCCGCAGTAGTGAGTCCGAGTGCGCATGCGCAGTAGTGACCCCGAATGCGCATGAGCAGTAGTGAGTCCGAGTGCGCATGAGCAGTAGTGACCCCGAGTGCGCATGAGCAGTAGTGAGTCCGAGTGCGCATGAGCAGTAGTGACCCCGAGTGCGCATGCACAGTAGTGAGCCCGATTGCGCATCCGCAGTAGTGAGCCCGAGCGCGCATGCACAGTAGTGAGCCCGATTGCGCATCCGCAGTAGTGAGTCCGTGTGCGCATGCGCAGTAGTGGGGCCGTGCGCGCATGCGCAGTAGTGAGCCCGTGTGCGCATGCGCAGTAGCGAGCCCAAGCGTACATCCGCAGTAGTGAGTCCGAGTGCGCGTGAGCAGTAGTGACCCCGAGTGCGCATGCACAGTAGTGAGCCCGAGTGCGCATGAGCAGTAGTAAGTCCGAGTGCGCATGAGCAGTAGTGACCCCGAGTGCGCATGCACAGTAGTGAGCCCGAGTGCGCATGAGCAGTAGTGAGTCCGAGTGCGCATGAGCAGTAGTGACCCCGAGTGCGCATGCACAGTAGTGAGACCCAGTGCACATGAGCAGTGGTTAGTCCGAGTGCGCATACGCAGTAGTGAACCCGAATGCGCATGAGCAGTAGTGAGTCCGAGTGCGCATGGGCAGTAGTGACCCCGAGTGCGCATGAGCAGTAGTGTCCCCGAGTGCGCATGAGCAGTAGTGACCCCGAGTGCGCATGCACAGTAGTGAGCCCGATTGCGCATCCGCAGTAGTGAGTCCGTGTGCGCATGTGCAGGTCTGAGCCGGAGTGCGCATGCGCAGTAGTGGGCCCGAGTGCGCATGAGCAGTAGTGAGTCCGAGTGCGCATGAGCAGTAGTGACCCCGAGTGCGCATGCACAGTAGTGAGTCCGCTTGCGCATCCGCAGTAGTGAGTCCGTGTGCGCATGTGCAGGTCTGAGCCGGAGTGCGCATGCGCAGTAGTGGGCCCGAGTGCGCATGAGCAGTAGTGAGTCCGAGTGCGCATAAGCAGTAGTGACCCCGAGTGCGCATGCACAGTAGTGAGCCCGATTGCGCATCCGCAGTAGTGAGTCCGTGTGCGCATGCGCAGTAGTGGGGCCGTGCGCGCATGCGCAGTAGTGAGCCCGTGTGCGCATGCGCAGTAGCGAGCCCAAGCGTACATCCGCAGTAGTGAGTCCGAGTGCGCGTGAGCAGTAGTGACCCCGAGTGCGCATGCACAGTAGTGAGCCCGAGTGCGCATGAGCAGTAGTAAGTCCGAGTGCGCATGAGCAGTAGTGACCCCGAGTGCGCATGCACAGTAGTGAGCCCGAGTGCGCATGAGCAGTAGTGAGTCCGAGTGCGCATGAGCAGTAGTGACCCCGAGTGCGCATGCACAGTAGTGAGCCCGATTGCGCATGAGCAGTTGTGAGTCCGAGTGCGCATGAGCAGTAGTGTCCCCGAGTGCGCATGAGCAGTAGTGACCCCGAGTGCGCATGCACAGTAGTGAGCCCGATTGCGCATCCGCAGTAGTGAGTCCGTGTGCGCATGTGCAGGTCTGAGCCGGAGTGCGCATGCGCAGTAGTGGGCCCGAGTGCGCATGAGCAGTAGTGAGTCCGAGTGCGCTTGAGCAGTAGTGACCCCGAGTGCGCATGCACAGTAGTGAGTCCGAGTGCGCATGCGCAGTAGTGACCCCGAATGCGCATGAGCAGTAGTGACCCCGAGTGCGCATGCACAGTAGTGTCCCCGAGTGCGCATGAGCAGTAGTGACCCCGAGTGCGCATGCACAGTAGTGAGCCCGATTGCGCATCCGCAGTAGTGAGCCCGATTGCGCATCCACAGTAGTGAGTCCGTGTGCGCATGTGAATGTCTGACCGGAGTGCGCATGCGCAGTAGTGAGCCCGATTGTGCATCCGCAGTAGTGAGTCCGAGTGCGCATGAGCAGTAGTGAGCCGGAGCGCGCATGCGCAGTAGTGAGCCCAAATGCGCATGGGCAGGTCTGAGCCGGAGTGCGCATGCGCAGTGGCGAGTCCGTGTGCGCATGCGCAGTGGTGTGCCCGAGGGCGCATGGGCAGGTCTGAGCCGGAGTGCGCATGCGCAGTAGTGGGCCCGTGCGCGCATGCGCAGTAGTGAGCCGGTGTGCGCATGCGCAGTAGTGAACCCGATTGCGCATCCGCAGTAGTGAGCCCGAGCGCGGATCCGCAGTAGTGAGTCCCAGTGCACATGAGCAGTGGTTAGTCCGAGTGCGCATGCGCAGTAGTGAGCCCGAGCACGCATGCGCAGTAGTGAGCCCGAGCGCGCATGCGCAGTAGTGAGTCCGATTGCGCATGAGCAGTAGTCAGCCGGACTGCGCATACGCAGTAGTGACTCCCAGTGCGCATGCGCAGTAGTGAGCCCGAGCACGCATCCGCAGTAGTGAGTCCGAGTGCGCATGCGCAGTAGTGACCCCGAGTGCGCATGAGCAGTAGTGGGTCCGAGTGCGCATGAGCAGTAGTGACCCCGAGTGCGCATGTACAGTAGTGAGCCCGATTGCGCATCCGCAGTAGTGGGTCCTTGTGCGCATGTGCAGGTCTGATCCGGAGTGCGCATGGGCAGTAGTGAACCCGATTGCGCATCCGCAGTAGTGAGCCCGAGCGCGCATCCGCAGTAGTGAGTCCCAGTGCGCATGAGCGGTGGTTAGTCCGAGTGCGCATGCGCAGTAGTGAGCCCGAGCACGCATGCGCAGTAGTGAGCCCGAGTGCGCATGGGCAGGTCTGAGGCGGAGTGCGCATGCGCAGTGGTGAGTCCGTGTGCGCATGCGCAGTGGTGTGCCCGAGGGCGCATGGGCAGGTCTGAGCCGGAGTGCGCATGCGCAGTAGTGAGCCCGTATGCTCATGCGCAGTAGTGAACCCGATTGCGCATCCGCAGTAGTGACCCCGAATGCGCATGAGCAGTAGTGAGTCCGAGTGCGCATGAGCAGTAGTGACCCCGAGTGCGCATGAGCAGTAGTGAGTCCGAGTGCGCATGAGCAGTAGTGACCCCGAGTGCGCATGCACAGTAGTGAGCCCGATTGCGCATCCGCAGTAGTGAGCCCGAGCGCGCATCCGCAGTAGTGAGCCCGAGCGCGCATCCGCAGTAGTGAGTCCGAGTGCGCATGCGCAGTAGTGACCCCGAATGCGCATGAGCAGTAGTGAGTCCGAGTGCGCATGAGCAGTAGTGACCCCGAGTGCGCATGAGCAGTAGTGAGCCCGAGTGCGCATGAGCAGTAGTGACCCCGAGTGCGCATGCACAGTAGTGAGCCCGATTGCGCATCCGCAGTAGTGAGCCCGAGCGCGCATCCGCAGTAGTGAGTCCCAGTGCGCATGAGCAGTGGTTAGTCCGAGTGCGCATATGCAGTAGTGAACCCGAATGCGCATGAGCAGTAGTGAGTCCGAGTGCGCATGGGCAGTAGTGACCCCGAGTGCGCATGAGCAGTAATGAGTCCGAGTGCGCATGAGCAGTAGTGTCCCCGAGTGCGCATGAGCAGTAGTGACCCCGAGTGCGCATGCACAGTAGTGAGCCCGATTGCGCATCCGCAGTAGTGAGTCCGTGTGCGCATGTGCAGGTCTGAGCCGGAGTGCGCATGCGCAGTAGTGGGCCCGAGTGCGCATGAGCAGTAGTGAGTCCGAGTGCGCATAAGCAGTAGTGACCCCGAGTGCGCATGCACAGTAGTGAGCCCGATTGCGCATCCGCAGTAGTGAGTCCGTGTGCGCATGCGCAGTAGTGGGGCCGTGCGCGCATGCGCAGTAGTGAGCCCGTGTGCGCATGCGCAGTAGTGAGCCCGAGCGTGCATCCGCAGTAGTGAGTCCGAGTGCGCGTGAGCAGTAGTGACCCCGAGTGCGCATGCACAGTAGTGAGCCCGAGTGCGCATGAGCAGTAGTAAGTCCGAGTGCGCATGAGCAGTAGTGACCCCGAGTGCGCATGCACAGTAGTGAGCCCGAGTGCGCATGAGCAGTAGTGAGTCCGAGTGCGCATGAGCAGTAGTGACCCCGAGTGCGCATGCACAGTAGTGAGCCCGATTGCGCATGAGCAGTTGTGAGTCCGAGTGCGCATGAGCAGTAGTGTCCCCGAGTGCGCATGAGCAGTAGTGACCCCGAGTGCGCATGCACAGTAGTGAGCCCGATTGCGCATCCGCAGTAGTGAGCCCGAGCGCGCATCCGCAGTAGTGAGTCCCAGTGCGCATGAGCAGTGGTTAGTCTGAGTGCGCATACGCAGTAGTGACCCCGATTGCGCATGAGCAGTTGTGAGTCCGAGTGCGCATGAGCAGTAGTGTCCCCGAGTGCGCATGAGCAGTAGTGACCCCGAGTGCGCATGCACAGTATTGAGCCCGATTGCGCATCCGCAGTAGTGAGCCCGAGCGCGCATCCGCAGTAGTGAGTCCCAGTGCGCATGAGCAGTGGTTAGTCTGAGTGCGCATACGCAGTAGTGACCCCGAATGCGCATGAGCAGTAGTGAGTCCGAGTGAGCATGAGCAGTAGTGACCCCGAGTGCGCATGAGCAGTTGTGAGTCCGAGTGCGCATGAGCAGTAGTGTCCCCAAGTGCGCATGCACAGTAGTGAGCCCGATTGCGCATCCGCAGTAGTGAGTCCGTGTGCGCATGTGCAGGTCTGAGCCGGAGTGCGCATGCGCAGTAGTGGGCCCGAGTGCGCATGAGCAGTAGTGAGTCCGAGTGCGCATGAGCAGTAGTGACCCCGAGTGCGCATGCACAGTAGTGAGTCCGAGTGCGCATGCGCAGTAGTGACCCCGAATGCGCATGAGCAGTAGTGACCCCGAGTGCGCATGCACAGTAGTGTCCCCGAGTGCGCATGAGCAGTAGTGACCCCGAGTGCGCATGCACAGTAGTGAGCCCGATTGCGCATCCGCAGTAGTGAGCCCGATTGCGCATCCACAGTAGTGAGTCCGTGTGCGCATGTGAATGTCTGACCCGGAGTGCGCATGCGCAGTACTGAGCCCGATTGTGCATCCGCAGTAGTGAGTCCGAGTGCGCATGAGCAGTAGTGAGCCGGAGCGCGCATGCGCAGTAGTGAGCCCAAATGCGCATGGGCAGGTCTGAGCCGGAGTGCGCATGCGCAGTGGCGAGTCCGTGTGCGCATGCGCAGTGGTGTGCCCGAGGGCGCATGGGCAGGTCTGAGCCGGAGTGCGCATGCGCAGTAGTGGGCCCGTGCGCGCATGCGCAGTAGTGAGCCGGTGTGCGCATGCGCAGTAGTGAACCCGATTGCGCATCCGCAGTAGTGAGCCCGAGCGCGCATCCGCAGTAGTGAGTCCCAGTGCACATGAGCAGTGGTTAGTCCGAGTGCGCATGCGCAGTAGTGAGCCCGAGCACGCATGCGCAGTAGTGAGCCCGAGCGCGCATCCGCAGTAGTGAGTCCCAGTGCGCATGAGCAGTGGTTAGTCCGAGTGCGCAAGCGCAGTAGTGCGCGCGTGTGCGCATGCGCAGAAGTGAGCTCGAATGCGCATGTGCAGGTCTGAGCCGGACTGCGCATGCACAGTAGTGAGCCCGTGTGCGCATGCGCAGTGGTGTGCCCGAGGGCGCATGGGCAGGTCTGAGCCGGAGTGCGCATGCGCAGTAGTGGGCCTGTGCGCGCATGCGCAGTAGTGAGCCCGTGTGCGCATGCGCAGTAGTGAGCACGAGCGCGCATCCGCAGTAGTGAGTCCGAGTGCGCATGCGCAGTAGTGACCCCGAATGCGCATGAGCAGTAGTGAGTTCGAGTGCGCATGAGCAGTAGTGACCCCGAGTGCGCATGAGCAGTAGTGAGTCCGAGTGCGCATGAGCAGTAGTGACCCCGAGTACGCATGCACAGTAGTGAACCCGATTGCGCATCCGCAGTAGTGAGTGCGTGTGCGCATGTGCATGTCTGAGCCGGAGTGCGCATGCGCAGTAGTGGGCCCGTGCGCGCATGCGCAGTAGTGAGCCCGAGCACGCATGCGCAGTAGTGAGTCCGTGTGCGCATGTGCACGTCTGAGGCGGAGTGCGCACGTGCAGTAGTGAGCCCGATTGTGCATCCGTAGTAGTGAGTCGGAGTGCGCATGAGCAGTAGTGAGACCCAGTGCGCATGAGCAGTAGTGAGTACGAGTGCGCATCAGCAGTAGTGACCCCGAGTGCGCATGAGCAGTAGTGACCCCGTGTGCGCATGCACTGTAGTGAGTCCGATTGCGCATGAGCAGTAGTGAGCCGGACTGCGCATACGCAGTAGTGACTCCCAGTGCGCATGCGCAGTAGTGAGCCCGAGCACGCATCCGCAGTAGTGAGTCCGAGTGCGCATGCGCAGTAGTGACCCCGAGCGCGCATGAGCAGTAGTGGGTCCGAGTGCGCATGAGCAGTAGTGAGTCCGATTGCGCATGAGCAGTAGTGAGCCGGACTGCGCATACGCAGTAGTGACTCCCAGTGCGCATGCGCAGTAGTGAGCCCGAGCGCGCATGCGCAGTAGTGAGTCCGATTGCGCATGAGCAGTAGTGAGCCGGACTGCGCATACGCACTAGTAAACCCGATTGCGCATCCGCAGTAGTGAGCCCGAGGGCGCATCCGCAGTAGTGAGCCCTAGTGCGCATGAGTAGTAGTGAGTCCGAGTGCGCGTGAGCAGTAGTGACCCCGAGTGCGCATGAGCAGTAGTGACCCCGAGTGCGCATGAGCAGTAGTGACCCCGAGTGCGCATGCGCAGTAGTGAGCCCGATTGCGCATCCGCAGTAGTGAGTCCGTGTGCGCATCCGCAGTAGTGAGTCCGTGTGCGCATGTGCAGGTCTGAGCCGGAGTGCGCATGCGCAGTAGTGAGCCCGATTGTACATCCGCAGTAGTGAGTCCGAGTGCGGATGAGCAGTAGTGACCCCGTGCGCGCATGCGCAGTAGTGAGCCCGTGTGCGCATGCGCAGTAGTAAGTCCGAGAGCGCGTGAGCAGTAGTGAGTCCGAGTGCGCGTGAGCAGTAGTGACCCCGAGTGCGCATGAGCAGTAGTGACCCCGAGTGCGCATGAGCAGTAGTGAATCCGAGTGCACATGAGCAGTAGTGACCCCGAGTGCGCATGAGCAGTAGTGAGTCCGAGTGCGCATGAGCAGTAGTGACCCCGAGTGCGCATGAGCAGTAGTGACCCCGAGTGCGCATGCACAGTAGTGAGCCCGATTGCGCATCCGCAGTAGTGAGGCCGTGTGCACATGTGCAGTAGTGGGCCCGTGCGCGCATGCGCAGTAGTTAGCCCGGGTGCGCATGCGCAGTAGTGAGCCCGAGCGCGCATCCGCAGTAGTGAGTCCGATTGCGCATGTGCAGGTCTGAGCCGGAGTGCGCATGCGCAGTAGTGGGCCCGTGCGCGCATGCGCAGTAGTGAGCCCGTGTGCGCATACGCAGTAGTGACTCCCAGTGCGCATGCGCAGTAGTGAGCCCGAGCACGCATCCGCAGTAGTGAGTCCGAGTGCGCATGCGCAGTAGTGACCCCGAGCGCGCATGAGCAGTAGTGGGTCCGAGTGCGCATGAGCAGTAGTGAGTCCGATTGCGCATGAGCAGTAGTGAGCCGGACTGCGCATACGCAGTAGTGACTCCCAGTGCGCATGCGCAGTAGTGAGCCCGAGCGCGCATGCGCAGTAGTGAGTCCGATTGCGCATGAGCAGTAGTGAGCCGGACTGCGCATACGCAGTAGTGACTCCCAGTGCGCATGCGCAGTAGTGAGCCCGAGCACGCATCCGCAGTAGTGAGTCCGAGTGCGCATGCGCAGTCGTGACCCCGAGTGCGCATGAGCAGTAGTGGGTCCGAGTGCGCATGAGCAGTAGTGACACCGAGTGCGCATGTACAGTAGTGAGCCCGATTGCGCATCCGCAGTAGTGGGTCCTTGTGCGCATGTGCAGGTCTGATCCGGAGTGCGCATGCGCAGTAGTGAGCCCGATTGTTCGTCCGCAGTAGTGAGACCGAGTGCGCATGCGCAGTAGTGAGCCTGAGTGCGCATGCACAGGCCTGACCGGAGTGCGCATGCGCAGTAGTGAGCCAGAGTGCGCATGCGCAGTAGTGACCCCAAGTGTGCATGCACAGTGTGAGCCAGTGAGCGAATGCGCTGTAGCGACACCGAGCGCGTATGCGCAGTAGTGAGCCCGAGTGCGCATGAGCAGTAGTGAGTCCGAGTGCGCATGAGCAGTAGTGACCCCGAGTGCGCATGAGCAGTAGTGAGTCCGAGTGCGCATGAGCAGTAGTGAGTCCGACTGCGCATGAGCAGTAGTGACCCCGAGTGCGCATGCACAGTAGTGAGCCCGTGTGCGCATGCGCAGTGGTGTGCCCGAGGGCGCATGGGCAGGTCTGAGCCGGAGTACGCATGCGCAGTAGTGGGCGCGTGCGCGCATGCGCAGTAGTGAGCCCGTGTGCGCATGCGCAGTAGTGAACCCGATTGCGCATCCGCAGTAGTGAGCCCGAGCGCGCATCCACAGTAGTGAGTCCCAGTGCGCATGAGCAGTGGTTAGTCCGAGTGCGCAAGCGCAGTAGTGCGCGCGTGTGCGCATGCGCAGAAGTGAGCTCGAATACGCATGTGCAGGTCTGAGTCGGACTGCGCTTGAGCAGTAGTGAGTCCGAGTGCACATGCGCAGAAGTGAGCCCGAATACGCATGTGCTAGTCTGAGCCGGACTGCGCATGCGCAGTAGTGAGCCCGTGTGCGCATCCGCAGTAGTGAGACCGAAACGCGCATCCGCAGTCGTGAGTCCGTGTGCGCATGAGCAGTAGTGCGTCCGAGCGCGCATGCGCAGTAGTGAGCCCGAGTGCGCATGAGCAGTAGTGACCCTGAGTGCGTATGCGCAGTAGTGAGCCCGTGTGCGCATGCGCACTAGTAAACCCGATTGCGCATCCGCAGTAGTGAGCCCGAGGGCGCATCCGCAGTAGTGAGCCCTAGTGCGCATGAGTAGTAGTGAGTCCGAGTGCGCGTGAGCAGTAGTGACCCCGAGTGCGCATGAGCAGTAGTGACCCCGAGTGCGCATGAGCAGTAGTGACCCCGAGTGCGCATGCGCAGTAGTGAGCCCGATTGCGCATCCGCAGTAGTGAGTCCGTGTGCGCATGTGCAGGTCTGAGCCGGAGTGCGCATGCGCAGTAGTGAGCCCGATTGTACATCCGCAGTAGTGAGTCCGAGTGCGGATGAGCAGTAGTGACCCCGTGCGCGCATGCGCAGTAGTGAGCCCGTGTGCGCATGCGCAGTAGTAAGTCCGAGAGCGCGTGAGCAGTAGTGAGTCCGAGTGCGCGTGAGCAGTAGTGACCCCGAGTGCGCATCAGCAGTAGTGACCCCGAGTGCGCATGAGCAGTAGTGAATCCGAGTGCACATGAGCAGTAGTGACCCCGAGTGCGCATGAGCAGTAGTGAGTCCGAGTGCGCATGAGCAGTAGTGACCCCGAGTGCGCATGAGCAGTAGTGACCCCGAGTGCGCATGCACAGTAGTGAGCCCGATTGCGCATCCGCAGTAGTGAGGCCGTGTGCACATGTGCAGTAGTGGGCCCGTGCGCGCATGCGCAGTAGTTAGCCCGGGTGCGCATGCGCAGTAGTGAGCCCGAGCGCGCATCCGCAGTAGTGAGTCCGATTGCGCATGTGCAGGTCTGAGCCGGAGTGCGCATGCGCAGTAGTGGGCCCGTGCGCGCATGCGCAGTAGTGAGCCCGTGTGCGCATACGCAGTAGTGACTCCCAGTGCGCATGCGCAGTAGTGAGCCCGAGCACGCATCCGCAGTAGTGAGTCCGAGTGCGCATGCGCAGTAGTGACCCCGAGCGCGCATGAGCAGTAGTGGGTCCGAGTGCGCATGAGCAGTAGTGAGTCCGATTGCGCATGAGCAGTAGTGAGCCGGACTGCGCATACGCAGTAGTGACTCCCAGTGCGCATGCGCAGTAGTGAGCCCGAGCGCGCATGCGCAGTAGTGAGTCCGATTGCGCATGAGCAGTAGTGAGCCGGACTGCGCATACGCAGTAGTGACTCCCAGTGCGCATGCGCAGTAGTGAGCCCGAGCACGCATCCGCAGTAGTGAGTCCGAGTGCGCATGCGCAGTCGTGACCCCGAGTGCGCATGAGCAGTAGTGGGTCCGAGTGCGCATGAGCAGTAGTGACACCGAGTGCGCATGTACAGTAGTGAGCCCGATTGCGCATCCGCAGTAGTGGGTCCTTGTGCGCATGTGCAGGTCTGATCCGGAGTGCGCATGCGCAGTAGTGAGCCCGATTGTTCGTCCGCAGTAGTGAGACCGAGTGCGCATGCGCAGTAGTGAGCCTGAGTGCGCATGCACAGGCCTGACCGGAGTGCGCATGCGCAGTAGTGAGCCAGAGTGCGCATGCGCAGTAGTGACCCCAAGTGTGCATGCACAGTGTGAGCCAGTGAGCGAATGCGCTGTAGCGACACCGAGCGCGTATGCGCAGTAGTGAGCCCGAGTGCGCATGAGCAGTAGTGAGTCCGAGTGCGCATGAGCAGTAGTGACCCCGAGTGCGCATGAGCAGTAGTGAGTCCGAGTGCGCATGAGCAGTAGTGAGTCCGACTGCGCATGAGCAGTAGTGACCCCGAGTGCGCATGCACAGTAGTGAGCCCGTGTGCGCATGCGCAGTGGTGTGCCCGAGGGCGCATGGGCAGGTCTGAGCCGGAGTACGCATGCGCAGTAGTGGGCGCGTGCGCGCATGCGCAGTAGTGAGCCCGTGTGCGCATGCGCAGTAGTGAACCCGATTGCGCATCCGCAGTAGTGAGCCCGAGCGCGCATCCACAGTAGTGAGTCCCAGTGCGCATGAGCAGTGGTTAGTCCGAGTGCGCAAGCGCAGTAGTGCGCGCGTGTGCGCATGCGCAGAAGTGAGCTCGAATACGCATGTGCAGGTCTGAGTCGGACTGCGCTTGAGCAGTAGTGAGTCCGAGTGCACATGCGCAGAAGTGAGCCCGAATACGCATGTGCTAGTCTGAGCCGGACTGCGCATGCGCAGTAGTGAGCCCGTGTGCGCATCCGCAGTAGTGAGACCGAAACGCGCATCCGCAGTCGTGAGTCCGTGTGCGCATGAGCAGTAGTGCGTCCGAGCGCGCATGCGCAGTAGTGAGCCCGAGTGCGCATGAGCAGTAGTGACCCTGAGTGCGTATGCGCAGTAGTGAGCCCGTGTGCGCATGCGCACTAGTAAACCCGATTGCGCATCCGCAGTAGTGAGCCCGAGGGCGCATCCGCAGTAGTGAGCCCTAGTGCGCATGAGTAGTAGTGAGTCCGAGTGCGCGTGAGCAGTAGTGACCCCGAGTGCGCATGAGCAGTAGTGACCCCGAGTGCGCATGAGCAGTAGTGACCCCGAGTGCGCATGCGCAGTAGTGAGCCCGATTGCGCATCCGCAGTAGTGAGTCCGTGTGCGCATGTGCAGGTCTGAGCCGGAGTGCGCATGCGCAGTAGTGAGCCCGATTGTACATCCGCAGTAGTGAGTCCGAGTGCGGATGAGCAGTAGTGACCCCGTGCGCGCATGCGCAGTAGTGAGCCCGTGTGCGCATGCGCAGTAGTAAGTCCGAGAGCGCGTGAGCAGTAGTGAGTCCGAGTGCGCGTGAGCAGTAGTGACCCCGAGTGCGCATCAGCAGTAGTGACCCCGAGTGCGCATGAGCAGTAGTGACCCCGTGTGCGCATGCACTGTAGTGAGTCCGATTGCGCATGAGCAGTAGTGAGCCGGACTGCGCATACGCAGTAGTGACTCCCAGTGCGCATGCGCAGTAGTGAGCCCGAGCACGCATCCGCAGTAGTGAGTCCGAGTGCGCATGCGCAGTAGTGACCCCGAGCGCGCATGAGCAGTAGTGGGTCCGAGTGCGCATGAGCAGTAGTGAGTCCGATTGCGCATGAGCAGTAGTGAGCCGGACTGCGCATACGCAGTAGTGACTCCCAGTGCGCATGCGCAGTAGTGAGCCCGAGCGCGCATGCGCAGTAGTGAGTCCGATTGCGCATGAGCAGTAGTGAGCCGGACTGCGCATACGCAGTAGTGACTCCCAGTGCGCATGCGCAGTAGTGAGCCCGAGCACGCATCCGCAGTAGTGAGTCCGAGTGCGCATGCGCAGTCGTGACCCCGAGTGCGCATGAGCAGTAGTGGGTCCGAGTGCGCATGAGCAGTAGTGACACCGAGTGCGCATGTACAGTAGTGAGCCCGATTGCGCATCCGCAGTAGTGGGTCCTTGTGCGCATGTGCAGGTCTGATCCGGAGTGCGCATGCGCAGTAGTGAGCCCGATTGTTCGTCCGCAGTAGTGAGACCGAGTGCGCATGCGCAGTAGTGAGCCTGAGTGCGCATGCACAGGCCTGACCGGAGTGCGCATGCGCAGTAGTGAGCCAGAGTGCGCATGCGCAGTAGTGACCCCAAGTGTGCATGCACAGTGTGAGCCAGTGAGCGAATGCGCTGTAGCGACACCGAGCGCGTATGCGCAGTAGTGAGCCCGAGTGCGCATGAGCAGTAGTGAGTCCGAGTGCGCATGAGCAGTAGTGACCCCGAGTGCGCATGAGCAGTAGTGAGTCCGAGTGCGCATGAGCAGTAGTGAGTCCGACTGCGCATGAGCAGTAGTGACCCCGAGTGCGCATGCACAGTAGTGAGCCCGTGTGCGCATGCGCAGTGGTGTGCCCGAGGGCGCATGGGCAGGTCTGAGCCGGAGTACGCATGCGCAGTAGTGGGCGCGTGCGCGCATGCGCAGTAGTGAGCCCGTGTGCGCATGCGCAGTAGTGAACCCGATTGCGCATCCGCAGTAGTGAGCCCGAGCGCGCATCCACAGTAGTGAGTCCCAGTGCGCATGAGCAGTGGTTAGTCCGAGTGCGCAAGCGCAGTAGTGCGCGCGTGTGCGCATGCGCAGAAGTGAGCTCGAATACGCATGTGCAGGTCTGAGTCGGACTGCGCTTGAGCAGTAGTGAGTCCGAGTGCACATGCGCAGAAGTGAGCCCGAATACGCATGTGCTAGTCTGAGCCGGACTGCGCATGCGCAGTAGTGAGCCCGTGTGCGCATCCGCAGTAGTGAGACCGAAACGCGCATCCGCAGTCGTGAGTCCGTGTGCGCATGAGCAGTAGTGCGTCCGAGCGCGCCTGCGCAGTAGTGAGCCCGAGTGCGCATGAGCAGTAGTGACCCTGAGTGCGTATGCGCAGTAGTGAGCCCGTGTGCGCATGCGCACTAGTAAACCCGATTGCGCATCCGCAGTAGTGAGCCCGAGGGCGCATCCGCAGTAGTGAGCCCTAGTGCGCATGAGTAGTAGTGAGTCCGAGTGCGCGTGAGCAGTAGTGACCCCGAGTGCGCATGAGCAGTAGTGACCCCGAGTGCGCATGAGCAGTAGTGACCCCGAGTGCGCATGCGCAGTAGTGAGCCCGATTGCGCATCCGCAGTAGTGAGTCCGTGTGCGCATGTGCAGGTCTGAGCCGGAGTGCGCATGCGCAGTAGTGAGCCCGATTGTACATCCGCAGTAGTGAGTCCGAGTGCGGATGAGCAGTAGTGACCCCGTGCGCGCATGCGCAGTAGTGAGCCCGTGTGCGCATGCGCAGTAGTAAGTCCGAGAGCGCGTGAGCAGTAGTGAGTCCGAGTGCGCGTGAGCAGTAGTGACCCCGAGTGCGCATGAGCAGTAGTGACCCCGAGTGCGCATGAGCAGTAGTGAATCCGAGTGCACATGAGCAGTAGTGACCCCGAGTGCGCATGAGCAGTAGTGAGTCCGAGTGCGCATGAGCAGTAGTGACCCCGAGTGCGCATGAGCAGTAGTGACCCCGAGTGCGCATGCACAGTAGTGAGCCCGATTGCGCATCCGCAGTAGTGAGGCCGTGTGCACATGTGCAGTAGTGGGCCCGTGCGCGCATGCGCAGTAGTTAGCCCGGGTGCGCATGCGCAGTAGTGAGCCCGAGCGCGCATCCGCAGTAGTGAGTCCGATTGCGCATGTGCAGGTCTGAGCCGGAGTGCGCATGCGCAGTAGTGGGCCCGTGCGCGCATGCGCAGTAGTGAGCCCGTGTGCGCATGCGCAGTAGTGAGCCCGAGCGCGCATCCGCAGTAGTGAGTCCGAGTGCGCATGCGCAGTAGTGACCCCGAATGCGCATGAGTAGCAGTGAGTTCGAGTGCGCATGAGCAGTAGTGACCCCGAGTGCGCATGAGCAGTAGTGACTCCGAGTGCGCATGAGCAGTAGTGACCCCGAGTGCGCATGCACAGTAGTGAGTCCGAGTGCGCATGAGCAGTAGTGACCCCGAGTGCGCATGAACAGTAGTGAGTCCGAGTGCGCGTGGGCAGTAGTGACCCAGAGTGCGCATGCACAGTAGTGAGCCCGAGTGCGCATGAGCAGTAGTGTGTTCGAGTGCGCATCCGCAGTAGTGAGTCCGTGTGCGCATGTGCAGGTCTGAGCCGGAGTGCGCATGCGCAGTAGTGGGCCCGTGCTCGCATGCGCAGTAGTGAGCCCGTGCGCGCATGCGCAGTAGTGAGCCCGTGTGCGCATGCGCAGTAGTGAGCCCGAGCGCGCATCCGCAGTAGTGAGTCCGAGTGCGCATGCGCAGTAGTGACCCCGAATGCGCATGAGTAGCAGTGAGTTCGAGTGCGCATGAGCAGTAGTGACCCCGAGCGCGCATGA
The DNA here is from genome assembly GCA_963576845.1 of Megachile leachella. Lineage (NCBI taxonomy): Eukaryota > Metazoa > Arthropoda > Insecta > Hymenoptera > Megachilidae > Megachile > Megachile leachella. Next base: position 24,603,177 of record OY756250.1, on the reverse strand, counting down.
GCAGTAGTGACTCCGAGTGCGCATGAGCAGTAGTGACCCCGAGTGCGCATGCACAGTAGTGAGTCCGAGTGCGCATGAGCAGTAGTGACCCCGAGTGCGCGTGGGCAGTAGTGACCCAGAGTGCGCATGCACAGTAGTGAGCCCGAGTGCGCATGAGCAGTAGTGTGTTCGAGTGCGCATCCGCAGTAGTGAGTCCGTGTGCGCATGTGCAGGTCTGAGCCTGAGTGCGCATGCGCAGTAGTGGGCCCGTGCGCGCATGCGCAGTAGTGAGCCCGTGTGCGCATGCGCAGTAGTGAGTCCGAGTGCGCATGCGCAGTAGTGAGTCCGACTGCGCATGTGCAGGTCTGAGCCGGAGTGCGCATGCGCAGTAGTGGGCCCGTGCGCGCATGCGCAGTAGTAAGCCCGTGTGCGCATGCGCAGTAGTGAGCCCGAGCGCGCATCCGCAGTAGTGAGTCCGAGTGCGCGTGCGCAGTAGTGACCCCGAATGCGCATGAGTAGCAGTGAGTTCGAGTGCGCATGAGCAGTAGTGACCCCGAGTGCGCATGCACAGTAGTGAGTCCGAGTGCGCATGAGCAGTAGTGACCCCGAGTGCGCATGAGCAGTAGTGAGTCCGAGTGCGCGTGGGCAGTAGTGACCCAGAGTGCGCATGCACAGTAGTGAGCCCGATTGTGCATCCGCAGTAGTGCGTCCGAGTGCGCATGAGCAGTAGTGACCCCGAGTGCGCATGAGCAGTAGTGACCCCGAGTGCGCATGCACAGTAGTGTGCAAGTGTGCGCATGCGCAGAAGTGACCCCGAATGCGCATGAGCAGTAGTGACCCCGAGTGCGCATGCACAGTAGTGTGCAAGTGTGCGCATGCGCAGAAGTGAGCCCGGGTGCGCATGCGCAGTAGTGAGTCCGTGTGCGCATGTGCAGGTCTGAGCCGGAGTGCGCATGCGCAGTAGTGGGCCCGTGCGCGCATGCGCAGTAGTGAGCCCGGGTGCGCATGCGCAGTAGTGAGCCCGAGCGCGCATCCGCAGTAGTGACCCCGAGTGCGCATGCACAGTAGTGAGCCCGATTGCGCATCCGCAGTAGTGAGTCCGTGTGCGCATGTGCAGGTCTGAGCCGGAGTGCGCATGCGCAGTAGAGGGCCCGTGCGCGCATGCGCAGTAGTGAGCCCGGGTGCGCATGCGCAGTAGTGAGCCCGAGCGCGCATCCGCAGTAGTGAGCCCGAGCGCGCATGCGCAGTAGTGACCCCGAATGCGCATGAGCAGTAGTGACCCCGAGTGCGCATGCACAGTAGTGTGCAAGTGTGCGCATGCGCAGAAGTGAGCTCGAATGCGCATGTGCAGGTCTGAGCCGGAGTGCGCATGCGCAGTAGTGGGCGCGTGCGCGCATGCGCAGTAGTGAGCCCGGGTGCGCATGCGCAGTAGTGAGCCCGAGCGCGCATCCGCAGTAGTGAGCCCGAGCGCGCATGCGCAGTAGTGAGTCCGATTGCGCATGTGCAGGTCTGAGCAGGAGTGCGCATGCGCAGTAGTGACCCCGAGTGCGCATGAGCAGTAGTGAGTCCGAGTGCGCATGAGCAGTAGTGACCCCGAGTGCGCATGAGCAGTAGTGACCCCGAGTGCGCATGAGCAGTAGTGAGCCCGAGCGCGCATCCGCAGTAGTGAGCCCGATTGCGCATCCGCAGTATTGAATCCGTGTGCGCATGTGCAGGTCTGAGCCGGAGTGCGCATGAGCAGTAGTGAGTCCGAGTGCGCATGAGCAGTAGTGACCCCGAGTGCGTATGAGCAGTAGTGACCCCGAGCGCGCATCCGCAGTAGTGAGCCCGAGCGCACATGCGCAGTAGTGAGTCCGATTGCGCATGTGCAGGTCTGAGCAGGAGTGCGCATGCGCAGTAGTGACCCCGAGTGCGCATGAGCAGTAGTGAGTCCGAGTGCGCATGAGCAGTAGTGACCCCGAGTGCGCATGAGCAGTAGTGACCCCGAGTGCGCATGAGCAGTAGTGAGCCCGAGCGCGCATCCGCAGTAGTGACCCCGAATGCGCATGAGCAGTAGTGACCCCGAGTGCGCATGCACAGTAGTGTGCAAGTGTGCGCATGCGCAGAAGTGAGCTCGAATGCGCATGTGCAGGTCTGAGCCGGAGTGCGCATGCGCAGTAGTGGGCCCGTGCGCGCATGCGCAGTAGTGAGCCCGGGTGCGCATGCGCAGTAGTGAGCCCGAGCGCGCATCCGCAGTAGTGAGCCCGAGCGCGCATGCGCAGTAGTGAGTCCGATTGCGCATGTGCAGGTCTGAGCAGGAGTGCACATGCGCAGTAGTGAGTCCGAGTGCGCATGAGCAGTAGTGACCCCGAGTGCGTATGAGCAGTAGTGACCCCGAGAGCGCATCCGCAGTAGTGAGCCCGAGCGCGCATCCGCAGTAGTGAGTCCGAGTGCGCATGCGCAGTAGTGACCCCGAATGCGCATGAGTAGCAGTGAGTTCGAGTGCGCATGAGCAGTAGTGACCCCGAGTGCGCATGAGCAGTAGTGAGTCCGAGTGCGCATGAGCAGTAGTGAGCCCGTGTGCGCATGCGCAGTAGTGACCCCGATTGCGCATGTGCAGGTCTGAGCCGGAGTGCGCATGCGCAGTAGTGGGCCCGCGCGCGCATGCGCAGTAGTGAGCCCGTGTGCGCATGCGCAGTAGTGACCCCGAATGCGCATGAGCAGTAGTGAGCCCGAGTGTGCATGAGCAGTAGTGAGCCCGTGTGCGCATGCGCTGTAGTGAGCCCGAGCGCGCATCCGCAGTAGTGAGTCCAATTGCGCATTTGCAGGTCTGAGCCGGAGTGCGCATGCGCAGTAGTGGGCCCGTGCGCGCATGCGCCGTAGTGAGCTCGTGTGCGCATGCGCAGTATTGACCCCGAATGCGCATGAGCAGTAGTGACCCCGAGTGCTCATGCACAGTAGTGAGCCCGAGTGCGCATGCACAGTAGTGAGCCCGATTGCGCATCCGCAGTAGTGAGTCCGTGTGCGCATGTGCAGGTCTGAGCCGGAGTGCGCATGCGCAGTAGTGGGCCCGTGCTCGCATGCGCAGTAGTGAGCCCGGGTGCGCATGCGCAGTAGTGAGCCCGAGCACGCATCCGCAGTAGTGAGCCCGAGCGCGCATGCGCAGTAGTGAGTCCGATTGCGCATGTGCAGGTCTGAGCAGGAGTGCGCATGCGCAGTAGTGACCCCGAGTGCGCATGAGCAGTAGTGAGTCCGAGTGCGCATGAGCAGTAGTGACCCCGAGTTCGCATGAGCAGTAGTGGGCCCGAGCGCGCATCCGCAGTAGTGAGCCCGATTGCGCATCCGCAGTAGTGAGTCCGTGTGCGCATGTGCAGGTCTGAGCCGGAGTGCGCATGCGCAGTAGTGGGCTCGTGCGCGCATGCGCAGGAGTGAGCCCGTGTGCGCATGCGCAGTAGTGAGCCCGAGCGCGCATCCGCAGTAGTGAGTCCGAGTGCGCATGCGCAGTAGTGACCCCGAATGCGCATGAGTAGCAGTGAGTTCGAGTGCGCATGAGCAGTAGTGACCCCGAGTGCGCATGAGCAGTAGTGAGTCCGAGTGCGCATGAGCAGTAGTGACCCCGAGTGCGCATGCACAGTAGTGAGTCCGAGTGCGCATGTGCAGGTCTGAGCCGGAGTGCGCATGCGCAGTAGTGGGCCCGTGCGCTCATGCGCAGTAGTGAGCTGGTGTGCGCATGCGCAGTAGTGACCCCGAATGCGCATGAGCAGTAGTGAGCCCGAGTGTGCATGAGCAGTAGTGAGTCCGAGTGCGCATGAGCAGTAGTGACCCCGAGTGCTCATGCACAGTAGTGAGCCCGATTGCGCATCCGCAGTAGTGAGTCCGTGTGCGCATGTGCAGGTCTGAGCCGGAGTGCGCATGCGCAGTAGTGGGTCCGTGCGCGCATGCGCAGTAGTGAGCCCGTGTGCGCATGCGCAGTAGTGACCCCGATTGCGCATGTGCAGGTCTGAGCCGGAGTGCGCATGCGCAGTAGTGGGCCCGTGCGCGCATGCGCAGTAGTGAGCCCGTGTGCGCATGCGCAGTAGTGACCCCGAGTGCGCATGGGCAGTAGTGACCCCGAGTGCGCATGCACAGTAGTGAGCCCGATTGCGCATCCGCAGTAGTGAGTCCGTGTGCGCATGCGCAGGTCTGAGCCGGAGTGCGCATGCGCAGTAGTGACCCCGAGTGCGCATGAGCAGTAGTGAGTCCGAGTGCGCGTGGGCAGTAGTGACCCCGAGTGCGCATGCACAGTAGTGAGCCCGAGTGCGCATGAGCAGTAGTGTGTTCGAGTGCGCATCCGCAGTAGTGAGTCCGTGTGCGCATGTGCAGGTCTGAGCCGGAGTGCGCATGCGCAGTAGTGGGCCCGTGCTCGCATGCGCAGTAGTGAGCCCGTGCGCGCATGCGCAGTAGTGAGCCCGTGTGCGCATGCGCAGTAGTGAGTCCGAGCGCGCATCCGCAGTAGTGAGTCCGAGTGCGCATGCGCAGTAGTGACCCCGAGTGCTCATGCACAGTAGTGAGCCCGATTGCGCATCCGCAGTAGTGAGTCCGTGTGCGCATGTGCAGGTCTGAGCCGGAGTGCGCATGCGCAGTAGTGGGTCCGTGCGCGCATGCGCAGTAGTGAGCCCGTGTGCGCATGCGCAGTAGTGACCCCGATTGCGCATGTGCAGGTCTGAGCCGGAGTGCGCATGCGCAGTAGTGGGGCCGTGCGCGCATGCGCAGTAGTGAGCCCGTGTGCGCATGCGCAGTAGTGACCCCGAATGCGCATGAGCAGTAGTGAGCCCGAGTGTGCATGAGCAGTAGTGAGTCCGAGTGCGCATGAGCAGTAGTGACCCCGAGTGCTCATGCACAGTAGTGAGCCCGATTGCGCATCCGCAGTAGTGGGTCCGTGTGCGCATGTGCAGGTCTGAGCCGGAGTGCGCATGCGCAGTAGTGGGTCCGTGCGCGCATGCGCAGTAGTGAGCCCGTGTGCGCATGCGCAGTAGTGACCCCGATTGCGCATCTGCAGGTCTGAGCCGGAGTGCGCATGCACAGTAGTGAGTCCGAGTGCGCATGAGCAGTAGGGACCCCGAGTGCGCATGAGCAGTAGTGAGTCCGAGTGCGCGTGGGCAGTAGTGAGCCCGAGTGCGCATGAGCAGTAGTGTGTTCGAGTGCGCATCCGCAGTAGTGAGTCCGTGTGCGCATGTGCAGGTCTGAGGCGGAGTGCGCATGCGCAGTAGTGGGCCCGTGCTCGCATGCGCAGTAGTGAGCCCGTGCGCGCATGCGCAGTAGTGAGCTGGTGTGCGCATGCGCAGTAGTGACCCCGAATGCGCATGAGCAGTAGTGAGTCCGAGTGCGCATGAGCAGTAGTGACCACGAGTGCTCATGCACAGTAGTGAGCCCGATTGCGCATCCGCAGTAGTTAGTCCGTGTGCGCATGTGCAGGTCTGAGCCGGAGTGCGCATGCGCAGTAGTGGGTCCGTGCGCGCATGCGCAGTAGTGAGCCCGTGTGCGCATGCGCAGTAGTGACCCCGATTGCGCATGTGCAGGTCTGAGCCGGAGTGCGCATGCGCAGTAGTGGGCCCGTGCGCGCATGCGCAGTAGTGAGCCCGTGTGCGCATGCGCAGTAGTGACCCCGAGTGCGCATGAGCAGTAGTGACCCCGAGTGCGCATGCACAGTAGTGAGCCCGATTGCGCATCCGCAGTAGTGAGTCCGTGTGCGCATGCGCAGGTCTGAGCCGGAGTGCGCATGCGCAGTAGTGACCCCGAGTGCGCATGAGCAGTAGTGAGTCCGAGTGCGCGTGGGCAGTAGTGACCCCGAGTGCGCATGCACAGTAGTGAGCCCGAGTGCGCATGAGCAGTAGTGTGTTCGAGTGCGCATCCGCAGTAGTGAGTCCGTGTGCGCATGTGCAGGTCTGAGCCGGAGTGCGCATGCGCAGTAGTGGGCCCGTGCTCGCATGCGCAGTAGTGAGCCCGTGCGCGCATGCGCAGTAGTGAGCCCGTGTGCGCATGCGCAGTAGTGAGTCCGAGCGCGCATCCGCAGTAGTGAGTCCGAGTGCGCATGCGCAGTAGTGACCCCGAGTGCTCATGCACAGTAGTGAGCCCGATTGCGCATGTGCAGGTCTGAGCCGGAGTGCGCGTGCGCAGTAGTGGGGCCGTGCGCGCATGCGCAGTAGTGAGCCCGTGTGCGCATGCGCAGTAGTGACCCCGAATGCGCATGAGCAGTAGTGACCCCGAGTGCGCATGCACTGTAGTGTGCCCGTGTGAGCATGCGCAGAAGTGAGCTCGAATGCGCATGTGCAGGTCTGAGCCGGAGTGCGCATGCGCAGTAGTGGGCCCGTGCGCGCGTGCGCAGTAGTGAGCCCGAGCGCGCAGCCGCAGTAGTGAGCCCGAGCGCGCATGCGCAGTAGTGAGTCCGATTGCGCATGTGCAGGTCTGAGCCGGAGTGCGCATGCGCAGTAGTGGGCCCGTACGCTCATGAGCAGTAGTGAATCCGAGTGCACAAGAGCAGTAGTGACCCCGAGTGCGCACGAGCAGTAGTGAGTCCGAGTGCGCATGAGCAGTAGTGACCCCGAGTGCGCATGAGCAGTAGTGACCCCGAGTGCGCATGCACAGTAGTGAGCCCGATTGCGCATCCGCAGTAGTGAGGCCGTGTGCACATGTGCAGTAGTGGGCCCGTGCGCGCATGCGCAGTAGTTAGCCCGGGTGCGCATGCGCAGTAGTGAGCCCGAGCGCGCATCCGCAGTAGTGAGCCCGAGCGCGCATGCGCAGTAGTGAGTCCGATTGCGCATGTGCAGGTCTGAGCCGGAGTGCGCATGCGCAGTAGTGGGCCCGTGCGCGCATGCGCAGTAGTGAGCCCGTGTGCGCATGCGCAGTAGTGAGCCCGAGCGCGCATCCGCAGTAGTGAGTCCGAGTGCGCATGCGCAGTAGTGACCCCGAATGCGCATGAGTAGCAGTGAGTTCGAGTGCGCATGAGCAGTAGTGACCCCGAGTGCGCATGAGCAGTAGTGACTCCGAGTGCGCATGAGCAGTAGTGACCCCGAGTGCGCATGCACAGTAGTGAGTCCGAGTGCGCATGAGCAGTAGTGACCCCGAGTGCGCATGAACAGTAGTGAGTCCGAGTGCGCGTGGGCAGTAGTGACCCAGAGTGCGCATGCACAGTAGTGAGCCCGAGTGCGCATGAGCAGTAGTGTGTTCGAGTGCGCATCCGCAGTAGTGAGTCCGTGTGCGCATGTGCAGGTCTGAGCCGGAGTGCGCATGCGCAGTAGTGGGCCCGTGCTCGCATGCGCAGTAGTGAGCCCGTGCGCGCATGCGCAGTAGTGAGCCCGTGTGCGCATGCGCAGTAGTGAGCCCGAGCGCGCATCCGCAGTAGTGAGTCCGAGTGCGCATGCGCAGTAGTGACCCCGAATGCGCATGAGTAGCAGTGAGTTCGAGTGCGCATGAGCAGTAGTGACCCCGAGCGCGCATGAGCAGTAGTGACTCCGAGTGCGCATGAGCAGTAGTGACCCCGAGTGCGCATGCACAGTAGTGAGTCCGAGTGCGCATCCGCAGTAGTGAGTCCGTATGCGCATGTGCAGGTCTGAGCCTGAGTGCGCATGCGCAGTAGTGGGCCCGTGCGCGCATGCGCAGTAGTGAGCCCGTGTGCGCATGCGCAGTAGTGAGTCCGAGTGCGCATGCGCAGTAGTGAGTCCGACTGCGCATGTGCAGGTCTGAGCCGGAGTGCACATGCGCAGTAGTGGGCCCGTGCGCGCATGCGCAGTAGTAAGCCCGTGTGCGCATGCGCAGTAGTGAGCCCGAGCGCGCATCCGCAGTAGTGAGTCCGAGTGCGCGTGCGCAGTAGTGACCCCGAATGCGCATGAGTAGCAGTGAGTTCGAGTGCGCATGAGCAGTAGTGACCCCGAGTGCGCATGCACAGTAGTGAGTCCGAGTGCGCATGAGCAGTAGTGACCCCGAGTGCGCATGAGCAGTAGTGAGTCCGAGTGCGCGTGGGCAGTAGTGACCCAGAGTGCGCATGCACAGTAGTGAGCCCGATTGTGCATCCGCAGTAGTGCGTCCGAGTGCGCATGAGCAGTAGTGACCCCGAGTGCGCATGAGCAGTAGTGACCCCGAGTGCGCATGCACAGTAGTGTGCAAGTGTGCGCATGCGCAGAAGTGACCCCGAATGCGCATGAGCAGTAGTGACCCCGAGTGCGCATGCACAGTAGTGTGCAAGTGTGCGCATGCGCAGAAGTGAGCCCGGGTGCGCATGCGCAGTAGTGAGTCCGTGTGCGCATGTGCAGGTCTGAGCCGGAGTGCGCATGCGCAGTAGTGGGCCCGTGCGCGCATGCGCAGTAGTGAGCCCGGGTGCGCATGCGCAGTAGTGAGCCCGAGCGCGCATCCGCAGTAGTGACCCCGAGTGCGCATGCACAGTAGTGAGCCCGATTGCGCATCCGCAGTAGTGAGTCCGTGTGCGCATGTGCAGGTCTGAGCCGGAGTGCGCATGCGCAGTAGTGGGCCCGTGCGCGCATGCGCAGTAGTGAGCCCGGGTGCGCATGCGCAGTAGTGAGCCCGAGCGCGCATCCGCAGTAGTGAGCCCGAGCGCGCATGCGCAGTAGTGACCCCGAATGCGCATGAGCAGTAGTGACCCCGAGTGCGCATGCACAGTAGTGTGCAAGTGTGCGCATGCGCAGAAGTGAGCTCGAATGCGCATGTGCAGGTCTGAGCCGGAGTGCGCATGCGCAGTAGTGGGCCCGTGCGCGCATGCGCAGTAGTGAGCCCGGGTGCGCATGCGCAGTAGTGAGCCCGAGCGCGCATCCGCAGTAGTGAGCCCGAGCGCGCATGCGCAGTAGTGAGTCCGATTGCGCATGTGCAGGTCTGAGCAGGAGTGCACATGCGCAGTAGTGCGTCCGAGTGCGCATGAGCAGTAGTGACCCCGAGTGCGTATGAGCAGTAGTGACCCCGAGAGCGCATCCGCAGTAGTGAGCCCGAGCGCGCATCCGCAGTAGTGAGTCCGAGTGCGCATGCGCAGTAGTGACCCCGAATGTGCATGAGTAGCAGTGAGTTCGAGTGCGCATGAGCAGTAGTGACCCCGAGTGCGCATGAGCAGTAGTGAGTCCGAGTGCGCATGAGCAGTAGTGACCCCGAGTGCGCATGCACAGTAGTGTGCCCGTGTGAGCATGCGCAGAAGTGAGCTCGAATGCGCATGTGCAGGTCTGAGCCGGAGTGCGCATGCGCAGTAGTGAGCCCGAGCGCGCAGCCGCAGTAGTGAGCCCGAGCGCGCATGCGCAGTAGTGAGTCCGATTGCGCATGTGCAGGTCTGAGCCGGAGTGCGCATGCGCAGTAGTGGGCCCGTGCGCGCATGCGCCGTAGTGAGCTCGTGTGCGCATGCGCAGTAGTAACCCCGAATGCGCATGAGCAGTAGTGAGCCCGAGTGTGCATGAGCAGTAGTGAGTCCGAGTGCGCATGAGCAGTAGTGACCCCGAGTGCTCATACACAGTAGTGAGCCCGATTGCGCATCCGCAGTAGTGAGTCCGTGTGCGCATGTGTAGGTCTGAGCCGGAGTGCGCATGCGCAGTAGTGGGCCCGTGCGCTCATGCGCAGTAGTGAGCTGGTGTGCGCATGAGCAGTAGTGAGTCCGAATGCGCATGAGCAGTAGTGAGCCCGTGTGCGCATGCGCTGTAGTGAGCCCGAGCGCGCATCCGCAGTAGTGAGTCCGAGTGGGCATGCGCAGTAGGGACCCCGAGTGCTCATGCACAGTAGTGAGCCCGATTGCGCATCCGCAGTAGTGAGTCCGTGTGGTCATGTGCAGGTCTGAGCCGGAGTGCGCATGCGCATTAGTGGGCCCGTGCGCGCATGCGCAGTAGTCAGCCCGTGTGCGCATGCGCAGTAGTGAGCTCGAGCGCGCATCCGCAGTAGTGAGCCCGAGTGCGCATGCGCAGTAGTGACCCCGAATGCACATGAGCAGCAGTGAGTCCGAGTGCGCATGAGCAGTAGTGACCCCGAGTGCGCATGAGCAGTAGTGAGTCCGAGTGCGCATGAGCAGTAGTGAGCCCGTGTGCGCATGCGCAGTAGTGACCCCGATTGCGCATGTGCAGGTCTGAGCCGGAGTGCGCATGCGCAGTAGTGGGCCCGCGCGCGCATGCGCAGTAGTGAGCCCGTGTGCGCATGCGCAGTAGTGACCCCGAATGCGCATGAGCAGTAGTGAGCCCGAGTGTGCATGAGCAGTAGTGAGCCCGTGTGCGCATGCGCTGTAGTGAGCCCGAGCGCGCATCCGCAGTACTGAGTCCGAGTGCGCATGCGCAGTAGTGACCCCGAGTGCTCATGCACAGTAGTGAGCCCGATTGCGCATCCGCAGTAGTGAGGCCGTGTGCGCATGTGCAGGTCTGAGCGGGAGTGCGCATGCGCAGTAGTGAGCCCGATTGCGCATCCGCAGTAGTGAGTCCGTGTGCGCATGTGCAGGTCTGAAGCGCAGTGCGCATGCGCAGTAGTGGGCCCGCGCGCATGCGCAGTAGTGAGCCCGTGTGCGCATGCGCAGTAGTGACCCCGAATGCGCATGAGCAGTAGCGACCCCGAGTGCGCATGCACAGTAGTGTGCCCGTGTGAGCATGCGCAGAAGTGAGCTCGAATGCGCATGTGCAGGTCTGAGCCGGAGTGCGCATGCGCAGTAGTGAGCCCGAGCGCGCAGCCGCAGTAGTGAGCCCGAGCGCGCATGCGCAGTAGTGACCCCGAGTGCGCATGAGCAGTAGTGAGTCCGAGTGCGCGTGGGCAGTAGTGACCCAGAGTGCGCATGCACAGTAGTGAGCCCGATTGTGCATCCGCAGTAGTGCGTCCGAGTGCGCATGAGCAGTAGTGACCCCGAGTGCGCATGAGCAGTAGTGACCCCGAGTGCGCATGCACAGTAGTGTGCAAGTGTGCGCATGCGCAGAAGTGACCCCGAATGCGCATGAGCAGTAGTGACCCCGAGTGCGCATGCACAGTAGTGTGCAAGTGTGCGCATGCGCAGAAGTGAGCCCGGGTGCGCATGCGCAGTAGTGAGTCCGTGTGCGCATGTGCAGGTCTGAGCCGGAGTGCGCATGCGCAGTAGTGGGCCCGTGCGCGCATGCGCAGTAGTGAGCCCGGGTGCGCATGCGCAGTAGTGAGCCCGAGCGCGCATCCGCAGTAGTGACCCCGAGTGCGCATGCACAGTAGTGAGCCCGATTGCGCATCCGCAGTAGTGAGTCCGTGTGCGCATGTGCAGGTCTGAGCCGGAGTGCGCATGCGCAGTAGTGGGCCCGTGCGCGCATGCGCAGTAGTGAGCCCGGGTGCGCATGCGCAGTAGTGAGCCCGAGCGCGCATCCGCAGTAGTGAGCCCGAGCGCGCATGCGCAGTAGTGACCCCGAATGCGCATGAGCAGTAGTGACCCCGAGTGCGCATGCACAGTAGTGTGCAAGTGTGCGCATGCGCAGAAGTGAGCTCGAATGCGCATGTGCAGGTCTGAGCCGGAGTGCGCATGCGCAGTAGTGGGCGCGTGCGCGCATGCGCAGTAGTGAGCCCGGGTGCGCATGCGCAGTAGTGAGCCCGAGCGCGCATCCGCAGTAGTGAGCCCGAGCGCGCATGCGCAGTAGTGAGTCCGATTGCGCATGTGCAGGTCTGAGCAGGAGTGCGCATGCGCAGTAGTGACCCCGAGAGCGCATGAGCAGTAGTGAGTCCGAGTGCGCATGAGCAGTAGTGACCCCGAGTGCGCATGAGCAGTAGTGACCCCGAGTGCGCATGAGCAGTAGTGAGCCCGAGCGCGCATCCGCAGTAGTGAGCCCGATTGCGCATCCGCAGTATTGAGTCCGTGTGCGCATGTGCAGGTCTGAGCCGGAGTGCGCATGAGCAGTAGTGAGTCCGAGTGCGCATGAGCAGTAGTGACCCCGAGTGCGTATGAGCAGTAGTGACCCCGAGCGCGCATCCGCAGTAGTGAGCCCGAGCGCACATGCGCAGTAGTGAGTCCGATTGCGCATGTGCAGGTCTGAGCAGGAGTGCGCATGCGCAGTAGTGACCCCGAGTGCGCATGAGCAGTAGTGAGTCCGAGTGCGCATGAGCAGTAGTGACCCCGAGTGCGCATGAGCAGTAGTGACCCCGAGTGCGCATGAGCAGTAGTGAGCCCGAGCGCGCATCCGCAGTAGTGACCCCGAATGCGCATGAGCAGTAGTGACCCCGAGTGCGCATGCACAGTAGTGTGCAAGTGTGCGCATGCGCAGAAGTGAGCTCGAATGCGCATGTGCAGGTCTGAGCCGGAGTGCGCATGCGCAGTAGTGGGCCCGTGCGCGCATGCGCAGTAGTGAGCCCGGGTGCGCATGCGCAGTAGTGAGCCCGAGCGCGCATCCGCAGTAGTGAGCCCGAGCGCGCATGCGCAGTAGTGAGTCCGATTGCGCATGTGCAGGTCTGAGCAGGAGTGCACATGCGCAGTAGTGAGTCCGAGTGCGCATGAGCAGTAGTGACCCCGAGTGCGTATGAGCAGTAGTGACCCCGAGAGCGCATCCGCAGTAGTGAGCCCGAGCGCGCATCCGCAGTAGTGAGTCCGAGTGCGCATGCGCAGTAGTGACCCCGAATGTGCATGAGTAGCAGTGAGTTCGAGTGCGCATGAGCAGTAGTGACCCCGAGTGCGCATGAGCAGTAGTGAGTCCGAGTGCGCATGAGCAGTAGTGACCCCGAGTGCGCATGCACAGTAGTGTGCCCGTGTGAGCATGCGCAGAAGTGAGCTCGAATGCGCATGTGCAGGTCTGAGCCGGAGTGCGCATGCGCAGTAGTGAGCCCGAGCGCGCAGCCGCAGTAGTGAGCCCGAGCGCGCATGCGCAGTAGTGAGTCCGATTGCGCATGTGCAGGTCTGAGCCGGAGTGCGCATGCGCAGTAGTGGGCCCGTGCGCGCATGCGCCGTAGTGAGCTCGTGTGCGCATGCGCAGTAGTAACCCCGAATGCGCATGAGCAGTAGTGAGCCCGAGTGTGCATGAGCAGTAGTGAGTCCGAGTGCGCATGAGCAGTAGTGACCCCGAGTGCTCATACACAGTAGTGAGCCCGATTGCGCATCCGCAGTAGTGAGTCCGTGTGCGCATGTGTAGGTCTGAGCCGGAGTGCGCATGCGCAGTAGTGGGCCCGTGCGCTCATGCGCAGTAGTGAGCTGGTGTGCGCATGAGCAGTAGTGAGTCCGAATGCGCATGAGCAGTAGTGAGCCCGTGTGCGCATGCGCTGTAGTGAGCCCGAGCGCGCATCCGCAGTAGTGAGTCCGAGTGGGCATGCGCAGTAGGGACCCCGAGTGCTCATGCACAGTAGTGAACCCGATTGCGCATCCGCAGTAGTGAGTCCGTGTGGTCATGTGCAGGTCTGAGCCGGAGTGCGCATGCGCATTAGTGGGCCCGTGCGCGCATGCGCAGTAGTCAGCCCGTGTGCGCATGCGCAGTAGTGAGCTCGAGCGCGCATCCGCAGTAGTGAGCCCGAGTGCGCATGCGCAGTAGTGACCCCGAATGCACATGAGCAGCAGTGAGTCCGAGTGCGCATGAGCAGTAGTGACCCCGAGTGCGCATGAGCAGTAGTGAGTCCGAGTGCGCATGAGCAGTAGTGAGCCCGTGTGCGCATGCGCAGTAGTGACCCCGATTGCGCATGTGCAGGTCTGAGCCGGAGTGCGCATGCGCAGTAGTGGGCCCGCGCGCGCATGCGCAGTAGTGAGCCCGTGTGCGCATGCGCAGTAGTGACCCCGAATGCGCATGAGCAGTAGTGAGCCCGAGTGTGCATGAGCAGTAGTGAGCCCGTGTGCGCATGCGCTGTAGTGAGCCCGAGCGCGCATCCGCAGTACTGAGTCCGAGTGCGCATGCGCAGTAGTGACCCCGAGTGCTCATGCACAGTAGTGAGCCCGATTGCGCATCCGCAGTAGTGAGGCCGTGTGCGCATGTGCAGGTCTGAGCGGGAGTGCGCATGCGCAGTAGTGAGCCCGATTGCGCATCCGCAGTAGTGAGTACGTGTGCGCATGTGCAGGTCTGAAGCGCAGTGCGCATGCGCAGTAGTGGGCCCGCGCGCATGCGCAGTAGTGAGCCCGTGTGCGCATGCGCAGTAGTGAGTCCGAGCGCGCATCCGCAGTAGTGAGCCCGAGCGCGCATCCGCAGTACTGAGTCCGAGTGCGCATGCGCAGTAGTGACCCCGAATGCGCATGAGCAGTAGCGACCCCGAGTGCGCATGCACAGTAGTGTGCCCGTGTGAGCATGCGCAGAAGTGAGCTCGAATGCGCATGTGCAGGTCTGAGCCGGAGTGCGCATGCGCAGTAGTGAGCCCGAGCGCGCAGCCGCAGTAGTGAGCCCGAGCGCGCATGCGCAGTAGTGAGTCCAATTGCGCATTTGCAGGTCTGAGCCGGAGTGCGCATGCGCAGTAGTGGGCCCGTGCGCGCATGCGCCGTAGTGAGCTCGTGTGCGCATGCGCAGTATTGACCCCGAATGCGCATGAGCAGTAGTGACCCCGAGTGCTCATGCACAGTAGTGAGCCCGAGTGCGCATGCACAGTAGTGAGCCCGATTGCGCATCCGCAGTAGTGAGTCCGTGTGCGCATGTGCAGGTCTGAGCCGGAGTGCGCATGCGCAGTAGTGGGCCCGTGCTCGCATGCGCAGTAGTGAGCCCGGGTGCGCATGCGCAGTAGTGAGCCCGAGCACGCATCCGCAGTAGTGAGCCCGAGCGCGCATGCGCAGTAGTGAGTCCGATTGCGCATGTGCAGGTCTGAGCAGGAGTGCGCATGCGCAGTAGTGACCCCGAGTGCGCATGAGCAGTAGTGAGTCCGAGTGCGCATGAGCAGTAGTGACCCCGAGTTCGCATGAGCAGTAGTGGGCCCGAGCGCGCATCCGCAGTAGTGAGCCCGATTGCGCATCCGCAGTAGTGAGTCCGTGTGCGCATGTGCAGGTCTGAGCCGGAGTGCGCATGCGCAGTAGTGGGCTCGTGCGCGCATGCGCAGGAGTGAGCCCGTGTGCGCATGCGCAGTAGTGAGCCCGAGCGCGCATCCGCAGTAGTGAGTCCGAGTGCGCATGCGCAGTAGTGACCCCGAATGCGCATGAGTAGCAGTGAGTTCGAGTGCGCATGAGCAGTAGTGACCCCGAGTGCGCATGAGCAGTAGTGAGTCCGAGTGCGCATGAGCAGTAGTGACCCCGAGTGCGCATGCACAGTAGTGAGTCCGATTGCGCATGTGCAGGTCTGAGCAGGAGTGCGCATGCGCAGTAGTGACCCCGAGTGCGCATGAGCAGTAGTGAGTCCGAGTGCGCGTGGGCAGTAGTGACCCCGAGTGCGCATGCACAGTAGTGAGCCCGAGTGCGCATGAGCAGTAGTGTGTTCGAGTGCGCATCCGCAGTAGTGAGTCCGTGTGCGCATGTGCAGGTCTGAGCCGGAGTGCGCATGCGCAGTAGTGGGCCCGTGCTCGCATGCGCAGTAGTGAGCCCGTGCGCGCATGCGCAGTAGTGAGCCCGTGTGCGCATGCGCAGTAGTGAGTCCGAGCGCGCATCCGCAGTAGTGAGTCCGAGTGCGCATGCGCAGTAGTGACCCCGAGTGCTCATGCACAGTAGTGAGCCCGATTGCGCATCCGCAGTAGTGAGTCCGTGTGCGCATGTGCAGGTCTGAGCCGGAGTGCGCATGCGCAGTAGTGGGTCCGTGCGCGCATGCGCAGTAGTGAGCCCGTGTGCGCATGCGCAGTAGTGACCCCGATTGCGCATGTGCAGGTCTGAGCCGGAGTGCGCATGCGCAGTAGTGGGGCCGTGCGCGCATGCGCAGTAGTGAGCCCGTGTGCGCATGCGCAGTAGTGACCCCGAATGCGCATGAGCAGTAGTGAGCCCGAGTGTGCATGAGCAGTAGTGAGTCCGAGTGCGCATGAGCAGTAGTGACCCCGAGTGCTCATGCACAGTAGTGAGCCCGATTGCGCATCCGCAGTAGTGAGTCCGTGTGCGCATGTGCAGGTCTGAGCCGGAGTGCGCATGCGCAGTAGTGGGTCCGTGCGCGCATGCGCAGTAGTGAGCCCGTGTGCGCATGCGCAGTAGTGACCCCGATTGCGCATCTGCAGGTCTGAGCCGGAGTGCGCATGCACAGTAGTGAGTCCGAGTGCGCATGAGCAGTAGGGACCCCGAGTGCGCATGAGCAGTAGTGAGTCCGAGTGCGCGTGGGCAGTAGTGAGCCCGAGTGCGCATGAGCAGTAGTGTGTTCGAGTGCGCATCCGCAGTAGTGAGTCCGTGTGCGCATGTGCAGGTCTGAGGCGGAGTGCGCATGCGCAGTAGTGGGCCCGTGCTCGCATGCGCAGTAGTGAGCCCGTGCGCGCATGCGCAGTAGTGAGCCCGTGTGCGCATGCGCAGTAGTGAGTCCGAGCGCGCATCCGCAGTAGTGAGTCCGAGTGCGCATGCGCAGTAGTGACCCCGAGTGCTCATGCACAGTAGTGAGCCCGATTGCGCATCCGCAGTAGTGAGTCCGTGTGCGCATGTGCAGGTCTGAGCCGGAGTGCGCATGCGCAGTAGTGAGCCCGTGTGCGCATGCGCAGTAGTGACCCCGATTGCGCATGTGCAGGTCTGAGCCGGAGTGCGCATGCGCAGTAGTGGGCCCGTGCGCGCATGCGCAGTAGTGAGCCCGTGTGCGCATGCGCAGTAGTGACCCCGAGTGCGCATGGGCAGTAGTGACCCCGAGTGCGCATGCACAGTAGTGAGCCCGATTGCGCATCCGCAGTAGTGAGTCCGTGTGCGCATGCGCAGGTCTGAGCCGGAGTGCGCATGCGCAGTAGTGGGCCCGTGCTCGCATGCGCAGTAGTGAGCCCGGGTGCGCATGCGCAGTAGTGAGCCCGAGCACGCATCCGCAGTAGTGAGCCCGAGCGCGCATGCGCAGTAGTGAGTCCGATTGCGCATGTGCAGGTCTGAGCAGGAGTGCGCATGCGCAGTAGTGACCCCGAGTGCGCATGAGCAGTAGTGAGTCCGAGTGCGCGTGGGCAGTAGTGACCCCGAGTGCGCATGCACAGTAGTGAGCCCGAGTGCGCATGAGCAGTAGTGTGTTCGAGTGCGCATCCGCAGTAGTGAGTCCGTGTGCGCATGTGCAGGTCTGAGCCGGAGTGCGCATGCGCAGTAGTGGGCCCGTGCTCGCATGCGCAGTAGTGAGCCCGTGCGCGCATGCGCAGTAGTGACCCCGATTGCGCATGTGCAGGTCTGAGCCGGAGTGCGCATGCACAGTAGTGAGTCCGAGTGCGCATGAGCAGTAGGGACCCCGAGTGCGCATGAGCAGTAGTGAGTCCGAGTGCGCGTGGGCAGTAGTGAGCCCGAGTGCGCATGAGCAGTAGTGTGTTCGAGTGCGCATCCGCAGTAGTGAGTCCGTGTGCGCATGTGCAGGTCTGAGGCGGAGTGCGCATGCGCAGTAGTGGGCCCGTGCTCGCATGCGCAGTAGTGAGCCCGTGCGCGCATGCGCAGTAGTGAGCCCGTGTGCGCATGCGCAGTAGTGACCCCGATTGCGCATGTGCAGGTCTGAGCCGGAGTGCGCATGCGCAGTAGTGGGCCCGTGCGCGCATGCGCAGTAGTGAGCCCGTGTGCGCATGCGCAGTAGTGACCCCGAGTGCGCATGAGCAGTAGTGACCCCGAGTGCGCATGCACAGTAGTGAGCCCGATTGCGCATCCGCAGTAGTGAGTCCGTGTGCGCATGCGCAGGTCTGAGCCGGAGTGCGCATGCGCAGTAGTGACCCCGAGTGCGCATGAGCAGTAGTGAGTCCGAGTGCGCGTGGGCAGTAGTGACCCCGAGTGCGCATGCACAGTAGTGAGCCCGAGTGCGCATGAGCAGTAGTGTGTTCGAGTGCGCATCCGCAGTAGTGAGTCCGTGTGCGCATGTGCAGGTCTGAGCCGGAGTGCGCATGCGCAGTAGTGGGCCCGTGCTCGCATGCGCAGTAGTGAGCCCGTGCGCGCATGCGCAGTAGTGAGCCCGTGTGCGCATGCGCAGTAGTGAGTCCGAGCGCGCATCCGCAGTAGTGAGTCCGAGTGCGCATGCGCAGTAGTGACCCCGAGTGCTCATGCACAGTAGTGAGCCCGATTGCGCATGTGCAGGTCTGAGCCGGAGTGCGCGTGCGCAGTAGTGGGGCCGTGCGCGCATGCGCAGTAGTGAGCCCGTGTGCGCATGCGCAGTAGTGACCCCGAATGCGCATGAGCAGTAGTGAGCCCGAGTGTGCATGCACAGTAGTGAGTCCGAGTGCGCATGAGCAGTAGGGACCCCGAGTGCGCATGAGCAGTAGTGAGTCCGAGTGCGCGTGGGCAGTAGTGAGCCCGAGTGCGCATGAGCAGTAGTGTGTTCGAGTGCGCATCCGCAGTAGTGAGTCCGTGTGCGCATGAGCAGTAGTGACCCCGAGTGCTCATGCACAGTAGTGAGCCCGATTGCGTATCCGCAGTAGTGAGTCCGTGTGCGCATGTGCAGGTCTGAGCCGGAGTGCGCATGCGCAGTAGTGGGTCCGCGCGCGCATGCGCAGTAGTGAGCCCGTGTGCGCATGCGCAGTAGTGACCCCGATTGCGCATGTGCAGGACTGAGCCGGAGTGCGCATGCACAGTAGTGAGTCCGAGTGCGCATGAGCAGTAGGGACCCCGAGTGCGCATGAGCAGTAGTGAGTCCGAGTGCGCGTGGGCAGTAGTGAGCCCGAGTGCGCATGAGCAGTAGTGTGTTCGAGTGCGCATCCGCAGTAGTGAGTCCGTGTGCGCATGTGCAGGTCTGAGGCGGAGTGCGCATGCGCAGTAGTGGGCCCGTGCGCGCATGCGCAGTAGTGAGCCCGTGTGCGCATGCGCAGTAGTGAGTCCGAGTGCGCGTGAGCAGTAGTGACCCCGAATGCGCATGAGCAGTAGTGAGCCCGAGTGTGCATGAGCAGTAGTGAGTCCGAGTGCGCATGAGTAGTGAGCCCGAATGCGCATGAGTAGCAGTGAGTTCGAGTGCGCATGAGCAGTAGTGACCCCGAGTGCGCATGAGCAGTAGTGAGTCCGAGTGCGCATGAGCAGTAGTGACCCCGAGTGCGCATGCACAGTAGTGAGTCCGAGTGCGCGTGGGCAGTAGTGAGCCCGAGTGCGCATGAGCAGTAGTGTGTTCGAGTGCGCATCCGCAGTAGTGAGTCCGTGTGCGCATGTGCAGGTCTGAGGCGGAGTGCGCATGCGCAGTAGTGGGCCCGTGCTCGCATGCGCAGTAGTGAGCCCGTGCGCGCATGCGCAGTAGTGAGCTGGTGTGCGCATGCGCAGTAGTGACCCCGAATGCGCATGAGCAGTAGTGAGCCCGAGTGTGCATGAGCAGTAGTGAGTCCGAGTGCGCATGAGCAGTAGTGACCCCGAGTGCTCATGCACAGTAGTGAGCCCGATTGCGCATCCGCAGTAGTGAGTCCGTGTGCGCATGTGCAGGACTGAGCCGGAGTGCGCATGCGCAGTAGTGGGTCCGTGCGCGCATGCGCAGTAGTGAGCCCGTGTGCGCATGCGCAGTAGTGACCCCGATTGCGCATGTGCAGTAGTGAGTCCGAGTGCGCATGCGCAGTAGTGACCCCGAATGCGCATGAGTAGCAGTGAGTTCGAGTGCGCATGAGCAGTAGTGACCCCGAGTGCGCATGAGCAGTAGTGAGTCCGAGTGCGCATGAGCAGTAGTGACCCCGAGTGCGCATGCACAGTAGTGAGTCCGAGTGCGCATGAGCAGTAGGGACCCCGAGTGCGCATGAGCAGTAGTGAGTCCGAGTGCGCGTGGGCAGTAGTGACCCCGAGTGCGCATGCACAGTAGTGAGCCCGAGTGCGCATGAGCAGTAGTGTGTTCGAGTGCGCATCCGCAGTAGTGAGTCCGTGTGCGCATGTGCAGGTCTGAGCCGGAGTGCGCATGCGCAGTAGTGGGCCCGTGCTCGCATGCGCAGTAGTGAGCCCGTGCGCGCATGCGCAGTAGTGAGCCCGTGTGCGCATGCGCAGTAGTGAGCCCGAGCGCGCATCCGCAGTAGTGAGTCCGAGTGCGCATGCACAGTAGTGAGCCCGATTGCGCATCCGCAGTAGTGAGTCCGTGTGCGCATGTGCAAGTCTGAGCCGGAGTGCGCATGCGCAGTAGTGGGCCCGTGCGCTCATGCGCAGTAGTGAGCTGGTGTGCGCATGCGCAGTAGTGACCCCGAATGCGCATGAGCAGTAGTGAGCCCGAGTGTGCGTGAGCAGTAGTGAGTCCGAGTGCGCATGAGCAGTAGTGACCCCGAGTGCTCGTGCACAGTAGTGAGCCCGATTGCGCATCCGCAGTAGTGAGTCCGTGTGCGCATGTGCAGGTCTGAGCCGGAGTGCGCATGCGCAGTAGTGGGCCCGTGCGCTCATGCGCAGTAGTGAGCCCGTGTGCGCATGCGCAGTAGTGACCCCGAATGCGCATGAGCAGTAGTGAGCCCGAGTGTGCATGAGCAGTA
Source organism: Megachile leachella (assembly GCA_963576845.1). Classification (NCBI taxonomy): domain Eukaryota; kingdom Metazoa; phylum Arthropoda; class Insecta; order Hymenoptera; family Megachilidae; genus Megachile; species Megachile leachella. The sequence continues at coordinate 24,582,846 of OY756250.1, read as the reverse complement.
GTGAGCCCGTGTGCGCATGCGCAGTAGTGAGCCCGAGCGCGCATGCGCAGTAGTGAGTCCGATTGCGCATGTGCAGGTCTGAGCCGGAGTGCGCATGCGCAGTAGTGGGTCCGTGCGCGCATGCGCAGTAGTGAGCCCGTGTGCGCATGCGCAGTAGTGACCCCGATTGCGCATGTGCAGGTCTGAGCCGGAGTGCGCATGCGCAGTAGTGGGCCCGTGCGCGCATGCGCAGTAGTGAGCCCGTGTGCGCATGCGCAGTAGTGACCCCGAGTGCGCATGAGCAGTAGTGACCCCGAGTGCGCATGCACAGTAGTGAGCCCGATTTCGCATCCGCAGTAGTGAGGCCGTGTGCGCATGTGCAGGTCTGAGCCGGAGTGCGCATGCGCAGTAGTGAGCCCGATTGTGCATCCGCAGTAGTGCGTCCGAGTGCGCATGAGCAGTAGTGACCCCGAGTGCGCATGCACAGTAGTGAGCCCGAGTGTGCATCCGCAGTAGTGCGTCCGAGTGCGCATGAGCAGTAGTGACCCCGAGTGCGCATGAGCAGTAGTGAGCCCGTGCGCGCATGCGCAGTAGTGACCCCGATTGCGCATGTGCAGGTCTGAGCCGGAGTGCGCATGCGCAGTAGTGGGCCCGTGCGCTCATGCGCAGTAGTGAGCCCGTGTGCGCATGCGCAGTAGTGACCCCGAATGCGCATGAGCAGTAGTGAGCCCGAGTGTGCATGAGCAGTAGTGAGCCCGTGTGCGCATGCGCAGTAGTGAGCCCGAGCGCGCATCCGCAGTAGTGAGTCCGAGTGCGCATGCGCAATAGTGACCCCGAATGCGCATGAGTAGCAGTGAGTTCGAGTGGGCATGAGCAGTAGTGACCCCGAGTGCGCATGAGCAGTAGTGAGTCCGAGTGCGCATCCGCAGTAGTGAGTCCGTGTGCGCATGAGCAGTAGTGACCCCGAGTGCGCATGCACAGTAGTGAGTCCGAGTGCGCATGAGCAGTAGTGACCCCGAGTGCGCATGAGCAGTAGTGAGTCCGAGTGCGCGTGAGCAGTAGTTACCCCGAGTGCGCATGCACAGTAGTGAGCCCGAGTGCGCATGAGCAGTAGTGTGTCCGAGTGCGCATCCGCAGTAGTGGGTCCGTGTGCGCATGTGCATTTCTGAGCCGGAGTGCGCATGCGCAGTAGTGGGCCCGTGCGCGCATGCGCAGTAGTGAGCCCGTGTGCGCATGCGCAGTAGTGAGCCCGAGCGCGCATCCGCAGTAGTGAGTCCGAGTGCGCATGCGCATTAGTGACCCCGAATGCGCATGAGGGTCAGTGAGTTCGAGTGCGCATGAGCAGTAGTGACCCCGAGTGCGCATGAGCAGTAGTGAGCCCGTGTGCGCATGCGCAGTAGTGACCCCGATTGCGCATGTGCAGGTCTGAGCCGGAGTGCGCATGCGCAGTAGTGGGCCCGTGCGCGCATTCGCAGTAGTGAGCCCGTGTGCGCATGCGCAGTAGTGACCCCGAATGCGCATGAGCAGTAGTGAGCCCGAGTGTGCATGAGCAGTAGTGACCCCGAATGCGCATGAGCAGTAGTGACCCCGAGTGCGCATGCACAGGTGTGTGCCCGTGTGAGCATGCGCAGAAGTGAGCTCGAATGCGCATGTGCAGGTCTGAGTCGGAGTGCGCATGCGCAGTAGTGGGCCCGTGCGCGCATGCGCAGTAGTGAGCCCGGGTGCGCATGCGCAGTAGTGAGCCCGAGCGCGCAGCCGCAGTAGTGAGCCCGAGCGCGCATGCGCAGTAGTGAGTCCGATTGCGCTTGTGCAGGTCTGAGCCGGAGTGCGCATGCGCAGTAGTGGGCCCGTGCGCGCATGCGCCGTAGTGAGCCCGTGTGCGCATGCGCAGTAGTGACCCCGAATGCGCATGAGCAGTAGTGAGCCCGAGCGCGCATCCGCAGTAGCGAGCCCGATTGCGCATCCGCAGTAGTGAGTCCGAGTGCGCATGCGCATTAGTGACCCCGAATGCGCATGAGTAGCAGTGAGTTCGAGTGCGCATGAGCAGTAGTGACCCCGAGTGCGCATGAGCAGTAGTGAGCCCGTGTGCGCATGCGCAGTAGTGACCCCGATTGCGCATGTGCAGGTCTGAGCCGGAGTGCGCATGCGCAGTAGTGGGCCCGAGCGCGCATTCGCAGTAGTGAGCCCGTGTGCGCATGCGCAGTAGTGACCCCGAATGCGCATGAGCAGTAGTGAGCCCGAGTGTGCATGAGCAGTAGTGAGTCCGAGTGCGCATGAGCAGTAGTGACCCCGAGTGCTCGTGCACAGTAGTGAGCCCGATTGCGTATCCGCAGTAGTGAGTCCGTGTGCGCATGTGCAGGTCTGAGCCGGAGTGCGCATGCGCAGTAGTGGGCCCGTGCGCTCATGCGCAGTAGTGAGCCCGTGTGCGCATGCGCAGTAGTGACCCCGAATGCGCATGAGCAGTAGTGAGCCCGAGTGTGCATGAGCAGTAGTGAGCCCGTGTGCGCATGCGCAGTAGTGAGCCCGAGCGCGCATCCGCAGTAGTGAGTCCGAGTGCGCATGCGCAGTAGTGACCCCGAATGCGCATGAGCAGTAGTGAGTCCGAGTGCGCATCCGCAGTAGTGAGTCCGTGTGCGCATGAGCAGTAGTGACCCCGAGTGCGCATGCACAGTAGTGAGTCCGAGTGCGCATGAGCAGTAGTGACCCCGAGTGCGCATGAGCAGTAGTGAGTCCGAGTGCGCGTGAGCAGTAGTTACCCCGAGTGCGCATGCACAGTAGTGAGCCCGAGTGCGCATGAGCAGTAGTGTGTCCGAGTGCGCATCCGCAGTAGTGAGTCCGTGTGCGCATGTGCATTTCTGAGCCGGAGCGCGCAGCCGCAGTAGTGAGCCCGAGCGCGCATGCGCAGTAGTGAGTCCGATTGCGCCTGTGCAGGTCTGAGCCGGAGTGCGCATGCGCAGTAGTGGGCCCGTGCGCGCATGCGCCGTAGTGAGCCCGTGTGCGTATGCGCAGTAGTGACCCCGAATGCGCATGAGCAGTAGTGAGCCCGAGCGCGCATCCGCAGTAGCGAGCCCGATTGCGCATCCGTAGTAGTGAGTCCGTGTGCGCATGTGCAGGTCTGAGCCGGGGTGCGCATGCGCAGTAGTGGGTCCGTGCGCGCATGCGCAGCAGTGAGCCCGTGTGCGCATGCGCAGTAGTGACCCCGATTGCGCATGTGCAGGTCTGAGCCGGAGTGCGCATGCGCAGTAGTGGGCCCGTGCGCGCATGCGCAGTAGTGAGCCCGTGTGCGCATGCGCAGTAGTGACCCCGAATGCGCATGAGCAGTAGTGAATCCGAGTGCACATGAGCAGTAGTGACCCCGAGTGCGCATGAGCAGTAGTGAGTCCGAGTGCGCATGAGCAGTAGTGACCCCGAGTGCGCATGAGCAGTAGCGACCCCGAGTGCGCATGCACAGTAGTGAGCCCGATTGCGCATCCGCAGTAGTGAGGCCGTGTGCGCATGTGCAGGTCTGAGCCGGAGTGCGCATGCGCAGTAGTGAGCCCGATTGTGCATCCGCAGTAGTGCGTCCGAGTGCGCATGAGCAGTAGTGACCCCGAGTGCGCATGAGCAGTAGTGACCCCGAGTGCGCATGCACAGTAGTGAGCCCGAGTGTGCATGAGCAGTAGTGAGTCCGAGTGCGCATGGGCAGTAGTGACCCCGAGTGCTCATGCACAGTAGTGAGCCCGATTGCGCATCCGCAGTAGTGAGTCCGTGTGCGCATGTGCAGGTCTGAGCCGGAGTGCGCATGCGCAGTAGTGGCCCCGTGCGCGCATGCGCAGTAGTGAGCCCGTGTGCGCATGCGCAGTAGTGAGCCCGAGCGCGCATCCGCAGTAGTGAGTCCGATTGCGCATGCGCAGTAGTGACCCCGAATGCGCATGAGTAGCAGTGAGTTCGAGTGCGCATGAGCAGTAGTGACCCCGAGTGCGCATGAGCAGTAGTGAGCCCGTGTGCGCATGCGCAGTAGTGACCCCGATTGCGCATGTGCAGGTCTGAGCCGGAGTGCGCATGCGCAGTAGTGGGCCCGTGCGCGCATTCGCAGTAGTGAGCCCGTGTGCGCATGCGCAGTAGTGACCCCGAATGCGCATGAGCAGTAGTGAGCCCGAGTGTGCATGAGCAGTAGTGAGTCCGAGTGCGCATGAGCAGTAGTGACCCCGAGTGCTCGTGCACAGTAGTGAGCCCGATTGCGCATCCGCAGTAGTGAGTCCGTGTGCGCATGTGCAGGTCTGAGCCGGAGTGCGCATGCGCAGTAGTGGGCCCGTGCGCTCATGCGCAGTAGTGAGCCCGTGTGCGCATGCGCAGTAGTGACCCCGAATGCGCATGAGCAGTAGTGAGCCCGAGTGTGCATGAGCAGTAGTGAACCCGTGTGCGCATGCGCAGTAGTGAGCCCGAGCGCGCATCCGCAGTAGTGAGTCCGAGTGCGCATGCGCAGTAGTGACCCCGAATGCGCATGAGTAGCAGTGAGTTCGAGTGGGCATGAGCAGTAGTGACCCCGAGTGCGCATGAGCAGTAGTGAGTCCGAGTGCGCATCCGCAGTAGTGAGTCCGTGTGCGCATGAGCAGTAGTGACCCCGAGTGCGCATGCACAGTAGTGAGTCCGAGTGCGCATGAGCAGTAGTGACCCCGAGTGCGCATGAGCAGTAGTGAGTCCGAGTGCGCGTGAGCAGTAGTTACCCCGAGTGCGCATGCACAGTAGTGAGCCCGAGTGCGCATGAGCAGTAGTGTGTCCGAGTGCGCATCCGCAGTAGTGAGTCCGTGTGCGCATGTGCATTTCTGAGCCGGAGTGCGCATGCGCAGTAGTGGGCCCGTGCGCGCATGCGCAGTAGTGAGCCCGTGTGCGCATGCGCAGTAGTGAGCCCGAGCGCGCATCCGCAGTAGTGAGTCCGAGTGCGCATGCGCAGTAGTGACCCCGAATGCGCATGAGCAGTAGTGACCCCGAGTGCGCATGCACAGGTGTGTGCCCGTGTGAGCATGCGCAGAAGTGAGCTCGAATGCGCATGTGCATGTCTGAGTCGGAGTGCGCATGCGCAGTAGTGGGCCCGTGCGCGCATGCGCAGTGGTGAGCCCGGGTGCGCATGCGCAGTAGCGAGCCCGAGCGCGCAGCCGCAGTAGTGAGCCCGAGCGCGCATGCGCAGTAGTGAGTCCGATTGCGCTTGTGCAGGTCTGAGCCGGAGTGCGCATGCGCAGTAGTGGGCCCGTGCGCGCATGCGCCGTAGTGAGCCCGTGTGCGCATGCGCAGTAGTGACCCCGAATGCGCATGAGCAGTAGTGACCCCGAGTGCTCATGCACAGTAGTGAGCCCGATTGCGCATCCGCAGTAATGAGTCCGTGTGCGCATGTGCAGGTCTGAGCCGGAGTGCGCATGCGCAGTAGTGGGCCCGTGCGCGCATGCGCAGTAGTGAGCCCGTGTGCGCATGCGCAGTAGTGAGTCCGAGTGCGCGTGAGCAGTAGTGAGTCCGAGTGCGCGTGAGCAGTAGTGACCCCGAGTGCGCATGAGCAGTAGTGACCCCGAGTGCGCATGAGCAGTAGTGACCCCGAGTGCGCATGCACAGTAGTGAGCCCGATTGCGCATCCGCAGTAGTGAGGCCGTGTGCGCATGTGCAGGTCTGAGCCGGAGTGCGCATGCGCAGTAGTGAGCCCGATTGTGCATCCGCAGTAGTGCGTCCGAGTGCGCATGAGCAGTAGTGACCCCGAGTGCGCATGAGCAGTAGTGACCCCGAGTGCGCATGCACAGTAGTGAGCCCGAGTGTGCATGAGCAGTAGTGAGTCCGAGTGCGCATGGGCAGTAGTGACCCCGAGTGCTCATGCACAGTAGTGAGCCCGATTGCGCATCCGCAGTAATGAGTCCGTGTGCGCATGTGCAGGTCTGAGCCGGAGTGCGCATGCGCAGTAGTGGGCCCGTGCGCGCATGCGCAGTAGTGAGCCCGTGTGCGCATGCGCAGTGGTGAGTCCGAGTGCGCGTGAGCAGTAGTGAGTCCGAGTGCGCGTGAGCAGTAGTGACCCCGAGTGCGCATGAGCAGTAGTGACCCCGAGTGCGCATGAGCAGTAGTGACCCCGAGTGCGCATGCACAGTAGTGAGCCCGATTGCGCATCCGCAGTAGTGAGTCCGAGTGCGCATGCGCAGTAGTGACCCCGAATGCGCATGAGTAGCAGTGAGTTCGAGTGCGCATGAGCAGTAGTGACCCCGAGTGCGCATGAGCAGTAGTGAGTCCGAGTGCGCATGAGCAGTAGTGACCCCGAGTGCGCATGAGCAGTAGTGACCCCGAGTGCGCATGCACAGTAGTGAGCCCGATTGCGCATCCGCAGTAGTGAGGCCGTGTGCGCATGTGCAGGTCTGAGCCGGAGTGCGCATGCGCAGTAGTGAGCCCGATTGTGCATCCGCAGTAGTGCGTCCGAGTGCGCATGAGCAGTAGTGACCCGGAGTGCGCATGAGCAGTAGTGACCCCGAGTGCGCATGCACAGTAGTGAGCCCGAGTGTGCATGAGCAGTAGTGAGTCCGAGTGCGCATGGGCAGTAGTGACCCCGAGTGCTCATGCACAGTAGTGAGCCCGATTGCGCATCCGCAGTAGTGAGTCCGTGTGCGCATGTGCAGGTCTGAGCCGGAGTGCGCATGCGCAGTAGTGGGCCCGTGCGCGCATGCGCAGTAGTGAGCCCGTGTGCGCATGCGCAGTAGTGAGCCCGAGTGCGCGTGAGCAGTAGTGAGCCCGAGTGCGCGTGAGCAGTAGTGACCCCGAGTGCGCATGAGCTGTAGTGACCCCGAGTGCGCATGAGCAGTAGTGACCCCGAGTGCGCATGCACAGTAGTGAGCCCGATTGCGCATCCGCAGTAGTGAGTCCGTGTGCGCATGTGCAGGTCTGAGCCGGAGTGCGCATGCGCAGTAGTGGGCCCGTGCTCGCATGCGCAGTAGTGAGCCCGGGTGCGCATGCGCAGTAGTGAGCCTGAGCACGCATCCGCAGTAGTGAGCCCGAGTGCGCATGCGCAGTAGTGACCCCGTATGCGCGTGAGTAGCAGTGATTTCGAGTGCGCATGAGCAGTAGTGACCCCGAATGCGCATGAGTAGCAGTGATTTCGAGTGCGCATGAGCAGTAGTGACCCCGAGTGCGCATGAGCAGTAGTGAGTCCGAGTGCGCATGAGCAGTAGTGACCCCGAGTGCGCATGCACAGTAGTGAGTCCGAGTGCGCATGAGCAGTAGTGACCCCGAGTGCGCATGAGCAGTAGTGAGTCCGAGTGCGCGTGGGCAGTAGTGACCCCGAGTGCGCATGCACAGTAGTGAGCCCGAGTGCGCATGAGCAGTAGTGTGTTCGAGTGCGCATCCCCAGTAGTGAGTCCGTGTGCGCATGTGCAGGTCTGAGCCGGAGTGCGCATGCGCAGTAGTGGGCCCGTGCTCGCATGCGCAGTAGTGAGCCCGTGCGCGCATGCGCAGTAGTGAGTCCGAGTGCGCATGCGCAGTAGTGACCCCGAATGCGCATGAGTAGCAGTGAGTTCGAGTGCGCATGAGCAGTAGTGACCCCGAGTGCGCATGAGCAGTAGTGAGTCCGAGTGCGCATGAGCAGTAGTGACCCCGAGTGCGCATGAGCAGTAGTGACCCCGAGTGCGCATGCACAGTAGTGAGCCCGATTGCGCATCCGCAGTAGTGAGGCCGTGTGCGCATGTGCAGGTCTGAGCCGGAGTGCGCATGCGCAGTAGTGCGCCCGATTGTGCATCCGCAGTAGTGCGTCCGAGTGCGCATGAGCAGTAGTGACCCCGAGTGCGCATGAGCAGTAGTGACCCCGAGTGCGCATGCACAGTAGTGAGCCCGAGTGTGCATGAGCAGTAGTGAGTCCGAGTGCGCATGGGCAGTAGTGACCCCGAGTGCTCATGCACAGTAGTGAGCCCGATTGCGCATCCGCAGTAATGAGTCCGTGTGCGCATGTGCAGGTCTGAGCCGGAGTGCGCATGCGCAGTAGTGGGCCCGTGCGCGCATGCGCAGTAGTGAGCCCGTGTGCGCATGCGCAGTAGTGAGTCCGAGTGCGCGTGAGCAGTAGTGAGTCCGAGTGCGCGTGAGCAGTAGTGACCCCGAGTGCGCATGAGCAGTAGTGACCCCGAGTGCGCATGAGCAGTAGTGACCCCGAGTGCGCATGCACAGTAGTGAGCCCGATTGCGCATCCGCAGTAGTGAGGCCGTGTGCGCATGTGCAGGTCTGAGCCGGAGTGCGCATGCGCAGTAGTGAGCCCGATTGTGCATCCGCAGTAGTGCGTCCGAGTGCGCATGAGCAGTAGTGACCCCGAGTGCGCATGAGCAGTAGTGACCCCGAGTGCGCATGCACAGTAGTGAGCCCGAGTGTGCATGAGCAGTAGTGAGTCCGAGTGCGCATGGGCAGTAGTGACCCCGAGTGCTCATGCACAGTAGTGAGACCGATTGCGCATCCGCAGTAATGAGTCCGTGTGCGCATGTGCAGGTCTGAGCCGGAGTGCGCATGCGCAGTAGTGGGCCCGTGCGCGCATGCGCAGTAGTGAGCCCGTGTGCGCATGCGCAGTGGTGAGTCCGAGTGCGCGTGAGCAGTAGTGAGTCCGAGTGCGCGTGAGCAGTAGTGACCCCGAGTGCGCATGAGCAGTAGTGACCCCGAGTGCGCATGAGCAGTAGTGACCCCGAGTGCGCATGCACAGTAGTGAGCCCGATTGCGCATCCGCAGTAGTGAGTCCGTGTGCGCATGTGCAGGTCTGAGCCGGAGTGCGCATGCGCAGTAGTGGGCCCGTGCTCGCATGCGCAGTAGTGAGCCCGGGTGCGCATGCGCAGTAGTGAGCCTGAGCACGCATCCGCAGTAGTGAGCCCGAGTGCGCATGCGCAGTAGTGACCCCGAATGCGCATGAGTAGCATGATTTCGAGTGCGCATGAGCAGTAGTGACCCCGAATGCGCATGAGTAGCAGTGATTTCGAGTGCGCATGAGCAGTAGTGGCCCCGAGTGCGCATGAGCAGTAGTGAGTCCGAGTGCGCATGAGCAGTAGTGACCCCGAGTGCGCATGCACAGTAGTGAGTCCGAGTGCGCATGAGCAGTAGTGACCCCGAGTGCGCATGAGCAGTAGTGAGTCCGAGTGCGCGTGGGCAGTAGTGACCCCGAGTGCGCATGCACAGTAGTGAGCCCGTGTGCGCATGCGCAGTAGTGAGTCCGAGTGCGCATGCGCAGTAGTGACCCCGAATGCGCATGAGCAGTAGTGACCCCGAGTGCGCATGCACAGTAGTGTGCCCGTGTGAGCATGCGCAGAAGTGAGCTCGAATGCGCATGTGCAGGTCTGAGCCGGAGTGCGCATGCGCAGTAGTGGGCCCGTGCGCTCATGCGCAGTAGTGAGCTGGTGTGCGCATGCGCAGTAGTGACCCCGAATGCGCATGAGCAGTAGTGAGCCCGAGTGTGCATGAGCAGTAGTGAGTCCGAGTGCGCATGAGCATTAGTGACCCCGAGTGCTCATGCACAGTAGTGAGCCCGATTGCGCATCCGCAGTAGTGAGTCCGTGTGCGCATATGCAGGTCTGAGCCGGAGTGCGCATGCGCAGTAGTGGGTCCGTGCGCGCATGCGCAGTAGTGAGCCCGTGTGCGCATGCGCAGTAGTGACCCCGATTGCGCATGTGCAGTAGTGAGTCCGAGTGCGCATGCGCAGTAGTGACCCCGAATGCGCATGAGTAGCAGTGAGTTCGAGTGCGCATGAGCAGTAGTGACCCCGAGTGCGCATGAGCAGTAGTGAGTCCGAGTGCGCATGAGCAGTAGTGACCCCGAGTGCGCATGCACAGTAGTGAGTCCGAGTGCGCATGAGCAGTAGGGACCCCGAGTGCGCATGAGCAGTAGTGAGTCCGAGTGCGCGTGGGCAGTAGTGACCCCGAGTGCCCATGCACAGTAGTGAGCCCGAGTGCGCATGAGCAGTAGTGTGTTCGAGTGCGCATCCGCAGTAGTGAGTCCGTGTGCGCATGTGCAGGTCTGAGCCGGAGTGCGCATGCGCAGCAGTGGGCCCGTTCTCGCATGCGCAGTAGTGAGCCCGTGCGCGCATGCGCAGTAGTGAGCCCGTGTGCGCATGCGCAGTAGTGAGCCCGAGCGCGCATCCGCAGTAGTGAGTCCGAGTGCGCATGCGCAGTAGTGACCCCGAATGCGCATGAGCAGTAGTGACCCCGAGTGCGCATGCACAGTAGTGAGCCCGATTGCGCATCCGCAGTAGTGAGTCCGTGTGCGCATGTGCAGGTCTGAGCCGGAGTGCGCATGCGCAGTAGTGAGCCCGTGTGCGCATGCGCAGTAGTGACCCCGAATGCGCATGAGCAGTAGTGAGCCCGAGTGTGCATGAGCAGTAGTGAGCCCGAGCGCGCATCCGCAGTAGTGAGTCCGAGTGCGCATGCGCAGTAGTGACCCCGAGTGCTCATGCACAGTAGTGAGCCCGATTGCGCATCCGCAGTAGTGAGTCCGTGTGGGCATGTGCAGGTCTGAGCCCGAGTGCGCATGCGCAGTAGTGGGCCCGTGCGCGCATGCGCAGTAGTGAGCCCGATTGCGCAACCGCAGTAGTGAGGCCGTGTGCGCATGTGCAGGTCCGAGCCGGAGTTCGCATGCGCAGTAGTGAGCCCGATTGTGCATCCGCAGTAGTGCGTCCGAGTGCGCATGAGCAGTAGTGACCCCGAGTGCGCATCCGCAGTAGTGAGTCCGTGTGCGCATGTGCAGGTCTGAGCCGGAGTGCGCATGCGCAGTAGTGGGCCCGTGCGCGCATGCGCAGTAGTGAGCCCGTGCGCGCATGCGCAATAGTGAGGCCGTGTGCGCATGCGCAGTAGTGACCCCGAATGCGCATGAGCAGTAGTGAGCCCGAGTGTGCATGAGCAGTAGTGAGCCCGTGTGCGCATGCGCAGTAGTGAGCCCGAGCGCGCATCCGCAGTAGTGAGTCCGAGTGCGCATGCGCAGTAGTGACCCCGAGTGCGCATGAGCAGTAGTGAGTCCGAGTGCGCGTGAGCAGTAGTGACCCCGAATGCGCATGCACAGTAGTGAGCCCGAGTGCGCATGAGCAGTAGTGTGTCCGAGTGCGCATCCGCAGTAGTGAGTCTGTGTGCGTATGTGCATTTCTGAGCCGGAGTGCGCATGCGCAGTAGTGGGCCCGTGCGCGCATTCGCAGTAGTGAGCCCGTGTGCGCATGCGCAGTAGTGACCCCGAATGCGCATGAGCAGTAGTGAGTCCGAGTGCGCATGCGCAGTAGTGACCCCGAATGCGCATGAGCAGTAGTGACCCCGAGTGCGCATGCACAGGTGTGTGCCCGTGTGAGCATGCGCAGAAGTGAGCTCGAATGCGCATGGGCAGGTCTGAGTCGGAGTGCGCATGCGCAGTAGTGGGCCCGTGCGCGCATGCGCAGTAGTGAGCCCGTGTGCGCATGCGCAGTAGTGAGCCCGAGCGCGCAGCCGCAGTAGTGAGCCCGAGCGCGCATGCGCAGTAGTGAGACCGATTGCGCTTGTGCAGGTCTGAGCCGGAGTGCGCATGCGCAGTAGTGGGCCCGTGCGCGCATGCGCCGTAGTGAGCCCGTGTACGCATGCGCAGTAGTGACCCCGAATGCGCATGAGCAGTAGTGAGCCCGAGCGCGCATCCGCAGTAGCGAGCCCGATTGCGCATCCGCAGTAGTGAGTCCGTGTGCGCATGTGCAGGTCTGAGCCGGAGTGCGCATGCGCAGTAGTGGGCCCGTGCGCGCATGCGCAGTAGTGAGCCCGTGTGCGCATGCGCAGTAGTGACCCCGAATGCGCATGAGCAGTAGTGAGCCCGAGCGCGCATCCGCAGTAGTGAGCCCGATTGCGCATCCGCAGTAGTGAGTCCGAGTGCGCATGAGCAGTAGTGACCCCGAGTGCTCATGCACAGTAGTGAGCCCGATTGCGCATCCGCAGTAGTGAGTCCGTGTGCGCATGTGCAGGTCTGAGCCGGAGTGCGCATGCGCAGTAGTGGGCCCGTGCGCGCATGCGCAGTAGTGAGCCCGTGTGCGCATGCGCAGTAGTGACCCCGATTGCGCATGTGCAGGTCTGAGCCGGAGTGCGCATGCGCAGTAGTGGGCCCGTGCGCCCATTCGCAGTAGTGAGCCCGTGTGCGCATGCGCAGTAGTGACCCCGAATGCGCATGAGCAGTAGTGAGCCCGAGTGTGCATGAGCAGTAGTGAGTCCGAGTGCGCATGAGCAGTAGTGACCCCGAGTGCTCATGCACAGTAGTGAGCCCGATTGCGCATCCGCAGTAGTGAGTCCGTGTGCGCATGTGCAGGTCTGAGCCGGAGTGCGCATGCGCAGTAGTGGGCCCGTGCGCTCATGCGCAGTAGTGAGCCCGTGTGCGCATGCGCAGTAGTGACCCCGAATGCGCATGAGCAGTAGTGAGCCCGAGTGTGCATGAGCAGTAGTGACCCCGAGTGCTCATGCACAGTAGTGAGTCCGAGTGCGCATGAGCAGTAGTGACCCCGAGTGGGCATGAGCAGTAGTGAGTCCGAGTGCGCATGCACAGTAGTGAGCCCGTGTGCGCATGAGCAGTAGTGTGTCCGAGTGCGCATCCGCAGTAGTGAGTCCGTGTGCGCATGCGCAGTAGTGACCCCGAATGCGCATGAGTAGCAGTGAGTTCGAGTGCGCATGAGCAGTAGTGACCCCGAGTGCGCATGAGCAGTAGTGAGTCCGAGTGCGCATGCACAGTAGTGACCCCGAGTGCGCATGCACAGTAGTGTGCCCGTGTGAGCATGCGCAGAAGTGAGCTCGAATGCGCATGTGCAGGTCTGAGCCGGAGTGCGCATGCGCAGTAGTGGGCCCGTGCGCGCATGCGCAGTAGTGAGCCCGTGTGCGCATGCGCAGTAGTGACCCCGAATGCGCATGAGCAGTAGTGAGCCCGAGCGCGCATCCGCAGTAGTGAGCCCGATTGCGCATCCGCAGTAGTGAGTCCGTGTGCGCATGTGCAGGTCTGAGCCGGAGTGTGCATGCGCAGTAGTGGGCCCGTGCGCGCATGCGCAGTAGTGAGCCCGTGTGCGCATGCGCAGTAGTGAGCCCGAGCGCGCATCCGCAGTAGTGAGTCCGAGTGCGCATGCGCAGTAGTGACCCCGAATGCGCATGAGTAGCAGTGAGTTCGAGTGCGCATGAGCAGTAGTGACCCCGAGTGCGCATGAGCAGTAGTGAGTCCGAGTGCGCATGAGCAGTAGTGACCCCGAGTGCGCATGAGCAGTAGTGACCCCGAGTGCGCATGCACAGTAGTGAGTCCGAGTGCGCATGAGCAGTAGTGACCCCGAGTGCGCATGAGCAGTAGTGAGTCCGAGTGCGCATGCACAGTAGTGACCCCGAGTGCGCATGCACAGTAGTGTGCCCGTGTGAGCATGCGCAGAAGTGAGCTCGAATGCGCATGTGCAGGTCTGAGCCGGTGTGCGCATGCGCAGTAGTGGGCCCGTGCGCGCATGCGCAGTAGTGAGCCCGAGTGCGCATGAGCAGTAGTGACCCCGAGTGCTCATGCACAGTAGTGAGCCCGATTGCGCATCCGCAGTAGAGTCCGTGTGCGCATGTGCAGGTCTGAGCCGGAGTGCGCATGCGCAGTAGTGGGCCCGTGCGCGCATGCGCAGTAGTGACCCCGAATGCGCATGTGCAGTAGTGCGTCCGAGTGCGCATGAGCAGTAGTGACCCCGAGTGCGCATGAGCAGTAGTGACCCCGAGTGCGCATGCACAGTAGTGAGCCCGAGTGTGCATGAGCAGTAGTGAGTCCGAGTGCGCATGGGCAGTAGTGACCCCGAGTGCTCATGCACAGTAGTGAGCCCGATTGCGCATCCGCAGTAGAGTCCGTGTGCGCATGTGCATGTCTGAGCCGGAGTGCGCATGCGCAGTAGTGGGCCCGTGCGCGCATGCGCAGTAGTGGGCCCGTGCGCGCATGCGCAGTAGTGAGCCCGATTGCGCATCCGCAGTAGTGAGGCCGTGTGCGCATGTGCAGGTCCGAGCCGGAGTGCGCATGCGCAGTAGTGAGCCCGATTGTGCATCCGCAGTAGTGCGTCCGAGTGCGCATGAGCAGTAGTGACCCCGAGTGCGCATCCGCAGTAGTGAGTCCGTGTGCGCATGTGCAGGTCTGAGCCGGAGTGCGCATGCGCAGTAGTGGGCCCGTGCGCGCATGCGCAGTAGTGAGCCCGTGCGCGCATGCGCAGTAGTGAGCCCGTGTGCGCATGCGCAGTAGTGACCCCGAATGCGCATGAGCAGTAGTGAGCCCGAGTGTGCATGAGCAGTAGTGAGTCCGAGTGCGCATGAGCAGTAGTGACCCCGAGTGCTCATGCACAGTAGTGAGCCCGATTGCGCATCCGCAGTAGTGAGTCCGTGTGCGCATGTGCAGGTCTGAGCCGGAGTGCGCATGCGCAGTAGTGGGCCCGTGCGCGCATGCGCAGTAGTGAGCCCGTGCGCGCATGCGCAGTAGTGAGCCCGTGTGCGCATGCGCAGTAGTGACCCCGAATGCGCATGAGCAGTAGTGACCCCGAGTGCGCATGCACAGGTGTGTGCCCGTGTGAGCATGCACAGAAGTGAGCTCGAATGCGCATGTGCAGGTCTGAGTCGGAGTGCGCATCCGCAGTAGTGAGTCCGAGTGCGCATGCGCAGTAGTGACCCCGAATGCGCATGAGTAGCAGTGAGTTCGAGTGGGCATGAGCAGTAGTGACCCCGAGTGCGCATGAGCAGTAGTGAGTCCGAGTGCGCATCCGCAGTAGTGAGTCCGTGTGCGCATGAGCAGTAGTGAGTCCGAGTGCGCGTGAGCAGTAGTGACCCCGAGTGCGCATGCACAGTAGTGAGCCCGAGTGCGCATGAGCAGTAGTGTGTCCGAGTGCGCATCCGCAGTAGTGAGTCTGTGTGCGTATGTGCATTTCTGAGCCGGAGTGCGCATGCGCAGTAGTGGGCCCGTGCGCGCATTCGCAGTAGTGAGCCCGTGTGCGCATGCGCAGTAGTGACCCCGAATGCGCATGAGCAGTAGTGAGTCCGAGTGCGCATGCGCAGTAGTGACCCCGAATGCGCATGAGCAGTAGTGACCCCGAGTGCGCATGCACAGGTGTGTGCCCGTGTGAGCATGCGCAGAAGTGAGCTCGAATGCGCATGGGCAGGTCTGAGTCGGAGTGCGCATGCGCAGTAGTGGGCCCGTGCGCGCATGCGCAGTAGTGAGCCCGGGTGCGCATGCGCAGTAGTGAGCCCGAGCGCGCAGCCGCAGTAGTGAGCCCGAGCGCGCATGCGCAGTAGTGAGACCGATTGCGCTTGTGCAGGTCTGAGCCGGAGTGCGCATGCGCAGTAGTGGGCCCGTGCGCGCATGCGCCGTAGTGAGCCCGTGTACGCATGCGCAGTAGTGACCCCGAATGCGCATGAGCAGTAGTGAGCCCGAGCGCGCATCCGCAGTAGCGAGCCCGATTGCGCATCCGCAGTAGTGAGTCCGTGTGCGCATGTGCAGGTCTGAGCCGGAGTGCGCATGCGCAGTAGTGGGCCCGTGCGCGCATGCGCAGTAGTGAGCCCGTGTGCGCATGCGCAGTAGTGACCCCGAATGCGCATGAGCAGTAGTGAGCCCGAGCGCGCATCCGCAGTAGTGAGCCCGATTGCGCATCCGCAGTAGTGAGTCCGAGTGCGCATGAGCAGTAGTGACCCCGAGTGCTCATGCACAGTAGTGAGCCCGATTGCGCATCCGCAGTAGTGAGTCCGTGTGCGCATGTGCAGGTCTGAGCCGGAGTGCGCATGCGCAGTAGTGGGCCCGTGCGCGCATGCGCAGTAGTGAGCCCGTGTGCGCATGCGCAGTAGTGACCCCGATTGCGCATGTGCAGGTCTGAGCCGGAGTGCGCATGCGCAGTAGTGGGCCCGTGCGCCCATTCGCAGTAGTGAGCCCGTGTGCGCATGCGCAGTAGTGACCCCGAATGCGCATGAGCAGTAGTGAGCCCGAGTGTGCATGAGCAGTAGTGAGTCCGAGTGCGCATGAGCAGTAGTGACCCCGAGTGCTCATGCACAGTAGTGAGCCCGATTGCGCATCCGCAGTAGTGAGTCCGTGTGCGCATGTGCAGGTCTGAGCCGGAGTGCGCATGCGCAGTAGTGGGCCCGTGCGCTCATGCGCAGTAGTGAGCCCGTGTGCGCATGCGCAGTAGTGACGCCGAATGCGCATGAGCAGTAGTGAGCCCGAGTGTGCATGAGCAGTAGTGACCCCGAGTGCTCATGCACAGTAGTGAGTCCGAGTGCGCATGAGCAGTAGTGACCCCGAGTGGGCATGAGCAGTAGTGAGTCCGAGTGCGCATGCACAGTAGTGAGCCCGTGTGCGCATGAGCAGTAGTGTGTCCGAGTGCGCATCCGCAGTAGTGAGTCCGTGTGCGCATGCGCAGTAGTGACCCCGAATGCGCATGAGTAGCAGTGAGTTCGAGTGCGCATGAGCAGTAGTGACCCCGAGTGCGCATGAGCAGTAGTGAGTCCGAGTGCGCATGCACAGTAGTGACCCCGAGTGCGCATGCACAGTAGTGTGCCCGTGTGAGCATGCGCAGAAGTGAGCTCGAATGCGCATGTGCAGGTCTGAGCCGGAGTGCGCATGCGCAGTAGTGGGCCCGTGCGCGCATGCGCAGTAGTGAGCCCGTGTGCGCATGCGCAGTAGTGACCCCGAATGCGCATGAGCAGTAGTGAGCCCGAGCGCGCATCCGCAGTAGTGAGCCCGATTGCGCATCCGCAGTAGTGAGTCCGTGTGCGCATGTGCAGGTCTGAGCCGGAGTGTGCATGCGCAGTAGTGGGCCCGTGCGCGCATGCGCAGTAGTGAGCCCGTGTGCGCATGCGCAGTAGTGAGCCCGAGCGCGCATCCGCAGTAGTGAGTCCGAGTGCGCATGCGCAGTAGTGACCCCGAATGCGCATGAGTAGCAGTGAGTTCGAGTGCGCATGAGCAGTAGTGACCCCGAGTGCGCATGCACAGTAGTGAGTCCGAGTGCGCATGAGCAGTAGTGACCCCGAGTGCGCATGAGCAGTAGTGAGTCCGAGTGCGCATGCACAGTAGTGACCCCGAGTGCGCATGCACAGTAGTGTGCCCGTGTGAGCATGCGCAGAAGTGAGCTCGAATGCGCATGTGCAGGTCTGAGCCGGTGTGCGCATGCGCAGTAGTGGGCCCGTGCGCGCATGCGCAGTAGTGAGCCCGAGTGCGCATGAGCAGTAGTGACCCCGAGTGCTCATGCACAGTAGTGAGCCCGATTGCGCATCCGCAGTAGAGTCCGTGTGCGCATGTGCAGGTCTGAGCCGGAGTGCGCATGCGCAGTAGTGGGCCCGTGCGCGCATGCGCAGTAGTGACCCCGAATGCGCATGTGCAGTAGTGCGTCCGAGTGCGCATGGGCAGTAGTGACCCCGAGTGCTCATGCACAGTAGTGAGCCCGATTGCGCATCCGCAGTAGAGTCCGTGTGCGCATGTGCAGGTCTGAGCCGGAGTGCGCATGCGCAGTAGTGGGCCCGTGCGCGCATGCGCAGTAGTGACCCCGAATGCGCATGTGCAGTAGTGCGTCCGAGTGCGCATGGGCAGTAGTGACCCCGAGTGCTCATGCACAGTAGTGAGCCCGATTGCGCATCCGCAGTAGAGTCCGTGTGCGCATGTGCATGTCTGAGCCGGAGTGCGCATGCGCAGTAGTGGGCCCGTGCGCGCATGCGCAGTAGTGAGCCCGTGTGCGCATGCGCAGTAGTGAGTCCGAGTGCGCGTGAGCAGTAGTGAGTCCGAGTGCGCGTGAGCAGTAGTGACCCCGAGTGCGCATGAGCAGTAGTGACCCCGAGTGCGCATGAGCAGTAGTGACCCCGAGTGCGCATGCACAGTAGTGAGCCCGATTGCGCATCCGCAGTAGTGAGTCCGCGTGCGCATGTGCAGGTCTGAGCCGGAGTGCGCATGCGCAGTAGTGGGCCCGTGCGCGCATGCGCAGTAGTGTGCCTGTGTGCGCATGCGCAGAAGTGAGCTCGAATGCGCATGTGCAGGTCTGAGCCGGAGTGCGCATGCGCAGTAGTGGGCCCGTGCGCGCATGCGCAGTAGTGAGCCCGAGCGCGCATCCGCAATAGTGAGCGCGATTGCGCATCCGCAGTAGTGAGTCCGTGTGCGCATGTGCAGGTCTGAGGCGCAGTGCGCATGCGCAGTAGTGGGCCCGTGCGCGCATGCGCAGTAGTGACCCCGAGTGCGCATGCACAGTAGTGAGCCCGTGTGCGCATGCGCAGAAGTGAGCTCGAATGCGCATGTGCAGGTCTGAGCCGGAGTGCGCATGCCCAGTAGTGGGCCCGTGCGCGCATGCGCAGTAGTGAGCCGGCGTGCGCATGCGCAGTAGTGAGCCCGAGCGCGCATCCGCAATAGTGAGCCCGAGCGCGCATGCGCAGTAGTGAGTCCGATTGCGCATGTGCAGGTCTGTGCCGGAGTGCGCAAGCGCAGTAGTGTGCCTGTGTGCGCATGCGCAGAAGTGAGCTCGAATGCGCATGTGCAGGTCTGAGCCGGAGTGCGCATGCGCAGTAGTGTGCCTGTGTGCGCATGCGCAGAAGTGAGCTCGAATGCGCATGTGCAGGTCTGAGCCGGAGTGCGCATGCGCAGTAGTGGGCCCGTGCGCGCATGCGCAGTAGTGAGCCCGAGCGCGCATCCGCAATAGTGAGCCCGATTGCGCATCCGCAGTAGTGAGTCCGTGTGCGCATGTGCAGGTCTGAGGCGCAGTGCGCATGCGCAGTAGTGGGCCCGCGCGCATGCGCTGTAGTGAGCCCGTATGCGCATGCGCAGTAGTGAGTCCGAGCGCGCATCCGCAGTAGTGAGCCCGAGCGCGCATGCGCAGTAGTGAGTCCGATTGCGCATGTGCAGGTCTGAGCAGGAGTGCGCATGCGCAGTAGTGACCCCGAGTGCGCATGAGCAGTAGTGAGTCCGAGCGCGCATGAGCAGTAGTGACCCCGAGTGCGCATGAGTAGTAGTGAGCCCGAGCGCGCATCCGCAGTAGTGAGCCCGATTGCGCATCCGCAGTAGTGAGCCCGATTGCGCATCCGCAGTAGTGAGTCCGTGTGCGCATGTGCAGGTCTGAGGCGCAGTGCGCATGCGCAGTAGTGAGCCCGAGTGTGCATGAGCAGTAGTGAGCCCGTGTGCGCATGCGCAGTAGTGAGCCGGAGCGCGCATCCGCAGTAGTCAGTCCGTGTGCGCATGTGCAGGACTGAGCCGGAGTGCGCATGCGCAGTAGTGGGTCCGTGCGCGCATGCGCAGTAGTGACCCCGAATGCGCATGAGCAGTAGTGAGCCCGAATGCGCATGAGCAGTAGTGAGCCCGAGTGTACATGAGCAGTAGTGAGCCCGTGTGCGCATGCACAGTAGTGAGCCCGATTGCGCATCCGCAGTAGTGAGTCCGTGTGCGCATGTGCAGGTCTGAGCCGGAGTGCGCATGCGCAGTAGTGGGTCCGTGCGCGCATGCGCAGTAGTGACCCCGAATGCGCATGAGCAGTAGTGAGCCCGAGTGTGCATGAGCAGTAGTGAGCCCGTGTGCGCATGCGCTGTAGTGAGCCCGAGCGCTCATGCGCAGTAGTGAGCTGGTGTGCGCATGCGCAGTAGTGACCCCGAATGCGCATGAGCAGTAGTGAGTCCGAGTGTGCATGAGCAGTAGTGAGTCCGAGTGCGCATGAGCAGTAGTGACCCCGAGTGCTCATGCACAGTAGTGAGCCCGATTGCGCATCCGCAGTAGTGAGTCCGTGTGCGCATGTGCAGGTCTGAGCCGGAGTGCGCATGCGCAGTAGTGGGCCCGTGCGCGCACGCGCAGTTGTGGGCCCGTGCGCGCATGCGCAGTAGTGAGCCCGTGTGCACATGCGCAGTAGTGACCCCGAATGCGCATGAGCAGTAGTGAGCCCGAGTGTGCATGAGCAGTAGTGAGTCCAAGTGCGCATGAGCAGTAGTGACCCCGAGTGCTCATGCACAGTAGTGAGCCCGATTGCGCATCCGCAGTAGTGAGTCCGTGTGCGCTTGTGCAGGTCTGAGCCGGAGTGCGCATGCGCAGTAGTGGGTCCGTGCGCGCATGCGCAGTAGTGAGCACGTGTGCGCATGCGCAGTAGTGACCCCGATTGCGCATGTGCAGGTCTGAGCCGGAGTGCGCATGCGCAGTAGTGGGCCCGTGCGCGCATGCGCAGTAGTGACCCCGTGTGCGCATGCGCAGTAGTGACCCCGAATGCGCATGAGCAGTATTGAGCCCGAGTGTGCATGAGCAGTAGTGAGCCCGTGTGCGCATGCGCTGTAGTGAGCCCGAGCGCGCATCCGCAGTAGTGAGTCCGAGTGCGCATGCGCAGTAGTGACCCCGAGTGCTCATGCACAGTAGTGAGCCCGATTGCGCATCCGCAGTAGTGAGTCCGTGTGGGCATGTGCAGGTCTGAGCCGGAGTGCGCATGCGCATTAGTGGGCCCGTGCGCGCATGCGCAGTAGTCAGCCCGTGTGCGCATGCGCAGTAGTGAGCCCGAGCGCGCATCCGCAGTAGTGAGCCCGAGCGCGCATCCGCAGTAGTGAGCCCGAGCGCGCATGCGCAGTAGTGAGTCCGATTGCGCATATGCAGGTCTGAGCAGGAGTGCGCATGCGCAGTAGTGACCCCGAGTGCGCATGAGCAGTAGTGAGTCCGAGTGCGCATGAGCAGTAGTGACCCCGAGTGCGCATGAGCAGTAGTGAGCCCGAGCGCGCATCCGCAGTACTGAGTCCGAGTGCGCATGAGCAGTAGTGACCCCGAGTGCGCATGCACATTAGTGAGCCCGAGTGAGCATGAGTAGTAGTGACCCCGAGTGCGCATGCGCAGTAGTGGGCCCGTGCGCTCATGCGCAGTAGTGAGCTGGTGTGCGCATGCGCAGTAGTGACCCCGAATGCGCATGAGCAGTAGTGAGCCCGAGTGTGCATGAGCAGTAGTGAGTCCGAGTGCCCATGAACAGTAGTGACCCCGAGTGCTCATGCACAGTAGTGAGCCCGATTGCGCATCCGCAGTAGTGAGTCCGTGTGCGCATGTGCAGGTCTGAGCCGGAGTGCGCATGCGCAGTAGTGGGTCCGTGCGCGCATGCGCAGTAGTGAGACCGTGTGCGCATGCGCAGTAGTGACCCCGATTGCGCATGTGCAGGTCTGAGCCGGAGTGCGCATGCGCAGTAGTGGGCCCGTGCGCGCATGCGCAGTAGTGAGCCCGTGTGCGCATGCGCAGTAGTGACCCCGAGTGCGCATGAGCAGTAGTGACCCCGAGTGCGCATGCACAGTAGTGAGCCCGATTGCGCATCCGCATTAGTGAGTCCGTGTGCGCATGTGCAGGTCTGAGCCGGAGTGCGCATGCGCAGTAGTGGGCCCGTGCTCGCATGCGCAGTAGTGAGCCCGGGTGCGCATGCGCAGTAGTGAGCCCGAGCACGCATCCGCAGTAGTGAGCCCGAGCGCGCATGCGCAGTAGTGAGTCCGATTGCGCATGTGCAGGTCTAAGCAGGAGTGCGCATGCGCAGTAGTGACCCCGAGTGCGCATGAGCAGTAGTGACCCCGAGTGCGCATGAGCAGTAGTGAGTCCGAGTGCGCGTGGGCAGTAGTGACCCCGAGTGCGCATGCACAGTAGTGAGCCCGTGTGCGCATGCGCAGTAGTGAGTCCGAGCGCGCATCCGTAGTAGTGAGTCCGAGTGCGCATGCGCAGTAGTGACCCCGAATGCGCATGAGCAGTAGTGACCCCGAGTGCGCATGCACAGTAGTGTGCCCGTGTGAGCATTCGCAGAAGTGAGCTCGAATGCGCATGTGCAGGTCTGAGCCGGAGTGCGCATGCGCAGTAGTGGGCCCGTGCGCGCGTGCGCAGTAGTGAGCCCGAGTGTGCATGAGCAGTAGTGAGTCCGAGTGCGCATGAGCAGTAGTGACACCGAGTGCTCATGCGCAGTAGTGAGCCCGATTGCGCATCCGCAGTAGTGAGTCCGTGTGCGCATGTGCAGGTCTGAGCCGGAGTGCGCATGCGCAGTAGTGGGCCCGTGCGCTCATGCGCAGTAGTGAGCTGGTGTGCGCATGCGCAGTAGTGACACCGAATGCGCATGAGCAGTAGTGAGCCCGAGTGTGCATGAGCAGTAGTGAGTCCGAGTGCGCATGAGCAGTAGTGACCCCGAGTGCTCATGCACAGTAGTGAGCCCGATTGCGCATCCGCAGTAGTGAGTCCGTGTGCGCATGTGCAGGTCTGAGCCGGAGTGCGCATGCGCAGTAGTGGGTCCGTGCGCGCATGAGCAGTAGTGAGCCCGTGTGCGCATGCGCAGTAGTGACCCCGATTGCGCATGTGCAGGTCTGAGCCGGAGTGCGCATCCGCAGTAGTGGGCCCGTGCGCGCATGCGCAGTAGTGAGCCCGTGTGCGCATGCGCAGTAGTGACCCCGAATGCGCATGAGCAGTAGTGAATCCGAGTGCACATGAGCAGTAGTGACCCCGAGTGCGCATGAGCAGTAGTGAGTCCGAGTGCGCATGAGCAGTAGTGACCCCGAGTGCGCATGAGCAGTAGCGACCCCGAGTGCGCATGCACAGTAGTGAGCCCGATTGCGCATTCGCAGTAGTGAGGCCGTGTGCGCATGTGCAGGTCTGAGCCGGAGTGCGCATGCGCAGTAGTGAGCCCGATTGTGCATCCGCAGTAGTGCGTCCGAGTGCGCATGAGCAGTAGTGACCCCGAGTGCGCATGAGCAGTAGTGACCCCCAGTGCGCATGCACAGTAGTGAGCCCGAGTGTGCATGAGCAGTAGTGAGTCCGAGTGCGCATGGGCAGTAGTGACCCCGAGTGCTCATGCACAGTAGTGAGCCCGATTGCGCATCCGCAGTAGTGAGTCCGTGTGCGCATGTGCAGGTCTGAGCCGGAGTGCGCATGCGCAGTAGTGGGTCCGTGCGCGCATGCGCAGTAGTGAGCCCGTGTGCGCATGCGCAGTAGTGACCCCGATTGCGCATGTGCAGGTCTGAGCCGGAGTGCGCATGCGCAGTAGTGGGCCCGTGCGCGCATGCGCAGTAGTGAGCCCGTGTGCGCATGCGCAGTAGTGACCCCGAATGCGCATGAGCAGTAGTGAGCCCGAGTGTGCATGAGCAGTAGTGAGTCCGTGTGCGCATGTGCAGGTCTGAGCCGGAGTGCGCATGCGCAGTAGTGGGTCCGTGCGCGCATGCGCAGTAGTGAGACCGTGTGCGCATGCGCAGTAGTGACCCCGATTGCGCATGTGCAGGTCTGAGCCGGAGTGCGCATGCGCAGTAGTGGGCCCGTGCGCGCATGCGCAGTAGTGAGCCCGTGTGCGCATGCGCAGTAGTGACCCCGAGTGCGCATGAGCAGTAGTGACCCCGAGTGCGCATGCACAGTAGTGAGCCCGATTGCGCATCCGCATTAGTGAGTCCGTGTGCGCATGTGCAGGTCTGAGCCGGAGTGCGCATGCGCAGTAGTGGGCCCGTGCTCGCATGCGCAGTAGTGAGCCCGGGTGCGCATGCGCAGTAGTGAGCCCGAGCACGCATCCGCAGTAGTGAGCCCGAGCGCGCATGCGCAGTAGTGAGTCCGATTGCGCATGTGCAGGTCTAAGCAGGAGTGCGCATGCGCAGTAGTGACCCCGAGTGCGCATGAGCAGTAGTGACCCCGAGTGCGCATGAGCAGTAGTGAGTCCGAGTGCGCGTGGGCAGTAGTGACCCCGAGTGCGCATGCACAGTAGTGAGCCCGTGTGCGCATGCGCAGTAGTGAGTCCGAGCGCGCATCCGTAGTAGTGAGTCCGAGTGCGCATGCGCAGTAGTGACCCCGAATGCGCATGAGCAGTAGTGACCCCGAGTGCGCATGCACAGTAGTGTGCCCGTGTGAGCATTCGCAGAAGTGAGCTCGAATGCGCATGTGCAGGTCTGAGCCGGAGTGCGCATGCGCAGTAGTGGGCCCGTGCGCGCGTGCGCAGTAGTGAGCCCGAGTGTGCATGAGCAGTAGTGAGTCCGAGTGCGCATGAGCAGTAGTGACACCGAGTGCTCATGCGCAGTAGTGAGCCCGATTGCGCATCCGCAGTAGTGAGTCCGTGTGCGCATGTGCAGGTCTGAGCCGGAGTGCGCATGCGCAGTAGTGGGCCCGTGCGCTCATGCGCAGTAGTGAGCTGGTGTGCGCATGCGCAGTAGTGACACCGAATGCGCATGAGCAGTAGTGAGCCCGAGTGTGCATGAGCAGTAGTGAGTCCGAGTGCGCATGAGCAGTAGTGACCCCGAGTGCTCATGCACAGTAGTGAGCCCGATTGCGCATCCGCAGTAGTGAGTCCGTGTGCGCATGTGCAGGTCTGAGCCGGAGTGCGCATGCGCAGTAGTGGGTCCGTGCGCGCATGAGCAGTAGTGAGCCCGTGTGCGCATGCGCAGTAGTGACCCCGATTGCGCATGTGCAGGTCTGAGCCGGAGTGCGCATCCGCAGTAGTGGGCCCGTGCGCGCATGCGCAGTAGTGAGCCCGTGTGCGCATGCGCAGTAGTGACCCCGAATGCGCATGAGCAGTAGTGAATCCGAGTGCACATGAGCAGTAGTGACCCCGAGTGCGCATGAGCAGTAGTGAGTCCGAGTGCGCATGAGCAGTAGTGACCCCGAGTGCGCATGAGCAGTAGCGACCCCGAGTGCGCATGCACAGTAGTGAGCCCGATTGCGCATTCGCAGTAGTGAGGCCGTGTGCGCATGTGCAGGTCTGAGCCGGAGTGCGCATGCGCAGTAGTGAGCCCGATTGTGCATCCGCAGTAGTGCGTCCGAGTGCGCATGAGCAGTAGTGACCCCGAGTGCGCATGAGCAGTAGTGACCCCCAGTGCGCATGCACAGTAGTGAGCCCGAGTGTGCATGAGCAGTAGTGAGTCCGAGTGCGCATGGGCAGTAGTGACCCCGAGTGCTCATGCACAGTAGTGAGCCCGATTGCGCATCCGCAGTAGTGAGTCCGTGTGCGCATGTGCAGGTCTGAGCCGGAGTGCGCATGCGCAGTAGTGGGTCCGTGCGCGCATGCGCAGTAGTGAGCCCGTGTGCGCATGCGCAGTAGTGACCCCGATTGCGCATGTGCAGGTCTGAGCCGGAGTGCGCATGCGCAGTAGTGGGCCCGTGCGCGCATGCGCAGTAGTGAGCCCGTGTGCGCATGCGCAGTAGTGACCCCGAATGCGCATGAGCAGTAGTGAGCCCGAGTGTGCATGAGCAGTAGTGAGTCCGAGTGCGCATGGGCAGTAGTGACCCCGAGCGCTCATGCACAGTAGTGAGCCCGATTGCGCATCCGCAGTAGTGAGTCCGTGTGGGCATGTGCAGGTCTGAGCCGGAGTGCGCATGCGCATTAGTGGGCCCGTGCGCGCATGCGCAGTAGTCAGCCCGTGTGCGCATGCGCATTAGTGGGCCCGTACGCGCATGCGCAGTAGTCAGCCCGTGTGCGCATGCGCAGTAGTGAGCCCGAGCGCGCATCCGCAGTAGTGAGCCCCAGTGCGCATGCGCAGTAGTGACCCCGAGTGCGCATGCACATTAGTGAGCCCGAGTGAGCATGAGTAGTAGTGACCCCGAGTGCGCATGCACAGTAGTGAGCCCGTGTGCGCATGCGCAGAAGTGAGCTCGAATGCGCATGTGCAGGTCTGAGCCGGACTGCGCATGCGCAGTAGTGGGCCCGTGCGCGCATGCGCAGTAGTGAGCCCGTGTGCGCATGCGCAGTAGTGACCCCGAATGCGCATGAGCAGTAGTGAGCCCGAGTGTGCATGAGCAGTAGTGAGCCCGTGTGCGCATGCGCTGTAGTGAGCCCGAGCGCGAATCCGCAGTAGTGAGTCCGAGTGCGCATGAGCAGTAGTGACCCCGAGTGCGCATGAGCAGTAGTGAGTCCGAGTGCGCATGAGCAGTAGTGACCCCGAGTGCGCATGCACATTAGTGAGCCCGTGTGAGCATGAGTAGTAGTGACCCCGCGTGCGCATGCACAGTAGTGAGCCCGTGTGCGCATGCGCAGAAGTGAGCTCGAATGCGCATGAGCAGTAGTGAGTCCGAGTGCGCATGAGCAGTAGTGACCCCGAGTGCGCATGAGCAGTAGTGAGTCCGAGTGCGCATGAACAGTAGTGACCCCGAGTGCGCATGAGCAGTAGTGACCCCGAGTGCGCATGAGCAGTAGTGACCCCGAGTGCGCGTGCACAGTAGTGAGCCCGAGTGTGCATGAGCAGTAGTGAGTCCGAGTGCGCATGGGCAGTAGTGACCCCGAGTACTCATGCACAGTAGTGAGCCCGATTGCGCATCCGCAGTAGTGAGTCCGTGTGCGCATGTGCAGGTCTGAGCCGGAGTGCGCATGCGCAGTAGTGGGCCCGTGCGCGCATGCGCAGTAGTGAGCCCGTGTGCGCATGCGCAGTAGTGAGTCCGAGTGCGCGTGAGCAGTAGTGAGTCCGAGTGCGCGTGAGCAGTAGTGACCCCGAGTGCGCATGAGCAGTAGTGACCCCGAGTGCGCATGAGCAGTAGTGACCCCGAGTGCGCATGCACAGTAGTGAGCCCGATTGCGCATCCGCAGTAGTGAGTCCGTGTGCGCATGTGCAGGTCTGAGCCGGAGTGCGCATGCGCAGTAGTGGGCCCGTGCTCGCATGCGCAGTAGTGAGCCCGGGTGCGCAAGCGCAGTAGTGAGCCCGAGCACGCATCCGCAGTAGTGAGCCCGAGCGCGCATGCGCAGTAGTGAGTCCGATTGCGCATGTGCAGGTCTGAGCAGGAGTGCGCATTCGCAGTAGTGAGCCCGAGTGCGCATGAGCAGTAGTGAGTCCGAGTGCGCATGAGCAGTAGTGACCCCGAGTGCGCATGAGCAGTAGTGAGCCCGAGCGCGCATCCGCAGTAGTGAGCCCGATTGCGCATCCGCAGTAGTGAGTCCGTGTGCGCATGTGCAGGTCTGAGCCGGAGTGCGCATGCGCAGTAGTGGGCTCGTGCGCGCATGCGCAGTAGTGAGCCCGTGTGCGCATGCGCAGTAGTGAGCCCGAGCGCGCATCCGCAGTAGTGAGTCCGAGTGCGCATGCGCAGTAGTGACCCCGAATGCGCATGAGTAGCAGTGAGTTCGAGTGCGCATGAGCAGTAGTGACCCCGAGTGCGCATGAGCAGTAGTGAGTCCGAGTGCGCATGAGCAGTAGTGACCCCGAGTGCGCATGCACAGTAGTGAGTCCGAGTGCGCATGAGCAGTAGTGACCCCGAGTGCGCATGAGCAGTAGTGAGTCCGAGTGCGCGTGGGCAGTAGTGACCCCGAGTGCGCATGCACAGTAGTGAGCCCGAGTGCGCATGAGCAGTAGTGTGTTCGAGTGCGCATCCGCAGTAGTGAGTCCGTGTGCGCATGTGCAGGTCTGAGCCGGAGTGCGCATGCGCAGTAGTGGGCCCGTGCTCGCATGCGCAGTAGTGAGCCCGTGCGCGCATGCGCAGTAGTGAGCCCGTGTGCGCATGCGCAGTAGTGAGTCCGAGCGCGCATCCGCAGTAGTGAGTCCGAGTGCGCATGCGCAGTAGTGACCCCGAATGCGCATGAGCAGTAGTGACCCCGAGTGCGCATGCACAGTAGTGTGCCCGTGTGAGCATGCGCAGAAGTGAGCTCGAATGCGCATGTGCAGGTCTGAGCCGGAGTGCGCATGCGCAGTAGTGGGGCCGTGCGCGCGTGCGCAGAAGTGAGCCCGAGTGTGCATGAGCAGTAGTGAGTCCGAGTGCGCATGAGCAGTAGTGACCCCGAGTGCTCATGCACAGTAGTGAGCCCGATTGCGCATCCGCAGTAGTGAGTCCGTGTGCGCATGTGCAGGTCTGAGCCGGAGTGCGCATGCGCAGTAGAGGGCCCGTGCGCTCATGCGCAGTAGTAAGCTGGTGTGCGCATGCGCAGTAGTGACCCCGAATGCGCATGAGCAGTAGTGAGCCCGAGTGTGCATGAGCAGTAGTGAGTCCGAGTGCGCATGAGCAGTAGTGACCCCGAGTGCTCATGCACAGCAGTGAGCCCGATTGCGCATCCGCAGCAGTGAGTCCGTGTGCGCATGTGCAGGTCTGAGCCGGAGTGCGCATGCGCAGTAGTGGGTCCGTGCGCGCATGCGCAGTAGTGAGCCCGTGTGCGCATGCGCAGTAGTGACCCCGATTGCGCATGTGCAGGTCTGAGCCGGAGTGCGCATGCGCAGTAGTGGGCCCGTGCGCGCATGCGCAGTAGTGAGCGCGTGTGCGCATGCGCAGTAGTGACCCCGAGTGCGCATGAGCAGTAGAGACCCCGAGTGCGCATGCACAGTAGTGAGCCCGATTGCGCAACCGCAGTAGTGAGTCCGTGTGCGCATGTGCAGGGCTGAGCCGGAGTGCGCATGCGCAGTAGTGGGCCCGTGCTCGCATGCGCAGTAGTGAGCCCGGGTGCGCATGCGCAGTAGTGAGCCCGAGCACGCATCCGCAGTAGTGAGCCCGAGCGCGCATGCGCACTAGTGAGTCCGATTGCGCATGTGCAGGTCTGAGCAGGAGTGCGCATGCGCAGTAGTGGCCCCGAGTGCGCATGAGCAGTAGTGACCCCGAGTGCGCATGAGCAGTAGTGAGTCCGAGTGCGCGTGGGCAATAGTGACCCCGAGTGCGCATGCACAGTAGTGAGCCCGAGTGCGCATGAGCAGTAGTGTGTTCGAGTGCGCATCCGCAGTAGTGAGTCCGTGTGCGCATGTGCAGGTCTGAGCCGGAGTGCGCATGCGCAGTAGTGGGCCCGTGCTCGCATGCGCAGTAGTGAGCCCGTGCGCGCATGCGCAGTAGTGAGCCCGTGTGCGCATGCGCAGTAGTGAGTCCGAGCGCGCATCCGCAGTAGTGAGTCCGAGTGCGCATGCGCAGTAGTGACCCCGAATGCGCATGAGCAGTAGTGACCCCGAGTGCGCATGCACAGTAGTGTGCCCGTGTGAGCATGCGCAGAAGTGAGCTCGAATGAGCATGTGCAGGTCTGAGCCGGAGTGCGCATGCGCAGTAGTGGGCCCGTGCGCGCGTGCGCAGAAGTGAGCCCGAGTGTGCATGAGCAGTAGTGAGTCCGAGTGCGCATGAGCAGTAGTGACCCCGAGTGCTCATGCACAGTAGTGAGCCCGATTGCGCATCCGCAGTAGTGAGTCCGTGTGCGCATGTGCAGGTCTGAGCCGGAGTGCGCATGCGCAGTAGAGGGCCCGTGCGCTCATGCGCAGTAGTGAGCTGGTGTGCGCATGCGCAGTAGTGACCCCGAATGCGCATGAGCAGTAGTGAGCCCGAGTGTGCATGAGCAGTAGTGAGTCCGAGTGCGCATGAGCAGTAGTGACCCCGAGTGCTCATGCACAGTAGTGAGCCCGATTGCGCATCCGCAGCAGTGAGTCCGTGTGCGCATGTGCAGGTCTGAGCCGGAGTGCGCATGCGCAGTAGTGGGTCCGTGCGCGCATGCGCAGTAGTGAGCCCGTGTGCGCATGCGCAGTAGTGACCCCGATTGCGCATGTGCAGGTCTGAGCCGGAGTGCGCATGCGCAGTAGTGGGCCCGTGCGCGCATGCGCAGTAGTGAGCGCGTGTGCGCATGCGCAGTAGTGACCCCGAGTGCGCATGAGCAGTAGAGACCCCGAGTGCGCATGCACAGTAGTGAGCCCGATTGCGCAACCGCAGTAGTGAGTCCGTGTGCGCATGTGCAGGTCTGAGCCGGAGTGCGCATGCGCAGTAGTGGGCCCGTGCTCGCATGCGCAGTAGTGAGCCCGGGTGCGCATGCGCAGTAGTGAGCCCGAGCACGCATCCGCAGTAGTGAGCCCGAGCGCGCATGCGCAGTAGTGAGTCCGATTGCGCATGTGCAGGTCTGAGCAGGAGTGCGCATGCGCAGTAGTGGCCCCGAGTGCGCATGAGCAGTAGTGACCCCGAGTGCGCATGAGCAGTAGTGAGTCCGAGTGCGCGCGGGCAATAGTGACCCCGAGTGCGCATGCACAGTAGTGAGCCCGAGTGCGCATGAGCAGTAGTGTGTTCGAGTGCGCATCCGCAGTAGTGAGTCCGTGTGCGCATGTGCAGGTCTGAGCCGGATTGCGCATGCGCAGTAGTGGGCCCGTGCTCGCATGCGCAGTAGTGAGCCCGTGCGCGCATGCGCAGTAGTGAGCTGGTGTGCGCATGCGCAGTAGTGAGTCCGAGCGCGCATCCGCAGTAGTGAGTCCGAGTGCGCATGCGCAGTAGTGACCCCGAATGCGCATGAGCAGTAGTGAGCCCGAGTGTGCATGAGCAGTAGTGAGTCCGAGTGCGCATGAGCAGTAGTGACCCCGAGTGCTCATGCACAGTAGTGAGCCCGATTGCGCATCCGCAGCAGTGAGTCCGTGTGCGCATGTGCAGGTCTGAGCCGGAGTGCGCATGCGCAGTAGTGGGCCCGTGCGCGCATGCGCAGTAGTGAGCCCGGATGCGCATGCGCAGTAGTGAGCCCGAGCGCGCATCCGCAATAGTGAGCCCGAGCGCGCATGCGCAGTAGTGAGTCCGATTGCGCATGTGCAGGTCTGAGCCGGAGTGCGCATGCGCAGTAGTGGGCCCGTGCGCGCATGCGCAGTAGTGAGCCCGTGTGCGCATGTGCAGGTCTGAGCCGGAGTGCGCATGCGCAGTAGTGACCCCGAATGCGCATGAGCAGTAGTGAGTCCGAGTGCGCATGAGCAGTAGTGACCCCGAGTGCGCATGAGCAGTAGTGAGTCCGAGTGTGCATTAGCAGTAGCGACCCCGAGTGCGCATGAGCAGTAGTGACCCCGAGCGCGCATGCACAGTAGTGAGCCCGTGTGCGCATGCGTAGAAGTGAGCTCGAATGCGCATGTGCAGGTCTGAGCCGGAGTGCGCATGCGCAGTAGTGAGCCCGAGCGCGCATCCGCAGTAGTGAGTCCGAGTGCGCATGCGGTGTAGTGACCCCGAATGCGCATAAGCAGTAGTGAGTCCGAGTGCGCATGAGCAGTAGTGACCCCGAGTGCGCATGAGCAGTAGTGAGTCCGAGTGCGCATGAGCAGTAGTGACCCCGAGTGCGCATGAGCAGTAGTGAGTCCGAGTGCGCATGAGCAGTAGTGACCCCGAGTGCGCATGAGCAGTAGTGACCCCGAGTGCGCATGCACAGTAGTGAGCCCGAGTGTGCATGAGCAGTAGTGAGTCCGAGTGCGCATGGGCTATAGTGACCCCGAGTGCTCATGCACAGTAGTGAGCCCGATTGCGCATCCGCAGTAGTGAGTCCGTGTGCGCATGTGCAGGTCTGAGCCGGAGTGCGCATGCGCAGTAGTGGGCCCGTGCGCGCATGCGCAGTAGTGAGCTCGAATGCGCATGTGCACGTCTGAGCCGGAGTGCGCATGCGCATTAGTGGGCCCGTGCGCGCATGCGCAGTAGTGAGCCCCAGTGCGCATGCGCAGTAGTGAGCCCGAGCGCGCATCCGCAGTAGTGAGTCCGAGTGCGCATGCGGTGTAGTGACCCCGAATGCGCATAAGTGGTAGTGAGTCCGAGTGCGCATGAGCAGTAGTGACCCCGAGTGCGCATGAGCAGTAGTGAGTCCGAGTGCGCATGAGCAGTAGTGACCCCGAGTGCGCATGAGCAGTAGTGAGTCCGAGTGCGCATTAGCAGTAGTGACCCCGAGTGCGCATGAGCAGTAGTGACCCCGAGTGCGCATGCACAGTAGTGAGCCCGTGTGCGCATGCGTAGAAGTGAGCTCGAATGCGCATGTGCAGGTCTGAGCCGGAGTGCGCATGCGCAGTAGTGGGCCCGTGCGCGCATGCGCAGTAGTGAGCCCGTGTGCGCATGCACAGTAGTGAGCCCGAGCGCGCATCCGCAGTAGTGAGTCCGAGTGCGCATGCGCAGTAGTGACCCCGAATGCGCATGAGCAGCAGTGAGTCCGAGTGCGCATGAGCAGTAGTGACCCCGAGTGCGCATGAGCAGTAGTGAGTCCGAGTGCGCATGGGCAGTAGTGACCCCGAGTGCTCATGCACAGTAGTGAGCCCGATTGCGCATCCGCAGTAGTGAGGCCGTGTGCGCATGTGCAGGTCTGAGCCGGAGTGCGCATGCGCAGTAGTGAGCCCGATTGTGTATCCGCAGTAGTGAGTCCGAGTGCGCATGAGCAGTAGTGACCCCGAGTGCCCATGAGCAGTAGTGACCCCGAGTGCGCATGCACAGTAGTGAGCCCGAGTGTGCATGAGCAGTAGTGAGTCCGAGTGCGCATGGGCAGTAGTGACCCCGAGTGCTCATGCACAGTAGTGAGCCCGATTCCGCATCCGCAGTAGTGAGTCCGTGTGCGCATGTGCAGGTCTGAGCCGGACTGCGCATGCGCAGTAGTGAGCCCGTGTGCGCATCCGCAGTAGTGACCCCGAATGCGCATGCGCAGTAGTGAGTCCGAGTGCGCATGAGCAGTAGTGACCCCGAGTGCGCATGAGCAGTTGTGACCCCGAGTGCGCATGCACAGTAGTGAGCCCGAGTGTGCATGTGCAGTAGTGAGTCCGAGTGCGCATGGGCTATAGTGACCCCGAGTGCTCATGCACAGTAGTGAGCCCGATTGCGCATCCGCAGTAGTGAGTCCGTGTGCGCATGTGCAGGTCAGAGCCGGAGTGCGCATGCGCAGTAGTGGGCCCGTGCGCGCATGCGCAGTAGTGAGCTCGAATGCGCATGTGCACGTCTGAGCCGGAGTGCGCATGCGCAGTAGAGGGCCCGTGCGCTCATGCGCAGTAGTGAGCTGGTGTGCGCATGCGCAGTAGTGACCCCGAATGCGCATGAGCAGTAGTGAGCCCGAGTGTGCATGAGCAGTAGTGAGTCCGAGTGCGCATGAGCAGTAGTGACCCCGAGTGCTCATGCACAGTAGTGAGCCCGATTGCGCATCCGCAGCAGTGAGTCCGTGTGCGCATGTGCAGGTCTGAGCCGGAGTGCGCATGCGCTGTAGTGGGTCCGTGCGCGCATGCGCAGTAGTGAGCCCGTGTGCGCATGCGCAGTAGTGACCCCGATTGCGCATGTGCAGGTCTGAGCCGGAGTGCGCATGCGCAGTAGTGGGCCCGTGCGCGCATGCGCAGTAGTGAGCGCGTGTGCGCATGCGCAGTAGTGACCCCGAGTGCGCATGAGCAGTAGAGACCCCGAGTGCGCATGCACAGTAGTGAGCCCGATTGCGCAACCGCAGTAGTGAGTCCGTGTGCGCATGTGCAGGTCTGAGCCGGACTGCGCATGAGCAGTAGTGAGTCCGAGTGCGCGTGGGCAATAGTGACCCCGAGAGCGCATGCGCAGTAGCGAGCCCGAGTGCGCATGAGCAGTAGTGTGTTCGAGTGCGCATCCGCAGTAGTGAGTCCGTGTGCGCATGTGCAGGTCTGAGCCGGAGTGCGCATGCGCAGTAGTGGGCCCGTGCTCGCATGCGCAGTAGTGAGCCCGTGCGCGCATGCGCAGTAGTGAGCCCGTGTGCGCATGCGCAGTAGTGAGTCCGAGCGCGCATCCGCAGTAGTGAGTCCGAGTGCGCATGCGCAGTAGTGAGCCCGAATGCGCATGAGCAGTAGTGACCCCGAGTGCGCATGCACAGTAGTGTGCCCGTGTGAGCATGCGCAGAAGTGAGCTCGAATGCGCATGTGCAGGTCTGAGCCGGAGTGCGCATGCGCAGTAGTGGGCCCGTGCGCGCGTGCGCAGTAGTGAGCCCAAGTGTGCATGAGCAGTAGTGAGCCCGAGCGCGCATCCGCAGTAGTGAGTCCGAGTGCGCATGCGCAGTAGTGACCCCGAATGCGCATGACTAGCAGTGAGTTCGAGTGCGCATGAGCAGTAGTGACCCCGAGTGCGCATGAGCAGTAGTGAGTCCGAGTGCGCATGAGCAGTAGTGACCCCGAGTGCGCATGCACAGTAGTGAGTCCGAGTGCGCATGAGCAGTAGTGACCCCGAGTGCGCATGAGCAGTAGTGAGTCCGAGTGCGCGTGGGCAGTAGTGACCCCGAGTGCGCATGCACAGTAGTGAGCCCGAGTGCGCATGAGCAGTAGTGTGTTCGAGTGCGCATCCGCAGTAGTGAGTCCGTGTGCGCATGTGCAGGTTTGAGCCGGAGTGCGCATGCGCAGTAGTGGGCCCGTGCGCGCGTGCGCAGAAGTGAGCCCGAGTGTGCATGAGCAGTAGTGAGTCCGAGTGCGCATGAGCAGTAGTGACCCCGAGTGCTCATGCACAGTAGTGAGCCCGATTGCGCATCCGCAGTAGTGAGTCCGTGTGCGCATGTGCAGGTCTGAGCCGGAGTGCGCATGCGCAGTAGAGGGCCCGTGCGCTCATGCGCAGTAGTGAGCTGGTGTGCGCATGCGCAGTAGTGACCCCGAATGCGCATGCGCAGTAGTGAGCGCGTGTGCGCATGCGCAGTAGTGACCCCGAGTGCGCATGAGCAGTAGAGACCCCGAGTGCGCATGCACAGTAGTGAGCCCGATTGCGCAACCGCAGTAGTGAGTCCGTGTGCGCATGTGCAGGTCTGAGCCGGAGTGCGCATGCGCAGTAGTGGGCCCGTGCTCGCATGCGCAGTAGTGAGCCCGGGTGCGCATGCGCAGTAGTGAGCCCGAGCACGCATCCGCAGTAGTGAGCCCGAGCGCGCATGCGCAGTAGTGAGTCCGATTGCGCATGTGCAGGTCTGAGCAGGAGTGCGCATGCGCAGTAGTGGCCCCGAGTGCGCATGAGCAGTAGTGACCCCGAGTGCGCATGAGCAGTAGTGAGTCCGTGTGCGCGTGGGCAATATTGACCCCGAGTGCGCATGCACAGTAGTGAGCCCGAGTGCGCATGAGCAGTAGTGTGTTCGAGTGCGCATCCGCAGTAGTGAGTCCGTGTGCGCATGTGCAGGTCTGAGCCGGAGTGCGCATGCGCAGTAGTGGGCCCGTGCTCGCATGCGCAGTAGTGAGCCCGTGCGCGCATGCGCAGTAGTGAGCCCGTGTGCGCATGCGCAGTAGTGAGTCCGAGCGCGCATCCGCAGTAGTGAGTCCGAGTGCGCATGCGCAGTAGTGACCCCGAATGCGCATGAGCAGTAGTGACCCCGAGTGCGCATGCACAGTAGTGTGCTCGTGTGAGCATGCGCAGAAGTGAGCTCGAATGCGCATGTGCAGGTCTGAGCCGGAGTGCGCATGCGCAGTAGTGGGCCCGTGCGCGCGTGCGCAGTAGTGAGCCCGAGTGTGCATGAGCAGTAGTGAGTCCGAGTGCGCATGAGCAGTAGTGACCCCGAGTTCTCATGCACAGTAGTGAGCCCGATTGCGCATCCGCAGTAGTGAGTCCGTGTGCGCATGTGCAGGTCTGAGCCGGAGTGCGCATGCGCAGTAGTGGGCCCGTGCGCTCATGCGCAGTAGTGAGCTGGTGTGCGCATGCGCAGTAGTGACCCCGAATGCGCATGAGCAGTAGTGAGCCCGAGTGTGCATGAGCAGTAGTGAGTCCGAGTGCGCATGAGCAGTAGTGACCCCGAGTGCTCATGCACAGTAGTGAGCCCGATTGCGCATCCGCAGTAGTGAGTCCGTGTGCGCATGTGCAGGTCTGAGCCGGAGTGCGCATGCGCAGTAGTGGGTCCGTGCGCGCATGCGCAGTAGTGAGCCCGTGTGCGCATGCGCAGTAGTGACCCCGATTGCGCATGTGCAGGTCTGAGCCGGAGTGCGCATGCGCAGTAGTGGGCCCGTGCGCGCATGCGCAGTTGTGAGCCCGTGTGCGCATGCGCAGTAGTGACCCCGAATGCGCATGAGCAGTAGTGAATCCGAGTGCACATGAGCAGTAGTGACCCCGAGTGCGCATGAGCAGTGGTGAGTCCGAGTGCGCATGAGCAGTAGTGACCCCGAGTGCGCATGAGCAGTAGTGACCCCGAGTGCGCATGCACAGTAGTGAGCCCGATTGCGCATCCGCAGTAGTGAGGCCGTGTGCGCATGTGCAGGTCTGAGCCGGAGTGCGCATGCGCAGTAGTGAGCCCGATTGTGCATCCGCAGTAGTGCGTCCGAGTGCGCATGAGCAGTAGTGACCCCGAGTGCGCATGAGCAGTAGTGACCCCGAGTGCGCATGCACAGTAGTGAGCCCGAGTGTGCATGACCAGTAGTGAGTCCGAGTGCGCATGGGCAGTAGTGACCCCGAGTGCTCATGCACAGTAGTGAGCCCGATTGCGCATCCGCAGTAGTGAGTCCGTGTGCGCATGTGCAGGTCTGAGCCGGAGTGCGCATGCGCAGTAGTGGGCCCGTGCGCGCATGCGCAGTAGTGAGCCCGTGTGCGCATGCGCAGTAGTGAGTCCGAGTGCGCGTGAGCAGTAGTGAGTCCGAGTGCGCGTGAGCAGTAGTGACCCCGAGTGCGCATGAGCAGTAGTGACCCCGAGTGCGTATGAGCAGTAGTGACCCCGAGTGCGCATGCACAGTAGTGAGCCCGATTGCGCATCCGCAGTAGTGAGTCCGTGTGCGCATGTGCAGGTCTGAGCCGGAGTGCGCATGCGCAGTAGTGGGTCCGTGCGCGCATGCGCAGTAGTGAGCCCGTGTGCGCATGCGCAGTAGTGACCCCGATTGCGCATGTGCAGGTCTGAGCCGGAGTGCGCATGCGCAGTAGTGGGCCCGTGCGCGCATGCGCAGTAGTGAGCCCGTGTGCGCATGCGCAGTAGTGACCCCGAATGCGCATGAGCAGTAGTGAATCCGAGTGCACATGAGCAGTAGTGACCCCGAGTGCGCATGAGCAGTGGTGAGTCCGAGTGCGCATGAGCAGTAGTGACCCCGAGTGCGCATGAGCAGTAGTGACCCCGAGTGCGCATGCACAGTAGTGAGCCCGATTGCGCATCCGCAGTAGTGAGGCCGTGTGCGCATGTGCAGGTCTGAGCCGGAGTGCGCATGCGCAGTAGTGAGCCCGATTGTGCATCCGCAGTAGTGCGTCCGAGTGCGCATGAGCAGTAGTGACCCCGAGAGCGCATGAGCAGTAGTGACCCCGAGTGCGCATGCACAGTAGTGAGCCCGAGTGTGCATGACCAGTAGTGAGTCCGAGTGCGCATGGGCAGTAGTGACCCCGAGTGCTCATGCACAGTAGTGAGCCCGATTGCGCATCCGCAGTAGTGAGTCCGTGTGCGCATGTGCAGGTCTGAGCCGGAGTGCGCATGCGCAGTAGTGGGCCCGTGCGCGCATGCGCAGTAGTGAGCCCGTGTGCGCATGCGCAGTAGTGAGTCCGAGTGCGCGTGAGCAGTAGTGAGTCCGAGTGCGCGTGAGCAGTAGTGACCCCGAGTGCGCATGAGCAGTAGTGACCCCGAGTGCGTATGAGCAGTAGTGACCCCGAGTGCGCATGCACAGTAGTGAGCCCGATTGCGCATCCGCAGTAGTGAGTCCGTGTGCGCATGTGCAGGTCTGAGCCGGAGTGCGCATGCGCAGTAGTGGGCCCGTGCGCGCATGCGCAGTAGTGAGCCCGTGTGCGCATGCGCAGTAGTGAGTCCGAGTGCGCGTGAGCAGTAGTGACCCCGAGTGCGCATGAGCAGTAGTGACCCCGAGTGCGCATGAGCAGTAGTGACCCCGAGTGCGCATGAGCAGTAGTGAGTCCGAGTGCGCATGAGCAGTAGTGACCCCGAGTGCGCATGAGCAGTAGTGACCCCGAGTGCGCATGAGCAGTAGTGACCCCAAGTGCTCATGCACAGTAGTGAGCACGATTGCGCATCCGCAGTAGTGAGTCCGTGTGCGCATGTGCAGGTCTGAGCCGGAGTGCGCATGCGCAGTAGTGGGTCCGTGCGCGCATGCGCAGTAGTGAGCCCGTGTGCGCATGCGCAGTAGTGACCCCGATTGCGCATGTGCAGGTCTGAGCCGGAGTGCGCATGCGCAGTAGTGGGCCCGTGCGCGCATGCGCAGTAGTGAGCCCGTGTGCGCATGCGCAGTAGTGACCCCGAATGCGCATGAGCAGTAGTGAATCCGAGTGCACATGAGCAGTAGTGACCCCGAGTGCGCATGAGCAGTGGTGAGTCCGAGTGCGCATGAGCAGTAGTGACCCCGAGTGCGCATGAGCAGTAGTGACCCCGAGTGCGCATGCACAGTAGTGAGCCCGATTGCGCATCCGCAGTAGTGAGGCCGTGTGCGCATGTGCAGGTCTGAGCCGGAGTGCGCATGCGCAGTAGTGAGCCCGATTGTGCATCCGCAGTAGTGCGTCCGAGTGCGCATGAGCAGTAGTGACCCCGAGTGTGCATGAGCAGTAGTGACCCCGAGTGCGCATGCACAGTAGTGAGCCCGAGTGTGCATGACCAGTAGTGAGTCCGAGTGCGCATGGGCAGTAGTGACCCCGAGTGCTCATGCACAGTAGTGACCCCGAGTGCGCTTGCACAGTAGTGAGCCCGAGTGTGCATGAGCAGTAGTGAGTCCGAGTGCGCATGGGCAGTAGTGACCCAGAGTGCTCATGCACAGTAGTGAGCCCGATTGCGCATCCGCAGTAGTGAGTCCGTGTGCGCATGTGCAGGTCTGAGCCGGAGTGCGCATGCGCAGTAGTGGGCCCGTGCGCGCATGCGCAGTAGTGAGCCCGTGTGCGCATGCGCAGTAGTGACCCCGAGTGCGCATGAGCAGTAGTGACCCCGAGTGCGCGTGAGCAGTAGTGACCCCGAGTGCGCATGAGCAGTAGTGTGTTCGAGTGCGCATCCGCAGTAGTGAGTCCGTGTGCGCATGTGCAGGTCTGAGCCGGAGTGCGCATGCGCAGTAGTGGGCCCGTGCTCGCATGCGCAGTAGTGAGCCCGTGCGCGCATGCGCAGTAGTGAGCCCGTGTGCGCATGCGCAGTAGTGAGTCCGAGCGCGCATCCGCAGTAGTGAGTCCGAGTGCGCATCCGCAGTAGTGAGTCCGAGTGCGCATGCGCAGTAGTGACCCCGAATGCGCATGAGCAGTAGTGACCCCGAGTGCGCATGCACAGTAGTGTGCTCGTGTGAGCATGCGCAGAAGTGAGCTCGAATGCGCATGTGCAGGTCTGAGCCGGAGTGCGCATGCGCAGTAGTGGGCCCGTGCGCGCGTGCGCAGTAGTGAGCCCGAGTGTGCATGAGCAGTAGTGAGTCCGAGTGCGCATGGGCAGTAGTGACCCAGAGTGCTCATGCACAGTAGTGAGCCCGAATGCGCATCCGCAGTAGTGAGTCCGTGTGCGCATGTGCAGGTCTGAGCCGGAGTGCGCATGCGCAGTAGTGGGCCCGTGCGCGCGTGCGCAGTAGTGAGCCCGAGTGTGCATGAGCAGTAGTGAGTCCGAGTGCGCATGAGCAGTAGTGACCCCGAGTGCTCATGCACAGTAGTGAGCCCGATTGCGCACCCGCAGTAGTGAGTCCGTGTGCGCATGTGCAGGTCTGAGCCGGAGTGCGCATGCGCAGTAGTGGGCCCGTGCGCTCATGCGCAGTAGTGAGCTGGTGTGCGCATGCGCAGTAGTGACCCCGAATGCGCATGAGCAGTAGTGAGCCCGAGTGTGCATGAGCAGTAGTGAGTCCGAGTGCGCATGAGCAGTAGTGACCCCGAGTGCTCATGCACAGTAGTGAGCCCGATTGCGCATCCGCAGTAGTGAGTCCGTGTGCGCATGTGCAGGTCTGAGCCGGAGTGCGCATGCGCAGTAGTGGGTCCGTGCGCGCATGCGCAGTAGTGAGCCCGTGTGCGCATGCGCAGTAGTGACCCCGATTGCGCATGTGCAGGTCTGAGCCGGAGTGCGCATGCGCAGTAGTGGGCCCGTGCGCGCATGCGCAGTAGTGAGCCCGTGTGCGCATGCGCAGTAGTGACCCCGAATGCGCATGAGCAGTAGTGAATCCGAGTGCACATGAGCAGTAGTGACCCCGAGTGCGCATGAGCAGTGGTGAGTCCGAGTGCGCATGAGCAGTAGTGACCCCGAGTGCGCATGAGCAGTAGTGACCCCGAGTGCGCATGCACAGTAGTGAGCCCGATTGCGCATCCGCAGTAGTGAGGCCGTGTGCGCATGTGCAGGTCTGAGCCGGAGTGCGCATGCGCAGTAGTGAGCCCGATTGTGCATCCGCAGTAGTGCGTCCGAGTGCGCATGAGCAGTAGTGACCCCGAGTGCGCATGGGCAGTAGTGACCCCGAGTGCTCATGCACAGTAGTGAGCCCGATTGCGCATCCGCAGTAGTGAGTCCGTGTGCGCATGTGCAGGTCTGAGCCGGAGTGCGCATGCGCAGTAGTGGGCCCGTGCGCGCATGCGCAGTAGTGAGCCCGTGTGCGCATGCGCAGTAGTGAG
Organism: Megachile leachella; assembly: GCA_963576845.1. Lineage (NCBI taxonomy): Eukaryota > Metazoa > Arthropoda > Insecta > Hymenoptera > Megachilidae > Megachile > Megachile leachella. The sequence goes on along the minus strand of OY756250.1, from coordinate 24,542,892 downwards.
TCCGAGTGCGCGTGAGCAGTAGTGAGTCCGAGTGCGCGTGAGCAGTAGTGACCCCGAGTGCGCATGAGCAGTAGTGACCCCGAGTGCGTATGAGCAGTAGTGACCCCGAGTGCGCATGCACAGTAGTGAGCCCGATTGCGCATCCGCAGTAGTGAGTCCGTGTGCGCATGTGCAGGTCTGAGCCGGAGTGCGCATGCGCAGTAGTGGGCCCGTGCGCGCATGCGCAGTAGTGAGCCCGTGTGCGCATGCGCAGTAGTGAGTCCGAGTGCGCGTGAGCAGTAGTGACCCCGAGTGCGCATGAGCAGTAGTGACCCCGAGTGCGCATGAGCAGTAGTGACCCCGAGTGCGCATGAGCAGTAGTGAGTCCGAGTGCGCATGAGCAGTAGTGACCCCGAGTGCGCATGAGCAGTAGTGACCCCGAGTGCGCATGAGCAGTAGTGACCCCGAGTGCGTATGAGCAGTAGTGACCCCGAGTGCGCATGCACAGTAGTGAGCCCGATTGCGCATCCGCAGTAGTGAGTCCGTGTGCGCATGCGCAGTAGTGGGTCCGTGCGCGCATGCGCAGTAGTGAGCCCGTGTGCGCATGCGCAGTAGTGACCCCGATTGCGCATGTGCAGGTCTGAGCCGGAGTGCGCATGCGCAGTAGTGGGCCCGTGCGCGCGTGCGCAGTAGTGAGCCCGAGTGTGCATGAGCAGTAGTGAGTCCGAGTGCGCATGAGCAGTAGTGACCCCGAGTGCTCATGCACAGTAGTGAGCCCGATTGCGCATCCGCAGTAGTGAGTCCGTGTGCGCATGTGCAGGTCTGAGCCGGAGTGCGCATGCGCAGTAGTGGGCCCGTGCGCTCATGCGCAGTAGTGAGCTGGTGTGCGCATGCGCAGTAGTGACCCCGAATGCGCATGAGCAGTAGTGAGCCCGAGTGTGCATGAGCAGTAGTGAGTCCGAGTGCGCATGAGCAGTAGTGACCCCAAGTGCTCATGCACAGTAGTGAGCCCGATTGCGCATCCGCAGTAGTGAGTCCGTGTGCGCATGTGCAGGTCTGAGCCGGAGTGCGCATGCGCAGTAGTGGGTCCGTGCGCGCATGCGCAGTAGTGAGCCCGTGTGCGCATGCGCAGTAGTGACCCCGATTGCGCATGTGCAGGTCTGAGCCGGAGTGCGCATGCGCAGTAGTGGGCCCGTGCGCGCATGCGCAGTAGTGAGCCCGTGTGCGCATGCGCAGTAGTGACCCCGAATGCGCATGAGCAGTAGTGAATCCGAGTGCACATGAGCAGTAGTGACCCCGAGTGCGCATGAGCAGTGGTGAGTCCGAGTGCGCATGAGCAGTAGTGACCCCGAGTGCGCATGAGCAGTAGTGACCCCGAATGCGCATGCACAGTAGTGAGCCCGATTGCGCATCCGCAGTAGTGAGGCCGTGTGCGCATGTGCAGGTCTGAGCCGGAGTGCGCATGCGCAGTAGTGAGCCCGATTGTGCATCCGCAGTAGTGCGTCCGAGTGCGCATGAGCAGTAGTGACCCCGAGTGCGCATGAGCAGTAGTGACCCCGAGTGCGCATGCACAGTAGTGAGCCCGAGTGTGCATGACCAGTAGTGAGTCCGAGTGCGCATGGGCAGTAGTGACCCCGAGTGCTCATGCACAGTAGTGAGCCCGATTGCGCATCCGCAGTAGTGAGTCCGTGTGCGCATGTGCAGGTCTGAGCCGGAGTGCGCATGCGCAGTAGTGGGCCCGTGCGCGCATGCGCAGTAGTGAGCCCGTGTGCGCATGCGCGGTAGTGAGTCCGAGTGCGCGTGAGCAGTAGTGAGTCCGAGTGCGCGTGAGCAGTAGTGACCCCGAGTGCGCATGAGCAGTAGTGACCCCGAGTGCGCATGAGCAGTAGTGACCCCGAGTGCGCATGAGCAGTAGTGAGTCCGAGTGCGCATGAGCAGTAGTGACCCCGAGTGCGCATGAGCAGTAGTGACCCCGAGTGCGCATGCACAGTAGTGAGCCCGATTGTGCATCCGCAGTAGTGCGTCCGAGTGCGCATGAGCAGTAGTGACCCCGAGTGCGCATGAGCAGTAGTGACCCCGAGTGCGCATGCACAGTAGTGAGCCCGAGTGTGCATGAGCAGTAGTGAGTCCGAGTGCGCATGGGCAGTAGTGACCCCGAGTGCTCATGCACATTAGTGAGCCCGATTGCGCATCCGCAGTAGTGAGTCCGTGTGCGCATGTGCAGGTCTGAGCCGGAGTGCGCATGCGCAGTAGTGAGCCCGGGTGCGCATGCGCAGTAGTGAGCCCGAGCACGCATCCGCAGTAGTGAGCCCGAGCGCGCATGCGCAGTAGTGAGTCCGATTGCGCATGTGCAGGTCTGAGCAGGAGTGCGCATGCGCAGTAGTGACCCCGAGTGCGCATGAGCAGTAGTGAGTCCGAGTGCGCATGAGCAGTAGTGACCCCGAGTGCGCATGAGCAGTAGTGAGCCCGAGCGCGCATCCGCAGTAGTGAGCCCGATTGCGCATCCGCAGTAGTGAGTCGGTGTGCGCATGTGCAGGTCTGAGCCGGAGTGCGCATGCGCAGTAGTAGGCTCGTGCGCGAGTGCGCAGTAGTGAGCCCGTGTGCGCATGCGCAGTAGTGAGCCCGAGCGCGCATCCGCAGTAGTGAGTCCGAGTGCGCATGCGCAGTAGTGACCCCGAATGCGCATGAGTAGCAGTGAGTTCGAGTGCGCATGAGCAGTAGTGACCCCGAGTGCGCATGAGCAGTAGTGAGTCCGAGTGCGCATGAGCAGTAGTGACCCCGAGTGCGCATGCACAGTAGTGAGTCCGAGTGCGCATGAGCAGTAGTGACCCCGAGTGCGCATGAGCAGTAGTGAGTCCGAGTGCGCGTGGGCAGTAGTGAGCCCGTGTGCGCATGCGCAGTAGTGAGCTCGAATGCGCATGTGCAGGTCTGAGCCGGAGTGCGCATGCGCAGTAGTGGGCCCGTGCGCTCATGCGCAGTAGTGAGCTGGTGTGCGCATGCGCAGTAGTGACCCCGATTGCGCATGTGCAGTAGTGAGTCCGAGTGCGCATGCGCAGTAGTGACCCCGAATGCGCATGAGTAGCAGTGAGTTCGAGTGCGCATGAGCAGTAGTGACCCCGAGTGCGCATGAGCAGTAGTGAGTCCGAGTGCGCATGAGCAGTAGTGACCCCGAGTGCGCATGCACAGTAGTGAGTCCGAGTGCGCATGAGCAGTAGGGACCCCGAGTGCGCATGAGCAGTAGTGAGTCCGAGTGCGCGTGGGCAGTAGTGACCCCGAGTGCGCATGCACAGTAGTGAGCCCGAGTGCGCATGCGCAGTAGTGACCCCGAATGCGCATGAGCAGTAGTGAGCCCGAGTGTGCATGAGCAGAAGTGAGACCGAGTGCGCATGAGCAGTAGTGACCCCGAGTGCTCATGCACAGTAGTGCGCCCGATTGCGCATCCACAGTAGTGAGTCCGTGTGCGCATGTGCAGGTCTGAGCCGGAGTGCGCATGCGCAGTAGTGGGCCCGTGTGCGCATGCGCAGTAGTGACCCCGAATGCGCATGAGCAGTAGTGAGCCCGAGTGTGCATGAGCAATAGTGAGCCCGTGTGCGCATGCGCTGTAGTGAGCCCGAGCGCGCATCCGCAGTAGTGAGTCCGAGTGCGCATGCGCAGTAGTGACCCCGAGTGCTCATGCACAGTAGTGAGCCCGATTGCGCATCCGCAGTAGTGAGTCCGTGTGGGCATGTGCAGGTCTGAGCCGGAGTGCGCATGCGCAGTAGTGGGCCCGTGCTCGCATGCGCAGTAGTGAGCCCGGGTGCGCATGCGCAGTAGTGTGCCCGAGCACGCATCCGCAGTAGTGAGCCCGAGCGCGCATGCGCAGTAGTGAGTCCGATTGCGCATGTGCAGGTCTGAGCAGGAGTGCGCATGCGCAGTAGTGACCCCGAGTGCGCATGAGCAGTAGTGAGTCCGAGTGCGCATGAGCAGTAGTGACCCCGAGTGCGCATGAGCAGTAGTGAGCCCGAGCGCGCATCCGCAGTAGTGAGCCCGATTGCGCATCCGCAGTAGTGAGTCGGTGTGCGCATGTGCATTTCTGAGCCGGAGTGCGCATGCGCAGTAGTGGGCCCGTGCGCGCATGCGCAGTAGTGAGCCCGTGTGCGCATGCGCAGTAGTGAGTCCGAGTGCGCGTGAGCAGTAGTGAGTCCGAGTGCGCGTGAGCAGTAGTGACCCCGAGTGCGCATGAGCAGTAGTGAGTCCGAGTGCGCGTGGGCAGTAGTGACCCCGAGTGCGCATGCACAGTAGTGAGCCCGAGTGCGCATGCGCAGTAGTGACCCCGAATGCGCATGAGCAGTAGTGAGCCCGAGTGTGCATGAGCAGAAGTGAGACCGAGTGCGCATGAGCAGTAGTGACCCCGAGTGCTCATGCACAGTAGTGCGCCCGATTGCGCATCCACAGTAGTGAGTCCGTGTGCGCATGTGCAGGTCTGAGCCGGAGTGCGCATGCGCAGTAGTGGGCCCGTGTGCGCATGCGCAGTAGTGACCCCGAATGCGCATGAGCAGTAGTGAGCCCGAGTGTGCATGAGCAATAGTGAGCCCGTGTGCGCATGCGCTGTAGTGAGCCCGAGCGCGCATCCGCAGTAGTGAGTCCGAGTGCGCATGCGCAGTAGTGACCCCGAGTGCTCATGCACAGTAGTGAGCCCGATTGCGCATCCGCAGTAGTGAGTCCGTGTGGGCATGTGCAGGTCTGAGCCGGAGTGCGCATGCGCAGTAGTGGGCCCGTGCTCGCATGCGCAGTAGTGAGCCCGGGTGCGCATGCGCAGTAGTGAGCCCGAGCACGCATCCGCAGTAGTGAGCCCGAGCGCGCATGCGCAGTAGTGAGTCCGATTGCGCATGTGCAGGTCTGAGCAGGAGTGCGCATGCGCAGTAGTGACCCCGAGTGCGCATGAGCAGTAGTGAGTCCGAGTGCGCATGAGCAGTAGTGACCCCGAGTGCGCATGAGCAGTAGTGAGCCCGAGCGCGCATCCGCAGTAGTGAGCCCGATTGCGCATCCGCAGTAGTGAGTCGGTGTGCGCATGTGCATTTCTGAGCCGGAGTGCGCATGCGCAGTAGTGGGCCCGTGCGCGCATGCGCAGTAGTGAGCCCGTGTGCGCATGCGCAGTAGTGAGTCCGAGTGCGCGTGAGCAGTAGTGAGTCCGAGTGCGCGTGAGCAGTAGTGACCCCGAGTGCGCATGAGCAGTAGTGACCCCGAGTGCGCATGAGCAGTAGTGACCCCGAGTGCGCATATACAGTAGTGAGCCCGATTGCGCATCCGCAGTAGTGAGTCCGTGTGCGCATGTGCAGGTCTGAGCCGGAGTGCGCATGCGCAGTAGTGGGCCCGTGCTCGCATGCGCAGTAGTGAGCCCGGGTGCGCATGCGCAGTAGTGAGCCCGAGCACGCATCCGCAGTAGTGAGCCCGAGCGCGCATGCGCAGTAGTGAGTCCGATTGCGCATGTGCAGGTCTGAGCAGGAGTGCGCATGCGCAGTAGTGTCCCCGAGTGCGCATGAGCAGTAGTGAGTCCGAGTGCGCATGAGCAGTAGTGACCCCGAGTGCGCATGAGCAGTAGTGAGCCCGAGCGCGCATCCGCAGTAGTGAGCCCGATTGCGCATCCGCAGTAGTGAGTCGGTGTGCGCATGTGCATTTCTGAGCCGGAGTGCGCATGCGCAGTAGTGGGCCCGTGCGCGCATGCGCAGTAGTGAGCCCGTGTGCGCATGCGCAGTAGTGAGCCCGAGCGCGCATCCGCAGTAGTGAGTCCGAGTGCGCATGCGCAGTAGTGACCCCGAATGCGCATGAGCAGTAGTGACCCCGAGTGCGCATGCACAGTGGTGTGCCCGTGTGAGCGTGCGCAGAAGTGAGCTCGAATGCGCATGTGCAGGTCTGAGTCGGAGTGCGCATGCGCAGTAGTGGGCCCGTGCGCGCATGCGCAGTAGTGAGCCCGGGTGCGCATGCGCAGTAGTGAGCCCGAGCGCGCAGCCGCAGTAGTGAGCCCGAGCGCGCATGCGCAGTAGTGAGTCCGATTGCGCTTGTGCAGGTCTGAGCCGGAGTGCGCATGCGCAGTAGTGGGCCCGTGCGCGCATGCGCCGTAGTGAGCCCGTGTGCGCATGCGCAGTAGTGACCCCGAATGCGCATGAGCAGTAGTGAGCCCGAGCGCGCATCCGCAGTAGCGAGCCCGATTGCGCATCCGCAGTAGTGAGTCCGTGTGCGCATGTGCAGGTCTGAGCCGGAGTGCGCATGCGCAGTAGTGGCCCCGTGCGCGCATGCGCAGCAGTGAGCCCGTGTGCGCATGCGCAGTAGTGAGCCCGAGCGCGCATCCGCAGTAGTGGGTCCGAGTGCGCATGCGCAGTAGTGACCCCGAATGCGCATGAGTAGCAGTGAGTTCGAGTGCGCATGAGCAGTAGTGACCCCGAGTGCGCATGAGCAGTAGTGAGTCCGAGTGCGCATGAGCAGCAGTGACCCCGAGTGCGCATGAGCAGTAGTGACCCCGAGTGCGCATGCACAGTAGTGAGTCCGAGTGCGCATGAGCAGTAGTGACCCCGAGTGCGCATGAGCAGTAGTGAGTCCGAGTGCGCGTGAGCAGTAGTGACCCCGAGTGCGCATGCACAGTAGTGACCCCGAGTGCGCATGCACAGTAGTGTGCCCGTGTGAGCGTGCGCAGAAGTGAGCTCGAATGCGCATGTGCAGGTCTGAGCCGGAGTGCGCATGCGCAGTAGTGGGCCCGTGCGCGCATGCGCAGTAGTGAGCCCGTGTGCGCATGCGCAGTAGTGACCCCGAATGCGCATGAGCAGTAGTGAGCCCGAGCGCGCATCCGCAGTAGTGAGCCCGACTGCGCATCCTCAGTAGTGAGTCCGTGTGCGCATGTGCAGGTCTGAGCCGGAGTGTGCATGCGCAGTAGTGGGCCCGTGCGCGCATGCGCAGTAGTGAGCCCGTGTGCGCATGCGCAGTAGTGAGCCCGAGCGCGCATCCGCAGTAGTGAGTCCGAGTGCGCATGCGCAGTAGTGACCCCGAATGCGCATGAGTAGCAGTGAGTTCGAGTGCGCATGAGCAGTAGTGACCCCGAGTGCGCATGAGCAGTAGTGAGTCCGAGTGCGCATGAGCAGCAGTGACCCCGAGTGCGCATGAGCAGTAGTGACCCCGAGTGCGCATGCACAGTAGTGAGTCCGAGTGCGCATGAGCAGTAGTGACCCCGAGTGCGCATGAGCAGTAGTGAGTCCGAGTGCGCGTGAGCAGTAGTGACCCCGAGTGCGCATGCACAGTAGTGACCCCGAGTGCGCATGCACAGTAGTGTGCCCGTGTGAGCGTGCGCAGAAGTGAGCTCGAATGCGCATGTGCAGGTCTGAGCCGGAGTGCGCATGCGCAGTAGTGGGCCCGTGCGCGCATGCGCAGTAGTGAGCCCGTGTGCGCATGCGCAGTAGTGACCCCGAATGCGCAAGAGCAGTAGTGAGCCCGAGCGCGCATCCGCAGTAGTGAGCCCGATTGCGCATCCTCAGTAGTGAGTCCGTGTGCGCATGTGCAGGTCTGAGCCGGAGTGCGCATGCGCAGTAGTGGGCCCGTGCTCGCATGCGCAGTAGTGAGCCCGGGTGCGCATGCGCAGTAGTGAGCCCGAGCACGCATCCGCAGTAGTGAGCCCGAGCGCGCATGCGCAGTAGTGAGTCCGATTGCGCATGTGCAGGTCTGAGCAGGAGTGCGCATGCGCAGTAGTGACCCCGAGTGCGCATGAGCAGTAGTGAGTCCGAGTGCGCATGAGCAGTAGTGACCCCGAGTGCGCATGAGCAGTAGTGAGCCCGAGCGCGCATCCGCAGTAGTGAGCCCGATTGCGCATCCGCAGTAGTGAGTCGGTGTGCGCATGTGCATTTCTGAGCCGGAGTGCGCATGCGCAGTAGTGGGCCCGTGCGCGCATGCGCAGTAGTGAGCCCGTGTGCGCATGCGCAGTAGTGAGCCCGAGCGCGCATCCGCAGTAGTGAGTCCGAGTGCGCATGCGCAGTAGTGACCCCGAATGCGCATGAGCAGTAGTGACCCCGAGTGCGCATGCACAGTAGTGTGCCCGTGTGAGCATGCGCAGAAGTGAGCTCGAATGCGCATGTGCAGGTCTGAGTCGGAGTGCGCATGCGCAGTAGTGGGCCCGTGCGCGCATGCGCAGTAGTGAGCCCGGGTGCGCATGCGCAGTAGTGAGCCCGAGCGCGCAGCCGCAGTAGTGAGCCCGAGCGCGCATGCGCAGTAGTGAGTCCGATTGCGCTTGTGCAGGTCTGAGCCGGAGTGCGCATGCGCAGTAGTGGGCCCGTGCGCGCATGCGCCGTAGTGAGCCCGTGTGCGCATGCGCAGTAGTGACCCCGAATGCGCATGAGCAGTAGTGAGCCCGAGCGCGCATCCGCAGTAGCGAGCCCGATTGCGCATCCGCAGTAGTGAGTCCGTGTGCGCATGTGCAGGTCTGAGCCGGAGTGCGCATGCGCAGTAGTGGCCCCGTGCGCGCATGCGCAGTAGTGAGCCCGTGTGCGCATGCGCAGTAGTGAGACCGAGCGCGCATCCGCAGTAGTGGGTCCGAGTGCGCATGCGCAGTAGTGACCCCGAATGCGCATGAGTAGCAGTGAGTTCGAGTGCGCATGAGCAGTAGTGACCCCGAGTGCGCATGAGCAGTAGTGAGTCCGAGTGCGCATGAGCAGCAGTGACCCCGAGTGCGCATGAGCAGTAGTGACCCCGAGTGCGCATGAGCAGTAGTGAGTCCGAGTGCGCGTGAGCAGTAGTGACCCCGAGTGCGCATGCACAGTAGTGACACCGAGTGCGCATGCACAGTAGTGTGCCCGTGTGAGCGTGCGCAGAAGTGAGCTCGAATGCGCATGTGCAGGTCTGAGCCGGAGTGCGCATGCGCAGTAGTGGGCCCGTGCGCGCATGCGCAGTAGTGAGCCCGTGTGCGCATGCGCAGTAGTGACCCCGAATGCGCATGAGCAGTAGTGAGCCCGAGCGCGCATCCGCAGTAGTGAGCCCGATTGCGCATCCTCAGTAGTGAGTCCGTGTGCGCATGTGCAGGTCTGAGCCGGAGTGTGCATGCGCAGTAGTGGGCCCGTGCGCGCATGCGCAGTAGTGAGCCCGTGTGCGCATGCGCAGTAGTGAGCCCGAGCGCGCATCCGCAGTAGTGAGTCCGAGTGCGCATGCGCAGTAGTGACCCCGAATGCGCATGAGTAGCAGTGAGTTCGAGTGCGCATGAGCAGTAGTGACCCCGAGTGCGCATGCACAGTAGTGTGCCCATGTGAGCATGCGCAGAAGTGAGCTCGAATGCGCATGTGCAGGTCTGAGCCGGAGTGCGCATGCGCAGTAGTGGGCCCGTGCGCGCATGCGCCGTTGTGAGCCCGTGTGCGCATGCGCTGTAGTGACCCCGAATGCGCATGAGCAGTAGCGAGCCCGCGTGTGCATGAGCAGTAGTGAGTCCGAGTGCGCATGAGCAGTAGTGACCCCGAGTGCTCATGCACAGTAGTGAGCCCGATTGCGCATCCGCAGTAGTGAGTCCGTGTGCGCATGTGCAGGTCTGAGCCGGAGTGCGCATGCGCAGTAGTGGGCCCGTGCGCGCATGCGCAGTAGTGAGCCCGTGTGCGCATGCGCAGTAGTGACCCCGAATGCGCATGAGCAGTAGTGAGCCCGAGTGTGCATGAGCAGTAGTGAGCCCGTGTGCGCATGCGCAGTAGTGAGCCCGAGCGCGCATCCGCAGTAGTGAGTCCGAGTGCGCATGCGCAGTAGTGACCCCGAATGCGCATGAGCAGCAGTGAGTCCGAGTGCGCATGAGCAGTAGTGACCCCGAGTGCGCATGAGCAGTAGTGAGTCCGAGTGCGCATGAGCAGTAGTGACCCCGAGTGCGCATGCACATTAGTGAGCCCGAGTGTGCATGAGTAGTAGTGACCCCGAGTGCACATGCACAGTAGCCAGCCCGTGTGCGCATGCGCAGAAGTGAGCTCGAATGCGCATGTGCAGGTCTGAGCCGGACTGCGCATGCGCAGTAGTGAGCCCGTGTGCACATGCGCAGGAGTGACCCCGAATGCGCATGAGCAGTAGTGAGTTCGAGTGCGTATAAGCAGTAGTGACCCCGAGTGCGCATGAGCAGTAGTGAGTCCGAGTGCGCATGAGCAGTAGTGACCCCGAGTTCGCATGCACATTAGTGAGCCCGAGTGTGCATGAGTAGTAGTGACCCCGAGTGCGCATGCACAGTAGTGAGCCCGTGCGCGCATGCGCTGAAGTGAGCTCGAATGCGCATGTGCAGGTCTGAGCCGGACTGCGCATGCGCAGTAGTGAGCCCGGGTGCGCATGCGCAGTAGTGAGCCCGTGTGCGCATGCGCAGTAGTGAGTCCGAGTGCGCGTGAGCAGTAGTGAGTCCGATTGCGCGTGAGCAGTAGTGACCCCGAGTGCGCATGAGCAGTAGTGACCCCGAGTGCGCATGAGCAGTAGTGACCCCGAGTGCGCATGCACAGTAGTGAGCCCGATTGCGCATCCGCAGTAGTGAGTCCGTGTGCGCATGTGCAGGTCTGAGCCGGAGTGCGCATGCGCAGTAGTGGGCCCGTGCGCGCATGCGCAGTAGTGAGCCCGGGTGCGCATGCGCAGTAGTGAGCCCGAGCGCGCATCCGCAGTAGTGAGCCCGAGCGCGCATGCGCAGTAGTGTATCCGATTGCGCATGTGCAGGTCTGAGCAGGAGTGCGCATGCGCAGTAGTGACCCCGAGTGCGCATGAGCAGTAGTGAGTCCGAGTGCGCATGAGCAGTAGTGACCCCGAGTGCGCATGAGCAGTAGTGAGCCCGAGCGCGCACCCGCAGTAGTGAGCCCGATTGCGCATCCGCAGTAGTGAGTCCGTGTGCGCATGTGCAGGTCTGAGCCGGAGTGCGCATGCGCAGTAGTGGGCCCGTGCGCGCATGCGCAGTAGTGAAGCCGTGTGCGCATGCGCAGTAGTGAGCCCGAGCGCGCATCCGCAGTAGTGAGTCCGAGTGCGCATGCGCAGTAGTGACCCCGAATGCGCATGAGCAGTAGTGAATCCAAGTGCACATGAGCAGTAGTGACCCCGAGTGCGCATGAGCAGTAGTGAGTCCGAGTGCGCATGAGCAGTAGTGACCCCGAGTGCGCATGAGGAGTAGTGACCCCGAGTGCGCATGCACAGTAGTGAGCCCGATTGCGCATCCGCAGTAGTGAGGCCGTGTGCGCATGTGCAGGTCTGAGCCGGAGTGCGCATGCGCAGTAGTGAGCCCGATTGTGCATCCGCAGTAGTGCGTCCGAGTGCGCATGAGCAGTAGTGACCCCGAGTGCGCATGAGCAGTAGTGACCCCGAGTGCGCATGCACAGTAGTGAGCCCGAGTGTGCATGAGCAGTAGTGAGTCCGAGTGCGCATGGGCAGTAGTGACCCCGAGTGCTCATGCACAGTAGTGAGCCCATTGCTCATCCGCAGTAGTGAGTCCGTGTGCGCATGTGCAGGTCTGAGCCGGAGTGCGCATGCGCAGTGGTGGGCCCGTGCGCGCATGCGCAGTAGTGAGCCCGTGTGCGCATGCGCAGTAGTGAGTCCGAGTGCGCGTGAGCAGTAGTGAGTCCGAGTGCGCGTGAGCAGTAGTGACCCCGAGTGCGCATGAGCAGTAGTGACCCCGAGTGCGCATGCACAGTAGTGAGCCCGATTGCGCATCCGCAGTAGTGAGTCCGTGTGCGCATGTGCAGGTCTGAGCCGGAGTGCGCATGCGCAGTAGTGGGCCCGTGCGCGCATGCGCAGTAGTGAGCCCGGGTGCGCATGCGCAGTAGTGAGCCCGAGCGCGCATCCGCAGTAGTGAGCCCGAGCGCGCATGCGCAGTAGTGTATCCGATTGCGCATGTGCAGGTCTGAGCAGGAGTGCGCATGCGCAGTAGTGACCCCGAGTGCGCATGAGCAGTAGTGAGTCCGAGTGCGCATGAGCAGTAGTGACCCCGAGTGCGCATGAGCAGTAGTGAGCCCGAGCGCGCATCCGCAGTAGTGAGCCCGATTGCGCATCCGCAGTAGTGAGTCCGTGTGCGCATGTGCAGGTCTGAGCCGGAGTGCGCATGCGCAGTAGTGGGCTCGTGCGCGCATGCGCAGTAGTGAGCCCGTGTGCGCATGCGCAGTAGTGAGCCCGAGCGCGCATCCGCAGTAGTGAGTCCGAGTGCGCATGCGCAGTAGTGACCCCGAATGCGCATGAGTAGCAGTGAGTTCGAGTGCGCATGAGCAGTAGTGACCCCGAGTGCGCATGAGCAGTAGTGACCCCGAGTGCGCATGAGCAGTAGTGACCCCGAGTGCGCATGCACAGTAGTGAGTCCGAGTGCGCATGAGCAGTAGTGACCCCGAGTGCTCATGCACAGTAGTGAGCCCGATTGCGCATCCGCAGTAGTGAGTCCGTGTGCGCATATGCAGGTCTGAGCCGGAGTGCGCATGCGCAGTAGTGGGCCCGTGCGCGCATGCGCAGTAGTGAGCCCGTGTGCGCATGCGCAGTAGTGACCCCGAATGCGCATGAGCAGTAGTGAGCCCGAGTGTGCATGAGCAGTAGTGAGTCCGAGTGCGCATGAGCAGTAGTGACCCCGAGTGCTCATGCACAGTAGTGAGCCCGATTGCGCATCCGCAGAAGTGAGTCCGTGTGCGCATGTGCAGGTCTGAGCCGGAGTGCGCATGCGCAGTAGTGGGTCCGTGCGCGCATGCGCAGTAGTGAGCCCGTGTGCGCATGCGCAGTAGTGACCCCGATTGCGCATGTGCAGGTCTGAGCCGGAGTGCGCATGCGCAGTAGTGGGCTCGTGCGCGCATGCGCAGTAGTGAGCCCGTGTGCGCATGCGCAGTAGTGACCCCGAATGCGCATGAGCAGTAGTGAATCCGAGTACACATGAGCAGTAGTGACCCCGAGTGCGCATGAGCAGTAGTGACCCCGAGTGCGCATGCACAGTAGTGAGCCCGATTGCGCATCCGCAGTAGTGAGGCCGTGTGCGCATGTGCAGGTCTGAGCCGGAGTGCGCATGCGCAGTAGTGAGCCCGATTGTGCATCCGCAGTAGTGCATCCGAGTGCGCATGAGCAGTAGTGACCCCGAGTGCGCATGAGCAGTAGTGACCCCGAGTGCGCATGCACAGTAGTGAGCCCGAGTGTGCATGAGCAGTAGTGAGTCCGAGTGCGCATGGGCAGTAGTGACCCCGAGTGCTCATGCACAGTAGTGAGCCCGATTGCGCATCCGCAGTAGTGAGTCCGTGTGCGCATGTGCAGGTCTGAGCCGGAGTGCGCATGCGCAGTAGTGGGCCCGTGCGCGCATGCGCAGTAGTGAGCCCGGGTGCGCACGCGCAGTAGTGAGCCCGAGCGCGCATCCGCAGTAGTGAGCCCGAGCGCGCATGCGCAGTAGTGAGTCCGATTGCGCTTGTGCAGGTCTGAGCCGGAGTGCGCATGCGCAGTAGTGGGCCCGTGCGCGCATGCGCCGTAGTGAGCCCGTGTGCGCATGCGCAGTAGTGACCCCGAATGCGCATGAGCAGTAGTGAGCCCGAGCGCGCATCCGCAGTAGCGAGCCCGATTGCGCATCCGCAGTAGTGAGTCCGTGTGCGCATGTGCAGGTCTGAGCCGGAGTGCGCATGCGCAGTAGTGGCCCCGTGCGCGCATGCGCAGTAGTGAGCCCGTGTGCGCATGCGCAGTAGTGAGACCGAGCGCGCATCCGCAGTAGTGGGTCCGAGTGCGCATGCGCAGTAGTGACCCCGAATGCGCATGAGTAGCAGTGAGTTCGAGTGCGCATGAGCAGTAGTGACCCCGAGTGCGCATGAGCAGTAGTGAGTCCGAGTGCGCATGAGCAGCAGTGACCCCGAGTGCGCATGAGCAGTAGTGACCCCGAGTGCGCATGCACAGTAGTGAGTCCGAGTGCGCATGAGCAGTAGTGACCCCGAGTGCGCATGAGCAGTAGTGAGTCCGAGTGCGCGTGAGCAGTAGTGACCCCGAGTGCGCATGCACAGTAGTGACACCGAGTGCGCATGCACAGTAGTGTGCCCGTGTGAGCGTGCGCAGAAGTGAGCTCGAATGCGCATGTGCAGGTCTGAGCCGGAGTGCGCATGCGCAGTAGTGGGCCCGTGCGCGCATGCGCAGTAGTGAGCCCGTGTGCGCATGCGCAGTAGTGACCCCGAATGCGCATGAGCAGTAGTGAGCCCGAGCGCGCATCCGCAGTAGTGAGCCCGATTGCGCATCCTCAGTAGTGAGTCCGTGTGCGCATGTGCAGGTCTGAGCCGGAGTGTGCATGCGCAGTAGTGGGCCCGTGCGCGCATGCGCAGTAGTGAGCCCGTGTGCGCATGCGCAGTAGTGAGCCCGAGCGCGCATCCGCAGTAGTGAGTCCGAGTGCGCATGCGCAGTAGTGACCCCGAATGCGCATGAGTAGCAGTGAGTTCGAGTGCGCATGAGCAGTAGTGACCCCGAGTGCGCATGAGCAGTAGTGAGTCCGAGTGCGCATGAGCAGTAGTGACCCCGAGTGCGCATGAGCAGTAGTGACCCCGAGTGTGCATGCACAGTAGTGAGTCCGAGTGCGCATGAGCAGTAGTGACACCGAGTGCGCATGAGCAGTAGTGAGTCCGAGTGCGCGTGAGCAGTAGTGACCCCGAGTGCGCATGCACAGTAGTGACCCCGAGTGCGCATGCACAGTAGTGTGCCCATGTGAGCATGCGCAGAAGTGAGCTCGAATGCGCATGTGCAGGTCTGAGCCGGAGTGCGCATGCGCAGTAGTGGGCCCGTGCGCGCATGCGCCGTTGTGAGCCCGTGTGCGCATGCGCTGTAGTGACCCCGAATGCGCATGAGCAGTAGTGAGCCCGCGTGTGCATGAGCAGTAGTGAGTCCGAGTGCGCATGAGCAGTAGTGACCCCGAGTGCTCATGCACAGTAGTGAGCCCGATTGCGCATCCGCAGTAGTGAGTCCGTGTGCGCATGTGCAGGTCTGAGCCGGAGTGCGCATGCGCAGTAGTGGGCCCGTGCGCGCATGCGCAGTAGTGAGCCCGTGTGCGCATGCGCAGTAGTGACCCCGAATGCGCATGAGCAGTAGTGAGCCCGAGTGTGCATGAGCAGTAGTGAGCCCGTGTGCGCATGCGCAGTAGTGAGCCCGAGCGCGCATCCGCAGTAGTGAGTCCGAGTGCGCATGCGCAGTAGTGACCCCGAATGCGCATGAGCAGCAGTGAGTCCGAGTGCGCATGAGCAGTAGTGACCCCGAGTGCGCATGAGCAGTAGTGAGTCCGAGTGCGCATGAGCAGTAGTGACCCCGAGTGCGCATGCACATTAGTGAGCCCGAGTGTGCATGAGTAGTAGTGACCCCGAGTGCACATGCACAGTAGCCAGCCCGTGTGCGCATGCGCAGAAGTGAGCTCGAATGCGCATGTGCAGGTCTGAGCCGGACTGCGCATGCGCAGTAGTGAGCCCGTGTGCACATGCGCAGGAGTGACCCCGAATGCGCATGAGCAGTAGTGAGTTCGAGTGCGTATAGGCAGTAGTGACCCCGAGTGCGCATGAGCAGTAGTGAGTCCGAGTGCGCATGAGCAGTAGTGACCCCGAGTGCGCATGCACATTAGTGAGCCCGAGTGTGCATGAGTAGTAGTGACCCCGAGTGCGCATGCACAGTAGTGAGCCCGTGCGCGCATGCGCTGAAGTGAGCTCGAATGCGCATGTGCAGGTCTGAGCCGGACTGCGCATGCGCAGTAGTGAGCCCGTGTGCGCATGCGCAGTAGTGACCCCGAATGCGCATGTGCAGTAGTGCGTCCGAGTGCGCATGAGCAGTAGTGACCCCTAGTGCGCATGAGCAGTAGTGACCCCGAGTGCGCATGCACAGTGGTGAGCCCGAGTGTGCATGAGCAGTAGTGAGTCCGAGTGCGCATGGGCAGTAGTGACCCCGAGTGCTCATGCACAGTAGTGAGCCCGATTGCGCATCCGCAGTAGAGTCCGTGTGCGCATGTGCAGGTCTGAGTCGGAGTGCGCATGCGCAGTAGTGGGCCCGTGCGCGCATGCGCAGTAGTGAGCCCGTGTGCGCATGCGCAGTAGTGAGTCCGAGTGCGCGTGAGCAGTAGTGAGTCCGAGTGCGCGTGAGCAGTAGTGACCCCGAGTGCGCATGAGCAGTAGTGACCCCGAGTGCGCATGAGCAGTAGTGACCCGGAGTGCGCATGCACAGTAGTGAGCCCGATTGCGCATCCGCAGTAGTGAGTCCGTGTGCGCATGTGCAGGTCTGAGCCGGAGTGCGCATGCGCAGTAGTGGGCCCGTGCGCGCATGCGCAGTAGTGAGCCCGGGTGCGCATGCGCAGTAGTGAGCCCGTGTGCGCATGCGCAGTAGTGAGTCCGAGTGCGCGTGAGCAGTAGTGAGTCCGATTGCGCGTGAGCAGTAGTGACCCCGAGTGCGCATGAGCAGTAGTGACCCCGAGTGCGCATGAGCAGTAGTGACCCCGAGTGCGCATGCACAGTAGTGAGCCCGATTGCGCATCCGCAGTAGTGAGTCCGTGTGCGCATGTGCAGGTCTGAGCCGGAGTGCGCATGCGCAGTAGTGGGCCCGTGCGCGCATGCGCAGTAGTGAGCCCGGGTGCGCATGCGCAGTAGTGAGCCCGAGCGCGCATCCGCAGTAGTGAGCCCGAGCGCGCATGCGCAGTAGTGTATCCGATTGCGCATGTGCAGGTCTGAGCAGGAGTGCGCATGCGCAGTAGTGACCCCGAGTGCGCATGAGCAGTAGTGAGTCCGAGTGCGCATGAGCAGTAGTGACCCCGAGTGCGCATGAGCAGTAGTGAGCCCGAGCGCGCACCCGCAGTAGTGAGCCCGATTGCGCATCCGCAGTAGTGAGTCCGTGTGCGCATGTGCAGGTCTGAGCCGGAGTGCGCATGCGCAGTAGTGGGCCCGTGCGCGCATGCGCAGTAGTGAAGCCGTGTGCGCATGCGCAGTAGTGAGCCCGAGCGCGCATCCGCAGTAGTGAGTCCGAGTGCGCATGCGCAGTAGTGACCCCGAATGCGCATGAGCAGTAGTGAATCCGAGTGCACATGAGCAGTAGTGACCCCGAGTGCGCATGAGCAGTAGTGAGTCCGAGTGCGCATGAGCAGTAGTGACCCCGAGTGCGCATGAGGAGTAGTGACCCCGAGTGCGCATGCACAGTAGTGAGCCCGATTGCGCATCCGCAGTAGTGAGGCCGTGTGCGCATGTGCAGGTCTGAGCCGGAGTGCGCATGCGCAGTAGTGAGCCCGATTGTGCATCCGCAGTAGTGCGTCCGAGTGCGCATGAGCAGTAGTGACCCCGAGTGCGCATGAGCAGTAGTGACCCCGAGTGCGCATGCACAGTAGTGAGCCCGAGTGTGCATGAGCAGTAGTGAGTCCGAGTGCGCATGGGCAGTAGTGACCCCGAGTGCTCATGCACAGTAGTGAGCCCATTGCTCATCCGCAGTAGTGAGTCCGTGTGCGCATGTGCAGGTCTGAGCCGGAGTGCGCATGCGCAGTAGTGGGCCCGTGCGCGCATGCGCAGTAGTGAGCCCGTGTGCGCATGCGCAGTAGTGAGTCCGAGTGCGCGTGAGCAGTAGTGAGTCCGAGTGCGCGTGAGCAGTAGTGACCCCGAGTGCGCATGAGCAGTAGTGACCCCGAGTGCGCATGAGCAGTAGTGACCCCGAGTGCGCATGCACAGTAGTGAGCCCGATTGCGCATCCGCAGTAGTGAGTCCGTGTGCGCATGTGCAGGTCTGAGCCGGAGTGCGCATGCGCAGTAGTGGGCCCGTGCGCGCATGCGCAGTAGTGAGCCCGGGTGCGCATGCGCAGTAGTGAGCCCGAGCGCGCATCCGCAGTAGTGAGCCCGAGCGCGCATGCGCAGTAGTGTATCCGATTGCGCATGTGCAGGTCTGAGCAGGAGTGCGCATGCGCAGTAGTGACCCCGAGTGCGCATGAGCAGTAGTGAGTCCGAGTGCGCATGAGCAGTAGTGACCCCGAGTGCGCATGAGCAGTAGTGAGCCCGAGCGCGCATCCGCAGTAGTGAGCCCGATTGCGCATCCGCAGTAGTGAGTCCGTGTGCGCATGTGCAGGTCTGAGCCGGAGTGCTCATGCGCAGTAGTGGGCTCGTGCGCGCATGCGCAGTAGTGAGCCCGTGTGCGCGTGCGCAGTAGTGAGCCCGAGCGCGCATCCGCAGTAGTGAGTCCGAGTGCGCATGCGCAGTAGTGACCCCGAATGCGCATGAGTAGCAGTGAGTTCGAGTGCGCATGAGCAGTAGTGACCCCGAGTGCGCATGAGCAGTAGTGACCCCGAGTGCGCATGAGCAGTAGTGACCCCGAGTGCGCATGCACAGTAGTGAGTCCGAGTGCGCATGAGCAGTAGTGACCCCGAGTGCTCATGCACAGTAGTGAGCCCGATTGCGCATCCGCAGTAGTGAGTCCGTGTGCGCATATGCAGGTCTGAGCCGGAGTGCGCATGCGCAGTAGTGGGCCCGTGCGCGCATGCGCAGTAGTGAGCCCGTGTGCGCATGCGCAGTAGTGACCCCGAATGCGCATGAGCAGTAGTGAGCCCGAGTGTGCATGAGCAGTAGTGAGTCCGAGTGCGCATGAGCAGTAGTGACCCCGAGTGCTCATGCACAGTAGTGAGCCCGATTGCGCATCCGCAGAAGTGAGTCCGTGTGCGCATGTGCAGGTCTGAGCCGGAGTGCGCATGCGCAGTAGTGGGTCCGTGCGCGCATGCGCAGTAGTGAGCCCGTGTGCGCATGCGCAGTAGTGACCCCGATTGCGCATGTGCAGGTCTGAGCCGGAGTGCGCATGCGCAGTAGTGGGCTCGTGCGCGCATGCGCAGTAGTGAGCCCGTGTGCGCATGCGCAGTAGTGACCCCGAATGCGCATGAGCAGTAGTGAATCCGAGTACACATGAGCAGTAGTGACCCCGAGTGCGCATGAGCAGTAGTGACCCCGAGTGCGCATGCACAGTAGTGAGCCCGATTGCGCATCCGCAGTAGTGAGGCCGTGTGCGCATGTGCAGGTCTGAGCCGGAGTGCGCATGCGCAGTAGTGAGCCCGATTGTGCATCCGCAGTAGTGCATCCGAGTGCGCATGAGCAGTAGTGACCCCGAGTGCGCATGAGCAGTAGTGACCCCGAGTGCGCATGCACAGTAGTGAGCCCGAGTGTGCATGAGCAGTAGTGAGTCCGAGTGCGCATGGGCAGTAGTGACCCCGAGTGCTCATGCACAGTAGTGAGCCCGATTGCGCATCCGCAGTAGTGAGTCCGTGTGCGCATGTGCAGGTCTGAGCCGGAGTGCGCATGCGCAGTAGTGGGCCCGTGCGCGCATGCGCAGTAGTGAGCCCGGGTGCGCACGCGCAGTAGTGAGCCCGAGCGCGCATCCGCAGTAGTGAGCCCGAGCGCGCATGCGCAGTAGTGACCCCGAATGCGCATGAGCAGTAGTGACCCCGAGTGCGCATGCACAGTAGTGTGCCTGTGTGCGCATGCGCAGAAGTGAGCTCGAATGCGCATGTGCAGGTCTGAGCCGGAGTGCGCATGCGCAGTAGTGGGCCCGTGCGCGCATGCGCAGTAGTGAGCCCGTGTGCGCATGCGCAGTAGTGACCCCGTATGCGCATGAGCAGTGGTGAGCGCGAGCGTGCATCCGCAGTAGTGAGTCCGAGTGCGCATGCGCAGTAGTGACCCCGAGTGCTCATGCACAGTAGTGAGCCCGATTGCGCATCCGCAGTAGTGAGTCCGTGTGCGCATGTGCAGGTCTGAGCCGGAGTGCGCATGCGCAGTAGTGGGCCCGTGCGCGCATGCGCAGTAGTGAGCCCGTGTGCGCATGCGCAGTAGTGACCCCGAATGCGCATGAGCAGTAGTGAGCCCGAGTGTGCATGAGCAGTAGTGAGCCCGTGTGCGCATGCGCTGTCGTGAGCCCGAGCGTGCATCCGCAGTAGTGAGTCCGAGTGCGCATGCGCAGTAGTGACCCCGAGTGCTCATGCACAGTAGTGAGCCCGATTGCGCATCCGCAGTAGTGAGTCCGTGTGGGCATGTGCAGGTCTGAGCCGGAGTGCGCATGCGCAGTAGTGGGCCCGTGCGCGCATGCGCAGTAATGAGCCCGATTGCGCATCCGCAGTAGTGAGGCCGTGTGCGCATGTGCAGGTCCGAGCCGGAGTGCGCATGCGCAGTAGTGAGCCCGATTGTGCATCCGCAGTAGTGCGTCCGAGTGCGCATGAGCAGTAGTGACCCCGAGTGCGCATCCGCAGTAGTGAGTCCGTGTGCGCATGTGCAGGTCTGAGCCGGAGTGCGCATGCGCAGTAGTGGGCACGTGCGCGCATGCGCAGTAGTGAGCCCGTGTGCGCATGCGCAGTAGTGACCCCGAATGCGCATGAGCAGTAGTGAGCCCGAGTGTGCATGAGCAGTAGTGAGTCCGAGTGCGCATGAGCAGTAGTGACCCCGAGTGCGCATGAGCAGTAGTGACCCCGAGTGCGCATGCACAGTAGTGAGCCCGAGTGTGCATGAGCAGTAGTGAGTCCGAGTGCGCATGGGCAGTAGTGACCCCGAGTGCTCATGCACAGTAGTGAGCCCGATTGCGCATCCGCAGTAGTGAGTCCGTGTGCGCATATGCAGGTCTGAGCCGGAGTGCGCATGCGCAGTAGTGGGCCCGTGCGCGCATGCGCAGTAGTGAGCCCGGGTGCGCATGCGCAGTAGTGAGCCCGAGCGCGCATCCGCAGTAGTGAGCCCGAGCGCGCATGCGCAGTAGTGACCCCGAATGCGCATGAGCAGTAGTGACCCCGAGTGCGCATGAACAGTAGTGTGCCTGTGTGCGCATGCGCAGAAGTGAGCTCGAATGCGCATGTGCAGGTCTGAGCCGGAGTGCGCATGCGCAGTAGTGGGCCCGTGCGCGCATGCGCAGTAGTGAGCCCGTGTGCGCATGCGCAGTAGTGACCCCGTATGCGCATGAGCAGTAGTGAGCGCGAGCGTGCATCCGCAGTAGTGAGTCCGAGTGCGCATGCGCAGTAGTGACCCCGAGTGCTCATGCACAGTAGTGAGCCCGATTGCTCATGCACAGTAGTGAGCCCGATTGCGCATCCGCAGTAGAGAGTCCGTGTGGGCATGTGCAGGTCTGAGCCGGAGTGCGCATGCGCAGTAGTGGGCCCGTGCGCGCATGCGCAGTAATGAGCCCGATTGCGCATCCGCAGTAGTGAGGCCGTGTGCGCATGTGCAGGTCCGAGCCGGAGTGCGCATGCGCAGTAGTGAGCCCGATTGTGCATCCGCAGTAGTGCGTCCGAGTGCGCATGAGCAGTAGTGACCCCGAGTGCGCATCCGCAGTAGTGAGTCCGTGTGCGCATGTGCAGGTCTGAGCCGGAGTGCGCATGCGCAGTAGTGGGCACGTGCGCGCATGCGCAGTAGTGAGCCCGTGTGCGCATGCGCAGTAGTGACCCCGAATGCGCATGAGCAGTAGTGAGCCCGAGTGTGCATGAGCAGTAGTGAGTCCGAGTGCGCATGAGCAGTAGTGACCCCGAGTGCTCATGCATAGTAGTGAGCCCGATTGCGCATCCGCAGTAGTGAGTCCGTGTGCGCATGTGCAGGTCTGAGCCGGAGTGCGCATGCGCAGTAGTGAGCCCGATTGTGCATCCGCAGTAGTGCATCCGAGTGCGCATGAGCAGTAGTGACCCCGAGTGCGCATGAGCAGTAGTGACCCCGAGTGCGCATGCACAGTAGTGAGCCCGAGTGTGCATGAGCAGTAGTGAGTCCGAGTGCGCATGGGCAGTAGTGACCCCGAGTGCTCATGCACAGTAGTGAGCCCGATTGCGCATCCGCAGTAGTGAGGCCGTGTGCGCATGTGCAGGTCTGAGCCGGAGTGCGCATGCGCAGTAGTGAGCCCGATTGTGCATCCGCAGTAGTGCATCCGAGTGCGCATGAGCAGTAGTGACCCCGAGTGCGCATGAGCAGTAGTGACCCCGAGTGCGCATGCACAGTAGTGAGCCCGAGTGTGCATGAGCAGTAGTGAGTCCGAGTGCGCATGGGCAGTAGTGACCCCGAGTGTTCATGCACAGTAGTGAGCCCGATTGCGCATCCGCAGTAGTGAGGCCGTGTGCGCATGCGCAGTAGTGACCCCGATTGCGCATGTGCTGGTCTGAGCCGGAGTGCGCATGCGCAGTAGTGGGCCCGTGCGCGCATTCGCAGTAGTGAGCCCGTGTGCGCATGCGCAGTAGTGACCCCGAATGCGCATGAGCAGTAGTGAGCCCGAGTGTGCATGAGCAGTAGTGAGTCCGAGTGCGCATGAGCAGTAGTGACCCCGAGTGCTCATGCACAGTAGTGAGCCCGATTGCGCATCCGCAGTAGTGAGTCCGTGTGCGCATGTGCAGGTCTGAGCCGGAGTGCACATGCGCAGTGGTGGGCCCGTGCGCTCATGCGCCGTAGTGAGCTCGTGTGCGCATGCGCAGTAGTGACCCCGAATGCGCATGAGCAGTAGTGAGCCCGAGTGTGCATGAGCAGTAGTGACGCCGAGTGCGCATGCACAGTAGTGACCCCGAGTGCGCATGCACAGTAGTGTGCCCGTGTGAGCATGCGCAGAAGTGAGCTCGAATGCGCATGTGCAGGTCTGAGCCGGAGTGCGCATGCGCAGGAGTGGGCCCGTGCGCTCATGCGCAGTAGTGAGCTGGTGTGCGCATGCGCAGTAGTGACCCCGAATGCGCATGAGCAGTAGTGAGTCCGAGTGCGCATGAGCAGTAGTGACCCCGAGTGCTCATGCACAGTAGTGAGCCCGATTGCGCATCCGCAGTAGTGAGTCCGTGTGCGCATGTGCAGGTCTGAGCCGGAGTGCGCATGCGCAGTAGTGAGTCCGTGTGCGCATGTGCAGGTCTGAGCCGGAGTGCGCATGCGCAGTAGTGGGCCCGTGCGCGCATTCGCAGTAGTGAGCCCGTGTGCGCATGCGCAGTAGTGACCCCGAATGCGCATGAGCAGTAGTGAGCCCGAGTGTGCATGAGCAGTAGTGAGTCCGAGTGCGCATGAGCAGTAGTGACCCCGAGTGCTCATGCACAGTAGTGAGCCCGATTGCGCATCCGCAGTAGTGAGTCCGTGTGCGCATGTGCAGGTCTGAGCCGGAATGCGCATGCGCAGTAGTGGGCCCGTGCGCGCATGCGCAGTAGTGAGCCCGTGTGCGCATGCGCAGTAGTGACCCCGAATGCGCATGAGCAGTAGTGAGCCCGAGTGTGCATGAGCAGTAGTGAGCCCGTGTGCGCATGCGCAGTAGTGAGCCCGAGCGCGCATCCGCAGTAGTGAGTCCGAGTGCGCATGCGCAGTAGTGACCCCGAATGCGCATGAGTAGCAGTGAGTTCGAGTGCGCATGAGCAGTACTGACCCCGTGCGCGCATGCGCAGTAGTGGGCCCGTGCGCGCATGCGCAGTAGTGAGCCCGTGTGGGCATGCGCAGTAGTGACCCCGATTGCGCATGTGCAGGTCTGAGCCGAAGTGCGCATGCGCAGTAGTGGGCCCGTGCGCGCATTCGCAGTAGTGAGCCCGTGTGCGCATGCGCAGTAGTGACCCCGAATGCGCATGAGCAGTAGTGAGCCCGAGTGCGCATGAGCAGTAGTGAGTACGAGTGCGCATCCGCAGTAGTGAGTCCGTGTGCGCATGAGCAGTAGTGACCCCGAGTGCGCATGCACAGTAGTAAGTCCGAGTGCGCATGAGCAGTAGTGACCCCGAGTGCGCATGAGCAGTAGTGAGTCCGAGTGCGCGTGAGCAGTAGTGACCCCGAGTGCGCATGCACAGTAGTGAGCCCGAGTGCGCATGAGCAGTAGTGTGTCCGAGTGCGCATCCGCAGTAGTGAGTCCGTGTGCGCATGTGCAGGTCTGAGCCGGAGTGCGCATGCGCAGTAGTGGGCCCGTGCGCGCATGCGCAGTAGTGAGTCCGTGTGCGCATGTGCAGGTCTGAGCCGGAGTGCGCATGCGCAGTAGTGGGCCTTTGCGCGCATGCGCAGTAGTGAGCCCGTGTGCGCATGCGCAGTAGTGAGCCCGAGCGCGCATTCGCAGTAGTGAGTCCGAGTGTGCATGCGCAGTAGTGGGCCCGTGCGCGCATTCGCAGTAGTGAGCCCGTGTGCGCATGCGCAGTAGTGACCCCGAATGCGCATGAGCAGTAGTGAGCCCGAGTGCGCATGAGCAGTAGTGAGTCCGAGTGCGCATCCGCAGTAGTGAGTCCGTGTGCGCATGAGCAGTAGTGACCCCGAGTGCGCATGCACAGTAGTAAGTCCGAGTGCGCATGAGCAGTAGTGACCCCGAGTGCGCATGAGCAGTAGTGAGCCCGAGTGCGCATGAGCAGTAGTGTGTCCGAGTGCGCATCCGCAGTAGTGAGTCCGTGTGCGCATGTGCAGGTCTGAGCCGGAGTGCGCATGCGCAGTAGTGGGCCCGTGCGCGCATGCGCAGTAGTGAGTCCGTGTGCGCATGTGCAGGTCTGAGCCGGAGCGCGCATGCGCAGTAGTGGGCCTTTGCGCGCATGCGCAGTAGTGAGCCCGTGTGCGCATGCGCAGTAGTGAGCCCGAGCGCGCATTCGCAGTAGTGAGTCCGAGTGTGCATGCGCAGTAGTGACCCCGAATGCGCATGAGTAGCAGTGAGTCCGAGTGCGCATGAGGAGTAGTGACCCCGAGTGCGCATGAGCAGTAGTGAGTCCGAGTGCGCATGAGCAGTAGTGACCCCGAGTGCGCATGAGCAGTAGTGACCCCGAGTGCGCATGCACAGTAGTGAGTCCGAGTGCGCATGAGCAGTAGTGACCCCGAGTGCGCATGAGCAGTAGTGAGTCCGAGTGCGCGTGAGCAGTAGTGACGCCGAGTGCGCATGCACAGTAGTGACCCCGAGTGCGCATGCACAGTAGTGTGCCCGTGTGAGCATGCGCAGAAGTGAGCTCGAATGCGCATGTGCAGGTCTGAGCCGGAGTGCGCATGCGCAGGAGTGGGCCCGTGCACGCATGCGCAGTAGTGAGCCCGAGTGCGCATGAGCAGTAGTGACCCCGAGTGCTCATGCACAGTAGTGAGCCCGATTGCGCATCCGCAGTAGTGAGTCCGTGTGCGCATGTGCATATCTGAGCCGGAGTGCGCATGCGCAGTAGTGGGCCCGTGCGCGCATGCGCAGTAGTGAGCCCGTGTGCGCATGCGCAGTAGTGACCCCGAATGCGCATGAGCAGTAGTGAGTCCGAGTGTGCATGAGCAGTAGTGAGTCCGAGTGCTCATGAGCAGTAGTGACCCCGAGTGCGCATGCACAGTAGTGAGCCCGAGTGTGCATGAGCAGTAGTGAGTCCGAGTGCGCATGGGCAGTAGTGACCCCGAGTGCTCATGCACAGTAGTGAGCCCGATTGCGCATCCGCAGTAGTGAGTCCGTGTGCGCATGTGCAGGTCTGAGCCGGAGTGCGCATGCGCAGTAGTGGGCCCGTGCGCGCATGCGCAGTAGTGAGCCCGGGTGCGCACGCGCAGTAGTGAGCCCGAGCGCGCATCCGCAGTAGTGAGCCCGAGCGCGCATGCGCAGTAGTGAGTCCGATTGCGCTTGTGCAGGTCTGAGCCGGAGTGCGCATGCGCAGTAGTGGGCCCGTGCGCGCATGCGCCGTAGTGAGCCCGTGTGCGCATGCGCAGTAGTGACCCCGAATGCGCATGAGCAGTAGTGAGCCCGAGCGCGCATCCGCAGTAGCGAGCCCGATTGCGCATCCGCAGTAGTGAGTCCGTGTGCGCATGTGCAGGTCTGAGCCGGAGTGCGCATGCGCAGTAGTGGCCCCGTGCGCGCATGCGCAGTAGTGAGCCCGTGTGCGCATGCGCAGTAGTGAGACCGAGCGCGCATCCGCAGTAGTGGGTCCGAGTGCGCATGCGCAGTAGTGACCCCGAATGCGCATGAGTAGCAGTGAGTTCGAGTGCGCATGAGCAGTAGTGACCCCGAGTGCGCATGAGCAGTAGTGAGTCCGAGTGCGCATGAGCAGCAGTGACCCCGAGTGCGCATGAGCAGTAGTGACCCCGAGTGCGCATGCACAGTAGTGAGTCCGAGTGCGCATGAGCAGTAGTGACCCCGAGTGCGCATGAGCAGTAGTGAGTCCGAGTGCGCGTGAGCAGTAGTGACCCCGAGTGCGCATGCACAGTAGTGACACCGAGTGCGCATGCACAGTAGTGTGCCCGTGTGAGCGTGCGCAGAAGTGAGCTCGAATGCGCATGTGCAGGTCTGAGCCGGAGTGCGCATGCGCAGTAGTGGGCCCGTGCGCGCATGCGCAGTAGTGAGCCCGTGTGCGCATGCGCAGTAGTGACCCCGAATGCGCATGAGCAGTAGTGAGCCCGAGCGCGCATCCGCAGTAGTGAGCCCGATTGCGCATCCTCAGTAGTGAGTCCGTGTGCGCATGTGCAGGTCTGAGCCGGAGTGTGCATGCGCAGTAGTGGGCCCGTGCGCGCATGCGCAGTAGTGAGCCCGTGTGCGCATGCGCAGTAGTGAGCCCGAGCGCGCATCCGCAGTAGTGAGTCCGAGTGCGCATGCGCAGTAGTGACCCCGAATGCGCATGAGTAGCAGTGAGCCCGCGTGTGCATGAGCAGTAGTGACACCGAGTGCGCATGAGCAGTAGTGACCCCGAGTGCGCGTGAGCAGTAGTGACCCCGAGTGCGCATGCACAGTAGTGACCCCGAGTGCGCATGCACAGTAGTGTGCCCATGTGAGCATGCGCAGAAGTGAGCTCGAATGCGCATGTGCAGGTCTGAGCCGGAGTGCGCATGCGCAGTAGTGGGCCCGTGCGCGCATGCGCCGTTGTGAGCCCGTGTGCGCATGCGCTGTAGTGACCCCGAATGCGCATGAGCAGTAGTGAGCCCGCGTGTGCATGAGCAGTAGTGAATCCGAGTGCGCATGAGCAGTAGTGACCCCGAGTGCTCATGCACAGTAGTGAGCCCGATTGCGCATCCGCAGTAGTGAGTCCGTGTGCGCATGTGCAGGTCTGAGCCGGAGTGCGCATGCGCAGTAGTGGGCCCGTGCGCGCATGCGCAGTAGTGAGCCCGTGTGCGCATGCGCAGTAGTGACCCCGAATGCGCATGAGCAGTAGTGAGCCCGAGTGTGCATGAGCAGTAGTGAGCCCGTGTGCGCATGCGCAGTAGTGAGCCCGAGCGCGCATCCGCAGTAGTGAGTCCGAGTGCGCATGCGCAGTAGTGACCCCGAATGCGCATGAGCAGCAGTGAGTCCGAGTGCGCATGAGCAGTAGTGACCCCGAGTGCGCATGAGCAGTAGTGAGTCCGAGTGCGCATGAGCAGTAGTGACCCCGAGTGCGCATGCACATTAGTGAGCCCGAGTGTGCATGAGTAGTAGTGACCCCGAGTGCACATGCACAGTAGCCAGCCCGTGTGCGCATGCGCAGAAGTGAGCTCGAATGCGCATGTGCAGGTCTGAGCCGGACTGCGCATGCGCAGTAGTGAGCCCGTGTGCACATGCGCAGGAGTGACCCCGAATGCGCATGAGCAGTAGTGAGTTCGAGTGCGTATAAGCAGTAGTGACCCCGAGTGCGCATGAGCAGTAGTGAGTCCGAGTGCGCATGAGCAGTAGTGACCCCGAGTGCGCATGCACATTAGTGAGCCCGAGTGTGCATGAGTAGTAGTGACCCCGAGTGCGCATGCACAGTAGTGAGCCCGTGCGCGCATGCGCTGAAGTGAGCTCGAATGCGCATGTGCAGGTCTGAGCCGGACTGCGCATGCGCAGTAGTGAGCCCGTGTGCGCATGCGCAGTAGTGACCCCGAATGCGCATGTGCAGTAGTGCGTCCGAGTGCGCATGAGCAGTAGTGACCCCTAGTGCGCATGAGCAGTAGTGACCCCGAGTGCGCATGCACAGTGGTGAGCCCGAGTGTGCATGAGCAGTAGTGAGTCCGAGTGCGCATGGGCAGTAGTGACCCCGAGTGCTCATGCACAGTAGTGAGCCCGATTGCGCATCCGCAGTAGAGTCCGTGTGCGCATGTGCAGGTCTGAGTCGGAGTGCGCATGCGCAGTAGTGGGCCCGTGCGCGCATGCGCAGTAGTGAGCCCGTGTGCGCATGCGCAGTAGTGAGTCCGAGTGCGCGTGAGCAGTAGTGAGTCCGAGTGCGCGTGAGCAGTAGTGACCCCGAGTGCGCATGAGCAGTAGTGACCCCGAGTGCGCATGAGCAGTAGTGACCCCGAGTGCGCATGCACAGTAGTGAGCCCGATTGCGCATCCGCAGTAGTGAGTCCGTGTGCGCATGTGCAGGTCTGAGCCGGAGTGCGCATGCGCAGTAGTGGGCCCGTGCGCGCATGCGCAGTAGTGAGCCCGGGTGCGCATGCGCAGTAGTGAGCCCGTGTGCGCATGCGCAGTAGTGAGTCCGAGTGCGCGTGAGCAGTAGTGAGTCCGATTGCGCGTGAGCAGTAGTGACCCCGAGTGCGCATGAGCAGTAGTGACCCCGAGTGCGCATGAGCAGTAGTGACCCCGAGTGCGCATGCACAGTAGTGAGCCCGATTGCGCATCCGCAGTAGTGAGTCCGTGTGCGCATGTGCAGGTCTGAGCCGGAGTGCGCATGCGCAGTAGTGGGCCCGTGCGCGCATGCGCAGTAGTGAGCCCGGGTGCGCATGCGCAGTAGTGAGCCCGAGCGCGCATCCGCAGTAGTGAGCCCGAGCGCGCATGCGCAGTAGTGTATCCGATTGCGCATGTGCAGGTCTGAGCAGGAGTGCGCATGCGCAGTAGTGACCCCGAGTGCGCATGAGCAGAAGTGAGTCCGAGTGCGCATGAGCAGTAGTGACCCCGAGTGCGCATGAGCAGTAGTGAGCCCGAGCGCGCACCCGCAGTAGTGAGCCCGATTGCGCATCCGCAGTAGTGAGTCCGTGTGCGCATGTGCAGGTCTGAGCCGGAGTGCGCATGCGCAGTAGTGGGCCCGTGCGCGCATGCGCAGTAGTGAAGCCGTGTGCGCATGCGCAGTAGTGAGCCCGAGCGCGCATCCGCAGTAGTGAGTCCGAGTGCGCATGCGCAGTAGTGACCCCGAATGCGCATGAGCAGTAGTGAATCCGAGTGCACATGAGCAGTAGTGACCCCGAGTGCGCATGAGCAGTAGTGAGTCCGAGTGCGCATGAGCAGTAGTGACCCCGAGTGCGCATGAGGAGTAGTGACCCCGAGTGCGCATGCACAGTAGTGAGCCCGATTGCGCATCCGCAGTAGTGAGGCCGTGTGCGCATGTGCAGGTCTGAGCCGGAGTGCGCATGCGCAGTAGTGAGCCCGATTGTGCATCCGCAGTAGTGCGTCCGAGTGCGCATGAGCAGTAGTGACCCCGAGTGCGCATGAGCAGTAGTGACCCCGAGTGCGCATGCACAGTAGTGAGCCCGAGTGTGCATGAGCAGTAGTGAGTCCGAGTGCGCATGGGCAGTAGTGACCCCGAGTGCTCATGCACAGTAGTGAGCCCATTGCTCATCCGCAGTAGTGAGTCCGTGTGCGCATGTGCAGGTCTGAGCCGGAGTGCGCATGCGCAGTAGTGGGCCCGTGCGCGCATGCGCAGTAGTGAGCCCGTGTGCGCATGCGCAGTAGAGAGTCCGAGTGCGCGTGAGCAGTAGTGAGTCCGAGTGCGCGTGAGCAGTAGTGACCCCGAGTGCGCATGAGCAGTAGTGACCCCGAGTGCGCATGAGCAGTAGTGACCCCGAGTGCGCATGCACAGTAGTGAGCCCGATTGCGCATCCGCAGTAGTGAGTCCGTGTGCGCATGTGCAGGTCTGAGCCGGAGTGCGCATGCGCAGTAGTGGGCCCGTGCGCGCATGCGCAGTAGTGAGCCCGGGTGCGCATGCGCAGTAGTGAGCCCGAGCGCGCATCCGCAGTAGTGAGCCCGAGCGCGCATGCGCAGTAGTGTATCCGATTGCGCATGTGCAGGTCTGAGCAGGAGTGCGCATGCGCAGTAGTGACCCCGAGTGCGCATGAGCAGTAGTGAGTCCGAGTGCGCATGAGCAGTAGTGACCCCGAGTGCGCATGAGCAGTAGTGAGCCCGAGCGCGCATCCGCAGTAGTGAGCCCGATTGCGCATCCGCAGTAGTGAGTCCGTGTGCGCATGTGCAGGTCTGAGCCGGAGTGCTCATGCGCAGTAGTGGGCTCGTGCGCGCATGCGCAGTAGTGAGCCCGTGTGCGCGTGCGCAGTAGTGAGCCCGAGCGCGCATCCGCAGTAGTGAGTCCGAGTGCGCATGCGCAGTAGTGACCCCGAATGCGCATGAGTAGCAGTGAGTTCGAGTGCGCATGAGCAGTAGTGACCCCGAGTGCGCATGAGCAGTAGTGACCCCGAGTGCGCATGAGCAGTAGTGACCCCGAGTGCGCATGCACAGTAGTGAGTCCGAGTGCGCATGAGCAGTAGTGACCCCGAGTGCTCATGCACAGTAGTGAGCCCGATTGCGCATCCGCAGTAGTGAGTCCGTGTGCGCATATGCAGGTCTGAGCCGGAGTGCGCATGCGCAGTAGTGGGCCCGTGCGCGCATGCGCAGTAGTGAGCCCGTGTGCGCATGCGCAGTAGTGACCCCGAATGCGCATGAGCAGTAGTGAGCCCGAGTGTGCATGAGCAGTAGTGAGTCCGAGTGCGCATGAGCAGTAGTGACCCCGAGTGCTCATGCACAGTAGTGAGCCCGATTGCGCATCCGCAGAAGTGAGTCCGTGTGCGCATGTGCAGGTCTGAGCCGGAGTGCGCATGCGCAGTAGTGGGTCCGTGCGCGCATGCGCAGTAGTGAGCCCGTGTGCGCATGCGCAGTAGTGACCCCGATTGCGCATGTGCAGGTCTGAGCCGGAGTGCGCATGCGCAGTAGTGGGCTCGTGCGCGCATGCGCAGTAGTGAGCCCGTGTGCGCATGCGCAGTAGTGACCCCGAATGCGCATGAGCAGTAGTGAATCCGAGTACACATGAGCAGTAGTGACCCCGAGTGCGCATGAGCAGTAGTGACCCCGAGTGCGCATGCACAGTAGTGAGCCCGATTGCGCATCCGCAGTAGTGAGGCCGTGTGCGCATGTGCAGGTCTGAGCCGGAGTGCGCATGCGCAGTAGTGAGCCCGATTGTGCATCCGCAGTAGTGCATCCGAGTGCGCATGAGCAGTAGTGACCCCGAGTGCGCATGAGCAGTAGTGACCCCGAGTGCGCATGCACAGTAGTGAGCCCGAGTGTGCATGAGCAGTAGTGAGTCCGAGTGCGCATGGGCAGTAGTGACCCCGAGTGCTCATGCACAGTAGTGAGCCCGATTGCGCATCCGCAGTAGTGAGTCCGTGTGCGCATGTGCAGGTCTGAGCCGGAGTGCGCATGCGCAGTAGTGGGCCCGTGCGCGCATGCGCAGTAGTGAGCCCGGGTGCGCACGCGCAGTAGTGAGCCCGAGCGCGCATCCGCAGTAGTGAGCCCGAGCGCGCATGCGCAGTAGTGACCCCGAATGCGCATGAGCAGTAGTGACCCCGAGTGCGCATGCACAGTAGTGTGCCTGTGTGCGCATGCGCAGAAGTGAGCTCGAATGCGCATGTGCAGGTCTGAGCCGGAGTGCGCATGCGCAGTAGTGGGCCCGTGCGCGCATGCGCAGTAGTGAGCCCGTGTGCGCATGCGCAGTAGTGACCCCGTATGCGCATGAGCAGTGGTGAGCGCGAGCGTGCATCCGCAGTAGTGAGTCCGAGTGCGCATGCGCAGTAGTGACCCCGAGTGCTCATGCACAGTAGTGAGCCCGATTGCGCATCCGCAGCAGTGAGTCCGTGTGCGCATGTGCAGGTCTGAGCCGGAGTGCGCATGCGCAGTAGTGGGCCCGTGCGCGCATGCGCAGTAGTGAGCCCGTGTGCGCATGCGCAGTAGTGACCCCGAATGCGCATGAGCAGTAGTGAGCCCGAGTGTGCATGAGCAGTAGTGAGCCCGTGTGCGCATGCGCTGTCGTGAGCCCGAGCGTGCATCCGCAGTAGTGAGTCCGAGTGCGCATGCGCAGTAGTGACCCCGAGTGCTCATGCACAGTAGTGAGCCCGATTGCGCATCCGCAGTAGTGAGTCCGTGTGGGCATGTGCAGGTCTGAGCCGGAGTGCGCATGCGCAGTAGTGGGCCCGTGCGCGCATGCGCAGTAATGAGCCCGATTGCGCATCCGCAGTAGTGAGGCCGTGTGCGCATGTGCAGGTCCGAGCCGGAGTGCGCATGCGCAGTAGTGAGCCCGATTGTGCATCCGCAGTAGTGCGTCCGAGTGCGCATGAGCAGTAGTGACCCCGAGTGCGCATCCGCAGTAGTGAGTCCGTGTGCGCATGTGCAGGTCTGAGCCGGAGTGCGCATGCGCAGTAGTGGGCACGTGCGCGCATGCGCAGTAGTGAGCCCGTGTGCGCATGCGCAGTAGTGACCCCGAATGCGCATGAGCAGTAGTGAGCCCGAGTGTGCATGAGCAGTAGTGAGTCCGAGTGCGCATGAGCAGTAGTGACCCCGAGTGCGCATGAGCAGTAGTGACCCCGAGTGCGCATGCACAGTAGTGAGCCCGAGTGTGCATGAGCAGTAGTGAGTCCGAGTGCGCATGGGCAGTAGTGACCCCGAGTGCTCATGCACAGTAGTGAGCCCGATTGCGCATCCGCAGTAGTGAGTCCGTGTGCGCATATGCAGGTCTGAGCCGGAGTGCGCATGCGCAGTAGTAGGCCCGTGCGCGCATGCGCAGTAGTGAGCCCGGGTGCGCATGCGCAGTAGTGAGCCCGAGCGCGCATCCGCAGTAGTGAGCCCGAGCGCGCATGCGCAGTAGTGACCCCGAATGCGCATGAGCAGTAGTGACCCCGAGTGCGCATGAACAGTAGTGTGCCTGTGTGCGCATGCGCAGAAGTGAGCTCGAATGCGCATGTGCAGGTCTGAGCCGGAGTGCGCATGCGCAGTAGTGGGCCCGTGCGCGCATGCGCAGTAGTGAGCCCGTGTGCGCATGCGCAGTAGTGACCCCGTATGCGCATGAGCAGTAGTGAGCGCGAGCGTGCATCCGCAGTAGTGAGTCCGAGTGCGCATGCGCAGTAGTGACCCCGAGTGCTCATGCACAGTAGTGAGCCCGATTGCGCATCCGCAGTAGTGAGTCCGTGTGCGCATGTGCAGGTCTGAGCCGGAGTGCGCATGCGCAGTAGTGGGCCCGTGCGCGCATGCGCAGTAGTGAGCCCGTGTGCGCATGCGCAGTAGTGACCCCGAATGCGCATGAGCAGTAGTGAGCCCGAGTGTGCATGAGCAGTAGTGAGCCCGTGTGCGCATGCGATGTCGTGAGCCCGAGCGTGCATCCGCAGTAGTGAGTCCGAGTGCGCATGCGCAGTAGTGACCCCGAGTGCTCATGCACAGTAGTGAGCCCGATTGCGCATCCGCAGTAGAGAGTCCGTGTGGGCATGTGCAGGTCTGAGCCGGAGTGCGCATGCGCAGTAGTGGGCCCGTGCGCGCATGCGCAGTAATGAGCCCGTGTGCGCATGCGCAGTAGTGACCCCGATTGCGCATGTGCTGGTCTGAGCCGGAGTGCGCATGCGCAGTAGTGGGCCCGTGCGCGCATTCGCAGTAGTGAGCCCGTGTGCGCATGCGCAGTAGTGACCCCGAATGCGCATGAGCAGTAGTGAGCCCGAGTGTGCATGAGCAGTAGTGAGTCCGAGTGCGCATGAGCAGTAGTGACCCCGAGTGCTCATGCACAGTAGTGAGCCCGATTGCGCATCCGCAGTAGTGAGTCCGTGTGCGCATGTGCAGGTCTGAGCCGGAGTGCACATGCGCAGTGGTGGGCCCGTGCGCTCATGCGCCGTAGTGAGCTCGTGTGCGCATGCGCAGTAGTGACCCCGAATGCGCATGAGCAGTAGTGAGCCCGAGTGTGCATGAGCAGTAGTGACGCCGAGTGCGCATGCACAGTAGTGACCCCGAGTGCGCATGCACAGTAGTGTGCCCGTGTGAGCATGCGCAGAAGTGAGCTCGAATGCGCATGTGCAGGTCTGAGCCGGAGTGCGCATGCGCAGGAGTGGGCCCGTGCGCTCATGCGCAGTAGTGAGCTGGTGTGCGCATGCGCAGTAGTGACCCCGAATGCGCATGAGCAGTAGTGAGTCCGAGTGCGCATGAGCAGTAGTGACCCCGAGTGCTCATGCACAGTAGTGAGCCCGATTGCGCATCCGCAGTAGTGAGTCCGTGTGCGCATGTGCAGGTCTGAGCCGGAGTGCGCATGCGCAGTAGTGAGTCCGTGTGCGCATGTGCAGGTCTGAGCCGGAGTGCGCATGCGCAGTAGTGGGCCCGTGCGCGCATGCGCAGTAGTGGGCCCGTGCGCGCATGCGCAGTAGTGAGCCCGTGTGGGCATGCGCAGTAGTGACCCCGATTGCGCATGTGCAGGTCTGAGCCGGAGTGCGCATGCGCAGTAGTGGGCCCGTGCGCGCATTCGCAGTAGTGAGCCCGTGTGCGCATGCGCAGTAGTGACCCCGAATGCGCATGAGCAGTAGTGAGCCCGAGTGTGCATGAGCAGTAGTGAGTCCGAGTGCGCATGAGCAGTAGTGACCCCGAGTGCTCATGCACAGTAGTGAGCCCGATTGCGCATCCGCAGTAGTGAGTCCGTGTGCGCATGTGCAGGTCTGAGCCGGAATGCGCATGCGCAGTAGTGGGCCCGTGCGCGCATGCGCAGTAGTGAGCCCGTGTGCGCATGCGCAGTAGTGACCCCGAATGCGCATGAGCAGTAGTGAGCCCGAGTGTGCATGAGCAGTAGTGAGCCCGTGTGCGCATGCGCAGTAGTGAGCCCGAGCGCGCATCCGCAGTAGTGAGTCCGAGTGCGCATGCGCAGTAGTGACCCCGAATGCGCATGAGTAGCAGTGAGTTCGAGTGCGCATGAGCAGTACTGACCCCGTGCGCGCATGCGCAGTAGTGGGCCCGTGCGCGCATGCGCAGTAGTGAGCCCGTGTGGGCATGCGCAGTAGTGACCCCGATTGCGCATGTGCAGGTCTGAGCCGAAGTGCGCATGCGCAGTAGTGGGCCCGTGCGCGCATTCGCAGTAGTGAGCCCGTGTGCGCATGCGCAGTAGTGACCCCGAATGCGCATGAGCAGTAGTGAGCCCGAGTGCGCATGAGCAGTAGTGAGTACGAGTGCGCATCCGCAGTAGTGAGTCCGTGTGCGCATGAGCAGTAGTGACCCCGAGTGCGCATGCACAGTAGTAAGTCCGAGTGCGCATGAGCAGTAGTGACCCCGAGTGCGCATGAGCAGTAGTGAGTCCGAGTGCGCGTGAGCAGTAGTGACCCCGAGTGCGCATGCACAGTAGTGAGCCCGAGTGCGCATGAGCAGTAGTGTGTCCGAGTGCGCATCCGCAGTAGTGAGTCCGTGTGCGCATGTGCAGGTCTGAGCCGGAGTGCGCATGCGCAGTAGTGGGCCCGTGCGCGCATGCGCAGTAGTGAGTCCGTGTGCGCATGTGCAGGTCTGAGCCGGAGTGCGCATGCGCAGTAGTGGGCCTTTGCGCGCATGCGCAGTAGTGAGCCCGTGTGCGCATGCGCAGTAGTGAGCCCGAGCGCGCATTCGCAGTAGTGAGTCCGAGTGTGCATGCGCAGTAGTGGGCCCGTGCGCGCATTCGCAGTAGTGAGCCCGTGTGCGCATGCGCAGTAGTGACCCCGAATGCGCATGAGCAGTAGTGAGCCCGAGTGCGCATGAGCAGTAGTGAGTCCGAGTGCGCATCCGCAGTAGTGAGTCCGTGTGCGCATGAGCAGTAGTGACCCCGAGTGCGCATGCACAGTAGTAAGTCCGAGTGCGCATGAGCAGTAGTGACCCCGAGTGCGCATGAGCAGTAGTGAGCCCGAGTGCGCATGAGCAGTAGTGTGTCCGAGTGCGCATCCGCAGTAGTGAGTCCGTGTGCGCATGTGCAGGTCTGAGCCGGAGTGCGCATGCGCAGTAGTGGGCCCGTGCGCGCATGCGCAGTAGTGAGTCCGTGTGCGCATGTGCAGGTCTGAGCCGGAGTGCGCATGCGCAGTAGTGGGCCTTTGCGCGCATGCGCAGTAGTGAGCCCGTGTGCGCATGCGCAGTAGTGAGCCCGAGCGCGCATTCGCAGTAGTGAGTCCGAGTGTGCATGCGCAGTAGTGACCCCGAATGCGCATGAGTAGCAGTGAGTCCGAGTGCGCATGAGGAGTAGTGACCCCGAGTGCGCATGAGCAGTAGTGAGTCCGAGTGCGCATGAGCAGTAGTGACCCCGAGTGCGCATGAGCAGTAGTGACCCCGAGTGCGCATGCACAGTAGTGAGTCCGAGTGCGCATGAGCAGTAGTGACCCCGAGTGCGCATGAGCAGTAGTGAGTCCGAGTGCGCGTGAGCAGTAGTGACGCCGAGTGCGCATGCACAGTAGTGACCCCGAGTGCGCATGCACAGTAGTGTGCCCGTGTGAGCATGCGCAGAAGTGAGCTCGAATGCGCATGTGCAGGTCTGAGCCGGAGTGCGCATGCGCAGGAGTGGGCCCGTGCACGCATGCGCAGTAGTGAGCCCGAGTACGCATGAGCAGTAGTGACCCCGAGTGCTCATGCACAGTAGTGAGCCCGATTGCGCATCCGCAGTAGTGAGTCCGTGTGCGCATGTGCATATCTGAGCCGGAGTGCGCATGCGCAGTAGTGGGCCCGTGCGCGCATGCGCAGTAGTGAGCCCGTGTGCGCATGCGCAGTAGTGACCCCGAATGCGCATGAGCAGTAGTGAGTCCGAGTGTGCATGAGCAGTAGTGAGTCCGAGTGCGCATGAGCAGTAGTGACACCGAGTGCTCATGCACAGTAGTGAGCCCGATTGCGCATCTGCAGTAGTGAGTCCGTGTGCGCATGTGCAGGTCTGAGCCGGAGTGCGCATGCGCAGTAGTGGGCCCGTGCGCGCATGCGCAGTAGTGAGCCCGTGTGCGCATGCGCAGTAGTGACCCCGAATGCGCATGAGCAGTAGTGAGCCCGAGTGTGCATGAGCAGTAGTGAGTCCGAGTGCGCATGAGCAGTAGTAACTCCGAGTGCTCGTGCACAGTAGTGAGCCCGATTGCGCATCCGCAGTAGTGAGTCCGTGTGCGCATGTGCAGGTCTGAGCCGGAGTGCGCATGCGCAGTAGTGGGCCCGTGCGCGGATGCGCAGTAGTGAGCCCGTGTGCGCATGCGCAGTAGTGACCCCGATTGCGCATGTGCAGGTCTGAGCCGGAGTGCGCATGCGCAGTAGTGAGCCCGTGTGCACATGCGCAGTAGTGACCCCGAATGCGCATGAGCAGTAGTGAGTCCGAGTGCGTATGAGCAGTAGTGACCCCGAGTGCGCATGAGCAGTAGTGACCCCGAGTGCGCATGAGCAGTAGTGACCCCGAGTGCGCATGCACAGTAGTGAGCCCGATTGCGCATCCGCAGTAGTGAGCCCGAGTGCGCATGCGCAGTAGTGACCCCGAATGCGCATGAGCAGCAGTGAGTCCGAGTGCGCATGAGCAGTAGTGACCCCGAGTGCGCATGAGCAGTAGTGAGTCCGAGTGCGGTTGAGCAGTAGTGACCCCGAGTGCGCATGCACATTAGTGAGCCCGAGTGTGCATGAGTAGTAGTGACCCCGAGTGCGCATGCACAGTAGCCAGCCCGTGTGCGCATGCGCAGAAGTGAGCTCGAATGCGCATGTGCAGGTCTGAGCCGGACTGCGCATGCGCAGTAGTGAGCCCGTGTGCACATGCGCAGTAGTGACCCCGAATGCGCATGAGCAGTAGTGAGTCCGAGTGCGTATGAGCAGTAGTGACCCCGAGTGCGCATGAGCAGTAGTGAGTCCAAGTGCGCATGAACAGTAGTGACCCCGAGTGCGCATGAGCAGTTGTGGCCCCGAGTGCGCATGAGCAGTAGTGAATCCGAGTGCACATGAGCAGTAGTGACCCCGAGTGCGCACGAGCAGTAGTGAGTCCGAGTGCGCATGAGCAGTAGTGACCCCGAGTGCGCATGAGCAGTAGTGACCCCGAGTGCGCATGCACAGTAGTGAGCCCGATTGCGCATCCGCAGTAGTGAGGCCGTGTGCGCATGTGCAGGTCTGCGCGGGAGTGCGCATGCGCAGTAGTCAGCCCGATTGCGCATCCGCAGTAGTGAGTCCGTGTGCGCATGTGCAGGTCTGAGGCGCAGTGCGCATGCGCAGTAGTGGGCCCGTGCGCGCATGCGCAGTAGTGAGCCCGTGTGCGCACGCGCAGTAGTGAGTCCGAGTGCGCGTGAGCAGTAGTGAGTCCGAGTGCGCGTGAGCAGTAGTGACCCCGAGTGCGCATGAGCAGTAGTGACCCCGAGTGCGCATGAGCAGTAGTGAACCCGAGTGCGCATGCACAGTAGTGAGCCCGATTGCGCATCCGCAGTAGTGAGTCCGTGTGCGCATGTGCAGGTCTGAGCCGGAGTGCGCATGCGCAGTAGTGGGCCCGTGCGCGCATGCGCAGTAGTGAGCCCGTGTGCGCATGCGCAGTAGTGAGCCCGAGCGCGCATCCGCAGTAGTGAGTCCGAGTGCGCATGCGCAGTAGTGACCCCGAATGCGCATGAGCAGTAGTGAATCCGAGTGCACATGAGCAGTAGTGACCCCGAGTGCGCATGAGCAGTAGTGAGTCTGAGTGCGCATGAGCAGTAGTGACCCCGAGTGCGCATGAGGAGTAGTGACCCCGAGTGCGCATGCACAGTAGTGAGCCCGATTGCGCATCCGCAGTAGTGAGGCCGTGTGCGCATGTGCAGGTCTGAGCCGGAGTGCGCATGCGCAGTAGTGAGCCCGATTGTGCATCCGCAGTAGTGCGTCCGAGTGCGCATGAGCAGTAGTGACCCCGAGTGCGCATGAGGAGTAGTGACCCACAGTGCGCATGCACAGTAGTGAGCCCGATTGCGCATCCGCAGTAGTGAGGCCGTGTGCGCATGTGCAGGTCTGAGCCGGAGTGCGCATGCGCAGTAGTGAGCCCGATTGTGCATCCGCAGTAGTGCGTCCGAGTGCGCATGAGCAGTAGTGACCCCGAGTGCGCATGAGCAGTAGTGACCCCGAGTGCGCATGCACAGTAGTGAGCCCGAGTGTGCATGAGCAGTAGTGAGTCCGAGTGCGCATGGGCAGTAGTGACCCCGAGTGCTCATGCACAGTAGTGAGCCCGATTGCGCATCCGCAGTAGTGAGTCCGTGTGCGCATGTGCAGGTCTGAGCGGGAGTGCGCGTGCGCAGTAGTGAGCCCGATTGCGCATCCGCAGTAGTGAGTCCGTGTGCGCATGTGCAGGTCTGAGGCGCAGTGCGCATGCGCAGTAGTGGGCCCGTGCGCGCATGCGCAGTAGTGAGCCCGTGTGCGCATGCGCAGTAGTGAGTCCGAGTGCGCGTGAGCAGTAGTGAGTCCGAGTGCGCGTGAGCAGTAGTGACCCCGAGTGCGCATGAGCAGTAGTGACCCCGAGTGCGCATGAGCAGTAGTGACCCCGAGTGCGCATGCACAGTAGTGAGCCCGATTGCGCATCCGCAGTAGTGAGTCCGTGTGCGCATGTGCAGGTCTGAGCCGGAGTGCGCATGCGCAGTAGTGGGCCCGTGCGCGCATGCGCAGTAGTGAAGCCGTGTGCGCATGCGCAGTAGTGAGCCCGAGCGCGCATCCGCAGTAGTGAGTCCGAGTGCGTATGCGCAGTAGTGACCCCGAATGCGCATGAGCAGTTGTGAATCCGAGTGCACATGAGCAGTAGTGACCCCGAGTGCGCATGAGCAGTAGTGAGTCCGAGTGCGCATGAGCAGTAGTGACCCCGAGTGCGCATGAGGAGTAGTGACCCCGAGTGCGCATGCACAGTAGTGAGCCCGATTGCGCATCCGCAGTAGTGAGGCCGTGTGCGCATGTGCAGGTCTGAGCCGGAGTGCGCATGCGCAGTAGTGAGCCCGATTGTGCATCCGCAGTAGTGCGTCCGAGTGCGCATGAGCAGTAGTGACCCCGAGTGCGCATGAGCAGTAGTGACCCCGAGTGCGCATGCACAGTAGTGAGCCCGAGTGTGCATGAGCAGTAGTGAGTCCGAGTGCGCATGGGCAGTAGTGACCCCGAGTGCTCATGCACAGTAGTGAGCCCATTGCTCATCCGCAGTAGTGAGTCCGTGTGCGCATGTGCAGGTCTGAGCCGGAGTGCGCATGCGCAGTAGTGGGCCCGTGCGCGCATGCGCAGTAGTGAGCCCGTGTGCGCATGCGCAGTAGTGAGTCCGAGTGCGCGTGAGCAGTAGTGAGTCCGAGTGCGCGTGAGCAGTAGTGACCCCGAGTGCGCATGAGCAGTAGTGACCCCGAGTGCGCATGAGCAGTAGTGACCCCGAGTGCGCATGCACAGTAGTGAGCCCGATTGCGCATCCGCAGTAGTGAGTCCGTGTGCGCATGTGCAGGTCTGAGCCGGAGTGCGCATGCGCAGTAGTGGGCCCGTGCGCGCATGCGCAGTAGTGAGCCCGGGTGCGCATGCGCAGTAGTGAGCCCGAGCGCGCATCCGCAGTAGTGAGCCCGAGCGCGCATGCGCAGTAGTGTATCCGATTGCGCATGTGCAGATCTGAGCAGGAGTGCGCATGCGCAGTAGTGACCCCGAGTGCGCATGAGCAGTAGTGAGTCCGAGTGCGCATGAGCAGTAGTGACCCCGAGTGCGCATGAGCAGTAGTGAGCCCGAGCGCGCATCCGCAGTAGTGAGCCCGATTGCGCATCCGCAGTAGTGAGTCCGTGTGCGCATGTGCAGGTCTGAGCCGGAGTGCGCATGCGCAGTAGTGGGCTCGTGCGCGCATGCGCAGTAGTGAGCCCGTGTGCGCATGCGCAGTAGTGAGCCCGAGCGCGCATCCGCAGTAGTGAGTCCGAGTGCGCATGCGCAGTAGTGACCCCGAATGCGCATGAGTAGCAGTGAGTTCGAGTGCGCATGAGCAGTAGTGACCCCGAGTGCGCATGAGCAGTAGTGACCCCGAGTGCGCATGAGCAGTAGTGACCCCGAGTGCGCATGCACAGTAGTGAGTCCGAGTGCGCATGAGCAGTAGTGACCCCGAGTGCTCATGCACAGTAGTGAGCCCGATTGCGCATCCGCAGTAGTGAGTCCGTGTGCGCATATGCAGGTCTGAGCCGGAGTGCGCATGCGCAGTAGTGGGCCCGTGCGCGCATGCGCAGTAGTGAGCCCGTGTGCGCATGCGCAGTAGTGACCCCGAATGCGCATGAGCAGTAGTGAGCCCGAGTGTGCATGAGCAGTAGTGAGTCCGAGTGCGCATGAGCAGTAGTGACCCCGAGTGCTCATGCACAGTAGTGAGCCCGATTGCGCATCCGCAGTAGTGAGTCCGTGTGCGCATGTGCAGGTCTGAGCCGGAGTGCGCATGCGCAGTAGTGGGCCCGTGCGCGCATGCGCAGTAGTGAAGCCGTGTGCGCATGCGCAGTAGTGAGCCCGAGCGCGCATCCGCAGTAGTGAGTCCGAGTGCGTATGCGCAGTAGTGACCCCGAATGCGCATGAGCAGTTGTGAATCCGAGTGCACATGAGCAGTAGTGACCCCGAGTGCGCATGAGCAGTAGTGAGTCCGAGTGCGCATGAGCAGTAGTGACCCCGAGTGCGCATGAGGAGTAGTGACCCCGAGTGCGCATGCACAGTAGTGAGCCCGATTGCGCATCCGCAGTAGTGAGGCCGTGTGCGCATGTGCAGGTCTGAGCCGGAGTGCGCATGCGCAGTAGTGAGCCCGATTGTGCATCCGCAGTAGTGCGTCCGAGTGCGCATGAGCAGTAGTGACCCCGAGTGCGCATGAGCAGTAGTGACCCCGAGTGCGCATGCACAGTAGTGAGCCCGAGTGTGCATGAGCAGTAGTGAGTCCGAGTGCGCATGGGCAGTAGTGACCCCGAGTGCTCATGCACAGTAGTGAGCCCATTGCTCATCCGCAGTAGTGAGTCCGTGTGCGCATGTGCAGGTCTGAGCCGGAGTGCGCATGCGCAGTAGTGGGCCCGTGCGCGCATGCGCAGTAGTGAGCCCGTGTGCGCATGCGCAGTAGTGAGTCCGAGTGCGCGTGAGCAGTAGTGAGTCCGAGTGCGCGTGAGCAGTAGTGACCCCGAGTGCGCATGAGCAGTAGTGACCCCGAGTGCGCATGAGCAGTAGTGACCCCGAGTGCGCATGCACAGTAGTGAGCCCGATTGCGCATCCGCAGTAGTGAGTCCGTGTGCGCATGTGCAGGTCTGAGCCGGAGTGCGCATGCGCAGTAGTGGGCCCGTGCGCGCATGCGCAGTAGTGAGCCCGGGTGCGCATGCGCAGTAGTGAGCCCGAGCGCGCATCCGCAGTAGTGAGCCCGAGCGCGCATGCGCAGTAGTGTATCCGATTGCGCATGTGCAGATCTGAGCAGGAGTGCGCATGCGCAGTAGTGACCCCGAGTGCGCATGAGCAGTAGTGAGTCCGAGTGCGCATGAGCAGTAGTGACCCCGAGTGCGCATGAGCAGTAGTGAGCCCGAGCGCGCATCCGCAGTAGTGAGCCCGATTGCGCATCCGCAGTAGTGAGTCCGTGTGCGCATGTGCAGGTCTGAGCCGGAGTGCGCATGCGCAGTAGTGGGCTCGTGCGCGCATGCGCAGTAGTGAGCCCGTGTGCGCATGCGCAGTAGTGAGCCCGAGCGCGCATCCGCAGTAGTGAGTCCGAGTGCGCATGCGCAGTAGTGACCCCGAATGCGCATGAGTAGCAGTGAGTTCGAGTGCGCATGAGCAGTAGTGACCCCGAGTGCGCATGAGCAGTAGTGACCCCGAGTGCGCATGAGCAGTAGTGACCCCGAGTGCGCATGCACAGTAGTGAGTCCGAGTGCGCATGAGCAGTAGTGACCCCGAGTGCTCATGCACAGTAGTGAGCCCGATTGCGCATCCGCAGTAGTGAGTCCGTGTGCGCATATGCAGGTCTGAGCCGGAGTGCGCATGCGCAGTAGTGGGCCCGTGCGCGCATGCGCAGTAGTGAGCCCGTGTGCGCATGCGCAGTAGTGACCCCGAATGCGCATGAGCAGTAGTGAGCCCGAGTGTGCATGAGCAGTAGTGAGTCCGAGTGCGCATGAGCAGTAGTGACCCCGAGTGCTCATGCACAGTAGTGAGCCCGATTGCGCATCCGCAGAAGTGAGTCCGTGTGCGCATGTGCAGGTCTGAGCCGGAGTGCGCATGCGCAGTAGTGGGTCCGTGCGCGCATGCGCAGTAGTGAGCCCGTGTGCGCATGCGCAGTAGTGACCCCGAATGCGCATGAGCAGTAGTGAATCCGAGTACACATGAGCAGTAGTGACCCCGAGTGCGCATGAGCAGTAGTGACCCCGAGTGCGCATGCACAGTAGTGAGCCCGATTGCGCATCCGCAGTAGTGAGG
Organism: Megachile leachella; assembly: GCA_963576845.1. Taxonomy (NCBI): domain Eukaryota; kingdom Metazoa; phylum Arthropoda; class Insecta; order Hymenoptera; family Megachilidae; genus Megachile; species Megachile leachella. The sequence goes on along the minus strand of OY756250.1, from coordinate 24,499,844 downwards.
CCGTGTGCGCATGTGCAGGTCTGAGCCGGAGTGCGCATGCGCAGTAGTGAGCCCGATTGTGCATCCGCAGTAGTGCATCCGAGTGCGCATGAGCAGTAGTGACCCCGAGTGCGCATGAGCAGTAGTGACCCCGAGTGCGCATGCACAGTAGTGAGCCCGAGTGTGCATGAGCAGTAGTGAGTCCGAGTGCGCATGGGCAGTAGTGACCCCGAGTGCTCATGCACAGTAGTGAGCCCGATTGCGCATCCGCAGTAGTGAGTCCGTGTGCGCATGTGCAGGTCTGAGCCGGAGTGCGCATGCGCAGTAGTGGGCCCGTGCGCGCATGCGCAGTAGTGAGCCCGGGTGCGCACGCGCAGTAGTGAGCCCGAGCGCGCATCCGCAGTAGTGAGCCCGAGCGCGCATGCGCAGTAGTGACCCCGAATGCGCATGAGCAGTAGTGACCCCGAGTGTGCATGAGCAGTAGTGAGCCCGTGTGCGCATGCGCTGTCGTGAGCCCGAGCGTGCATCCGCAGTAGTGAGTCCGAGTGCGCATGCGCAGTAGTGACCCCGAGTGCTCATGCACAGTAGTGAGCCCGATTGCGCATCCGCAGTAGTGAGTCCGTGTGGGCATGTGCAGGTCTGAGCCGGAGTGCGCATGCGCAGTAGTGGGCCCGTGCGCGCATGCGCAGTAATGAGCCCGATTGCGCATCCGCAGTAGTGAGGCCGTGTGCGCATGTGCAGGTCCGAGCCGGAGTGCGCATGCGCAGTAGTGAGCCCGATTGTGCATCCGCAGTAGTGCGTCCGAGTGCGCATGAGCAGTAGTGACCCCGAGTGCGCATCCGCAGTAGTGAGTCCGTGTGCGCATGTGCAGGTCTGAGCCGGAGTGCGCATGCGCAGTAGTGGGCACGTGCGCGCATGCGCAGTAGTGAGCCCGTGTGCGCATGCGCAGTAGTGACCCCGAATGCGCATGAGCAGTAGTGAGCCCGAGTGTGCATGAGCAGTAGTGAGTCCGAGTGCGCATGAGCAGTAGTGACCCCGAGTGCGCATGAGCAGTAGTGACCCCGAGTGCCTATGCACAGTAGTGAGCCCGATTGCGCATCCGCAGTAGTGAGTCCGTGTGCGCATGTGCAGGTCTGAGCCGGAGTGCGCATGCGCAGTAGTGGGCCCGTGCGCGCATGCGCAGTAGTGAGCCCGTGTGCGCATGCGCAGTAGTGACCCCGAATGCGCATGAGCAGTAGTGAGCCCGAGTGTGCATGAGCAGTAGTGAGCCCGTGTGCGCATGCGATGTCGTGAGCCCGAGCGTGTATCCGCAGTAGTGAGTCCGAGTGCGCATGCGCAGTAGTGACCCCGAGTGCTCATGCACAGTAGTGAGCCCGATCGCGCATCCGCAGTAGTGAGTCCGTGTGGGCATGTGCAGGTCTGAGCCCGAGCGCGCATGCGCAGTAGTGACCCCGAATGCGCATGAGCAGTAGTGACCCCGAGTGCGCATGCACAGTAGTGTGCCTGTGTGCGCATGCGCAGAAGTGAGCTCGAATGCGCATGTGCAGGTCTGAGCCGGAGTGCGCATGCGCAGTAGTGGGCCCGTGCGCGCATGCGCAGTAGTGAGCCCGTGTGCGCATGCGCAGTAGTGACCCCGTATGCGCATGAGCAGTAGTGAGCGCGAGCGTGCATCCGCAGTAGTGAGTCCAAGTGCGCATGCGCAGTAGTGACCCCGAGTGCCTATGCACAGTAGTGAGCCCGATTGCGCATCCGCAGTAGTGAGTCCGTGTGCGCATGTGCAGGTCTGAGCCGGAGTGCGCATGCGCAGTAGTGGGCCCGTGCGCGCATGCGCAGTAGTGAGCCCGTGTGCGCATGCGCAGTAGTGACCCCGAATGCGCATGAGCAGTAGTGAGTCCGAGTGCGCATGGGCAGTAGTGACCCCGAGTGCTCATGCACAGTAGTGAGCCCGATTGCGCATCCGCAGTAGTGAGTCCGTGTGCGCATGTGCAGGTCTGAGCCGGAGTGCGCATGCGCAGTAGTGGGCCCGTGCGCGCATGCGCAGTAGTGAGCCCGGGTGCGCACGCGCAGTAGTGAGCCCGAGCGCGCATCCGCAGTAGTGAGCCCGAGCGCGCATGCGCAGTAGTGACCCCGAATGCGCATGAGCAGTAGTGACCCCGAGTGTGCATGAGCAGTAGTGAGCCCGTGTGCGCATGCGCTGTCGTGAGCCCGAGCGTGCATCCGCAGTAGTGAGTCCGAGTGCGCATGCGCAGTAGTGACCCCGAGTGCTCATGCACAGTAGTGAGCCCGATTGCGCATCCGCAGTAGTGAGTCCGTGTGGGCATGTGCAGGTCTGAGCCGGAGTGCGCATGCGCAGTAGTGGGCCCGTGCGCGCATGCGCAGTAATGAGCCCGATTGCGCATCCGCAGTAGTGAGGCCGTGTGCGCATGTGCAGGTCCGAGCCGGAGTGCGCATGCGCAGTAGTGAGCCCGATTGTGCATCCGCAGTAGTGCGTCCGAGTGCGCATGAGCAGTAGTGACCCCGAGTGCGCATCCGCAGTAGTGAGTTCGTGTGCGCATGTGCAGGTCTGAGCCGGAGTGCGCATGCGCAGTAGTGGGCCCGTGCGCTCATGCGCAGTAGTGAGCTGGTGTGCGCATGCGCAGTAGTGACCCCGAATGCGCATGAGCAGTAGTGAGTCCGAGTGCGCATGTGCAGGTCTGAGCCGGAGTGCGCATGCGCAGTAGTGGGCCCGTGCGCTCATGCGCCGTAGTGAGCTCGTGTGCGCATGCGCAGTAGTGACCCCGAATGCGCATGAGCAGTAGTGAGCCCGAGTGTGCATGAGCAGTAGTGAGTCCGAGTGCGCATGAGCAGTAGTGACCCCGAGTGCTCATGCACAGTAGTGAGCCCGATTGCGCATCCGCAGTAGTGAGTCCGTGTGCGCATGTGCAGGTCTGAGCCGGTGTGCGCATGCGCAGTAGTGGGCCCGTGCGCTCATGCGCAGTAGTGAGCTGGTGTGCGCATGCGCAGTAGTGACCCCGAATGCGCATGAGCAGTAGTGAGTCCGAGTGCGCATGAGCAGTAGTGACCCCGAGTGCTCATGCACAGTAGTGAGCCCGATTGCGCATCCGCAGTAGTGAGTCCGTGTGCGCATGTGCAGGTCTGAGCCGGAGTGCGCATGCGCAGTAGTGGGCCCGTGCGCGCATGCGCAGTAGTGAGCCCGTGTGCGCATGCGCAGTAGTGACCCCGAATGCGCATGAGCAGTAGTGAGCCCGAGTGTGCATGAGCAGTAGTGAGTCCGAGTGCGCATGAGCAGTAGTGACCCCGAGTGCTCATGCACAGTAGTGAGCCCGATTGCGCATCCGCAATAGTGAGTCCGTGTGCGCATGTGCAGGTCTGAGCCGGAGTGCGCATGCGCAGTAGTGGGTCCGTGCGCGCATGCGCAGTAGTGAGCCCGTGTGCGCATGCGCAGTAGTGACCCCGATTGCGCATGTGCAGGTCTGAGCCGGAGTGCGCATGCGCAGTAGTGGGCCCGTGCGCGCATGCGCAGTAGTGAGTCCGTGTGGGCATGTGCAGGTCTGAGCCGGAGTGCGCATGCGCAGTAGTGGGCCCGTGCGCGCATGCGCAGTAGTGAGCCCGATTGCGCATCCGCAGTAGTGAGGCCGTGTGCGCATGTGCAGGTCCGAGCCGGAGTGCGCATGCGCAGTAGTGAGCCCGATTGTGCATCCGCAGTAGTGCGTCCGAGTGCGCATGAGCAGTAGTGACCCCGAGTGCTCATGCACAGTAGTGAGCCCGATTGCGCATCCGCAGTAGTGAGTCCGTGTGCGCATGTGCAGTAGTGGGCCCGTGCGCGCATGCGCAGTAGTGAGCCCGTGTGCGCATGCGCAGTAGTGACCCCGAATGCGCATGAGCAGTAGTGAGCCCGAGTGTGCATGAGCAGTAGTGAGCCCGTGTGCGCATGCGCAGTAGTGAGCCCGAGCGCGCATCCGCAGTAGTGAGTCCGAGTGCGCATGCGCAGTAGTGACCCCGAATGCGCATGAGTAGCAGTGAGTTCGAGTGCGCATGAGCAGTACTGACCCCGTGCGCGCATGCGCAGTAGTGGGCCCGTGCGCGCATGCGCAGTAGTGAGCCCGTGTGGGCATGCGCAGTAGTGACCCCGATTGCGCATGTGCAGGTCTGAGCCGAAGTGCGCATGCGCAGTAGTGGGCCCGTGCGCGCATTCGCAGTAGTGAGCCCGTGTGCGCATGCGCAGTAGCGACCTCGAATGCGCATGAGCAGTAGTGAGCCCGAGTGCGCATGAGCAGTAGTGAGTCCGAGTGCGCATCCGCAGTAGTGAGTCCGTGTGCGCATGAGCAGTAGTGACCCCGAGTGCGCATGCACAGTAGTAAGTCCGAGTGCGCATGAGCAGTAGTGACCCCGAGTGCGCATGAGCAGTAGTGAGTCCGAGTGCGCGTGAGCAGTGGTGACCCCGAGTGCGCATGCACAGTAGTGAGCCCGAGTGCGCATGAGCAGTAGTGTGTCCGAGTGCGCATCCGCAGTAGTGAGTCCGTGTGCGCATGTGCAGGTCTGAGCCGGAGTGCGCATGCGCAGTAGTGGGCCCGTGGGCGCATGCGCAGTAGTGAGCCCGTGTGCGCATGCGCAGTAGTGAGCCCGTGCGCGCATGCGCAGTAGTGAGCCCGTGTGCGCATGCGCAGTAGTGACCCCGAATGCGCATGAGCAGTAGTGAGCCCGAGCGCGCATCCGCAGTAGTGAGCCCGATTGCGCATCCGCAGTAGTGAGTCCGTGTGCGCATGTGCAGGTCTGAGCCGGAGTGCGCATGCGCAGTAGTGGGCCCGTGCGCGCATGCGCAGTAGTGAGCCCGTGTGCGCATGCGCAGTAGTGAGCCCGAGCGCGCATTCGCAGTAGTGAGTCCGAGTGCGCATGCGCAGTAGTGACCCCGAATGCGCATGAGTAGCAGTGAGTCCGAGTGCGCATGAGGAGTAGTGACCCCGAGTGCGCATGAGCAGTAGTGAGTTCGAGTGCGCATGAGCAGTAGTGACCCCGAGTGCGCATGAGCAGTAGTGACCCCGAGTGCGCATGCACAGTAGTGAGTCCGAGTGCGCATGAGCAGTAGTGACCCCGAGTGCGCATGAGCAGTAGTGAGTCCGAGTGCGCGTGAGCAGTAGTGACCCCGAGTGCGCATGCACAGTAGTGACCCCGAGTGCGCATGCACAGTAGTGTGCCCGTGTGAGCATGCGCAGAAGTGAGCTCGAATGCGCATGTGCAGGTCTGAGCCGGAGTGCGCATGCGCAGGAGTGGGCCCGTGCACGCATGCGCAGTAGTGACCCCGAGTGCGCATGAGCAGTAGTGACCCCGAGTGCTCATGCACAGTAGTGAGCCCGATTGCGCATCCGCAGTAGTGAGTCCGTGTGCGCATGTGCATATCTGAGCCGGAGTGCGCATGCGCAGTAGTGGGCCCGTGCGCGCATGCGCAGTAGTGAGCCCGTGTGCGCATGCGCAGTAGTGACGCCGAATGCGCATGAGCAGTAGTGAGTCCGAGTGTGCATGAGCAGTAGTGAGTCCGAGTGCGCATGAGCAGTAGTGTCACCGAGTGCTCATGCACAGTAGTGAGCCCGATTGCGCATCTGCAGTAGTGAGTCCGTGTGCGCATGTGCAGGTCTGAGCCGGAGTGCGCATGCGCAGTAGTGGGCCCGTGCGCGCATGCGCAGTAGTGAGCCCGTGTGCGCATGCGCAGTAGTGACCCCGAATGCGCATGAGCAGTAGTGAGCCCGAGTGTGCATGAGCAGTAGTGAGTCCGAGTGCGCATGAGCAGTAGTAACTCCGAGTGCTCATGCACAGTAGTGAGCCCGATTGCGCATCCGCAGTAGTGAGTCCGTGTGCGCATGTGCAGGTCTGAGCCGGAGTGCGCATGCGCAGTAGTGGGCCCGTGCGCGGATGCGCAGTAGTGAGCCCGTGTGCGCATGCGCAGTAGTGACCCCGATTGCGCATGTGCAGGTCTGAGCCGGAGTGCGCATGCGCAGTAGTGGGCCCGTGCGCGCATGCGCAGTAGTGAGCCCGAGTGTGCATGAGTAGTAGTGACCCCGAGTGCGCATGCACAGTAGCCAGCCCGTGTGCGCATGCGCAGAAGTGAGCTCGAATGCGCATGTGCAGGTCTGAGCCGGACTGCGCATGCGCAGTAGTGAGCCCGTGTGCACATGCGCAGTAGTGACCCCGAATGCGCATGAGCAGTAGTGAGTCCGAGTGCGTATGAGCAGTAGTGACCCCGAGTGCGCATGAGCAGTAGTGACCCCGAGTGCGCATGCACAGTAGTGAGAACGTGTGCGCATGCGCAGAAGTGAGCTCAAATGCGCATGTGCAGGTCTGAGCCGGAGTGCGCATGCGCATTAGTGGGCCCGTGCGCGCATGCGCAGTAGTGAGCCCGTGTGCGCATGCGCAGTAGTGAGCCCGAGCGCGCATCCGCAGTAGTGAGCCCGAGTGCGCATGCGCAGTAGTGACCCCGAATGCGCATGAGCAGCAGTGAGTCCGAGTGCGCATGAGCAGTAGTGACCCCGAGTGCGCATGAGCAGTAGTGACCCCGAGTGCGCATGAGCAGTAGTGACCCCGAGTGCGCATGCACAGTAGTGAGCCCGATTGCGCATCCGCAGTAGTGAGTCCGTGTGCGCATGTGCAGGTCTGAGCCGGAGTGCGCATGCGCAGTAGTGGGCCCGTGCGCGCATGCGCAGTAGTGAAGCCGTGTGCGCATGCGCAGTAGTGAGCCCGAGCGCGCATCCGCAGTAGTGAGTCCGAGTGCGCATGCGCAGTAGTGAGCCCGTGTGCGCACGCGCAGTAGTGAGTCCGAGTGCGCGTGAGCAGTAGTGAGTCCGAGTGCGCGTGAGCAGTAGTGACCCCGAGTGCGCATGAGCAGTAGTGACCCCGAGTGCGCATGAGCAGTAGTGACCCCGAGTGCGCATGCACAGTAGTGAGCCCGATTGCGCATCCGCAGTAGTGAGTCCGTGTGCGCATGTGCAGGTCTGAGCCGGAGTGCGCATGCGCAGTAGTGGGCCCGTGCGCGCATGCGCAGTAGTGAGCCCGTGTGCGCATGCGCAGTAGTGAGCCCGAGCGCGCATCCGCAATAGTGAGTCCGAGTGCGCATGCGCAGTAGTGACCCCGAATGCGCATGAGCAGTAGTGAATCCGAGTGCACATGAGCAGTAGTGACCCCGAGTGCGCATGAGCAGTAGTGAGTCTGAGTGCGCATGAGCAGTAGTGACCCCGAGTGCGCATGAGGAGTAGTGACCCCGAGTGCGCATGCACAGTAGTGAGCCCGATTGCGCATCCGCAGTAGTGAGGCCGTGTGCGCATGTGCAGGTCTGAGCCGGAGTGCGCATGCGCAGTAGTGAGCCCGATTGTGCATCCGCAGTAGTGCGCCCGAGTGCGCATGAGCAGTAGTGACCCCGAGTGCGCATGAGGAGTAGTGACCCACAGTGCGCATGCACAGTAGTGAGCCCGATTGCGCATCCGCAGTAGTGAGGCCGTGTGCGCATGTGCAGGTCTGAGCCGGAGTGCGCATGCGCAGTAGTGAGCCCGATTGTGCATCCGCAGTAGTGCGTCCGAGTGCGCATGAGCAGTAGTGACCCCGAGTGCGCATGAGCAGTAGTGACCCCGAGTGCGCATGCACAGTAGTGAGCCCGAGTGTGCATGAGCAGTAGTGAGTCCGAGTGCGCATGGGCAGTAGTGACCCCGAGTGCTCATGCACAGTAGTGAGCCCGATTGCGCATCCGCAGTAGTGAGTCCGTGTGCGCATGTGCAGGTCTGAGCGGGAGTGCGCGTGCGCAGTAGTGAGCCCGATTGCGCATCCGCAGTAGTGAGTCCGTGTGCGCATGTGCAGGTCTGAGGCGCTGTGCGCATGCGCAGTAGTGGGCCCGTGCGCGCATGCGCAGTAGTGAGCCCGTGTGCGCATGCGCAGTAGTGAGTCCGAGTGCGCGTGAGCAGTAGTGAGTCCGAGTGCGCGTGAGCAGTAGTGACCCCGAGTGCGCATGAGCAGTAGTGACCCCGAGTGCGCATGAGCAGTAGTGACCCCGAGTGCGCATGCACAGTAGTGAGCCCGATTGCGCATCCGCAGTAGTGAGTCCGTGTGCGCATGTGCAGGTCTGAGCCGGAGTGCGCATGCGCAGTAGCGGGCCCGTGCGCGCATGCGCAGTAGTGAAGCCGTGTGCGCATGCGCAGTAGTGAGCCCGAGCGCGCATCCGCAGTAGTGAGTCCGAGTGCGCATGCGCAGTAGTGACCCCGAATGCGCATGAGCAGTAGTGAATCCGAGTGCACATGAGCAGTAGTGACCCCGAGTGCGCATGAGCAGTAGTGAGTCCGAGTGCGCATGAGCAGTAGTGACCCCGAGTGCGCATGAGGAGTAGTGACCCCGAGTGCGCATGCACAGTAGTGAGCCCGATTGCGCATCCGCAGTAGAGAGGCCGTGTGCGCATGTGCAGGTCTGAGCCGGAGTGCGCATGCGCAGTAGTGAGCCCGATTGTGCATCCGCAGTAGTGCGTCCGAGTGCGCATGAGCAGTAGTGACCCCCAGTGCGCATGAGCAGTAGTGACCCCGAGTGCGCATGCACAGTAGTGAGCCCGAGTGTGCATGAGCAGTAGTGAGTTCGAGTGCGCATGGGCAGTAGTGACCCCGAGTGCTCATGCACAGTAGTGAGCCCATTGCTCATCCGCAGTAGTGAGTCCGTGTGCGCATGTGCAGGTCTGAGCCGGAGTGCGCATGCGCAGTAGTGGGCCCGTGCGCGCATGCGCAGTAGTGAGCCCGTGTGCGCATGCGCAGTAGTGAGTCCGAGTGCGCGTGAGCAGTAGTGAGTCCGAGTGCGCGTGAGCAGTAGTGCCCCCGAGTGCGCATGAGCAGTAGTGACCCCGAGTGCGCATGAGCAGTAGTGACCCCGAGTGCGCATGCACAGTAGTGAGCCCGATTGCGCATCCGCAGTAGTGAGTCCGTGTGCGCATGTGCAGGTCTGAGCCGGAGTGCGCATGCGCAGTAGTGGGCCCGTGCGCGCATGCGCAGTAGTGAGCCCGGGTGCGCATGCGCAGTAGTGACCCCGAGTGCGCATGCACAGTAGTGAGTCCGAGTGCGCATGAGCAGTAGTGACCCCGAGTGCTCATGCACAGTAGTGAGCCCGATTGCGCATCCGCAGTAGTGAGTCCGTGTGCGCATATGCAGGTCTGAGCCGGAGTGCGCATGCGCAGTAGTGGGCCCGTGCGCGCATGCGCAGTAGTGAGCCCGTGTGCGCATGCGCAGTAGTGACCCCGAATGCGCATGAGCAGTAGTGAGCCCGAGTGTGCATGAGCAGTAGTGAGTCCGAGTGCGCATGAGCAGTAGTGACCCCGAGTGCTCATGCACAGTAGTGAGCCCGATTGCGCATCCGCAGAAGTGAGTCCGTGTGCGCATGTGCAGGTCTGAGCCGGAGTGCGCATGCGCAGTAGTGGGTCCGTGCGCGCATGCGCAGTAGTGAGCCCGTGTGCGCATGCGCAGTAGTGACCCCGATTGCGCATGTGCAGGTCTGAGCCGGAGTGCGCATGCGCAGTAGTGGGCTCGTGCGCGCATGCGCAGTAGTGAGCCCGTGTGCGCATGCGCAGTAGTGACCCCGAATGCGCATGAGCAGTAGTGAATCCGAGTACACATGAGCAGTAGTGACCCCGAGTGCGCATGAGCAGTAGTGACCCCGAGTGCGCATGCACAGTAGTGAGCCCGATTGCGCATCCGCAGTAGTGAGGCCGTGTGCGCATGTGCAGGTCTGAGCCGGAGTGCGCATGCGCAGTAGTGAGCCCGATTGTGCATCCGCAGTAGTGCATCCGAGTGCGCATGAGCAGTAGTGACCCCGAGTGCGCATGAGCAGTAGTGACCCCGAGTGCGCATGCACAGTCGTGAGCCCGAGTGTGCATGAGCAGTAGTGAGTCCGAGTGCGCATGGGCAGTAGTGACCCCGAGTGCTCATGCACAGTAGTGAGCCCGATTGCGCATCCGCAGTAGTGAGTCCGTGTGCGCATGTGCAGGTCTGAGCCGGAGTGCGCATGCGCAGTAGTGGGCCCGTGCGCGCATGCGCAGTAGTGACCCCGTATGCGCATGAGCAGTAGTGAGCGCGAGCGTGCATCCGCAGTAGTGAGTCCGAGTGCGCATGCGCAGTAGTGACCCCGAGTGCTCATGCACAGTAGTGAGCCCGATTGCGCATCCGCAGTAGTGAGTCCGTGTGGGCATGTGCAGGTCTGAGCCGGAGTGCGCATGCGCAGTAGTGGGCCCGTGCGCGCATGCGCAGTAATGAGCCCGATTGCGCATCCGCAGTAGTGAGGCCGTGTGCGCATGTGCAGGTCCGAGCCGGAGTGCGCATGCGCAGTAGTGAGCCCGATTGTGCATCCGCAGTAGTGCGTCCGAGTGCGCATGAGCAGTAGTGACCCCGAGTGCGCATCCGCAGTAGTGAGTCCGTGTGCGCATGCGCAGTAGTGGGCACGTGCGCGCATGCGCAGTAGTGAGCCCGTGTGCGCATGCGCAGTAGTGACCCCGAATGCGCATGAGCAGTAGTGAGCCCGAGTGTGCATGAGCAGTAGTAAGTCCGAGTGCGCATGAGCAGTAGTGACCCCGAGTGCTCATGCATAGTAGTGAGCCCGATTGCGCATCCGCAGTAGTGAGTCCGTGTGCGCATGTGCAGGTCTGAGCCGGAGTGCGCATGCGCAGTAGTGGGCCCGTGCGCGCATGCGCAGTAGTGAGCCCGTGTGCGCATGCGCAGTAGTGACCCCGATTGCGCATGTGCTGGTCTGAGCCGGAGTGCGCATGCGCAGTAGTGGGCCCGTGCGCGCATTCGCAGTAGTGAGCCCGTGTGCGCATGCGCAGTAGTGACCCCGAATGCGCATGAGCAGTAGTGAGCCCGAGTGTGCATGAGCAGTAGTGAGTCCGAGTGCGCATGAGCAGTAGTGACCCCGAGTGCTCATGCACAGTAGTGAGCCCGATTGCGCATCCGCAGTAGTGAGTCCGCGTGCGCATGTGCAGGTCTGAGCCGGAGTGCACATGCGCAGTAGTGGGCCCGTGCGCTCATGCGCCGTAGTGAGCTCGTGTGCGCATGCGCAGTAGTGACCCCGAATGCGCATGAGCAGTAGTGAGCCCGAGTGTGCATGAGCAGTAGTGAGTCCGAGTGCGCATGAGCAGTAGTGACCCCGAGTGCTCATGCACAGTAGTGAGCCCGATTGCGCATCCGCAGTAGTGAGTCCGTGTGCGCATGTGCAGGTCTGAGCCGGAGTGCGCATGCGCAGTAGTGGGCCCGTGCGCTCATGCGCAGTAGTGAGCTGGTGTGCGCATGCGCAGTAGTGACCCCGAATGCGCATGAGCAGTAGTGAGTCCGAGTGCGCATGAGCAGTAGTGACCCCGAGTGCTCATGCACAGTAGTGAGCCCGATTGCGCATCCGCAGTAGTGAGTCCGTGTGCGCATGTGCAGGTCTGAGCCGGAGTGCGCATGCGCAGTAGTGGGCCCGTGCGCGCATGCGCAGTAGTGAGCCCGTGTGCGCATGCGCAGTAGTGACCCCGAATGCGCATGAGCAGTAGTGAGCCCGAGTGTGCATGAGCAGTAGTGAGTCCGAGTGCGCATGAGCAGTAGTGACCCCGAGTGCTCATGCACAGTAGTGAGCCCGATTGCGCATCCGCAATAGTGAGTCCGTGTGCGCATGTGCAGGTCTGAGCCGGAGTGCGCATGCGCAGTAGTGGGTCCGTGCGCGCATGCGCAGTAGTGAGCCCGTGTGCGCATGCGCAGTAGTGACCCCGATTGCGCATGTGCAGGTCTGAGCCGGAGTGCGCATGCGCAGTAGTGGGCCCGTGCGCGCATGCGCAGTAGTGAGTCCGTGTGGGCATGTGCAGGTCTGAGCCGGAGTGCGCATGCGCAGTAGTGGGCCCGTGCGCGCATGCGCAGTAGTGAGCCCGATTGCGCATCCGCAGTAGTGAGGCCGTGTGCGCATGTGCAGGTCCGAGCCGGAGTGCGCATGCGCAGTAGTGAGCCCGATTGTGCATCCGCAGTAGTGCGTCCGAGTGCTCATGCACAGTAGTGAGCCCGATTGCGCATCCGCAGTAGTGAGTCCGTGTGCGCATGTGCAGGTCTGAGCCGGAGTGCGCATGCGCAGTAGTGGGCCCGTGCGCGCATGCGCAGTAGTGAGCCCGTGTGCGCATGCGCAGTAGTGACCCCGAATGCGCATGAGTAGCAGTGAGTTCGAGTGCGCATGAGCAGTACTGACCCCGTGCGCGCATGCGCAGTAGTGGGCCCGTGCGCGCATGCGCAGTAGTGAGCCCGATTGCGCATCCGCAGTAGTGAGGCCGTGTGCGCATGTGCAGGTCCGAGCCGGAGTGCGCATGCGCAGTAGTGAGCCCGATTGTGCATCCGCAGTAGTGCGTCCGAGTGCTCATGCACAGTAGTGAGCCCGATTGCGCATCCGCAGTAGTGAGTCCGTGTGCGCATGTGCAGGTCTGAGCCGGAGTGCGCATGCGCAGTAGTGGGCCCGTGCGCGCATTCGCAGTAGTGAGCCCGTGTGGGCATGCGCAGTAGTGACCCCGATTGCGCATGTGCAGGTCTGAGCCGGAGTGCGCATGCGCAGTAGTGAGCCCGTGTGCGCATGCGCAGTAGTGACCCCGAATGCGCATGAGCAGTAGTGAGCCCGAGTGTGCATGAGCAGTAGTGAGCCCGTGTGCGCATGCGCAGTAGTGAGTCCGAGTGCGCATGCGCAGTAGTGAGTCCGAGTGCGCATGAGCAGTAGTGACCCCGAGTGCTCATGCACAGTAGTGAGCCCGATTGCGCATCCGCAGTAGTGAGTCCGTGTGCGCATGTGCAGGTCTGAGCCGGAGTGCGCATGCGCAGTAGTGGGCCCGTGCGCGCATGCGCAGTAGTGAGCCCGTGTGCGCATGCGCAGTAGTGACCCCGAATGCGCATGCGCAGTAGTGAGCCCGTGTGCGCATGCGCAGTAGTGAGTCCGAGTGCGCATGCGCAGTAGTGAGCCCGAGCGCGCATCCGCAGTAGTGAGTCCGAGTGCGCATGCGCAGTAGTGACCCCGAATGCGCATGAGTAGCAGTGAGTTCGAGTGCGCATGAGCAGTACTGACCCCGTGCGCGCATGCGCAGTAGTGGGCCCGTGCGCGCATGCGCAGTAGTGAGCCCGTGTGGGCATGCGCAGTAGTGACCCCGATTGCGCATGTGCAGGTCTGAGCCGGAGTGCGCATGCGCAGTAGTGGGCCCGTGCGCGCATTCGCAGTAGTGAGCCCGTGTGCGCATGCGCAGTAGTGACCCCGAATGCGCATGAGCAGTAGTGAGCCCGAGTGCGCATGAGCAGTAGTGAGTCCGAGTGCGCATCCGCAGTAGTGAGTCCGTGTGCGCATGAGCAGTAGTGACCCCGAGTGCGCATGCACAGTAGTAAGTCCGAGTGCGCATGAGCAGTAGTGACCCCGAGTGCGCATGAGCAGTAGTGAGTCCGAGTGCGCGCGAGCAGTAGTGACCCCGAGTGCGCATGCACAGTAGTGAGCCCGAGTGCGCATGAGCAGTAGTGTGTCCGAGTGCGCATCCGCAGTAGTGAGTCCGTGTGCGCATGTGCAGGTCTGAGCCGGAGTGCGCATGCGCAGTAGTGGGCCCGTGCGCGCATGCGCAGTAGTGAGCCCGTGTGCGCATGCGCAGTAGTGAGCCCGTTGCGCGCATGCGCAGTAGTGAGCCCGTGTGCGCATGCGCAGTAGTGACCCCGAATGCGCATGAGCAGTAGTGAGCCCGAGCGCGCATCCGCAGTAGTGAGCCCGATTGCGCATCCGCAGTAGTGAGTCCGTGTGCGCATGTGCAGGTCTGAGCCGGAGTGCGCATGCGCAGTAGTGAGCCCGAGCGCGCATTCGCAGTAGTGAGTCCGAGTGCGCATGCGCAGTAGTGACCCCGAATGCGCATGAGTAGCAGTGACTCCGAGTGCGCATGAGGAGTAGTGACCCCGAGTGCGCATGAGCAGTAGTGAGTCCGAGTGCGCATGAGCAGTAGTGACCCCGAGTGCGCATGAGCAGTAGTGACCACGAGTGCGCATGCACAGTAGTGAGTCCGAGTGCGCATGAGCAGTAGTGACCCCGAGTGCGCATGAGCAGTAGTGAGTCCGAGTGCGCGTGAGCAGTAGTGACCCCGAGTGCGCATGCACAGTAGTGACCCCGAGTGCGCATGCACAGTAGTGTGCCCGTGTGAGCATGCGCAGAAGTGAGCTCGAATGCGCATGTGCAGGTCTGAGCCGGAGTGCGCATGCGCAGGAGTGGGCCCGTGCACGCATGCGCAGTAGTGAGCCCGAGTGCGCATGAGCAGTAGTGACCCCCAGTGCTCATGCACAGTAGTGAGCCCGCTTGCGCATCCGCAGTAGTGAGTCCGTGTGCGCATGTGCATATCTGAGCCGGAGTGCGCATGCGCAGTAGTGGGCCCGTGCGCGCATGCGCAGTAGTGAGCCCGTGTGCGCATGCGCAGTAGTGACCCCGAATGCGCATGAGCAGTAGTGAGTCCGAGTGTGCATGAGCAGTAGTGAGTCCGAGTGCGCATGAGCAGTAGTGACACCGAGTGCTCATGCACAGTAGTGAGCCCGATAGCGCATCTGCAGTAGTGAGTCCGTGTGCGCATGTGCAGGTCTGAGCCGGAGTGCGCATGCGCAGTAGTGGGCCCGTGCGCGCATGCGCAGTAGTGAGCCCGTGTGCGCATGCGCAGTAGTGACCCCGAATGCGCATGAGCAGTAGTGAGCCCGAGTGTGCATGAGCAGTAGTGAGTCCGAGTGCGCATGAGCAGTAGTAACTCCGAGTGCTCATGCACAGTAGTGAGCCCGATTGCGCATCCGCAGTAGTGAGTCCGTGTGCGCATGTGCAGGTCTGAGCCGGAGTGCGCATGCGCAGTAGTGGGCCCGTGCGCGGATGCGCAGTAGTGAGCCCGTGTGCGCATGCGCAGTAGTGACCCCGATTGCGCATGTGCAGGTCTGAGCCGGAGTGCGCATGCGCAGTAGTGGGCCCGTGCGCGCATGCGCAGTAGTGAGCCCGTGTGCGCATGCGCAGTAGTGACCCCGAATGCGCATGAGCAGTAGTGAGCCCGAGTGTGCATGAGCAGTAGTGAGTCCGAGTGCGCATGAGCAGTAGTGACCCCGAGTGCTCATGCACAGTAGTGAGCCCGATTGCGCATCCGCAGTAGTGAGTCCGTGTGCGCATGTGGAGGTCTGAGCCCGTGTGCGCATGCGCAGTAGTGACCCCGAATGCGCATGAGCAGTAGTGAGCCCGAGTGTGCATGAGCAGTAGTGAGCCCGTGTGCGCATGTGCAGGTCTGAGCCGGAGTGCGCATGCGCAGTAGTGGGCCCGTGCGCGCATGCGCAGTAGTGAGCCCGTGTGCGCATGCGCAGTAGTGACCCCGAATGCGCATGAGCAGCAGTGAGCCCGAGTGTGCATGAGCAGTAGTGAGCCCGAGTGTGCATGAGCAGTAGTGACCCCGAGTGCTCATGCACAGTAGTGAGCCCGATTGCGCATCCGCAGTAGTGAGTCCGTGTGCGCATGTGCAGGTCTGAGCCGGAGTGCGCATGCGCAGTAGTGGGCCCGTGCGCGCATGCGCAGTAGTGAGCCCGTGTGCGCATGCGCAGTAGTGACCCCGAATGCGCATGAGCAGTAGTGAGCCCGAGTGTGCATGAGCAGTAGTGAGCCCGTGTGCGCATGCGCAGTAGTGAGCCCGTGTGCGCATGCGCAGTAGTGAGTCCGAGTGCGCATGCGCAGTAGTGAGTCCGAGTGCGCATGAGCAGTAGTGACCCCGAGTGCTCATGCACAGTAGTGAGCCCGATTGCGCATCCGCAGTAGTGAGTCCGTGTGCGCATGTGCAGGTCTGAGCCGGAGTGCGCATGCGCAGTAGTGGGCTCGTGCGCGCATGCGCAGTAGTGAGCCCGTGTGCGCATGCGCAGTAGTGACCCCGAATGCGCATGAGCAGTAGTGAGCCCGAGTGTGCATGAGCAGTAGTGAGCCCGTGTGCGCATGCGCAGTAGTGAGCCCGAGCGCGCATCCGCAGTAGTGAGCCCGATTGCGCATCCGCAGTAGTGAGTCCGTGTGCGCATGTGCAGGTCTGAGCCGGAGTGCGCATGCGCAGTAGTGGGCCCGTGCGCGCATGCGCAGTAGTGAGCCCGTGTGCGCATGCGCAGTAGTGAGCCCGAGCGCGCATTCGCAGTAGTGAGTCCGAGTGCGCATGCGCAGTAGTGACCCCGAATGCGCATGAGTAGCAGTGAGTCCGAGTGCGCATGAGGAGTAGTGACCCCGAGTGCGCATGAGCAGTAGTGAGTCCGAGTGCGCATGAGCAGTAGTGACCCCGAGTGCGCATGAGCAGTAGTGACCCCGAGTGCGCATGCACAGTAGTGAGTCCGAGTGCGCATGAGCAGTAGTGACCCCGAGTGCGCATGAGCAGTAGTGAGTCCGAGTGCGCGTGAGCAGTAGTGACCCCGAGTGCGCATGCACAGTAGTGACCCCGAGTGCGCATGCACAGTAGTGTGCCCGTGTGAGCATGCGCAGAAGTGAGCTCGAATGCGCATGTGCAGGTCTGAGCCGGAGTGCGCATGCGCAGGAGTGGGCCCGTGCACGCATGCGCAGTAGTGAGCCCGAGTGCGCATGAGCAGTAGTGACCCCGAGTGCTCATGCAGAGTAGTGAGCCCGATTGCGCATCCGCAGTAGTGAGTCCGTGTGCGCATGTGCATATCTGAGCCGGAGTGCGCATGCGCAGTAGTGGGCCCGTGCGCGCATGCGCAGTAGTGAGCCCGTGTGCGCATGCGCAGTAGTGACCCCGAATGCGCATGAGCAGTAGTGAGCCCGAGTGTGCATGAGCAGTAGTGAGTCCGAGTGCGCATGAGCAGTAGTAACTCCGAGTGCTCATGCACAGTAGTGAGCCCGATTGCGCATCCGCAGTAGTGAGTCCGTGTGCGCATGTGCAGGTCTGAGCCGGAGTGCGCATGCGCAGTAGTGGGCCCGTGCGCGGATGCGCAGTAGTGAGCCCGTGTGCGCATGCGCAGTAGTGACCCCGATTGCGCATGTGCAGGTCTGAGCCGGAGTGCGCATGCGCAGTAGTGGGCCCGTGCGCGCATGCGCAGTAGTGAGCCCGTGTGCGCATGCGCAGTAGTGACCCCGAATGCGCATGAGCAGTAGTGAGCCCGAGTGTGCATGAGCAGTAGTGAGTCCGAGTGCGCATGAGCAGTAGTGACCCCGAGTGCTCATGCACAGTAGTGAGCCCGATTGCGCATCCGCAGTAGTGAGTCCGTGTGCGCATGTGGAGGTCTGAGCCCGTGTGCGCATGCGCAGTAGTGACCCCGAATGCGCATGAGCAGTAGTGAGCCCGAGTGTGCATGAGCAGTAGTGAGCCCGTGTGCGCATGTGCAGGTCTGAGCCGGAGTGCGCATGCGCAGTAGTGGGCCCGTGCGCGCATGCGCAGTAGTGAGCCCGTGTGCGCATGCGCAGTAGTGACCCCGAATGCGCATGAGCAGCAGTGAGCCCGAGTGTGCATGAGCAGTAGTGACCCCGAGTGCTCATGCACAGTAGTGAGCCCGAGCGCGCATCCGCAGTAGTGAGTCCGAGTGTGCATGCGCAGTAGTGACCCCGAGTGCTCATGCACAGTAGTGAGCCCGATTGCGCATCCGCAGTAGTGAGTCCGTGTGCGCATGTGCAGGTCTGAGCCGGAGTGCGCATGCGCAGTAGTGGGCCCGTGCGCGCATGCGCAGTAGTGAGCCCGTGTGCGCATGCGCAGTGGTGACCCCGAATGCGCATGAGCAGCAGTGAGCCCGAGTGTGCATGAGCAGTAGTGAGTCCGAGTGCGCATGAGCAGTAGTGAGCCCGAGTGCTCATGCACAGTAGTGAGCCCGATTGCGCATCCGCAGTAATGAGTCCGTGTGCGCATGTGCAGGTCTGAGCCGGAGTGCGCATGCGCAGTAGTGGGCCCGTGCGCGCATGCGCAGTAGTGAGCCCGTGTGCGCATGCGCAGTAGTGACCCCGAATGCGCATGAGCAGTAGTGAGCCCGAGTGTGCATGAGCAGTAGTGAGCCCGTGTGCGCATGCGCAGTAGTGTGCCCGAGCGCGCATCCGCAGTAGTGAGTCCGAGTGCGCATGCGCAGTAGTGACCCCGAATGCGCATGAGTAGCAGTGAGTTCGAGTGCGCATGAGCAGTAGTGACCCCGAGTGCGCATGAGCAGTAGTGAGTCCGAGTGCGCATCCGCAGTAGTGAGTCCGTGTGCGCATGAGCAGTAGTGACCCCGAGTGCGCATGCACAGTAGTGAGTCCGAGTGCGCACGAGCAGTAGTGACCCCGAGTGCTCATGCACAGTAGTGAGACCGATTGCGCATCCGCAGTAGAGAGTCCGTGTGCGCATGTGCAGGTTTGAGCCGGAGTGCGCATGCGCAGTAGTGGGCCCGTGCGCGCATGTGCAGTAGTGAGCCCGTGTGCGCATGCGCAGTAGTGGGCCCGTGCGCGCATGCGCAGTGCGGAGCCCGTGTGCGCATGCGCAGTAGTGAGCCGGAGCGCGCATCCGCAGTAGTGAGTCCGAGTGCGCGTGAGCAGTTGTGACCCCGCAGTAGTGAGCCCGAGCGCGCATGCGCAGTAGTGAGTCCGATTGCGCATGTGCAGGTCTGAGCCGCAGTGCGCATGCGCAATAGTGGGCCCGTGTGCGCATGTGCAGGTCTGAGCCGGAGTGCGCATGCGCAGTAGTGGGCCCGTGCGCGCATGCGCAGTAGTGAGCCCGTGTGCGCATGCGCAGTAGTGAGCCCGAGCGCGCATCCGCAGTAGTGAGTCCGAGTGCGCATGCGCAGTAGTGACCCCGAATGCGCATGAGCAGTAGTGAGTCCGAGTGCGCATGAGCAGCAGTGAGTCCGAGTGCGCATGAACAGTAGTGACCCCGAGTGCGCATGAGCAGTAGTGACCCCGAGTGCGCATGCACAGTGGTGAGCCCGATTGCGCATCCGCAGTAGTAAGTCCGTGTTCGCATGTGCAGGTCTGAGCCGGAGTGCGCATGCGCAGTAGTAGGCCCGAGCGCGCATCCACAGTAATGTGTCCGAGTGCGCATGCGCAGTAGTGACCCCGAATGCGCATGAGCAGTAGTGACCCCGAGTGCGCATGCACAGTAGTGTGCCCGTGTGAGCATGCGCAGAAGTGAGCTCGAATGCGCATGTGCAGGTCTGAGCCGGAGTGCGCATGCGCAGTAGTGGGCCCGTGCGCGCATGCGCAGTAGTGAGCCCGGGTGCGCATGCGCAGTAGTGAGCCCGGGCGCGCAGCCGCAGTAGTGAGCCCGAGCGCGCATGCGCAGTAGTGAGTCCGATTGCGCATGTGCAGGTCTGAGCCGGAGTGCGCATGCGCAGTAGTGGGCCCGTGTGCGCATGTGCAGGTCTGAGCCGGAGTGCGCATGCGCAGTAGTGGGCCCGTGCGCGCATGCGCAGTAGTGAGCCCGTGTGCGCATGCGCAGTAGTGAGCCCGAGCGCGCATCCGCAGTAGTGAGTCCGAGTGCGCATGCGCAGTAGTGACCCCGAATGCGCATGAGCAGTAGTGAGTCCGAGTGCGCATGAGCAGCAGTGAGTCCGAGTGCGCATGAACAGTAGTGACCCCGAGTGCGCATGAGCAGTAGTGACCCCGAGTGCGCATGCACAGTGGTGAGCCCGATTGCGCATCCGCAGTAGTAAGTCCGTGTTCGCATGTGCAGGTCTGAGCCGGAGTGCGCATGCGCAGTAGTAGGCCCGAGCGCGCATCCACAGTAATGAGTCCGAGTGCGCATGCGCAGTAGTGACCCCGAATGCGCATGAGCAGTAGTGACCCCGAGTGCGCATGCACAGTAGTGTGCCCGTGTGAGCATGCGCAGAAGTGAGCTCGAATGCGCATGTGCAGGTCTGAGCCGGAGTGCGCATGCGCAGTAGTGGGCCCGTGCGCGCATGCGCAGTAGTGAGCCCGGGTGCGCATGCGCAGTAGTGAGCCCGGGCGCGCAGCCGCAGTAGTGAGCCCGAGCGCGCATGCGCAGTAGTGAGTCCGATTGCGCATGTGCAGGTCTGAGCCGGAGTGCGCATGCGCAGTAGTGGGCCCGTGTGCGCATGTGCAGGTCTGAGCCGGAGTGCGCATGCGCAGTAGTGGGCCCGTGCGCGCATGCGCAGTAGTGAGCCCGTGTGCGCATGCGCAGTAGTGAGCCCGAGCGCGCATCCGCAGTAGTGAGTCCGAGTGCGCATGCGCAGTAGTGACCCCGAATGCGCATGAGCAGTAGTGAGTCCGAGTGCGCATGAGCAGTAGTGACCCCGAGTGCGCATGAGCAGTAGTGAGTCCGAGTGCGCATGCACAGTAGTGAGCCCGTGTGCGCATGCGCAGAAGTGAGCTCGAATGCGCATGTGCAGGTCTGAGCCGGAGTGCGCATGCGCAGTAGTGGGCCCGTGCGCGCATGCGCAGTAGTGAGCCCGTGTGCGCATGAGCAGTAGTGACCCCGAGTGCGCATGCACAGTAGTGTGCCCGTGTGAGCATGCGCAGAAGTGAGCTCGAATGCGCATGTGCAGGTCTGAGCCGGAGTGCGCATGCGCAGTAGTGGGCCCGTGCGCGCATGCGCAGTAGTGAGCCCGATTGCGCATGTGCAGGTCTGAGCCGGAGTGCGCATGCGCAGTAGTGGGCCCGTGCGCGCATGCGCCGTAGTGAGCCCGTGTGCGCATGCGCAGTAGTGACCCCGAATGCGCATGAGCAGTAGTGAGCCCGAGTGTGCATGAGCAGTAGTGAGTCCGAGTGCGCATGAGCAGTAGTGACCCCGAGTGCTCATGCACAGTAGTGAGACCGATTGCGCATCCGCAGTAGTGAGTCCGTGTGCGCATGTGCAGGTCTGAGCCGGAGTGCGCATGCGCAGTAGTGGGCCCGTGCGCGCATGTGCAGTAGTGAGCCCGTGTGCGCATGCGCAGTAGTGAGCCCGATTGCGCATCCGCAGTAGTGAGTCCGTGTGCGCATGTGCAGGTCTGAGCCGGAGTGCGCATGCGCAGTAGTGGGCCCGTGCGCGCATGCGCAGTACGGAGCCCGTGTGCGCATGCGCAGTAGTGAGCCGGAGCGCGCGTCCGCAGTAGTGAGTCCGAGTGCGCGTGAGCAGTTGTGACCCCGCAGTAGTGAGCCCGAGCGCGCATGCGCAGTAGTGAGTCCGAGTGCGCATGCGCAGTAGTGACCCCGAATGCGCATGAGCAGTAGTGAGTCCGAGTGCGCATGAGCAGTAGTGAGTCCGAGTGCGCATGAACAGTAGTGACCCCGAGTGCGCATGAGCAGTAGTGACCCAGAGTGCGCATGCACAGTAGTGAGCCCGATTGCGCATCCGCAGTAGTAAGTCCGTGTTCGCATGTGCAGGTCTGAGCCGGAGTGCGCATGCGCAGTAGTAGGCCCGAGCGCGCATCCGCAGTAGTGAGTCCGAGTGCGCATGCGCAGTAGTGACCCCGAATGCGCATGAGCAGTAGTGACCCCGAGTGCGCATGCACAGTAGTGTGCCCGTGTGCGCATGCGCAGAAGTGAGCTCGAATGCGCATGTGCAGGTCTGAGCCGGAGTGCGCATGCGCAGCAGTGGGCCCGTGCGCGCATGCGCAGTAGTGAGCCCGGGTGCGCATGCGCAGTAGTGAGCCCGGGCGCGCAGCCGCAGTAGTGAGCCCGAGCGCGCATGCGCAGCAGTGAGTCCGATTGCGCATGTGCAGGTCTGAGCCGGAGTGCGCATGCGCATTAGTGGTCCCGTGTGCGCATGTGCAGATCTGAGCCGGAGTGCGCATGCGCAGTAGTGGGCCCGTGCGCGCATGCGCAGTACGGAGCCCGTGTGGGCATGCGCAGTAGTGAGCCGGAGCGCGCATCCGCAGTAGTGAGTCCGAGTGCGCGTGAGCAGTTGTGACCCCGCAGTAGTGAGCCCGAGCGCGCATGCGCAGTAGTGAGTCCGATTGCGCATGTGCAGGTCTGAGCCGGAGTGCGCATGCGCAGTAGTGGGCCCGTGCGCGCATGCGCAGTAGTGAGCCCGTGTGCGCATGCGCAGTAGTGAGCCCGAGCGCGCATCCGCAGTAGTGAGTCCGAGTGCGCATGCGCAGTAGTGACCCCGAATGCGCATGAGCAGCAGTGAGTCCGAGTGCGCATGAGCAGTAGTGACCCCGAGTGCGCATGAGCAGTAGTGAGTCCGAGTGCGCATGAGCAGTAGTGACCCCGAGTGCGTATGCACATTAGTGAGCCCGAGTGTGCATGAGTAGTAGTGACCCCGAGTGCGCATGCACAGTAGTGAGCCCGTGCGCGCATGCGCAGTAGTGAGCCCGGGTGCGCATGCGCAGTAGTGAGCCCGAGCGCGCATCCGCAGTAGTGAGCCCGATTGCGCATCCGCAGTAGTGAGTCCGTGTGCGCATGTGCAGGTCTGAGCCGGAGTGCGCATGCGCAGTAGTGGGCCCGTGCGCGCATGCGCAGTAGTGAGCCCGGGTGCGCATGCGCAGTAGTGAGCCCGAGCGCGCATCCGCAGTAGTGAGCCCGATTGCGCATCCGCAGTAGTGAGTCCGTGTGCGCATGTGCAGGTCTGAGCCGGAGTGCGCATGCGCAGTAGAGGGCCCGTGCGCGCATGCGCAGTAGTGAGCCCGTGTGCGCAAGCGCAGTAGTGAGCCCGAGCGCCCATCCGCAGTAGTGAGTCCGAGTGCGCATGCGCAATAGTGACCCCGAATGCGCATGAGTAGTAGTGAGTTCGAGTGCGCATGAGCAGTAGTGACCCCGAGTGCGCATGAGCAGTAGTGAGTCCGAGGGCGCATGAGCATTAGCGACCCCGAGTGCGCATGAGCAGTAGTGACCCCGAGTGCGCATGCACAGTAGTGAGTCCGAGTGCGCATGAGCAGTAGTGACCCCGAGTGCGCATGAGCAGTAGTGAGTCCGAGTGCGCGTGAGCAGTAGTGACCCCGAGTGCGCATGCACAGTAGTGAGGCCGAGTGCGCATGAGCAGTAGTGAGTCCGAGTGCGCATCCGCAGTAGTGAGTCCGTGTGCGCATGTGCAGGTCTGAGGCGGAGTGCGCATGCGCAGTAGTGGGCCCGTGCGCGCATGCGCAGTAGTGAGCCCGGGTGCGCATGCGCAGTAGTGAGCCCGGGCGCGCAGCCGCAGTAGTGAGCCCGAGCGCGCATGCGCAGTAGTGAGTCCGATTGCGCATGTGCAGGTCTGAGCCGGAGTGCGCATGCGCAGTAGTGGTCCCGTGTGCGCATGTGCAGGTCTGAGCCGGAGTGCGCATGCGCAGTAGTGGGCCCGTGCGCGCATGCGCAGTAGTGAGCCCGTGTGCGCATGCGCAGTAGTGAGCCCGAGCGCGCATCCGTAGTAGTGAGTCCGAGTGCGCATGCGCAGTAATGACCCCGAATGCGCATGAGCAGTAGTGAGTCCGAGTGCGCATGAGCAGTAGTGACCCCGAGTGCGCATGAGCAGTAGTGAGTCCGAGTGCGCATGCACAGTAGTGAGCCCGTGTGCGCATGCGCAGAAGTGAGCTCGAATGCGCATGTGCAGGTCTGAGCCGGAGTGCGCATGCGCAGTAGTGGGCCCGTGCGCGCATGCGCAGTAGTGAGCCCGTGTGCGCATGAGCAGTAGTGACCCCGAGTGCGCATGCACAGTAGTGTGCCCGTGTGAGCATGCGCAGAAGTGAGCTCGAATGCGCATGTGCAGGTCTGAGCCGGAGTGCGCATGCGCAGTAGTGGGCCCGTGCGCGCATGCGCAGTAGTGAGCCCGATTGCGCATGTGCAGGTCTGAGCCGGAGTGCGCATGCGCAGTAGTGGGCCCGTGCGCGCATGCGCCGTAGTGAGCCCGTGTGCGCATGCGCAGTAGTGACCCCGAATGCGCATGAGCAGTAGTGAGCCCGAGTGTGCATGAGCAGTAGTGAGTCCGAGTGCGCATGAGCAGTAGTGACCCCGAGTGCTCATGCACAGTAGTGAGACCGATTGCGCATCCGCAGTAGTGAGTCCGTGTGCGCATGTGCAGGTCTGAGCCGGAGTGCGCATGCGCAGTAGTGGGCCCGTGCGCGCATGTGCAGTAGTGAGCCCGTGTGCGCATGCGCAGTAGTGAGCCCGATTGCGCATCCGCAGTAGTGAGTCCGTGTGCGCATGTGCAGGTCTGAGCCGGAGTGCGCATGCGCAGTAGTGGGCCCGTGCGCGCATGCGCAGTACGGAGCCCGTGTGCGCATGCGCAGTAGTGAGCCGGAGCGCGCGTCCGCAGTAGTGAGTCCGAGTGCGCGTGAGCAGTTGTGACCCCGCAGTAGTGAGCCCGAGCGCGCATGCGCAGTAGTGAGTCCGAGTGCGCATGCGCAGTAGTGACCCCGAATGCGCATGAGCAGTAGTGAGTCCGAGTGCGCATGAGCAGTAGTGAGTCCGAGTGCGCATGAACAGTAGTGACCCCGAGTGCGCATGAGCAGTAGTGACCCAGAGTGCGCATGCACAGTAGTGAGCCCGATTGCGCATCCGCAGTAGTAAGTCCGTGTTCGCATGTGCAGGTCTGAGCCGGAGTGCGCATGCGCAGTAGTAGGCCCGAGCGCGCATCCGCAGTAGTGAGTCCGAGTGCGCATGCGCAGTAGTGACCCCGAATGCGCATGAGCAGTAGTGACCCCGAGTGCGCATGCACAGTAGTGTGCCCGTGTGCGCATGCGCAGAAGTGAGCTCGAATGCGCATGTGCAGGTCTGAGCCGGAGTGCGCATGCGCAGCAGTGGGCCCGTGCGCGCATGCGCAGTAGTGAGCCCGGGTGCGCATGCGCAGTAGTGAGCCCGGGCGCGCAGCCGCAGTAGTGAGCCCGAGCGCGCATGCGCAGTAGTGAGTCCGATTGCGCATGTGCAGGTCCGAGCCGGAGTGCGCATGCGCAGTAGTGGGCCCGTGCGCGCATGCGCAGTAGTGAGCCCGGGTGCGCATGCGCAGTAGTGAGCCCGGGCGCGCAGCCGCAGTAGTGAGCCCGAGCGCGCATGCGCAGCAGTGAGTCCGATTGCGCATGTGCAGGTCTGAGCCGGAGTGCGCATGCGCATTAGTGGGCCCGTGTGCGCATGTGCAGATCTGAGCCGGAGTGCGCATGCGCAGTAGTGGGCCCGTGCGCGCATGCGCAGTACGGAGCCCGTGTGGGCATGCGCAGTAGTGAGCCGGAGCGCGCATCCGCAGTAGTGAGTCCGAGTGCGCGTGAGCAGTTGTGACCCCGCAGTAGTGAGCCCGAGCGCGCATGCGCAGTAGTGAGTCCGATTGCGCATGTGCAGGTCTGAGCCGCAGTGCGCATGCGCAGTAGTGGGCCCGTGTGCGCATGCGCAGTAGTGAGCCCGTGTGCGCATGCGCAGTAGTGAGCCCGAGCGCGCATCCGCAGTAGTGAGTCCGAGTGCGCATGCGCAGTAGTGACCCCGAATGCGCATGAGCAGTAGTGAGTCCGAGTGCGCATGAGCAGTAGTGACCCCGAGTGCGCATGAGCAGTAGTGACACCGAGTGCGCATGCACAGTAGTGAGCCCGTGTGCGCATGCGCAGAAGTGAGCTCGAATGCGCATGTGCAGGTCTGAGCCGGAGTGCGCATGCGCAGTAGTGGGCCCGTGCGCGCATGCGCAGTAGTGAGCCCGTGTGCGCATGCGCAGTAGTGAGCCCGAGCGCGCATCCGCAGTAGTGAGTCCGAGTGCGCATGCGCAGTAGTGACCCCGAATGCGCATGAGCAGCAGTGAGCCCGAGCGCGCATCCGCAGTAGTGAGCCCGATTGCGCATCCGCAGTAGTGAGTCCGTGTGCGCATGTGCAGGTCTGAGCCGGAGTGCGCATGCGCAGTAGTGGGCCCGTGCGCGCATGCGCAGTAGTGAGCCCGTGTGCGCATGAGCAGTAGTGACCCCGAGTGCGCATGCACAGTAGTGTGCCCGTGTGAGCATGCGCAGAAGTGAGCTCGAATGCGCATGTGCAGGTCTGAGCCGGAGTGCGCATGCGCAGTAGTGGGCCCGTGCGCGCATGCGCAGTAGTGAGCCCGATTGCGCATGTGCAGGTCTGAGCCGGAGTGCGCATGCGGAGTAGTGGGCCCGTGCGCGCATGCGCCGTAGTGAGCCCGTGTGCGCATGCGCAGTAGTGACCCCGAATGCGCATGAGCAGTAGTGAGCCCGAGTGTGCTTGAGCAGTAGTGAGTCCGAGTGCGCATGAGCAGTAGTGACCCCGAGTGCTCATGCACAGTAGTGAGACCGATTGCGCATCCGCAGTAGTGAGTCCGTGTGCGCATGTGCAGTTCTGAGCCGGAGTGCGCATGCGCAGTAGTGGGCCCGTGCGCGCATGCGCAGTACGGAGCCCGTGTGCGCATGCGCAGTAGTGAGCCGGAGCGCGCGTCCGCAGTAGTGAGTCCGAGTGCGCGTGAGCAGTTGTGACCCCGCAGTAGTGAGCCCGAGCGCGCATGCGCAGTAGTGAGTCCGAGTGCGCATGCGCAGTAGTGACCCCGAATGCGCATGAGCAGTAGTGAGTCCGAGTGCGCATGAGCAGTAGTGAGTCCGAGTGCGCATGAACAGTAGTGACCCCGAGTGCGCATGAGCAGTAGTGACCCAGAGTGCGCATGCACAGTAGTGAGCCCGATTGCGCATCCGCAGTAGTAAGTCCGTGTTCGCATGTGCAGGTCTGAGCCGGAGTGCGCATGCGCAGTAGCAGGCCCGAGCGCGCATCCGCAGTAGTGAGTCCGAGTGCGCATGCGCAGTAGTGACCCCGAATGCGCATGAGCAGTAGTGACCCCGAGTGCGCATGCACAGTAGTGTGCCCGTGTGAGCATGCGCAGAAGTGAGCTCGAATGCGCATGTGCAGGTCTGAGCCGGAGTGCGCATGCGCAGCAGTGGGCCCGTGCGCGCATGCGCAGTAGTGAGCCCGGGTGCGCATGCGCAGTAGTGAGCCCGGGCGCGCAGCCGCAGTAGTGAGCCCGAGCGCGCATGCGCAGCAGTGAGTCCGATTGCGCATGTGCAGGTCTGAGCCGGAGTGCGTATGCGCATTAGTGGGCCCGTGTGCGCATGTGCAGGTCTGAGCCGGAGTGCGCATGCGCAGTAGTGGGCCCGTGCGCGCATGCGCAGTAGTGAGCCCGTGTGCGCATGCGCAGTAGTGAGCCCGAGCGCGCATCCGCAGTAGTGAGTCCGGGTGCGCATGCGCAGTAGTGACCCCGAATGCGCATGAGCAGTAGTGAGTCCGAGTGCGCATGAGCAGTAGTGACCCCGAGTGCGCATGAGCAGTAGTGAGTCCGAGTGCGCATCAGCAGTAGTGACCCCGAGTGCGCATGAGCAGTAGTGACCCCGAGTGCGCATGCACAGTAGTGAGCCCGTGTGCGCATGCGCAGAAGTGAGCTCGAATGCGCATGTGCAGGTCTGAGCCGGAGTGCGCATGCGCAGTAGTGGGCCCGTGCGCGCATGCGCCGTAGTGAGCCCGTGTGCGCATGCGCAGTAGTGACCCCGAATGCGCATGAGCAGTAGTGAGCCCGAGTGTGCATGAGCAGTAGTGAGTCCGAGTGCGCATGAGCAGTAGTGACCCCGAGTGCTCATGCACAGTAGTGAGACCGATTGCGCATCCGCAGTAGTGAGTCCGTGTGCGCATGTGCAGGTCTGAGCCGCAGTGCGCATGCGCAGTAGTGGGCCCGTGTGCGCATGTGCAGGTCTGAGCCGGAGTGCGCATGCGCAGTAGTGGGCCCGTGCGCGCATGCGCAGTAGTGAGCCCGTGTGCGCATGCGCAGTAGTGAGCCCGAGCGCGCATCAGCAGTAGTGAGTCCGAGTGCGCATGCGCAGTAGTGACCCCGAATGCGCATGAGCAGTAGTGAGTCCGTGTGCGCATGTGCAGATCTGAGCCGGAGTGCGCATGCGCAGTAGTGGGCCCGTTCGCGCATGCGCAGTACGGAGCCCGTGTGCGCATGCGCAGTAGTGAGCCGGAGCGCGCATCCGCAGTAGTGAGTCCGAGCGCGCGTGAGCAGTAGTGACCCCGAGTGCGCATGCACAGTAGTGAGGCCGAGTGCGCATGAGCAGTAGTGAGTCCGAGTGCGCATCCGCAGTAGTGAGTCCGTGTGCGCATGTGCAGGTCTGAGGCGGAGTGCGCATGCGCAGTAGTGGGCCCGTGCGCGCATGCGCAGTAGTGAGCCCGGGTGCGCATGCGCAGTAGTGAGCCCGGGTGAGCATGCGCAGTAGTGAGCCCGAGCGCGCATCCGCAGTAGTGAGCCCGAGCGCGCATCCGCAGTAGTGAGTCCGAGTGCGCATGCGCAGTAGTGACCCCGAATGCGCATGAGCAGTAGTGAATCCGAGTGCGCAAGAGCAGTAGTGAGTCCGAGTGCGCATGAGCAGTTGTGACCCCGAGTGCGCGTGCACAGTAGTGCGCCCGAGTGCGCATGAGCAGTAGTGAGTCCCAGTGCGCGCGAGCAGTACTGACCCCGAGTGCGCATGCACAGTAGTGAGCCCGATTGCGCATCCGCAGTAGTGAGTCCGTGTGCGCATGTGCAGGTCTGAGCCGGAGTGCGCATGCGCAGTAGTGGGCCCGTGCTCGCATGCGCAGTAGTGAGCCCTTGTGCGCATGCGCAGTAGTGAGCCCGAGTGCGCGTGAGCAGTAGTGAGTCCGAGTGCGCGTGAGCAGTAGTGACCCCGAATGCGCATGAGCAGTAGTGAATCCGAGTGCACATGAGCAGTAGTGACCGCGAGTGCGCATGAGCAGTAGTGAGTCCGAGTGCGCATGAGCAGTAGTGAGCCCGTGTGCGCATGCGCAGAAGTGAGCTCGAATGCGCATGTGCAGGTCTGAGCCGGAGTGCGCATGCGCAGTAGTGGGCCCGTGCGCGCATGCGCAGTAGTGAGCCCGTGTGCGCATGAGCAGTAGTGACCCCGAGTGCGCATGCACAGTAGTGTGCCCGTGTGAGCATGCGCAGAAGTGAGCTCGAATGCGCATGTGCAGGTCTGAGCCGGAGTGCGCATGCGCAGTAGTGGGCCCGTGCGCGCATGCGCAGTAGTGAGCCCGATTGCGCATGTGCAGGTCTGAGCCGGAGTGCGCATGCGCAGTAGTGGGCCCGTGCGCGCATGCGCCGTAGTGAGCCCGTGTGCGCATGCGCAGTAGTGACCCCGAATGCGCATGAGCAGTAGTGAGCCCGAGTGTGCTTGAGCAGTAGTGAGTCCGAGTGCGCATGAGCAGTAGTGACCCCGAGTGCTCATGCACAGTAGTGAGACCGATTGCGCATCCGCAGTAGTGAGTCCGTGTGCGCATGTGCAGTTCTGAGCCGGAGTGCGCATGCGCAGTAGTGGGCCCGTGCGCGCATGCGCAGTACGGAGCCCGTGTGCGCATGCGCAGTAGTGAGCCGGAGCGCGCGTCCGCAGTAGTGAGTCCGAGTGCGCGTGAGCAGTTGTGACCCCGCAGTAGTGAGCCCGAGCGCGCATGCGCAGTAGTGAGTCCGAGTGCGCATGCGCAGTAGTGACCCCGAATGCGCATGAGCAGTAGTGAGTCCGAGTGCGCATGAGCAGTAGTGAGTCCGAGTGCGCATGAACAGTAGTGACCCCGAGTGCGCATGAGCAGTAGTGACCCAGAGTGCGCATGCACAGTAGTGAGCCCGATTGCGCATCCGCAGTAGTAAGTCCGTGTTCGCATGTGCAGGTCTGAGCCGGAGTGCGCATGCGCAGTAGCAGGCCCGAGCGCGCATCCGCAGTAGTGAGTCCGAGTGCGCATGCGCAGTAGTGACCCCGAATGCGCATGAGCAGTAGTGACCCCGAGTGCGCATGCACAGTAGTGTGCCCGTGTGAGCATGCGCAGAAGTGAGCTCGTATGCGCATGTGCAGGTCTGAGCCGGAGTGCGCATGCGCAGCAGTGGGCCCGTGCGCGCATGCGCAGTAGTGAGCCCGGGTGCGCATGCGCAGTAGTGAGCCCGGGCGCGCAGCCGCAGTAGTGAGCCCGAGCGCGCATGCGCAGCAGTGAGTCCGATTGCGCATGTGCAGGTCTGAGCCGGAGTGCGTATGCGCATTAGTGGGCCCGTGTGCGCATGTGCAGGTCTGAGCCGGAGTGCGCATGCGCAGTAGTGGGCCCGTGCGCGCATGCGCAGTAGTGAGCCCGTGTGCGCATGCGCAGTAGTGAGCCCGAGCGCGCATCCGCAGTAGTGAGTCCGGGTGCGCATGCGCAGTAGTGACCCCGAATGCGCATGAGCAGTAGTGAGTCCGAGTGCGCATGAGCAGTAGTGACCCCGAGTGCGCATGAGCAGTAGTGAGTCCGAGTGCGCATCAGCAGTAGTGACCCCGAGTGCGCATGA
Source organism: Megachile leachella (assembly GCA_963576845.1). NCBI lineage: Eukaryota > Metazoa > Arthropoda > Insecta > Hymenoptera > Megachilidae > Megachile > Megachile leachella. Next base: position 24,469,702 of record OY756250.1, on the reverse strand, counting down.
GCAGTAGTGACCCCGAGTGCGCATGCACAGTAGTGAGCCCGTGTGCGCATGCGCAGAAGTGAGCTCGAATGCGCATGTGCAGGTCTGAGCCGGAGTGCGCATGCGCAGTAGTGGGCCCGTGCGCGCATGCGCCGTAGTGAGCCCGTGTGCGCATGCGCAGTAGTGACCCCGAATGCGCATGAGCAGTAGTGAGCCCGAGTGTGCATGAGCAGTAGTGAGTCCGAGTGCGCATGAGCAGTAGTGACCCCGAGTGCTCATGCACAGTAGTGAGACCGATTGCGCATCCGCAGTAGTGAGTCCGTGTGCGCATGTGCAGGTCTGAGCCGCAGTGCGCATGCGCAGTAGTGGGCCCGTGTGCGCATGTGCAGGTCTGAGCCGGAGTGCGCATGCGCAGTAGTGGGCCCGTGCGCGCATGCGCAGTAGTGAGCCCGTGTGCGCATGCGCAGTAGTGAGCCCGAGCGCGCATCAGCAGTAGTGAGTCCGAGTGCGCATGCGCAGTAGTGACCCCGAATGCGCATGAGCAGTAGTGAGTCCGTGTGCGCATGTGCAGATCTGAGCCGGAGTGCGCATGCGCAGTAGTGGGCCCGTTCGCGCATGCGCAGTACGGAGCCCGTGTGCGCATGCGCAGTAGTGAGCCGGAGCGCGCATCCGCAGTAGTGAGTCCGAGTGCGCGTGAGCAGTAGTGACCCCGAGTGCGCATGCACAGTAGTGAGGCCGAGTGCGCATGAGCAGTAGTGAGTCCGAGTGCGCATCCGCAGTAGTGAGTCCGTGTGCGCATGTGCAGGTCTGAGGCGGAGTGCGCATGCGCAGTAGTGGGCCCGTGCGCGCATGCGCAGTAGTGAGCCCGGGTGCGCATGCGCAGTAGTGAGCCCGGGTGAGCATGCGCAGTAGTGAGCCCGAGCGCGCATCCGCAGTAGTGAGCCCGAGCGCGCATCCGCAGTAGTGAGTCCGAGTGCGCATGCGCAGTAGTGACCCCGAATGCGCATGAGCAGTAGTGAATCCGAGTGCGCAAGAGCAGTAGTGAGTCCGAGTGCGCATGAGCAGTTGTGACCCCGAGTGCGCGTGCACAGTAGTGCGCCCGAGTGCGCATGAGCAGTAGTGAGTCCCAGTGCGCGCGAGCAGTACTGACCCCGAGTGCGCATGCACAGTAGTGAGCCCGATTGCGCATCCGCAGTAGTGAGTCCGTGTGCGCATGTGCAGGTCTGAGCCGGAGTGCGCATGCGCAGTAGTGGGCCCGTGCTCGCATGCGCAGTAGTGAGCCCTTGTGCGCATGCGCAGTAGTGAGCCCGAGTGCGCGTGAGCAGTAGTGAGTCCGAGTGCGCGTGAGCAGTAGTGACCCCGAATGCGCATGAGCAGTAGTGAATCCGAGTGCACATGAGCAGTAGTGACCGCGAGTGCGCATGAGCAGTAGTGAGTCCGAGTGCGCATGAGCAGTAGTGACCCCGAGTGCGCATGAGCAGTAGTGACCCCGAGTGCGCATGCACAGTAGTGAGCCCGATTGCGCATCCGCAGTAGTGAGGCCGTGTGCGCATGTGCAGGTCTGAGCCGGAGTGCGCATGCGCAGTAGTGAGCCCGATTGTGCATCCGCAGTAGTGCGTCCGAGTGCGCATGAGCAGTAGTGACCCCGAGTGCGCATGAGCAGTAGTGACCCCGAGTGCGCATGCACAGTAGTGAGCCCGAGTGTGCATGAGCAGTAGTGAGTCCGAGTGCGCATGGGCAGTAGTGACCCCGAGTGCTCATGCACAGTAGTGAGCCCGATTGCGCATCCGCAGTAGTGAGTCCGTGTGCGCATGTGCAGGTCTGAGCCGGAGTGCGCATGCGCAGTAGTGGGCGCGTGCGCGCATGCGCAGTAGTGAGCCCGTGTGTGAATGCGCAGTAGTGAGTCCGAGTGCGCGTGAGCAGTAGTGAGTCCGAGTGCGCGTGAGCAGTAGTGACCCCGAGTGCGCATGAGCAGTAGTGACCCCGAGTGCGCATGCACAGTAGTGAGCCCGATTGCGCATCCGCAGTAGTGAGTCCGTGTGCGCATGTGCAGGTCTGAGCCGGAGTGCGCATGCGCAGTAGTGGGCCCGTGCGCGCATGCGCAGTAGTGAGCCCGGGTGCGTATGCGCTGTAGTGAGCCCGAGCGCGCATCCGCAGTAGTGAGCCCGAGCGCGCATGCGCAGTAGTGACCCCGAATGCGCATGAGCAGTAGTGACCCCGAGTGCGCATGCACAGTAGTGTGCCTGTGTGCGCATGCGCAGAAGTGAGCCCGATTGCGCATCCGCAGTAGTGAGGCCGTGTGCGCATGTGCAGGTCCGAGCCGGAGTGCGCATGCGCAGTAGTGAGCCCGATTGTGCATCCGCAGTAGTGCGTCCGAGTGCGCATGAGCAGTAGTGACCCCGAGTGCGCATCCGCAGTAGTGAGTCCGTGTGCGCATGTGCAGGTCTGAGCCGGAGTGCGCATGCGCAGTAGTGGGCCCGTGCGCGCATTCGCAGTAGTGAGCCCGTGTGCGCATGCGCAGTAGTGACCCCGAATGCGCATGAGCAGTAGTGAGCCCGAGTGTGCATGAGCAGTAGTGAGTCCGAGTGCGCATGAGCAGTAGTGACCCCGAGTGCTCATGCACAGTAGTGAGCCCGATTGCGCATCCGCAGTCGTGAGTCCGTGTGCGCATGTGCAGGTCTGAGCCGGAGTGCGCATGCGCAGTAGTGGTCCCGTGCGCTCATGCGCCGTAGTGAGCTCGTGTGCGCATGCGCAGTAGTGACCCCGAATGCGCATGAGCAGTAGTGAGCCCGAGTGTGCATGAGCAGTAGTGAGTCCGAGTGCGCATGAGCAGTAGTGACCCCGAGTGCTCATGCACAGTAGTGAACCCGATTGCGCATCCGCAGTAGTGAGTCCGTGTGCGCATGTGCAGGTCTGAGCCGGAGTGCGCATGCGCAGTAGTGGGTCCGTGCGCGCATGCGCAGTAGTGAGCCCGTGTTCGCATGCGCAGTAGTGACCCCGATTGCGCATGTGCAGGTCTGAGTCGGAGTGCGCATGCGCAGTAGTGGGCCCGTGCGCGCATGCGCAGTAGTGAGCCCGTGTGCGCATGCGCAGTAGTGACCCCGAATGCGCATGAGCAGTAGTGAGCCCGAGTGTGCATGAGCAGTAGTGAGCCCGTGTGCGCATGCGCTGTAGTGGGCCCGAGCGTGCATCCGCAGTAGTGAGTCCGAGTGCGCATGCGCAGTAGTGACCCCGAGTGCTCATGCACAGTAGTGAGCCCGATTGCGCATCCGCAGTAGTGAGTCCGTGTGCGCATGTGCAGGTCTGAGCCGGAGTGCGCATGCGCAGTAGTGGTCCCGTGCGCTCATGCGCCGTAGTGAGCTCGTGTGCGCATGCGCAGTAGTGACCCCGAATGCGCATGAGCAGTAGTGAGCCCGAGTGTGCATGAGCAGTAGTGAGTCCGAGTGCGCATGAGCAGTAGTGACCCCGAGTGCTCATGCACAGTAGTGAACCCGATTGCGCATCCGCAGTAGTGAGTCCGTGTGCGCATGTGCAGGTCTGAGCCGGAGTGCGCATGCGCAGTAGTGGGCCCGTGCGCGCATTCGCAGTAGTGAGCCCGTGTGCGCATGCGCAGTAGTGACCCCGAATGCGCATGAGCAGTAGTGAGCCCGAGTGTGCATGAGCAGTAGTGAGTCCGAGTGCGCATGAGCAGTAGTGACCCCGAGTGCTCATGCACAGTAGTGAGCCCGATTGCGCATCCGCAGTCGTGAGTCCGTGTGCGCATGTGCAGGTCTGAGCCGGAGTGCGCATGCGCAGTAGTGGGCCCGTGCGCGCATGTGCAGTAGTGAGCCCGTGTGCGCATGCGCAGTAGTGAGCCCGATTGCGCATCCGCAGTAGTGAGTCCGTGTGCGCATGTGCAGGTCTGAGCCGGAGTGCGCATGCGCAGTAGTGGGCCCGTGCGCGCATGCGCAGTACGGAGCCCGTGTGCGCATGCGCAGTAGTGAGCCGGAGCGCGCGTCCGCAGTAGTGAGTCCGAGTGCGCGTGAGCAGTTGTGACCCCGCAGTAGTGAGCCCGAGCGCGCATGCGCAGTAGTGAGTCCGAGTGCGCATGCGCAGTAGTGACCCCGAATGCGCATGAGCAGTAGTGAGTCCGAGTGCGCATGAGCAGTAGTGAGTCCGATTGCGCATCCGCAGTAGTAAGTCCGTGTTCGCATGTGCAGGTCTGAGCCGGAGTGCGCATGCGCAGTAGTAGGCCCGAGCGCGCATCCGCAGTAGTGAGTCCGTGTGCGCATGTGCAGGTCTGAGCCGCAGTGCGCATGCGCAGTAGTGGGCCCGTGTGCGCATGTGCAGGTCTGAGCCGGAGTGCGCATGCGCAGTAGTGGGCCCGTGCGCGCATGCGCAGTAGTGAGCCCGTGTGCGCATGCGCAGTAGTGAGCCCGAGCGCGCATCAGCAGTAGTGAGTCCGAGTGCGCATGCGCAGTAGTGACCCCGAATGCGCATGAGCAGTAGTGAGTCCGTGTGCGCATGTGCAGATCTGAGCCGGAGTGCGCATGCGCAGTAGTGGGCCCGTTCGCGCATGCGCAGTACGGAGCCCGTGTGCGCATGCGCAGTAGTGAGCCGGAGCGCGCATCCGCAGTAGTGAGTCCGAGCGCGCGTGAGCAGTAGTGACCCCGAGTGCGCATGCACAGTAGTGAGGCCGAGTGCGCATGAGCAGTAGTGAGTCCGAGTGCGCATCCGCAGTAGTGAGTCCGTGTGCGCATGTGCAGGTCTGAGGCGGAGTGCGCATGCGCAGTAGTGGGCCCGTGCGCGCATGCGCAGTAGTGAGCCCGGGTGCGCATGCGCAGTAGTGAGCCCGGGTGAGCATGCGCAGTAGTGAGCCCGAGCGCGCATCCGCAGTAGTGAGCCCGAGCGCGCATCCGCAGTAGTGAGTCCGAGTGCGCATGCGCAGTAGTGACCCCGAATGCGCATGAGCAGTAGTGAATCCGAGTGCGCAAGAGCAGTAGTGAGTCCGAGTGCGCATGAGCAGTTGTGACCCCGAGTGCGCGTGCACAGTAGTGCGCCCGAGTGCGCATGAGCAGTAGTGAGTCCCAGTGCGCGCGAGCAGTACTGACCCCGAGTGCGCATGCACAGTAGTGAGCCCGATTGCGCATCCGCAGTAGTGAGTCCGTGTGCGCATGTGCAGGTCTGAGCCGGAGTGCGCATGCGCAGTAGTGGGCCCGTGCTCGCATGCGCAGTAGTGAGCCCTTGTGCGCATGCGCAGTAGTGAGCCCGAGTGCGCGTGAGCAGTAGTGAGTCCGAGTGCGCGTGAGCAGTAGTGACCCCGAATGCGCATGAGCAGTAGTGAATCCGAGTGCACATGAGCAGTAGTGACCGCGAGTGCGCATGAGCAGTAGTGAGTCCGAGTGCGCATGAGCAGTAGTGAGCCCGTGTGCGCATGCGCAGAAGTGAGCTCGAATGCGCATGTGCAGGTCTGAGCCGGAGTGCGCATGCGCAGTAGTGGGCCCGTGCGCGCATGCGCAGTAGTGAGCCCGTGTGCGCATGCGCAGTAGTGACCCCGAATGCGCATGAGCAGTAGTGAGCCCGAGTGTGCTTGAGCAGTAGTGAGTCCGAGTGCGCATGAGCAGTAGTGACCCCGAGTGCTCATGCACAGTAGTGAGACCGATTGCGCATCCGCAGTAGTGAGTCCGTGTGCGCATGTGCAGTTCTGAGCCGGAGTGCGCATGCGCAGTAGTGGGCCCGTGCGCGCATGCGCAGTACGGAGCCCGTGTGCGCATGCGCAGTAGTGAGCCGGAGCGCGCGTCCGCAGTAGTGAGTCCGAGTGCGCGTGAGCAGTTGTGACCCCGCAGTAGTGAGCCCGAGCGCGCATGCGCAGTAGTGAGTCCGAGTGCGCATGCGCAGTAGTGACCCCGAATGCGCATGAGCAGTAGTGAGTCCGAGTGCGCATGAGCAGTAGTGAGTCCGAGTGCGCATGAACAGTAGTGACCCCGAGTGCGCATGAGCAGTAGTGACCCAGAGTGCGCATGCACAGTAGTGAGCCCGATTGCGCATCCGCAGTAGTAAGTCCGTGTTCGCATGTGCAGGTCTGAGCCGGAGTGCGCATGCGCAGTAGCAGGCCCGAGCGCGCATCCGCAGTAGTGAGTCCGAGTGCGCATGCGCAGTAGTGACCCCGAATGCGCATGAGCAGTAGTGACCCCGAGTGCGCATGCACAGTAGTGTGCCCGTGTGAGCATGCGCAGAAGTGAGCTCGTATGCGCATGTGCAGGTCTGAGCCGGAGTGCGCATGCGCAGCAGTGGGCCCGTGCGCGCATGCGCAGTAGTGAGCCCGGGTGCGCATGCGCAGTAGTGAGCCCGGGCGCGCAGCCGCAGTAGTGAGCCCGAGCGCGCATGCGCAGCAGTGAGTCCGATTGCGCATGTGCAGGTCTGAGCCGGAGTGCGTATGCGCATTAGTGGGCCCGTGTGCGCATGTGCAGGTCTGAGCCGGAGTGCGCATGCGCAGTAGTGGGCCCGTGCGCGCATGCGCAGTAGTGAGCCCGTGTGCGCATGCGCAGTAGTGAGCCCGAGCGCGCATCCGCAGTAGTGAGTCCGGGTGCGCATGCGCAGTAGTGACCCCGAATGCGCATGAGCAGTAGTGAGTCCGAGTGCGCATGAGCAGTAGTGACCCCGAGTGCGCATGAGCAGTAGTGAGTCCGAGTGCGCATCAGCAGTAGTGACCCCGAGTGCGCATGAGCAGTAGTGACCCCGAGTGCGCATGCACAGTAGTGAGCCCGTGTGCGCATGCGCAGAAGTGAGCTCGAATGCGCATGTGCAGGTCTGAGCCGGAGTGCGCATGCGCAGTAGTGGGCCCGTGCGCGCATGCGCCGTAGTGAGCCCGTGTGCGCATGCGCAGTAGTGACCCCGAATGCGCATGAGCAGTAGTGAGCCCGAGTGTGCATGAGCAGTAGTGAGTCCGAGTGCGCATGAGCAGTAGTGACCCCGAGTGCTCATGCACAGTAGTGAGACCGATTGCGCATCCGCAGTAGTGAGTCCGTGTGCGCATGTGCAGGTCTGAGCCGCAGTGCGCATGCGCAGTAGTGGGCCCGTGTGCGCATGTGCAGGTCTGAGCCGGAGTGCGCATGCGCAGTAGTGGGCCCGTGCGCGCATGCGCAGTAGTGAGCCCGTGTGCGCATGCGCAGTAGTGAGCCCGAGCGCGCATCAGCAGTAGTGAGTCCGAGTGCGCATGCGCAGTAGTGACCCCGAATGCGCATGAGCAGTAGTGAGTCCGTGTGCGCATGTGCAGATCTGAGCCGGAGTGCGCATGCGCAGTAGTGGGCCCGTTCGCGCATGCGCAGTACGGAGCCCGTGTGCGCATGCGCAGTAGTGAGCCGGAGCGCGCATCCGCAGTAGTGAGTCCGAGTGCGCGTGAGCAGTAGTGACCCCGAGTGCGCATGCACAGTAGTGAGGCCGAGTGCGCATGAGCAGTAGTGAGTCCGAGTGCGCATCCGCAGTAGTGAGTCCGTGTGCGCATGTGCAGGTCTGAGGCGGAGTGCGCATGCGCAGTAGTAGGCCCGTGCGCGCATGCGCAGTAGTGAGCCCGGGTGCGCATGCGCAGTAGTGAGCCCGGGTGAGCATGCGCAGTAGTGAGCCCGAGCGCGCATCCGCAGTAGTGAGCCCGAGCGCGCATCCGCAGTAGTGAGTCCGAGTGCGCATGCGCAGTAGTGACCCCGAATGCGCATGAGCAGTAGTGAATCCGAGTGCGCAAGAGCAGTAGTGAGTCCGAGTGCGCATGAGCAGTTGTGACCCCGAGTGCGCGTGCACAGTAGTGCGCCCGAGTGCGCATGAGCAGTAGTGAGTCCCAGTGCGCGCGAGCAGTACTGACCCCGAGTGCGCATGCACAGTAGTGAGCCCGATTGCGCATCCGCAGTAGTGAGTCCGTGTGCGCATGTGCAGGTCTGAGCCGGAGTGCGCATGCGCAGTAGTGGGCCCGTGCTCGCATGCGCAGTAGTGAGCCCTTGTGCGCATGCGCAGTAGTGAGCCCGAGTGCGCGTGAGCAGTAGTGAGTCCGAGTGCGCGTGAGCAGTAGTGACCCCGAATGCGCATGAGCAGTAGTGAATCCGAGTGCACATGAGCAGTAGTGACCGCGAGTGCGCATGAGCAGTAGTGAGTCCGAGTGCGCATGAGCAGTAGTGACCCCGAGTGCGCATGAGCAGTAGTGACCCCGAGTGCGCATGCACAGTAGTGAGCCCGATTGCGCATCCGCAGTAGTGAGGCCGTGTGCGCATGTGCAGGTCTGAGCCGGAGTGCGCATGCGCAGTAGTGAGCCCGATTGTGCATCCGCAGTAGTGCGTCCGAGTGCGCATGAGCAGTAGTGACCCCGAGTGCGCATGAGCAGTAGTGACCCCGAGTGCGCATGCACAGTAGTGAGCCCGAGTGTGCATGAGCAGTAGTGAGTCCGAGTGCGCATGGGCAGTAGTGACCCCGAGTGCTCATGCACAGTAGTGAGCCCGATTGCGCATCCGCAGTAGTGAGTCCGTGTGCGCATGTGCAGGTCTGAGCCGGAGTGCGCATGCGCAGTAGTGGGCGCGTGCGCGCATGCGCAGTAGTGAGCCCGTGTGTGAATGCGCAGTAGTGAGTCCGAGTGCGCGTGAGCAGTAGTGAGTCCGAGTGCGCGTGAGCAGTAGTGACCCCGAGTGCGCATGAGCAGTAGTGACCCCGAGTGCGCATGCACAGTAGTGAGCCCGATTGCGCATCCGCAGTAGTGAGTCCGTGTGCGCATGTGCAGGTCTGAGCCGGAGTGCGCATGCGCAGTAGTGGGCCCGTGCGCGCATGCGCAGTAGTGAGCCCGGGTGCGTATGCGCTGTAGTGAGCCCGAGCGCGCATCCGCAGTAGTGAGCCCGAGCGCGCATGCGCAGTAGTGACCCCGAATGCGCATGAGCAGTAGTGACCCCGAGTGCGCATGCACAGTAGTGTGCCTGTGTGCGCATGCGCAGAAGTGAGCCCGATTGCGCATCCGCAGTAGTGAGGCCGTGTGCGCATGTGCAGGTCCGAGCCGGAGTGCGCATGCGCAGTAGTGAGCCCGATTGTGCATCCGCAGTAGTGCGTCCGAGTGCGCATGAGCAGTAGTGACCCCGAGTGCGCATCCGCAGTAGTGAGTCCGTGTGCGCATGTGCAGGTCTGAGCCGGAGTGCGCATGCGCAGTAGTGGGCCCGTGCGCGCATTCGCAGTAGTGAGCCCGTGTGCGCATGCGCAGTAGTGACCCCGAATGCGCATGAGCAGTAGTGAGCCCGAGTGTGCATGAGCAGTAGTGAGTCCGAGTGCGCATGAGCAGTAGTGACCCCGAGTGCTCATGCACAGTAGTGAGCCCGATTGCGCATCCGCAGTCGTGAGTCCGTGTGCGCATGTGCAGGTCTGAGCCGGAGTGCGCATGCGCAGTAGTGGTCCCGTGCGCTCATGCGCCGTAGTGAGCTCGTGTGCGCATGCGCAGTAGTGACCCCGAATGCGCATGAGCAGTAGTGAGCCCGAGTGTGCATGAGCAGTAGTGAGTCCGAGTGCGCATGAGCAGTAGTGACCCCGAGTGCTCATGCACAGTAGTGAACCCGATTGCGCATCCGCAGTAGTGAGTCCGTGTGCGCATGTGCAGGTCTGAGCCGGAGTGCGCATGCGCAGTAGTGGGTCCGTGCGCGCATGCGCAGTAGTGAGCCCGTGTTCGCATGCGCAGTAGTGACCCCGATTGCGCATGTGCAGGTCTGAGTCGGAGTGCGCATGCGCAGTAGTGGGCCCGTGCGCGCATGCGCAGTAGTGAGCCCGTGTGCGCATGCGCAGTAGTGACCCCGAATGCGCATGAGCAGTAGTGAGCCCGAGTGTGCATGAGCAGTAGTGAGCCCGTGTGCGCATGCGCTGTAGTGGGCCCGAGCGTGCATCCGCAGTAGTGAGTCCGAGTGCGCATGCGCAGTAGTGACCCCGAGTGCTCATGCACAGTAGTGAGCCCGATTGCGCATCCGCAGTAGTGAGTCCGTGTGCGCATGTGCAGGTCTGAGCCGGAGTGCGCATGCGCAGTAGTGGTCCCGTGCGCTCATGCGCCGTAGTGAGCTCGTGTGCGCATGCGCAGTAGTGACCCCGAATGCGCATGAGCAGTAGTGAGCCCGAGTGTGCATGAGCAGTAGTGAGTCCGAGTGCGCATGAGCAGTAGTGACCCCGAGTGCTCATGCACAGTAGTGAACCCGATTGCGCATCCGCAGTAGTGAGTCCGTGTGCGCATGTGCAGGTCTGAGCCGGAGTGCGCATGCGCAGTAGTGGGCCCGTGCGCGCATTCGCAGTAGTGAGCCCGTGTGCGCATGCGCAGTAGTGACCCCGAATGCGCATGAGCAGTAGTGAGCCCGAGTGTGCATGAGCAGTAGTGAGTCCGAGTGCGCATGAGCAGTAGTGACCCCGAGTGCTCATGCACAGTAGTGAGCCCGATTGCGCATCCGCAGTCGTGAGTCCGTGTGCGCATGTGCAGGTCTGAGCCGGAGTGCGCATGCGCAGTAGTGGGCCCGTGCGCGCATGTGCAGTAGTGAGCCCGTGTGCGCATGCGCAGTAGTGAGCCCGATTGCGCATCCGCAGTAGTGAGTCCGTGTGCGCATGTGCAGGTCTGAGCCGGAGTGCGCATGCGCAGTAGTGGGCCCGTGCGCGCATGCGCAGTACGGAGCCCGTGTGCGCATGCGCAGTAGTGAGCCGGAGCGCGCGTCCGCAGTAGTGAGTCCGAGTGCGCGTGAGCAGTTGTGACCCCGCAGTAGTGAGCCCGAGCGCGCATGCGCAGTAGTGAGTCCGAGTGCGCATGCGCAGTAGTGACCCCGAATGCGCATGAGCAGTAGTGAGTCCGAGTGCGCATGAGCAGTAGTGAGTCCGAGTGCGCATGAACAGTAGTGACCCCGAGTGCGCATGAGCAGTAGTGACCCAGAGTGCGCATGCACAGTAGTGAGCCCGATTGCGCATCCGCAGTAGTAAGTCCGTGTTCGCATGTGCAGGTCTGAGCCGGAGTGCGCATGCGCAGTAGTAGGCCCGAGCGCGCATCCGCAGTAGTGAGTCCGAGTGCGCATGCGCAGTAGTGACCCCGAATGCGCATGAGCAGTAGTGACCCCGAGTGCGCATGCACAGTAGTGTGCCCGTGTGCGCATGCGCAGAAGTGAGCTCGAATGCGCATGTGCAGGTCTGAGCCGGAGTGCGCATGCGCAGCAGTGGGCCCGTGCGCGCATGCGCAGTAGTGAGCCCGGGTGCGCATGCGCAGTAGTGAGCCCGGGCGCGCAGCCGCAGTAGTGAGCCCGAGCGCGCATGCGCAGTAGTGAGTCCGATTGCGCATGTGCAGGTCCGAGCCGGAGTGCGCATGCGCAGTAGTGGGCCCGTGCGCGCATGCGCAGTAGTGAGCCCGGGTGCGCATGCGCAGTAGTGAGCCCGGGCGCGCAGCCGCAGTAGTGAGCCCGAGCGCGCATGCGCAGCAGTGAGTCCGATTGCGCATGTGCAGGTCTGAGCCGGAGTGCGCATGCGCATTAGTGGGCCCGTGTGCGCATGTGCAGATCTGAGCCGGAGTGCGCATGCGCAGTAGTGGGCCCGTGCGCGCATGCGCAGTACGGAGCCCGTGTGGGCATGCGCAGTAGTGAGCCGGAGCGCGCATCCGCAGTAGTGAGTCCGAGTGCGCGTGAGCAGTTGTGACCCCGCAGTAGTGAGCCCGAGCGCGCATGCGCAGTAGTGAGTCCGATTGCGCATGTGCAGGTCTGAGCCGCAGTGCGCATGCGCAGTAGTGGGCCCGTGTGCGCATGTGCAGGTCTGAGCCGGAGTGCGCATGCGCAGTAGTGGGCCCGTGCGCGCATGCGCAGTAGTGAGCCCGTGTGCGCATGCGCAGTAGTGAGCCCGAGCGCGCATCCGCAGTAGTGAGTCCGAGTGCGCATGCGCAGTAGTGACCCCGAATGCGCATGAGCAGTAGTGAGTCCGAGTGCGCATGCGCAGTAGTGACCCCGAATGCGCATGAGCAGTAGTGACCCCGAGTGCGCATGCACAGTAGTGTGCCCGTGTGCGCATGCGCAGAAGTGAGCTCGAATGCGCATGTGCAGGTCTGAGCCGGAGTGCGCATGCGCAGCAGTGGGCCCGTGCGCGCATGCGCAGTAGTGGGCCCGTGCGCGCATGCGCAGTACGGAGCCCGTGTGGGCATGCGCAGTAGTGAGCCGGAGCGCGCATCCGCAGTAGTGAGTCCGAGTGCGCGTGAGCAGTTGTGACCCCGCAGTAGTGAGCCCGAGCGCGCATGCGCAGTAGTGAGTCCGATTGCGCATGTGCAGGTCTGAGCCGCAGTGCGCATGCGCAGTAGTGGGCCCGTGTGCGCATGTGCAGGTCTGAGCCGGAGTGCGCATGCGCAGTAGTGGGCCCGTGCGCGCATGCGCAGTAGTGAGCCCGTGTGCGCATGCGCAGTAGTGAGCCCGAGCGCGCATCCGCAGTAGTGAGTCCGAGTGCGCATGCGCAGTAGTGACCCCGAATGCGCATGAGCAGTAGTGAGTCCGAGTGCGCATGAGCAGTAGTGACCCCGAGTGCGCATGAGCAGTAGTGACCCCGAGTGCGCATGCACAGTAGTGAGCCCGTGTGCGCATGCGCAGAAGTGAGCTCGAATGCGCATGTGCAGGTCTGAGCCGGAGTGCGCATGCGCAGTAGTGGGCCCGTGCGCGCATGCGCAGTAGTGAGCCCGTGTGCGCATGCGCAGTAGTGAGCCCGAGCGCGCATCCGCAGTAGTGAGTCCGAGTGCGCATGCGCAGTAGTGACCCCGAATGCGCATGAGCAGCAGTGAGTCCGAGTGCGCATGAGCAGTAGTGACCCCGAGTGCGCATGAGCAGTAGTGAGTCCGAGTGCGCATGAGCAGTAGTGACCCCGAGTGCGTATGCACATTAGTGAGCCCGAGTGTGCATGAGTAGTAGTGACCCCGAGTGCGCATGCACAGTAGTGAGCCCGTGCGCGCATGCGCAGTAGTGAGCCCGGGTGCGCATGCGCAGTAGTGAGCCCGAGCGCGCATCCGCAGTAGTGAGCCCGATTGCGCATCCGCAGTAGTGAGTCCGTGTGCGCATGTGCAGGTCTGAGCCGGAGTGCGCATGCGCAGTAGTGGGCCCGTGCGCGCATGCGCAGTAGTGAGCCCGTGTGCGCATGCGCAGTAGTGAGCCCGAGCGCGCATCCGCAGTGGTGAGTCCGAGTGCGCATGCGCAGTAGTGACCCCGAATGCGCATGAGCAGTAGTGAGTCCGAGTGCGCATGAGCAGTAGTGACCCCGAGTGCGCATGAGCAGTAGTGACCCCGAGTGCGCATGCACAGTAGTGAGCCCGATTGCGCATCCGCATTAGTGAGTCCGTGTGCGCATGTGCATGTCTGAGCCGGAGTGCGCATGCGCAGTAGTGGGCCCGTGCGCGCATGCGCAGTAGTGAGCCCGGGTGCGCATGCGCAGTAGTGAGCCCGAGCGCGCATCCGCAGTAGTGAGCCCGATTGCGCATCCGCAGTAGTGAGTCCGTGTGCGCATGTGCAGGTCTGAGCCGGAGTGCGCATGCGCAGTAGAGGGCCCGTGCGCGCATGCGCAGTAGTGAGCCCGTGTGCGCAAGCGCAGTAGTGAGCCCGAGCGCCCATCCGCAGTAGTGAGTCCGAGTGCGCATGCGCAATAGTGACCCCGAATGCGCATGAGTAGTAGTGAGTTCGAGTGCGCATGAGCAGTAGTGACCCCGAGTGCGCATGAGCAGTAGTGAGTCCGAGGGCGCATGAGCATTAGCGACCCCGAGTGCGCATGAGCAGTAGTGACCCCGAGTGCGCATGCACAGTAGTGAGTCCGAGTGCGCATGAGCAGTAGTGACCCCGAGTGCGCATGAGCAGTAGTGAGTCCGAGTGCGCGTGAGCAGTAGTGACCCCGAGTGCGCATGCACAGTAGTGAGGCCGAGTGCGCATGAGCAGTAGTGAGTCCGAGTGCGCATCCGCAGTAGTGAGTCCGTGTGCGCATGTGCAGGTCTGAGGCGGAGTGCGCATGCGCAGTAGTGGGCCCGTGCGCGCATGCGCAGTAGTGAGCCCGGGTGCGCATGCGCAGTAGTGAGCCCGGGTGCGCATGCGCAGTAGTGAGCCCGAGCGCGCATCCGCAGTAGTGAGCCCGAGCGCGCATCCGCAGTAGTGAGTCCGAGTGCGCATGCGCAGTAGTGACCCCGAATGCGCATGAGCAGTAGTGAGTCCGAGTGCGCATGAACAGTAGTGACCCCGAGTGCGCATGAGCAGTAGTGACCCCGAGTGCGCATGCACAGTGGTGAGCCCGATTGCGCATCCGCAGTAGTAAGTCCGTGTTCGCATGTGCAGGTCTGAGCCGGAGTGCGCATGCGCAGTAGTAGGCCCGAGCGCGCATCCACAGTAGTGAGTCCGAGTGCGCATGCGCAGTAGTGACCCCGAATGCGCATGAGCAGTAGTGACCCCGAGTGCGCATGCACAGTAGTGTGCCCGTGTGAGCATGCGCAGAAGTGAGCTCGAATGCGCATGTGCAGGTCTGAGCCGGAGTGCGCATACGCAGTAGTGGGCCCGTGCGCGCATGCGCAGTAGTGAGCCCGGGTGCGCATGCGCAGTAGTGAGCCCGGGCGCGCAGCCGCAGTAGTGAGCCCGAGCGCGCATGCGCAGTAGTGAGTCCGATTGCGCATGTGCAGGTCTGAGCCGGAGTGCGCATGCGCAGTAGTGGGCCCGTGTGCGCATGTGCAGGTCTGAGCCGGAGTGCGCATGCGCAGTAGTGGGCCCGTGCGCGCATGCGCAGTAGTGAGCCCGTGTGCGCATGCACAGTAGTGAGCCCGAGCGCGCATCCGCAGTAGTGAGTCCGAGTGCGCATGCGCAGTAGTGACCCCGAATGCGCATGAGCAGTAGTGAGTCCGAGTGCGCATGAGCAGTAGTGACCCCGAGTGCGCATGAGCAGTAGTGAGTCCGAGTGCGCATGCACAGTAGTGAGCCCGTGTGCGCATGCGCAGAAGTGAGCTCGAATGCGCATGTGCAGGTCTGAGCCGGAGTGCGCATGCGCAGTAGTGGGCCCGTGCGCGCATGCGCAGTAGTGAGCCCGTGTGCGCATGAGCAGTAGTGACCCCGAGTGCGCATGCACAGTAGTGTGCCCGTGTGAGCATGCGCAGAAGTGAGCTCGAATGCGCATGTGCAGGTCTGAGCCGGAGTGCGCATGCGCAGTAGTGGGCCCGTGCGCGCATGCGCAGTAGTGAGCCCGATTGCGCATGTGCAGGTCTGAGCCGGAGTGCGCATGCGCAGTAGTGGGCCCGTGCGCGCATGCGCCGTAGTGAGCCCGTGTGCGCATGCGCAGTAGTGACCCCGAATGCGCATGAGCAGTAGTGAGCCCGAGTGTGCTTGAGCAGTAGTGAGTCCGAGTGCGCATGAGCAGTAGTGACCCCGAGTGCTCATGCACAGTAGTGAGACCGATTGCGCATCCGCAGTAGTGAGTCCGTGTGCGCATGTGCAGTTCTGAGCCGGAGTGCGCATGCGCAGTAGTGGGCCCGTGCGCGCATGCGCAGTACGGAGCCCGTGTGCGCATGCGCAGTAGTGAGCCGGAGCGCGCGTCCGCAGTAGTGAGTCCGAGTGCGCGTGAGCAGTTGTGACCCCGCAGTAGTGAGCCCGAGCGCGCATGCGCAGTAGTGAGTCCGAGTGCGCATGCGCAGTAGTGACCCCGAATGCGCATGAGCAGTAGTGAGTCCGAGTGCGCATGAGCAGTAGTGAGTCCGAGTGCGCATGAACAGTAGTGACCCCGAGTGCGCATGAGCAGTAGTGACCCAGAGTGCGCATGCACAGTAGTGAGCCCGATTGCGCATCCGCAGTAGTAAGTCCGTGTTCGCATGTGCAGGTCTGAGCCGGAGTGCGCATGCGCAGTAGCAGGCCCGAGCGCGCATCCGCAGTAGTGAGTCCGAGTGCGCATGCGCAGTAGTGACCCCGAATGCGCATGAGCAGTAGTGACCCCGAGTGCGCATGCACAGTAGTGTGCCCGTGTGAGCATGCGCAGAAGTGAGCTCGAATGCGCATGTGCAGGTCTGAGCCGGAGTGCGCATGCGCAGCAGTGGGCCCGTGCGCGCATGCGCAGTAGTGAGCCCGGGTGCGCATGCGCAGTAGTGAGCCCGGGCGCGCAGCCGCAGTAGTGAGCCCGAGCGCGCATGCGCAGCAGTGAGTCCGATTGCGCATGTGCAGGTCTGAGCCGGAGTGCGTATGCGCATTAGTGGGCCCGTGTGCGCATGTGCAGGTCTGAGCCGGAGTGCGCATGCGCAGTAGTGGGCCCGTGCGCGCATGCGCAGTAGTGAGCCCGTGTGCGCATGCGCAGTAGTGAGCCCGAGCGCGCATCCGCAGTAGTGAGTCCGGGTGCGCATGCGCAGTAGTGACCCCGAATGCGCATGAGCAGTAGTGAGTCCGAGTGCGCATGAGCAGTAGTGACCCCGAGTGCGCATGAGCAGTAGTGAGTCCGAGTGCGCATCAGCAGTAGTGACCCCGAGTGCGCATGAGCAGTAGTGACCCCGAGTGCGCATGCACAGTAGTGAGCCCGTGTGCGCATGCGCAGAAGTGAGCTCGAATGCGCATGTGCAGGTCTGAGCCGGAGTGCGCATGCGCAGTAGTGGGCCCGTGCGCGCATGCGCCGTAGTGAGCCCGTGTGCGCATGCGCAGTAGTGACCCCGAATGCGCATGAGCAGTAGTGAGCCCGAGTGTGCATGAGCAGTAGTGAGTCCGAGTGCGCATGAGCAGTAGTGACCCCGAGTGCTCATGCACAGTAGTGAGACCGATTGCGCATCCGCAGTAGTGAGTCCGTGTGCGCATGTGCAGGTCTGAGCCGCAGTGCGCATGCGCAGTAGTGGGCCCGTGTGCGCATGTGCAGGTCTGAGCCGGAGTGCGCATGCGCAGTAGTGGGCCCGTGCGCGCATGCGCAGTAGTGAGCCCGTGTGCGCATGCGCAGTAGTGAGCCCGAGCGCGCATCAGCAGTAGTGAGTCCGAGTGCGCATGCGCAGTAGTGACCCCGAATGCGCATGAGCAGTAGTGAGTCCGTGTGCGCATGTGCAGATCTGAGCCGGAGTGCGCATGCGCAGTAGTGGGCCCGTTCGCGCATGCGCAGTACGGAGCCCGTGTGCGCATGCGCAGTAGTGAGCCGGAGCGCGCATCCGCAGTAGTGAGTCCGAGCGCGCGTGAGCAGTAGTGACCCCGAGTGCGCATGCACAGTAGTGAGGCCGAGTGCGCATGAGCAGTAGTGAGTCCGAGTGCGCATCCGCAGTAGTGAGTCCGTGTGCGCATGTGCAGGTCTGAGGCGGAGTGCGCATGCGCAGTAGTGGGCCCGTGCGCGCATGCGCAGTAGTGAGCCCGGGTGCGCATGCGCAGTAGTGAGCCCGGGTGAGCATGCGCAGTAGTGAGCCCGAGCGCGCATCCGCAGTAGTGAGCCCGAGCGCGCATCCGCAGTAGTGAGTCCGAGTGCGCATGCGCAGTAGTGACCCCGAATGCGCATGAGCAGTAGTGAATCCGAGTGCGCAAGAGCAGTAGTGAGTCCGAGTGCGCATGAGCAGTTGTGACCCCGAGTGCGCGTGCACAGTAGTGCGCCCGAGTGCGCATGAGCAGTAGTGAGTCCCAGTGCGCGCGAGCAGTACTGACCCCGAGTGCGCATGCACAGTAGTGAGCCCGATTGCGCATCCGCAGTAGTGAGTCCGTGTGCGCATGTGCAGGTCTGAGCCGGAGTGCGCATGCGCAGTAGTGGGCCCGTGCTCGCATGCGCAGTAGTGAGCCCTTGTGCGCATGCGCAGTAGTGAGCCCGAGTGCGCGTGAGCAGTAGTGAGTCCGAGTGCGCGTGAGCAGTAGTGACCCCGAATGCGCATGAGCAGTAGTGAATCCGAGTGCACATGAGCAGTAGTGACCGCGAGTGCGCATGAGCAGTAGTGAGTCCGAGTGCGCATGAGCAGTAGTGAGCCCGTGTGCGCATGCGCAGAAGTGAGCTCGAATGCGCATGTGCAGGTCTGAGCCGGAGTGCGCATGCGCAGTAGTGGGCCCGTGCGCGCATGCGCAGTAGTGAGCCCGTGTGCGCATGAGCAGTAGTGACCCCGAGTGCGCATGCACAGTAGTGTGCCCGTGTGAGCATGCGCAGAAGTGAGCTCGAATGCGCATGTGCAGGTCTGAGCCGGAGTGCGCATGCGCAGTAGTGGGCCCGTGCGCGCATGCGCAGTAGTGAGCCCGATTGCGCATGTGCAGGTCTGAGCCGGAGTGCGCATGCGCAGTAGTGGGCCCGTGCGCGCATGCGCCGTAGTGAGCCCGTGTGCGCATGCGCAGTAGTGACCCCGAATGCGCATGAGCAGTAGTGAGCCCGAGTGTGCTTGAGCAGTAGTGAGTCCGAGTGCGCATGAGCAGTAGTGACCCCGAGTGCTCATGCACAGTAGTGAGACCGATTGCGCATCCGCAGTAGTGAGTCCGTGTGCGCATGTGCAGTTCTGAGCCGGAGTGCGCATGCGCAGTAGTGGGCCCGTGCGCGCATGCGCAGTACGGAGCCCGTGTGCGCATGCGCAGTAGTGAGCCGGAGCGCGCGTCCGCAGTAGTGAGTCCGAGTGCGCGTGAGCAGTTGTGACCCCGCAGTAGTGAGCCCGAGCGCGCATGCGCAGTAGTGAGTCCGAGTGCGCATGCGCAGTAGTGACCCCGAATGCGCATGAGCAGTAGTGAGTCCGAGTGCGCATGAGCAGTAGTGAGTCCGAGTGCGCATGAACAGTAGTGACCCCGAGTGCGCATGAGCAGTAGTGACCCAGAGTGCGCATGCACAGTAGTGAGCCCGATTGCGCATCCGCAGTAGTAAGTCCGTGTTCGCATGTGCAGGTCTGAGCCGGAGTGCGCATGCGCAGTAGCAGGCCCGAGCGCGCATCCGCAGTAGTGAGTCCGAGTGCGCATGCGCAGTAGTGACCCCGAATGCGCATGAGCAGTAGTGACCCCGAGTGCGCATGCACAGTAGTGTGCCCGTGTGAGCATGCGCAGAAGTGAGCTCGAATGCGCATGTGCAGGTCTGAGCCGGAGTGCGCATGCGCAGCAGTGGGCCCGTGCGCGCATGCGCAGTAGTGAGCCCGGGTGCGCATGCGCAGTAGTGAGCCCGGGCGCGCAGCCGCAGTAGTGAGCCCGAGCGCGCATGCGCAGCAGTGAGTCCGATTGCGCATGTGCAGGTCTGAGCCGGAGTGCGTATGCGCATTAGTGGGCCCGTGTGCGCATGTGCAGGTCTGAGCCGGAGTGCGCATGCGCAGTAGTGGGCCCGTGCGCGCATGCGCAGTAGTGAGCCCGTGTGCGCATGCGCAGTAGTGAGCCCGAGCGCGCATCCGCAGTAGTGAGTCCGGGTGCGCATGCGCAGTAGTGACCCCGAATGCGCATGAGCAGTAGTGAGTCCGAGTGCGCATGAGCAGTAGTGACCCCGAGTGCGCATGAGCAGTAGTGAGTCCGAGTGCGCATCAGCAGTAGTGACCCCGAGTGCGCATGAGCAGTAGTGACCCCGAGTGCGCATGCACAGTAGTGAGCCCGTGTGCGCATGCGCAGAAGTGAGCTCGAATGCGCATGTGCAGGTCTGAGCCGCAGTGCGCATGCGCAGTAGTGGGCCCGTGTGCGCATGTGCAGGTCTGAGCCGGAGTGCGCATGCGCAGTAGTGGGCCCGTGCGCGCATGCGCAGTAGTGAGCCCGTGTGCGCATGCGCAGTAGTGAGCCCGAGCGCGCATCAGCAGTAGTGAGTCCGAGTGCGCATGCGCAGTAGTGACCCCGAATGCGCATGAGCAGTAGTGAGTCCGTGTGCGCATGTGCAGATCTGAGCCGGAGTGCGCATGCGCAGTAGTGGGCCCGTTCGCGCATGCGCAGTACGGAGCCCGTGTGCGCATGCGCAGTAGTGAGCCGGAGCGCGCATCCGCAGTAGTGAGTCCGAGTGCGCGTGAGCAGTAGTGACCCCGAGTGCGCATGCACAGTAGTGAGGCCGAGTGCGCATGAGCAGTAGTGAGTCCGAGTGCGCATCCGCAGTAGTGAGTCCGTGTGCGCATGTGCAGGTCTGAGGCGGAGTGCGCATGCGCAGTAGTGGGCCCGTGCGCGCATGCGCAGTAGTGAGCCCGGGTGCGCATGCGCAGTAGTGAGCCCGGGTGAGCATGCGCAGTAGTGAGCCCGAGCGCGCATCCGCAGTAGTGAGCCCGAGCGCGCATCCGCAGTAGTGAGTCCGAGTGCGCATGCGCAGTAGTGACCCCGAATGCGCATGAGCAGTAGTGAATCCGAGTGCGCAAGAGCAGTAGTGAGTCCGAGTGCGCATGAGCAGTTGTGACCCCGAGTGCGCGTGCACAGTAGTGCGCCCGAGTGCGCATGAGCAGTAGTGAGTCCCAGTGCGCGCGAGCAGTACTGACCCCGAGTGCGCATGCACAGTAGTGAGCCCGATTGCGCATCCGCAGTAGTGAGTCCGTGTGCGCATGTGCAGGTCTGAGCCGGAGTGCGCATGCGCAGTAGTGGGCCCGTGCTCGCATGCGCAGTAGTGAGCCCTTGTGCGCATGCGCAGTAGTGAGCCCGAGTGCGCGTGAGCAGTAGTGAGTCCGAGTGCGCGTGAGCAGTAGTGACCCCGAATGCGCATGAGCAGTAGTGAATCCGAGTGCACATGAGCAGTAGTGACCGCGAGTGCGCATGAGCAGTAGTGAGTCCGAGTGCGCATGAGCAGTAGTGACCCCGAGTGCGCATGAGCAGTAGTGACCCCGAGTGCGCATGCACAGTAGTGAGCCCGATTGCGCATCCGCAGTAGTGAGGCCGTGTGCGCATGTGCAGGTCTGAGCCGGAGTGCGCATGCGCAGTAGTGAGCCCGATTGTGCATCCGCAGTAGTGCGTCCGAGTGCGCATGAGCAGTAGTGACCCCGAGTGCGCATGAGCAGTAGTGACCCCGAGTGCGCATGCACAGTAGTGAGCCCGAGTGTGCATGAGCAGTAGTGAGTCCGAGTGCGCATGGGCAGTAGTGACCCCGAGTGCTCATGCACAGTAGTGAGCCCGATTGCGCATCCGCAGTAGTGAGTCCGTGTGCGCATGTGCAGGTCTGAGCCGGAGTGCGCATGCGCAGTAGTGGGCGCGTGCGCGCATGCGCAGTAGTGAGCCCGTGTGCGAATGCGCAGTAGTGAGTCCGAGTGCGCGTGAGCAGTAGTGAGTCCGAGTGCGCGTGAGCAGTAGTGACCCCGAGTGCGCATGAGCAGTAGTGACCCCGAGTGCGCATGCACAGTAGTGAGCCCGATTGCGCATCCGCAGTAGTGAGTCCGTGTGCGCATGTGCAGGTCTGAGCCGGAGTGCGCATGCGCAGTAGTGGGCCCGTGCGCGCATGCGCAGTAGTGAGCCCGGGTGCGTATGCGCTGTAGTGAGCCCGAGCGCGCATCCGCAGTAGTGAGCCCGAGCGCGCATGCGCAGTAGTGACCCCGAATGCGCATGAGCAGTAGTGACCCCGAGTGCGCATGCACAGTAGTGTGCCTGTGTGCGCATGCGCAGAAGTGAGCCCGATTGCGCATCCGCAGTAGTGAGGCCGTGTGCGCATGTGCAGGTCCGAGCCGGAGTGCGCATGCGCAGTAGTGAGCCCGATTGTGCATCCGCAGTAGTGCGTCCGAGTGCGCATGAGCAGTAGTGACCCCGAGTGCGCATCCGCAGTAGTGAGTCCGTGTGCGCATGTGCAGGTCTGAGCCGGAGTGCGCATGCGCAGTAGTGGGCCCGTGCGCGCATTCGCAGTAGTGAGCCCGTGTGCGCATGCGCAGTAGTGACCCCGAATGCGCATGAGCAGTAGTGAGCCCGAGTGTGCATGAGCAGTAGTGAGTCCGAGTGCGCATGAGCAGTAGTGACCCCGAGTGCTCATGCACAGTAGTGAGCCCGATTGCGCATCCGCAGTCGTGAGTCCGTGTGCGCATGTGCAGGTCTGAGCCGGAGTGCGCATGCGCAGTAGTGGTCCCGTGCGCTCATGCGCCGTAGTGAGCTCGTGTGCGCATGCGCAGTAGTGACCCCGAATGCGCATGAGCAGTAGTGAGCCCGAGTGTGCATGAGCAGTAGTGAGTCCGAGTGCGCATGAGCAGTAGTGACCCCGAGTGCTCATGCACAGTAGTGAACCCGATTGCGCATCCGCAGTAGTGAGTCCGTGTGCGCATGTGCAGGTCTGAGCCGGAGTGCGCATGCGCAGTAGTGGGTCCGTGCGCGCATGCGCAGTAGTGAGCCCGTGTTCGCATGCGCAGTAGTGACCCCGATTGCGCATGTGCAGGTCTGAGTCGGAGTGCGCATGCGCAGTAGTGGGCCCGTGCGCGCATGCGCAGTAGTGAGCCCGTGTGCGCATGCGCAGTAGTGACCCCGAATGCGCATGAGCAGTAGTGAGCCCGAGTGTGCATGAGCAGTAGTGAGCCCGTGTGCGCATGCGCTGTAGTGGGCCCGAGCGTGCATCCGCAGTAGTGAGTCCGAGTGCGCATGCGCAGTAGTGACCCCGAGTGCTCATGCACAGTAGTGAGCCCGATTGCGCATCCGCAGTAGTGAGTCCGTGTGGGCATGTGCAGGTCTGAGCCGGAGTGCGCATGCGCAGTAGTGGGCCCGTGCGCGCATGCGCAGTAGTGAGCCCGATTGCGCATCCGCAGTAGTGAGGCCGTGTGCGCATGTGCAGGTCCGAGCCGGAGTGCGCATGCGCAGTAGTGAGCCCGATTGTGCATCCGCAGTAGTGCGTCCGAGTGCGCATGAGCAGTAGTGACCCCGAGTGCGCATCCGCAGTAGTGAGTCCGTGTGCGCATGTGCAGGTCTGAGCCGGAGTGCGCATGCGCAGTAGTGGGCCCGTGCGCGCATGCGCAGTAGTGAGCCCGTGTGCGCATGCGCAGTAGTGACCCCGATTGCGCATGAGCAGTAGTGAGCCCGAGTGTGCATGAGCAGTAGTGAGTCCGAGTGCGCATGAGCAGTAGTGACCCCGAGTGCTCATGCACAGTAGTGAGCCCGATTGCGCATCCGCAGTAGTGAGCCCGAGTGCGCATGCGCAGTAGTGGGCCCGTGCGCGCATGCGCAGTAGTGAGCCCGTGTGCGCATGCGCAGTAGTGACCCCGAATGCGCATGAGCAGTAGTGAGCCCGAGTGTGCATGAGCAGTAGTGACCCCGAATGCGCATGAGCAGTAGTGAGCCCGAGCGCGCATCCGCAGTAGTGAGCTCGATTGCGCATCCGCAGTAGTGAGTCCGTGTGCGCATGTGCAGGTCTGAGCCGGAGTGCGCATGCGCAGTAGTGGGCCCGTGCGCGCATTCGCAGTAGTGAGCCCGTGTGCGCATGCGCAGTAGTGACCCCGAGTGCGCATGCACAGTAGTGTGCCTGTGTGCGCATGCGCAGAAGTGAGCTCGAATGCGCATGTGCAAGTCTGAGCCGGAGTGCGCATGCGCAGTAGTGGGCCCGTGCGCGCATGCGCAGTAGTGAGCCCGTGTGCGCATGCGCAGTAGTGACCCCGAATGCGCATGAGCAGTAGTGAGCCCGAGTGTGCATGAGCAGTAGTGAGTCCGAGTGCGCATGAGCAGTAGTGACCCCGAGTGCTCATGCACAGTAGTGAGCCCGATTGCGCATCCGCAGTAGTGAGTCCGTGTGCGCATGTGCAGGTCTGAGCCCGTGTGCGCATGCGCAGTAGTGACCCCGAATGCGCATGAGCAGCAGTGAGCCCGAGTGTGCATGAGCAGTAGTGAGTCCGATTGCGCATCCGCAGTAGTGAGTCCGTGTGCGCATGTGCAGGTCTGAGCCGGAGTGCGCATGCGCAGTAGTGGGCCCGTGCGCGCATGCGCAGTAGTGACCCCGAGTGCGCATGCACAGTAGTGAGTCCGAGTGCGCATGCGCAGTAGTGAGCCCGAGCGCGCATCCGCAGTAGTGAGCCCCAGCGCGCATGCGCAGTAGTGACCCCGAATGCGCATGAGCAGTTGTGACCCCGAGTGCGCATGCACAGTAGTGTGCCTGTGTGCGCATGCGCAGAAGTGAGCTCGAATGCGCATGTGCAAGTCTGAGCCGGAGTGCGCATGCGCAGTAGTGGGCCCGTGCGCGCATGCGCAGTAGTGAGCCCGAGTGCGCATGAGCAGTAGTGACCCCGAGTGCTCATGCACAGTAGTGAGCCCGATTGCGCATCCGCAGTAGTGAGTCCGTGTGCGCATGTGCAGGTCTGAGCCGGAGTGCGCATGCGCAGTAGTGGGCCCGTGCGCGCATGCGCAGTAGTGAGCCCGTGTGCGCATGCGCAGTAGTGACCCCGAATGCGCATGAGCAGTAGTGAGCCCGAGTGTGCATGAGCAGTAGTGAGTCCGAGTGCGCATGAGCAGTAGTGACACCGAGTGCTCATGCACAGTAGTGAGCCCGATTGCGCATCCGCAGTAGTGAGTCCGTGTGCGCATGTGCAGGTCTGAGCCGGAGTGCGCATGCGCAGTAGTGGGCCCGTGCGCGCATGCGCACTAGTGAGCCCGTGTGCGCATGCGCAGTAGTGACCCCGAATGCGCATGAGCAGTAGTGAGCCCGAGTGTGCATGAGCAGTAGTGAGTCCGAGTGCGCATGAGCAGTAGTAACCCCGAGTGCTCATGCACAGTAGTGAGCCCGATTGCGCATCCGCAGTAGTGAGTCCGTGTGCGCATGTGCAGGTCTGAGCCGGAGTGCGCATGCGCAGTAGTGGGCCTGTGCGCGCATGCGCAGTAGTGAGCCCGTGTGCGCATGCGCAGTAGTGACCCCGATTGCGCATGTGCAGGTCTGAGCCGGAGTGCGCATGCGCAGTAGTGGGCCCGTGCGCGCATGCGCAGTAGTGAGCCCGTGTGCGCATGCGCAGTAGTGACCCCGAATGCGCATGAGCAGTAGTGAGCCCGAGTGTGCATGAGCAGTAGTGAGTCCGAGTGCGCATGAGCAGTAGTGACCCCGATTGCGCATGTGCAGGTCTGAGCCGGAGTGCGCATGCGCAGTAGTGGGCCCGTGCGCGCATGCGCAGTAGTGAGCCCCCGTGCGCATGCGCAGTAGTGACCCCGAATGCGCATGAGCAGTAGTGAGCCCGAGTGTGCATGAGCAGTAGTGAGACCGAGTGCGCATGAGCAGTAGTGACCCCGAGTGCTCATGCACAGTAGTGAGCCCGATTGCGCATCCGCAGTAGTGAGTCCGTGTGCGCATGTGCAGGTCTGAGCCCGTGTGCGCATGCGCAGTAGTGACCCCGAATGCGCATGAGCAGCAGTGAGCCCGAGTGTGCGTGAGCAGTAGTGAGTCCGAGTGCGCATGAGCAGTAGTGACCCCGAGTGCTCATGCACAGTAGTGAGCCCGATTGCGCATCCGCAGTAGTGAGTCCGTTTGCGCATGTGCAGGTCTGAGGCCGTGTGCGCATGCGCAGTAGTGACCCCGAATGCGCATGAGCAGCAGTGAGCCCGAGTGTGCATGAGCAGTAGTGAGCCCGTGTGCGCATGCGCTGTAGTGAGCCCGAGCGCGCATCCGCAGTAGTGAGTCCGAGTGCGCATGCGCAGTAGTGACCCCGAGTGCTCATGCACAGTAGTGAGCCCGATTGCGCATCCGCAGTAGTGAGTCCGTGTGCGCATGTGCAGGTCTGAGCCGGAGTGCGCATGCGCAGTAGTGGGCCCGTGCGCGCATGCGCAGTAGTGAGCCCGTGTGCGCATGCGCAGTAGTAACCTCGATTGCGCATGTGCAGGTCTGAGCCGGAATGCGCATGCGCTGTAGTGGGCCCGTGCGCGCATTCGCAGTAGTGAGCCCGTGTGCGCATGCGCAGTAGTGACCCCGAATGCGCATGAGCAGTAGTGAGCCCGAGTGTGCATCCGCAGTAGTGAGTCCGTGTGCGCATGTGCAGGTCTGAGCCGGAGTGCGCATGCGCAGTAGTGGGCCCGTGCGCGCATGCGCACTAGTGAGCCCGTGTGCGCATGCGCAGTAGTGACCCCGAATGCGCATGAGCAGTAGTAACCCCGAGTGCTCATGCACAGTAGTGAGCCCGATTGCGCATCCGCAGTAGTGAGTCCGTGTGCGCATGTGCAGGTCTGAGCCGGAGTGCGCATGCGCAGTAGTGGGCCTGTGCGCGCATGCGCAGTAGTGAGCCCGTGTGCGCATGCGCAGTAGTGACCCCGATTGCGCATGTGCAGGTCTGAGCCGGAGTGCGCATGCGCAGTAGTGGGCCCGTGCGCGCATGCGCAGTAGTGAGCCCGCGTGCGCATGCGCAGTAGTGACCCCGAATGCGCATGAGCAGTAGTGAGCCCGAGTGTGCATGAGCAGTAGTGAGACCGAGTGCGCATGAGCAGTAGTGACCCCGAGTGCTCATGCACAGTAGTGAGCCCGATTGCGCATCCGCAGTAGTGAGTCCGTGTGCGCATGTGCAGGTCTGAGCCCGTGTGCGCATGCGCAGTAGTGACCCCGAATGCGCATGAGCAGCAGTGAGCCCGAGTGTGCGTAAGCAGTAGTGAGTCCGAGTGCGCATGAGCAGTAGTGACCCCGAGTGCTCATGCACAGTAGTGAGCCCGATTGCGCATCCGCAGTAGTGAGTCCGTTTGCGCATGTGCAGGTCTGAGCCCGTGTGCGCATGCGCAGTAGTGACCCCGAATGCGCATGAGCAGCAGTGAGCCCGAGTGTGCATGAGCAGTAGTGAGCCCGTGTGCGCATGCGCTGTAGTGAGCCCGAGCGCGCATCCGCAGTAGTGAGTCCGAGTGCGCATGCGCAGTAGTGACCCCGAGTGCTCATGCACAGTAGTGAGCCCGATTGCGCATCCGCAGTAGTGAGTCCGTGTGCGCATGTGCAGGTCTGAGCCGGAGTGCGCATGCGCAGTAGTGGGCCCGTGTGCGCATGCGCAGTAGTGACCCCGAATGCGCATGAGCAGCAGTGAGCCCGAGTGTGCATGAGCAGTAGTGAGTCCGAGTGCGCATGAGCAGTAGTGACCCCGAGTGCTCATGCACAGTAGTGAGCCCGATTGCGCATCCGCAGTAGTGAGTCCGTGTGCGCATGTGCAGGTCTGAGCCGGAGTGCGCATGCGCAGTAGTGGGCCCGTGCGCGCATGCGCAGTAGTGAGCCCGTGTGCGCATGCGCAGTAGTAACCTCGATTGCGCATGTGCAGGTCTGAGCCGGAATGCGCATGCGCAGTAGTGGGCCCGTGCGCGCATTCGCAGTAGTGAGCCCGTGTGCGCATGCGCAGTAGTGACCCCGAATGCGCATGAGCAGTAGTGAGCCCGAGTGTGCATGAGCAGTAGTGAGTCCGAGTGCGCATGAGCAGTAGTGACCCCGAGTGCTCATGCACAGTAGTGAGCCCGATTGCGCATCCGCAGTAGTGAGTCCGTGTGCGCGTGTGCAGGTCTGAGCCGGAGTGCGCATGCGCAGTAGTGGGCCCGTGCGCGCATGCGCAGTAGTGACCCCGAATGCGCATGAGCAGTAGTGAGCCCGAGTGTGCATGAGCAGTAGTGAGTCCGAGTGCGCATGAGCAGTAGTGCGCCCGAGTGCTCATGCACAGTAGTGAGCCCGATTGCGCATCCGCAGTAATGAGTCCGTGTGCGCATGTGCAGGTCTGAGCCGGAGTGCGCATGCGCAGTAGTGGGCCCGTGCGCGCATGCGCAGTAGTGAGCCCGTGTGCGCATGCGCAGTAGTGAACCGAATGCGCATGAGCAGTAGTGAGCCCGAGTGTGCATGAGCAGTAGTGAGCCCGTGTGCGCATGCGCAGTAGTGAGCCCGAGCGCGCATCCGCAGTAGTGAGTCCGAATGCGCATGAGCAGTAGTGAGCCCGAGTGTGCATGAGCAGTAGTGAGTCCGAGTGCGCATGAGCAGTAGTGACCCCGAGTGCTCATGCACAGTAGTGAGCCCGATTGCGCATCCGCAGTAGTGAGTCCGTGTGCGCATGTGCAGGTCTGAGCCCGTGTGCGCATGCGCAGTAGTGACCCCGAATGCGCATGAGCAGCAGTGAGCCCGAGTGTGCATGAGCAGTAGTGAGTCCGATTGCGCATCCGCAGTAGTGAGTCCGTGTGCGCATGTGCAGGTCTGAGCCGGAGTGCGCATGCGCAGTAGTGGGCCCGTGCGCGCATGCGCAGTAGTGACCCCGAGTGCGCATGCACAGTAGTGAGTCCGAGTGCGCATGCGCAGTAGTGAGCCCGAGCGCGCATCCGCAGTAGTGAGCCCGAGCGCGCATGCGCAGTAGTGACCCCGAATGCGCATGAGCAGTTGTGACCCCGAGTGCGCATGCACAGTAGTGTGCCTGTGTGCGCATGCGCAGAAGTGAGCTCGAATGCGCATGTGCAAGTCTGAGCCGGAGTGCGCATGCGCAGTAGTGGGCCCGTGCGCGCATGCGCAGTAGTGAGCCCGAGTGCGCATGAGCAGTAGTGACCCCGAGTGCTCATGCACAGTAGTGAGCCCGATTGCGCATCCGCAGTAGTGAGTCCGTGTGCGCATGTGCAGGTCCGAGCCGGAGTGCGCATGCGCAGTAGTGGGCCCGTGCGCGCATGCGCAGTAGTGAGCCCGTGTGCGCATGCGCAGTAGTGACCCCGAATGCGCATGAGCAGTAGTGAGTCCGAGTGTGCATGAGCAGTAGTGAGTCCGAGTGCGCATGAGCAGTAGTGACACCGAGTGCTCATGCACAGTAGTGAGCCCGATTGCGCATCCGCAGTAGTGAGTCCGTGTGCGCATGTGCAGGTCTGAGCCGGAGTGCGCATGCGCAGTAGTGGGCCCGTGCGCGCATGCGCACTAGTGAGCCCGTGTGCGCATGCGCAGTAGTGACCCCGAATGCGCATGAGCAGTAGTGAGCCCGAGTGTGCATGAGCAGTAGTGAGTCCGAGTGCGCATGAGCAGTAGTAACCCCGAGTGCTCATGCACAGTAGTGAGCCCGATTGCGCATCCGCAGTAGTGAGTCCGTGTGCGCATGTGCAGGTCTGAGCCGGAGTGCGCATGCGCAGTAGTGGGCCTGTGCGCGCATGCGCAGTAGTGAGCCCGTGTGCGCATGCGCAGTAGTGACCCCGATTGCGCATGTGCAGGTCTGAGCCGGAGTGCGCATGCGCAGTAGTGGGCCCGTGCGCGCATGCGCAGTAGTGAGCCCGCGTGCGCATGCGCAGTAGTGACCCCGAATGCGCATGAGCAGTAGTGAGCCCGAGTGTGCATGAGCAGTAGTGAGACCGAGTGCGCATGAGCAGTAGTGACCCCGAGTGCTCATGCACAGTAGTGAGCCCGATTGCGCATCCGCAGTAGTGAGTCCGTGTGCGCATGTGCAGGTCTGAGCCCGTGTGCGCATGCGCAGTAGTGACCCCGAATGCGCATGAGCAGCAGTGAGCCCGAGTGTGCGTGAGCAGTAGTGAGTCCGAGTGCGCATGAGCAGTAGTGACCCCGAGTGCTCATGCACAGTAGTGAGCCCGATTGCGCATCCGCAGTAGTGAGTCCGTTTGCGCATGTGCAGGTCTGAGCCCGTGTGCGCATGCGCAGTAGTGACCCCGAATGCGCATGAGCAGCAGTGAGCCCGAGTGTGCATGAGCAGTAGTGAGCCCGTGTGCGCATGCGCTGTAGTGAGCCCGAGCGCGCATCCGCAGTAGTGAGTCCGAGTGCGCATGCGCAGTAGTGACCCCGAGTGCTCATGCACAGTAGTGAGCCCGATTGCGCATCCGCAGTAGTGAGTCCGTGTGCGCATGTGCAGGTCTGAGCCGGAGTGCGCATGCGCAGTAGTGGGCCCGTGCGCGCATGCGCACTAGTGAGCCCGTGTGCGCATGCGCAGTAGTGACCCCGAATGCGCATGAGCAGCAGTGAGCCCGAGTGTGCATGAGCAGTAGTGAGTCCGAGTGCGCATGAGCAGTAGTGACCCCGAGTGCTCATGCACAGTAGTGAGCCCGATTGCGCATCCGCAGTAGTGAGTCCGTGTGCGCATGTGCAGGTCTGAGCCGGAGTGCGCATGCGCAGTAGTGGGCCCGTGCGCGCATGCGCAGTAGTGAGCCCGTGTGCGCATGCGCAGTAGTAACCTCGATTGCGCATGTGCAGGTCTGAGCCGGAATGCGCATGCGCAGTAGTGGGCCCGTGCGCGCATTCGCAGTAGTGAGCCCGTGTGCGCATGCGCAGTAGTGACCCCGAATGCGCATGAGCAGTAGTGAGCCCGAGTGTGCATGAGCAGTAGTGAGTCCGAGTGCGCATGAGCAGTAGTGACCCCGAGTGCTCATGCACAGTAGTGAGCCCGATTGCGCATCCGCAGTAGTGAGTCCGTGTGCGCGTGTGCAGGTCTGAGCCGGAGTGCGCATGCGCAGTAGTGGGCCCGTGCGCGCATGCGCGGTAGTGAGCCCGTGTGCGCATGCGCAGTAGTGACCCCGAATGCGCATGAGCAGTAGTGAGCCCGAGTGTGCATGAGCAGTAGTGAGTCCGAGTGCGCATGAGCAGTAGTGAGCCCGAGTGCTCATGCACAGTAGTGAGCCCGATTGCGCATCCGCAGTAATGAGTCCGTGTGCGCATGTGCAGGTCTGAGCCGGAGTGCGCATGCGCAGTAGTGGGCCCGTGCGCGCATGCGCAGTAGTGAGCCCGTGTGCGCATGCGCAGTAGTGAACCGAATGCGCATGAGCAGTAGTGAGCCCGAGTGTGCATGAGCAGTAGTGAGCCCGTGTGCGCATGCGCAGTAGTGAGCCCGAGCGCGCATCCGCAGTAGTGAGTCCGAATGCGCATGAGCAGTAGTGAGCCCGAGTGTGCATGAGCAGTAGTGAGTCCGAGTGCGCATGTGCAGTAGTGACCCCGAGTGCTCATGCACAGTAGTGAGCCCGATTGCGCATCCGCAGTAGTGAGTCCGTGTGCGCATGTGCAGGTCTGAGCCCGTGTGCGCATGCGCAGTAGTGACCCCGAATGCGCATGAGCAGCAGTGAGCCCGAGTGTGCATGAGCAGTAGTGAGTCCGATTGCGCATCCGCAGTAGTGAGTCCGTGTGCGCATGTGCAGGTCTGAGCCGGAGTGCGCATGCGCAGTAGTGGGCCCGTGCGCGCATGCGCAGTAGTGACCCCGAGTGCGCATGCACAGTAGTGAGTCCGAGTGCGCATGCGCAGTAGTGAGCCCGAGCGCGCATCCGCAGTAGTGAGCCCGAGCGCGCATGCGCAGTAGTGACCCCGAATGCGCATGAGCAGTTGTGACCCCGAGTGCGCATGCACAGTAGTGTGCCTGTGTGCGCATGCGCAGAAGTGAGCTCGAATGCGCATGTGCAAGTCTGAGCCGGAGTGCGCATGCGCAGTAGTGGGCCCGTGCGCGCATGCGCAGTAGTGAGCCCGAGTGCGCATGAGCAGTAGTGACCCCGAGTGCTCATGCACAGTAGTGAGCCCGATTGCGCATCCGCAGTAGTGAGTCCGTGTGCGCATGCGCAGTAGTGACCCCGAATGCGCATGAGCAGTAGTGAGTCCGAGTGTGCATGAGCAGTAGTGAGTCCGAGTGCGCATGAGCAGTAGTGACACCGAGTGCTCATGCACAGTAGTGAGCCCGATTGCGCATCCGCAGTAGTGAGTCCGTGTGCGCATGTGCAGGTCTGAGCCGGAGTGCGCATGCGCAGTAGTGGGCCCGTGCGCGCATGCGCACTAGTGAGCCCGTGTGCGCATGCGCAGTAGTGACCCCGAATGCGCATGAGCAGTAGTGAGCCCGAGTGTGCATGAGCAGTAG
Organism: Megachile leachella; assembly: GCA_963576845.1. NCBI lineage: Eukaryota > Metazoa > Arthropoda > Insecta > Hymenoptera > Megachilidae > Megachile > Megachile leachella. The sequence goes on along the minus strand of OY756250.1, from coordinate 24,438,191 downwards.
TGAGTCCGAGTGCGCATGAGCAGTAGTAACCCCGAGTGCTCATGCACAGTAGTGAGCCCGATTGCGCATCCGCAGTAGTGAGTCCGTGTGCGCATGTGCAGGTCTGATCCGGAGTGCGCATGCGCAGTAGTGGGCCTGTGCGCGCATGCGCAGTAGTGAGCCCGTGTGCGCATGCGCAGTAGTGACCCCGATTGCGCATGTGCAGGTCTGAGCCGGAGTGCGCATGCGCAGTAGTGGGCCCGTGCGCGCATGCGCAGTAGTGAGCCCGCGTGCGCATGCGCAGTAGTGACCCCGAATGCGCATGAGCAGTAGTGAGCCCGAGTGTGCATGAGCAGTAGTGAGACCGAGTGCGCATGAGCAGTAGTGACCCCGAGTGCTCATGCACAGTAGTGAGCCCGATTGCGCATCCGCAGTAGTGAGTCCGTGTGCGCATGTGCAGGTCTGAGCCCGTGTGCGCATGCGCAGTAGTGACCCCGAATGCGCATGAGCAGCAGTGAGCCCGAGTGTGCGTGAGCAGTAGTGAGTCCGAGTGCGCATGAGCAGTAGTGACCCCGAGTGCTCATGCACAGTAGTGAGCCCGATTGCGCATCCGCAGTAGTGAGTCCGTTTGCGCATGTGCAGGTCTGAGCTCGTGTGCGCATGCGCAGTAGTGACCCCGAATGCGCATGAGCAGCAGTGAGCCCGAGTGTGCATGAGCAGTAGTGAGCCCGTGTGCGCATGCGCTGTAGTGAGCCCGAGCGCGCATCCGCAGTAGTGAGTCCGAGTGCGCATGCGCAGTAGTGACCCCGAGTGCTCATGCACAGTAGTGAGCCCGATTGCGCATCCGCAGTAGTGAGTCCGTGTGCGCATGTGCAGGTCTGAGCCGGAGTGCGCATGCGCAGTAGTGGGCCCGTGCGCGCATGCGCAGTAGTGAGCCCGTGTGCGCATGCGCAGTAGTGACCCCGAATGCGCATGAGCAGCAGTGAGCCCGAGTGTGCATGAGCAGTAGTGAGTCCGAGTGTGCATGAGCAGTAGTGAGCCCGTGTGCGCATGCGCAGTAGTGAGCCCGAGCGCGCATCCGCAGTAGTGAGTCCGAGTGCGCATGCGCAGTAGTGACCCCGAATGCGCATGAGTAGCAGTGAGTTCGAGTGCGCATGAGCAGTAGTGACCCCGAGTGCTCATGAGCAGTAGTGAGTCCGAGTGCGCATCCGCAGTAGTGAGTCCGTGTGCGCATGAGCAGTAGTGACCCCGAGTGCGCATGCACAGTAGTGAGTCCGAGTGCGCATGAGCAGTAGTGACCCCGAGTGCGCATGAGCAGTAGTGAGTCCGAGTGTGCGTGAGCAGTAGTGACCCCGAGTGCGCATGCACAGTAGTGAGCCCGAGTGCGCATGAACAGTAGTGTGTCCGAGCGCGCATCCGCAGTAGTGACCCCGAGTGCTCATGCACAGTAGTGAGCCCGATTGCGCATCCGCAGTAGTGAGTCCGTGTGCGCATGTGCAGGTCTGAGCCGGAGTGCGCATGCGCAGTAGTGGGCCCGTGCGCGCATGCGCAGTAGTGAGCCCGTGTGCGCATGCGCAGTAGTAACCTCGATTGCGCATGTGCAGGTCTGAGCCGGAATGCGCATGCGCAGTAGTGGGCCCGTGCGCGCATTCGCAGTAATGAGCCCGTGTGCGCATGCGCAGTAGTGACCCCGAATGCGCATGAGCAGTAGTGAGCCCGAGTGTGCATGAGCAGTAGTGAGTCCGAGTGCGCATGAGCAGTAGTGACCCCGAGTGCTCATGCACAGTAGTGAGCCCGATTGCGCATCCGCAGTAGTGAGTCCGTGTGCGCGTGTGCAGGTCTGAGCCGGAGTGCGCATGCGCAGTAGTGGGCCCGTGCGCGCATGCGCAGTAGTGAGCCCGTGTGCGCATGCGCAGTAGTGACCCCGAATGCGCATGAGCAGTAGTGAGCCCGAGTGTGCATGAGCAGTAGTGAGTCCGAGTGCGCATGAGCAGTAGTGAGCCCGAGTGCTCATGCACAGTAGTGAGCCCGATTGCGCATCCGCAGTAATGAGTCCGTGTGCGCATGTGCAGGTCTGAGCCGGAGTGCGCATGCGCAGTAGTGGGCCCGTGCGCGCATGCGCAGTAGTGAGCCCGTGTGCGCATGCGCAGTAGTGAACCGAATGCGCATGAGCAGTAGTGAGCCCGAGTGTGCATGAGCAGTAGTGAGCCCGTGTGCGCATGCGCAGTAGTGAGCCCGAGCGCGCATCCGCAGTAGTGAGTCCGAGTGCGCATGCGCAGTAGTGACCCCGAATGCGCATGAGTAGCAGTGAGTTCGAGTGCGCATGAGCAGTAGTGACCCCGAGTGCTCATGAGCAGTAGTGAGTCCGAGTGCGCATCCGCAGTAGTGAGTCCGTGTGCGCATGAGCAGTAGTGACCCCGAGTGCGCATGCACAGTAGTGAGTCCGAGTGCGCATGAGCAGTAGTGACCCCGAGTGCGCATGAGCAGTAGTGAGTCCGAGTGTGCGTGAGCAGTAGTGACCCCGAGTGCGCATGCACAGTAGTGAGCCCGAGTGCGCATGAGCAGTAGTGTGTCCGAGCGCGCATCCGCAGTAGTGAGTCCGAGTGCGCATGCGCAGTAGTGACCCCGAATGCGCATGAGCAGTAGTGACCCCGAGTGCGCATGCACAGTAGTGTGCCCGTGTGAGCATGCGCAGAAGTGAGCTCGAATGCGCATGTGGAGGTCTGAGCCGGAGTGCGCATGCGCAGTAGTGACCCCGAATGCGCATGAGCAGTAGTGAGCCCTAGCGCGCATCCGCAGTAGTGAGTCCGAGTGCGCATGCGCAGTAGTGACCCCGAATGCGCATGAGTAGCAGTGAGTTCGAGTGCGCATGAGCAGTAGTGACCCCGAGTGCGCATGCACAGTAGTGAGTCCGAGTGCGCATGAGCAGTAGTGACCCCGAGTGCGCATGAGCAGTAGTGGGCCCGTGCCCGCAGGCGCAGTAGTGAGCCCGGGTGCGCATGCGCAGTAGTGAGCCCGAGCGCGCAGCCGCAGTAGTGAGCCCGAGCGCGCATGCGCAGTAGTGAGTCCGATTGCGCATGTGCAGGTCTGAGCGGGAGTGCGCATGCGCAGTAGTGGGCCCGTGCGCGCATGCGCCGTAGTGAGCCCGTGTGCGCATGCGCAGTAGTGACCCCGAATGCGCATGAGCAGTAGTGAGCCCGACCGCGCATCCGCAGTAGTGAGCCCGATTGCGCATCCGCAGTAGTGAGTCCGTGTGCGCATGTGCAGGTCTGAGCCGGAGTGCGCATGCGCAGTAGTGGGCCCGTGCGCGCATGCGCAGTAGTGAGCCCGTGTGCGCATGCGCAGTAGTGAGCCCGAGCGCGCATCCGCAGTAGTGAGTCCGAGTGCGCATGCGCAGTAGTGACCCCGAATGCGCATGAGTAGCAGTGAGTTCGAGTGCGCATGAGCAGTAGTGACCCCGAGTGCGCATGAGCAGTAGTGAGTCCGAGTGCGCATGAGCAGTAGTGACCCCGAGTGCGCATGCACAGTAGTGAGTCCGAGTGCGCATGAGCAGTAGTGACCCCGAGTGCGCATGAGCAGTAGTGGGTCCGAGTGCGCGTGAGCAGTAGTGACCCCGAGTGCGCATGCACAGTAGTGAGCCCGAGTGCGCATGAGCAGTAGTGTGTTCGAGTGCGCATCCGCAGTAGTGAGTCCGTGTGCGCATGTGCAGGTCTGAGCCGGAGTGCGCATGCGCAGTAGAGGGCCCGTGCGCGCATGCGCAGTAGTGAGCCCGTGCGCGCATGCGCAGTAGTGAGCCCGAGTGCGCATGCGCAGTAGTGACCCCGAATGCGCATGAGCAGTAGTGACCCCGAGAGCGCATGCACAGTAGTGTGCCCGTGTGAGCATGCGCAGAAGTGAGCTCGAATGCGCATGTGGAGGTCTGAGCCGGAGTGCGCATGCGCAGTAGTGGGCCCGTGCCCGCATGCGCAGTAGTGAGCCCGGGTGCGCATGCGCAGTAGTGAGCCCGAGCGCGCAGCCGCAGTAGTGAGCCCGAGCGCGCATGCGCAGTAGTGAGTCCGATTGCGCATGTGCAGGTCTGAGCCGGAGTGCGCATGCGCAGTAGTGGGCCCATGCGCGCATGCGCCGTAGTGAGCCCGTGTGCGCATGCGCAGTAGTGACGCCGAATGCGCATGAGCAGTAGTGAGCCCGAGTGTGCATGAGCAGTAGTGAGTCCGAGTGCGCATGAGCAGTTGTGACCCCGAGTGCTCATGCACAGTAGTGAGCCCGATTGCGCATCCGCAGTAGTGACCCCGATTGCGCATGTGCAGGTCTGAGCCGGAGTGCGCATGCGCAGTAGTGGGCCCGTGCGCGCATGCGCAGTAGTGAGCCCGTGTGCGCATGCGCAGTAGTGACCCCGAATGCGCATGAGCAGTAGTGAGCCCGAGCGCGCATCCGCAGTAGTGAGCCCGATTGCGCATCCGCAGTAGTGAGTCCGTGTGCGCATGTGCAGGTCTGAGCCGGAGTGCGCATGCGCAGTAGTGGGCCCGTGCGCGCATGCGCAGTAGTGAGCCCGTGTGCGCATGCGCAGTAGTGAGCCCGAGCGCGCATCCGCAGTAGTGAGTCCGAGTGCGCATGCGCAGTAGTGACCCCGAATGCGCATGAGTAGCAGTGAGTTCGAGTGCGCATGAGCAGTAGTGACCCCGAGTGCGCATGAGCAGTAGTGAGTCCGAGTGCGCATGAGTAGTAGTGACCCGGAGTGCGCATGCACAGTAGTGAGTCCGAGTGCGCATGAGCAGTAGTGACCCCGAGTGCGCATGAGCAGTAGTGGGTCCGAGTGCGCGTGAGCAGTAGTGACCCCGAGTGCGCATGCACAGTAGTGAGCCCGAGTGCGCATGAGCAGTAGTGAGTCCGTGTGCGCATGTGCAGGTCTGAGCCGGAGTGCGCATGCGCTGTAGTGGGCCCGGGTGCGCATGCGCAGTAGTGAGCCCGAGCGCGCAGCCGCAGTAGTGAGTCCGAGTGCGCATGCGCAGTAGTGACCCCGAATGCGCATGAGCAGTAGTGACCCCGAGTGCGCATGAGCAGTAGTGAGCCCGTGTGCGCATGTGCAGGTCTGAGCCGGAGTGCGCATGCGCAGTAGTGGGCCCGTGCGCGCATGCGCAGTAGTGAGCCCGTGTGCGCATGCGCAGTAGTGACCCCGAATGCGCATGAGCAGTAGTGAGCCCGAGTGTGCATGAGCAGTAGTGAGTCCGAGTGCGCATGAGCAGTAGTAACCCCGAGTGCTCCTGCACAGTAGTGAGCCCGATTGCGCATCCGCAGTAGTGAGTCCGTGTGCGCATGTGCAGGTCTGAGCCGGAGTGCGCATGCGCAGTAGTGGGCCCGAGTGCGCATGAGCAGCAGTGAGCCCGAGTGTGCATGAGCAGTAGTGAGTCCGATTGCGCATCCGCAGTAGTGAGTCCGTGTGCGCATGTGCAGGTCTGAGCCGGAGTGCGCATGCGCAGTAGTGGGCCCGTGCGCGCATGCGCAGTAGTGACCCCGAGTGCGCATGCACAGTAGTGAGTCCGAGTGCGCATGCGCAGTAGTGAGCCCGAGCGCGCATCCGCAGTAGTGAGCCCGAGCGCGCATGCGCAGTAGTGACCCCGAATGCGCATGAGCAGTAGTGACCCCGAGTGCGCATGCACAGTAGTGTGCCTGTGTGCGCATGCGCAGAAGTGAGCTCGAATGCGCATGTGCAAGTCTGAGCCGGAGTGCGCATGCGCAGTAGTGGGCCCGTGCGCGCATGCGCAGTAGTGACCCCGAGTGCGCATGCACAGTAGTGAGCCCGTGTGCGCATGCGCAGTAGTGACCCCGAATGCGCATGAGCAGTAGTGAGCCCGAGTGTGCTTGAGCAGTAGTGAGTCCGAGTGCGCATGAGCAGTAGTGACCCCGAGTGCTCATGCACAGTAGTGAGACCGATTGCGCATCCGCAGTAGTGAGTCCGTGTGCGCATGTGCAGTTCTGAGCCGGAGTGCGCATGCGCAGTAGTGGGCCCGTGCGCGCATGCGCAGTACGGAGCCCGTGTGCGCATGCGCAGTAGTGAGCCGGAGCGCGCGTCCGCAGTAGTGAGTCCGAGTGCGCGTGAGCAGTTGTGACCCCGCAGTAGTGAGCCCGAGCGCGCATGCGCAGTAGTGAGTCCGAGTGCGCATGCGCAGTAGTGACCCCGAATGCGCATGAGCAGTAGTGAGTCCGAGTGCGCATGAGCAGTAGTGAGTCCGAGTGCGCATGAACAGTAGTGACCCCGAGTGCGCATGAGCAGTAGTGACCCAGAGTGCGCATGCACAGTAGTGAGCCCGATTGCGCATCCGCAGTAGTAAGTCCGTGTTCGCATGTGCAGGTCTGAGCCGGAGTGCGCATGCGCAGTAGCAGGCCCGAGCGCGCATCCGCAGTAGTGAGTCCGAGTGCGCATGCGCAGTAGTGACCCCGAATGCGCATGAGCAGTAGTGACCCCGAGTGCGCATGCACAGTAGTGTGCCCGTGTGAGCATGCGCAGAAGTGAGCTCGAATGCGCATGTGCAGGTCTGAGCCGGAGTGCGCATGCGCAGCAGTGGGCCCGTGCGCGCATGCGCAGTAGTGAGCCCGGGTGCGCATGCGCAGTAGTGAGCCCGGGCGCGCAGCCGCAGTAGTGAGCCCGAGCGCGCATGCGCAGCAGTGAGTCCGATTGCGCATGTGCAGGTCTGAGCCGGAGTGCGTATGCGCATTAGTGGGCCCGTGTGCGCATGTGCAGGTCTGAGCCGGAGTGCGCATGCGCAGTAGTGGGCCCGTGCGCGCATGCGCAGTAGTGAGCCCGTGTGCGCATGCGCAGTAGTGAGCCCGAGCGCGCATCCGCAGTAGTGAGTCCGGGTGCGCATGCGCAGTAGTGACCCCGAATGCGCATGAGCAGTAGTGAGTCCGAGTGCGCATGAGCAGTAGTGACCCCGAGTGCGCATGAGCAGTAGTGAGTCCGAGTGCGCATCAGCAGTAGTGACCCCGAGTGCGCATGAGCAGTAGTGACCCCGAGTGCGCATGCACAGTAGTGAGCCCGTGTGCGCATGCGCAGAAGTGAGCTCGAATGCGCATGTGCAGGTCTGAGCCGGAGTGCGCATGCGCAGTAGTGGGCCCGTGCGCGCATGCGCCGTAGTGAGCCCGTGTGCGCATGCGCAGTAGTGACCCCGAATGCGCATGAGCAGTAGTGAGCCCGAGTGTGCATGAGCAGTAGTGAGTCCGAGTGCGCATGAGCAGTAGTGACCCCGAGTGCTCATGCACAGTAGTGAGACCGATTGCGCATCCGCAGTAGTGAGTCCGTGTGCGCATGTGCAGGTCTGAGCCGCAGTGCGCATGCGCAGTAGTGGGCCCGTGTGCGCATGTGCAGGTCTGAGCCGGAGTGCGCATGCGCAGTGGTGGGCCCGTGCGCGCATGCGCAGTAGTGAGCCCGTGTGCGCATGCGCAGTAGTGAGCCCGAGCGCGCATCAGCAGTAGTGAGTCCGAGTGCGCATGCGCAGTAGTGACCCCGAATGCGCATGAGCAGTAGTGAGTCCGTGTGCGCATGTGCAGATCTGAGCCGGAGTGCGCATGCGCAGTAGTGGGCCCGTTCGCGCATGCGCAGTACGGAGCCCGTGTGCGCATGCGCAGTAGTGAGCCGGAGCGCGCATCCGCAGTAGTGAGTCCGAGCGCGCGTGAGCAGTAGTGACCCCGAGTGCGCATGCACAGTAGTGAGGCCGAGTGCGCATGAGCAGTAGTGAGTCCGAGTGCGCATCCGCAGTAGTGAGTCCGTGTGCGCATGTGCAGGTCTGAGGCGGAGTGCGCATGCGCAGTAGTGGGCCCGTGCGCGCATGCGCAGTAGTGAGCCCGGGTGCGCATGCGCAGTAGTGAGCCCGGGTGAGCATGCGCAGTAGTGAGCCCGAGCGCGCATCCGCAGTAGTGAGCCCGAGCGCGCATCCGCAGTAGTGAGTCCGAGTGCGCATGCGCAGTAGTGACCCCGAATGCGCATGAGCAGTAGTGAATCCGAGTGCGCAAGAGCAGTAGTGAGTCCGAGTGCGCATGAGCAGTTGTGACCCCGAGTGCGCGTGCACAGTAGTGCGCCCGAGTGCGCATGAGCAGTAGTGAGTCCCAGTGCGCGCGAGCAGTACTGACCCCGAGTGCGCATGCACAGTAGTGAGCCCGATTGCGCATCCGCAGTAGTGAGTCCGTGTGCGCATGTGCAGGTCTGAGCCGGAGTGCGCATGCGCAGTAGTGGGCCCGTGCTCGCATGCGCAGTAGTGAGCCCTTGTGCGCATGCGCAGTAGTGAGCCCGAGTGCGCGTGAGCAGTAGTGAGTCCGAGTGCGCGTGAGCAGTAGTGACCCCGAATGCGCATGAGCAGTAGTGAATCCGAGTGCACATGAGCAGTAGTGACCGCGAGTGCGCATGAGCAGTAGTGAGTCCGAGTGCGCATGAGCAGTAGTGAGCCCGTGTGCGCATGCGCAGAAGTGAGCTCGAATGCGCATGTGCAGGTCTGAGCCGGAGTGCGCATGCGCAGTAGTGGGCCCGTGCGCGCATGCGCAGTAGTGAGCCCGTGTGCGCATGAGCAGTAGTGACCCCGAGTGCGCATGCACAGTAGTGTGCCCGTGTGAGCATGCGCAGAAGTGAGCTCGAATGCGCATGTGCAGGTCTGAGCCGGAGTGCGCATGCGCAGTAGTGGGCCCGTGCGCGCATGCGCAGTAGTGAGCCCGATTGCGCATGTGCAGGTCTGAGCCGGAGTGCGCATGCGCAGTAGTGGGCCCGTGCGCGCATGCGCCGTAGTGAGCCCGTGTGCGCATGCGCAGTAGTGACCCCGAATGCGCATGAGCAGTAGTGAGCCCGAGTGTGCTTGAGCAGTAGTGAGTCCGAGTGCGCATGAGCAGTAGTGACCCCGAGTGCTCATGCACAGTAGTGAGACCGATTGCGCATCCGCAGTAGTGAGTCCGTGTGCGCATGTGCAGTTCTGAGCCGGAGTGCGCATGCGCAGTAGTGGGCCCGTGCGCGCATGCGCAGTACGGAGCCCGTGTGCGCATGCGCAGTAGTGAGCCGGAGCGCGCGTCCGCAGTAGTGAGTCCGAGTGCGCGTGAGCAGTTGTGACCCCGCAGTAGTGAGCCCGAGCGCGCATGCGCAGTAGTGAGTCCGAGTGCGCATGCGCAGTAGTGACCCCGAATGCGCATGAGCAGTAGTGAGTCCGAGTGCGCATGAGCAGTAGTGAGTCCGAGTGCGCATGAACAGTAGTGACCCCGAGTGCGCATGAGCAGTAGTGACCCAGAGTGCGCATGCACAGTAGTGAGCCCGATTGCGCATCCGCAGTAGTAAGGCCGTGTTCGCATGTGCAGGTCTGAGCCGGAGTGCGCATGCGCAGTAGCAGGCCCGAGCGCGCATCCGCAGTAGTGAGTCCGAGTGCGCATGCGCAGTAGTGACCCCGAATGCGCATGAGCAGTAGTGACCCCGAGTGCGCATGCACAGTAGTGTGCCCGTGTGAGCATGCGCAGAAGTGAGCTCGAATGCGCATGTGCAGGTCTGAGCCGGAGTGCGCATGCGCAGCAGTGGGCCCGTGCGCGCATGCGCAGTAGTGAGCCCGGGTGCGCATGCGCAGTAGTGAGCCCGGGCGCGCAGCCGCAGTAGTGAGCCCGAGCGCGCATGCGCAGCAGTGAGTCCGATTGCGCATGTGCAGGTCTGAGCCGGAGTGCGTATGCGCATTAGTGGGCCCGTGTGCGCATGTGCAGGTCTGAGCCGGAGTGCGCATGCGCAGTAGTGGGCCCGTGCGCGCATGCGCAGTAGTGAGCCCGTGTGCGCATGCGCAGTAGTGAGCCCGAGCGCGCATCCGCAGTAGTGAGTCCGGGTGCGCATGCGCAGTAGTGACCCCGAATGCGCATGAGCAGTAGTGAGTCCGAGTGCGCATGAGCAGTAGTGACCCCGAGTGCGCATGAGCAGTAGTGAGTCCGAGTGCGCATCAGCAGTAGTGACCCCGAGTGCGCATGAGCAGTAGTGACCCCGAGTGCGCATGCACAGTAGTGAGCCCGTGTGCGCATGCGCAGAAGTGAGCTCGAATGCGCATGTGCAGGTCTGAGCCGCAGTGCGCATGCGCAGTAGTGGGCCCGTGTGCGCATGTGCAGGTCTGAGCCGGAGTGCGCATGCGCAGTAGTGGGCCCGTGCGCGCATGCGCAGTAGTGAGCCCGTGTGCGCATGCGCAGTAGTGAGCCCGAGCGCGCATCAGCAGTAGTGAGTCCGAGTGCGCATGCGCAGTAGTGACCCCGAATGCGCATGAGCAGTAGTGAGTCCGTGTGCGCATGTGCAGATCTGAGCCGGAGTGCGCATGCGCAGTAGTGGGCCCGTTCGCGCATGCGCAGTACGGAGCCCGTGTGCGCATGCGCAGTAGTGAGCCGGAGCGCGCATCCGCAGTAGTGAGTCCGAGTGCGCGTGAGCAGTAGTGACCCCGAGTGCGCATGCACAGTAGTGAGGCCGAGTGCGCATGAGCAGTAGTGAGTCCGAGTGCGCATCCGCAGTAGTGAGTCCGTGTGCGCATGTGCAGGTCTGAGGCGGAGTGCGCATGCGCAGTAGTGGGCCCGTGCGCGCATGCGCAGTAGTGAGCCCGGGTGCGCATGCGCAGTAGTGAGCCCGGGTGAGCATGCGCAGTAGTGAGCCCGAGCGCGCATCCGCAGTAGTGAGCCCGAGCGCGCATCCGCAGTAGTGAGTCCGAGTGCGCATGCGCAGTAGTGACCCCGAATGCGCATGAGCAGTAGTGAATCCGAGTGCGCAAGAGCAGTAGTGAGTCCGAGTGCGCATGAGCAGTTGTGACCCCGAGTGCGCGTGCACAGTAGTGCGCCCGAGTGCGCATGAGCAGTAGTGAGTCCCAGTGCGCGCGAGCAGTACTGACCCCGAGTGCGCATGCACAGTAGTGAGCCCGATTGCGCATCCGCAGTAGTGAGTCCGTGTGCGCATGTGCAGGTCTGAGCCGGAGTGCGCATGCGCAGTAGTGGGCCCGTGCTCGCATGCGCAGTAGTGAGCCCTTGTGCGCATGCGCAGTAGTGAGCCCGAGTGCGCGTGAGCAGTAGTGAGTCCGAGTGCGCGTGAGCAGTAGTGACCCCGAATGCGCATGAGCAGTAGTGAATCCGAGTGCACATGAGCAGTAGTGACCGCGAGTGCGCATGAGCAGTAGTGAGTCCGAGTGCGCATGAGCAGTAGTGACCCCGAGTGCGCATGAGCAGTAGTGACCCCGAGTGCGCATGCACAGTAGTGAGCCCGATTGCGCATCCGCAGTAGTGAGGCCGTGTGCGCATGTGCAGGTCTGAGCCGGAGTGCGCATGCGCAGTAGTGAGCCCGATTGTGCATCCGCAGTAGTGCGTCCGAGTGCGCATGAGCAGTAGTGACCCCGAGTGCGCATGAGCAGTAGTGACCCCGAGTGCGCATGCACAGTAGTGAGCCCGAGTGTGCATGAGCAGTAGTGAGTCCGAGTGCGCATGGGCAGTAGTGACCCCGAGTGCTCATGCACAGTAGTGAGCCCGATTGCGCATCCGCAGTAGTGAGTCCGTGTGCGCATGTGCAGGTCTGAGCCGGAGTGCGCATGCGCAGTAGTGGGCGCGTGCGCGCATGCGCAGTAGTGAGCCCGTGTGCGAATGCGCAGTAGTGAGTCCGAGTGCGCGTGAGCAGTAGTGAGTCCGAGTGCGCGTGAGCAGTAGTGACCCCGAGTGCGCATGAGCAGTAGTGACCCCGAGTGCGCATGCACAGTAGTGAGCCCGATTGCGCATCCGCAGTAGTGAGTCCGTGTGCGCATGTGCAGGTCTGAGCCGGAGTGCGCATGCGCAGTAGTGGGCCCGTGCGCGCATGCGCAGTAGTGAGCCCGGGTGCGTATGCGCTGTAGTGAGCCCGAGCGCGCATCCGCAGTAGTGAGCCCGAGCGCGCATGCGCAGTAGTGACCCCGAATGCGCATGAGCAGTAGTGACCCCGAGTGCGCATGCACAGTAGTGTGCCTGTGTGCGCATGCGCAGAAGTGAGCCCGATTGCGCATCCGCAGTAGTGAGGCCGTGTGCGCATGTGCAGGTCCGAGCCGGAGTGCGCATGCGCAGTAGTGAGCCCGATTGTGCATCCGCAGTAGTGCGTCCGAGTGCGCATGAGCAGTAGTGACCCCGAGTGCGCATCCGCAGTAGTGAGTCCGTGTGCGCATGTGCAGGTCTGAGCCGGAGTGCGCATGCGCAGTAGTGGGCCCGTGCGCGCATTCGCAGTAGTGAGCCCGTGTGCGCATGCGCAGTAGTGACCCCGAATGCGCATGAGCAGTAGTGAGCCCGAGTGTGCATGAGCAGTAGTGAGTCCGAGTGCGCATGAGCAGTAGTGACCCCGAGTGCTCATGCACAGTAGTGAGCCCGATTGCGCATCCGCAGTCGTGAGTCCGTGTGCGCATGTGCAGGTCTGAGCCGGAGTGCGCATGCGCAGTAGTGGTCCCGTGCGCTCATGCGCCGTAGTGAGCTCGTGTGCGCATGCGCAGTAGTGACCCCGAATGCGCATGAGCAGTAGTGAGCCCGAGTGTGCATGAGCAGTAGTGAGTCCGAGTGCGCATGAGCAGTAGTGACCCCGAGTGCTCATGCACAGTAGTGAACCCGATTGCGCATCCGCAGTAGTGAGTCCGTGTGCGCATGTGCAGGTCTGAGCCGGAGTGCGCATGCGCAGTAGTGGGTCCGTGCGCGCATGCGCAGTAGTGAGCCCGTGTTCGCATGCGCAGTAGTGACCCCGATTGCGCATGTGCAGGTCTGAGTCGGAGTGCGCATGCGCAGTAGTGGGCCCGTGCGCGCATGCGCAGTAGTGAGCCCGTGTGCGCATGCGCAGTAGTGACCCCGAATGCGCATGAGCAGTAGTGAGCCCGAGTGTGCATGAGCAGTAGTGAGCCCGTGTGCGCATGCGCTGTAGTGGGCCCGAGCGTGCATCCGCAGTAGTGAGTCCGAGTGCGCATGCGCAGTAGTGACCCCGAGTGCTCATGCACAGTAGTGAGCCCGATTGCGCATCCGCAGTAGTGAGTCCGTGTGGGCATGTGCAGGTCTGAGCCGGAGTGCGCATGCGCAGTAGTGGGCCCGTGCGCGCATGCGCAGTAGTGAGCCCGATTGCGCATCCGCAGTAGTGAGGCCGTGTGCGCATGTGCAGGTCCGAGCCGGAGTGCGCATGCGCAGTAGTGAGCCCGATTGTGCATCCGCAGTAGTGCGTCCGAGTGCGCATGAGCAGTAGTGACCCCGAGTGCGCATCCGCAGTAGTGAGTCCGTGTGCGCATGTGCAGGTCTGAGCCGGAGTGCGCATGCGCAGTAGTGGGCCCGTGCGCGCATGCGCAGTAGTGAGCCCGTGTGCGCATGCGCAGTAGTGACCCCGATTGCGCATGAGCAGTAGTGAGCCCGAGTGTGCATGAGCAGTAGTGAGTCCGAGTGCGCATGAGCAGTAGTGACCCCGAGTGCTCATGCACAGTAGTGAGCCCGATTGCGCATCCGCAGTAGTGAGCCCGAGTGCGCATGCGCAGTAGTGGGCCCGTGCGCGCATGCGCAGTAGTGAGCCCGTGTGCGCATGCGCAGTAGTGACCCCGAATGCGCATGAGCAGTAGTGAGCCCGAGTGTGCATGAGCAGTAGTGACCCCGAATGCGCATGAGCAGTAGTGAGCCCGAGCGCGCATCCGCAGTAGTGAGCTCGATTGCGCATCCGCAGTAGTGAGTCCGTGTGCGCATGTGCAGGTCTGAGCCGGAGTGCGCATGCGCAGTAGTGGGCCCGTGCGCGCATTCGCAGTAGTGAGCCCGTGTGCGCATGCGCAGTAGTGACCCCGAGTGCGCATGCACAGTAGTGTGCCTGTGTGCGCATGCGCAGAAGTGAGCTCGAATGCGCATGTGCAAGTCTGAGCCGGAGTGCGCATGCGCAGTAGTGGGCCCGTGCGCGCATGCGCAGTAGTGAGCCCGTGTGCGCATGCGCAGTAGTGACCCCGAATGCGCATGAGCAGTAGTGAGCCCGAGTGTGCATGAGCAGTAGTGAGTCCGAGTGCGCATGAGCAGTAGTGACCCCGAGTGCTCATGCACAGTAGTGAGCCCGATTGCGCATCCGCAGTAGTGAGTCCGTGTGCGCATGTGCAGGTCTGAGCCCGTGTGCGCATGCGCAGTAGTGACCCCGAATGCGCATGAGCAGCAGTGAGCCCGAGTGTGCATGAGCAGTAGTGAGTCCGATTGCGCATCCGCAGTAGTGAGTCCGTGTGCGCATGTGCAGGTCTGAGCCGGAGTGCGCATGCGCAGTAGTGGGCCCGTGCGCGCATGCGCAGTAGTGACCCCGAGTGCGCATGCACAGTAGTGAGTCCGAGTGCGCATGCGCAGTAGTGAGCCCGAGCGCGCATCCGCAGTAGTGAGCCCGAGCGCGCATGCGCAGTAGTGACCCCGAATGCGCATGAGCAGTTGTGACCCCGAGTGCGCATGCACAGTAGTGTGCCTGTGTGCGCATGCGCAGAAGTGAGCTCGAATGCGCATGTGCAAGTCTGAGCCGGAGTGCGCATGCGCAGTAGTGGGCCCGTGCGCGCATGCGCAGTAGTGAGCCCGAGTGCGCATGAGCAGTAGTGACCCCGAGTGCTCATGCACAGTAGTGAGCCCGATTGCGCATCCGCAGTAGTGAGTCCGTGTGCGCATGTGCAGGTCTGAGCCGGAGTGCGCATGCGCAGTAGTGGGCCCGTGCGCGCATGCGCAGTAGTGAGCCCGTGTGCGCATGCGCAGTAGTGACCCCGAATGCGCATGAGCAGTAGTGAGCCCGAGTGTGCATGAGCAGTAGTGAGTCCGAGTGCGCATGAGCAGTAGTGACACCGAGTGCTCATGCACAGTAGTGAGCCCGATTGCGCATCCGCAGTAGTGAGTCCGTGTGCGCATGTGCAGGTCTGAGCCGGAGTGCGCATGCGCAGTAGTGGGCCCGTGCGCGCATGCGCACTAGTGAGCCCGTGTGCGCATGCGCAGTAGTGACCCCGAATGCGCATGAGCAGTAGTGAGCCCGAGTGTGCATGAGCAGTAGTGAGTCCGAGTGCGCATGAGCAGTAGTAACCCCGAGTGCTCATGCACAGTAGTGAGCCCGATTGCGCATCCGCAGTAGTGAGTCCGTGTGCGCATGTGCAGGTCTGAGCCGGAGTGCGCATGCGCAGTAGTGGGCCTGTGCGCGCATGCGCAGTAGTGAGCCCGTGTGCGCATGCGCAGTAGTGACCCCGATTGCGCATGTGCAGGTCTGAGCGGGAGTGCGCATGCGCAGTAGTGGGCCCGTGCGCGCATGCGCAGTAGTGAGCCCCCGTGCGCATGCGCAGTAGTGACCCCGAATGCGCATGAGCAGTAGTGAGCCCGAGTGTGCATGAGCAGTAGTGAGACCGAGTGCGCATGAGCAGTAGTGACCCCGAGTGCTCATGCACAGTAGTGAGCCCGATTGCGCATCCGCAGTAGTGAGTCCGTGTGCGCATGTGCAGGTCTGAGCCCGTGTGCGCATGCGCAGTAGTGACCCCGAATGCGCATGAGCAGCAGTGAGCCCGAGTGTGCGTGAGCAGTAGTGAGTCCGAGTGCGCATGAGCAGTACTGACCCCGAGTGCTCATGCACAGTAGTGAGCCCGATTGCGCATCCGCAGTAGTGAGTCCGTTTGCGCATGTGCAGGTCTGAGGCCGTGTGCGCATGCGCAGTAGTGACCCCGAATGCGCATGAGCAGCAGTGAGCCCGAGTGTGCATGAGCAGTAGTGAGCCCGTGTGCGCATGCGCTGTAGTGAGCCCGAGCGCGCATCCGCAGTAGTGAGTCCGAGTGCGCATGCGCAGTAGTGACCCCGAGTGCTCATGCACAGTAGTGAGCCCGATTGCGCATCCGCAGTAGTGAGTCCGTGTGCGCATGTGCAGGTCTGAGCCGGAGTGCGCATGCGCAGTAGTGGGCCCGTGCGCGCATGCGCAGTAGTGAGCCCGTGTGCGCATGCGCAGTAGTGACCCCGAATGCGCATGAGCAGCAGTGAGCCCGAGTGTGCATGAGCAGTAGTGAGTCCGAGTGCGCATGAGCAGTAGTGACCCCGAGTGCTCATGCACAGTAGTGAGCCCGATTGCGCATCCGCAGTAGTGAGTCCGTGTGCGCATGTGCAGGTCTGAGCCGGAGTGCGCATGCGCAGTAGTGGGCCCGTGCGCGCATGCGCAGTAGTGAGCCCGTGTGCGCATGCGCAGTAGTAACCTCGATTGCGCATGTGCAGGTCTGAGCCGGAATGCGCATGCGCTGTAGTGGGCCCGTGCGCGCATTCGCAGTAGTGAGCCCGTGTGCGCATGCGCAGTAGTGACCCCGAATGCGCATGAGCAGTAGTGAGCCCGAGTGTGCATGAGCAGTAGTGGGTCCGAGTGCGCATGAGCAGTAGTGACCCCGAGTGCTCATGCACAGTAGTGAGCCCGATTGCGCATCCGCAGTAGTGAGTCCGTGTGCGCGTGTGCAGGTCTGAGCCGGAGTGCGCATGCGCAGTAGTGGGCCCGTGCGCGCATGCGCAGTAGTGAGCCCGTGTGCGCATGCGCAGTAGTGACCCCGAATGCGCATGAGCAGTAGTGAGCCCGAGTGTGCATGAGCAGTAGTGAGTCCGAGTGCGCATGAGCAGTAGTGACCCCGAGTGCTCATGCACAGTAGTGAGCCCGATTGCGCATCCGCAGTAGTGAGTCCGTGTGCGCATGTGCAGGTCTGAGCCCGTGTGCGCATGCGCAGTAGTGACCCCGAATGCGCATGAGCAGCAGTGAGCCCGAGTGTGCATGAGCAGTAGTGAGTCCGATTGCGCATCCGCAGTAGTGAGTCCGTGTGCGCATGTGCAGGTCTGAGCCGGAGTGCGCATGCGCAGTAGTGGGCCCGTGCGCGCATGCGCAGTAGTGACCCCGAGTGCGCATGCACAGTAGTGAGTCCGAGTGCGCATGCGCAGTAGTGAGCCCGAGCGCGCATCCGCAGTAGTGAGCCCGAGCGCGCATGCGCAGTAGTGACCCCGAATGCGCATGAGCAGTTGTGACCCCGAGTGCGCATGCACAGTAGTGTGCCTGTGTGCGCATGCGCAGAAGTGAGCTCGAATGCGCATGTGCAAGTCTGAGCCGGAGTGCGCATGCGCAGTAGTGGGCCCGTGCGCGCATGCGCACTAGTGAGCCCGTGTGCGCATGCGCAGTAGTGACCCCGAATGCGCATGAGCAGTAGTGAGCCCGAGTGTGCATGAGCAGTAGTGAGTCCGAGTGCGCATGAGCAGTAGTGACACCGAGTGCTCATGCACAGTAGTGAGCCCGATTGCGCATCCGCAGTAGTGAGTCCGTGTGCGCATGTGCAGGTCTGAGCCGGAGTGCGCATGCGCAGTAGTGGGCCCGTGCGCGCATGCGCAGTAGTGAGCCCGTGTGCGCATGCGCAGTAGTGACCCCGAATGCGCATGAGCAGTAGTGAGTCCGAGTGTGCATGAGCAGTAGTGAGTCCGAGTGCGCATGAGCAGTAGTGACACCGAGTGCTCATGCACAGTAGTGAGCCCGATTGCGCATCCGCAGTAGTGAGTCCGTGTGCGCATGTGCAGGTCTGAGCCGGAGTGCGCATGCGCAGTAGT
Organism: Megachile leachella; assembly: GCA_963576845.1. Classification (NCBI taxonomy): domain Eukaryota; kingdom Metazoa; phylum Arthropoda; class Insecta; order Hymenoptera; family Megachilidae; genus Megachile; species Megachile leachella. The sequence goes on along the minus strand of OY756250.1, from coordinate 24,420,665 downwards.
GGGCCCGTGCGCGCATGCGCACTAGTGAGCCCGTGTGCGCATGCGCAGTAGTGACCCCGAATGCGCATGAGCAGTAGTGAGCCCGAGTGTGCATGAGCAGTAGTGAGTCCGAGTGCGCATGAGCAGTAGTAACCCCGAGTGCTCATGCACAGTAGTGAGCCCGATTGCGCATCCGCAGTAGTGAGTCCGTGTGCGCATGTGCAGGTCTGAGCCGGAGTGCGCATGCGCAGTAGTGGGCCTGTGCGCGCATGCGCAGTAGTGAGCCCGTGTGCGCATGCGCAGTAGTGACCCCGATTGCGCATGTGCAGGTCTGAGCCGGAGTGCGCATGCGCAGTAGTGGGCCCGTGCGCGCATGCGCAGTAGTGAGCCCGCGTGCGCATGCGCAGTAGTGACCCCGAATGCGCATGAGCAGTAGTGAGCCCGAGTGTGCATGAGCAGTAGTGAGACCGAGTGCGCATGAGCAGTAGTGACCCCGAGTGCTCATGCACAGTAGTGAGCCCGATTGCGCATCCGCAGTAGTGAGTCCGTGTGCGCATGTGCAGGTCTGAGCCCGTGTGCGCATGCGCAGTAGTGACCCCGAATGCGCATGAGCAGCAGTGAGCCCGAGTGTGCGTGAGCAGTAGTGAGTCCGAGTGCGCATGAGCAGTAGTGACCCCGAGTGCTCATGCACAGTAGTGAGCCCGATTGCGCATCCGCAGTAGTGAGTCCGTTTGCGCATGTGCAGGTCTGAGCCCGTGTGCGCATGCGCAGTAGTGACCCCGAATGCGCATGAGCAGCAGTGAGCCCGAGTGTGCATGAGCAGTAGTGAGCCCGTGTGCGCATGCGCTGTAGTGAGCCCGAGCGCGCATCCGCAGTAGTGAGTCCGAGTGCGCATGCGCAGTAGTGACCCCGAGTGCTCATGCACAGTAGTGAGCCCGATTGCGCATCCGCAGTAGTGAGTCCGTGTGCGCATGTGCAGGTCTGAGCCGGAGTGCGCATGCGCAGTAGTGGGCCCGTGTGCGCATGCGCAGTAGTGACCCCGAATGCGCATGAGCAGCAGTGAGCCCGAGTGTGCATGAGCAGTAGTGAGTCCGAGTGCGCATGAGCAGTAGTGACCCCGAGTGCTCATGCACAGTAGTGAGCCCGATTGCGCATCCGCAGTAGTGAGTCCGTGTGCGCATGTGCAGGTCTGAGCCGGAGTGCGCATGCGCAGTAGTGGGCCCGTGCGCGCATGCGCAGTAGTGAGCCCGTGTGCGCATGCGCAGTAGTAACCTCGATTGCGCATGTGCAGGTCTGAGCCGGAATGCGCATGCGCAGTAGTGGGCCCGTGCGCGCATTCGCAGTAGTGAGCCCGTGTGCGCATGCGCAGTAGTGACCCCGAATGCGCATGAGCAGTAGTGAGCCCGAGTGTGCATGAGCAGTAGTGAGTCCGAGTGCGCATGAGCAGTAGTGACCCCGAGTGCTCATGCACAGTAGTGAGCCCGATTGCGCATCCGCAGTAGTGAGTCCGTGTGCGCGTGTGCAGGTCTGAGCCGGAGTGCGCATGCGCAGTAGTGGGCCCGTGCGCGCATGCGCAGTAGTGACCCCGAATGCGCATGAGCAGTAGTGAGCCCGAGTGTGCATGAGCAGTAGTGAGTCCGAGTGCGCATGAGCAGTAGTGCGCCCGAGTGCTCATGCACAGTAGTGAGCCCGATTGCGCATCCGCAGTAATGAGTCCGTGTGCGCATGTGCAGGTCTGAGCCGGAGTGCGCATGCGCAGTAGTGGGCCCGTGCGCGCATGCGCAGTAGTGAGCCCGTGTGCGCATGCGCAGTAGTGAACCGAATGCGCATGAGCAGTAGTGAGCCCGAGTGTGCATGAGCAGTAGTGAGCCCGTGTGCGCATGCGCAGTAGTGAGCCCGAGCGCGCATCCGCAGTAGTGAGTCCGAATGCGCATGAGCAGTAGTGAGCCCGAGTGTGCATGAGCAGTAGTGAGTCCGAGTGCGCATGAGCAGTAGTGACCCCGAGTGCTCATGCACAGTAGTGAGCCCGATTGCGCATCCGCAGTAGTGAGTCCGTGTGCGCATGTGCAGGTCTGAGCCCGTGTGCGCATGCGCAGTAGTGACCCCGAATGCGCATGAGCAGCAGTGAGCCCGAGTGTGCATGAGCAGTAGTGAGTCCGATTGCGCATCCGCAGTAGTGAGTCCGTGTGCGCATGTGCAGGTCTGAGCCGGAGTGCGCATGCGCAGTAGTGGGCCCGTGCGCGCATGCGCAGTAGTGACCCCGAGTGCGCATGCACAGTAGTGAGTCCGAGTGCGCATGCGCAGTAGTGAGCCCGAGCGCGCATCCGCAGTAGTGAGCCCGAGCGCGCATGCGCAGTAGTGACCCCGAATGCGCATGAGCAGTTGTGACCCCGAGTGCGCATGCACAGTAGTGTGCCTGTGTGCGCATGCGCAGAAGTGAGCTCGAATGCGCATGTGCAAGTCTGAGCCGGAGTGCGCATGCGCAGTAGTGGGCCCGTGCGCGCATGCGCAGTAGTGAGCCCGAGTGCGCATGAGCAGTAGTGACCCCGAGTGCTCATGCACAGTAGTGAGCCCGATTGCGCATCCGCAGTAGTGAGTCCGTGTGCGCATGTGCAGGTCCGAGCCGGAGTGCGCATGCGCAGTAGTGGGCCCGTGCGCGCATGCGCAGTAGTGAGCCCGTGTGCGCATGCGCAGTAGTGACCCCGAATGCGCATGAGCAGTAGTGAGTCCGAGTGTGCATGAGCAGTAGTGAGTCCGAGTGCGCATGAGCAGTAGTGACACCGAGTGCTCATGCACAGTAGTGAGCCCGATTGCGCATCCGCAGTAGTGAGTCCGTGTGCGCATGTGCAGGTCTGAGCCGGAGTGCGCATGCGCAGTAGTGGGCCCGTGCGCGCATGCGCACTAGTGAGCCCGTGTGCGCATGCGCAGTAGTGACCCCGAATGCGCATGAGCAGTAGTGAGCCCGAGTGTGCATGAGCAGTAGTGAGTCCGAGTGCGCATGAGCAGTAGTAACCCCGAGTGCTCATGCACAGTAGTGAGCCCGATTGCGCATCCGCAGTAGTGAGTCCGTGTGCGCATGTGCAGGTCTGAGCCGGAGTGCGCATGCGCAGTAGTGGGCCTGTGCGCGCATGCGCAGTAGTGAGCCCGTGTGCGCATGCGCAGTAGTGACCCCGATTGCGCATGTGCAGGTCTGAGCCGGAGTGCGCATGCGCAGTAGTGGGCCCGTGCGCGCATGCGCAGTAGTGAGCCCGCGTGCGCATGCGCAGTAGTGACCCCGAATGCGCATGAGCAGTAGTGAGCCCGAGTGTGCTGAGCAGTAGTGAGACCGAGTGCGCATGAGCAGTAGTGACCCCGAGTGCTCATGCACAGTAGTGAGCCCGATTGCGCATCCGCAGTAGTGAGTCCGTGTGCGCATGTGCAGGTCTGAGCCCGTGTGCGCATGCGCAGTAGTGACCCCGAATGCGCATGAGCAGCAGTGAGCCCGAGTGTGCGTGAGCAGTAGTGAGTCCGAGTGCGCATGAGCAGTAGTGACCCCGAGTGCTCATGCACAGTAGTGAGCCCGATTGCGCATCCGCAGTAGTGAGTCCGTTTGCGCATGTGCAGGTCTGAGCCCGTGTGCGCATGCGCAGTAGTGACCCCGAATGCGCATGAGCAGCAGTGAGCCCGAGTGTGCATGAGCAGTAGTGAGCCCGTGTGCGCATGCGCTGTAGTGAGCCCGAGCGCGCATCCGCAGTAGTGAGTCCGAGTGCGCATGCGCAGTAGTGACCCCGAGTGCTCATGCACAGTAGTGAGCCCGATTGCGCATCCGCAGTAGTGAGTCCGTGTGCGCATGTGCAGGTCTGAGCCGGAGTGCGCATGCGCAGTAGTGGGCCCGTGCGCGCATGCGCACTAGTGAGCCCGTGTGCGCATGCGCAGTAGTGACCCCGAATGCGCATGAGCAGCAGTGAGCCCGAGTGTGCATGAGCAGTAGTGAGTCCGAGTGCGCATGAGCAGTAGTGACCCCGAGTGCTCATGCACAGTAGTGAGCCCGATTGCGCATCCGCAGTAGTGAGTCCGTGTGCGCATGTGCAGGTCTGAGCCGGAGTGCGCATGCGCAGTAGTGGGCCCGTGCGCGCATGCGCAGTAGTGAGCCCGTGTGCGCATGCGCAGTAGTAACCTCGATTGCGCATGTGCAGGTCTGAGCCGGAATGCGCATGCGCAGTAGTGGGCCCGTGCGCGCATTCGCAGTAGTGAGCAAGTGTGCGCATGCGCAGTAGTGACCCCGAATGCGCATGAGCAGTAGTGAGCCCGAGTGTGCATGAGCAGTAGTGAGTCCGAGTGCGCATGAGCAGTAGTGACCCCGAGTGCTCATGCACAGTAGTGAGCCCGATTGCGCATCCGCAGTAGTGAGTCCGTGTGCGCGTGTGCAGGTCTGAGCCGGAGTGCGCATGCGCAGTAGTGGGCCCGTGCGCGCATGCGCAGTAGTGAGCCCGTGTGCGCATGCGCAGTAGTGACCCCGAATGCGCATGAGCAGTAGTGAGCCCGAGTGTGCATGAGCAGTAGTGAGTCCGAGTGCGCATGAGCAGTAGTGAGCCCGAGTGCTCATGCACAGTAGTGAGCCCGATTGCGCATCCGCAGTAATGAGTCCGTGTGCGCATGTGCAGGTCTGAGCCGGAGTGCGCATGCGCAGTAGTGGGCCCGTGCGCGCATGCGCAGTAGTGAGCCCGTGTGCGCATGCGCAGTAGTGAACCGAATGCGCATGAGCAGTAGTGAGCCCGAGTGTGCATGAGCAGTAGTGAGCCCGTGTGCGCATGCGCAGTAGTGAGCCCGAGCGCGCATCCGCAGTAGTGAGTCCGAATGCGCATGAGCAGTAGTGAGCCCGAGTGTGCATGAGCAGTAGTGAGTCCGAGTGCGCATGTGCAGTAGTGACCCCGAGTGCTCATGCACAGTAGTGAGCCCGATTGCGCATCCGCAGTAGTGAGTCCGTGTGCGCATGTGCAGGTCTGAGCCCGTGTGCGCATGCGCAGTAGTGACCCCGAATGCGCATGAGCAGCAGTGAGCCCGAGTGTGCATGAGCAGTAGTGAGTCCGATTGCGCATCCGCAGTAGTGAGTCCGTGTGCGCATGTGCAGGTCTGAGCCGGAGTGCGCATGCGCAGTAGTGGGCCCGTGCGCGCATGCGCAGTAGTGACCCCGAGTGCGCATGCACAGTAGTGAGTCCGAGTGCGCATGCGCAGTAGTGAGCCCGAGCGCGCATCCGCAGTAGTGAGCCCGAGCGCGCATGCGCAGTAGTGACCCCGAATGCGCATGAGCAGTTGTGACCCCGAGTGCGCATGCACAGTAGTGTGCCTGTGTGCGCATGCGCAGAAGTGAGCTCGAATGCGCATGTGCAAGTCTGAGCCGGAGTGCGCATGCGCAGTAGTGGGCCCGTGCGCGCATGCGCAGTAGTGAGCCCGAGTGCGCATGAGCAGTAGTGACCCCGAGTGCTCATGCACAGTAGTGAGCCCGATTGCGCATCCGCAGTAGTGAGTCCGTGTGCGCATGCGCAGTAGTGACCCCGAATGCGCATGAGCAGTAGTGAGTCCGAGTGTGCATGAGCAGTAGTGAGTCCGAGTGCGCATGAGCAGTAGTGACACCGAGTGCTCATGCACAGTAGTGAGCCCGATTGCGCATCCGCAGTAGTGAGTCCGTGTGCGCATGTGCAGGTCTGAGCCGGAGTGCGCATGCGCAGTAGTGGGCCCGTGCGCGCATGCGCACTAGTGAGCCCGTGTGCGCATGCGCAGTAGTGACCCCGAATGCGCATGAGCAGTAGTGAGCCCGAGTGTGCATGAGCAGTAGTGAGTCCGAGTGCGCATGAGCAGTAGTAACCCCGAGTGCTCATGCACAGTAGTGAGCCCGATTGCGCATCCGCAGTAGTGAGTCCGTGTGCGCATGTGCAGGTCTGATCCGGAGTGCGCATGCGCAGTAGTGGGCCTGTGCGCGCATGCGCAGTAGTGAGCCCGTGTGCGCATGCGCAGTAGTGACCCCGATTGCGCATGTGCAGGTCTGAGCCGGAGTGCGCATGCGCAGTAGTGGGCCCGTGCGCGCATGCGCAGTAGTGAGCCCGCGTGCGCATGCGCAGTAGTGACCCCGAATGCGCATGAGCAGTAGTGAGCCCGAGTGTGCATGAGCAGTAGTGAGACCGAGTGCGCATGAGCAGTAGTGACCCCGAGTGCTCATGCACAGTAGTGAGCCCGATTGCGCATCCGCAGTAGTGAGTCCGTGTGCGCATGTGCAGGTCTGAGCCCGTGTGCGCATGCGCAGTAGTGACCCCGAATGCGCATGAGCAGCAGTGAGCCCGAGTGTGCGTGAGCAGTAGTGAGTCCGAGTGCGCATGAGCAGTAGTGACCCCGAGTGCTCATGCACAGTAGTGAGCCCGATTGCGCATCCGCAGTAGTGAGTCCGTTTGCGCATGTGCAGGTCTGAGCTCGTGTGCGCATGCGCAGTAGTGACCCCGAATGCGCATGAGCAGCAGTGAGCCCGAGTGTGCATGAGCAGTAGTGAGCCCGTGTGCGCATGCGCTGTAGTGAGCCCGAGCGCGCATCCGCAGTAGTGAGTCCGAGTGCGCATGCGCAGTAGTGACCCCGAGTGCTCATGCACAGTAGTGAGCCCGATTGCGCATCCGCAGTAGTGAGTCCGTGTGCGCATGTGCAGGTCTGAGCCGGAGTGCGCATGCGCAGTAGTGGGCCCGTGCGCGCATGCGCAGTAGTGAGCCCGTGTGCGCATGCGCAGTAGTGACCCCGAATGCGCATGAGCAGCAGTGAGCCCGAGTGTGCATGAGCAGTAGTGAGTCCGAGTGTGCATGAGCAGTAGTGAGCCCGTGTGCGCATGCGCAGTAGTGAGCCCGAGCGCGCATCCGCAGTAGTGAGTCCGAGTGCGCATGCGCAGTAGTGACCCCGAATGCGCATGAGTAGCAGTGAGTTCGAGTGCGCATGAGCAGTAGTGACCCCGAGTGCTCATGAGCAGTAGTGAGTCCGAGTGCGCATCCGCAGTAGTGAGTCCGTGTGCGCATGAGCAGTAGTGACCCCGAGTGCGCATGCACAGTAGTGAGTCCGAGTGCGCATGAGCAGTAGTGACCCCGAGTGCGCATGAGCAGTAGTGAGTCCGAGTGTGCGTGAGCAGTAGTGACCCCGAGTGCGCATGCACAGTAGTGAGCCCGAGTGCGCATGAACAGTAGTGTGTCCGAGCGCGCATCCGCAGTAGTGACCCCGAGTGCTCATGCACAGTAGTGAGCCCGATTGCGCATCCGCAGTAGTGAGTCCGTGTGCGCATGTGCAGGTCTGAGCCGGAGTGCGCATGCGCAGTAGTGGGCCCGTGCGCGCATGCGCAGTAGTGAGCCCGTGTGCGCATGCGCAGTAGTAACCTCGATTGCGCATGTGCAGGTCTGAGCCGGAATGCGCATGCGCAGTAGTGGGCCCGTGCGCGCATTCGCAGTAATGAGCCCGTGTGCGCATGCGCAGTAGTGACCCCGAATGCGCATGAGCAGTAGTGAGCCCGAGTGTGCATGAGCAGTAGTGAGTCCGAGTGCGCATGAGCAGTAGTAACCCCGAGTGCTCATGCACAGTAGTGAGCCCGATTGCGCATCCGCAGTAGTGAGTCCGTGTGCGCGTGTGCAGGTCTGAGCCGGAGTGCGCATGCGCAGTAGTGGGCCCGTGCGCGCATGCGCAGTAGTGAGCCCGTGTGCGCATGCGCAGTAGTGACCCCGAATGCGCATGAGCAGTAGTGAGCCCGAGTGTGCATGAGCAGTAGTGAGTCCGAGTGCGCATGAGCAGTAGTGAGCCCGAGTGCTCATGCACAGTAGTGAGCCCGATTGCGCATCCGCAGTAATGAGTCCGTGTGCGCATGTGCAGGTCTGAGCCGGAGTGCGCATGCGCAGTAGTGGGCCCGTGCGCGCATGCGCAGTAGTGAGCCCGTGTGCGCATGCGCAGTAGTGAACCCAATGCGCATGAGCAGTAGTGAGCCCGAGTGTGCATGAGCAGTAGTGAGCCCGTGTGCGCATGCGCAGTAGTGAGCCCGAGCGCGCATCCGCAGTAGTGAGTCCGAGTGCGCATGCGCAGTAGTGACCCCGAATGCGCATGAGTAGCAGTGAGTTCGAGTGCGCATGAGCAGTAGTGACCCCGAGTGCTCATGAGCAGTAGTGAGTCCGAGTGCGCATCCGCAGTAGTGAGTCCGTGTGCGCATGAGCAGTAGTGACCCCGAGTGCGCATGCACAGTAGTGAGTCCGAGTGCGCATGAGCAGTAGTGACCCCGAGTGCGCATGAGCAGTAGTGAGTCCGAGTGTGCGTGAGCAGTAGTGACCCCGAGTGCGCATGCACAGTAGTGAGCCCGAGTGCGCATGAGCAGTAGTGTGTCCGAGCGCGCATCCGCAGTAGTGAGTCCGAGTGCGCATGCGCAGTAGTGACCCCGAATGCGCATGAGCAGTAGTGACCCCGAATGCGCATGAGCAGTAGTGAGCCCGAGTGTGCATGAGCAGTAGTGAGTCCGAGTGCGCATGAGCAGTAGTAACCCCGAGTGCTCATGCACAGTAGTGAGCCCGATTGCGCATCCGCAGTAGTGAGTCCGTGTGCGCGTGTGCAGGTCTGAGCCGGAGTGCGCATGCGCAGTAGTGGGCCCGTGCGCGCATGCGCAGTAGTGAGCCCGTGTGCGCATGCGCAGTAGTGACCCCGAATGCGCATGAGCAGTAGTGAGCCCGAGTGTGCATGAGCAGTAGTGAGTCCGAGTGCGCATGAGCAGTAGTGAGCCCGAGTGCTCATGCACAGTAGTGAGCCCGATTGCGCATCCGCAGTAATGAGTCCGTGTGCGCATGTGCAGGTCTGAGCCGGAGTGCGCATGCGCAGTAGTGGGCCCGTGCGCGCATGCGCAGTAGTGAGCCCGTGTGCGCATGCGCAGTAGTGAACCGAATGCGCATGAGCAGTAGTGAGCCCGAGTGTGCATGAGCAGTAGTGAGCCCGTGTGCGCATGCGCAGTAGTGAGCCCGAGCGCGCATCCGCAGTAGTGAGTCCGAGTGCGCATGCGCAGTAGTGACCCCGAATGCGCATGAGTAGCAGTGAGTTCGAGTGCGCATGAGCAGTAGTGACCCCGAGTGCTCATGAGCAGTAGTGAGTCCGAGTGCGCATCCGCAGTAGTGAGTCCGTGTGCGCATGAGCAGTAGTGACCCCGAGTGCGCATGCACAGTAGTGAGTCCGAGTGCGCATGAGCAGTAGTGACCCCGAGTGCGCATGAGCAGTAGTGAGTCCGAGTGTGCGTGAGCAGTAGTGACCCCGAGTGCGCATGCACAGTAGTGAGCCCGAGTGCGCATGAGCAGTAGTGTGTCCGAGCGCGCATCCGCAGTAGTGAGTCCGAGTGCGCATGCGCAGTAGTGACCCCGAATGCGCATGAGCAGTAGTGACCCCGAGTGCGCATGCACAGTAGTGTGCCCGTGTGAGCATGCGCAGAAGTGAGCTCGAATGCGCATGTGGAGGTCTGAGCCGGAGTGCGCATGCGCAGTAGTGACCCCGAATGCGCATGAGCAGTAGTGAGCCCTAGCGCGCATCCGCAGTAGTGAGTCCGAGTGCGCATGCGCAGTAGTGACCCCGAATGCGCATGAGTAGCAGTGAGTTCGAGTGCGCATGAGCAGTAGTGACCCCGAGTGCGCATGCACAGTAGTGAGTCCGAGTGCGCATGAGCAGTAGTGACCCCGAGTGCGCATGAGCAGTAGTGGGCCCGTGCCCGCATGCGCAGTAGTGAGCCCGGGTGCGCATGCGCAGTAGTGAGCCCGAGCGCGCAGCCGCAGTAGTGAGCCCGAGCGCGCATGCGCAGTAGTGAGTCCGATTGCGCATGTGCAGGTCTGAGCGGGAGTGCGCATGCGCAGTAGTGGGCCCGTGCGCGCATGCGCCGTAGTGAGCCCGTGTGCGCATGCGCAGTAGTGACCCCGAATGCGCATGAGCAGTAGTGAGCCCGACCGCGCATCCGCAGTAGTGAGCCCGATTGCGCATCCGCAGTAGTGAGTCCGTGTGCGCATGTGCAGGTCTGAGCCGGAGTGCGCATGCGCAGTAGTGGGCCCGTGCGCGCATGCGCAGTAGTGAGCCCGTGTGCGCATGCGCAGTAGTGAGCCCGAGCGCGCATCCGCAGTAGTGAGTCCGAGTGCGCATGCGCAGTAGTGACCCCGAATGCGCATGAGTAGCAGTGAGTTCGAGTGCGCATGAGCAGTAGTGACCCCGAGTGCGCATGAGCAGTAGTGAGTCCGAGTGCGCATGAGCAGTAGTGACCCCGAGTGCGCATGCACAGTAGTGAGTCCGAGTGCGCATGAGCAGTAGTGACCCCGAGTGCGCATGAGCAGTAGTGGGTCCGAGTGCGCGTGAGCAGTAGTGACCCCGAGTGCGCATGCACAGTAGTGAGCCCGAGTGCGCATGAGCAGTAGTGTGTTCGAGTGCGCATCCGCAGTAGTGAGTCCGTGTGCGCATGTGCAGGTCTGAGCCGGAGTGCGCATGCGCAGTAGAGGGCCCGTGCGCGCATGCGCAGTAGTGAGCCCGTGCGCGCATGCGCAGTAGTGAGCCCGAGTGCGCATGCGCAGTAGTGACCCCGAATGCGCATGAGCAGTAGTGACCCCGAGAGCGCATGCACAGTAGTGTGCCCGTGTGAGCATGCGCAGAAGTGAGCTCGAATGCGCATGTGGAGGTCTGAGCCGGAGTGCGCATGCGCAGTAGTGGGCCCGTGCCCGCATGCGCAGTAGTGAGCCCGGGTGCGCATGCGCAGTAGTGAGCCCGAGCGCGCAGCCGCAGTAGTGAGCCCGAGCGCGCATGCGCAGTAGTGAGTCCGATTGCGCATGTGCAGGTCTGAGCCGGAGTGCGCATGCGCAGTAGTGGGCCCATGCGCGCATGCGCCGTAGTGAGCCCGTGTGCGCATGCGCAGTAGTGACGCCGAATGCGCATGAGCAGTAGTGAGCCCGAGTGTGCATGAGCAGTAGTGAGTCCGAGTGCGCATGAGCAGTTGTGACCCCGAGTGCTCATGCACAGTAGTGAGCCCGATTGCGCATCCGCAATAGTGAGTCCGTGTGCGCATGTGCAGGTCTGAGCCGGAGTGCGCATGCGCAGTAGTGGGCCCGTGCGCGCATGCGCAGTAGTGAGCCCGTGTGCGCATGCGCAGTAGTGACCCCGAATGCGCATGAGCAGTAGTGAGCCCGAGCGCGCATCCGCAGTAGTGAGCCCGATTGCGCATCCGCAGTAGTGAGTCCGTGTGCGCATGTGCAGGTCTGAGCCGGAGTGCGCATGCGCAGTAGTGGGCCCGTGCGCGCATGCGCAGTAGTGAGCCCGTGTGCGCATGCGCAGTAGTGAGCCCGAGCGCGCATCCGCAGTAGTGAGTCCGAGTGCGCATGCGCAGTAGTGACCCCGAATGCGCATGAGTAGCAGTGAGTTCGAGTGCGCATGAGCAGTAGTGACCCCGAGTGCGCATGAGCAGTAGTGAGTCCGAGTGCGCATGAGTAGTAGTGACCCGGAGTGCGCATGCACAGTAGTGAGTCCGAGTGCGCATGAGCAGTAGTGACCCCGAGTGCGCATGAGCAGTAGTGGGTCCGAGTGCGCGTGAGCAGTAGTGACCCCGAGTGCGCATGCACAGTAGTGAGCCCGAGTGCGCATGAGCAGTAGTGAGTCCGTGTGCGCATGTGCAGGTCTGAGCCGGAGTGCGCATGCGCTGTAGTGGGCCCGGGTGCGCATGCGCAGTAGTGAGCCCGAGCGCGCAGCCGCAGTAGTGAGTCCGAGTGCGCATGCGCAGTAGTGACCCCGAATGCGCATGAGCAGTAGTGACCCCGAGTGCGCATGAGCAGTAGTGAGCCCGTGTGCGCATGTGCAGGTCTGAGCCGGAGTGCGCATGCGCAGTAGTGGGCCCGTGCGCGCATGCGCAGTAGTGAGCCCGTGTGCGCATGCGCAGTAGTGACCCCGAATGCGCATGAGCAGTAGTGAGCCCGAGTGTGCATGAGCAGTAGTGAGTCCGAGTGCGCATGAGCAGTAGTAACCCCGAGTGCTCCTGCACAGTAGTGAGCCCGATTGCGCATCCGCAGTAGTGAGTCCGTGTGCGCATGTGCAGGTCTGAGCCGGAGTGCGCATGCGCAGTAGTGGGCCCGAGTGCGCATGAGCAGCAGTGAGCCCGAGTGTGCATGAGCAGTAGTGAGTCCGATTGCGCATCCGCAGTAGTGAGTCCGTGTGCGCATGTGCAGGTCTGAGCCGGAGTGCGCATGCGCAGTAGTGGGCCCGTGCGCGCATGCGCAGTAGTGACCCCGAGTGCGCATGCACAGTAGTGAGTCCGAGTGCGCATGCGCAGTAGTGAGCCCGAGCGCGCATCCGCAGTAGTGAGCCCGAGCGCGCATGCGCAGTAGTGACCCCGAATGCGCATGAGCAGTAGTGACCCCGAGTGCGCATGCACAGTAGTGTGCCTGTGTGCGCATGCGCAGAAGTGAGCTCGAATGCGCATGTGCAAGTCTGAGCCGGAGTGCGCATGCGCAGTAGTGGGCCCGTGCGCGCATGCGCAGTAGTGAGCCCGAGTGCGCATGAGCAGTAGTGACCCCGAGTGCTCATGCACAGTAGTGAGCCCGATTGCGCATCCGCAGTAGTGAGTCCGTGTGCGCATGTGCAGGTCTGAGCCGGAGTGCGCATGCGCAGTAGTGGGCCCGTGCGCGCATGCGCAGTAGTGAGCCCGTGTGCGCATGCGCAGTAGTGACCCCGAATGCGCATGAGCAGTAGTGAGTCCGAGTGTGCATGAGCAGTAGTGAGTCCGAGTGCGCATGAGCAGTAGTGACACCGAGTGCTCATGCACAGTAGTGAGCCCGATTGCGCATCCGCAGTAGTGAGTCCGTGTGCGCATGTGCAGGTCTGAGCCGGAGTGCGCATGCGCAGTAGTGGGCCCGTGCGCGCATGCGCAGTAGTGAGCCCGTGTGCGCATGCGCAGTAGTGACCCCGAATGCGCATGAGCAGTAGTGAGCCCGAGTGTGCATGAGCAGTAGTGAGTCCGAGTGCGCATGAGCAGTAGTAACCCCGTGTGCTCATGCACAGTAGTGAGCCCGATTGCGCATCCGCAGTAGTGAGTCCGTGTGCGCATGTGCAGGTCTGAGCCGGAGTGCGCATGCGCAGTAGTGGGCCCGTGCGCGCATGCGCAGTAGTGAGCCCGTGTGCGCATGCGCAGTAGTGACCCCGATTGCGCATGTGCAGGTCTGAGCCGGAGTGCGCATGCGCAGTAGTGGGCCCGTGTGCGCATGTGCAGGTCTGAGCCCGTGTGCGCATGCGCAGTAGTGACCCCGAATGCGCATGAGCAGCAGTGAGCCCGAGTGTGCATGAGCAGTAGTGAGCCCGTGTGCGCATGCGCTGTAGTGAGCCCGAGCGCGCATCCGCAGTAGTGAGTCCGAGTGCGCATGCGCAGTAGTGACCCCGAGTGCTCATGCACAGTAGTGAGCCCGATTGCGCATCCGCAGTAGTGAGTCCGTGTGCGCATGTGCAGGTCTGAGCCGGAGTGCGCATGCGCAGCAGTGGGCCCGTGCGCGCATGCGCAGTAGTGAGCCCGTGTGCGCATGCGCAGTAGTGACCCCGAATGCGCATGAGCAGCAGTGAGCCCGAGTGTGCATGAGCAGTAGTGAGTCCGAGTGCGCATGAGCAGTAGTGAGCCCGAGTGCTCATGCACAGTAGTGAGCCCGATTGCGCATCCGCAGTAATGAGTCCGTGTGCGCATGTGCAGGTCTGAGCCGGAGTGCGCATGCGCAGTAGTGGGCCCGTGCGCGCATGCGCAGTAGTGAGCCCGTGTGCGCTTGCGCAGTAGTAACCTCGATTGCGCATGTGCAGGTCTGAGCCGGAATGCGCATGCGCAGTAGTGGGCCCGTGCGCGCATTCGCAGTAGTGAGCCCGTGTGCGCATGCGCGGTAGTGACCCCGAATGCGCATGAGCAGTAGTGAGCCCGAGTGTGCATGAGCAGTAGTGAGTCCGAGTGCGCATGAGCAGTAGTGACCCCGAGTGTGCATGAGCAGTAGTGAGTCCGAGTGCGCATGAGCAGTAGTGACCCCGAGTGCTCATGCACAGTAGTGAGCCCGATTGCGCATCCGCAGTAATGAGTCCGTGTGCGCATGTGCAGGTCTGAGCCGGAGTGCGCATGCGCAGTAGTGGGCCCGTGCGCGCATGCGCAGTAGTGAGCCCGAGTGTGCATGAACAGTAGTGAGCCCGTGTGCGCATGCGCAGTAGTGAGCCCGAGCGCGCATCCGCAGTAGTGAGTCCGAGTGCGCATGCGCAGTAGTGACCCCGAATGCGCATGAGTAGCAGTGAGTTCGAGTGCGCATGAGCAGTAGTGACCCCGAGTGCGCATGAGCAGTAGTGAGTCCGAGTGCGCATCCGCAGTAGTGAGTCCGTGTGCGCATGAGCAGTAGTGACCCCGAGTGCGCATGCACAGTAGTGAGTCCGAGTGCGCATGAGCAGTAGTGACCCCGAGTGCGCATGAGCAGTAGTGAGTCCGAGTGTGCGTGAGCAGTAGTGACCCCGAGTGCGCATGCACAGTAGTGAGCCCGAGTGCGCATGAGCAGTAGTGTGTCCGAGCGCGCATCCGCAGTAGTGAGTCCGAGTGCGCATGCGCAGTAGTGACCCCGAATGCGCATGAGCAGTAGTGACCCCGAGTGCGCATGCACAGTAGTGTGCCCGTGTGAGCATGCGCAGAAGTGAGCTCGAATGCGCATGTGGAGGTCTGAGCCGGAGTGCGCATGCGCAGTAGTGGGCCCGTGCGCGCATGCGCAGTAGTGAGCCCGGGTGCGCATGCGCAGTAGTGAGCCCGAGCGCGCAGCCGCAGTAGTGAGCCCGAGCGCGCATGCGCAGTAGTGAGTCCGATTGCGCATGTGCAGGTCTGAGCCGGAGTGCGCATGCGCAGTAGTGGGCCCGTGCGCGCATGCGCCGTAGTGAGCCCGTGTGCGCATGCGCAGTAGTGACGCCGAATGCGCATGAGCAGTAGTGAGCCCGAGTGTGCATGAGCAGTAGTGAGTCCGAGTGCGCATGAGCAGTTGTGACCCCGAGTGCTCATGCACAGTAGTGAGCCCGATTGCGCATCCGCAGTAGTGAGTCCGTGTGCGCATGTAAAGGTCTGAGCCGGAGTGCGCATGCGCAGTAGTGGGCCCGTGCGCGCATGCGCAGTAGTGAGCCCGTGTGCGCATGCGCAGTAGTGACCCCGAATGCGCATGAGCAGTAGTGAGCCCGAGCGCGCATCCGCAGTAGTGAGCCCGATTGCGCATCCGCAGTAGTGAGTCCGTGTGCGCATGTGCAGGTCTGAGCCGGAGTGCGCATGCGCAGTAGTGGGCCCGTGCGCGCATGCGCAGTAGTGAGCCCGTGTGCGCATGCGCAGTAGTGAGCCCGAGCGCGCATCCGCAGTAGTGAGTCCGAATGCGCATGAGTAGCAGTGAGTTCGAGTGCGCATGGGCAGTAGTGACCCCGAGTGCGCATGAGCAGTAGTGAGTCCGAGTGCGCATGAGCAGTAGTGACCCCGAGTGCGCATGCACAGTAGTGAGTCCGAGTGCGCATGAGCAGTAGTGACCCCGAGTGCGCATGAGCAGTAGTGGGTCCGAGTGCGCGTGAGCAGTAGTGACCCCGAGTGCGCATGCACAGTAGTGAGCCCGAGTGCGCATGAGCAGTAGTGTGTTCGAGTGCGCATCCGCAGTAGTGAGTCCGTGTGCGCATGTGCAGGTCTGAGCCGGAGTGCGCATGCGCAGTAGAGGGCCCGTGCGCGCATGCGCAGTAGTGAGCCCTTGCGCGCATGCGCAGTAGTGAGCCCGTGTGCGCATGCGCAGTAGTGAGCCCGAGCGCGCATCCGCAGTAGTGAGTCCGAGTGCGCATGCGCAGTAGTGACCCCGAATGCGCATGAGCAGTAGTGACCCCGAGTGCGCATGAGCAGTAGTGACCCCAAGAGCGCATGCACAGTAGTGAGCCCGTGCGCGCATGCGCAGTAGTGAGCCCGTGTGCGCATGCGCTGTAGTGGACCCGGGTGCGCATGCGCAGTAGTGAGCCCGAGCGCGCAGCCGCAGTAGTGAGCCCGTGTGCGCATGCGCAGTAGTGACCCCGAATGCGCATGAGCAGTAGTGAGCCCGAGTGTGCATGAGCAGTAGTGAGTCCGAGTGCGCATGAGCAGTAGTAACCCCGAGTGCTCATGCACAGTAGTGAGCCCGATTGCGCATCCGCAGTAGTGAGTCCGTGTGCGCATGTGCAGGTCTGAGCCGGAGTGCGCATGCGCAGTAGTGGGCCCGTGCGCGCATGCGCAGTAGTGAGCCCGTGTGCGCATGCGCAGTAGTGACCCCGAATGCGCATGAGCAGTAGTGAGTCCGAGTGTGCATGAGCAGTAGTGAGTCCGAGTGCGCATGAGCAGTAGTGACACCGAGTGCTCATGCACAGTAGTGAGCCCGATTGCGCATCCGCAGTAGTGAGTCCGTGTGCGCATGTGCAGGTCTGAGCCGGAGTGCGCATGCGCAGTAGTGGGCCCGTGCGCGCATGCGCAGTAGTGAGCCCGTGTGCGCATGCGCAGTAGTGACCCCGAATGCGCATGAGCAGTAGTGAGCCCGAGTGTGCATGAGCAGTAGTGTGTCCGAGTGCGCATGAGCAGTAGTAACCCCGAGTGCTCATGCACAGTAGTGAGCCCGATTGCGCATCCGCAGTAGTGAGTCCGTGTGCGCATGTGCAGGTCTGAGCCGGAGTGCGCATGCGCAGTAGTGGGCCCGTGCGCGCATGCGCAGTAGTGAGCCCGTGTGCGCATGCGCAGTAGTGACCCCGATTGCGCATGTGCAGGTCTGAGCCGGAGTGCGCATGCGCAGTAGTGGGCCCGTGCGCGCATGCGCAGTAGTGAGCCCGTGTGCGCATGCGCAGTAGTGACCCCGAATGCGCATGAGCAGTAGTGAGCCCGAGTGTGCATGAGCAGTAGTGAGTCCGAGTGCGCATGAGCAGTAGTAACCCCGAGTGCTCATGCACAGTAGTGAGCCCGATTGCGCATCCGCAGTAGTGAGTCCGTGTGCGCATGCGCAGTAGTGACCCCGAATGCGCATGAGCAGTAGTGACCCCGAGTGTGCATGAGCAGTAGTGAGTCCGAGTGCGCATGAGCAGTAGTAACCCCGAGTGCTCATGCACAGTAGTGAGCCCGATTGCGCATCCGCAGTAGTGAGTCCGTGTGCGCATGTGCAGGTCTGAGCCGGAGTGCGCATGCGCAGTAGTGGGCCTGTGCGCGCATGCGCAGTAGTGAGCCCGTGTGCGCATGCGCAGTAGTGACCCCGATTGCGCATGTGCAGGTCTGAGCCGGAGTGCGCATGCGCAGTAGTGGGCCCGTGCGCGCATGCGCAGTAGTGAGCCCGCGTGCGCATGCGCAGTAGTGACCCCGAATGCGCATGAGCAGTAGTGAGCCCGAGTGTGCATGAGCAGTAGTGAGACCGAGTGCGCATGAGCAGTAGTGACCCCGAGTGCTCATGCACAGTAGTGAGCCCGATTGCGCATCCGCAGTAGTGAGTCCGTGTGCGCATGTGCAGGTCTGAGCCCGTGTGCGCATGCGCAGTAGTGACCCCGAATGCGCATGAGCAGCAGTGAGCCCGAGTGTGCGTGAGCAGTAGTGAGTCCGAGTGCGCATGAGCAGTAGTGACCCCGAGTGCTCATGCACAGTAGTGAGCCCGATTGCGCATCCGCAGTAGTGAGTCCGTTTGCGCATGTGCAGGTCTGAGCTCGTGTGCGCATGCGCAGTAGTGACCCCGAATGCGCATGAGCAGCAGTGAGCCCGAGTGTGCATGAGCAGTAGTGAGCCCGTGTGCGCATGCGCTGTAGTGAGCCCGAGCGCGCATCCGCAGTAGTGAGTCCGAGTGCGCATGCGCAGTAGTGACCCCGAGTGCTCATGCACAGTAGTGAGCCCGATTGCGCATCCGCAGTAGTGAGTCCGTGTGCGCATGTGCAGGTCTGAGCCGGAGTGCGCATGCGCAGTAGTGGGCCCGTGCGCGCATGCGCAGTAGTGAGCCCGTGTGCGCATGCGCAGTAGTGACCCCGAATGCGCATGAGCAGCAGTGAGCCCGAGTGTGCATGAGCAGTAGTGAGTCCGAGTGCGCATGAGCAGTAGTGACCCCGAGTGCTCATGCACAGTAGTGAGCCCGATTGCGCATCCGCAGTAGTGAGTCCGTGTGCGCATGTGCAGGTCTGAGCCGGAGTGCGCATGCGCAGTAGTGGGCCCGTGCGCGCATGCGCAGTAGTGAGCCCGTGTGCGCATGCGCAGTAGTAACCTCGATTGCGCATGTGCAGGTCTGAGCCGGAATGCGCATGCGCAGTAGTGGGCCCGTGCGCGCATTCGCAGTAGTGAGCCCGTGTGCGCATGCGCAGTAGTGACCCCGAATGCGCATGAGCAGTAGTGAGCCCGAGTGTGCATGAGCAGTAGTGAGTCCGAGTGCGCATGAGCAGTAGTGACCCCGAGTGCTCATGCACAGTAGTGAGCCCGATTGCGCATCCGCAGTAGTGAGTCCGTGTGCGCGTGTGCAGGTCTGAGCCGGAGTGCGCATGCGCAGTAGTGGGCCCGTGCGCGCATGCGCAGTAGTGAGCCCGTGTGCGCATGCGCAGTAGTGACCCCGAATGCGCATGAGCAGTAGTGAGCCCGAGTGTGCATGAGCAGTAGTGAGTCCGAGTGCGCATGAGCAGTAGTGAGCCCGAGTGCTCATGCACAGTAGTGAGCCCGATTGCGCATCCGCAGTAATGAGTCCGTGTGCGCATGTGCAGGTCTGAGCCGGAGTGCGCATGCGCAGTAGTGGGCCCGTGCGCGCATGCGCAGTAGTGAGCCCGTGTGCGCATGCGCAGTAGTGAACCGAATGCGCATGAGCAGTAGTGAGCCCGAGTGTGCATGAGCAGTAGTGAGCCCGTGTGCGCATGCGCAGTAGTGAGCCCGAGCGCGCATCCGCAGTAGTGAGTCCGAGTGCGCATGCGCAGTAGTGACCCCGAATGCGCATGAGTAGCAGTGAGTTCGAGTGCGCATGAGCAGTAGTGACCCCGAGTGCTCATGAGCAGTAGTGAGTCCGAGTGCGCATCCGCAGTAGTGAGTCCGAGTGCGCATGAGCAGTAGTGACCCCGAGTGCGCATGAGCAGTAGTGAGTCCGAGTGTGCGTGAGCAGTAGTGACCCCGAGTGCGCATGCACAGTAGTGAGCCCGAGTGCGCATGAGCAGTAGTGTGTCCGAGCGCGCATCCGCAGTAGTGACCCCGAGTGCTCATGCACAGTAGTGAGCCCGATTGCGCATCCGCAGTAGTGAGTCCGTGTGCGCATGTGCAGGTCTGAGCCGGAGTGCGCATGCGCAGTAGTGGGCCCGTGCGCGCATGCGCAGTAGTGAGCCCGTGTGCGCATGCGCAGTAGTAACCTCGATTGCGCATGTGCAGGTCTGAGCCGGAATGCGCATGCGCAGTAGTGGGCCCGTGCGCGCATTCGCAGTAGTGAGCCCCTGTGCGCATGCGCAGTAGTGACCCCGAATGCGCATGAGCAGTAGTGAGCCCGAGTGTGCATGAGCAGTAGTGAGTCCGAGTGCGCATGAGCAGTAGTGACCCCGAGTGCTCATGCACAGTAGTGAGCCCGATTGCGCATCCGCAGTAGTGAGTCCGTGTGCGCGTGTGCAGGTCTGAGCCGGAGTGCGCATGCGCAGTAGTGGGCCCGTGCGCGCATGCGCAGTAGTGAGCCCGTGTGCGCATGCGCAGTAGTGACCCCGAATGCGCATGAGCAGTAGTGAGCCCGAGTGTGCATGAGCAGTAGTGAGTCCGAGTGCGCATGAGCAGTAGTGAGCCCGAGTGCTCATGCACAGTAGTGAGCCCGATTGCGCATCCGCAGTATTGAGTCCGTGTGCGCATGTGCAGGTCTGAGCCGGAGTGCGCATGCGCAGTAGTGGGCCCGTGCGCGCATGCGCAGTAGTGAGCCCGTGTGCGCATGCGCAGTAGTGAGCCCGAGCGCGCATCCGCAGTAGTGAGTCCGAGTGCGCATGCGCAGTAGTGACCCCGAATGCGCATGAGTAGCAGTGAGTTCGAGTGCGCATGAGCAGTAGTGACCCCGAGTGCGCATGAGCAGTAGTGACCCCGAGTGCGCATGCACAGTAGTGAGTCCGAGTGCGCATGAGCAGTAGTGACCCCGAGTGCGCATGAGCAGTAGTGGGTCCGAGTGCGCGTGAGCAGTAGTGACCCCGAGTGCGCATGCACAGTAGTGAGCCCGAGTGCGCATGAGCAGTAGTGTGTTCGAGTGCGCATCCGCAGTAGTGAGTCCGTGTGCGCATGTGCAGGTCTGAGCCGGAGTGCGCATGCGCAGTAGAGGGCCCGTGCGCGCATGCGCAGTAGTGAGCCCGATTGCGCATCCGCAGTATTGAGTCCGTGTGCGCATGTGCAGGTCTGAGCCGGAGTGCGCATGCGCAGTAGTGGGCCCGTGCGCGCATGCGCAGTAGTGAGCCCGTGTGCGCATGCGCAGTAGTGAGCCCGAGCGCGCATCCGCAGTAGTGAGTCCGAGTGCGCATGCGCAGTAGTGACCCCGAATGCGCATGAGTAGCAGTGAGTTCGAGTGCGCATGAGCAGTAGTGACCCCGAGTGCGCATGAGCAGTAGTGAGTCCGAGTGCGCATGAGCAGTAGTGACCCCGAGTGCGCATGCACAGTAGTGAGTCCGAGTGCGCATGAGCAGTAGTGACCCCGAGTGCGCATGAGCAGTAGTGGGTCCGAGTGCGCGTGAGCAGTAGTGACCCCGAGTGCGCATGCACAGTAGTGAGCCCGAGTGCGCATGAGCAGTAGTGTGTTCGAGTGCGCATCCGCAGTAGTGAGTCCGTGTGCGCATGTGCAGGTCTGAGCCGGAGTGCGCATGCGCAGTAGAGGGCCCGTGCGCGCATGCGCAGTAGTGAGCCCGTGCGCGCATGCGCAGTAGTGAGCCCGAGTGCGCATGCGCAGTAGTGACCCCGAATGCGCATGAGCAGTAGTGACCCCGAGAGCGCATGCACAGTAGTGTGCCCGTGTGAGCATGCGCAGAAGTGAGCTCGAATGCGCATGTGGAGGTCTGAGCCGGAGTGCGCATGCGCAGTAGTGGGCCCGTGCCCGCATGCGCAGTAGTGAGCCCGGGTGCGCATGCGCAGTAGTGAGCCCGAGCGCGCAGCCGCAGTAGTGAGCCCGAGCGCGCATGCGCAGTAGTGAGTCCGATTGCGCATGTGCAGGTCTGAGCCGGAGTGCGCATGCGCAGTAGTGGGCCCATGCGCGCATGCGCCGTAGTGAGCCCGTGTGCGCATGCGCAGTAGTGACGCCGAATGCGCATGAGCAGTAGTGAGCCCGAGTGTGCATGAGCAGTAGTGAGTCCGAGTGCGCATGAGCAGTTGTGACCCCGAGTGCTCATGCACAGTAGTGAGCCCGATTGCGCATCCGCAATAGTGAGTCCGTGTGCGCATGTGCAGGTCTGAGCCGGAGTGCGCATGCGCAGTAGTGGGCCCGTGCGCGCATGCGCAGTAGTGAGCCCGTGTGCGCATGCGCAGTAGTGACCCCGAATGCGCATGAGCAGTAGTGAGCCCGAGCGCGCATCCGCAGTAGTGAGCCCGATTGCGCATCCGCAGTAGTGAGTCCGTGTGCGCATGTGCAGGTCTGAGCCGGAGTGCGCATGCGCAGTAGTGGGCCCGTGCGCGCATGCGCAGTAGTGAGCCCGTGTGCGCATGCGCAGTAGTGACCCCGAATGCGCATGAGCAGTAGTGAGCCCGAGTGTGCATGAGCAGTAGTGAGACCGAGTGCGCATGAGCAGTAGTGACCCCGAGTGCTCATGCACAGTAGTGAGCCCGATTGCGCATCCGCAGTAGTGAGTCCGTGTGCGCATGTGCAGGTCTGAGCCCGTGTGCGCATGCGCAGTAGTGACCCCGAATGCGCATGAGCAGCAGTGAGCCCGAGTGTGCATGAGCAGTAGTGAGCCCGTGTGCGCATGCGCTGTAGTGAGCCCGAGCGCGCATCCGCAGTAGTGAGTCCGAGTGCGCATGCGCAGTAGTGACCCCGAGTGCTCATGCACAGTAGTGAGCCCGATTGCGCATCCGCAGTAGTGAGTCCGTGTGCGCATGTGCAGGTCTGAGCCGGAGTGCGCATGCGCAGTAGTGGGCCCGTGCGCGCATGCGCAGTAGTGAGCCCGTGTGCGCATGCGCAGTAGTGACCCCGAGTGCGCATGAGCAGCAGTGAGCCCGAGTGTGCATGAGCAGTAGTGAGTCCGAGTGCGCATGAGCAGTAGTAACCCCGAGTGCTCATGCACAGTAGTGAGCCCGATTGCGCATCCGCAGTAGTGAGTCCGTGTGCGCATGTGCAGGTCTGATCCGGAGTGCGCATGCGCAGTAGTGGGCCTGTGCGCGCATGCGCAGTAGTGAGCCCGTGTGCGCATGCGCAGTAGTGACCCCGATTGCGCATGTGCAGGTCTGAGCCGGAGTGCGCATGCGCAGTAGTGGGCCCGTGCGCGCATGCGCAGTAGTGAGCCCGCGTGCGCATGCGCAGTAGTGACCCCGAATGCGCATGAGCAGTAGTGAGTCCGTGTGCGCATGTGCAGGTCTGAGCCCGTGTGCGCATGCGCAGTAGTGACCCCGAATGCGCATGAGCAGCAGTGAGCCCGAGTGTGCGTGAGCAGTAGTGAGTCCGAGTGCGCATGAGCAGTAGTGACCCCGAGTGCTCATGCACAGTAGTGAGCCCGATTGCGCATCCGTAGTAGTGAGTCCGTTTGCGCATGTGCAGGTCTGAGCTCGTGTGCGCATGCGCAGTAGTGACCCCGAATGCGCATGAGCAGCAGTGAGCCCGAGTGTGCATGAGCAGTAGTGAGCCCGTGTGCGCATGCGCTGTAGTGAGCCCGAGCGCGCATCCGCAGTAGTGAGTCCGAGTGCGCATGAGCAGTAGTGGGTCCGAGTGCGCGTGAGCAGTAGTGACCCCGAGTGCGCATGCACAGTAGTGAGCCCGAGTGCGCATGAGCAGTAGTGTGTTCGAGTGCGCATCCGCAGTAGTGAGTCCGTTTGCGCATGTGCAGGTCTGAGCTCGTGTGCGCATGCGCAGTAGTGACCCCGAATGCGCATGAGCAGCAGTGAGCCCGAGTGTGCATGAGCAGTAGTGAGCCCGTGTGCGCATGCACAGTAGTGAGTCCGAGTGCGCATGAGCAGTAGTGACCCCGAGTGCGCATGAGCAGTAGTGGGTCCGAGTGCGCGTGAGCAGTAGTGACCCCGAGTGCGCATGCACAGTAGTGAGCCCGAGTGCGCATGAGCAGTAGTGTGTTCGAGTGCGCATCCGCAGTAGTGAGTCCGTGTGCGCATGTGCAGGTCTGAGCCGGAGTGCGCATGCGCAGTAGAGGGCCCGTGCGCGCATGCGCAGTAGTGAGCCCGTGCGCGCATGCGCAGTAGTGAGCCCGAGTGCGCATGCGCAGTAGTGACCCCGAATGCGCATGAGCAGTAGTGACCCCGAGAGCGCATGCACAGTAGTGTGCCCGTGTGAGCATGCGCAGAAGTGAGCTCGAATGCGCATGTGGAGGTCTGAGCCGGAGTGCGCATGCGCAGTAGTGGGCCCGTGCCCGCATGCGCAGTAGTGAGCCCGGGTGCGCATGCGCAGTAGTGAGCCCGAGCGCGCAGCCGCAGTAGTGAGCCCGAGCGCGCATGCGCAGTAGTGAGTCCGATTGCGCATGTGCAGGTCTGAGCCGGAGTGCGCATGCGCAGTAGTGGGCCCATGCGCGCATGCGCCGTAGTGAGCCCGTGTGCGCATGCGCAGTAGTGACGCCGAATGCGCATGAGCAGTAGTGAGCCCGAGTGTGCATGAGCAGTAGTGAGTCCGAGTGCGCATGAGCAGTTGTGACCCCGAGTGCTCATGCACAGTAGTGAGCCCGATTGCGCATCCGCAGTAGTGAGTCCGTGTGCGCATGTGCAGGTCTGAGCCGGAGTGCGCATGCGCAGTAGTGGGCCCGTGCGCGCATGCGCAGTAGTGAGCCCGTGTGCGCATGCGCAGTAGTGACCCCGAATGCGCATGAGCAGTAGTGAGCCCGAGTGTGCATGAGCAGTAGTGAGACCGAGTGCGCATGAGCAGTAGTGACCCCGAGTGCTCATGCACAGTAGTGAGCCCGATTGCGCATCCGCAGTAGTGAGTCCGTGTGCGCATGTGCAGGTCTGAGCCCGTGTGCGCATGCGCAGTAGTGACCCCGAATGCGCATGAGCAGCAGTGAGCCCGAGTGTGCATGAGCAGTAGTGAGCCCGTGTGCGCATGCGCTGTAGTGAGCCCGAGCGCGCATCCGCAGTAGTGAGTCCGAGTGCGCATGCGCAGTAGTGACCCCGAGTGCTCATGCACAGTAGTGAGCCCGATTGCGCATCCGCAGTAGTGAGTCCGTGTGCGCATGTGCAGGTCTGAGCCGGAGTGCGCATGCGCAGTAGTGGGCCCGTGCGCGCATGCGCAGTAGTGAGCCCGTGTGCGCATGCGCAGTAGTGACCCCGAGTGCGCATGAGCAGCAGTGAGCCCGAGTGTGCATGAGCAGTAGTGAGTCCGAGTGCGCATGAGCAGTAGTAACCCCGAGTGCTCATGCACAGTAGTGAGCCCGATTGCGCATCCGCAGTAGTGAGTCCGTGTGCGCATGTGCAGGTCTGATCCGGAGTGCGCATGCGCAGTAGTGGGCCTGTGCGCGCATGCGCAGTAGTGAGCCCGTGTGCGCATGCGCAGTAGTGACCCCGATTGCGCATGTGCAGGTCTGAGCCGGAGTGCGCATGCGCAGTAGTGGGCCCGTGCGCGCATGCGCAGTAGTGAGCCCGCGTGCGCATGCGCAGTAGTGACCCCGAATGCGCATGAGCAGTAGTGAGCCCGAGTGTGCATGAGCAGTAGTGAGACCGAGTGCGCATGAGCAGTAGTGACCCCGAGTGCTCATGCACAGTAGTGAGCCCGATTGCGCATCCGCAGTAGTGAGTCCGTGTGCGCATGTGCAGGTCTGAGCCCGTGTGCGCATGCGCAGTAGTGACCCCGAATGCGCATGAGCAGCAGTGAGCCCGAGTGTGCGTGAGCAGTAGTGAGTCCGAGTGCGCATGAGCAGTAGTGACCCCGAGTGCTCATGCACAGTAGTGAGCCCGATTGCGCATCCGCAGTAGTGAGTCCGTTTGCGCATGTGCAGGTCTGAGCTCGTGTGCGCATGCGCAGTAGTGACCCCGAATGCGCATGAGCAGCAGTGAGCCCGAGTGTGCATGAGCAGTAGTGAGCCCGTGTGCGCATGCGCTGTAGTGAGCCCGAGCGCGCATCCGCAGTAGTGAGTCCGAGTGCGCATGCGCAGTAGTGACCCCGAGTGCTCATGCACAGTAGTGAGCCCGATTGCGCATCCGCAGTAGTGAGTCCGTGTGCGCATGTGCAGGTCTGAGCCGGAGTGCGCATGCGCAGTAGTGGGCCCGTGCGCGCATGCGCAGTAGTGAGCCCGTGTGCGCATGCGCAGTAGTGACCCCGAATGCGCATGAGCAGCAGTGAGCCCGAGTGTGCATGAGCAGTAGTGAGTCCGAGTGTGCATGAGCAGTAGTGAGCCCGTGTGCGCATGCGCAGTAGTGAGCCCGAGCGCGCATCCGCAGTAGTGAGTCCGAGTGCGCATGCGCAGTAGTGACCCCGAATGCGCATGAGTAGCAGTGAGTTCGAGTGCGCATGAGCAGTAGTGACCCCGAGTGCTCATGAGCAGTAGTGAGTCCGAGTGCGCATCCGCAGTAGTGAGTCCGTGTGCGCATGAGCAGTAGTGACCCCGAGTGCGCATGCACAGTAGTGAGTCCGAGTGCGCATGAGCAGTAGTGACCCCGAGTGCGCATGAGCAGTAGTGAGTCCGAGTGTGCGTGAGCAGTAGTGACCCCGAGTGCGCATGCACAGTAGTGAGCCCGAGTGCGCATGAACAGTAGTGTGTCCGAGCGCGCATCCGCAGTAGTGACCCCGAGTGCTCATGCACAGTAGTGAGCCTGATTGCGCATCCGCAGTAGTGAGTCCGTGTGCGCATGTGCAGGTCTGAGCCGGAGTGCGCATGCGCAGTAGTGGGCCCGTGCGCGCATGCGCAGTAGTGAGCCCGTGTGCGCATGCGCAGTAGTAACCTCGATTGCGCATGTGCAGGTCTGAGCCGGAATGCGCATGCGCAGTAGTGGGCCCGTGCGCGCATTCGCAGTAATGAGCCCGTGTGCGCATGCGCAGTAGTGACCCCGAATGCGCATGAGCAGTAGTGAGCCCGAGTGTGCATGAGCAGTAGTGAGTCCGAGTGCGCATGAGCAGTAGTGACCCCGAGTGCTCATGCACAGTAGTGAGCCCGATTGCGCATCCGCAGTAGTGAGTCCGTGTGCGCGTGTGCAGGTCTGAGCCGGAGTGCGCATGCGCAGTAGTGGGCCCGTGCGCGCATGCGCAGTAGTGAGCCCGTGTGCGCATGCGCAGTAGTGACCCCGAATGCGCATGAGCAGTAGTGAGCCCGAGTGTGCATGAGCAGTAGTGAGTCCGAGTGCGCATGAGCAGTAGTGAGCCCGAGTGCTCATGCACAGTAGTGAGCCCGATTGCGCATCCGCAGTAATGAGTCCGTGTGCGCATGTGCAGGTCTGAGCCGGAGTGCGCATGCGCAGTAGTGGGCCCGTGCGCGCATGCGCAGTAGTGAGCCCGTGTGCGCATGCGCAGTAGTGAACCGAATGCGCATGAGCAGTAGTGAGCCCGAGTGTGCATGAGCAGTAGTGAGCCCGTGTGCGCATGCGCAGTAGTGAGCCCGAGCGCGCATCCGCAGTAGTGAGTCCGAGTGCGCATGCGCAGTAGTGACCCCGAATGCGCATGAGTAGCAGTGAGTTCGAGTGCGCATGAGCAGTAGTGACCCCGAGTGCTCATGAGCAGTAGTGAGTCCGAGTGCGCATCCGCAGTAGTGAGTCCGTGTGCGCATGAGCAGTAGTGACCCCGAGTGCGCATGCACAGTAGTGAGTCCGAGTGCGCATGAGCAGTAGTGACCCCGAGTGCGCATGAGCAGTAGTGAGTCCGAGTGTGCGTGAGCAGTAGTGACCCCGAGTGCGCATGCACAGTAGTGAGCCCGAGTGCGCATGAGCAGTAGTGTGTCCGAGCGCGCATCCGCAGTAGTGAGTCCGAGTGCGCATGCGCAGTAGTGACCCCGAATGCGCATGAGCAGTAGTGACCCCGAGTGCGCATGCACAGTAGTGTGCCCGTGTGAGCATGCGCAGAAGTGAGCTCGAATGCGCATGTGGAGGTCTGAGCCGGAGTGCGCATGCGCAGTAGTGACCCCGAATGCGCATGAGCAGTAGTGAGCCCTAGCGCGCATCCGCAGTAGTGAGTCCGAGTGCGCATGCGCAGTAGTGACCCCGAATGCGCATGAGTAGCAGTGAGTTCGAGTGCGCATGAGCAGTAGTGACCCCGAGTGCGCATGCACAGTAGTGAGTCCGAGTGCGCATGAGCAGTAGTGACCCCGAGTGCGCATGAGCAGTAGTGGGCCCGTGCCCGCATGCGCAGTAGTGAGCCCGGGTGCGCATGCGCAGTAGTGAGCCCGAGCGCGCAGCCGCAGTAGTGAGCCCGAGCGCGCATGCGCAGTAGTGAGTCCGATTGCGCATGTGCAGGTCTGAGCGGGAGTGCGCATGCGCAGTAGTGGGCCCGTGCGCGCATGCGCCGTAGTGAGCCCGTGTGCGCATGCGCAGTAGTGACCCCGAATGCGCATGAGCAGTAGTGAGCCCGACCGCGCATCCGCAGTAGTGAGCCCGATTGCGCATCCGCAGTAGTGAGTCCGTGTGCGCATGTGCAGGTCTGAGCCGGAGTGCGCATGCGCAGTAGTGGGCCCGTGCGCGCATGCGCAGTAGTGAGCCCGTGTGCGCATGCGCAGTAGTGAGCCCGAGCGCGCATCCGCAGTAGTGAGTCCGAGTGCGCATGCGCAGTAGTGACCCCGAATGCGCATGAGTAGCAGTGAGTTCGAGTGCGCATGAGCAGTAGTGACCCCGAGTGCGCATGAGCAGTAGTGAGTCCGAGTGCGCATGAGCAGTAGTGACCCCGAGTGCGCATGCACAGTAGTGAGTCCGAGTGCGCATGAGCAGTAGTGACCCCGAGTGCGCATGAGCAGTAGTGGGTCCGAGTGCGCGTGAGCAGTAGTGACCCCGAGTGCGCATGCACAGTAGTGAGCCCGAGTGCGCATGAGCAGTAGTGTGTTCGAGTGCGCATCCGCAGTAGTGAGTCCGTGTGCGCATGTGCAGGTCTGAGCCGGAGTGCGCATGCGCAGTAGAGGGCCCGTGCGCGCATGCGCAGTAGTGAGCCCGTGCGCGCATGCGCAGTAGTGAGCCCGAGTGCGCATGCGCAGTAGTGACCCCGAATGCGCATGAGCAGTAGTGACCCCGAGAGCGCATGCACAGTAGTGTGCCCGTGTGAGCATGCGCAGAAGTGAGCTCGAATGCGCATGTGGAGGTCTGAGCCGGAGTGCGCATGCGCAGTAGTGGGCCCGTGCCCGCATGCGCAGTAGTGAGCCCGGGTGCGCATGCGCAGTAGTGAGCCCGAGCGCGCAGCCGCAGTAGTGAGCCCGAGCGCGCATGCGCAGTAGTGAGTCCGATTGCGCATGTGCAGGTCTGAGCCGGAGTGCGCATGCGCAGTAGTGGGCCCATGCGCGCATGCGCCGTAGTGAGCCCGTGTGCGCATGCGCAGTAGTGACGCCGAATGCGCATGAGCAGTAGTGAGCCCGAGTGTGCATGAGCAGTAGTGAGTCCGAGTGCGCATGAGCAGTTGTGACCCCGAGTGCTCATGCACAGTAGTGAGCCCGATTGCGCATCCGCAATAGTGAGTCCGTGTGCGCATGTGCAGGTCTGAGCCGGAGTGCGCATGCGCAGTAGTGGGCCCGTGCGCGCATGCGCAGTAGTGAGCCCGTGTGCGCATGCGCAGTAGTGACCCCGAATGCGCATGAGCAGTAGTGAGCCCGAGCGCGCATCCGCAGTAGTGAGCCCGATTGCGCATCCGCAGTAGTGAGTCCGTGTGCGCATGTGCAGGTCTGAGCCGGAGTGCGCATGCGCAGTAGTGGGCCCGTGCGCGCATGCGCAGTAGTGAGCCCGTGTGCGCATGCGCAGTAGTGAGCCCGAGCGCGCATCCGCAGTAGTGAGTCCGAGTGCGCATGCGCAGTAGTGACCCCGAATGCGCATGAGTAGCAGTGAGTTCGAGTGCGCATGAGCAGTAGTGACCCCGAGTGCGCATGAGCAGTAGTGAGTCCGAGTGCGCATGAGTAGTAGTGACCCGGAGTGCGCATGCACAGTAGTGAGTCCGAGTGCGCATGAGCAGTAGTGACCCCGAGTGCGCATGAGCAGTAGTGGGTCCGAGTGCGCGTGAGCAGTAGTGACCCCGAGTGCGCATGCACAGTAGTGAGCCCGAGTGCGCATGAGCAGTAGTGAGTCCGTGTGCGCATGTGCAGGTCTGAGCCGGAGTGCGCATGCGCTGTAGTGGGCCCGGGTGCGCATGCGCAGTAGTGAGCCCGAGCGCGCAGCCGCAGTAGTGAGTCCGAGTGCGCATGCGCAGTAGTGACCCCGAATGCGCATGAGCAGTAGTGACCCCGAGTGCGCATGAGCAGTAGTGAGCCCGTGTGCGCATGTGCAGGTCTGAGCCGGAGTGCGCATGCGCAGTAGTGGGCCCGTGCGCGCATGCGCAGTAGTGAGCCCGTGTGCGCATGCGCAGTAGTGACCCCGAATGCGCATGAGCAGTAGTGAGCCCGAGTGTGCATGAGCAGTAGTGAGTCCGAGTGCGCATGAGCAGTAGTAACCCCGAGTGCTCCTGCACAGTAGTGAGCCCGATTGCGCATCCGCAGTAGTGAGTCCGTGTGCGCATGTGCAGGTCTGAGCCGGAGTGCGCATGCGCAGTAGTGGGCCCGAGTGCGCATGAGCAGCAGTGAGCCCGAGTGTGCATGAGCAGTAGTGAGTCCGATTGCGCATCCGCAGTAGTGAGTCCGTGTGCGCATGTGCAGGTCTGAGCCGGAGTGCGCATGCGCAGTAGTGGGCCCGTGCGCGCATGCGCAGTAGTGACCCCGAGTGCGCATGCACAGTAGTGAGTCCGAGTGCGCATGCGCAGTAGTGAGCCCGAGCGCGCATCCGCAGTAGTGAGCCCGAGCGCGCATGCGCAGTAGTGACCCCGAATGCGCATGAGCAGTAGTGACCCCGAGTGCGCATGCACAGTAGTGTGCCTGTGTGCGCATGCGCAGAAGTGAGCTCGAATGCGCATGTGCAAGTCTGAGCCGGAGTGCGCATGCGCAGTAGTGGGCCCGTGCGCGCATGCGCAGTAGTGAGCCCGAGTGCGCATGAGCAGTAGTGACCCCGAGTGCTCATGCACAGTAGTGAGCCCGATTGCGCATCCGCAGTAGTGAGTCCGTGTGCGCATGTGCAGGTCTGAGCCGGAGTGCGCATGCGCAGTAGTGGGCCCGTGCGCGCATGCGCAGTAGTGAGCCCGTGTGCGCATGCGCAGTAGTGACCCCGAATGCGCATGAGCAGTAGTGAGTCCGAGTGTGCATGAGCAGTAGTGAGTCCGAGTGCGCATGAGCAGTAGTGACACCGAGTGCTCATGCACAGTAGTGAGCCCGATTGCGCATCCGCAGTAGTGAGTCCGTGTGCGCATGTGCAGGTCTGAGCCGGAGTGCGCATGCGCAGTAGTGGGCCCGTGCGCGCATGCGCAGTAGTGAGCCCGTGTGCGCATGCGCAGTAGTGACCCCGAATGCGCATGAGCAGTAGTGAGCCCGAGTGTGCATGAGCAGTAGTGAGTCCGAGTGCGCATGAGCAGTAGTAACCCCGTGTGCTCATGCACAGTAGTGAGCCCGATTGCGCATCCGCAGTAGTGAGTCCGTGTGCGCATGTGCAGGTCTGAGCCGGAGTGCGCATGCGCAGTAGTGGGCCCGTGCGCGCATGCGCAGTAGTGAGCCCGTGTGCGCATGCGCAGTAGTGACCCCGATTGCGCATGTGCAGGTCTGAGCCGGAGTGCGCATGCGCAGTAGTGGGCCCGTGTGCGCATGTGCAGGTCTGAGCCCGTGTGCGCATGCGCAGTAGTGACCCCGAATGCGCATGAGCAGCAGTGAGCCCGAGTGTGCATGAGCAGTAGTGAGCCCGTGTGCGCATGCGCTGTAGTGAGCCCGAGCGCGCATCCGCAGTAGTGAGTCCGAGTGCGCATGCGCAGTAGTGACCCCGAGTGCTCATGCACAGTAGTGAGCCCGATTGCGCATCCGCAGTAGTGAGTCCGTGTGCGCATGTGCAGGTCTGAGCCGGAGTGCGCATGCGCAGCAGTGGGCCCGTGCGCGCATGCGCAGTAGTGAGCCCGTGTGCGCATGCGCAGTAGTGACCCCGAATGCGCATGAGCAGCAGTGAGCCCGAGTGTGCATGAGCAGTAGTGAGTCCGAGTGCGCATGAGCAGTAGTGAGCCCGAGTGCTCATGCACAGTAGTGAGCCCGATTGCGCATCCGCAGTAATGAGTCCGTGTGCGCATGTGCAGGTCTGAGCCGGAGTGCGCATGCGCAGTAGTGGGCCCGTGCGCGCATGCGCAGTAGTGAGCCCGTGTGCGCTTGCGCAGTAGTAACCTCGATTGCGCATGTGCAGGTCTGAGCCGGAATGCGCATGCGCAGTAGTGGGCCCGTGCGCGCATTCGCAGTAGTGAGCCCGTGTGCGCATGCGCGGTAGTGACCCCGAATGCGCATGAGCAGTAGTGAGCCCGAGTGTGCATGAGCAGTAGTGAGTCCGAGTGCGCATGAGCAGTAGTGACCCCGAGTGTGCATGAGC
Organism: Megachile leachella; assembly: GCA_963576845.1. NCBI lineage: Eukaryota > Metazoa > Arthropoda > Insecta > Hymenoptera > Megachilidae > Megachile > Megachile leachella. The sequence goes on along the minus strand of OY756250.1, from coordinate 24,388,984 downwards.
AGTAGTGAGTCCGAGTGCGCATGAGCAGTAGTGACCCCGAGTGCTCATGCACAGTAGTGAGCCCGATTGCGCATCCGCAGTAATGAGTCCGTGTGCGCATGTGCAGGTCTGAGCCGGAGTGCGCATGCGCAGTAGTGGGCCCGTGCGCGCATGCGCAGTAGTGAGCCCGAGTGTGCATGAACAGTAGTGAGCCCGTGTGCGCATGCGCAGTAGTGAGCCCGAGCGCGCATCCGCAGTAGTGAGTCCGAGTGCGCATGCGCAGTAGTGACCCCGAATGCGCATGAGTAGCAGTGAGTTCGAGTGCGCATGAGCAGTAGTGACCCCGAGTGCGCATGAGCAGTAGTGAGTCCGAGTGCGCATCCGCAGTAGTGAGTCCGTGTGCGCATGAGCAGTAGTGACCCCGAGTGCGCATGCACAGTAGTGAGTCCGAGTGCGCATGAGCAGTAGTGACCCCGAGTGCGCATGAGCAGTAGTGAGTCCGAGTGTGCGTGAGCAGTAGTGACCCCGAGTGCGCATGCACAGTAGTGAGCCCGAGTGCGCATGAGCAGTAGTGTGTCCGAGCGCGCATCCGCAGTAGTGAGTCCGAGTGCGCATGCGCAGTAGTGACCCCGAATGCGCATGAGCAGTAGTGACCCCGAGTGCGCATGCACAGTAGTGTGCCCGTGTGAGCATGCGCAGAAGTGAGCTCGAATGCGCATGTGGAGGTCTGAGCCGGAGTGCGCATGCGCAGTAGTGGGCCCGTGCGCGCATGCGCAGTAGTGAGCCCGGGTGCGCATGCGCAGTAGTGAGCCCGAGCGCGCAGCCGCAGTAGTGAGCCCGAGCGCGCATGCGCAGTAGTGAGTCCGATTGCGCATGTGCAGGTCTGAGCCGGAGTGCGCATGCGCAGTAGTGGGCCCGTGCGCGCATGCGCCGTAGTGAGCCCGTGTGCGCATGCGCAGTAGTGACGCCGAATGCGCATGAGCAGTAGTGAGCCCGAGTGTGCATGAGCAGTAGTGAGTCCGAGTGCGCATGAGCAGTTGTGACCCCGAGTGCTCATGCACAGTAGTGAGCCCGATTGCGCATCCGCAGTAGTGAGTCCGTGTGCGCATGTAAAGGTCTGAGCCGGAGTGCGCATGCGCAGTAGTGGGCCCGTGCGCGCATGCGCAGTAGTGAGCCCGTGTGCGCATGCGCAGTAGTGACCCCGAATGCGCATGAGCAGTAGTGAGCCCGAGCGCGCATCCGCAGTAGTGAGCCCGATTGCGCATCCGCAGTAGTGAGTCCGTGTGCGCATGTGCAGGTCTGAGCCGGAGTGCGCATGCGCAGTAGTGGGCCCGTGCGCGCATGCGCAGTAGTGAGCCCGTGTGCGCATGCGCAGTAGTGAGCCCGAGCGCGCATCCGCAGTAGTGAGTCCGAATGCGCATGAGTAGCAGTGAGTTCGAGTGCGCATGGGCAGTAGTGACCCCGAGTGCGCATGAGCAGTAGTGAGTCCGAGTGCGCATGAGCAGTAGTGACCCCGAGTGCGCATGCACAGTAGTGAGTCCGAGTGCGCATGAGCAGTAGTGACCCCGAGTGCGCATGAGCAGTAGTGGGTCCGAGTGCGCGTGAGCAGTAGTGACCCCGAGTGCGCATGCACAGTAGTGAGCCCGAGTGCGCATGAGCAGTAGTGTGTTCGAGTGCGCATCCGCAGTAGTGAGTCCGTGTGCGCATGTGCAGGTCTGAGCCGGAGTGCGCATGCGCAGTAGAGGGCCCGTGCGCGCATGCGCAGTAGTGAGCCCTTGCGCGCATGCGCAGTAGTGAGCCCGTGTGCGCATGCGCAGTAGTGAGCCCGAGCGCGCATCCGCAGTAGTGAGTCCGAGTGCGCATGCGCAGTAGTGACCCCGAATGCGCATGAGCAGTAGTGACCCCGAGTGCGCATGAGCAGTAGTGACCCCAAGAGCGCATGCACAGTAGTGAGCCCGTGCGCGCATGCGCAGTAGTGAGCCCGTGTGCGCATGCGCTGTAGTGGGCCCGGGTGCGCATGCGCAGTAGTGAGCCCGAGCGCGCAGCCGCAGTAGTGAGCCCGTGTGCGCATGCGCAGTAGTGACCCCGAATGCGCATGAGCAGTAGTGAGCCCGAGTGTGCATGAGCAGTAGTGAGTCCGAGTGCGCATGAGCAGTAGTAACCCCGAGTGCTCATGCACAGTAGTGAGCCCGATTGCGCATCCGCAGTAGTGAGTCCGTGTGCGCATGTGCAGGTCTGAGCCGGAGTGCGCATGCGCAGTAGTGGGCCCGTGCGCGCATGCGCAGTAGTGAGCCCGTGTGCGCATGCGCAGTAGTGACCCCGAATGCGCATGAGCAGTAGTGAGTCCGAGTGTGCATGAGCAGTAGTGAGTCCGAGTGCGCATGAGCAGTAGTGACACCGAGTGCTCATGCACAGTAGTGAGCCCGATTGCGCATCCGCAGTAGTGAGTCCGTGTGCGCATGTGCAGGTCTGAGCCGGAGTGCGCATGCGCAGTAGTGGGCCCGTGCGCGCATGCGCAGTAGTGAGCCCGTGTGCGCATGCGCAGTAGTGACCCCGAATGCGCATGAGCAGTAGTGAGCCCGAGTGTGCATGAGCAGTAGTGTGTCCGAGTGCGCATGAGCAGTAGTAACCCCGAGTGCTCATGCACAGTAGTGAGCCCGATTGCGCATCCGCAGTAGTGAGTCCGTGTGCGCATGTGCAGGTCTGAGCCGGAGTGCGCATGCGCAGTAGTGGGCCCGTGCGCGCATGCGCAGTAGTGAGCCCGTGTGCGCATGCGCAGTAGTGACCCCGATTGCGCATGTGCAGGTCTGAGCCGGAGTGCGCATGCGCAGTAGTGGGCCCGTGCGCGCATGCGCAGTAGTGAGCCCGTGTGCGCATGCGCAGTAGTGACCCCGAATGCGCATGAGCAGTAGTGAGCCCGAGTGTGCATGAGCAGTAGTGAGTCCGAGTGCGCATGAGCAGTAGTAACCCCGAGTGCTCATGCACAGTAGTGAGCCCGATTGCGCATCCGCAGTAGTGAGTCCGTGTGCGCATGCGCAGTAGTGACCCCGAATGCGCATGAGCAGTAGTGAGCCCGAGTGTGCATGAGCAGTAGTGAGTCCGAGTGCGCATGAGCAGTAGTAACCCCGAGTGCTCATGCACAGTAGTGAGCCCGATTGCGCATCCGCAGTAGTGAGTCCGTGTGCGCATGTGCAGGTCTGAGCCGGAGTGCGCATGCGCAGTAGTGGGCCTGTGCGCGCATGCGCAGTAGTGAGCCCGTGTGCGCATGCGCAGTAGTGACCCCGATTGCGCATGTGCAGGTCTGAGCCGGAGTGCGCATGCGCAGTAGTGGGCCCGTGCGCGCATGCGCAGTAGTGAGCCCGCGTGCGCATGCGCAGTAGTGACCCCGAATGCGCATGAGCAGTAGTGAGCCCGAGTGTGCATGAGCAGTAGTGAGACCGAGTGCGCATGAGCAGTAGTGACCCCGAGTGCTCATGCACAGTAGTGAGCCCGATTGCGCATCCGCAGTAGTGAGTCCGTGTGCGCATGTGCAGGTCTGAGCCCGTGTGCGCATGCGCAGTAGTGACCCCGAATGCGCATGAGCAGCAGTGAGCCCGAGTGTGCGTGAGCAGTAGTGAGTCCGAGTGCGCATGAGCAGTAGTGACCCCGAGTGCTCATGCACAGTAGTGAGCCCGATTGCGCATCCGCAGTAGTGAGTCCGTTTGCGCATGTGCAGGTCTGAGCTCGTGTGCGCATGCGCAGTAGTGACCCCGAATGCGCATGAGCAGCAGTGAGCCCGAGTGTGCATGAGCAGTAGTGAGCCCGTGTGCGCATGCGCTGTAGTGAGCCCGAGCGCGCATCCGCAGTAGTGAGTCCGAGTGCGCATGCGCAGTAGTGACCCCGAGTGCTCATGCACAGTAGTGAGCCCGATTGCGCATCCGCAGTAGTGAGTCCGTGTGCGCATGTGCAGGTCTGAGCCGGAGTGCGCATGCGCAGTAGTGGGCCCGTGCGCGCATGCGCAGTAGTGAGCCCGTGTGCGCATGCGCAGTAGTGACCCCGAATGCGCATGAGCAGCAGTGAGCCCGAGTGTGCATGAGCAGTAGTGAGTCCGAGTGCGCATGAGCAGTAGTGACCCCGAGTGCTCATGCACAGTAGTGAGCCCGATTGCGCATCCGCAGTAGTGAGTCCGTGTGCGCATGTGCAGGTCTGAGCCGGAGTGCGCATGCGCAGTAGTGGGCCCGTGCGCGCATGCGCAGTAGTGAGCCCGTGTGCGCATGCGCAGTAGTAACCTCGATTGCGCATGTGCAGGTCTGAGCCGGAATGCGCATGCGCAGTAGTGGGCCCGTGCGCGCATGCGCAGTAGTGAGCCCGTGTGCGCATGCGCAGTAGTGAACCGAATGCGCATGAGCAGTAGTGAGCCCGAGTGTGCATGAGCAGTAGTGAGCCCGTGTGCGCATGCGCAGTAGTGAGCCCGAGCGCGCATCCGCAGTAGTGAGTCCGAGTGCGCATGCGCAGTAGTGACCCCGAATGCGCATGAGTAGCAGTGAGTTCGAGTGCGCATGAGCAGTAGTGACCCCGAGTGCTCATGAGCAGTAGTGAGTCCGAGTGCGCATCCGCAGTAGTGAGTCCGAGTGCGCATGAGCAGTAGTGACCCCGAGTGCGCATGAGCAGTAGTGAGTCCGAGTGTGCGTGAGCAGTAGTGACCCCGAGTGCGCATGCACAGTAGTGAGCCCGAGTGCGCATGAGCAGTAGTGTGTCCGAGCGCGCATCCGCAGTAGTGACCCCGAGTGCTCATGCACAGTAGTGAGCCCGATTGCGCATCCGCAGTAGTGAGTCCGTGTGCGCATGTGCAGGTCTGAGCCGGAGTGCGCATGCGCAGTAGTGGGCCCGTGCGCGCATGCGCAGTAGTGAGCCCGTGTGCGCATGCGCAGTAGTAACCTCGATTGCGCATGTGCAGGTCTGAGCCGGAATGCGCATGCGCAGTAGTGGGCCCGTGCGCGCATTCGCAGTAGTGAGCCCCTGTGCGCATGCGCAGTAGTGACCCCGAATGCGCATGAGCAGTAGTGAGCCCGAGTGTGCATGAGCAGTAGTGAGTCCGAGTGCGCATGAGCAGTAGTGACCCCGAGTGCTCATGCACAGTAGTGAGCCCGATTGCGCATCCGCAGTAGTGAGTCCGTGTGCGCATGTGCAGGTCTGAGCCCGTGTGCGCATGCGCAGTAGTGACCCCGAATGCGCATGAGCAGCAGTGAGCCCGAGTGTGCGTGAGCAGTAGTGAGTCCGAGTGCGCATGAGCAGTAGTGACCCCGAGTGCTCATGCACAGTAGTGAGCCCGATTGCGCATCCGCAGTAGTGAGTCCGTTTGCGCATGTGCAGGTCTGAGCTCGTGTGCGCATGCGCAGTAGTGACCCCGAATGCGCATGAGCAGCAGTGAGCCCGAGTGTGCATGAGCAGTAGTGAGCCCGTGTGCGCATGCGCTGTAGTGAGCCCGAGCGCGCATCCGCAGTAGTGAGTCCGAGTGCGCATGCGCAGTAGTGACCCCGAGTGCTCATGCACAGTAGTGAGCCCGATTGCGCATCCGCAGTAGTGAGTCCGTGTGCGCATGTGCAGGTCTGAGCCGGAGTGCGCATGCGCAGTAGTGGGCCCGTGCGCGCATGCGCAGTAGTGAGCCCGTGTGCGCATGCGCAGTAGTGACCCCGAATGCGCATGAGCAGCAGTGAGCCCGAGTGTGCATGAGCAGTAGTGAGTCCGAGTGCGCATGAGCAGTAGTGACCCCGAGTGCTCATGCACAGTAGTGAGCCCGATTGCGCATCCGCAGTAGTGAGTCCGTGTGCGCATGTGCAGGTCTGAGCCGGAGTGCGCATGCGCAGTAGTGGGCCCGTGCGCGCATGCGCAGTAGTGAGCCCGTGTGCGCATGCGCAGTAGTAACCTCGATTGCGCATGTGCAGGTCTGAGCCGGAATGCGCATGCGCAGTAGTGGGCCCGTGCGCGCATGCGCAGTAGTGAGCCCGTGTGCGCATGCGCAGTAGTGAACCGAATGCGCATGAGCAGTAGTGAGCCCGAGTGTGCATGAGCAGTAGTGAGCCCGTGTGCGCATGCGCAGTAGTGAGCCCGAGCGCGCATCCGCAGTAGTGAGTCCGAGTGCGCATGCGCAGTAGTGACCCCGAATGCGCATGAGTAGCAGTGAGTTCGAGTGCGCATGAGCAGTAGTGACCCCGAGTGCTCATGAGCAGTAGTGAGTCCGAGTGCGCATCCGCAGTAGTGAGTCCGAGTGCGCATGAGCAGTAGTGACCCCGAGTGCGCATGAGCAGTAGTGAGTCCGAGTGTGCGTGAGCAGTAGTGACCCCGAGTGCGCATGCACAGTAGTGAGCCCGAGTGCGCATGAGCAGTAGTGTGTCCGAGCGCGCATCCGCAGTAGTGACCCCGAGTGCTCATGCACAGTAGTGAGCCCGATTGCGCATCCGCAGTAGTGAGTCCGTGTGCGCATGTGCAGGTCTGAGCCGGAGTGCGCATGCGCAGTAGTGGGCCCGTGCGCGCATGCGCAGTAGTGAGCCCGTGTGCGCATGCGCAGTAGTAACCTCGATTGCGCATGTGCAGGTCTGAGCCGGAATGCGCATGCGCAGTAGTGGGCCCGTGCGCGCATTCGCAGTAGTGAGCCCCTGTGCGCATGCGCAGTAGTGACCCCGAATGCGCATGAGCAGTAGTGAGCCCGAGTGTGCATGAGCAGTAGTGAGTCCGAGTGCGCATGAGCAGTAGTGACCCCGAGTGCTCATGCACAGTAGTGAGCCCGATTGCGCATCCGCAGTAGTGAGTCCGTGTGCGCGTGTGCAGGTCTGAGCCGGAGTGCGCATGCGCAGTAGTGGGCCCGTGCGCGCATGCGCAGTAGTGAGCCCGTGTGCGCATGCGCAGTAGTGACCCCGAATGCGCATGAGCAGTAGTGAGCCCGAGTGTGCATGAGCAGTAGTGAGTCCGAGTGCGCATGAGCAGTAGTGAGCCCGAGTGCTCATGCACAGTAGTGAGCCCGATTGCGCATCCGCAGTATTGAGTCCGTGTGCGCATGTGCAGGTCTGAGCCGGAGTGCGCATGCGCAGTAGTGGGCCCGTGCGCGCATGCGCAGTAGTGAGCCCGTGTGCGCATGCGCAGTAGTGAGCCCGAGCGCGCATCCGCAGTAGTGAGTCCGAGTGCGCATGCGCAGTAGTGACCCCGAATGCGCATGAGTAGCAGTGAGTTCGAGTGCGCATGAGCAGTAGTGACCCCGAGTGCGCATGAGCAGTAGTGAGTCCGAGTGCGCATGAGCAGTAGTGACCCCGAGTGCGCATGCACAGTAGTGAGTCCGAGTGCGCATGAGCAGTAGTGACCCCGAGTGCGCATGAGCAGTAGTGGGTCCGAGTGCGCGTGAGCAGTAGTGACCCCGAGTGCGCATGCACAGTAGTGAGCCCGAGTGCGCATGAGCAGTAGTGTGTTCGAGTGCGCATCCGCAGTAGTGAGTCCGTGTGCGCATGTGCAGGTCTGAGCCGGAGTGCGCATGCGCAGTAGAGGGCCCGTGCGCGCATGCGCAGTAGTGAGCCCGTGCGCGCATGCGCAGTAGTGAGCCCGAGTGCGCATGCGCAGTAGTGACCCCGAATGCGCATGAGCAGTAGTGACCCCGAGAGCGCATGCACAGTAGTGTGCCCGTGTGAGCATGCGCAGAAGTGAGCTCGAATGCGCATGTGGAGGTCTGAGCCGGAGTGCGCATGCGCAGTAGTGGGCCCGTGCCCGCATGCGCAGTAGTGAGCCCGGGTGCGCATGCGCAGTAGTGAGCCCGAGCGCGCAGCCGCAGTAGTGAGCCCGAGCGCGCATGCGCAGTAGTGAGTCCGATTGCGCATGTGCAGGTCTGAGCCGGAGTGCGCATGCGCAGTAGTGGGCCCATGCGCGCATGCGCCGTAGTGAGCCCGTGTGCGCATGCGCAGTAGTGACGCCGAATGCGCATGAGCAGTAGTGAGCCCGAGTGTGCATGAGCAGTAGTGAGTCCGAGTGCGCATGAGCAGTTGTGACCCCGAGTGCTCATGCACAGTAGTGAGCCCGATTGCGCATCCGCAATAGTGAGTCCGTGTGCGCATGTGCAGGTCTGAGCCGGAGTGCGCATGCGCAGTAGTGGGCCCGTGCGCGCATGCGCAGTAGTGAGCCCGTGTGCGCATGCGCAGTAGTGACCCCGAATGCGCATGAGCAGTAGTGAGCCCGAGCGCGCATCCGCAGTAGTGAGCCCGATTGCGCATCCGCAGTAGTGAGTCCGTGTGCGCATGTGCAGGTCTGAGCCGGAGTGCGCATGCGCAGTAGTGGGCCCGTGCGCGCATGCGCAGTAGTGAGCCCGTGTGCGCATGCGCAGTAGTGACCCCGAATGCGCATGAGCAGTAGTGAGCCCGAGTGTGCATGAGCAGTAGTGAGACCGAGTGCGCATGAGCAGTAGTGACCCCGAGTGCTCATGCACAGTAGTGAGCCCGATTGCGCATCCGCAGTAGTGAGTCCGTGTGCGCATGTGCAGGTCTGAGCCCGTGTGCGCATGCGCAGTAGTGACCCCGAATGCGCATGAGCAGCAGTGAGCCCGAGTGTGCATGAGCAGTAGTGAGCCCGTGTGCGCATGCGCTGTAGTGAGCCCGAGCGCGCATCCGCAGTAGTGAGTCCGAGTGCGCATGCGCAGTAGTGACCCCGAGTGCTCATGCACAGTAGTGAGCCCGATTGCGCATCCGCAGTAGTGAGTCCGTGTGCGCATGTGCAGGTCTGAGCCGGAGTGCGCATGCGCAGTAGTGGGCCCGTGCGCGCATGCGCAGTAGCGAGCCCGTGTGCGCATGCGCAGTAGTGACCCCGAGTGCGCATGAGCAGCAGTGAGCCCGAGTGTGCATGAGCAGTAGTGAGTCCGAGTGCGCATGAGCAGTAGTGACCCCGAGTGCTCATGCACAGTAGTGAGCCCGATTGCGCATCCGCAGTAGTGAGTCCGTGTGCGCATGTGCAGGTCTGAGCCCGTGTGCGCATGCGCAGTAGTGACCCCGAATGCGCATGAGCAGCAGTGAGCCCGAGTGGGCGTGAGCAGTAGTGAGTCCGAGTGCGCATGAGCAGTAGTGACCCCGAGTGCTCATGCACAGTAGTGAGCCCGATTGCGCATCCGCAGTAGTGAGTCCGTTTGCGCATGTGCAGGTCTGAGCTCGTGTGCGCATGCGCAGTAGTGACCCCGAATGCGCATGAGCAGCAGTGAGCCCGAGTGTGCATGAGCAGTAGTGAGCCCGTGTGCGCATGCGCTGTAGTGAGCCCGAGCGCGCATCCGCAGTAGTGAGTCCGAGTGCGCATGCGCAGTAGTGACCCCGAGTGCTCATGCACAGTAGTGAGCCCGATTGCGCATCCGCAGTAGTGAGTCCGTGTGCGCATGTGCAGGTCTGAGCCGGAGTGCGCATGCGCAGTAGTGGGCCCGTGCGCGCATGCGCAGTAGTGAGCCCGTGTGCGCATGCGCAGTAGTGACCCCGAATGCGCATGAGCAGCAGTGAGCCCGAGTGTGCATGAGCAGTAGTGAGTCCGAGTGCGCATGAGCAGTAGTGACCCCGGGTGCTCATGCACAGTAGTGAGCCCGATTGCGCATCCGCAGTAGTGAGTCCGTGTGCGCATGTGCAGGTCTGAGCCGGAGTGCGCATGCGCAGTAGTGGGCCCGTGCGCGCATGCGCAGTAGTGAGCCCGTGTGCGCATGCGCAGTAGTAACCTCGATTGCGCATGTGCAGGTCTGAGCCGGAATGCGCATGCGCAGTAGTGGGCCCGTGCGCGCATTCGCAGTAGTGAGCCCGTGTGCGCATGCGCAGTAGTGACCCCGAATGCGCATGAGCAGTAGTGAGCCCGAGTGTGCATGAGCAGTAGTGAGTCCGAGTGCGCATGAGCAGTAGTGACCCCGAGTGCTCATGCACAGTAGTGAGCCCGATTGCGCATCCGCAGTAGTGAGTCCGTGTGCGCGTGTGCAGGTCTGAGCCGGAGTGCGCATGCGCAGTAGTGGGCCCGTGCGCGCATGCGCAGTAGTGAGCCCGTGTGCGCATGCGCAGTAGTGACCCCGAATGCGCATGAGCAGTAGTGAGCCCGAGTGTGCATGAGCAGTAGTGAGTCCGAGTGCGCATGAGCAGTAGTGAGCCCGAGTGCTCATGCACAGTAGTGAGCCCGATCGCGCATCCGCAGTAATGAGTCCGTGTGCGCATGTGCAGGTCTGAGCCGGAGTGCGCATGCGCAGTAGTGGGCCCGTGCGCGCATGCGCAGTAGTGAGCCCGTGTGCGCATGCGCAGTAGTGAACCGAATGCGCATGAGCAGTAGTGAGCCCGAGTGTGCATGAGCAGTAGTGAGCCCGTGTGCGCATGCGCAGTAGTGAGCCCGAGCGCGCATCCGCAGTAGTGAGTCCGAGTGCGCATGCGCAGTAGTGACCCCGAATGCGCATGAGTAGCAGTGAGTTCGAGTGCGCATGAGCAGTAGTGACCCCGAGTGCTCATGAGCAGTAGTGAGTCCGAGTGCGCATCCGCAGTAGTGAGTCGGTGTGCGCATGAGCAGTAGTGACCCCGAGTGCGCATGCACAGTAGTGAGTCCGAGTGCGCATGAGCAGTAGTGACCCCGAGTGCGCATGAGCAGTAGTGAGTCCGAGTGTGCGTGAGCAGTAGTGACCCCGAGTGCGCATGCACAGTAGTGAGCCCGAGTGCGCATGAGCAGTAGTGTGTCCGAGCGCGCATCCGCAGTAGTGACCCCGAGTGCTCATGCACAGTAGTGAGCCCGATTGCGCATCCGCAGTAGTGAGTCCGTGTGCGCATGTGCAGGTCTGAGCCGGAGTGCGCATGCGCAGTAGTGGGCCCGTGCGCGCATGCGCAGTAGTGAGCCCGTGTGCGCATGCGCAGTAGTAACCTCGATTGCGCATGTGCAGGTCTGAGCCGGAATGCGCATGCGCAGTAGTGGGCCCGTGCGCGCATTCGCAGTAGTGAGCCCGTGTGCGCATGCGCAGTAGTGACCCCGAATGCGCATGAGCAGTAGTGAGCCCGAGTGTGCATGAGCAGTAGTGAGTCCGAGTGCGCATGAGCAGTAGTGACCCCGAGTGCTCATGCACAGCAGTGAGCCCGATTGCGCATCCGCAGTAGTGAGTCCGTGTGCGCGTGTGCAGGTCTGAGCCGGAGTGCGCATGCGCAGTAGTGGGCCCGTGCGCGCATGCGCAGTAGTGAGCCCGTGTGCGCATGCGCAGTAGTGACCCCGAATGCGCATGAGCAGTAGTGAGCCCGAGTGTGCATGAGCAGTAGTGAGTCCGAGTGCGCATGAGCAGTAGTGAGCCCGAGTGCTCATGCACAGTAGTGAGCCCGATTGCGCATCCGCAGTAATGAGTCCGTGTGCGCATGTGCAGGTCTGAGCCGGAGTGCGCATGCGCAGTAGTGGGCCCGTGCGCGCATGCGCAGTAGTGAGCCCGTGTGCGCATGCGCAGTAGTGAACCGAATGCGCATGAGCAGTAGTGAGCCCGAGTGTGCATGAGCAGTAGTGAGCCCGTGTGCGCATGCGCAGTAGTGAGCCCGAGCGCGCATCCGCAGTAGTGAGTCCGAGTGCGCATGCGCAGTAGTGACCCCGAATGCGCATGAGTAGCAGTGAGTTCGAGTGCGCATGAGCAGTAGTGACCCCGAGTGCTCATGAGCAGTAGTGAGTCCGAGTGCGCATCCGCAGTAGTGAGTCCGTGTGCGCATGAGCAGTAGTGACCCCGAGTGCGCATGCACAGTAGTGAGTCCGAGTGCGCATGAGCAGTAGTGACCCCGAGTGCGCATGAGCAGTAGTGAGTCCGAGTGTGCGTGAGCAGTAGTGACCCCGAGTGCGCATGCACAGTAGTGAGCCCGAGTGCGCATGAGCAGTAGTGTGTCCGAGCGCGCATCCGCAGTAGTGAGTCCGAGTGCGCATGCGCAGTAGTGACCCCGAATGTGCATGAGCAGTAGTGACCCCGAGTGCGCATGCACAGTAGTGTGCCCGTGTGAGCATGCGCAGAAGTGAGCTCGAATGCGCATGTGGAGGTCTGAGCCGGAGTGCGCATGCGCAGTAGTGACCCCGAATGCGCATGAGCAGTAGTGAGCCCTAGCGCGCATCCGCAGTAGTGAGTCCGAGTGCGCATGCGCAGTAGTGACCCCGAATGCGCATGAGTAGCAGTGAGTTCGAGTGCGCATGAGCAGTAGTGACCCCGAGTGCGCATGCACAGTAGTGAGTCCGAGTGCGCATGAGCAGTAGTGACCCCGAGTGCGCATGAGCAGTAGTGTGCCCGTGCCCGCATGCGCAGTAGTGAGCCCGGGTGCGCATGCGCAGTAGTGAGCCCGAGCGCGCAGCCGCAGTAGTGAGCCCGAGCGCGCATGCGCAGTAGTGAGTCCGATTGCGCATGTGCAGGTCTGAGCCGGAGTGCGCATGCGCAGTAGTGGGCCCGTGCGCGCATGCGCCGTAGTGAGCCCGTGTGCGCATGCGCAGTAGTGACCCCGAATGCGCATGAGCAGTAGTGAGCCCGAGCGCGCATCCGCAGTAGCGAGCCCGATTGCGCATCCGCAGTAGTGAGTCCGTGTGCGCATGTGCAGGTCTGAGCCGGAGTGCGCATGCGCAGTAGTGGGCCCGTGCGCGCATGCGCAGTAGTGAGCCCGTGTGCGCATGCGCAGTAGTGAGCCCGAGCGCGCATCCGCAGTAGTGAGTCCGAGTGCGCATGCGCAGTAGTGACCCCGAATGCGCATGAGTAGCAGTGAGTTCGAGTGCGCATGAGCAGTAGTGACCCCGAGTGCGCATGAGCAGTAGTGAGTCCGAGTGCGCATGAGCAGTAGTGACCCCGAGTGCGCATGCACAGTAGTGAGTCCGAGTGCGCATGGGCAGTAGTGACCCCGAGTGCGCATGAGCAGTAGTGGGTCCGAGTGCGCGTGAGCAGTAGTGACCCCGAGTGCGCATGCACAGTAGTGAGCCCGAGTGCGCATGAGCAGTAGTGTGTTCGAGTGCGCATCCGCAGTAGTGAGTCCGTGTGCGCATGTGCAGGTCTGAGCCGGAGTGCGCATGCGCAGTAGAGGGCCCGTGCGCGCATGCGCAGTAGTGAGCCCGTGCGCGCATGCGCAGTAGTGAGCCCGAGTGCGCATGCGCAGTAGTGACCCCGAATGCGCATGAGCAGTAGTGACCCCGAGAGCGCATGCACAGTAGTGTGCCCGTGTGAGCATGCGCAGAAGTGAGCTCGAATGCGCATGTGGAGGTCTGAGCCGGAGTGCGCATGCGCAGTAGTGGGCCCGTGCCCGCATGCGCAGTAGTGAGCCCGGGTGCGCATGCGCAGTAGTGAGCCCGAGCGCGCAGCCGCAGTAGTGAGCCCGAGCGCGCATGCGCAGTAGTGAGTCCGATTGCGCATGTGCAGGTCTGAGCCGGAGTGCGCATGCGCAGTAGTGGGCCCATGCGCGCATGCGCCGTAGTGAGCCCGTGTGCGCATGCGCAGTAGTGACGCCGAATGCGCATGAGCAGTAGTGAGCCCGAGTGTGCATGAGCAGTAGTGAGTCCGAGTGCGCATGAGTGGTAGTAACCCCGAGTGCTCATGCACAGTAGTGAGCCCGATCGCGCATCCGCAGTAGTGAGTCCGTGTGCGCATGTGCAGGTCTGAGCCGGAGTGCGCATGCGCAGTAGTGGGCCCGTGCGCGCATGCGCAGTAGTGAGCCCGTGTGCGCATGCGCAGTAGTGACCCCGATTGCGCATGTGCAGGTCTGAGCCGGAGTGCGCATGCGCAGTAGTGGGCCCGTGTGCGCATGTGCAGGTCTGAGCCCGTGTGCGCATGCGCAGTAGTGACCCCGAATGCGCATGAGCAGCAGTGAGCCCGAGTGTGCATGAGCAGTAGTGAGCCCGTGTGCGCATGCGCTGTAGTGAGCCCGAGCGCGCATCCGCAGTAGTGAGTCCGAGTGCGCATACGCAGTAGTGACCCCGAGTGCTCATGCACAGTAGTGAGCCCGATTGCGCATCCGCAGTAGTGAGCCCGTGTGCGCATGCGCAGTAGTGACCCCGAATGCGCATGAGCAGCAGTGAGCCCGAGTGTGCATGTGCAGTAGTGAGCCCGAGTGTGCATGAGCAGTAGTGAGTCCGAGTGCGCATGAGCAGTAGTGAGCCCGAGTGCTCATGCACAGTAGTGAGCCCGATTGCGCATCCGCAGTAATGAGTCCGTGTGCACATGTGCAGGTCTGAGCCGGAGTGCGCATGCGCAGTAGTGGGCCCGTGCGCGCATGCGCAGTAGTGAGCCCGTGTGCGCATGCGCAGTAGTGACCCCGAATGCGCATGAGCAGTAGTGAGCCCGAGCGCGCATCCGCAGTAGTGAGCCCGATTGCGCATCCGCAGTAGTGAGTCCGTGTGCGCATGTGCAGGTCTGAGCCGGAGTGCGCATGCGCAGTAGTGGGCCCGTGCGCGCATGCGCAGTAGTGAGCCCGTGTGCGCATGCGCAGTAGTGAGCCCGAGCGCGCATCCGCAGTAGTGAGTCCGAATGCGCATGAGTAGCAGTGAGTTCGAGTGCGCATGAGCAGTAGTGACCCCGAGTGCGCATGAGCAGTAGTGAGTCCGAGTGCGCATGAGCAGTAGTGACCCCGAGTGCGCATGCACAGTAGTGAGTCCGAGTGCGCATGAGCAGTAGTGACCCCGAGTGCGCATGAGCAGTAGTGGGTCCGAGTGCGCGTGAGCAGTAGTGACCCCGAGTGCGCATGCACAGTAGTGAGCCCGAGTGCGCATGCGCAGTAGTGAGCCCGAGCGCGCATCCGCAGTAGTGAGTCCGAGTGCGCATGCGCAGTAGTGACCCCGAATGCGCATGAGCAGTAGTGACCCCGAGTGCGCATGAGCAGTAGTGACCCCAAGTGCGCATGCACAGTAGTGAGCCCGTGCGCGCATGCGCAGTAGTGAGCCCGTGTGCGCATGCGCTGTAGTGGGCCCGGGTGCGCATGCGCAGTAGTGAGCCCGAGCGCGCAGCCGCAGCAGTGAGTCCGAGTGCGCATGCGCAGTAGTGACCCCGAATGCGCATGAGCAGTAGTGACCCCGAGTGCGCATGAGCAGTAGTGAGTCCGTGTGCGCATGCACAGTAGTGTGCCTGTGTGCGCATGCGCAGAAGTGAGCTCGAATGCGCATGTGCAAGTCTGAGCCGGAGTGCGCATGCGCAGTAGTGGGCCCGTGCGCGCATGCGCAGTAGTGAGCCCGAGTGCGCATGAGCAGTAGTGACCCCGAGTGCTCATGCACAGTAGTGAGCCCGATTGCGCATCCGCAGTAGTGAGTCCGTGTGCGCATGTGCAGGTCTGAGCCGGAGTGCGCATGCGCAGTAGTGGGCCCGTGCGCGCATGCGCAGTAGTGAGCCCGTGTGCGCATGCGCAGTAGTGACCCCGAATGCGCATGAGCAGTAGTGAGTCCGAGTGTGCATGAGCAGTAGTGAGTCCGAGTGCGCATGAGCAGTAGTGACACCGAGTGCTCATGCACAGTAGTGAGCCCGATTGCGCATCCGCAGTAGTGAGTCCGTGTGCGCATGTGCAGGTCTGAGCCGGAGTGCGCATGCGCAGTAGTGGGCCCGTGCGCGCATGCGCAGTAGTGAGCCCGTGTGCGCATGCGCAGTAGTGACCCCGAATGCGCATGAGCAGTAGTGAGCCCGAGTGTGCATGAGCAGTAGTGAGTCCGAGTGCGCATGAGCGGTAGTAACCCCGAGTGCTCATGCACAGTAGTGAGCCCGATCGCGCATCCGCAGTAGTGAGTCCGTGTGCGCATGTGCAGGTCTGAGCCGGAGTGCGCATGCGCAGTAGTGGGCCCGTGCGCGCATGCGCAGTAGTGAGCCCGCGTGCGCATGCGCAGTGGTGACCCCGATTGCGCATGTGCAGGTCTGAGCCGGAGTTCGCATGCGCAGTAGTGGGCCCGTGTGCGCATGTGCAGGTCTGAGCCCGTGTGCGCATGCGCAGTAGTGACCCCGAATGCGCATGAGCAGCAGTGAGCCCGAGTGTGCATGAGCAGTAGTGAGCCCGTGTGCGCATGCGCTGTAGTGAGCCCGAGCGCGCATCCGCAGTAGTGAGTCCGAGTGCGCATGCGCAGTAGTGACCCCGAGTGCTCATGCACAGTAGTGAGCCCGATTGCGCATCCGCAGTAGTGAGTCCGTGTGCGCATGTGCAGGTCTGAGCCGGAGTGCGCATGCGCAGCAGTGGGCCCGTGCGCGCATGCGCAGTAGTGAGCCCGTGTGCGCATGCGCAGTAGTGACCCCGAATGCGCATGAGCAGCAGTGAGCCCGAGTGTGCATGTGCAGTAGTGAGTCCGAGTGCGCATGAGCAGTAGTGACTCCGAGTGCTCATGCACAGTAGTGAGCCCGATTGCGCATCCGCAGTAGTGAGTCCGTGTGCGCATGTGCAGGTCTGAGCCGGAGTGCGCATGCGCAGTAGTGGGCCCGTGCGCGCATGCGCAGTAGTGAGCCCGTGTGCGCATGCGCGGTAGTGACCCCGAATGCGCATGAGCAGTAGTGAGCCCGAGTGTGCATGAGCAGTAGTGAGTCCGAGTGCGCATGAGCAGTAGTGACCCCGAGTGCTCATGCACAGTAGTGAGCCCGATTGCGCATCCGCAGTAGTGAGTCCGTGTGCGCGTGTGCAGGTCTGAGCCGGAGTGCGCATGCGCAGTAGTGGGCCCGTGCGCGCATGCGCAGTAGTGAGCCCGTGTGCGCATGCGCAGTAGTGACCCCGAATGCGCATGAGCAGTAGTGAGCCCGAGTGTGCATGAGCAGTAGTGAGTCCGAGTGCGCATGAGCAGTAGTGAGCCCGAGTGCTCATGCACAGTAGTGAGCCCGATTGCGCATCCGCAGTAATGAGTCCGTGTGCACATGTGCAGGTCTGAGCCGGAGTGCGCATGCGCAGTAGTGGGCCCGTGCGCGCATGCGCAGTAGTGAGCCCGTGTGCGCATGCGCAGTAGTGAACCGAATGCGCATGAGCAGTAGTGAGCCCGTGTGCGCATGCGCAGTAGTGAGCCCGAGCGCGCATCCGCAGTAGTGAGTCCGAGTGCGCATGCGCAGTAGTGACCCCGAATGCGCATGAGTAGCAGTGAGTTCGAGTGCGCATGAGCAGTAGTGACCCCGAGTGCGCATGAGCAGTAGTGAGTCCGAGTGCGCATCCGCAGTAGTGAGTCCGTGTGCGCATGAGCAGTAGTGACCCCGAGTGCGCATGCACAGTAGTGAGTCCGAGAGCGCATGAGCAGTAGTGACCCCGAGTGCGCATGAGCAGTAGTGAGTCCGAGTGTGCGTGAGCAGTAGTGACCCCGAGTGCGCATGCACAGTAGTGAGCCCGAGTGCGCATGAGCAGTAGTGTGTCCGAGCGCGCATCCGCAGTAGTGAGTCCGAGTGCGCATGCGCAGTAGTGACCCCGAATGCGCATGAGCAGTAGTGACCCCGAGTGCGCATGCACAGTAGTGTGCCCGTGTGAGCATGCGCAGAAGTGAGCTCGAATGCGCATGTGGAGGTCTGAGCCGGAGTGCGCATGCGCAGTAGTGGGCCCGTGCGCGCATGCGCAGTAGTGAGCCCGGGTGCGCATGCGCAGTAGTGAGCCCGAGCGCGCAGCCGCAGTAGTGAGCCCGAGCGCGCATGCGCAGTAGTGAGTCCGATTGCGCATGTGCAGGTCTGAGCCGGAGTGCGCATGCGCAGTAGTGGGCCCGTGCGCGCATGCGCCGTAGTGAGCCCGTGTGCGCATGCGCAGTAGTGACGCCGAATGCGCATGAGCAGTAGTGAGCCCGAGTGTGCATGAGCAGTAGTGAGTCCGAGTGCGCATGAGCAGTTGTGACCCCGAGTGCTCATGCACAGTAGTGAGCCCGATTGCGCATCCGCAGTAGTGAGTCCGTGTGCGCATGTGCAGGTCTGAGCCGGAGTGCGCATGCGCAGTAGTGGGCCCGTGCGCGCATGCGCAGTAGTGAGCCCGTGTGCGCATGCGCAGTAGTGACCCCGAATGCGCATGAGCAGTAGTGAGCCCGAGCGCGCATCCGCAGTAGTGAGCCCGATTGCGCATCCGCAGTAGTGAGTCCGTGTGCGCATGTGCAGGTCTGAGCCGGAGTGCGCATGCGCAGTAGTGGGCCCGTGCGCGCATGCGCAGTAGTGAGCCCGTGTGCGCATGCGCAGTAGTGAGCCCGAGCGCGCATCCGCAGTAGTGAGTCCGAATGCGCATGAGTAGCAGTGAGTTCGAGTGCGCATGAGCAGTAGTGACCCCGAGTGCGCATGAGCAGTAGTGAGTCCGAGTGCGCATGAGCAGTAGTGACCCCGAGTGCGCATGCACAGTAGTGAGTCCGAGTGCGCATGAGCAGTAGTGACCCCGAGTGCGCATGAGCAGTAGTGGGTCCGAGTGCGCGTGAGCAGTAGTGACCCCGAGTGCGCATGCACAGTAGTGAGCCCGAGTGCGCATGAGCAGTAGTGTGTTCGAGTGCGCATCCGCAGTAGTGAGTCCGTGTGCGCATGTGCAGGTCTGAGCCGGAGTGCGCATGCGCAGTAGAGGGCCCGTGCGCGCATGCGCAGTAGTGAGCCCGTGCGCGCATGCGCAGTAGTGAGCCCGTGTGCGCATGCGCAGTAGTGAGCCCGAGCGCGCATCCGCAGTAGTGAGTCCGAGTGCGCATGCCCAGTAGTGACCCCGAATGCGCATGAGCAGTAGTGACCCCGAGTGCGCATGAGCAGTAGTGACCCCAAGTGCGCATGCACAGTAGTGAGCCCGTGCGCGCATGCGCAGTAGTGAGCCCGTGTGCGCATGCGCTGTAGTGGGCCCGGGTGCGCATGCGCAGTAGTGAGCCCGAGCGCGCAGCCGCAGTAGTCAGTCCGAGTGCGCATGCGCAGTAGTGACCCCGAATGCGCATGAGCAGTAGTGACCCCGAGTGCGCATGAGCAGTAGTGAGTCCGTGTGCGCATGTGCAGGTCTGAGCCGGAGTGCGCATGCGCTGTAGTGGGCCCGGGTGCGCATGCGCAGTAGTGAGCCCGAGCGCGCAGCCGCAGTAGTGAGTCCGAGTGCGCATGCGCAGTAGTGACCCCGAATGCGCATGAGCAGTAGTGACCCCGAGTGCGCATGAGCAGTAGTGAGCCCGTGTGCGCATGTGCAGGTCTGAGCCGGAGTGCGCATGCGCAGTAGTGGGCCCGTGCGCGCATGCGCAGTAGTGAGCCCGTGTGCGCTTGCGCAGTAGTAACCTCGATTGCGCATGTGCAGGTCTGAGCCGGAATGCGCATGCGCAGTAGTGGGCCCGTGCGCGCATTCGCAGTAGTGAGCCCGTGTGCGCATGCGCGGTAGTGACCCCGAATGCGCATGAGCAGTAGTGAGCCCGAGTGTGCATGAGCAGTAGTGAGTCCGAGTGCGCATGAGCAGTAGTGACCCCGAGTGCTCATGCACAGTAGTGAGCCCGATTGCGCATCCGCAGTAGTGAGTCCGTGTGCGCGTGTGCAGGTCTGAGCCGGAGTGCGCATGCGCAGTAGTGGGCCCGTGCGCGCATGCGCAGTAGTGAGCCCGTGTGCGCATGCGCAGTAGTGACCCCGAATGCGCATGAGCAGTAGTGAGCCCGAGTGTGCATGAGCAGTAGTGAGTCCGAGTGCGCATGAGCAGTAGTGAGCCCGAGTGCTCATGCACAGTAGTGAGCCCGATTGCGCATCCGCAGTAATGAGTCCGTGTGCACATGTGCAGCTCTGAGCCGGAGTGCGCATGCGCAGTAGTGGGCCCGTGCGCGCATGCGCAGTAGTGAGCCCGTGTGCGCATGCGCAGTAGTGAACCGAATGCGCATGAGCAGTAGTGAGCCCGAGTGTGCATGAACAGTAGTGAGCCCGTGTGCGCATGCGCAGTAGTGACGCCGAATGCGCATGAGCAGTAGTGAGCCCGAGTGTGCATGAGCAGTAGTGAGTCCGAGTGCGCATGAGCAGTTGTGACCCCGAGTGCTCATGCACAGTAGTGAGCCCGATTGCGCATCCGCAGTAGTGAGTCCGTGTGCGCATGTGCAGGTCTGAGCCGGAGTGCGCATGCGCAGTAGTGGGCCCGTGCGCGCATGCGCAGTAGTGAGCCCGTGTGCGCATGCGCAGTAGTGACCCCGAATGCGCATGAGCAGTAGTGAGCCCGAGCGCGCATCCGCAGTAGTGAGCCCGATTGCGCATCCGCAGTAGTGAGTCCGTGTGCGCATGTGCAGGTCTGAGCCGGAGTGCGCATGCGCAGTAGTGGGCCCGTGCGCGCATGCGCAGTAGTGAGCCCGTGTGCGCATGCGCAGTAGTGAGCCCGAGCGCGCATCCGCAGTAGTGAGTCCGAATGCGCATGAGTAGCAGTGAGTTCGAGTGCGCATGAGCAGTAGTGACCCCGAGTGCGCATGAGCAGTAGTGAGTCCGAGTGCGCATGAGCAGTAGTGACCCCGAGTGCGCATGCACAGTAGTGAGTCCGAGTGCGCATGAGCAGTAGTGACCCCGAGTGCGCATGAGCAGTAGTGGGTCCGAGTGCGCGTGAGCAGTAGTGACCCCGAGTGCGCATGCACAGTAGTGAGCCCGAGTGCGCATGAGCAGTAGTGTGTTCGAGTGCGCATCCGCAGTAGTGAGTCCGTGTGCGCATGTGCAGGTCTGAGCCGGAGTGCGCATGCGCAGTAGAGGGCCCGTGCGCGCATGCGCAGTAGTGAGCCCGTGCGCGCATGCGCAGTAGTGAGCCCGTGTGCGCATGCGCAGTAGTGAGCCCGAGCGCGCATCCGCAGTAGTGAGTCCGAGTGCGCATGCGCAGTAGTGACCCCGAATGCGCATGAGCAGTAGTGACCCCGAGTGCGCATGAGCAGTAGTGACCCCAAGTGCGCATGCACAGTAGTGAGCCCGTGCGCGCATGCGCAGTAGTGAGCCCGTGTGCGCATGCGCTGTAGTGGGCCCGGGTGCGCATGCGCAGTAGTGAGCCCGAGCGCGCAGCCGCAGTAGTCAGTCCGAGTGCGCATGCGCAGTAGTGACCCCGAATGCGCATGAGCAGTAGTGACCCCGAGTGCGCATGAGCAGTAGTGAGTCCGTGTGCGCATGTGCAGGTCTGAGCCGGAGTGCGCATGCGCTGTAGTGGGCCCGGGTGCGCATGCGCAGTAGTGAGCCCGAGCGCGCAGCCGCAGTAGTGAGTCCGAGTGCGCATGCGCAGTAGTGACCCCGAATGCGCATGAGCAGTAGTGACCCCGAGTGCGCATGAGCAGTAGTGAGCCCGTGTGCGCATGTGCAGGTCTGAGCCGGAGTGCGCATGCGCAGTAGTGGGCCCGTGCGCGCATGCGCAGTAGTGAGCCCGTGTGCGCTTGCGCAGTAGTAACCTCGATTGCGCATGTGCAGGTCTGAGCCGGAATGCGCATGCGCAGTAGTGGGCCCGTGCGCGCATTCGCAGTAGTGAGCCCGTGTGCGCATGCGCGGTAGTGACCCCGAATGCGCATGAGCAGTAGTGAGCCCGAGTGTGCATGAGCAGTAGTGAGTCCGAGTGCGCATGAGCAGTAGTGACCCCGAGTGCTCATGCACAGTAGTGAGCCCGATTGCGCATCCGCAGTAGTGAGTCCGTGTGCGCGTGTGCAGGTCTGAGCCGGAGTGCGCATGCGCAGTAGTGGGCCCGTGCGCGCATGCGCAGTAGTGAGCCCGTGTGCGCATGCGCAGTAGTGACCCCGAATGCGCATGAGCAGTAGTGAGCCCGAGTGTGCATGAGCAGTAGTGAGTCCGAGTGCGCATGAGCAGTAGTGAGCCCGAGTGCTCATGCACAGTAGTGAGCCCGATTGCGCATCCGCAGTAATGAGTCCGTGTGCACATGTGCAGCTCTGAGCCGGAGTGCGCATGCGCAGTAGTGGGCCCGTGCGCGCATGCGCAGTAGTGAGCCCGTGTGCGCATGCGCAGTAGTGAACCGAATGCGCATGAGCAGTAGTGAGCCCGAGTGTGCATGAACAGTAGTGAGCCCGTGTGCGCATGCGCAGTAGTGAGCCCGAGCGCGCATCCGCAGTAGTGAGTCCGAGTGCGCATGCGCAGTAGTGACCCCGAATGCGCATGAGTAGCAGTGAGTTCGAGTGCGCATGAGCAGTAGTGACCCCGAGTGCGCATGAGCAGTAGTGAGTCCGAGTGCGCATCCGCAGTAGTGAGTCCGTGTGCGCATGAGCAGTAGTGACCCCGAGTGCGCATGCACAGTAGTGAGTCCGAGTGCGCATGAGCAGTAGTGACCCCGAGTGCGCATGAGCAGTAGTGAGTCCGAGTGTGCGTGAGCAGTAGTGACCCCGAGTGCGCATGCACAGTAGTGAGCCCGAGTGCGCATGAGCAGTAGTGTGTCCGAGCGCGCATCCGCAGTAGTGAGTCCGAGTGCGCATGCGCAGTAGTGACCCCGAATGCGCATGAGCAGTAGTGACCCCGAGTGCGCATGCACAGTAGTGTGCCCGTGTGAGCATGCGCAGAAGTGAGCTCGAATGCGCATGTGGAGGTCTGAGCCGGAGTGCGCATGCGCAGTAGTGGGCCCGTGCGCGCATGCGCAGTAGTGAGCCCGGGTGCGCATGCGCAGTAGTGAGCCCGAGCGCGCAGCCGCAGTAGTGAGCCCGAGCGCGCATGCGCAGTAGTGAGTCCGATTGCGCATGTGCAGGTCTGAGCCGGAGTGCGCATGCGCAGTAGTGGGCCCGTGCGCGCATGCGCCGTAGTGAGCCCGTGTGCGCATGCGCAGTAGTGACGCCGAATGCGCATGAGCAGTAGTGAGCCCGAGTGTGCATGAGCAGTAGTGAGTCCGAGTGCGCATGAGCAGTTGTGACCCCGAGTGCTCATGCACAGTAGTGAGCCCGATTGCGCATCCGCAGTAGTGAGTCCGTGTGCGCATGTGCAGGTCTGAGCCGGAGTGCGCATGCGCAGTAGTGGGCCCGTGCGCGCATGCGCAGTAGTGAGCCCGTGTGCGCATGCGCAGTAGTGACCCCGAATGCGCATGAGCAGTAGTGAGCCCGAGCGCGCATCCGCAGTAGTGAGCCCGATTGCGCATCCGCAGTAGTGAGTCCGTGTGCGCATGTGCAGGTCTGAGCCGGAGTGCGCATGCGCAGTAGTGGGCCCGTGCGCGCATGCGCAGTAGTGAGCCCGTGTGCGCATGCGCAGTAGTGAGCCCGAGCGCGCATCCGCAGTAGTGAGTCCGAATGCGCATGAGTAGCAGTGAGTTGGAGTGCGCATGAGCAGTAGTGACCCCGAGTGCGCATGAGCAGTAGTGAGTCCGAGTGCGCATGAGCAGTAGTGACCCCGAGTGCGCATGCACAGTAGTGAGTCCGAGTGCGCATGAGCAGTAGTGACCCCGAGTGCGCATGAGCAGTAGTGGGTCCGAGTGCGCGTGAGCAGTAGTGACCCCGAGTGCGCATGCACAGTAGTGAGCCCGAGTGCGCATGAGCAGTAGTGTGTTCGAGTGCGCATCCGCAGTAGTGAGTCCGTGTGCGCATGTGCAGGTCTGAGCCGGAGTGCGCATGCGCAGTAGAGGGCCCGTGCGCGCATGCGCAGTAGTGAGCCCGTGCGCGCATGCGCAGTAGTGAGCCCGTGTGCGCATGCGCAGTAGTGAGCCCGAGCGCGCATCCGCAGTAGTGAGTCCGAGTGCGCATGCGCAGTAGTGACCCCGAATGCGCATGAGCAGTAGTGACCCCGAGTGCGCATGAGCAGTAGTGACCCCAAGTGCGCATGCACAGTAGTGAGCCCGTGCGCGCATGCGCAGTAGTGAGCCCGTGTGCGCATGCGCTGTAGTGGGCCCGGGTGCGCATGCGCAGTAGTGAGCCCGAGCGCGCAGCCGCAGTAGTGAGTCCGAGTGCGCATGCGCAGTAGTGACCCCGAATGCGCATGAGCAGTAGTGACCCCGAGTGCGCATGAGCAGTAGTGAGTCCGTGTGCGCATGTGCAGGTCTGAGCCGGAGTGCGCATGCGCTGTAGTGGGCCCGGGTGCGCATGCGCAGTAGTGAGCCCGAGCGCGCAGCCGCAGTAGTGAGTCCGAGTGCGCATGCGCAGTAGTGACCCCGAATGCGCATGAGCAGTAGTGACCCCGAGTGCGCATGAGCAGTAGTGAGCCCGTGTGCGCATGTGCAGGTCTGAGCCGGAGTGCGCATGCGCAGTAGTGGGCCCGTGCGCGCATGCGCAGTAGTGAGCCCGTGTGCGCATGCGCAGTAGTGACCCCGAATGCGCATGAGCAGTAGTGAGCCCGAGTGTGCATGAGCAGTAGTGAGTCCGAGTGCGCATGAGCAGTAGTAACCCCGAGTGCTCATGCACAGTAGTGAGCCCGATTGCGCATCCGCAGTAGTGAGTCCGTGTGCGCATGTGCAGGTCTGAGCCGGAGTGCGCATGCGCAGTAGAGGGCCCGTGCGCGCATGCGCAGTAGTGAGCCCGTGCGCGCATGCGCAGTAGTGAGCCCGTGTGCGCATGCGCAGTAGTGAGCCCGAGCGCGCATCCGCAGTAGTGAGTCCGAGTGCGCATGCGCAGTAGTGACCCCGAATGCGCATGAGCAGTAGTGACCCCGAGTGCGCATGAGCAGTAGTGACCCCAAGTGCGCATGCACAGTAGTGAGCCCGTGCGCGCATGCGCAGTAGTGAGCCCGTGTGCGCATGCGCTGTAGTGGGCCCGGGTGCGCATGCGCAGTAGTGAGCCCGAGCGCGCAGCCGCAGTAGTGAGTCCGAGTGCGCATGCGCAGTAGTGACCCCGAATGCGCATGAGCAGTAGTGACCCCGAGTGCGCATGAGCAGTAGTGAGTCCGTGTGCGCATGTGCAGGTCTGAGCCGGAGTGCGCATGCGCTGTAGTGGGCCCGGGTGCGCATGCGCAGTAGTGAGCCCGAGCGCGCAGCCGCAGTAGTGAGTCCGAGTGCGCATGCGCAGTAGTGACCCCGAATGCGCATGAGCAATAGTGACCCCGAGTGCGCATGAGCAGTAGTGAGCCCGTGTGCGCATGTGCAGGTCTGAGCCGGAGTGCGCATGCGCAGTAGTGGGCCCGTGCGCGCATGCGCAGTAGTGAGCCCGTGTGCGCATGCGCAGTAGTGACCCCGAATGCGCATGAGCAGTAGTGAGCCCGAGTGTGCATGAGCAGTAGTGAGTCCGAGTGCGCATGAGCAGTAGTAACCCCGAGTGCTCATGCACAGTAGTGAGCCCGATTGCGCATCCGCAGTAGTGAGTCCGTGTGCGCATGTGCAGGTCTGAGCCGGAGTGCGCATGCGCAGTAGTGGGCCCGAGTGCGCATGAGCAGCAGTGAGCCCGAGTGTGCATGAGCAGTAGTGAGTCCGATTGCGCATCCGCAGTAGTGAGTCCGTGTGCGCATGTGCAGGTCTGAGCCGGAGTGCGCATGCGCAGTAGTGGGCCCGTGCGCGCATGCGCAGTAGTGACCCCGAGTGCGCATGCACAGTAGTGAGTCCGAGTGCGCATGCGCAGTAGTGAGCCCGAGCGCGCATCCGCAGTAGTGAGCCCGAGCGCGCATGCGCAGTAGTGACCCCGAATGCGCATGAGCAGTAGTGACCCCGAGTGCGCATGCACAGTAGTGTGCCTGTGTGCTCATGCGCAGAAGTGAGCTCGAATGCGCATGTGCAAGTCTGAGCCGGAGTGCGCATGCGCAGTAGTGGGCCCGTGCGCGCATGCGCAGTAGTGAGCCCGAGTGCGCATGAGCAGTAGTGACCCCGAGTGCTCATGCACAGTAGTGAGCCCGATTGCGCATCCGCAGTAGTGAGTCCGTGTGCGCATGTGCAGGTCTGAGCCGGAGTGCGCATGCGCAGTAGTGGGCCCGTGCGCGCATGCGCAGTAGTGAGCCCGTGTGCGCATGCGCAGTAGTGACCCCGAATGCGCATGAGCAGTAGTGAGTCCGAGTGTGCATGAGCAGTAGTGAGTCCGAGTGCGCATGAGCAGTAGTGACACCGAGTGCTCATGCACAGTAGTGAGCCCGATTGCGCATCCGCAGTAGTGAGTCCGTGTGCGCATGTGCAGGTCTGAGCCGGAGTGCGCATGCGCAGTAGTGGGCCCGTGCGCGCATGCGCAGTAGTGAGCCCGTGTGCGCATGCGCAGTAGTGACCCCGAATGCGCATGAGCAGTAGTGAGCCCGAGTGTGCATGAGCAGTAGTGAGTCCGAGTGCGCATGAGCAGTAGTAACCCCGAGTGCTCATGCACAGTAGTGAGCCCGATTGCGCATCCGCAGTAGTGAGTCCGTGTGCGCATGTGCAGGTCTGAGCCGGAGTGCGCATGCGCAGTAGTGGGCCCGTGCGCGCATGCGCAGTAGTGAGCCCGTGTGCGCATGCGCAGTAGTGACCCCGATTGCGCATGTGCAGGTCTGAGCCGGAGTGCGCATGCGCAGTAGTGGGCCCGTGCGCGCATGCGCAGTAGTGAGCCCGTGTGCGCATGCGCAGTAGTGACCCCGAATGCGCATGAGCAGTAGTGAGCCCGAGTGTGCATGAGCAGTAGTGAGTCCGAGTGCGCATGAGCAGTAGTAACCCCGAGTGCTCATGCACAGTAGTGAGCCCGATTGCGCATCCGCAGTAGTGAGTCCGTGTGCGCATGTGCAGGTCTGAGCCGGAGTGCGCATGCGCAGTAGTGGGCCCGTGCGCGCATGCGCAGTAGTGAGCCCGTGTGCGCATGCGCAGTAGTGACCCCGATTGCGCATGTGCAGGTCTGAGCCGGAGTGCGCATGCGCAGTAGTGGGACCGTGTGCGCATGTGCAGGTCTGAGCCCGTGTGCGCATGCGCAGTAGTGACCCCGAATGCGCATGAGCAGCAGTGAGCCCGAGTGTGCATGAGCAGTAGTGAGCCCGTGTGCGCATGCGCTGTAGTGAGCCCGAGCGCGCATCCGCAGTAGTGAGTCCGAGTGCGCATGCGCAGTAGTGACCCCGAGTGCTCATGCACAGTAGTGAGCCCGATTGCGCATCCGCAGTAGTGAGTCCGTGTGCGCATGTGCAGGTCTGAGCCGGAGTGCGCATGCGCAGCAGTGGGCCCGTGCGCGCATGCGCAGTAGTGAGCCCGTGTGCGCATGCGCAGTAGTGACCCCGAATGCGCATGAGCAGCAGTGAGCCCGAGTGTGCATGAGCAGTAGTGAGTCCGAGTGCGCATGAGCAGTAGTGACTCCGAGTGCTCATGCACAGTAGTGAGCCCGATTGCGCATCCGCAGTAGTGAGTCCGTGTGCGCATGTGCAGGTCTGAGCCGGAGTGCGCATGCGCAGTAGTGGGCCCGTGCGCGCATGCGCAGTAGTGAGCCCGTGTGCGCTTGCGCAGTAGTAACCTCGATTGCGCATGTGCAGGTCTGAGCCGGAATGCGCATGCGCAGTAGTGGGCCCGTGCGCGCATTCGCAGTAGTGAGCCCGTGTGCGCATGCGCGGTAGTGACCCCGAATGCGCATGAGCAGTAGTGAGCCCGAGTGTGCATGAGCAGTAGTGAGTCCGAGTGCGCATGAGCAGTAGTGACCCCGAGTGCTCATGCACAGTAGTGAGCCCGATTGCGCATCCGCAGTAGTGAGTCCGTGTGCGCGTGTGCAGGTCTGAGCCGGAGTGCGCATGCGCAGTAGTGGGCCCGTGCGCGCATGCGCAGTAGTGAGCCCGTGTGCGCAAGCGCAGTAGTGACCCCGAATGCGCATGAGCAGTAGTGAGCCCGAGTGTGCATGAGCAGTAGTGAGTCCGAGTGCGCATGAGCAGTAGTGAGCCCGAGTGCTCATGCACAGTAGTGAGCCCGATTGCGCATCCGCAGTAATGAGTCCGTGTGCGCATGTGCAGGTCTGAGCCGGAGTGCGCATGCGTAGTAGTGGGCCCGTGCGCGCATGCGCAGTAGTGAGCCCGTGTGCGCATGCGCAGTAGTGAACCGAATGCGCATGAGCAGTAGTGAGCCCGAGTGTGCATGAACAGTAGTGAGCCCGTGTGCGCATGCGCAGTAGTGAGCCCGAGCGCGCATCCGCAGTAGTGAGTCCGAGTGCGCATGCGCAGTAGTGACCCCGAATGCGCATGAGTAGCAGTGAGTTCGAGTGCGCATGAGCAGTAGTGACCCCGAGTGCGCATGAGCAGTAGTGAGTCCGAGTGCGCATCCGCAGTAGTGAGTCCGTGTGCGCATGAGCAGTAGTGACCCCGAGTGCGCATGCACAGTAGTGAGTCCGAGTGCGCATGAGCAGTAGTGACCCCGAGTGCGCATGAGCAGTAGTGAGTCCGAGTGTGCGTGAGCAGTAGTGACCCCGAGTGCGCATGAGCAGTAGTGTGTCCGAGCGCGCATCCGCAGTAGTGAGTCCGAGTGCGCATGCGCAGTAGTGACCCCGAATGCGCATGAGCAGTAGTGACCCCGAGTGCGCATGCACAGTAGTGTGCCCGTGTGAGCATGCGCAGAAGTGAGCTCGAATGCGCATGTGGAGGTCTGAGCCGGAGTGCGCAGCCGCAGTAGTGAGTCCGAGTGCGCATGCGCAGTAGTGACCCCGAATGCGCATGAGCAGTAGTGACCCCGAGTGCGCATGAGCAGTAGTGAGCCCGTGTGCGCATGTGCAGGTCTGAGCCGGAGTGCGCATGCGCAGTAGTGGGCCCGTGCGCGCATGCGCAGTAGTGAGCCCGTGTGCGCATGCGCAGTAGTGACCCCGAATGCGCATGAGCAGTAGTGAGCCCGAGTGTGCATGAGCAGTAGTGAGTCCGAGTGCGCATGAGCAGTAGTAACCCCGAGTGCTCATGCACAGTAGTGAGCCCGATTGCGCATCCGCAGTAGTGAGTCCGTGTGCGCATGTGCAGGTCTGAGCCGGAGTGCGCATGCGCAGTAGTGGGCCCGAGTGCGCATGAGCAGCAGTGAGCCCGAGTGTGCATGAGCAGTAGTGAGTCCGATTGCGCATCCGCAGTAGTGAGTCCGTGTGCGCATGTGCAGGTCTGAGCCGGAGTGCGCATGCGCAGTAGTGGGCCCGTGCGCGCATGCGCAGTAGTGACCCCGAGTGCGCATGCACAGTAGTGAGTCCGAGTGCGCATGCGCAGTAGTGAGCCCGAGCGCGCATCCGCAGTAGTGAGCCCGAGCGCGCATGCGCAGTAGTGACCCCGAATGCGCATGAGCAGTAGTGACCCCGAGTGCGCATGCACAGTAGTGTGCCTGTGTGCTCATGCGCAGAAGTGAGCTCGAATGCGCATGTGCAAGTCTGAGCCGGAGTGCGCATGCGCAGTAGTGGGCCCGTGCGCGCATGCGCAGTAGTGAGCCCGAGTGCGCATGAGCAGTAGTGACCCCGAGTGCTCATGCACAGTAGTGAGCCCGATTGCGCATCCGCAGTAGTGAGTCCGTGTGCGCATGTGCAGGTCTGAGCCGGAGTGCGCATGCGCAGTAGTGGGCCCGTGCGCGCATGCGCAGTAGTGAGCCCGTGTGCGCATGCGCAGTAGTGACCCCGAATGCGCATGAGCAGTAGTGAGTCCGAGTGTGCATGAGCAGTAGTGAGTCCGAGTGCGCATGAGCAGTAGTGACACCGAGTGCTCATGCACAGTAGTGAGCCCGATTGCGCATCCGCAGTAGTGAGTCCGTGTGCGCATGTGCAGGTCTGAGCCGGAGTGCGCATGCGCAGTAGTGGGCCCGTGCGCGCATGCGCAGTAGTGAGCCCGTGTGCGCATGCGCAGTAGTGACCCCGAATGCGCATGAGCAGTAGTGAGCCCGAGTGTGCATGAGCAGTAGTGAGTCCGAGTGCGCATGAGCAGTAGTAACCCCGAGTGCTCATGCACAGTAGTGAGCCCGATTGCGCATCCGCAGTAGTGAGTCCGTGTGCGCATGTGCAGGTCTGAGCCGGAGTGCGCATGCGCAGTAGTGGGCCCGTGCGCGCATGCGCAGTAGTGAGCCCGTGTGCGCATGCGCAGTAGTGACCCCGATTGCGCATGTGCAGGTCTGAGCCGGAGTGCGCATGCGCAGTAGTGGGCCCGTGCGCGCATGCGCAGTAGTGAGCCCGTGTGCGCATGCGCAGTAGTGACCCCGAGTGCTCATGCACAGTAGTGAGCCCGATTGCGCATCCGCAGTAGTGAGTCCGTGTGCGCATGTGCAGGTCTGAGTCCGTGTGCACATGCGCAGTAGTGACCCCGAATGCGCATGAGCAGCAGTGAGCCCGAGTGTGCATGAGCAGTAGTGAGTCCGAGTGCGCATGAGCAGTAGTGACCCCGAGTGCTCATGCACAGTAGAGAGCCCGATTGCGCATCCGCAGTAGTGAGTCCGTGTGCGCATGTGCAGGTCTGAGCCCGTGTGCGCATGCGCAGTAGTGACCCCGAATGCGTATGAGCAGCAGTGAGCCCGAGTGTGCATGAGCAGTAGTGAGCCCGTGTGCGCATGCGCTGTAGTGAGCCCGAGCGCGCATCCGCAGTAGTGAGTCCGAGTGCGCATGCGCAGTAGTGACCCCGAGTGCTCATGCACAGTAGTGAGCCCGATTGCGCATCCGCAGTAGTGAGTCCGTGTGCGCATGTGCAGGTCTGAGCCGGAGTGCGCATGCGCAGTAGTGGGCCCGAGTGTGCATGAGCTGTAGTGAGCCCGTGTGCGCATGCGCAGTAGTGAGCCCGAGCGCGCATCCGCAGTAGTGAGTCCGAGTGCGCATGCGCAGTAGTGACCCCGAATGCGCATGAGTAGCAGTGAGTTCGAGTGCGCATGAGCAGTAGTGACCCCGAGTGCGCATGAGCAGTAGTGAGTCCGAGTGCGCATCCGCAGTAGTGAGTCCGTGTGCGCATGAGCAGTAGTGCCCCCGAGTGCGCATGCACAGTAGTGAGTCCGAGTGCGCATGAGCAGTAGTGACCCCGAGTGCGCATGAGCAGTAGTGAGTCCGAGTGTGCGTGAGCAGTAGTGACCCCGAGTGCGCATGCACAGTAGTGAGCCCGAGTGCGCATGAGCAGTAGTGTGTCCGAGCGCGCATCCGCAGTAGTGAGTCCGAGTGCGCATGCGCAGTAGTGACCCCGAATGCGCATGAGCAGTAGTGACCCCGAGTGCGCATGCACAGTAGTGTGCCCGTGTGAGCATGCGCAGAAGTGAGCTCGAATGCGCATGTGGAGGTCTGAGCCGGAGTGCGCATGCGCAGTAGTGGGCCCGTGCCCGCATGCGCAGTAGTGACCCCGAATGCGCATGAGCAGTAGTGACCCCGAGTGCGCATGAGCAGTAGTGAGCCCGTGTGCGCATGTGCAGGTCTGAGCCGGAGTGCGCATGCGCAGTAGTGGGCCCGTGCGCGCATGCGCAGTAGTGAGCCCGTGTGCGCATGCGCAGTAGTGACCCCGAATGCGCATGAGCAGTAGTGAGCCCGAGTGTGCATGAGCAGTAGTGAGTCCGAGTGCGCATGAGCAGTAGTAACCCCGAGTGCTCATGCACAGTAGTGAGCCCGATTGCGCATCCGCAGTAGTGAGTCCGTGTGCGCATGTGCAGGTCTGAGCCGGAGTGCGCATGCGCAGTAGTGGGCCCGAGTGCGCATGAGCAGCAGTGAGCCCGAGTGTGCATGAGCAGTAGTGAGTCCGATTGCGCATCCGCAGTAGTGAGTCCGTGTGCGCATGTGCAGGTCTGAGCCGGAGTGCGCATGCGCAGTAGTGGGCCCGTG
Source organism: Megachile leachella (assembly GCA_963576845.1). Taxonomy (NCBI): domain Eukaryota; kingdom Metazoa; phylum Arthropoda; class Insecta; order Hymenoptera; family Megachilidae; genus Megachile; species Megachile leachella. Next base: position 24,357,595 of record OY756250.1, on the reverse strand, counting down.
CGCGCATGCGCAGTAGTGACCCCGAGTGCGCATGCACAGTAGTGAGTCCGAGTGCGCATGCGCAGTAGTGAGCCCGAGCGCGCATCCGCAGTAGTGAGCCCGAGCGCGCATGCGCAGTAGTGACCCCGAATGCGCATGAGCAGTAGTGACCCCGAGTGCGCATGCACAGTAGTGTGCCTGTGTGCTCATGCGCAGAAGTGAGCTCGAATGCGCATGTGCAAGTCTGAGCCGGAGTGCGCATGCGCAGTAGTGGGCCCGTGCGCGCATGCGCAGTAGTGAGCCCGAGTGCGCATGAGCAGTAGTGACCCCGAGTGCTCATGCACAGTAGTGAGCCCGATTGCGCATCCGCAGTAGTGAGTCCGTGTGCGCATGTGCAGGTCTGAGCCGGAGTGCGCATGCGCAGTAGTGGGCCCGTGCGCGCATGCGCAGTAGTGAGCCCGTGTGCGCATGCGCAGTAGTGACCCCGAATGCGCATGAGCAGTAGTGAGTCCGAGTGTGCATGAGCAGTAGTGAGTCCGAGTGCGCATGAGCAGTAGTGACACCGAGTGCTCATGCACAGTAGTGAGCCCGATTGCGCATCCGCAGTAGTGAGTCCGTGTGCGCATGTGCAGGTCTGAGCCGGAGTGCGCATGCGCAGTAGTGGGCCCGTGCGCGCATGCGCAGTAGTGAGCCCGTGTGCGCATGCGCAGTAGTGACCCCGAATGCGCATGAGCAGTAGTGAGCCCGAGTGTGCATGAGCAGTAGTGAGTCCGAGTGCGCATGAGCAGTAGTAACCCCGAGTGCTCATGCACAGTAGTGAGCCCGATTGCGCATCCGCAGTAGTGAGTCCGTGTGCGCATGTGCAGGTCTGAGCCGGAGTGCGCATGCGCAGTAGTGGGCCCGTGCGCGCATGCGCAGTAGTGAGCCCGTGTGCGCATGCGCAGTAGTGACCCCGATTGCGCATGTGCAGGTCTGAGCCGGAGTGCGCATGCGCAGTAGTGGGCCCGTGCGCGCATGCGCAGTAGTGAGCCCGTGTGCGCATGCGCAGTAGTGACCCCGAGTGCTCATGCACAGTAGTGAGCCCGATTGCGCATCCGCAGTAGTGAGTCCGTGTGCGCATGTGCAGGTCTGAGTCCGTGTGCACATGCGCAGTAGTGACCCCGAATGCGCATGAGCAGCAGTGAGCCCGAGTGTGCATGAGCAGTAGTGAGTCCGAGTGCGCATGAGCAGTAGTGACCCCGAGTGCTCATGCACAGTAGAGAGCCCGATTGCGCATCCGCAGTAGTGAGTCCGTGTGCGCATGTGCAGGTCTGAGCCCGTGTGCGCATGCGCAGTAGTGACCCCGAATGCGTATGAGCAGCAGTGAGCCCGAGTGTGCATGAGCAGTAGTGAGCCCGTGTGCGCATGCGCTGTAGTGAGCCCGAGCGCGCATCCGCAGTAGTGAGTCCGAGTGCGCATGCGCAGTAGTGACCCCGAGTGCTCATGCACAGTAGTGAGCCCGATTGCGCATCCGCAGTAGTGAGTCCGTGTGCGCATGTGCAGGTCTGAGCCGGAGTGCGCATGCGCAGTAGTGGGCCCGAGTGTGCATGAGCTGTAGTGAGCCCGTGTGCGCATGCGCAGTAGTGAGCCCGAGCGCGCATCCGCAGTAGTGAGTCCGAGTGCGCATGCGCAGTAGTGACCCCGAATGCGCATGAGTAGCAGTGAGTTCGAGTGCGCATGAGCAGTAGTGACCCCGAGTGCGCATGAGCAGTAGTGAGTCCGAGTGCGCATCCGCAGTAGTGAGTCCGTGTGCGCATGAGCAGTAGTGCCCCCGAGTGCGCATGCACAGTAGTGAGTCCGAGTGCGCATGAGCAGTAGTGACCCCGAGTGCGCATGAGCAGTAGTGAGTCCGAGTGTGCGTGAGCAGTAGTGACCCCGAGTGCGCATGCACAGTAGTGAGCCCGAGTGCGCATGAGCAGTAGTGTGTCCGAGCGCGCATCCGCAGTAGTGAGTCCGAGTGCGCATGCGCAGTAGTGACCCCGAATGCGCATGAGCAGTAGTGACCCCGAGTGCGCATGCACAGTAGTGTGCCCGTGTGAGCATGCGCAGAAGTGAGCTCGAATGCGCATGTGGAGGTCTGAGCCGGAGTGCGCATGCGCAGTAGTGGGCCCGTGCCCGCATGCGCAGTAGTGAGCCCGGGTGCGCATGCGCAGTAGTGAGCCCGAGCGCGCATGCGCAGTAGTGAGTCCGATTGCGCATGTGCAGGTCTGAGCCGGAGTGCGCATGCGCAGTAGTGGGCCCGTGCGCGCATGCGCCGTAGTGAGCCCGTGTGCGCATGCGCAGTAGTGACGCCGAATGCGCATGAGCAGTAGTGAGCCCGAGTGTGCATGAGCAGTAGTGAGTCCGAGTGCGCATGAGCAGTTGTGACCCCGAGTGCTCATGCACAGTAGTGAGCCCGATTGCGCATCCGCAGTAGTGAGTCCGTGTGCGCATGTGCAGGTCTGAGCCGGAGTGCGCATGCGCAGTAGTGGGCCCGTGCGCGCATGCGCAGTAGTGAGCCCGTGTGCGCATGCGCAGTAGTGACCCCGAATGCGCATGAGCAGTAGTGAGCCCGAGCGCGCATCCGCAGTAGTGAGCCCGATTGCGCATCCGCAGTAGTGAGTCCGTGTGCGCATGTGCAGGTCTGAGCCGGAGTGCGCATGCGCAGTAGTGGGCCCGTGCGCGCATGCGCAGTAGTGAGCCCGTGTGCGCATGCGCAGTAGTGAGCCCGAGCGCGCATCCGCAGTAGTGAGTCCGTGTGCGCATGCGCAGTAGTGACCCCGAATGCGCATGTGTAGCAGTGAGTTCGAGTGCGCATGAGCAGTAGTGACCCCGAGTGCGCATGAGCAGTAGTGAGTCCGAGTGCGCATGAGCAGTAGTGACCCCGAGTGCGCATGCACAGTAGTGAGTCCGAGTGCGCATGAGCAGTAGTGACCCCGAGTGCGCATGAGCAGTAGTGGGTCCGAGTGCGCGTGAGCAGTAGTGACCCCGAGTGCGCATGCACAGTAGTGAGCCCGAGTGCGCATGAGCAGTAGTGTGTTCGAGTGCGCATCCGCAGTAGTGAGTCCGTGTGCGCATGTGCAGGTCTGAGCCGGAGTGCGCATGCGCAGTAGAGGGCCCGTGCGCGCATGCGCAGTAGTGAGCCCGTGCGCGCATGCGCAGTAGTGAGCCCGTGTGCGCATGCGCAGTAGTGAGCCCGAGCGCGCATCCGCAGTTGTGAGTCCGAGTGCGCATGCGCAGTAGTGACCCCGAATGCGCATGAGCAGTAGTGACCCCGAGTGCGCATGAGCAGTAGTGACCCCGAGTGCGCATGCACAGTAGTGAGCCCGTGCGCGCATGCGCAGTAGTGAGCCCGTGTGCGCATGCGCTGTAGTGGGCCCGGGTGCGCATGCGCAGTAGTGAGCCCGAGCGCGCAGCCGCAGTAGTGAGTCCGAGTGCGCATGCGCAGTAGTGACCCCGAATGCGCATGAGCAGTAGTGAGCCCGAGTGCGCATGAGCAGTAGTGAGTCCGTGTGCGCATGTGCAGGTCTGAGCCGGAGTGCGCATGCGCAGTAGTGGGCCCGTGCGCGCATGCGCAGTAGTGAGCCCGTGTGCGCATGCGCAGTAGTGACCCCGAATGCGCATGAGCAGTAGTGAGCCCGAGTGTGCATGAGCAGTAGTGAGTCCGAGTGCGCATGAGCAGTAGTAACACCGAGTGCTCCTGCACAGTAGTGAGCCCGATTGCGCATCCGCAGTAGTGAGTCCGTGTGCGCATGTGCAGGTCTGAGCCGGAGTGCGCATGCGCAGTAGTGGGCCCGAGTGCGCATGAGCAGCAGTGAGCCCGAGTGTGCATGAGCAGTAGTGAGTCCGATTGCGCATCCGCAGTAGTGAGTCCGTGTGCGCATGTGCAGGTCTGAGCCGGAGTGCGCATGCGCAGTAGTGGGCCCGTGCGCGCATGCGCAGTAGTGACCCCGAGTGCGCATGCACAGTAGTGAGTCCGAGTGCGCATGCGCAGTAGTGAGCCCGAGCGCGCATCCGCAGTAGTGAGCCCGAGCGCGCATGCGCAGTAGTGACACAGAATGCGCATGAGCAGTAGTGACCCCGAGTGCGCATGCACAGTAGTGTGGCTGTGTGCGCATGCGCAGAAGTGAGCTCGAATGCGCATGTGCAAGTCTGAGCCGGAGTGCGCATGCGCAGTAGTGGGCCGTGCGCGCATGCGCAGTAGTGAGCCCGAGTGCGCATGAGCAGTAGTGACCCCGAGTGCTCATGCACAGTAGTGAGCCCGATTGCGCATCCGCAGTAGTGAGTCCGTGTGCGCATGTGCAGGTCTGAGCCGGAGTGCGCATGCGCAGTAGTGGGCCCGTGCGCGCATGCGCAGTAGTGAGCCCGTGTGCGCATGCGCAGTAGTGACCCCGAATGCGCATGAGCAGTAGTGAGCCCGAGTGTGCATGAGCAGTAGTGAGTCCGAGTGCGCATGAGCAGTAGTAACCCCGAGTGCTCATGCACAGTAGTGAGCCCGATTGCGCATCCGCAGTAGTGAGTCCGTGTGCGCATGTGCAGGTCTGAGCCGGAGTGCGCATGCGCAGTAGTGGGCCCGTGCGCGCATGCGCAGTAGTGAGCCCGTGTGCGCATGCGCAGTAGTGACCCCGATTGCGCATGTGCAGGTCTGAGCCGGAGTGCGCATGCGCAGTAGTGGGCCCGTGTGCGCATGTGCAGGTCTGAGCCCGTGTGCGCATGCGCAGTAGTGACCCCGAATGCGCATGAGCAGCAGTGAGCCCGAGTGTGCATGAGCAGTAGTGAGCCCGTGTGCGCATGCGCTGTAGTGAGCCCGAGCGCGCATCCGCAGTAGTGAGTCCGAGTGCGCATGCGCAGTAGTGACCCCGAGTGCTCATGCACAGTAGTGAGCCCGATTGCGCATCCGCAGTAGTGAGTCCGTGTGCGCATGTGCAGGTCTGAGCCGGAGTGCGCATGCGCAGTAGTGGGCCCGTGCGCGCATGCGCAGTAGTGACCCCGAGTGCGCATGCACAGTAGTGAGTCCGAGTGCGCATGCGCAGTAGTGAGCCAGAGCGCGCATCCGCAGTAGTGAGCCCGAGCGCGCATGCGCAGTAGTGACCCCGAATGCGCATGAGCAGTAGTGACCCCGAGTGCGCATGCACAGTAGTGTGGCTGTGTGCGCATGCGCAGAAGTGAGCTCGAATGCGCATGTGCAAGTCTGAGCCGGAGTGCGCATGCGCAGTAGTGGGCCGTGCGCGCATGCGCAGTAGTGAGCCCGAGTGCGCATGAGCAGTAGTGACCCCGAGTGCTCATGCACAGTAGTGAGCCCGATTGCGCATCCGCAGTAGTGAGTCCGTGTGCGCATGTGCAGGTCTGAGCCGGAGTGCGCATGCGCAGTAGTGGGCCCGTGCGCGCATGCGCAGTAGTGAGCCCGTGTGCGCATGCGCAGTAGTGACCCCGAATGCGCATGAGCAGTAGTGAGTCCGAGTGTGCATGAGCAGTAGTGAGTCCGAGTGCGCATGAGCAGTATTGACACCGAGTGCTCATGCACAGTAGTGAGCCCGATTGCGCATCCGCAGTAGTGAGTCCGTGTGCGCATGTGCAGATCTGAGCCGGAGTGCGCATGCGCAGTAGTGGGCCCGTGCGCGCATGCGCAGTAGTGAGCCCGTGTGCGCATGCGCAGTAGTGACCCCGAATGCGCATGAGCAGTAGTGAGCCCGAGTGTGCATGAGCAGTAGTGAGTCCGAGTGCGCATGAGCAGTAGTAACCCCGAGTGCTCATGCACAGTAGTGAGCCCGATTGCGCATCCGCAGTAGTGAGTCCGTGTGCGCATGTGCAGGTCTGAGCCGGAGTGCGCATGCGCAGTAGTGGGCCCGTGCGCGCATGCGCAGTAGTGAGCCCGTGTGCGCATGCGCAGTAGTGACCCCGATTGCGCATGTGCAGGTCTGAGCCGGAGTGCGCATGCGCAGTAGTGGGCCCGTGTGCGCATGTGCAGGTCTGAGCCCGTGTGCGCATGCGCAGTAGTGACCCCGAATGCGCATGAGCAGCAGTGAGCCCGAGTGTGCATGAGCAGTAGTGAGCCCGTGTGCGCATGCGCTGTAGTGAGCCCGAGCGCGCATCCGCAGTAGTGAGTCCGAGTGCGCATGCGCAGTAGTGACCCCGAGTGCTCATGCACAGTAGTGAGCCCGATTGCGCATCCGCAGCAGTGAGTCCGTGTGCGCATGTGCAGGTCTGAGCCGGAGTGCGCATGCGCAGCAGTGGGCCCGTGCGCGCATGCGCAGTAGTGAGCCCGTGTGCGCATGCGCAGTAGTAACCCCGAATGCGCATGAGCAGCAGTGAGCCCGAGTGTGCATGAGCAGTAGTGAGTCCGAGTGCGCATGAGCAGTAGTGGCTCCGAGTGCTCATGCACAGTAGTGAGCCCGATTGCGCATCCGCAGTAGTGAGTCCGTGTGCGCATGTGCAGGTCTGAGCCGGAGTGCGCATGCGCAGTAGTGGGCCCGTGCGCGCATGCGCAGTAGTGAGCCCGTGTGCGCATGCGCAGTAGTAACCTCGATTGCGCATGTGCAGGTCTGAGCCGGAATGCGCATGCGCTGTAGTGGGCCCGTGCGCGCATTCGCAGTAGTGAGCCCGTGTGCGCATGCGCGGTAGTGACCCCGAATGCGCATGAGCAGTAGTGAGCCCGAGTGTGCATGAGCAGTAGTGAGTGCGAGTGCGCATGAGCAGTAGTGACCCCGAGTGCTCATGCACAGTAGTGAGCCCGATTGCGCATCCGCAGTAGTGAGTCCGTGTGCGCGTGTGCAGGTCTGAGCCGGAGTGCGCATGCGCAGTAGTGGGCCCGTGCGCGCATGCGCAGTAGTGAGCCCGTGTGCGCGTGCGCAGTAGTGACCCCGATTGCGCATGTGCAGGTCTGAGCCGGAGTGCGCATGCGCAGTAGTGGGCCCGTGTGCGCATGTGCAGGTCTGAGCCCGTGTGCGCATGCGCAGTAGTGACCCCGAATGCGCATGAGCAGCAGTGAGCCCGAGTGTGCATGAGCAGTAGTGAGCCCGTGTGCGCATGCGCTGTAGTGAGCCCGAGCGCGCATCCGCAGTAGTAAGTCCGAGTGCGCATGCGCAGTAGTGACCCCGAGTGCTCATGCACAGTAGTGAGCCCGATTGCGCATCCGCAGTAGTGAGTCCGTGTGCGCATGTGCAGGTCTGAGCCGGAGTGCGCATGCGCAGCAGTGGGCCCGTGCGCGCATGCGCAGTAGTGAGCCCGTGTGCGCATGCGCAGTAGTAACCCCGAATGCGCATGAGCAGCAGTGAGCCCGAGTGTGCATGAGCAGTAGTGAGTCCGAGTGCGCATGAGCAGTAGTGGCTCCGAGTGCTCATGCACAGTAGTGAGCCCGATTGCGCATCCGCAGTAGTGAGTCCGTGTGCGCATGTGCAGGTCTGAGCCGGAGTGCGCATGCGCAGTAGTGGGCCCGTGCGCGCATGCGCAGTAGTGAGCCCGTGTGCGCATGCGCAGTAGTAACCTCGATTGCGCATGTGCAGGTCTGAGCCGGAATGCGCATGCGCAGTAGTGGGCCCGTGCGCGCATTCGCAGTAGTGAGCCCGTGTGCGCATGCGCGGTAGTGACCCCGAATGCGCATGAGCAGTAGTGAGCCCGAGTGTGCATGAGCAGTAGTGAGTGCGAGTGCGCATGAGCAGTAGTGACCCCGAGTGCTCATGCACAGTAGTGAGCCCGATTGCGCATCCGCAGTAGTGAGTCCGTGTGCGCGTGTGCAGGTCTGAGCCGGAGTGCGCATGCGCAGTAGTGGGCCCGTGCGCGCATGCGCAGTAGTGAGCCCGTGTGCGCATGCGCAGTAGTGACCCCGAATGCGCATGAGCAGTAGTGAGCCCGAGTGTGCATGAGCAGTAGTGAGTCCGAGTGCGCATGAGCAGTAGTGAGCCCGAGTGCTCATGCACAGTAGTGAGCCCGATTGCGCATCCGCAGTAATGAGTCCGAGTGCGCATCCGCAGCAGTGAGTCCGTGTGCGCATGAGCAGTAGTGACCCCGAGTGCGCATGCACAGTAGTGGGCCCGTGCGCGCATGCGCAGTAGTGAGCCCGGGTGCGCATGCGCAGTAGTGAGCCCGAGCGCGCAGCCGCAGTAGTGAGCCCGAGCGCGCATGCGCAGTAGTGAGTCCGATTGCGCATGTGCAGGTCTGAGCCGGAGTGCGCATGCGCAGTAGTGGGCCCGTGCGCGCATGCGCCGTAGTGAGCCCGTGTGCGCATGCGCAGTAGTGACGCCGAATGCGCATGAGCAGTAGTGAGCCCGAGTGTGCATGAGCAGTAGTGAGTCCGAGTGCGCATGAGCAGTTGTGACCCCGAGTGCTCATGCACAGTAGTGAGCCCGATTGCGCATCCGCAGTAGTGAGTCCGTGTGCGCATGTGCAGGTCTGAGCCGGAGTGCGCATGCGCAGTAGTGGGCCCGTGCGCGCATGCGCAGTAGTGAGCCCGTGTGCGCATGCGCAGTAGTGACCCCGAATGCGCATGAGCAGTAGTGAGCCCGAGCGCGCATCCGCAGTAGTGAGCCCGATTGCGCATCCGCAGTAGTGAGTCCGTGTGCGCATGTGCAGGTCTGAGCCGGAGTGCGCATGCGCAGTAGTGGGCCCGTGCGCGCATGCGCAGTAGTGAGCCCGTGTGCGCATGCGCAGTAGTGAGCCCGAGCGCGCATCCGCAGTAGTGAGTCCGAATGCGCATGAGTAGCAGTGAGTTCGAGTGCGCATGAGCAGTAGTGACCCCGAGTGCGCATGAGCAGTAGTGAGTCCGAGTGCGCATGAGCAGTAGTGACCCCGAGTGCGCATGCACAGTAGTGAGTCCGAGTGCGCATGAGCAGTAGTGACCCCGAGTGCGCATGAGCAGTAGTGGGTCCGAGTGCGCGTGAGCAGTAGTGACCCCGAGTGCGCATGCACAGTAGTGAGCCCGAGTGCGCATGAGCAGTAGTGTGTTCGATTGCGCATCCGCAGTAGTGAGTCCGTGTGCGCATGTGCAGGTCTGAGCCGGAGTGCGCATGCGCAGTAGAGGGCCCGTGCGCGCATGCGCAGTAGTGAGCCCGTGCGCGCATGCGCAGTAGTGAGCCCGTGTGCGCATGCGCAGTAGTGAGCCCGAGCGCGCATCCGCAGTAGTGAGTCCGAGTGCGCATGCGCAGTAGTGACCCCGAATGCGCATGAGCAGTAGTGACCCCGAGTGCGCATGAGCAGTAGTGAGTCCGAGGGCGCGTGAGCAGTAGTGACCCCGAGTGCGCATGCACAGTAGTGAGCCCGTGCGCGCATGCGCAGTAGTGAGCCCGTGTGCGCATGCGCTGTAGTGGGCCCGGGTGCGCATGCGCAGTAGTGAGCCCGAGCGCGCAGACGCAGTAGTGAGTCCGAGTGCGCATGCGCAGTAGTGACCCCGAATGCGCATGAGCAGTAGTGACCCCGAGTGCGCATCCGCAGTAGTGAGTCCGTGTGCGCATGTGCAGGTCTGAGCCGGAGTGCGCATGCGCAGTAGTGAGCCCGTGTGCGCATGCGCAGTAGTGGACCCGGGTGCGCATGCGCAGTAGTGAGCCCGAGCGCGCAGCCGCAGTAGTGAGCCCAAGCGCGCATGCGCAGTAGTGAGTCCGATTGCGCCTGTGCAGGTCTGAGCCGTAGTGCGCATGCGCAGTAGTGGGCCCGTGCGCGCATGCGCAGTAGTGAGCCCGTGTGCGCATGCGCAGTAGTGACCCCGAATGCGCATGAGCAGTAGTGAGCCCGAGTGTGCATGTGCAGTAGTGAGTCCGAGTGCGCATGAGCAGTAGTGACCCCGAGTGCTCATGCACAGTAGTGAGCCCGATTGCGCATCCGCAGTAGTGAGTCCGTGTGCGCATGTGCAGGTCTGAGCCGGAGTGCGCATGCGCAGTAGTGAGCCCGTGTGCGCATGCGCAGTAGTGAGCCCGGGTGCGCATGCGCAGTAGTGAGCCCGAGCGCGCAGCCGCAGTAGTGAGCCCGAGCGCGCATGCGCAGTAGTGAGTCCGATTGCGCATGTGCAGGTCTGAGCCGGAGTGCGCATGCGCAGTAGTGGTCCCGTGCGCGCATGCGCCGTAGTGAGCCCGTGTGCGCATGCGCAGTAGTGACCCCGAATGCGCATGAGCAGTAGTGAGCCCGAGTGTGCATGAGCAGTAGTGAGCCCGAGTGCGCATGAGCAGTCGTGAGTCCGAGTGCGCATGAGCAGTAGTGACCCCGAGTGCTCATGCACAGTAGTGAGCCCGATTGCGCATCCGCAGTAGTGAGTCCGTGTGCGCATGTGCTGGTCTGAGCCGGAGTGCGCATGCGCAGTAGTTGGCCCGTGCGCGCATGTGCATTAGTGAGCCCGTGTGCGCATGCGCAGTAGTGACCCCGATTGCGCCTGTGCAGGTCTGAGCCGGAGTGCGCATGCGCAGTAGTGGGCCCGTGCGCGCATGCGCAGTAGTGAGCCCGATTGCGCATGTGCAGGTCTGAGCCGGAGTGCGCATGCGCAGTAGTGAGCCCGTGTGCGCATGCGCAGTAGTGACCCCGATTGCGCATGTGCAGGTCTGAGCCGGAGTGCGCATGCGCAGTAGTGGGCCCGTGTGCGCATGTGCAGGTCTGAGCCCGTGTGCGCATGCGCAGTAGTGACCCCGAATGCGCATGAGCAGCAGTGAGCCCGAGTGTGCATGAGCAGTAGTGAGCCCGTGTGCGCATGCGCTGTAGTGAGCCCGAGCGCGCATCCGCAGTAGTGAGTCCGAGTGCGCATGCGCAGTAGTGACCCCGAGTGCTCATGCACAGTAGTGAGCCCGATTGCGCATCCGCAGCAGTGAGTCCGTGTGCGCATGTGCAGGTCTGAGCCGGAGTGCGCATGCGCAGCAGTGGGCCCGTGCGCGCATGCGCAGTAGTGAGCCCGTGTGCACATGCGCAGTAGTAACCCCGAATGCGCATGAGCAGCAGTGAGCCCGAGTGTGCATGAGCAGTAGTGAGTCCGAGTGCGCATGAGCAGTAGTGGCTCCGAGTGCTCATGCACAGTAGTGAGCCCGATTGCGCATCCGCAGTAGTGAGTCCGTGTGCGCATGTGCAGGTCTGAGCCGGAGTGCGCATGCGCAGTAGTGGGCCCGTGCGCGCATGCGCAGTAGTGAGCCCGTGTGCGCATGCGCAGTAGTAACCTCGATTGCGCATGTGCAGGTCTGAGCCGGAATGCGCATGCGCTGTAGTGGGCCCGTGCGCGCATTCGCAGTAGTGAGCCCGTGTGCGCATGCGCGGTAGTGACCCCGAATGCGCATGAGCAGTAGTGAGCCCGAGTGTGCATGAGCAGTAGTGAGTGCGAGTGCGCATGAGCAGTAGTGACCCCGAGTGCTCATGCACAGTAGTGAGCCCGATTGCGCATCCGCAGTAGTGAGTCCGTGTGCGCGTGTGCAGGTCTGAGCCGGAGTGCGCATGCGCAGTAGTGGGCCCGTGCGCGCATGCGCAGTAGTGAGCCCGTGTGCGCGTGCGCAGTAGTGACCCCGATTGCGCATGTGCAGGTCTGAGCCGGAGTGCGCATGCGCAGTAGTGGGCCCGTGTGCGCATGTGCAGGTCTGAGCCCGTGTGCGCATGCGCAGTAGTGACCCCGAATGCGCATGAGCAGCAGTGAGCCCGAGTGTGCATGAGCAGTAGTGAGCCCGTGTGCGCATGCGCTGTAGTGAGCCCGAGCGCGCATCCGCAGTAGTGAGTCCGAGTGCGCATGCGCAGTAGTGACCCCGAGTGCTCATGCACAGTAGTGAGCCCGATTGCGCATCCGCAGTAGTGAGTCCGTGTGCGCATGTGCAGGTCTGAGCCGGAGTGCGCATGCGCAGCAGTGGGCCCGTGCGCGCATGCGCAGTAGTGAGCCCGTGTGCGCATGCGCAGTAGTAACCCCGAATGCGCATGAGCAGCAGTGAGCCCGAGTGTGCATGAGCAGTAGTGAGTCCGAGTGCGCATGAGCAGTAGTGGCTCCGAGTGCTCATGCACAGTAGTGAGCCCGATTGCGCATCCGCAGTAGTGAGTCCGTGTGCGCATGTGCAGGTCTGAGCCGGAGTGCGCATGCGCAGTAGTGGGCCCGTGCGCGCATGCGCAGTAGTGAGCCCGTGTGCGCATGCGCAGTAGTAACCTCGATTGCGCATGTGCAGGTCTGAGCCGGAATGCGCATGCGCAGTAGTGGGCCCGTGCGCGCATTCGCAGTAGTGAGCCCGTGTGCGCATGCGCGGTAGTGACCCCGAATGCGCATGAGCAGTAGTGAGCCCGAGTGTGCATGAGCAGTAGTGAGTGCGAGTGCGCATGAGCAGTAGTGACCCCGAGTGCTCATGCACAGTAGTGAGCCCGATTGCGCATCCGCAGTAGTGAGTCCGTGTGCGCGTGTGCAGGTCTGAGCCGGAGTGCGCATGCGCAGTAGTGGGCCCGTGCGCGCATGCGCAGTAGTGAGCCCGTGTGCGCATGCGCAGTAGTGACCCCGAATGCGCATGAGCAGTAGTGAGCCCGAGTGTGCATGAGCAGTAGTGAGTCCGAGTGCGCATGAGCAGTAGTGAGCCCGAGTGCTCATGCACAGTAGTGAGCCCGATTGCGCATCCGCAGTAATGAGTCCGTGTGCGCATGTGCAGGTCTGAGCCGGAGTGCGCATGCGCAGTAGTGGGCCCGTGCGCGCATGCGCAGTAGTGAGCCCGTGTGCGCATGCGCAGTAGTGAACCGAATGCGCATGAGCAGTAGTGAGCCCGAGTGTGCATGAACAGTAGTGAGCCCGTGTGCGCATGCGCAGTAGTGAGCCCGAGCGCGCATCCGCAGTAGTGAGTCCGAGTGCGCATGCGCAGTAGTGACCCCGAATGCGCATGAGTAGCAGTGAGTTCGAGTGCGCATGAGCAGTAGTGACCCCGAGTGCGCATGAGCAGTAGTGAGTCCGAGTGCGCATCCGCAGTAGTGAGTCCGTGTGCGCATGAGCAGTAGTGACCCCGAGTGCGCATGCACAGTAGTGGGCCCGTGCGCGCATGCGCAGTAGTGAGCCCGGGTGCGCATGCGCAGTAGTGAGCCCGAGCGCGCAGCCGCAGTAGTGAGCCCGAGCGCGCATGCGCAGTAGTGAGTCCGATTGCGCATGTGCAGGTCTGAGCCGGAGTGCGCATGCGCAGTAGTGGGCCCGTGCGCGCATGCGCCGTAGTGAGCCCGTGTGCGCATGCGCAGTAGTGACGCCGAATGCGCATGAGCAGTAGTGAGCCCGAGTGTGCATGAGCAGTAGTGAGTCCGAGTGCGCATGAGCAGTTGTGACCCCGAGTGCTCATGCACAGTAGTGAGCCCGATTGCGCATCCGCAGTAGTGAGTCCGTGTGCGCATGTGCAGGTCTGAGCCGGAGTGCGCATGCGCAGTAGTGGGCCCGTGCGCGCATGCGCAGTAGTGAGCCCGTGTGCGCATGCGCAGTAGTGACCCCGAATGCGCATGAGCAGTAGTGAGCCCGAGCGCGCATCCGCAGTAGTGAGCCCGATTGCGCATCCGCAGTAGTGAGTCCGTGTGCGCATGTGCAGGTCTGAGCCGGAGTGCGCATGCGCAGTAGTGGGCCCGTGCGCGCATGCGCAGTAGTGAGCACGTGTGCGCATGCGCAGTAGTGAGCCCGAGCGCGCATCCGCAGTAGTGAGTCCGAATGCGCATGAGTAGCAGTGAGTTCGAGTGCGCATGAGCAGTAGTGACCCCGAGTGCGCATGAGCAGTAGTGAGTCCGAGTGCGCATGAGCAGTAGTGACCCCGAGTGCGCATGCACAGTAGTGAGTCCGAGTGCGCATGAGCAGTAGTGACCCCGAGTGCGCATGAGCAGTAGTGGGTCCGAGTGCGCGTGAGCAGTAGTGACCCCGAGTGCGCATGCACAGTAGTGAGCCCGAGTGCGCATGAGCAGTAGTGTGTTCGAGTGCGCATCCGCAGTAGTGAGTCCGTGTGCGCATGTGCAGGTCTGAGCCGGAGTGCGCATGCGCAGTAGAGGGCCCGTGCGCGCATGCGCAGTAGTGAGCCCGTGCGCGCATGCGCAGTAGTGAGCCCGTGTGCGCATGCGCAGTAGTGAGCCCGAGCGCGCATCCGCAGTAGTGAGTCCGAGTGCGCATGCGCAGTAGTGACCCCGAATGCGCATGAGCAGTAGTGACCCCGAGTGCGCATGAGCAGTAGTGAGTCCGAGGGCGCGTGAGCAGTAGTGACCCCGAGTGCGCATGCACAGTAGTGAGCCCGTGCGCGCATGCGCAGTAGTGAGCCCGTGTGCGCATGCGCTGTAGTGGGCCCGGGTGCGCATGCGCAGTAGTGAGCCCGAGCGCGCAGACGCAGTAGTGAGTCCGAGTGCGCATGCGCAGTAGTGACCCCGAATGCGCATGAGCAGTAGTGACCCCGAGTGCGCATCCGCAGTAGTGAGTCCGTGTGCGCATGTGCAGGTCTGAGCCGGAGTGCGCATGCGCAGTAGTGAGCCCGTGTGCGCATGCGCAGTAGTGGACCCGGGTGCGCATGCGCAGTAGTGAGCCCGAGCGCGCAGCCGCAGTAGTGAGCCCAAGCGCGCATGCGCAGTAGTGAGTCCGATTGCGCCTGTGCAGGTCTGAGCCGTAGTGCGCATGCGCAGTAGTGGGCCCGTGCGCGCATGCGCAGTAGTGAGCCCGTGTGCGCATGCGCAGTAGTGACCCCGAATGCGCATGAGCAGTAGTGAGCCCGAGTGTGCATGTGCAGTAGTGAGTCCGAGTGCGCATGAGCAGTAGTGACCCCGAGTGCTCATGCACAGTAGTGAGCCCGATTGCGCATCCGCAGTAGTGAGTCCGTGTGCGCATGTGCAGGTCTGAGCCGGAGTGCGCATGCGCAGTAGTGAGCCCGTGTGCGCATGCGCAGTAGTGAGCCCGGGTGCGCATGCGCAGTAGTGAGCCCGAGCGCGCAGCCGCAGTAGTGAGCCCGAGCGCGCATGCGCAGTAGTGAGTCCGATTGCGCATGTGCAGGTCTGAGCCGGAGTGCGCATGCGCAGTAGTGGTCCCGTGCGCGCATGCGCCGTAGTGAGCCCGTGTGCGCATGCGCAGTAGTGACCCCGAATGCGCATGAGCAGTAGTGAGCCCGAGTGTGCATGAGCAGTAGTGAGCCCGAGTGCGCATGAGCAGTCGTGAGTCCGAGTGCGCATGAGCAGTAGTGACCCCGAGTGCTCATGCACAGTAGTGAGCCCGATTGCGCATCCGCAGTAGTGAGTCCGTGTGCGCATGTGCTGGTCTGAGCCGGAGTGCGCATGCGCAGTAGTTGGCCCGTGCGCGCATGTGCATTAGTGAGCCCGTGTGCGCATGCGCAGTAGTGACCCCGATTGCGCCTGTGCAGGTCTGAGCCGGAGTGCGCATGCGCAGTAGTGGGCCCGTGCGCGCATGCGCAGTAGTGAGCCCGATTGCGCATGTGCAGGTCTGAGCCGGAGTGCGCATGCGCAGTAGTGAGCCCGTGTGCGCATGCGCAGTAGTGACCCCGATTGCGCATGTGCAGGTCTGAGCCGGAGTGCGCATGCGCAGTAGTGGGCCCGTGTGCGCATGCGCAGTAGTGACCCCGAATGCGCATGAGCAGCAGTGAGCCCGAGTGTGCATGAGCAGTAGTGAGCCCGTGTGCGCATGCGCTGTAGTGAGCCCGAGCGCGCATCCGCAGTAGTGAGTCCGAGTGCGCATGCGCAGTAGTGACCCCGAGTGCTCATGCACAGTAGTGAGCCCGATTGCGCATCCGCAGCAGTGAGTCCGTGTGCGCATGTGCAGGTCTGAGCCGGAGTGCGCATGCGCAGCAGTGGGCCCGTGCGCGCATGCGCAGTAGTGAGCCCGTGTGCACATGCGCAGTAGTAACCCCGAATGCGCATGAGCAGCAGTGAGCCCGAGTGCGCATGCGCAGTAGTGGGCCCGTGCGCGCATGCGCAGTAGTGAGCCCGTGTGCGCATGCGCAGTAGTAACCTCGATTGCGCATGTGCAGGTCTGAGCCGGAATGCGCATGCGCTGTAGTGGGCCCGTGCGCGCATTCGCAGTAGTGAGCCCGTGTGCGCATGCGCGGTAGTGACCCCGAATGCGCATGAGCAGTAGTGAGCCCGAGTGTGCATGAGCAGTAGTGAGTGCGAGTGCGCATGAGCAGTAGTGACCCCGAGTGCTCATGCACAGTAGTGAGCCCGATTGCGCATCCGCAGTAGTGAGTCCGTGTGCGCGTGTGCAGGTCTGAGCCGGAGTGCGCATGCGCAGTAGTGGGCCCGTGCGCGCATGCGCAGTAGTGAGCCCGTGTGCGCGTGCGCAGTAGTGACCCCGATTGCGCATGTGCAGGTCTGAGCCGGAGTGCGCATGCGCAGTAGTGGGCCCGTGTGCGCATGTGCAGGTCTGAGCCCGTGTGCGCATGCGCAGTAGTGACCCCGAATGCGCATGAGCAGCAGTGAGCCCGAGTGTGCATGAGCAGTAGTGAGCCCGTGTGCGCATGCGCTGTAGTGAGCCCGAGCGCGCATCCGCAGTAGTGAGTCCGAGTGCGCATGCGCAGTAGTGACCCCGAGTGCTCATGCACAGTAGTGAGCCCGATTGCGCATCCGCAGTAGTGAGTCCGTGTGCGCATGTGCAGGTCTGAGCCGGAGTGCGCATGCGCAGCAGTGGGCCCGTGCGCGCATGCGCAGTAGTGAGCCCGTGTGCGCATGCGCAGTAGTAACCCCGAATGCGCATGAGCAGCAGTGAGCCCGAGTGTGCATGAGCAGTAGTGAGTCCGAGTGCGCATGAGCAGTAGTGGCTCCGAGTGCTCATGCACAGTAGTGAGCCCGATTGCGCATCCGCAGTAGTGAGTCCGTGTGCGCATGTGCAGGTCTGAGCCGGAGTGCGCATGCGCAGTAGTGGGCCCGTGCGCGCATGCGCAGTAGTGAGCCCGTGTGCGCATGCGCAGTAGTAACCTCGATTGCGCATGTGCAGGTCTGAGCCGGAATGCGCATGCGCAGTAGTGGGCCCGTGCGCGCATTCGCAGTAGTGAGCCCGTGTGCGCATGCGCGGTAGTGACCCCGAATGCGCATGAGCAGTAGTGAGCCCGAGTGTGCATGAGCAGTAGTGAGTGCGAGTGCGCATGAGCAGTAGTGACCCCGAGTGCTCATGCACAGTAGTGAGCCCGATTGCGCATCCGCAGTAGTGAGTCCGTGTGCGCGTGTGCAGGTCTGAGCCGGAGTGCGCATGCGCAGTAGTGGGCCCGTGCGCGCATGCGCAGTAGTGAGCCCGTGTGCGCATGCGCAGTAGTGACCCCGAATGCGCATGAGCAGTAGTGAGCCCGAGTGTGCATGAGCAGTAGTGAGTCCGAGTGCGCATGAGCAGTAGTGAGCCCGAGTGCTCATGCACAGTAGTGAGCCCGATTGCGCATCCGCAGTAATGAGTCCGTGTGCGCATGTGCAGGTCTGAGCCGGAGTGCGCATGCGCAGTAGTGGGCCCGTGCGCGCATGCGCAGTAGTGAGCCCGTGTGCGCATGCGCAGTAGTGAACCGAATGCGCATGAGCAGTAGTGAGCCCGAGTGTGCATGAACAGTAGTGAGCCCGTGTGCGCATGCGCAGTAGTGAGCCCGAGCGCGCATCCGCAGTAGTGAGTCCGAGTGCGCATGCGCAGTAGTGACCCCGAATGCGCATGAGTAGCAGTGAGTTCGAGTGCGCATGAGCAGTAGTGACCCCGAGTGCGCATGAGCAGTAGTGAGTCCGAGTGCGCATCCGCAGTAGTGAGTCCGTGTGCGCATGAGCAGTAGTGACCCCGAGTGCGCATGCACAGTAGTGGGCCCGTGCGCGCATGCGCAGTAGTGAGCCCGGGTGCGCATGCGCAGTAGTGAGCCCGAGCGCGCAGCCGCAGTAGTGAGCCCGAGCGCGCATGCGCAGTAGTGAGTCCGATTGCGCATGTGCAGGTCTGAGCCGGAGTGCGCATGCGCAGTAGTGGGCCCGTGCGCGCATGCGCCGTAGTGAGCCCGTGTGCGCATGCGCAGTAGTGACGCCGAATGCGCATGAGCAGTAGTGAGCCCGAGTGTGCATGAGCAGTAGTGAGTCCGAGTGCGCATGAGCAGTTGTGACCCCGAGTGCTCATGCACAGTAGTGAGCCCGATTGCGCATCCGCAGTAGTGAGTCCGTGTGCGCATGTGCAGGTCTGAGCCGGAGTGCGCATGCGCAGTAGTGGGCCCGTGCGCGCATGCGCAGTAGTGAGCCCGTGTGCGCATGCGCAGTAGTGACCCCGAATGCGCATGAGCAGTAGTGAGCCCGAGCGCGCATCCGCAGTAGTGAGCCCGATTGCGCATCCGCAGTAGTGAGTCCGTGTGCGCATGTGCAGGTCTGAGCCGGAGTGCGCATGCGCAGTAGTGGGCCCGTGCGCGCATGCGCAGTAGTGAGCCCGTGTGCGCATGCGCAGTAGTGAGCCCGAGCGCGCATCCGCAGTAGTGAGTCCGAATGCGCATGAGTAGCAGTGAGTTCGAGTGCGCATGAGCAGTAGTGACCCCGAGTGCGCATGAGCAGTAGTGAGTCCGAGTGCGCATGAGCAGTAGTGACCCCGAGTGCGCATGCACAGTAGTGAGTCCGAGTGCGCATGAGCAGTAGTGACCCCGAGTGCGCATGAGCAGTAGTGGGTCCGAGTGCGCGTGAGCAGTAGTGACCCCGAGTGCGCATGCACAGTAGTGAGCCCGAGTGCGCATGAGCAGTAGTGTGTTCGAGTGCGCATCCGCAGTAGTGAGTCCGTGTGCGCATGTGCAGGTCTGAGCCGGAGTGCGCATGCGCAGTAGAGGGCCCGTGCGCGCATGCGCAGTAGTGAGCCCGTGCGCGCATGCGCAGTAGTGAGCCCGTGTGCGCATGCGCAGTAGTGAGCCCGAGCGCGCATCCGCAGTAGTGAGTCCGAGTGCGCATGCGCAGTAGTGACCCCGAATGCGCATGAGCAGTAGTGACCCCGAGTGCGCATGAGCAGTAGTGAGTCCGAGGGCGCGTGAGCAGTAGTGACCCCGAGTGCGCATGCACAGTAGTGAGCCCGTGCGCGCATGCGCAGTAGTGAGCCCGTGTGCGCATGCGCTGTAGTGGGCCCGGGTGCGCATGCGCAGTAGTGAGCCCGAGCGCGCAGACGCAGTAGTGAGTCCGAGTGCGCATGCGCAGTAGTGACCCCGAATGCGCATGAGCAGTAGTGACCCCGAGTGCGCATCCGCAGTAGTGAGTCCGTGTGCGCATGTGCAGGTCTGAGCCGGAGTGCGCATGCGCAGTAGTGAGCCCGTGTGCGCATGCGCAGTAGTGGACCCGGGTGCGCATGCGCAGTAGTGAGCCCGAGCGCGCAGCCGCAGTAGTGAGCCCAAGCGCGCATGCGCAGTAGTGAGTCCGATTGCGCCTGTGCAGGTCTGAGCCGTAGTGCGCATGCGCAGTAGTGGGCCCGTGCGCGCATGCGCAGTAGTGAGCCCGTGTGCGCATGCGCAGTAGTGACCCCGAATGCGCATGAGCAGTAGTGAGCCCGAGTGTGCATGTGCAGTAGTGAGTCCGAGTGCGCATGAGCAGTAGTGACCCCGAGTGCTCATGCACAGTAGTGAGCCCGATTGCGCATCCGCAGTAGTGAGTCCGTGTGCGCATGTGCAGGTCTGAGCCGGAGTGCGCATGCGCAGTAGTGAGCCCGTGTGCGCATGCGCAGTAGTGAGCCCGGGTGCGCATGCGCAGTAGTGAGCCCGAGCGCGCAGCCGCAGTAGTGAGCCCGAGCGCGCATGCGCAGTAGTGAGTCCGATTGCGCATGTGCAGGTCTGAGCCGGAGTGCGCATGCGCAGTAGTGGTCCCGTGCGCGCATGCGCCGTAGTGAGCCCGTGTGCGCATGCGCAGTAGTGACCCCGAATGCGCATGAGCAGTAGTGAGCCCGAGTGTGCATGAGCAGTAGTGAGCCCGAGTGTGCATGAGCAGTCGTGAGTCCGAGTGCGCATGAGCAGTAGTGACCCCGAGTGCTCATGCACAGTAGTGAGCCCGATTGCGCATCCGCAGTAGTGAGTCCGTGTGCGCATGTGCTGGTCTGAGCCGGAGTGCGCATGCGCAGTAGTTGGCCCGTGCGCGCATGTGCATTAGTGAGCCCGTGTGCGCATGCGCAGTAGTGACCCCGATTGCGCCTGTGCAGGTCTGAGCCGGAGTGCGCATGCGCAGTAGTGGGCCCGTGCGCGCATGCGCAGTAGTGAGCCCGATTGCGCATGTGCAGGTCTGAGCCGGAGTGCGCATGCGCAGTAGTGGGCCCGTGTGCGCATGTGCAGGTCTGAGCCCGTGTGCGCATGCGCAGTAGTGACCCCGAATGCGCATGAGCAGCAGTGAGCCCGAGTGTGCATGAGCAGTAGTGAGCCCGTGTGCGCATGCGCTGTAGTGAGCCCGAGCGCGCATCCGCAGTAGTGAGTCCGAGTGCGCATGCGCAGTAGTGACCCCGAGTGCTCATGCACAGTAGTGAGCCCGATTGCGCATCCGCAGTAGTGAGTCCGTGTGCGCATGTGCAGGTCTGAGCCGGAGTGCGCATGCGCAGCAGTGGGCCCGTGCGCGCATGCGCAGTAGTGAGCCCGTGTGCGCATGCGCAGTAGTGACCCCGAATGCGCATGAGCAGCAGTGAGCCCGAGTGTGCATGAGCAGTAGTGAGTCCGAGTGCGCATGAGCAGTAGTGACTCCGAGTGCTCATGCACAGTAGTGAGCCCGATTGCGCATCCGCAGTAGTGAGTCCGTGTGCGCATGTGCAGGTCTGAGCCGGAGTGCGCATGCGCAGTAGTGGGCCCGTGCGCGCATGCGCAGTAGTGAGCCCGTGTGCGCATGCGCAGTAGTAACCTCGATTGCGCATGTGCAGGTCTGAGCCGGAATGCGCATGCGCAGTAGTGGGCCCGTGCGCGCATTCGCAGTAGTGAGCCCGTGTGCGCATGCGCGGTAGTGACCCCGAATGCGCATGAGCAGTAGTGAGCCCGAGTGTGCATGAGCAGTAGTGAGTCCGAGTGCGCATGTGCAGTAGTGACCCCGAGTGCTCATGCACAGTAGTGAGCCCGATTGCGCATCCGCAGTAGTGAGTCCGTGTGCGCGTGTGCAGGTCTGAGCCGGAGTGCGCATGCGCAGTAGTGGGCCCGTGCGCGCATGCGCAGTAGTGAGCCCGTGTGCGCATGCGCAGTAGTGACCCCGAATGCGCATGAGCAGTAGTGAGCCCGAGTGTGCATGAGCAGTAGTGAGTCCGAGTGCGCATGAGCAGTAGTGAGCCCGAGTGCTCATGCACAGTAGTGAGCCCGATTGCGCATCCGCAGTAATGAGTCCGTGTGCGCATGTGCAGGTCTGAGCCGGAGTGCGCATGCGCAGTAGTGGGCCCGTGCGCGCATGCGCAGTAGTGAGCCCGTGTGCGCATGCGCAGTAGTGAACCGAATGCGCATGAGCAGTAGTGAGCCCGAGTGTGCATGAACAGTAGTGAGCCCGTGTGCGCATGCGCAGTAGTGAGCCCGAGAGCGCATCCGCAGTAGTGAGTCCGAGTGCGCATGCGCAGTAGTGACCCCGAATGCGCATGAGTAGCAGTGAGTTCGAGTGCGCATGAGCAGTAGTGACCCCGAGTGCGCATGAGCAGTAGTGAGTCCGAGTGCGCATCCGCAGTAGTGAGTCCGTGTGCGCATGAGCACTAGTGACCCCGAGTGCGCATGCACAGTAGTGAGTCCGAGTGCGCATGAGCAGTAGTGACCCCGAGTGCGCATGAGCAGTAGTGAGTCCGAGTGTGCGTGAGCAGTAGTGACCCCGAGTGCGCATGCACAGTAGTGAGCCCGAGTGCGCATGAGCAGTAGTGTGTCCGAGCGCGCATCCGCAGTAGTGAGTCCGAGTGCGCATGCGCAGTAGTGACCCCGAATGCGCATGAGCAGTAGTGACCCCGAGTGCGCATGCACAGTAGTGTGCCCGTGTGAGCATGCGCAGAAGTGAGCTCGAATGCGCATGTGGAGGTCTGAGCCGGAGTGCGCATGCGCAGTAGTGGGCCCGTGCGCGCATGCGCAGTAGTGAGCCCGGGTGCGCATGCGCAGTAGTGAGCCCGAGCGCGCAGCCGCAGTAGTGAGCCCGAGCACGCATGCGCAGTAGTGAGTCCGATTGCGCATGTGCAGGTCTGAGCCGGAGTGCGCATGCGCAGTAGTGGGCCCGTGCGCGCATGCGCCGTAGTGAGCCCGAGTGCGCATGAGCAGTAGTGTGTCCGAGCGCGCATCCGCAGTAGTGAGTCCGAGTGCGCATGCGCAGTAGTGACCCCGAATGCGCATGAGCAGTTGTGACCCCGAGTGCTCATGCACAGTAGTGAGCCCGATTGCGCATCCGCAGTAGTGAGTCCGTGTGCGCATGTGCAGGTCTGAGCCGGAGTGCGCATGCGCAGTAGTGGGCCCGTGCGCGCATGCGCAGTAGTGAGCCCGTGTGCGCATGCGCAGTAGTGAGCCCGAGCGCGCATCCGCAGTAGTGAGTCCGAGTGCGCATGCGCAGTAGTGACCCCGAATGCGCATGAGCAGTAGTGACCCCGAGTGCGCATGAGCAGTAGTGAGTCCGAGTGCGCGTGAGCAGTAGTGACCCCGAGTGCGCATGCACAGTAGTGAGCCCGTGCGCGCATGCGCAGTAGTGAGCCCGTGTGCGCATGCGCTGTAGTGGGCCCGGGTGCGCATGCGCAGTAGTGAGCCCGAGCGCGCAGACGCAGTAGTGAGTCCGAGTGCGCATGCGCAGTAGTGACCCCGAATGCGCATGAGCAGTAGTGACCCCGAGTGCGCATCCGCAGTAGTGAGTCCGTGTGCGCATGTGCAGGTCTGAGCCGGAGTGCGCATGCGCAGTAGAGGGAACGTGCGCGCATGCGCAGTAGTGAGCCCGTGTGCGCATGCGCAGTAGTGGACCCGGGTGCGCATGCGCAGTAGTGAGCCCGAGCGCGCAGCCGCAGTAGTGAGCCCAAGCGCGCATGCGCAGTAGTGAGTCCGATTGCGCCTGTGCAGGTCTGAGCCGGAGTGCGCATGCGCAGTAGTGGGCCCGTGCGCGCATGCGCAGTAGTGAGCCCGTGTGCGCATGCGCAGTAGTGACCCCGAATGCGCATGAGCAGTAGTGAGCCCGAGTGTGCATGTGCAGTAGTGAGTCCGAGTGCGCATGAGCAGTAGTGACCCCGAGTGCTCATGCACAGTAGTGAGCCCGATTGCGCATCCGCAGTAGTGAGTCCGTGTGCGCATGTGCAGGTCTGAGCCGGAGTGCGCATGCGCAGTAGTGAGCTCGTGTGCGCATGCGCAGTAGTGAGCCCGGGTGCGCATGCGCAGTAGTGAGCCCGAGCGCGCAGCCGCAGTAGTGAGCCCGAGCGCGCATGCGCAGTAGTGAGTCCGATTGCGCATGTGCAGGTCTGAGCCCGAGTGCGCATGCGCAGTAGTGGTCCCGTGCGCGCATGCGCCGTAGTGAGCCCGTGTGCGCATGCGCAGTAGTGACCCCGAATGCGCATGAGCAGTAGTGAGCCCGAGTGTGCATGAGCAGTAGTGAGCCCGAGTGTGCATGAGCAGTCGTGAGTCCGAGTGCGCATGAGCAGTAGTGACCCCGAGTGCTCATGCACAGTAGTGAGCCCGATTGCGCATCCGCAGTAGTGAGTCCGTGTGCGCATGTGCTGGTCTGAGCCGGAGTGCGCATGCGCAGTAGTTGGCCCGTGCGCGCATGTGCAGTAGTGAGCCCGTGTGCGCATGCGCAGTAGTGACCCCGATTGCGCCTGTGCAGGTCTGAGCCGGAGTGCGCATGCGCAGTAGTGGGCCCGTGCGCGCATGCGCAGTAGTGAGCCCGTGTGCGCATGCGCAGTAGTGAACCGAATGCGCATGAGCAGTAGTGAGCCCGAGTGTGCATGAACAGTAGTGAGCCCGTGTGCGCATGCGCAGTAGTGAGCCCGTGCGCGCATCCGCAGTAGTGAGTCCGAGTGCGCGTGTGCAGGTCTGAGCCGGAGTGCGCATGCGCAGTAGTGGGCCCGTGCGCGCATGCGCAGTAGTGAGCCCGTGTGCGCATGCGCAGTAGTGACCCCGAATGCGCATGAGCAGTAGTGAGCCCGAGTGTGCATGAGCAGTAGTGAGTCCGAGTGCGCATGAGCAGTAGTGAGCCCGAGTGCTCATGCACAGTAGTGAGCCCGATTGCGCATCCGCAGTAATGAGTCCGTGTGCGCATGTGCAGGTCTGAGCCGGAGTGCGCATGCGCAGAAGTGGGCCCGTGCGCGCATGCGCAGTAGTGAGCCCGTGTGCGCATGCGCAGTAGTGAACCGAATGCGCATGAGCAGTAGTGACCCCGAGTGCGCATGCACAGTAGTGTGCCCGTGTGAGCATGCGCAGAAGTGAGCTCGAATGCGCATGTGGAGGTCTGAGCCGGAGTGCGCATGCGCAGTAGTGGGCCCGTGCGCGCATGCGCAGTAGTGAGCCCGGGTGCGCATGCGCAGTAGTGAGCCCGAGCGCGCAGCCGCAGTAGTGAGCCCGAGCGCGCATGCGCAGTAGTGAGTCCGATTGCGCATGTGCAGGTCTGAGCCGGAGTGCGCATGCGCAGTAGTGGGCCCGTGCGCGCATGCGCCGTAGTGAGCCCGTGTGCGCATGCGCAGTGGTGACCCCGATTGCGCCTGTGCAGGTCTGAGCCGGAGTGCGCATGCGCAGTAGTGGGCCCGTGCGCGCATGCGCAGTAGTGAGCCCGTGTGCGCATGCGCAGTAGTGACCCCGAATGCGCATGAGCAGTAGTGAGCCCGAGTGTGCATGTGCAGTAGTGAGTCCGAGTGCGCATGAGCAGTAGTGACCCCGAGTGCTCATGCACAGTAGTGAGCCCGTGTGCGCATGCGCAGTAGTGACCCGAATGCGCATGAGCAGTAGTGAGCCCGAGTGTGCATGAGCAGTAGTGAGTCCGAGTGCGCATGAGCAGTAGTGACCCCGAGTGCTCATGCACAGTAGTGAGACCGATTGCGCATCCGCAGTAGTGAGTCCGTGTGCGCATGTGCAGGTCTGAGCCGGAGTGCGCATGCGCAGTAGTGGGCCCGTGCGCGCATGTGCAGTAGCGAGCCCGTGTGCGCATGCGCAGTAGTGAGCCCGATTGCGCATCCGCAGTAGTGAGTCCGTGTGCGCATGTGCAGGTCTGAGCCGGAGTGCGCATGCGCAGCAGTGGGCCCGTGCGCGCATGCGCAGTAGTGAGCCCGTGTGCGCATGCGCAGTAGTAACCTCGATTGCGCATGTGCAGGTCTGAGCCGGAATGCGCATGCGCAGTAGTGAGCCCGTGTGCGCATGCGCGGTAGTGACCCCGAATGCGCATGAGCAGTAGTGAGCCCGAGTGTGCATGAGCAGTAGTGAGTCCGAGTGCGCATGAGCAGTAGTGACCCCGAGTGCTCATGCACAGTAGTGAGCCCGATTGCGCATCCGCAGTAGTGAGTCCGTGTGCGCGTGTGCAGGTCTGAGCCGGAGTGCGCATGCGCAGTAGTGGGCCCGTGCGCGCATGCGCAGTAGTGAGCCCGTGTGCGCATGCGCAGTAGTGACCCCGAATGCGCATGAGCAGTAGTGAGCCCGAGTGTGCATGAGCAGTAGTGAGTCCGAGTGCGCATGAGCAGTAGTGAGCCCGAGTGCTCATGCACAGTAGTGAGCCCGATTGCGCATCCGCAGTAATGAGTCCGTGTGCGCATGTGCAGGTCTGAGCCGGAGTGCGCATGCGCAGTAGTGGGCCCGTGCGCGCATGCGCAGTAGTGAGCCCGTGTGCGCATGCGCAGTAGTGAACCGAATGCGCATGAGCAGTAGTGAGCCCGAGTGTGCATGAACAGTAGTGAGCCCGTGTGCGCATGCGCAGTAGTGGGCCCGTGCGCGCATGCGCAGTAGTGAGCCCGTGTGCGCATGCGCAGTAGTGAACCGAATGCGCATGAGCAGTAGTGAGCCGGAGTGCGCATGCGCAGTAGTGGGCCCGTGCGCGCATGTGCAGTAGCGAGCCCGTGTGCGCATGCGCAGTAGTGAGCCCGATTGCGCATCCGCAGTAGTGAGTCCGTGTGCGCATGTGCAGGT
Organism: Megachile leachella; assembly: GCA_963576845.1. NCBI lineage: Eukaryota > Metazoa > Arthropoda > Insecta > Hymenoptera > Megachilidae > Megachile > Megachile leachella. The sequence continues at coordinate 24,331,694 of OY756250.1, read as the reverse complement.
CTGAGCCGGAGTGCGCATGCGCAGTAGTGGGCCCGTGCGCGCATGCGCAGTAGTGAGCCCGTGTGCGCATGCGCAGTAGTAACCTCGATTGCGCATGTGCAGGTCTGAGCCGGAATGCGCATGCGCAGTAGTGGGCCCGTGCGCGCATTCGCAGTAGTGAGCCCGTGTGCGCATGCGCGGTAGTGACCCCGAATGCGCATGAGCAGTAGTGAGCCCGAGTGTGCATGAGCAGTAGTGAGTCCGAGTGCGCATGAGCAGTAGTGACCCCGAGTGCTCATGCACAGTAGTGAGCCCGATTGCGCATCCGCAGTAGTGAGTCCGTGTGCGCGTGTGCAGGTCTGAGCCGGAGTGCGCATGCGCAGTAGTGGGCCCGTGCGCGCATGCGCAGTAGTGAGCCCGTGTGCGCATGCGCAGTAGTGACCCCGAATGCGCATGAGCAGTAGTGAGCCCGAGTGTGCATGAGCAGTAGTGAGTCCGAGTGCGCATGAGCAGTAGTGAGCCCGAGTGCTCATGCACAGTAGTGAGCCCGATTGCGCATCCGCAGTAATGAGTCCGTGTGCGCATGTGCAGGTCTGAGCCGGAGTGCGCATGCGCAGTAGTGGGCCCGTGCGCGCATGCGCAGTAGTGAGCCCGTGTGCGCATGCGCAGTAGTGAACCGAATGCGCATGAGCAGTAGTGAGCCCGAGTGTGCATGAACAGTAGTGAGCCCGTGTGCGCATGCGCAGTAGTGAGCCCGTGCGCGCATCCGCAGTAGTGAGTCCGAGTGCGCATGCGCAGTAGTGACCCCGAATGCGCATGAGTAGCAGTGAGTTCGAGTGCGCATGAGCAGTAGTGACCCCGAGTGCGCATGAGCAGTAGTGAGTCCGAGTGCGCATCCGCAGTAGTGAGTCCGTGTGCGCATGAGCAGTAGTGACCCCGAGTGCGCATGCACAGTAGTGAGTCCGAGTGCGCATGAGCAGTAGTGACCCCGAGTGCGCATCCGCAGTAGTGAGTCCGTGTGCGCATGTGCAGGTCTGAGCCGGAGTGCGCATGCGCAGTAGTGGGCCCGTGCGCGCATGCGCAGTAGTGAGCCCGTGTGCGCATGCGCAGTAGTGAGCCCGATTGCGCATCCGCAGTAGTGAGTCCGTGTGCGCATGTGCAGGTCTGAGCCGGAGTGCGCATGCGCAGTAGAGGGCCCGTGCGCGCATGCGCAGTAGTGAGCCCGTGCGCGCATGCGCAGTAGTGAGCCCGAGTGCGCATGCGCAGTAGTGACCCCGAATGCGCATGAGCAGTAGTGACCCCGAGAGCGCATGCACAGTAGTGTGCCCGTGTGAGCATGCGCAGAAGTGAGCTCGAATGCGCATGTGGAGGTCTGAGCCGGAGTGCGCATGCGCAGTAGTGGGCCCGTGCCCGCATGCGCAGTAGTGTGCCCGGGTGCGCATGCGCAGTAGTGAGCCCGAGCGCGCAGCCGCAGTAGTGAGCCCGAGCGCGCATGCGCAGTAGTGAGTCCGATTGCGCATGTGCAGGTCTGAGCCGGAGTGCGCATGCGCAGTAGTGGGCCCGTGCGCGCATGCGCCGTAGTGAGCCCGTGTGCGCATGCGCAGTAGTGACGCCGAATGCGCATGAGCAGTAGTGAGCCCGAGTGTGCATGAGCAGTAGTGAGTCCGAGTGCGCATGAGCAGTTGTGACCCCGAGTGCTCATGCACAGTAGTGAGCCCGATTGCGCATCCGCAATAGTGAGTCCGTGTGCGCATGTGCAGGTCTGAGCCGGAGTGCGCATGCGCAGTAGTGGGCCCGTGCGCGCATGCGCAGTAGTGAGCCCGTGTGCGCATGCGCAGTAGTGACCCCGAATGCGCATGAGCAGTAGTGAGCCCGAGCGCGCATCCGCAGTAGTGAGCCCGATTGCGCATCCGCAGTAGTGAGTCCGTGTGCGCATGTGCAGGTCTGAGCCGGAGTGCGCATGCGCAGTAGTGGGCCCGTGCGCGCATGCGCAGTAGTGAGCGCATGTGCGCATGCGCAGTAGTGAGCCCGAGCGCGCATCCGCAGTAGTGAGTCCGAGTGCGCATGCGCAGTAGTGACCCCGAATGCGCATGAGTAGCAGTGAGCCCGAGCGCGCATGCGCAGTAGTGACCCCGAATGCGCATGAGCAGTAGTGACCCCGAGTGCGCATGCACAGTAGTGTGCCTGTGTGCTCATGCGCAGAAGTGAGCTCGAATGCGCATGTGCAAGTCTGAGCCGGAGTGCGCATGCGCAGTAGTGGGCCCGTGCGCGCATGCGCAGTAGTGAGCCCGAGTGCGCATGAGCAGTAGTGACCCCGAGTGCTCATGCACAGTAGTGAGCCCGATTGCGCATCCGCAGTAGTGAGTCCGTGTGCGCATGTGCAGGTCTGAGCCGGAGTGCGCATGCGCAGTAGTGGGCCCGTGCGCGCATGCGCAGTAGTGAGCCCGTGTGCGCATGCGCAGTAGTGACCCCGAATGCGCATGAGCAGTAGTGAGTCCGAGTGTGCATGAGCAGTAGTGAGTCCGAGTGCGCATGAGCAGTAGTGACACCGAGTGCTCATGCACAGTAGTGAGCCCGATTGCGCATCCGCAGTAGTGAGTCCGTGTGCGCATGTGCAGGTCTGAGCCGGAGTGCGCATGCGCAGTAGTGGGCCCGTGCGCAGATGCGCAGTAGTGAGCCCGTGTGCGCATGCGCAGTAGTGACCCCGAATGCGCATGTGCAGTAGTGAGCCCGAGTGTGCATGAGCAGTAGTGAGTCCGAGTGCGCATGAGCAGTAGTAACCCCGAGTGCTCATGCACAGTAGTGAGCCCGATTGCGCATCCGCAGTAGTGAGTCCGTGTGCGCATGTGCAGGTCTGAGCCGGAGTGCGCATGCGCAGTAGTGGGCCCGTGCGCGCATGCGCAGTAGTGAGCCCGTGTGCGCATGCGCAGTAGTGACCCCGATTGCGCATGTGCAGGTCTGAGCCGGAGTGCGCATGCGCAGTAGTGGGCCCGTGCGCGCATGCGCAGTAGTGAGCCCGTGTGCGCATGCGCAGTAGTGACCCCGAATGCGCATGAGCAGTAGTGAGCCCGAGTGTGCATGAGCAGTAGTGAGTCCGAGTGCGCATGAGCAGTAGTGACCCCGAGTGCTCATGCACAGTAGTGACCCCGAATGCGCATGAGCAGCAGTGAGCCCGAGTGTGCATGAGCAGTAGTGAGTCCGAGTGCGCATGAGCAGTAGTGACCCCGAGTGCTCATGCACAGTAGTGAGCCCGATTGCGCATCCGCAGTAGTGAGTCCGTGTGCGCATGTGCAGGTCTGAGCCCGTATGCGCATGCGCAGTAGTGACCCCGAATGCGTATGAGCAGCAGTGAGCCCGAGTGTGCATGAGCAGTAGTGAGCCCGTGTGCGCATGCGCTGTAGTGAGCCCGAGCGCGCATCCGCAGTAGTGAGTCCGAGTGCGCATGCGCAGTAGTGACCCCGAGTGCTCATGCACAGTAGTGAGCCCGATTGCGCATCCGCAGTAGTGAGTCCGTGTGCGCATGTGCAGGTCTGAGCCGGAGTGCGCATGCGCAGTAGTGGGCCCGTGCGCGCATGCGCAGTAGTGAGCCCGTGTGCGCATGCGCAGTAGTGACCCCGAATGCGCATGAGCAGCAGTGAGCCCGAGTGTGCATGAGCAGTAGTGAGTCCGGGTGCGCATGAGCAGTAGTGACTCCGAGTGCTCATGCACAGTAGTGAGCCCGATTGCGCATCCGCAGTAGTGAGTCCGTGTGCGCATGTGCAGGTCTGAGCCGGAGTGCGCATGCGCAGTAGTGGGCCCGTGCGCGCATGCGCAGTAGTGAGCCCGTGTGCGCATGCGCAGTAGTGAACCGAATGCGCATGAGCAGTAGTGAGCCCGAGTGCGCATGCGCAGTAGTGACCCCGAATGCGCATGAGCAGTAGTGACCCCGAGTGCGCATGCACAGTAGTGTGCCCGTGTGAGCATGCGCAGAAGTGAGCTCGAATGCGCATGTGGAGGTCTGAACCGGAGTGCGCATGCGCAGTAGTGGGCCCGTGCCCGCATGCGCAGTAGTGAGCCCGGGTGCGCATGCGCAGTAGTGAGCCCGAGCGCGCATGCGCAGTAGTGAGTCCGATTGCGCATGTGCAGGTCTGAGCCGGAGTGCGCATGCGCAGTAGTGGGCCCGTGCGCGCATGCGCCGTAGTGAGCCCGTGTGCGCATGCGCAGTAGTGACGCCGAATGCGCATGAGCAGTAGTGAGCCCGAGTGTGCATGAGCAGTAGTGAGTCCGAATGCGCATGAGCAGTAGTGAGCCCGAGTGTGCATGAACAGTAGTGAGCCCGTGTGCGCATGCGCAGTAGTGAGCCCGAACGCGCATCCGCAGTAGTGAGTCCGAGTGCGCATGCGCAGTAGTGACCCCGAATGCGCATGAGTAGCAGTGAGTTCGAGTGCGCATGAGCAGTAGTGACCCCGAGTGCGCATGAGCAGTAGTGAGTCCGAGTGCGCATCCGCAGTAGTGAGTCCGTGTGCGCATGAGCAGTAGTGACCCCGAGTGCGCATGCACAGTAGTGGGCCCGTGCGCGCATGCGCAGTAGTGAGCCCGTGTGCGCATGCGCAGTAGTGACCCCGAATGCGCATGAGCAGTAGTGAGCCCGAGCGCGCATCCGCAGTAGTGAGCCCGATTGCGCATCCGCAGTAGTGAGTCCGTGTGCGCATGTGCAGGTCTGAGCCGGAGTGCGCATGCGCAGTAGTGGGCCCGTGCGCGCATGCGCAGTAGTGAGCCCGTGTGCGCATGCGCAGTAGTGAGCCCGAGCGCGCATCCGCAGTAGTGAGTCCGAGTGCGCATGCGCAGTAGTGACCCCGAATGCGCATGAGTAGCAGTGAGTTCGAGTGCGCATGAGCAGTAGTGACCCCGAGTGCGCATGAGCAGTAGTGAGTCCGAGTGCGCATGAGCAGTAGTGACCCCGAGTGCGCATGCACAGTAGTGAGTCCGAGTGCGCATGAGCAGTAGTGACCCCGAGTGCGCATGAGCAGTAGTGCGTCCGAGTGCGCGTGAGCAGTAGTGACCCCGAGTGCGCATGCACAGTAGTGAGCCCGAGTGCGCATGAGCAGTAGTGTGTTCGAGTGCGCATCCGCAGTAGTGAGTCCGTGTGCGCATGTGCAGGTCTGAGCCGGAGTGCGCATGCGCAGTAGAGGGCCCGTGCGCGCATGCGCAGTAGTGAGCCCGTGCGCGCATGCGCAGTAGTGAGCCCGTGTGCGCATGCGCAGTAGTGAGCCCGAGCGCGCATCCGCAGTAGTGAGTCCGAGTGCGCATGCGCAGTAGTGACCCCGAATGCGCATGAGCAGTAGTGACCCCGAGTGCGCATGAGCAGTAGTGAGTCCGAGTGCGCGTGAGCAGTAGTGACCCCGAGTGCGCATGCACAGTAGTGAGCCCGTGCGCGTATGCGCAGTAGTGAGCCCGTGTGCGCATGCGCTGTAGTGGGCCCGGGTGCGCATGAGTAGCAGTGAGTTCGAGTGCGCATGAGCAGTAGTGACCCCGAGTGCGCATGAGCTGTAGTGAGTCCGAGTGCGCATGAGCAGTAGTGACCCCGAGTGCGCATGAGCAGTAGTGAGTCCGAGTGCGCATGAGCAGTAGTGACCCCGAGTGCGCATGAGCAGTAGTGGGTCCGAGTGCGCGTGAGCAGTAGTGACCCCGAGTGCGCATGCACAGTAGTGAGCCCGAGTGCGCATGAGCAGTAGTGTGTTCGAGTGCGCATCCGCAGTAGTGAGTCCGTGTGCGCATGTGCAGGTCTGAGCCGGAGTGCGCATGCGCAGTAGAGGGCCCGTGCGCGCATGCGCAGTAGTGAGCCCGTGCGCGCATGCGCAGTAGTGAGCCCGTGTGCGCATGCGCAGTAGTGAGCCCGAGCGCGCATCCGCAGTAGTGAGTCCGAGTGCGCATGCGCAGTAGTGACCCCGAATGCGCATGAGCAGTAGTGACCCCGAGTGCGCATGAGCAGTAGTGACCCCGAGTGCGCATGCACAGTAGTGAGCCCGTGCGCGCATGCGCAGTAGTGAGCCCGTGTGCGCATGCGCTGTAGTGGGCCCGGGTGCGCATGCGCAGTAGTGAGCCCGAGCGCGCAGCCGCAGTAGTGAGTCCGAGTGCGCATGTGCAGGTCTGAGCCGGAGTGCGCATGCGCAGTAGTGGGCCCGTGCCCGCATGCGCAGTAGTGAGCCCGGGTGCGCATGCGCAGTAGTGAGCCCGAGCGCGCATGCGCAGTAGTGAGTCCGATTGCGCATGTGCAGGTCTGAGCCGGAGTGCGCATGCGCAGTAGTGGGCCCGTGCGCGCATGCGCCGTAGTGAGCCCGTGTGCGCATGCGCAGTAGTGACGCCGAATGCGCATGAGCAGTAGTGAGCCCGAGTGTGCATGAGCAGTAGTGAGTCCGAGAGCGCATGAGCAGTTGTGACCCCGAGTGCTCATGCACAGTAGTGAGCCCGATTGCGCATCCGCAGTAGTGAGTCCGTGTGCGCATGTGCAGGTCTGAGCCGGAGTGCGCATGCGCAGTAGTGGGCCAGTGCGCGCATGCGCAGTAGTGAGCCCGTGTGCGCATGCGCAGTAGTGACCCCGAATGCGCATGAGCAGTAGTGAGCCCGAGCGCGCATCCGCAGTAGTGAGCCCGATTGCGCATCCGCAGTAGTGAGTCCGTGTGCGCATGTGCAGGTCTGAGCCGGAGTGCGCATGCGCAGTAGTGGGCCCGTGCGCGCATGCGCAGTAGTGAGCCCGTGTGCGCATGCGCAGTAGTGAGCCCGAGCGCGCATCCGCAGTAGTGAGTCCGTGTGCGCATGCGCAGTAGTGACCCCGAATGCGCATGAGTAGCAGTGAGTTCGAGTGCGCATGAGCAGTAGTGACCCCGAGTGCGCATGAGCAGTAGTGAGTCCGAGTGCGCATGAGCAGTAGTGACCCCGAGTGCGCATGCACAGTAGTGAGTCCGAGTGCGCATGAGCAGTAGTGACCCCGAGTGCGCATGAGCAGTAGTGGGTCCGAGTGCGCGTGAGCAGTAGTGACCCCGAGTGCGCATGCACAGTAGTGAGCCCGAGTGCGCATGAGCAGTAGTGTGTTCGAGTGCGCATCCGCAGTAGTGAGTCCGTGTGCGCATGTGCAGGTCTGAGCCGGAGTGCGCATGCGCAGTAGTGGGCCAGTGGGCGCATGCGCAGTAGTGAGCCCGCGTGCGCATGCGCAGTAGTGACCCCGAATCCGCATGAGCAGTAGTGAGCCCGAGCGCGCATCCGCAGTAGTGAGCCCGATTGCGCATCCGCAGTAGTGAGTCCGTGTGCGCATGTGCAGGTCTGAGCCGGAGTGCGCATGCGCAGTAGTGGGCCCGTGCGCGCATGCGCAGTAGTGAGCCCGTGTGCGCATGCGCAGTAGTGAGCCCGAGCGCGCATCCGCAGTAGTGAGTCCGTGTGCGCATGCGCAGTAGTGACCCCGAATGCGCATGAGTAGCAGTGAGTTCGAGTGCGCATGAGCAGTAGTGACCCCGAGTGCGCATGAGCAGTAGTGAGTCCGAGTGCGCATGAGCAGTAGTGACCCCGAGTGCGCATGCACAGTAGTGAGTCCGAGTGCGCATGAGCAGTAGTGACCCCGAGTGCGCATGAGCAGTAGTGGGTCCGAGTGCGCGTGAGCAGTAGTGACCCCGAGTGCGCATGCACAGTAGTGAGCCCGAGTGCGCATGAGCAGTAGTGTGTTCGAGTGCGCATCCGCAGTAGTGAGTCCGTGTGCGCATGTGCAGGTCTGAGCCGGAGTGCGCATGCGCAGTAGAGGGCCCGTGCGCGCATGCGCAGTAGTGAGCCCGTGCGCGCAGCCGCAGTAGTGAGTCCGAGTGCGCATGCGCAGTAGTGACCCCGAATGCGCATGAGCAGTAGTGACCCCGAGTGCGCATGAGCAGTAGTGAGTCCGTGTGCGCATGTGCAGGTCTGAGCCGGAGTGCGCATGCGCAGTAGTGGGCCCGTGTGCGCATGCGCAGTAGTGAGCCCGTGTGCGCATGCGCAGTAGTGACCCCGAATGCGCATGAGCAGTAGTGAGCCCGAGTGTGCATGAGCAGTAGTGAGTCCGAGTGCGCATGAGCAGTAGTAACCCCGAGTGCTCCTGCACAGTAGTGAGCCCGATTGCGCATCCGCAGTAGTGAGTCCGTGTGCGCATGTGCAGGTCTGAGCCGGAGTGCGCATGCGCAGTAGTGGGCCCGAGTGCGCATGAGCAGCAGTGAGCCCGAGTGTGCATGAGCAGTAGTGAGTCCGATTGCGCATCCGCAGTAGTGAGTCCGTGTGCGCATGTGCAGGTCTGAGCCGGAGTGCGCATGCGCAGTAGTGGGCCCGTGCGCGCATGCGCAGTAGTGACCCCGAGTGCGCATGCACAGTAGTGAGTCCGAGTGCGCATGCGCAGTAGTGAGCCCGAGCGCGCATCCGCAGTAGTGAGCCCGAGCGCGCATGCGCAGTAGTGACCCCGAATGCGCATGAGCAGTAGTGACCCCGAGTGCGCATGCACAGTAGTGTGCCTGTGTGCGCATGCGCAGAAGTGAGCTCGAATGCGCATGAGCAAGTCTGAGCCGGAGTGCGCATGCGCAGTAGTGGGCCCGTGCGCGCATGCGCAGTAGTGAGCCCGAGTGCGCATGAGCAGTAGTGACCCCGAGTGCTCATGCACAGTAGTGAGCCCGATTGCGCATCCGCAGTAGTGAGTCCGTGTGCGCATATGCAGGTCTGAGCCGGAGTGCGCATGCGCAGTAGTGGGCCCGTGCGCGCATGCGCAGTAGTGAGCCCGTGTGCGCATGCGCAGTAGTGACCCCGAATGCGCATGAGCAGTAGTGAGTCCGAGTGTGCATGAGCAGTAGTGAGTCCGAGTGCGCATGAGCAGTAGTGACACCGAGTGCTCATGCACAGTAGTGAGCCCGATTGCGCATCCGCAGTAGTGAGTCCGTGTGCGCATGTGCAGGTCTGTGCCGGAGTGCGCATGCGCAGTAGTGGGCCCGTGCGCGCATGCGCAGTAGTGAGCCCGTGTGCGCATGCGCAGTAGTGACCCCGAATGCGCATGAGCAGTAGTGAGCCCGAGTGTGCATGAGCAGTAGTGAGTCCGAGTGCGCATGAGCAGTAGTAACCCCGAGTGCTCATGCACAGTAGTGAGCCCGATTGCGCATCCGCAGTAGTGAGTCCGTGTGCGCATGTGCAGGTCTGAGCCGGAGTGCGCATGCGCAGTAGTGGGCCCGTGCGCGCATGCGCAGTAGTGAGCCCGTGTGCGCATGCGCAGTAGTGACCCCGATTGCGCATGTGCAGGTCTGAGCCGGAGTGCGCATGCGCAGTAGTGGGCCCGTGCGCGCATGCGCAGTAGTGAGCCCGTGTGCGCATGCGCAGTAGTGACCCCGAATGCGCATGAGCAGTAGTGAGCCCGAGTGTGCATGAGCAGTAGTGAGTCCGAGTGCGCATGAGCAGTAGTGACCCCGAGTGCTCATGCACAGTAGTGAGCCCGATTGCGCATCCGCAGTAGTGAGTCCGTGTGCGCATGTGCAGGTCTGAGCCCGTGTGCGCATGCGCAGTAGTGACCCCGAATGCGCATGAGCAGCAGTGAGCCCGAGTGTGCATGAGCAGTAGTGAGTCCGAGTGCGCATGAGCAGTAGTGACCCCGAGTGCTCATGCACAGTAGTGAGCCCGATTGCGCATCCGCAGTAGTGAGTCCGTGTGCGCATGTGCAGGTCTGAGCCCGTGTGCGCATGCGCAGTAGTGACCCCGAATGCGCATGAGCAGCAGTGAGCCCGAGTGTGCATGAGCAGTAGTGAGCCCGTGTGCGCATGCGCTGTAGTGAGCCCGAGCGCGCATCCGCAGTAGTGAGTCCGAGTGCGCATGCGCAGTAGTGACCCCGAGTGCTCATGCACAGTAGTGAGCCCGATTGCGCATCCGCAGTAGTGAGTCCGTGTGCGCATGTGCAGGTCTGAGCCGGAGTGCGCATGCGCAGTAGTGAGCCCGTGTGCGCATGCGCAGTAGTGACCCCGAATGCGCATGAGCAGCAGTGAGCCCGAGTGCGCATGAGCAGTAGTGAGTCCGAGTGCGCATGAGCAGTAGTGACTCCGAGTGCTCATGCACAGTAGTGAGCCCGATTGCGCATCCGCAGTAGTGAGTCCGTGTGCGCATGTGCAGGTCTGAGCCGGAGTGCGCATGCGCAGTAGTGGGCCCGTGCGCGCATGCGCAGTAGTGAGCCCGTGTGCGCATGCGCAGTAGTAACCTCGATTGCGCATGTGCAGGTCTGAGCCGGAATGCGCATGCGCAGTAGTGGGCGCGTGCGCGCATTCGCAGTAGTGAGCCCGTGTGCGCATGCGCAGTAGTGACCCCGAATGCGCATGAGCAGTAGTGAGCCCGAGTGTGCATGAGCAGTAGTGAGTCCGAGTGCGCATGAGCAGTAGTGACCCCGAGTGCTCATGCACAGTAGTGAGCCCGATTGCGCATCCGCAGTAGTGAGTCCGTGTGCGCGTGTGCAGGTCTGAGCCTGAGTGCGCATGCGCAGTAGTGGGCCCGTGCGCGCATGCGCAGTAGTGAGCCCGTGTGCGCATGCGCAGTAGTGACCCCGAATGCGCATGAGCAGTAGTGAGCCCGAGTGTGCATGAGCAGTAGTGAGTCCGAGTGCGCATGAGCAGTAGTGAGCCCGAGTGCTCATGCACAGTAGTGAGCCCGATTGCGCATCCGCAGTAATGAGTCCGTGTGCGCATGTGCAGGTCTGAGCCGGAGTGCGCATGCGCAGAAGTGGGCCCGTGCGCGCATGCGCAGTAGTGAGCCCGTGTGCGCATGCGCAGTAGTGAACCGAATGCGCATGAGCAGTAGTGAGCCCGAGTGTGCATGAACAGTAGTGAGCCCGTGTGCGCATGAGCAGTAGTGAGTCCGAGTGCGCATCCGCAGTAGTGAGTCCGTGTGCGCATGAGCAGTAGTGACCCCGAGTGCGCATGCACAGTAGTGGGCCCGTGCGCGCATGCGCAGTAGTGAGCCCGTGTGCGCATGCGCAGTAGTGACCCCGAATGCGCATGAGCAGTAGTGAGCCCGAGCGCGCATCCGCAGTAGTGAGCCCGATTGCGCATCCGCAGTAGTGAGTCCGTGTGCGCATGTGCAGGTCTGAGCCGGAGTGCGCATGCGCAGTAGTGGGCCCGTGCGCGCATGCGCAGTAGTGAGCCCGTGTGCGCATGCGCAGTAGTGAGCCCGAGCGCGCATCCGCAGTAGTGAGTCCGAGTGCGCATGCGCAGTAGTGACCCCGAATGCGCATGAGTAGCAGTGAGTTCGAGTGCGCATGAGCAGTAGTGACCCCGAGTGCGCATGAGCAGTAGTGAGTCCGAGTGCGCATGAGCAGTAGTGACCCCGAGTGCGCATGCACAGTAGTGAGTCCGAGTGCGCATGAGCAGTAGTGACCCCGAGTGCGCATGAGCAGTAGTGGGTCCGAGTGCGCGTGAGCAGTAGTGACCCCGAGTGCGCATGCACAGTAGTGAGCCCGAGTGCGCATGAGCAGTAGTGTGTTCGAGTGCGCATCCGCAGTAGTGAGTCCGTGTGCGCATGTGCAGGTCTGAGCCGGAGTGCGCATGCGCAGTAGAGGGCCCGTGCGCGCATGCGCAGTAGTGAGCCCGTGCGCGCATGCGCAGTAGTGAGCCCGTGTGCGCATGCGCAGTAGTGAGCCCGAGCGCGCATCCGCAGTAGTGAGTCCGAGTGCGCATGCGCAGTAGTGACCCCGAATGCGCATGAGCAGTAGTGACCCCGAGTGCGCATGAGCAGTAGTGAGTCCGAGTGCGCGTGAGCAGTAGTGACCCCGAGTGCGCATGCACAGTAGTGAGCCCGTGCGCGTATGCGCAGTAGTGAGCCCGTGTGCGCATGCGCTGTAGTGGGCCCGGGTGCGCATGAGTAGCAGTGAGTTCGAGTGCGCATGAGCAGTAGTGACCCCGAGTGCGCATGAGCTGTAGTGAGTCCGAGTGCGCATGAGCAGTAGTGACCCCGAGTGCGCATGAGCAGTAGTGAGTCCGAGTGCGCATGAGCATTAGTGACCCCGAGTGCGCATGAGCAGTAGTGGGTCCGAGTGCGCGTGAGCAGTAGTGACCCCGAGTGCGCATGCACAGTAGTGAGCCCGAGTGCGCATGAGCAGTAGTGTGTTCGAGTGCGCATCCGCAGTAGTGAGTCCGTGTGCGCATGTGCAGGTCTGAGCCCGTGTGCGCATGCGCAGTAGTGACCCCGAATGCGCATGAGCAGCAGTGAGCCCGAGTGTGCATGAGCAGTAGTGAGCCCGTGTGCGCATGCGCTGTAGTGAGCCCGAGCGCGCATCCGCAGTAGTGAGTCCGAGTGCGCATGCGCAGTAGTGACCCCGAGTGCTCATGCACAGTAGTGAGCCCGATTGCGCATCCGCAGTAGTGAGTCCGTGTGCGCATGTGCAGGTCTGAGCCGGAGTGCGCATGCGCAGTAGTGAGCCCGTGTGCGCATGCGCAGTAGTGACCCCGAATGCGCATGAGCAGCAGTGAGCCCGAGTGCGCATGAGCAGTAGTGAGTCCGAGTGCGCATGAGCAGTAGTGACTCCGAGTGCTCATGCACAGTAGTGAGCCCGATTGCGCATCCGCAGTAGTGAGTCCGTGTGCGCATGTGCAGGTCTGAGCCGGAGTGCGCATGCGCAGTAGTGGGCCCGTGCGCGCATGCGCAGTAGTGAGCCCGTGTGCGCATGCGCAGTAGTAACCTCGATTGCGCATGTGCAGGTCTGAGCCGGAATGCGCATGCGCAGTAGTGGGCGCGTGCGCGCATTCGCAGTAGTGAGCCCGTGTGCGCATGCGCAGTAGTGACCCCGAATGCGCATGAGCAGTAGTGAGCCCGAGTGTGCATGAGCAGTAGTGAGTCCGAGTGCGCATGAGCAGTAGTGACCCCGAGTGCTCATGCACAGTAGTGAGCCCGATTGCGCATCCGCAGTAGTGAGTCCGTGTGCGCGTGTGCAGGTCTGAGCCTGAGTGCGCATGCGCAGTAGTGGGCCCGTGCGCGCATGCGCAGTAGTGAGCCCGTGTGCGCATGCGCAGTAGTGACCCCGAATGCGCATGAGCAGTAGTGAGCCCGAGTGTGCATGAGCAGTAGTGAGTCCGAGTGCGCATGAGCAGTAGTGAGCCCGAGTGCTCATGCACAGTAGTGAGCCCGATTGCGCATCCGCAGTAATGAGTCCGTGTGCGCATGTGCAGGTCTGAGCCGGAGTGCGCATGCGCAGAAGTGGGCCCGTGCGCGCATGCGCAGTAGTGAGCCCGTGTGCGCATGCGCAGTAGTGAACCGAATGCGCATGAGCAGTAGTGAGCCCGAGTGTGCATGAACAGTAGTGAGCCCGTGTGCGCATGAGCAGTAGTGAGTCCGAGTGCGCATCCGCAGTAGTGAGTCCGTGTGCGCATGAGCAGTAGTGACCCCGAGTGCGCATGCACAGTAGTGGGCCCGTGCGCGCATGCGCAGTAGTGAGCCCGTGTGCGCATGCGCAGTAGTGACCCCGAATGCGCATGAGCAGTAGTGAGCCCGAGCGCGCATCCGCAGTAGTGAGCCCGATTGCGCATCCGCAGTAGTGAGTCCGTGTGCGCATGTGCAGGTCTGAGCCGGAGTGCGCATGCGCAGTAGTGGGCCCGTGCGCGCATGCGCAGTAGTGAGCCCGTGTGCGCATGCGCAGTAGTGAGCCCGAGCGCGCATCCGCAGTAGTGAGTCCGAGTGCGCATGCGCAGTAGTGACCCCGAATGCGCATGAGTAGCAGTGAGTTCGAGTGCGCATGAGCAGTAGTGACCCCGAGTGCGCATGAGCAGTAGTGAGTCCGAGTGCGCATGAGCAGTAGTGACCCCGAGTGCGCATGCACAGTAGTGAGTCCGAGTGCGCATGAGCAGTAGTGACCCCGAGTGCGCATGAGCAGTAGTGGGTCCGAGTGCGCGTGAGCAGTAGTGACCCCGAGTGCGCATGCACAGTAGTGAGCCCGAGTGCGCATGAGCAGTAGTGTGTTCGAGTGCGCATCCGCAGTAGTGAGTCCGTGTGCGCATGTGCAGGTCTGAGCCGGAGTGCGCATGCGCAGTAGAGGGCCCGTGCGCGCATGCGCAGTAGTGAGCCCGTGCGCGCATGCGCAGTAGTGAGCCCGTGTGCGCATGCGCAGTAGTGAGCCCGAGCGCGCATCCGCAGTAGTGAGTCCGAGTGCGCATGCGCAGTAGTGACCCCGAATGCGCATGAGCAGTAGTGACCCCGAGTGCGCATGAGCAGTAGTGAGTCCGAGTGCGCGTGAGCAGTAGTGACCCCGAGTGCGCATGCACAGTAGTGAGCCCGTGCGCGTATGCGCAGTACTGAGCCCGTGTGCGCATGCGCTGTAGTGGGCCCGGGTGCGCATGAGTAGCAGTGAGTTCGAGTGCGCATGAGCAGTAGTGACCCCGAGTGCGCATGAGCTGTAGTGAGTCCGAGTGCGCATGAGCAGTAGTGACCCCGAGTGCGCATGAGCAGTAGTGAGTCCGAGTGCGCATGAGCATTAGTGACCCCGAGTGCGCATGAGCAGTAGTGGGTCCGAGTGCGCGTGAGCAGTAGTGACCCCGAGTGCGCATGCACAGTAGTGAGCCCGAGTGCGCATGAGCAGTAGTGTGTTCGAGTGCGCATCCGCAGTAGTGAGTCCGTGTGCGCATGTGCAGGTCTGAGCCGGAGTGCGCATGCGCAGTAGAGGGCCCGTGCGCGCATGCGCAGTAGTGAGCCCGTGCGCGCATGCGCAGTAGTGAGCCCGTGTGCGCATGCGCAGTAGTGAGCCCGAGCGCGCATCCGCAGTAGTGAGTCCGAGTGCGCATGCGCAGTAGTGACCCCGGATGCGCATGAGCAGTAGTGACCCCGAGTGCGCATGAGCAGTAGTGACCCCGAGTGCGCATGCACAGTAGTGAGCCCGTGCGCGCATGCGCAGTAGTGAGCCCGTGTGCGCATGCGCTGTAGTGGGCCCGGGTGCGCATGCGCAGTAGTGAGCCCGAGCGCGCAGCCGCAGTAGTGAGTCCGAGTGCGCATGCGCAGTAGTGACCCCGAATGCGCATGAGCAGGAGTGAGCCCGAGTGTGCATGAGCAGTAGTGAGTCCGAGTGCGCATGAGCAGTAGTAACCCCGAGTGCTCCTGCACAGTAGTGAGCCCGATTGCGCATCCGCAGTAGTGAGTCCGTGTGCGCATGTGCAGGTCTGAGCCGGAGTGCGCATGCGCAGTAGTGGGCCCGAGTGCGCATGAGCAGCAGTGAGCCCGAGTGTGCATGAGCAGTAGTGAGTCCGATTGCGCATCCGCAGTAGTGAGTCCGTGTGCGCATGTGCAGGTCTGAGCCGGAGTGCGCATGCGCAGTAGTGGGCCCGTGCGCGCATGCGCAGTAGTGACCCCGAGTGCGCATGCACAGTAGTGAGTCCGAGTGCGCATGCGCAGTAGTGAGCCCGAGCGCGCATCCGCAGTAGTGAGCCCGAGCGCGCATGCGCAGTAGTGACCCCGAATGCGCATGAGCAGTAGTGACCCCGAGTGCGCATGCACAGTAGTGTGCCTGTGTGCGCATGCGCAGAAGTGAGCTCGAATGCGCATGAGCAAGTCTGAGCCGGAGTGCGCATGCGCAGTAGTGGGCCCGTGCGCGCATGCGCAGTAGTGAGCCCGAGTGCGCATGAGCAGTAGTGACCCCGAGTGCTCATGCACAGTAGTGAGCCCGATTGCGCATCCGCAGTAGTGAGTCCGTGTGCGCATGTGCAGGTCTGAGCCGGAGTGCGCATGCGCAGTAGTGGGCCCGTGCGCGCATGCGCAGTAGTGAGCCCGTGTGCGCATGCGCAGTAGTGACCCCGAATGCGCATGAGCAGTAGTGAGCCCGAGTGTGCATGAGCAGTAGTGAGTCCGAGTGCGCATGAGCAGTAGTAACCCCGAGTGCTCATGCACAGTAGTGAGCCCGATTGCGCATCCGCAGTAGTGAGTCCGTGTGCGCATGTGCAGGTCTGAGCCGGAGTGCGCATGCGCAGTAGTGGGCCCGTGCGCGCATGCGCAGTAGTGAGCCCGTGTGCGCATGCGCAGTAGTGACCCCGAGTGCGCATGAGCAGTAGTGACCCCGAGTGCTCATGCACAGTAGTGAGCCCGATTGCGCATCCGCAGTAGTGAGTCCGTGTGCGCATGTGCAGGTCTGAGCCGGAGTGCGCATGCGCAGTAGTGGGCCCGTGCGCGCATGCGCAGTAGTGAGCCCGTGTGCGCATGCGCAGTAGTGACCCCGATTGCGCATGTGCAGGTCTGAGCCGGAGTGCGCATGCGCAGTAGTGGGCCCGTGCGCGCATGCGCAGTAGTGAGCCCGTGTGCGCATGCGCAGTAGTGACCCCGATTGCGCATGAGCAAGTCTGAGCCGGAGTGCGCATGCGCAGTAGTGGGCCCGTGCGCGCATGCGCAGTAGTGAGCCCGAGTGCGCATGAGCAGTAGTGACCCCGAGTGCTCATGCACAGTAGTGAGCCCGATTGCGCATCCGCAGTAGTGAGTCCGTGTGCGCATGTGCAGGTCTGAGCCGGAGTGCGCATGCGCAGTAGTGGGCCCGTGCGCGCATGCGCAGTAGTGAGCCCGTGTGCGCATGCGCAGTAGTGACCCCGATTGCGCATGTGCAGGTCTGAGCCGGAGTGCGCATGCGCAGTAGTGGGCCCGTGCGCGCATGCGCAGTAGTGAGCCCGTGTGCGCATGCGCAGTAGTGACCCCGAATGCGCATGAGCAGTAGTGAGCCCGAGTGTGCATGAGCAGTAGTGAGTCCGAGTGCGCATGAGCAGTAGTGACCCCGAGTGCTCATGCACAGTAGTGAGCCCGATTGCGCATCCGCAGTAGTGAGTCCGTGTGCGCATGTGCAGGTCTGAGCCCGTGTGCGCATGCGCAGTAGTGACCCCGAATGCGCATGAGCAGCAGTGAGCCCGAGTGTGCATGAGCAGTAGTGAGTCCGAGTGCGCATGAGCAGTAGTGACCCCGAGTGCTCATGCACGGTAGTGACCCCGAGTGCGCATGAGCAGTAGTGAGTCCGAGTGCGCATGAGCATTAGTGACCCCGAGTGCGCATGAGCAGTAGTGGGTCCGAGTGCGCGTGAGCAGTAGTGACCCCGAGTGCGCATGCACAGTAGTGAGCCCGAGTGCGCATGAGCAGTAGTGTGTTCGAGTGCGCATCCGCAGTAGTGAGTCCGTGTGCGCATGTGCAGGTCTGAGCCGGAGTGCGCATGCGCAGTAGAGGGCCCGTGCGCGCATGCGCAGTAGTGAGCCCGTGCGCGCATGCGCAGTAGTGAGCCCGTGTGCGCATGCGCAGTAGTGAGCCCGAGCGCGCATCCGCAGTAGTGAGTCCGAGTGCGCATGCGCAGTAGTGACCCCGAATGCGCATGAGCAGTAGTGACCCCGAGTGCGCATGAGCAGTAGTGACCCCGAGTGCGCATGCACAGTAGTGAGCCCGTGCGCGCATGCGCAGTAGTGAGCCCGTGTGCGCATGCGCTGTAGTGGGCCCGGGTGCGCATGCGCAGTAGTGAGCCCGAGCGCGCAGCCGCAGTAGTGAGTCCGAGTGCGCATGCGCAGTAGTGACCCCGAATGCGCATGAGCAGGAGTGAGCCCGAGTGTGCATGAGCAGTAGTGAGTCCGAGTGCGCATGAGCAGTAGTAACCCCGAGTGCTCCTGCACAGTAGTGAGCCCGATTGCGCATCCGCAGTAGTGAGTCCGTGTGCGCATGTGCAGGTCTGAGCCGGAGTGCGCATGCGCAGTAGTGGGCCCGAGTGCGCATGAGCAGCAGTGAGCCCGAGTGTGCATGAGCAGTAGTGAGTCCGATTGCGCATCCGCAGTAGTGAGTCCGTGTGCGCATGTGCAGGTCTGAGCCGGAGTGCGCATGCGCAGTAGTGGGCCCGTGCGCGCATGCGCAGTAGTGACCCCGAGTGCGCATGCACAGTAGTGAGTCCGAGTGCGCATGCGCAGTAGTGAGCCCGAGCGCGCATCCGCAGTAGTGAGCCCGAGCGCGCATGCGCAGTAGTGACCCCGAATGCGCATGAGCAGTAGTGACCCCGAGTGCGCATGCACAGTAGTGTGCCTGTGTGCGCATGCGCAGAAGTGAGCTCGAATGCGCATGAGCAAGTCTGAGCCGGAGTGCGCATGCGCAGTAGTGGGCCCGTGCGCGCATGCGCAGTAGTGAGCCCGAGTGCGCATGAGCAGTAGTGACCCCGAGTGCTCATGCACAGTAGTGAGCCCGATTGCGCATCCGCAGTAGTGAGTCCGTGTGCGCATGTGCAGGTCTGAGCCGGAGTGCGCATGCGCAGTAGTGGGCCCGTGCGCGCATGCGCAGTAGTGAGCCCGTGTGCGCATGCGCAGTAGTGACCCCGAATGCGCATGAGCAGTAGTGAGTCCGAGTGTGCATGAGCAGTAGTGAGTCCGAGTGCGCATGAGCAGTAGTGACACCGAGTGCTCATGCACAGTAGTGAGCCCGATTGCGCATCCGCAGTAGTGAGTCCGTGTGCGCATGTGCAGGTCTGAGCCGGAGTGCGCATGCGCAGTAGTGGGCCCGTGCGCGCATGCGCAGTAGTGAGCCCGTGTGCGCATGCGCAGTAGTGACCCCGAATGCGCATGAGCAGTAGTGAGCCCGAGTGTGCATGAGCAGTAGTGAGTCCGAGTGCGCATGAGCAGTAGTAACCCCGAGTGCTCATGCACAGTAGTGAGCCCGATTGCGCATCCGCAGTAGTGAGTCCGTGTGCGCATGTGCAGGTCTGAGCCGGAGTGCGCATGCGCAGTAGTGGGCCCGTGCGCGCATGCGCAGTAGTGAGCCCGTGTGCGCATGCGCAGTAGTGACCCCGAGTGCGCATGAGCAGTAGTGACCCCGAGTGCTCATGCACAGTAGTGAGCCCGATTGCGCATCCGCAGTAGTGAGTCCGTGTGCGCATGTGCAGGTCTGAGCCGGAGTGCGCATGCGCAGTAGTGGGCCCGTGCGCGCATGCGCAGTAGTGAGCCCGTGTGCGCATGCGCAGTAGTGACCCCGATTGCGCATGTGCAGGTCTGAGCCGGAGTGCGCATGCGCAGTAGTGGGCCCGTGCGCGCATGCGCAGTAGTGAGCCCGTGTGCGCATGCGCAGTAGTGACCCCGATTGCGCATGAGCAAGTCTGAGCCGGAGTGCGCATGCGCAGTAGTGGGCCCGTGCGCGCATGCGCAGTAGTGAGCCCGAGTGCGCATGAGCAGTAGTGACCCCGAGTGCTCATGCACAGTAGTGAGCCCGATTGCGCATCCGCAGTAGTGAGTCCGTGTGCGCATGTGCAGGTCTGAGCCGGAGTGCGCATGCGCAGTAGTGGGCCCGTGCGCGCATGCGCAGTAGTGAGCCCGTGTGCGCATGCGCAGTAGTGACCCCGATTGCGCATGTGCAGGTCTGAGCCGGAGTGCGCATGCGCAGTAGTGGGCCCGTGCGCGCATGCGCAGTAGTGAGCCCGTGTGCGCATGCGCAGTAGTGACCCCGAATGCGCATGAGCAGTAGTGAGCCCGAGTGTGCATGAGCAGTAGTGAGTCCGAGTGCGCATGAGCAGTAGTGACCCCGAGTGCTCATGCACAGTAGTGAGCCCGATTGCGCATCCGCAGTAGTGAGTCCGTGTGCGCATGTGCAGGTCTGAGCCCGTGTGCGCATGCGCAGTAGTGACCCCGAATGCGCATGAGCAGCAGTGAGCCCGAGTGTGCATGAGCAGTAGTGAGTCCGAGTGCGCATGAGCAGTAGTGACCCCGAGTGCTCATGCACGGTAGTGAGCCCGATTGCGCATCCGCAGTAGTGAGTCCGTGTGCGCATGTGCAGGTCTGAGCCCGTGTGCGCATGCGCAGTAGTGACCCCGAATGCGCATGAGCAGCAGTGAGCCCGAGTGTGCATGAGCAGTAGTGAGCCCGTGTGCGCATGCGCTGTAGTGAGCCCGAGCGCGCATCCGCAGTAGTGAGTCCGAGTGCGCATGCGCAGTAGTGACCCCGAGTGCTCATGCACAGTAGTGAGCCCGATTGCGCATCCGCAGTAGTGAGTCCGTGTGCGCATGTGCAGGTCTGAGCCGGAGTGCGCATGCGCAGTAGTGAGCCCGAGCGCGCATCCGCAGTAGTGAGTCCGAGTGCGCATGCGCAGTAGTGACCCCGAATGCGCATGAGTAGCAGTGAGTTCGAGTGCGCATGAGCAGTAGTGACCCCGAGTGCGCATGAGCAGTAGTGAGTCCGTGTGCGCATGTGCAGGTCTGAGCCGGAGTGCGCATGCGCAGTAGTGGGCCCGTGCGCGCATGCGCAGTAGTGAGCCCGTGTGCGCATGCGCAGTAGTGACCCCGAATGCGCATGAGCAGTAGTGAGCCCGAGTGTGCATGAGCAGTAGTGAGTCCGAGTGCGCATGAGCAGTAGTAACCCCGAGTGCTCCTGCACAGTAGTGAGCCCGATTGCGCATCCGCAGTAGTGAGTCCGTGTGCGCATGTGCAGGTCTGAGCCGGAGTGCGCATGCGCAGTAGTGGGCCCGAGTGCGCATGAGCAGCAGTGAGCCCGAGTGTGCATGAGCAGTAGTGAGTCCGATTGCGCATCCGCAGTAGTGAGTCCGTGTGCGCATGTGCAGGTCTGAGCCGGAGTGCGCATGCGCAGTAGTGGGCCCGTGCGCGCATGCGCAGTAGTGACCCCGAGTGCGCATGCACAGTAGTGATTCCGAGTGCGCATGCGCAGTAGTGAGCCCGAGCGCGCATCCGCAGTAGTGAGCCCGAGCGCGCATGCGCAGTAGTGACCCCGAATGCGCATGAGCAGTAGTGACCCCGAGTGCGCATGCACAGTAGTGTGCCTGTGTGCGCATGCGCAGAAGTGAGCTCGAATGCGCATGAGCAAGTCTGAGCCGGAGTGCGCATGCGCAGTAGTGGGCCCGTGCGCGCATGCGCAGTAGTGAGCCCGAGTGCGCATGAGCAGTAGTGACCCCGAGTGCTCATGCACAGTAGTGAGCCCGATTGCGCATCCGCAGTAGTGAGTCCGTGTGCGCATGTGCAGGTCTGAGCCGGAGTGCGCATGCGCAGTAGTGGGCCCGTGCGCGCATGCGCAGTAGTGAGCCCGTGTGCGCATGCGCAGTAGTGACCCCGAATGCGCATGAGCAGTAGTGAGTCCGAGTGTGCATGAGCAGTAGTGAGTCCGAGTGCGCATGAGCAGTAGTGACACCGAGTGCTCATGCACAGTAGTGAGCCCGATTGCGCATCCGCAGTAGTGAGTCCGTGTGCGCATGTGCAGGTCTGAGCCGGAGTGCGCATGCGCAGTAGTGGGCCCGTGCGCGCATGCGCAGTAGTGAGCCCGTGTGCGCATGCGCAGTAGTGACCCCGAATGCGCATGAGCAGTAGTGAGCCCGAGTGTGCATGAGCAGTAGTGAGTCCGAGTGCGCATGAGCAGTAGTAACCCCGAGTGCTCATGCACAGTAGTGAGCCCGATTGCTCATCCGCAGTAGTGAGTCCGTGTGCGCATGTGCAGGTCTGAGCCGGAGTGCGCATGCGCAGTAGTGGGCCCGTGCGCGCATGCGCAGTAGTGAGCCCGTGTGCGCATGCGCAGTAGTGACCCCGATTGCGCATGTGCAGGTCTGAGCCGGAGTGCGCATGCGCAGTAGTGGGCCCGTGCGCGCATGCGCAGTAGTGAGCCCGTGTGCGCATGCGCAGTAGTGACCCCGAATGCGCATGAGCAGTAGTGAGCCCGAGTGTGCATGAGCAGTAGTGAGTCCGAGTGCGCATGAGCAGTAGTGACCCCGAGTGCTCATGCACAGTAGTGAGCCCGATTGCGCATCCGCAGTAGTGAGTCCGTGTGCGCATGTGCAGGTCTGAGCCCGTGTGCGCATGCGCAGTAGTGACCCCGAATGCGCATGAGCAGCAGTGAGCCCGAGTGTGCATGAGCAGTAGTGAGTCCGAGTGCGCATGAGCAGTAGTGACCCCGAGTGCTCATGCACAGTAGTGAGCCCGATTGCGCATCCGCAGTAGTGAGTCCGTGTGCGCATGTGCAGGTCTGAGCCCGTGTGCGCATGCGCAGTAGTGACCCCGAATGCGCATGAGCAGCAGTGAGCCCGAGTGTGCATGAGCAGTAGTGAGCCCGTGTGCGCATGCGCTGTAGTGAGCCCGAGCGCGCATCCGCAGTAGTGAGTCCGAGTGCGCATGCGCAGTAGTGACCCCGAGTGCTCATGCACAGTAGTGAGCCCGATTGCGCATCCGCAGTAGTGAGTCCGTGTGCGCATGTGCAGGTCTGAGCCGGAGTGCGCATGCGCAGTAGTGGGCCCGTGCGCGCATGCGCAGTAGTGAGCCCGTGTGCGCATGCGCAGTAGTGACCCCGAATGCGCATGAGCAGCAGTGAGCCCGAGTGTGCATGAGCAGTAGTGAGTCCGAGTGCGCATGAGCAGTAGTGACTCCGAGTGCTCATGCACAGTAGTGAGCCCGATTGCGCATCCGCAGTAGTGAGTCCGTGTGCGCATGTGCAGGTCTGAGCCGGAGTGCGCATGCGCAGTAGTGGGCCCGTGCGCGCATGCGCAGTAGTGAGCCCGTGTGCGCATGCGCAGTAGTAACCTCGATTGCGCATGTGCAGGTCTGAGCCGGAATGCGCATGCGCAGTAGTGGGCCCGTGCGCGCATTCGCAGTAGTGAGCCCGTGTGCGCATGCGCAGTAGTGACCCCGAATGCGCATGAGCAGTAGTGAGCCCGAGTGTGCATGAGCAGTAGTGAGTCCGAGTGCGCATGAGCAGTAGTGACCCCGAGTGCTCATGCACAGTAGTGAGCCCGATTGCGCATCGGCAGTAGTGAGTCCGTGTGCGCGTGTGCAGGTCTGAGCCTGAGTGCGCATGCGCAGTAGTGGGCCCGTGCGCGCATGCGCAGTAGTGAGCCCGTGTGCGCATGCGCAGTAGTGACCCCGAATGCGCATGAGCAGTAGTGAGCCCGAGTGTGCATGAGCAGTAGTGAGTCCGAGTGCGCATGAGCAGTAGTGAGCCCGAGTGCTCATGCACAGTAGTGAGCCCGATTGCGCATCCGCAGTAATGAGTCCGTGTGCGCATGTGCAGGTCTGAGCCGGAGTGCGCATGCGCAGAAGTGGGCCCGTGCGCGCATGCGCAGTAGTGAGCCCGTGTGCGCATGCGCAGTAGTGAACCGAATGCGCATGAGCAGTAGTGAGCCCGAGTGTGCATGAACAGTAGTGAGCCCGTGTGCGCATGCGCAGTAGTGAGCCCGAGCGCGCATCCGCAGTAGTGAGTCCGAGTGCGCATGCGCAGTAGTGACCCCGAATGCGCATGAGTAGCAGTGAGTTCGAGTGCGCATGAGCAGTAGTGACCCCGAGTGCGCATGAGCAGTAGTGAGTCCGAGTGCGCATGAGCAGTAGTGACCCCGAGTGCGCATGCACAGTAGTGAGTCCGAGTGCGCATGAGCAGTAGTGACCCGGAGTGCGCATGAGCAGTAGTGGGTCCGAGTGCGCGTGAGCAGTAGTGACCCCGAGTGCGCATGCACAGTAGTGAGCCCGAGTGCGCATGAGCAGTAGTGTGTTCGAGTGCGCATCCGCAGTAGTGAGTCCGTGTGCGCATGTGCAGGTCTGAGCCGGAGTGCGCATGCGCAGTAGAGGGCCCGTGCGCGCATGCGCAGTAGTGAGCCCGTGCGCGCATGCGCAGTAGTGAGCCCGTGTGCGCATGCGCAGTAGTGAGCCCGAGCGCGCATCCGCAGTAGTGAGTCCGAGTGCGCATGCGCAGTAGTGACCCCGAATGCGCATGAGCAGTAGTGACCCCGAGTGCGCATGAGCAGTAGTGAGTCCGAGTGCGCGTGAGCAGTAGTGACCCCGAGTGGACATGCACAGTAGTGAGCCCGTGCGCGTATGCGCAGTAGTGAGCCCGTGTTCGCATGCGCTGTAGTGGGCCCGGGTGCGCATGCGCAGTAGTGAGCCCGAGCGCGCAGACGCAGTAGTGAGTCCGAGTGCGCATGCGCAGTAGTGACCCCGAATGCGCATGAGCAGTAGTGACCCCGAGTGCGCATGAGCAGTAGTGAGTCCGAGTGCGCGTGAGCAGTAGTGACCCCGAGTGCGCATGCACAGTAGTGAGCCCGAGTGCGCATGAGCAGTAGTGTGTTCGAGTGCGCATCCGCAGTAGTGAGTCCGTGTGCGCATGTGCAGGTCTGAGCCGGAGTGCGCATGCGCAGTAGAGGGAACGTGCGCGCATGCGCAGTAGTGAGCCCGTGTGCGCATGCGCAGTAGTGGACCCGGGTGCGCATGCGCAGTACTGAGCCCGAGCGCGCAGCCGCAGTAGTGAGCCCAAGCGCGCATGCGCAGTAGTGAGTCCGATTGCGCCTGTGCAGGTCTGAGCCGGAGTGCGCATGCGCAGTAGTGGGCCCGTGCGCGCATGCGCAGTAGTGAGCCCGTGTGCGCATGCGCAGTAGTGACCCCGAATGCGCATGAGCAGTAGTGAGCCCGAGTGTGCATGTGCAGTAGTGAGTCCGAGTGCGCATGAGCAGTAGTGACCCCGAGTGCTCATGCACAGTAGTGAGCCCGATTGCGCATCCGCAGTAGCGAGTCCGTGTGCGCATGTGCAGGTCTGAGCCGGAGTGCGCATGCGCAGTAGTGAGCCCGTGTGCGCATGCGCAGTAGTGACCCCGATTGCGCATGTGCAGGTCTGAGCCGGAGTGCGCATGCGCAGTAGTGAGCCCGTGTGCGCATGCGCAGTAGTGAGCCCGGGTGCGCATGCGCAGTAGTGAGCCCGAGCGCGCAGCCGCAGTAGTGAGCCCGAGCGCGCATGCGCAGTAGTGAGTCCGATTGCGCATGTGCAGGTCTGAGCCGGAGTGCGCATGCGCAGTAGTGGTCCCGTGCGCGCATGCGCCGTAGTGAGCCCGTGTGCGCATGCGCAGTAGTGACCCCGAATGCGCATGAGCAGTAGTGAGCCCGAGTGTGCATGAGCAGTAGTGAGCCCGAGTGTGCATGAGGAGTCGTGAGTCCGAGTGCGCATGAGCAGTAGTGACCCCGAGTGCTCATGCACAGTAGTGAGCCCGATTGCGCATCCGCAGTAGTGAGTCCGTGTGCGCATGTGCTGGTCTGAGCCGGAGTGCGCATGCGCAGTAGTTGGCCCGTGCGCGCATGTGCAGTAGTGAGCCCGTGTGCGCATGCGCAGTAGTGACCCCGACTGCGCCTGTGCAGGTCTGAGCCGGAGTGCGCATGCGCAGTAGTGGGCCCGTGCGCGCATGCGCAGTAGTGAGCCCGTGTGCGCATGCGCAGTAGTGACCCCGAATGCGCATGAGCAGTAGTGAGCCCGAGTGTGCATGTGCAGTAGTGAGTCCGAGTGCGCATGAGCAGTAGTGACCCCGAGTGCTCATGCACAGTAGTGAGCCCGATTGCGCATCCGCAGTAGCGAGTCCGTGTGCGCATGTGCAGGTCTGAGCCGGAGTGCGCATGCGCAGTAGTGAGCCCGTGTGCGCATGCGCAGTAGTGACCCCGATTGCGCATGTGCAGGTCTGAGCCGGTGTGCGCATGCGCAGTAGTGGGCCCGTGCGCGCATGCGCAGTAGTGAGATCGTGTGCGCATGCGCAGTAGTAACCCCGAATGCGCATGAGCAGTAGTGACCCCGAGTGCGCATGCACAGTAGTGTGCCCGTGTGAGCATGCGCAGAAGTGAGCTCGAATGCGCATGTGCAGGTCTGAGCCGGAGTGCGCATGCGCAGTAGTGGGCCCGTGTGCGCATGCGCCGTAGTGAGCCCGTGTGCGCATGCGCAGTAGTGACCCGAATGCGCATGAGCAGTAGTGAGCCCGATTGCGCATGTGCAGGTCTGAGCCGGAGTGCGCATGCGCAGTAGTGGGCCCGTGCGCGCATGCGCCGTAGTGAGCCCGTGTGCGCATGCGCAGTAGTGACCCGAATGCGCATGAGCAGTAGTGAGCCCGAGTGTGCATGAGCAGTAGTGAGTCCGAGTGCGCATGAGCAGTAGTGACCCCGAGTGCTCATGCACAGTAGTGAGACCGATTGCGCATCCGCAGTAGTGAGTCCGTGTGCGCATGTGCAGGTCTGAGCCGGAGTGCGCATGCGCAGTAGTGGGCCCGTGCGCGCATGTGCAGTAGCGAGCCCGTGTGCGCATGCGCAGTAGTGAGCCCGATTGCGCATCCGCAGTAGTGAGTCCGTGTGCGCATGTGCAGGTCTGAGCCGGAGTGCGCATGCGCAGTAGTGGGTCCGTGCGCGCATGCGCAGTGCGGAGCCCGTGTGCGCATGCGCAGTAGTGAGCCGGAGCGCGCATCCGCAGTAGTGAGTCCGAGTGCGCGTGAGCAGTTGTGACCCCGCAGTAGTGAGCCCGAGCGCGCATGCGCAGTAGTGAGTCCGATTGCGCATGTGCAGGTCTGAGCCGCAGTGCGCATGCGCAGTAGTGGGCCCGTGTGCGCATGCGCAGGTCTGAGCCGGAGTGCGCATGCGCTGTAGTGGGCCCGTGCGCGCATGCGCAGTAGTGAGCCCGTGTGCGCATGCGCAGTAGTGAGCCCGAGCGCGCATGAACAGTAGTGACCCCGAGTGCGCATGAGCAGTAGTGACCCCGAGTGCGCATGCACAGTGGTGAGCCCGATTGCGCATCGGCAGTAGTAAGTCCGTGTTCGCATGTGCAGGTCTGAGCCGGAGTGCGCATGCGCAGTAGTAGGCCCGAGCGCGCATCCGCAGTAGTGAGCCCGAGTGCGCATGCGCAGTAGTGACCCCGAATGCGCATGAGCAGTAGTGACCCCGAGTGCGCATGCACAGTAGTGTGCCCGTGTGAGCATGCGCAGAAGTGAGCTCGAATGCGCATGTGCAGGTCTGAGCCGGAGTGCGCATGCGCAGTAGTGTGCCCGTGCGCGCATGCGCAGTAGTGAGCCCGGGTGCGCATGCGCAGTAGTGAGCCCGGGCGCGCAGCCGCAGTAGTGAGCTGCGCGCGCATGCGCAGTAGTGAGTCCAATTGCGCATGTGCAGGTCTGAGCCGGAGTGCGCATGCGCAGTAGTGGGCCCGTGTGCGCATGTGCAGGTCTGAGCCGGAGTGCGCATGCGCAGTAGTGGGCCCGTGCGCGCATGCGCAGTAGTGAGCCCGTGTGCGCATGCGCAGTAGTGAGCCCGAGCGCGCATCCGCAGTAGTGAGTCCGAGTGCGCATGCGCAGTAGTGACCCCGAATGCGCATGAGCAGTAGTGACCCCGAGTGCGCATGCACAGTAGTGTGCCCGTGTGAGCATGCGCAGAAGTGAGCTCGAATGCGCATGTGCAGGTCTGAGCCGGAGTGCGCATGCGCAGTAGTGGGCCCGTGCGCGCATGCGCAGTAGTGAGCCCGGGTGCGCATGCGCAGTAGTGAGCCCGGGCGCGCAGCCGCAGTAGTGAGCCCGAGCGCGCATGCGCAGTAGTGAGTCCGATTGCGCATGTGCAGGTCTGAGCCGGAGTGCGCATGCGCAGTAGTGGGCCCGTGTGCGCATGTGCAGGTCTGAGCCGGAGTGCGCATGCGCAGTAGTGAGCCCGAGCGCGCATCCGCAGTAGTGAGTCCGAGTGCGCATGCGCAGTAGTGACCCCGAATGCGCATGAGCAGTAGTGAGTCCGAGTGCGCATGAGCAGTAGTGACCCCGAGTGCGCATGAGCAGTAGTGAGTACGAGTGCGCATCAGCAGTAGTGACCCCGAGTGCGCATGAGCAGTAGTGACCCCGAGTGCGCATGCACAGTAGTGAGCCCGTGTGCGCATGCGCAGAAGTGAGCTCGAATGCGCATGTGCAGGTCTGAGCCGGAGTGCGCATGCGCAGTAGTGGGCCCGTGCGCGCATGCGCAGTAGTGAGCCCGTGTGCGCATGAGCAGTAGTGACCCCGAGTGCGCATGCACAGTAGTGTGCCCGTGTGAGCATGCGCAGAAGTGAGCTCGAATGCGCATGTGCAGGTCTGAGCCGGAGTGCGCATGCGCAGTAGTGGGTCCGTGCGCGCATGCGCAGTAGTGAGCCCGATTGCGCATGTGCAGGTCTGAGCCGGAGTGCGCATGCGCAGTAGTGGGCCAATGCGCGCATGCGCCGTAGTGAGCCCGTGTGCGCATGCGCAGTAGTGACCCCGAATGCGCATGAGCAGTAGTGAGCCCGAGTGTGCATGAGCAGTAGTGAGTCCGAGTGCGCATGAGCAGTAGTGACCCCGAGTGCTCATGCACAGTAGTGAGACCGATTGCGCATCCGCAGTAGTGAGTCCGTGTGCGCATGTGCAGGTCTGAGACGGAGTGCGCATGCGCAGTAGTGGGCCCGTGCGCGCATGTGCAGTAGTGAGCCCGTGTGCGCATGCGCAGTAGTGAGCCCGATTGCGCATCCGCAGTAGTGAGTCCGTGTGCGCATGTGCAGGTCTGAGCCGGAGTGCGCATGCGCAGTAGTGGGCCCGTGCGCGCATGCGCAGTAGTGAGCCCGAGCGCGCATCCGCAGTAGTGAGTCCGAGTGCGCATGCGCAGTAGTGACCCCGAATGCGCATGAGCAGTAGTGACCCCGACTGCGCATGCACAGTAGTGTGCCCGTGTGAGCATGCGCAGTAGTGACCCCGAATGCGCATGAGCAGTAGTGAGTCCGAGTGCGCATGAGCAGTAGTGACCCCGAGTGCGCATGAGCAGTAGTGAGTCCGAGTGCGCATTAGCAGTAGTGACCCCGAGTGCGCATGAGCAGTAGTGACCCCGAGTGCGCATGCACAGTAGTGAGCCCGTGTGCGCATGCGTAGAAGTGAGCTCGAATGCGCATGTGCAGGTCTGAGCCGGAGTGCGCATGCGCAGTAGTGGGCCCGTGCGCGCATGCGCAGTAGTGAGCCCGTGTGCGCATGCGCAGTAGTGAGCCCGAGCGCGCATCCGCAGTAGTGAGTCCGAGTGCGCATGCGCAGTAGTGACCCCGAATGCGCATGAGCAGCAGTGACCCCGAGTGCGCATGAGCAGTAGTGAGTCCGAGTGCGCATGAGCAGTAGTGACCCCGAGTGCGCATGCACATTAGTGAGCCCGTGTGCGCATGCGCAGAAGTGAGCTCGAATGCGCATGTGCAGGTCTGAGCCGGAGTGCGCATGCGCAGTAGTGACCCCGAGTGCGCATGAGCAGTAGTGAGTCCGAGTGCGCATGAGCAGTAGTGACCCCCAGTGCGCATGAGCAGTAGTGAGTCCGAGTGCGCATGAACAGTAGTGACCCCGAGTGCGCATGAGCAGTAGTGACCCCGAGTGCGCATGCACAGTAGTGAGCCCGATTGCGCATCCGCAGTAGTAAGGCCGTGTTCGCATGTGCAGGTCTGAGCCGGAGTGCGCATGCGCAGTAGTGAGCCCGATTGTGCATCCGCAGTAGTGAGTCCGAGTGCGCATGAGCAGTAGTGACCCCGAGTGCGCATGGGCAGTAGTGACCCCGAGTGCGCATGCACAGTAGTGAGCCCGAGTGTGCATGAGCAGTAGTGAGTCCGAGTGCGCATGGGCAGTAGTGACCCCGAGTGCTCATGCACAGTAGTGAGCCCGGTTGCGCATCCGCAGTAGTGAGTCCGTGTGCGCATGTGCAGGTCTGAGCCGGAGTGCGCATGCGCAGTAGTGTGCCCGTGCGCGCATGCGCAGTAATGAGCCCGTGTGCGCATGCGCAGTAGTGAGTCCGAGTGCGCGTGAGCAGTAGTGAGTCCGAGTGCGCGTGAGCAGTAGTGACCCCGAGTGCGCATGAGCAGTAGTGACCCCGAGTGCGCATGAGCAGTAGTGACCCCGAGTGCGCATGCACAGTAGTGTGCCTGTGTGCGTATACGCAGAAGTGAGCTCGAATGCGCATGTGCAGGTCTGAGCCGGAGTGCGCATGCGCAGTAGTGGGCCCGTGCGCGCATGCGCAGTAGTGAGCCCGGGTGCGCATGCGCAGTAGTGAGCCCGAGCGCGCATCCGCAGTAGTGAGCCCGAGCGCGCATGCGCAGTAGTGAGTCCGATTGCGCATGTGCAGGTCTGAGCCGGAGTGCGCATGCGCAGTAGTGGGCCTGTGCACGCATGCGCAGTAGTGAACTCGAATGCGCATGTGCAGGTCTGAGCCGGAGTGCGCATGTGCAGTAGTGGGCCCGTGCGCGCATGCGCAGTAGTGAGCCCGTGTGCGCATCCGCAGTAGTGAGCCCGAGCGCGCATGCGCAGTAGTGAGTCCGATTGCGCATGTGCAGGTCTGAGCCGGAGTGCGCATGCGCAGTAGTGGGCCTGTGCGCGCATGCGCAGTAGTGAACTCGAATGCGCATGTGCAGGTCTGAGCCGGAGTGCGCATGCGCAGTAGTGGGCCCGTGCGCGCATGCGCAGTAGTGAGCCCGAGCGCGCATCCGCAGTAGTGAGGCCGTGTGCGCATGTGCAGGTCTGTGCCGGAGTGCGCATGCGCAGTAGTGGGCCCGTGCGCGCATGCGCAGTAGTGAGCCCGTATGCGCATACGCAGTAGTGAGCCCGAGCGCGCATCCGCAGTAGTGAGTCCGAGTGCGCATGCGCAGTAGTGACCCCGAATGCTCATGCACAGTAGTGAGCCCGATTGCGCATCCGCAGTAGTGAGTCCGTGTGCGCATGTGCAGGTCTGAGCCCGTGTGCGCATGCGCAGTAGTGACCCCGAATGCGCATGAGCAGCAGTGAGCCCGAGTGTGCATGAGCAGTAGTGAGCCCGTGTGCGCATGCGCTGTAGTGAGCCCGAGCGCGCATCCGCAGTAGTGAGTCCGAGTGCGCATGCGCAGTAGTGACCCCGAGTGCTCATGCACAGTAGTGAGCCCGATTGCGCATCCGCAGTAGTGAGTCCGTGTGCGCATGTGCAGGTCTGAGCCGGAGTGCGCATGCGCAGTAGTGGGCCCGTGCGCGCATGCGCAGTAGTGAGCCCGTGTGCGCATGCGCAGTAGTGACCCCGAATGCGCATGAGCAGCAGTGAGCCCGAGTGTGCATGAGCAGTAGTGAGTCCGAGTGCGCATGAGCAGTAGTGACTCCGAGTGCTCATGCACAGTAGTGAGCCCGATTGCGCATCCGCAGTAGTGAGTCCGTGTGCGCATGTGCAGGTCTGAGCCGGAGTGCGCATGCGCAGTAGTGGGCCCGTGCGCGCATGCGCAGTAGTGAGCCCGTGTGCGCATGCGCAGTAGTAACCTCGATTGCGCATGTGCAGGTCTGAGCCGGAATGCGCATGCGCAGTAGTGGGCCCGTGCGCGCATTCGCAGTAGTGAGCCCGTGTGCGCATGCGCAGTAGTGACCCCGAATGCGCATGAGCAGTAGTGAGCCCGAGTGTGCATGAGCAGTAGTGAGTCCGAGTGCGCATGAGCAGTAGTGACCCCGAGTGCTCATGCACAGTAGTGAGCCCGATTGCGCATCGGCAGTAGTGAGTCCGTGTGCGCGTGTGCAGGTCTGAGCCTGAGTGCGCATGCGCAGTAGTGGGCCCGTGCGCGCATGCGCAGTAGTGAGCCCGTGTGCGCATGCGCAGTAGTGACCCCGAATGCGCATGAGCAGTAGTGAGCCCGAGTGTGCATGAGCAGTAGCGAGTCCGAGTGCGCATGAGCAGTAGTGAGCCCGAGTGCTCATGCACAGTAGTGAGCCCGATTGCGCATCCGCAGTAATGAGTCCGTGTGCGCATGTGCAGGTCTGAGCCGGAGTGCGCATGCGCAGAAGTGGGCCCGTGCGCGCATGCGCAGTAGTGAGCCCGTGTGCGCATGCGCAGTAGTGAACCGAATGCGCATGAGCAGTAGTGAGCCCGAGTGTGCATGAACAGTAGTGAGCCCGTGTGCGCATGCGCAGTAGTGAGCCCGAGCGCGCATCCGCAGTAGTGAGTCCGAGTGCGCATGCGCAGTAGTGACCCCGAATGCGCATGAGTAGCAGTGAGTTCGAGTGCGCATGAGCAGTAGTGACCCCGAGTGCGCATGAGCAGTAGTGAGTCCGAGTGCGCATGAGCAGTAGTGACCCCGAGTGCGCATGCACAGTAGTGAGTCCGAGTGCGCATGAGCAGTAGTGACCCGGAGTGCGCATGAGCAGTAGTGGGTCCGAGTGCGCGTGAGCAGTAGTGACCCCGAGTGCGCATGCACAGTAGTGAGCCCGAGTGCGCATGAGCAGTAGTGTGTTCGAGTGCGCATCCGCAGTAGTGAGTCCGTGTGCGCATGTGCAGGTCTGAGCCGGAGTGCGCATGCGCAGTAGAGGGCCCGTGCGCGCATGCGCAGTAGTGAGCCCGTGCGCGCATGCGCAGTAGTGAGCCCGTGTGCGCATGCGCAGTAGTGAGCCCGAGCGCGCATCCGCAGTAGTGAGTCCGAGTGCGCATGCGCAGTAGTGACCCCGAATGCGCATGAGCAGTAGTGACCCCGAGTGCGCATGAGCAGTAGTGAGTCCGAGTGCGCGTGAGCAGTAGTGACCCCGAGTGGACATGCACAGTAGTGAGCCCGTGCGCGTATGCGCAGTAGTGAGCCCGTGTTCGCATGCGCTGTAGTGGGCCCGGGTGCGCATGCGCAGTAGTGAGCCCGAGCGCGCAGACGCAGTAGTGAGTCCGAGTGCGCATGCGCAGTAGTGACCCCGAATGCGCATGAGCAGTAGTGACCCCGAGTGCGCATGAGCAGTAGTGAGTCCGAGTGCGCGTGAGCAGTAGTGACCCCGAGTGCGCATGCACAGTAGTGAGCCCGAGTGCGCATGAGCAGTAGTGTGTTCGAGTGCGCATCCGCAGTAGTGAGTCCGTGTGCGCATGTGCAGGTCTGAGCCGGAGTGCGCATGCGCAGTAGAGGGAACGTGCGCGCATGCGCAGTAGTGAGCCCGTGTGCGCATGCGCAGTAGTGGACCCGGGTGCGCATGCGCAGTACTGAGCCCGAGCGCGCAGCCGCAGTAGTGAGCCCAAGCGCGCATGCGCAGTAGTGAGTCCGATTGCGCCTGTGCAGGTCTGAGCCGGAGTGCGCATGCGCAGTAGTGGGCCCGTGCGCGCATGCGCAGTAGTGAGCCCGTGTGCGCATGCGCAGTAGTGACCCCGAATGCGCATGAGCAGTAGTGAGCCCGAGTGTGCATGTGCAGTAGTGAGTCCGAGTGCGCATGAGCAGTAGTGACCCCGAGTGCTCATGCACAGTAGTGAGCCCGATTGCGCATCCGCAGTAGCGAGTCCGTGTGCGCATGTGCAGGTCTGAGCCGGAGTGCGCATGCGCAGTAGTGAGCCCGTGTGCGCATGCGCAGTAGTGACCCCGATTGCGCATGTGCAGGTCTGAGCCGGAGTGCGCATGCGCAGTAGTGAGCCCGTGTGCGCATGCGCAGTAGTGAGCCCGGGTGCGCATGCGCAGTAGTGAGCCCGAGCGCGCAGCCGCAGTAGTGAGCCCGAGCGCGCATGCGCAGTAGTGAGTCCGATTGCGCATGTGCAGGTCTGAGCCGGAGTGCGCATGCGCAGTAGTGGTCCCGTGCGCGCATGCGCCGTAGTGAGCCCGTGTGCGCATGCGCAGTAGTGACCCCGAATGCGCATGAGCAGTAGTGAGCCCGAGTGTGCATGAGCAGTAGTGAGCCCGAGTGTGCATGAGCAGTCGTGAGTCCGAGTGCGCATGAGCAGTAGTGACCCCGAGTGCTCATGCACAGTAGTGAGCCCGATTGCGCATCCGCAGTAGTGAGTCCGTGTGCGCATGTGCTGGTCTGAGCCGGAGTGCGCATGCGCAGTAGTTGGCCCGTGCGCGCATGTGCAGTAGTGAGCCCGTGTGCGCATGCGCAGTAGTGACCCCGACTGCGCCTGTGCAGGTCTGAGCCGGAGTGCGCATGCGCAGTAGTGGGCCCGTGCGCGCATGCGCAGTAGTGAGCCCGTGTGCGCATGCGCAGTAGTGACCCCGAATGCGCATGAGCAGTAGTGAGCCCGAGTGTGCATGTGCAGTAGTGAGTCCGAGTGCGCATGAGCAGTAGTGACCCCGAGTGCTCATGCACAGTAGTGAGCCCGATTGCGCATCCGCAGTAGCGAGTCCGTGTGCGCATGTGCAGGTCTGAGCCGGAGTGCGCATGCGCAGTAGTGAGCCCGTGTGCGCATGCGCAGTAGTGACCCCGATTGCGCATGTGCAGGTCTGAGCCGGTGTGCGCATGCGCAGTAGTGGGCCCGTGCGCGCATGCGCAGTAGTGAGATCGTGTGCGCATGCGCAGTAGTAACCCCGAATGCGCATGAGCAGTAGTGACCCCGAGTGCGCATGCACAGTAGTGTGCCCGTGTGAGCATGCGCAGAAGTGAGCTCGAATGCGCATGTGCAGGTCTGAGCCGGAGTGCGCATGCGCAGTAGTGGGCCCGTGTGCGCATGCGCCGTAGTGAGCCCGTGTGCGCATGCGCAGTAGTGACCCGAATGCGCATGAGCAGTAGTGAGCCCGATTGCGCATGTGCAGGTCTGAGCCGGAGTGCGCATGCGCAGTAGTGGGCCCGTGCGCGCATGCGCCGTAGTGAGCCCGTGTGCGCATGCGCAGTAGTGACCCGAATGCGCATGAGCAGTAGTGAGCCCGAGTGTGCATGAGCAGTAGTGAGTCCGAGTGCGCATGAGCAGTAGTGACCCCGAGTGCTCATGCACAGTAGTGAGACCGATTGCGCATCCGCAGTAGTGAGTCCGTGTGCGCATGTGCAGGTCTGAGCGGGAGTGCGCATGCGCAGTAGTGGGCCCGTGCGCGCATGTGCAGTAGCGAGCCCGTGTGCGCATGCGCAGTAGTGAGCCCGATTGCGCATCCGCAGTAGTGAGTCCGTGTGCGCATGTGCAGGTCTGAGCCGGAGTGCGCATGCGCAGTAGTGGGTCCGTGCGCGCATGCGCAGTGCGGAGCCCGTGTGCGCATGCGCAGTAGTGAGCCGGAGCGCGCATCCGCAGTAGTGAGTCCGAGTGCGCGTGAGCAGTTGTGACCCCGCAGTAGTGAGCCCGAGCGCGCATGCGCAGTAGTGAGTCCGATTGCGCATGTGCAGGTCTGAGCCGCAGTGCGCATGCGCAGTAGTGGGCCCGTGTGCGCATGCGCAGGTCTGAGCCG
Organism: Megachile leachella; assembly: GCA_963576845.1. Classification (NCBI taxonomy): domain Eukaryota; kingdom Metazoa; phylum Arthropoda; class Insecta; order Hymenoptera; family Megachilidae; genus Megachile; species Megachile leachella. The sequence continues at coordinate 24,296,907 of OY756250.1, read as the reverse complement.
GAGTGCGCATGCGCTGTAGTGGGCCCGTGCGCGCATGCGCAGTAGTGAGCCCGTGTGCGCATGCGCAGTAGTGAGCCCGAGCGCGCATGAACAGTAGTGACCCCGAGTGCGCATGAGCAGTAGTGACCCCGAGTGCGCATGCACAGTGGTGAGCCCGATTGCGCATCGGCAGTAGTAAGTCCGTGTTCGCATGTGCAGGTCTGAGCCGGAGTGCGCATGCGCAGTAGTAGGCCCGAGCGCGCATCCGCAGTAGTGAGCCCGAGTGCGCATGCGCAGTAGTGACCCCGAATGCGCATGAGCAGTAGTGACCCCGAGTGCGCATGCACAGTAGTGTGCCCGTGTGAGCATGCGCAGAAGTGAGCTCGAATGCGCATGTGCAGGTCTGAGCCGGAGTGCGCATGCGCAGTAGTGGGCCCGTGCGCGCATGCGCAGTAGTGAGCCCGGGTGCGCATGCGCAGTAGTGAGCCCGGGCGCGCAGCCGCAGTAGTGAGCTGCGCGCGCATGCGCAGTAGTGAGTCCAATTGCGCATGTGCAGGTCTGAGCCGGAGTGCGCATGCGCAGTAGTGGGCCCGTGTGCGCATGTGCAGGTCTGAGCCGGAGTGCGCATGCGCAGTAGTGGGCCCGTGCGCGCATGCGCAGTAGTGAGCCCGTGTGCGCATGCGCAGTAGTGAGCCCGAGCGCGCATCCGCAGTAGTGAGTCCGAGTGCGCATGCGCAGTAGTGACCCCGAATGCGCATGAGCAGTAGTGACCCCGAGTGCGCATGCACAGTAGTGTGCCCGTGTGAGCATGCGCAGAAGTGAGCTCGAATGCGCATGTGCAGGTCTGAGCCGGAGTGCGCATGCGCAGTAGTGGGCCCGTGCGCGCATGCGCAGTAGTGAGCCCGGGTGCGCATGCGCAGTAGTGAGCCCGGGCGCGCAGCCGCAGTAGTGAGCCCGAGCGCGCATGCGCAGTAGTGAGTCCGATTGCGCATGTGCAGGTCTGAGCCGGAGTGCGCATGCGCAGTAGTGGGCCCGTGTGCGCATGTGCAGGTCTGAGCCGGAGTGCGCATGCGCAGTAGTGAGCCCGAGCGCGCATCCGCAGTAGTGAGTCCGAGTGCGCATGCGCAGTAGTGACCCCGAATGCGCATGAGCAGTAGTGAGTCCGAGTGCGCATGAGCAGTAGTGACCCCGAGTGCGCATGAGCAGTAGTGAGTACGAGTGCGCATCAGCAGTAGTGACCCCGAGTGCGCATGAGCAGTAGTGACCCCGAGTGCGCATGCACAGTAGTGAGCCCGTGTGCGCATGCGCAGAAGTGAGCTCGAATGCGCATGTGCAGGTCTGAGCCGGAGTGCGCATGCGCAGTAGTGGGCCCGTGCGCGCATGCGCAGTAGTGAGCCCGTGTGCGCATGAGCAGTAGTGACCCCGAGTGCGCATGCACAGTAGTGTGCCCGTGTGAGCATGCGCAGAAGTGAGCTCGAATGCGCATGTGCAGGTCTGAGCCGGAGTGCGCATGCGCAGTAGTGGGTCCGTGCGCGCATGCGCAGTAGTGAGCCCGATTGCGCATGTGCAGGTCTGAGCCGGAGTGCGCATGCGCAGTAGTGGGCCAATGCGCGCATGCGCCGTAGTGAGCCCGTGTGCGCATGCGCAGTAGTGACCCCGAATGCGCATGAGCAGTAGTGAGCCCGAGTGTGCATGAGCAGTAGTGAGTCCGAGTGCGCATGAGCAGTAGTGACCCCGAGTGCTCATGCACAGTAGTGAGACCGATTGCGCATCCGCAGTAGTGAGTCCGTGTGCGCATGTGCAGGTCTGAGACGGAGTGCGCATGCGCAGTAGTGGGCCCGTGCGCGCATGTGCAGTAGTGAGCCCGTGTGCGCATGCGCAGTAGTGAGCCCGATTGCGCATCCGCAGTAGTGAGTCCGTGTGCGCATGTGCAGGTCTGAGCCGGAGTGCGCATGCGCAGTAGTGGGCCCGTGCGCGCATGCGCAGTAGTGAGCCCGAGCGCGCATCCGCAGTAGTGAGTCCGAGTGCGCATGCGCAGTAGTGACCCCGAATGCGCATGAGCAGTAGTGACCCCGACTGCGCATGCACAGTAGTGTGCCCGTGTGAGCATGCGCAGTAGTGACCCCGAATGCGCATGAGCAGTAGTGAGTCCGAGTGCGCATGAGCAGTAGTGACCCCGAGTGCGCATGAGCAGTAGTGAGTCCGAGTGCGCATTAGCAGTAGTGACCCCGAGTGCGCATGAGCAGTAGTGACCCCGAGTGCGCATGCACAGTAGTGAGCCCGTGTGCGCATGCGTAGAAGTGAGCTCGAATGCGCATGTGCAGGTCTGAGCCGGAGTGCGCATGCGCAGTAGTGGGCCCGTGCGCGCATGCGCAGTAGTGAGCCCGTGTGCGCATGCGCAGTAGTGAGCCCGAGCGCGCATCCGCAGTAGTGAGTCCGAGTGCGCATGCGCAGTAGTGACCCCGAATGCGCATGAGCAGCAGTGACCCCGCGTGCGCATGAGCAGTAGTGAGTCCGAGTGCGCATGAGCAGTAGTGACCCCGAGTGCGCATGCACATTAGTGAGCCCGTGTGCGCATGCGCAGAAGTGAGCTCGAATGCGCATGTGCAGGTCTGAGCCGGAGTGCGCATGCGCAGTAGTGACCCCGAGTGCGCATGAGCAGTAGTGAGTCCGAGTGCGCATGAGCAGTAGTGACCCCCAGTGCGCATGAGCAGTAGTGAGTCCGAGTGCGCATGAACAGTAGTGACCCCGAGTGCGCATGAGCAGTAGTGACCCCGAGTGCGCATGCACAGTAGTGAGCCCGATTGCGCATCCGCAGTAGTAAGGCCGTGTGCGCATGTGCAGGTCTGAGCCGGAGTGCGCATGCGCAGTAGTGTGCCCGTGCGCGCATGCGCAGTAATGAGCCCGTGTGCGCATGCGCAGTAGTGAGTCCGAGTGCGCGTGAGCAGTAGTGAGTCCGAGTGCGCGTGAGCAGTAGTGACCCCGAGTGCGCATGAGCAGTAGTGACCCCGAGTGCGCATGAGCAGTAGTGACCCCGAGTGCGCATGCACAGTAGTGTGCCTGTGTGCGTATACGCAGAAGTGAGCTCGAATGCGCATGTGCAGGTCTGAGCCGGAGTGCGCATGCGCAGTAGTGGGCCCGTGCGCGCATGCGCAGTAGTGAGCCCGGGTGCGCATGCGCAGTAGTGAGCCCGAGCGCGCATCCGCAGTAGTGAGCCCGAGCGCGCATGCGCAGTAGTGAGTCCGATTGCGCATGTGCAGGTCTGAGCCGGAGTGCGCATGCGCAGTAGTGGGCCTGTGCACGCATGCGCAGTAGTGAACTCGAATGCGCATGTGCAGGTCTGAGCCGGAGTGCGCATGTGCAGTAGTGGGCCCGTGCGCGCATGCGCAGTAGTGAGCCCGTGTGCGCATCCGCAGTAGTGAGCCCGAGCGCGCATGCGCAGTAGTGAGTCCGATTGCGCATGTGCAGGTCTGAGCCGGAGTGCGCATGCGCAGTAGTGGGCCTGTGCGCGCATGCGCAGTAGTGAACTCGAATGCGCATGTGCAGGTCTGAGCCGGAGTGCGCATGCGCAGTAGTGGGCCCGTGCGCGCATGCGCAGTAGTGAGCCCGAGCGCGCATCCGCAGTAGTGAGGCCGTGTGCGCATGTGCAGGTCTGTGCCGGAGTGCGCATGCGCAGTAGTGGGCCCGTGCGCGCATGCGCAGTAGTGAGCCCGTATGCGCATACGCAGTAGTGAGCCCGAGCGCGCATCCGCAGTAGTGAGTCCGAGTGCGCATGCGCAGTAGTGACCCCGAATGCGCATGAGCAGCAGTGAGTCCGAGTGCGCATGAGCAGTAGTGACCCCGAGTGCGCATGAGCAGTAGTGAGTCCGAGTGCGCATGAGCAGTAGTGACCCCGAGTGCGCATGCACATTAGTGAGCCCGAGTGTGCATGAGTAGTAGTGACCCCGAGTGCGCATGCACAGTAGCCAGCCCGTGTGCGCATGCGCAGAAGTGAGCTCGAATGCGCATGTGCAGGTCTGAGCCGGACTGCGCATGCGCAGTAGTGAGCCCGTGTGCACATGCGCAGTAGTGACCCCGAATGCGCATGAGCAGTAGTGAGTCCGAGTGCGTATGAGCAGTAGTGACCCCGAGTGCGCATGCACAGTAGTGAGCCCGATTGCGCATCCGCAGTATTGAGTCCGTGTGTGCATGTGCAGGTCTGAGCCGGAGTGCGCATGCGCAGTAGTGGGCCCGTGCGCGCATGCGCAGTAGTGAGCCCGGGTGCGCATGCGCAGTAGTGAGCCCGAGCGCGCATCCGCAATAGTGAGCCCGAGCGCGCATGCGCAGTCGTGAGTCCGATTGCGCATGCGCAGTAGTGACCCCGAATGCGCATGAGTAGCAGTGAGTTCGAGTGCGCATGAGCAGTAGTGACCCCGAGTGCGCATGAGCAGTAGTGAGTCCGAGTGCGCGTGAGCAGTAGTGACCCCGAGTGCGCATGCGCAGTAGTGAGCCCGTGCGCGCATGCGCAGTAGTGAACCCGTGTGCGCATGCGCTGTAGTGGGCCCGGGTGCGCATGCGCAGTAGTGAGCCCGAGCGCGCAGACGCAGTAGTGACCCCGAATGCGCATGAGCAGTAGTGACCCCGAGTGCGCATGAGCAGTAGTGAGTCCGAGTGCGCGTGAGCAGTTGTGACCCCGAGTGCGCATGCACAGTAGTGAGCCCGAGTGCGCATGAGCAGTAGTGTGTTCGAGTGCGCATCCGCAGTAGTGAGTCCGTGTGCGCATGTGCAGGTCTGAGCCGGAGTGCGCATGCGCAGTAGAGGGAACGTGCGCGCATGCGCAGTAGTGAGCCCGTGTGCGCATGCGCAGTAGTGGACCCGGGTGCGCATGCGCAGTAGTGAGCCCGAGCGCGCAGCCGCAGTAGTGAGCCCAAGCGCGCATGCGCAGTAGTGAGTCCGATTGCGCATGTGCAGGTCTGAGCCGGAGTGCGCATGCGCAGTAGTGGGCCTGTGCGCGCAGCCGCAGTAGTGAGCCCGAGCGCGCTAGCGCAGTAGTGAGTCCGATTGCGCATGTGCAGGTCTGAGCCGGAGTGCGCATGCGCATTAGTGGGCCCGTGCGCGCATGCGCCGTAGTGAGCCCGTGTGCGCATGCGCAGTAGTGACCCCGAATGCGCATGAGCAGTAGTGAGCCCGAGTGTGCATGAGCAGTAGTGAGTCCGAGTGCGCATGAGCAGTAGTGACCCCGAGTGCTCATGCACAGTAGTGAGCCCGATTGCGCATCCGCAGTAGTGAGTCCGTGTGCGCATGTGCAGGTCTGAGCCGGAGTGCGCATGCGCAGTAGTGAGCCCGTGTGCGCATGCACAGTAGTGAGCCCGTGTGCGCATGCGTAGAAGTGAGCTCGAATGCGCATGTGCAGGTCTGAGGCGGAGTGCGCATGGGCAGTAGTGGGCCCGTGCGCGCATGCGCAGTAGTGAGCCCGTGTGCGCATGCGCAGTAGTGAGCCCGAGCGCGCATCCGCAGTAGTGAGTCCGAGTGCGCGTGCGCATTAGTGACCCCGAATGCGCATGAGCAGTAGTGAGTCCGAGTGCGCATGAGCAGTAGTGACCCCGAGTGAACATGAGCAGTAGTGAGTCCGAGTGCGCATTAGCAGTAGTGACCCCGAATGCGCATGAGCAGTAGTGAGTCCGAGTGCGCATGAGCAGTAGTGACCCCGAGTGCGCATGAGCAGTAGTGAGTCCGAGTGCGCATGAGCAGTAGTGACCCCGAGTGCGCATGAGCAGTAGTGAGTCCGAGTGCGCATGAGCAGTAGTGACCCCGAGTGCGCATGCACATTAGTGAGCCCGAGTGAGCATGAGTAGTAGTGACCCCGAGTGCGCATGCAGAGTAGTGAGCCCGTGTGCGCATGCACATTAGTGAGCCCGAGTGTGCATGAGCAGTAGTGAGTCCGAGTGCGCATGGGCAGTAGTGACCCCGAGTGCTCATGCACAGTAGTGAGCCCGTGTGCGCATGCGCAGTAGTGACCCCGAATGCGCATGAGCAGTAGTGAGTCCGAGTGCGCATGAGCAGTAGTGACCCCGAGTGCGCATGAGCAGTAGTGAGTCCGAGTGCGCATGAGCAGTAGTGACCCCGAGTGCGCATGCACAGTAGTGAGCCCGATTGCGCATCCGCAGTAGTGAGTCCGTGTGCGCATGTGCAGGTCTGAGCCGGAGTGCGCATGCGCAGTAGTGGGCCCGTGCGCGCATGCGCAGTAGTGAGCTCGAATGCGCATGTGCACGTCTGAGCCGGAGTGCGCATGCGCAGTAGTGGGCCCGTGCGCGCATGCGCAGTAGTGAGCCCGTGTGCGCATGCGCAGTAGTGAGCCCGAGCGCGCATCCGCAGTAGTGAGTCCGAGTGCGCGTGCGCATTAGTGACCCCGAATGCGCATGAGCAGTAGTGAGTCCGAGTGCGCATGAGCAGTAGTGACCCCGAGTGAACATGAGCAGTAGTGAGTCCGAGTGCGCATTAGCAGTAGTGACCCCGAATGCGCATGAGCAGTAGTGAGTCCGAGTGCGCATGAGCAGTAGTGACCCCGAGTGCGCATGAGCAGTAGTGACCCCGAGTGCGCATGAGCAGTAGTGAGTCCGAGTGCGCATGAGCAGTAGTGACCCCGAGTGCGCATGCACATTAGTGAGCCCGAGTGAGCATGAGTAGTAGTGACCCCGAGTGCGCATGCAGAGTAGTGAGCCCGTGTGCGCATGCACAGTAGTGAGCCCGAGTGTGCATGAGCAGTAGTGAGTCCGAGTGCGCATGGGCAGTAGTGACCCCGAGTGCTCATGCACAGTAGTGAGCCCGTGTGCGCATGCGCAGTAGTGACCCCGAATGCGCATGAGCAGTAGTGAGTCCGAGTGCGCATGAGCAGTAGTGACCCCGAGTGCGCATGAGCAGTAGTGAGTCCGAGTGCGCATGAGCAGTAGTGACCCCGAGTGCGCATGTGCAGTAGTGAGTCCGAGTGCGCATGAGCAGTAGTGACCCCGAGTGCGCATGAGCAGTAGTGAGTCCGAGTGCGCATGAGCAGTAGTGACCCCGAGTGCGCATGTGCAGTAGTGAGTCCGAGTGCGCATGAGCAGTAGTGACCCCGAGTGCGCATGCACATTAGAGAGCCCGAGTGAGCATGAGTAGTAGTGACCCCGAGTGCGCATGCACAGTAGTGAGCCCGTGTGCGCATGCACAGTAGTGAGCCCGAGTGTGCATGAGCAGTAGTGAGTCCGAGTGCGCATGGGCAGTAGTGACCCCGAGTGCTCATGCACAGTAGTGAGCCCGTGTGCGCATGCGCAGTAGTGACCCCGAATGCGCATGAGCAGTAGTGAGTCCGAGTGCGCATGAGCAGTAGTGACCCCGAGTGCGCATGAGCAGTAGTGAGTCCGAGTGCGCATGATCAGTAGTGACCCCGAGTGCGCATGAGCAGTAGTGACCCCGAGTGCGCATGCACAGTAGTGAGCCCGAGTGTGCATGAGCAGTAGTGAGTCCGAGTGCGCATGGGCAGTAGTGACCCCGAGTGCTCATGCACAGTAGTGAGCCCGGTTGCGCATCCGCAGTAGTGAGTCCGTGTGCGCATGTGCAGGTCTGAGCCGGAGTGCGCATGCGCAGTAGTGTGCCCGTGCGCGCATGCGCAGTAATGAGCCCGTGTGCGCATGCGCAGTAGTGAGTCCGAGTGCGCGTGAGCAGTAGTGAGTCCGAGTGCGCGTGAGCAGTAGTGACCCCGAGTGCGCATGAGCAGTAGTGACCCCGAGTGCGCATGAGCAGTAGTGACCCCGAGTGCGCATGCACAGTAGTGTGCCTGTGTGCGTATGCGCAGAAGTGAGCTCGAATGCGCATGTGCAGGTCTGAGCCGGAGTGCGCATGCGCAGTAGTGGGCCCGTGCGCGCATGCGCAGTAGTGAGCCCGGGTGCGCATGCGCAGTAGTGAGCCCGAGCGCGCATCCGCAGTAGTGAGCCCGAGCGCGCATGCGCAGTAGTGAGTCCGATTGCGCATGTGCAGGTCTGAGCCGGAGTGCGCATGCGCAGTAGTGGGCCTGTGCACGCATGCGCAGTAGTGAACTCGAATGCGCATGTGCAGGTCTGAGCCGGAGTGCGCATGTGCAGTAGTGGGCCCGTGCGCGCATGCGCAGTAGTGAGCCCGTGTGCGCATCCGCAGTAGTGAGCCCGAGCGCGCATGCGAGGTAGTGAGTCCGATTGCGCATGTGCAGGTCTGAGCCGGAGTGCGCATGCGCAGTAGTGGGCCTGTGCGCGCATGCGCAGTAGTGAACTCGAATGCGCATGTGCAGGTCTGAGCCGGAGTGCGCATGCGCAGTAGTGGGCCCGTGCGCGCATGCGCAGTAGTGAGCCCGAGCGCGCATCCGCAGTAGTGAGGCCGTGTGCGCATGTGCAGGTCTGTGCCGGAGTGCGCATGCGCAGTAGTGGGCCCGTGCGCGCATGCGCAGTAGTGAGCCCGTATGCGCATACGCAGTAGTGAGCCCGAGCGCGCATCCGCAGTAGTGAGTCCGAGTGCGCATGCGCAGTAGTGACCCCGAATGCGCATGAGCAGCAGTGAGTCCGAGTGCGCATGAGCAGTAGTGACCCCGAGTGCGCATGAGCAGTAGTGAGTCCGAGTGCGCATGAGCAGTAGTGACCCCGAGCGCGCATGCACATTAGTGAGCCCGAGTGTGCATGAGTAGTAGTGACCCCGAGTGCGCATGCACAGTAGCCAGCCCGTGTGCGCATGCGCAGAAGTGAGCTCGAATGCGCATGTGCAGGTCTGAGCCGGACTGCGCATGCGCAGTAGTGAGCCCGTGTGCACATGCGCAGTAGTGACCCCGAATGCGCATGAGCAGTAGTGAGTCCGAGTGCGTATGAGCAGTAGTGACCCCGAGTGCGCATGCACAGTAGTGAGCCCGATTGCGCATCCGCAGTATTGAGTCCGTGTGTGCATGTGCAGGTCTGAGCCGGAGTGCGCATGCGCAGTAGTGGGCCCGTGCGCGCATGCGCAGTAGTGAGCCCGGGTGCGCATGCGCAGTAGTGAGCCCGAGCGCGCATCCGCAATAGTGAGCCCGAGCGCGCATGCGCAGTAGTGAGTCCGATTGCGCATGCGCAGTAGTGACCCCGAATGCGCATGAGTAGCAGTGAGTTCGAGTGCGCATGAGCAGTAGTGACCCCGAGTGCGCATGAGCAGTAGTGAGTCCGAGTGCGCGTGAGCAGTAGTGACCCCGAGTGCGCATGCGCAGTAGTGAGCCCGTGCGCGCATGCGCAGTAGTGAACCCGTGTGCGCATGCGCTGTAGTGGGCCCGGGTGCGCATGCGCAGTAGTGAGCCCGAGCGCGCAGACGCAGTAGTGACCCCGAATGCGCATGAGCAGTAGTGACCCCGAGTGCGCATGAGCAGTAGTGAGTCCGAGTGCGCGTGAGCAGTTGTGACCCCGAGTGCGCATGCACAGTAGTGAGCCCGAGTGCGCATGAGCAGTAGTGTGTTCGAGTGCGCATCCGCAGTAGTGAGTCCGTGTGCGCATGTGCAGGTCTGAGCCGGAGTGCGCATGCGCAGTAGAGGGAACGTGCGCGCATGCGCAGTAGTGAGCCCGTGTGCGCATGCGCAGTAGTGGACCCGGGTGCGCATGCGCAGTAGTGAGCCCGAGCGCGCAGCCGCAGTAGTGAGCCCAAGCGCGCATGCGCAGTAGTGAGTCCGATTGCGCATGTGCAGGTCTGAGCCGGAGTGCGCATGCGCAGTAGTGGGCCTGTGCGCGCAGCCGCAGTAGTGAGCCCGAGCGCGCTAGCGCAGTAGTGAGTCCGATTGCGCATGTGCAGGTCTGAGCCGGAGTGCGCATGCGCATTAGTGGGCCCGTGCGCGCATGCGCCGTAGTGAGCCCGTGTGCGCATGCGCAGTAGTGACCCCGAATGCGCATGAGCAGTAGTGAGCCCGAGTGTGCATGAGCAGTAGTGAGTCCGAGTGCGCATGAGCAGTAGTGACCCCGAGTGCTCATGCACAGTAGTGAGCCCGATTGCGCATCCGCAGTAGTGAGTCCGTGTGCGCATGCGCAGTAGTGAGTCCGATTGCGCATGTGCAGGTCTGAGCCGGAGTGCGCATGCGCAGTAGTGGGCCTGTGCGCGCAGCCGCAGTAGTGAGCCCGAGCGCGCTAGCGCAGTAGTGAGTCCGATTGCGCATGTGCAGGTCTGAGCCGGAGTGCGCATGCGCAGTAGTGAGCCCGTGTGCGCATGCACAGTAGTGAGCCCGTGTGCGCATGCGTAGAAGTGAGCTCGAATGCGCATGTGCAGGTCTGAGGCGGAGTGCGCATGGGCAGTAGTGGGCCCGTGCGCGCATGCGCAGTAGTGAGCCCGTGTGCGCATGCGCAGTAGTGAGCCCGAGCGCGCATCCGCAGTAGTGAGTCCGAGTGCGCGTGCGCATTAGTGACCCCGAATGCGCATGAGCAGTAGTGAGTCCGAGTGCGCATGAGCAGTAGTGACCCCGAGTGAACATGAGCAGTAGTGAGTCCGAGTGCGCATTAGCAGTAGTGACCCCGAATGCGCATGAGCAGTAGTGAGTCCGAGTGCGCATGAGCAGTAGTGACCCCGAGTGCGCATGAGCAGTAGTGAGTCCGAGTGCGCATGAGCAGTAGTGACCCCGAGTGCGCATGAGCAGTAGTGAGTCCGAGTGCGCATGAGCAGTAGTGACCCCGAGTGCGCATGCACATTAGTGAGCCCGAGTGAGCATGAGTAGTAGTGACCCCGAGTGCGCATGCAGAGTAGTGAGCCCGTGTGCGCATGCACATTAGTGAGCCCGAGTGTGCATGAGCAGTAGTGAGTCCGAGTGCGCATGGGCAGTAGTGACCCCGAGTGCTCATGCACAGTAGTGAGCCCGTGTGCGCATGCGCAGTAGTGACCCCGAATGCGCATGAGCAGTAGTGAGTCCGAGTGCGCATGAGCAGTAGTGACCCCGAGTGCGCATGAGCAGTAGTGAGTCCGAGTGCGCATGAGCAGTAGTGACCCCGAGTGCGCATGCACAGTAGTGAGCCCGATTGCGCATCCGCAGTAGTGAGTCCGTGTGCGCATGTGCAGGTCTGAGCCGGAGTGCGCATGCGCAGTAGTGGGCCCGTGCGCGCATGCGCAGTAGTGAGCTCGAATGCGCATGTGCACGTCTGAGCCGGAGTGCGCATGCGCAGTAGTGGGCCCGTGCGCGCATGCGCAGTAGTGAGCCCGTGTGCGCATGCGCAGTAGTGAGCCCGAGCGCGCATCCGCAGTAGTGAGTCCGAGTGCGCGTGCGCATTAGTGACCCCGAATGCGCATGAGCAGTAGTGAGTCCGAGTGCGCATGAGCAGTAGTGACCCCGAGTGAACATGAGCAGTAGTGAGTCCGAGTGGGCATTAGCAGTAGTGACCCCGAATGCGCATGAGCAGTAGTGAGTCCGAGTGCGCATGAGCAGTAGTGACCCCGAGTGCGCATGAGCAGTAGTGACCCCGAGTGCGCATGAGCAGTAGCGAGTCCGAGTGCGCATGAGCAGTAGTGACCCCGAGTGCGCATGCACATTAGTGAGCCCGAGTGAGCATGAGTAGTAGTGACCCCGAGTGCGCATGCAGAGTAGTGAGCCCGTGTGCGCATGCACAGTAGTGAGCCCGAGTGTGCATGAGCAGTAGTGAGTCCGAGTGCGCATGGGCAGTAGTGACCCCGAGTGCTCATGCACAGTAGTGAGCCCGTGTGCGCATGCGCAGTAGTGACCCCGAATGCGCATGAGCAGTAGTGAGTCCGAGTGCGCATGAGCAGTAGTGACCCCGAGTGCGCATGAGCAGTAGTGAGTCCGAGTGCGCATGAGCAGTAGTGACCCCGAGTGCGCATGTGCAGTAGTGAGTCCGAGTGCGCATGAGCAGTAGTGACCCCGAGTGCGCATGAGCAGTAGTGAGTCCGAGTGCGCATGAGCAGTAGTGACCCCGAGTGCGCATGTGCAGTAGTGAGTCCGAGTGCGCATGAGCAGTAGTGACCCCGAGTGCGCATGCACATTAGAGAGCCCGAGTGAGCATGAGTAGTAGTGACCCCGAGTGCGCATGCACAGTAGTGAGCCCGTGTGCGCATGCACAGTAGTGAGCCCGAGTGTGCATGAGCAGTAGTGAGTCCGAGTGCGCATGGGCAGTAGTGACCCCGAGTGCTCATGCACAGTAGTGAGCCCGTGTGCGCATGCGCAGTAGTGACCCCGAATGCGCATGAGCAGTAGTGAGTCCGAGTGCGCATGAGCAGTAGTGACCCCGAGTGCGCATGAGCAGTAGTGAGTCCGAGTGCGCATGATCAGTAGTGACCCCGAGTGCGCATGTGCAGGTCTGAGCCGGAGTGCGCATGCGCAGTAGTGACCCCGAATGCGCATGAGCAGTAGTGAGTCCGAGTGCGCATGAGCAGTAGTGACCCCGAGTGCGCATGAGCAGTAGTGAGTCCGAGTGCGCATTAGCAGTAGTGACCCCGAGTGCGCATGAGCAGTAGTGACCCCGAGTGCGCATGCACAGTAGTGAGCCCGTGTGCGCATGCGTAGAAGTGAGCTCGAATGCGCATGTGCAGGTCTGAGCCGGAGTGCGCATGCGCAGTAGTGGGCCCGTGCGCGCATGCGCAGTAGTGAGCCCGTGTGCTCATGCACAGTAGTGAGCCCGTGTGCGCATGCGCAGTAGTGACCCCGAATGCGCATGAGCAGTAGTGAGTCCGAGTGCGCATGAGCAGTAGTGACCCCGAGTGCGCATGAGCAGTAGTGAGTCCGAGTGCGCATGAGCAGTAGTGACCCCGAGTGCGCATGAGCAGTAGTGAGTCCGAGTGCGCATGAGCAGTAGTGACCCCGAGTGCGCATGAGCAGTAGTGACCCCGAGTGCGCATGCACAGTAGTGAGCCCGATTGCGCATCCGCAGTAGTGAGGCCGTGTGCGCATGAGCAGTAGTGACCCCGAGTGCGCATGCACATTAGTGAGCCCGAGTGAGCATGAGTAGTAGTGACCCCGAGTGCGCATGCACAGTAGTGAGCCCGTGTGCGCATTAGCAGTAGTGACCCCGAGTGCGCATGAGCAGTAGTGAGTCCGAGTGCGGTTGAGCAGTAGTGACCCCGAGTGCGCATGCACATTAGTGAGCCCGAGTGTGCATGAGTAGTAGTGACCCCGAGTGCGCATGCACAGTAGCCAGCCCGTGTGCGCATGCGCAGAAGTGAGCTCGAATGCGCATGTGCAGGTCTGAGCCGGACTGCGCATGCGCAGTAGTGACCCCGAGTGCGCATGAGCAGTAGTGAGCCCGAGTGCGCATGAGCAGTAGTGAGTCCGAGTGCGCGCGAGCAGTAGTGACCCCGAGTGCGCATGCACAGTAGTGAGCCCGATTGCGCATCCGCAGTATTGAGTCCGTGTGTGCATGTGCAGGTCTGAGCCGGAGTGCGCATGCGCAGTAGTGGGCCCGTGCGCGCATGCGCAGTAGTGAGCCCGGGTGCGCATGCGCAGTAGTGAGCCCGAGCGCGCATCCGCAATAGTGAGCCCGAGCGCGCATGCGCAGTAGTGAGTCCGATTGCGCATGCGCAGTAGTGACCCCGAATGCGCATGAGTAGCAGTGAGTTCGAGTGCGCATGAGCAGTAGTGACCCCGAGTGCGCATGAGCAGTAGTGAGTCCGAGTGCGCGTGAGCAGTAGTGACCCCGAGTGCGCATGCACAGTAGTGAGCCCGTGCGCGCATGCGCAGTAGTGAGCCCGTGTGCGCATGCGCTGTAGTGGGTCCGGGTGCGCATGCGCAGTAGTGAGCCCGAGCGCGCAGACGCAGTAGTGAGTCCGAGTGCGCATGCGCAGTAGTGACCCCGAATGCGCATGAGCAGTAGTGACCCCGAGTGCGCATGAGCAGTAGTGAGTCCGAGTGCGCGTGAGCAGTAGTGACCCCGAGTGCGCATGCACAGTAGTGAGCCCGAGTGCGCATGAGCAGTAGTGTGTTCGAGTGCGCATCCGCAGTAGTGAGTCCGTGTGTGCATGTGCAGGTCTGAGCCGGAGTGCGCATGCGCAGTAGAGGGAACGTGCGCGCATGCGCAGTAGTGACCCCGAATGCGCATGAGCAGTAGTGAGCCCGAGTGTGCATGAGCAGTAGTGAGTCCGAGTGCGCATGAGCAGTAGTGACCCCGAGTGCTCATGCACAGTAGTGAGCCCGATTGCGCATCCGCAGTAGTGAGTCCGTGTGCGCATTTGCAGGTCTGAGCCGGAGTGCGCATGCGCAGTAGTGAGCCCGTGTGCGCATGCGCAGTAGTGAGCCCGAGTGCGCATGCGCAGTAGTGAGCCCGAGCGCGCAGCCGCAGTAGTGAGCCCGAGCGCGCATGCGCAGTAGTGAGTCCGATTGCGCATGTGCAGGTCTGAGCCGGAGTGCGCATGCGCAGTAGTGGTCCCGTGTGCGCATGCGCAGTAGTGACCCCGAATGCGCATGAGCAGTAGTGAGCCCGAGTGTGCATGAGCAGTAGTGAGCCCGAGTGTGCATGAGCAGTCGTGAGTCCGAGTGCGCATGAGCAGTAGTGACCCCGAGTGCTCATGCACAGTAGTGAGCCCGATTGCGCATCCGCAGTAGTGAGTCCGTGTGCGCATGTGCTGGTCTGAGCCGGAGTGCGCATGCGCAGTAGTTGGCCCGTGCGCGCATGTGCAGTAGTGAGCCCGTGTGTGCATGCGCAGTAGTGACCCCGATTGCGCCTGTGCAGGTCTGAGCCGGAGTGCGCATGCGCAGTAGTGGCCCCGTGCGCGCATGCGCAGTAGTGAGCTCGTGTGCGCATGCGCAGTAGTAACCCCGAATGCGCATGAGCAGTAGTGACCCCGAGTGCGCATGCACAGTAGTGTGCCCGTGTGAGCATGCGCAGAAGTGAGCTCGAATGCGCATGTGCAGGTCTGAGCCGGAGTGCGCATGCGCAGTAGTGGGCCCGTGTGCGCATGCGCCGTAGTGAGCCCGTGTGCGCATGCGCAGTAGTGACCCGAATGCGCATGAGCAGTAGTGAGCCCGATTGCGCATGTGCAGGTCTGAGCCGGAGTGCGCATGCGCAGTAGTGGGCCCGTGCGCGCATGCGCCGTAGTGAGCCCGTGTGCGCATGCGCAGTAGTGACCCCGAATGCGCATGAGCAGTAGTGAGCCCGAGTGTGCATGAGCAGTAGTGAGTCCGAGTGCGCATGAGCAGTAGTGACCCCGAGTGCTCATGCACAGTAGTGAGACCGATTGCGCATCCGCAGTAGTGAGTCCGTGTGCGCATGTGCAGGTCTGAGCCGGAGTGCGCATGCGCAGTAGTGGGCCCGTGCGCGCATGTGCAGTAGTGAGCCCGTGTGCGCATGCGCAGTAGTGAGCCCGATTGCGCATCCGCAGTAGTGAGTCCGTGTGCGCATGTGCAGGTCTGAGCCGGAGTGCGCATGCGCAGTAGTGGGCCCGTGCGCGCATGCGCAGTACGGAGCCCGTGTGCGCATGCGCAGTAGTGAGCCGGAGCGCGCATCCGCAGTAGTGAGTCCGAGTGCGCGTGAGCAGTTGTGACCCTGCAGTAGTGAGCCCGAGCGCGCATGCGCAGTAGTGAGTCCGATTGCGCATGTGCAGGTCTGAGCCGCAGTGCGCATGCGCAGTAGTGGGCCCGTGTGCGCATGTGCAGGTCTGAGCCGGAGTGCGCATGCGCAGTAGTGGGCCTGTGCGCGCATGCGCAGTAGTGAGCCCGTGTGCGCATGCGCAGTAGTGAGCCCGAGCGCGCATCCGCAGTAGTGAGTCCGAGTTCGCATGCGCAGTAGTGACCCCGAATGCGCATGAGCAGTAGTGACCCCGAGTGCGCATGCACAGTAGTGTGCCCGTGTGAGCATGCGCAGAAGTGAGCTCGAATGCGCATGTGCAGGTCTGAGCCGGAGTGCGCATGCGCAGTAGTGGGCCCGTGCGCGCATGCGCAGTAGTGAGCCCGGGTGCGCATGCGCAGTAGTGAGCCCGGGCGCGCAGCCGCAGTAGTGAGCCCGAGCGCGCATGCGCAGTAGTGAGTCCGATTGCGCATGTGCAGGTCTGAGCCGGAGTGCGCATGCGCAGTAGTGGGCCCGTGTGCGCATGTGCAGGTCTGAGCCGGAGTGCGCATGCGCAGTAGTGAGCCCGAGCGCGCATCCGCAGTAGTGAGTCCGAGTGCGCATGCGCAGTAGTGACCCCGAATGCGCATGAGCAGTAGTGAGTCCGAGTGCGCATGAGCAGTAGTGACCCCGAGTGCGCATGAGCAGTAGTGAGTACGAGTGCGCATCAGCAGTAGTGACCCCGAGTGCGCATGAGCAGTAGTGACCCCGAGTGCGCATGCACAGTAGTGAGCCCGTGTGCGCATGCGCAGAAGTGAGCTCGAATGCGCATGTGCAGGTCTGAGCCGGAGTGCGCATGCGCAGTAGTGGGCCCGTGCGCGCATGCGCAGTAGTGAGCCCGTGTGCGCATGAGCAGTAGTGACCCCGAGTGCGCATGCACAGTAGTGTGCCCGTGTGAGCATGCGCAGAAGTGAGCTCGAATGCGCATGCGCAGGTCTGAGCCGGAGTGCGCATGCGCAGTAGTGAGTCCGAGTGCGCATGAGCAGTAGTGACCCCGAGTGCTCATGCACAGTAGTGAGACCGATTGCGCATCCGCAGTAGTGAGTCCGTGTGCGCATGTGCAGGTCTGAGCGGGAGAGCGCATGCGCAGTAGTGGGCCCGTGCGCGCATGCGCAGTACGGAGCCCGTGTGCGCATGCGCAGTAGTGAGCCGGAGCGCGCATCCGCAGTAGTGAGTCCGAGTGCGCGTGAGCAGTTGTGACCCCGCAGTAGTGAGCCCGAGCGCGCATGCGCAGTAGTGAGTCCGATTGCGCATGTGCAGGTCTGAGCCGCAGTGCGCATGCGCAGTAGTGGGCCCGTGTGCACATGTGCAGGTCTGAGCCGGAGTGCGCATGCGCAGTAGTGGGCCCGTGCGCGCATGCGCAGTAGTGAGCCCGAGCGCGCATCCGCAGTAGTGAGTCCGAGTGCGCATGCGCAGTAGTGACCCCGAATGCGCATGAGCAGTAGTGACCCCGAGTGCGCATGCACAGTAGTGTGCCCGTGTGAGCATGAGCAGTAGTGACCCCGAGTGCGCATGAGCAGTAGTGAGTCCGAGTGCGCATTAGCAGTAGTGACCCCGAGTGCGCATGAGCAGTAGTGACCCCGAGTGCGCATGCACAGTAGTGAGCCCGTGTGCGCATGCGTAGAAGTGAGCTCGAATGCGCATCTGCAGGTCTGAGGCGGAGTGCGCATAGGCAGTAGTGGGCCCGTGCGCGCATGCGCAGTAGTGAGCCCGTGTGCGCATGCGCTGTAGTGAGCCCGAGCGCGCATCCGCAGTAGTGAGTCCGAGTGCGCGTGCGCAGTAGTGACCCCGAATGCGCATGAGCAGCAGTGAGTCCGAGTGCGCATGAGCAGTAGTGACCCCGAGTGCGCATGAGCAGTAGTGAGTCCGAGTGCGCATGAGCAGAAGTGACCCCGAGTGCGCATGCACATTAGTGAGCCCGAGTGTGCATGAGCAGTAGTGACCCCGAGTGCGCATGCACAGTAGTGAGCCCGTGTGCGCATGCGCGGAAGTGAGCTCGAATGCGCATGTGCAGGTCTGAGCTGGACTGCGCATGAACAGTAGTGAGCCCGTGTGCGCATGCGCAGTAGTGACCCCGAATGCGCATGAGCAGTAGTGAGTCCGAGTGCGCATGAGCAGTAGTGACCCCGAGTGCGCATGAGCAGTAGTGACCCCGAGTGCGCATGCACAGTAGTGACCCCGAATGCGCATGAGCAGTAGTGACCCCGAGTGCGCATGCACAGTAGTGTGCCTGTGTGCGCATGCGCAGAAGTGAGCTCGAATGCGCATGTGCAGGTCTGAGCCGGAGTGCGCATGCGCAGTAGTGGGCCCGTGCGCGCATGCGCAGTAGTGAGCCCGGGTGCGCATGCGCAGTAGTGAGCCCGAGCGCGCATCCGCAGTAGTGAGCCCGAGCGCGCATGCGCAGTAGTGAGTCCGATTGCGCATGTGCAGGTCTGAGCCGGAGTGCGCATGCGCAGTAGTGGGCCCGTGAGCGCATGCGCAGTAGTGAGCCCGTGTGCGCATGCGCAGTAGTGAGCCCGAGTGCGCATGAGCAGTAGTGGCCCCGAGTGCGCATGAGCAGTAGTGAATCCGAGTGCACATGAGCAGTAGTGACCCCGAGTGCGCATGAGCAGTAGTGAGTCCGAGTGCGCATGAGCAGTAGTGACCCCGAGTGCGCATGCACATTAGTGAGCCCGAGTGAGCATGAGTAGTAGTGACCCCGAGTGCGCATGCACAGTGGTGAGCCCGTGTGCGCATGCGCAGAAGTGAGCTCGAATGCGCATGTGCAGGTCTGAGCCGGAGTGCGCATGCGCAGTAGTGACCCCGAATGCGCATGAGCAGTAGTGAGTCCGAGTGCGCATGAGCAGTAGTGACCCCGAGTGCGCATGAGCAGTAGTGAGTCCGAGTGCGCATGAACAGTAGTGACCCCGAGTGCGCATGAGCCGTAGTGACCCCGAGTGCGCATGCACAGTAGTGAGCCCGATTGCGCATCCGCAGTAGTAAGGCCGTGTTCGCATGTGCAGGTCTGAGCCGGAGTGCGCATGCGCAGTAGTGGGCCCGTGCGCGCATGCGCAGTAGTGAGCCCGGGTGCGCATGCGCAGTAGTGAGCCCGAGCGCGCATCCGCAATAGTGAGCCCGAGCGCGCATGCGCAGTAGTGAGGCCGATTGCGCATGTGCAGGTCTGAGCCGGAGTGCGCATGCGCAGTAGTGGGCCCGTGCGCGCATGCGCAGTAGTGAGCCCGTGTGCGCATGTGCAGGTCTGAGCCGGAGTGCGCATGCGCAGTAGTGACCCCGAATGCGCATGAGCAGTAGTGAGTCGGAGTGCGCATGAGCAGTAGTGACCCCGAGTGCGCATGAGCAGTAGTGAGTCCGAGTGCGCATTAGCAGTAGTGACCCCGAGTGCGCATGAGCAGTAGTGACCCCGAGTGCGCATGCACAGTAGTGAGCCCGTGTGCGCATGCGTAGAAGTGAGCTCGAATGCGCATGTGCAGGTCTGAGCCGGAGTGCGCATGCGCAGTAGTGGGCCCGTGCGCGCATGCGCAGTAGTGAGCCCGTGTGCGCATGCGCAGTAGTGAGCCCGAGCGCGCATCCGCAGTAGTGAGTCCGAGTGCGCATGCGCAGTACTGACCCCGAATGCGCATGAGCAGCAGTGAGTCCGAGTGCGCATGAGCAGTAGTGACCCCGAGTGCGCATGAGCAGTAGTGAGTCCGGGTGCGCATGAGCAGTAGTGACCCCGAGTGCGCATGCACATTAGTGAGCCCGAGTGTGCATGAGTAGTAGGTACCCCGAGTGCGCATGCACAGTAGTGAGCCCGTGTGCGCATGCGCGGAAGTGAGCTCGAATGCGCATGTGCAGGTCTGAGCCGGACTGCGCATGCGCAGTAGTGAGCCCGTGTGCGCATCCGCAGTAGTGACCCCGAATGCGCATGAGCAGTAGTGAGTCCGAGTGCGCATGAGCAGTAGTGACCCCGAGTGCGCATGAGCAGTAGTGACCCCGAGTGCGCATGCACAGTAGTGAGCCCGAGTGTGCATGAGCAGTAGTGAGTCCGAGTGCGCATGGGCTATAGTGACCCCGAGTGCTCATGCACAGTAGTGAGCCCGATTGCGCATCCGCAGTGGTGAGTCCGTGTGCGCATGTGCAGGTCTGAGCCGGAGTGCGCATGCGCAGTAGTGGGCCCGTGCGCGCATGCGCAGTAGTGAGCTCGAATGCGCATGTGCACGTCTGAGCCGGAGTGCGCATGCGCATTAGTGGGCCCGTGCGCGCATGCGCAGTAGTGAGCCCCTGTGCGCATGCGCAGTAGTGAGCCCGAGCGCGCATCCGCAGTAGTGAGTCCGAGTGCGCATGCGGTGTAGTGACCCCGAATGCGCATGAGCAGTAGTGAGTCCGAGTGCGCATGAGCAGTAGTGACCCCGAGTGCGCATGAGCAGTAGTGAGTCCGAGTGCGCATGAGCAGTAGTGACCCCGAGTGCGCATGAGCAGTAGTGAGTCCGAGTGCGCATGAGCAGTAGTGACCCCGAGTGCGCATGCACATTAGTGAGCCCGAGTGAGCATGAGTAGTAGTGACCCCGAGTGCGCATGCAGAGTAGTGAGCCCGTGTGCGCATGCACAGTAGTGAGCCCGAGTGTGCATGAGCAGTAGTGAGTCCGAGTGCGCATGGGCAGTAGTGACCCCGAGTGCTCATGCACAGTAGTGAGCCCGTGTGCGCATGCGCAGTAGTGACCCCGAATGCGCATGAGCAGTAGTGAGTCCGAGTGCGCATGAGCAGTAGTGACCCCGAGTGCGCATGAGCAGTAGTGAGTCCGAGTGCGCATGAACAGTAGTGACCCCGAGTGCGCATGTGCAGGTCTGAGCCGGAGTGCGCATGCGCAGTAGTGACCCCGAATGCGCATGAGCAGTAGTGAGTCCGAGTGCGCATGAGCAGTAGTGACCCCGAGTGCGCATGAGCAGTAGTGAGTCCGAGTGCGCATTAGCAGTAGTGACCCCGAGTGCGCATGAGCAGTAGTGACCCCGAGTGCGCATGCACAGTAGTGAGCCCGTGTGCGCATGCGTAGAAGTGAGCTCGAATGCGCATGTGCAGGTCTGAGCCGGAGTGCGCATGCGCAGTAGTGGGCCCGTGCGCGCATGCGCAGTAGTGAGCCCGTGTGCGCATGCGCAGTAGTGAGCCCGAGCGCGCATCCGCAGTAGTGAGTCCGAGTGCGCATGCGCAGTAGTGAGTCCGAGTGCGCATGAGCAGTAGTGACCCCGAGTGCGCATGAGCAGTAGTGAGTCCGAGTGTGTATGAGTAGTAGTGACCCCGAGTGCGCATGCACAGTAGCGAGCCCGTGTGCGCATGCGCAGAAGTGAGCTCGAATGCGCATGTGCAGGTCTGAGCCGGAGTGCGCATGCGCAGTAGTGACCCCGAGTGCGCATGAGCAGTAGTGAGTCCGAGTGCGCATGAGCAGTAGTGACCCCGAGTGCGCATGAGCAGTAGTGAGTCCGAGTGCGCATGAACAGTAGTGACCCCGAGTGCGCATGAGCAGTAGTGACCCCGAGTGCGCATGCACAGTAGTGAGCCCGTGCGCGCATGCGCAGTAATGAGCCCGTGTGCGCATGCGCAGTAGTGAGTCCGAGTGCGCGTGAGCAGTAGTGAGTCCGAGTGCGCGTGAGCAGTAGTGACCCCGAGTGCGCATGAGCAGTAGTGACCCCGAGTGCGCATGAGCAGTAGTGACCCCGAGTGCGCATGCACAGTAGTGTGCCTGTGTGCGCATGCGCAGAAGTGAGCTCGAATGCGCATGTGCAGGTCTGAGCCGGAGTGCGCATGCGCAGTAGTGGGCCCGTGCGCGCATGCGCAGTAGTGAGCCCGGGTGCGCATGCGCAGTAGTGAGCCCGAGCGCGCATCCGCAGTAGTGAGCCCGAGCGCGCATGCGCAGTAGTGAGTCCGATTGCGCATGTGCAGGTCTGAGCCGGAGTGCGCATGCGCAGTAGTGGGCCTGTGCGCGCATGCGCAGTAGTGAACTCGAATGCGCATGTGCAGGTCTGAGCCGGAGTGCGCATGCGCAGTAGTGGGCCCGTGCGCGCATGCGCAGTAGTGAGCCCGTGTGCGCATCCGCAGTAGTGAGCCCGAGCGCGCATGCGCAGTAGTGAGTCCGATTGCGCATGTGCAGGTCTGAGCCGGAGTGCGCATGGGCAGTAGTGGGCCTGTGCGCGCATGCGCAGTAGTGAACTCGAATGCGCATGTGCAGGTCTGAGCCGGAGTGCGCATGCGCAGTAGTGGGCCCGTGCGCGCATGCGCAGTAGTGAGCCCGAGCGCGCATCCGCAGTAGTGAGGCCGTGTGCGCATGTGCAGGTCTGTGCTGGAGTGCGCATGCGCAGTAGTGGGCCCGTGCGCGCATGCGCAGTAGTGAGCCCGTATGCGCATACGCAGTAGTGAGCCCGAGCGCGCATCCGCAGTAGTGAGTCCGAGTGCGCATGCGCAGTAGTGACCCCGAATGCGCATGAGCAGCAGTGAGTCCGAGTGCGCATGAGCAGTAGTGACCCCGAGTGCGCATGAGCAGTAGTGAGTCCGAGTGCGCATGAGCAGTAGTGACCCCGAGTGCGCATGCACATTAGTGAGCCCGAGTGTGCATGAGTAGTAGTGACCCCGAGTGCGCATGCACAGTAGCCAGCCCGTGTGCGCATGCGCAGAAGTGAGCTCGAATGCGCATGTGCAGGTCTGAGCCGGACTGCGCATGCGCAGTAGTGACCCCGAGTGCGCATGAGCAGTAGTGAGCCCGAGTGCGCATGAGCAGTAGTGAGTCCGAGTGCGCGCGAGCAGTAGTGACCCCGAGTGCGCATGCACAGTAGTGAGCCCGATTGCGCATCCGCAGTATTGAGTCCGTGTGTGCATGTGCAGGTCTGAGCCGGAGTGCGCATGCGCAGTAGTGGGCCCGTGCGCGCATGCGCAGTAGTGAGCCCGGGTGCGCATGCGCAGTAGTGAGCCCGAGCGCGCATCCGCAATAGTGAGCCCGAGCGCGCATGCGCAGTAGTGAGTCCGATTGCGCATGCGCAGTAGTGACCCCGAATGCGCATGAGTAGCAGTGAGTTCGAGTGCGCATGAGCAGTAGTGACCCCGAGTGCGCATGAGCAGTAGTGAGTCCGAGTGCGCGTGAGCAGTAGTGACCCCGAGTGCGCATGCACAGTAGTGAGCCCGTGCGCGCATGCGCAGTAGTGAGCCCGTGTGCGCATGCGCTGTAGTGGGCCCGGGTGCGCATGCGCAGTAGTGAGCCCGAGCGCGCAGACGCAGTAGTGAGTCCGAGTGCGCATGCGCAGTAGTGACCCCGAATGCGCATGAGCAGTAGTGACCCCGAGTGCGCATGAGCAGTAGTGAGTCCGAGTGCGCGTGAGCAGTAGTGACCCCGAGTGCGCATGCACAGTAGTGAGCCCGAGTGCGCATGAGCAGTAGTGTGTTCGAGTGCGCACCCGCAGTAGTGAGTCCGTGTGCGCATGTGCAGGTCTGAGCCGGAGTGCGCATGCGCAGTAGAGGGAACGTGCGCGCATGCGCAGTAGTGACCCCGAATGCGCATGAGCAGTAGTGAGCCCGAGTGTGCATGAGCAGTAGTGAGTCCGAGTGCGCATGAGCAGTAGTGACCCCGAGTGCTCATGCACAGTAGTGAGCCCGATTGCGCATCCGCAGTAGTGAGTCCGTGTGCGCATGTGCAGGTCTGAGCCGGAGTGCGCATGCGCAGTAGTGAGCCCGTGTGCGCATGCGCAGTACTGAGCCCGAGTGCGCATGCGCAGTAGTAAGCCCGAGCGCGCAGCCGCAGTAGTGAGCCCGAGCGCGCATGCGCAGTAGTGAGTCCGATTGCGCATGTGCAGGTCTGAGCCGGAGTGCGCATGCGCAGTAGTGGGCCCGTGCGCGCATGCGCAGTAGTGAGCTCGTGTGCGCATGCGCAGTAGTAACCCCGAATGCGCATGAGCAGTAGTGACCCCGAGTGCGCATGCACAGTAGTGTGCCCGTGTGAGCATGCGCAGAAGTGAGCTCGAATGCGCATGTGCAGGTCTGAGCCGGAGTGCGCATGCGCAGTAGTGGGCCCGTGTGCGCATGCGCAGTAGTGAGCCCGAGTGCGCATGCGCAGTAGTGAGCCCGAGCGCGCAGCCGCAGTAGTGAGCCCGAGCGCGCATGCGCAGTAGTGAGTCCGATTGCGCATGTGCAGGTCTGAGCCGGAGTGCGCATGCGCAGTAGTGGGCCCGTGCGCGCATGCGCAGTAGTGAGCTCGTGTGCGCATGCGCAGTAGTAACCCCGAATGCGCATGAGCAGTAGTGACCCCGAGTGCGCATGCACAGTAGTGTGCCCGTGTGAGCATGCGCAGAAGTGAGCTCGAATGCGCATGTGCAGGTCTGAGCCGGAGTGCGCATGCGCAGTGGTGGGCCCGTGTGCGCATGCGCCGTAGTGAGCCCGTGTGCGCATGCGCAGTAGTGACCCGAATGCGCATGAGCAGTAGTGAGCCCGATTGCGCATGTGCAGGTCTGAGCCGGAGTGCGCATGCGCAGTAGTGGGCCCGTGCGCGCATGCGCCGTAGTGAGCCCGTGTGCGCATGCGCAGTAGTGACCCCGAATGCGCATGAGCAGTAGTGAGCCCGAGTGTGCATGAGCAGTAGTGAGTCCGAGTGCGCATGAGCAGTAGTGACCCCGAGTGCTCATGCACAGTAGTGAGACCGATTGCGCATCCGCAGTAGTGAGTCCGTGTGCGCATGTGCAGGTCTGAGCCGGAGTGCGCATGCGCAGTAGTGGGCCCGTGCGCGCATGTGCAGTAGTGAGCCCGTGTGCGCATGCGCAGTAGTGAGCCCGATTGCGCATCCGCAGTAGTGAGTCCGTGTGCGCATGTGCAGGTCTGAGCCGGAGTGCGCATGCGCAGTAGTGGGCCCGTGCGCGCATGCGCAGTACGGAGCCCGTGTGCGCATGCGCAGTAGTGAGCCGGAGCGCGCATCCGCAGTAGTGAGTCCGAGTGCGCGTGAGCAGTTGTGACCCTGCAGTAGTGAGCCCGAGCGCGCATGCGCAGTAGTGAGTCCGATTGCGCATGTGCAGGTCTGAGCCGCAGTGCGCATGCGCAGTAGTGGGCCCGTGTGCGCATGTGCAGGTCTGAGCCGGAGTGCGCATGCGCAGTAGTGGGCCCGTGCGCGCATGCGCAGTAGTGAGCCCGTGTGCGCATGCGCAGTAGTGAGCCCGAGCGCGCATCCGCAGTAGTGAGTCCGAGTGCGCATGCGCAGTAGTGACCCCGAATGCGCATGAGCAGTAGTGACCCCGAGTGCGCATGCACAGTAGTGTGCCCGTGTGAGCATGCGCAGAAGTGAGCTCGAATGCGCATGTGCAGGTCTGAGCCGGAGTGCGCATGCGCAGTAGTGGGTCCGTGCGCGCATGCGCAGTAGTGAGCCCGATTGCGCATGTGCAGGTCTGAGCCGGAGTGCGCATGCGCAGTAGTGGGCCAATGCGCGCATGCGCCGTAGTGAGCCCGTGTGCGCATGCGCAGTAGTGACCCCGAATGCGCATGAGCAGTAGTGAGCCCGAGTGTGCATGAGCAGTAGTGAGTCCGAGTGCGCATGAGCAGTAGTGACCCCGAGTGCTCATGCACAGTAGTGAGACCGATTGCGCATCCGCAGTAGTGAGTCCGTGTGCGCATGTGCAGGTCTGAGACGGAGTGCGCATGCGCAGTAGTGGGCCCGTGCGCGCATGTGCAGTAGTGAGCCCGTGTGCGCATGCGCAGTAGTGAGCCCGATTGCGCATCCGCAGTAGTGAGTCCGTGTGCGCATGTGCAGGTCTGAGCCGGAGAGCGCATGCGCAGTAGTGGGCCCGTGCGCGCATGCGCAGTACGGAGCCCGTGTGCGCATGCGCAGTAGTGAGCCGGAGCGCGCATCCGCAGTAGTGAGTCCGAGTTCGCGTGAGCAGTTGTGACCCCGCAGTAGTGAGCCCGAGCGCGCATGCGCAGTAGTGAGTCCGATTGCGCATGTGCAGGTCTGAGCCGCAGTGCGCATGCGCAGTAGTGGGCCCGTGTGCACATGTGCAGGTCTGAGCCGGAGTGCGCATGCGCAGTAGTGGGCCCGTGCGCGCATGCGCAGTAGTGAGCCCGAGCGCGCATCCGCAGTAGTGAGTCCGAGTGCGCATGCGCAGTAGTGACCCCGAATGCGCATGAGCAGTAGTGACCCCGAGTGCGCATGCACAGTAGTGTGCCCGTGTGAGCATGAGCAGTAGTGACCCCGAGTGCGCATGAGCAGTAGTGAGTCCGAGTGCGCATTAGCAGTAGTGACCCCGAGTGCGCATGGGCAGTAGTGACCCCGAGTGCGCATGCACAGTAGTGAGCCCGTGTGCGCATGCGTAGAAGTGAGCTCGAATGCGCATGTGCAGGTCTGAGGCGGAGTGCGCATAGGCAGTAGTGGGCCCGTGCGCGCATGCGCAGTAGTGAGCCCGTGTGCGCATGCGCTGTAGTGAGCCCGAGCGCGCATCCGCAGTAGTGAGTCCGAGTGCGCGTGCGCAGTAGTGACCCCGAATGCGCATGAGCAGCAGTGAGTCCGAGTGCGCATGAGCAGTAGTGACCCCGAGTGCGCATGAGCAGTAGTGAGTCCGAGTGCGCATGAGCAGTAGTGACCCCGAGTGCGCATGCAAATTAGTGAGCCCGAGTGAGCATGAGTAGTAGTGACCCCGAGTGCGCATGCACAGTGGTGAGCCCGTGTGCGCATGCGCAGAAGTGAGCTCGAATGCGCATGTGCAGGTCTGAGCCGGACTGCGCATGCGCAGTAGTGAGCCCGTGTGCGCATGCGCAGTAGTGACCCCGAATGCGCATGAGCAGTAGTGAGTCCGAGTGCGCATGAGCAGTAGTGACCCCGAGTGCGCATGAGCAGTAGTGAGTCCGAGTGCGCATTAGCAGTAGTGACCCCGAGTGCGCATGAGCAGTAGTGACCCCGAGTGCGCATGCACAGTAGTGAGCCCGTGTGCGCATGCGTAGAAGTGAGCTCGAATGCGCATGTGCAGGTCTGAGCCGGAGTGCGCATGCGCAGTAGTGGGCCCGTGCGCGCATGCGCAGTAGTGAGCCCGTGTGCGCATGCGCAGTAGTGAGCCCGAGCGCGCATCCGCAGTAGTGAGTCCGAGTGCGCATGCGCAGTAGTGACCCCGAATGCGGATGAGCAGCAGTGACCCCGAGTGCGCATGAGCAGTAGTGAGTCCGAGTGCGCATGAGCAGTAGTGACCCCGAGTGCGCATGCACATTAGTGAGCCCGAGTGTGCATGAGTAGTAGTGACCCCGAGTGCGCATGCACAGTAGCGAGCCCGTGTGCGCATGCGCAGAAGTGAGCTCGAATGCGCATGTGCAGGTCTGAGCCGGAGTGCGCATGCGCAGTAGTGACCCCGAATGCGCATGAGCAGTAGTGAGTCCGAGTGCGCATGAGCAGTAGTGACCCCGAGTGCGCATGAGCAGTAGTGAGTCCGAGTGCGCATGAACAGTAGTGACCCCGAGTGCGCATGAGCAGTAGTGACCCCGAGTGCGCATGCACAGTAGTGAGCCCGATTGCGCATCCGCAGTAGTAAGGCCGTGTTCGCATGTGCAGGTCTGAGCCGGAGTGCGCATGCGCAGTAGTGGGCCCGTGCGCGCATGCGCAGTAGTGAGCCCGGGTGCGCATGCGCAGTAGTGAGCCCGAGCGCGCATCCGCAATAGTGAGCCCGAGCGCGCATGCGCAGTAGTGAGGCCGATTGCGCATGTGCAGGTCTGAGCCGGAGTGCGCATGCGCAGTAGTGGGCCCGTGCGCGCATGCGCAGTAGTGAGCCCGTGTGCGCATGTGCAGGTCTGAGCCGGAGTGCGCATGCGCAGTAGTGACCCCGAATGCGCATGAGCAGTAGTGAGTCGGAGTGCGCATGAGCAGTAGTGACCCCGAGTGCGCATGAGCAGTAGTGAGTCCGAGTGCGCATTAGCAGTAGTGACCCCGAGTGCGCATGAGCAGTAGTGACCCCGAGTGCGCATGCACAGTAGTGAGCCCGTGTGCGCATGCGTAGAAGTGAGCTCGAATGCGCATGTGCAGGTCTGAGCCGGAGTGCGCATGCGCAGTAGTGGGCCCGTGCGCGCATGCGCAGTAGTGAGCCCGTGTGCGCATGCGCAGTAGTGAGCCCGAGCGCGCATCCGCAGTAGTGAGTCCGAGTGCGCATGCGCAGTACTGACCCCGAATGCGCATGAGCAGCAGTGAGTCCGAGTGCGCATGAGCAGTAGTGACCCCGAGTGCGCATGAGCAGTAGTGAGTCCGGGTGCGCATGAGCAGTAGTGACCCCGAGTGCGCATGCACATTAGTGAGCCCGAGTGTGCATGAGTAGTAGGTACCCCGAGTGCGCATGCACAGTAGTGAGCCCGTGTGCGCATGCGCGGAAGTGAGCTCGAATGCGCATGTGCAGGTCTGAGCCGGACTGCGCATGCGCAGTAGTGACCCCGAGTGCGCATGCACAGTAGTGAGCCCGAGTGTGCATGAGCAGTAGTGAGTCCGAGTGCGCATGGGCTATAGTGACCCCGAGTGCTCATGCACAGTAGTGAGCCCGATTGCGCATCCGCAGTAGTGAGTCCGTGTGCGCATGTGCAGGTCTGAGCCGGAGTGCGCATGCGCAGTAGTGGGCCCGTGCGCGCATGCGCAGTAGTGAGCTCGAATGCGCATGTGCACGTCTGAGCCGGAGTGCGCATGCGCATTAGTGGGCCCGTGCGCGCATGCGCAGTAGTGAGCCCCTGTGCGCATGCGCAGTAGTGAGCCCGAGCGCGCATCCGCAGTAGTGAGTCCGAGTGCGCATGCGGTGTAGTGACCCCGAATGCGCATGAGCAGTAGTGAGTCCGAGTGCGCATGAGCAGTAGTGACCCCGAGTGCGCATGAGCAGTAGTGAGTCCGAGTGCGCATGAGCAGTAGTGACCCCGAGTGCGCATGAGCAGTAGTGAGTCCGAGTGCGCATGAGCAGTAGTGACCCCGAGTGCGCATGCACATTAGTGAGCCCGAGTGAGCATGAGTAGTAGTGACCCCGAGTGCGCATGCAGAGTAGTGAGCCCGTGTGCGCATGCACAGTAGTGAGCCCGAGTGTGCATGAGCAGTAGTGAGTCCGAGTGCGCATGGGCAGTAGTGACCCCGAGTGCTCATGCACAGTAGTGAGCCCGTGTGCGCATGCGCAGTAGTGACCCCGAATGCGCATGAGCAGTAGTGAGTCCGAGTGCGCATGAGCAGTAGTGACCCCGAGTGCGCATGAGCAGTAGTGAGTCCGAGTGCGCATGAGCAGTAGTGACCCCGAGTGCGCATGCACAGTAGTGAGCCCGATTGCGCATCCGCAGTAGTGACCCCGAATGCGCATGAGCAGTAGTGAGTCCGAGTGCGCATGAGCAGTAGTGACCCCGAGTGCGCATGAGCAGTAGTGAGTCCGAGTGCGCATGAACAGTAGTGACCCCGAGTGCGCATGTGCAGGTCTGAGCCGGAGTGCGCATGCGCAGTAGTGACCCCGAATGCGCATGAGCAGTAGTGAGTCCGAGTGCGCATGAGCAGTAGTGACCCCGAGTGCGCATGAGCAGTAGTGAGTCCGAGTGCGCATTAGCAGTAGTGACCCCGAGTGCGCATGAGCAGTAGTGACCCCGAGTGCGCATGCACAGTAGTGAGCCCGTGTGCGCATGCGTAGAAGTGAGCTCGAATGCGCATGTGCAGGTCTGAGCCGGAGTGCGCATGCGCAGTAGTGGGCCCGTGCGCGCATGCGCAGTAGTGAGCCCGTGTGCGCATGCGC
Organism: Megachile leachella; assembly: GCA_963576845.1. Classification (NCBI taxonomy): domain Eukaryota; kingdom Metazoa; phylum Arthropoda; class Insecta; order Hymenoptera; family Megachilidae; genus Megachile; species Megachile leachella. The sequence continues at coordinate 24,267,694 of OY756250.1, read as the reverse complement.
AGTAGTGAGCCCGAGCGCGCATCCGCAGTAGTGAGTCCGAGTGCGCATGAGCAGTAGTGACCCCGAGTGCGCATGAGCAGTAGTGAGTCCGAGTGTGCATGAGTAGTAGTGACCCCGAGTGCGCATGCACAGTAGCGAGCCCGTGTGCGCATGCGCAGAAGTGAGCTCGAATGCGCATGTGCAGGTCTGAGCCGGAGTGCGCATGCGCAGTAGTGACCCCGAGTGCGCATGAGCAGTAGTGAGTCCGAGTGCGCATGAGCAGTAGTGACCCCGAGTGCGCATGAGCAGTAGTGAGTCCGAGTGCGCATGAACAGTAGTGACCCCGAGTGCGCATGAGCAGTAGTGACCCCGAGTGCGCATGCACAGTAGTGAGCCCGTGCGCGCATGCGCAGTAATGAGCCCGTGTGCGCATGCGCAGTAGTGAGTCCGAGTGCGCGTGAGCAGTAGTGAGTCCGAGTGCGCGTGAGCAGTAGTGACCCCGAGTGCGCATGAGCAGTAGTGACCCCGAGTGCGCATGAGCAGTAGTGACCCCGAGTGCGCATGAACAGTAGTGACCCCGAGTGCGCATGAGCAGTAGTGACCCCGAGTGCGCATGCACAGTAGTGAGCCCGAGCGCGCAGCCGCAGTAGTGAGCCCGAGCGCGCATGCGCAGTAGTGAGTCCGATTGCGCATGTGCAGGTCTGAGCCGGAGTGCGCATGCGCAGTAGTGGGCCCGTGCGCGCATGCGCAGTAGTGAGCTCGTGTGCGCATGCGCAGTAGTAACCCCGAATGCGCATGAGCAGTAGTGACCCCGAGTGCGCATGCACAGTAGTGTGCCCGTGTGAGCATGCGCAGAAGTGAGCTCGAATGCGCATGTGCAGGTCTGAGCCGGAGTGCGCATGCGCAGTAGTGGGCCCGTGTGCGCATGCGCAGTAGTGAGCCCGAGTGCGCATGCGCAGTAGTGAGCCCGAGCGCGCAGCCGCAGTAGTGAGCCCGAGCGCGCATGCGCAGTAGTGAGTCCGATTGCGCATGTGCAGGTCTGAGCCGGAGTGCGCATGCGCAGTAGTGGGCCCGTGTGCGCATGCGCCGTAGTGAGCCCGTGTGCGCATGCGCAGTAGTAACCCCGAATGCGCATGAGCAGTAGTGACCCCGAGTGCGCATGCACAGTAGTGTGCCCGTGTGAGCATGCGCAGAAGTGAGCTCGAATGCGCATGTGCAGGTCTGAGCCGGAGTGCGCATGCGCAGTAGTGGGCCCGTGTGCGCATGCGCCGTAGTGAGCCCGTGTGCGCATGCGCAGTAGTGACCCGAATGCGCATGAGCAGTAGTGAGCCCGATTGCGCATGTGCAGGTCTGAGCCGGAGTGCGCATGCGCAGTAGTGGGCCCGTGCGCGCATGCGCCGTAGTGAGCCCGTGTGCGCATGCGCAGTAGTGACCCCGAATGCGCATGAGCAGTAGTGAGCCCGAGTGTGCATGAGCAGTAGTGAGTCCGAGTGCGCATGAGCAGTAGTGACCCCGAGTGCTCATGCACAGTAGTGAGACCGATTGCGCATCCGCAGTAGTGAGTCCGTGTGCGCATGTGCAGGTCTGAGCCGGAGTGCGCATGCGCAGTAGTGGGCCCGTGCGCGCATGTGCAGTAGTGAGCCCGTGTGCGCATGCGCAGTAGTGAGCCCGATTGCGCATCCGCAGTAGTGAGTCCGTGTGCGCATGTGCAGGTCTGAGCCGGAGTGCGCATGCGCAGTAGTGGGCCCGTGCGCGCATGCGCAGTACGGAGCCCGTGTGCGCATGCGCAGTAGTGAGCCGGAGCGCGCATCCGCAGTAGTGAGTCCGAGTGCGCGTGAGCAGTTGTGACCCTGCAGTAGTGAGCCCGAGCGCGCATGCGCAGTAGTGAGTCCGATTGCGCATGTGCAGGTCTGAGCCGCAGTGCGCATGCGCAGTAGTGGGCCCGTGTGCGCATGTGCAGGTCTGAGCCGGAGTGCGCATGCGCAGTAGTGGGCCCGTGCGCGCATGCGCAGTAGTGAGCCCGTGTGCGCATGCGCAGTAGTGAGCCCGAGCGCGCATCCGCAGTAGTGAGTCCGAGTGCGCATGCGCAGTAGTGACCCCGAATGCGCATGAGCAGTAGTGACCCCGAGTGCGCATGCACAGTAGTGTGCCCGTGTGAGCATGCGCAGAAGTGAGCTCGAATGCGCATGTGCAGGTCTGAGCCGGAGTGCGCATGCGCAGTAGTGGGTCCGTGCGCGCATGCGCAGTAGTGAGCCCGATTGCGCATGTGCAGGTCTGAGCCGGAGTGCGCATGCGCAGTAGTGGGCCAATGCGCGCATGCGCCGTAGTGAGCCCGTGTGCGCATGCGCAGTAGTGACCCCGAATGCGCATGAGCAGTAGTGAGCCCGAGTGTGCATGAGCAGTAGTGAGTCCGAGTGCGCATGAGCAGTAGTGACCCCGAGTGCTCATGCACAGTAGTGAGACCGATTGCGCATCCGCAGTAGTGAGTCCGTGTGCGCATGTGCAGGTCTGAGACGGAGTGCGCATGCGCAGTAGTGGGCCCGTGCGCGCATGTGCAGTAGTGAGCCCGTGTGCGCATGCGCAGTAGTGAGCCCGATTGCGCATCCGCAGTAGTGAGTCCGTGTGCGCATGTGCAGGTCTGAGCCGGAGAGCGCATGCGCAGTAGTGGGCCCGTGCGCGCATGCGCAGTACGGAGCCCGTGTGCGCATGCGCAGTAGTGAGCCGGAGCGCGCATCCGCAGTAGTGAGTCCGAGTGCGCGTGAGCAGTTGTGACCCCGCAGTAGTGAGCCCGAGCGCGCATGCGCAGTAGTGAGTCCGATTGCGCATGTGCAGGTCTGAGCCGCAGTGCGCATGCGCAGTAGTGGGCCCGTGTGCACATGTGCAGGTCTGAGCCGGAGTGCGCATGCGCAGTAGTGGGCCCGTGCGCGCATGCGCAGTAGTGAGCCCGAGCGCGCATCCGCAGTAGTGAGTCCGAGTGCGCATGCGCAGTAGTGACCCCGAATGCGCATGAGCAGTAGTGACCCCGAGTGCGCATGCACAGTAGTGTGCCCGTGTGAGCATGGGCAGTAGTGACCCCGAGTGCGCATGCACAGTAGTGAGCCCGTGTGCGCATGCGTAGAAGTGAGCTCGAATGCGCATGTGCAGGTCTGAGGCGGAGTGCGCATAGGCAGTAGTGGGCCCGTGCGCGCATGCGCAGTAGTGAGCCCGTGTGCGCATGCGCTGTAGTGAGCCCGAGCGCGCATCCGCAGTAGTGAGTCCGAGTGCGCGTGCGCAGTAGTGACCCCGAATGCGCATGAGCAGCAGTGAGTCCGAGTGCGCATGAGCAGTAGTGACCCCGAGTGCGCATGAGCAGTAGTGAGCCCGGGTGCGCATGCGCAGTAGTGAGCCCGAGCGCGCATCCGCAGTAGTGAGCCCGAGCGCGCATGCGCAGTAGTGAGTCCGATTGCGCATGTGCAGGTCTGAGCCGGAGTGCGCATGCGCAGTAATGGGCCCGTGAGCGCATGCGCAGTAGTGAGCCCGTGTGCGCATGCGCAGTAGTGAGCCCGAGTGCGCATGAGCAGTAGTGGCCCCGAGTGCGCATGAGCAGTAGTGAATCCGAGTGCACATGAGCAGTAGTGACCCCGAGTGCGCATGAGCAGTAGTGAGTCCGAGTGCGCATGAGCAGTAGTGACCCCGAGTGCGCATGCACATTAGTGAGCCCGAGTGAGCATGAGTAGTAGTGACCCCGAGTGCGCATGCACAGTGGTGAGCCCGTGTGCGCATGCGCAGAAGTGAGCTCGAATGCGCATGTGCAGGTCTGAGCCGGACTGCGCATGCGCAGTAGTGAGCCCGTGTGCGCATGCGCAGTAGTGACCCCGAATGCGCATGAGCAGTAGTGAGTCCGAGTGCGCATGAGCAGTAGTGACCCCGAGTGCGCATGAGCAGTAGTGAGTCCGAGTGCGCATTAGCAGTAGTGACCCCGAGTGCGCATGGGCAGTAGTGACCCCGAGTGCGCATGCACAGTAGTGAGCCCGTGTGCGCATGCGTAGAAGTGAGCTCGAATGCGCATGTGCAGGTCTGAGCCGGAGTGCGCATGCGCAGTAGTGACCCCGAATGCGCATGAGCAGTAGTGAGTCCGAGTGCGCATGAGCAGTAGTGACCCCGAATGCGGATGAGCAGCAGTGACCCCGAGTGCGCATGAGCAGTAGTGAGTCCGAGTGCGCATGAGCAGTAGTGACCCCGAGTGCGCATGCACATTAGTGAGCCCGAGTGTGCATGAGTAGTAGTGACCCCGAGTGCGCATGCACAGTAGCGAGCCCGTGTGCGCATGCGCAGAAGTGAGCTCGAATGCGCATGTGCAGGTCTGAGCCGGAGTGCGCATGCGCAGTAGTGACCCCGAATGCGCATGAGCAGTAGTGAGTCCGAGTGCGCATGAGCAGTAGTGACCCCGAGTGCGCATGAGCAGTAGTGAGTCCGAGTGCGCGTGAACAGTAGTGACCCCGAGTGCGCATGAGCAGTAGTGACCCCGAGTGCGCATGCACAGTAGTGAGCCCGATTGCGCATCCGCAGTAGTAAGGCCGTGTTCGCATGTGCAGGTCTGAGCCGGAGTGCGCATGCGCAGTAGTGGGCCCGTGCGCGCATGCGCAGTAGTGAGCCCGGGTGCGCATGCGCAGTAGTGAGCCCGAGCGGGCATCCGCAATAGTGAGCCCGAGCGCGCATGCGCAGTAGTGAGGCCGATTGCGCATGTGCAGGTCTGAGCCGGAGTGCGCATGCGCAGTAGTGGGCCCGTGCGCGCATGCGCAGTAGTGAGCCCGTGTGCGCATGTGCAGGTCTGAGCCGGAGTGCGCATGCGCAGTAGTGACCCCGAATGCGCATGAGCAGTAGTGAGTCGGAGTGCGCATGAGCAGTAGTGACCCCGAGTGCGCATGAGCAGTAGTGAGTCCGAGTGCGCATTAGCAGTAGTGACCCCGAGTGCGCATGAGCAGTAGTGACCCCGAGTGCGCATGCACAGTAGTGAGCCCGTGTGCGCATGCGTAGAAGTGAGCTCGAATGCGCATGTGCAGGTCTGAGCCGGAGTGCGCATGCGCAGTAGTGGGCCCGTGCGCGCATGCGCAGTAGTGAGCCCGTGTGCGCATGCGCAGTAGTGAGCCCGAGCGCGCATCCGCAGTAGTGAGTCCGAGTGCGCATGCGCAGTACTGACCCCGAATGCGCATGAGCAGCAGTGAGTCCGAGTGCGCATGAGCAGTAGTGACCCCGAGTGCGCATGAGCAGTAGTGAGTCCGGGTGCGCATGAGCAGTAGTGACCCCGAGTGCGCATGCACATTAGTGAGCCCGAGTGTGCATGAGTAGTAGGTACCCCGAGTGCGCATGCACAGTAGTGAGCCCGTGTGCGCATGCGCGGAAGTGAGCTCGAATGCGCATGTGCAGGTCTGAGCCGGACTGCGCATGCGCAGTAGTGACCCCGAGTGCGCATGCACAGTAGTGAGCCCGAGTGTGCATGAGCAGTAGTGAGTCCGAGTGCGCATGGGCTATAGTGACCCCGAGTGCTCATGCACAGTAGTGAGCCCGATTGCGCATCCGCAGTAGTGAGTCCGTGTGCGCATGTGCAGGTCTGAGCCGGAGTGCGCATGCGCAGTAGTGGGCCCGTGCGCGCATGCGCAGTAGTGAGCTCGAATGCGCATGTGCACGTCTGAGCCGGAGTGCGCATGCGCATTAGTGGGCCCGTGCGCGCATGCGCAGTAGTGAGCCCCTGTGCGCATGCGCAGTAGTGAGCCCGAGCGCGCATCCGCAGTAGTGAGTCCGAGTGCGCATGCGGTGTAGTGACCCCGAATGCGCATGAGCAGTAGTGAGTCCGAGTGCGCATGAGCAGTAGTGACCCCGAGTGCGCATGAGCAGTAGTGAGTCCGAGTGCGCATGAGCAGTAGTGACCCCGAGTGCGCATGAGCAGTAGTGAGTCCGAGTGCGCATGAGCAGTAGTGACCCCGAGTGCGCATGCACATTAGTGAGCCCGAGTGAGCATGAGTAGTAGTGACCCCGAGTGCGCATGCAGAGTAGTGAGCCCGTGTGCGCATGCACAGTAGTGAGCCCGAGTGTGCATGAGCAGTAGTGAGTCCGAGTGCGCATGGGCAATAGTGACCCCGAGTGCTCATGCACAGTAGTGAGCCCGTGTGCGCATGCGCAGTAGTGACCCCGAATGCGCATGAGCAGTAGTGAGTCCGAGTGCGCATGAGCAGTAGTGACCCCGCGTGCGCATGAGCAGTAGTGAGTCCGAGTGCGCATGAGCAGTAGTGACCCCGAGTGCGCATGCACAGTAGTGAGCCCGATTGCGCATCCGCAGTAGTGACCCCGAATGCGCATGAGCAGTAGTGAGTCCGAGTGCGCATGAGCAGTAGTGACCCCGAGTGCGCATGAGCAGTAGTGAGTCCGAGTGCGCATGAACAGTAGTGACCCCGAGTGCGCATGTGCAAGTCTGAGCCGGAGTGCGCATGCGCAGTAGTGACCCCGAATGCGCATGAGCAGTAGTGAGTCCGAGTGCGCATGAGCAGTAGTGACCCCGAGTGCGCATGAGCAGTAGTGAGTCCGAGTGCGCATTAGCAGTAGTGACCCCGAGTGCGCATGAGCAGTAGTGACCCCGAGTGCGCATGCACAGTAGTGAGCCCGTGTGCGCATGTGCAGGTCTGAGCCGGAGTGCGCATGCGCAGTAGTGGGCCCGTGCGCGCATGCGCAGTAGTGAGCCCGTGTGCGCATGCGCAGTAGTGAGCCCGAGCGCGCATCCGCAGTAGTGAGTCCGAGTGCGCATGAGCAGTAGTGACCCCGAGTGCGCATGAGCAGTAGTGAGTCCGAGTGTGCATGAGTAGTAGTGACCCCGAGTGCGCATGCACAGTAGCGAGCCCGTGTGCGCATGCGCAGAAGTGAGCTCGAATGCGCATGTGCAGGTCTGAGCCGGAGTGCGCATGCGCAGTAGTGACCCCGAGTGCGCATGAGCAGTAGTGAGTCCGAGTGCGCATGAGCAGTAGTGACCCCGAGTGCGCATGAGCAGTAGTGAGTCCGAGTGCGCATGAACAGTAGTGACCCCGAGTGCGCATGAGCAGTAGTGACCCCGAGTGCGCATGCACAGTAGTGAGCCCGTCCGCGCATGCGCAGTAATGAGCCCGTGTGCGCATGCGCAGTAGTGAGTCCGAGTGCGCGTGAGCAGTAGTGAGTCCGAGTGCGCGTGAGCAGTAGTGACCCCGAGTGCGCATGAGCAGTAGTGACCCCGAGTGCGCATGAGCAGTAGTGACCCCGAGTGCGCATGCACAGTAGTGTGCCTGTGTGCGCATGCGCAGAAGTGAGCTCGAATGCGCATGTGCAGGTCTGAGCCGGAGTGCGCATGCGCAGTAGTGGGCCCGTGCGCGCATGCGCAGTAGTGAGCCCGGGTGCGCATGCGCAGTAGTGAGCCCGAGCGCGCATCCGCAGTAGTGAGCCCGAGCGCGCATGCGCAGTAGTGAGTCCGATTGCGCATGTGCAGGTCTGAGCCGGAGTGCGCATGCGCAGTAGTGGGCCTGTGCGCGCATGCGCAGTAGTGAACTCGAATGCGCATGTGCAGGTCTGAGCCGGAGTGCGCATGCGCAGTAGTGGGCCCGTGCGCGCATGCGCAGTAGTGAGCCCGTGTGCGCATCCGCAGTAGTGAGCCCGAGCGCGCATGCGCAGTAGTGAGTCCGATTGCGCATGTGCAGGTCTGAGCCGGAGTGCGCATGGGCAGTAGTGGGCCTGTGCGCGCATGCGCAGTAGTGAACTCGAATGCGCATGTGCAGGTCTGAGCCGGAGTGCGCATGCGCAGTAGTGGGCCCGTGCGCGCATGCGCAGTAGTGAGCCCGAGCGCGCATCCGCAGTAGTGAGGCCGTGTGCGCATGTGCAGGTCTGTGCTGGAGTGCGCATGCGCAGTAGTGGGCCCGTGCGCGCATGCGCAGTAGTGAGCCCGTATGCGCATACGCAGTAGTGAGCCCGAGCGCGCATCCGCAGTAGTGAGTCCGAGTGCGCATGCTCAGTAGTGACCCCGAATGCGCATGAGCAGCAGTGAGTCCGAGTGCGCATGAGCAGTAGTGACCCCGAGTGCGCATGAGCAGTAGTGAGTCCGAGTGCGCATGAGCAGTAGTGACCCCGAGTGCGCATGCACATTAGTGAGCCCGAGTGTGCATGAGTAGTAGTGACCCCGAGTGCGCATGCACAGTAGCCAGCCCGTGTGCGCATGCGCAGAAGTGAGCTCGAATGCGCATGTGCAGGTCTGAGCCGGACTGCGCATGCGCAGTAGTGAGCCCGTGTGCACATGCGCAGTAGTGACCCCGAATGCGCATGAGCAGTAGTGAGTCCGAGTGCGTATGAGCAGTAGTGACCCCGAGTGCGCATGAGCAGTACTGACCCCGAGTGCGCATGAGAAGTAGTGGCCCCGAGTGCGCATGAGCAGTAGTGAATCCGAGTGCACATGAGCAGTAGTGACCCCGAGTGCGCATGAGCAGTAGTGAGTCCGAGTGCGCATGAGCAGTAGTGACCCCGAGTGCGCATGAGCAGTAGTGACCCCGAGTGCGCATGCACAGTAGTGAGCCCGATTGCGCATCCGCAGTAGTGAGGCCGTGTGCGCATGTGCAGGTCTGAGCCGGAGTGCGCATGCGCAGTAGTGAGCCCGATTGTGCATCCGCAGTAGTGAGTCCGAGTGCGCATGAGCAGTAGTGACCCCGAGTGCGCATGCACATTAGTGAGCCCGAGTGAGCATGAGTAGTAGTGACCCCGAGTGCGCATGCACAGTAGTGAGCCCGTGTGCGCATTAGCAGTAGTGACCCCGAGTGCGCATGAGCAGTAGTGAGTCCGAGTGCGGTTGAGCAGTAGTGACCCCGAGTGCGCATGCACATTAGTGAGCCCGAGTGTGCATGAGTAGTAGTGACCCCGAGTGCGCATGCACAGTAGCCAGCCCGTGTGCGCATGCGCAGAAGTGAGCTCGAATGCGCATGTGCATGTCTGAGCCGGACTGAGCATGCGCAGTAGTGACCCCGAGTGCGCATGAGCAGTAGTGAGCCCGAGTGCGCATGAGCAGTAGTGAGTCCGAGTGCGCGCGAGCAGTAGTGACCCCGAGTGCGCATGCACAGTAGTGAGCCCGATTGCGCATCCGCAGTATTGAGTCCGTGTGTGCATGTGCAGGTCTGAGCCGGAGTGCGCATGCGCAGTAGTGGGCCCGTGCGCGCATGCGCAGTAGTGAGCCCGGGTGCGCATGCGCAGTAGTGAGCCCGAGCGCGCATCCGCAATAGTGAGCCCGAGCGCGCATGCGCAGTAGTGAGTCCGATTGCGCATGCGCAGTAGTGACCCCGAATGCGCATGAGTAGCAGTGAGTTCGAGTGCGCATGAGCAGTAGTGACCCCGAGTGCGCATGAGCAGTAGTGAGTCCGAGTGCGCGTGAGCAGTAGTGACCCCGAGTGCGCATGCACAGTAGTGAGCCCGTGCGCGCATGCGCAGTAGTGAGCCCGTGTGCGCATGCGCTGTAGTGGGCCCGGGTGCGCATGCGCAGTAGTGAGCCCGAGCGCGCAGACGCAGTAGTGAGTCCGAGTGCGCATGCGCAGTAGTGACCCCGAATGCGCATGAGCAGTAGTGACCCCGAGTGCGCATGAGCAGTAGTGAGTCCGAGTGCGCGTGAGCAGTAGTGACCCCGAGTGCGCATGCACAGTAGTGAGCCCGAGTGCGCATGAGCAGTAGTGTGTTCGAGTGCGCATCCGCAGTAGTGAGTCCGTGTGCGCATGTGCAGGTCTGAGCCGGAGTGCGCATGCGCAGTAGAGGGTACGTGCGCGCATGCGCAGTAGTGACCCCGAATGCGCATGAGCAGTAGTGAGCCCGAGTGTGCATGAGCAGTAGTGAGTCCGAGTGCGCATGAGCAGTAGTGACCCCGAGTGCTCATGCACAGTAGTGAGCCCGATTGCGCATCCGCAGTAGTGAGTCCGTGTGCGCATGTGCAGGTCTGAGCCGGAGTGCGCATGCGCAGTAGTGAGCCCGTGTGCGCATGCGCAGTAGTGAGCCCGAGTGCGCATGCGCAGTAGTGAGCCCGAGCGCGCAGCCGCAGTAGTGAGCCCGAGCGCGCATGCGCAGTAGTGAGTCCGATTGCGCATGTGCAGGTCTGAGCCGGAGTGCGCATGCGCAGTAGTGGTCCCGCGCGCGCATGCGCCGTAGTGAGCCCGTGTGCGCATGCGCAGTAGTGACCCCGAATGCGCATGAGCAGTAGTGAGCCCGAGTGTGCATGAGCAGTAGTGAGCCCGAGTGTGCATGAGCAGTCGTGAGTCCGAGTGCGCATGAGCAGTAGTGACCCCGAGTGCTCATGCACAGTAGTGAGCCCGATTGCGCATCCGCAGTAGTGAGTCCGTGTGCGCATGTGCTGGTCTGAGCCGGAGTGCGCATGCGCAGTAGTTGGCCCGTGCGCGCATGTGCAGTAGTGAGCCCGTGTGTGCATGCGCAGTAGTGACCCCGATTGCGCCTGTGCAGGTCTGAGCCGGAGTGCGCATGCGCAGTAGTGGCCCCGTGCGCGCATGCGCAGTAGTGAGCCCGTGTGCGCATGCGCAGTAGTGACCCCGAATGCGCATGAGCAGTAGTGAGCCCGAGTGTGCATGTGCAGTAGTGAGTCCGAGTGCGCATGAGCAGTTGTGACCCCGAGTGCTCATGCACAGTAGTGAGCCCGATTGCGCATCCGCAGTTGCGAGTCCGTGTGCGCATGTGCAGGTCTGAGCCGGAGTGCGCATGCGCAGTAGTGGGCCCGTGCGCGCATGCGCAGTAGTGAGCCCGTGTGCGCATGCGCAGTAGTGACCCCGATTGCGCATGTGCAGGTCTGAGCCGGAGTGCGCATGCGCAGTAGTGGACCCGTGCGCGCATGCGCAGTAGTGAGCTCGTGTGCGCATGCGCAGTAGTAACCCCGAATGCGCATGAGCAGTAGTGACCCCGAGTGCGCATGCACAGTAGTGTGCCCGTGTGAGCAGGCGCAGAAGTGAGCTCGAATGCGCATGTGCAGGTCTGAGCCGGAGTGCGCATGCGCAGTAGTGGGCCCGTGTGCGCATGCGCCGTAGTGAGCCCGTGTGCGCATGCGCAGTAGTGACCCGAATGCGCATGAGCAGTAGTGAGCCCGATTGCGCATGTGCAGGTCTGAGCCGGAGTGCGCATGCGCAGTAGTGGGCCCGTGCGCGCATGCGCCGTAGTGAGCCCGTGTGCGCATGCGCAGTAGTGACCCCGAATGCGCATGAGCAGTAGTGAGCCCGAGTGTGCATGAGCAGTAGTGAGTCCGAGTGCGCATGAGCAGTAGTGACCCCGAGTGCTCATGCACAGTAGTGAGACCGATTGCGCATCCGCAGTAGTGAGTCCGTGTGCGCATGTGCAGGTCTGAGCCGGAGTGCGCATGCGCAGTAGTGGGCCCGTGCGCGCATGTGCAGTAGTGAGCCCGTGTGCGCATGCGCAGTAGAGAGCCCGATTGCGCATCCGCAGTAGTGAGTCCGTGTGCGCATGTGCAGGTCTGAGCCGGAGTGCGCATGCGCAGTAGTGGGCCCGTGCGCGCATGCGCAGTACGGAGCCCGTGTGCGCATGCGCAGTAGTGAGCCGGAGCGCGCATCCGCAGTAGTGAGTCCGAGTGCGCGTGAGCAGTTGTGACCCCGCAGTAGTGAGCCCGAGCGCGCATGCGCAGTAGTGAGTCCGATTGCGCATGTGCAGGTCTGAGCCGCAGTGCGCATGCGCAGTAGTGGGCCCGTGTGCGCATGTGCAGGTCTGAGCCGGAGTGCGCATGCGCAGTAGTGGGCCCGTGCGCGCATGCGCAGTAGTGAGCCCGGGTGCGCATGCGCAGTAGTGAGCCCGGGCGCGCAGCCGCAGTAGTGAGCCCGAGCGCGCATGCGCAGTAGTGAGTCCGATTGCGCATGTGCAGGTCTGAGCCGGAGTGCGCATGCGCAGTAGTGGGCCCGTGTGCGCATGTGCAGGTCTGAGCCGGAGTGCGCATGCGCAGTAGTGAGCCCGAGCGCGCATCCGCAGTAGTGAGCCCGAGCGCGCATGCGCAGTAGTGAGGCCGATTGCGCATGTGCAGGTCTGAGCCGGAGTGCGCATGCGCAGTAGTGGGCCCGTGCGCGCATGCGCAGTAGTGAGCCCGTGTGCGCATGTGCAGGTCTGAGCCGGAGTGCGCATGCGCAGTAGTGACCCCGAATGCGCATGAGCAGTAGTGAGTCGGAGTGCGCATGAGCAGTAGTGACCCCGAGTGCGCATGAGCAGTAGTGAGTCCGAGTGCGCATTAGCAGTAGTGACCCCGAGTGCGCATGAGCAGTAGTGACCCCGAGTGCGCATGCACAGTAGTGAGCCCGTGTGCGCATGCGTAGAAGTGAGCTCGAATGCGCATGTGCAGGTCTGAGCCGGAGTGCGCATGCGCAGTAGTGGGCCCGTGCGCGCATGCGCAGTAGTGAGCCCGTGTGCGCATGCGCAGTAGTGAGCCCGAGCGCGCATCCGCAGTAGTGAGTCCGAGTGCGCATGCGCAGTACTGACCCCGAATGCGCATGAGCAGCAGTGAATTCCGAGTGCGCATGAGCAGTAGTGACCCCGAGTGCGCATGCACATTAGTGAGCCCGAGTGTGCATGAGTAGTAGGTACCCCGAGTGCGCATGCACAGTAGTGAGCCCGTGTGCGCATGCGCGGAAGTGAGCTCGAATGCGCATGTGCAGGTCTGAGCCGGACTGCGCATGCGCAGTAGTGACCCCGAGTGCGCATGCACAGTAGTGAGCCCGAGTGTGCATGAGCAGTAGTGAGTCCGAGTGCGCATGGGCTATAGTGACCCCGAGTGCTCATGCACAGTAGTGAGCCCGATTGCGCATCCGCAGTAGTGAGTCCGTGTGCGCATGTGCAGGTCTGAGCCGGAGTGCGCATGCGCAGTAGTGGGCCCGTGCGCGCATGCGCAGTAGTGAGCTCGAATGCGCATGTGCACGTCTGAGCCGGAGTGCGCATGCGCATTAGTGGGCCCGTGCGCGCATGCGCAGTAGTGAGCCCCTGTGCGCATGCGCAGTAGTGAGCCCGAGCGCGCATCCGCAGTAGTGAGTCCGAGTGCGCATGCGGTGTAGTGACCCCGAATGCGCATGAGCAGTAGTGAGTCCGAGTGCGCATGAGCAGTAGTGACCCCGAGTGCGCATGAGCAGTAGTGAGTCCGAGTGCGCATGAGCAGTAGTGACCCCGAGTGCGCATGAGCAGTAGTGAGTCCGAGTGCGCATGAGCAGTAGTGACCCCGAGTGCGCATGCACATTAGTGAGCCCGAGTGAGCATGAGTAGTAGTGACCCCGAGTGCGCATGCAGAGTAGTGAGCCCGTGTGCGCATGCACAGTAGTGAGCCCGAGTGTGCATGAGCAGTAGTGAGTCCGAGTGCGCATGGGCAGTAGTGACCCCGAGTGCTCATGCACAGTAGTGAGCCCGTGTGCGCATGCGCAGTAGTGACCCCGAATGCGCATGAGCAGTAGTGAGTCCGAGTGCGCATGAGCAGTAGTGACCCCGAGTGCGCATGAGCAGTAGTGAGTCCGAGTGCGCATGAGCAGTAGTGACCCCGAGTGCGCATGCACAGTAGTGAGCCCGATTGCGCATCCGCAGTAGTGACCCCGAATGCGCATGAGCAGTAGTGAGTCCGAGTGCGCATGAGCAGTAGTGACCCCGAGTGCGCATGAGCAGTAGTGAGTCCGAGTGCGCATGAACAGTAGTGACCCCGAGTGCGCATGTGCAGGTCTGAGCCGGAGTGCGCATGCGCAGTAGTGACCCCGAATGCGCATGAGCAGTAGTGAGTCCGAGTGCGCATGAGCAGTAGTGACCCCGAGTGCGCATGAGCAGTAGTGAGTCCGAGTGCGCATTAGCAGTAGTGACCCCGAGTGCGCATGAGCAGTAGTGACCCCGAGTGCGCATGCACAGTAGTGAGCCCGTGTGCGCATGCGTAGAAGTGAGCTCGAATGCGCATGTGCAGGTCTGAGCCGGAGTGCGCATGCGCAGTAGTGGGCCCGTGCGCGCATGCGCAGTAGTGAGCCCGTGTGCGCATGCGCAGTAGTGAGCCCGAGCGCGCATCCGCAGTAGTGAGTCCGAGTGCGCATGAGCAGTAGTGACCCCGAGTGCGCATGAGCAGTAGTGAGTCCGAGTGTGCATGAGTAGTAGTGACCCCGAGTGCGCATGCACAGTAGCGAGCCCGTGTGCGCATGCGCAGAAGTGAGCTCGAATGCGCATGTGCAGGTCTGAGCCGGAGTGCGCATGCGCAGTAGTGACCCCGAGTGCGCATGAGCAGTAGTGAGTCCGAGTGCGCATGAGCAGTAGTGACCCCGAGTGCGCATGAGCAGTAGTGAGTCCGAGTGCGCATGAACAGTAGTGACCCCGAGTGCGCATGAGCAGTAGTGACCCCGAGTGCGCATGCACAGTAGTGAGCCCGTGCGCGCATGCGCAGTAATGAGCCCGTGTGCGCATGCGCAGTAGTGAGTCCGAGTGCGCGTGAGCAGTAGTGAGTCCGAGTGCGCGTGAGCAGTAGTGACCCCGAGTGCGCATGAGCAGTAGTGACCCCGAGTGCGCATGAGCAGTAGTGACCCCGAGTGCGCATGCACAGTAGTGTGCCTGTGTGCGCATGCGCAGAAGTGAGCTCGAATGCGCATGTGCAGGTCTGAGCCGGAGTGCGCATGCGCAGTAGTGGGCCCGTGCGCGCATGCGCAGTAGTGAGCCCGGGTGCGCATGCGCAGTAGTGAGCCCGAGCGCGCATCCGCAGTAGTGAGCCCGAGCGCGCATGCGCAGTAGTGAGTCCGATTGCGCATGTGCAGGTCTGAGCCGGAGTGCGCATGCGCAGTAGTGGGCCTGTGCGCGCATGCGCAGTAGTGAACTCGAATGCGCATGTGCAGGTCTGAGCCGGAGTGCGCATGCGCAGTAGTGGGCCCGTGCGCGCATGCGCAGTAGTGAGCCCGTGTGCGCATCCGCAGTAGTGAGCCCGAGCGCGCATGCGCAGTAGTGAGTCCGATTGCGCATGTGCAGGTCTGAGCCGGAGTGCGCATGGGCAGTAGTGGGCCTGTGCGCGCATGCGCAGTAGTGAACTCGAATGCGCATGTGCAGGTCTGAGCCGGAGTGCGCATGCGCAGTAGTGGGCCCGTGCGCGCATGCGCAGTAGTGAGCCCGAGCGCGCATCCGCAGTAGTGAGGCCGTGTGCGCATGTGCAGGTCTGTGCTGGAGTGCGCATGCGCAGTAGTGGGCCCGTGCGCGCATGCGCAGTAGTGAGCCCGTATGCGCATACGCAGTAGTGAGCCCGAGCGCGCATCCGCAGTAGTGAGTCCGAGTGCGCATGCGCAGTAGTGACCCCGAATGCGCATGAGCAGCAGTGAGTCCGAGTGCGCATGAGCAGTAGTGACCCCGAGTGCGCATGAGCAGTAGTGAGTCCGAGTGCGCATGAGCAGTAGTGACCCCGAGTGCGCATGCACATTAGTGAGCCCGAGTGTGCATGAGTAGTAGTGACCCCGAGTGCGCATGCACAGTAGCCTGCCCGTGTGCGCATGCGCAGAAGTGAGCTCGAATGCGCATGTGCAGGTCTGAGCCGGACTGCGCATGCGCAGTAGTGAGCCCGTGTGCACATGCGCAGTAGTGACCCCGAATGCGCATGAGCAGTAGTGAGTCCGAGTGCGTATGAGCAGTAGTGACCCCGAGTGCGCATGAGCAGTAGTGAATCCGAGTGCACATGAGCAGTAGTGACCCCGAGTGCGCATGAGCAGTAGTGAGTCCGAGTGCGCATGAGCAGTAGTGACCCCGAGTGCGCATGAGCAGTAGTGACCCCGAGTGCGCATGCACAGTAGTGAGCCCGATTGCGCATCCGCAGTAGTGAGGCCGTGTGCGCATGTGCAGGTCTGAGCCGGAGTGCGCATGCGCAGTAGTGAGCCCGATTGTGCATCCGCAGTAGTGAGTCCGAGTGCGCATGAGCAGTAGTGACCCCGAGTGCGCATGCACATTAGTGAGCCCGAGTGAGCATGAGTAGTAGTGACCCCGAGTGCGCATGCACAGTAGTGAGCCCGTGTGCGCATTAGCAGTAGTGACCCCGAGTGCGCATGAGCAGTAGTGAGTCCGAGTGCGGTTGAGCAGTAGTGACCCCGAGTGCGCATGCACATTAGTGAGCCCGAGTGTGCATGAGTAGTAGTGACCCCGAGTGCGCATGCACAGTAGCCAGCCCGTGTGCGCATGCGCAGAAGTGAGCTCGAATGCGCATGTGCATGTCTGAGCCGGACTGCGCATGCGCAGTAGTGACCCCGAGTGCGCATGAGCAGTAGTGAGCCCGAGTGCGCATGAGCAGTAGTGAGTCCGAGTGCGCGCGAGCAGTAGTGACCCCGAGTGCGCATGCACAGTAGTGAGCCCGATTGCGCATCCGCAGTATTGAGTCCGTGTGTGCATGTGCAGGTCTGAGCCGGAGTGCGCATGCGCAGTAGTGGGCCCGTGCGCGCATGCGCAGTAGTGAGCCCGGGTGCGCATGCGCAGTAGTGAGCCCGAGCGCGCATCCGCAATAGTGAGCCCGAGCGCGCATGCGCAGTAGTGAGTCCGATTGCGCATGCGCAGTAGTGACCCCGAATGCGCATGAGTAGCAGTGAGTTCGAGTGCGCATGAGCAGTAGTGACCCCGAGTGCGCATGAGCAGTAGTGAGTCCGAGTGCGCGTGAGCAGTAGTGACCCCGAGTGCGCATGCACAGTAGTGAGCCCGTGCGCGCATGCGCAGTAGTGAGCCCGTGTGCGCATGCGCTGTAGTGGGCCCGGGTGCGCATGCGCAGTAGTGAGCCCGAGCGCGCAGACGCAGTAGTGAGTCCGAGTGCGCATGCGCAGTAGTGACCCCGAATGCGCATGAGCAGTAGTGACCCCGAGTGCGCATGAGCAGTAGTGAGTCCGAGTGCGCGTGAGCAGTAGTGACCCCGAGTGCGCATGCACAGTAGTGAGCCCGAGTGCGCATGAGCAGTAGTGTGTTCGAGTGCGCATCCGCAGTAGTGAGTCCGTGTGCGCATGTGCAGGTCTGAGCCGGAGTGCGCATGCGCAGTAGAGGGTACGTGCGCGCATGCGCAGTAGTGACCCCGAATGCGCATGAGCAGTAGTGAGCCCGAGTGTGCATGAGCAGTAGTGAGTCCGAGTGCGCATGAGCAGTAGTGACCCCGAGTGCTCATGCACAGTAGTGTGCCCGATTGCGCATCCGCAGTAGTGAGTCCGTGTGCGCATGTGCAGGTCTGAGCCGGAGTGCGCATGCGCAGTAGTGAGCCCGTGTGCGCATGCGCAGTAGTGAGCCCGAGTGCGCATGCGCAGTAGTGAGCCCGAGCGCGCAGCCGCAGTAGTGAGCCCGAGCGCGCATGCGCAGTAGTGAGTCCGATTGCGCATGTGCAGGTCTGAGCCGGAGTGCGCATGCGCAGTAGTGGTCCCGTGCGCGCATGCGCCGTAGTGAGCCCGTGTGCGCATGCGCAGTAGTGACCCCGAATGCGCATGAGCAGTAGTGAGCCCGAGTGTGCATGAGCAGTAGTGAGCCCGAGTGTGCATGAGCAGTCGTGAGTCCGAGTGCGCATGAGCAGTAGTGACCCCGAGTGCTCATGCACAGTAGTGAGCCCGATTGCGCATCCGCAGTAGTGAGTCCGTGTGCGCATGTGCTGGTCTGAGCCGGAGTGCGCATGCGCAGTAGTTGGCCCGTGCGCGCATGTGCAGTAGTGAGCCCGTGTGTGCATGCGCAGTAGTGACCCCGATTGCGCCTGTGCAGGTCTGAGCCGGAGTGCGCATGCGCAGTAGTGGCCCCGTGCGCGCATGCGCAGTAGTGAGCCCGTGTGCGCATGCGCAGTAGTGACCCCGAATGCGCATGAGCAGTAGTGAGCCCGAGTGTGCATGTGCAGTAGTGAGTCCGAGTGCGCATGAGCAGTTGTGACCCCGAGTGCTCATGCACAGTAGTGAGCCCGATTGCGCATCCGCAGTAGCGAGTCCGTGTGCGCATGTGCAGGTCTGAGCCGGAGTGCGCATGCGCAGTAGTGGGCCCGTGCGCGCATGCGCAGTAGTGAGCCCGTGTGCGCATGCGCAGTAGTGACCCCGATTGCGCATGTGCAGGTCTGAGCCGGAGTGCGCATGCGCAGTAGTGGGCCCGTGCGCGCATGCGCAGTAGTGAGCTCGTGTGCGCATGCGCAGTAGTAACCCCGAATGCGCATGAGCAGTAGTGACCCCGAGTGCGCATGAGCAGTAGTGAGCCCGAGTGTGCATGAGCAGTAGTGAGTCCGAGTGCGCATGAGCAGTAGTGACCCCGAGTGCTCATGCACAGTAGTGAGACCGATTGCGCATCCGCAGTAGTGAGTCCGTGTGCGCATGTGCAGGTCTGAGCCGGAGTGCGCATGCGCAGTAGTGGGCCCGTGCGCGCATGCGCAGTACGGAGCCCGTGTGCGCATGCGCAGTAGTGAGCCGGAGCGCGCATCCGCAGTAGTGAGTCCGAGTGCGCGTGAGCAGTTGTGACCCCGCAGTAGTGAGCCCGAGCGCGCATGCGCAGTAGTGAGTCCGATTGCGCATGTGCAGGTCTGAGCCGCAGTGCGCATGCGCAGTAGTGGGCCCGTGTGCGCATGTGCAGGTCTGAGCCGGAGTGCGCATGCGCAGTAGTGGGCCCGTGCGCGCATGCGCAGTAGTGAGCCCGGGTGCGCATGCGCAGTAGTGAGCCCGGGCGCGCAGCCGCAGTAGTGAGCCCGAGCGCGCATGCGCAGTAGTGAGTACGAGTGCGCATCAGCAGTAGTGACCCCGAGTGCGCATGAGCAGTAGTGACCCCGAGTGCGCATGCACAGTAGTGAGCCCGTGTGCGCATGCGCAGAAGTGAGCTCGAATGCGCATGTGCAGGTCTGAGCCGGAGTGCGCATGCGCAGTAGTGGGCCCGTGCGCGCATGCGCAGTAGTGAGCCCGTGTGCGCATGAGCAGTAGTGACCCCGAGTGCGCATGCACAGTAGTGTGCCCGTGTGAGCATGCGCAGAAGTGAGCTCGAATGCGCATGTGCAGGTCTGAGCCGGAGTGCGCATGCGCAGTAGTGGGTCCGTGCGCGCATGCGCAGTAGTGAGCCCGATTGCGCATGTGCAGGTCTGAGCCCGTGTGCGCATGCGCAGTAGTGACCCCGAATGCGCATGAGCAGTAGTGAGCCCGAGTGTGCATGAGCAGTAGTGAGTCCGAGTGCGCATGAGCAGTAGTGACCCCGAGTGCTCATGCACAGTAGTGAGACCGATTGCGCATCCGCAGTAGTGAGTCCGTGTGCGCATGTGCAGGTCTGAGACGGAGTGCGCATGCGCAGTAGTGGGCCCGTGCGCGCATGTGCAGTAGTGAGCCCGTGTGCGCATGCGTAGAAGTGAGCTCGAATGCGCATGTGCAGGTCTGAGGCGGAGTGCGCATAGGCAGTAGTGGGCCCGTGCGCGCATGCGCAGTAGTGAGCCCGTGTGCGCATGCGCTGTAGTGAGCCCGAGCGCGCATCCGCAGTAGTGAGTCCGAGTGCGCGTGCGCAGTAGTGACCCCGAATGCGCATGAGCAGCAGTGAGTCCGAGTGCGCATGAGCAGTAGTGACCCCGAGTGCGCATGAGCAGTAGTGAGTCCGAGTGCGCATGAGCAGAAGTGACCCCGAGTGCGCATGCACATTAGTGAGCCCGAGTGTGCATGAGTAGTAGTGACCCCGAGTGCGCATGCACAGTAGTGAGCCCGTGTGCGCATGCGCGGAAGTGAGCTCGAATGCGCATGTGCAGGTCTGAGCTGGACTGCGCATGAACAGTAGTGAGCCCGAGTGCGCATGGGCAGTAGTGACCCCGAGTGCTCATGCACAGTAGTGAGCCCGTGTGCGCATGCGCAGTAGTGACCCCGAATGCGCATGAGCAGTAGTGAGTCCGAGTGCGCATGAGCAGTAGTGACCCCGAGTGCGCATGAGCAGTAGTGAGTCCGAGTGCGCATGCACAGTAGTGACCCCGAATGCGCATGAGCAGTAGTGACCCCGAGTGCGCATGCACAGTAGTGTGCCTGTGTGCGCATGCGCAGAAGTGAGCTCGAATGCGCATGTGCAGGTCTGAGCCGGAGTGCGCATGCGCAGTAGTGGGCCCGTGCGCGCATGCGCAGTAGTGAGCCCGGGTGCGCATGCGCAGTAGTGAGCCCAAGCGCGCATCCGCAGTAGTGAGCCCGAGCGCGCATGCGCAGTAGTGAGGCCGATTGCGCATGTGCAGGTCTGAGCCGGAGTGCGCATGCGCAGTAGTGGGCCCGTGAGCGCATGCGCAGTAGTGAGCCCGTGTGCGCATGCGCAGTAGTGAGCCCGAGTGCGCATGAGCAGTAGTGGCCCCGAGTGCGCATGAGCAGTAGTGAATCCGAGTGCACATGAGCAGTAGTGACCCCGAGTGCGCATGAGCAGTAGTGAGTCCGAGTGCGCATGAGCAGTAGTGACCCCGAGTGCGCATGCACATTAGTGAGCCCGAGTGAGCATGAGTAGTAGTGACCCCGAGTGCGCATGCACAGTGGTGAGCCCGTGTGCGCATGCGCAGAAGTGAGCTCGAATGCGCATGTGCAGGTCTGAGCCGGACTGCGCATGCGCAGTAGTGAGCCCGTGTGCGCATGCGCAGTAGTGACCCCGAATGCGCATGAGCAGTAGTGAGTCCGAGTGCGTATGAGCAGTAGTGACCCCGAGTGCGCATGAGCAGTAGTGAGTCCGAGTGCGCATTAGCAGTAGTGACCCCGAGTGCGCATGAGCAGTAGTGACCCCGAGTGCGCATGCACAGTAGTGAGCCCGTGTGCGCATGCGTAGAAGTGAGCTCGAATGCGCATGTGCAGGTCTGAGCCGGAGTGCGCATGCGCAGTAGTGCGCCCGTGCGCGCATGCGCAGTAGTGAGCCCGTGTGCGCATGCGCAGTAGTGAGCCCGAGCGCGCATCCGCAGTAGTGAGTCCGAGTGCGCATGCGCAGTAGTGACCCCGAATGCGCATGAGCAGCAGTGACCCCGAGTGCGCATGAGCAGTAGTGAGTCCGAGTGCGCATGAGCAGTAGTGACCCCGAGTGCGCATGCACATTAGTGAGCCCGAGTGTGCATGAGTAGTAGTGACCCCGAGTGCGCATGCACAGTAGCGAGCCCGTGTGCGCATGCGCAGAAGTGAGCTCGAATGCGCATGTGCAGGTCTGAGCCGGAGTGCGCATGCGCAGTAGTGACCCCGAATGCGCATGAGCAGTAGTGAGTCCGAGTGCGCATGAACAGTAGTGACCCCGAGTGCGCATGAGCAGTAGTGACCCCGAGTGCGCATGCACAGTAGTGAGCCCGATTGCGCATCCGCAGTAGTAAGGCCGTGTTCGCATGTGCAGGTCTGAGCCGGAGTGCGCATGCGCAGTAGTGGGCCCGTGCGCGCATGCGCAGTAGTGAGCCCGGGTGCGCATGCGCAGTAGTGAGCCCGAGCGCGCATCCGCAATAGTGAGCCCGAGCGCGCATGCGCAGTAGTGAGGCCGATTGCGCATGTGCAGGTCTGAGCCGGAGTGCGCATGCGCAGTAGTGGGCCCGTGCGCGCATGCGCAGTAGTGAGCCCGTGTGCGCATGTGCAGGTCTGAGCCGGAGTGCGCATGCGCAGTAGTGACCCCGAATGCGCATGAGCAGTAGTGAGTCGGAGTGCGCATGAGCAGTAGTGACCCCGAGTGCGCATGAGCAGTAGTGAGTCCGAGTGCGCATTAGCAGTAGTGACCCCGAGTGCGCATGAGCAGTAGTGACCCCGAGTGCGCATGCACAGTAGTGAGCCCGTGTGCGCATGCGTAGAAGTGAGCTCGAATGCGCATGTGCAGGTCTGAGCCGGAGTGCGCATGCGCAGTAGTGGGCCCGTGCGCGCATGCGCAGTAGTGAGCCCGTGTGCGCATGCGCAGTAGTGAGCCCGAGCGCGCATCCGCAGTAGTGAGTCCGAGTGCGCATGCGCAGTACTGACCCCGAATGCGCATGAGCAGCAGTGAGTCCGAGTGCGCATGCGGTGTAGTGACCCCGAATGCGCATGAGCAGTAGTGAGTCCGAGTGCGCATGAGCAGTAGTGACCCCGAGTGCGCATGAGCAGTAGTGAGTCCGAGTGCGCATGAGCAGTAGTGACCCCGAGTGCGCATGTGCAGTGGTGAGTCCGAGTGCGCATGAGCAGTAGTGACCCCGAGTGCGCATGCACATTAGTGAGCCCGAGTGAGCATGAGTAGTAGTGACCCCGAATGCGCATGCACAGTAGTGAGCCCGTGTGCGCATGCACAGTAGTGAGCCCGAGTGTGCATGAGCAGTAGTGAGTCCGAGTGCGCATGGGCAGTAGTGACCCGAGTGCTCATGCACAGTAGTGAGCCCGTGTGCGCATGCGCAGTAGTGACCCCGAATGCGCATGAGCAGTAGTGAGTCCGAGTGCGCATGAGCAGTAGTGACCCCGAGTGCGCATGAGCAGTAGTGAGTCCGAGTGCGCATGAACAGTAGTGACCCCGAGTGCGCATGTGCAGGTCTGAGCCGGAGTGCGCATGCGCAGTAGTGACCCCGAATGCGCATGAGCAGTAGTGAGTCCGAGTGCGCATGAGCAGTAGTGACCCCGAGTGCGCATGAGCAGTAGTGAGTCCGAGTGCGCATTAGCAGTAGTGACCCCGAGTGCGCATGAGCAGTAGTGACCCCGAGTGCGCATGCACAGTAGTGAGCCCGTGTGCGCATGCGTAGAAGTGAGCTCGAATGCGCATGTGCAGGTCTGAGCCGGAGTGCGCATGCGCAGTAGTGGGCCCGTGCGCGCATGCGCAGTAGTCAGCCCGTGTGCGCATGCGCAGTAGTGAGCCCGAGCGCGCATCCGCAGTAGTGAGTCCGAGTGCGCATGCGCAGTAGTGAGTCCGAGTGCGCATGAGCAGTAGTGACCCCGAGTGCGCATGAGCAGTAGTGAGTCCGAGTGTGCATGAGTAGTAGTGACCCCGAGTGCGCATGCACAGTAGCGAGCCCGTGTGCGCATGCGCAGAAGTGAACTCGAATGCGCATGTGCAGGTCTGAGCCGGAGTGCGCATGCGCAGTAGTGACCCCGAGTGCGCATGAGCAGTAGTGAGTCCGAGTGCGCATGAGCAGTAGTGACCCCGAGTGCGCATGAGCAGTAGTGAGTCCGAGTGCGCATGAACAGTAGTGACCCCGAGTGCGCATGAGCAGTAGTGACCCCGAGTGCGCATGCACAGTAGTGAGCCCGTGTGCGCATGCGCAGTAGTGAGTCCGAGTGCGCGTGAGCAGTAGTGAGTCCGAGTGCGCGTGAGCAGTAGTGACCCCGAGTGCGCATGAGCAGTAGTGACCCCGAGTGCGCATGAGCAGTAGTGACCCCGAGTGCGCATGCACAGTAGTGTGCCTGTGTGCGCATGCGCAGAAGTGAGCTCGAATGCGCATGTGCAGGTCTGAGCCGGAGTGCGCATGCGCAGTAGTGGGCCCGTGCGCGCATGCGCAGTAGTGAGCCCGGGTGCGCATGCGCAGTAGTGAGCCCGAGCGCGCATCCGCAGTAGTGAGCCCGAGCGCGCATGCGCAGTAGTGAGTCCGATTGCGCATGTGCAGGTCTGAGCCGGAGTGCGCATGCGCAGTAGTGGGCCTGTGCGCGCATGCGCAGTGGTGAACTCGAATGCGCATGTGCAGGTCTGAGCCGGAGTGCGCATGCGCAGTAGTGGGCCCGTGCGCGCATGCGCAGTAGTGAGCCCGTGTGCGCATCCGCAGTAGTGAGCCCGAGCGCGCATGCGCAGTAGTGAGTCCGATTGCGCATGTGCAGGTCTGAGCCGGAGTGCGCATGGGCAGTAGTGGGCCTGTGCGCGCATGCGCAGTAGTGAACTCGAATGCGCATGTGCAGGTCTGAGCCGGAGTGCGCATGCGCAGTAGTGGGCCCGTGCGCGCATGCGCAGTAGTGAGCCCGAGCGCGCATCCGCAGTAGTGAGGCCGTGTGCGCATGTGCAGGTCTGTGCTGGAGTGCGCATGCGCAGTAGTGGGCCCGTGCGCGCATGCGCAGTAGTGAGCCCGTATGCGCATACGCAGTAGTGAGCCCGAGCGCGCATCCGCAGTAGTGAGTCCGAGTGCGCATGCGCAGTAGTGACCCCGAATGCGCATGAGCAGCAGTGAGTCCGAGTGCGCATGAGCAGTAGTGACCCCGAGTGCGCATGCACATTAGTGAGGCCGAGTGTGCATGAGTAGTAGTGACCCCGAGTGCGCATGCGCAGTAGTGAGCGCGTGTGCACATGCGCAGTAGTGACCCCGAATGCGCATGAGCAGTAGTGAGTCCGAGTGCGTATGAGCAGTAGTGACCCCGAGTGCGCATGAGCAGTACTGACCCCGAGTGCGCATGAGAAGTAGTGGCCCCGAGTGCGCATGAGCAGTAGTGAATCCGAGTGCACATGAGCAGTAGTGACCCCGAGTGCGCATGAGCAGTAGTGAGTCCGAGTGCGCATGAGCAGTAGTGACCCCGAGTGCGCATGAGCAGTAGTGACCCCGAGTGCGCATGCACAGTAGTGAGCCCGATTGCGCATCCGCAGTAGTGAGGCCGTGTGCGCATGTGCAGGTCTGAGCCGGAGTGCGCATGCGCAGTAGTGAGCCCGATTGTGCATCCGCAGTAGTGAGTCCGAGTGCGCATGAGCAGTAGTGACCCCGAGTGCGCATGCGCATTAGTGAGCCCGAGTGAGCATGAGTAGTAGTGACCCCGAGTGCGCATGCACAGTAGTGAGCCCGTGTGCGCATGCACAGTAGTGAGCCCGAGTGTGCATGAGCAGTAGTGAGTCCGAGTGCGCATGGGCAGTAGTGACCCCGAGTGCTCATGCACAGTAGTGAGCCCGTGTGCGCATGCGCAGTAGTGACCCCGAATGCGCATGAGCAGTAGTGAGTCCGAGTGCGCATGAGCAGTAGTGACCCCGAGTGCGCATGAGCAGTAGTGAGTCCGAGTGCGCATGAACAGTAGTGACCCCGAGTGCGCATGTGCAGGTCTGAGCCGGAGTGCGCATGCGCAGTAGTGACCCCGAATGCGCATGAGCAGTAGTGAGTCCGAGTGCGCATGAGCAGTAGTGACCCCGAGTGCGCATGAGCAGTAGTGAGTCCGAGTGCGCATTAGCAGTAGTGACCCCGAGTGCGCATGAGCAGTAGTGAGTCCGAGTGCGGTCGAGCAGTAGTGATCCCGAGTGCGCATGCACATTAGTGAGCCCGAGTGTGCATGAGTAGTAGTGACCCCGAGTGCGCATGCACAGTAGCCAGCCCGTGTGCGCATGCGCAGAAGTGAGCTCGAATGCGCATGTGCAGGTCTGAGCCGGACTGCGCATGCGCAGTAGTGACCCCGAGTGCGCATGAGCAGTAGTGAGCCCGAGTGCGCATGAGCAGTAGTGAGTCCGAGTGCGCGCGAGCAGTAGTGACCCCGAGTGCGCATGCACAGTAGTGAGCCCGATTGCGCATCCGCAGTATTGAGTCCGTGTGTGCATGTGCAGGTCTGAGCCGGAGTGCGCATGCGCAGTAGTGGGCCCGTGCGCGCATGCGCAGTAGTGAGCCCGGGTGCGCATGCGCAGTAGTGAGCCCGAGCGCGCATCCGCAATAGTGAGCCCGAGCGCGCATGCGCAGTAGTGAGTCCGATTGCGCATGTGCAGGTCTGAGCCGGAGTGCGCATGCGCAGTAGTGGGCCCGTGCGCGCATGCGCAGTAGTGAGCCCGTGTGCGCATGTGCAGGTCTGAGCCGGAGTGCGCATGCGCAGTAGTGAGCCCGATTGCGCATCCGCAGTATTGAGTCCGTGTGTGCATGTGCAGGTCTGAGCCGGAGTGCGCATGCGCAGTAGTGGGCCCGTGCGCGCATGAGCAGTAGTGAGTCCGAGTGCGCATTAGCAGTAGCGACCCCGAGTGCGCATGAGCAGTAGTGACCCCGAGTGCGCATGCACAGTAGTGAGCCCGTGTGCGCATGCGTAGAAGTGAGCTCGAATGCGCATGTGCAGGTCTGAGCCGGAGTGCGCATGCGCAGTAGTGGGCCCGTGCGCGCATGAGCAGTAGTGAGTTCGAGTGCGCATGAGCAGTAGTGACACCGAGTGCGCATGAGCAGTAGTGAGTCCGAGTGCGCATTAGCAGTAGCGACCCCGAGTGCGCATGAGCAGTAGTGACCCCGAGTGCGCATGCACAGTAGTGAGCCCGTGTGCGCATGCGTAGAAGTGAGCTCGAATGCGCATGTGCAGGTCTGAGCCGGAGTGCGTATGCGCAGTAGTGAGCCCGAGCGCGCATCCGCAGTAGTGAGTCCGAGTGCGCATGCGGTGTAGTGACCCCGAATGCGCATGAGCAGTAGTGAGTCCGAGTGCGCATGAGCAGTAGTGACCCCGAGTGCGCATGAGCAGCAGTGAGTCCGAGTGCGCATGAGCAGTAGTGACCCCGAGTGCGCATGAGCAGTAGTGAGTCCGGGTGCGCATGAGCAGTAGTGACCCCGAGTGCGCATGCACATTAGTGAGCCCGAGTGTGCATGAGTAGTAGGTACCCCGAGTGCGCATGCACAGTAGTGAGCCCGTGTGCGCATGCGCGGAAGTGAGCTCGAATGCGCATGTGCAGGTCTGAGCCGGACTGCGCATGCGCAGTAGTGAGCCCGTGTGCGCATCCGCAGTAGTGACCCCGAATGCGCATGAGCAGTAGTGAGTCCGAGTGCGCATGAGCAGTAGTGACCCCGAGTGCGCATGAGCAGTAGTGACCCCGAGTGCGCATGCACAGTAGTGAGCCCGAGTGTGCATGAGCAGTAGTGAGTCCGAGTGCGCATGGGCTATAGTGACCCCGAGTGCTCATGCACAGTAGTGAGCCCGATTGCGCATCCGCAGTAGTGAGTCCGTGTGCGCATGTGCAGGTCCGAGCCGGAGTGCGCATACGCAGTAGTGGGCCCGTGCGCGCATGCGCAGTAGTGTGCTCGAATGCGCATGTGCACGTCTGAGCCGCAGTGCGCATGCGCATTAGTGGGCCCGTGCGCGCATGCGCAGTAGTGAGCCCCAGTGCGCATGCGCAGTAGTGAGCCCGAGCGCGCATCCGCAGTAGTGAGTCCGAGTGCGCATGCGCAGTAGTGACCCCGAATGCGCGTGAGCAGCAGTGAGTCCGAGTGCGCATGAGCAGTAGTGACCCCGAGTGCGCATGAGCAGTAGTGAGTCCGAGTGCGCATGAGCAGTAGTGACCCCGAGTGCGCATGAGCAGTAGTGAGTCCGAGTGCGCATGAGCAGTAGTGACACCGAGTGCGCATGAGCAGTAGTGAGTCCGAGTGCGCATTAGCAGTAGCGACCCCGAGTGCGCATGAGCAGTAGTGACCCCGAGTGCGCATGCACATTAGTGAGCCCGAGTGAGCATGAGTAGTAGTGACCCCGAGTGCGCATGCACAGTAGTGAGCCCGTGTGCGCATGCACAGTAGTGACCCCGAATGCGCATGAGCAGTAGTGAGTCCGAGTGCGCATGAGCAGTAGTGACCCCGAGTGCGCATGAGCAGTAGTGAGTCCGAGTGCGCATGAACAGTAGTGACCCCGAGTGCGCATGTGCAGGTCTGAGCCGGAGTGCGCATGCGCAGTAGTGACCCCGAATGCGCATGAGCAGTAGTGAGTCCGAGTGCGCATGAGCAGTAGTGACCCCGAGTGCGCATGAGCAGTAGTGAGTCCGAGTGCGCATTAGCAGAAGTGACCCCGAGTGCGCATGAGCAGTAGTGACCCCGAGTGCGCATGAGCAGTAGTGAGTCCGAGTGCGCATGAGCAGTAGTGACCCCGAGTGCGCATGAGCAGTAGTGAGTCCGAGTGCGCATGAACAGTAGTGACCCCGAGTGCGCATGAGCAGTACTGACCCCGAGTGCGCATGCACAGTAGTGAGCCCGATTGCGCATCCGCAGTAGTAAGGCCGTGTTCGCATGTGCAGGTCTGAGCCCGTGCG
This sequence comes from Megachile leachella, assembly GCA_963576845.1. Classification (NCBI taxonomy): domain Eukaryota; kingdom Metazoa; phylum Arthropoda; class Insecta; order Hymenoptera; family Megachilidae; genus Megachile; species Megachile leachella. The sequence continues at coordinate 24,239,881 of OY756250.1, read as the reverse complement.
CTCATGCGCAGTAGTGAGCCCGTGTGCGCATGCGCAGTAGTGAGCCCGAGTGCGCATGCACAGTAGCGAGCCCGTGTGCGCATGCGCAGAAGTGAGCTCGAATGCGCATGTGCAGGTCTGAGCCGGAGTGCGCATGCGCAGTAGTGACCCCGAATGCGCATGAGCAGTAGTGACCCCGAGTGCGCATGAGCAGTAGTGACCCCGAGTGCGCATGCACAGTAGTGAGCCCGATTGCGCATCCGCAGTAGTGAGGCCGTGTGCGCATGTGCAGGTCTGAGCCGGAGTGCGCATGCGCAGTAGTGAGCCCGATTGTGCATCCGCAGTAGTGAGTCCGAGTGCGCATGAGCAGTAGTGACCCCGAGTGCGCATGCGCATTAGTGAGCCCGAGTGAGCATGAGTAGTAGTGACCCCGAGTGCGCATGCACAGTAGTGAGCCCGTGTGCGCATGCACAGTAGTGAGCCCGAGTGTGCATGAGCAGTAGTGAGTCCGAGTGCGCATGGGCAGTAGTGACCCCGAGTGCTCATGCACAGTAGTGAGCCCGTGTGCGCATGCGCAGTAGTGACCCCGAATGCGCATGAGCAGTAGTGAGTCCGAGTGCGCATGAGCAGTAGTGACCCCGAGTGCGCATGAGCAGTAGTGAGTCCGAGTGCGCATGAACAGTAGTGACCCCGAGTGCGCATGTGCAGGTCTGAGCCGGAGTGCGCATGCGCAGTAGTGGGCCCGTGCGCGCATGCGCAGTAGTGAGCCCGGGTGCGCATGCGCAGTAGTGAGCCCGAGCGCGCATCCGCAATAGTGAGCCCGAGCGCGCATGCGCAGTAGTGAGTCCGATTGCGCATGTGCAGGTCTGAGCCGGAGTGCGCATGCGCAGTAGTGGGCCCGTGCGCGCATGCGCAGTAGTGAGCCCGTGTGCGCATGTGCAGGTCTGAGCCGGAGTGCGCATGCGCAGTAGTGAGCCCGATTGCGCATCCGCAGTATTGAGTCCGTGTGTGCATGTGCAGGTCTGAGCCGGAGTGCGCATGCGCAGTAGTGGGCCCGTGCGCGCATGAGCAGTAGTGAGTCCGAGTGCGCATTAGCAGTAGCGACCCCGAGTGCGCATGAGCAGTAGTGACCCCGAGTGCGCATGCACAGTAGTGAGCCCGTGTGCGCATGCGTAGAAGTGAGCTCGAATGCGCATGTGCAGGTCTGAGCCGGAGTGCGCATGCGCAGTAGTGGGCCCGTGCGCGCATGAGCAGTAGTGAGTCCGAGTGCGCATGAGCAGTAGTGACACCGAGTGCGCATGAGCAGTAGTGAGTCCGAGTGCGCATTAGCAGTAGCGACCCCGAGTGCGCATGAGCAGTAGTGACCCCGAGTGCGCATGCACAGTAGTGAGCCCGTGTGCGCATGCGTAGAAGTGAGCTCGAATGCGCATGTGCAGGTCTGAGCCGGAGTGCGTATGCGCAGTAGTGAGCCCGAGCGCGCATCCGCAGTAGTGAGTCCGAGTGCGCATGCGGTGTAGTGACCCCGAATGCGCATGAGCAGTAGTGAGTCCGAGTGCGCATGAGCAGTAGTGACCCCGAGTGCGCATGAGCAGCAGTGAGTCCGAGTGCGCATGAGCAGTAGTGACCCCGAGTGCGCATGAGCAGTAGTGAGTCCGGGTGCGCATGAGCAGTAGTGACCCCGAGTGCGCATGCACATTAGTGAGCCCGAGTGTGCATGAGTAGTAGGTACCCCGAGTGCGCATGCACAGTAGTGAGCCCGTGTGCGCATGCGTGGAAGTGAGCTCGAATGCGCATGTGCAGGTCTGAGCCGGACTGCGCATGCGCAGTAGTGAGCCCGTGTGCGCATCCGCAGTAGTGACCCCGAATGCGCATGAGCAGTAGTGAGTCCGAGTGCGCATGAGCAGTAGTGACCCCGAGTGCGCATGAGCAGTAGTGACCCCGAGTGCGCATGCACAGTAGTGAGCCCGAGTGTGCATGAGCAGTAGTGAGTCCGAGTGCGCATGGGCTATAGTGACCCCGAGTGCTCATGCACAGTAGTGAGCCCGATTGCGCATCCGCAGTAGTGAGTCCGTGTGCGCATGTGCAGGTCCGAGCCGGAGTGCGCATACGCAGTAGTGGGCCCGTGCGCGCATGCGCAGTAGTGTGCTCGAATGCGCATGTGCACGTCTGAGCCGCAGTGCGCATGCGCATTAGTGGGCCCGTGCGCGCATGCGCAGTAGTGAGCCCCAGTGCGCATGCGCAGTAGTGAGCCCGAGCGCGCATCCGCAGTAGTGAGTCCGAGTGCGCATGCGCAGTAGTGACCCCGAATGCGCATGAGCAGCAGTGAGTCCGAGTGCGCATGAGCAGTAGTGACCCCGAGTGCGCATGAGCAGTAGTGAGTCCGAGTGCGCATGAGCAGTAGTGACCCCGAGTGCGCATGAGCAGTAGTGAGTCCGAGTGCGCATGAGCAGTAGTGACACCGAGTGCGCATGAGCAGTAGTGAGTCCGAGTGCGCATTAGCAGTAGCGACCCCGAGTGCGCATGAGCAGTAGTGACCCCGAGTGCGCATGCACATTAGTGAGCCCGAGTGAGCATGAGTAGTAGTGACCCCGAGTGCGCATGCACAGTAGTGAGCCCGTGTGCGCATGCACAGTAGTGACCCCGAATGCGCATGAGCAGTAGTGAGTCCGAGTGCGCATGAGCAGTAGTGACCCCGAGTGCGCATGAGCAGTAGTGAGTCCGAGTGCGCATGAACAGTAGTGACCCCGAGTGCGCATGTGCAGGTCTGAGCCGGAGTGCGCATGCGCAGTAGTGACCCCGAATGCGCATGAGCAGTAGTGAGTCCGAGTGCGCATGAGCAGTAGTGACCCCGAGTGCGCATGAGCAGTAGTGAGTCCGAGTGCGCATTAGCAGAAGTGACCCCGAGTGCGCATGAGCAGTAGTGACCCCGAGTGCGCATGAGCAGTAGTGAGTCCGAGTGCGCATGAGCAGTAGTGACCCCGAGTGCGCATGAGCAGTAGTGAGTCCGAGTGCGCATGAACAGTAGTGACCCCGAGTGCGCATGAGCAGTACTGACCCCGAGTGCGCATGCACAGTAGTGAGCCCGATTGCGCATCCGCAGTAGTAAGGCCGTGTTCGCATGTGCAGGTCTGAGCCCGTGCGCTCATGCGCAGTAGTGAGCCCGTGTGCGCATGCGCAGTAGTGAGCCCGAGTGCGCATGCACAGTAGCGAGCCCGTGTGCGCATGCGCAGAAGTGAGCTCGAATGCGCATGTGCAGGTCTGAGCCGGAGTGCGCATGCGCAGTAGTGACCCCGAATGCGCATGAGCAGTAGTGAGTCCGAGTGCGCATGAGCAGTAGTGACCCCGAGTGCGCATGAGCAGTAGTGAGTCCGAGTGCGCATGAACAGTAGTGACCCCGAGTGCGCATGAGCAGTACTGACCCCGAGTGCGCATGCACAGTAGTGAGCCCGATCGCGCATCCGCAGTAGTAAGGCCGTGTTCGCATGTGCAGGTCTGAGCCGGAGTGCGCATGCGCAGTAGTGGGCCCGTGCGCGCATGCGCAGTAGTGAGCCCGGGTGCGCATGCGCAGTAGTGAGCCCGAGCGCGCATCCGCAATAGTGAGCCCGAGCGCGCATGCGCAGTAGTGAGTCCGATTGCGCATGTGCAGGTCTGTGCCGGAGTGCGCATGCGCAGTAGTGAGCCCGTGTGCGCATGCGCCGAAGTGAGCTCGAATGCGCATGTGCAGGTCTGAGCCGGAGTGCGCATGCGCATTAGTGGGCCCGTGCGCGCATGCGCAGTAGTGAGCCCGTGTGCGCATGCGCAGTAGTGAGCCCGAGCGCGCATCCGCAGTAGTGAGTCCGAGTGCGCATGCGCTGTAGTGACCCCGAATGCGCATGAGCAGCAGTGAGTCCGAGTGCGCATGAGCAGTAGTGACCCCGAGTGCGCATGAGCAGTAGTGAATCCGAGTGCGCATTAGCAGTAGTGACCCCGAGTGCGCATGCACATTAGTGAGCCCGAGTGCGCATGCACATTAGTGAGCCCGAGTGAGCATGAGTAGTAGTGACCCCGAGTGCGCATGCACAGTAGTGAGCCCGTGTGCGCATGCACAGTAGTGACCCCGAATGCGCATGAGCAGTAGTGAGTCCGAGTGCGCATGAGCAGTAGTGACCCCGAGTGCGCATGAGCAGTAGTGAGTCCGAGTGCGCATGAACAGTAGTGACCCCGAGTGCGCATGTGCAGGTCTGAGCCGGAGTGCGCATGCGCAGTAGTGACCCCGAATGCGCATGAGCAGTAGTGAGTCCGAGTGCGCATGAGCAGTAGTGACCCCGAGTGCGCATGAGCAGTAGTGAGTCCGAGTGCGCATTAGCAGAAGTGACCCCGAGTGCGCATGAGCAGTAGTGACCCCGAGTGCGCATGAGCAGTAGTGAGTCCGAGTGCGCATGAGCAGTAGTGACCCCGAGTGCGCATGAGCAGTAGTGAGTCCGAGTGCGCATGAACAGTAGTGACCCCGAGTGCGCATGAGCAGTACTGACCCCGAGTGCGCATGCACAGTAGTGAGCCCGATTGCGCATCCGCAGTAGTAAGGCCGTGTTCGCATGTGCAGGTCTGAGCCCGTGCGCTCATGCGCAGTAGTGAGCCCGTGTGCGCATGCGCAGTAGTGAGCCCGAGTGCGCATGCACAGTAGCGAGCCCGTGTGCGCATGCGCAGAAGTGAGCTCGAATGCGCATGTGCAGGTCTGAGCCGGAGTGCGCATGCGCAGTAGTGACCCCGAATGCGCATGAGCAGTAGTGAGTCCGAGTGCGCATGAGCAGTAGTGACCCCGAGTGCGCATGAGCAGTAGTGAGTCCGAGTGCGCATGAACAGTAGTGACCCCGAGTGCGCATGAGCAGTACTGACCCCGAGTGCGCATGCACAGTAGTGAGCCCGATTGCGCATCCGCAGTAGTAAGGCCGTGTTCGCATGTGCAGGTCTGAGCCGGAGTGCGCATGCGCAGTAGTGGGCCCGTGCGCGCATGCGCAGTAGTGAGCCCGGGTGCGCATGCGCAGTAGTGAGCCCGAGCGCGCATCCGCAATAGTGAGCCCGAGCGCGCATGCGCAGTAGTGAGTCCGATTGCGCATGTGCAGGTCTGTGCCGGAGTGCGCATGCGCAGTAGTGAGCCCGTGTGCGCATGCGCCGAAGTGAGCTCGAATGCGCATGTGCAGGTCTGAGCCGGAGTGCGCATGCGCATTAGTGGGCCCGTGCGCGCATGCGCAGTAGTGAGCCCGTGTGCGCATGCGCAGTAGTGAGCCCGAGCGCGCATCCGCAGTAGTGAGTCCGAGTGCGCATGCGCTGTAGTGACCCCGAATGCGCATGAGCAGCAGTGAGTCCGAGTGCGCATGAACAGTAGTGACCCCGAGTGCGCATGAGCAGTAGTGAATCCGAGTGCGCATTAGCAGTAGTGACCCCGAGTGCGCATGCACATTAGTGAGCCCGAGTGAGCATGAGTAGTAGTGACCCCGAGTGCGCATGCACAGTAGTGAGCCCGTGTGCGCATGCGCAGAAGTGAGCTCGAATGCGCATGTGCAGGTCTGAGCCGGACTGCGCATGCGCAGTAGTGGGCCCGTGTGCGCATGCACATTAGTGAGCCCGAGTGTGCATGAGCAGTATTGAGTCCGAGTGCGCATGGGCTATAGTGACCCCGAGTGCTCATGCACAGTAGTGAGCCCGATTGCGCATCCGCAGTAGTGAGTCCGTGTGCGCATGTGCAGGTCTGAGCCGGAGTGCGCATGCGCAGTAGTGGGCCCGTGCGCGCATGCGCAGTAGTGAGCTCGAATGCGCATGTGCACGTCTGAGCCGGAGTGCGCATGCGCATTAGTGGGCCCGTGCGCGCATGCGCAGTAGTGAGCCCGGGTGCGCATGCGCAGTAGTGAGCCCGAGCGCGCATGTGCAGGTCTGAGCCGGAGTGCGCATGCGCAGTAGTGGGCCCGTGCGCGCATGCGCAGTAGTGAGCTCGAATGCGCATGTGCACGTCTGAGCCGGAGTGCGCATGCGCATTAGTGGGCCCGTGCGCGCATGCGCAGTAGTGAGCCCGGGTGCGCATGCGCAGTAGTGAGCCCGAGCGCGCATCCGCAATAGTGAGCCCGAGCGCGCATGCGCAGTAGTGAGTCCGATTGCGCATGTGCAGGTCTGAGCCGGAGTGCGCATGCGCAGTAGTGGGCCCGTGCGCGCATGCGCAGTAGTGAGACCGTGTGCGCATGTGCAGGTCTGAGCCGGAGTGCGCATGCGCAGTAGTGACCCCGAATGCGCATGAGCAGTAGTGAGTCCGAGTGCGCGTGAGCAGTAGTGACCCCGAGTGCGCATGAGCAGTAGTGAGTCCGAGTGCGCATTAGCAGTAGTGACCCCGAGTGCGCATGAGCAGTAGTGACCCCGAGTGCGCATGCACAGTAGTGGGCCCGTGCGCGCATGCGCAGTAGTGAGCCCGTGTGCGCATGTGCAGGTCTGAGCCGGAGTGCGCATGCGCAGTAGTGACCCCGAATGCGCATGAGCAGTAGTGAGTCCGAGTGCGCATGAGCAGTAGTGACCCCGAGTGCGCATGAGCAGTAGTGAGTCCGAGTGCGCATTAGCAGTAGTGACCCCGAGTGCGCATGAGCAGTAGTGACCCCGAGTGCGCATGCACAGTAGTGAGCCCGTGTGCGCATGCGTAGAAGTGAGCTCGAATGCGCATGTGCAGGTCTGAGCCGGAGTGCGCATGCGCAGTAGTGGGCCCGTGCGCGCATGCGCAGTAGTGAGCCCGTGTGCGCATGCGCAGTAGTGAGTCCGAGTGCGCGTGAGCAGTAGTGAGTCCGAGTGCGCGTGAGCAGTAGTGACCCCGAGTGCGCATGAGCAGTAGTGACCCCGAGTGCGCATGCACATTAGTGAGCCCGAGTGAGCATGAGTAGTAGTGACCCCGAGTGCGCATGCACAGTAGTGAGCCCGTGTGCGCATGCACAGTAGTGACCCCGAATGCGCATGAGCAGTAGTGAGTCCGAGTGCGCATGAGCAGTAGTGACCCCGAGTGCGCATGAGCAGTAGTGAGTCCGAGTGCGCATGAACAGTAGTGACCCCGAGTGCGCATGTGCAGGTCTGAGCCGGAGTGCGCATGCGCAGTAGTGACCCCGAATGCGCATGAGCAGTAGTGAGTCCGAGTGCGCATGAGCAGTAGTGACCCCGAGTGCGCATGCGCATTAGTGGGCCCGTGCGCGCATGCGCAGTAGTGAGCCCCTGTGCGCATGCGCAGTAGTGAGCCCGAGCGCGCATCCGCAGTAGTGAGTCCGAGTGCGCATGCGGTGTAGTGACCCCGAATGCGCATGAGCAGTAGTGAGTCCGAGTGCGCATGAGCAGTAGTGACCCCGAGTGCGCATGAGCAGTAGTGACCCCGAGTGCGCATGAGCAGTAGTGAGTCAGAGTGCGCATGAGCAGTAGTGACCCCGAGTGCGCATGCACATTAGTGAGCCCGAGTGAGCATGAGTAGTAGTGACCCCGAGTGCGCATGCACAGTAGTGAGCCCGTGTGCGCATGCACAGTAGTGAGCCCGAGTGTGCATGAGCAGTAGTGAGTCCGAGTGCGCATGGGCAGTAGTGACCCCGAGTGCTCATGCACAGTAGTGAGCCCGATTGCGCATCCGCAGTAGTGAGGCCGTGTGCGCATGTGCAGGTCTGAGCCGGAGTGCGCATGCGCAGTAGTGAGCCCGATTGTGCATCCGCAGTAGTGAGTCCGAGTGCGCATGAGCAGTAGTGACCCCGAGTGCGCATGAGCAGTAGTGACCCCGAGTGCGCATGCACAGTAGTGAGCCCGAGTGTGCATGAGCAGTAGGGAGTCCGAGTGCGCATGGGCAGTAGTGACCCCGAGTGCTCATGCACAGTAGTGAGCCCGATTGCGCATCCGCAGTAGTGAGTCCGTGTGCGCATGTGCAGGTCTGAGCCGGAGTGCGCATGCGCAGTAGTGACCCCGTGCGCGCATGCGCAGTAGTGAGCCCGTGTGCGCATGCGCAGTAGTGAGTCCGAGTGCGCGTGAGCAGTAGTGAGCTCGAATGCGCATGTGCAGGTCTGAGCCGGACTGCGCATGCGCAGTAGTGGGCCCGTGTGCGCATGCACATTAGTGAGCCCGAGTGTGCATGAGCAGTATTGAGTCCGAGTGCGCATGGGCTATAGTGACCCCGAGTGCTCATGCACAGTAGTGAGCCCGATTGCGCATCCGCAGTAGTGAGTCCGTGTGCGCATGTGCAGGTCTGAGCCGGAGTGCGCATGCGCAGTAGTGGGCCCGTGCGCGCATGCGCAGTAGTGAGCTCGAATGCGCATGTGCACGTCTGAGCCGGAGTGCGCATGCGCATTAGTGGGCCCGTGCGCGCATGCGCAGTAGTGAGCCCGGGTGCGCATGCGCAGTAGTGAGCCCGTGCGCGCATGTGCACGTCTGAGCCGGAGTGCGCATGCGCATTAGTGGGCCCGTGCGCGCATGCGCAGTAGTGAGCCCGGGTGCGCATGCGCAGTAGTGAGCCCGAGCGCGCATCCGCAATAGTGAGCCCGAGCGCGCATGCGCAGTAGTGAGTCCGATTGCGCATGTGCAGGTCTGAGCCGGAGTGCGCATGCGCAGTAGTGGGCCCGTGCGCGCATGCGCAGTAGTGAGACCGTGTGCGCATGTGCAGGTCTGAGCCGGAGTGCGCATGCGCAGTAGTGACCCCGAATGCGCATGAGCAGTAGTGAGTCCGAGTGCGCATGAGCAGTAGTGACCCCGAGTGCGCATGAGCAGTAGTGAGTCCGAGTGCGCATTAGCAGTAGTGACCCCGAGTGCGCATGAGCAGTAGTGACCCCGAGTGCGCATGCACAGTAGTGGGCCCGTGCGCGCATGCGCAGTAGTGAGCCCGTGTGCGCATGTGCAGGTCTGAGCCGGAGTGCGCATGCGCAGTAGTGACCCCGAATGCGCATGAGCAGTAGTGAGTCCGAGTGCGCATGAGCAGTAGTGACCCCGAGTGCGCATGAGCAGTAGTGAGTCCGAGTGCGCATTAGCAGTAGTGACCCCGAGTGCGCATGAGCAGTAGTGACCCCGAGTGCGCATGCACAGTAGTGAGCCCGTGTGCGCATGCGTAGAAGTGAGCTCGAATGCGCATGTGCAGGTCTGAGCCGGAGTGCGCATGCGCAGTAGTGGGCCCGTGCGCGCATGCGCAGTAGTGAGCCCGTGTGCGCATGCGCAGTAGTGAGTCCGAGTGCGCGTGAGCAGTAGTGAGTCCGAGTGCGCGTGAGCAGTAGTGACCCCGAGTGCGCATGAGCAGTAGTGACCCCGAGTGCGCATGCACATTAGTGAGCCCGAGTGAGCATGAGTAGTAGTGACCCCGAGTGCGCATGCACAGTAGTGAGCCCGTGTGCGCATGCACAGTAGTGACCCCGAATGCGCATGAGCAGTAGTGAGTCCGAGTGCGCATGAGCAGTAGTGACCCCGAGTGCGCATGAGCAGTAGTGAGTCCGAGTGCGCATGAACAGTAGTGACCCCGAGTGCGCATGTGCAGGTCTGAGCCGGAGTGCGCATGCGCAGTAGTGACCCCGAATGCGCATGAGCAGTAGTGAGTCCGAGTGCGCATGAGCAGTAGTGACCCCGAGTGCGCATGCGCATTAGTGGGCCCGTGCGCGCATGCGCAGTAGTGAGCCCCTGTGCGCATGCGCAGTAGTGAGCCCGAGCGCGCATCCGCAGTAGTGAGTCCGAGTGCGCATGCGGTGTAGTGACCCCGAATGCGCATGAGCAGTAGTGAGTCCGAGTGCGCATGAGCAGTAGTGACCCCGAGTGCGCATGAGCAGTAGTGACCCCGAGTGCGCATGAGCAGTAGTGAGTCAGAGTGCGCATGAGCAGTAGTGACCCCGAGTGCGCATGCACATTAGTGAGCCCGAGTGAGCATGAGTAGTAGTGACCCCGAGTGCGCATGCACAGTAGTGAGCCCGTGTGCGCATGCACAGTAGTGAGCCCGAGTGTGCATGAGCAGTAGTGAGTCCGAGTGCGCATGGGCAGTAGTGACCCCGAGTGCTCATGCACAGTAGTGAGCCCGATTGCGCATCCGCAGTAGTGAGGCCGTGTGCGCATGTGCAGGTCTGAGCCGGAGTGCGCATGCGCAGTAGTGAGCCCGATTGTGCATCCGCAGTAGTGAGTCCGAGTGCGCATGAGCAGTAGTGACCCCGAGTGCGCATGAGCAGTAGTGACCCCGAGTGCGCATGCACAGTAGTGAGCCCGAGTGTGCATGAGCAGTAGGGAGTCCGAGTGCGCATGGGCAGTAGTGACCCCGAGTGCTCATGCACAGTAGTGAGCCCGATTGCGCATCCGCAGTAGTGAGTCCGTGTGCGCATGTGCAGGTCTGAGCCGGAGTGCGCATGCGCAGTAGTGACCCCGTGCGCGCATGCGCAGTAGTGAGCCCGTGTGCGCATGCGCAGTAGTGAGTCCGAGTGCGCGTGAGCAGTAGTGAGTCCGAGTGCGCGTGAACAGTAGTGACCCCGAGTGCGCATGAGCAGTAGTGACCCCGAGTGCGCATGAGCAGTAGTGACCCCGAGTGCGCATGCGCAGTAGTGAGCCCGATTGCGCATCCGCAGTAGTGAGGCCGTGTGCGCATGTGCAGGTCTGTGCCGGAGTGCGCATGCGCAGTAGTGAGCCCGTATGCGCATACGCAGTAGTGAGCCCGAGCGCGCATCCGCAGTAGTGAGTCCGAGTGCGCATGCGCAGTAGTGACCCCGAATGCGCATGAGCAGCAGTGAGTCCGAGTGCGTATGAGCAGTAGCGACCCCGAGTGCGCATGAGCAGTACTGACCCCGAGTGCGCATGAGAAGTAGTGGCCCCGAGTGCGCATGAGCAGTAGTGAATCCGAGTGCACATGAGCAGTAGTGACCCCGAGTGCGCATGAGCAGTAGTGAGTCCGAGTGCGCATGAGCAGTAGTGACCCCGAGTGCGCATGAGCAGTAGTGACCCCGAGTGCGCATGCACAGTAGTGAGCCCGATTGCGCATCCGCAGTAGTGAGGCCGTGTGCGCATGTGCAGGTCTGAGCCGGAGTGCGCATGCGCAGTAGTGAGCCCGATTGTGCATCCGCAGTAGTGAGTCCGAGTGCGCATGAGCAGTAGTGACCCCGAGTGCGCATGAGCAGTAGTGACCCCGAGTGCGCATGCACAGTAGTGAGCCCGAGTGTGCATGAGCAGTAGTGAGTCCGAGTGCGCATGGGCAGTAGTGACCCCGAGTGCTCATGCACAGTAGTGAGCCCGATTGCGCATCCGCAGTAGTGAGTCCGTGTGCGCATGTGCAGGTCTGAGCCGGAGTGCGCATGCGCAGTAGTGGGCCCGTGCGCGCATGCGCAGTAGTGAGACCGTGTGCGCATGTGCAGGTCTGAGCCGGAGTGCGCATGCGCAGTAGTGACCCCGAATGCGCATGAGCAGTAGTGAGTCCGAGTGCGCATGAGCAGTAGTGACCCCGAGTGCGCATGAGCAGTAGTGAGTCCGAGTGCGCATTAGCAGTAGTGACCCCGAGTGCGCATGAGCAGTAGTGACCCCGAGTGCGCATGCACAGTAGTGGGCCCGTGCGCGCATGCGCAGTAGTGAGCCCGTGTGCGCATGTGCAGGTCTGAGCCGGAGTGCGCATGCGCAGTAGTGACCCCGAATGCGCATGAGCAGTAGTGAGTCCGAGTGCGCATGAGCAGTAGTGACCCCGAGTGCGCATGAGCAGTAGTGAGTCCGAGTGCGCATTAGCAGTAGTGACCCCGAGTGCGCATGAGCAGTAGTGACCCCGAGTGCGCATGCACAGTAGTGAGCCCGTGTGCGCATGCGTAGAAGTGAGCTCGAATGCGCATGTGCAGGTCTGAGCCGGAGTGCGCATGCGCAGTAGTGGGCCCGTGCGCGCATGCGCAGTAGTGAGCCCGTGTGCGCATGCGCAGTAGTGAGTCCGAGTGCGCGTGAGCAGTAGTGAGTCCGAGTGCGCGTGAGCAGTAGTGACCCCGAGTGCGCATGAGCAGTAGTGACCCCGAGTGCGCATGAGCAGTAGTGAGCCCGTGTGCGCATACGCAGTAGTGAGCCCGAGCGCGCATCCGCAGTAGTGAGTCCGAGTGCGCATGCGCAGTAGTGACCCCGAATGCGCATGAGCAGCAGTGAGTCCGAGTGCGTATGAGCAGGTCTGTGCCGGAGTGCGCATGCGCAGTAGTGAGCCCGTATGCGCATACGCAGTAGTGAGCCCGAGCGCGCATCCGCAGTAGTGAGTCCGAGTGCGCATGCGCAGTAGTGACCCCGAATGCGCATGAGCAGCAGTGAGTCCGAGTGCGTATGAGCAGTAGCGACCCCGAGTGCGCATGAGCAGTACTGACCCCGAGTGCGCATGAGAAGTAGTGGCCCCGAGTGCGCATGAGCAGTAGTGAATCCGAGTGCACATGAGCAGTAGTGACCCCGAGTGCGCATGAGCAGTAGTGAGTCCGAGTGCGCATGAGCAGTAGTGACCCCGAGTGCGCATGAGCAGTAGTGACCCCGAGTGCGCATGCACAGTAGTGAGCCCGATTGCGCATCCGCAGTAGTGAGGCCGTGTGCGCATGTGCAGGTCTGAGCCGGAGTGCGCATGCGCAGTAGTGAGCCCGATTGTGCATCCGCAGTAGTGAGTCCGAGTGCGCATGAGCAGTAGTGACCCCGAGTGCGCATGAGCAGTAGTGACCCCGAGTGCGCATGCACAGTAGTGAGCCCGAGTGTGCATGAGCAGTAGTGAGTCCGAGTGCGCATGGGCAGTAGTGACCCCGAGTGCTCATGCACAGTAGTGAGCCCGATTGCGCATCCGCAGTAGTGAGTCCGTGTGCGCATGTGCAGGTCTGAGCCGGAGTGCGCATGCGCAGTAGTGGGCCCGTGCGCGCATGCGCAGTAGTGAGACCGTGTGCGCATGTGCAGGTCTGAGCCGGAGTGCGCATGCGCAGTAGTGACCCCGAATGCGCATGAGCAGTAGTGAGTCCGAGTGCGCATGAGCAGTAGTGACCCCGAGTGCGCATGAGCAGTAGTGAGTCCGAGTGCGCATGGGCAGTAGTGACCCCGAGTGCTCATGCACAGTAGTGAGCCCGATTGCGCATCCGCAGTAGTGAGTCCGTGTGCGCATGTGCAGGTCTGAGCCGGAGTGCGCATGCGCAGTAGTGGGCCCGTGCGCGCATGCGCAGTAGTGAGACCGTGTGCGCATGTGCAGGTCTGAGCCGGAGTGCGCATGCGCAGTAGTGACCCCGAATGCGCATGAGCAGTAGTGAGTCCGAGTGCGCATGACCAGTAGTGACCCCGAGTGCGCATGAGCAGTAGTGAGTCCGAGTGCGCATTAGCAGTAGTGACCCCGAGTGCGCATGAGCAGTAGTGACCCCGAGTGCGCATGCACAGTAGTGGGCCCGTGCGCGCATGCGCAGTAGTGAGCCCGTGTGCGCATGTGCAGGTCTGAGCCGGAGTGCGCATGCGCAGTAGTGACCCCGAATGCGCATGAGCAGTAGTGAGTCCGAGTGCGCATGAGCAGTAGTGACCCCGAGTGCGCATGAGCAGTAGTGAGTCCGAGTGCGCATTAGCAGTAGTGACCCCGAGTGCGCATGAGCAGTAGTGACCCCGAGTGCGCATGCACAGTAGTGAGCCCGTGTGCGCATGCGTAGAAGTGAGCTCGAATGCGCATGTGCAGGTCTGAGCCGGAGTGCGCATGCGCAGTAGTGGGCCCGTGCGCGCATGCGCAGTAGTGAGCCCGTGTGCGCATGCGCAGTAGTGAGTCCGAGTGCGCCTGAGCAGTAGTGAGTCCGAGTGCGCGTGAGCAGTAGTGACCCCGAGTGCGCATGAGCAGTAGTGACCCCGAGTGCGCATGAGCAGTAGTGACCCCGAGTGCGCATGAGCAGTAGTGAGTCCGGGTGCGCATGAGCAGTAGTGACCCCGAGTGCGCATGCACATTAGTGAGCCCGAGTGTGCATGAGCAGTAGTGAGTCCGAGTGCGCATGGGCTATAGTGACCCCGAGTGCTCATGCACAGTAGTGAGCCCGATTGCGCATCCGCAGTAGTGAGTCCGTGTGCGCATGTGCAGGTCTGAGCCGGAGTGCGCATGCGCAGTAGTGGGCCCGTGCGCGCATGCGCAGTAGTGAGCTCGAATGCGCATGTGCACGTCTGAGCCGGAGTGCGCATGCGCATTAGTGGGCCCGTGCGCGCATGCGCAGTAGTGAGCCCCTGTGCGCATGCGCAGTAGTGAGCCCGAGCGCGCATCCGCAGTAGTGAGTCCGAGTGCGCATGCGGTGTAGTGACCCCGAATGCGCATGAGCAGTAGTGAGTCCGAGTGCGCATGAGCAGTAGTGACCCCGAGTGCGCATGAGCAGTAGTGAGTCCGAGTGCGCATGAGCAGTAGTGACCCCGAGTGCGCATGAGCAGTAGTGAGTCAGAGTGCGCATGAGCAGTAGTGACCCCGAGTGCGCATGCACATTAGTGAGCCCGAGTGAGCATGAGTAGTAGTGACCCCGAGTGCGCATGCACAGTAGTGAGCCCGTGTGCGCATGCACAGTAGTGAGCCCGAGTGTGCATGAGCAGTAGTGAGTCCGAGTGCGCATGGGCAGTAGTGACCCCGAGTGCTCATGCACAGTAGTGAGCCCGATTGCGCATCCGCAGTAGTGAGGCCGTGTGCGCATGTGCAGGTCTGAGCCGGAGTGCGCATGCGCAGTAGTGAGCCCGATTGTGCATCCGCAGTAGTGAGTCCGAGTGCGCATGAGCAGTAGTGACCCCGAGTGCGCATCCGCAGTAGTGAGTCCGTGTGCGCATGTGCAGGTCTGAGCCGGAGTGCGCATGCGCAGTAGTGGGCCCGTGCGCGCATGCGCAGTAGTGAGCTCGAATGCGCATGTGCACGTCTGAGCCGGAGTGCGCATGCGCATTAGTGGGCCCGTGCGCGCATGCGCAGTAGTGAGCCCCTGTGCGCATGCGCAGTAGTGAGCCCGAGCGCGCATCCGCAGTAGTGAGTCCGAGTGCGCATGCGGTGTAGTGACCCCGAATGCGCATGAGCAGTAGTGAGTCCGAGTGCGCATGAGCAGTAGTGACCCCGAGTGCGCATGAGCAGTAGTGAGTCCGAGTGCGCATGAGCAGTAGTGACCCCGAGTGCGCATGAGCAGTAGTGAGTCAGAGTGCGCATGAGCAGTAGTGACCCCGAGTGCGCATGCATATTAGTGAGCCCGAGTGAGCATGAGTAGTAGTGACCCCGAGTGCGCATGCACAGTAGTGAGCCCGTGTGCGCATGCACAGTAGTGAGCCCGAGTGTGCATGAGCAGTAGTGAGTCCGAGTGCGCATGGGCAGTAGTGACCCCGAGTGCTCATGCACAGTAGTGAGCCCGATTGCGCATCCGCAGTAGTGAGGCCGTGTGCGCATGTGCAGGTCTGAGCCGGAGTGCGCATGCGCAGTAGTGAGCCCGATTGTGCATCCGCAGTAGTGAGTCCGAGTGCGCATGAGCAGTAGTGACCCCGAGTGCGCATGAGCAGTAGTGACCCCGAGTGCGCATGCACAGTAGTGAGCCCGAGTGTGCATGAGCAGTAGGGAGTCCGAGTGCGCATGGGCAGTAGTGACCCCGAGTGCTCATGCACAGTAGTGAGCCCGATTGCGCATCCGCAGTAGTGAGTCCGTGTGCGCATGTGCAGGTCTGAGCCGGAGTGCGCATGCGCAGTAGTGACCCCGTGCGCGCATGCGCAGTAGTGAGCCCGTGTGCGCATGCGCAGTAGTGAGTCCGAGTGCGCGTGAGCAGTAGTGAGTCCGAGTGCGCGTGAACAGTAGTGACCCCGAGTGCGCATGAGCAGTAGTGACCCCGAGTGCGCATGAGCAGTAGTGACCCCGAGTGCGCATGCGCAGTAGTGAGCCCGATTGCGCATCCGCAGTAGTGAGGCCGTGTGCGCATGTGCAGGTCTGTGCCGGAGTGCGCATGCGCAGTAGTGGGCCCGTGCGCGCATGCGCAGTAGTGAGCCCGTATGCGCATACGCAGTAGTGAGCCCGAGCGCGCATCCGCAGTAGTGAGTCCGAGTGCGCATGCGCAGTAGTGACCCCGAATGCGCATGAGCAGCAGTGAGTCCGAGTGCGTATGAGCAGTAGTGACCCCGAGTGCGCATGAGCAGTACTGACCCCGAGTGCGCATGAGAAGTAGTGGCCCCGAGTGCGCATGAGCAGTAGTGAATCCGAGTGCACATGAGCAGTAGTGACCCCGAGTGCGCATGAGCAGTAGTGAGTCCGAGTGCGCATGAGCAGTAGTGACCCCGAGTGCGCATGAGCAGTAGTGACCCCGAGTGCGCATGCACAGTAGTGAGCCCGATTGCGCATCCGCAGTAGTGAGGCCGTGTGCGCATGTGCAGGTCTGAGCCGGAGTGCGCATGCGCAGTAGTGAGCCCGATTGTGCATCCGCAGTAGTGAGTCCGAGTGCGCATGAGCAGTAGTGACCCCGAGTGCGCATGAGCAGTAGTGACCCCGAGTGCGCATGCACAGTAGTGAGCCCGAGTGTGCATGAGCAGTAGTGAGTCCGAGTGCGCATGGGCAGTAGTGACCCCGAGTGCTCATGCACAGTAGTGAGCCCGATTGCGCATCCGCAGTAGTGAGTCCGTGTGCGCATGTGCAGGTCTGAGCCGGAGTGCGCATGCGCAGTAGTGACCCCGTGCGCGCATGCGCAGTAGTGAGCCCGTGTGCGCATGCGCAGTAGTGAGTCCGAGTGCGCGTGAGCAGTAGTGAGTCCGAGTGCGCGTGAACAGTAGTGACCCCGAGTGCGCATGAGCAGTAGTGACCCCGAGTGCGCATGAGCAGTAGTGACCCCGAGTGCGCATGCGCAGTAGTGAGCCCGATTGCGCATCCGCAGTAGTGAGGCCGTGTGCGCATGTGCAGGTCTGTGCCGGAGTGCGCATGCGCAGTAGTGGGCCCGTGCGCGCATGCGCAGTAGTGAGCCCGTATGCGCATACGCAGTAGTGAGCCCGAGCGCGCATCCGCAGTAGTGAGTCCGAGTGCGCATGCGCAGTAGTGACCCCGAATGCGCATGAGCAGCAGTGAGTCCGAGTGCGTATGAGCAGTAGTGACCCCGAGTGCGCATGAGCAGTACTGACCCCGAGTGCGCATGAGAAGTAGTGGCCCCGAGTGCGCATGAGCAGTAGTGAATCCGAGTGCACATGAGCAGTAGTGACCCCGAGTGCGCATGAGCAGTAGTGAGTCCGAGTGCGCATGAGCAGTAGTGACCCCGAGTGCGCATGAGCAGTAGTGACCCCGAGTGCGCATGCACAGTAGTGAGCCCGATTGCGCATCCGCAGTAGTGAGGCCGTGTGCGCATGTGCAGGTCTGAGCCGGAGTGCGCATGCGCAGTAGTGAGCCCGATTGTGCATCCGCAGTAGTGAGTCCGAGTGCGCATGAGCAGTAGTGACCCCGAGTGCGCATGAGCAGTAGTGACCCCGAGTGCGCATGCACAGTAGTGAGCCCGAGTGTGCATGAGCAGTAGTGAGTCCGAGTGCGCATGGGCAGTAGTGACCCCGAGTGCTCATGCACAGTAGTGAGCCCGATTGCGCATCCGCAGTAGTGAGTCCGTGTGCGCATGTGCAGGTCTGAGCCGGAGTGCGCATGCGCAGTAGTGTGCCCGTGCGCGCATGCGCAGTAATGAGCCCGTGTGCGCATGCGCAGTAGTGAGTCCGAGTGCGCGTGAGCAGTAGTGAGTCCGAGTGCGCGTGAGCGGTAGTGACCCCGAGTGCGCATGAGCAGTAGTGACCCCGAGTGCGTATGAGCAGTAGTGACCCCGAGTGCACATGCACAGTAGTGTGCCTGTGTGCGCATGCGCAGAAGTGAGCTCGAATGCGCATGTGCAGGTCTGAGCCGGAGTGCGCATGCGCAGTAGTGGGCCCGTGCGCGCATGCGCAGTAGTGAGCCCGGGTGCGCATGCGCAGTAGTGAGCCCGAGCGCGCATCCGCAGTAGTGAGCGCGTATGCGCATACGCAGTAGTGAGCCCGAGCGCGCATCCGCAGTAGTGAGTCCGAGTGCGCATGCGCAGTAGTGACCCCGAATGCGCATGAGCAGCAGTGAGTCCGAGTGCGCATGAGCAGTAGTGACCCCGAGTGCGCATGAGCAGTAGTGAGTCCGAGTGCGGTTGAGCAGTAGTGACCCCGAGTGCGCATGCACATTAGTGAGCCCGAGTGTGCATGAGAAGTAGTGACCCCGAGTGCGCATGCACAGTAGCCAGCCCGTGTGCGCATGCGCAGAAGTGAGCTCGAATGCGCATGTGCAGGTCTGAGCCGGAGTGCGCATGCGCATTAGTGGGGCCGTGCGCGCATGCGCAGTAGTGAGCCCGTGTGCACATGCGTAGTAGTGACCCCGAATGCGCATGAGCAGTAGTGAGTCCGAGTGCGTATGAGCAGTAGTGACCCCGAGTGCGCATGAGCAGTAGTGACCCCGAGTGCGCATGCACAGTAGTGAGCCCGTGTGCGCATGCGCCGAAGTGAGCTCGAATGCGCATGTGCAGGTCTGAGCCGGAGTGCGCATGCGCATTAGTGGGGCCGTGCGCGCATGCGCAGTAGTGAGCCCGTGTGCGCATGCGCAGTAGTGAGCCCGAGCGCGCATCCGCACTAGTGAGTCCGAGTGCGCATGCGCAGTAGTGACCCCGAATGCGCATGAGCAGCAGTGAGTCCGAGTGCGCATGAGCAGTAGTGACCCCGAGTGCGCATGAGCAGTAGTGAGTCCGAGTGCGCATGAGCAGTAGTGACCCCGAGTGCGCATGCACATTAGTGAGCCCGAGTGAGCATGAGTAGTAGTGACCCCGAGTGCGCATGCACAGTAGTGAGCCCGTGTGCGCATGCGCAGAAGTGAGCTCGAATGCGCATGTGCAGGTCTGAGCCGGACTGCGCATGCGCAGTAGTGACCCCGAGTGCGCATGAGCAGTAGTGAGCCCGAGTGCGCATGAGCAGTAGTGAGTCCGAGTGCGCGCGAGCAGTAGTGACCCCGAGTGCGCATGCACAGTAGTGAGCCCGATTGCGCATCCGCAGTATTGAGTCCGTGTGTGCATGTGCAGGTCTGAGCCGGAGTGCGCATGCGCAGTAGTGGGCCCGTGCGCGCATGCGCAGTAGTGAGCCCGGATGCGCATGCGCAGTAGTGAGCCCGAGCGCGCATCCGCAATAGTGAGCCCGAGCGCGCATGCGCAGTAGTGAGTCCGATTGCGCATGTGCAGGTCTGAGCCGGAGTGCGCATGCGCAGTAGTGGGCCCGTGCGCGCATGCGCAGTAGTGAGCCCGTGTGCGCATGTGCAGGTCTGAGCCGGAGTGCGCATGCGCAGTAGTGACCCCGAATGCGCATGAGCAGTAGTGAGTCCGAGTGCGCATGAGCAGTAGTGACCCCGAGTGCGCATGAGCAGTAGTGAGTCCGAGTGTGCATTAGCAGTAGCGACCCCGAGTGCGCATGAGCAGTAGTGACCCCGAGCGCGCATGCACAGTAGTGAGCCCGTGTGCGCATGCGTAGAAGTGAGCTCGAATGCGCATGTGCAGGTCTGAGCCGGAGTGCGCATGCGCAGTAGTGAGCCCGAGCGCGCATCCGCAGTAGTGAGTCCGAGTGCGCATGCGGTGTAGTGACCCCGAATGCGCATAAGCAGTAGTGAGTCCGAGTGCGCATGAGCAGTAGTGACCCCGAGTGCGCATGAGCAGTAGTGAGTCCGAGTGCGCATGAGCAGTAGTGACCCCGAGTGCGCATGAGCAGTAGTGAGTCCGAGTGCGCATGAGCAGTAGTGACCCCGAGTGCGCATGAGCAGTAGTGACCCCGAGTGCGCATGCACAGTAGTGAGCCCGAGTGTGCATGAGCAGTAGTGAGTCCGAGTGCGCATGGGCTATAGTGACCCCGAGTGCTCATGCACAGTAGTGAGCCCGATTGCGCATCCGCAGTAGTGAGTCCGTGTGCGCATGTGCAGGTCTGAGCCGGAGTGCGCATGCGCAGTAGTGGGCCCGTGCGCGCATGCGCAGTAGTGAGCTCGAATGCGCATGTGCACGTCTGAGCCGGAGTGCGCATGCGCATTAGTGGGCCCGTGCGCGCATGCGCAGTAGTGAGCCCCAGTGCGCATGCGCAGTAGTGAGCCCGAGCGCGCATCCGCAGTAGTGAGTCCGAGTGCGCATGCGGTGTAGTGACCCCGAATGCGCATAAGCAGTAGTGAGTCCGAGTGCGCATGAGCAGTAGTGACCCCGAGTGCGCATGAGCAGTAGTGAGTCCGAGTGCGCATGAGCAGTAGTGACCCCGAGTGCGCATGAGCAGTAGTGAGTCCGAGTGCGCATTAGCAGTAGTGACCCCGAGTGCGCATGAGCAGTAGTGACCCCGAGTGCGCATGCACAGTAGTGAGCCCGTGTGCGCATGCGTAGAAGTGAGCTCGAATGCGCATGTGCAGGTCTGAGCCGGAGTGCGCATGCGCAGTAGTGGGCCCGTGCGCGCATGCGCAGTAGTGAGCCCGTGTGCGCATGCACAGTAGTGAGCCCGAGCGCGCATCCGCAGTAGTGAGTCCGAGTGCGCATGCGCAGTAGTGACCCCGAATGCGCATGAGCAGCAGTGAGTCCGAGTGCGCATGAGCAGTAGTGACCCCGAGTGCGCATGAGCAGTAGTGAGTCCGAGTGCGCATGAGCAGTAGTGACCCCGAGTGCGCATGAGCAGTAGTGAGTCCGAGTGCGCATTAGCAGTAGTGACCCCGAGTGCGCATGAGCAGTAGTGACCCCGAGTGCGCATGCACAGTAGTGAGCCCGTGTGCGCATGCGTAGAAGTGAGCTCGAATGCGCATGTGCAGGTCTGAGCCGGAGTGCGCATGCGCAGTAGTGGGCCCGTGCGCGCATGCGCAGTAGTGAGCCCGTGTGCGCATGCACAGTAGTGAGCCCGAGCGCGCATCCGCAGTAGTGAGTCCGAGTGCGCATGCGCAGTAGTGACCCCGAATGCGCATGAGCAGCAGTGAGTCCGAGTGCGCATGAGCAGTAGTGACCCCGAGTGCGCATGAGCAGTAGTGAGTCCGAGTGCGCATGGGCAGTAGTGACCCCGAGTGCTCATGCACAGTAGTGAGCCCGATTGCGCATCCGCAGTAGTGAGGCCGTGTGCGCATGTGCAGGTCTGAGCCGGAGTGCGCATGCGCAGTAGTGAGCCCGATTGTGTATCCGCAGTAGTGAGTCCGAGTGCGCATGAGCAGTAGTGACCCCGAGTGCCCATGAGCAGTAGTGACCCCGAGTGCGCATGCACAGTAGTGAGCCCGAGTGTGCATGAGCAGTAGTGAGTCCGAGTGCGCATGGGCAGTAGTGACCCCGAGTGCTCATGCACAGTAGTGAGCCCGATTCCGCATCCGCAGTAGTGAGTCCGTGTGCGCATGTGCAGGTCTGAGCCGGACTGCGCATGCGCAGTAGTGAGCCCGTGTGCGCATCCGCAGTAGTGACCCCGAATGCGCATGCGCAGTAGTGAGTCCGAGTGCGCATGAGCAGTAGTGACCCCGAGTGCGCATGAGCAGTAGTGACCCCGAGTGCGCATGCACAGTAGTGAGCCCGAGTGTGCATGTGCAGTAGTGAGTCCGAGTGCGCATGGGCTATAGTGACCCCGAGTGCTCATGCACAGTAGCGAGCCCGATTGCGCATCCGCAGTAGTGAGTCCGTGTGCGCATGTGCAGGTCAGAGCCGGAGTGCGCATGCGCAGTAGTGGGCCCGTGCGCGCATGCGCAGTAGTGAGCTCGAATGCGCATGTGCACGTCTGAGCCGGAGTGCGCATGCGCATTAGTGGGCCCGTGCGCGCAATGCGCAGTAGTGAGCCCCTGTGCGCATGCGCAGTAGTGAGCCCGAGCGCGCATCCGCAGTAGTGAGTCCGAGTGCGCATGCGGTGTAGTGACCCCGAATGCGCATGAGCAGTAGTGAGTCCGAGTGCGCATGAGCAGTAGTGACCCCGAGTGCGCATGAGCAGTAGTGACCCCGAGTGCGCATGCACAGTAGTGAGCCCGTGTGCGCATGCACAGTAGTGAGCCCGAGTGTGCATGAGCAGTAGTGAGTCCGAGTGCGCATGGGCAGTAGTGACCCCGAGTGCTCATGCACAGTAGTGAGCCCGATTGCGCATCCGCAGTAGTGAGGCCGTGTGCGCATGTGCAGGTCTGAGCCGGAGTGCGCATGCGCAGTAGTGAGCCCGTGTGCGCATCCGCAGTAGTGACCCCGAATGCGCATGAGCAGTAGTGAGTCCGAGTGCGCATGAGCAGTAGTGACCCCGAGTGCGCATGAGCAGTAGTGAGTCCGAGTGTGCATTAGCAGTAGCGACCCCGAGTGCGCATGAGCAGTAGTGACCCCGAGCGCGCATGCACAGTAGTGAGCCCGTGTGCGCATGCGTAGAAGTGAGCTCGAATGCGCATGTGCAGGTCTGAGCCGGAGTGCGCATGCGCAGTAGTGAGCCCGAGCGCGCATCCGCAGTAGTGAGTCCGAGTGCGCATGCGGTGTAGTGACCCCGAATGCGCATAAGCAGTAGTGAGTCCGAGTGCGCATGAGCAGTAGTGACCCCGAGTGCGCATGAGCAGTAGTGAGTCCGAGTGCGCATGAGCAGTAGTGACCCCGAGTGCGCATGAGCAGTAGTGAGTCCGAGTGCGCATGAGCAGTAGTGACCCCGAGTGCGCATGAGCAGTAGTGACCCCGAGTGCGCATGCACAGTAGTGAGCCCGAGTGTGCATGAGCAGTAGTGAGTCCGAGTGCGCATGGGCTATAGTGACCCCGAGTGCTCATGCACAGTAGTGAGCCCGATTGCGCATCCGCAGTAGTGAGTCCGTGTGCGCATGTGCAGGTCTGAGCCGGAGTGCGCATGCGCAGTAGTGGGCCCGTGCGCGCATGCGCAGTAGTGAGCTCGAATGCGCATGTGCACGTCTGAGCCGGAGTGCGCATGCGCATTAGTGGGCCCGTGCGCGCATGCGCAGTAGTGAGCCCCAGTGCGCATGCGCAGTAGTGAGCCCGAGCGCGCATCCGCAGTAGTGAGTCCGAGTGCGCATGCGGTGTAGTGACCCCGAATGCGCATAAGCAGTAGTGAGTCCGAGTGCGCATGAGCAGTAGTGACCCCGAGTGCGCATGAGCAGTAGTGAGTCCGAGTGCGCATGAGCAGTAGTGACCCCGAGTGCGCATGAGCAGTAGTGAGTCCGAGTGCGCATTAGCAGTAGTGACCCCGAGTGCGCATGAGCAGTAGTGACCCCGAGTGCGCATGCACAGTAGTGAGCCCGTGTGCGCATGCGTAGAAGTGAGCTCGAATGCGCATGTGCAGGTCTGAGCCGGAGTGCGCATGCGCAGTAGTGGGCCCGTGCGCGCATGCGCAGTAGTGAGCCCGTGTGCGCATGCACAGTAGTGAGCCCGAGCGCGTATCCGCAGTAGTGAGTCCGAGTGCGCATGCGCAGTAGTGACCCCGAATGCGCATGAGCAGCAGTGAGTCCGAGTGCGCATGAGCAGTAGTGACCCCGAGTGCGCATGAGCAGTAGTGAGTCCGAGTGCGCATGGGCAGTAGTGACCCCGAGTGCTCATACACAGTAGTGAGCCCGATTGCGCATCCGCAGTAGTGAGGCCGTGTGCGCATGTGCAGGTCTGAGCCGGAGTGCGCAT
Source organism: Megachile leachella (assembly GCA_963576845.1). Taxonomy (NCBI): domain Eukaryota; kingdom Metazoa; phylum Arthropoda; class Insecta; order Hymenoptera; family Megachilidae; genus Megachile; species Megachile leachella. Next base: position 24,216,371 of record OY756250.1, on the reverse strand, counting down.
GCGCAGTAGTGAGCCCGATTGTGTATCCGCAGTAGTGAGTCCGAGTGCGCATGAGCAGTAGTGACCCCGAGTGCCCATGAGCAGTAGTGACCCCGAGTGCGCATGCACAGTAGTGAGCCCGAGTGTGCATGAGCAGTAGTAAGTCCGAGTGCGCGTGGGCAGTAGTGACCCCGAGTGCTCATGCACAGTAGTGAGCCCGATTCCGCATCCGCAGTAGTGAGTCCGTGTGTGCATGTGCAGGTCTGAGCCGGAGTGCGCATGCGCAGTAGTGGGCCCGTGCGCGCATGCGCAGTAGTGAGCCCGGATGCGCATGCGCAGTAGTGAGCCCGAGCGCGCATCCGCAATAGTGAGCCCGAGCGCGCATGCGCAGTAGTGAGTCCGATTGCGCATGTGCAGGTCTGAGCCGGAGTGCGCATGCGCAGTAGTGGGCCCGTGCGCGCATGCGCAGTAGTGAGCCCGTGTGCGCATGTGCAGGTCTGAGCCGGAGTGCGCATGCGCAGTAGTGACCCCGAATGCGCATGAGCAGTAGTGAGTCCGAGTGCGCATGAGCAGTAGTGACCCCGAGTGCGCATGAGCAGTAGTGAGTCCGAGTGTGCATTAGCAGTAGCGACCCCGAGTGCGCATGAGCAGTAGTGACCCCGAGCGCGCATGCACAGTAGTGAGCCCGTGTGCGCATGCGTAGAAGTGAGCTCGAATGCGCATGTGCAGGTCTGAGCCGGAGTGCGCATGCGCAGTAGTGAGCCCGAGCGCGCATCCGCAGTAGTGAGTCCGAGTGCGCATGCGGTGTAGTGACCCCGAATGCGCATAAGCAGTAGTGAGTCCGAGTGCGCATGAGCAGTAGTGACCCCGAGTGCGCATGAGCAGTAGTGAGTCCGAGTGCGCATGAGCAGTAGTGACCCCGAGTGCGCATGAGCAGTAGTGAGTCCGAGTGCGCATGAGCAGTAGTGACCCCGAGTGCGCATGAGCAGTAGTGACCCCGAGTGCGCATGCACAGTAGTGAGCCCGAGTGTGCATGAGCAGTAGTGAGTCCGAGTGCGCATGGGCTATAGTGACCCCGAGTGCTCATGCACAGTAGTGAGCCCGATTGCGCATCCGCAGTAGTGAGTCCGTGTGCGCATGTGCAGGTCTGAGCCGGAGTGCGCATGCGCAGTAGTGGGCCCGTGCGCGCATGCGCAGTAGTGAGCTCGAATGCGCATGTGCACGTCTGAGCCGGAGTGCGCATGCGCATTAGTGGGCCCGTGCGCGCATGCGCAGTAGTGAGCCCCAGTGCGCATGCGCAGTAGTGAGCCCGAGCGCGCATCCGCAGTAGTGAGTCCGAGTGCGCATGCGGTGTAGTGACCCCGAATGCGCATAAGTAGTAGTGAGTCCGAGTGCGCATGAGCAGTAGTGACCCCGAGTGCGCATGAGCAGTAGTGAGTCCGAGTGCGCATGAGCAGTAGTGACCCCGAGTGCGCATGAGCAGTAGTGAGTCCGAGTGCGCATTAGCAGTAGTGACCCCGAGTGCGCATGAGCAGTAGTGACCCCGAGTGCGCATGCACAGTAGTGAGCCCGTGTGCGCATGCGTAGAAGTGAGCTCGAATGCGCATGTGGAGGTCTGAGCCGGAGTGCGCATGCGCAGTAGTGGGCCCGTGCGCGCATGCGCAGTAGTGAGCCCGTGTGCGCATGCACAGTAGTGAGCCCGAGCGCGCATCCGCAGTAGTGAGTCCGAGTGCGCATGCGCAGTAGTGACCCCGAATGCGCATGAGCAGCAGTGAGTCCGAGTGCGCATGAGCAGTAGTGACCCCGAGTGCGCATGAGCAGTAGTGAGTCCGAGTGCGCATGGGCAGTAGTGACCCCGAGTGCTCATGCACAGTAGTGAGCCCGATTGCGCATCCGCAGTAGTGAGGCCGTGTGCGCATGTGCAGGTCTGAGCCGGAGTGCGCATGCGCAGTAGTGAGCCCGATTGTGTATCCGCAGTAGTGAGTCCGAGTGCGCATGAGCAGTAGTGACCCCGAGTGCCCATGAGCAGTAGTGACCCCGAGTGCGCATGCACAGTAGTGAGCCCGAGTGTGCATGAGCAGTAGTGAGTCCGAGTGCGCATGGGCAGTAGTGACCCCGAGTGCTCATGCACAGTAGTGAGCCCGATTCCGCATCCGCAGTAGTGAGTCCGTGTGCGCATGTGCAGGTCTGAGCCGGACTGCGCATGCGCAGTAGTGAGCCCGTGTGCGCATCCGCAGTAGTGACCCCGAATGCGCATGCGCAGTAGTGAGTCCGAGTGCGCATGAGCAGTAGTGACCCCGAGTGCGCATGAGCAGTAGTGACCCCGAGTGCGCATGCACAGTAGTGAGCCCGAGTGTGCATGTGCAGTAGTGAGTCCGAGTGCGCATGGGCTATAGTGACCCCGAGTGCTCATGCACAGTAGTGAGCCCGATTGCGCATCCGCAGTAGTGAGTCCGTGTGCGCATGTGCAGGTCAGAGCCGGAGTGCGCATGCGCAGTAGTGGGCCCGTGCGCGCATGCGCAGTAGTGAGCTCGAATGCGCATGTGCACGTCTGAGCCGGAGTGCGCATGCGCATTAGTGGGCCCGTGCGCGCAATGCGCAGTAGTGAGCCCCTGTGCGCATGCGCAGTAGTGAGCCCGAGCGCGCATCCGCAGTAGTGAGTCCGAGTGCGCATGCGGTGTAGTGACCCCGAATGCGCATGAGCAGTAGTGAGTCCGAGTGCGCATGAGCAGTAGTGACCCCGAGTGCGCATGAGCAGTAGTGACCCCGAGTGCGCATGCACAGTAGTGAGCCCGTGTGCGCATGCACAGTAGTGAGCCCGAGTGTGCATGAGCAGTAGTGAGTCCGAGTGCGCATGGGCAGTAGTGACCCCGAGTGCTCATGCACAGTAGTGAGCCCGATTGCGCATCCGCACTAGTGAGGCCATGTGCGCATGTGCAGGTCTGAGCCGGAGTGCGCATGCGCAGTAGTGAGCCCGATTGTGCATCCGCAGTAGTGAGTCCGAGTGCGCATGAGCAGTAGTGACCCCGAGTGCCCATGAGCAGTAGTGACCCCGAGTGCGCATGCACAGTAGTGACCCCGAATGCGCATGAGCAGTAGTGAGTCCGAGTGCGCATGAGCAGTAGTGACCCCGAGTGCGCATGAGCAGTAGTGACCCCGAGTGCGCATGCACAGTAGTGAGCCCGTGTGCGCATGCACAGTAGTGAGCCCGAGTGTGCATGAGCAGTAGTGAGTCCGAGTGCGCATGAGCAGTAGTGACCCCGAGTGCGCATGAGCAGTAGTGAGTCCGGGTGCGCATGAGCAGTAGTGACCCCGAGTGCGCATGTACATTAGTGAGCCCGAGTGTGCATGAGTAGTAGGTACCCCGAGTGCGCATGCACAGTAGTGAGCCCGTGTGCGCATGCGCGGAAGTGAGCTCGAATGCGCATGTGCAGGTCTGAGCCGGACTGCGCATGCGCAGTAGTGAGCCCGTGTGCGCATCCGCAGTAGTGACCCCGAATGCGCCTGAGCAGTAGTGAGTCCGAGTGCGCATGAGCAGTAGTGACCCCGAGTGCGCATGAGCAGTAGTGACCCCGAGTGCGCATGCACAGTAGTGAGCCCGAGTGTGCATGTGCAGTAGTGAGTCCGAGTGCGCATGGGCTATAGTGACCCCGAGTGCTCATGCACAGTAGTGAGCCCGATTGCGCATCCGCAGTATTGAGTCCGTGTGCGCATGTGCAGGTCAGAGCCGGAGTGCGCATGCGCAGTAGTGGGCCCGTGCGCGCATGCGCAGTAGTGAGCTCGAATGCGCATGTGCACGTCTGAGCCGGAGTGCGCATGCGCATTAGTGGGCCCGTGCGCGCAATGCGCAGTAGTGAGCCCCTGTGCGCATGCGCAGTAGTGAGCCCGAGCGCGCATCCGCAGTAGTGAGTCCGAGTGCGCATGCGGTGTAGTGACCCCGAATGCGCATGAGCAGTAGTGAGTCCGAGTGCGCATGAGCAGTAGTGACCCGGAGTGCGCATGAGCAGTAGTGACCCCGAGTGCGCATGCACAGTAGTGAGCCCGTGTGCGCATGCACAGTAGTGAGCCCGAGTGTGCATGAGCAGTAGTGAGTCCGAGTGCGCATGGGCAGTAGTGACCCCGAGTGCTCATGCACAGTAGTGAGCCCGATTGCGCATCCGCACTAGTGAGGCCATGTGCGCATGTGCAGGTCTGAGCCGGAGTGCGCATGCGCAGTAGTGAGCCCGATTGTGCATCCGCAGTAGTGAGTCCGAGTGCGCATGAGCAGTAGTGACCCCGAGTGCCCATGAGCAGTAGTGACCCCGAGTGCGCATGCACAGTAGTGAGCCCGAGTGTGCATGAGCAGTAGTGAGTCCGAGTGCGCATGGGCAGTAGTGACCCCGAGTGCTCATGCACAGTAGTGAGCCCGATTCCGCATCCGCAGTAGTGAGTCCGTGTGCGCATGTGCAGGTCAGAGCCGGAGTGCGCATGCGCAGTAGTGGGCCCGTGCGCGCATGCGCAGTAGTGAGCTCGAATGCGCATGTGCACGTCTGAGCCGGAGTGCGCATGCGCATTAGTGGGCCCGTGCGCGCAATGCGCAGTAGTGAGCCCCTGTGCGCATGCGCAGTAGTGAGCCCGAGCGCGCATCCGCAGTAGTGAGTCCGAGTACGCATGCGGTGTAGTGACCCCGAATGCGCATGAGCAGTAGTGAGTCCGAGTGCGCATGAGCAGTAGTGACCCCGAGTGCGCATGAGCAGTAGTGACCCCGAGTGCGCATGCGCAGTAGTGAGCCCGTGTGCGCATCCGCAGTAGTGACCCCGAATGCGCATGATCAGTAGTGAGTCCGAGTGCGCATGAGCAGTAGTGACCCCGAGTGCGCATGAGCAGTAGTGACCCCGAGTGCGCATGCACAGTAGTGAGCCCGAGTGTGCATGTGCAGTAGTGAGTCCGAGTGCGCATGGGCTATAGTGACCCCGAGTGCTCATGCACAGTAGTGAGCCCGATTGCGCATCCGCAGTAGTGAGTCCGTGTGCGCATGTGCAGGTCAGAGCCGGAGTGCGCATGCGCAGTAGTGGGCCCGTGCGCGCATGCGCAGTAGTGAGCTCGAATGCGCATGTGCACGTCTGAGCCGGAGTGCGCATGCGCATTAGTGGGCCCGTGCGCGCAATGCGCAGTAGTGAGCCCCTGTGCGCATGCGCAGTAGTGAGCCGAGCGCGCATCCGCAGTAGTGAGTCCGAGTGCGCATGCGGTGTAGTGACCCCGAATGCGCATGAGCAGTAGTGAGTCCGAGTGCGCATGAGCAGTAGTGACCCCGAGTGCGCATGAGCAGTAGTGACCCCGAGTGCGCATGCACAGTAGTGAGCCCGTGTGCGCATGCACAGTAGTGAGCCCGAGTGTGCATGAGCAGTAGTGAGTCCGAGTGCGCATGGGCAGTAGTGACCCCGAGTGCTCATGCACAGTAGTGAGCCCGATTGCGCATCCGCAGTAGTGAGGCCGTGTGCGCATGTGCAGGTCTGAGCCGGAGTGCGCATGCGCAATAGTGAGCCCGATTGTGTATCCGCAGTAGTGAGTCCGAGTCCGCATGAGCAGTAGTGACCCCGAGTGCCCATGAGCAGTAGTGACCCCGAGTGCGCATGCACAGTAGTGAGCCCGAGTGTGCATGAGCAGTAGTGAGTCCGAGTGCGCATGGGCAGTAGTGACCCCGAGTGCTCATGCACAGTAGTGAGCCCGATTCCGCATCCGCAGTAGTGAGTCCGTGTGCGCATGTGCAGGTCTGAGCCGGAGTGCGCATGCGCAGTAGTGACCCCGTGCGCGCATGCGCAGTAGTGAGCCCGTGTGCGCATGCGCAGTAGTGAGTCCGAGTGCGCGTGAGCAGTAGTGAGTCCGAGTGCGCGTGAGCAGTAGTGACCCCGAGTGCGCATGAGCAGTAGTGACCCCGAGTGCGCATGCGCAGTAGTGAGCCCGATTGCGCATCCGCAGTAGTGAGGCCGTGTGCGCATGTGCAGGTCTGTGCCGGAGTGCGCATGCGCAGTAGTGGGCCCGTGCGCGCATGCGCAGTAGTGAGCCCGTATGCGCATGCGCAGTAGTGAGCCCGAGCGCGCATCCGCAGTAGTGAGTCCGAGTGCGCATGCGCAGTAGTGACCCCGAATACGCATGTGCAGTAGTGAGTCCGAGTGCGCATGAGTAGTAGTGACCCCGAGTGCGCATGAGCAGTAGTGAGTCCGAGTGCGCATCAGCAGTAGTGACCCCGAGTGCGCATGAGCAGTAGTGACCCCGAGTGCGCATGCACAGTAGTGAGCCCGTGTGCGCATGAGCAGTAGTGACCCCGAGTGCGCATGCGCAGTAGTGACCCCGAATGCGCATGAGCAGCAGTGAGTCCGAGTGCGCATGAGCAGTAGTGACCCCGAGTGCGCATGAGCAGTAGTGAGTCCGAGTGCGCATGAGCAGTAGTGACCCCGAGTGCGCATGCACATTAGTGAGCCCGAGTGTGCATGAGTAGTAGTGACCCCGAGTGCGCATGCACAGTAGCCAGCCCGTGTGCGCATGCGCAGAAGTGAGCTCGAATGCGCATGTGCAGGTCTGAGCCGGACTGCGCATGCGCAGTAGTGAGCCCGATTGTGCATGCGCAGTAATGAGCCCGTGTGCGCATGTGCAGTAGTGAGTCCGAGTGCGCGTGAGCAGTAGTGAGTCCGAGTGCGCGTGAGCAGTAGTGACCCCGAGTGCGCATGAGCAGTAGTGACCCCGAGTGCGCATGCACAGTAGTGAGCCCGATTGCACATCCGCAGTAGTGAGGCCGTGTGCGCACGTGCAGGTCTGAGCCGGAGTGCGCAAGCGCAGTAGTGGGCCCGTGCGCGCATGCGCAGTAGTGAGCCCGTATGCGCATGCGCAGTAGTGAGCCCGAGCGCGCATCCGCAGTAGTGAGTCCGAGTGCGCATGCGCAGTAGTGACCCCGAATACGCATGTGCAGTAGTGAGTCCGAGTGCGCATGAGTAGTAGTGACCCCGAGTGCGCATGAGCAGTAGTGAGTCCGAGTGCGCATCAGCAGTAGTGACCCCGAGTGCGCATGAGCAGTAGTGACCCCGAGTGCGCATGCACAGTAGTGAGCCCGTGTGCGCATGAGCAGTAGTGACCCCGAGTGCGCATGAGCAGTACTGACCCCGAGTGCGCATGAGAAGTAGTGGCCCCGAGTGCGCATGAGCAGTAGTGAATCCGAGTGCACATGAGCAGTAGTGACCCCGAGTGCGCATGAGCAGTAGTGAGTCCGAGTGCGCATGAGCAGTAGTGACCCCGAGTGCGCATGAGCAGTAGTGACCCCGAGTGCGCATGCACAGTAGTGAGCCCGATTGCGCATCCGCAGTAGTGAGGCCGTGTGCGCACGTGCAGGTCTGAGCCGGAGTGCGCATGCGCAGTAGTGAGCCCGATTGTGCATGCGCAGTAATGAGCCCGTGTGCGCATGTGCAGTAGTGAGTCCGAGTGCGCGTGAGCAGTAGTGAGTCCGAGTGCGCGTGAGCAGTAGTGACCCCGAGTGCGCATGAGCAGTAGTGACCCCGAGTGCGCATGAGCAGTAGTGACCCCGAGTGCGCATGCACAGTAGTGTGCCTGTGTGCGCATGCGCAGAAGTGAGCTCGAATGCGCATGTGCAGGTCTGAGCCGGAGTGCGCATGCGCAGTAGTGGGCCCGTGCGCGCATGCGCAGTAGTGAGCCCGTGTGCGCATGCGCAGTAGTGAGCCCGAGCGCGCATCCGCAGTAGTGAGTCCGAGTGCGCATGCGCAGTAGTGACCCCGAATACGCATGTGCAGTAGTGAGTCCGAGTGCGCATGAGTAGTAGTGACCCCGAGTGCGCATGAGCAGTAGTGAGTCCGAGTGCGCATCAGCAGTAGTGACCCCGAGTGCGCATGAGCAGTAGTGACCCCGAGTGCGCATGCACAGTAGTGAGCCCGTGTGCGCATGAGCAGTAGTGACCCCGAGTGCGCATGAGCAGTAGTGACCCCGAGTGCGCATGCACAGTAGTGAGCCCGATTGCGCATCCGCAGTAGTGAGTCCGTGTGCGCATGTGCCGGTCTGAGCCGGAGTGCGCATGCGCAGTAGTGGGCCCGTGCGCGCATGCGCAGTAGTGAGCCCGTGTGCGCATGCGCAGTAGTGAGCCCGAGTGCGCATGGGCAGTAGTGACCCCGAGTGCTCATGCACAGTAGTGAGCCCGATTCCGCATCCGCAGTAGTGAGTCCGTGTGCGCATGTGCAGGTCTGAGCCGGAGTGCGCATGCGCAGTAGTGGGCCCGTGCGCGCATGCGCAGTAGTGAGCCCGTATGCGCATGCGCAGTAGTGAGCCCGAGCGCGCATCCGCAGTAGTGAGTCCGAGTGCGCATGCGCAGTAGTGACCCCGAATACGCATGTGCAGTAGTGAGTCCGAGTGCGCATGAGTAGTAGTGACCCCGAGTGCGCATGAGCAGTAGTGAGTCCGAGTGCGCATCAGCAGTAGTGACCCCGAGTGCGCATGAGCAGTAGTGACCCCGAGTGCGCATGCACAGTAGTGAGCCCGTGTGCGCATGAGCAGTAGTGACCCCGAGTGCGCATGCGCAGTAGTGACCCCGAATGCGCATGAGCAGCAGTGAGTCCGAGTGCGCATGAGCAGTAGTGACCCCGAGTGCGCATGAGCAGTAGTGAGTCCGAGTGCGCATGAGCAGTAGTGACCCCGAGTGCGCATGCACATTAGTGAGCCCGAGTGTGCATGAGTAGTAGTGACCCCGAGTGCGCATGCACAGTAGCCAGCCCGTGTGCGCATGCGCAGAAGTGAGCTCGAATGCGCATGTGCAGGTCTGAGCCGGACTGCGCATGCGCAGTAGTGAGCCCATGTGCACATGCGCAGTAGTGACCCCGAATGCGCATGAGCAGTAGTGAGTCCGAGTGCGTATGAGCAGTAGTGACCCCGAGTGCGCATGAGCAGTACTGACCCCGAGTGCGCATGAGAAGTAGTGGCCCCGAGTGCGCATGAGCAGTAGTGAATCCGAGTGCACACGAGCAGTAGTGACCCCGAGTGCGCATGAGCAGTAGTGAGTCCGAGTGCGCATGAGCAGTAGTGACCCCGAGTGCGCATGAGCAGTAGTGACCCCGAGTGCGCATGCACAGTAGTGAGCCCGATTGCGCATCCGCAGTAGTGAGGCCGTGTGCGCACGTGCAGGTCTGAGCCGCAGTGCGCATGCGCAGTAGTGAGCCCGATTGTGCATCCGCAGTAGTGAGTCCGAGTGCGCATGAGCAGTAGTGACCCCGAGTGCGCATGAGCAGTAGTGACCCCGAGTGCGCATGCACAGTAGTGAGCCCGAGTGTGCATGAGCAGTAGTGAGTCCGAGTGCGCATAGGCAGTAGTGACCCCGAGTGCTCATGCACAGTAGTGAGCCCGATTGCGCATCCGCAGTAGTGAGTCCGTGTGCGCATGTGCAGGTCTGAGCCCGAGTGCGCATGCGCAGTAGTGTGCCCGTGCGCGCATGCGCAGTAATGAGCCCGTGTGCGCATGCGCAGTAGTGAGTCCGAGTGCGCGTGAGCAGTAGTGAGTCAGAGTGCGCGTGAGCAGTAGTGACCCCGAGTGCGCATGAGCAGTAGTGACCCCGAGTGCGCATGAGCAGTAGTGACCCCGAGTGCGCATGCACAGTAGTGTGCCTGTGTGCGCATGCGCAGAAGTGAGCTCGAATGCGCATGTGCAGGTCTGAGCCGGAGTGCGCATGCGCAGTAGTGGGCCCGTGCGCGCATGCGCAGTAGTGAGCCCGGGTGCGCATGCGCAGTAGTGAGCCCGAGCGCGCATCCGCAGTAGTGAGCCCGAGCGCGCATGCGCAGTAGTGAGTCCGATTGCGCATGTGCAGGTCTGAGCCGGAGTGCGCATGCGCAGTAGTGGGCCTGTGCGCGCATGCGCAGTAGTGAGCCCGTGTGCGCATGCGCAGTAGTGAGCCCGAGCGCGCATCCGCAGTAGTGAGTCCGAGTGCGCATGCGCAGTAGTGACCCCGAATACGCATGTGCAGTAGTGAGTCCGAGTGCGCATGAGTAGTAGTGACCCCGAGTGCGCATGAGCAGTAGTGAGTCCGAGTGCGCATCAGCAGTAGTGACCCCGAGTGCGCATGAGCAGTAGTGACCCCGAGTGCGCATGCACAGTAGTGAGCCCGTGTGCGCATGAGCAGTAGTGACCCCGAGTGCGCATGAGCAGTAGTGACCCCGAGTGCGCATGCACAGTAGTGAGCCCGATTGCGCATCCGCAGTAGTGAGTCCGTGTGCGCATGTGCAGGTCTGAGCCGGAGTGCGCATGCGCAGTAGTGGGCCCGTGCGCGCATGCGCAGTAGTGAGCCCGTGTGCGCATGCGCAGTAGTGAGCCCGAGTGCGCATGAGCAGTAGTGACCCCGAGTGCGCATGAGCAGTAGTGGCCCCGAGTGCGCATGAGCAGTAGTGAATCCGAGTGCACATGAGCAGTAGTGACCCCGAGTGCGCATGAGCAGTAGTGAGTCCGAGTGCGCATGAGCAGTAGTGACCCCGAGTGCGCATGAGCAGTAATGACCCCGAGTGCGCATGCACAGTAGTGTGCCCGGGTGCGCATGCGCAGTAGTGAGCCCGAGCGCGCATCCGCAGTAGTGAGCCCGAGCGCGCATGCGCAGTAGTTTGTCCGATTGCGCATGTGCAGGTCTGAGCCGGAGTGCGCATGCGCAGTAGTGGGCCTGTGCGCGCATGCGCAGTAGTGAGCCCGTGTGCGCATGCGCAGTAGTGAGCCCGAGCGCGCATCCGCAGTAGTGAGTCCGTGTGCGCATGCGCAGTAGTGACCCCGAATGCGCATGTGCAGTAGTGAGTCCGAGTGCGCATGAGCAGTAGCGACCCCGAGTGCGCATGAGCAGTAGTGAGTCCGAGTGCGCATGAACAGTAGTGACTCCGAGTGCGCATGAGCAGTAGTGACCCCGAGTGCGCATGCACAGTAGTGAGCCCGATTGCGCATCCGCAGTAGTAAGTCCGTGTTCGCATGTGCAGGTCTGAGCCGGAGTGCGCATGCGCAGTAGTGGGCCCGTGCGCGCATGCGCAGTTGTGAGCCCGGGTGCGCATGCGCAGTAGTGAGCCCGAGCGCGCATCCGCAATAGTGAGCCCGAGCGCGCATGCGCAGTAGTGAGTCCGATTGCGCATGTGCAGGTCTGTGCCGGAGTGCGCACGCGCAGTAGTGTGCCTGTGTACGCATGCGGAGAAGTGAGCTCGAATGCGCATGTGCAGGTCTGAGCCGGAGTGCGCATGCGCAGTAGTGGGCCCGTGCGCGCATGCGCAGTAGTGAGCCCGTGTGCGCATGCGCAGAAGTGAGCTCGAATGCGCATGTGCAGGTCTGAGCCGGAGTGCGCATGCGCAGTAGTGGGCCCGTGCGCGCATGCGCAGTAGTGAGCCCGTTTGCGCATGCGCAATAGTGAGCCCGAGCGCGCATCCGCAGTAGTGAGTCCGAGTGCGCATGCGCAGTAGTGACCCCGAATGCGCATGAGCAGCAGTGAGTCCGAGTGCGCATGAGCAGTAGTGACCCCGAGTGCGCATGAGCAGTAGTGAGTCCGAGTGCGGTTGAGCAGTAGTGACCCCGAGTGCGCATGAGCAGTAGTGACCCCGAGTGCGCATGCACAGTAGTGAGCCCGTGTGCGCATGAGCAGTAGTGACCCCGAGTGCGCAAGAGCAGTAGTGACCCCGAGTGCGCATGCACAGTAGTGTGCCTGTGTGCGCATGCGCAGAAGTGAGCTCGAATGCGCATGTGCAGGTCTGAGCCGGAGTGCGCATGCGCAGTAGTGGGCCCGTGCGCGCATGCGCAGTAGTGAGCCCGTGTGCGCATGCGCAGTAGTGAGCCCGAGCGCGCATCCGCAGTAGTGAGTCCGAGTGCGCATGCGCAGTAGTGACCCCGAATACGCATGTGCAGTAGTGAGTCCGAGTGCGCATGAGTAGTAGTGACCCCGAGTGCGCATGAGCAGTAGTGAGTCCGAGTGCGCATCAGCAGTAGTGACCCCGAGTGCGCATGAGCAGTAGTGACCCCGAGTGCGCATGCACAGTAGTGAGCCCGTGTGCGCATGAGCAGTAGTGACCCCGAGTGCGCATGAGCAGTAGTGACCCCGAGTGCGCATGCACAGTAGTGAGCCCGATTGCGCATCCGCAGTAGTGAGTCCGTGTGCGCATGTGCCGGTCTGAGCCGGAGTGCGCATGCGCAGTAGTGGGCCCGTGCGCGCATGCGCAGTAGTGAGCCCGTGTGCGCATGCGCAGTAGTGAGCCCGAGTGCGCATGGGCAGTAGTGACCCCGAGTGCTCATGCACAGTAGTGAGCCCGATTCCGCATCCGCAGTAGTGAGTCCGTGTGCGCATGTGCAGGTCTGAGCCGGAGTGCGCATGCGCAGTAGTGGGCCCGTGCGCGCATGCGCAGTAGTGAGCCCGTATGCGCATGCGCAGTAGTGAGCCCGAGCGCGCATCCGCAGTAGTGAGTCCGAGTGCGCATGCGCAGTAGTGACCCCGAATACGCATGTGCAGTAGTGAGTCCGAGTGCGCATGAGTAGTAGTGACCCCGAGTGCGCATGAGCAGTAGTGAGTCCGAGTGCGCATCAGCAGTAGTGACCCCGAGTGCGCATGAGCAGTAGTGACCCCGAGTGCGCATGCACAGTAGTGAGCCCGTGTGCGCATGAGCAGTAGTGACCCCGAGTGCGCATGCGCAGTAGTGACCCCGAATGCGCATGAGCAGCAGTGAGTCCGAGTGCGCATGAGCAGTAGTGACCCCCAGTGCGCATGAGCAGTAGTGAGTCCGAGTGCGCATGAGCAGTAGTGACCCCGAGTGCGCATGCACATTAGTGAGCCCGAGTGTGCATGAGTAGTAGTGACCCCGAGTGCGCATGCACAGTAGCCAGCCCGTGTGCGCATGCGCAGAAGTGAGCTCGAATGCGCATGTGCAGGTCTGAGCCGGACTGCGCATGCGCAGTAGTGAGCCCATGTGCACATGCGCAGTAGTGACCCCGAATGCGCATGAGCAGTAGTGAGTCCGAGTGCGTATGAGCAGTAGTGACCCCGAGTGCGCATGAGCAGTACTGACCCCGAGTGCGCATGAGAAGTAGTGGCCCCGAGTGCGCATGAGCAGTAGTAAATCCGAGTGCACACGAGCAGTAGTGACCCCGAGTGCGCATGAGCAGTAGTGAGTCCGAGTGCGCATGAGCAGTAGTGACCCCGAGTGCGCATGAGCAGTAGTGACCCCGAGTGCGCATGCACAGTAGTGAGCCCGATTGCGCATCCGCAGTAGTGAGGCCGTGTGCGCACGTGCAGGTCTGAGCCGGAGTGCGCATGCGCAGTAGTGAGCCCGATTGTGCATCCGCAGTAGTGAGTCCGAGTGCGCATGAGCAGTAGTGACCCCGAGTGCGCATGAGCAGTAGTGACCCCGAGTGCGCATGCACAGTAGTGAGCCCGAGTGTGCATGAGCAGTAGTGAGTCCGAGTGCGCATAGGCAGTAGTGACCCCGAGTGCTCATGCACAGTAGTGAGCCCGATTGCGCATCCGCAGTGGTGAGTCCGTGTGCGCATGTGCAGGTCTGAGCCGGAGTGCGCATGCGCAGTAGTGTGCCCGTGCGCTCATGCGCAGTAATGAGCCCGTGTGCGCATGCGCAGTGGTGAGTCCGAGTGCGCGTGAGCAGTAGTGACCCCGAGTGCGCATGAGCAGTAGTGACCCCGAGTGCGCATGCACAGTAGTGTGCCTGTGTGCGCATGCGCAGAAGTGAGCTCGAATGCGCATGTGCAGGTCTGAGCCGGAGTGCGCATGCGCAGTAGTGGGCCCGTGCGCGCATGCGCAGTAGTGAGCCCGGGTGCGCATGCGCAGTAGTGAGCCCGAGCGCGCATCCGCAGTAGTGAGCCCGAGCGCGCATGCGCAGTAGTGAGTCCGATTGCGCATGTGCAGGTCTGAGCCGGAGTGCGCATGCGCAGTAGTGGGCCTGTGCGCGCATGCGCAGTAGTGAGCCCGTGTGCGCATGCGCAGTAGTGAGCCCGAGCGCGCATCCGCAGTAGTGAGTCCGAGTGCGCATGCGCAGTAGTGAATCCGAGTGCACATGAGCAGTAGTGACCCCGAGTGCGCATGAGCAGTAGTGAGTCCGAGTGCGCATGAGCAGTAGTGACCCCGAGTGCGCATGAGCAGTAATGACCCCGAGTGCGCATGCACAGTAGTGTGCCTGTGTGCGCATGCGCAGAAGTGAGCTCGAATGCGCATGTGCAGGTCTGAGCCGGAGTGCGCATGCGCAGTAGTGGGCCCGTGCGCGCATGCGCAGTAGTGAGCCCGGGTGCGCATGCGCAGTAGTGAGCCCGAGCGCGCATCCGCAGTAGTGAGCCCGAGCGCGCATGCGCAGTAGTTTGTCCGATTGCGCATGTGCAGGTCTGAGCCGGAGTGCGCATGCGCAGTAGTGGGCCTGTGCGCGCATGCGCAGTAGTGAGCCCGTGTGCGCATGCGCAGTAGTGAGCCCGAGCGCGCATCCGCAGTAGTGAGTCCGTGTGCGCATGCGCAGTAGTGACCCCGAATGCGCATGTGCAGTAGTGAGTCCGAGTGCGCATGAACAGTAGTGACTCCGAGTGCGCATGAGCAGTAGTGACCCCGAGTGCGCATGCACAGTAGTGAGCCCGATTGCGCATCCGCAGTAGTAAGTCCGTGTTCGCATGTGCAGGTCTGAGCCGGAGTGCGCATGCGCAGTAGTGGGCCCGTGCGCGCATGCGCAGTTGTGAGCCCGGGTGCGCATGCGCAGTAGTGAGCCCGAGCGCGCATCCGCAATAGTGAGCCCGAGCGCGCATGCGCAGTAGTGAGTCCGATTGCGCATGTGCAGGTCTGTGCCGGAGTGCGCACGCGCAGTAGTGTGCCTGTGTACGCATGCGCAGAAGTGAGCTCGAATGCGCATGTGCAGGTCTGAGCCGGAGTGCGCATGCGCAGTAGTGGGCCCGTGCGCGCATGCGCAGTAGTGAGCCCGTGTGCGCATGCGCAGAAGTGAGCTCGAATGCGCATGTGCAGGTCTGAGCCGGAGTGCGCATGCGCAGTAGTGGGCCCGTGCGCGCATGCGCAGTAGTGAGCCCATTTGCGCATGCGCAATAGTGAGCCCGAGCGCGCATCCGCAGTAGTGAGTCCGAGTGCGCATGCGCAGTAGTGACCCCGAATGCGCATGAGCAGCAGTGAGTCCGAGTGCGCATGAGCAGTAGTGACCCCGAGTGCGCATGAGCAGTAGTGAGTCCGAGTGCGGTTGAGCAGTAGTGACCCCGAGTGCGCATGCACATTAGTGAGCCCGAGTGTGCATGAGTAGTAGTGACCCCGAGTGCGCATGCACAGTAGCCAGCCCGTGTGCGCATGCGCAGAAGTGAGCTCGAATGCGCATGTGCAGGTCTGAGCCGGAGTGCGCATGCGCATTAGTGGGCCCGTGCGCGCATGCGCAGTAGTGAGCCCGTGTGCGCATGCGCAGTAGTGAGCCCGAGCGCGCATCCGCAGTAGTGAGCCCGAGTGCGCATGAGCAGTAGTGAGTCCGAGTGCGCATGAGCAGTAGTGACCCCGAGTGCGCATGCACATTAGTGAGCCCGAGTGAGCATGAGTAGTAGTGACCCCGAGTGCGCATGCACAGTAGTGAGCCCGTGTGCGCATGCGCAGAAGTGAGCTCGAATGCGCATGTGCAGCTCTGAGCCGGACTGCGCATGCGCAGTAGTCAGCCCGTGTGCGCATGCGCAGTAGTGACCCCGAATGCGCATGAGCAGTAGTGAGTACGAGTGCGCATGAGCAGTAGTGACCCCGAGTGCGCATGAGCAGTAGTGAGTCCGAGTGCGCATGAACAGTAGTGACCCCGAGTGCGCATGAGCAGTAGTGGCCCCGAGTGCGCATGAGCAGTAGTGAATCCGAGTGCACATGAGCAGTAGTGACCCCGAGTGCGCACGAGCAGTAGTGAGTCCGAGTGCGCATGAGCAGTAGTGACCCCGAGTGCGCATGAGCAGTAGTGACCCCGAGTGCGCATGCACAGTAGTGAGCCCGATCGCGCATCCGCAGTTGTGAGGCCGTGTGCGCATGTGCAGGTCTGAGCCCGAGTGCGCATGCGCAGTAGTGAGCCCGATTGTGCATCCGCAGTAGTGAGTCCGAGTGCGGATGAGCAGTAGTGACCCCGAGTGCTCATGAGCAGTAGTGACCCCGAGTGCGCATGCACAGTAGTGAGCCCGAGTGTGCATGAGCAGTAGTGAGTCCGAGTGCGCATGGGCAGTAGTGACCCCAAGTGCTCATGCACAGTAGTGAGCCCGATTGCGCATCCGCAGTAGTGAGTCCGTGTGCGCATGTGCAGGTCTGAGGCGGAGTGCGCATGCGCAGTAGTGGGCCCGTGCGCGCATGCGCAGTAGTGAGCCCGTGTGCGCATGCGCAGTAGTGAGTCCGAGTGCGCGTGAGCAGTAGTGAGTCCGAGTGCGCGTGAGCAGTAGTGACCCCGAGTGCGCATGAGCAGTAGTGACCCCGAGTGCGCATGAGCAGTAGTGATCCCGAGTGCGCATGCACAGTAGTGAGCCCGATTGCGCAACCGCAGTAGTGAGTCCGTGTGCGCATGTGCAGGTCTGAGCCGGAGTGCGCATGCGCAGTAGTGGGCCCGTGCGCGCATGCGCAGTAGTGAGCCCGTGTGCACATGCGCAGTAGTGACCCCGAATGCGCATGAGCAGTAGTGAGTCCGATTGCGTATGAGCAGTAGTGACCCCGATTGCGCATGAGCAGTAGTGACCCCGAGTGCGCATGAGCAGTAGTGGCCCCGAGTGCGCATGAGCAGTAGTGAATCCGAGTGCACATGAGCAGTAGTGACCCCGAGTGCGCATGAGCAGTAGTGACCCCGAGTGCGCATGAGCAGTAGTGACCCCGAGTGCGCATGCACAGTAGTGAGCCAGAGTGTGCATGAGCAGTAGTGAGTCCGAGTTCGCGTGAGCAGTAGTGAACCCGAGTGCGCATGAGCAGTAGTGACCCCGAGTGCGCATGAGCAGTAGTGACCCCGAGTGCGTATGCACAGTAGTGAGCCCGATTGCGCATCCGCAGTAGTGAGTCCGTGTGCGCATGTGCAGGTCTGAGCCGGAGTGCGCATGCGCAGTAGTGGACCCGTGCGCGCATGCGCAGTAGTGAGCCCGGGTGCGCATGCGCAGTAGTGAGCCCGAGCGCGCATCCACAGTAGTGAGCCCGAGCGCGCATGCGCAGTAGTGACCCCGAATGCGCATGAGCAGTAGTGACCCCGAGTGCGCATGCACAGTAGTGTGCCTGTGTGCGCATGCGCAGAAGTGAGCTCGAATGCGCATGTGCAGGTCTGAGCCGGAGTGCGCATGCGCAGTAGTGGGCCCGTGCGCGCATGCGCAGTAGTGAGCCCGGGTGCGCATGCGCAGTAGTGAGCCCGAGCGCGCATCCGCAGTAGTGAGCCCGAGCGCGCATGCGCAGTAGTGAGTCCGATTGCGCATGTGCAGGTCTGAGCCGGAGTGCGCATGCGCAGTAGTGGGCCTGTGTGCGCATGCGCAGTAGTGAGCCCGTGTGCGCATGCGCAGTAGTGAGCCCGAGCGCGCATCCGCAGTAGTGAGTCCGAGTGCGCATGCGCAGTAGTGACCCCGAATGCGCATGAGCAGCAGTGAGTCCGAGTGCGCATGAGCAGTAGTGACCCCGAGTGCGCATGAGCAGTAGTGAGTCCGAGTGCGCATGAGCAGTAGTGACCCCGAGTGCGCATGCACATTAGTGAGCCCGAGTGTGCATGAGTGGTAGTGACCCCGAGTGCGCATGCACAGTAGCGAGCCCGTGTGCGCATGCGCAGAAGTGAGCTCGAATGCGCATGTGCAGGTCTGAGCCGGACTGCGCATGCGCAGTAGTGAGCCCGTGTGCACATGCGCAGTAGTGACCCCGAATGCGCATGAGCAGTAGTGAGTCCGAGTGCGCATGAGCAGTAGTGACCCCGAGTGCGCATGGGCAGTAGTGAGTCCGAGTGCGCATGAACAGTAGTGAGCCCGATTGCGCATCCGCAGTAGTAAGTCCGTGTTCGCATGTGCAGGTCTGAGCCGGAGTGCACATGCGCAGTAGTGACCCCGAATGCGCATGAGCAGTAGTGAGTCCGAGTGCGCATGAGCAGTAGTGACCCCGAGTGCGCATGAGCAGTAGTGAGTCCGAGTGCGCATGAACAGTAGTGACCCCGAGTGCGCATGAGCAGTAGTGGCCCCGAGTGCGCATGAGCAGTAGTGAATCCGAGTGCACATGAGCAGTAGTGACCCCGAGTGCGCACGAGCAGTAGTGAGTCCGAGTGCGCATGAGCAGTAGTGACCCCGAGTGCGCATGAGCAGTAGTGACCCCGAGTGCGCATGCACAGTAGTGAGCCCGATCGCGCATCCGCAGTTGTGAGGCCGTGTGCGCATGTGCAGGTCTGAGCCCGAGTGCGCATGCGCAGTAGTGAGCCCGATTGTGCATCCGCAGTAGTGAGTCCGAGTGCGGATGAGCAGTAGTGACCCCGAGTGCTCATGAGCAGTAGTGACCCCGAGTGCGCATGCACAGTAGTGAGCCCGAGTGTGCATGAGCAGTAGTGAGTCCGAGTGCGCATGGGCAGTAGTGACCCCAAGTGCTCATGCACAGTAGTGAGCCCGATTGCGCATCCGCAGTAGTGAGTCCGTGTGCGCATGTGCAGGTCTGAGGCGGAGTGCGCATGCGCAGTAGTGGGCCCGTGCGCGCATGCGCAGTAGTGAGCCCGTGTGCGCATGCGCAGTAGTGAGTCCGAGTGCGCGTGAGCAGTAGTGAGTCCGAGTGCGCGTGAGCAGTAGTGACCCCGAGTGCGCATGAGCAGTAGTGACCCCGAGTGCGCATGAGCAGTAGTGATCCCGAGTGCGCATGCACAGTAGTGAGCCCGATTGCGCAACCGCAGTAGTGAGTCCGTGTGCGCATGTGCAGGTCTGAGCCGGAGTGCGCATGCGCAGTAGTGGGCCCGTGCGCGCATGCGCAGTAGTGAGCCCGTGTGCACATGCGCAGTAGTGACCCCGAATGCGCATGAGCAGTAGTGAGTCCGATTGCGTATGAGCAGTAGTGACCCCGATTGCGCATGAGCAGTAGTGACCCCGAGTGCGCATGAGCAGTAGTGGCCCCGAGTGCGCATGAGCAGTAGTGAATCCGAGTGCACATGAGCAGTAGTGACCCCGAGTGCGCATGAGCAGTAGTGACCCCGAGTGCGCATGAGCAGTAGTGACCCCGAGTGCGCATGCACAGTAGTGAGCCAGAGTGTGCATGAGCAGTAGTGAGTCCGAGTTCGCGTGAGCAGTAGTGAACCCGAGTGCGCATGAGCAGTAGTGACCCCGAGTGCGCATGAGCAGTAGTGACCCCGAGTGCGTATGCACAGTAGTGAGCCCGATTGCGCATCCGCAGTAGTGAGTCCGTGTGCGCATGTGCAGGTCTGAGCCGGAGTGCGCATGCGCAGTAGTGGACCCGTGCGCGCATGCGCAGTAGTGAGCCCGGGTGCGCATGCGCAGTAGTGAGCCCGAGCGCGCATCCACAGTAGTGAGCCCGAGCGCGCATGCGCAGTAGTGACCCCGAATGCGCATGAGCAGTAGTGACCCCGAGTGCGCATGCACAGTAGTGTGCCTGTGTGCGCATGCGCAGAAGTGAGCTCGAATGCGCATGTGCAGGTCTGAGCCGGAGTGCGCATGCGCAGTAGTGGGCCCGTGCGCGCATGCGCAGTAGTGAGCCCGGGTGCGCATACGCAGTAGTGAGCCCGAGCGCGCATCCGCAGTAGTGAGCCCGAGCGCGCATGCGCAGTAGTGAGTCCGATTGCGCATGTGCAGGTCTGAGCCGGAGTGCGCATGCGCAGTAGTGGGCCTGTGTGCGCATGCGCAGTAGTGAGCCCGTGTGCGCATGCGCAGTAGTGAGCCCGAGCGCGCATCCGCAGTAGTGAGTCCGAGTGCGCATGCGCAGTAGTGACCCCGAATGCGCATGAGCAGCAGTGAGTCCGAGTGCGCATGAGCAGTAGTGACCCCGAGTGCGCATGAGCAGTAGTGAGTCCGAGTGCGCATGAGCAGTAGTGACCCCGAGTGCGCATGCACATTAGTGAGCCCGAGTGTGCATGAGTGGTAGTGACCCCGAGTGCGCATGCACAGTAGCGAGCCCGTGTGCGCATGCGCAGAAGTGAGCTCGAATGCGCATGTGCAGGTCTGAGCCGGACTGCGCATGCGCAGTAGTGAGCCCGTGTGCACATGCGCAGTAGTGACCCCGAATGCGCATGAGCAGTAGTGAGTCCGAGTGCGCATGAGCAGTAGTGACCCCGAGTGCGCATGGGCAGTAGTGAGTCCGAGTGCGCATGAACAGTAGTGAGCCCGATTGCGCATCCGCAGTAGTAAGTCCGTGTTCGCATGTGCAGGTCTGAGCCGGAGTGCACATGCGCAGTAGTGACCCCGAATGCGCATGAGCAGTAGTGAGTCCGAGTGCGCATGAGCAGTAGTGACCCCGAGTGCGCATGGGCAGTAGTGAGTCCGAGTGCGCATGAACAGTAGTGAGCCCGATTGCGCATCCGCAGTAGTAAGTCCGTGTTCGCATGTGCAGGTCTGAGCCCGGGTGCGCATGCGCAGTAGTGAGCCCGAGCGCGCATCCGCAATAGTGAGCCCGAGCGCGCATGCGCAGTAGTGAGTCCGATTGCGCATGTGCAGGTCTGAGCCGGAGTGCGCATGCGCAGTAGTGGGCCCGTGCGCGCATGCGCAGTAGTGAGCCCG
Organism: Megachile leachella; assembly: GCA_963576845.1. Classification (NCBI taxonomy): domain Eukaryota; kingdom Metazoa; phylum Arthropoda; class Insecta; order Hymenoptera; family Megachilidae; genus Megachile; species Megachile leachella. The sequence goes on along the minus strand of OY756250.1, from coordinate 24,195,707 downwards.
TGTGCGCATGCGCAGAAGTGAGCTCGAATGCGCATGTGCAGGTCTGAGCCGGAGTGCGCATGCGCAGTAGTGGGCCCGTGCGCGCATGCGCAGTAGTGAGCCCGTTTGCGCATGCGCAATAGTGAGCCCGAGCGCGCATCCGCAGTAGTGAGTCCGAGTGCGCATGCGCAGTAGTGACCCCGAATGCGCATGAGCAGCAGTGAGTCCGAGTGCGCATGAGCAGTAGTGACCCCGAGTGCGCATGAGCAGTAGTGGCCCCGAGTGCGCATGAGCAGTAGTGAATCCGAGTGCACATGAGCAGTAGTGACCCCGAGTGCGCATGCACAGTAGTGAGCCCGAGTGTGAATGAGCAGTAGTGAGCCCGAGTGCGCACGAGCAGTAGTGAGTCCGAGTGCGCATGAGCAGTAGTGACCCCGAGTGCGCATGAGCAGTAGTGACCCCGAGTGCGCATGCACAGTAGTGAGCCCGATCGCGCATCCGCAGTTGTGAGGCCGTGTGCGCATGTGCAGGTCTGAGCCCGAGTGCGCATGCGCAGTAGTGAGCCCGATTGTGCATCCGCAGTAGTGAGTCCGAGTGCGGATGAGCAGTAGTGACCCCGAGTGCTCATGAGCAGTAGTGACCCCGAGTGCGCATGCACAGTAGTGAGCCCGAGTGTGCATGAGCAGTAGTGAGTCCGAGTACGCATGGGCAGTAGTGACCCCGAGTGCTCATGCACAGTAGTGAGCCCGATTGCGCATCCGCAGTAGTGAGTCCGTGTGCGCATGTGCAGGTCTGAGGCGGAGTGCGCATGCGCAGTAGTGGGCCCGTGCGCGCATGCGCAGTAGTGAGCCCGTGTGCGCATGCGCAGTAGTGGGCCCGAGCGCGCATCCGCAGTAGTGAGTCCGAGTGCGCATGCGCAGTAGTGACCCCGAATGCGCATGAGCAGCAGTGAGTCCGAGTGCGCATGAGCAGTAGTGACCCCGAGTGCGCATGCACATTATTGAGCCCGAGTGTCCATGAGTAGTAGTGACCCCGAGTGCGCATGCACAGTAGCCAGCCCGTGTGCGCATGCGCAGAAGTGAGCTCGAATGCGCATGTGCAGGTCTGAGCCGGACTGCGCATGCGCAGTAGTGAGCTTGTGTGCACATGCGCAGTAGTGACCCCGAATGCGCATGAGCAGTAGTGAGTCCGAGTGCGTATGAGCAGTAGTGACCCCGAGTGCGCATGAGCAGTAGTGACCCCGAGTGCGCATGAGCAGTAGTGGCCCCGAGTGCGCATGAGCAGTAGTGAATCCGAGTGCACATGAGCAGTAGTGACCCCGAGTGCGCATGAGCAGTAGTGACCCCGAGTGCGCATGCACAGTAGTGAGCCAGAGTGTGCATGAGCAGTAGTGAGTCCGAGTGCGTGTGAGCAGTAGTGAACCCGAGTGCGCATGAGCAGTAGTCACCCCGAGTGCGCATGAGCAGTAGTGACCCCGAGTGCGTATGCACAGTAGTGAGCCCGATTGCGCATCCGCAGTAGTGAGTCCGTGTGCGCATGTGCAGGTCTGAGCCGGAGTGCGCATGCGCAGTAGTGGACCCGTGCGCGCATGCGCAGTAGTGAGCCCGGGTGCGCATGCGCAGTAGTGAGCCCGAGCGCGCATCCACAGTAGTGAGCCCGAGCGCGCATGCGCAGTAGTGACCCCGAATGCGCATGAGCAGTAGTGACCCCGAGTGCGCATGCACAGTAGTGTGCCTGTGTGCGCATGCGCAGAAGTGAGCTCGAATGCGCATGTGCAGGTCTGAGCCGGAGTGCGCATGCGCAGTAGTGGGCCCGTGCGCGCATGCGCAGTAGTGAGCCCGGGTGCGCATGCGCAGTAGTGAGCCCGAGCGCGCATCCGCAGTAGTGAGCCCGAGCGCGCATGCGCAGTAGTGAGTCCGATTGCGCATGTGCAGGTCTGAGCCGGAGTGCGCATGCGCAGTAGTGGGCCTGTGTGCGCATGCGCAGTAGTGAGCCCGTGTGCGCATGCGCAGTAGTGAGCCCGAGCGCGCATCCGCAGTAGTGAGTCCGAGTGCGCATGCGCAGTAGTGACCCCGAATGCGCATGAGCAGCAGTGAGACCGAGTGCGCATGAGCAGTAGTGACCCCGAGTGCGCATGAGCAGTAGTGAGTCCGAGTGCGCATGAGCAGTAGTGACCCCGAGTGCGCATGCACATTAGTGAGCCCGAGTGTGCATGAGTGGTAGTGACCCCGAGTGCGCATGCACAGTAGCGAGCCCGTGTGCGCATGCGCAGAAGTGAGCTCGAATGCGCATGTGCAGGTCTGAGCCGGACTGCGCATGCGCAGTAGTGAGCCCGTGTGCACATGCGCAGTAGTGACCCCGAATGCGCATGAGCAGTAGTGAGTCCGAGTGCGCATGAGCAGTAGTGACCCCGAGTGCGCATGGGCAGTAGTGAGTCCGAGTGCGCATGAACAGTAGTGACCCCGAGTGCGCATGAGCAGTAGTGACCCCGAGTGCGCATGCACAGTAGTGAGCCCGATTGCGCATCCGCAGTAGTAAGTCCGTGTTCGCATGTGCAGGTCTGAGCCGGAGTGCACATGCGCAGTAGTGACCCCGAATGCGCATGAGCAGTAGTGAGTCCGAGTGCGCATGAGCAGTAGTGACCCCGAGTGCGCATGGGCAGTAGTGAGTCCGAGTGCGCATGAACAGTAGTGACCCCGAGTGCGCATGAGCAGTAGTGACCCCGAGTGCGCATGCACAGTAGTGAGCCCGATTGCGCATCCGCAGTAGTAAGTCCGTGTTCGCATGTGCAGGTCTGAGCCCGGGTGCGCATGCGCAGTAGTGAGCCCGAGCGCGCATCCGCAATAGTGAGCCCGAGCGCGCATGTGCAGGTCTGTGCCGGAGTGCGCATGCGCAGTAGTGGGCCCGTGCGCGCATGCGCAGTAGTGAGCCCGTGTGCGCATGCGCTGTAGTGAGCCCGAGCGCGCATCCGCAGTAGTGACCCCGAATGCGCATGAGCAGTAGTGACCCCGAGTGCGCATGCACAGTAGTGTGCCCGTGTGAGTATGCGCAGAAGTGAGCTCGAATGCGCATGTGCAGGTCTGAGCCGGAGTGCGCATGCGCAGTGGTGACCCCGAATGCGCATGAGCAGTAGTGAGTCCGAGTGCGCATGAGCAGTAGTGACCCCGAGTGCGCATGAGCAGTAGTGAGTCCGAGTGCGCATCCGCAGTAGTGAGTCCGAGTGCGCATGCGCAGTAGTGACCCCCAATGCGCATGAGCAGCAGTGAGTCCGAGTGCGCATGTGCAGTAGTGACCCCGAGTGCGCATGAGCAGTAGTGACCCCGAGTGCGCATGCACATTAGTGGGCCCGTGTGCGCATGCGCTGTAGTGAGCCCGAGCGCGCATCCGCAGTAGCGAGTCCGAGTGCGCATGCGCAGTAGTGACCCCGAATGCACATGAGCAGTAGTGAGTCCGAGTGCGCATTAGCAGTAGTGACCCCGAGTGCGCATGCACAGTAGTGAGCCCGTGTGCGCATGCGTAGAAGTGAGCTCGAATGCGCATGTGCAGGTCTGAGCCGGAGTGCGCATGCGCAGTAGTGGGCCCGTGCGCGCATGCGCAGTAGTGGGCCCGTGTACGCATGCGCAGTAGTGAGCCCGAGCGCGCATCCGCAGTAGTGAGTCCGAGTGCGCATGCGCAGTAGTGACCCCGAGTGCGCATGGGCAGTAGTGAGCCCGTGTGCACATGCGCAGTAGTGACCCCGAATGCGCATGAGCAGTAGTGAGTCCGAGTGCGCATGAGCAGTAGTGACCCCGAGTGCGCATGAGCAGTAGTGGGTCCGAGTGCGCATGAACAGTAGTGACTCCGAGTGCGCATGAGCAGTAGTGACCCCGAGTGCGCATGCACAGTAGTGAGCCCGATTGCGCATCCGCAGTAGTAAGTCCGTGTTCGCATGTGCAGGTCTGAGCCGGAGTGCGCATGCGCAGTAGTGGCCCCGTGCGCGCATGCGCAGTTGTGAGTCCGGGAGCGCATGCGCAGTAGTGAGCCCGAGCGCGCATCCGCAATAGTGAGCCCGAGCGCGCATGCGCAGTAGTGAGTCCGATTGCGCATGTGCAGGTCTGTGCCGGAGTGCGCACGCGCAGTAGTGTGCCTGTGTACGCATGCGCAGAAGTGAGCTCGAATGCGCATGTGCAGGTCTGAGCCGGAGTGCGCATGCGCAGTAGCGGGCCCGTGCGCGCATGCGCAGTAGTGAGCCCGTGTGCGCATGCGCAGAAGTGAGCTCGAATGCGCATGTGCAGGTCTGAGCCGGAGTGCGCATGCGCAGTAGTGGGCCCGTGCGCGCATGCGCAGTAGTGAGCCCGTTTGCGCATGCGCAATAGTGAGCCCGAGCGCGCATCCGCAGTAGTGAGTCCGAGTGCGCATGCGCAGTAGTGACCCCGAATGCGCATGAGCAGCAGTGAGTCCGAGTGCGCATGAGCAGTAGTGACCCCGAGTGCGCATGAGCAGTAGTGAGTCCGAGTGCGGTTGAGCAGTAGTGACCCCGAGTGCGCATGCACATTAGTGAGCCCGAGTGTGCATGAGTAGTAGTGACCCCGAGTGCGCATGCACAGTAGCCAGCCCGTGTGCGCATGCGCAGAAGTGAGCTCGAATGCGCATGTGCAGGTCTGAGCCGGAGTGCGCATGCGCATTAGTGGGCCCGTGCGCGCATGCGCAGTAGTGAGCCCGTGTGCGCATGCGCAGTAGTGAGCCCGAGCGCGCATCCGCAGTAGTGAGCCCGAGTGCGCATGAGCAGTAGTGAGTCCGAGTGCGCATGAGCAGTAGTGACCCCGAGTGCGCATGCACATTAGTGAGCCCGAGTGAGCATGAGTAGTAGCGACCCCGAGTGCGCATGCACAGTAGTGAGCCCGTGTGCGCATGCGCAGAAGTGAGCTCGAATGCGCATGTGCAGCTCTGAGCCGGACTGCGCATGCGCAGTAGTCAGCCCGTGTGCGCATGCGCAGTAGTGACCCCGAATGCGCATGAGCAGTAGTGAGTACGAGTGCGCATGAGCAGTAGTGACCCCGAGTGCGCATGAGCAGTAGTGAGTCCGAGTGCGCATGAACAGTAGTGACCCCGAGTGCGCATGAGCAGTAGTGACCCCGAGTGCGCATGAGCAGTAGTGACCCCGAGTGCGTATGCACAGTAGTGAGCCCGATTGCGCATCCGCAGTAGTGAGTCCGTGTGCGCATGTGCAGGTCTGAGCCGGAGTGCGCATGCGCAGTAGTGGACCCGTGCGCGCATGCGCAGTAGTGAGCCCGGGTGCGCATGCGCAGTAGTGAGCCCGAGCGCGCATCCACAGTAGTGAGCCCGAGCGCGCATGCGCAGTAGTGACCCCGAATGCGCATGAGCAGTAGTGACCCCGAGTGCGCATGCACAGTAGTGTGCCTGTGTGCGCATGCGCAGAAGTGAGCTCGAATGCGCATGTGCAGGTCTGAGCCGGAGTGCGCATGCGCAGTAGTGGGCCCGTGCGCGCATGCGCAGTAGTGAGCCCGGGTGCGCATGCGCAGTAGTGAGCCCGAGCGCGCATCCGCAGTAGTGAGCCCGAGCGCGCATGCGCAGTAGTGAGTCCGATTGCGCATGTGCAGGTCTGAGCCGGAGTGCGCATGCGCAGTAGTGGGCCTGTGTGCGCATGCGCAGTAGTGAGCCCGTGTGCGCATGCGCAGTAGTGAGCCCGAGCGCGCATCCGCAGTAGTGAGTCCGAGTGCGCATGCGCAGTAGTGACCCCGAATGCGCATGAGCAGCAGTGAGACCGAGTGCGCATGAGCAGTAGTGACCCCGAGTGCGCATGAGCAGTAGTGAGTCCGAGTGCGCATGAGCAGTAGTGACCCCGAGTGCGCATGCACATTAGTGAGCCCGAGTGTGCATGAGTGGTAGTGACCCCGAGTGCGCATGCACAGTAGCGAGCCCGTGTGCGCATGCGCAGAAGTGAGCTCGAATGCGCATGTGCAGGTCTGAGCCGGACTGCGCATGCGCAGTAGTGAGCCCGTGTGCACATGCGCAGTAGTGACCCCGAATGCGCATGAGCAGTAGTGAGTCCGAGTGCGCATGAGCAGTAGTGACCCCGAGTGCGCATGGGCAGTAGTGAGTCCGAGTGCGCATGAACAGTAGTGACCCCGAGTGCGCATGAGCAGTAGTGACCCCGAGTGCGCATGCACAGTAGTGAGCCCGATTGCGCATCCGCAGTAGTAAGTCCGTGTTCGCATGTGCAGGTCTGAGCCGGAGTGCACATGCGCAGTAGTGACCCCGAATGCGCATGAGCAGTAGTGAGTCCGAGTGCGCATGAGCAGTAGTGACCCCGAGTGCGCATGGGCAGTAGTGAGTCCGAGTGCGCATGAACAGTAGTGACCCCGAGTGCGCATGAGCAGTAGTGACCCCGAGTGCGCATGCACAGTAGTGAGCCCGATTGCGCATCCGCAGTAGTAAGTCCGTGTTCGCATGTGCAGGTCTGAGCCCGGGTGCGCATGCGCAGTAGTGAGCCCGAGCGCGCATCCGCAATAGTGAGCCCGAGCGCGCATGTGCAGGTCTGTGCCGGAGTGCGCATGCGCAGTAGTGGGCCCGTGCGCGCATGCGCAGTAGTGAGCCCGTGTGCGCATGCGCTGTAGTGAGCCCGAGCGCGCATCCGCAGTAGTGACCCCGAATGCGCATGAGCAGTAGTGACCCCGAGTGCGCATGCACAGTAGTGTGCCCGTGTGAGTATGCGCAGAAGTGAGCTCGAATGCGCATGTGCAGGTCTGAGCCGGAGTGCGCATGCGCAGTGGTGACCCCGAATGCGCATGAGCAGTAGTGAGTCCGAGTGCGCATGAGCAGTAGTGACCCCGAGTGCGCATGAGCAGTAGTGAGTCCGAGTGCGCATCCGCAGTAGTGAGTCCGAGTGCGCATGCGCAGTAGTGACCCCCAATGCGCATGAGCAGCAGTGAGTCCGAGTGCGCATGTGCAGTAGTGACCCCGAGTGCGCATGAGCAGTAGTGAGTCCGAGTGCGCATGAGCAGTAGTGACCCCGAGTGCGCATGCACATTAGTGGGCCCGTGTGCGCATGCGCTGTAGTGAGCCCGAGCGCGCATCCGCAGTAGCGAGTCCGAGTGCGCATGCGCAGTAGTGACCCCGAATGCACATGAGCAGTAGTGAGTCCGAGTGCGCATTAGCAGTAGTGACCCCGAGTGCGCATAAGCAGTAGTGACCCCGAGTGCGCATGCACAGTAGTGAGCCCGTGTGCGCATGCGTAGAAGTGAGCTCGAATGCGCATGTGCAGGTCTGAGCCGGAGTGCGCATGCGCAGTAGTGGGCCCGTGCGCGCATGCGCAGTAGTGGGCCCGTGTACGCATGCGCAGTAGTGAGCCCGAGCGCGCATCCGCAGTAGTGAGTCCGAGTGCGCATGCGCAGTAGTGACCCCGAGTGCGCATGGGCAGTAGTGAGCCCGTGTGCACATGCGCAGTAGTGACCCCGAATGCGCATGAGCAGTAGTGAGTCCGAGTGCGCATGAGCAGTAGTGACCCCGAGTGCGCATGAGCAGTAGTGGGTCCGAGTGCGCATGAACAGTAGTGACTCCGAGTGCGCATGAGCAGTAGTGACCCCGAGTGCGCATGCACAGTAGTGAGCCCGATTGCGCATCCGCAGTAGTAAGTCCGTGTTCGCATGTGCAGGTCTGAGCCGGAGTGCGCATGCGCAGTAGTGGCCCCGTGCGCGCATGCGCAGTTGTGAGTCCGGGAGCGCATGCGCAGTAGTGAGCCCGAGCGCGCATCCGCAATAGTGAGCCCGAGCGCGCATGCGCAGTAGTGAGTCCGATTGCGCATGTGCAGGTCTGTGCCGGAGTGCGCACGCGCAGTAGTGTGCCTGTGTACGCATGCGCAGAAGTGAGCTCGAATGCGCATGTGCAGGTCTGAGCCGGAGTGCGCATGCGCAGTAGCGGGCCCGTGCGCGCATGCGCAGTAGTGAGCCCGTGTGCGCATGCGCAGAAGTGAGCTCGAATGCGCATGTGCAGGTCTGAGCCGGAGTGCGCATGCGCAGTAGTGGGCCCGTGCGCGCATGCGCAGTAGTGAGCCCGTTTGCGCATGCGCAATAGTGAGCCCGAGCGCGCATCCGCAGTAGTGAGTCCGAGTGCGCATGCGCAGTAGTGACCCCGAATGCGCATGAGCAGCAGTGAGTCCGAGTGCGCATGAGCAGTAGTGACCCCGAGTGCGCATGAGCAGTAGTGAGTCCGAGTGCGGTTGAGCAGTAGTGACCCCGAGTGCGCATGCACATTAGTGAGCCCGAGTGTGCATGAGTAGTAGTGACCCCGAGTGCGCATGCACAGTAGCCAGCCCGTGTGCGCATGCGCAGAAGTGAGCTCGAATGCGCATGTGCAGGTCTGAGCCGGAGTGCGCATGCGCATTAGTGGGCCCGTGCGCGCATGCGCAGTAGTGAGCCCGTGTGCGCATGCGCAGTAGTGAGCCCGAGCGCGCATCCGCAGTAGTGAGCCCGAGTGCGCATGAGCAGTAGTGAGTCCGAGTGCGCATGAGCAGTAGTGACCCCGAGTGCGCATGCACATTAGTGAGCCCGAGTGAGCATGAGTAGTAGCGACCCCGAGTGCGCATGCACAGTAGTGAGCCCGTGTGCGCATGCGCAGAAGTGAGCTCGAATGCGCATGTGCAGCTCTGAGCCGGACTGCGCATGCGCAGTAGTCAGCCCGTGTGCGCATGCGCAGTAGTGACCCCGAATGCGCATGAGCAGTAGTGAGTACGAGTGCGCATGAGCAGTAGTGACCCCGAGTGCGCATGAGCAGTAGTGAGTCCGAGTGCGCATGAACAGTAGTGACCCCGAGTGCGCATGAGCAGTAGTGGCCCCGAGTGCGCATGAGCAGTAGTGAATCCGAGTGCACATGAGCAGTAGTGACCCCGAGTGCGCATGCACAGTAGTGAGCCCGAGTGTGCATGAGCAGTAGTGAGCCCGAGTGCGCACGAGCAGTAGTGAGTCCGAGTGCGCATGAGCAGTAGTGACCCCGAGTGCGCATGAGCAGTAGTGACCCCGAGTGCGCATGCACAGTAGTGAGCCCGATCGCGCATCCGCAGTTGTGAGGCCGTGTGCGCATGTGCAGGTCTGAGTCCGAGTGCGCATGCGCAGTAGTGACCCCGAATGCACATGAGCAGTAGTGAGTCCGAGTGCGCATTAGCAGTAGTGACCCCGAGTGCGCATAAGCAGTAGTGACCCCGAGTGCGCATGCACAGTAGTGAGCCCGTGTGCGCATGCGTAGAAGTGAGCTCGAATGCGCATGTGCAGGTCTGAGCCGGAGTGCGCATGCGCAGTAGTGGGCCCGTGCGCGCATGCGCAGTAGTGGGCCCGTGTACGCATGCGCAGTAGTGAGCCCGAGCGCGCATCCGCAGTAGTGAGTCCGAGTGCGCATGCGCAGTAGTGACCCCGAGTGCGCATGGGCAGTAGTGAGCCCGTGTGCACATGCGCAGTAGTGACCCCGAATGCGCATGAGCAGTAGTGAGTCCGAGTGCGCATGAGCAGTAGTGACCCCGAGTGCGCATGAGCAGTAGTGGGTCCGAGTGCGCATGAACAGTAGTGACTCCGAGTGCGCATGAGCAGTAGTGACCCCGAGTGCGCATGCACAGTAGTGAGCCCGATTGCGCATCCGCAGTAGTAAGTCCGTGTTCGCATGTGCAGGTCTGAGCCGGAGTGCGCATGCGCAGTAGTGGCCCCGTGCGCGCATGCGCAGTTGTGAGTCCGGGAGCGCATGCGCAGTAGTGAGCCCGAGCGCGCATCCGCAATAGTGAGCCCGAGCGCGCATGCGCAGTAGTGAGTCCGATTGCGCATGTGCAGGTCTGTGCCGGAGTGCGCACGCGCAGTAGTGTGCCTGTGTACGCATGCGCAGAAGTGAGCTCGAATGCGCATGTGCAGGTCTGAGCCGGAGTGCGCATGCGCAGTAGCGGGCCCGTGCGCGCATGCGCAGTAGTGAGCCCGTGTGCGCATGCGCAGAAGTGAGCTCGAATGCGCATGTGCAGGTCTGAGCCGGAGTGCGCATGCGCAGTAGTGGGCCCGTGCGCGCATGCGCAGTAGTGAGCCCGTTTGCGCATGCGCAATAGTGAGCCCGAGCGCGCATCCGCAGTAGTGAGTCCGAGTGCGCATGCGCAGTAGTGACCCCGAATGCGCATGAGCAGCAGTGAGTCCGAGTGCGCATGAGCAGTAGTGACCCCGAGTGCGCATGAGCAGTAGTGAGTCCGAGTGCGGTTGAGCAGTAGTGACCCCGAGTGCGCATGCACATTAGTGAGCCCGAGTGTGCATGAGTAGTAGTGACCCCGAGTGCGCATGCACAGTAGCCAGCCCGTGTGCGCATGCGCAGAAGTGAGCTCGAATGCGCATGTGCAGGTCTGAGCCGGAGTGCGCATGCGCATTAGTGGGCCCGTGCGCGCATGCGCAGTAGTGAGCCCGTGTGCGCATGCGCAGTAGTGAGCCCGAGCGCGCATCCGCAGTAGTGAGCCCGAGTGCGCATGAGCAGTAGTGAGTCCGAGTGCGCATGAGCAGTAGTGACCCCGAGTGCGCATGCACATTAGTGAGCCCGAGTGAGCATGAGTAGTAGCGACCCCGAGTGCGCATGCACAGTAGTGAGCCCGTGTGCGCATGCGCAGAAGTGAGCTCGAATGCGCATGTGCAGCTCTGAGCCGGACTGCGCATGCGCAGTAGTCAGCCCGTGTGCGCATGCGCAGTAGTGACCCCGAATGCGCATGAGCAGTAGTGAGTACGAGTGCGCATGAGCAGTAGTGACCCCGAGTGCGCATGAGCAGTAGTGAGTCCGAGTGCGCATGAACAGTAGTGACCCCGAGTGCGCATGAGCAGTAGTGGCCCCGAGTGCGCATGAGCAGTAGTGAATCCGAGTGCACATGAGCAGTAGTGACCCCGAGTGCGCATGCACAGTAGTGAGCCCGAGTGTGCATGAGCAGTAGTGAGCCCGAGTGCGCACGAGCAGTAGTGAGTCCGAGTGCGCATGAGCAGTAGTGACCCCGAGTGCGCATGAGCAGTAGTGACCCCGAGTGCGCATGCACAGTAGTGAGCCCGATCGCGCATCCGCAGTTGTGAGGCCGTGTGCGCATGTGCAGGTCTGAGCCCGAGTGCGCATGCGCAGTAGTGAGCCCGATTGTGCATCCGCAGTAGTGAGTCCGAGTGCGGATGAGCAGTAGTGACCCCGAGTGCTCATGAGCAGAAGTGACCCCGAGTGCGCATGCACAGTAGTGAGCCCGAGTGTGCATGAGCAGTAGTGAGTCCGAGTACGCATGGGCAGTAGTGACCCCGAGTGCTCATGCACAGTAGTGAGCCCGATTGCGCATCCGCAGTAGTGAGTCCGTGTGCGCATGTGCAGGTCTGAGGCGGAGTGCGCATGCGCAGTAGTGGGCCCGTGCGCGCATGCGCAGTAGTGAGCCCGTGTGCGCATGCGCAGTAGTGAGTCCGAGTGCGCGTGAGCAGTAGTGAGTCCGAGTGCGCGTGAGCAGTAGTGACCCCGAGTGCGCATGAGCAGTAGTGACCCCGAGTGCGCATGAGCAGTAGTGACCCCGAGTGCGCATGCACAGTAGTGAGCCCGATTGCGCATCCGCAGTAGTGAGTCCGTGTGCGCATGTGCAGGTCTGAGCCGGAGTGCGCATGCGCAGTAGTGGGCCCGTGCGCGCATGCGCAGTAGTGAGCCCGTGTGCGCATGCGCAGTAGTGGGCCCGAGCGCGCATCCGCAGTAGTGAGTCCGAGTGCGCATGCGCAGTAGTGACCCCGAATGCGCATGAGCAGCAGTGAGTCCGAGTGCGCATGAGCAGTAGTGACCCCGAGTGCGCATGCACATTATTGAGCCCGAGTGTCCATGAGTAGTAGTGACCCCGAGTGCGCATGCACAGTAGCCAGCCCGTGTGCGCATGCGCAGAAGTGAGCTCGAATGCGCATGTGCAGGTCTGAGCCGGACTGCGCATGCGCAGTAGTGAGCTCGTGTGCACATGCGCAGTAGTGACCCCGAATGCGCATGAGCAGTAGTGAGTCCGAGTGCGTATGAGCAGTAGTGACCCCGAGTGCGCATGAGCAGTAGTGACCCCGAGTGCGCATGAGCAGTAGTGGCCCCGAGTGCGCATGAGCAGTAGTGAATCCGAGTGCACATGAGCAGTAGTGACCCTGAGTGCGCATGAGCAGTAGTGACCCCGAGTGCGCATGAGCAGTAGTGACCCCGAGTGCGCATGCACAGTAGTGAGCCAGAGTGTGCATGAGCAGTAGTGAGTCCGAGTGCGTATGAGCAGTAGTGACCCCGAGTGCGCATGAGCAGTAGTGACCCCGAGTGCGCATGAGCAGTAGTGGCCCCGAGTGCGCATGAGCAGTAGTGAATCCGAGTGCACATGAGCAGTAGTGACCCCGAGTGCGCATGTGCAGGTCTGAGCCGGAGTGCGCATGCGCAGTAGTGGACCCGTGCGCGCATGCGCTGTAGTGAGCTCGAATGCGCATGTGCAGGTCTGAGCCGGACTGCGCATGCGCAGTAGTGAGCTCGTGTGCACATGCGCAGTAGTGACCCCGAATGCGCATGAGCAGTAGTGAGTCCGAGTGCGTATGAGCAGTAGTGACCCCGAGTGCGCATGCACATTATTGAGCCCGAGTGTCCATGAGTAGTAGTGACCCCGAGTGCGCATGCACAGTAGCCAGCCCGTGTGCGCATGCGCAGAAGTGAGCTCGAATGCGCATGTGCAGGTCTGAGCCGGACTGCGCATGCGCAGTAGTGAGCTCGTGTGCACATGCGCAGTAGTGACCCCGAATGCGCATGAGCAGTAGTGAGTCCGAGTGCGTATGAGCAGTAGTGACCCCGAGTGCGCATGAGCAGTAGTGACCCCGAGTGCGCATGAGCAGTAGTGACCCCGAGTGCGCATGCACAGTAGTGAGCCAGAGTGTGCATGAGCAGTAGTGAGTCCGAGTGCGTGTGAGCAGTAGTGAACCCGAGTGCGCATGAGCAGTAGTGAATCCGAGTGCACATGAGCAGTAGTGACCCCGAGTGCGCATGAGCAGTAGTGACCCCGAGTGCGCATGAGCAGTAGTGACCCCGAGTGCGCATGCACAGTAGTGAGCCAGAGTGTGCATGAGCAGTAGTGAGTCCGAGTGCGTGTGAGCAGTAGTGAACCCGAGTGCGCATGAGCAGTAGTGACCCCGAGTGCGCATGAGCAGTAGTGACCCCGAGTGCGTATGCACAGTAGTGAGCCCGATTGCGCATCCGCAGTAGTGAGTCCGAGCGCGCATGCGCAGTAGTGAGTCCGATTGCGCATGTGCAGGTCTGTGCCGGAGTGCGCATGCGCAGTAGTGACCCCGAGTGCGCATGAGCAGTAGTGAGTCCGAGTGCGCATGAGCAGTAGTGACCCCGAGTGCGCATGCACATTAGTGAGCCCGTGTGCGCATGCGCTGTAGTGAGCCCGAGCGCGCATCCGCAGTAGCGAGTCCGAGTGCGCATGCGCAGTAGTGACCCCGAATGCACATGAGCAGTAGTGAGTCCGAGTGCGCATTAGCAGTAGTGACCCCGAGTGCGCATAAGCAGTAGTGACCCCGAGTGCGCATGCACAGTAGTGAGCCCGTGTGCGCATGCGTAGAAGTGAGCTCGAATGCGCATGTGCAGGTCTGAGCCGGAGTGCGCATGCGCAGTAGTGGGCCCGTGCGCGCATGCGCAGTAGTGAGCCCGTGTACGCATGCGCAGTAGTGAGCTCGAGCGCGCATCCGCAGTAGTGAGTCCGAGTGCGCATGCGCAGTAGTGACCCCGAGTGCGCATGAGCAGTAGTGACCCCGAGTGCGCATGCACAGTAGTGTGCCTGAGTGCGCATGCGCAGATGTGAGCTCGAATGCGCATGTGCAGGTCTGAGCCGGAGTGCCCATGCGCAGTAGTGGGCCCGTGCGCGCATGCGCAGTAGTGAGCCCGGGTGCGCATGCGCAGTAGTGAGCCCGAGCGCGCATCCGCAGTAGTGACCCCGAATGCGCATGAGCAGTAGTGACCCCGAGTGCGCATGCACAGTAGTGAGCCCGTGTGCGCATGCGTAGAAGTGAGCTCGAATGCGCATGTGCAGGTCTGAGCCGGAGTGCGCATGCGCAGTAGTGGGCCCGTGCGCGCATGCGCAGTAGTGAGCCCGTGTACGCATGCGCAGTAGTGAGCTCGAGCGCGCATCCGCAGTAGTGAGTCCGAGTGCGCATGCGCAGTAGTGACCCCGAGTGCGCATGAGCAGTAGTGACCCCGAGTGCGCATGCACAGTAGTGTGCCTGAGTGCGCATGCGCAGATGTGAGCTCGAATGCGCATGTGCAGGTCTGAGCCGGAGTGCCCATGCGCAGTAGTGGGCCCGTGCGCGCATGCGCAGTAGTGAGCCCGGGTGCGCATGCGCAGTAGTGAGCCCGAGCGCGCATCCGCAATAGTGAGCCCGAGCGCGCATGCGCAGTAGTGAGTCCGATTGCGCATGTGCAGGTCTGTGCCGGAGTGCGCACGCGCAGTAGTGTGCCTGTGTACGCATGCGCAGAAGTGAGCTCGAATGCGCATGTGCAGGTCTGAGCCGGAGTGCGCATGCGCAGTAGTGGGCCCGTGCGCGCACGCGCAGTAGTGTGCCTGTGTACGCATGCGCAGAAGTGAGCTCGAATGCGCATGTGCAGGTCTGAGCCGGAGTGCGCATGCGCAGTAGTGGGCCCGTGCGCGCATGCGCAGTAGTGAGCCCGTGTGCGCATGCGCAGAAGTGAGCTCGAATGCGCATGTGCAGGTCTGAGCCGGAGTGCGCATGCGCAGTAGTGGGCCCGTGCGCGCATGCGCAGTAGTGAGCCCGTTTGCGCATGCGCAATAGTGAGCCCGAGCGCGCATCCGCAGTAGTGAGTCCGAGTGCGCATGCGCAGTAGTGACCCCGAATGCGCATGAGCAGCAGTGAGTCCGAGTGCGCATGAGCAGTAGTGACCCCGAGTGCGCATGAGCAGTAGTGAGTCCGAGTGCGGTTGAGCAGTAGTGACCCCGAGTGCGCATGCACATTAGTGAGCCCGAGTGTGCATGAGTAGTAGTGACCCCGAGTGCGCATGCACAGTAGCCAGCCCGTGTGCACATGCGCAGAAGTGAGCTCGAATGCGCATGTGCAGGTCTGAGCCGGAGTGCGCATGCGCATTAGTGGGCCCGTGCGCGCATGCGCAGTAGTGAGCCCGTGTGCGCATGCGCAGTAGTGAGCCCGAGCGCGCATCCGCAGTAGTGAGCCCGAGTGCGCATGAGCAGTAGTGAGTCCGAGTGCGCATGAGCAGTAGTGACCCCGAGTGCGCATGCACATTAGTGAGCCCGAGTGAGCATGAGTAGTAGCGACCCCGAGTGCGCATGCACAGTAGTGAGCCCGTGTGCGCATGCGCAGAAGTGAGCTCGAATGCGCATGTGCAGCTCTGAGCCGGACTGCGCATGCGCAGTAGTCAGCCCGTGTGCGCATGCGCAGTAGTGACCCCGAATGCGCATGAGCAGTAGTGAGTACGAGTGCGCATGAGCAGTAGTGACCCCGAGTGCGCATGAGCAGTAGTGAGTCCGAGTGCGCATGAACAGTAGTGACCCCGAGTGCGCATGAGCAGTAGTGGCCCCGAGTGCGCATGAGCAGTAGTGAATCCGAGTGCACATGAGCAGTAGTGACCCCGAGTGCGCATGCACAGTAGTGAGCCCGAGTGTGCATGAGCAGTAGTGAGCCCGAGTGCGCACGAGCAGTAGTGAGTCCGAGTGCGCATGAGCAGTAGTGACCCCGAGTGCGCATGAGCAGTAGTGACCCCGAGTGCGCATGCACAGTAGTGAGCCCGATCGCGCATCCGCAGTTGTGAGGCCGTGTGCGCATGTGCAGGTCTGAGCCCGAGTGCGCATGCGCAGTAGTGAGCCCGATTGTGCATCCGCAGTAGTGAGTCCGAGTGCGGATGAGCAGTAGTGACCCCGAGTGCTCATGAGCAGAAGTGACCCCGAGTGCGCATGCACAGTAGTGAGCCCGAGTGTGCATGAGCAGTAGTGAGTCCGAGTACGCATGGGCAGTACTGACCCCGAGTGCTCATGCACAGTAGTGAGCCCGATTGCGCATCCGCAGTAGTGAGTCCGTGTGCGCATGTGCAGGTCTGAGGCGGAGTGCGCATGCGCAGTAGTGGGCCCGTGCGCGCATGCGCAGTAGTGAGCCCGTGTGCGCATGCGCAGTAGTGAGTCCGAGTGCGCGTGAGCAGTAGTGAGTCCGAGTGCGCGTGAGCAGTAGTGACCCCGAGTGCGCATGAGCAGTAGTGACCCCGAGTGCGCATGAGCAGTAGTGACCCCGAGTGCGCATGCACAGTAGTGAGCCCGATTGCGCATCCGCAGTAGTGAGTCCGTGTGCGCATGTGCAGGTCTGAGCCGGAGTGCGCATGCGCAGTAGTGGGCCCGTGCGCGCATGCGCAGTAGTGAGCCCGTGTGCGCATGCGCAGTAGTGGGCCCGAGCGCGCATCCGCAGTAGTGAGTCCGAGTGCGCATGCGCAGTAGTGACCCCGAATGCGCATGAGCAGCAGTGAGTCCGAGTGCGCATGAGCAGTAGTGACCCCGAGTGCGCATGCACATTATTGAGCCCGAGTGTCCATGAGTAGTAGTGACCCCGAGTGCGCATGCACAGTAGCCAGCCCGTGTGCGCATGCGCAGAAGTGAGCTCGAATGCGCATGTGCAGGTCTGAGCCGGACTGCGCATGCGCAGTAGTGAGCTCGTGTGCACATGCGCAGTAGTGACCCCGAATGCGCATGAGCAGTAGTGAGTCCGAGTGCGTATGAGCAGTAGTGACCCCGAGTGCGCATGAGCAGTAGTGACCCCGAGTGCGCATGAGCAGTAGTGGCCCCGAGTGCGCATGAGCAGTAGTGAATCCGAGTGCACATGAGCAGTAGTGACCCTGAGTGCGCATGAGCAGTAGTGACCCCGAGTGCGCATGAGCAGTAGTGACCCCGAGTGCGCATGCACAGTAGTGAGCCAGAGTGTGCATGAGCAGTAGTGAGTCCGAGTGCGTATGAGCAGTAGTGACCCCGAGTGCGCATGAGCAGTAGTGACCCCGAGTGCGCATGAGCAGTAGTGGCCCCGAGTGCGTATGAGCAGTAGTGAATCCGAGTGCACATGAGCAGTAGTGACCCCGAGTGCGCATGTGCAGGTCTGAGCCGGAGTGCGCATGCGCAGTAGTGGACCCGTGCGCGCATGCGCAGTAGTGAGCTCGAATGCGCATGTGCAGGTCTGAGCCGGACTGCGCATGCGCAGTAGTGAGCTCGTGTGCACATGCGCAGTAGCGACCCCGAATGCGCATGAGCAGTAGTGAGTCCGAGTGCGTATGAGCAGTAGTGACCCCGAGTGCGCATGCACATTATTGAGCCCGAGTGTCCATGAGTAGTAGTGACCCCGAGTGCGCATGCACAGTAGCCAGCCCGTGTGCGCATGCGCAGAAGTGAGCTCGAATGCGCATGTGCAGGTCTGACCCGGACTGCGCATGCGCAGTAGTGAGCTCGTGTGCACATGCGCAGTAGTGACCCCGAATGCGCATGAGCAGTAGTGAGTCCGAGTGCGTATGAGCAGTAGTGACCCCGAGTGCGCATGAGCAGTAGTGACCCCGAGTGCGCATGAGCAGTAGTGGCCCCGAGTGCGCATGAGCAGTAGTGAATCCGAGTGCACATGAGCAGTAGTGACCCCGAGTGCGCATGAGCAGTAGTGACCCCGAGTGCGCATGAGCAGTAGTGACCCCGAGTGCGCATGCACAGTAGTGAGCCAGAGTGTGCATGAGCAGTAGTGAGTCCGAGTGCGTGTGAGCAGTAGTGAACCCGAGTGCGCATGAGCAGTAGTGACCCCGAGTGCGCATGAGCAGTAGTGACCCCGAGTGCGTATGCACAGTAGTGAGCCCGATTGCGCATCCGCAGTAGTGAGTCCGTGTGCGCATGTGCAGGTCTGAGCCGGAGTGCGCATGCGCAGTAGTGGACCCGTGCGCGCATGCGCAGTAGTGAGCCCGGGTGCGCATGCGCAGTAGTGAGCCCGAGCGCGCATCCACAGTAGTGAGCCCGAGCGCGCATGCGCAGTAGTGACCCCGAATGCGCATGAGCAGTAGTGACCCCGAGTGCGCATGCACAGTAGTGTGCCTGTGTGCGCATGCGCAGAAGTGAGCTCGAATGCGCATGTGCAGGTCTGAGCCGGAGTGCGCATGCGCAGTAGTGGGCCCGTGCGCGCATGCGCAGTAGTGAGCCCGGGTGCGCATGCGCAGTAGTGAGCCCGAGCGCGCATCCGCAGTAGTGAGCCCGAGCGCGCATGCGCAGTAGTGAGTCCGATTGCGCATGTGCAGGTCTGAGCCGGAGTGCGCATGCGCAGTAGTGGGCCTGTGTGCGCATGCGCAGTAGTGAGCCCGTGTGCGCATGCGCAGTAGTGAGCCCGAGCGCGCATCCGCAGTAGTGAGTCCGAGTGCGCATGCGCAGTAGTGACCCCGAATGCGCATGAGCAGCAGTGAGTCCGAGTGCGCATGAGCAGTAGTGACCCCGAGTGCGCATGAGCAGTAGTGAGTCCGAGTGCGCATGAGCAGTAGTGACCCCGAGTGCGCATGCACATTAGTGAGCCCGAGTGTGCATGAGTGGTAGTGACCCCGAGTGCGCATGCACAGTAGCGAGCCCGTGTGCGCATGCGCAGAAGTGAGCTCGAATGCGCATGTGCAGGTCTGAGCCGGACTGCGCATGCGCAGTAGTGAGCTCGTGTGCACATGCGCAGTAGTGACCCCGAATGCGCATGAGCAGTAGTGAGTCCGAGTGCGTATGAGCAGTAGTGACCCCGAGTGCGCATGAGCAGTAGTGAGTCCGAGTGCGCATGAGCAGTAGTGACCCCGAGTGCGCATGGGCAGTAGTGAGTCCGAGTGCGCATGAACAGTAGTGACCCCGAGTGCGCATGAGCAGGATCTCTGTCTTGGTTTAACGTGTAGTTCCCGCCATTACAGCTCTACTACACGGCCCCCATGGGCGCGGAATTGGGATACGCCCAATTAGCGCGTCCCCGCCGAAGCAAGGACTACCAGAAATGGCACCAGGCTCTACGGGTCCTGGTAACCGACCTCTGGTGGGGCCGAGTGACTTTCCAGCACTCTACCAGCTAAGACAGGCTGGTACCCGAGCTGTTGGGACGCAGCTCACCCGCCGAGGGCCCGACAAGCAGGCCCTCTAGCCAGCATGCGGCTTTTAAACCACTGCCCCCGCGATGGTCCAACCCACGACCGAGCCAGGGTTGCCCCTGTAGGCATCTCGGTCCCCGCGGTACCAGTCAAGATCACTGGTGGGATCTGCGCGACCGAAGTCGCTTCCATTTTGGGGGTCCCGCAACCCCCGGCAATGGTCAGCCGGCGCATCGGGTACGTGGAGACGCCAACCTCCAAAGGCCGCGAGTAGGAATCGACCCTAGGGTCTTTGACCTCCTCGCAGCCCCCCTGCGTCCCTCATACACCCATACACACACACTACGCATTCACACACCTTCTTCTCCGCACAAACACACTTCTCGCATACGCACAAAAACGTTCATACTTCTCCTTGCATTCTAACACACCACTCACATCCACACTTCCATCCTCTCTTCTTGTCACACCACACTCATCCAGACATCGGAGGTCGTCATACATACTACACTCAACCAACACGTGCTTCCAATCCTCACGCACAGCTCCACATATACACTGTTCACTTTCACTCTTTCCACATCTATACAAATACGCATTCATACTTCCATGTCCAGTCATCAAAAAGCACGCAAACACACTCGGCTCAAAATTCACACACCTTTCAGCAAACCTTACATCCTTTATATATTCATACGTTACTCTACCTTTCTCACTTACATCCCATCTATTCTGCCAACATTCATACGCTCTTTCATTCACCATTTCCACACACTCATCCACATCACGACCATCCATACCAGAAACAGCGAGCGCATTTACATTCTCACACAGATTCACTCTACTCTTTATCCTTGCACACATACCTCGCCTCACACACTCAAGGTCCCAGGGCAGGACACCCATCAACACTTGCATACTTTCCGTCGAGACGGTTCTACACACACTCAAACATGCATACAACACAACACGCTGGCATCTATTCATCATGTCTCTTGCATACCCATACTGCATCACGTCATACCATACACTCGCGCCATACATAACACACGCAACAAACAGACCCTTATACAGCACACGCACAGCTCTCCTTCTCATACCCCATTCTCTCCTCAACACTCTTCTCATCGCACCCACAACATTCATTACTTTCTTTCGCAGATACTCGAGGTGTACCTTAAAATGCATTCTTTCACTCACCCATACACCCAAATATTTCACACGCTCTACATACTTCAAAGCCTTCCCATTCATTCGCACAATCGGTCTTCTGCTCGCAGCCATGCTACCTTTCATCAACATTGTAACTGTTTTGCCTTCGGACACACTGACTCCAACACTCGCACCCCATTCACACACTATTTTCATCCATTCCGTTCCGATACGTTCAATTTCCATTCGGCTCTGTCCTTCAACAAACAAATACAAATCATCCGCGAAGGCCACACATCTACACCCACATTCTCTCAAACGCCGCAGGAGTCCATTCATCCGCCCAATCCAGAGGAATGGGCCAGACACAGACCCCTGCGGGCATCCACGCTCAACATTCCTCCACACAACCTCATTCACGCCACACATACATGCTGCCCTCCCTTGGAAATAACTTTTCCAGAGTGGCAGCTCCGCACACCCTGTCTCACTCAACCACTCTATCATACTCTTCCACTCCAAATGATCAAACGCACCCTTAAAGTCAACAAATAGCCCTAACACATACTTCTTCTCACTCTGTTCCACATACTCTCTCACTTTCAACCAGGCACTCTCCGTCGAACGGCCCCTGCGAAAGCCATACTGCGCATCATCCATACTCTCACTCACTCTCCGTTCATGCCTTTTAATCATCATTCGTTCCAACGTTTTTCCAAACACCGACAGCAGGCTTATCGGCCTATATGACGCAGGGTCCGTTCGCGGCTTGTCAGGGGACTTCAGCAAAACAACAATGCACGCTTTCTTCCACTCATTCGGAAAACATCCAGTCTTCAAGCAAGTATTATACAATCTCAACAGCCATCCCGGAATCGCACACCAAATCATTCGCAACATCTTCACAGTTACACCATCCAAGCCAGGTGCCTTGCCCAACTTTGATGCCATCACGGCCTCATTCACCTCGTCCCAGTCAAACTCTACCACATCATTCACACTCTCTACAGTACCACTCACACCCCTCGAATCATTCGAGACTGGGAAGAATCGCTCTAGCAACACTTGCGCACATTCTCGCCATGTGGAATAATTCACACCATCAACATTCAACGAACTCATTCTCTCCCTCGCATTCTTACCTCTGCATACTCTGTATACAGGACCCCATGGATCCGGGTTCGACGACTCACTTACAAACTTCCTCCAGCATTCTTCTTTCACTCTACACACTTCACGCTTATATTCACGCATCAATCTTCTATACGTCTCCAAACGCGCATCCACATCCACACTTCTTCTTCTCTTCGCTTTCTGCCATAACTTCCGGCTCTTTCGAACCTTAACTTTCATCCTCTTCAACTCATCCGTCCACCACACCATCCTTCTGTCATTCACTCTCACTCTCCGTTTCATCCTCCTGTCGTTCGAGCCCTGAATCCATTCCATTAAAATTCCTAGCATTCTATCCACATTTGTTTCATCACTCATATCTTGCCCATACATCAACGTAAATTCCCTCAAATCGTTCTTGTATTCTTCCCAGTCTACATCCTTGCATATCCATCCCATTCGCTCATCTGAGGCATTCTGCACACACTCATCACACATCATCCTAATCAAAATCACATTATGATCACTTATACCCCAGTCACTCTTAACTTCCCATTCAAGGCGGCACCTGGCTAACGAATCATTCATCAGAGTGACATCAATGTCACTCTGCCCATTCACGCCCGAGAAAGTATAATACTCACTTGGCTCATTCAACACAATCATTCCATTCGCCAAAATCCACTCTTCCAGAATCCTTCCACGCATCTCATTCTCTCTGCTGCGACCCCCACCCTTGCTATACCACAAGGGCGAGGTCGCATTCGCATCCATTCCGAATAACACACGTTTCCCTCTCACATACTCTTTCACACTCTCCATATACCCCAGGTAGGGCTCAATATCTGTGCCCCACCTGCAGTACACAGATACTACATACAACTCGCCAAAGTCCCCTTTCAACCACACACACACACCATATTCATTCGTAACTTCCCTTACACACATCACTTCCACATTCACATCGCGAACAACCACTGCAGCTTTTGCAGGGTCGTCCGCACATGCATACACTTGCCACCCACTTGGTAAGCCTCTCACACTACCATGCGACACATACACCTCTTGCAACAAAGCCACACTCACATTCTTCTCATTCATAACATTACCCAAATCACACAACACACTATACGACCTCTGACAGTTACATTGCACTACACTCAAACACGCATCAGTCATCACTTATTCTGGCCTTCTCTCTCTCTAACATACGCACATACTCAGGACATTCACACGACAAAACCGAATGGTCACACACTCTATTTTTCAGCTTGCAATTCCTACACACACACGCTTTTTGACATTTCTCTCTCAAATGTCCACTCTCTCCACACTTCTCACACAATCTCTCTTTCATACTACACTCACGCATCATGTGCCCGAAGGCAAAACACTTATAACACCTCATCACATTCACGAAATCCCTCACTTTGCACGCTCTCCACTTAACATACACACGCTCCTCAGTCATCAAAACATCACGCATTCTTTTCGACACCTCGAGTATCACGTTTCCTACACTCACACCTTTCTTATTCACTCTACTCACAATTCTCACTCTATCCTTAAACTCCATCTCAGTCACACCAGCACTCTTCAAATTCTTAACATACAATTCACTCATCAATTCTTCATTTGTCATCTCATTCGCTACATCGAACACAATTACCTTAGGACCCACTCTTTTGGGTGTCTCTACCCTGAGTCCAACCTCATCAAACTTTTTATGCTGTTTCAGCATCTCCATCTCTCTTGCACTCGCTGCTTCTATAACCAAGCCACCACTTCTTGTCTTTCTCACTGCTCTCACTCGCACATTCAATCCACTACTCACATCACTCATAACTTTCTCTTTTACCTGTTCACTCGTCATTTTCATGCTCTCATCCTTTGCTTTCACAACCACCGCAAAAGTTCGCACTTTCGGCCTCTCACTCATACCTGCAACACTCTTCGTCTGTTCAACCACACCACTCTGAGACACACCACTCCTTCCAGCCACACTCGCATAACTCACACTCGCAGGCACACTCGCACGCTCATCCATAATCCTCCTACTTTCCTCCAGTCGCCCAACTAGCCGTTCATTTTTCGCAATCATACCCATCATACATTCCTCATACTCACTCACACAATTTAAAACGAACTCCGTCGCTGTCTTGGAGACGCGATTGGACTCGGTCAGCAAAAACTTCCGCAGTTTCTCACCGACGCGCCGTATCGCCTTCATCTCACTCTCCTCTCCTTCCTCCTCCATCACAACCTCCTCCGCACTTTCCTCCTGCCTCGTCCGTTTCCTCGGACTCAGGCTCCTAGAGCCAAGCTTTTTCCCTCTAGCTGCGGGCGCACGGCCACGCGAGCTAGTCGGCTCTCCGCTAGCACTCCCACTCTTACCCCCCCCCCCCAATGTCGTCAAGTTTAACAAATTCCATTGGAATCCCACGAGTAGGGACGAACAACAGTCACTCCCCGGGTGACGCCCTTCCCGGGGAGAAGGCTCATACACTCAGGAGGTCGCCAGGTGTCCTGAGGAGGTCGCTAATGGCT
Source organism: Megachile leachella (assembly GCA_963576845.1). NCBI lineage: Eukaryota > Metazoa > Arthropoda > Insecta > Hymenoptera > Megachilidae > Megachile > Megachile leachella. Next base: position 24,171,818 of record OY756250.1, on the reverse strand, counting down.
GGTGCTCCCACCAACCCACCCCCCAGTGCAAGACTGGGAGGTGCCCCATCGCCGCGCACCATAGCTTGGGGTTAGGGTATTTTTTATAGAGGTTTACATCCTCGCGGCCCGGCCGGTTAAGGCAAGGCCCCCGTTCCTGCGAAACATGACCACAGGCTTACGGTATGAGCACAAACCCCACTAGGGGGTCCGCCGTTCTCCCGTTAGCATAGAGGCCCTCACCCTTGGGTAGCACCGAAGTACTACCGAAGGGCATAGAGTGCCTCTATCCCAGCGACCACCACGAGGAGGTGGAAGATCCGACTTGCGTCAACTGACGCCATTCGGTCACCAGTGCGCATGAGCAGTAGTGACCCCGAGTGCGCATGCACAGTAGTGAGCCCGATTGCGCATCCGCAGTAGTAAGTCCGTGTTCGCATGTGCAGGTCTGAGCCGGAGTGCACATGCGCAGTAGTGACCCCGAATGCGCATGAGCAGTAGTGAGTCCGAGTGCGCATGAGCAGTAGTGACCCCGAGTGCGCATGGGCAGTAGTGAGTCCGAGTGCGCATGAACAGTAGTGACCCCGAGTGCGCATGAGCAGTAGTGACCCCGAGTGCGCATGCACAGTAGTGAGCCCGATTGCGCATCCGCAGTAGTAAGTCCGTGTTCGCATGTGCAGGTCTGAGCCCGGGTGCGCATGCGCAGTAGTGAGCCCGAGCGCGCATCCGCAATAGTGAGCCCGAGCGCGCATGCGCAGTAGTGAGTCCGATTGCGCATGTGCAGGTCTGTGCCGGAGTGCGCATGCGCAGTAGTGGGCCCGTGCGCGCATGCGCAGTAGTGAGCCCGTGTGCGCATGCGCTGTAGTGAGCCCGAGCGCGCATCCGCAGTAGTGACCCCGAATGCGCATGAGCAGTAGTGACCCCGAGTGCGCATGCACAGTAGTGTGCCCGTGTGAGTATGCGCAGAAGTGAGCTCGAATGCGCATGTGCAGGTCTGAGCCGGAGTGCGCATGCGCAGTAGTGACCCCGAATGCGCATGAGCAGTAGTGAGTCCGAGTGCGCATGAGCAGTAGTGACCCCCAATGCGCATGAGCAGCAGTGAGTCCGAGTGCGCATGTGCAGTAGTGACCCCGAGTGCGCATGAGCAGTAGTGAGTCCGAGTGCGCATGAGCAGTAGTGACCCCGAGTGCGCATGCACATTAGTGAGCCCGTGTGCGCATGCGCTGTAGTGAGCCCGAGCGCGCATCCGCAGTAGCGAGTCCGAGTGCGCATGCGCAGTAGTGACCCCGAATGCACATGAGCAGTAGTGAGTCCGAGTGCGCATTAGCAGTAGTGACCCCGAGTGCGCATGGGCAGTAGTGACCCCGAGTGCTCATGCACAGTAGTGAGCCCGATTGCGCATCCGCAGTAGTGAGGCCGTGTGCGCATGTGCAGGTCTGAGCCGGAGTGCGCATGCGCAGTAGTGAGCCCGATTGTGCATCCGCAGTAGTGAGTCCGAGTGCGCATGAGCAGTAGTGACCCCGAGTGCGCATGAGCAGTAGTGACCCCGAGTGCGCATGCACAGTAGTGAGCCCGAGTGTGCATGAGCAGTAGTGAGTCCGAGTGCGCATGGGCAGTAGTGACCCCGAGTGCTCATGCACAGTAGTGAGCCCGATTGCGCATCCGCAGTAGTGAGTCCGTGTGCGCATGTGCAGGTCTGAGCCGGAGTGCGCATGCGCAGTAGTGACCCCGTGCGCGCATGCGCAGTAGTGAGCCCGTGTGCGCATGCGCAGTAGTGAGTCCGAGTGCGCGTGAGCAGTAGTGAGTCCGAGTGCGCGTGAGCAGTAGTTACCCCGAGTGCGCATGAGCAGTAGTGACCCCGAGAGCGCATGAGCAGTAGTGACCCCGAGTGCGCATGCGCAGTAGTGAGCCCGATTGCGCATCCGCAGTAGTGAGGCCGTGTGCGCATGTGCAGGTCTGTGCCGGAGTGCGCATGCGCAGCAGTGGGCCCGTGCGCGCATGCGCAGTAGTGAGCCCGTATGCGCATACGCAGTAGTGAGCCCGAGCGCGCATCCGCAGTAGTGAGTCCGAGTGCGCATGCGCAGTAGTGACCCCGAATGCGCATGAGCAGCAGTGAGTCCGAGTGCGCATGAGCAGTAGTGACCCCGAGTGCGCATGAGCAGTAGTGAGTCCGAGTGCGCATGAGCAGTAGTGACCCCGAGTGCGCATGCACATTAGTGAGCCCGAGTGTGCATGAGTAGTAGTGACCCCGAGTGCGCATGCACAGTAGCCAGCCCGTGTGCGCATGCGCAGAAGTGAGCTCGAATGCGCATGTGCAGGTCTGAGCCGGACTGCGCATGCGCAGTAGTGAGCCCGTGTGCACATGCGCAGTAGTGACCCCGAATGCGCATGAGCAGTAGTGAGTCCGAGTGCGTATGAGCAGTAGTGACCCCGAGTGCGCATGAGCAGTACTGACCCCGAGTGCGCATAAGAAGTAGTGGCCCCGAGTGCGCATGAGCAGTAGTGAATCCGAGTGCACATGAGCAGTAGTGACCCCGAGTGCGCATGAGCAGTAGTGAGTCCGAGTGCGCATGAGCAGTAGTGACCCCGAGTGCGCATGCACAGTAGTGAGCCCGATTGCGCATCCGCAGTAGTGAGGCCGTGTGTGCATGTGCAGGTCTGAGCCGGAGTGCGCATGCGCAGTAGTGAGCCCGATTGTGCATCCGCAGTAGTGAGTCCGAGTGCGCATGAGCAGTAGTGACCCCGAGTGCGCATGAGCAGTAGTGACCCCGAGTGCGCATGCACAGTAGTGAGCCCGAGTGTGCATGAGCAGTAGTGAGTCCGAGTGCGCATGGGCAGTAGTGACCCCGAGTGCTCATGCACAGTAGTGAGCCCGATTGCGCATCCGCAGTAGTGAGTCCGTGTGCGCATGTGCAGGTCTGAGCCGGAGTGCGCATGCGCAGTAGTGGGCCCGTGCGCGCATGCGCAGTAATGAGCCCGTGTGCGCATGCGCAGTAGTGAGTCCGAGTGCGCGTGAACAGTAGTGAGTCCGAGTGCGCGTGAGCAGTAGTGACCCCGAGTGCGCATGAGCAGTAGTGACCCCGAGTGCGCATGAGCAGTAGTGACCCCGAGTGCGCATGCACAGTAGTGTGCCTGAGTGCGCATGCGCAGATGTGAGCTCGAATGCGCATGTGCAGGTCTGAGCCGGAGTGCCCATGCGCAGTAGTGGGCCCGTGCGCGCATGCGCAGTAGTGAGCCCGGGTGCGCATGCGCAGTAGTGAGCCCGAGCGCGCATCCGCAGTAGTGACCCCGAATGCGCATGAGCAGTAGTGAGTCCGAGTGCGTATGAGCAGTAGTGACCCCGAGTGCGCATGAGCAGTAGTGAGTCCGAGTGCGCATGAGCAGTAGTGACCCCGAGTGCGCATGGGCAGTAGTGAGTCCGAGTGCGCATGAACAGTAGTGACCCCGAGTGCGCATGAGCAGTAGTGACCCCGAGTGCGCATGCACAGTAGTGAGCCCGATTGCGCATCCGCAGTAGTAAGTCCGTGTTCGCATGTGCAGGTCTGAGCCGGAGTGCACATGCGCAGTAGTGACCCCGAATGCGCATGAGCAGTAGTGAGTCCGAGTGCGCATGAGCAGTAGTGACCCCGAGTGCGCATGGGCAGTAGTGAGTCCGAGTGCGCATGAACAGTAGTGACCCCGAGTGCGCATGAGCAGTAGTGACCCCGAGTGCGCATGCACAGTAGTGAGCCCGATTGCGCATCCGCAGTAGTAAGTCCGTGTTCGCATGTGCAGGTCTGAGCCCGGGTGCGCATGCGCAGTAGTGAGCCCGAGCGCGCATCCGCAATAGTGAGCCCGAGCGCGCATGCGCAGTAGTGAGTCCGATTGCGCATGTGCAGGTCTGTGCCGGAGTGCGCATGCGCAGTAGTGGGCCCGTGCGCGCATGCGCAGTAGTGAGCCCGTGTGCGCATGCGCTGTAGTGAGCCCGAGCGCGCATCCGCAGTAGTGACCCCGAATGCGCATGAGCAGTAGTGACCCCGAGTGCGCATGCACAGTAGTGTGCCCGTGTGAGTATGCGCAGAAGTGAGCTCGAATGCGCATGTGCAGGTCTGAGCCGGAGTGCGCATGCGCAGTAGTGACCCCGAGTGCGCATGAGCAGTAGTGAGTCCGAGTGCGCATGAGCAGTAGTGACCCCGAGTGCGCATGCACATTAGTGAGCCCGTGTGCGCATGCGCTGTAGTGAGCCCGAGCGCGCATCCGCAGTAGCGAGTCCGAGTGCGCATGCGCAGTAGTGACCCCGAATGCACATGAGCAGTAGTGAGTCCGAGTGCGCATTAGCAGTAGTGACCCCGAGTGCGCATAAGCAGTAGTGACCCCGAGTGCGCATGCACAGTAGTGAGCCCGTGTGCGCATGCGTAGAAGTGAGCTCGAATGCGCATGTGCAGGTCTGAGCCGGAGTGCGCATGCGCAGTAGTGGGCCCGTGCGCGCATGCGCAGTAGTGAGCCCGTGTACGCATGCGCAGTAGTGAGCTCGAGCGCGCATCCGCAGTAGTGAGTCCGAGTGCGCATGCGCAGTAGTGACCCCGAGTGCGCATGAGCAGTAGTGACCCCGAGTGCGCATGCACAGTAGTGTGCCTGAGTGCGCATGCGCAGATGTGAGCTCGAATGCGCATGTGCAGGTCTGAGCCGGAGTGCCCATGCGCAGTAGTGGGCCCGTGCGCGCATGCGCAGTAGTGAGCCCGGGTGCGCATGCGCAGTAGTGAGCCCGAGCGCGCATCCGCAGTAGTGACCCCGAATGCGCATGAGCAGTAGTGAGTCCGAGTGCGTATGAGCAGTAGTGACCCCGAGTGCGCATGAGCAGTAGTGAGTCCGAGTGCGCATGAGCAGTAGTGACCCCGAGTGCGCATGGGCAGTAGTGAGTCCGAGTGCGCATGAACAGTAGTGACCCCGAGTGCGCATGAGCAGTAGTGACCCCGAGTGCGCATGCACAGTAGTGAGCCCGATTGCGCATCCGCAGTAGTAAGTCCGTGTTCGCATGTGCAGGTCTGAGCCGGAGTGCACATGCGCAGTAGTGACCCCGAATGCGCATGAGCAGTAGTGAGTCCGAGTGCGCATGAGCAGTAGTGACCCCGAGTGCGCATGGGCAGTAGTGAGTCCGAGTGCGCATGAACAGTAGTGACCCCGAGTGCGCATGAGCAGTAGTGACCCCGAGTGCGCATGCACAGTAGTGAGCCCGATTGCGCATCCGCAGTAGTAAGTCCGTGTTCGCATGTGCAGGTCTGAGCCCGGGTGCGCATGCGCAGTAGTGAGCCCGAGCGCGCATCCGCAATAGTGAGCCCGAGTGCGCATGCACAGTAGTGAGCCCGTGTGCGCATGCACAGTAGTGAGCCCGAGTGTGCATGAGCAGTAGTGAGTCCGAGTGCGCATGGGCAGTAGTGACCCCGAGTGCTCATGCACAGTAGTGAGCCCGATTGCGCATCCGCAGTAGTGAGGCCGTGTGCGCATGTGCAGGTCTGAGCCGGAGTGCGCATGCGCAGTAGTGAGCCCGATTGTGCATCCGCAGTAGTGAGTCCGAGTGCGCATGAGCAGTAGTGACCCCGAGTGCGCATGAGCAGTAGTGACCCCGAGTGCGCATGCACAGTAGTGAGCCCGAGTGTGCATGAGCAGTAGTGAGTCCGAGTGCGCATGGGCAGTAGTGACCCCGAGTGCTCATGCACAGTAGTGAGCCCGATTGCGCATCCGCAGTAGTGAGTCCGTGTGCGCATGTGCAGGTCTGAGCCGGAGTGCGCATGCGCAGTAGTGACCCCGTGCGCGCATGCGCAGTAGTGAGCCCGTGTGCGCATGCGCAGTAGTGAGTCCGAGTGCGCGTGAGCAGTAGTGAGTCCGAGTGCGCGTGAGCAGTAGTTACCCCGAGTGCGCATGAGCAGTAGTGACCCCGAGTGCGCATGAGCAGTAGTGACCCCGAGTGCGCATGCGCAGTAGTGAGCCCGATTGCGCATCCGCAGTAGTGAGGCCGTGTGCGCATGTGCAGGTCTGTGCCGGAGTGCGCATGCGCAGCAGTGGGCCCGTGCGCGCATGCGCAGTAGTGAGCCCGTATGCGCATACGCAGTAGTGAGCCCGAGCGCGCATCCGCAGTAGTGAGTCCGAGTGCGCATGCGCAGTAGTGACCCCGAATGCGCATGAGCAGCAGTGAGTCCGAGTGCGCATGAGCAGTAGTGACCCCGAGTGCGCATGAGCAGTAGTGAGTCCGAGTGCGCATGAGCAGTAGTGACCCCGAGTGCGCATGCACATTAGTGAGCCCGAGTGTGCATGAGTAGTAGTGACCCCGAGTGCGCATGCACAGTAGCCAGCCCGTGTGCGCATGCGCAGAAGTGAGCTCGAATGCGCATGTGCAGGTCTGAGCCGGACTGCGCATGAGCAGTAGTGAGCCCGTGTGCACATGCGCAGTAGTGACCCCGAATGCGCATGAGCAGTAGTGAGTCCGAGTGCGCATTAGCAGTAGTGACCCCGAGTGCGCATGGGCAGTAGTGACCCCGAGTGCTCATGCACAGTAGTGAGCCCGATTGCGCATCCGCAGTAGTGAGGCCGTGTGCGCATGTGCAGGTCTGAGCCGGAGTGCGCATGCGCAGTAGTGAGCCCGATTGTGCATCCGCAGTAGTGAGTCCGAGTGCGCATGAGCAGTAGTGACCCCGAGTGCGCATGAGCAGTAGTGACCCCGAGTGCGCATGCACAGTAGTGAGCCCGAGTGTGCATGAGCAGTAGTGAGTCCGAGTGCGCATGGGCAGTAGTGACCCCGAGTGCTCATGCACAGTAGTGAGCCCGATTGCGCATCCGCAGTAGTGAGTCCGTGTGCGCATGTGCAGGTCTGAGCCGGAGTGCGCATGCGCAGTAGTGACCCCGTGCGCGCATGCGCAGTAGTGAGCCCGTGTGCGCATGCGCAGTAGTGAGTCCGAGTGCGCGTGAGCAGTAGTGAGTCCGAGTGCGCGTGAGCAGTAGTTACCCCGAGTGCGCATGAGCAGTAGTGACCCCGAGAGCACATGAGCAGTAGTGACCCCGAGTGCGCATGCGCAGTAGTGAGCCCGATTGCGCATCCGCAGTAGTGAGGCCGTGTGCGCATGTGCAGGTCTGTGCCGGAGTGCGCATGCGCAGCAGTGGGCCCGTGCGCGCATGCGCAGTAGTGAGCCCGTATGCGCATACGCAGTAGTGAGCCCGAGCGCGCATCCGCAGTAGTGAGTCCGAGTGCGCATGCGCAGTAGTGACCCCGAATGCGCATGAGCAGCAGTGAGTCCGAGTGCGCATGAGCAGTAGTGACCCCGAGTGCGCATGAGCAGTAGTGAGTCCGAGTGCGCATGAGCAGTAGTGACCCCGAGTGCGCATGCACATTAGTGAGCCCGAGTGTGCATGAGTAGTAGTGACCCCGAGTGCGCATGCACAGTAGCCAGCCCGTGTGCGCATGCGCAGAAGTGAGCTCGAATGCGCATGTGCAGGTCTGAGCCGGACTGCGCATGCGCAGTAGTGAGCCCGTGTGCACATGCGCAGTAGTGACCCCGAATGCGCATGAGCAGTAGTGAGTCCGAGTGCGTATGAGCAGTAGTGACCCCGAGTGCGCATGAGCAGTACTGACCCCGAGTGCGCATAAGAAGTAGTGGCCCCGAGTGCGCATGAGCAGTAGTGAATCCGAGTGCACATGAGCAGTAGTGACCCCGAGTGCGCATGAGCAGTAGTGAGTCCGAGTGCGCATGAGCAGTAGTGACCCCGAGTGCGCATGCACAGTAGTGAGCCCGATTGCGCATCCGCAGTAGTGAGGCCGTGTGCGCATGTGCAGGTCTGAGCCGGAGTGCGCATGCGCAGTAGTGAGCCCGATTGTGCATCCGCAGTAGTGAGTCCGAGTGCGCATGAGCAGTAGTGACCCCGAGTGCGCATGAGCAGTAGTGACCCCGAGTGCGCATGCACAGTAGTGAGCCCGAGTGTGCATGAGCAGTAGTGAGTCCGAGTGCGCATGGGCAGTAGTGACCCCGAGTGCTCATGCACAGTAGTGAGCCCGATTGCGCATCCGCAGTAGTGAGTCCGTGTGCGCATGTGCAGGTCTGAGCCGGAGTGCGCATGCGCAGTAGTGGGCCCGTGCGCGCATGCGCAGTAATGAGCCCGTGTGCGCATGCGCAGTAGTGAGTCCGAGTGCGCGTGAACAGTAGTGAGTCCGAGTGCGCGTGAGCAGTAGTGACCCCGAGTGCGCATGAGCAGTAGTGACCCCGAGTGCGCATGAGCAGTAGTGACCCCGAGTGCGCATGCACAGTAGTGTGCCTGAGTGCGCATGCGCAGATGTGAGCTCGAATGCGCATGTGCAGGTCTGAGCCGGAGTGCCCATGCGCAGTAGTGGGCCCGTGCGCGCATGCGCAGTAGTGAGCCCGGGTGCGCATGCGCAGTAGTGAGCCCGAGCGCGCATCCGCAGTAGTGACCCCGAATGCGCATGAGCAGTAGTGAGTCCGAGTGCGTATGAGCAGTAGTGACCCCGAGTGCGCATGAGCAGTAGTGAGTCCGAGTGCGCATGAGCAGTAGTGACCCCGAGTGCGCATGGGCAGTAGTGAGTCCGAGTGCGCATGAACAGTAGTGACCCCGAGTGCGCATGAGCAGTAGTGACCCCGAGTGCGCATGCACAGTAGTGAGCCCGATTGCGCATCCGCAGTAGTAAGTCCGTGTTCGCATGTGCAGGTCTGAGCCGGAGTGCACATGCGCAGTAGTGACCCCGAATGCGCATGAGCAGTAGTGAGTCCGAGTGCGCATGAGCAGTAGTGACCCCGAGTGCGCATGGGCAGTAGTGAGTCCGAGTGCGCATGAACAGTAGTGACCCCGAGTGCGCATGAGCAGTAGTGACCCCGAGTGCGCATGCACAGTAGTGAGCCCGATTGCGCATCCGCAGTAGTAAGTCCGTGTTCGCATGTGCAGGTCTGAGCCCGGGTGCGCATGCGCAGTAGTGAGCCCGAGCGCGCATCCGCAATAGTGAGCCCGAGCGCGCATGCGCAGTAGTGAGTCCGATTGCGCATGTGCAGGTCTGTGCCGGAGTGCGCATGCGCAGTAGTGGGCCCGTGCGCGCATGCGCAGTAGTGAGCCCGTGTGCGCATGCGCTGTAGTGAGCCCGAGCGCGCATCCGCAGTAGTGACCCCGAATGCGCATGAGCAGTAGTGACCCCGAGTGCGCATGCACAGTAGTGTGCCCGTGTGAGTATGCGCAGAAGTGAGCTCGAATGCGCATGTGCAGGTCTGAGCCGGAGTGCGCATGCGCAGTAGTGACCCCGAGTGCGCATGAGCAGTAGTGAGTCCGAGTGCGCATGAGCAGTAGTGACCCCGAGTGCGCATGCACATTAGTGAGCCCGTGTGCGCATGCGCTGTAGTGAGCCCGAGCGCGCATCCGCAGTAGCGAGTCCGAGTGCGCATGCGCAGTAGTGACCCCGAATGCACATGAGCAGTAGTGAGTCCGAGTGCGCATTAGCAGTAGTGACCCCGAGTGCGCATAAGCAGTAGTGACCCCGAGTGCGCATGCACAGTAGTGAGCCCGTGTGCGCATGCGTAGAAGTGAGCTCGAATGCGCATGTGCAGGTCTGAGCCGGAGTGCGCATGCGCAGTAGTGGGCCCGTGCGCGCATGCGCAGTAGTGAGCCCGTGTACGCATGCGCAGTAGTGAGCTCGAGCGCGCATCCGCAGTAGTGAGTCCGAGTGCGCATGCGCAGTAGTGACCCCGAGTGCGCATGAGCAGTAGTGACCCCGAGTGCGCATGCACAGTAGTGTGCCTGAGTGCGCATGCGCAGATGTGAGCTCGAATGCGCATGTGCAGGTCTGAGCCGGAGTGCCCATGCGCAGTAGTGGGCCCGTGCGCGCATGCGCAGTAGTGAGCCCGGGTGCGCATGCGCAGTAGTGAGCCCGAGCGCGCATCCGCAGTAGTGACCCCGAATGCGCATGAGCAGTAGTGAGTCCGAGTGCGTATGAGCAGTAGTGACCCCGAGTGCGCATGAGCAGTAGTGAGTCCGAGTGCGCATGAGCAGTAGTGACCCCGAGTGCGCATGGGCAGTAGTGAGTCCGAGTGCGCATGAACAGTAGTGACCCCGAGTGCGCATGAGCAGTAGTGACCCCGAGTGCGCATGCACAGTAGTGAGCCCGATTGCGCATCCGCAGTAGTAAGTCCGTGTTCGCATGTGCAGGTCTGAGCCGGAGTGCACATGCGCAGTAGTGACCCCGAATGCGCATGAGCAGTAGTGAGTCCGAGTGCGCATGAGCAGTAGTGACCCCGAGTGCGCATGGGCAGTAGTGAGTCCGAGTGCGCATGAACAGTAGTGACCCCGAGTGCGCATGAGCAGTAGTGACCCCGAGTGCGCATGCACAGTAGTGAGCCCGATTGCGCATCCGCAGTAGTAAGTCCGTGTTCGCATGTGCAGGTCTGAGCCCGGGTGCGCATGCGCAGTAGTGAGCCCGAGCGCGCATCCGCAATAGTGAGCCCGAGTGCGCATGCACAGTAGTGAGCCCGTGTGCGCATGCACAGTAGTGAGCCCGAGTGTGCATGAGCAGTAGTGAGTCCGAGTGCGCATGGGCAGTAGTGACCCCGAGTGCTCATGCACAGTAGTGAGCCCGATTGCGCATCCGCAGTAGTGAGGCCGTGTGCGCATGTGCAGGTCTGAGCCGGAGTGCGCATGCGCAGTAGTGAGCCCGATTGTGCATCCGCAGTAGTGAGTCCGAGTGCGCATGAGCAGTAGTGACCCCGAGTGCGCATGAGCAGTAGTGACCCCGAGTGCGCATGCACAGTAGTGAGCCCGAGTGTGCATGAGCAGTAGTGAGTCCGAGTGCGCATGGGCAGTAGTGACCCCGAGTGCTCATGCACAGTAGTGAGCCCGATTGCGCATCCGCAGTAGTGAGTCCGTGTGCGCATGTGCAGGTCTGAGCCGGAGTGCGCATGCGCAGTAGTGACCCCGTGCGCGCATGCGCAGTAGTGAGCCCGTGTGCGCATGCGCAGTAGTGAGTCCGAGTGCGCGTGAGCAGTAGTGAGTCCGAGTGCGCGTGAGCAGTAGTTACCCCGAGTGCGCATGAGCAGTAGTGACCCCGAGTGCGCATGAGCAGTAGTGACCCCGAGTGCGCATGCGCAGTAGTGAGCCCGATTGCGCATCCGCAGTAGTGAGGCCGTGTGCGCATGTGCAGGTCTGTGCCGGAGTGCGCATGCGCAGCAGTGGGCCCGTGCGCGCATGCGCAGTAGTGAGCCCGTATGCGCATACGCAGTAGTGAGCCCGAGCGCGCATCCGCAGTAGTGAGTCCGAGTGCGCATGCGCAGTAGTGACCCCGAATGCGCATGAGCAGCAGTGAGTCCGAGTGCGCATGAGCAGTAGTGACCCCGAGTGCGCATGAGCAGTAGTGAGTCCGAGTGCGCATGAGCAGTAGTGACCCCGAGTGCGCATGCACATTAGTGAGCCCGAGTGTGCATGAGTAGTAGTGACCCCGAGTGCGCATGCACAGTAGCCAGCCCGTGTGCGCATGCGCAGAAGTGAGCTCGAATGCGCATGTGCAGGTCTGAGCCGGACTGCGCATGAGCAGTAGTGAGCCCGTGTGCACATGCGCAGTAGTGACCCCGAATGCGCATGAGCAGTAGTGAGTCCGAGTGCGTATGAGCAGTAGTGACCCCGAGTGCGCATGAGCAGTACTGACCCCGAGTGCGCATGAGAAGTAGTGGCCCCGAGTGCGCATGAGCAGTAGTGAATCCGAGTGCACATGAGCAGTAGTGACCCCGAGTGCGCATGAGCAGTAGTGAGTCCGAGTGCGCATGAGCAGTAGTGACCCCGAGTGCGCATGAGCAGTAGTGACCCCGAGTGCGCATGCACAGTAGTGAGCCCGATTGCGCATCCGCAGTAGTGAGGCCGTGTGCGCATGTGCAGGTCTGAACCGGAGTGCGCATGCGCAGTAGTGAGCCCGATTGTGCATCCGCAGTAGTGAGTCCGAGTGCGCATGAGCAGTAGTGACCCCGAGTGCGCATGAGCAGTAGTGAGTCCGAGTGCGGTTGAGCAGTAGTGACCCCGAGTGCGCATGCACATTAATGAGCCCGAGTGTGCATGAGTAGTAGTGACCCCGAGTGCGCATGCACAGTAGCCAGCCCGTGTGCGCATGCGCAGAAGTGAGCTCGAATGCGCATGTGCAGGGCTGAGCCGGAGTGCGCATGCGCACTAGTGGGCCCGTGCGCGCATGCGCAGTAGTGAGCCCGTGTGCGCATGCGCAGTAGTGAGCACGAGCGCGCATCCGCAGTAGTGAGCCCGAGTGCGCATGCGCAGTAGTGACCCCGAATGCGCATGAGCAGCAGTGAGTCCGAGTGCGCATGAGCAGTAGTGACCCCGAGTGCGCATGAGCAGTAGTGAGTCCGAGTGCGCATGAGCAGTAGTGACCCCGACTGCGCATGAGCAGTAGTGACCCCGAGTGCGCATGCACAGTAGTGTGCCTGTGTGCGCATGCGCAGATGTGAGCTCGAATGCGCATGTGCAGGTCTGAGCCGGAGTGCGCATGCGCAGTAGTGGGCCCGTGCGCGCATGCGCAGTAGTGAGCCCGGGTGCGCATGCGCAGTAGTGAGCCCGAGCGCGCATCCGCAGTAGTGAGCCCGAGCGCGCATGCGCAGTAGTGAGTCCGATTGCGCATGTGCAGGTCTGAGCCGGAGTGCGCATGCGCAGTAGTGGGCCTGTGCGCGCATGCGCAGTAGTGAGCCCGTGTGCGCATGCGCAGTAGTGAGCCCGAGCGCGCATCCGCAGTAGTGAGTCCGAGTGCGCATGCGCAGTAGTGACCCCGAATGCGCATGTGCAGTAGTGAGTCCGAGTGCGCATGAGCAGTAGTTAGTCCGAGTGCGCATCAGCAGTAGTGACCCCGAGTGCGCATGCACAGTAGTGAGCCCGTGTGCGCATGCGTAGAAGTGAGCTCGAATGCGCATGTGCCGGTCTGAGCCGGAGTGCGCATGCGCAGTAGTGGGCCCGTGCGCGCATGCGCAGTAGTGAGCCCGTGTGCGCATGCGCAGTAGTGAGCCCGAGCGCGCATCCGCAGTAGTGAGTCCGAGTGCGCATGCGCAGTAGTGACCCCGAGTGCGCATGAGCAGTAGTGAGTCCGAGTGCGCATGAGCAGTAGTGACCCCGAGTGCGCATGAGCAGTAGTGAGTCCGAGTGCGCATGAGCAATAGTGACCCCGAGTGCGCATGCACATTAGTGAGCCCGAGTGAGCATGAGTAGTAGTGACCCCGAGTGCGCATGCACAGTAGTGAGCCCGTGTGCGCATGCACAGTAGTGAGCCCGAGTGTGCATGAGCAGAAGTGAGTCCGAGTGCGCATGGGCAGTAGTGACCCCGAGTGCTCATGCACAGTAGTGAGCCCGATTGCGCATCCGCAGTAGTGAGTCCGTGTGCGCATGTGCAGGTCTGAGCCGGAGTGCGCATGCGCAGTAGTGGGCCCGTGCGCGCATGCGCAGTAGTGAGCCCGTATGCGCATACGCAGTAGTGAGCCCGAGCGCGCATCCGCAGTAGTGAGTCCGAGTGCGCATGCGCAGTAGTGACCCCGAATGCGCATGAGCAGCAGTGAGTCCGAGTGCGCATGAGCAGTAGTGACCCCGAGTGCGCATGAGCAGTAGTGAGTCCGAGTGCGCATGAGCAGTAGTGACCCCGAGTGCGCATGCAGATTAGTGAGCCCGAGTGTGCATGAGTAGTAGTGACCCCGAGTGCGCATGCACAGTAGCCAGCCCGTGTGCGCATGCGCAGAAGTGAGCTCGAATGCGCATGTGCAGGTCTGAGCTGGACTGCGCATGCGCAGTAGTGAGCCCGTGTGCACATGCGCAGTAGTGACCCCGAATGCGCATGAGCAGTAGTGAGTCCGAGTGCGTATGAGCAGTAGTAACCCCGAGTGCGCATGAGCAGTAGTGACCCCGAGTGCGCATGCACAGTAGTGAGCCCGATTGCGCATCCGCAGTAGTGAGGCCGTGTGCGCATGTGCAGGTCTGAGCCGGAGTGCGCATGAGCAGTAGTGAGCCCGAGTGTGCATGAGCAGTAGTGAGTCCGAGTGCGCATGGGCAGTAGTGACCCCGAGTGCTCATGCACAGTAGTGAGCCCGATTGCGCATCCGCAGTAGTGAGGCCGTGTGCGCATGTGCAGGTCTGAGCCGGAGTGCGCATGCGCAGTAGTGAGCCCGATTGTGCATCCGCAGTAGTGAGTCCGAGTGCGCATGAGCAGTAGTGACCCCGAGTGCGCGTGAGCAGTAGTGAGTCCGAGTGCGCGTGAGAAGTAGTGACCCCGAGTGCGCATGAGCAGTAGTGACCCCGAGTGCGCATGAGCAGTAGTGACCCCGAGTGCGCATGCGCAGTAGTGAGCCCGATTGCGCATCCGCAGTAGTGAGGCCGTGTGCGCATGTGCAGGTCTGTGCCGGAGTGCGCATGCGCAGCAGTGGGCCCGTGCGCGCATGCGCAGTAGTGAGCCCGTATGCGCATACGCAGTAGTGAGCCCGAGCGCGCATGTGCAGGTCTGAGCCGGACTGCGCATGCGCAGTAGTGAGCCCGTGTGCACATGCGCAGTAGTGACCCCGAATGCGCATGAGCAGTAGTGAGTCCGAGTGCGTATGAGCAGTAGTAACCCCGAGTGCGCATGAGCAGTAGTGACCCCGAGTGCGCATGCACATTAGTGAGCCCGAGTGTGCATGAGTAGTAGTGACCCCGAGTGCGCATGCACAGTAGCCAGCCCGTGTGCGCATGCGCAGAAGTGAGCTCGAATGCGCATGTGCAGGTCTGAGCCGGACTGCGCATGCGCAGTAGTGAGCCCGTGTGCACATGCGCAGTAGTGACCCCGAATGCGCATGAGCAGTAGTGTGTCCGAGTGCGTATGAGCAGTAGTGACCCCGAGTGCGCATGAGCAGTACTGACCCCGAGTGCGCATGAGAAGCAGTGGCCCCGAGTGCGCATGAGCAGTAGTGAATCCGAGTGCACATGAGCAGTAGTGACCCCGAGTGCGCATGAGCAGTAGTGAGTCCGAGTGCGCATGAGCAGTAGTGACCCCGAGTGCGCATGCACAGTAGTGTGCCTGTGTGCGCATGCGCAGATGTGAGCTCGAATGCGCATGTGCAGGTCTGAGCCGGAGTGCGCATGCGCAGTAGTGGGCCCGTGCGCGCATGCGCAGTAGTGAGCCCGGGTGCGCATGCGCAGTAGTGAGCCCGAGCGCGCATCCGCAGTAGTGAGCCCGAGCGCGCATGCGCAGTAGTGAGTCCGATTGCGCATGTGCAGGTCTGAGCCGGAGTGCGCATGCGCAGTAGTGGGCCTGTGCGCGCATGCGCAGTAGTGAGCCCGTGTGCGCATGCGCAGTAGTGAGCCCGAGCGCGCATCCGCAGTAGTGAGTCCGAGTGCGCATGCGCAGTAGTGACCCCGAATGCGCATGTGCAGTAGTGAGTCCGAGTGCGCATTAGCAGTAGTGACCCCGAGTGCGCATAAGCAGTAGTGACCCCGAGTGCGCATGCACAGTAGTGAGCCCGTGTGCGCATGCGTAGAAGTGAGCTCGAATGCGCATGTGCAGGTCTGAGCCGGAGTGCGCATGCGCAGTAGTGGGCCCGTGCGCGCATGCGCAGTAGTGAGCCCGTGTGCGCATGCGCAGTAGTGAGCCCGAGCGCGCATCCGCAGTAGTGAGTCCGAGTGCGCATGCGCGGTAGTGACCCCGAGTGCGCATGAGCAGTAGTGAGTCCGAGTGCGCATGAGCAGTAGTGACCCCGAGTGCGCATGAGCAGTAGTGAGTCCGAGTGCGCATGAGCAATAGTGACCCCGAGTGCGCATGCACATTAGTGAGCCCGAGTGAGCATGAGTAGTAGTGACCCCGAGTGCGCATGCACAGTAGTGAGCCCGTGTGCGCATGCACAGTAGTGAGCCCGAGTGTGCATGAGCAGAAGTGAGTCCGAGTGCGCATGGGCAGTAGTGACCCCGAGTGCTCATGCACAGTAGTGAGCCCGATTGCGCATCCGCAGTAGTGAGGCCGTGTGCGCATGTGCAGGTCCGAGCCGGAGTGCGCATGCGCAGTAGTGAGCCCGATTGTGCATCCGCAGTAGTGAGTCCGAGTGCGCATGAGCAGTAGTGACCCCGAGTGCGCATGAGCAGTAGTGATCCCGAGTGCGCATGCACAGTAGTGAGCCCGAGTGTGCATGAGCAGTAGTGAGCCCGAGTGCGCATGGGCAGTAGTGACCCCGAGTGCTCATGCACAGTAGTGAGCCCGATTGCGCATCCGCAGTAGTGAGTCCGTGTGCGCATGTGCAGGTCTGAGCCGGAGTGCGCATGCGCAGTAGTGACCCCGTGCGCGCATGCGCAGTAGTGAGCCCATGTGCGCATGCGCAGTAGTGAGTCCGAGTGCGCGTGAGCAGTAGTGAGTCCGAGTGCGCGTGAGCAGTAGTGACCCCGAGTGCGCATGAGCAGTAGTGACCCCGAGTGCGCATGAGCAGTAGTGACCCCGAGTGCGCATGCGCAGTAGTGAGCCCGATTGCGCATCCGCAGTAGTGAGGCCGTGTGCGCATGTGCAGGTCTGTGCCGGAGTGCGCATGCGCAGTAGTGGGCCCGTGCGCGCATGCGCAGTAGTGAGCCCGTATGCGCATACGCAGTAGTGAGCCCGAGCGCGCATGCGCAGTAGTGACCCCGAATGCGCATGAGCAGCAGTGAGTCCGAGTGCGCATGAACAGTAGTGACCCCGAGTGCGCATGAGCAGTAGTGAGTCCGAGTGCGCATGAGCAGTAGTGACCCCGAGTGCGCATGCAGATTAGTGAGCCCGAGTGTGCATGAGTAGTAGTGACCCCGAGTGCGCATACACAGTAGCCAGCCCGTGTGCGCATGCGCAGAAGTGAGCTCGAATGCGCATGTGCAGGTCTAAGCCGGACTGCGCATGCGCAGTAGTGAGCCCGTGTGCACATGCGCAGTAGTGACCCCGAATGCGCATGAGCAGTAGTGAGTCCGAGTGCGTATGAGCAGTAGTAACCCCGAGTGCGCATGAGCAGTAGTGAGTCCGAGTGCGCATGAGCAGTAGTGACCCCGAGTGCGCATGAGCAGTAGTGACCCCGAGTGCGCATGCACAGTAGTGAGCCCGATTGCGCATCCGCAGTAGAGAGGCCGTGTGCGCATGTGCAGGTCTGAGCCGGAGTGCGCATGCGCAGTAGTGAGCCCGATTGTGCATCCGCAGTAGTGAGTCCGAGTGCGCATGAGCAGTAGTGACCCCGAGTGCGCATGAGCAGTAGTGACCCCGAGTGCGCATGCACAGTAGTGAGCCCGAGTGTGCATGAGCAGTAGTGAGTCCGAGTGCGCATGGGCAGTAGTGACCCCGAGTGCTCATGCACAGTAGTGAGCCCGATTGCGCATCCGCAGTAGTGAGTCCGTGTGCGCATGTGCAGGTCTGAGCCGGAGTGCGCATGCGCAGTAGTGGGCCCGTGCGCGCATGCGCAGTAATGAGCCCGTGTGCCCATGCGCAGTAGTGAGTCCGAGTGCGCGTGAGCAGTAGTGAGTCCGAGTGCGCGTGAGCAGTAGTGACCCCGAGTGCGCATGAGCAGTAGTGACCCCGAGTGCGCATGAGCAGTAGTGACCCCGAGTGCGCATGCACAGTAGTGTGCCTGTGTGCGCATGCGCAGATGTGAGCTCGAATGCGCATGTGCAGGTCTGAGCCGGAGTGCGCATGCGCAGTAGTGAGCCCGAGCGCGCATCCGCAGTAGTGAGCCCGAGCGCGCATGCGCAGTAGTGAGCCCGAGCGCGCATGCGCAGTAGTGAGTCCGATTGCGCATGTGCAGGTCTGAGCCGGAGTGCGCATGCGCAGTAGTGGGCCTGTGCGCGCATGCGCAGTAGTGAGCCCGTGTGCGCATGCGCAGTAGTGAGCCCGAGCGCGCATCCGCAGTAGTGAGTCCGAGTGCGCATGCGCAGTAGTGACCCCGAATGCGCATGTGCAGTAGTGAGTCCGAGTGCGCATGAGTAGTAGTGACCCCGAGTGCGCATGAGCAGTAGTGAGTCCGAGTGCGCATCAGCACTAGTAACCCCGAGTGCGCATGAGCAGTAGTGACCCCGAGTGCGCATGCACAGTAGTGAGCCCGTGTGCGCATGAGCAGTAGTGACCCCGAGTGCGCATGAGCAGTAGTGACCCCGAGTGCGCATGCACAGTAGTGAGCCCGATTGCGCATCCGCAGTAGTGAGTCCGTGTGCGCATGTGCAGGTCTGAGCCGGAGTGCGCATGCGCAGTAGTGGGCCCGTGCGCGCATGCGCAGTAGTGAGCCCGTGTGCGCATGCGCAGTAGTGAGCCCGAGCGCGCATCCGCAGTAGTGAGTCCGAGTGCGCATGCGCAGTAGTGACCCCGAATGCGCATGAGCAGCAGTGAGTCCGAGTGCGCATTAGCAGTAGTGACCCCGAGTGCGCATGAGCAGTAGTGACCCCGAGTGCGCATGAGCAGTAGTGGCCCCGAGTGCGCATGAGCAGTAGTGAATCCGAGTGCACATGAGCAGTAGTGACCCCGAGTGCGCATGAGCAGTAGTGAGTCCGAGTGCGCATGAGCAGTAGTGACCTCGAGTGCGCATGAGCAGTAATGACCCCGAGTGCGCATGCACAGTAGTGTGCCTGTGTGCGCATGCGCAGAAGTGAGCTCGAATGCGCATGTGCAGGTCTGAGCCGGACTGCGCATGCGCAGTAGTGGGCCCGTGCGCGCATGCGCAGTAGTGAGCCCGGGTGCGCATGCGCAGTAATGAGCCCGAGCGCGCATCCGCAGTAGTGAGCCCGAGCGCGCATGCGCAGTAGTGAGTCCGATTGCGCATGTGCAGGTCTGAGCCGGAGTGCGCATGCGCAGTAGTGGGCCTGTGCGCGCATGCGCAGTAGTGAGCCCGTGTGCGCATGCGCAGTAGTGAGCCCGTGTGCGCATGCGCAGTAGTGAGCCTGAGCGCGCATCCGCAGTAGTGAGTCCGAGTGCGCATGCGCAGTAGTGACCCCGAATGCGCATGAGCAGCAGTGAGTCCGAGTGCGCATGAGCAGTAGTGACCCCGAGTGCGCATGAGCAGTAGTGAGTCCGAGTGCGCATGAGCAGTAGTGACCCCGAGTGCGCATGCACATTAGTGAGCCCGAGTGTGCATGAGTAGTAGTGACCCCGAGTGCGCATGCGCAGTAGCGAGCCCGTGTGCGCATGCGCAGAAGTGAGCTCGAATGCGCATGTGCAGGTCTGAGCCGGACTGCGCATGCGCAGTAGTGAGCCCGTGTGCACATGCGCAGTAGTGACCCCGAATGCGCATGAGCAGTAGTGAGTCCGAGTGCGGTTGAGCAGTAGTGACCCCGAGTGCGCATGCATATTAGTGAGCCCGAGTGTGCATGAGTAGTAGTGACCCCGAGTGCGCATGCACAGTAGCCAGCCCGTGTGCGCATGCGCAGAAGTGAGCTCGAATGCGCATGTGCAGGTCTGAGCCGGAGTGCGCATGCGCATTAGTGGGCCCGTGCGCGCATGCGCAGTAGTGAGCCCGTGTGCGCATGCGCAGTAGTGAGCCCGAGCGCGCATCCGCAGTAGTGAGCCCGAGTGCGCATGCGCAGTAGTGACCCCGAATGCGCATGAGCAGCAGTGAGTCCGAGTGCGCATGAGCAGTAGTGACCCCGAGTGCGCATGAGCAGTAGTGAGTCCGAGTGCGCATGAGCAGTAGTGACCCCGAGTGCGCATACACATTAGTGAGCCCGAGTGAGCATGAGTAGTAGTGACCCCGAGTGCGCATGCACAGTAGTGAGCCCGTGTGCGCATGCGCAGAAGTGAGCTCGAATGCGCATGTGCAGGTCTGAGCCGGACTGCGCATGCGCAGTAGTCAGCCCGTGTGCGCATGCGCAGTAGTGACCCCGAATGCGCATGAGCAGTAGTGAGTACGAGTGCGCATGAGCAGTAGTGACCCCGAGTGCGCATGAGCAGTAGTGAGTCCGAGTGCGCATGAACAGTAGTGACCCCGAGTGCGCATGCACAGTAGTGAGCCCGATTGCGCATCCGCAGTTGTGAGGCCGTGTGCGCATGTGCAGGTCTGAGCCCGAGTGCGCATGCGCAGTAGTGAGCCCGATTGTGCATCCGCAGTAGTGAGTCCGAGTGCGGATGAGCAGTAGTGACCCCGAGTGCTCATGAGCAGTAGTGACCCCGAGTGCGCATGCACATTAGTGAGCCCGATTGCGCATCCGCAGTAGTGAGTCCGTGTGCGCATGTGCAGGTCTGTGGCGGAGTGCGCATGCGCAGTAGTGGGCCCGTGCGCGCATCCGCAGTAGTGAGCCCGAGCGCGCATGCGCAGTAGTGAGTCCGATTGCGCATGTGCAGGTCTGAGCCGGAGTGCGCATGCGCAGTAGTGGGCCTGTGCGCGAATGCGCAGTAGTGAGCCCGTGTGCGCATGTGCAGTAGTGAGCCCGAGCGCGCATCCGCAGTAGTGAGTCCGAGTGCGCATGCGCAGTAGTGAGTCCGAGTGCGCGTGAGCAGTAGTGACCCCGAGTGCGCATGAGCAGTAGTGACCCCGAGTGCGCATGAGCAGTAGTGACCCCGAGTGCGCATGCACAGTAGTGTGCCTGTGTGCGCATGCGCAGATGTGAGCTCGAATGCGCATGTGCAGGTCTGAGCCGGAGTGCGCATGCGCAGTAGTGGGCCCGTGCGCGCATGCGCAGTAGTGAGCCCGGGTGCGCATGCGCAGTAGTGAGCCCGAGCGCGCATCCGCAGTAGTGAGCCCGAGCGCGCATGCGCAGTAGTGAGTCCGATTGCGCATGTGCAGGTATGAGCCGGAGTGCGCATGCGCAGTAGTGGGCCTGTGCGCGCATGCGCAGTAGTGAGCCCGTGTGCGCATGCGCAGTAGTGAGCCCGAGCGCGCATCCGCAGTAGTGAGTCCGAGTGCGCATGCGCAGTAGTGACCCCGAATGCGCATGTGCAGTAGTGAGTCCGAGTGCGCATGAGTAGTAGTGACCCCGAGTGCGCATGAGCAGTAGTGAGTCCGAGTGCGCATCAGCAGTAGTGACCCCGAGTGCGCATGAGCAGTAGTGACCCCGAGTGCGCATGCACAGTAGTGAGCCCGTGTGCGCATGAGCAGTAGTGACCCCGAGTGCGCATGAGCAGTAGTGACCCCGAGTGCGCATGCACAGTAGTGAGCCCGATTGCGCATCCGCAGTAGTGAGTCCGTGTGCGCATGTGCAGGTCTGAGCCGGAGTGCGCATGCGCAGTAGTGGGCCCGTGCGCGCATGCGCAGTAGTGAGCCCGTGTGCGCATGCGCAGTAGTGAGCCCGAGCGCGCATGCGCAGTAGTGACCCCGAGTGCGCATGAGCAGTAGTGAGTACGAGTGCGCATGAGCAGTAGTGACCCCGAGTGCGCATGAGCAGTAGTGACCCCGAGTGCGCATGAGCAGTAGTGACCCCGAGTGCGCATGAGCAGTAGTGGCCCCGAGTGCGCATGAGCAGTAGTGAATCCGAGTGCACATGAGCAGTAGTGACCCCGAGTGCGCATGAGCAGTAGTGAGTCCGAGTGCGCATGAGCAGTAGTGACCTCGAGTGCGCATGAGCAGTAATGACCCCGAGTGCGCATGCGCAGTAGTGAGCCCGGGTGCGCATGCGCAGTAGTGAGCCCGAGCGCGCATCCGCAGTAGTGAGCCCGAGCGCGCATGCGCAGTAGTGACCCCGAGTGCGCATGAGCAGTAGTGAGTACGAGTGCGCATGAGCAGTAGTGACCCCGAGTGCGCATGAGCAGTAGTGAGTCCGAGTGCGCATGAACAGTAGTGACCCCGAGTGCGCATGCACAGTAGTGAGCCCGAGTGCGCATGCGCAGTAGTGAGCCCGGGTGCGCATGCGCAGTAGTGAGCCCGAGCGCGCATCCGCAGTAGTGAGCCCGAGCGCGCATGCGCAGTAGTGACCCCGAGTGCGCATGAGCAGTAGTGAATCCGAGTGCACATGAGCAGTAGTGACCCCGAGTGCGCATGAGCAGTAGTGACCCCGAGTGCGCATGCACAGTAGTGAGCCCGAGTGTGCATGAGCAGTAGTGAGTCCGAGCGCGCGTGAGCAGTAGTGAGTCCGAGTGCGCGTGAGCAGTAGTGACCCCGAGTGCGCATGAGCAGTAGTGACCCCGAGTGCGTATGCACAGTAGTGAGCCCGATTGCGCATCCGCAGTAGTGAGTCCGTGTGCGCATGTGCAGGTCTGAGCCGGAGTGCGCATGCGCAGTAGCGGGCCCGTGCGCGCATGCGCAGTAGTGAGCCCGGGTGCGCATGCGCAGTAGTGAGCCCGAGCGCGCATCCACAGTAGTGAGCCCGAGCGCGCATGCGCAGTAGTGAGTCCGATTGCGCATGTGCAGGTCTGAGCCGGAGTGCGCATGCGCAGTAGTGGGCCTGTGCGCGCATGCGCAGTAGTGAGCCCGTGTGCGCATGCGCAGTAGTGAGCCCGAGCGCGCATCCGCAGTAGTGAGTCCGAGTGCGCATGCGCAGTAGTGACCCCGAATGCGCATGAGCAGCAGTGAGTCCGAGTGCGCATGAGCAGTAGTGACCCCGAGTGCGCATGAGCAGTAGTGAGTCCGAGTGCGCATGAACAGTAGTGACCCCGAGTGCGCATGAGCAGTAGTGACCCCGAGTGCGCATGCACAGTAGTGAGCCCGATTGCGCATCCGCAGTAGTAAGTCCGTGTTCGCATGTGCAGGTCTGAGCCGGAGTGCGCATACGCAGTAGTGGGCCCGTGCGCGCATGCGCAGTAGTGAGCCCGTGTGCGCATGCGCAGTAGTGAGCCCGAGCGCGCATCCGCAGTAGTGAGTCCGAGTGCGCATGCGCAGTAGTGACCCCGAATGCGCATGAGCAGCAGTGAGTCCGAGTGCGCATGAGCAGTAGTGACCCCGAGTGCGCATGAGCAGTAGTGAGTCCGAGTGCGCATGAACAGTAGTGACCCCGAGTGCGCATGAGCAGTAGTGACCCCGAGTGCGCATGCACAGTAGTGAGCCCGATTGCGCATCCGCAGTAGTGAGTCCGTGTGCGCATGTGCAGGTCTGAGCCGGAGTGCGCATGCGCAGTAGCGGGCCCGTGCGCGCATGCGCAGTAGTGAGTCCGATTGCGCATGTGCAGGTCTGTGCCGGAGTGCGCATGCGCAGTAGTGGGCCCGTGCGCGCATGGGCAGTAGTGAGCCCGTGTGCGCATGCGCTGTAGTGAGCCCGAGCGCGCATCCGCAGTAGTGACCCCGAATGCGCATGAGCAGTAGTGACCCCGAGTGCGCATGCACAGTAGTGTGCCCGTGTGAGTATGCGCAGAAGTGAGCTCGAATGCGCATGTGCAGGTCTGAGCCGGAGTGCGCATGCGCAGTAGTGACCCCGAATGCGCATGAGCAGTAGTGAGTCCGAGTGCGCATGAGCAGTAGTGACCCCGAGTGCGCATGAGCAGTAGTGAGTCCGAGTGCGCATCCGCAGTAGTGAGTCCGAGTGCGCATGCGCAGTAGTGACCCCGAATGCGCATGAGCAGCAGTGAGTCCGAGTGCGCATGTGCAGTAGTGACCCCGAGTGCGCATGAGCAGTAGTGAGTCCGAGTGCGCATGAGCAGTAGTGACCCCGAGTGCGCATGCACATTAGTGAGCCCGTGTGCGCATGCGCTGTAGTGAGCCCGAGCGCGCATCCGCAGTAGTGAGTCCGAGTGCGCATGCGCAGTAGTGACCCCGAATGCGCATGAGCAGCAGTGAGTCCGAGTGCGCATGTGCAGTAGTGACCCCGAGTGCGCATGAGCAGTAGTGAGTCCGAGTGCGCATGAGCAGTAGTGACCCCGAGTGCGCATGCACAGTAGTGAGCCCGTGTGCGCATGCGTAGATGTGAGCTCGAATGCGCATGTGCAGGTCTGAGCCGGAGTGCGCATGCGCAGTAGTGGGCCCGTGCGCGCATGCGCAGTAGTGAGCCCGTGTGCGCATGCGCTGTAGTGAGCCCGAGCGCGCATCCGCAGTAGTGAGTCCGAGTGCGCATGCGCAGTAGTGACCCCGAATGCGCATGAGCAGCAGTGAGTCCGAGTGCGCATGTGCAGTAGTGACCCCGAGTGCGCATAAGCAGTAGTGACCCCGAGTGCGCATGCACAGTAGTGAGCCCGTGTGCGGATGCGTAGAAGTGAGCTCGAATGCGCATGTGCAGGTCTGAGCCGGAGTGCGCATGCGCAGTAGTGGGCCCGTGCGCGCATGTGCAGGTCTGAGCCGGAGTGCGCATGCGCAGTAGTGAGCCCGATTGTGCATCCGCAGTAGTGAGTCCGAGTGCGCATGAGCAGTAGTGACCCCGAGTGCGCATGAGCAGTAGTGACCCCGAGTGCGCATGCACAGTAGTGAGCCCGAGTGTGCATGAGCAGTAGTGAGTCCGAGTGCGCATGGGCAGTAGCGACCCCGAGTGCTCATGCACAGTAGTGAGCCCGATTGCGCATCCGCAGTAGTGAGTCCGTGTGCGCATGTGCAGGTCTGAGCCGGAGTGCGCATGCGCAGTAGTGACGCCGTGCGCGCATGCGCAGTAGTGAGCCCGTGTGCGCATGCGCAGTAGTGAGTCCGAGTGCGCGTGAGCAGTAGTGAGTCCGAGTGCGCGTGAGCAGTAGTGACCCCGAGTGCGCATGAGCAGTAGTGACCCCGAGTGCGCATGAGCAGCAGTGACCCCGAGTGCGCATGCGCAGTAGTGAGCCCGATTGCGCATCCGCAGTAGTGAGGCCGTGTGCGCATGTGCAGGTCTGTGCCGGAGTGCGCATGCGCAGTAGTGGGCCCGTGCGCGCATGCGCAGTAGTGAGCCCGTATGCGCATACGCAGTAGTGAGCCCGAGCGCGCATCCGCAGTAGTGAGTCCGAGTGCGCATGCGCAGTAGTGACCCCAAATGCGCATGAGCAGGAGTGAGTCCGAGTGCGCATGAGCAGTAGTGACCCCGAGTGCGCACGAGCAGTAGTGAGTCCGAGTGCGCATGAGCAGTAGTGACCCCGAGTGCGCATGCACATTAGTGAGCCCGAGTGTGCATGAGTAGTAGTGACCCCGAGTGCGCATGCACAGTAGCCAGCCCGTGTGCGCATGCGCAGAAGTGAGCTCGAATGCGCATGTGCAGGTCTGAGCCGGACTGCGCATGCGCAGTAGTGAGCCCGTGTGCACATGCGCAGTAGTGACCCCGAATGCGCATGAGCAGTAGTGAGTCCGAGTGCGCATGCACAGTAGTGAGCCCGAGCGTGCATGAGCAGTAGTGAGTCCGTGTGCGCATGTGCAGGTCTGAGCCGGAGTGCGCATGAGCAGTAGTGAGCCCGAGTGCGCATGCACAGTAGTGAGCCCGAGTGTGCATGAGCAGTAGTGAGTCCGAGTGCGCATGGGCAGTAGTGACCCCGAGTGCTCATGCACAGTAGTGAGCCCGATTGCGCATCCGCAGTAGTGAGGCCGTGTGCGCATGTGCAGGTCTGAGCCGGAGTGCGCATGCGCAGTAGTGAGCCCGATTGTGCATCCGCAGTAGTGAGTCCGAGTGCGCATGAGCAGTAGTGACCCCGAGTGCGCATGAGCAGTAGTGACCCCGAGTGCGCATGCACAGTAGTGAGCCCGAGTGTGCATGAGCAGTAGTGAGTCCGAGTGCGCATGGGCAGTAGTGACCCCGAGTGCTCATGCACAGTAGTGAGCCCGATTGCGCATCCGCAGTAGTGAGTCCGTGTGCGCATGTGCAGGTCTGAGCCGGAGTGCGCATGCGCAGTAGTGACCCCGTGCGCGTATGCGCAGTAGTGAGCCCGTGTGCGCATGCGCAGTAGTGAGTCCGAGTGCGCGTGAGCAGTAGTGAGTCCGAGTGCGCGTGAGCAGTAGTGACCCCGAGTGCGCATGAGCAGTAGTGACCCCGAGTGCGCATGAGCAGTAGTGACCCCGAGTGCGCATGCGCAGTAGTGAGCCCGATTGCGCATCCGCAGTAGTGAGGCCGTGTGCGCATGTGCAGGTCTGTGCAGGAGTGCGCATGCGCAGTAGTGGGCCCGTGCGCGCATGCGCAGTAGTGAGCCCGTATGCGCATACGCAGTAGTGAGCCCGAGCGCGCATCCGCAGTAGTGAGTCCGAGTGCGCATGCGCAGTAGTGACCCCGAATGCGCATGAGCAGCAGTGAGTCCGAGTGCGCATGAGCAGTAGTGACCCCGAGTGCGCATGAGCAGTAGTGAGTCCGAGTGCGCATGCACAGTAGTGAGCCCGAGCGTGCATGAGCAGTAGTGAGTCCGTGTGCGCATGTGCAGGTCTGAGCCGGAGTGCGCATGCGCAGTAGTGGGCCCGTGCGCGCATGCGCAGTAGTGAGCCCGGGTGCGCATGCGCAGTAGTGAGCCCGAGCGCGCATCCGCAGTAGTGAGCCCGAGCGCGCATGCGCAGTAGTGAGTCCGATTGCGCATGTGCAGGTCTGAGCCGGAGTGCGCATGCGCAGTAGTGGGCCTGTGCGCGCATGCGCAGTAGTGAGCCCGTGTGCGCATGCGCAGTAGTGAGCCCGAGCGCGCATGAGTAGTAGTGACCCCGAGTGCGCATGAGCAGTAGTGAGTCCGAGTGCGCATCAGCAGTAGTGACCCCGAGTGCGCATGAGCAGTAGTGACCCCGAGTGTGCATGCACAGTAGTGAGCCCGTGTGCGCATGAGCAGTAGTGACCCCGAGTGCGCATGAGCAGTAGTGACCCCGAGTGCGCATGCACAGTAGTGAGCCCGATTGCGCATCCGCAGTAGTGAGTCCGTGTGCGCATGTGCAGGTCTGAGCCGGAGTGCGCATGCGCAGTAGTGGGCCCGTGCGCGCATGCGCAGTAGTGAGCCCGTGTGCGCATGCGCAGTAGTGAGCCCGAGCGCGCATCCGCAGTAGTGAGTCCGAGTGCGCATGCGCAGTAGTGACCCCGAATGCGCATGAGCAGCAGTGAGTCCGAGTGCGCATTAGCAGTAGTGACCCCGAGTGCGCATGAGCAGTAGTGACCCCGAGTGCGCATGAGCAGTAGTGGCCCCGAGTGCGCATGAGCAGTAGTGAATCCGAGTGCACATGAGCAGTAGTGAGTCCGAGTGCGCATGAGCAGTAGTGACCCCGAGTGCGCATGCACATTAGTGAGCCCGAGTGTGCATGAGTAGTAGTGACCCCGAGTGCGCATGCGCAGTAGCGAGCCCGTGTGCGCATGCGCAGAAGTGAGCTCGAATGCGCATGTGCAGGTCTGAGCCGGAGTGCGCATGCGCAGTAGTGGGCCCGTGCGCGCATGCGTAGTAGTGAGCCCGTGTGCGCATGCGCAATAGTGAGCCCGAGCGCGCATCCGCAGTAGTGAGTCCGAGTGCGCATGCGCAGTAGTGACCCCGAATGCGCATGAGCAGCAGTGAGTCCGAGTGCGCATGAGCAGTAGTGACCCCGAGTGCGCATGAGCAGTAGTGAGCCCGAGTGCGGTTGAGCAGTAGTGACCCCGAGTGCGCATGCACATTAGTGAGCCCGAGTGTGCATGAGTAGTAGTGACCCCGAGTGCGCATGCACAGTAGCCCGCCCGTGTGCGCATGCGCAGAAGTGAGCTCGAATGCGCATGTGCAGGTCTGAGCCGGAGTG
Source organism: Megachile leachella (assembly GCA_963576845.1). Lineage (NCBI taxonomy): Eukaryota > Metazoa > Arthropoda > Insecta > Hymenoptera > Megachilidae > Megachile > Megachile leachella. The sequence goes on along the minus strand of OY756250.1, from coordinate 24,144,364 downwards.
CGCATGCGCATTAGTGAGCCCGTGCGCGCATGCGCAGTAGTGAGCCCGTGTGCGCATGCGCAGTAGTGAGCCCGAGCGCGCATCCGCAGTAGTGAGCCCGAGTGCGCATGCGCAGTAGTGACCCCGAATGCGCATGAGCAGCAGTGAGTCCGAGTGCGCATGAGCAGTAGTGACCCCGAGTGCGCATGACCAGTAGTGAGTCCGAGTGCGCATGAGCAGTAGTGACCCCGAGTGCGCATGCACATTAGTGAGCCCGAGTGAGCATGAGTAGTAGTGACCCCGAGTGCGCATGCACAGTAGTGAGCCCGTGTGCGCATGCGCAGAAGTGAGCTCGAATGCGCATGTGCAGGTCTGAGCCGGACTGCGCATGCGCAGTAGTCAGCCCGTGTGCGCATGCGCAGTAGTGAGCCCGAGTGTGCATGAGCAGTAGTGAGTCCGAGTGCGCATGGGCAGTAGTGACCCCGAGTGCGCATGCACAGTAGTGAGCCCGATTGCGCATCCGCAGTTGTGAGGCCGTGTGCGCATGTGCAGGTCTGAGCCCGAGTGCGCATGCGCAGTAGTGAGCCCGATTGTGCATCCGCAGTAGTGAGTCCGAGTGCGGATGAGCAGTAGTGACCCCGAGTGCTCATGAGCAGTAGTGACCCCGAGTGCGCATGCACAGTAGTGAGCCCGAGTGTGCATGAGCAGTAGTGAGTCCGAGTGCGCATGGGCAGTAGTGACCCCGAGTGCTCATGCACAGTAGTGAGCCCGATTGCGCATCCGCAGTAGTGAGTCCGTGTGCGCATGTGCAGGTCTGAGGCGGAGTGCGCATGCGCAGTAGTGGGCCCGTGCGCGCATGCGCAGTAGTGAGCCCGTGTGCGCATGCGCAGTAGTGAGTCCGAGTGCGCGTGAGCAGTAGTGACCCCGAGTGCGCATGAGCAGTAGTGACCCCGAGTGCGCACGAGCAGTAGTGACCCCGACTGCGCATGCGCAGTAGTGAGCCCGTGTGCACATGCGCAGTAGTGACCCCGAATGCGCATGAGCAGTTGTGAGTCCGAGTGCGTATGAGCAGTAGTGACCCCGAGTGCGCATGAGCAGTAGTGACCCCGAGTGCGCATGAGCAGTAGTGGCCCCGAGTGCGCATGAGCAGTAGTGAATCCGAGTGCACATGAGCAGTAGTGACCCCGAGTGCGCATGAGCAGTAGTGACCCCGAGTGCGCATGAGCAGTAGTGACCCCGAGTGCGCATGCACAGTAGTGAGCCCGAGTGTGCATGAGCAGTAGTGAGTCCGAGTGCGCGTGAGCAGTAGTGACACCGAGTGCGCATGAGCAGTAGTGACCCCGAGTGCGCATGAGCAGTAGTGACCCCGAGTGCGTATGCACAGTAGTGAGCCCGATTGCGCATCCGCAGTCGTGAGTCCGTGTGCGCATGTGCAGGTCTGAGCCGGAGTGCGCATGCGCAGTAGTGGGCCCGTGCGCGCATGCGCAGTAGAGAGCCCGGGTGCGCATGCGCAGTAGTGAGCCCGAGCGCGCATCCACAGTAGTGAGCCCGAGCGCGCATGCGCAGTAGTGACCCCGAATGCGCATGAGCAGTAGTGACCCCGAGTGCGCATGCACAGTAGTGTGCCTGTGTGCGCATGCGCAGAAGTGAGCTCGAATGCGCATGTGCAGGTCTGAGCCGGAGTGCGCATGCGCAGTAGTGGGCCCGTGCGCGCATGCGCAGTAGTGAGCCCGGGTGCGCATGCGCAGTAGTGAGCCCGAGCGCGCATCCGCAGTAGTGAGCCCGAGCGCGCATGCGCAGTAGTGAGTCCGATTGCGCATGTGCAGGTCTGAGCCGGAGTGCGCATGCGCAGTAGTGGGCCTGTGCGCGCATGCGCAGTAGTGAGCCCGTGTGCGCATGCGCAGTAGTGAGCCCGATCGCGCATCCGCAGTAGTGAGTCCGAGTGCGCATGCGCAGTAGTGACCCCGAATGCGCATGAGCAGCAGTGAGTCCGAGTGCGCATGAGCAGTAGTGACTCCGAGTGCGCATGAGCAGTAGTGAGTCCGAGTGCGCATGAGCAGTAGCGACCCCGAGTGCGCATGCACATTAGTGAGCCCGAGTGTGCATGAGTAGTAGTGACCCCGAGTGCGCATGCACAGTATCGAGCCCGTGTGCGCATGCGCAGAAGTGAGCTCGAATGCGCATGTGCAGGTCTGAGCCGAACTGCGCATGCGCAGTAGTGAGCCCGTGTGCACATGCGCAGTAGTGACCCCGAATGCGCATGAGCAGTAGTGAGTCCGAGTGCGCATGAGCAGTAGTGACCCCGAGTGCGCATGAGCAGTAGTGAGTCCGAGTGCGCATGAACAGTAGTGACCCCGAGTGCGCATGAGCAGTAGTGACCCCGAGTGCGCATGCACAGTAGTGAGCCCGATTGCGCATCCGCAGTTGTAAGTCCGTGTTCGCATGTGCAGGTCTGAGCCGGAGTGCGCATGCGCAGTAGTGGGCCCGTGCGCGCATGCGCAGTAGTGAGCCCGGGTGCGCATGCGCAGTAGTGAGCCCGAGCGCGCATCCGCAATAGTGAGCCCGAGCGCGCAAGCGCAGTGGTGAGTCCGATTGCGCATGTGCAGGTCTGTGCCGGAGTGCGCATGCGCAGTAGTGGGCCCGTGCGCGCATGCGCAGTAGTGAGCCCGTGTGCGCATGCGCTGTAGTGAGCCCGAGCGCGCATCCGCAGTAGTGACCCCGAATGCGCATGAGCAGTAGTGACCCCGAGTGCGCATGCACAGTAGTGTGCCCGTGTGAGTATGCGCAGAAGTGAGCTCGAATGCGCATGTGCAGGTCTGAGCCGGAGTGCGCATGCGCAGTAGTGACCACGAATGCGCACGAGCAGTAGTGAGTCCGAGTGCGCATGAGCAGTAGTGACCCCGAGTGCGCATGAGCAGTAGTGAGTCCGAGTGCGCATCCGCAGTAGTGAGTCCGAGTGCGCATGCGCAGTAGTGACCCCGAATGCGCATGAGCAGCAGTGAGTCCGAGTGCGCATGTGCAGTAGTGACCCCGAGTGCGCATGAGCAGTAGTGAGTCCGAGTGCGCATGAGCAGTAGTGACCCCGAGTGCGCATGCACATTAGTGAGCCCGTGTGCGCATGCGCTGTAGTGAGCCCGAGTGCGCATGTGCAGTAGTGACCCCGAGTGCGCATGAGCAGTAGTGAGTCCGAGTGCGCATGAGCAGTAGTGACCCCGAATGCGCATGCACATTAGTGAGCCCGAGTGTGCATGAGTAGTAGTGACCCCGAGTGCGCATGCACAGTAGTGAGCCCGTGTGCGCATGCGCAGAAGTGAGCTCGAATGCGCATGTGCAGGTCTGAGCCGGAGTGCGCATGCGCAGTAGTGGGCCCGTGCGCGCATGCGCAGTAGTGAGCCCGGGTGCGCATGCGCAGTAGTGAGCCCGAATGCGCATGAGCAGTAGTGAGTCCGAGTGCGCATGAGCAGTAGTGACCCCGAGTGCGCATGAGCAGTAGTGACCCCGAGTGCGCATGAGCAGTAGTGACCCCGAGTGCGCATCAGCAGTAGTGACCCCGAGTGCGCATGCACAGTAGTGAGCCCGAGTGTGCATGAGCAGTAGTGAGTCCGAGTGCGCATGCGCAGTAGTGAGCCCGGGTGCGCATGCGCAGTAGTGAGCCCGAGCGCGCATCCGCAGTAGTGAGCCCGAGCGCGCATGCGCAGTTGTGACCCCGAATGCGCATGAGCAGTAGTGACCCCGAGTGCGCATGCACAGTAGTGTGCCTGTGTGCGCATGCGCAGAAGTGAGCTCGAATGCGCATGTGCAGGTCTGAGCCGGACTGCGCATGCGCAGTAGTGAGCCCGTGTGCGCATGCGCAGTAGTGACCCCGAATGCGCATGAGCAGTAGTGAGCCCGAGCGCGCATCCGCAGTAGTGAGCCCGATTGCGCATCCGCAGTAGTGAGTCCGTGTGCGCATGTGCAGGTCTGAGCCGGAGTGCGCATGCGCAGTAGTGGGCCCGTGCGCGCATGCGCAGTAGTGAGCCCGAGCGCGCATCCGCAGTAGTGAGTCCGAGTGCGCATGCGCAGTAGTGACCCTGAATGCGCATGAGAAATAGTGAGTTCGAGTGCGCATGAGCAGTAGTGACCCCGAGTGCGCATGAGCAGTAGTGACCCCGAGTGCGCATGAGCAGTAGTGACCCCGAGTGCGCATGCACAGTAGTGAGCCCGATTGCGCATCCACAGTAGTGAGTCCGTGTGCGCATGTGCATGTCTGAGCCGGAGTGCGCATGCGCAGTAGTGAGTCCGTGTGCGCATGCGCAGTAGCGAGCCCGTGTGCGCATGCGCAGTAGTAACCCCGAGTGTGCATGCACAGTGTGAGCCCGTGAGCGAATGCGCAGTTGCGACCCCGAGCGCGTATGCGCAGTAGTGATCCGAGCGCGCATGCGCAGTAGTGAGTTCGAGTGCGCATGAGCAGTAGTGACCCCGAGTGCGCATGCACAGTAGTGAGCCCGTGTGCGCATGCGCAGAAGTGAGCTCGAATGCGCATGTGCAGGTCTGAGCCGGAGTGCGCATGCGCAGTAGTGGGCCCGTGCGCGCATGCGCAGTAGTGAGCCCGGGTGCGCATGCGCAGTAGTGAGCCCGAATGCGCATGAGCAGCAGTGAGTCCGAGTGCGCATGAGCAGTAGTGACCCCGAGTGCGCATGAGCAGTAGTGACCCCGAGTGCGCATGAGCAGTAGTGACCCCGAGTGCGCATGAGCAGTAGTGACCCCGAGTGCGCATGCACAGTAGTGAGCCCGAGTGTGCATGAGCAGTAGTGAGTCCGAGTGCGCATGCGCAGTAGTGAGCCCGGGTGCGCATGCGCAGTAGTGAGCCCGAGCGCGCATCCGCAGTAGTCAGCCCGAGCGCGCATGCGCAGTAGTGACCCCAAATGCGCATGAGCAGTAGTGACCCCGAGTGCGCATGCACAGTAGTGTACCTGTGCGCGCATGCGCAGAAGTGAGCTCGAATGCGCATGTGCAGGTCTGAGCCGGAGTGCGCATGCGCAGTAGTGGGCCCGTGCGCGCATGCGCAGTAGTGAGCCCGGGTGCGCATGCGCAGTAGTGAGCCCGAGCGCGCATCCGCAGTAGTGATCCGAGCGCGCATGCGCAGTAGTGAGTTCGAGTGCGCATGAGCAGTAGTGACCCCGAGTGCGCATGCACAGTAGTGAGCCCGAGTGCGCATGAGCAGTAGTGAGTCCGAGTGCGCATGGGCAGTAGTGACCCCGAGTGCGCATGCACAGTAGTGAGCCCGATTGCGCATCCACAGTAGTGAGTCCGAGTGCGCATGGGCAGGTATGAGCCGGAGTGCGCATGCGCAGTGGTGAGTCCGTGTGCGCATGCGCAGTGGTGTGCCCGAGCGCGCATCCGCAGTAGTGAGCCCGATGGCGCATCCGCAGTAGTGAGTCCGTGTGCGCATGTGCAGGTCTGAGCCGGAGTGCGCATGCGCAGTAGTAGGCTCGTGCGCGCATGCGCAGTATTGAGCCCGTGTGCGCATGCGCAGTAGTGAGCCCGAGCGCGCATCCGCAGTAGTGAGTCCGATTGCGCAGCCGCAGTAGTGAGTCCGTGTGCGCATGTGCAGGTCTGAGCCGGAGTGCGCATGCGCAGTAGTGGGTCCGTGCGCGCATGCGCAGTAGTGAGCCCGTGTGCGCATGCGCAGTAGTGAGCCCGAGCGCGCATCCGCAGTAGTGAGTCCGAGTGCGCATGCGCAGTAGTGACCCCGAAAGCGCATGAGCTGTAGTGAATCCGAGTGCACATGAGCAGTAGTGAGTCCGAGTGCGCATGCGCAGTAGTGACCCCGAAAGCGCATGAGCAGTAGTGAATCCGAGTGCACATGAGCAGTAGTGACCCCGAGTGCGCATGAGCAGTAGTGAGTCCGTGCGCGCATGCGCAGTAGTGAGCCCGTGTGCGCATGCGCAGTAGCGAGCCCGAGCGCGCATCCGCAGTAGTGAGTCCGAGTGCGCATGCGCAGTAGTGACCCCGAATGCGCATGAGCAGTAGTGAATCCGAGTGCACATGAGCAGTAGTGACCCCGAGTGCGCATGAGCAGTAGTGAGTCCGAGTGCGCATGAGCAGTAGTGACCCCGAGTGCGCATGCACAGTAGTGAGCCCGATTGCGCATCCGCAGTAGTGAGGCCGTGTGCGCATGTGCAGGTCTGAGCCGGAGTGCGCATGCGCAGTAGTGAGCCCGATTGTGCATCCGCAGTAGTGAGTCCGAGTGCGCATGAGCAGTAGTGAGCCCGAGTGCGCATGAGCAGTAGTGACCCCGAGTGCGCATGAGCAGTAGTGACCCCGAGTGCGCATGCACAGTAGTGAGCCCGAGTGTGCATGAGCAGTAGTGACCCCGAGTGCGCATGGGCAGTAGTGACCCCGAATGCGCATGAGCAGTAGTGAGCCCGTGTGCGCATGCACAGTAGTGAGCCCGAGCGCGCATGCGCTGTGGTGAGTCCGATTGCGCATGTGCAGGTCTGAGCCGGAGTGCGCATGCGCAGTAGTGGGCCCGTGCGCGCATGCGCAGTAGTGAGCCCGTGTGCGCATGCGCAGTAGTGAGCCCGAGCGCGCATGCGCAGTGGTGAGTCCGATTGCGCATGTGCAGGTCTGAGCCGGAGTGCGCATGCGCAGTAGTGGGCCCGTGCGCGCATGAGCAGTAGTGACCCCGAGTGCGCATGAGCAGTAGTGACCCCGAGTGCGCATGCACAGTAGTGAGCCCGATTGGGCATGAGTAGTAGTGAGCCCGGGTGCGCACGCGCAGTAGTTCGCCCGAGCGCGCATCCGCAGTAGTGAGCCCGAGCGCGCATGCGCAGTGGTGAGTCCGATTGCGCATGTGCAGATCTGAGCCGGAGTGCGCATCCGCAGTAGTGAGGCCGTGTGCGCATGTGCAGGTCTGAGCCGGAGTGCGCATGCGCAGTAGTGAGCCCGATTGTGCATCCGCAGTAGTGAGTCCGAGTGCGCATGAGCAGTAGTGAGCCCGAGTGCGCATGAGCAGTAGTGACCCCGAGTGCGCATGAGCAGTAGTGACCCCGAGTGCGCATGCACAGTAGTGAGCCCGAGTGTGCATGAGCAGTAGTGACCCCGAGTGCGCATGAGCAGTAGTGACCCCGAATGCGCATGAGCAGTAGTGAGCCCGTGTGCGCATGCACAGTAGTGAGCCCGAGCGCGCATCCGCAGTAGTGAGTCCGAGTGCGCGTGAGCAGTAGTGACCCCGAGAGCGCATTCACAGTAGTAAGCCCGAGTGCGCATGAGCAGTAGTGAGTCCCAGTGCGCATGAGCAGTAGTGACCCCGAGTGCGCGTGCACAGTAGTGAGCCCGAGTGCGCATGAGTAGTAGTGAGTCCGAGTGCGCATGTGCAGGTCTGAGCCGGAGTGCGCATGGACAGTAGTGGGCACGTGCGCGCATGCGCAGTAGTGAGCCCGAGCGCGCATCCGCAGTAGTGAGCCCGAGCGCGCATGCGCAGTGGTGAGCCCGGGTGCGCATGCGCAGTAGTGCGCCCGAGCGCGCATCCGCAGTAGTGAGCCCGATTGCGCATCCGCAGTAGTGAGTCCGTGTGCGCATGTGCAGGTCTGAGCCGGAGTGCGCATGCGCAGTAGTGGGCCCGTGCACGCATGCGCAGTAGTGAGCCCGTGTGCGCATGCGCAGTAGTGAGCCCGAGCGTGCATCCGCAGTAGTGAGCCCGAGTGCGCATCCGCAGTAGTGAGCCCGAGCGCGCATGCGCAGTGGTGAGTCCGATTGCGCATGTCGAGGTCTGAGCCGGAGTGCGCATGCGCAGTAGTGGGCCCGTGCGCGCATGCGCAGTAGTGAGCCCGTGTGCGCATGCACAGTAGTGAGCCCGAGCGCGCATGCGCAGTGGTGAGTCCGATTGCGCATGTGCAGGTCTGAGCCGGAGTGCGCATGCGCAGTAGTGGGCCCGTGCGCGCATGAGCAGTAGTGACCCCGAGTGCGCATTAGCAGTAGTGACCCCGAGTGCGCATGCACAGTAGTGAGCCCGATTGGACATGAGTAGTAGTGAGCCCGGGTGCGCATGCGCAGTAGTGAGCCCGAGCGCGCATCCGCAGTAGTGAGCCCGAGCGCGCATGCGCAGTGGTGAGTCCGATTGCGCATGTGCAGATCTGAGCCGGAGTGCGCATGCGCAGTAGTGGGCCCGTACGCGCATGCGCAGTGGTGAGCCCGTGTGCGCATGCGCAGTAGTGAGCCCGAGCGCGCATCCGCAGTAGTGAGTCCGAGTGCGCATGCACAGTAGTGACCCCGAATGCGCATGAGCAGTAATGACCCCGAGTGCGCATGCACAGTAGTGTGCCCGTGTGCGCATGCGCAGAAGTGAGCTCGAATGCGCATGTGCAGGTCTGAGCCGGAGTGCGCATGCGCAGTAGTGGGCCCGTGCGCGCATGCGCAGTAGTGAGCCCGGGTGCGCATGCGCAGTAGTGAGCCCGAGCGCGCATGCGCAGTAGTGAGTCCGATTGCGCATGTGCAGGTCTGAGCCGGAGTGCGCATGCGCAGTAGTGGGCCCGTGCGCGCATGCGCAGTAGTGAGCCCGTGTGCGCATGCGCAGTAGTGAGCCCGATTGGGCATGAGTAGTAGTGAGCCCGGGTGCGCATGCGCAGTAGTGAGCACGAGCGCGCATCCGCAGTAGTGAGCCCGATTGCGCATCCGCAGTAGTGAGTCCGTGTGCGCATGTGCAGGTCTGAGCCGGCGTGCGCATGCGCAGTAGTGAGCCCGGGTGCGCATGCGCAGTAGTGAGCCCGAGTGCGCATGAGCAGTGGTGACCCCGAGTGCGCATGAGCAGTAGTGAGTCCGAGTGCGCATGAGCAGTAGTGACCCCGAGTGCGCATGCACATTAGTGAGCCCGAGTGTGCATGAGTAGTAGTGACCCCGAGTGCGCATGCACAGTAGTGAGCCCGTGTGCGCATCCGCAGAAGTGAGCTCGAATGCGCATGTGCAGGTCTGAGCCGGACTGCGCATGCGCAGTAGTGAGCCCGTGTGCGCATGCGCAGTAGTGACCCCGAATGCGCATGAGCAGTAATGAGTCCGAGTGCGCATGAGCAGTAGTGACCCCGAGTGCGCATGAGCAGTAGTGAGCCCGAGTGCGCATGAGCAGTAGTGACCCCGAGTGCGCATGAGCAGTAGTGACCCCGAGTGCGCATGCACAGTAGTGAGCCCGATTGGGCATGAGTAGTAGCGAGCCCGGGTGCGCATGCGCAGTAGTGAGCACGAGCGCGCATCCGCAGTAGTGAGCCCGATTGCGCATCCGCAGTAGTGAGTCCGTGTGCGCATGTGCAGGTCTGAGCCGGCGTGCGCATGCGCAGTAGTGAGCCCGGGTGCGCATGCGCAGTAGTGAGCCCGATTGCGCATCCGCAGTAGTGAGTCCGAGTGCGCATGCGCAGTAGTGACCCTGAATGCGCATGAGAAATAGTGAGTTCGAGTGCGCATGAGCAGTAGTGACCCCGAGTGCGCATGAGCAGTAGTGAGTCCGAGTGCGCATGCGCAGTAGTGACCCTGAATGCGCATGAGAAATAGTGAGTTCGAGTGCGCATGCGCAGTAGTGACCCCGAATGCGCATGAGCAGTAATGAGTCCGAGTGCGCATGAGCAGTAGTGACCCCGAGTGCGCATGAGCAGTAGTGAGCCCGAGTGCGCATGCACAGTAGTGAGCCCGATTGGGCATGAGTAGTAGTGAGCCCGGGTGCGCATGCGCAATAGTGAGCACGAGCGCGCATCCGCAGTAGTGAGCCCGATTGCGCATCCACAGTAGTGAGTCCGAGTGCGCATGGGCAGGTCTGAGCCGGAGTGCGCATGCGCAGTGGCGAGTCCGTGTTCGCATGCGCAGTGGTGTGCCCGAGCGCGCATCCGCAGTAGTGAGCCCGATTGCGCATCCGCAGTAGTGAGTCCGTGTGCGCATGTGCAGGTCTGAGCCGGAGTGCGCATGCGCAGTAGTGGGCCCGTGCGCGCATGCGCAGTAGTGAGCCCGTGTGCGCATGCGCAGTAGTGAGCCCGAGCGCGCATGCGCAGTAGTGAGTCCGATTGCGCATGCGCAGTAGTGACCCCGAATGCGCATGAGCAGTAGTGAGTCCGAGTGCGCATGAGCAGTAGTGACCCCGAGTGCGCATGAGCAGTAGTGAGTCCGAGTGCGCATGAGCAGTAGCGACCCCGAGTGCGCATGCACATTAGTGAGCCCGAGTGTGCATGAGTAGTAGTGACCCCGAGTGCGCATGCACAGTAGTGAGCCCGTGTGCGCATCCGCAGAAGTGAGCTCGAATGCGCATGTGCAGGTCTGAGCCGGACTGCGCATGCGCAGTAGTGAGCCCGTGTGCGCATGCGCAGTAGTGACCCCGAATGCGCATGAGCAGTAATGAGTCCGAGTGCGCATGAGCAGTAGTGACCCCGAGTGCGCATGAGCAGTAGTGAGCCCGAGTGCGCATGAGCAGTAGTGACCCCGAGTGCGCATGAGCAGTAGTGAGCCCGAGTGCGCATGCACAGTAGTGAGCCCGATTGGGCATGAGTAGTAGTGAGCCCGAGTGCGCATGAGCAGTAGTGACCCCGAGTGCGCATGAGCAGTAGTGAGCCCGAGTGCGCATGAGCAGTAGTGACCCCGAGTGCGCATGAGCAGTAGTGACCCCGAGTGCGCATGCACAGTAGTGACCCCGAATGCGCATGAGCAGTAATGAGTCCGAGTGCGCATGAGCAGTAGTGACCCCGAGTGCGCATGAGCAGTAGTGAGCCCGAGTGCGCATGAGCAGTAGTGACCCCGAGTGCGCATGAGCAGTAGTGACCCCGAGTGCGCATGCACAGTAGTGAGCCCGATTGGGCATGAGTAGTAGTGAGCCCGGGTGCGCATGCGCAGTAGTGAGCACGAGCGCGCATCCGCAGTAGTGAGCCCGATTGCGCATCCGCAGTAGTGAGTCCGTGTGCGCATGTGCAGGTCTGAGCCGGCGTGCGCATGCGCAGTAGTGAGCCCGGGTGCGCATGCGCAGTAGTGAGCCCGATTGCGCATCCACAGTAGTGAGTCCGAGTGCGCATGGGCAGGTCTGAGCCGGAGTGCGCATGCGCAGTGGCGAGTCCGTGTGCGCATGCGCAGTGGTGTGCCCGAGCGCGCATCCGCAGTAGTGAGCCCGATTGCGCATCCGCAGTAGTGAGTCCGTGTGCGCATGTGCAGGTCTGAGCCGGAGTGCGCATGCGCAGTAGTGGGCCCGTGCGCGCATGCGCAGTAGTGAGCCCGTGTGCGCATGCGCAGTAGTGAGCCCGAGCGCGCATGCGCAGTAGTGAGTCCGATTGCGCATGTGCAGGTCTGAGCCGGAGTGCGCATGCGCAGTAGTGGGCCCGTGCGCGCATGCGCAGTAGTGAGCCCGTGTGCGCATGCGCAGTAGTGAGCCCGAGCGCGCATCCGCAGTAGTGAGCCCGTGTGCGCATGCGCAGTAGTGAGCTCGAGCGCGCATCCGCAGTAGTGGGTCCGAGTGCGCATGCGCAGTAGTGACCCCGAATGCGCATGAGCAGTAGTGAGTCCGAGTGCGCATGAGCAGTAGTGACCCCGAGTGCGCATGAGCAGTAGTGAGTCCGAGTGCGCATGAGCAGTAGTGACCCCGAGTGCGCATGCACATTAGTGAGCCCGAGTGTGCATGAGTAGTAGTGACCCCGAGTGCGCATGCACAGTAGTGAGCCCGTGTGCGCATCCGCAGTAGTGAGCCCGAGCGCGCATCCGCAGTAGTGAGTCCGAGTGCGCATGCGCAGTAGTGACCCCGAATGCGCATGAGCAGTAGTGAGTCCGAGTGCGCATGAGCAGTAGTGACCCCGAGTGCGCATGCACATTAGTGAGCCCGAGTGTGCATGAGTAGTAGTGACCCCGAGTGCGCATGCACAGTAGTGAGCCCGTGTGCGCATCCGCAGAAGTGAGCTCGAATGCGCATGTGCAGGTCTGAGCCGGACTGCGCATGCGCAGTAGTGAGCCCGTGTGCGCATGCGCAGTAGTGACCCCGAATGCGCATGAGCAGTAATGAGTCCGAGTGCGCATGAGCAGTAGTGACCCCGAGTGCGCATGAGCAGTAGTGAGCCCGTGTGCGCATGCGCAGTAGTGAGCCCGAGCGCGCATCCGCAGTAGTGAGTCCGAGTGCGCATCCGCAGTAGTGAGCCCGAGCGCGCATGCGCAGTGGTGAGTCCGATTGCGCATGTCGAGGTCTGAGCCGGAGTGCGCATGCGCAGTAGTGGGCCCGTGCGCGCATGCGCAGTAGTGAGCCCGTGTGCGCATGCGCAGTAGTGAGCCCGAGCGCGCATGCGCAGTGGTGAGTCCGATTGCGCATGTGCAGGTCTGAGCCGGAGTGCGCATGCGCAGTAGTGGGCCCGTGCGCGCATGAGCAGTAGTGACCCCGAGTGCGCATTAGCAGTAGTGACCCCGAGTGCGCATGCACAGTAGTGAGCCCGATTGGACATGAGTAGTAGTGAGCCCGGGTGCGCATGCGCAGTAGTGAGCCCGAGCGCGCATCCGCAGTAGTGAGCCCGAGCGCGCATGCGCAGTGGTGAGTCCGATTGCGCATGTGCAGATCTGAGCCGGTGTGCGCATGCGCAGTAGTGGGCCCGTACGCGCATGCGCAGTGGTGAGCCCGTGTGCGCATGCGCAGTAGTGAGCCCGAGCGCGCATCCGCAGTAGTGAGTCCGAGTGCGCATGCGCAGTAGTGACCCCGAATGCGCATGAGCAGTAATGACCCCGAGTGCGCATGCACAGTAGTGTGCCCGTGTGCGCATGCGCAGAAGTGAGCTCGAATGCGCATGTGCAGGTCTGAGCCGGAGTGCGCATGCGCAGTAGTGGGCCCGTGCGCGCATGCGCAGTAGTGAGCCCGGGTGCGCATGCGCAGTAGTGAGCCCGAGCGCGCATGCGCAGTAGTGAGTCCGATTGCGCATGTGCAGGTCTGAGCCGGAGTGCGCATGCGCAGTAGTGGGCCCGTGCGCGCATGCGCAGTAGTGAGCCCGTGTGCGCATGCGCAGTAGTGAGCCCGATTGGGCATGAGTAGTAGTGAGCCCGGGTGCGCATGCGCAGTAGTGAGCACGAGCGCGCATCCGCAGTAGTGAGCCCGATTGCGCATCCGCAGTAGTGAGTCCGTGTGCGCATGTGCAGGTCTGAGCCGGCGTGCGCATGCGCAGTAGTGAGCCCGGGTGCGCATGCGCAGTAGTGAGCCCGAGTGCGCATGAGCAGTGGTGACCCCGAGTGCGCATGAGCAGTAGTGAGTCCGAGTGCGCATGAGCAGTAGTGACCCCGAGTGCGCATGCACATTAGTGAGCCCGAGTGTGCATGAGTAGTAGTGACCCCGAGTGCGCATGCACAGTAGTGAGCCCGTGTGCGCATCCGCAGAAGTGAGCTCGAATGCGCATGTGCAGGTCTGAGCCGGACTGCGCATGCGCAGTAGTGAGCCCGTGTGCGCATGCGCAGTAGTGACCCCGAATGCGCATGAGCAGTAATGAGTCCGAGTGCGCATGAGCAGTAGTGACCCCGAGTGCGCATGAGCAGTAGTGAGCCCGAGTGCGCATGAGCAGTAGTGACCCCGAGTGCGCATGAGCAGTAGTGACCCCGAGTGCGCATGCACAGTAGTGAGCCCGATTGGGCATGAGTAGTAGTGAGCCCGGGTGCGCATGCGCAGTAGTGAGCACGAGCGCGCATCCGCAGTAGTGAGCCCGATTGCGCATCCGCAGTAGTGAGTCCGTGTGCGCATGTGCAGGTCTGAGCCGGCGTGCGCATGCGCAGTAGTGAGCCCGGGTGCGCATGCGCAGTAGTGAGCCCGATTGCGCATCCACAGTAGTGAGTCCGAGTGCGCATGGGCAGGTCTGAGCCGGAGTGCGCATGCGCAGTGGCGAGTCCGTGTGCGCATGCGCAGTGGTGTGCCCGAGCGCGCATCCGCAGTAGTGAGCCCGATTGCGCATCCGCAGTAGTGAGTCCGAGTGCGCATGCGCAGTAGTGACCCTGAGTGCGCATAAGCAGTAGTGAGCCCGAGTGCGCATGAGCAGTAGTGACCCTGAATGCGCATGAGAAATAGTGAGTTCGAGTGCGCATGCGCAGTAGTGACCCCGAATGCGCATAAGCAGTAATGAGTCCGAGTGCGCATGAGCAGTAGTGACCCCGAGTGCGCATGAGCAGTAGTGAGCCCGAGTGCGCATGAGCAGTAGTGACCCCGAGTGCGCATAAGCAGTAGTGACCCCGAGTGCGCATGCACAGTAGTGAGCCCGATTGGGCATGAGTAGTAGTGAGCCCGGGTGCGCATGCGCAATAGTGAGCACGAGCGCGCATCCGCAGTAGTGAGCCCGATTGCGCATCCGCGGTAGTGAGTCCGTGTGCGCATGTGCAGGTCTGAGCCGGCGTGCGCATGCGCAGTAGTGAGCCCGGATGCGCATGCGCAGTAGTGAGCCCGATTGCGCATCCACAGTAGTGAGTCCGAGTGCGCATGGGCAGGTCTGAGCCGGAGTGCGCATGCGCAGTGGCGAGTCCGTGTGCGCATGCGCAGTAGTGAGCCCGAGCGCGCATCCGCAGTAGTGAGCCCGTGTGCGCATGCGCAGTAGTGAGCTCGAGCGCGCATCCGCAGTAGTGGGTCCGAGTGCGCATGCGCAGTAGTGACCCCGAATGCGCATGAGCAGTAGTGAGTCCGAGTGCGCATGAGCAGTAGTGACCCCGAGTGCGCATGAGCAGTAGTGAGTCCGAGTGCGCATGAGCAGTAGTGACCCCGAGTGCGCATGCACATTAGTGAGCCCGAGTGTGCATGAGTAGTAGTGACCCCGAGTGCGCATGCACAGTAGTGAGCCCGTGTGCGCATCCGCAGTAGTGAGCCCGAGCGCGCATCCGCAGTAGTGAGTCCGAGTGCGCATGCGCAGTAGTGACCCCGAATGCGCATGAGCAGTAGTGAGTCCGAGTGCGCATGAGCAGTAGTGACCCCGAGTGCGCATGCACATTAGTGAGCCCGAGTGTGCATGAGTAGTAGTGACCCCGAGTGCGCATGCACAGTAGTGAGCCCGTGTGCGCATCCGCAGAAGTGAGCTCGAATGCGCATGTGCAGGTCTGAGCCGGACTGCGCATGCGCAGTAGTGAGCCCGTGTGCGCATGCGCAGTAGTGACCCCGAATGCGCATGAGCAGTAATGAGTCCGAGTGCGCATGAGCAGTAGTGACCCCGAGTGCGCATGAGCAGTAGTGAGCCCGTGTGCGCATGCGCAGTAGTGAGCCCGAGCGCGCATCCGCAGTAGTGAGTCCGAGTGCGCATCCGCAGTAGTGAGCCCGAGCGCGCATGCGCAGTGGTGAGTCCGATTGCGCATGTCGAGGTCTGAGCCGGAGTGCGCATGCGCAGTAGTGGGCCCGTGCGCGCATGCGCAGTAGTGAGCCCGTGTGCGCATGCGCAGTAGTGAGCCCGAGCGCGCATGCGCAGTGGTGAGTCCGATTGCGCATGTGCAGGTCTGAGCCGGAGTGCGCATGCGCAGTAGTGGGCCCGTGCGCGCATGAGCAGTAGTGACCCCGAGTGCGCATTAGCAGTAGTGACCCCGAGTGCGCATGCACAGTAGTGAGCCCGATTGGACATGAGTAGTAGTGAGCCCGGGTGCGCATGCGCAGTAGTGAGCCCGAGCGCGCATCCGCAGTAGTGAGCCCGAGCGCGCATGCGCAGTGGTGAGTCCGATTGCGCATGTGCAGATCTGAGCCGGTGTGCGCATGCGCAGTAGTGGGCCCGTACGCGCATGCGCAGTGGTGAGCCCGTGTGCGCATGCGCAGTAGTGAGCCCGAGCGCGCATCCGCAGTAGTGAGTCCGAGTGCGCATGCGCAGTAGTGACCCCGAATGCGCATGAGCAGTAATGACCCCGAGTGCGCATGCACAGTAGTGTGCCCGTGTGCGCATGCGCAGAAGTGAGCTCGAATGCGCATGTGCAGGTCTGAGCCGGAGTGCGCATGCGCAGTAGTGGGCCCGTGCGCGCATGCGCAGTAGTGAGCCCGGGTGCGCATGCGCAGTTGTGAGCCCGAGCGCGCATGCGCAGTAGTGAGTCCGATTGCGCATGTGCAGGTCTGAGCCGGAGTGCGCATGCGCAGTAGTGGGCCCGTGCGCGCATGCGCAGTAGTGAGCCCGTGTGCGCATGCGCAGTAGTGAGCCCGATTGGGCATGAGTAGTAGTGAGCCCGGGTGCGCATGCGCAGTAGTGAGCACGAGCGCGCATCCGCAGTAGTGAGCCCGATTGCGCATCCGCAGTAGTGAGTCCGTGTGCGCATGTGCAGGTCTGAGCCGGCGTGCGCATGCGCAGTAGTGAGCCCGGGTGCGCATGCGCAGTAGTGAGCCCGAGTGCGCATGAGCAGTGGTGACCCCGAGTGCGCATGAGCAGTAGTGAGTCCGAGTGCGCATGAGCAGTAGTGACCCCGAGTGCGCATGCACATTAGTGAGCCCGAGTGTGCATGAGTAGTAGTGGCCCCGAGTGCGCATGCACAGTAGTGAGCCCGTGTGCGCATCCGCAGAAGTGAGCTCGAATGCGCATGTGCAGGTCTGAGCCGGACTGCGCATGCGCAGTAGTGAGCCCGTGTGCGCATGCGCAGTAGTGACCCCGAATGCGCATGAGCAGTAATGAGTCCGAGTGCGCATGAGCAGTAGTGAGCCCGAGTGCGCATGAGCAGTAGTGACCCCGAGTGCGCATGAGCAGTAGTGACCCCGAGTGCGCATGCACAGTAGTGAGCCCGATTGGGCATGAGTAGTAGTGAGCCCGGGTGCGCATGCGCAGTAGTGAGCACGAGCGCGCATCCGCAGTAGTGAGCCCGATTGCGCATCCGCAGTAGTGAGTCCGTGTGCGCATGTGCAGGTCTGAGCCGGCGTGCGCATGCGCAGTAGTGAGCCCGGGTGCGCATGCGCAGTAGTGAGCCCGATTGCGCATCCACAGTAGTGAGTCCGAGTGCGCATGGGCAGGTCTGAGCCGGAGTGCGCATGCGCAGTGGCGAGTCCGTGTGCGCATGCGCAGTGGTGTGCCCGAGCGCGCATCCGCAGTAGTGAGCCCGATTGCGCATCCGCAGTAGTGAGTCCGAGTGCGCATGCGCAGTAGTGACCCTGAGTGCGCATAAGCAGTAGTGAGCCCGAGTGCGCATGAGCAGTAGTGACCCTGAATGCGCATGAGAAATAGTGAGTTCGAGTGCGCATGCGCAGTAGTGACCCCGAATGCGCATAAGCAGTAATGAGTCCGAGTGCGCATGAGCAGTAGTGACCCCGAGTGCGCATGAGCAGTAGTGAGCCCGAGTGCGCATGAGCAGTAGTGACCCCGAGTGCGCATAAGCAGTAGTGACCCCGAGTGCGCATGCACAGTAGTGAGCCCGATTGGGCATGAGTAGTAGTGAGCCCGGGTGCGCATGCGCAATAGTGAGCACGAGCGCGCATCCGCAGTAGTGAGCCCGATTGCGCATCCGCGGTAGTGAGTCCGTGTGCGCATGTGCAGGTCTGAGCCGGCGTGCGCATGCGCAGTAGTGAGCCCGGATGCGCATGCGCAGTAGTGAGCCCGATTGCGCATCCACAGTAGTGAGTCCGAGTGCGCATGGGCAGGTCTGAGCCGGAGTGCGCATGCGCAGTGGCGAGTCCGTGTGCGCATGCGCAGTGGTGTGCCCGAGCGCGCATCCGCAGTAGTGAGCCCGATTGCGCATCCGCAGTAGTGAGTCCGTGTGCGCATGTGCAGGTCTGAGCCGGAGTGCGCATGCGCAGTAGTGGGCCCGTGCACGCATGCGCAGTAGTGAGCCCGTGTGCGCATGCGCAGTAGTGAGCGCGAGCGCGCATGCGCAGTAGTGAGTCCGATTGCGCATGTGCAGGTCTGAGCCGGAGTGCGCATGCGCAGTAGTGGGCCCGTGCGCGCATGCGCAGTAGTGAGCCCGTGTGCGCATGCGCAGTAGTGAGCCCGAGCGCGCATCCGCAGTAGTGAGCCCGTGTGCGCATGCGCAGTAGTGAGCCCGAGCGCGCATCCGCAGTTGTGAGTTCGAGTGCGCATGCGCAGTAGTGACCCCGAATGCGCATGAGCAGTAGTGAGCCCGAGCGCGCATCCGCAGTAGTGAGTTCGAGTGCGCATGCGCAGTAGTGAGTCCGAGTGCGCATGCGCAGTAGTGACCCCGAGTGCGCATGCACATTAGTGAGCCCGAGTGTGCATGAGTAGTAGTGACCCCGAGTGCGCATGCACAGTAGTGAGCCCGTGTGCGCATGCGCAGTAGTGACCCCGAATGCGCATGAGCAGTAATGAGTCCGAGTGCGCATGAGCAGTAGTGACCCCGAGTGCGTATGAGCATTAGTGAGCCCGAGTGCGCATGAGCAGTAGTGACCCCGAGTGCGCATGAGCAGTAGTGACCCCGAGTGCGCATGCACAGTAGTGAGCCCGATTGGGCATGAGTAGTAGTGAGCCCGGGTGCGCATGCGCAGTAGTGAGCACGAGCGCGCATCCGCAGTAGTGAGCCCGATTGCGCATCCGCAGTAGTGAGTCCGTGTGCGCATGTGCAGGTCTGAGCCGGCGTGCGCATGCGCAGTAGTGAGCCCGGGTGCGCATGCGCAGTAGTGAGCCCGAGTGCGCATGAGCAGTGGTGACCCCGAGTGCGCATGAGCAGTAGTGAGTCCGAGTGCGCATGAGCAGTAGTGACCCCGAGTGCGCATGCACATTAGTGAGCCCGAGTGTGCATGAGTAGTAGTGACCCCGAGTGCGCATGCACAGTAGTGAGCCCGTGTGCGCATCCGCAGAAGTGAGCTCGAATGCGCATGTGCAGGTCTGAGCCGGCGTGCGCATGCGCAGTAGTGAGCCCGGGTGCGCATGCGCAGTAGTGAGCCCGATTGCGCATCCACAGTAGTGAGTCCGAGTGCGCATGGGCAGGTCTGAGCCGGAGTGCGCATGCGCAGTGGCGAGTCCGTGTGCGCATGCGCAGTGGTGTGCCCGAGCGCGCATCCGCAGTAGTGAGCCCGATTGCGCATCCGCAGTAGTGAGTCCGAGTGCGCATGCGCAGTAGTGACCCTGAATGCGCATAAGCAGTAATGAGTCCGAGTGCGCATGAGCAGTAGTGACCCCGAGTGCGCATGAGCAGTAGTCAGCCCGAGTGCGCATGAGCAGTAGTGACCCTGAATGCGCATGAGAAATAGTGAGTTCGAGTGCGCATGCGCAGTAGTGACCCCGAATGCGCATAAGCAGTAATGAGTCCGAGTGCGCATGAGCAGTAGTGACCCCGAGTGCGCATGAGCAGTAGTGAGCCCGAGTGCGCATGAGCAGTAGTGACCCCGAGTGCGCATGAGCAGTAGTGACCCCGAGTGCGCATGCACAGTAGTGAGCCCGATTGGGCATGAGTAGTAGTGAGCCCGGGTGCGCATGCGCAATAGTGAGCACGAGCGCGCATCCGCAGTAGTGAGCCCGATTGCGCATCCGCGGTAGTGAGTCCGTGTGCGCATGTGCAGGTCTGAGCCGGCGTGCGCATGCGCAGTAGTGAGCCCGGATGCGCATGCGCAGTAGTGAGCCCGATTGCGCATCCACAGTAGTGAGTCCGAGTGCGCATGGGCAGGTCTGAGCCGGAGTGCGCATGCGCAGTGGCGAGTCCGTGTGCGCATGCGCAGTGGTGTGCCCGAGCGCGCATCCGCAGTAGTGAGCCCGATTGCGCATCCGCAGTAGTGAGTCCGTGTGCGCATGTGCAGGTCTGAGCCGGCGTGCGCATGCGCAGTAGTGGGCCCGTGCACGCATGCGCAGTAGTGAGCCCGTGTGCGCATGCGCAGTAGTGAGCGCGAGCGCGCATGCGCAGTAGTGAGTCCGATTGCGCATGTGCAGGTCTGAGCCGGAGTGCGCATGCGCAGTAGTGGGCCCGTGCGCGCATGCGCAGTAGTGAGCCCGTGTGCGCATGCGCAGTAGTGAGCCCGAGCGCGCATCCGCAGTAGTGAGCCCGTGTGCGCATGCGCAGTAGTGAGCCCGAGCGCGCATCCGCAGTTGTGAGTTCGAGTGCGCATGCGCAGTAGTGACCCCGAATGCGCATGAGCAGTAGTGAGCCCGAGCGCGCATCCGCAGTAGTGAGTTCGAGTGCGCATGCGCAGTAGTGAGTCCGAGTGCGCATGCGCAGTAGTGACCCCGAGTGCGCATGCACATTAGTGAGCCCGAGTGTGCATGAGTAGTAGTGACCCCGAGTGCGCATGCACAGTAGTGAGCCCGTGTGCGCATCCGCAGTAGTGAGCCCGAGCGCGCATCCGCAGTAGTGAGTCCGAGTGCGCATGCGCAGTAGTGACCCCGATTGCGCATGAGCAGTAGTGAGTCCGAGTGCGCATGAGCAGTAGTGACCCCGAGTGCGCATGAGCAGTAGTGAGTCCGAGTGCGCATGAGCAGTAGTGACCCCGAGTGCGCATGCACATTAGTGAGCCCGAGTGTGCATGAGTAGTAGTGACCCCGAGTGCGCATGCACAGTAGTGAGCCCGTGTGCGCATCCGCAGAAGTGAGCTCGAATGCGCATGTGCAGGTCTGAGCCGGACTGCGCATGCGCAGTAGTGAGCCCGTGTGCGCATGCGCAGTAGTGACCCCGAATGCGCATGAGCAGTAATGAGTCCGAGTGCGCATGAGCAGTAGTGACCCCGAGTGCGTATGAGCATTAGTGAGCCCGAGTGCGCATGAGCAGTAGTGACCCCGAGTGCGCATGAGCAGTAGTGACCCCGAGTGCGCATGCACAGTAGTGAGCCCGATTGGGCATGAGTAGTAGTGAGCCCGGGTGCGCATGCGCAGTAGTGAGCACGAGCGCGCATCCGCAGTAGTGAGCCCGATTGCGCATCCGCAGTAGTGAGTCCGTGTGCGCATGTGCAGGTCTGAGCCGGCGTGCGCATGCGCAGTAGTGAGCCCGGGTGCGCATGCGCAGTAGTGAGCCCGATTGCGCATCCACAGTAGTGAGTCCGAGTGCGCATGGGCAGGTCTGAGCCGGAGTGCGCATGCGCAGAGGCGAGTCCGTGTGCGCATGCGCAGTGGTGTGCCCGAGCGCGCATCCGCAGTAGTGAGCCCGATTGCGCATCCGCAGTAGTGAGTCCGAGTGCGCATGCGCAGTAGTGACCCTGAATGCGCATGAGAAATAGTGAGTTCGAGTGCGCATGAGCAGTAGTGACCCCGAGTGCGCATGAGCAGTAGTGAGTCCGAGTGCGCATGCGCAGTAGTGGCCCTGAATGCGCATGAGAAATAGTGAGTTCGAGTGCGCATGCGCAGTAGTGACCCCGAATGCGCATGAGCAGTAATGAGTCCGAGTGCGCATGAGCAGTAGTGACCCCGAGTGCGCATGAGCAGTAGTGAGCCCGAGTGCGCATGAGCAGTAGTGACCCCGAGTGCGCATGAGCAGGAGTGACCCCGAGTGCGCATGCACAGTAGTGAGCCCGATTGGGCATGAGTAATAGTGAGCCCGGGTGCGCATGCGCAGTAGTGAGCACGAGCGCGCATCCGCAGTAGTGAGCCCGATTGCGCATCCGCAGTAGTGAGTCCGTGTGCGCATGTGCAGGTCTGAGCCGGCGTGCGCATGCGCAGTAGTGAGCCCGGGTGCGCATGCGCAGTAGTGAGCCCGATTGCGCATCCACAGTAGTGAGTCCGAGTGCGCATGGGCAGGTCTGAGCCGGAGTGCGCATGCGCAGTGGCGAGTCCGTGTGCGCATGCGCAGTGGTGTCCCCGAGCGCGCATCCGCAGTAGTGAGCCCGATTGCGCATCCGCAGTAGTGAGTCCGTGTGCGCATGTGCAGGTCTGAGCCGGAGTGCGCATGCGCAGTAGTGGGCCCGTGCGCGCATGCGCAGTAGTGAGCCCGTGTGCGCATGCGCAGTAGAGAGCCCGAGCGCGCATGCGCAGTAGTGCGTCCGATTGCGCATGTGCAGGTCTCAGCCGGAGTGCGCATGCGCAGTAGTGGGCCCGTGCGCGCATGCGCAGTAGTGAGCCCGAGCGCGCATCCGCAGTAGTGAGTCCGAGTGCGCATGCGCAGTAGTGGCCCCGAATGCGCATGAGCAGTAGTGAGTCCGAGTGCGCATGAGCAGTAGTGACCCCGAGTGCGCATGAGCAGTAGTGAGTCCGAGTGCGCATGAGCAGTAGTGACCCCGAGTGCGCATGCACATTAGTGAGCCCGAGTGTGCATGAGTAGTAGTGACCCCGAGTGCGCATGCACAGTAGTGAGCCCGTGTGCGCATCCGCAGTAGTGAGCCCGAGCGCGCATCCGCAGTAGTGAGTCCGAGTGCGCATGCGCAGTAGTGACCCCGAATGCGCATGAGCAGTAGTGAGTCCGAGTGCGCATGAGCAGTAGTGACCCCGAGTGCGCATGAGCAGTAGTGAGTCCGAGTGCGCATGAGCAGTAGTGACCCCGAGTGGGCATGCACATTAGTGAGCCCGAGTGTGCATGAGTAGTAGTGACCCCGAGTGCGCATGCACAGTAGTGAGCCCGTGTGCGCATCCGCAGAAGTGAGCTCGAATGCGCATGTGCAGGTCTGAGCCGGACTGCGCATGCGCAGTAGTGAGCCCGTGTGCGCATGCGCAGTAGTGACCCCGAATGCGCATGAGCAGTAATGAGTCCGAGTGCGCATGAGCAGTAGTGACCCCGAGTGCGCATGAGCAGTAGTGAGCCCGAGTGCGCATGAGCAGTAGTGACCCCGAGTGCGCATGAGCAGTAGTGACCCCGAGTGCGCATGCACAGTAGTGAGCCCGATTGGGCATGAGTAGTAGTGAGCCCGGGTGCGCATGCGCAGTAGTGAGCACGAGCGCGCATCCGCAGTAGTGAGCCCGATTGCGCATCCGCAGTAGTGAGTCCGTGTGCGCATGTGCAGGTCTGAGCCGGCGTGCGCATGCGCAGTAGTGAGCCCGGGTGCGCATGCGCAGTAGTGAGCCCGATTGCGCATCCACAGTAGTGAGTCCGAGTGCGCATGGGCAGGTCTGAGCCGGAGTGCGCATGCGCAGTGGCGAGTCCGTGTGCGCATGCGCAGTGGTGTGCCCGAGCGCGCATCCGCAGTAGTGAGCCCGATTGCGCATCCGCAGTAGTGAGTCCGAGTGCGCATGCGCAGTAGTGACCCTGAATGCGCATGAGAAATAGTGAGTTCGAGTGCGCATGAGCAGTAGTGACCCCGAGTGCGCATGAGCAGTAGTGAGTCCGAGTGCGCATGCGCAGTAGTGACCCTGAATGCGCATGAGAAATAATGAGTTCGAGTGCGCATGAGCAGTAGTGACCCCGAGTGCGCATGAGCAGTAGTGAGTCCGAGTGCGCATGAGCAGTAGTGACCCCGAGTGCGCTTGAGCAGTAGTGACCCCGAGTGCGCATGCACAGTAGTGAGCCCGATTGCGCATCCGCAGTAGTGAGTCCGTATGCGCATGTGCATGTCTGAGCCGGAGTGGGCATGCGCAGTAGTGGGCCCTTGCGCGCATGCGCAGAGGTGAGCCCGGGTGCGCATGCGCAGTAGTGAGCCCGAGCGCGCATCCGCAGTAGTGAGCCCGATTGCGCATCCGCAGTAGTGAGTCCGTGTGCGCATGTGCAGGTCTGAGCCGGAGTGCGCATGCGCAGTAGTGGGCCCGTGCGCGCATGCGCAGTAGTGAGCCCGTGCGCGCATGCGCAGTAGTGAGCCCGTGTGCGCATGCGCAGTAGTGAGTCCGTGTGCGCATGTGCATGTCTGAGCCGGAGTGCGCATGCGCAGTAGTGAGTCCGTGTGCGCATGCGCAGTAGCGAGCCCGTGTGCGCATGCGCAGTAGCGAGCCCGTGTGCGCATGCGCAGTAGTGACCCCGTGTGTGCATGCACAGTGTGAGCCCGTGAGCGAATGCGCAGTAGCGACCCCGAGCGCGTATGCGCAGTAGTGATCCGAGCGCGCATGCGCAGTAGTGAGTCGGAGTGCGCATGCGCAGTAGTGAGCCCGATTGCGCATCCACAGTAGTGAGTCCGAGTGCGCATGGGCAGGTCTGAGCCGGAGTGCGCATGCGCAGTAGTGAGCCCGTGTGCGCATGCGCAGTAGTGAGCCTGAGCGCGCATCCGCAGTAGTGAGTCCGAGTGCGCATGCGCAGTAGTGACCCTGAATGCGCATGAGAAGTAGTGAGTTCGAGTGCGCATGAGCAGTAGTGACCCCGAGTGCGCATGAGCAGTAGTGACCCCGAGTGCGCATGCACAGTAGTGAGCCCGATTGGGCATGAGTAGTAGTGAGCCCGGGTGCGCATGCGCAGTAGTGAGCACGAGCGCGCATCCGCAGTAGTGAGCCCGATTGCGCATCCGCAGTAGTGAGTCCGTGTGCGCATGTGCAGGTCTGAGCCGGCGTGCGCATGCGCAGTAGTGAGCCCGGGTGCGCATGCGCAGTAGTGAGCCCGATTGCGCATCCACAGTAGTGAGTCCGAGTGCGCATGGGCAGGTCTGAGCCGGAGTGCGCATGCGCAGTGGCGAGTCCGTGTGCGCATGCGCAGTGGTGTGCCCGAGCGCGCATCCGCAGTAGTGAGCCCGATTGCGCATCCGCAGTAGTGAGTCCGAGTGCGCATGCGCAGTAGTGACCCTGAATGCGCATGAGAAATAGTGAGTTCGAGTGCGCATGAGCAGTAGTGACCCCGAGTGCGCATGAGCAGTAGTGAGTCCGAGTGCGCATGCGCAGTAGTGACCCCGAATGCGCATGAGAAATAGTGAGTTCGAGTGCGCATGCGCAGTAGTGACCCCGAATGCGCATGAGCAGTAATGAGTCCAAGTGCGCATGAGCAGTAGTGACCCCGAGTGCGCATGAGCAGTAGTGAGCCCGAGTGCGCATGCACAGTAGTGAGCCCGATTGGGCATGAGTAGTAGTGAGCCCGGGTGCGCATGCGCAATAGTGAGCACGAGCGCGCATCCGCAGTAGTGAGCCCGATTGCGCATCCACAGTAGTGAGTCCGAGTGCGCATGGGCAGGTCTGAGCCGGAGTGCGCATGCGCAGTGGCGAGTCCGTGTGCGCATGCGCAGTGGTGTGCCCGAGCGCGCATCCGCAGTAGTGAGCCCGATTGCGCATCCATAGTAGTGAGTCCGTGTGCGCATGTGCAGGTCTGAGCCGGAGTGCGCATGCGCAGTAGTGGGCCCGTGCGCGCATGCGCAGTAGTGAGCCCGTGTGCGCATGCGCAGTAGTAAGCCCGAGCGCGCATCCGCAGTAGTGAGCCCGTGTGCGCATGCGCAGTAGTGAGCCCGAGCGCGCATCCGCAGTAGTGAGTTCGAGTGCGCATGCGCAGTAGTGACCCCGAATGCGCATGAGCAGTAGTGAGTCCGAGTGCGCATGAGCAGTAGTGACCCCGAGTGCGCATGAGCAGTAGTGAGTCCGAGTGCGCATGCGCAGTAGTGACCCCGAGTGCGCATGCACATTAGTGAGCCCGAGTGTGCATGAGTAGTAGTGACCCCGAGTGCGCATGCACAGTAGTGAGCCCGTGTGCGCATCCGCAGTAGTGAGCCCGAGCGCGCATCCGCAGTAGTGAGTCCGAGTGCGCATGCGCAGTAGTGACCCCGAATGCGCATGAGCAGTAGTGAGTCCGAGTGCGCATGAGCAGTAGTGACCCCGAGTGCGCATGAGCAGTAGTGAGTCCGAGTGCGCATGAGCAGTAGTGACCCCGAGTGCGCATGCACATGAGTGAGCCCGAGTGTGCATGAGTAGTAGTGACCCCGAGTGCGCATGAGCAGTAATGAGTCCGAGTGCGCATGAGCAGTAGTGACCCCGAGTGCGCATGAGCAGTAGTGAGCCCGTGTGCGCATGCGCAGTAGTGACCCCGTGTGTGCATGCACAGTGTGAGCCCGTGAGCGAATGCGCAGTAGCGACCCCGAGCGCGTATGCGCAGTAGTGATCCGAGCGCGCATGCGCAGTAGTGAGTCGGAGTGCGCATGCGCAGTAGTGAGCCCGATTGCGCATCCACAGTAGTGAGTCCGAGTGCGCATGGGCAGGTCTGAGCCGGAGTGCGCATGCGCAGTAGTGAGCCCGTGTGCGCATGCGCAGTAGTGAGCCTGAGCGCGCATCCGCAGTAGTGAGTCCGAGTGCGCATGCGCAGTAGTGACCCTGAATGCGCATGAGAAGTAGTGAGTTCGAGTGCGCATGAGCAGTAGTGACCCCGAGTGCGCATGAGCAGTAGTGACCCCGAGTGCGCATGCACAGTAGTGAGCCCGATTGGGCATGAGTAGTAGTGAGCCCGGGTGCGCATGCGCAGTAGTGAGCACGAGCGCGCATCCGCAGTAGTGAGCCCGATTGCGCATCCGCAGTAGTGAGTCCGTGTGCGCATGTGCAGGTCTGAGCCGGCGTGCGCATGCGCAGTAGTGACCCCGAATGCGCATGAGCAGTAATGAGTCCGAGTGCGCATGAGCAGTAGTGACCCCGAGTGCGCATGAGCAGTAGTGAGCCCGAGTGCGCATGAGCAGTAGTGACCCCGAGTGCGCATGAGCAGTAGTGACCCCGAGTGCGCATGCACAGTAGTGAGCCCGATTGGGCATGAGTAGTAGTGAGCCCGGGTGCGCATGCGCAGTAGTGAGCACGAGCGCGCATCCGCAGTAGTGAGCCCGATTGCGCATCCGCAGTAGTGAGTCCGTGTGCGCATGTGCAGGTCTGAGCCGGCGTGCGCATGCGCAGTAGTGAGCCCGGGTGCGCATGCGCAGTAGTGAGCCCGATTGCGCATCCACAGTAGTGAGTCCGAGTGCGCATGGGCAGGTCTGAGCCGGAGTGCGCATGCGCAGTGGCGAGTCCGTGTGCGCATGCGCAGTGGTGTGCCCGAGCGCGCATCCGCAGTAGTGAGCCCGATTGCGCATCCGCAGTAGTGAGTCCGAGTGCGCATGCGCAGTAGTGTCCCTGAATGCGCATGAGAAATAGTGAGTTCGAGTGCGCATGAGCAGTAGTGACCCCGAGTGCGCATGAGCAGTAGTGAGTCCGAGTGCGCATGCGCAGTAGTGACCCTGAATGCGCATGAGAAATAGTGAGTTCGAGTGCGCATGCGCAGTAGTGACCCCGAATGCGCATGAGCAGTAATGAGTCCGAGTGCGCATGAGCAGTAGTGACCCCGAGTGCGCATGAGCAGTGGTGAGCCCGAGTGCGCATGAGCAGTAGTGACCCCGAGTGCGCATGAGCAGTAGTGACCCCGAGTGCGCATGCACAGTAGTGAGCCCGATTGGGCATGAGTAGTAGTGAGCCCGGGTGCGCATGCGCAGTAGTGAGCACGAGCGCGCATCCGCAGTAGTGAGCCCGATTGCGCATCCGCAGTAGCGAGTCCGTGTGCGCATGTGCAGGTCTGAGCCGGCGTGCGCATGCGCAGTAGTGAGCCCGGGTGCGCATGCGCAGTAGTGAGCCCGATTGCGCATCCACAGTAGTGAGTCCGAGTGCGCATGGGCAGGTCTGAGCCGGAGTGCGCATGCGCAGTGGCGAGTCCGTGTGCGCATGCGCAGTGGTGTGCCCGAGCGCGCATCCGCAGTAGTGAGCCCGATTGCGCATCCGCAGTAGTGAGTCCGTGTGCGCATGTGCAGGTCTGAGCCGGAGTGCGCATGCGCAGTAGTGGGCCCGTGCGCGCATGCGCAGTAGTGAGCCCGGGTGCGCATGCGCAGTAGTGAGCCCGAATGCGCATGAGCAGTAGTGAGTCCGAGTGCGCATGAGCAGTAGTGACCCCGAGTGCGCATGAGCAGTAGTGACCCCGAGTGCGCATGAGCAGTAGTGACCCCGAGTGCGCATCAGCAGTAGTGACCCCGAGTGCGCATGCACAGTAGTGAGCCCGAGTGTGCATGAGCAGTAGTGAGTCCGAGTGCGCATGCGCAGTAGTGAGCCCGGGTGCGCATGCGCAGTAGTGAGCCCGAGCGCGCATCCGCAGTAGTGAGCCCGAGCGCGCATGCGCAGTTGTGACCCCGAGTGCGCATGAGCAGTAGTGAATCCGAGTGCACATGAGCAGTAGTGACCCCGAGGGCGCATGAGCAGTAGTGACCCCGAGTGCGCATGCACAGTAGTGACCCCGAGTGTGCATGAGCAGTAGTGAGTCCGAGTGCGCGTGAGCAGTAGTGACCCCGAGTGCGCATGAGCAGTAGTGACCCCGAGTGCGCATGAGCAGTAGTGACCCCGAGTGCGTATGCACAGTAGTGAGCCCGATTGCGCATCCGCAGTAGTGAGTCCGTGTGCGCATGTGCAGGTCTGAGCCGGAGTGCGCATGCGCAGTAGTGGGCCCGTGCGCGCATGCGCAGTAGTGAGCCCGGGTGCGCATGCGCAGTAGTGAGCCCGAGCGCGCATCCACAGTAGTGAGCCCGAGCGCGCATGCGCAGTAGTGACCCCGAATGCGCATGAGCAGTAGTGACCCCGAGTGCGCATGCACAGTAGTGTGCCTGTGTGCGCATGCGCAGAAGTGAGCTCGAATGCGCATGTGCAGGTCTGAGCCGGAGTGCGCATGCGCAGTAGTGGGCCCGTGCGCGCATGCGCAGTAGTGAGCCCGTGTGCGCATGCGCAGTAGTGAGCCCGAGCGCGCATCCGCAGTAGTGAGTCCGAGTGCGCATGCGCAGTAGTGAGTCCGATTGCGCATGTGCAGGTCTGAGCCGGAGTGCGCATGAGCAGCAGTGAGTCCGAGTGCGCATGTGCAGTAGTGACCCCGAGTACGCATGAGCAGTAGTGAGTCCGAGTGCGCATGAGCAGTAGTGACCCCGAGTGCGCATGCACATTAGTGAGCCCGTGTGCGCATGCGCTGTAGTGAGCCCGAGCTCGCATCCGCAGTAGTGAGTCCGAGTGCGCATGCGCAGTAGTGACCCCGAATGCACATGAGCAGTAGTGAGTCCGAGTGCGCATTAGCAGTAGTGACCCCGAGTGCGCATAAGCAGTAGTGACCCCGAGTGCGCATGCACAGTAGTGAACCCGTGTGCGCATGCGTAGAAGTGAGCTCGAATGCGCATGTGCAGGTCTGAGCCGGAGTGCGCATGCGCAGTAGTGGGCCCGTGCGCGCATGCGCAGTAGTGAGCCCGTGTGCGCATGCGCAGTAGTGAGCCCGAGCGCGCATCCGCAGTAGTGAGTCCGAGTGCGCATGCGCAGTAGTGACTCCGAATGCGCATGAGCAGCAGTGAGTCCGAGTGCGCATGTGCAGTAGTGACCCCGAGTGCGCATGAACAGTAGTGACCCCGAGTGCGCATGAGCAGTAGTGAGTCCGAGTGCGCATGCACAGTAGTGTGCCCGTGTGAGTATGCGCAGAAGTGAGCTCGAATGCGCATGTGCAGGTCTGAGCCGGAGTGCGCATGCGCAGTAGTGACCCCGAATGCGCATGAGCAGTAGTGAGTCCGAGTGCGTATGAGCAGTAGTGACCCCGAGTGCGCATGAGCAGTAGTGAGTCCGAGTGCGCATCCGCAGTAGTGAGTCCGAGTGCGCATGCGCAGTAGTGACCCCGAATGCGCATGAGCAGCAGTGAGTCCGAGTGCGCATGTGCAGTAGTGACCCCGAGTGCGCATGAGCAGTAGTGAGTCCGAGTGCGCATGAGCAGTAGTGACCCCGAGTGCGCATGCACATTAGTGAGCCCGTGTGCGCATGCGCTGTAGTGAGCCCGAGCGCGCATCCGCAGTAGTGAGTCCGAGTGCGCATGCGCAGTAGTGACCCCGAATGCACATGAGCAGTAGTGAGTCCGAGTGCGCATTAGCAGTAGTGACCCCGAGTGCGCATAAGCAGTAGTGACCCCGAGTGCGCATGCACAGTAGTGAGCCCGTGTGCGCATGCGTAGAAGTGAGCTCGAATGCGCATGTGCAGGTCTGAGCCGGAGTGCGCATGCGCAGTAGTGGGCCCGTGCGCGCATGCGCAGTAGTGAGCCCGTGTGCGCATGCGCACTGGTGAGCCCGAGCGCGCATCCGCAGTAGTGAGTCCGAGTGCGCATGCGCAGTAGTGACCCCGAATGCGCATGAGCAGCAGTGAGTCCGAGTGCGCATGTGCAGTAGTGACCCCGAGTGCGCATGAGCAGTAGTGAGTCCGAGTGCGCATGAGCAGTAGTGACCCCGAATGCGCATGCACATTAGTGAGCCCGAGTGTGCATGAGTAGTAGTGACCCCGAGTGCGCATGCACAGTAGTGAGCCCGTGTGCGCATGCGCAGAAGTGAGCTCGAATGCGCATGTGCAGGTCTGAGCCGGAGTGCGCATGCGCAGTAGTGGGCCCGTGCGCGCATGCGCAGTAGTGAGCCCGGGTGCGCATGCGCAGTAGCGAGCCCGAATGCGCATGAGCAGTAGTGAGTCCGAGTGCGCATGAGCAGTAGTGACCCCGAGTGCGCATGAGCAGTAGTGACCCCGAGTGCGCATGAGCAGTAGTGACCCCGAGTGCGCATGAGCAGTAGTGACCCCGAGTGCGCATGCACAGTAGTGAGCCCGAGTGTGCATGAGCAGTAGTGAGTCCGAGTGCGCATGCGCAGTAGTGAGCCCGGGTGCGCATGCGCAGTAGTGAGCCCGAGCGCGCATCCGCAGTAGTGAGCCCGAGCGCGCATGCGCAGTAGTGACCCCGAATGCGCATGAGCAGTAGTGACCCCGAGTGCGCATGCACAGTAGTGTGCCTGTGTGCGCATGCGCAGAAGTGAGCTCGAATGCGCATGTGCAGGTCTGAGCCGGACTGCGCATGCGCAGTAGTGAGCCCGTGTGCGCATGCGCAGTAGTGACCCCGAATGCGCATGAGCAGTAGTGAGCCCGAGCGCGCATCCGCAGTAGTGAGCCCGATTGCGCATCCGCAGTAGTGAGTCCGTGTGCGCATGTGCAGGTCTGAGCCGGAGTGCGCATGCGCAGTAGTGGGCCCGTGCGCGCATGCGCAGTAGTGAGCCCGAGCGCGCATCCGCAGTAGTGAGTCCGAGTGCGCATGCGCAGTAGTGACCCTGAATGCGCATGAGAAATAGTGAGTTCGAGTGCGCATGAGCAGTAGTGACCCCGAGTGCGCATGAGCAGTAGTGACCCCGAGTGCGCATGAGCAGTAGTGACCCCGAGTGCGCATGCACAGTAGTGAGCCCGATTGCGCATCCACAGTAGTGAGTCCGTGTGCGCATGTGCATGTCTGAGCCGGAGTGCGCATGCGCAGTAGTGAGTCCGTGTGCGCATGCGCAGTAGCGAGCCCGTGTGCGCATGCGCAGTAGTGACCCCGAGTGTGCATGCACAGTGTGAGCCCGTGAGCGAATGCGCAGTTGCGACCCCGAGCGCGTATGCGCAGTAGTGATCCGAGCGCGCATGCGCAGTAGTGAGTTCGAGTGCGCATGAGCAGTAGTGACCCCGAGTGCGCATGCACAGTAGTGAGCCCGTGTGCGCATGCGCAGAAGTGAGCTCGAATGCGCATGTGCAGGTCTGAGCCGGAGTGCGCATGCGCAGTAGTGGGCCCGTGCGCGCATGCGCAGTAGTGAGCCCGGGTGCGCATGCGCAGTAGTGAGCCCGAATGCGCATGAGCAGCAGTGAGTCCGAGTGCGCATGAGCAGTAGTGACCCCGAGTGCGCATGAGCAGTAGTGACCCCGAGTGCGCATGAGCAGTAGTGACCCCGAGTGCGCATGAGCAGTAGTGACCCCGAGTGCGCATGCACAGTAGTGAGCCCGAGTGTGCATGAGCAGTAGTGAGTCCGAGCGCGCATCCGCAGTAGTGAGTCCGATTGCGCAGCCGCAATAGTGAGTCCGTGTGCGCATGTGCAGGTCTGAGCCGGAGTGCGCATGCGCAGTAGTGGGCCCGTGCGCGCATGCGCAGTAGTGAGCCCGAGCGCGCATCCGCAGTAGTGAGTCCGAGTGCGCATGCGCAGTAGTGACCCTGAATGCGCATGAGAAATAGTGAGTTCGAGTGCGCATGAGCAGTAGTGACCCCGAGTGCGCATGAGCAGTAGTGACCCCGAGTGCGCATGAGCAGTAGTGACCCCGAGTGCGCATGCACAGTAGTGAGCCCGATTGCGCATCCACAGTAGTGAGTCCGTGTGCGCATGTGCATGTCTGAGCCGGAGTGCGCATGCGCAGTAGTGAGTCCGTGTGCGCATGCGCAGTAGCGAGCCCGTGTGCGCATGCGCAGTAGTGACCCCGAGTGTGCATGCACAGTGTGAGCCCGTGAGCGAATGCGCAGTTGCGACCCCGAGCGCGTATGCGCAGTAGTGATCCGAGCGCGCATGCGCAGTAGTGAGTTCGAGTGCGCATGAGCAGTAGTGACCCCGAGTGCGCATGCACAGTAGTGAGCCCGTGTGCGCATGCGCAGAAGTGAGCTCGAATGCGCATGTGCAGGTCTGAGCCGGAGTGCGCATGCGCAGTAGTGGGCCCGTGCGCGCATGCGCAGTAGTGAGCCCGGGTGCGCATGCGCAGTAGTGAGCCCGAATGCGCATGAGCAGCAGTGAGTCCGAGTGCGCATGAGCAGTAGTGACCCCGAGTGCGCATGAGCAGTAGTGACCCCGAGTGCGCATGAGCAGTAGTGACCCCGAGTGCGCATGAGCAGTAGTGACCCCGAGTGCGCATGCACAGTAGTGAGCCCGAGTGTGCATGAGCAGTAGTGAGTCCGAGTGCGCATGCGCAGTAGTGAGCCCGGGTGCGCATGCGCAGTAGTGACCCCGAGTGCGCATGCACAGTAGTGTACCTGTGCGCGCATGCGCAGAAGTGAGCTCGAATGCGCATGTGCAGGTCTGAGCCGGAGTGCGCATGCGCAGTAGTGGGCCCGTGCGCGCATGCGCAGTAGTGAGCCCGGGTGCGCATCCGCAGTAGTCAGCCCGAGCGCGCATCCGCAGTAGTGATCCGAGCGCGCATGCGCAGTAGTGAGTTCGAGTGCGCATGAGCAGTAGTGACCCCGAGTGCGCATGCACAGTAGTGAGCCCGAGTGCGCATGAGCAGTAGTGAGTCCGAGTGCGCATGGGCAGTAGTGACCCCGAGTGCGCATGCACAGTAGTGAGCCCGATTGCGCATCCACAGTAGTGAGTCCGAGTGCGCATGGGCAGGTATGAGCCGGAGTGCGCATGCGCAGTGGTGAGTCCGTGTGCGCATGCGCAGTGGTGTGCCCGAGCGCGCATCCGCAGTAGTGAGCCCGATGGCGCATCCGCAGTAGTGAGTCCGTGTGCGCATGTGCAGGTCTGAGCCGGAGTGCGCATGCGCAGTAGTAGGCTCGTGCGCGCATGCGCAGTATTGAGCCCGTGTGCGCATGCGCAGTAGTGAGCCCGAGCGCGCATCCGCAGTAGTGAGTCCGATTGCGCAGCCGCAGTAGTGAGTCCGTGTGCGCATGTGCAGGTCTGAGCCGGAGTGCGCATGCGCAGTAGTGGGTCCGTGCGCGCATGCGCAGTAGTGAGCCCGTGTGCGCATGCGCAGTAGTGAGCCCGAGCGCGCATCCGCAGTAGTGAGTCCGAGTGCGCATGCGCAGTAGTGACCCCGAAAGCGCATGAGCTGTAGTGAATCCGAGTGCACATGAGCAGTAGTGAGTCCGAGTGCGCATGCGCAGTAGTGACCCCGAAAGCGCATGAGCAGTAGTGAATCCGAGTGCACATGAGCAGTAGTGACCCCGAGTGCGCATGAGCAGTAGTGAGTCCGAGTGCGCATGAGCAGTAGTGATCCCGAGTGCGCATGCACAGTAGTGAGCCCGATTGCGCATCCACAGTAGTGAGTCCGAGTGCGCATGGGCAGGTCTGAGCCGGAGTGCGCATGCGCAGTGGTGAGTCCGTGTGCGCATGCGCAGTGGTGTGCCCGAGCGCGCATCCGCAGTAGTGAGCCCGATTGCGCATCCGCAGTAGTGAGTCCGTGTGTGCATGTGCAGGTCTGAGCCGGAGTGCGCATGCGCAGTAGTAGGCCCGTGCGCGCATGCGCAGTAGTGAGCCCGTGTGCGCATGCGCAGTAGTGAGCCCGAGCGCGCATCCGCAGTGGTGAGTCCGATTGCGCATCCGCAGTAGTGAGTCCGTGTGCGCATGTGCAGGTCTGAGCCGGAGTGCGCATGCGCAGTAGTGGGCCCGTGCGCGCATGCGCAGTAGTGAGCCCGTGTGCGCATGCGCAGTAGCGAGCCCGAGCGCGCATCCGCAGTAGTGAGTCCGAGTGCGCATGCGCAGTAGTGACCCCGAATGCGCATGAGCAGTAGTGAATCCGAGTGCACATGAGCAGTAGTGACCCCGAGTGCGCATGAGCAGTAGTGAGTCCGAGTGCGCATGAGCAGTAGTGACCCCGAGTGCGCATGCACAGTAGTGAGCCCGATTGCGCATCCGCAGTAGTGAGGCCGTGTGCGCATGTGCAGGTCTGAGCCGGAGTGCGCATGCGCAGTAGTGAGCCCGATTGTGCATCCGCAGTAGTGAGTCCGAGTGCGCATGAGCAGTAGTGAGCCCGAGTGCGCATGAGCAGTAGTGACCCCGAGTGCGCATGAGCAGTAGTGACCCCGAGTGCGCATGCACAGTAGTGAGCCCGAGTGTGCATGAGCAGTAGTGACCCCGAGTGCGCATGGGCAGTAGTGACCCCGAATGCGCATGAGCAGTAGTGAGCCCGTGTGCGCATGCACAGTAGTGAGCCCGAGCGCGCATGCGCTGTGGTGAGTCCGATTGCGCATGTGCAGGTCTGAGCCGGAGTGCGCATGCGCAGTAGTGGGCCCGTGCGCGCATGCGCAGTAGTGAGCCCGTGTGCGCATGCGCAGTAGTGAGCCCGAGCGCGCATGCGCAGTGGTGAGTCCGATTGCGCATGTGCAGGTCTGAGCCGGAGTGCGCATGCGCAGTAGTGGGCCCGTGCGCGCATGAGCAGTAGTGACCCCGAGTGCGCATGAGCAGTAGTGACCCCGAGTGCGCATGCACAGTAGTGAGCCCGATTGGGCATGAGTAGTAGTGAGCCCGGGTGCGCACGCGCAGTAGTTCGCCCGAGCGCGCATCCGCGGTAGTGAGCCCGAGCGCGCATGCGCAGTGGTGAGTCCGATTGCGCATGTGCAGATCTGAGCCGGAGTGCGCATCCGCAGTAGTGAGGCCGTGTGCGCATGTGCAGGTCTGAGCCGGAGTGCGCATGCGCAGTAGTGAGCCCGATTGTGCATCCGCAGTAGTGAGTCCGAGTGCGCATGAGCAGTAGTGAGCCCGAGTGCGCATGAGCAGTAGTGACCCCGAGTGCGCATGAGCAGTAGTGACCCCGAGTGCGCATGCACAGTAGTGAGCCCGAGTGTGCATGAGCAGTAGTGACCCCGAGTGCGCATGAGCAGTAGTGACCCCGAATGCGCATGAGCAGTAGTGAGCCCGTGTGCGCATGCACAGTAGTGAGCCCGAGCGCGCATCCGCAGTAGTGAGTCCGAGTGCGCGTGAGCAGTAGTGACCCCGAGAGCGCATTCACAGTAGTAAGCCCGAGTGCGCATGAGCAGTAGTGAGTCCCAGTGCGCATGAGCAGTAGTGACCCCGAGTGCGCGTGCACAGTAGTGAGCCCGAGTGCGCATGAGTAGTAGTGAGTCCGAGTGCGCATGTGCAGGTCTGAGCCGGAGTGCGCATGGACAGTAGTGGGCACGTGCGCGCATGCGCAGTAGTGAGCCCGAGCGCGCATCCGCAGTAGTGAGCCCGAGCGCGCATGCGCAGTGGTGAGCCCGGGTGCGCATGCGCAGTAGTGCGCCCGAGCGCGCATCCGCAGTAGTGAGCCCGATTGCGCATCCGCAGTAGTGAGTCCGTGTGCGCATGTGCAGGTCTGAGCCGGAGTGCGCATGCGCAGTAGTGGGCCCGTGCACGCATGCGCAGTAGTGAGCCCGTGTGCGCATGCGCAGTAGTGAGCCCGAGCGCGCATCCGCAGTAGTGAGCCCGAGTGCGCATCCGCAGTAGTGAGCCCGAGCGCGCATGCGCAGTGGTGAGTCCGATTGCGCATGTCGAGGTCTGAGCCGGAGTGCGCATGCGCAGTAGTGGGCCCGTGCGCGCATGCGCAGTAGTGAGCCCGTGTGCGCATGCACAGTAGTGAGCCCGAGCGCGCATGCGCAGTGGTGAGTCCGATTGCGCATGTGCAGGTCTGAGCCGGAGTGCGCATGCGCAGTAGTGGGCCCGTGCGCGCATGAGCAGTAGTGACCCCGAGTGCGCATTAGCAGTAGTGACCCCGAGTGCGCATGCACAGTAGTGAGCCCGATTGGACATGAGTAGTAGTGAGCCCGGGTGCGCATGCGCAGTAGTGAGCCCGAGCGCGCATCCGCAGTAGTGAGCCCGAGCGCGCATGCGCAGTGGTGAGTCCGATTGCGCATGTGCAGATCTGAGCCGGAGTGCGCATGCGCAGTAGTGGGCCCGTACGCGCATGCGCAGTGGTGAGCCCGTGTGCGCATGCGCAGTAGTGAGCCCGAGCGCGCATCCGCAGTAGTGAGTCCGAGTGCGCATGCACAGTAGTGACCCCGAATGCGCATGAGCAGTAATGACCCCGAGTGCGCATGCACAGTAGTGTGCCCGTGTGCGCATGCGCAGAAGTGAGCTCGAATGCGCATGTGCAGGTCTGAGCCGGAGTGCGCATGCGCAGTAGTGGGCCCGTGCGCGCATGCGCAGTAGTGAGCCCGGGTGCGCATGCGCAGTAGTGAGCCCGAGCGCGCATGCGCAGTAGTGAGTCCGATTGCGCATGTGCAGGTCTGAGCCGGAGTGCGCATGCGCAGTAGTGGGCCCGTGCGCGCATGCGCAGTAGTGAGCCCGTGTGCGCATGCGCAGTAGTGAGCCCGATTGGGCATGAGTAGTAGTGAGCCCGGGTGCGCATGCGCAGTAGTGAGCACGAGCGCGCATCCGCAGTAGTGAGCCCGATTGCGCATCCGCAGTAGTGAGTCCGTGTGCGCATGTGCAGGTCTGAGCCGGCGTGCGCATGCGCAGTAGTGAGCCCGGGTGCGCATGCGCAGTAGTGAGCCCGAGTGCGCATGAGCAGTGGTGACCCCGAGTGCGCATGAGCAGTAGTGAGTCCGAGTGCGCATGAGCAGTAGTGACCCCGAGTGCGCATGCACATTAGTGAGCCCGAGTGTGCATGAGTAGTAGTGACCCCGAGTGCGCATGCACAGTAGTGAGCCCGTGTGCGCATCCGCAGAAGTGAGCTCGAATGCGCATGTGCAGGTCTGAGCCGGACTGCGCATGCGCAGTAGTGAGCCCGTGTGCGCATGCGCAGTAGTGACCCCGAATGCGCATGAGCAGTAATGAGTCCGAGTGCGCATGAGCAGTAGTGACCCCGAGTGCGCATGAGCAGTAGTGAGCCCGAGTGCGCATGAGCAGTAGTGACCCCGAGTGCGCATGAGCAGTAGTGACCCCGAGTGCGCATGCACAGTAGTGAGCCCGATTGGGCATGAGTA
This sequence comes from Megachile leachella, assembly GCA_963576845.1. Taxonomy (NCBI): domain Eukaryota; kingdom Metazoa; phylum Arthropoda; class Insecta; order Hymenoptera; family Megachilidae; genus Megachile; species Megachile leachella. The sequence continues at coordinate 24,107,290 of OY756250.1, read as the reverse complement.
GTAGCGAGCCCGGGTGCGCATGCGCAGTAGTGAGCACGAGCGCGCATCCGCAGTAGTGCGCCCGATTGCGCATCCGCAGTAGTGAGTCCGTGTGCGCATGTGCAGGTCTGAGCCGGCGTGCGCATGCGCAGTAGTGAGCCCGGGTGCGCATGCGCAGTAGTGAGCCCGATTGCGCATCCGCAGTAGTGAGTCCGAGTGCGCATGCGCAGTAGTGACCCTGAATGCGCATGAGAAATAGTGAGTTCGAGTGCGCATGAGCAGTAGTGACCCCGAGTGCGCATGAGCAGTAGTGAGTCCGAGTGCGCATGCGCAGTAGTGACCCTGAATGCGCATGAGAAATAGTGAGTTCGAGTGCGCATGCGCAGTAGTGACCCCGAATGCGCATGAGCAGTAATGAGTCCGAGTGCGCATGAGCAGTAGTGACCCCGAGTGCGCATGAGCAGTAGTGAGCCCGAGTGCGCATGAGCAGTAGTGACCCCGAGTGCGCATGAGCAGTAGTGAGTCCGAGTGCGCATGCGCAGTAGTGACCCCGAGTGCGCATGCACATTAGTGAGCCCGAGTGTGCATGAGTAGTAGTGACCCCGAGTGCGCATGCACAGTAGTGAGCCCGTGTGCGCATCCGCAGTAGTGACCCCGAATGCGCATGAGCAGTAATGAGTCCGAGTGCGCATGAGCAGTAGTGACCCCGAGTGCGCATGAGCAGTAGTGACCCCGAGTGCGCATGCACAGTAGTGAGCCCGATTGGGCATGAGTAGTAGTGAGCCCGGGTGCGCATGCGCAATAGTGAGCACGAGCGCGCATCCGCAGTAGTGAGCCCGATTGCGCATCCACAGTAGTGAGTCCGAGTGCGCATGGGCAGGTCTGAGCCGGAGTGCGCATGCGCAGTGGCGAGTCCGTGTTCGCATGCGCAGTGGTGTGCCCGAGCGCGCATCCGCAGTAGTGAGCCCGATTGCGCATCCGCAGTAGTGAGTCCGTGTGCGCATGTGCAGGTCTGAGCCGGAGTGCGCATGCGCAGTAGTGGGCCCGTGCGCGCATGCGCAGTAGTGAGCCCGTGTGCGCATGCGCAGTAGTGAGCCCGAGCGCGCATGCGCAGTAGTGAGTCCGATTGCGCATGTGCAGGTCTGAGCCGGAGTGCGCATGCGCAGTAGTGGGCCCGTGCGCGCATGCGCAGTAGTGAGCCCGTGTGCGCATGCGCAGTAGTGAGCCCGAGCGCGCATCCGCAGTAGTGAGCCCGTGTGCGCATGCGCAGTAGTGAGCCCGAGCGCGCATCCGCAGTAGTGAGTTCGAGTGCGCATGCGCAGTAGTGACCCCGAATGCGCATGAGCAGTAGTGAGTCCGAGTGCGCATGAGCAGTAGTGACCCCGAGTGCGCATGAGCAGTAGTGAGTCCGAGTGCGCATGCGCAGTAGTGACCCCGAGTGCGCATGCACATTAGTGAGCCCGAGTGTGCATGAGTAGTAGTGACCCCGAGTGCGCATGCACAGTAGTGAGCCCGTGTGCGCATCCGCAGTAGTGAGCCCGAGCGCGCATCCGCAGTAGTGAGTCCGAGTGCGCATGCGCAGTAGTGACCCCGAATGCGCATGAGCAGTAGTGAGTCCGAGTGCGCATGAGCAGTAGTGACCCCGAGTGCGCATGAGCAGTAGTGAGTCCGAGTGCGCATGAGCAGTAGCGACCCCGAGTGCGCATGCACATTAGTGAGCCCGAGTGTGCATGAGTAGTAGTGACCCCGAGTGCGCATGCACAGTAGTGAGCCCGTGTGCGCATCCGCAGAAGTGAGCTCGAATGCGCATGTGCAGGTCTGAGCCGGACTGCGCATGCGCAGTAGTGAGCCCGTGTGCGCATGCGCAGTAGTGACCCCGAATGCGCATGAGCAGTAATGAGTCCGAGTGCGCATGAGCAGTAGTGACCCCGAGTGCGCATGAGCAGTAGTGAGCCCGTGTGCGCATGCGCAGTAGTGAGCCCGAGCGCGCATCCGCAGTAGTGAGTCCGAGTGCGCATCCGCAGTAGTGAGCCCGAGCGCGCATGCGCAGTGGTGAGTCCGATTGCGCATGTCGAGGTCTGAGCCGGAGTGCGCATGCGCAGTAGTGGGCCCGTGCGCGCATGCGCAGTAGTGAGCCCGTGTGCGCATGCGCAGTAGTGAGCCCGAGCGCGCATGCGCAGTGGTGAGTCCGATTGCGCATGTGCAGGTCTGAGCCGGAGTGCGCATGCGCAGTAGTGGGCCCGTGCGCGCATGAGCAGTAGTGACCCCGAGTGCGCATTAGCAGTAGTGACCCCGAGTGCGCATGCACAGTAGTGAGCCCGATTGGACATGAGTAGTAGTGAGCCCGGGTGCGCATGCGCAGTAGTGAGCCCGAGCGCGCATCCGCAGTAGTGAGCCCGAGCGCGCATGCGCAGTGGTGAGTCCGATTGCGCATGTGCAGATCTGAGCCGGTGTGCGCATGCGCAGTAGTGGGCCCGTACGCGCATGCGCAGTGGTGAGCCCGTGTGCGCATGCGCAGTAGTGAGCCCGAGCGCGCATCCGCAGTAGTGAGTCCGAGTGCGCATGCGCAGTAGTGACCCCGAATGCGCATGAGCAGTAATGACCCCGAGTGCGCATGCACAGTAGTGTGCCCGTGTGCGCATGCGCAGAAGTGAGCTCGAATGCGCATGTGCAGGTCTGAGCCGGAGTGCGCATGCGCAGTAGTGGGCCCGTGCGCGCATGCGCAGTAGTGAGCCCGGGTGCGCATGCGCAGTAGTGAGCCCGAGCGCGCATGCGCAGTAGTGAGTCCGATTGCGCATGTGCAGGTCTGAGCCGGAGTGCGCATGCGCAGTAGTGGGCCCGTGCGCGCATGCGCAGTAGTGAGCCCGTGTGCGCATGCGCAGTAGTGAGCCCGATTGGGCATGAGTAGTAGTGAGCCCGGGTGCGCATGCGCAGTAGTGAGCACGAGCGCGCATCCGCAGTAGTGAGCCCGATTGCGCATCCGCAGTAGTGAGTCCGTGTGCGCATGTGCAGGTCTGAGCCGGCGTGCGCATGCGCAGTAGTGAGCCCGGGTGCGCATGCGCAGTAGTGAGCCCGAGTGCGCATGAGCAGTGGTGACCCCGAGTGCGCATGAGCAGTAGTGAGTCCGAGTGCGCATGAGCAGTAGTGACCCCGAGTGCGCATGCACATTAGTGAGCCCGAGTGTGCATGAGTAGTAGTGACCCCGAGTGCGCATGCACAGTAGTGAGCCCGTGTGCGCATCCGCAGAAGTGAGCTCGAATGCGCATGTGCAGGTCTGAGCCGGACTGCGCATGCGCAGTAGTGAGCCCGTGTGCGCATGCGCAGTAGTGACCCCGAATGCGCATGAGCAGTAATGAGTCCGAGTGCGCATGAGCAGTAGTGACCCCGAGTGCGCATGAGCAGTAGTGAGCCCGAGTGCGCATGAGCAGTAGTGACCCCGAGTGCGCATGAGCAGTAGTGACCCCGAGTGCGCATGCACAGTAGTGAGCCCGATTGGGCATGAGTAGTAGTGAGCCCGGGTGCGCATGCGCAGTAGTGAGCACGAGCGCGCATCCGCAGTAGTGAGCCCGATTGCGCATCCGCAGTAGTGAGTCCGTGTGCGCATGTGCAGGTCTGAGCCGGCGTGCGCATGCGCAGTAGTGAGCCCGGGTGCGCATGCGCAGTAGTGAGCCCGATTGCGCATCCACAGTAGTGAGTCCGAGTGCGCATGGGCAGGTCTGAGCCGGAGTGCGCATGCGCAGTGGCGAGTCCGTGTGCGCATGCGCAGTGGTGTGCCCGAGCGCGCATCCGCAGTAGTGAGCCCGATTGCGCATCCGCAGTAGTGAGTCCGAGTGCGCATGCGCAGTAGTGACCCTGAATGCGCATGAGCAGTAATGAGTCCGAGTGCGCATGAGCAGTAGTGACCCCGAGTGCGCATGAGCAGTAGTGAGCCCGAGTGCGCATGAGCAGTAGTGACCCTGAATGCGCATGAGAAATAGTGAGTTCGAGTGCGCATGCGCAGTAGTGACCCCGAATGCGCATAAGCAGTAATGAGTCCGAGTGCGCATGAGCAGTAGTGACCCCGAGTGCGCATGAGCAGTAGTGAGCCCGAGTGCGCATGAGCAGTAGTGACCCCGAGTGCGCATGAGCAGTAGTGACCCCGAGTGCGCATGCACAGTAGTGAGCCCGATTGGGCATGAGTAGTAGTGAGCCCGGGTGCGCATGCGCAATAGTGAGCACGAGCGCGCATCCGCAGTAGTGAGCCCGATTGCGCATCCGCGGTAGTGAGTCCGTGTGCGCATGTGCAGGTCTGAGCCGGCGTGCGCATGCGCAGTAGTGAGCCCGGATGCGCATGCGCAGTAGTGAGCCCGATTGCGCATCCACAGTAGTGAGTCCGAGTGCGCATGGGCAGGTCTGAGCCGGAGTGCGCATGCGCAGTGGCGAGTCCGTGTGCGCATGCGCAGTGGTGTGCCCGAGCGCGCATCCGCAGTAGTGAGCCCGATTGCGCATCCGCAGTAGTGAGTCCGTGTGCGCATGTGCAGGTCTGAGCCGGAGTGCGCATGCGCAGTAGTGGGCCCGTGCACGCATGCGCAGTAGTGAGCCCGTGTGCGCATGCGCAGTAGTGAGCGCGAGCGCGCATGCGCAGTAGTGAGTCCGATTGCGCATGTGCAGGTCTGAGCCGGAGTGCGCATGCGCAGTAGTGGGCCCGTGCGCGCATGCGCAGTAGTGAGCCCGTGTGCGCATGCGCAGTAGTGAGCCCGAGCGCGCATCCGCAGTAGTGAGCCCGTGTGCGCATGCGCAGTAGTGAGCCCGAGCGCGCATCCGCAGTTGTGAGTTCGAGTGCGCATGCGCAGTAGTGACCCCGAATGCGCATGAGCAGTAGTGAGCCCGAGCGCGCATCCGCAGTAGTGAGTTCGAGTGCGCATGCGCAGTAGTGAGTCCGAGTGCGCATGCGCAGTAGTGACCCCGAGTGCGCATGCACATTAGTGAGCCCGAGTGTGCATGAGTAGTAGTGACCCCGAGTGCGCATGCACAGTAGTGAGCCCGTGTGCGCATCCGCAGTAGTGAGCCCGAGCGCGCATCCGCAGTAGTGAGTCCGAGTGCGCATGCGCAGTAGTGACCCCGATTGCGCATGAGCAGTAGTGAGTCCGAGTGCGCATGAGCAGTAGTGACCCCGAGTGCGCATGAGCAGTAGTGAGTCCGAGTGCGCATGAGCAGTAGTGACCCCGAGTGCGCATGCACATTAGTGAGCCCGAGTGTGCATGAGTAGTAGTGACCCCGAGTGCGCATGCACAGTAGTGAGCCCGTGTGCGCATCCGCAGAAGTGAGCTCGAATGCGCATGTGCAGGTCTGAGCCGGACTGCGCATGCGCAGTAGTGAGCCCGTGTGCGCATGCGCAGTAGTGACCCCGAATGCGCATGAGCAGTAATGAGTCCGAGTGCGCATGAGCAGTAGTGACCCCGAGTGCGTATGAGCATTAGTGAGCCCGAGTGCGCATGAGCAGTAGTGACCCCGAGTGCGCATGAGCAGTAGTGACCCCGAGTGCGCATGCACAGTAGTGAGCCCGATTGGGCATGAGTAGTAGTGAGCCCGGGTGCGCATGCGCAGTAGTGAGCACGAGCGCGCATCCGCAGTAGTGAGCCCGATTGCGCATCCGCAGTAGTGAGTCCGTGTGCGCATGTGCAGGTCTGAGCCGGCGTGCGCATGCGCAGTAGTGAGCCCGGGTGCGCATGCGCAGTAGTGAGCCCGAGTGCGCATGAGCAGTGGTGACCCCGAGTGCGCATGAGCAGTAGTGAGTCCGAGTGCGCATGAGCAGTAGTGACCCCGAGTGCGCATGCACATTAGTGAGCCCGAGTGTGCATGAGTAGTAGTGACCCCGAGTGCGCATGCACAGTAGTGAGCCCGTGTGCGCATCCGCAGAAGTGAGCTCGAATGCGCATGTGCAGGTCTGAGCCGGACTGCGCATGCGCAGTAGTGAGCCCGTGTGCGCATGCGCAGTAGTGACCCCGAATGCGCATGAGCAGTAATGAGTCCGAGTGCGCATGAGCAGTAGTGACCCCGAGTGCGCATGAGCAGTAGTGAGCCCGAGTGCGCATGAGCAGTAGTGACCCCGAGTGCGCATGAGCAGTAGTGACCCCGAGTGCGCATGCACAGTAGTGAGCCCGATTGGGCATGAGTAGTAGTGAGCCCGGGTGCGCATGCGCAGTAGTGAGCACGAGCGCGCATCCGCAGTAGTGAGCCCGATTGCGCATCCGCAGTAGTGAGTCCGTGTGCGCATGTGCAGGTCTGAGCCGGCGTGCGCATGCGCAGTAGTGAGCCCGGGTGCGCATGCGCAGTAGTGAGCCCGATTGCGCATCCACAGTAGTGAGTCCGAGTGCGCATGGGCAGGTCTGAGCCGGAGTGCGCATGCGCAGTGGCGAGTCCGTGTGCGCATGCGCAGTGGTGTGCCCGAGCGCGCATCCGCAGTAGTGAGCCCGATTGCGCATCCGCAGTAGTGAGTCCGAGTGCGCATGCGCAGTAGTGACCCTGAATGCGCATAAGCAGTAATGAGTCCGAGTGCGCATGAGCAGTAGTGACCCCGAGTGCGCATGAGCAGTAGTGAGCCCGAGTGCGCATGAGCAGTAGTGACCCTGAATGCGCATGAGAAATAGTGAGTTCGAGTGCGCATGCGCAGTAGTGACCCCGAATGCGCATAAGCAGTAATGAGTCCGAGTGCGCATGAGCAGTAGTGACCCCGAGTGCGCATGAGCAGTAGTGAGCCCGAGTGCGCATGAGCAGTAGTGACCCCGAGTGCGCATGAGCAGTAGTGACCCCGAGTGCGCATGCACAGTAGTGAGCCCGATTGGGCATGAGTAGTAGTGAGCCCGGGTGCGCATGCGCAATAGTGAGCACGAGCGCGCATCCGCAGTAGTGAGCCCGATTGCGCATCCGCGGTAGTGAGTCCGTGTGCGCATGTGCAGGTCTGAGCCGGCGTGCGCATGCGCAGTAGTGAGCCCGGATGCGCATGCGCAGTAGTGAGCCCGATTGCGCATCCACAGTAGTGAGTCCGAGTGCGCATGGGCAGGTCTGAGCCGGAGTGCGCATGCGCAGTGGCGAGTCCGTGTGCGCATGCGCAGTGGTGTGCCCGAGCGCGCATCCGCAGTAGTGAGCCCGATTGCGCATCCGCAGTAGTGAGTCCGTGTGCGCATGTGCAGGTCTGAGCCGGAGTGCGCATGCGCAGTAGTGGGCCCGTGCACGCATGCGCAGTAGTGAGCCCGTGTGCGCATGCGCAGTAGTGAGCGCGAGCGCGCATGCGCAGTAGTGAGTCCGATTGCGCATGTGCAGGTCTGAGCCGGAGTGCGCATGCGCAGTAGTGGGCCCGTGCGCGCATGCGCAGTAGTGAGCCCGTGTGCGCATGCGCAGTAGTGAGCCCGAGCGCGCATCCGCAGTAGTGAGCCCGTGTGCGCATGCGCAGTAGTGAGCCCGAGCGCGCATCCGCAGTTGTGAGTTCGAGTGCGCATGCGCAGTAGTGACCCCGAATGCGCATGAGCAGTAGTGAGCCCGAGCGCGCATCCGCAGTAGTGAGTTCGAGTGCGCATGCGCAGTAGTGAGTCCGAGTGCGCATGCGCAGTAGTGACCCCGAGTGCGCATGCACATTAGTGAGCCCGAGTGTGCATGAGTAGTAGTGACCCCGAGTGCGCATGCACAGTAGTGAGCCCGTGTGCGCATCCGCAGAAGTGAGCTCGAATGCGCATGTGCAGGTCTGAGCCGGACTGCGCATGCGCAGTAGTGAGCCCGTGTGCGCATGCGCAGTAGTGACCCCGAATGCGCATGAGCAGTAATGAGTCCGAGTGCGCATGAGCAGTAGTGACCCCGAGTGCGTATGAGCATTAGTGAGCCCGAGTGCGCATGAGCAGTAGTGACCCCGAGTGCGCATGAGCAGTAGTGACCCCGAGTGCGCATGCACAGTAGTGAGCCCGATTGGGCATGAGTAGTAGTGAGCCCGGGTGCGCATGCGCAGTAGTGAGCACGAGCGCGCATCCGCAGTAGTGAGCCCGATTGCGCATCCGCAGTAGTGAGTCCGTGTGCGCATGTGCAGGTCTGAGCCGGCGTGCGCATGCGCAGTAGTGAGCCCGGGTGCGCATGCGCAGTAGTGAGCCCGATTGCGCATCCACAGTAGTGAGTCCGAGTGCGCATGGGCAGGTCTGAGCCGGAGTGCGCATGCGCAGAGGCGAGTCCGTGTGCGCATGCGCAGTGGTGTGCCCGAGCGCGCATCCGCAGTAGTGAGCCCGATTGCGCATCCGCAGTAGTGAGTCCGAGTGCGCATGCGCAGTAGTGACCCTGAATGCGCATGAGAAATAGTGAGTTCGAGTGCGCATGAGCAGTAGTGACCCCGAGTGCGCATGAGCAGTAGTGAGTCCGAGTGCGCATGCGCAGTAGTGGCCCTGAATGCGCATGAGAAATAGTGAGTTCGAGTGCGCATGCGCAGTAGTGACCCCGAATGCGCATGAGCAGTAATGAGTCCGAGTGCGCATGAGCAGTAGTGACCCCGAGTGCGCATGAGCAGTAGTGAGCCCGAGTGCGCATGAGCAGTAGTGACCCCGAGTGCGCATGAGCAGGAGTGACCCCGAGTGCGCATGCACAGTAGTGAGCCCGATTGGGCATGAGTAGTAGTGAGCCCGGGTGCGCATGCGCAGTAGTGAGCACGAGCGCGCATCCGCAGTAGTGAGCCCGATTGCGCATCCGCAGTAGTGAGTCCGTGTGCGCATGTGCAGGTCTGAGCCGGCGTGCGCATGCGCAGTAGTGAGCCCGGGTGCGCATGCGCAGTAGTGAGCCCGATTGCGCATCCACAGTAGTGAGTCCGAGTGCGCATGGGCAGGTCTGAGCCGGAGTGCGCATGCGCAGTGGCGAGTCCGTGTGCGCATGCGCAGTGGTGTCCCCGAGCGCGCATCCGCAGTAGTGAGCCCGATTGCGCATCCGCAGTAGTGAGTCCGTGTGCGCATGTGCAGGTCTGAGCCGGAGTGCGCATGCGCAGTAGTGGGCCCGTGCGCGCATGCGCAGTAGTGAGCCCGTGTGCGCATGCGCAGTAGAGAGCCCGAGCGCGCATGCGCAGTAGTGCGTCCGATTGCGCATGTGCAGGTCTCAGCCGGAGTGCGCATGCGCAGTAGTGGGCCCGTGCGCGCATGCGCAGTAGTGAGCCCGAGCGCGCATCCGCAGTAGTGAGTCCGAGTGCGCATGCGCAGTAGTGGCCCCGAATGCGCATGAGCAGTAGTGAGTCCGAGTGCGCATGAGCAGTAGTGACCCCGAGTGCGCATGAGCAGTAGTGAGTCCGAGTGCGCATGAGCAGTAGTGACCCCGAGTGCGCATGCACATTAGTGAGCCCGAGTGTGCATGAGTAGTAGTGACCCCGAGTGCGCATGCACAGTAGTGAGCCCGTGTGCGCATCCGCAGTAGTGAGCCCGAGCGCGCATCCGCAGTAGTGAGTCCGAGTGCGCATGCGCAGTAGTGACCCCGAATGCGCATGAGCAGTAGTGAGTCCGAGTGCGCATGAGCAGTAGTGACCCCGAGTGCGCATGAGCAGTAGTGAGTCCGAGTGCGCATGAGCAGTAGTGACCCCGAGTGGGCATGCACATTAGTGAGCCCGAGTGTGCATGAGTAGTAGTGACCCCGAGTGCGCATGCACAGTAGTGAGCCCGTGTGCGCATCCGCAGAAGTGAGCTCGAATGCGCATGTACAGGTCTGAGCCGGACTGCGCATGCGCAGTAGTGAGCCCGTGTGCGCATGCGCAGTAGTGACCCCGAATGCGCATGAGCAGTAATGAGTCCGAGTGCGCATGAGCAGTAGTGACCCCGAGTGCGCATGAGCAGTAGTGAGCCCGAGTGCGCATGAGCAGTAGTGACCCCGAGTGCGCATGAGCAGTAGTGACCCCGAGTGCGCATGCACAGTAGTGAGCCCGATTGGGCATGAGTAGTAGTGAGCCCGGGTGCGCATGCGCAGTAGTGAGCACGAGCGCGCATCCGCAGTAGTGAGCCCGATTGCGCATCCGCAGTAGTGAGTCCGTGTGCGCATGTGCAGGTCTGAGCCGGCGTGCGCATGCGCAGTAGTGAGCCCGGGTGCGCATGCGCAGTAGTGAGCCCGATTGCGCATCCACAGTAGTGAGTCCGAGTGCGCATGGGCAGGTCTGAGCCGGAGTGCGCATGCGCAGTGGCGAGTCCGTGTGCGCATGCGCAGTGGTGTGCCCGAGCGCGCATCCGCAGTAGTGAGCCCGATTGCGCATCCGCAGTAGTGAGTCCGAGTGCTCATGCGCAGTAGTGACCCTGAATGCGCATGAGAAATAGTGAGTTCGAGTGCGCATGAGCAGTAGTGACCCCGAGTGCGCATGAGCAGTAGTGAGTCCGAGTGCGCATGCGCAGTAGTGACCCTGAATGCGCATGAGAAATAGTGAGTTCGAGTGCGCATGCGCAGTAGTGACCCCGAATGCGCATGAGCAGTAATGAGTCCGAGTGCGCATGAGCAGTAGTGACCCCGAGTGCGCATGAGCAGTAGTGAGCCCGAGTGCGCATGAGCAGTAGTGACCCCGAGTGCGCATGAGCAGTAGTGACCCCGAGTGCGCATGCACAGTAGTGAGTCCGAGTGCGCATGCGCAGTAGTGACCCTGAATGCGCATGAGAAGTAGTGAGTTCGAGTGCGCATGAGCAGTAGTGACCCCGAGTGCGCATGAGCAGTAGTGAGTCCGAGTGCGCATGAGCAGTAGTGGCCCCGAGTGCGCATGAGCAGTAGTGACCCCGAGTGCGCATGCACAGTAGTGAGCCCGATTGCGCATCCGCAGTAGTGAGTCCGTGTGCGCATGTGCATGTCTGAGCCGGAGTGCGCATGCGCAGTAGTGAGTCCGTGTGCGCATGCGCAGTAGCGAGCCCGTGTGCGCATGCGCAGTAGCGAGCCCGTGTGCGCATGCGCAGTAGTGACCCCGTGTGTGCATGCACAGTGTGAGCCCGTGAGCGAATGCGCAGTAGCGACCCCGAGCGCGTATGCGCAGTAGTGATCCGAGCGCGCATGCGCAGTAGTGAGTCGGAGTGCGCATGCGCAGTAGTGAGCCCGATTGCGCATCCACAGTAGTGAGTCCGAGTGCGCGTGGGCAGGTCTGAGCCGGAGTGCGCATGCGCAGTAGTGAGCCCGTGTGCGCATGCGCAGTAGTGAGCCTGAGCGCGCATCCGCAGTAGTGAGTCCGAGTGCGCATGCGCAGTAGTGACCCTGAATGCGCATGAGAAGTAGTGAGTTCGAGTGCGCATGAGCAGTAGTGACCCCGAGTGCGCATGAGCAGTAGTGACCCCGAGTGCGCATGCACAGTAGTGAGCCCGATTGGGCATGAGTAGTAGTGAGCCCGGGTGCGCATGCGCAGTAGTGAGCACGAGCGCGCATCCGCAGTAGTGAGCCCGATTGGGCATCCGCAGTAGTGAGTCCGTGTGCGCATGTGCAGGTCTGAGCCGGCGTGCGCATGCGCAGTAGTGAGCCCGGGTGCGCATGCGCAGTAGTGAGCCCGATTGCGCATCCACAGTAGTGAGTCCGAGTGCGCATGGGCAGGTCTGAGCCGGAGTGCGCATGCGCAGTGGCGAGTCCGTGTGCGCATGCGCAGTGGTGTGCCCGAGCGCGCATCCGCAGTAGTGAGCCCGATTGCGCATCCGCAGTAGTGAGTCCGAGTGCGCATGCGCAGTAGTGACCCTGAATGCGCATGAGAAATAGTGAGTTCGAGTGCGCATGAGCAGTAGTGACCCCGAGTGCGCATGAGCAGTAGTGAGTCCGAGTGCGCATGCGCAGTAGTGACCCTGAATGCGCATGAGAAATAGTGAGTTCGAGTGCGCATGCGCAGTAGTGACCCCGAATGCGCATGAGCAGTAATGAGTCCGAGTGCGCATGAGCAGTAGTGACCCCGAGTGCGCATGAGCAGTAGTGAGCCCGAGTGCGCATGCACAGTAGTGAGCCCGATTGGGCATGAGTAGTAGTGAGCCCGGGTGCGCATGCGCAATAGTGAGCCCGAGCGCGCATCCGCAGTAGTGAGCCCGATTGCGCATCCACAGTAGTGAGTCCGAGTGCGCATGGGCAGGTCTGAGCCGGAGTGCGCATGCGCAGTGGCGAGTCCGTGTGCGCATGCGCAGTTGTGTGCCCGAGCGCGCATCCGCAGTAGTGAGCCCGATTGCGCATCCGCAGTAGTGAGTCCGTGTGCGCATGTGCAGGTCTGAGCCGGAGTGCGCATGCGCAGTAGTGGGCCCGTGCGCGCATGCGCAGTAGTGAGCCCGTGTGCGCATGCGCAGTAGTGAGCCCGAGCGCGCATCCGCAGTAGTGAGCCCGTGTGCGCATGCGCAGTAGTGAGCCCGAGCGCGCATCCGCAGTAGTGAGTTCGAGTGCGCATGCGCAGTAGTGACCCCGAATGCGCATGAGCAGTAGTGAGTCCGAGTGCGCATGAGCAGTAGTGACCCCGAGTGCGCATGAGCAGTAGTGAGTCCGAGTGCGCATGCGCAGTAGTGACCCCGAGTGCGCATGCACATTAGTGAGCCCGAGTGTGCATGAGTAGTAGTGACCCCGAGTGCGCATGCACAGTAGTGAGCCCGTGTGCGCATCCGCAGTAGTGAGCCCGAGCGCGCATCCGCAGTAGTGAGTCCGAGTGCGCATGCGCAGTAGTGACCCCGAGTGCGCATGAGCAGTAGTGAGTCCGAGTGCGCATGAGCAGTAGTGACCCCGAGTGCGCATGAGCAGTAGTGAGTCCGAGTGCGCATGAGCAGTAGTGACCCCGAGTGCGCATGCACATGAGTGAGCCCGAGTGTGCATGAGTAGTAGTGACCCCGAGTGCGCATGAGCAGTAATGAGTCCGAGTGCGCATGAGCAGTAGTGACCCCGAGTGCGCATGAGCAGTAGTGAGCCCGTGTGCGCATGCGCAGTAGTGACCCCGTGTGTGCATGCACAGTGTGAGCCCGTGAGCGAATGCGCAGTAGCGACCCCGAGCGCGTATGCGCAGTAGTGATCCGAGCGCGCATGCGCAGTAGTGAGTCGGAGTGCGCATGCGCAGTAGTGAGCCCGATTGCGCATCCACAGTAGTGAGTCCGAGTGCGCATGGGCAGGTCTGAGCCGGAGTGCGCATGCGCAGTAGTGAGCCCGTGTGCGCATGCGCAGTAGTGAGCCTGAGCGCGCATCCGCAGTAGTGAGTCCGAGTGCGCATGCGCAGTAGTGACCCTGAATGCGCATGAGAAGTAGTGAGTTCGAGTGCGCATGAGCAGTAGTGACCCCGAGTGCGCATGAGCAGTAGTGACCCCGAGTGCGCATGCACAGTAGTGAGCCCGATTGGGCATGAGTAGTAGTGAGCCCGGGTGCGCATGCGCAGTAGTGAGCACGAGCGCGCATCCGCAGTAGTGAGCCCGATTGCGCATCCGCAGTAGTGAGTCCGTGTGCCCATGTGCAGGTCTGAGCCGGCGTGCGCATGCGCAGTAGTGAGCCCGGGTGCGCATGCGCAGTAGTGAGCCCGATTGCGCATCCACAGTAGTGAGTCCGAGTGCGCATGGGCAGGTCTGAGCCGGAGTGCGCATGCGCAGTGGCGAGTCCGTGTGCGCATGCGCAGTGGTGTGCCCGAGCGCGCATCCGCAGTAGTGAGCCCGATTGCGCATCCGCAGTAGTGAGTCCGAGTGCGCATGCGCAGTAGTGACCCTGAATGCGCATGAGAAATAGTGAGTTCGAGTGCGCATGAGCAGTAGTGACCCCGAGTGCGCATGAGCAGTAGTGAGTCCGAGTGCGCATGCGCAGTAGTGACCCTGAATGCGCATGAGAAATAGTGAGTTCGAGTGCGCATGCGCAGTAGTGACCCCGAATGCGCATGAGCAGTAATGAGTCCGAGTGCGCATGAGCAGTAGTGACCCCGAGTGCGCATGAGCAGTAGTGAGCCCGAGTGCGCATGCACAGTAGTGAGCCCGATTGGGCATGAGTAGTAGTGAGCCCGGGTGCGCATGCGCAATAGTGAGCACGAGCGCGCATCCGCAGTAGTGAGCCCGATTGCGCATCCGCAGTAGTGAGTCCGTGTGCGCATGTGCAGGTCTGAGCCGGAGTGCGCATGCGCAGTAGTGGGCCCGTGCGCGCATGCGCAGTAGTGAGCCCGTGTGCGCATGCGCAGTAGTGAGCCCGAGCGCGCATCCGCAGTAGTGAGCCCGTGTGCGCATGCGCAGTAGTGAGCCCGAGCGCGCATCCGCAGTAGTGAGTTCGAGTGCGCATGCGCAGTAGTGACCCCGAATGCGCATGAGCAGTAGTGAGTCCGAGTGCGCATGAGCAGTAGTGACCCCGAGTGCGCATGAGCAGTAGTGAGTCCGAGTGCGCATGCGCAGTAGTGACCCCGAGTGCGCATGCACATTAGTGAGCCCGAGTGTGCATGAGTAGTAGTGACCCCGAGTGCGCATGCACAGTAGTGAGCCCGTGTGCGCATCCGCAGTAGTGAGCCCGAGCGCGCATCCGCAGTAGTGAGTCCGAGTGCGCATGCGCAGTAGTGACCCCGAATGCGCATGAGCAGTAGTGAGTCCGAGTGCGCATGAGCAGTAGTGACCCCGAGTGCGCATGAGCAGTAGTGAGTCCGAGTGCGCATGAGCAGTAGTGACCCCGAGTGCGCATGCACATGAGTGAGCCCGAGTGTGCATGAGTAGTAGTGACCCCGAGTGCGCATGCACAGTAGTGAGCCCGTGTGCGCATCCGCAGAAGTGAGCTCGAATGCGCATGTGCAGGTCTGAGCCGGACTGCGCATGCGCAGTAGTGAGCCCGTGTGCGCATGCGCAGTAGTGACCCCGAATGCGCATGAGCAGTAATGAGTCCGAGTGCGCATGAGCAGTAGTGACCCCGAGTGCGCATGAGCAGTAGTGAGCCCGAGTGCGCATGAGCAGTAGTGACCCCGAGTGCGCATGAGCAGTAGTGACCCCGAGTGCGCATGCACAGTAGTGAGCCCGATTGGGCATGAGTAGTAGTGAGCCCGGGTGCGCATGCGCAGTAGTGAGCACGAGCGCGCATCCGCAGTAGTGAGCCCGATTGCGCATCCGCAGTAGTGAGTCCGTGTGCGCATGTGCAGGTCTGAGCCGGCGTGCGCATGCGCAGTAGTGAGCCCGGGTGCGCATGCGCAGTAGTGAGCCCGATTGCGCATCCACAGTAGTGAGTCCGAGTGCGCATGGGCAGGTCTGAGCCGGAGTGCGCATGCGCAGTGGCGAGTCCGTGTGCGCATGCGCAGTGGTGTGCCCGAGCGCGCATCCGCAGTAGTGAGCCCGATTGCGCATCCGCAGTAGTGAGTCCGAGTGCGCATGCGCAGTAGTGTCCCTGAATGCGCATGAGAAATAGTGAGTTCGAGTGCGCATGAGCAGTAGTGACCCCGAGTGCGCATGAGCAGTAGTGAGTCCGAGTGCGCATGCGCAGTAGTGACCCTGAATGCGCATGAGAAATAGTGAGTTCGAGTGCGCATGCGCAGTAGTGACCCCGAATGCGCATGAGCAGTAATGAGTCCGAGTGCGCATGAGCAGTAGTGACCCCGAGTGCGCATGAGCAGTGGTGAGCCCGAGTGCGCATGAGCAGTAGTGACCCCGAGTGCGCATGAGCAGTAGTGACCCCGAGTGCGCATGCACAGTAGTGAGCCCGATTGGGCATGAGTAGTAGTGAGCCCGGGTGCGCATGCGCAGTAGTGAGCACGAGCGCGCATCCGCAGTAGTGAGCCCGATTGCGCATCCGCAGTAGCGAGTCCGTGTGCGCATGTGCAGGTCTGAGCCGGCGTGCGCATGCGCAGTAGTGAGCCCGGGTGCGCATGCGCAGTAGTGAGCCCGATTGCGCATCCACAGTAGTGAGTCCGAGTGCGCATGGGCAGGTCTGAGCCGGAGTGCGCATGCGCAGTGGCGAGTCCGTGTGCGCATGCGCAGTGGTGTGCCCGAGCGCGCATCCGCAGTAGTGAGCCCGATTGCGCATCCGCAGTAGTGAGTCCGTGTGCGCATGTGCAGGTCTGAGCCGGAGTGCGCATGCGCAGTAGTGGGCCCGTGCGCGCATGCGCAGTAGTGAGCCCGTGTGCGCATGCGCAGTAGTGAGCCCGAGCGCGCATGCGCAGTAGTGAGTCCGATTGCGCATGTGCAGGTCTGAGCCGGAGTGCGCATGCGCAGTAGTGGGCCCGTGCGCGCATGCGCAGTAGTGAGCCCGTGTGCGCATGCGCAGTAGTGAGCCCGAGCGCGCATCCGCAGTAGTGAGCCCGTGTGCGCATGCGCAGTAGTGAGCTCGAGCGCGCATCCGCAGTAGTGAGTCCGAGTGCGCATGCGCAGTAGTGACCCCGAATGCGCATGAGCAGTAGTGAGTCCGAGTGCGCATGAGCAGTAGTGACCCCGAGTGCGCATGAGCAGTAGTGAGTCCGAGTGCGCATGAGCAGTAGTGACCCCGAGTGCGCATGCACATTAGTGAGCCCGAGTGTGCATGAGTAGTAGTGACCCCGAGTGCGCATGCACAGTAGTGAGCCCGTGTGCGCATCCGCAGTAGTGAGCCCGAGCGCGCATCCGCAGTAGTGAGTCCGAGTGCGCATGCGCAGTAGTGACCCCGAATGCGCATGAGCAGTAGTGAGTCCGAGTGCGCATGAGCAGTAGTGACCCCGAGTGCGCATGAGCAGTAGTGAGTCCGAGTGCGCATGAGCAGTAGTGACCCCGAGTGCGCATGCACATTAGTGAGCCCGAGTGTGCATGAGTAGTTGTGACCCCGAGTGCGCATGCACAGTAGTGAGCCCGTGTGCGCATCCGCAGAAGTGAGCTCGAATGCGCATGTGCAGGTCTGAGCCGGACTGCGCATGCGCAGTAGTGAGCCCGTGTGCGCATGCGCAGTAGTGACCCCGAATGCGCATGAGCAGTAATGAGTCCGAGTGCGCATGAGCAGTAGTGACCCCGAGTGCGCATGAGCAGTAGTGAGCCCGTGTGCGCATGCGCAGTAGTGAGCCCGAGCGCGCATCCGCAGTAGTGAGTCCGAGTGCGCATCCGCAGTAGTGAGCCCGAGCGCGCATGCGCAGTGGTGAGTCCGATTGCGCATGTCGAGGTCTGAGCCGGAGTGCGCATGCGCAGTAGTGGGCCCGTGCGCGCATGCGCAGTAGTGAGCCCGTGTGCGCATGCGCAGTAGTGAGCCCGAGCGCGCATGCGCAGTGGTGAGTCCGATTGCGCATGTGCAGGTCTGAGCCGGAGTGCGCATGCGCAGTAGTGGGCCCGTGCGCGCATGAGCAGTAGTGACCCCGAGTGCGCATTAGCAGTAGTGACCCCGAGTGCGCATGCACAGTAGTGAGCCCGATTGGACATGAGTAGTAGTGAGCCCGGGTGCGCATGCGCAGTAGTGAGCCCGAGCGCGCATCGGCAGTAGTGAGCCCGAGCGCGCATGCGCAGTGGTGAGTCCGATTGCGCATGTGCAGATCTGAGCCGGAGTGCGCATGCGCAGTAGTGGGCCCGTACGCGCATGCGCAGTGGTGAGCCCGTGTGCGCATGCGCAGTAGTGAGCCCGAGCGCGCATCCGCTGTAGTGAGTCCGAGTGCGCATGCGCAGTAGTGACCCCGAATGCGCATGAGCAGTAATGACCCCGAGTGCGCATGCACAGTAGTGTGCCCGTGTGCGCATGCGCAGAAGTGAGCTCGAATGCGCATGTGCAGGTCTGAGCCGGAGTGCGCATGCGCAGTAGTGGGCCCGTGCGCGCATGCGCAGTAGTGAGCCCGGGTGCGCATGCGCAGTAGTGAGCCCGAGCGCGCATGCGCAGTAGTGAGTCCGATTGCGCATGTGCAGGTCTGAGCCGGAGTGCGCATGCGCAGTAGTGGGCCCGTGCGCGCATGCGCAGTAGTGAGCCCGTGTGCGCATGCGCAGTAGTGAGCCCGATTGGGCATGAGTAGTAGTGAGCCCGGGTGCGCATGCGCAGTAGTGAGCACGAGCGCGCATCCGCAGTAGTGAGCCCGATTGCGCATCCGCAGTAGTGAGTCCGTGTGCGCATGTGCAGGTCTGAGCCGGCGTGCGCATGCGCAGTAGTGAGCCCGGGTGCGCATGCGCAGTAGTGAGCCCGAGTGCGCATGAGCAGTGGTGACCCCGAGTGCGCATGAGCAGTAGTGAGTCCGAGTGCGCATGAGCAGTAGTGACCCCGAGTGCGCATGCACATTAGTGAGCCCGAGTGTGCATGAGTAGTAGTGACCCCGAGTGCGCATGCACAGTAGTGAGCCCGTGTGCGCATCCGCAGAAGTGAGCTCGAATGCGCATGTGCAGGTCTGAGCCGGACTGCGCATGCGCAGTAGTGAGCCCGTGTGCGCATGCGCAGTAGTGACCCCGAATGCGCATGAGCAGTAATGAGTCCGAGTGCGCATGAGCAGTAGTGACCCCGAGTGCGCATGAGCAGTAGTGAGCCCGAGTGCGCATGAGCAGTAGTGACCCCGAGTGCGCATGAGCAGTAGTGACCCCGAGTGCGCATGCACAGTAGTGAGCCCGATTGGGCATGAGTAGTAGTGAGCCCGGGTGCGCATGCGCAGTAGTGAGCACGAGCGCGCATCCGCAGTAGTGAGCCCGATTGCGCATCCGCAGTAGTGAGTCCGTGTGCGCATGTGCAGGTCTGAGCCGGCGTGCGCATGCGCAGTAGTGAGCCCGGGTGCGCATGCGCAGTAGTGAGCCCGATTGCGCATCCACAGTAGTGAGTCCGAGTGCGCATGGGCAGGTCTGAGCCGGAGTGCGCATGCGCAGTGGCGAGTCCGTGTGCGCATGCGCAGTGGTGTGCCCGAGCGCGCATCCGCAGTAGTGAGCCCGATTGCGCATCCGCAGTAGTGAGTCCGAGTGCGCATGCGCAGTAGTGACCCTGAATGCGCATGAGAAATAGTGAGTTCGAGTGCGCATGAGCAGTAGTGACCCCGAGTGCGCATGAGCAGTAGTGAGTCCGAGTGCGCATGCGCAGTAGTGACCCTGAATGCGCATGAGAAATAGTGAGTTCGAGTGCGCATGCGCAGTAGTGACCCCGAATGCGCATGAGCAGTAATGAGTCCGAGTGCGCATGAGCAGTAGTGACCCCGAGTGCGCATGAGCAGTAGTGAGCCCGAGTGCGCATGAGCAGTAGTGACCCCGAGTGCGCATGAGCAGTAGTGACCCCGAGTGCGCATGCACAGTAGTGAGCCCGATTGGGCATGAGTAGTAGTGAGCCCGGGTGCGCATGCGCAGTAGTGAGCACGAGCGCGCATCCGCAGTAGTGAGCCCGATTGCGCATCCGCAGTAGTGAGTCCGTGTGCGCATGTGCAGGTCTGAGCCGGCGTGCGCATGCGCAGTGGTGAGCCCGGGTGCGCATGGGCAGTAGTGAGCCCGATTGCGCATCCACAGTAGTGAGTCCGAGTGCGCATGGGCAGGTCTGAGCCGGAGTGCGCATGCGCAGTGGCGAGTCCGTGTGCGCATGCGCAGTGGTGTGCCCGAGCGCGCATCCGCAGTAGTGAGCCCGATTGCGCATCCGCAGTAGTGAGTCCGTGTGCGCATGTGCAGGTCTGAGCCGGAGTGCGCATGCGCAGTAGTAGGCCCGTGCGCGCATGCGCAGTAGTGAGCCCGTGTGCGCATGCGCAGTAGTGCCCCGAATGCGCATGAGCAGTAGTGAGCCCGAGTGTGCATGAGCAGTAGTGAGTCCGAGTGCGCATGAGCAGTAGTGACCCCGAGTGCTCATGCACAGTAGTGAGCCCGATTGCGCATCCGCAGTAGTGAGTTCGTGTGCGCATGTGCAGGTCTGAGCCGGAGTGCGCATGCGCAGTAGAGGGCCCGTGCGCGCATGCGCAGTAGTGAGCCCGTGCGCGCATGCGCAGTAGTGAGCCCGTGTGCGCATGCGCAGTAGTGAGCCCGGGTGCGCATGCGCAGTAGTGAGCCCGAGCGCGCAGCCGCAGTAGTGAGCCCGAGCGCGCATGCGCAGTAGTGAGTCCGATTGCGCATGTGCAGGTCTGAGCCGGAGTGCGCATGCGCAGTAGTGGTCCCGTGCGCGCATGCGCCGTAGTGAGCCCGTGTGCGCATGCGCAGTAGTGACCCCGAATGCGCATGAGCAGTAGTGAGCCCGAGTGTGCATGAGCAGTAGTGAGCCCGAGTGTGCATGAGCAGTCGTGAGTCCGTGTGCGCATGCGCAGAAGTGAGCTCGAATGCGCATGTGCAGGTCTGAGTCGGAGTGCGCATGCGCAGTAGTGAGCCCGATTGCGCATGTGCAGGTCTGAGCCGGAGTGCGCATGCGCAGTAGTGGGCCCGTGCGCGCATGCGCCGTAGTGAGCCCGTGTGCGCATGCGCAGTAGTGACCCGAATGCGCATGAGCAGTAGTGAGCCCGAGTGTGCATGAGCAGTAGTGAGTCCGAGTGCGCATGAGCAGTAGTGACCCCGAATGCGCATGAGCAGTAGTGAGTCCGAGTGCGCATGAGCAGTAGTGACCCCGAGTGCGCATGAGCAGTAGTGAGTCCGAGTGCGCATGAGCAGTAGTGACCCCGAGTGCGCATGCACATGAGTGAGCCCGAGTGTGCATGAGTAGTAGTGACCCCGAGTGCGCATGCACAGTAGTGAGCCCGTGTGCGCATCCGCAGAAGTGAGCTCGAATGCGCATGTGCAGGTCTGAGCCGGACTGCGCATGCGCAGTAGTGAGCCCGTGTGCGCATGCGCAGTAGTGACCCCGAATGCGCATGAGCAGTAATGAGTCCGAGTGCGCATGAGCAGTAGTGACCCCGAGTGCGCATGAGCAGTAGTGAGCCCGAGTGCGCATGAGCAGTAGTGACCCCGAGTGCGCATGAGCAGTAGTGACCCCGAGTGCGCATGCACAGTAGTGAGCCCGATTGGGCATGAGTAGTAGTGAGCCCGGGTGCGCATGCGCAGTAGTGAGCACGAGCGCGCATCCGCAGTAGTGAGCCCGATTGCGCATCCGCAGTAGTGAGTCCGTGTGCGCATGTGCAGGTCTGAGCCGGCGTGCGCATGCGCAGTAGTGAGCCCGGGTGCGCATGCGCAGTAGTGAGCCCGATTGCGCATCCACAGTAGTGAGTCCGAGTGCGCATGGGCAGGTCTGAGCCGGAGTGCGCATGCGCAGTGGCGAGTCCGTGTGCGCATGCGCAGTGGTGTGCCCGAGCGCGCATCCGCAGTAGTGAGCCCGATTGCGCATCCGCAGTAGTGAGTCCGAGTGCGCATGCGCAGTAGTGTCCCTGAATGCGCATGAGAAATAGTGAGTTCGAGTGCGCATGAGCAGTAGTGACCCCGAGTGCGCATGAGCAGTAGTGAGTCCGAGTGCGCATGCGCAGTAGTGACCCTGAATGCGCATGAGAAATAGTGAGTTCGAGTGCGCATGCGCAGTAGTGACCCCGAATGCGCATGAGCAGTAATGAGTCCGAGTGCGCATGAGCAGTAGTGACCCCGAGTGCGCATGAGCAGTGGTGAGCCCGAGTGCGCATGAGCAGTAGTGACCCCGAGTGCGCATGAGCAGTAGTGACCCCGAGTGCGCATGCACAGTAGTGAGCCCGATTGGGCATGAGTAGTAGTGAGCCCGGGTGCGCATGCGCAGTAGTGAGCACGAGCGCGCATCCGCAGTAGTGAGCCCGATTGCGCATCCGCAGTAGCGAGTCCGTGTGCGCATGTGCAGGTCTGAGCCGGCGTGCGCATGCGCAGTAGTGAGCCCGGGTGCGCATGCGCAGTAGTGAGCCCGATTGCGCATCCACAGTAGTGAGTCCGAGTGCGCATGGGCAGGTCTGAGCCGGAGTGCGCATGCGCAGTGGCGAGTCCGTGTGCGCATGCGCAGTGGTGTGCCCGAGCGCGCATCCGCAGTAGTGAGCCCGATTGCGCATCCGCAGTAGTGAGTCCGTGTGCGCATGTGCAGGTCTGAGCCGGAGTGCGCATGCGCAGTAGTGGGCCCGTGCGCGCATGCGCAGTAGTGAGCCCGTGTGCGCATGCGCAGTAGTGAGCCCGAGCGCGCATGCGCAGTAGTGAGTCCGATTGCGCATGTGCAGGTCTGAGCCGGAGTGCGCATGCGCAGTAGTGGGCCCGTGCGCGCATGCGCAGTAGTGAGCCCGTGTGCGCATGCGCAGTAGTGAGCCCGAGCGCGCATCCGCAGTAGTGAGCCCGTGTGCGCATGCGCAGTAGTGAGCTCGAGCGCGCATCCGCAGTAGTGAGTCCGAGTGCGCATGCGCAGTAGTGACCCCGAATGCGCATGAGCAGTAGTGAGTCCGAGTGCGCATGAGCAGTAGTGACCCCGAGTGCGCATGAGCAGTAGTGAGTCCGAGTGCGCATGAGCAGTAGTGACCCCGAGTGCGCATGCACATTAGTGAGCCCGAGTGTGCATGAGTAGTAGTGACCCCGAGTGCGCATGCACAGTAGTGAGCCCGTGTGCGCATCCGCAGTAGTGAGCCCGAGCGCGCATCCGCAGTAGTGAGTCCGAGTGCGCATGCGCAGTAGTGACCCCGAATGCGCATGAGCAGTAGTGAGTCCGAGTGCGCATGAGCAGTAGTGACCCCGAGTGCGCATGAGCAGTAGTGAGTCCGAGTGCGCATGAGCAGTAGTGACCCCGAGTGCGCATGCACATTAGTGAGCCCGAGTGTGCATGAGTAGTAGTGACCCCGAGTGCGCATGCACAGTAGTGAGCCCGTGTGCGCATCCGCAGAAGTGAGCTCGAATGCGCATGTGCAGGTCTGAGCCGGACTGCGCATGCGCAGTAGTGAGCCCGTGTGCGCATGCGCAGTAGTGACCCCGAATGCGCATGAGCAGTAATGAGTCCGAGTGCGCATGAGCAGTAGTGACCCCGAGTGCGCATGAGCAGTAGTGAGCCCGTGTGCGCATGCGCAGTAGTGAGCCCGAGCGCGCATCCGCAGTAGTGAGTCCGAGTGCGCATCCGCAGTAGTGAGCCCGAGCGCGCATGCGCAGTGGTGAGTCCGATTGCGCATGTCGAGGTCTGAGCCGGAGTGCGCATGCGCAGTAGTGGGCCCGTGCGCGCATGCGCAGTAGTGAGCCCGTGTGCGCATGCGCAGTAGTGAGCCCGAGCGCGCATGCGCAGTGGTGAGTCCGATTGCGCATGTGCAGGTCTGAGCCGGAGTGCGCATGCGCAGTAGTGGGCCCGTGCGCGCATGAGCAGTAGTGACCCCGAGTGCGCATTAGCAGTAGTGACCCCGAGTGCGCATGCACAGTAGTGAGCCCGATTGGACATGAGTAGTAGTGAGCCCGGGTGCGCATGCGCAGTAGTGAGCCCGAGCGCGCATCCGCAGTAGTGAGCCCGAGCGCGCATGCGCAGTGGTGAGTCCGATTGCGCATGTGCAGATCTGAGCCGGAGTGCGCATGCGCAGTAGTGGGCCCGTACGCGCATGCGCAGTGGTGAGCCCGTGTGCGCATGCGCAGTAGTGAGCCCGAGCGCGCATCCGCTGTAGTGAGTCCGAGTGCGCATGCGCAGTAGTGACCCCGAATGCGCATGAGCAGTAATGACCCCGAGTGCGCATGCACAGTAGTGTGCCCGTGTGCGCATGCGCAGAAGTGAGCTCGAATGCGCATGTGCAGGTCTGAGCCGGAGTGCGCATGCGCAGTAGTGGGCCCGTGCGCGCATGCGCAGTAGTGAGCCCGGGTGCGCATGCGCAGTAGTGAGCCCGAGCGCGCATGCGCAGTAGTGAGTCCGATTGCGCATGTGCAGGTCTGAGCCGGAGTGCGCATGCGCAGTAGTGGGCCCGTGCGCGCATGCGCAGTAGTGAGCCCGTGTGCGCATGCGCAGTAGTGAGCCCGATTGGGCATGAGTAGTAGTGAGCCCGGGTGCGCATGCGCAGTAGTGAGCACGAGCGCGCATCCGCAGTAGTGAGCCCGATTGCGCATCCGCAGTAGTGAGTCCGTGTGCGCATGTGCAGGTCTGAGCCGGCGTGCGCATGCGCAGTAGTGAGCCCGGGTGCGCATGCGCAGTAGTGAGCCCGAGTGCGCATGAGCAGTGGTGACCCCGAGTGCGCATGAGCAGTAGTGAGTCCGAGTGCGCATGAGCAGTAGTGACCCCGAGTGCGCATGCACATTAGTGAGCCCGAGTGTGCATGAGTAGTAGTGACCCCGAGTGCGCATGCACAGTAGTGAGCCCGTGTGCGCATCCGCAGAAGTGAGCTCGAATGCGCATGTGCAGGTCTGAGCCGGACTGCGCATGCGCAGTAGTGAGCCCGTGTGCGCATGCGCAGTAGTGACCCCGAATGCGCATGAGCAGTAATGAGTCCGAGTGCGCATGAGCAGTAGTGACCCCGAGTGCGCATGAGCAGTAGTGACCCCGAGTGCGCATGAGCAGTAGTGACCCCGAGTGCGCATGCACAGTAGTGAGCCCGATTGGGCATGAGTAGTAGTGAGCCCGGGTGCGCATGCGCAGTAGTGAGCACGAGCGCGCATCCGCAGTAGTGAGCCCGATTGCGCATCCGCAGTAGTGAGTCCGTGTGCGCATGTGCAGGTCTGAGCCGGCGTGCGCATGCGCAGTAGTGAGCCCGGGTGCGCATGCGCAGTAGTGAGCCCGATTGCGCATCCACAGTAGTGAGTCCGAGTGCGCATGGGCAGGTCTGAGCCGGAGTGCGCATGCGCAGTGGCGAGTCCGTGTGCGCATGCGCAGTGGTGTGCCCGAGCGCGCATCCGCAGTAGTGAGCCCGATTGCGCATCCGCAGTAGTGAGTCCGAGTGCGCATGCGCAGTAGTGACCCTGAATGCGCATGAGAAATAGTGAGTTCGAGTGCGCATGAGCAGTAGTGACCCCGAGTGCGCATGAGCAGTAGTGAGTCCGAGTGCGCATGCGCAGTAGTGACCCTGAATGCGCATGAGAAATAGTGAGTTCGAGTGCGCATGCGCAGTAGTGACCCCGAATGCGCATGAGCAGTAATGAGTCCGAGTGCGCATGAGCAGTAGTGACCCCGAGTGCGCATGAGCAGTAGTGAGCCCGAGTGCGCATGAGCAGTAGTGACCCCGAGTGCGCATGAGCAGTAGTGACCCCGAGTGCGCATGCACAGTAGTGAGCCCGATTGGGCATGAGTAGTAGTGAGCCCGGGTGCGCATGCGCAGTAGTGAGCACGAGCGCGCATCCGCAGTAGTGAGCCCGATTGCGCATCCGCAGTAGTGAGTCCGTGTGCGCATGTGCAGGTCTGAGCCGGCGTGCGCATGCGCAGTGGTGAGCCCGGGTGCGCATGGGCAGTAGTGAGCCCGATTGCGCATCCACAGTAGTGAGTCCGAGTGCGCATGGGCAGGTCTGAGCCGGAGTGCGCATGCGCAGTGGCGAGTCCGTGTGCGCATGCGCAGTGGTGTGCCCGAGCGCGCATCCGCAGTAGTGAGCCCGATTGCGCATCCGCAGTAGTGAGTCCGTGTGCGCATGTGCAGGTCTGAGCCGGAGTGCGCATGCGCAGTAGTAGGCCCGTGCGCGCATGCGCAGTAGTGAGCCCGTGTGCGCATGCGCAGTAGTGCCCCGAATGCGCATGAGCAGTAGTGAGCCCGAGTGTGCATGAGCAGTAGTGAGTCCGAGTGCGCATGAGCAGTAGTGACCCCGAGTGCTCATGCACAGTAGTGAGCCCGATTGCGCATCCGCAGTAGTGAGTTCGTGTGCGCATGTGCAGGTCTGAGCCGGAGTGCGCATGCGCAGTAGAGGGCCCGTGCGCGCATGCGCAGTAGTGAGCCCGTGCGCGCATGCGCAGTAGTGAGCCCGTGTGCGCATGCGCAGTAGTGAGCCCGGGTGCGCATGCGCAGTAGTGAGCCCGAGCGCGCAGCCGCAGTAGTGAGCCCGAGCGCGCATGCGCAGTAGTGAGTCCGATTGCGCATGTGCAGGTCTGAGCCGGAGTGCGCATGCGCAGTAGTGGTCCCGTGCGCGCATGCGCCGTAGTGAGCCCGTGTGCGCATGCGCAGTAGTGACCCCGAATGCGCATGAGCAGTAGTGAGCCCGAGTGTGCATGAGCAGTAGTGAGCCCGAGTGTGCATGAGCAGTCGTGAGTCCGTGTGCGCATGCGCAGAAGTGAGCTCGAATGCGCATGTGCAGGTCTGAGTCGGAGTGCGCATGCGCAGTAGTGAGCCCGATTGCGCATGTGCAGGTCTGAGCCGGAGTGCGCATGCGCAGTAGTGGGCCCGTGCGCGCATGCGCCGTAGTGAGCCCGTGTGCGCATGCGCAGTAGTGACCCGAATGCGCATGAGCAGTAGTGAGCCCGAGTGTGCATGAGCAGTAGTGAGTCCGAGTGCGCATGAGCAGTAGTGACCCCGAGTGCTCATGCACAGTAGTGAGACCGATTGCGCATCCGCAGTAGTGAGTCCGTGTGCGCATGTGCAGGTCTGAGCCGGAGTGCGCATGCGCAGTAGTGGGCCCGTGCGCGCATGTGCAGTAGTGAGCCCGTGTGCGCATGCGCAGTAGTGAGCCCGATTGCGCATCCGCAGTAGTGAGTCCGTGTGCGCATGTGCAGGTCTGAGCCGGAGTGCGCATGCGCAGTAGTGGGTCCGTGCGCGCATGCGCAGTGCGGAGCCCGTGTGCGCATGCGCAGTAGTGAGCCGGAGCGCGCATCCGCAGTAGTGAGTCCGAGTCCGCGTGAGCAGTTGTGACCCCGCAGTAGTGAGCCCGAGCGCGCATGCGCAGTAGTGAGTCCGATTGCGCATGTGCAGGTCTGAGCCGCAGTGCGCATGCGCAGTAGTGGGCCCGTGTGCGCATGTGCAGGTCTGAGCCGGAGTGCGCATGCGCTGTAGTGGGCCCGTGCGCGCATGCGCAGTAGTGAGCCCGTGTGCGCATGCGCAGTAGTGAGCCCGAGCGCGCATCCGCAGTAGTGAGTCCGAGTGCGCATGCGCAGTAGTGACCCCGAATGCGCATGAGCAGTAGTGAGTCCGTGTTCGCATGTGCAGGTCTGAGCCGGAGTGCGCATGCGCAGTAGTAGGCCCGAGCGCGCATCCGCAGTAGTGAGTCCGAGTGCGCATGCGCATTAGTGACCCCGAATGCGCATGAGCAGTAGTGACCCCGAGTGCGCATGCACAGTAGTGTGCCCGTGTGAGCATGCGCAGAAGTGAGCTCGAATGCGCATGTGCAGGTCTGAGCCGGAGTGCGCATGCGCAGTAGTGGGCCCGTGCGCGCATGCGCAGTAGTGAGCCCGGGTGCGCATGCGCAGTAGTGAGCCCGGGCGCGCAGCCGCAGTAGTGAGCCCGCGCGCGCATGCGCAGTAGTGAGTCCGATTGCGCATGTGCAGGTCTGAGCCGGAGTGCGCATGCGCAGTAGTGGGCCCGTGTGCGCATGTGCAGGTCTGAGCCGGAGTGCGCATGCGCAGTAGTGGGCCCGTGCGCGCATGCGCAGTAGTGAGCCCGTGTGCGCATGCGCAGTAGTGAGCCCGAGCGCGCATCCGCAGTAGTGAGTCCGAGTGCGCATGCGCAGTAGTGACCCCGAATGCGCATGAGCAGTAGTGAGTCCGAGTGCGCATGAGCAGTAGTGACCCCGAGTGCGCATGAGCAGTAGTGAGCCCGTGTGCGCATGCGCAGTAGTGACCCCGATTGCGCATGTGCAGGTCTGAGCCGGAATGCGCATGCGCAGTAGTGGGCCCGTGCGCGCATGCGCAGTAGTGAGCTCGTGTGCGCATGCGCAGTAGTAACCCCGAATGCGCATGAGCAGTAGTGACCCCGAGTGCGCATGCACAGTAGTGTGCCCGTGTGAGCATGCGCAGAAGTGAGCTCGAATGCGCATGTGCATGTCTGAGCCGGAGTGCGCAAGCGCAGTAGTGGGCCCGTGCGCGCATGCGCAGTAGTGAGCCCTGGTGCGCATGAGCAGTAGTGAGTCCCAGTGCGCATGAGCAGCAGTGACCCCGAGTGCGCATGAGCAGTAGTGAGTCCGAGTGCGCATGAACAGTAGTGACCCCGAGTGCGCATGAGCAGTGGTGACCCCGAGTGCGCATGCACAGTAGTGAGCCCGATTGCGCATCCGCAGTAGTAAGTCCGTGTTCGCATGTGCAGGTCTGAGCCGGAGTGCGCATGCGCAGTAGTAGGCCCGAACGCGCATCCGCAGTAGTGAGCCGGAGCGCGCATCCGCAGTAGTGAGTCCGAGTGCGCGTGAGCAGTTGTGACCCCGCAGTAGTGAGCCCGAGCGCGCATGCGCAGTAGTGAGTCCGATTGCGCATGTGCAGGTCTGAGCCGCAGTGCGCATGCGCAGTAGTGGGCCCGTGTGCGCATGTGCAGGTCTGAGCCGGAGTGCGCATGCGCTGTAGTGGGCCCGTGCGCGCATGCGCAGTAGTGAGCCCGTGTGCGCATGCGCAGTAGTGAGCCCGAGCGCGCATCCGCAGTAGTGAGTCCGAGTGCGCATGCGCAGTAGTGACCCCGAATGCGCATGAGCAGTAGTGAGTCCGAGTGCGCATGAGCAGTAGTGAGTCCGAGTGCGCATGAACAGTAGTGACCCCGAGTGCGCATGAGCAGTAGTGACCCCGAGTGCGCATGCACAGTGGTGAGCCCGATTGCGCATCGGCAGTAGTAAGTCCGTGTTCGCATGTGCAGGTCTGAGCCGGAGTGCGCATGCGCAGTAGTAGGCCCGAGCGCGCATCCGCAGTAGTGAGTCCGAGTGCGCATGCGCAGTAGTGACCCCGAATGCGCATGGGCAGTAGTGACCCCGAGTGCGCATGCACAGTAGTGTGCCCGTGTGAGCATGCGCAGAAGTGAGCTCGAATGCGCATGTGCAGGTCTGAGCCGGAGTGCGCATGCGCAGTAGTGGGCCCGTGCGCGCATGCGCAGTAGTGAGCCCGGGTGCGCATGCGCAGTAGTGAGCCCGGGCGCGCAGCCGCAGTAGTGAGCCCGCGCGCGCATGCGCAGTAGTGAGTCCGATTGCGCATGTGCAGGTCTGAGCCGGAGTGCGCATGCGCAGTAGTGGGCCCGTGTGCGCATGTGCAGGTCTGAGCCGGAGTGCGCATGCGCAGTAGTGGGCCCGTGCGCGCATGCGCAGTAGTGAGCCCGTGTGCGCATGCGCAGTAGTGAGCCCGAGCGCGCATCCGCAGTAGTGAGTCCGAGTGCGCATGCGCAGTAGTGACCCCGAATGCGCATGAGCAGTAGTGAGTCCGAGTGCGCATGAGCAGTAGTGACCCCGAGTGCGCATGAGCAGTAGTGGGCCCGTGCGCGCATGCGCAGTAGTGAGCCCGTGTGCGCATGAGCAGTAGTGACCCCGAGTGCGCATGCACAGTAGTGTGCCCGTGTGAGCATGCGCAGAAGTGAGCTCGAATGCGCATGTGCAGGTCTGAGCCGGAGTGCGCATGCGCAATAGTGGGCCCGTGCGCGCATGCGCAGTAGTGAGCCCGATTGCGCATGTGCAGGTCTGAGCCGGAGTGCGCATGCGCAGTAGTGGGCCCGTGCGCGCATGCGCCGTAGTGAGCCCGTGTGCGCATGCGTAGTAGTGACCCCGAATGCGCATGAGCAGTAGTGAGCCCGAGTGTGCATGAGCAGTAGTGAGTCCGAGTGCGCATGAGCAGTAGTGACCCCGAGTGCTCATGCACAGTAGTGAGACCGATTGCGCATCCGCAGTAGTGAGTCCGTGTGCGCATGTGCAGGTCTGAGCCGGAGTGCGCATGCGCAGTAGTGGGCCCGTGCGCGCATGTGCAGTAGTGAGCCCGTGTGCGCATGCGCAGTAGTGAGCCCGATTGCGCATCCGCAGTAGTGAGTCCGTGTGCGCATGTGCAGGTCTGAGCCGGAGTGCGCATGCGCAGTAGTGGGCCCGTGCGCGCATGCGCAGTACGGAGCCCGTGTGCGCATGCGCAGTAGTGAGCCGGAGCGCGCATCCGCAGTAGTGAGTCCGAGTGCGCGTGAGCAGTTGTGACCCCGCAGTAGTGAGCCCGAGCGCGCATGCGCAGTAGTGAGTCCGATTGCGCATGTGCAGGTCTGAGCCGCAGTGCGCATGCGCAGTAGTGGGCCCGTGTGCGCATGTGCAGGTCTGAGCCGGAGTGCGCATGCGCAGTAGTGGGCCCGTGCGCGCATGCGCAGTAGTGAGCCCGAGTGCGCATGAGCAGTAGTGACCCCGAGTGCGCATGCACAGTAGTGAGCCCGTGTGCGCATGCGTAGAAGTGAGCTCGAATGCGCATGTGCAGGTCTGAGCCGGAGTGCGCATGCGCAGTAGTGGGCCCGTGCGCGCATGCGCAGTAGTGAGCCGGTGTGCGCATGCGCAGTAGTGAGCCCGAGCTCGCATCCGCCGTAGTGAGTCCGAGTGCGCATGCGCAGTAGTGAGTCCGAGTGCGCATGAGCAGTAGTGACCCCGAGTGCGCATGTGCAGTAGTGAGTCCGAGTGTGCATGAGTAGTAGTGACCCAGAGTGCGCATGCACAGTAGCGAGCCCGTGTGCGCATGCGCAGAAGTGAGCTCGAATGCGCATGTGCAGGTCTGAGCCGGAGTGCGCATGCGCAGTAGTGACCCCGAATGCGCATGAGCAGTAGTGAGTCCGAGTGCGCATGAGCAGTAGTGACCCCGAGTGCGCATGAGCAGTAGTGAGTCCGAGTGCGCATGAACAGTAGTGACCCCGAGTGCGCATGAGCAGTAGTGACCCCGAGTGCGCATGCACAGTAGTGAGCCCGATTGCGCATCCGCAGTAGTAAGGCCGTGTTCGCATGTGCAGGTCTGAGCCGGAGTGCGCATGCGCAGTAGTGGGCCCGTGCGCGCATGCGTAGTAGTGAGCCCGGGTGCGCATGCGCAGTAGTGAGCCCGAGCGCGCATCCGCAATAGTGAGCCCGAGCGCGCATGCGCAGTAGTGAGTCCGATTGCGCATGTGCAGGTCTGTGCCGGAGTGCGCATGCGCAGTAGTGAGCCCGTGTGCGCATGCGCAGAAGTGAACTCGAATGCGCATGTGCAGGTCTGAGCCGGAGTGCGCATGCGCAGTAGTGGGCCCGTGCGCGCATGCGTAGTAGTGAGCCCGGGTGCGCATGCGCAGTAGTGACCCCGAGTGCGCATGAGCAGTAGTGACCCCGAGTGCGCATGCGCAGTAGTGAGCCCGATTGCGCATCCGCAGTAGTGAGTCCGTGTGCGCATGTGCAGGTCTGAGCCGGAGTGCGCATGCGCAGTAGTGGGCCCGTGCGCGCATGCGCAGTAGTGAGCTCGAATGCGCATGTGCACGTCTGAGCCGGAGTGCGCATGCGCATTAGTGGGCCCGTGCGCGCATGCGCAGTAGTGAGCCCCTGTGCGCATGCGCAGTAGTGAGCCCGAGCGCGCATCCGCAGTAGTGAGTCCGAGTGCGCATGCTGTGTAGTGACCCCGAATGCGCATGAGCAGTAGTGAGTCCGAGTGCGCATGAGCAGTAGTGAGTCCGAGTGCGCATGAGCAGTAGTGACCCCGAGTGCGCATGTGCAGTAGTGAGTCCGAGTGCGCATGAGCAGTAGTGACCCCGAGTGCGCATGCACATTAGTGAGCCCGAGTGAGCATGAGGAGTAGTGACCCCGAGTGCGCATGCACAGTAGTGAGCCCGTGTGCGCATGCACAGTAGTGAGCCCGAGTGTGCATGAGCAGTAGTGAGTCCGAGTGCGCATGGGCAGTAGTGACCCCGAGTGCTCATGCACAGTAGTGAGCCCGTGTGCGCATGCGCAGTAGTGACCCCGAATGCGCATGAGCAGTAGTGAGTCCGAGTGCGCATGAGCAGTAGTGACCCCGAGTGCGCATGAGCAGTAGTGAGTCCGAGTGCGCATGAACAGTAGTGACCCCGAGTGCGCATGTGCAGGTCTGAGCCGGAGTGCGCATGCGCAGTAGTGACCCCGAATGCGCATGAGCAGTAGTGAGTCCGAGTGCGCATGAGCAGTAGTGACCCCGAGTGCGCATGAGCAGTAGTGAGTCCGAGTGCGCATGAACAGTAGTGACCCCGAGTGCGCATGAGCAGTAGTGACCCCGAGTGCGCATGCACAGTAGTGAGCCCGATTGCGCATCCGCAGTAGTAAGGCCGTGTTCGCATGTGCAGGTCTGAGCCGGAGTGCGCATGCGCAGTAGTGGGCCCGTGCGCGCATGCGTAGTAGTGAGCCCGGGTGCGCATGCGCAGTAGTGAGCCCGAGCGCGCATCCGCAATAGTGAGCCCGAGCGCGCATGCGCAGTAGTGAGTCCGATTGCGCATGTGCAGGTCTGTGCCGGAGTGCGCATGCGCAGTAGTGAGCCCGTGTGCGCATGCGCAGAAGTGAACTCGAATGCGCATGTGCAGGTCTGAGCCGGAGTGCGCATGCGCAGTAGTGGGCCCGTGCGCGCATGCGCAGTAGTGAGCCCGTGTGCGCATGCGCAGTAGTGAGCCCGAGCGCGCATCCGCAGTAGTGAGTCCGAGTACGCATGCGCAGTAGTGACCCCGAATGCGCATGAGCAGCAGTGAGTCCGAGTGCGCATGAGCAGTAGTGACCCCGAGTGCGCATGAGCAGTAGTGAGTCCGAGTGCGGTTGAGCAGTAGTGACCCCGAGTGCGCATGCACATTAGTGAGCCCGAGTGTGCATGAGTAGTAGTGACCCCGAGTGCGCATGCACAGTAGCCAGCCCGTGTGCGCATGCGCAGAAGTGAGCTCGAATGCGCATGTGCAGGTCTGAGCCGGACTGCGCATGCGCAGTAGTGAGCCCGTGTGCACATGCGTAGTAGTGACCCCGAATGCGCATGAGCAGTAGTGAGTCCGAGTGCGTATGAGCAGTAGTGACCCCGAGTGCGCAGGAGCAGTAGTGACCCCGAGTGCGCATGCACAGTAGAGAGCCCGTGTGCGCATGCGCCGAAGTGAGCTCGAATGCGCATGTGCAGGTCTGAGCCGGAGTGCGCATGCGCATTAGTGGGCCCGTGCGCGCATGCGCAGTAGTGAGCCCGTGTGCGCATGCGCAGTAGTGAGCCCGAGCGCGCATCCGCAGTAGTGAGTCCGAGTGCGCATGCGCAGTAGTGACCCCGAATGCGCATGAGCAGCAGTGAGTCCGAGTGCGCATGAGCAGTAGTGACCCCGAGTGCGCATGAGCAGTAGTGACCCCGAGTGCGCATGCACATTAGTGAGCCCGAGTGAGCATGAGTAGTAGTGACCCCGAGTGCGCACGCACAGTAGTGAGCCCGTGCGCGCATGCGCAGAAGTGAGCTCGAATGCGCATGTGCAGGTCTGAGCCGGACTGCGCATGCGCAGTAGTGGGCCCGTGTGCGCATGCGCAGTAGTGAGTCCGAGTGCGCATGCGCAGTAGTGACCCCGAATGCGCATGAGCAGCAGTGAGTCCGAGTGCGCATGAGCAGTAGTGACCCCGAGTGCGCATGAGCAGTAGTGAGCCCGAGTGCGCATGAGCAGTAGTGAGTCCGAGTGCGCGCGAGCAGTAGTGACCCCGAGTGCGCATGCACAGTAGTGAGCCCGATTGCGCATCCGCAGTATTGACTCCGTGTGTGCATGTGCAGGTCTGAGCCGGAGTGCGCATGCGCAGTAGTGACCCCGAGTGCGCATGAGCAGTAGTGAGTCCGAGTGCGCATTAGCAGTAGTGACCCCGAGTGCGCATGAGCAGTAGTGACCCCGAGTGCGCATGCACAGTAGTGAGCCCGTGTGCGCATGCGTAGAAGTGAGCTCGAATGCGCATGTGCAGGTCTGAGCCGGAGTGCGCATGCGCAGTAGTGGGCCCGTGCGCGCATGCGCAGTAGTGAGCCCGTGTGCGCATGCGCAGTAGTGACCCCGAATGCGCATGAGCAGCAGTGAGTCCGAGTGCGCATGAGCAGTAGTGACCCCGAGTGCGCATGAGCAGTAGTGAGTCCGAGTGCGCATTAGCAGTAGTGATCCCGAGTGCGCATGAGCAGTAGTGACCCCGAGTGCGCATGCACAGTAGTGGGCCCGTGCGCGCATGCGCAGTAGTGAGCCCGTGTGCGCATGTGCAGGTCTGAGCCGGAGTGCGCATGAGCAGTAGTGACCCCGAGTGCGCATGAGCAGTAGTGAGTCCGAGTGCGCATTAGCAGTAGTGACCCCGAGTGCGCATGAGCAGTAGTGACCCCGAGTGCGCATGCACAGTAGTGAGCCCGCGTGCGCATGCGTAGAAGTGAGCTCGAATGCGCATGTGCAGGTCTGAGCCGGAGTGCGCATGCGCAGTAGTGGGCCCGTGCGCGCATCCGCAGTAGTGAGTCCGAGTGCGCATGCGCAGTAGTGACCCCGAATGCGTATGAGCAGC
Organism: Megachile leachella; assembly: GCA_963576845.1. Lineage (NCBI taxonomy): Eukaryota > Metazoa > Arthropoda > Insecta > Hymenoptera > Megachilidae > Megachile > Megachile leachella. The sequence goes on along the minus strand of OY756250.1, from coordinate 24,073,298 downwards.
AGTGAGTCCGAGTGCGCATGAGCAGTAGTGACCCCGAGTGCGCATGAGCAGTAGTGAGTCCGGGTGCGCATGAGCAGTAGTGACGCCGAGTGCGCATGCACATTAGTGAGCCCGAGTGTGCATGAGCAGTAGTGAGTCCGAGTGCGCATGGGCTATAGTGACCCCGAGTGCTCATGCACAGTAGTGAGCCCGATTGCGCATCCGCAGTAGTGAGTCCGTGTGCGCATGTGCAGGTCTGAGCCGGAGTGCGCATGCGCAGTAGTGGGCCCGTGCGCCCATGCGCAGTAGTGAGCTCGAATGCGCATGTGCACGTCTGAGCCGGAGTGCGCATGCGCATTAGTGGGCCCGTGCGCGCATGCGCAGTAGTGAGCCCCTGTGCGCATGCGCAGTAGTGAGCCCGAGCGCGCATCCGCAGTAGTGAGTCCGAGTGCGCATGCGGTGTAGTGACCCCGAATGCGCATGAGCAGTAGTGAGTCCGAGTGCGCATGAGCAGTAGTGACCCCGAGTGCGCATGAGCAGTAGTGAGTCCGAGTGCGCATGAGCAGTAGTGACCCCGAGTGCGCATGAGCAGTAGTGAGTCAGAGTGCGCATGAGCAGTAGTGACCCCGAGTGCGCATGCACATTAGTGAGCCCGAGTGAGCATGAGTAGTAGTGACCCCGAGTGCGCATGCACAGTAGTGAGCCCGTGTGCGCATGCACAGTAGTGAGCCCGAGTGTGCATGAGCAGTAGTGAGTCCGAGTGCGCATGGGCAGTAGTGACCCCGAGTGCTCATGCACAGTAGTGAGCCCGATTGCGCATCCGCAGTAGTGAGGCCGTGTGCTCATGTGCAGGTCTGAGCCGAAGTGCGCATGCGCAGTAGTGAGCCCGATTGTGCATCCGCAGTAGTGAGTCCGAGTGCGCATGAGCAGTAGTGACCCCGAGTGCGCATGAGCAGTAGTGACCCCGAGTGCGCATGCACAGTAGTGAGCCCGAGTGTGCATGAGCAGTAGTGAGTCCGAGTGCGCATGGGCAGTAGTGACCCCGAGTGCTCATGCACAGTAGTGAGCCCGATTGCGCATCCGCAGTAGTGAGTCCGTGTGCGCATGTGCAGGTCTCAGCCGGAGTGCGCATGCGCAGTAGTGACCCCGTGCGCGCATGCGCAGTAGTGAGCCCGTGTGCGCATGCGCAGTAGTGAGTCCGAGTGCGCGTGAGCAGTAGTGAGTCCGAGTGCGCGTGAGCAGTAGTGACCCCGAGTGCGCATGAGCAGTAGTGACCCCGAGTGCGCATGAGCAGTAGTGACCCCGAGTGCGTATGCGCAGTAGTGAGCCCGATTGCGCATCCGCAGTAGTGAGGCCGTGTGCGCATGTGCAGGTCTGTGCCGGAGTGCGCATGCGCAGTAGTGGGCCCGTGCGCGCATGCGCAGTAGTGAGCCCGTATGCGCATACGCAGTAGTGAGCCCGAGCGCGCATCCGCAGTAGTGAGTCCGAGTGCGCATGCGCAGTAGTGACCCCGAATGCGCATGAGCAGCAGTGAGTCCGAGTGCGCATGAGCAGTAGTGACACCGAGTGCGCATGAGCAGTAGTGAGTCCGAGTGCGCATGAGCAGTAGTGACCCCGAGTGCGCATGCACATTAGTGAGCCCGAGTGTGCATGAGTAGTAGTGACCCCGAGTGCGCATGCACAGTAGCCAGCCCGTGTGCGCATGCGCAGAAGTGAGCTCGAATGCGCATGTGCAGGTCTGAGCCGGAGTGCGCATGCGCAGTAGTGGGCCCGTGCGCGCATGCGCAGTAGTGAGCCCGGGTGCGCATGCGCAGTAGTGAGCCCGAGAGCGCATCCGCAGTAGTGAGCCCGAGCGCGCATGCGCAGTAGTGAGTCCGATTGCGCATGTGCAGGTCTGAGCCGGAGTGCGCATGCGCAGTAGTGGGCCTGTGCGCGCATGCGCAGTAGTGAACTCGAATGCGCATGTGCAGGTCTGAGCCGGAGTGCGCATGCGCAGTAGTGGGCCCGTGCGCGCATGCGCAGTAGTGAGCCCGTGTGCGCATCCGCAGTAGTGAGCCCGAGCGCGCATGCGCAGTAGTGAGTCCGATTGCGCATGTGCAGGTCTGAGCCGGAGTGCGCATGCGCAGTAGTGGGCCTGTGCGCGCATGCGCAGTAGTGAGTCCGAGTGCGCGTGAGCAATAGTGAGTCCGAGTGCGCGTGAGCAGTAGTGACCCCGAGTGCGCATGAGCAGTAGTGACCCCGAGTGCGCATGAGCAGTAGTGACCCCGAGTGCGTATGCGCAGTAGTGAGCCCGATTGCGCATCCGCAGTAGTGAGGCCGTGTGCGCATGTGCAGGTCTGTGCCGGAGTGCGCATGCGCAGTAGTGGGCCCGTGCGCGCATGCGCAGTAGTGAGCCCGTATGCGCATACGCAGTAGTGAGCCCGAGCGCGCATCCGCAGTAGTGAGTCCGAGTGCGCATGCGCAGTAGTGACCCCGAATGCGCATGAGCAGCAGTGAGTCCGAGTGCGCATGAGCAGTAGTGACCCCGAGTGCGCATGAGCAGTAGTGAGTCCGAGTGCGCATGAGCAGTAGTGACCCCGAGTGCGCATGCACATTAGTGAGCCCGAGTGTGCATGAGTAGTAGTGACCCCGAGTGCGCATGCACAGTAGCCAGCCCGTGTGCGCATGCGCAGAAGTGAGCTCGAATGCGCATGTGCAGGTCTGAGCCGGAGTGCGCATGCGCAGTAGTGGGCCCGTGCGCGCATGCGCAGTAGTGAGCCCGGGTGCGCATGCGCAGTAGTGAGCCCGAGAGCGCATCCGCAGTAGTGAGCCCGAGCGCGCATGCGCAGTAGTGAGTCCGATTGCGCATGTGCAGGTCTGAGCCGGAGTGCGCATGCGCAGTAGTGGGCCTGTGCGCGCATGCGCAGTAGTGAACTCGAATGCGCATGTGCAGGTCTGAGCCGGAGTGCGCATGCGCAGTAGTGGGCCCGTGCGCGCATGCGCAGTAGTGAGCCCGTGTGCGCATCCGCAGTAGTGAGCCCGAGCGCGCATGCGCAGTAGTGAGTCCGATTGCGCATGTGCAGGTCTGAGCCGGAGTGCGCATGCGCAGTAGTGGGCCTGTGCGCGCATGCGCAGTAGTGAACTCGATTGCGCATGTGCAGGTCTGAGCCGGAGTGCGCATGCGCAGTAGTGGGCCTGTGCGCGCATGCGCAGTAGTGAACTCGAATGCGCATGTGCAGGTCTGAGCCGGAGTGCGCATGCGCAGTAGTGGGCCCGTGCGCGCATGCGCAGTAGTGAGCCCGAGCGCGCATCCGCAGTAGTGAGGCCGTGTGCGCATGTGCAGGTCTGTGCCGGAGTGCGCATGCGCAGTAGTGGGCCCGTGCGCGCATGCGCAGTCGTGAGCCCGTATGCGCATACGCAGTAGTGAGCCCGAGCGCGCATCCGCAGTAGTGAGTCCGAGTGCGCATGCGCAGTAGTGACCCCGAATGCGCATGAGCAGCAGTGAGTCCGAGTGCGCATGAGCAGTAGTGACCCCGAGTGCGCATGAGCAGTAGTGAGTCCGAGTGCGCATGAGCAGTAGTGACCCCGAGTGCGCATGCACATTAGTGAGCCCGAGTGTGCATGAGTAGTAGTGACCCCGAGTGCGCATGCACAGTAGCCAGCCCGTGTGCGCATGCGCAGAAGTGAGCTCGAATGCGCATGTGCAGGTCTGAGCCGGACTGCGCATGCGCAGTAGTGAGCCCGTGTGCACATGCGCAGTAGTGACCCCGAATGCGCATGAGCAGTAGTGAGTCCGAGTGCGTATGAGCAGTAGTGACCCCGAGTGCGCATGAGCAGTACTGACCCCGAGTGCGCATGAGAAGTAGTGGCCCCGAGTGCGCATGAGCAGTAGTGAATCCGAGTGCACATGAGCAGTAGTGACCCCGAGTGCGCATGAGCAGTAGTGAGTCCGAGTGCGCATGAGCAGTAGTGACCCCGAGTGCGCATGAGCAGTAGTGACCCCGAGTGCGCATGCACAGTAGTGAGCCCGATTGCGCATCCGCAGTAGTGAGGCCGTGTGCGCATGTGCAGGTCTGAGCCGGAGTGCGCATGCGCAGTAGTGAGCCCGATTGTGCATCCGCAGTAGTGAGTCCGAGTGCGCATGAGCAGTAGTGACCCCGAGTGCGCATGAGCAGTAGTGACCCCGAGTGCGCATGCACAGTAGTGAGCCCGAGTGTGCATGAGCAGTAGTGAGTCCGAGTGCGCATGGGCAGTGGTGACCCCGAGTGCTCATGCACAGTAGTGAGCCCGATTGCGCATCCGCAGTAGTGAGTCCGTGTGCGCATGTGCAGGTCTGAGCCGGAGTGCGCATGCGCAGTAGTGTGCCCGTGCGCGCATGCGCAGTAATGAGCCCGTGTGCGCATGCGCAGTAGTGAGTCCGAGTGCGCATGTGCAGGTCTGTGCCGGAGTGCGCATGCGCAGTAGTGAGCCCGTGTGCGCATGCGCAGAAGTGAACTCGAATGCGCATGTGCAGGTCTGAGCCGGAGTGTGCATGCGCAGTAGTGGGCCCGTGCGCGCATGCGCAGTAGTGAGCCCGTGTGCGCATGCGCAGTAGTGAGCCCGAGCGCGCATCCGCAGTAGTGAGTCCGAGTGCGCATGCGCAGTAGTGACCCCGAATGCGCATGAGCAGCAGTGAGTCCGAGTGCGCATGAGCAGTAGTGACCCCGCGTGCGCATGAGCAGTAGTGATTCCGAGTGCGGTTGAGCAGTAGTGACCCCGAGTGCGCATGCACATTAGTGAGCCCGAGTGTGCATGAGTAGTAGTGACCCCGAGTGCGCATGCACAGTAGCCAGCCCGTGTGCGCATGCGCAGAAGTGAGCTCGAATGCGCATGTGCAGGTCTGAGCCGGACTGCGCATGCGCAGTAGTGAGCCCGTGTGCACAAGCGTAGTAGTGACCCCGAATGCGCATGAGCAGTAGTGAGTCCGAGTGCGTATGAGCAGTAGTGACCCCGAGTGCGCATGAGCAGTAGTGACCCCGAGTGCGCATGCACAGTAGTGAGCCCGTGTGCGCATGCGCCGAAGTGAGCTCGAATGCGCATGTGCAGGTCTGAGCCGGAGTGCGCATGCGCATTAGTGGGCCCGTGCGCGCATGCGCAGTAGTGAGCCCGTGTGCGCATGCGCAGTAGTGAGCCCGAGCGCGCATCCGCACTAGTGAGTCCGAGTGCGCATGCGCAGTAGTGACCCCGAATGCGCATGAGCAGCAGTGAGTCCGAGTGCGCATGAGCAGTAGTGACCCCGAGTGCGCATGAGCAGTAGTGAGTCCGAGTGCGCATGAGCAGTAGTGACCCCGAGTGCGCATGCACATTAGTGAGCCCGAGTGAGCATGAGTAGTAGTGACCCCGAGTGCGCATGCACAGTAGTGAGCCCGTGTGCGCATGCGCAGAAGTGAGCTCGAATGCGCATGTGCAGGTCTGAGCCGGACTGCGCATGCGCAGTAGTGACCCCGAGTGCGCATGAGCAGTAGTGAGCCCGAGTGCGCATGAGCAGTAGTGAGTCCGAGTGCGCGCGAGCAGTAGTGACCCCGAGTGCGCATGCACAGTAGTGAGCCCGATTGCGCATCCGCAGTATTGAGTCCGTGTGTGCATGTGCAGGTCTGAGCCGGAGTGCGCATGCGCAGTAGTGGGCCCGTGCGCGCATGCGCAGTAGTGAGCCCGGGTGCGCATGCGCAGTAGTGAGCCCGAGCGCGCATCCGCAATAGTGAGCCCGAGCGCGCATGCGCAGTAGTGACCCCGAGTGCGCATGCACAGTAGTGAGCCCGAGTGTGCATGAGCAGTAGTGAGTCCGAGTGCGCATGGGCAGTAGTGACCCCGAGTGCTCATGCACAGTAGTGAGCCCGATTGCGCATCCGCAGTAGTGAGTCCGTGTGCGCATGTGCAGGTCTCAGCCGGAGTGCGCATGCGCAGTAGTGACCCCGTGCGCGCATGCGCAGTAGTGAGCCCGTGTGCGCATGCGCAGTAGTGAGTCCGAGTGCGCGTGAGCAGTAGTGAGTCCGAGTGCGCGTGAGCAGTAGTGACCCCGAGTGCGCATGAGCAGTAGTGACCCCGAGTGCGCATGAGCGGTAGTGACCCCGAGTGCGTATGCGCAGTAGTGAGCCCGATTGCGCATCCGCAGTAGTGAGGCCGTGTGCGCATGTGCAGGTCTGTGCCGGAGTGCGCATGCGCAGTAGTGGGCCCGTGCGCGCATGCGCAGTAGTGAGCCCGTATGCGCATACGCAGTAGTGAGCCCGAGCGCGCATCCGCAGTAGTGAGTCCGAGTGCGCATGCGCAGTAGTGACCCCGAATGCGCATGAGCAGCAGTGAGTCCGAGTGCGCATGAGCAGTAGTGACCCCGAGTGCGCATGAGCAGTAGTGAGTCCGAGTGCGCATGAGCAGTAGTGACCCCGAGTGCGCATGCACATTAGTGAGCCCGAGTGTGCATGAGTAGTAGTGACCCCGAGTGCGCATGCACAGTAGCCAGCCCGTGTGCGCATGCGCAGAAGTGAGCTCGAATGCGCATGTGCAGGTCTGAGCCGGAGTGCGCATGCGCAGTAGTGGGCCCGTGCGCGCATGCGCAGTAGTGAGCCCGGGTGCGCATGCGCAGTAGTGAGCCCGAGAGCGCATCCGCAGTAGTGAGCCCGAGCGCGCATGCGCAGTAGTGAGTCCGATTGCGCATGTGCAGGTCTGAGCCGGAGTGCGCATGCGCAGTAGTGGGCCTGTGCGCGCATGCGCAGTAGTGAACTCGAATGCGCATGTGCAGGTCTGAGCCGGAGTGCGCATGCGCAGTAGTGGGCCCGTGCGCGCATGCGCAGTAGTGAGCCCGTGTGCGCATCCGCAGTAGTGAGCCCGAGCGCGCATGCGCAGTAGTGAGTCCGATTGCGCATGTGCAGGTCTGAGCCGGAGTGCGCATGCGCAGTAGTGGGCCTGTGCGCGCATGCGCAGTAGTGAGTCCGAGTGCGCGTGAGCAGTAGTGAGTCCGAGTGCGCGTGAGCAGTAGTGACCCCGAGTGCGCATGAGCAGTAGTGACCCCGAGTGCGCATGAGCAGTAGTGACCCCGAGTGCGTATGCGCAGTAGTGAGCCCGATTGCGCATCCGCAGTAGTGAGGCCGTGTGCGCATGTGCAGGTCTGTGCCGGAGTGCGCATGCGCAGTAGTGGGCCCGTGCGCGCATGCGCAGTAGTGAGCCCGTATGCGCATACGCAGTAGTGAGCCCGAGCGCGCATCCGCAGTAGTGAGTCCGAGTGCGCATGCGCAGTAGTGACCCCGAATGCGCATGAGCAGCAGTGAGTCCGAGTGCGCATGAGCAGTAGTGACCCCGAGTGCGCATGAGCAGTAGTGAGTCCGAGTGCGCATGAGCAGTAGTGACCCCGAGTGCGCATGCACATTAGTGAGCCCGAGTGTGCATGAGTAGTAGTGACCCCGAGTGCGCATGCACAGTAGCCAGCCCGTGTGCGCATGCGCAGAAGTGAGCTCGAATGCGCATGTGCAGGTCTGAGCCGGACTGCGCATGCGCAGTAGTGAGCCCGTGTGCACAAGCGTAGTAGTGACCCCGAATGCGCATGAGCAGTAGTGAGTCCGAGTGCGTATGAGCAGTAGTGACCCCGAGTGCGCATGAGCAGTAGTGACCCCGAGTGCGCATGCACAGTAGTGAGCCCGTGTGCGCATGCGCCGAAGTGAGCTCGAATGCGCATGTGCAGGTCTGAGCCGGAGTGCGCATGCGCATTAGTGGGCCCGTGCGCGCATGCGCAGTAGTGAGCCCGTGTGCGCATGCGCAGTAGTGAGCCCGAGCGCGCATCCGCACTAGTGAGTCCGAGTGCGCATGCGCAGTAGTGACCCCGAATGCGCATGAGCAGCAGTGAGTCCGAGTGCGCATGAGCAGTAGTGACCCCGAGTGCGCATGAGCAGTAGTGAGTCCGAGTGCGCATGAGCAGTAGTGACCCCGAGTGCGCATGCACATTAGTGAGCCCGAGTGAGCATGAGTAGTAGTGACCCCGAGTGCGCATGCACAGTAGTGAGCCCGTGTGCGCATGCGCAGAAGTGAGCTCGAATGCGCATGTGCAGGTCTGAGCCGGACTGCGCATGCGCAGTAGTGACCCCGAGTGCGCATGAGCAGTAGTGAGCCCGAGTGCGCATGAGCAGTAGTGAGTCCGAGTGCGCGCGAGCAGTAGTGACCCCGAGTGCGCATGCACAGTAGTGAGCCCGATTGCGCATCCGCAGTATTGAGTCCGTGTGTGCATGTGCAGGTCTGAGCCGGAGTGCGCATGCGCAGTAGTGGGCCCGTGCGCGCATGCGCAGTAGTGAGCCCGGGTGCGCATGCGCAGTAGTGAGCCCGAGCGCGCATCCGCAATAGTGAGCCCGAGCGCGCATGCGCAGTAGTGACCCCGAGTGCGCATGCACAGTAGTGAGCCCGAGTGTGCATGAGCAGTAGTGAGTCCGAGTGCGCATGGGCAGTAGTGACCCCGAGTGCTCATGCACAGTAGTGAGCCCGATTGCGCATCCGCAGTAGTGAGTCCGTGTGCGCATGTGCAGGTCTCAGCCGGAGTGCGCATGCGCAGTAGTGACCCCGTGCGCGCATGCGCAGTAGTGAGCCCGTGTGCGCATGCGCAGTAGTGAGTCCGAGTGCGCGTGAGCAGTAGTGAGTCCGAGTGCGCGTGAGCAGTAGTGACCCCGAGTGCGCATGAGCAGTAGTGACCCCGAGTGCGCATGAGCAGTAGTGACCCCGAGTGCGTATGCGCAGTAGTGAGCCCGATTGCGCATCCGCAGTAGTGAGGCCGTGTGCGCATGTGCAGGTCTGTGCCGGAGTGCGCATGCGCAGTAGTGGGCCCGTGCGCGCATGCGCAGTAGTGAGCCCGTATGCGCATACGCAGTAGTGAGCCCGAGCGCGCATCCGCAGTAGTGAGTCCGAGTGCGCATGCGCAGTAGTGACCCCGAATGCGCATGAGCAGCAGTGAGTCCGAGTGCGCATGAGCAGTAGTGACCCCGAGTGCGCATGAGCAGTAGTGAGTCCGAGTGCGCATGAGCAGTAGTGACCCCGAGTGCGCATGCACATTAGTGAGCCCGAGTGTGCATGAGTAGTAGTGACCCCGAGTGCGCATGCACAGTAGCCAGCCCGTGTGCGCATGCGCAGAAGTGAGCTCGAATGCGCATGTGCAGGTCTGAGCCGGAGTGCGCATGCGCAGTAGTGGGCCTGTGCGCGCATGCGCAGTAGTGAACTCGAATGCGCATGTGCAGGTCTGAGCCGGAGTGCGCATGCGCAGTAGTGGGCCCGTGCGCGCATGCGCAGTAGTGAGCCCGTGTGCGCATCCGCAGTAGTGAGCCCGAGCGCGCATGCGCAGTAGTGAGTCCGATTGCGCATGTGCAGGTCTGAGCCGGAGTGCGCATGCGCAGTAGTGGGCCTGTGCGCGCATGCGCAGTAGTGAACTCGAATGCGCATGTGCAGGTCTGAGCCGGAGTGCGCATGCGCAGTAGTGGGCCCGTGCGCGCATGCGCAGTAGTGAGCCCGAGCGCGCATCCGCAGTAGTGAGGCCGTGTGCGCATGTGCAGGTCTGTGCCGGAGTGCGCATGCGCAGTAGTGGGCCCGTGCGCGCATGCGCAATCGTGAGCCCGTATGCGCATACGCAGTAGTGAGCCCGAGCGCGCATCCGCAGTAGTGAGTCCGAGTGCGCATGCGCAGTAGTGACCCCGAATGCGCATGAGCAGCAGTGAGTCCGAGTGCGCATGAGCAGTAGTGACCCCGAGTGCGCATGAGCAGTAGTGAGTCCGAGTGCGCATGAGCAGTAGTGACCCCGAGTGCGCATGCACATTAGTGAGCCCGAGTGTGCATGAGTAGTAGTGACCCCGAGTGCGCATGCACAGTAGCCAGCCCGTGTGCGCATGCGCAGAAGTGAGCTCGAATGCGCATGTGCAGGTCTGAGCCGGACTGCGCATGCGCAGTAGTGAGCCCGTGTGCACATGCGCAGTAGTGACCCCGAATGCGCATGAGCAGTAGTGAGTCCGAGTGCGTATGAGCAGTAGTGACCCCGAGTGCGCATGAGCAGTACTGACCCCGAGTGCGCATGAGAAGTAGTGGCCCCGAGTGCGCATGAGCAGTAGTGAATCCGAGTGCACATGAGAAGTAGTGACCCCGAGTGCGCATGAGCAGTAGTGAGTCCGAGTGCGCATGAGCAGTAGTGACCCCGAGTGCGCATGAGCAGTAGTGACCCCGAGTGCGCATGCACAGTAGTGAGCCCGATTGCGCATCCGCAGTAGTGAGGCCGTGTGCGCATGTGCAGGTCTGAGCCGGAGTGCGCATGCGCAGTAGTGAGCCCGATTGTGCATCCGCAGTAGTGAGTCCGAGTGCGCATGAGCAGTAGTGACCCCGAGTGCGCATGAGCAGTAGTGACCCCGAGTGCGCATGCACAGTAGTGAGCCCGAGTGTGCATGAGCAGTAGTGAGTCCGAGTGCGCATGGGCAGTGGTGACCCCGAGTGCTCATGCACAGTAGTGAGCCCGATTGCGCATCCGCAGTAGTGAGTCCGTGTGCGCATGTGCAGGTCTGAGCCGGAGTGCGCATGCGCAGTAGTGTGCCCGTGCGCGCATGCGCAGTAATGAGCCCGTGTGCGCATGCCTAGTAGTGAGTCCGAGTGCGCATGTGCAGGTCTGTGCCGGAGTGCGCATGCGCAGTAGTGAGCCCGTGTGCGCATGCGCAGAAGTGAACTCGAATGCGCATGTGCAGGTCTGAGCCGGAGTGTGCATGCGCAGTAGTGGGCCCGTGCGCGCATGCGCAGTAGTGAGCCCGTGTGCGCATGCGCAGTAGTGAGCCCGAGCGCGCATCCGCAGTAGTGAGTCCGAGTGCGCATGCACAGTAGCCAGCCCGTGTGCGCATGCGCAGAAGTGAGCTCGAATGCGCATGTGCAGGTCTGAGCCGGACTGCGCATGCGCAGTAGTGAGCCCGTGTGCACAAGCGTAGTAGTGACCCCGAATGCGCATGAGCAGTAGTGAGTCCGAGTGCGTATGAGCAGTAGTGACCACGAGTGCGCATGAGCAGTAGTGACCCCGAGTGCGCATGCACAGTAGTGAGCCCGTGTGCGCATGCGCCGAAGTGAGCTCGAATGCGCATGTGCAGGTCTGAGCCGGAGTGCGCATGCGCATTAGTGGGCCCGTGCGCGCATGCGCAGTAGTGAGCCCGTGTGCGCATGCGCAGTAGTGAGCCCGAGCGCGCATCCGCACTAGTGAGTCCGAGTGCGCATGCGCAGTAGTGACCCCGAATGCGCATGAGCAGCAGTGAGTCCGAGTGCGCATGAGCAGTAGTGACCCCGAGTGCGCATGAGCAGTAGTGAGTCCGAGTGCGGTTGAGCAGTAGTGACCGCGAGTGCGCATGCACATTAGTGAGCCCGAGTGTGCATGAGTAGTAGTGACCCCGAGTGCGCATGCACAGTAGCCAGCCCGTGTGCGCATGCGCAGAAGTGAGCTCGAATGCGCATGTGCAGGTCTGAGCCGGACTGCGCATGCGCAGTAGTGAGCCCGTGTGCACAGGCGTAGTATTGACCCCGAATGCGCATGAGCAGTAGTGAGTCCGAGTGCGTATGAGCAGTAGTGACCACGAGTGCGCATGAGCAGTAGTGACCCCGAGTGCGCGCGAGCAGTAGTGACCCCGAGTGCGCATGCACAGTAGTGAGCCCGATTGCGCATCCGCAGTATTGAGTCCGTGTGTGCATGTGCAGGTCTGAGCCGGAGTGCGCATGCGCAGTAGTGGGCCCGTGCGCGCATGCGCAGTAGTGAGCCCGGGTGCGCATGCGCAGTAGTGAGCCCGAGCGCGCATCCGCAATAGTGAGCCCGAGCGCGCATGCGCAGTAGTGAGTCCGATTGCGCATGTGCAGGTCTGAGCCGGAGTGCGCATGCGCAGTAGTGGGCCCGTGCGCGCATGCGCAGTAGTGAGCCCGTGTGCGCATGTGCAGGTCTGAGCCGGAGTGCGCATGCGCAGTAGTGACCCCGAATGCGCATGAGCAGTAGTGAGTCCGAGTGCGCATGAGCAGTAGTGACCCCGAGTGCGCATGAGCAGTAGTGAGTCCGAGTGCGCATTAGCAGTAGCGACCCCGAGTGCGCATGAGCAGTAGTGACCCCGAGTGCGCATGCACAGTAGTGAGCCCGTGTGCGCATGCGTAGAAGTGAGCTCGAATGCGCATGTGCAGGTCTGAGCCGGAGTGCGCATGCGCAGTAGTGAGCCCGAGCGCGCATCCGCAGTAGTGAGTCCGAGTGCGCATGCGGTGTAGTGACCCCGAATGCGCATGAGCAGTAGTGACCCCGAGTGCGCATGCGCAGTAGTGAGCCCGAGCGCGCATCCGCAGTAGTGAGTCCGAGTGCGCATGCGGTGTAGTGACCCCGAATGCGCATGAGCAGTAGTGAGTCCGAGTGCGCATGAGCAGTAGTGACCCCGAGTGCGCATGCACAGTAGTGAGCCCGTGTGCGCATGCGTAGAAGTGAGCTCGAATGCGCATGTGCAGGTCTGAGCCGGAGTGCGCATGCGCAGTAGTGAGCCCGAGCGCGCATCCGCAGTAGTGAGTCCGAGTGCGCATGCGGTGTAGTGACCCCGAATGCGCATGAGCAGTAGTGACCCCGAGTGCGCATGCGCAGTAGTGAGCCCGAGCGCGCATCCGCAGTAGTGAGTCCGAGTGCGCATGCGGTGTAGTGACCCCGAATGCGCATGAGCAGTAGTGAGTCCGAGTGCGCATGAGCAGTAGTGACCCCGAGTGCGCATGCACAGTAGTGAGCCCGTGTGCGCATGCGTAGAAGTGAGCTCGAATGCGCATGTGCAGGTCTGAGCCGGAGTGCGCATGCGCAGTAGTGAGCCCGAGCGCGCATCCGCAGTAGTGAGTCCGAGTGCGCATGCGGTGTAGTGACCCCGAATGCGCATGAGCAGTAGTGACCCCGAGTGCGCATGCGCAGTAGTGAGCCCGAGCGCGCATCCGCAGTAGTGAGTCCGAGTGCGCATGCGGTGTAGTGACCCCGAATGCGCATGAGCAGTAGTGAGTCCGAGTGCGCATGAGCAGTAGTGACCCCGAGTGCGCATGCACAGTAGTGAGCCCGAGTGAGCATGAGTAGTAGGTACCCCGAGTGCGCATGCACAGTAGTGAGCCCGTGTGCGCATGCGCGGAAGTGAGCTCGAATGCGCATGTGCAGGTCTGAGCCGGACTGCGCATGCGCAGTAGTGAGCCCGTGTGCGCATCCGCAGTAGTGACCCCGAATGCGCATGAGCAGTAGTGAGTCCGAGTGCGCATGAGCAGTAGTGACCCCGAGTGCGCATGCGCAGTAGTGAGCCCGAGCGCGCATCCGCAGTAGTGAGTCCGAGTGCGCATGCGGTGTAGTGACCCCGAATGCGCATGAGCAGTAGTAAGTCCGAGTGCGCATGAGCAGTAGTGACCCCGAGTGCGCATGCACATTAGTGAGCCCGAGTGAGCATGAGTAGTAGTGACCCCGAGTGCGCATGCACAGTAGTGAGCCCGTGTGCGCATGCACAGTAGTGAGCCCGAGTGTGCATGAGCAGTAGTGAGTCCGAGTGCGCATGGGCAGTAGTGACCCCGAGTGCTCATGCACAGTAGTGAGCCCGTGTGCGCATGCGCAGTAGTGACCCCGAATGCGCATGAGCAGTAGTGAGTCCGAGTGCGCATGAGCAGTAGTGACCCCGAGTGCGCATGAGCAGTAGTGAGTCCGAGTGCGCATTAGCAGTAGTGACCCCGAGTGCGCATGAGCAGTAGTGACCCCGAGTGCGCATGCACAGTAGTGAGCCCGTGTGCGCATGCGTAGAAGTGAGCTCGAATGCGCATGTGCAGGTCTGAGCCGGAGTGCGCATCCGCAGTAGTAAGGCCGTGTTCGCATGTGCAGGTCTGAGCCGGAGTGTGCATGCGCAGTAGTGGGCCCGTGCGCGCATGCGCAGTAGTGAGTCCGTGTGCGCATGTGCAGGTCTGAGCCGGAGTGCGCATGCGCAGTAGTGGGCCCGTGCGCGCATGCGCAGTAGTGAGCTCGAATGCGCATGTGCACGTCTGAGCCGGAGTGCGCATGCGCATTAGTGGGCCCGTGCGCGCATGCGCAGTAGTGAGCCCCAGTGCGCATGCGCAGTAGTGAGCCCGAGCGCGCATCCGCAGTAGTGAGTCCGAGTGCGCATGCGGTGTAGTGACCCCGAATGCGCATGAGCAGTAGTGAGTCCGAGTGCGCATGAGCAGTAGAGACCCCGAGTGCGCATGCACATTAGTGAGCCCGAGTGAGCATGAGTAGTAGTGACCCCGAGTGCGCATGCACAGTAGTGAGCCCGTGTGCGCATGCACAGTAGTGAGCCCGAGTGTGCATGAGCAGTAGTGAGTCCGAGTGCGCATGGGCAGTAGTGACCCCGAGTGCTCATGCACAGTAGTGAGCCCGTGTGCGCATGCGCAGTAGTGACCCCGAATGCGCATGAGCAGTAGTGAGTCCGAGTGCGCATGAGCAGTAGTGACCCCGAGTGCGCATGCACAGTAGTGAGCCCGTGTGCGCATGCGTAGAAGTGAGCTCGAATGCGCATGTGCAGGTCTGAGCCGGAGTGCGCATCCGCAGTAGTAAGGCCGTGTTCGCATGTGCAGGTCTGAGCCGGAGTGTGCATGCGCAGTAGTGGGCCCGTGCGCGCATGCGCAGTAGTGAGCCCGGGTGCGCATGCGCAGTAGTGAGCCCGAGCGCGCATCCGCAATAGTGAGCCCGAGCGCGCATGCGCAGTAGTGAGTCCGATTGCGCATGTGCAGGTCTGTGCCGGAATGCGCATGCGCAGTAGTGAGCCCGTGTGCGCATGCGCAGAAGTGAACTCGAATGCGCATGTGCAGGTCTGAGCCGGAGTGCGCATGCGCAGTAGTGGGCCCGTGCGCGCATGCGCAGTAGTGAGCCCGAGCGCGCATCCGCAGTAGTGAGGCCGTGTGCGCATGTGCAGGTCTGTGCCGGAGTGCGCATGCGCAGTAGTGGGCCCGTGCGCGCATGCGCAGTCGTGAGCCCGTATGCGCATGAGCAGTAGTGAGTCCGAGTGCGTATGAGCAGTAGTGACCCCGAATGCGCATGAGCAGCAGTGAGTCCGAGTGCGCATGAGCAGTAGTGACCCCGAGTGCGCATGAGCAGTAGTGAGTCCGAGTGCGCATGAGCAGTAGTGACCGCGAGTGCGCATGCACATTAGTGAGCCCGAGTGTGCATGAGTAGTAGTGACCCCGAGTGCGCATGCACAGTAGCCAGCCCGTGTGCGCATGCGCAGAAGTGAGCTCGAATGCGCATGTGCAGGTCTGAGCCGGACTGCGCATGCGCAGTAGTGAGCCCGCGTGCACATGCGCAGTAGTGACCCCGAATGCGCATGAGCAGTAGTGAGTCCGAGTGCGTATGAGCAGTAGTGACCCCGAGTGCGCATGAGCAGTACTGACCCCGAGTGCGCATGAGAAGTAGTGGCCCCGAGTGCGCATGAGCAGTAGTGAATCCGAGTGCACATGAGCAGTAGTGACCCCGAGTGCGCATGAGCAGTAGTGAGTCCGAGTGCGCATGAGCAGTAGTGACCCCGAGTGCGCATGAGCAGTAGTGACCCCGAGTGCGCATGCACAGTAGTGAGCCCGATTGCGCATCCGCAGTAGTGAGGCCGTGTGCGCATGTGCAGGTCTGAGCCGGAGTGCGCATGCGCAGTAGTGAGCCCGATTGTGCATCCGCAGTAGTGAGTCCGAGTGCGCATGAGCAGTAGTGACCCCGAGTGCGCATGAGCAGTAGTGACCCCGAGTGCGCATGCACAGTAGTGAGCCCGAGTGTGCATGAGCAGTAGTGAGTCCGAGTGCGCATGAGCAGTAGTGACCCCGAGTGCGCATGAGCAGTAGTGAGTCCGAGTGCGGTTGAGCAGTAGTGACCCCGAGTGCGCATGCACATTAGTGAGCCCGAGTGTGCATGAGTAGTAGTGACCCCGAGTGCGCATGCACAGTAGCCAGCCCGTGTGCGCATGCGCAGAAGTGAGCTCGAATGCGCATGTGCAGGTCTGAGCCGGACTGCGCATGCGCAGTAGTGAGCCCGTGTGCACATGCGTAGTAGTGACCCCGAATGCGCATGAGCAGTAGTGAGTCCGAGTGCGTATGAGCAGTAGTGACCCCGAGTGCGCATGAGCAGTAGTGACCCCGAGTGCGCATGCACAGTAGTGAGCCCGTGTGCGCATGCGCCGAAGTGAGCTCGAATGCGCATGTGCAGGTCTGAGCCGGAGTGCGCATGCGCATTAGTGGGCCCGTGCGCGCATGCGCAGTAGTGAGCCCGTGTGCGCATGCGCAGTAGTGAGCCCGAGCGCGCATCCGCACTAGTGAGTCCGAGTGCGCATGCGCAGTAGTGACCCCGAATGCGCATGAGCAGCAGTGAGTCCGAGTGCGCATGAGCAGTAGTGACCCCGAGTGCGCATGAGCAGTAGTGAGTCCGAGTGCGCATGAGCAGTAGTGACCCCGAGTGCGCATGCACATTAGTGAGCCCGAGTGAGCATGAGTAGTAGTGACCCCGAGTGCGCATGCACAGTAGTGAGCCCGTGTGCGCATGCGCAGAAGTGAGCTCGAATGCGCATGTGCAGGTCTGAGCCGGACTGCGCATGCGCAGTAGTGACCCCGAGTGCGCATGAGCAGTAGTGAGCCCGAGTGCGCATGAGCAGTAGTGAGTCCGAGTGCGCGCGAGCAGTAGTGACCCCGAGTGCGCATGCACAGTAGTGAGCCCGATTGCGCATCCGCAGTATTGAGTCCGTGTGTGCATGTGCAGGTCTGAGCCGGAGTGCGCATGCGCAGTAGTGGGCCCGTGCGCGCATGCGCAGTAGTGAGCCCGGGTGCGCATGCGCAGTAGTGAGCCCGAGCGCGCATCCGCAATAGTGAGCCCGAGCGCGCATGCGCAGTAGTGAGTCCGATTGCGCATGTGCAGGTCTGAGCCGGAGTGCGCATGCGCAGTAGTGGGCCCGTGCGCGCATGCGCAGTAGTGAGCCCGTGTGCGCATGTGCAGGTCTGAGCCGGAGTGCGCATGCGCAGTAGTGACCCCGAATGCGCATGAGCAGTAGTGAGTCCGAGTGCGCATGAGCAGTAGTGACCCCGAGTGCGCATGAGCAGTAGTGAGTCCGAGTGCGCATTAGCAGTAGCGACCCCGAGTGCGCATGAGCAGTAGTGACCCCGAGTGCGCATGCACAGTAGTGAGCCCGTGTGCGCATGCGTAGAAGTGAGCTCGAATGCGCATGTGCACGTCTGAGCCGGAGTGCGCATGCGCAGTAGTGAGCCCGAGCGCGCATCCGCAGTAGTGAGTCCGAGTGCGCATGCGGTGTAGTGACCCCGAATGCGCATGAGCAGTAGTGAGTCCGAGTGCGCATGAGCAGTAGTGACCCCGAGTGCGCATGAGCAGCAGTGAGTCCGAGTGCGCATGAGCAGTAGTGACCCCGAGTGCGCATGAGCAGTAGTGAGTCCGGGTGCGCATGAGCAGTAGTGACCCCGAGTGCGCATGCACATTAGTGAGCCCGAGTGTGCATGAGTAGTAGGTACCCCGAGTGCGCATGCACAGTAGTGAGCCCGTGTGCGCATGCGCGGAAGTGAGCTCGAATGCGCATGTGCAGGTCTGAGCCGGACTGCGCATGCGCAGTAGTGAGCCCGTGTGCGCATCCGCAGTAGTGACCCCGAATGCGCATGAGCAGTAGTGAGTCCGAGTGCGCATGAGCAGTAGTGACCCCGAGTGCGCATGCGCAGTAGTGAGCCCGAGCGCGCATCCGCAGTAGTGAGTCCGAGTGCGCATGCGGTGTAGTGACCCCGAATGCGCATGAGCAGTAGTGAGTCCGAGTGCGCATGAGCAGTAGTGACCCCGAGTGCGCATGCACAGTAGTGAGCCCGTGTGCGCATGCACAGTAGTGAGCCCGAGTGTGCATGAGCAGTAGTGAGTCCGAGTGCGCATGGGCAGTAGTGACCCCGCGTGCTCATGCACAGTAGTGAGCCCGTGTGCGCATGCGTAGTAGTGACCCCGAATGCGCATGAGCAGTAGTGAGTCCGAGTGCGTATGAGCAGTAGTGACCCCGAGTGCGCATGAGCAGTAGTGACCCCGAGTGCGCATGCACAGTAGTGAGCCCGTGTGCGCATGCGCCGAAGTGAGCTCGAATGCGCATGTGCAGGTCTGAGCCGGAGTGCGCATGCGCATTAGTGGGCCCGTGCGCGCATGCGCAGTAGTGAGCCCGTGTGCGCATGCGCAGTAGTGAGCCCGAGCGCGCATCCGCACTAGTGAGTCCGAGTGCGCATGCGCAGTAGTGACCCCGAATGCGCATGAGCAGCAGTGAGTCCGAGTGCGCATGAGCAGTAGTGACCCCGAGTGCGCATGAGCAGTAGTGAGTCCGAGTGCGCATGAGCAGTAGTGACCCCGAGTGCGCATGCACATTAGTGAGCCCGAGTGAGCATGAGTAGTAGTGACCCCGAGTGCGCATGCACAGTAGTGAGCCCGTGTGCGCATGCGCAGAAGTGAGCTCGAATGCGCATGTGCAGGTCTGAGCCGGACTGCGCATGCGCAGTAGTGACCCCGAGTGCGCATGAGCAGTAGTGAGCCCGAGTGCGCATGAGCAGTAGTGAGTCCGAGTGCGCGCGAGCAGTAGTGACCCCGAGTGCGCATGCACAGTAGTGAGCCCGATTGCGCATCCGCAGTATTGAGTCCGTGTGTGCATGTGCAGGTCTGAGCCGGAGTGCGCATGCGCAGTAGTGGGCCCGTGCGCGCATGCGCAGTAGTGAGCCCGGGTGCGCATGCGCAGTAGTGAGCCCGAGCGCGCATCCGCAATAGTGAGCCCGAGCGCGCATGCGCAGTAGTGAGTCCGATTGCGCATGTGCAGGTCTGAGCCGGAGTGCGCATGCGCAGTAGTGGGCCCGTGCGCGCATGCGCAGTAGTGAGCCCGTGTGCGCATGTGCAGGTCTGAGCCGGAGTGCGCATGCGCAGTAGTGACCCCGAATGCGCATGAGCAGTAGTGAGTCCGAGTGCGCATGAGCAGTAGTGACCCCGAGTGCGCATGAGCAGTAGTGAGTCCGAGTGCGCATTAGCAGTAGCGACCCCGAGTGCGCATGAGCAGTAGTGACCCCGAGTGCGCATGCACAGTAGTGAGCCCGTGTGCGCATGCGTAGAAGTGAGCTCGAATGCGCATGTGCACGTCTGAGCCGGAGTGCGCATGCGCAGTAGTGAGCCCGAGCGCGCATCCGCAGTAGTGAGTCCGAGTGCGCATGCGGTGTAGTGACCCCGAATGCGCATGAGCAGTAGTGAGTCCGAGTGCGCATGAGCAGTAGTGACCCCGAGTGCGCATGAGCAGCAGTGAGTCCGAGTGCGCATGAGCAGTAGTGACCCCGAGTGCGCATGAGCAGTAGTGAGTCCGGGTGCGCATGAGCAGTAGTGACCCCGAGTGCGCATGCACATTAGTGAGCCCGAGTGTGCATGAGTAGTAGGTACCCCGAGTGCGCATGCACAGTAGTGAGCCCGTGTGCGCATGCGCGGAAGTGAGCTCGAATGCGCATGTGCAGGTCTGAGCCGGACTGCGCATGCGCAGTAGTGAGCCCGTGTGCGCATCCGCAGTAGTGACCCCGAATGCGCATGAGCAGTAGTGAGTCCGAGTGCGCATGAGCAGTAGTGACCCCGAGTGCGCATGCGCAGTAGTGAGCCCGAGCGCGCATCCGCAGTAGTGAGTCCGAGTGCGCATGCGGTGTAGTGACCCCGAATGCGCATGAGCAGTAGTGAGTCCGAGTGCGCATGAGCAGTAGTGACCCCGAGTGCGCATGCACAGTAGTGAGCCCGTGTGCGCATGCACAGTAGTGAGCCCGAGTGTGCATGAGCAGTAGTGAGTCCGAGTGCGCATGGGCAGTAGTGACCCCGCGTGCTCATGCACAGTAGTGAGCCCGTGTGCGCATGCGCAGTAGTGACCCCGAATGCGCATGAGCAGTAGTGAGTCCGAGTGCGCATGAGCAGTAGTGACCCCGAGTGCGCATGAGCAGTAGTGAGTCCGAGTGCGCATTAGCAGTAGTGACCCCGAGTGCGCATGAGCAGTAGTGACCCCGAGTGCGCATGCACAGTAGTGAGCCCGTTTGCGCATGCGTAGAAGTGAGCTCGAATGCGCATGTGCAGGTCTGAGCCGGAGTGCGCATCCGCAGTAGTAAGGCCGTGTTCGCATGTGCAGGTCTGAGCCGGAGTGTGCATGCGCAGTAGTGGGCCCGTGCGCGCATGCGCAGTAGTGAGTCCGTGTGCGCATGTGCAGGTCTGAGCCGGAGTGCGCATGCGCAGTAGTGGGCCCGTGCGCGCATGCGCAGTAGTGAGCTCGAATGCGCATGTGCACGTCTGAGCCGGAGTGCGCATGCGCATTAGTGGGCCCGTGCGCGCATGCGCAGTAGTGAGCCCCAGTGCGCATGCGCAGTAGTGAGCCCGAGCGCGTATCCGCAGTAGTGAGTCCGAGTGCGCATGCGGTGTAGTGACCCCGAATGCGCATGAGCAGTAGTGAGTCCGAGTGCGCATGAGCAGTAGTGACCCCGAGTGCGCATGCACATTAGTGAGCCCGAGTGAGCATGAGTAGTAGTGACCCCGAGTGCGCATGCACAGTAGTGAGCCCGTGTGCGCATGCACAGTTGTGAGCCCGAGTGTGCATGAGCAGTAGTGAGTCCGAGTGCGCATGGGCAGTAGTGACCCCGAGTGCTCATGCACAGTAGTGAGCCCGTGTGCGCATGCGCAGTAGTGACCCCGAATGCGCATGAGCAGTAGTGAGTCCGAGTGCGCATGAGCAGTAGTGACCCCGAGTGCGCATGAGCAGTAGTGAGTCCGAGTGCGCATTAGCAGTAGTGACCCCGAGTGCGCATGAGCAGTAGTGACCCCGAGTGCGCATGCACAGTAGTGAGCCCGTGTGCGCATGCGTAGAAGTGAGCTCGAATGCGCATGTGCAGGTCTGAGCCGGAGTGCGCATCCGCAGTAGTAAGGCCGTGTTCGCATGTGCAGGTCTGAGCCGGAGTGTGCATGCGCAGTAGTGGGCCCGTGCGCGCATGCGCAGTAGTGAGCCCGGGTGCGCATGCGCAGTAGTGAGCCCGAGCGCGCATCCGCAATAGTGAGCCCGAGCGCGCATGCGCAGTAGTGAGTCCGATTGCGCATGTGCAGGTCTGTGCCGGAGTGCGCATGCGCAGTAGTGAGCCCGTGTGCGCATGCGCAGAAGTGAACTCGAATGCGCATGTGCAGGTCTGAGCCGGAGTGCGCATGCGCAGTAGTGGGCCCGTGCGCGCATGCGCAGTAGTGAGCCCGTGTGCGCATGCGCAGTAGTGAGCCCGAGCGCGCATCCGCAGTAGTGAGTCCGAGTGCGCATGAACAGTAGTGAGTCCGAGTGCGCATGAGCAGTAGTGACCCCGAGTGCGCATGCGCAGTAGTGAGCCCGAGCGCGCATCCGCAGTAGTGAGTCCGAGTGCGCATGCGGTGTAGTGACCCCGAATGCGCATGAGCAGTAGTGAGTCCGAGTGCGCATGAGCAGTAGTGACCCCGAGTGCGCATGCACATTAGTGAGCCCGAGTGAGCATGAGTAGTAGTGACCCCGAGTGCGCATGCACAGTAGTGAGCCCGTGTGCGCATGCACAGTAGTGAGCCCGAGTGTGCATGAGCAGTAGTGAGTCCGAGTGCGCATGGGCAGTAGTGACCCCGAGTGCTCATGCACAGTAGTGATCCCGTGTGCGCATGCGCAGTAGTGACCCCGAATGCGCATGAGCAGTAGTGAGTCCGAGTGCGCATGAGCAGTAGTGACCCCGAGTGCGCATGAGCAGTAGTGAGTCCGAGTGCGCATTAGCAGTAGTGACCCCGAGTGCGCATGAGCAGTAGTGACCCCGAGTGCGCATGCACAGTAGTGAGCCCGTGTGCGCATGCGTAGAAGTGAGCTCGAATGCGCATGTGCAGGTCTGAGCCGGAGTGCGCATCCGCAGTAGTAAGGCCGTGTTCGCATGTGCAGGTCTGAGCCGGAGTGTGCATGCGCAGTAGTGGGCCCGTGCGCGCATGCGCAGTAGTGAGCCCGGGTGCGCATGCGCAGTAGTGAGCCCGAGCGCGCATCCGCAATAGTGAGCCCGAGCGCGCATGCGCAGTAGTGAGTCCGATTGCGCATGTGCAGGTCTGTGCCGGAGTGCGCATGCGCAGTAGTGAGCCCGTGTGCGCATGCGCAGAAGTGAACTCGAATGCGCATGTGCAGGTCTGAGCCGGAGTGCGCATGCGCAGTAGTGGGCCCGTGCGCGCATGCGCAGTAGTGAGCCCGTGTGCGCATGCGCAGTAGTGAGCCCGAGCGCGCATTCGCAGTAGTGAGTCCGAGTGCGCATGAGCAGTAGTGAGTCCGAGTGCGCATGAGCAGTAGTGACCCCGAGTGCGCATGCGCAGTAGTGAGCCCGAGCGCGCATCCGCAGTAGTGAGTCCGAGTGCGCATGCGGTGTAGTGACCCCGAATGCGCATGAGCAGTAGTGAGTCCGAGTGCGCATGAGCAGTAGTGACCCCGAGTGCGCATGCACATTAGTGAGCCCGAGTGAGCATGAGTAGTAGTGACCCCGAGTGCGCATGCACAGTAGTGAGCCCGTGTGCGCATGCACAGTAGTGAGCCCGAGTGTGCATGAGCAGTAGTGAGTCCGAGTGCGCATGGGCAGTAGTGACCCCGAGTGCTCATGCACAGTAGTGAGCCCGTGTGCGCATGCGCAGTAGTGACCCCGAATGCGCATGAGCAGTAGTGAGTCCGAGTGCGCATGAGCAGTAGTGACCCCGAGTGCGCATGAGCAGTAGTGACTCCGAGTGCGCATTAGCAGTAGTGACCCCGAGTGCGCATGAGCAGTAGTGACCCCGAGTGCGCATGCACAGTAGTGAGCCCGTGTGCGCATGCGTAGAAGTGAGCTCGAATGCGCATGTGCAGGTCTGAGCCGGAGTGCGCATCCGCAGTAGTAAGGCCGTGTTCGCATGTGCAGGTCTGAGCCGGAGTGTGCATGCGCAGTAGTGGGCCCGTGCGCGCATGCGCAGTAGTGAGCTCGAATGCGCATGTGCACGTCTGAGCCGGAGTGCGCATGCGCATTAGTGGGCCCGTGCGCGCATGCGCAGTAGTGAGCCCCAGTGCGCATGCGCAGTAGTGAGCCCGAGCGCGCATCCGCAGTAGTGAGTCCGAGTGCGCATGCGGTGTAGTGACCCCGAATGCGCATGAGCAGTAGTGAGTCCGAGTGCGCATGAGCAGTAGTGACCCCGAGTGCGCATGCACATTAGTGAGCCCGAGTGAGCATGAGTAGTAGTGACCCCGAGTGCGCATGCACAGTAGTGAGCCCGTGTGCGCATGCACAGTAGTGAGCCCGAGTGCGCATGAGCAGTAGTGACCCCGAGTGCGCATGCACAGTAGTGAGCCCGTGTGCGCATGCGTAGAAGTGAGCTCGAATGCGCATGTGCAGGTCTGAGCCGGAGTGCGCATCCGCAGTAGTAAGGCCGTGTTCGCATGTGCAGGTCTGAGCCGGAGTGTGCATGCGCAGTAGTGGGCCCGTGCGCGCATGCGCAGTAGTGAGTCCGTGTGCGCATGTGCAGGTCTGAGCCGGAGTGCGCATGCGCAGTAGTGGGCCCGTGCGCGCATGCGCAGTAGTGAGCTCGAATGCGCATGTGCACGTCTGAGCCGGAGTGCGCATGCGCATTAGTGGGCCCGTGCGCGCATGCGCAGTAGTGAGCCCGTGTGCGCATGCGCAGTAGTGAGCCCGAGCGCGCATCCGCACTAGTGAGTCCGAGTGCGCATGCGCAGTAGTGACCCCGAATGCGCATGAGCAGCAGTGAGTCCGAGTGCGCATGAGCAGTAGTGACCCCGAGTGCGCATGAGCAGTAGTGAGTCCGAGTGCGCATGAGCAGTAGTGACCCCGAGTGCGCATGCACATTAGTGAGCCCGAGTGAGCATGAGTAGTAGTGACCCCGAGTGCGCATGCACAGTAGTGAGCCCGTGTGCGCATGCGCAGAAGTGAGCTCGAATGCGCATGTGCAGGTCTGAGCCGGACTGCGCATGCGCAGTAGTGACCCCGAGTGCGCATGAGCAGTAGTGAGCCCGAGTGCGCATGAGCAGTAGTGAGTCCGAGTGCGCGCGAGCAGTAGTGACCCCGAGTGCGCATGCACAGTAGTGAGCCCGATTGCGCATCCGCAGTATTGAGTCCGTGTGTGCATGTGCAGGTCTGAGCCGGAGTGCGCATGCGCAGTAGTGGGCCCGTGCGCGCATGCGCAGTAGTGAGCCCGGGTGCGCATGCGCAGTAGTGAGCCCGAGCGCGCATCCGCAATAGTGAGCCCGAGCGCGCATGCGCAGTAGTGAGTCCGATTGCGCATGTGCAGGTCTGAGCCGGAGTGCGCATGCGCAGTAGTGGGCCCGTGCGCGCATGCGCAGTAGTGAGCCCGTGTGCGCATGTGCAGGTCTGAGCCGGAGTGCGCATGCGCAGTAGTGACCCCGAATGCGCATGAGCAGTAGTGAGTCCGAGTGCGCATGAGCAGTAGTGACCCCGAGTGCGCATGAGCAGTAGTGAGTCCGAGTGCGCATTAGCAGTAGCGACCCCGAGTGCGCATGAGCAGTAGTGACCCCGAGTGCGCATGCACAGTAGTGAGCCCGTGTGCGCATGCACAGTAGTGAGCCCGAGTGTGCATGAGCAGTAGTGAGTCCGAGTGCGCATGGGCAGTAGTGACCCCGCGTGCTCATGCACAGTAGTGAGCCCGTGTGCGCATGCGCAGTAGTGACCCCGAATGCGCATGAGCAGTAGTGAGTCCGAGTGCGCATGAGCAGTAGTGACCCCGAGTGCGCATGAGCAGTAGTGAGTCCGAGTGCGCATTAGCAGTAGTGACCCCGAGTGCGCATGAGCAGTAGTGACCCCGAGTGCGCATGCACAGTAGTGAGCCCGTTTGCGCATGCGTAGAAGTGAGCTCGAATGCGCATGTGCAGGTCTGAGCCGGAGTGCGCATCCGCAGTAGTAAGGCCGTGTTCGCATGTGCAGGTCTGAGCCGGAGTGTGCATGCGCAGTAGTGGGCCCGTGCGCGCATGCGCAGTAGTGAGTCCGTGTGCGCATGTGCAGGTCTGAGCCGGAGTGCGCATGCGCAGTAGTGGGCCCGTGCGCGCATGCGCAGTAGTGAGCTCGAATGCGCATGTGCACGTCTGAGCCGGAGTGCGCATGCGCATTAGTGGGCCCGTGCGCGCATGCGCAGTAGTGAGCCCCAGTGCGCATGCGCAGTAGTGAGCCCGAGCGCGTATCCGCAGTAGTGAGTCCGAGTGCGCATGCGGTGTAGTGACCCCGAATGCGCATGAGCAGTAGTGAGTCCGAGTGCGCATGAGCAGTAGTGACCCCGAGTGCGCATGCACATTAGTGAGCCCGAGTGAGCATGAGTAGTAGTGACCCCGAGTGCGCATGCACAGTAGTGAGCCCGTGTGCGCATGCACAGTAGTGAGCCCGAGTGTGCATGAGCAGTAGTGAGTCCGAGTGCGCATGGGCAGTAGTGACCCCGAGTGCTCATGCACAGTAGTGATCCCGTGTGCGCATGCGCAGTAGTGACCCCGAATGCGCATGAGCAGTAGTGAGTCCGAGTGCGCATGAGCAGTAGTGACCCCGAGTGCGCATGAGCAGTAGTGAGTCCGAGTGCGCATTAGCAGTAGTGACCCCGAGTGCGCATGAGCAGTAGTGACCCCGAGTGCGCATGCACAGTAGTGAGCCCGTGTGCGCATGCGTAGAAGTGAGCTCGAATGCGCATGTGCAGGTCTGAGCCGGAGTGCGCATCCGCAGTAGTAAGGCCGTGTTCGCATGTGCAGGTCTGAGCCGGAGTGTGCATGCGCAGTAGTGGGCCCGTGCGCGCATGCGCAGTAGTGAGCCCGGGTGCGCATGCGCAGTAGTGAGCCCGAGCGCGCATCCGCAATAGTGAGCCCGAGCGCGCATGCGCAGTAGTGAGTCCGATTGCGCATGTGCAGGTCTGTGCCGGAGTGCGCATGCGCAGTAGTGAGCCCGTGTGCGCATGCGCAGAAGTGAACTCGAATGCGCATGTGCAGGTCTGAGCCGGAGTGCGCATGCGCAGTAGTGGGCCCGTGCGCGCATGCGCAGTAGTGAGCCCGTGTGCGCATGCGCAGTAGTGAGCCCGAGCGCGCATCCGCAGTAGTGAGTCCGAGTGCGCATGAGCAGTAGTGAGTCCGAGTGCGCATGAGCAGTAGTGACCCCGAGTGCGCATGCGCAGTAGTGAGCCCGAGCGCGCATCCGCAGTAGTGAGTCCGAGTGCGCATGCGGTGTAGTGACCCCGAATGCGCATGAGCAGTAGTGAGTCCGAGTGCGCATGAGCAGTAGTGACCCCGAGTGCGCATGCACATTAGTGAGCCCGAGTGAGCATGAGTAGTAGTGACCCCGAGTGCGCATGCACAGTAGTGAGCCCGTGTGCGCATGCACAGTAGTGAGCCCGAGTGTGCATGAGCAGTAGTGAGTCCGAGTGCGCATGGGCAGTAGTGACCCCGAGTGCTCATGCACAGTAGTGAGCCCGTGTGCGCATGCGCAGTAGTGACCCCGAATGCGCATGAGCAGTAGTGAGTCCGAGTGCGCATGAGCAGTAGTGACCCCGAGTGCGCATGAGCAGTAGTGACTCCGAGTGCGCATTAGCAGTAGTGACCCCGAGTGCGCATGAGCAGTAGTGACCCCGAGTGCGCATGCACAGTAGTGAGCCCGTGTGCGCATGCGTAGAAGTGAGCTCGAATGCGCATGTGCAGGTCTGAGCCGGAGTGCGCATCCGCAGTAGTAAGGCCGTGTTCGCATGTGCAGGTCTGAGCCGGAGTGTGCATGCGCAGTAGTGGGCCCGTGCGCGCATGCGCAGTAGTGAGCTCGAATGCGCATGTGCACGTCTGAGCCGGAGTGCGCATGCGCATTAGTGGGCCCGTGCGCGCATGCGCAGTAGTGAGCCCCAGTGCGCATGCGCAGTAGTGAGCCCGAGCGCGCATCCGCAGTAGTGAGTCCGAGTGCGCATGCGGTGTAGTGACCCCGAATGCGCATGAGCAGTAGTGAGTCCGAGTGCGCATGAGCAGTAGTGACCCCGAGTGCGCATGCACATTAGTGAGCCCGAGTGAGCATGAGTAGTAGTGACCCCGAGTGCGCATGCACAGTAGTGAGCCCGTGTGCGCATGCACAGTAGTGAGCCCGAGTGCGCATGAGCAGTAGTGACCCCGAGTGCGCATGCACAGTAGTGAGCCCGTGTGCGCATGCGTAGAAGTGAGCTCGAATGCGCATGTGCAGGTCTGAGCCGGAGTGCGCATCCGCAGTAGTAAGGCCGTGTTCGCATGTGCAGGTCTGAGCCGGAGTGTGCATGCGCAGTAGTGGGCCCGTGCGCGCATGCGCAGTAGTGAGTCCGTGTGCGCATGTGCAGGTCTGAGCCGGAGTGCGCATGCGCAGTAGTGGGCCCGTGCGCGCATGCGCAGTAGTGAGCTCGAATGCGCATGTGCACGTCTGAGCCGGAGTGCGCATGCGCATTAGTGGGCCCGTGCGCGCATGCGCAGTAGTGAGCCCGTGTGCGCATGCGCAGTAGTGAGCCCGAGCGCGCATCCGCACTAGTGAGTCCGAGTGCGCATGCGCAGTAGTGACCCCGAATGCGCATGAGCAGCAGTGAGTCCGAGTGCGCATGAGCAGTAGTGACCCCGAGTGCGCATGAGCAGTAGTGAGTCCGAGTGCGCATGAGCAGTAGTGACCCCGAGTGCGCATGCACATTAGTGAGCCCGAGTGAGCATGAGTAGTAGTGACCCCGAGTGCGCATGCACAGTAGTGAGCCCGTGTGCGCATGCGCAGAAGTGAGCTCGAATGCGCATGTGCAGGTCTGAGCCGGACTGCGCATGCGCAGTAGTGACCCCGAGTGCGCATGAGCAGTAGTGAGCCCGAGTGCGCATGAGCAGTAGTGAGTCCGAGTGCGCGCGAGCAGTAGTGACCCCGAGTGCGCATGCACAGTAGTGAGCCCGATTGCGCATCCGCAGTATTGAGTCCGTGTGTGCATGTGCAGGTCTGAGCCGGAGTGCGCATGCGCAGTAGTGGGCCCGTGCGCGCATGCGCAGTAGTGAGCCCGGGTGCGCATGCGCAGTAGTGAGCCCGAGCGCGCATCCGCAATAGTGAGCCCGAGCGCGCATGCGCAGTAGTGAGTCCGATTGCGCATGTGCAGGTCTGAGCCGGAGTGCGCATGCGCAGTAGTGGGCCCGTGCGCGCATGCGCAGTAGTGAGCCCGTGTGCGCATGTGCAGGTCTGAGCCGGAGTGCGCATGCGCAGTAGTGACCCCGAATGCGCATGAGCAGTAGTGAGTCCGAGTGCGCATGAGCAGTAGTGACCCCGAGTGCGCATGAGCAGTAGTGAGTCCGAGTGCGCATTAGCAGTAGCGACCCCGAGTGCGCATGAGCAGTAGTGACCCCGAGTGCGCATGCACAGTAGTGAGCCCGTGTGCGCATGCGTAGAAGTGAGCTCGAATGCGCATGTGCACGTCTGAGCCGGAGTGCGCATGCGCAGTAGTGAGCCCGAGCGCGCATCCGCAGTAGTGAGTCCGAGTGCGCATGCGGTGTAGTGACCCCGAATGCGCATGAGCAGTAGTGAGTCCGAGTGCGCATGAGCAGTAGTGACCCCGAGTGCGCATGAGCAGCAGTGAGTCCGAGTGCGCATGAGCAGTAGTGACCCCGAGTGCGCATGAGCAGTAGTGAGTCCGGGTGCGCATGAGCAGTAGTGACCCCGAGTGCGCATGCACATTAGTGAGCCCGAGTGTGCATGAGTAGTAGGTACCCCGAGTGCGCATGCACAGTAGTGAGCCCGTGTGCGCATGCGCGGAAGTGAGCTCGAATGCGCATGTGCAGGTCTGAGCCGGACTGCGCATGCGCAGTAGTGAGCCCGTGTGCGCATCCGCAGTAGTGACCCCGAATGCGCATGAGCAGTAGTGAGTCCGAGTGCGCATGAGCAGTAGTGACCCCGAGTGCGCATGCGCAGTAGTGAGCCCGAGCGCGCATCCGCAGTAGTGAGTCCGAGTGCGCATGCGGTGTAGTGACCCCGAATGCGCATGAGCAGGAGTGAGTCCGAGTGCGCATGAGCAGTAGTGACCCCGAGTGCGCATGCACATTAGTGAGCCCGAGTGAGCATGAGTAGTAGTGACCCCGAGTGCGCATGCACAGTAGTGAGCCCGTGTGCGCATGCACAGTAGTGAGCCCGAGTGTGCATGAGCAGTAGTGAGTCCGAGTGCGCATGGGCAGTAGTGACCCCGCGTGCTCATGCACAGTAGTGAGCCCGTGTGCGCATGCGCAGTAGTGACCCCGAATGCGCATGAGCAGTAGTGAGTCCGAGTGCGCATGAGCAGTAGTGACCCCGAGTGCGCATGAGCAGTAGTGAGTCCGAGTGCGCATTAGCAGTAGTGACCCCGAGTGCGCATGAGCAGTAGTGACCCCGAGTGCGCATGCACAGTAGTGAGCCCGTTTGCGCATGCGTAGAAGTGAGCTCGAATGCGCATGTGCAGGTCTGAGCCGGAGTGCGCATCCGCAGTAGTAAGGCCGTGTTCGCATGTGCAGGTCTGAGCCGGAGTGTGCATGCGCAGTAGTGGGCCCGTGCGCGCATGCGCAGTAGTGAGTCCGTGTGCGCATGTGCAGGTCTGAGCCGGAGTGCGCATGCGCAGTAGTGGGCCCGTGCGCGCATGCGCAGTAGTGAGCTCGAATGCGCATGTGCACGTCTGAGCCGGAGTGCGCATGCGCATTAGTGGGCCCGTGCGCGCATGCGCAGTAGTGAGCCCCAGTGCGCATGCGCAGTAGTGAGCCCGAGCGCGTATCCGCAGTAGTGAGTCCGAGTGCGCATGCGGTGTAGTGACCCCGAATGCGCATGAGCAGTAGTGAGTCCGAGTGCGCATGAGCAGTAGTGACCCCGAGTGCGCATGCACATTAGTGAGCCCGAGTGAGCATGAGTAGTAGTGACCCCGAGTGCGCATGCACAGTAGTGAGCCCGTGTGCGCATGCACAGTAGTGAGCCCGAGTGTGCATGAGCAGTAGTGAGTCCGAGTGCGCATGGGCAGTAGTGACCCCGAGTGCTCATGCACAGTAGTGAGCCCGTGTGCGCATGCGCAGTAGTGACCCCGAATGCGCATGAGCAGTAGTGAGTCCGAGTGCGCATGAGCAGTAGTGACCCCGAGTGCGCATGAGCAGTAGTGAGTCCGAGTGCGCATTAGCAGTAGTGACCCCGAGTGCGCATGAGCAGTAGTGACCCCGAGTGCGCATGCACAGTAGTGAGCCCGTGTGCGCATGCGTAGAAGTGAGCTCGAATGCGCATGTGCAGGTCTGAGCCGGAGTGCGCATCCGCAGTAGTAAGGCCGTGTTCGCATGTGCAGGTCTGAGCCGGAGTGTGCATGCGCAGTAGTGGGCCCGTGCGCGCATGCGCAGTAGTGAGCCCGGGTGCGCATGCGCAGTAGTGAGCCCGAGCGCGCATCCGCAATAGTGAGCCCGAGCGCGCATGCGCAGTAGTGAGTCCGATTGCGCATGTGCAGGTCTGTGCCGGAGTGCGCATGCGCAGTAGTGAGCCCGTGTGCGCATGCGCAGAAGTGAACTCGAATGCGCATGTGCAGGTCTGAGCCGGAGTGCGCATGCGCAGTAGTGGGCCCGTGCGCGCATGCGCAGTAGTGAGCCCGTGTGCGCATGCGCAGTAGTGAGCCCGAGCGCGCATCCGCAGTAGTGAGTCCGAGTGCGCATGAACAGTAGTGAGTCCGAGTGCGCATGAGCAGTAGTGACCCCGAGTGCGCATGCGCAGTAGTGAGCCCGAGCGCGCATCCGCAGTAGTGAGTCCGAGTGCGCATGCGGTGTAGTGACCCCGAATGCGCATGAGCAGTAGTGAGTCCGAGTGCGCATGAGCAGTAGTGACCCCGAGTGCGCATGCACATTAGTGAGCCCGAGTGAGCATGAGTAGTAGTGACCCCGAGTGCGCATGCACAGTAGTGAGCCCGTGTGCGCATGCACAGTAGTGAGCCCGAGTGTGCATGAGCAGTAGTGAGTCCGAGTGCGCATGGGCAGTAGTGACCCCGAGTGCTCATGCACAGTAGTGAGCCCGTGTGCGCATGCGCAGTAGTGACCCCGAATGCGCATGAGCAGTAGTGAGTCCGAGTGCGCATGAGCAGTAGTGACCCCGAGTGCGCATGAGCAGTAGTGACTCCGAGTGCGCATTAGCAGTAGTGACCCCGAGTGCGCATGAGCAGTAGTGACCCCGAGTGCGCATGCACAGTAGTGAGCCCGTGTGCGCATGCGTAGAAGTGAGCTCGAATGCGCATGTGCAGGTCTGAGCCGGAGTGCGCATCCGCAGTAGTAAGGCCGTGTTCGCATGTGCAGGTCTGAGCCGGAGTGTGCATGCGCAGTAGTGGGCCCGTGCGCGCATGCGCAGTAGTGAGCTCGAATGCGCATGTGCACGTCTGAGCCGGAGTGCGCATGCGCATTAGTGGGCCCGTGCGCGCATGCGCAGTAGTGAGCCCCAGTGCGCATGCGCAGTAGTGAGCCCGAGCGCGCATCCGCAGTAGTGAGTCCGAGTGCGCATGCGGTGTAGTGACCCCGAATGCGCATGAGCAGTAGTGAGTCCGAGTGCGCATGAGCAGTAGTGACCCCGAGTGCGCATGCACATTAGTGAGCCCGAGTGAGCATGAGTAGTAGTGACCCCGAGTGCGCATGCACAGTAGTGAGCCCGTGTGCGCATGCACAGTAGTGAGCCCGAGTGCGCATGAGCAGTAGTGACCCCGAGTGCGCATGCACAGTAGTGAGCCCGTGTGCGCATGCGTAGAAGTGAGCTCGAATGCGCATGTGCAGGTCTGAGCCGGAGTGCGCATCCGCAGTAGTAAGGCCGTGTTCGCATGTGCAGGTCTGAGCCGGAGTGTGCATGCGCAGTAGTGGGCCCGTGCGCGCATGCGCAGTAGTGAGTCCGTGTGCGCATGCGCAGGTCTGAGCCGGAGTGCGCATGCGCAGTAGTGGGCCCGTGCGCGCATGCGCAGTAGTGAGCTCGAATGCGCATGTGCACGTCTGAGCCGGAGTGCGCATGCGCATTAGTGGGCCCGTGCGCGCATGCGCAGTAGTGAGCCCGTGTGCGCATGCGCAGTAGTGAGCCCGAGCGCGCATCCGCACTAGTGAGTCCGAGTGCGCATGCGCAGTAGTGACCCCGAATGCGCATGAGCAGCAGTGAGTCCGAGTGCGCATGAGCAGTAGTGACCCCGAGTGCGCATGAGCAGTAGTGAGTCCGAGTGCGCATGAGCAGTAGTGACCCCGAGTGCGCATGCACATTAGTGAGCCCGAGTGAGCATGAGTAGTAGTGACCCCGAGTGCGCATGCACAGTAGTGAGCCCGTGTGCGCATGCGCAGAAGTGAGCTCGAATGCGCATGTGCAGGTCTGAGCCGGACTGCGCATGCGCAGTAGTGACCCCGAGTGCGCATGAGCAGTAGTGAGCCCGAGTGCGCATGAGCAGTAGTGAGTCCGAGTGCGCGCGAGCAGTAGTGACCCCGAGTGCGCATGCACAGTAGTGAGCCCGATTGCGCATCCGCAGTATTGAGTCCGTGTGTGCATGTGCAGGTCTGAGCCGGAGTGCGCATGCGCAGTAGTGGGCCCGTGCGCGCATGCGCAGTAGTGAGCCCGGGTGCGCATGCGCAGTAGTGAGCCCGAGCGCGCATCCGCAATAGTGAGCCCGAGCGCGCATGCGCAGTAGTGAGTCCGATTGCGCATGTGCAGGTCTGAGCCGGAGTGCGCATGCGCAGTAGTGGGCCCGTGCGCGCATGCGCAGTAGTGAGCCCGTGTGCGCATGTGCAGGTCTGAGCCGGAGTGCGCATGCGCAGTAGTGACCCCGAATGCGCATGAGCAGTAGTGAGTCCGAGTGCGCATGAGCAGTAGTGACCCCGAGTGCGCATGAGCAGTAGTGAGTCCGAGTGCGCATTAGCAGTAGCGACCCCGAGTGCGCATGAGCAGTAGTGACCCCGAGTGCGCATGCACAGTAGTGAGCCCGTGTGCGCATGCGTAGAAGTGAGCTCGAATGCGCATGTGCACGTCTGAGCCGGAGTGCGCATGCGCAGTAGTGAGCCCGAGCGCGCATCCGCAGTAGTGAGTCCGAGTGCGCATGCGGTGTAGTGACCCCGAATGCGCATGAGCAGTAGTGAGTCCGAGTGCGCATGAGCAGTAGTGACCCCGAGTGCGCATGAGCAGCAGTGAGTCCGAGTGCGCATGAGCAGTAGTGACCCCGAGTGCGCATGAGCAGTAGTGAGTCCGGGTGCGCATGAGCAGTAGTGACCCCGAGTGCGCATGCACATTAGTGAGCCCGAGTGTGCATGAGTAGTAGGTACCCCGAGTGCGCATGCACAGTAGTGAGCCCGTGTGCGCATGCGCGGAAGTGAGCTCGAATGCGCATGTGCAGGTCTGAGCCGGACTGCGCATGCGCAGTAGTGAGCCCGTGTGCGCATCCGCAGTAGTGACCCCGAATGCGCATGAGCAGTAGTGAGTCCGAGTGCGCATGAGCAGTAGTGACCCCGAGTGCGCATGCGCAGTAGTGAGCCCGAGCGCGCATCCGCAGTAGTGAGTCCGAGTGCGCATGCGGTGTAGTGACCCCGAATGCGCATGAGCAGTAGTGAGTCCGAGTGCGCATGAGCAGTAGTGACCCCGAGTGCGCATGCACATTAGTGAGCCCGAGTGAGCATGAGTAGTAGTGACCCCGAGTGCGCATGCACAGTAGTGAGCCCGTGTGCGCATGCACAGTAGTGAGCCCGAGTGTGCATGAGCAGTAGTGAGTCCGAGTGCGCATGGGCAGTAGTGACCCCGCGTGCTCATGCACAGTAGTGAGCCCGTGTGCGCATGCGCAGTAGTGACCCCGAATGCGCATGAGCAGTAGTGAGTCCGAGTGCGCATGAGCAGTAGTGACCCCGAGTGCGCATGAGCAGTAGTGAGTCCGAGTGCGCATTAGCAGTAGTGACCCCGAGTGCGCATGAGCAGTAGTGACCCCGAGTGCGCATGCACAGTAGTGAGCCCGTTTGCGCATGCGTAGAAGTGAGCTCGAATGCGCATGTGCAGGTCTGAGCCGGAGTGCGCATCCGCAGTAGTAAGGCCGTGTTCGCATGTGCAGGTCTGAGCCGGAGTGTGCATGCGCAGTAGTGGGCCCGTGCGCGCATGCGCAGTAGTGAGTCCGTGTGCGCATGTGCAGGTCTGAGCCGGAGTGCGCATGCGCAGTAGTGGGCCCGTGCGCGCATGCGCAGTAGTGAGCTCGAATGCGCATGTGCACGTCTGAGCCGGAGTGCGCATGCGCATTAGTGGGCCCGTGCGCGCATGCGCAGTAGTGAGCCCCAGTGCGCATGCGCAGTAGTGAGCCCGAGCGCGTATCCGCAGTAGTGAGTCCGAGTGCGCATGCGGTGTAGTGACCCCGAATGCGCATGAGCAGTAGTGAGTCCGAGTGCGCATGAGCAGTAGTGACCCCGAGTGCGCATGCACATTAGTGAGCCCGAGTGAGCATGAGTAGTAGTGACCCCGAGTGCGCATGCACAGTAGTGAGCCCGTGTGCGCATGCACAGTAGTGAGCCCGAGTGTGCATGAGCAGTAGTGAGTCCGAGTGCGCATGGGCAGTAGTGACCCCGAGTGCTCATGCACAGTAGTGAGCCCGTGTGCGCATGCGCAGTAGTGACCCCGAATGCGCATGAGCAGTAGTGAGTCCGAGTGCGCATGAGCAGTAGTGACCCCGAGTGCGCATGAGCAGTAGTGAGTCCGAGTGCGCATTAGCAGTAGTGACCCCGAGTGCGCATGAGCAGTAGTGACCCCGAGTGCGCATGCACAGTAGTGAGCCCGTGTGCGCATGCGTAGAAGTGAGCTCGAATGCGCATGTGCAGGTCTGAGCCGGAGTGCGCATCCGCAGTAGTAAGGCCGTGTTCGCATGTGCAGGTCTGAGCCGGAGTGTGCATGCGCAGTAGTGGGCCCGTGCGCGCATGCGCAGTAGTGAGCCCGGGTGCGCATGCGCAGTAGTGAGCCCGAGCGCGCATCCGCAATAGTGAGCCCGAGCGCGCATGCGCAGTAGTGAGTCCGATTGCGCATGTGCAGGTCTGTGCCGGAGTGCGCATGCGCAGTAGTGAGCCCGTGTGCGCATGCGCAGAAGTGAACTCGAATGCGCATGTGCAGGTCTGAGCCGGAGTGCGCATGCGCAGTAGTGGGCCCGTGCGCGCATGCGCAGTAGTGAGCCCGTGTGCGCATGCGCAGTAGTGAGCCCGAGCGCGCATCCGCAGTAGTGAGTCCGAGTGCGCATGAGCAGTAGTGACCCCGAGTGCGCATGCGCAGTAGTGAGCCCGAGCGCGCATCCGCAGTAGTGAGTCCGAGTGCGCATGCGGTGTAGTGACCCCGAATGCGCATGAGCAGTAGTGAGTCCGAGTGCGCATGAGCAGTAGTGACCCCGAGTGCGCATGCACATTAGTGAGCCCGAGTGAGCATGAGTAGTAGTGACCCCGAGTGCGCATGCACAGTAGTGAGCCCGTGTGCGCATGCGCAGTAGTGACCCCGAATGCGCATGAGCAGTAGTGAGTCCGAGTGCGCATGAGCAGTAGTGACCCCGAGTGCGCATGAGCAGTAGTGAGTCCGAGTGCGCATTAGCAGTAGTGACCCCGAGTGCGCATGAGCAGTAGTGACCCCGTGCGCGCATGCGCAGTAGTGAGCCCGGGTGCGCATGCGCAGTAGTGAGCCCGAGCGCGCATCCGCAATAGTGAGCCCGAGCGCGCATGCGCAGTAGTGAGTCCGATTGCGCATGTGCAGGTCTGTGCCGGAGTGCGCATGCGCAGTAGTGAGCCCGTGTGCGCATGCGCAGAAGTGAACTCGAATGCGCATGTGCAGGTCTGAGCCGGAGTGCGCATGCGCAGTAGTGGGCCCGTGCGCGCATGCGCAGTAGTGAGCCCGTGTGCGCATGCGCAGTAGTGAGCCCGAGCGCGCATCCGCAGTAGTGAGTCCGAGTGCGCATGCGCAGTAGTGACCCCGAATGCGCATGAGCAGCAGTGAGTCCGAGTGCGCATGAGCAGTAGTGACCCCGAGTGCGCATGAGCAGTAGTGAGTCCGAGTGCGGTTGAGCAGTGGTGACCCCGAGTGCGCATGCACATTAGTGAGCCCGAGTGTGCATGAGTAGTAGTGACCCCGAGTGCGCATACACAGTAGCCAGCCCGTGTGCGCATGCGCAGAAGTGAGCTCGAATGCGCATGTGCAGGTCTGAGCCGGACTGCGCATGCGCAGTAGTGAGCCCGTGTGCACATGCGTAGTAGTGACCCCGAATGCGCATGAGCAGTAGTGAGTCCGAGTGCGTATGAGCAGTAGTGACCCCGAGTGCGCATGAGCAGTAGTGACCCCGAGTGCGCATGCACAGTAGAGAGCCCGTGTGCGCATGCGCCGAAGTGAGCTCGAATGCGCATGTGCAGGTCTGAGCCGGAGTGCGCATGCGCATTAGTGGGCCCGCGCGCATGCGCAGTAGTGAGCCCGTGTGCGCATGCGCAGTAGTGAGCCCGAGCGCGCATCCGCAGTAGTGAGTCCGAGTGCGCATGCGCAGTAGTGACCCCGAATGCGCATGAGCAGCAGTGAGTCCGAGTGCGCATGAGCAGTAGTGACCCCGAGTGCGCATGAGCAGTAGTGAGTCCGAGTGCGCATGAGCAGTAGTGACCCCGAGTGCGCATGCACATTAGTGAGCCCGAGTGAGCATGAGTAGTAGTGACCCCGAGTGCGCATGCACAGTAGTGAGCCCGTGTGCGCATGCGCAGAAGTGAGCTCGAATGCGCATGTGCAGGTCTGAGCCGGACTGC
The DNA here is from genome assembly GCA_963576845.1 of Megachile leachella. Classification (NCBI taxonomy): domain Eukaryota; kingdom Metazoa; phylum Arthropoda; class Insecta; order Hymenoptera; family Megachilidae; genus Megachile; species Megachile leachella. Next base: position 24,036,573 of record OY756250.1, on the reverse strand, counting down.
GCATGCGCAGTAGTGGGCCCGTGTGCGCATGCGCAGTATTGAGTCCGAGTGCGCATGCGCAGTAGTGACCCCGAATGCGCATGAGCAGCAGTGAGTCCGAGTGCGCATGAGCAGTAGTGACCCCGAGTGCGCATGAGCAGTAGTGAGCCCGAGTGCGCATGAGTAGTAGTGAGTCCGAGTGCGCGCGAGCAGTAGTGACCCCGAGTGCGCATGCACAGTAGTGAGCCCGATTGCGCATCCGCAGTATTGAGTCCGTGTGTGCATGTGCAGGTCTGAGCCGGAGTGCGCATGCGCAGTAGTGGGCCCGTGCGCGCATGCGCAGTAGTGAGCCCGGGTGCGCATGCGCAGTAGTGACCCCGAATGCGCATGAGCAGCAGTGAGTCCGAGTGCGCATGAGCAGTAGTGACCCCGAGTGCGCATGAGCAGTAGTGAGTCCGGGTGCGCATGAGCAGTAGTGACCCCGAGTGCGCATGCACATTAGTGAGCCCGAGTGTGCATGAGCAGTAGTGAGTCCGAGTGCGCATGGGCTATAGTGACCCCGAGTGCTCATGCACAGTAGTGAGCCCGATTGCGCATCCGCAGTAGTGAGTCCGTGTGCGCATGTGCAGGTCTGAGCCGGAGTGCGCATGCGCAGTAGTGGGCCCGTGCGCGCATGCGCAGTAGTGAGCTTGAATGCGCATGTGCACGTCTGAGCCGGAGTGCGCATGCGCATTAGTGGGCCCGTGCGCGCATGCGCAGTAGTGAGCCCCAGTGCGCATGCGCAGTAGTGAGCCCGAGCGCGCATCCGCAGTAGTGAGTCCGAGTGCGCATGCGGTGTAGTGACCCCGAATGCGCATGAGCAGTAGTGAGTCCGAGTGCGCATGAGCAGTAGTGACCCCGAGTGCGCATGCACATTAGTGAGCCCGAGTGAGCATGAGTAGTAGTGACCCCGAGTGCGCATGCACAGTAGTGAGCCCGTGTGCGCATGCACAGTAGTGAGCCCGAGTGCGCATGAGCAGTAGTGAGTCCGAGTGCGCATTAGCAGTAGTGACCCCGAGTGCGCATGAGCAGTAGTGACCCCGAGTGCGCATGCACAGTAGTGAGCCCGTGTGCGCATGCGTAGAAGTGAGCTCGAATGCGCATGTGCAGGTCTGAGCCGGAGTGCGCATCCGCAGTAGTAAGGCCGTGTTCGCATGTGCAGGTCTGAGCCGGAGTGTGCATGCGCAGTAGTGGGCCCGTGCGCGCATGCGCAGTAGTGAGCCCGGGTGCGCATGCGCAGTAGTGAGCCCGAGCGCGCATCCGCAATAGTGAGCCCGAGCGCGCATGCGCAGTAGTGAGTCCGATTGCGCATGTGCAGGTCTGTGGCGGAGTGCGCATGCGCAGTAGTGAGCCCGTGTGCGCATGCGCAGAAGTGAACTCGAATGCGCATGTGCAGGTCTGAGCCGGAGTGCGCATGCGCAGTAGTGGGCCCGTGCGCGCATGCGCAGTAGTGAGCCCGTGTGCGCATGCGCAGTAGTGAGCCCGAGCGCGCATCCGCAGTAGTGAGTCCGAGTGCGCATGCGCAGTAGTGCCCCGAATGCGCATGAGCAGCAGTGAGTCCGAGTGCGCATGAGCAGTAGTGACCCCGAGTGCGCATGAGCAGTAGTGAGTCCGAGTGCGGTTGAGCAGTGGTGACCCCGAGTGCGCATGCACATTAGTGAGCCCGAGTGTGCATGAGTAGTAGTGACCCCGAGTGCGCATACACAGTAGCCAGCCCGTGTGCGCATGCGCAGAAGTGAGCTCGAATGCGCATGTGCAGGTCTGAGCCGGACTGCGCATGCGCAGTAGTGAGCCCGTGTGCACATGCGTAGTAGTGACCCCGAATGCGCATGAGCAGTAGTGAGTCCGAGTGCGTATGAGCAGTAGTGACCCCGAGTGCGCATGAGCAGTAGTGACCCCGAGTGCGCATGCACAGTAGAGAGCCCGTGTGCGCATGCGCCGAAGTGAGCTCGAATGCGCATGTGCAGGTCTGAGCCGGAGTGCGCATGCGCATTAGTGGGCCCGCGAGCATGCGCAGTAGTGAGCCCGTGTGCGCATGCGCAGTAGTGAGCCCCAGCGCGCATCCGCAGTAGTGAGTCCGAGTGCGCATGCGCAGTAGTGACCCCGAATGCGCATGAGCAGCAGTGCGTCCGAGTGCGAATGAGCAGTAGTGACCCCGAGTGCGCATGCGCAGTAGTGAGTCCGATTGCGCATGTGCAGGTCTGTGCCGGAGTGCGCATGCGCAGTAGTGAGCCCGTGTGCGCATGCGCAGAAGTGAACTCGAATGCGCATGTGCAGGTCTGAGCCGGAGTGCGCATGCGCAGTAGTGGGCCCGTGCGCGCATGCGCAGTAGTGAGCCCGTGTGCGCATGCGCAGTAGTGAGCCCGAGCGCGCATCCGCAGTAGTGAGTCCGAGTGCGCATGCGCAGTAGTGACCCCGAATGCGCATGAGCAGCAGTGAGTCCGAGTGCGCATGAGCAGTAGTGACCCCGAGTGCGCATGAGCAGTAGTGAGTCCGAGTGCGGTTGAGCAGTGGTGACCCCGAGTGCGCATGCACATTAGTGAGCCCGAGTGTGCATGAGTAGTAGTGACCCCGAGTGCGCATACACAGTAGCCAGCCCGTGTGCGCATGCGCAGAAGTGAGCTCGAATGCGCATGTGCAGGTCTGAGCCGGACTGCGCATGCGCAGTAGTGAGCCCGTGTGCACATGCGTAGTAGTGACCCCGAATGCGCATGAGCAGTAGTGAGTCCGAGTGCGTATGAGCAGTAGTGACCCCGAGTGCGCATGAGCAGTAGTGACCCCGAGTGCGCATGCACAGTAGAGAGCCCGTGTGCGCATGCGCCGAAGTGAGCTCGAATGCGCATGTGCAGGTCTGAGCCGGAGTGCGCATGCGCATTAGTGGGCCCGCGCGCATGCGCAGTAGTGAGCCCGTGTGCGCATGCGCAGTAGTGAGCCCGAGCGCGCATCCGCAGTAGTGAGTCCGAGTGCGCATGCGCAGTAGTGACCCCGAATGCGCATGAGCAGCAGTGCGTCCGAGTGCGCATGAGCAGTAGTGACCCCGAGTGCGCATGAGCAGTAGTGAGTCCGAGTGCGCATGAGCAGTAGTGACCCCGAGTGCGCATGCACATTAGTGAGCCCGAGTGAGCATGAGTAGTAGTGACCCCGAGTGCGCATGCACAGTAGTGAGCCCGTGTGCGCATGCGCAGAAGTGAGCTCGAATGCGCATGTGCAGGTCTGAGCCGGACTGCGCATGCGCAGTAGTGGGCCCGTGTGCGCATGCGCAGTAGTGAGTCCGAGTGCGCATGCGCAGTAGTGACCCCGAATGCGCATGAGCAGCAGTGAGTCCGAGTGCGCATGAGCAGTAGTGACCCCGAGTGCGCATGAGCAGTAGTGAGCCCGAGTGCGCATGAGTAGTAGTGAGTCCGAGTGCGCGCGAGCAGTAGTGACCCCGAGTGCGCATGCACAGTAGTGAGCCCGATTGCGCATCCGCAGTATTGAGTCCGTGTGTGCATGTGCAGGTCTGAGCCGGAGTGCGCATGCGCAGTAGTGGGCCCGTGCGCGCATGCGCAGTAGTGAGCCCGGGTGCGCATGCGCAGTAGTGACCCCGAATGCGCATGAGCAGCAGTGAGTCCGAGTGCGCATGAGCAGTAGTGACCCCGAGTGCGCATGAGCAGTAGTGAGTCCGGGTGCGCATGAGCAGTAGTGACCCCGAGTGCGCATGCACATTAGTGAGCCCGAGTGTGCATGAGCAGTAGTGAGTCCGAGTGCGCATGGGCTATAGTGACCCCGAGTGCTCATGCACAGTAGTGAGCCCGATTGCGCATCCGCAGTAGTGAGTCCGTGTGCGCATGTGCAGGTCTGAGCCGGAGTGCGCATGCGCAGTAGTGGGCCCATGCGCGCATGCGCAGTAGTGAGCTCGAATGCGCATGTGCACGTCTGAGCCGGAGTGCGCATGCGCATTAGTGGGCCCGTGCGCGCATGCACAGTAGTGAGCCCGTGTGCGCATGCGCAGTAGTGACCCCGAATGCGCATGAGCAGTAGTGAGTCCGAGTGCGCATGAGCAGTAGTGACCCCGAGTGCGCATGAGCAGTAGTGAGTCCGAGTGCGCATTAGCAGTAGTGACCCCGAGTGCGCATGAGCAGTAGTGACCCCGAGTGCGCATGCACAGTAGTGAGCCCGTGTGCGCATGCGTAGAAGTGAGCTCGAATGCGCATGTGCAGGTCTGAGCCGGAGTGCGCATCCGCAGTAGTAAGGCCGTGTTCGCATGTGCAGGTCTGAGCCGGAGTGTGCATGCGCAGTAGTGGGCCCGTGCGCGCATGCGCAGTAGTGAGCCCGGGTGCGCATGCGCAGTAGTGAGCCCGAGCGCGCATCCGCAATAGTGAGCCCGAGCGCGCATGCGCAGTAGTGAGTCCGATTGCGCATGTGCAGGTCTGTGCCGGAGTGCGCATGCGCAGTAGTGAGCCCGTGTGCGCATGCGCAGAAGTGAACTCGAATGCGCATGTGCAGGTCTGAGCCGGAGTGCGCATGCGCAGTAGTGGGCCCGTGCGCGCATGCGCAGTAGTGAGCCCGTGTGCGCATGCGCAGTAGTGAGCCCGAGCGCGCATCCGCAGTAGTGAGTCCGAGTGCGCATGCGCAGTAGTGACCCCGAATGCGCATGAGCAGCAGTGAGTCCGAGTGCGCATGAGCAGTAGTGACCCCGAGTGCGCATGAGCAGTAGTGAGTCCGAGTGCGGTTGAGCAGTGGTGACCCCGAGTGCGCATGCACATTAGTGAGCCCGAGTGTGCATGAGTAGTAGTGACCCCGAGTGCGCATGCACAGTAGCCAGCCCGTGTGCGCATGCGCAGAAGTGAGCTCGAACGCGCATGTGCAGGTCTGAGCCGGACTGCGCATGCGCAGTAGTGAGCCCGTGTGCACATGCGTAGTAGTGACCCCGAATGCGCATGAGCAGTAGTGAGTCCGAGTGCGTATGAGCAGTAGTGACCCCGAGTGCGCATGAGCAGTAGTGACCCCGAGTGCGCATGCACAGTAGAGAGCCCGTGTGCGCATGCGCCGAAGTGAGCTCGAATGCGCATGTGCAGGTCTGAGCCGGAGTGCGCATGCGCATTAGTGGGCCCGCGCGCATGCGCAGTAGTGAGCCCGTGTGCGCATGCGCAGTAGTGAGCCCGAGCGCGCATCCGCAGTAGTGAGTCCGAGTGCGCATGCGCAGTAGTGACCCCGAATGCGCATGAGCAGCAGTGAGTCCGAGTGCGCATGAGCCGCAGTGACCCCGAGTGCGCATGAGCAGTAGTGAGTCCGAGTGCGCATGAGCAGTAGTGACCCCGAGTGCGCATGCACATTAGTGAGCCCGAGTGAGCATGAGTAGTAGTGACCCCGAGTGCGCATGCACAGTAGTGAGCCCGTGTGCGCATGCGCAGAAGTGAGCTCGAATGCGCATGTGCAGGTCTGAGCCGGACTGCGCATGCGCAGTAGTGGGCCCGTGTGCGCATGCGCAGTAGTGAGTCCGAGTGCGCATGCGCAGTAGTGACCCCGAATGCGCATGAGCAGCAGTGAGTCCGAGTGCGCATGAGCAGTAGTGACCCCGAGTGCGCATGAGCAGTAGTGAGCCCGAGTGCGCATGAGTAGTAGTGAGTCCGAGTGCGCGCGAGCAGTAGTGACCCCGAGTGCGCATGCACAGTAGTGAGCCCGATTGCGCATCCGCAGTATTGAGTCCGTGTGTGCATGTGCAGGTCTGAGCCGGAGTGCGCATGCGCAGTAGTGGGCCCGTGCGCGCATGCGCAGTAGTGAGCCCGGGTGCGCATGCGCAGTAGTGACCCCGAATGCGCATGAGCGGCAGTGAGTCCGAGTGCGCATGAGCAGTAGTGACCCCGAGTGCGCATGAGCAGTAGTGAGTCCGGGTGCGCATGAGCAGTAGTGACCCCGAGTGCGCATGCACATTAGTGAGCCCGAGTGTGCATGAGCAGTAGTGAGTCCGAGTGCGCATGGGCTATAGTAACCCCGAGTGCTCATGCACAGTAGTGAGCCCGATTGCGCATCCGCAGTAGTGAGTCCGTGTGCGCATGTGCAGGTCTGAGCCGGAGTGCGCATGCGCAGTAGTGGGCCCGTGCGCGCATGCGCAGTAGTGAGCTCGAATGCGCATGTGCACGTCTGAGCCGGAGTGCGCATGCGCATTAGTGGGCCCGTGCGCGCATGCGCAGTAGTGAGCCCCTGTGCGCATGCGCAGTAGTGAGCCCGAGCGCGCATCCGCAGTAGTGAGTCCGAGTGCGCATGCGGTGTAGTGACCCCGAATGCGCATGAGCAGTAGTGAGTCCGAGTGCGCATGAGCAGTAGTGACCCCGAGTGCGCATGAGCAGTAGTGAGTCCGAGTGCGCATGAACAGTAGTGACCCCGAGTGCGCATGAGCAGTAGTGACCCCGAGTGCTCATGCACAGTAGTGAGCCCGATTGCGCATGAGCAGTAGTGAGTCCAAGTGCGCATGAGCAGTAGTGACCCCGAGTGCGCATGCACATTAGTGAGCCCGAGTGTGCATGAGTAGTAGTGACCCCGAGTGCGCATGCACAGTAGTGAGCCCGTGTGCGCATGCACAGTAGTGAGCCCGATTGCGCATCCGCAGTAGTGAGGCCGTGTGCGCATGTGCAGGTCTGAGCCGGAGTGCGCATGCGCAGTAGTGAGCCCGATTGTGCATCCGCAGTAGTGAGTCCGAGTGCGCATGAGCAGTGGTGACCCCGAGTGCGCATGAGCAGTAGTGACCCCGAGTGCGCATGCACAGTAGTGAGCCCGAGTGTGCATGAGCAGTAGTGAGTCCGAGTGCGCATGGGCAGTAGTGACCCCGAGTGCTCATGCACAGTAGTGAGCCCGATTGCGCATCCGCAGTAGTGAGTCCGTGTGCGCATGTGCAGGTCTGAGCCGGAGTGCGCATGCGCAGTAGTGACCCCGTGCGCGCATGCGCAGTAGTGAGCCCGTGTGCGCATGCGCAGTAGTGAGTCCGAGTGCGCGTGAGCAGTAGTGAGTCCGAGTGCGCGTGAACAGTAGTGACCCCGAGTGGGCATGAGCAGTAGTGACCCCGAGTGCGCATGAGCAGTAGTGACCCCGAGTGCGCATGCGCAGTAGTGAGCCCGATTGCGCATCCGCAGTAGTGAGGCCGTGTGCGCATGTGCAGGTCTGTGCCGGAGTGCGCATGCGCAGTAGTGGGCCCGTGCGCGCATGCGCAGTAGTGAGCCCGTATGCGCATACGCAGTAGTGAGCCCGAGCGCGCATCCGCAGTAGTGAGTCCGAGTGCGCATGCGCAGTAGTGACCCCGAATGCGCATGAGCAGCAGTGAGTCCGAGTGCGCATGAGCAGTAGTGACCCCGAGTGCGCATGAGCAGTAGTGAGTCCGAGTGCGCATGAGCAGTAGTGACCCCGAGTGCGCATGCACATTAGTGAGCCCGAGTGTGCATGAGTAGTAGTGACCCCGAGTGCGCATGGACAGTAGCCAGCCCGTGTGCGCATGCGCAGAAGTGAGCTGGAATGCGCATGTGCAGGTCAGAGCCGGACTGCGCATGCGCAGTAGTGAGCCCGTGTGCACATGCGCAGTAGTGACCCCGAATGCGCATGAGCAGTAGTGAGTCCGAGTGCGTATGAGCAGTAGTGACCCCGAGTGCGCATGAGCAGTCCTGACCCCGAGTGCGCATGAGAAGTAGTGGCCCCGAGTGCGCATGAGCAGTAGTGAATCCGAGTGCACATGAGCAGTAGTGACCCCGAGTGCGCATGAGCAGTAGTGAGTCCGAGTGCGCATGAGCAGTAGTGACCCCGAGTGCGCATGAGCAGTAGTGACCCCGAGTGCGCATGCACAGTAGTGAGCCCGATTGCGCATCCGCAGTAGTGAGGCCGTGTGCGCATGTGCAGGTCTGAGCCGGAGTGCGCATGCGCAGTAGTGAGCCCGATTGTGCATCCGCAGTAGTGAGTCCGAGTGCGCATGAGCAGTAGTGACCCCGAGTGCGCATGAGCAGTAGTGACCCCGAGTGCGCATGCACAGTAGTGAGCCCGAGTGTGCATGAGCAGTAGTGAGTCCGAGTGCGCATGGGCAGTAGTGACCCCGAGTGCTCATGCACAGTAGTGAGCCCGATTGCGCATCCGCAGTAGTGAGTCCGTGTGCGCATGTGCAGGTCTGAGCCGGAGTGCGCATGCGCAGTTGTGTGCCCGTGCGCGCATGCGCAGTAATGAGCCCGCGTGCGCATGCGCAGTAGTGAGTCCGAGTGCGCGTGAGCAGTAGTGAGTCCGAGTGCGCGTGAGCAGTAGTGACCCCGAGTGCGCATGAGCAGTAGTGACCCCGAGTGCGCATGAGCAGTAGTGACCCCGAGTGCGCATGCACAGTAGTGTGCCTGTGTGCGCATGCGCAGAAGTGAGCTCGAATGCGCATGTGCAGGTCTGAGCCGGAGTGCGCATGCGCAGTAGTGGGCCCGTGCGCGCATGCGCAGTAGTGAGCCCGGGTGCGCATGCGCAGTAGTAAGCCCGAGCGCGCATCCGCAGTAGTGAGCCCGAGCGCGCATGCGCAGTAGTGAGTCCGATTGCGCATGTGCAGGTCTGAGCCGGAGTGCGCATGCGCAGTAGTGGGCCTGTGCGCGCATGCGCAGTAGTGAACTCGAATGCGCATGTGCAGGTCTGAGCCGGAGTGCGCATGCGCAGTAGTGAGCACGAGCGCGCATCCGCAGTAGTGAGCCCGATTGCGCATCCGCAGTAGTGAGTCCGTGTGCGCATGTGCAGGTCTGAGCCGGCGTGCGCATGCGCAGTAGTGAGCCCGGGTGCGCATGCGCAGTAGTGAGCCCGATTGCGCATCCACAGTAGTGAGTCCGAGTGCGCATGGGCAGGTCTGAGCCGGAGTGCGCATGCGCAGTGGCGAGTCCGTGTGCGCATGCGCAGTGGTGTGCCCGAGCGCGCATCCGCAGTAGTGAGCCCGATTGCGCATCCGCAGTAGTGAGTCCGTGTGCGCATGTGCAGGTCTGAGCCGGAGTGCGCATGCGCAGTAGTGGGCCCGTGCGCGCATGCGCAGTAGTGAGCCCGTGTGCGCATGCGCAGTAGTGAGCCCGAGCGCGCATGCGCAGTAGTGAGTCCGATTGCGCATGTGCAGGTCTGAGCCGGAGTGCGCATGCGCAGTAGTGGGCCCGTGCGCGCATGCGCAGTAGTGAGCCCGTGTGCGCATTCGCAGTAGTGAGCCCGAGCGCGCATCCGCAGTAGTGAGCCCGTGTGCGCATGCGCAGTAGTGAGCCCGAGCGCGCATCCGCAGTAGTGAGTCCGAGTGCGCATGCGCAGTAGTGACCCCGAATGCGCATGAGCAGTAGTGAGTCCGAGTGCGCATGAGCAGTAGTGACCCCGACTGCGCATGAGCAGTAGTGAGTCCGAGTGCGCATGAGCAGTAGTGACCCCGAGTGCGCATGCACATTAGTGAGCCCGAGTGTGCATGAGTAGTAGTGACCCCGAGTGCGCATGCACAGTAGTGAGCCCGTGTGCGCATCCGCAGAAGTGAGCTCGAATGCGCATGTGCAGGTCTGAGCCGGACTGCGCATGCGCAGTAGTGAGCCCGTGTGCGCATGCGCAGTAGTGACCCCGAATGCGCATGAGCAGTAATGAGTCCGAGTGCGCATGAGCAGTAGTGACCCCGATTGCGCATGAGCAGTAGTGAGCCCGAGTGCGCATGAGCAGTAGTGACCCCGAGTGCGCATGAGCAGTAGTGACCCCGAGTGCGCATGCACAGTAGTGAGCCCGATTGGGCATGAGTAGTAGTGAGCCCGGGTGCGCATGCGCAGTAGTGAGCACGAGCGCGCATCCGCAGTAGTGAGCCCGATTGCGCATCCGCAGTAGTGAGTCCGTGTGCGCATGTGCAGGTCTGAGCCGGCGTGCGCATGCGCAGTAGTGAGCCCGGGTGCGCATGCGCAGTAGTGAGCCCGATTGCGCATCCACAGTAGTATGTCCGAGTGCGCATGGGCAGGTCTGAGCCGGAGTGCGCATGCGCAGTGGCGAGTCCGTGTGCGCATGCGCAGTGGTGTGCCCGAGCGCGCATCCGCAGTAGTGAGCCCGATTGCGCATCCGCAGTAGTGAGTCCGAGTGCGCATGCGCAGTAGTGACCCCGAGTGCGCATGCACAGTAGTGAGCCCGATTGCGCATCCGCAGTAGTGAGGCCGTGTGCGCATGTGCAGGTCTGAGCCGGAGTGCGCATGCGCAGTAGTGAGCCCGATTGTGCATCCGCAGTAGTGAGTCCGAGTGCGCATGAGCAGTAGTGAGCCCGAGTGCGCATGAGCAGTAGTGACCCCGAGTGCGCATGAGCAGTAGTGACCCCGAGTGCGCATGCACAGTAGTGAGCCCGAGTGTGCATGAGCAGTAGTGACCCCGAGTGCGCATGAGCAGTAGTGACCCCGAATGCGCATGAGCAGTAGTGAGCCCGTGTGCGCATGCACAGTAGTGAGCCCGAGCGCGCATCCACAGTAGTGAGTCCGAGTGCGCGTGAGCAGTAGTGACCCCGAGAGCGCATTCACAGTAGTAAGCCCGAGTGCGCATGAGCAGTAGTGAGTCCCAGTGCGCATGAGCAGTAGTGACCCCGAGTGCGCGTGCACAGTAGTGAGCCCGAGTGCGCATGAGTAGTAGTGAGTCCGAGTGCGCATGTGCAGGTCTGAGCCGGAGTGCGCATGTACAGTAGTGGGCCCGTGCGCGCATGCGCAGTAGTGAGCCCGAGCGCGCATCCGCAGTAGTGACCCCGAGCGCGCATGCGCAGTGGTGAGCCCGGGTGCGCATGCGCAGTAGTGCGCCCGAGCGCGCATCCGCAGTAGTGAGCCCGATTGCGCATCCGCAGTAGTGAGTCCGTGTGCGCATGTGCAGGTCTGAGCCGGAGTGCGCATGCGCAGTAGTGGGCCCGTGCACGCATGCGCAGTAGTGAGCCCGTGTGCGCATGCGCAGTAGTGAGCCCGAGCGCGCATCCGCAGTAGTGAGTCCGAGTGCGCATCCGCAGTAGTGAGCCCGAGCGCGCATGCGCAGTGGTGAGTCCGATTGCGCATGTCGAGGTCTGAGCCGGAGTGCGCATGCGCAGTAGTGGGCCCGTGCGCGCATGCGCAGTAGTGAGCCCGGGTGCGCATGCGCAGTAGTGAGCCCGAGCGCGCATGCGCAGTAGTGAGTCCGATTGCGCATGTGCAGGTCTGAGCCGGAGTGCGCATGCGCAGTAGTGGGCCCGTGCGCGCATGCGCAGTAGTGAGCCCGTGTGCGCATGCGCAGTAGTGAGCCCGAGCGCGCATCCGCAGTAGTGAGCCCGTGTGCGCATGCGCAGTAGTGAGCCCGAGCGCGCATCCGCAGTAGTGAGCCGTGTGCGCATGCGCAGTAGTGACCCCGAATGCGCATGAGCAGTAGTGAGCCCGTGTGCACATGCGCAGTAGTGACCCCGAATGCGCATGAGCAGTAGTGAGTCCGAGTGCGTATGAGCAGTAGTGACCCCGAGTGCGCATGAGCAGTCCTGACCCCGAGTGCGCATGAGAAGTAGTGGCCCCGAGTGCGCATGAGCAGTAGTGAATCCGAGTGCACATGAGCAGTAGTGACCCCGAGTGCGCATGAGAAGTAGTGGCCCCGAGTGCGCATGAGCAGTAATGACCCCGAGTGCGCATGCACAGTAGTGTGCCCGTGTGCGCATGCGCAGAAGTGAGCTCGAATGCGCATGTGGAGGTCTGAGCCGGAGTGCGCATGCGCAGTAGTGGGCCCGTGCGCGCATGCGCAGTAGTGAGCCCGGGTGCGCATGCGCAGTAGTGAGCCCGAGCGCGCATGCGCAGTAGTGACCCCGAATGCGCATGAGCAGTAATGACCCCGAGTGCGCATGCACAGTAGTGTGCCCGTGTGCGCATGCGCAGAAGTGAGCTCGAATGCGCATGTGGAGGTCTGAGCCGGAGTGCGCATGCGCAGTAGTGGGCCCGTGCGCGCATGCGCAGTAGTGAGCCCGGGTGCGCATGCGCAGTAGTGAGCCCGAGCGCGCATGCGCAGTAGTGAGTCCGATTGCGCATGTGCAGGTCTGAGCCGGAGTGCGCATGCGCAGTAGTGGGCCCGTGCGCGCATGCGCAGTAGTGAGCCCGTGTGCGCATGCGCAGTAGTGAGCCCGAGCGCGCATCCGCAGTAGTGAGCCCGTGTGCGCATGCGCAGTAGTGAGCCCGAGCGCGCATCCGCAGTAGTGAGCCGTGTGCGCATGCGCAGTAGTGACCCCGAATGCGCATGAGCAGTAGTGAGCCCGTGTGCACATGCGCAGTAGTGACCCCGAATGCGCATGAGCAGTAGTGAGTCCGAGTGCGTATGAGCAGTAGTGACCCCGAGTGCGCATGAGCAGTCCTGACCCCGAGTGCGCATGAGAAGTAGTGGCCCCGAGTGCGCATGAGCAGTAGTGAATCCGAGTGCACATGAGCAGTAGTGACCCCGAGTGCGCATGAGCAGTAGTGAGTCCGAGTGCGCATGAGCAGTAGTGACCCCGAGTGCGCATGAGCAGTAGTGACCCCGAGTGCGCATGCACAGTAGTGAGCCCGATTGCGCATCCGCAGTAGTGAGGCCGTGTGCGCATGTGCAGGTCTGAGCCGGAGTGCGCATGCGCAGTAGTGAGCCCGATTGTGCATCCGCAGTAGTGAGTCCGAGTGCGCATGAGCAGTAGTGACCCCGAGTGCGCATGAGCAGTAGTGACCCCGAGTGCGCATGCACAGTAGTGAGCCCGAGTGTGCATGAGCAGTAGTGAGTCCGAGTGCGCATGGGCAGTAGTGACCCCGAGTGCTCATGCACAGTAGTGAGCCCGATTGCGCATCCGCAGTAGTGAGTCCGTGTGCGCATGTGCAGGTCTGAGCCGGAGTGCGCATGCGCAGTTGTGTGCCCGTGCGCGCATGCGCAGTAATGAGCCCGCGTGCGCATGCGCAGTAGTGAGTCCGAGTGCGCGTGAGCAGTAGTGAGTCCGAGTGCGCGTGAGCAGTAGTGACCCCGAGTGCGCATGAGCAGTAGTGACCCCGAGTGCGCATGAGCAGTAGTGACCCCGAGTGCGCATGCACAGTAGTGTGCCTGTGTGCGCATGCGCAGAAGTGAGCTCGAATGCGCATGTGCAGGTCTGAGCCGGAGTGCGCATGCGCAGTAGTGGGCCCGTGCGCGCATGCGCAGTAGTGAGCCCGGGTGCGCATGCGCAGTAGTAAGCCCGAGCGCGCATCCGCAGTAGTGAGCCCGAGCGCGCATGCGCAGTAGTGAGTCCGATTGCGCATGTGCAGGTCTGAGCCGGAGTGCGCATGCGCAGTAGTGGGCCTGTGCGCGCATGCGCAGTAGTGAACTCGAATGCGCATGTGCAGGTCTGAGCCGGAGTGCGCATGCGCAGTAGTGAGCACGAGCGCGCATCCGCAGTAGTGAGCCCGATTGCGCATCCGCAGTAGTGAGTCCGTGTGCGCATGTGCAGGTCTGAGCCGGCGTGCGCATGCGCAGTAGTGAGCCCGGGTGCGCATGCGCAGTAGTGAGCCCGATTGCGCATCCACAGTAGTGAGTCCGAGTGCGCATGGGCAGGTCTGAGCCGGAGTGCGCATGCGCAGTGGCGAGTCCGTGTGCGCATGCGCAGTGGTGTGCCCGAGCGCGCATCCGCAGTAGTGAGCCCGATTGCGCATCCGCAGTAGTGAGTCCGTGTGCGCATGTGCAGGTCTGAGCCGGAGTGCGCATGCGCAGTAGTGGGCCCGTGCGCGCATGCGCAGTAGTGAGCCCGTGTGCGCATGCGCAGTAGTGAGCCCGAGCGCGCATGCGCAGTAGTGAGTCCGATTGCGCATGTGCAGGTCTGAGCCGGAGTGCGCATGCGCAGTAGTGGGCCCGTGCGCGCATGCGCAGTAGTGAGCCCGTGTGCGCATTCGCAGTAGTGAGCCCGAGCGCGCATCCGCAGTAGTGAGCCCGTGTGCGCATGCGCAGTAGTGAGCCCGAGCGCGCATCCGCAGTAGTGAGTCCGAGTGCGCATGCGCAGTAGTGACCCCGAATGCGCATGAGCAGTAGTGAGTCCGAGTGCGCATGAGCAGTAGTGACCCCGAGTGCGCATGAGCAGTAGTGAGTCCGAGTGCGCATGAGCAGTAGTGACCCCGAGTGCGCATGCACATTAGTGAGCCCGAGTGTGCATGAGTAGTAGTGACCCCGAGTGCGCATGAGCAGTAGTGACCCCGAGTGCGCATGAGCAGTAGTGACCCCGAGTGCGCATGCACAGTAGTGAGCCCGAGTGTGCATGAGCAGTAGTGACCCCGAGTGCGCATGAGCAGTAGTGACCCCGAATGCGCATGAGCAGTAGTGAGCCCGTGTGCGCATGCACAGTAGTGAGCCCGAGCGCGCATCCACAGTAGTGAGTCCGAGTGCGCGTGAGCAGTAGTGACCCCGAGAGCGCATTCACAGTAGTAAGCCCGAGTGCGCATGAGCAGTAGTGAGTCCGAGTGCGCATGCGCAGTAGTGACCCCGAGTGCGCATGCACAGTAGTGAGCCCGATTGCGCATCCGCAGTAGTGAGGCCGTGTGCGCATGTGCAGGTCTGAGCCGGAGTGCGCATGCGCAGTAGTGAGCCCGATTGTGCATCCGCAGTAGTGAGTCCGAGTGCGCATGAGCAGTAGTGACCCCGAGTGCGCATGAGCAGTAGTGACCCCGAGTGCGCATGCACAGTAGTGAGCCCGAGTGTGCATGAGCAGTAGTGACCCCGAGTGCGCATGAGCAGTAGTGACCCCGAATGCGCATGAGCAGTAGTGAGCCCGGGTGCGCATGCGCAGTAGTGAGCCCGATTGCGCATCCACAGTAGTGAGTCCGAGTGCGCATGTGCAGGTCTGAGCCGGCGTGCGCATGCGCAGTAGTGAGCCCGGGTGCGCATGCGCAGTAGTGAGCCCGATTGCGCATCCGCAGTAGTGAGTCCGAGTGCGCATGTGCAGGTCTGAGCCGGAGTGCGCATGTACAGTAGTGGGCCCGTGCGCGCATGCGCAGTAGTGAGCCCGAGCGCGCATCCGCAGTAGTGACCCCGAGCGCGCATGCGCAGTGGTGAGCCCGGGTGCGCATGCGCAGTAGTGCGCCCGAGCGCGCATCCGCAGTAGTGAGCCCGATTGCGCATCCGCAGTAGTGAGTCCGTGTGCGCATGTGCAGGTCTGAGCCGGAGTGCGCATGCGCAGTAGTGGGCCCGTGCACGCATGCGCAGTAGTGAGCCCGTGTGCGCATGCACAGTAGTGAGCCCGAGCGCGCATCCGCAGTAGTGAGTCCGAGTGCGCATCCGCAGTAGTGAGCCCGAGCGCGCATGCGCAGTGGTGAGTCCGATTGCGCATGTCGAGGTCTGAGCCGGAGTGCGCATGCGCAGTAGTGGGCCCGTGCGCGCATGCGCAGTAGTGAGCCCGTGTGCGCATGCGCAGTAGTGAGCCCGAGCGCGCATGCGCAGTGGTGAGTCCGATTGCGCATGTGCAGGTCTGAGCCGGAGTGCGCATGCGCAGTAGTGGGCCCGTGCGCGCATGAGCAGTAGTGAGCCCGAGTGCGCATGAGCAGTAGTGACCCCGAGTGCGCATGCACAGTAGTGAGCCCGATTGGGCATGAGTAGTAGTGAGCCCGGGTGCGCATGCGCAGTAGTGAGCCCGAGCGCGCATCCGCAGTAGTGAGCCCGAGCGCGCATGCGCAGTGGTGAGTCCGATTGCGCATGTGCAGATCTGAGCCGGAGTGCGCATGCGCAGTAGTGGGCCCGTACGCGCATGCGCAGTGGTGAGCCCGTGTGCGCATGCGCAGTAGTGAGCCCGAGCGCGCATCCGCAGTAGTGAGTCCGAGTGCGCATGGGCAGTAGTGACCCCGAATGCGCATGAGCAGTAATGACCCCGAGTGCGCATGCACAGTAGTGTGCCCGTGTGCGCATGCGCAGAAGTGAGCTCGAATGCGCATGTGGAGGTCTGAGCCGGAGTGCGCATGCGCAGTAGTGGGCCCGTGCGCGCATGCGCAGTAGTGAGCCCGGGTGCGCATGCGCAGTAGTGAGCCCGAGCGCGCATGCGCAGTAGTGAGTCCGATTGCGCATGTGCAGGTCTGAGCCGGAGTGCGCATGCGCAGTAGTGGGCCCGTGCGCGCATGCGCAGTAGTGAGCCCGTGTGCGCATGCGCAGTAGTGAGCCCGAGCGCGCATCCGCAGTCGTGAGCCCGTGTGCGCATGCGCAGTAGTGAGCCCGAGCGCGCATCCGCAGTAGTGAGCCGTGTGCGCATGCGCAGTAGTGACCCCGAATGCGCATGAGCAGTAGTGAGTCCGAGTGCGCATGAGCAGTAGTGACCCCGAGTGCGCATGAGCAGTAGTGAGTCCGAGTGCGCATGAGCAGTAGTGACCCCGAGTGCGCATGAGCAGTAGTGAGTCCGAGTGCGCATGAGCAGTAGTGACCCCGAGTGCGCATGCACATTAGTGAGCCCGAGTGTGCATGAGCAGTAGTGACCCCGAGTGCGCATGCACAGTAGTGAGCCCGTGTGCGCATCCGCAGAAGTGAGCTCGAATGCGCATGTGCAGGTCTGAGCCGGACTGCGCATGCGCAGTAGTGAGCCCGTGTGCGCATGCGCAGTAGTGACCCCGAATGCGCATGAGCAGTAATGAGTCCGAGTGCGCATGAGCAGTAGTGACCCCGATTGCGCATGAGCAGTAGTGAGCCCGAGTGCGCATGAGCAGTAGTGACCCCGAGTGCGCATGAGCAGTAGTGACCCCGAGTGCGCATGCACAGTAGTGAGCCCGATTGGGCATGAGTAGTAGTGAGCCCGGGTGCGCATGCGCAGTAGTGAGCACGAGCGCGCATCCGCAGTAGTGAGCCCGATTGCGCATCCGCAGTAGTGAGTCCGTGTGCGCATGTGCAGGTCTGAGCCGGCGTGCGCATGCGCAGTAGTGAGCCCGGGTGCGCATGCGCAGTAGTGAGCCCGATTGCGCATCCACAGTAGTGAGTCCGAGTGCGCATGGGCAGGTCTGAGCCGGAGTGCGCATGCGCAGTGGCGAGTCCGTGTGCGCATGCGCAGTGGTGTGCCCGAGCGCGCATCCGCAGTAGTGAGCCCGAATGCGCATCCGCAGTAGTGAGTCCGAGTGCGCATGCGCAGTAGTGACCCCGAGTGCGCATGCACAGTAGTGAGCCCGATTGCGCATCCGCAGTAGTGAGTCCGTGTGCGCATGTGCAGGTCTGAGCCGGAGTGCGCATGCGCAGTTGTGTGCCCGTGCGCGCATGCGCAGTAATGAGCCCGCGTGCGCATGCGCAGTAGTGAGTCCGAGTGCGCGTGAGCAGTAGTGAGTCCGAGTGCGCGTGAGCAGTAGTGACCCCGAGTGCGCATGAGCAGTAGTGACCCCGAGTGCGCATGAGCAGTAGTGACCCCGAGTGCGCATGCACAGTAGTGTGCCTGTGTGCGCATGCGCAGAAGTGAGCTCGAATGCGCATGTGCAGGTCTGAGCCGGAGTGCGCATGCGCAGTAGTGGGCCCGTGCGCGCATGCGCAGTAGTGAGCCCGGGTGCGCATGCGCAGTAGTAAGCCCGAGCGCGCATCCGCAGTAGTGAGCCCGAGCGCGCATGCGCAGTAGTGAGTCCGATTGCGCATGTGCAGGTCTGAGCCGGAGTGCGCATGCGCAGTAGTGGGCCTGTGCGCGCATGCGCAGTAGTGAACTCGAATGCGCATGTGCAGGTCTGAGCCGGAGTGCGCATGCGCAGTAGTGAGCACGAGCGCGCATCCGCAGTAGTGAGCCCGATTGCGCATCCGCAGTAGTGAGTCCGTGTGCGCATGTGCAGGTCTGAGCCGGCGTGCGCATGCGCAGTAGTGAGCCCGGGTGCGCATGCGCAGTAGTGAGCCCGATTGCGCATCCACAGTAGTGAGTCCGAGTGCGCATAGGCAGGTCTGAGCCGGAGTGCGCATGCGCAGTGGCGAGTCCGTGTGCGCATGCGCAGTGGTGTGCCCGAGCGCGCATCCGCAGTAGTGAGCCCGATTGCGCATCCGCAGTAGTGAGTCCGTGTGCGCATGTGCAGGTCTGAGCCGGAGTGCGCATGCGCAGTAGTGGGCCCGTGCGCGCATGCGCAGTAGTGAGCCCGTGTGCGCATGCGCAGTAGTGAGCCCGAGCGCGCATGCGCAGTAGTGAGTCCGATTGCGCATGTGCAGGTCTGAGCCGGAGTGCGCATGCGCAGTAGTGGGCCCGTGCGCGCATGCGCAGTAGTGAGCCCGTGTGCGCATTCGCAGTAGTGAGCCCGAGCGCGCATCCGCAGTAGTGAGCCCGTGTGCGCATGCGCAGTAGTGAGCCCGAGCGCGCATCCGCAGTAGTGAGTCCGAGTGCGCATGCGCAGTAGTGACCCCGAATGCGCATGAGCAGTAGTGAGTCCGAGTGCGCATGAGCAGTAGTGACCCCGAGTGCGCATGAGCAGTAGTGAGTCCGAGTGCGCATGAGCAGTAGTGACCCCGAGTGCGCATGCACATTAGTGAGCCCGAGTTTGCATGAGTAGTAGTGACCCCGAGTGCGCATGCACAGTAGTGAGCCCGTGTGCGCATCCGCAGAAGTGAGCTCGAATGCGCATGTGCAGGTCTGAGCCGGACTGCGCATGCGCAGTAGTGAGCCCGTGTGCGCATGCGCAGTAGTGACCCCGAATGCGCATGAGCAGTAATGAGTCCGAGTGCGCATGAGCAGTAGTGACCCCGATTGCGCATGAGCAGTAGTGAGCCCGAGTGCGCATGAGCAGTAGTGACCCCGAGTGCGCATGAGCAGTAGTGACCCCGAGTGCGCATGCACAGTAGTGAGCCCGATTGGGCATGAGTAGTAGTGAGCCCGGGTGCGCATGCGCAGTAGTGAGCACGAGCGCGCATCCGCAGTAGTGAGCCCGATTGCGCATCCGCAGTAGTGAGTCCGTGTGCGCATGTGCAGGTCTGAGCCGGCGTGCGCATGCGCAGTAGTGAGCCCGGGTGCGCATGCGCAGTAGTGAGCCCGATTGCGCATCCACAGTAGTGAGTCCGAGTGCGCATGGGCAGGTCTGAGCCGGAGTGCGCATGCGCAGTGGCGAGTCCGTGTGCGCATGCGCAGTGGTGTGCCCGAGCGCGCATCCGCAGTAGTGAGCCCGATTGCGCATCCGCAGTAGTGAGTCCGAGTGCGCATGCGCAGTAGTGACCCCGAGTGCGCATGCACAGTAGTGAGCCCGATTGCGCATCCGCAGTAGTGAGGCCGTGTGCGCATGTGCAGGTCTGAGCCGGAGTGCGCATGCGCAGTAGTGAGCCCGATTGTGCATCCGCAGTAGTGAGTCCGAGTGCGCATGAGCAGTAGTGAGCCCGAGTGCGCATGAGCAGTAGTGACCCCGAGTGCGCATGAGCAGTAGTGACCCCGAGTGCGCATGCACAGTAGTGAGCCCGAGTGTGCATGAGCAGTAGTGACCCCGAGTGCGCATGAGCAGTAGTGACCCCGAATGCGCATGAGCAGTAGTGAGCCCGTGTGCGCATGCACAGTAGTGAGCCCGAGCGCGCATCCACAGTAGTGAGTCCGAGTGCGCGTGAGCAGTAGTGACCCCGAGAGCGCATTCACAGTAGTAAGCCCGAGTGCGCATGAGCAGTAGTGAGTCCCAGTGCGCATGAGCAGTAGTGACCCCGAGTGCGCGTGCACAGTAGTGAGCCCGAGTGCGCATGAGTAGTAGTGAGTCCGAGTGCGCATGTGCAGGTCTGAGCCGGAGTGCGCATGTACAGTAGTGGGCCCGTGCGCGCATGCGCAGTAGTGAGCCCGAGCGCGCATCCGCAGTAGTGACCCCGAGCGCGCATGCGCAGTGGTGAGCCCGGGTGCGCATGCGCAGTAGTGCGCCCGAGCGCGCATCCGCAGTAGTGAGCCCGATTGCGCATCCGCAGTAGTGAGTCCGTGTGCGCATGTGCAGGTCTGAGCCGGAGTGCGCATGCGCAGTAGTGGGCCCGTGCACGCATGCGCAGTAGTGAGCCCGTGTGCGCATGCGCAGTAGTGAGCCCGAGCGCGCATCCGCAGTAGTGAGTCCGAGGGCGCATCCGCAGTAGTGAGCCCGAGCGCGCATGCGCAGTGGTGAGTCCGATTGCGCATGTCGAGGTCTGAGCCGGAGTGCGCATGCGCAGTAGTGGGCCCGTGCGCGCATGCGCAGTAGTGAGCCCGTGTGCGCATGCGCAGTAGTGAGCCCGAGCGCGCATGCGCAGTGGTGAGTCCGATTGCGCATGTGCAGGTCTGAGCCGGAGTGCGCATGCGCAGTAGTGGGCCCGTGCGCGCATGAGCAGTAGTGAGCCCGAGTGCGCATGAGCAGTAGTGACCCCGAGTGCGCATGCACAGTAGTGAGCCCGATTGGGCATGAGTAGTAGTGAGCCCGGGTGCGCATGCGCAGTAGTGAGCCCGAGCGCGCATCCGCAGTAGTGAGCCCGAGCGCGCATGCGCAGTGGTGAGTCCGATTGCGCATGTGCAGATCTGAGCCGGAGTGCGCATGCGCAGTAGTGGGCCCGTACGCGCATGCGCAGTGGTGAGCCCGTGTGCGCATGCGCAGTAGTGAGCCCGAGCGCGCATCCGCAGTAGTGAGTCCGAGTGCGCATGCGCAGTAGTGACCCCGAATGCGCATGAGCAGTAATGACCCCGAGTGCGCATGCACAGTAGTGTGCCCGTGTGCGCATGCGCAGAAGTGAGCTCGAATGCGCATGTGGAGGTCTGAGCCGGAGTGCGCATGCGCAGTAGTGGGCCCGTGCGCGCATGCGCAGTAGTGAGCCCGGGTGCGCATGCGCAGTAGTGAGCCCGAGCGCGCATGCGCAGTAGTGAGTCCGATTGCGCATGTGCAGGTCTGAGCCGGAGTGCGCATGCGCAGTAGTGGGCCCGTGCGCGCATGCGCAGTAGTGAGCCCGTGTGCGCATGCGCAGTAGTGAGCCCGAGCGCGCATCCGCAGTAGTGAGCCCGTGTGCGCATGCGCAGTAGTGAGCCCGAGCGCGCATCCGCAGTAGTGAGCCGTGTGCGCATGCGCAGTAGTGACCCCGAATGCGCATGAGCAGTAGTGAGTCCGAGTGCGCATGGGCAGTAGTGACCCCGAGTGCGCATGAGCAGTAGTGAGTCCGAGTGCGCATGAGCAGTAGTGACCCCGAGTGCGCATGAGCAGTAGTGAGTCCGAGTGCGCATGAGCAGTAGTGACCCCGAGTGCGCATGCACATTAGTGAGCCCGAGTGTGCATGAGCAGTAGTGACCCCGAGTGCGCATGCACAGTAGTGAGCCCGTGTGCGCATCCGCAGAAGTGAGCTCGAATGCGCATGTGCAGGTCTGAGCCGGACTGCGCATGCGCAGTAGTGAGCCCGTGTGCGCATGCGCAGTAGTGACCCCGAATGCGCATGAGCAGTAATGAGTCCGAGTGCGCATGAGCAGTAGTGACCCCGATTGCGCATGAGCAGTAGTGAGCCCGAGTGCGCATGAGCAGTAGTGACCCCGAGTGCGCATGAGCAGTAGTGACCCCGAGTGCGCATGCACAGTAGTGAGCCCGATTGGGCATGAGTAGTAGTGAGCCCGGGTGCGCATGCGCAGTAGTGAGCACGAGCGCGCATCCGCAGTAGTGAGCCCGATTGCGCATCCGCAGTAGTGAGTCCGTGTGCGCATGTGCAGGTCTGAGCCGGCGTGCGCATGCGCAGTAGTGAGCCCGGGTGCGCATGCGCAGTAGTGAGCCCGATTGCGCATCCACAGTAGTGAGTCCGAGTGCGCATGGGCAGGTCTGAGCCGGAGTGCGCATGCGCAGTGGCGAGTCCGTGTGCGCATGCGCAGTGGTGTGCCCGAGCGCGCATCCGCAGTAGTGAGCCCGAATGCGCATCCGCAGTAGTGAGTCCGAGTGCGCATGCGCAGTAGTGACCCCGAGTGCGCATGCACAGTAGTGAGCCCGATTGCGCATCCGCAGTAGTGAGGCCGTGTGCGCATGTGCAGGTCTGAGCCGGAGTGCGCATGCGCAGTAGTGAGCCCGATTGTGCATCCGCAGTAGTGAGTCCGAGTGCGCATGAGCAGTAGTGAGCCCGAGTGCGCATGAGCAGTAGTGACCCCGAGTGCGCATGAGCAGTAGTGACCCCGAGTGCGCATGCACAGTAGTGAGCCCGAGTGTGCATGAGCAGCAGTGACCCCGAGTGCGCATGAGCAGTAGTGACCCCGAATGCGCATGAGCAGTAGTGAGCCCGTGTGCGCATGCACAGTAGTGAGCCCGAGCGCGCATCCACAGTAGTGAGTCCGAGTGCGCGTGAGCAGTAGTGACCCCGAGAGCGCATTCACAGTAGTAAGCCCGAGTGCGCATGAGCAGTAGTGAGTCCCAGTGCGCATGAGCAGTAGTGACCCCGAGTGCGCGTGCACAGTAGTGAGCCCGAGTGCGCATGAGTAGTAGTGAGTCCGAGTGCGCATGTGCAGGTCTGAGCCGGAGTGCGCATGTACAGTAGTGGGCCCGTGCGCGCATGCGCAGTAGTGAGCCCGAGCGCGCATCCGCCGTAGTGAGCCCGAGCGCGCATGCGCAGTGGTGAGCCCGGGTGCGCATGCGCAGTAGTGCGCCCGAGCGCGCATCCGCAGTAGTGAGCCCGATTGCGCATCCGCAGTAGTGAGTCCGTGTGCGCATGTGCAGGTCTGAGCCGGAGTGCGCATGCGCAGTAGTGGGCCCGTGCACGCATGCGCAGTAGTGAGCCCGTGTGCGCATGCGCAGTAGTGAGCCCGAGCGCGCATCCGCAGTAGTGAGTCCGAGTGCGCATCCGCAGTAGTGAGCCCGAGCGCGCATGCGCAGTGGTGAGTCCGATTGCGCATGTCGAGGTCTGAGCCGGAGTGCGCATGCGCAGTAGTGGGCCCGTGCGCGCATGCGCAGTAGTGAGCCCGTGTGAGCATGCGCAGTAGCGAGCCCGAGCGCGCATGCGCAGTGGTGAGTCCGATTGCGCATGTGCAGGTCTGAGCCGGAGTGCGCATGCGCAGTAGTGGGCCCGTGCGCGCATGAGCAGTAGTGAGCCCGAGTGCGCATGAGCAGTAGTGACCCCGAGTGCGCATGCACAGTAGTGAGCCCGATTGGGCATGAGTAGTAGTGAGCCCGGGTGCGCATGCGCAGTAGTGAGCCCGAGCGCGCATCCGCAGTAGTGAGCCCGAGCGCGCATGCGCAGTGGTGAGTCCGATTGCGCATGTGCAGATCTGAGCCGGAGTGCGCATGCGCAGTAGTGGGCCCGTACGCGCATGCGCAGTGGTGAGCCCGTGTGCGCATGCGCAGTAGTGAGCCCGAGCGCGCATCCGCAGTAGTGAGTCCGAGTGCGCATCCGCAGTAGTGAGCCCGAGCGCGCATGCGCAGTGGTGAGTCCGATTGCGCATGTCGAGGTCTGAGCCGGAGTGCGCATGCGCAGTAGTGGGCCCGTGCGCGCATGCGCAGTAGTGAGCCCGTGTGAGCATGCGCAGTAGCGAGCCCGAGCGCGCATGCGCAGTGGTGAGTCCGATTGCGCATGTGCAGGTCTGAGCCGGAGTGCGCATGCGCAGTAGTGGGCCCGTGCGCGCATGAGCAGTAGTGAGCCCGAGTGCGCATGAGCAGTAGTGACCCCGAGTGCGCATGCACAGTAGTGAGCCCGATTGGGCATGAGTAGTAGTGAGCCCGGGTGCGCATGCGCAGTAGTGAGCCCGAGCGCGCATCCGCAGTAGTGAGCCCGAGCGCGCATGCGCAGTGGTGAGTCCGATTGCGCATGTGCAGATCTGAGCCGGAGTGCGCATGCGCAGTAGTGGGCCCGTACGCGCATGCGCAGTGGTGAGCCCGTGTGCGCATGCGCAGTAGTGAGCCCGAGCGCGCATCCGCAGTAGTGAGTCCGAGTGCGCATGCGCAGTAGTGACCCCGAATGCGCATGAGCAGTAATGACCCCGAGTGCGCATGCACAGTAGTGTGCCCGTGTGCGCATGCGCAGAAGTGAGCTCGAATGCGCATGTGCAGGTCTGAGCCGGAGTGCGCATGCGCAGTAGTGGGCCCGTGCGCGCATGCGCAGTAGTGAGCCCGGGTGCGCATGCGCAGTAGTGAGCCCGAGCGCGCATGCGCAGTAGTGAGTCCGATTGCGCATGTGCAGGTCTGAGCCGGAGTGCGCATGCGCAGTAGTGGGCCCGTGCGCGCATGCGCAGTAGTGAGCCCGTGTGCGCATGCGCAGTAGTGAGCCCGAGCGCGCATCCGCAGTAGTGAGCCCGTGTGCGCATGCGCAGTAGTGAGCCCGAGCGCGCATCCGCAGTAGTGAGTCCGAGTGCGCATGCGCAGTAGTGACCCCGAATGCGCATGAGCAGTAGTGAGTCCGAGTGCGCATGAGCAGTAGTGACCCCGAGTGCGCATGAGCAGTAGTGAGTCCGAGTGCGCATGAGCAGTAGTGACCCCGAGTGCGCATGCACATTAGTGAGCCCGAGTGTGCATGAGTAGTAGTGACCCCGAGTGCGCATGCACAGTAGTGAGCCCGTGTGCGCATCCGCAGAAGTGAGCTCGAATGCGCATGTGCAGGTCTGAGCCGGACTGCGCATGCGTAGTAGTGAGCCCGTGTGCGCATGCGCAGTAGTGACCCCGAGTCCGCATGAGCAGTAGTGAGCCCGAGTGCGCATGAGCAGTAGTGACCCCGAGTGCGCATGAGCAGTAGTGACCCCGAGTGCGCATGCACAGTAGTGAGCCCGATTGGGCATGAGTAGTAGTGAGCCCGGGTGCGCATGCGCAGTAGTGAGCACGAGCGCGCATCCGCAGTAGTGAGCCCGATTGCGCATCCGCAGTAGTGAGTCCGTGTGCGCATGTGCAGGTCTGAGCCGGCGTGCGCATGCGCAGTAGTGAGCCCGGGTGCGCATGCGCAGTAGTGAGCCCGATTGCGCATCCACAGTAGTGAGTCCGAGTGCGCATGGGCAGGTCTGAGCCGGAGTGCGCATGCGCAGTGGCGAGTCCGTGTGCGCATGCGCAGTGGTGTGCCCGAGCGCGCATCCGCAGTAGTGAGCCCAATTGCGCATCCGCAGTAGTGAGTCCGAGTGCGCATGCGCAGTAGTGACCCTGAATGCGCATGAGAAATAGTGAGTTCGAGTGCGCATGAGCAGTAGTGACCCCGAGTGCGCATGAGCAGTAGTGAGTCCGAGTGCGCATGCGCAGTAGTGACCCTGAATGCGCATGAGAAATAGTGAGTTCGAGTGCGCATGCGCAGTAGTGACCCCGAATGCGCATGAGCAGTAATGAGTCCGAGTGCGCATGAGCAGTAGTGACCCCGAGTGCGCATGAGCAGTAGTGAGCCCGAGTGCGCATGAGCAGTAGTGACCCCGAGTGCGCATGAGCAGTAGTGACCCCGAGTGCGCATGCGCAGTGGTGAGCCCGTGTGCGCATGCGCAGTAGTGAGCCCGTGCGCGCATCCGCAGTAGTGAGTCCGAGTGCGCATGCGCAGTAGTGACCCCGAATGCGCATGAGCAGTAATGACCCCGAGTGCGCATGCACAGTAGTGTGCCCGTGTGCGCATGCACAGAAGTGAGCTCGAATGCGCATGTGCAGGTCTGAGCCGGAGTGCGCATGCGCAGTAGTGGGCCCGTGCGCGCATGCGCAGTAGTGAGCCCGGGTGCGCATGCGCAGTAGTGAGCCCGAGCGCGCATGCGCAGTAGTGAGTCCGATTGCGCATGTGCAGGTCTGAGCCGGAGTGCGCATGCGCAGTAGCGGGCCCGTGCGCGCATGCGCAGTAGTGAGCCCGTGTGCGCATGCGCAGTCGTGAGCCCGAGCGCGCATCCGCAGTAGTGAGCCCGTGTGCGCATGCGCAGTAGTGAGCCTGAGCGCGCATCCGCAGTAGCGAGCCCGTGTGCGCATGCGCAGTAGTGAGCCCGAGCGCGCATCCGCAGTAGTGAGTCCGAGTGCGCATGCGCAGTAGTGACCCCGAATGCGCATGAGCAGTAGTGAGTCCGAGTGCGCATGAGCAGTAGTGACCCCGAGTGCGCATGAGCAGTAGTGAGTCCGAGTGCGCATGAGCAGTAGTGACCCCGAGTGCGCATGCACATTAGTGAGCCCGAGTGTGCATGAGTAGTAGTGACCCCGAGTGCGCATGCACAGTAGTGAGCCCGTGTGCGCATCCGCAGAAGTGAGCTCGAATGCGCATGGGCAGGTCTGAGCCGGAGTGCGCATGCGCAGTGGCGAGTCCGTGTGCGCATGCGCAGTGGTGTGCCCGAGCGCGCATCCCCAGTAGTGAGCCCGATTGCGCATCCGCAGTAGTGAGTCCGAGTGCGCATGCGCAGTAGTGACCCTGAATGCGCATGAGAAATAGTGAGTTCGAGTGCGCATGAGCAGTAGTGACCCCGAGTGCGCATGAGCAGTAGTGAGCCCGAGTGCGCATGAGCAGTAGTGACCCCGAGTGCGCATGAGCAGTAGTGACCCCGAGTGCGCATGCACAGTAGTGAGCCCGATTGGGCATGAGTAGTAGTGAGCCCGGGTGCGCATGCGCAGTAGTGAGCACGAGCGCGCATCCGCAGTAGTGAGCCCGATTGCGCATCCGCAGTAGTGAGTCCGTGTGCGCATGTGCAGGTCTGAGCCGGAGTGCGCATGCGCAGTAGTGGGCCCGTGCGCGCATGCGCAGTAGTGAGCCCGTGCGCGCATGCGCAGTAGTGAGCCCGTGTGCGCATGCGCAGTAGTGAGCCTGAGCGCGCATCCGCAGTAGCGAGTCCGAGTGCGCATGCGCAGTAGTGACCCTGAATGCGCATGAGAAGTAGTGAGTTCGAGTGCGCATGAGCAGTAGTGACCCCGAGTGCGCATGAGCAGTAGTGAGTCCGAGTGCGCATGAGCAGTAGTGGCCCCGAGTGCGCATGAGCAGTAGTGACCCCGAGTGCGCATGCACAGTAGTGAGCCCGATTGGGCATGAGTAGTAGTGAGCCCGGGTGCGCATGCGCAGTAGTGAGCACGAGCGCGCATCCGCAGTAGTGAGCCCGATTGCGCATCCGCAGTAGTGAGTCCGTGTGCGCATGTGCAGGTCTGAGCCGGAGTGCGCATGCGCAGTAGTGAGCCCGAGCGCGCATGCGCAGTGGTGAGTCCGATTGCGCTTGTGCAGGTCTGAGCCGGAGTGCGCATGCGCAGTAGTGGGCCCGTGCGCGCATGAGCAGTAGTGAGCTCGAGTGCGCATGAGCAGTAGTGACCCCGAGTGCGCATGCACAGTAGTGAGCCCGATTGGGCATGAGTAGTAGTGAGCCCGGGTGCGCATGCGCAGTAGTGAGCCCGAGCGCGCATCCGCAGTAGTGAGCCCGAGCGCGCATGCGCAGTGGTGAGTCCGATTGCGCATGTGCAGATCTGAGCCGGAGTGCACATGCGCAGTAGTGGGCCCGTACGCGCATGCGCAGTGGTGAGCCCGTGTGCGCATGCGCAGTAGTGAGCCCGAGCGCGCATCCGCAGTAGTGAGTCCGAGTGCGCATGCGCAGTAGTGACCCCGAATGCGCATGAGCAGTAATGACCCCGAGTGCGCATGCACAGTAGTGTGCCCGTGTGCGCATGCGCAGAAGTGAGCTCGAATGCGCATGTGGAGGTCTGAGCCGGAGTGCGCATGCGCAGTAGTGGGCCCGTACGCGCATGCGCAGTAGTGAGCCCGGGTGCGCATGCGCAGTAGTGAGCCCGAGCGCGCATGCGCAGTAGTGAGTCCGATTGCGCATGTGCAGGTCTGAGCCGGAGTACGCATGCGCAGTAGTGGGCCCGTGCGCGCATGCGCAGTAGTGAGCCCGTGTGCGCATGCGCAGTAGTGAGCCCGAGCGCGCATCCGCAGTAGTGAGCCCGTGTGCGCATGCGCAGTAGTGAGCCCGAGCGCGCATCCGCAGTAGTGAGCCCGTGTGCGCATGCGCAGTAGTGAGCCCGAGCGCGCATCCGCAGTAGTGAGTCCGAGTGCGCATGCGCAGTAGTGACCCCGAATGCGCATGAGCAGTAGTGAGTCCGAGTGCGCATGAGCAGTAGTGACCCCGAGTGCGCATGAGCAGTAGTGAGTCCGAGTGCGCATGAGCAGTAGTGACCCCGAGTGCGCATGCACATTAGTGAGCCCGAGTGTGCATGAGTAGTAGTGACCCCGAGTGCGCATGCACAGTAGTGAGCCCGTGTGCGCATCCGCAGAAGTGAGCTCGAATGCGCATGTGCAGGTCTGAGCCGGACTGCGCATGCGCAGTAGTGAGCCCGTGTGCGCATGCGCAGTAGTGACCCCGAATGCGCATGAGCAGTAATGAGTCCGAGTGCGCATGAGCAGTAGTGACCCCGATTGCGCATGAGCAGTAGTGAGCCCGAGTGCGCATGAGCAGTAGTGACCCCGAGTGCGCATGAGCAGTAGTGACCCCGAGTGCGCATGCACAGTAGTGAGCCCGATTGGGCATGAGTAGTAGTGAGCCCGGGTGCGCATGCGCAGTAGTGAGCACGAGCGCGCATCCGCAGTAGTGAGCCCGATTGCGCATCCGCAGTAGTGAGTCCGTGTGCGCATGTGCAGGTCTGAGCCGGCGTGCGCATGCGCAGTAGTGAGCCCGGGTGCGCATGCGCAGTAGTGAGCCCGATTGCGCATCCACAGTAGTGAGTCCGAGTGCGCATGGGCAGGTCTGAGCCGGAGTGCGCATGCGCAGTGGCGAGTCCGTGTGCGCATGCGCAGTGGTGTGCCCGAGCGCGCATCCGCAGTAGTGAGCCCGATTGCGCATCCGCAGTAGTGAGTCCGAGTGCGCATGCGCAGTAGTGACCCCGAGTGCGCATGCACAGTAGTGAGCCCGATTGCGCATCCGCAGTAGTGAGGCCGTGTGCGCATGTGCAGGTCTGAGCCGGAGTGCGCATGCGCAGTAGTGAGCCCGATTGTGCATCCGCAGTAGTGAGTCCGAGTGCGCATGAGCAGTAGTGAGCCCGAGTGCGCATGAGCAGTAGTGACCCCGAGTGCGCATGAGCAGTAGTGACCCCGAGTGCGCATGCACAGTAGTGAGCCCGAGTGTGCATGAGCAGTAGTGACCCCGAGTGCGCATGAGCAGTAGTGACCCCGAATGCGCATGAGCAGTAGTGAGCCCGTGTGCGCATGCACAGTAGTGAGCCCGAGCGCGCATCCACAGTAGTGAGTCCGAGTGCGCGTGAGCAGTAGTGACCCCGAGAGCGCATTCACAGTAGTAAGCCCGAGTGCGCATGAGCAGTAGTGAGTCCCAGTGCGCATGAGCAGTAGTGACCCCGAGTGCGCGTGCACAGTAGTGAGCCCGAGTGCGCATGAGTAGTAGTGAGTCCGAGTGCGCATGTGCAGGTCTGTGCCGGAGTGCGCATGTACAGTAGTGGGCCCGTGCGCGCATGCGCAGTAGTGAGCCCGAGCGCGCATCCGCCGTAGTGAGCCCGAGCGCGCATGCGCAGTGGTGAGCCCGGGTGCGCATGAGCAGTAGTGAGCCCGTGTGCGCATGCACAGTAGTGAGCCCGAGCGCGCATCCACAGTAGTGAGTCCGAGTGCGCGTGAGCAGTAGTGACCCCGAGAGCGCATTCACAGTAGTAAGCCCGAGTGCGCATGAGCAGTAGTGAGTCCCAGTGCGCATGAGCAGTAGTGACCCCGAGTGCGCGTGCACAGTAGTGAGCCCGAGTGCGCATGAGTAGTAGTGAGTCCGAGTGCGCATGTGCAGGTCTGTGCCGGAGTGCGCATGTACAGTAGTGGGCCCGTGCGCGCATGCGCAGTAGTGAGCCCGAGCGCGCATCCGCCGTAGTGAGCCCGAGCGCGCATGCGCAGTGGTGAGCCCGGGTGCGCATGCGCAGTAGTGCGCCCGAGCGCGCATCCGCAGTAGTGAGCCCGATTGCGCATCCGCAGTAGTGAGTCCGTGTGCGCATGTGCAGGTCTGAGCCGGAGTGCGCATGCGCAGTAGTGGGCCCGTGCACGCATGCGCAGTAGTGAGCCCGTGTGCGCATGCGCAGTAGTGAGCCCGAGCGCGCATCCGCAGTAGTGAGTCCGAGTGCGCATCCGCAGTAGTGAGCCCGAGCGCGCATGCGCAGTGGTGAGTCCGATTGCGCATGTCGAGGTCTGAGCCGGAGTGCGCATGCGCAGTAGTGGGCCCGTGCGCGCATGCGCAGTAGTGAGCCCGTGTGCGCATGCGCAGTAGTGAGCCCGAGCGCGCATGCGCAGTGGTGAGTCCGATTGCGCATGTGCAGGTCTGAGCCGGAGTGCGCATGCGCAGTAGTGGGCCCGTGCGCGCATGAGCAGTAGTGAGCCCGAGTGCGCATGAGCAGTAGTGACCCCGAGTGCGCATGCACAGTAGTGAGCCCGATTGGGCATGAGTAGTAGTGAGCCCGGGTGCGCATGCGCAGTAGTGAGCCCGAGCGCGCATCCGCAGTAGTGAGCCCGAGCGCGCATGCGCAGTGGTGAGTCCGATTGCGCATGTGCAGATCTGAGCCGGAGTGCGCATGCGCAGTAGTGGGCCCGTACGCGCATGCGCAGTGGTGAGCCCGTGTGCGCATGCGCAGTAGTGAGCCCGAGCGCGCATCCGCAGTAGTGAGTCCGAGTGCGCATGCGCAGTAGTGACCCCGAATGCGCATGAGCAGTAATGACCCCGAGTGCGCATGCACAGTAGTGTGCCCGTGTGCGCATGCGCAGAAGTGAGCTCGAATGCGCACGTGCAGGTCTGAGCCGGAGTGCGCATGCGCAGTAGTGGGCCCGTGCGCGCATGCGCAGTAGTGAGCCCGGGTGCGCATGCGCAGTAGTGAGCCCGAGCGCGCATGCGCAGTAGTGAGTCCGATTGCGCATGTGCAGGTCTGAGCCGGAGTGCGCATGCGCAGTAGTGGGCCCGTGCGCGCATGCGCAGTAGTGAGCCCGTGTGCGCATGCGCAGTAGTGAGCCCGAGCGCGCATCCGCAGTAGTGAGCCCGTGTGCGCATGCGCAGTAGTGAGCCCGAGCGCGCATCCGCAGTAGTGAGTCCGAGTGCGCATGCGCAGTAGTGACCCCGAATGCGCATGAGCAGTAGTGAGTCCGAGTGCGCATGAGCAGTAGTGACCCCGAGTGCGCATGAGCAGTAGTGAGTCCGAGTGCGCATGAGCAGTAGTGACCCCGAGTGCGCATGCACATTAGTGAGCCCGAGTGTGCATGAGTAGTAGTGACCCCGAGTGCGCATGCACAGTAGTGAGCCCGTGTGCGCATCCGCAGAAGTGAGCTCGAATGCGCATGTGCAGGTCTGAGCCGGACTGCGCATGCGCAGTAGTGAGCCCGTGTGCGCATGCGCAGTAGTGACCCCGAGTCCGCATGAGCAGTAGTGAGCCCGAGTGCGCATGAGCAGTAGTGACCCCGAGTGCGCATGAGCAGTAGTGACCCCGAGTGCGCATGCACAGTAGTGACCCCGAGTGCGCATGAGCAGTAGTGACCCCGAGTGCGCATGCACAGTAGTGAGCCCGATTGGGCATGAGTAGTAGTGAGCCCGGGTGCGCATGCGCAGTAGTGAGCACGAGCGCGCATCCGCAGTAGTGAGCCCGATTGCGCATCCGCAGTAGTGAGTCCGTGTGCGCATGTGCAGGTCTGAGCCGGCGTGCGCATGCGCAGTAGTGAGCCCGGGTGCGCATGCGCAGTAGTGAGCCCGATTGCGCATCCACAGTAGTGAGTCCGAGTGCGCATGGGCAGGTCTGAGCCGGAGTGCGCATGCGCAGTGGCGAGTCCGTGTGCGCATGCGCAGTGGTGTGCCCGAGCGCGCATCCGCAGTAGTGAGCCCGATTGCGCATCCGCAGTAGTGAGTCCGAGTGCGCATGCGCAGTAGTGACCCCGAGTGCGCATGCACAGTAGTGAGCCCGATTGCGCATCCGCAGTAGTGAGGCCGTGTGCGCATGTGCAGGTCTGAGCCGGAGTGCGCATGCGCAGTAGTGAGCCCGATTGTGCATCCGCAGTAGTGAGTCCGAGTGCGCATGAGCAGTAGTGAGCCCGAGTGCGCATGAGCAGTAGTGACCCCGAGTGCGCATGAGCAGTAGTGACCCCGAGTGCGCATGCACAGTAGTGAGCCCGAGTGTGCATGAGCAGTAGTGACCCCGAGTGCGCATGAGCAGTAGTGACCCCGAATGCGCATGAGCAGTAGTGAGCCCGTGTGCGCATGCACAGTAGTGAGCCCGAGCGCGCATCCACAGTAGTGAGTCCGAGTGCGCGTGAGCAGTAGTGACCCCGAGAGCGCATTCACAGTAGTAAGCCCGAGTGCGCATGAGCAGTAGTGAGTCCCAGTGCGCATGAGCAGTAGTGACCCCGAGTGCGCGTGCACAGTAGTGAGCCCGAGTGCGCATGAGTAGTAGTGAGTCCGAGTGCGCATGTGCAGGTCTGTGCCGGAGTGCGCATGTACAGTAGTGGGCCCGTGCGCGCATGCGCAGTAGTGAGCCCGAGCGCGCATCCGCCGTAGTGAGCCCGAGCGCGCATGCGCAGTGGTGAGCCCGGGTGCGCATGCGCAGTAGTGCGCCCGAGCGCGCATCCGCAGTAGTGAGCCCGATTGCGCATCCGCAGTAGTGAGTCCGTGTGCGCATGTGCAGGTCTGAGCCGGAGTGCGCATGCGCAGTAGTGGGCCCGTGCACGCATGCGCAGTAGTGAGCCCGTGTGCGCATGCGCAGTAGTGAGCCCGAGCGCGCATCCGCAGTAGTGAGTCCGAGTGCGCATCCGCAGTAGTGAGCCCGAGCGCGCATGCGCAGTGGTGAGTCCGATTGCGCATGTCGAGGTCTGAGCCGGAGTGCGCATGCGCAGTAGTGGGCCCGTGCGCGCATGCGCAGTAGTGAGCCCGTGTGCGCATGCGCAGTAGTGAGCCCGAGCGCGCATGCGCAGTGGTGAGTCCGATTGCGCATGTGCAGGTCTGAGCCGGAGTGCGCATGCGCAGTAGTGGGCCCGTGCGCGCATGAGCAGTAGTGAGCCCGAGTGCGCATGAGCAGTAGTGACCCCGAGTGTGCATGCACAGTAGTGAGCCCGATTGGGCATGAGTAGTAGTGAGCCCGGGTGCGCATGCGCAGTAGTGAGCCCGAGCGCGCATCCGCAGTAGTGAGCCCGAGCGCGCATGCGCAGTGGTGAGTCCGATTGCGCATGTGCAGATCTGAGCCGGAGTGCGCATGCGCAGTAGTGGGCCCGTACGCGCATGCGCAGTGGTGAGCCCGTGTGCGCATGCGCAGTAGTGAGCCCGAGCGCGCATCCGCAGTAGTGAGTCCGAGTGCGCATGCGCAGTAGTGACCCCGAATGCGCATGAGCAGTAATGACCCCGAGTGCGCATGCACAGTAGTGTGCCCGTGTGCGCATGCGCAGAAGTGAGCTCGAATGCGCACGTGCAGGTCTGAGCCGGAGTGCGCATGCGCAGTAGTGGGCCCGTGCGCGCATGCGCAGTAGTGAGCCCGGGTGCGCATGCGCAGTAGTGAGCCCGAGCGCGCATGCGCAGTAGTGAGTCCGATTGCGCATGTGCAGGTCTGAGCCGGAGTGCGCATGCGCAGTAGTGGGCCCGTGCGCGCATGCGCAGTAGTGAGCCCGTGTGCGCATGCGCAGTAGTGAGCCCGAGCGCGCATCCGCAGTAGTGAGCCCGTGTGCGCATGCGCAGTAGTGAGCCCGAGCGCGCATCCGCAGTAGTGAGTCCGAGTGCGCATGCGCAGTAGTGACCCCGAATGCGCATGAGCAGTAGTGAGTCCGAGTGCGCATGAGCAGTAGTGACCCCGAGTGCGCATGAGCAGTAGTGAGTCCGAGTGCGCATGAGCAGTAGTGACCCCGAGTGCGCATGCACATTAGTGAGCCCGAGTGTGCATGAGTAGTAGTGACCCCGAGTGCGCATGCACAGTAGTGAGCCCGTGTGCGCATCCGCAGAAGTGAGCTCGAATGCGCATGTGCAGGTCTGAGCCGGACTGCGCATGCGCAGTAGTGAGCCCGTGTGCGCATGCGCAGTAGTGACCCCGAGTCCGCATGAGCAGTAGTGAGCCCGAGTGCGCATGAGCAGTAGTGACCCCGAGTGCGCATGAGCAGTAGTGACCCCGAGTGCGCATGCACAGTAGTGAGCCCGATTGGGCATGAGTAGTAGTGAGCCCGGGTGCGCATGCGCAGTAGTGAGCACGAGCGCGCATCCGCAGTAGTGAGCCCGATTGCTCATCCGCAATAGTGAGTCCGTGTGCGCATGTGCAGGTCTGAGCCGGCGTGCGCATGCGCAGTAGTGAGCCCGGGTGCGCATGCGCAGTAATGAGCCCGATTGCGCATCCACAGTAGTGAGTCCGAGTGCGCATGGGCAGGTCTGAGCCGGAGTGCGCATGCGCAGTGGCGAGTCCGTGTGCGCATGCGCAGTGGTGTGCCTGAGCGCGCATCCGCAGTAGTGAGCCCGATTGCGCATCCGCAGTAGTGAGTCCGAGTGCGCATGCGCAGTAGTGACCCTGAATGCGCATGAGAAATAGTGAGTTCGAGTGCGCATGAGCAGTAGTGACCCCGAGTGCGCATGAGCAGTAGTGAGTCCGAGTGCGCATGCGCAGTAGTGACCCTGAATGCGCATGAGAAATAGTGAGTTCGAGTGCGCATGCGCAGTAGTGACCCCGAGTGCGCATGAGCAGTAGTGACCCCGAGTGCGCATGCGCAGTGGTGAGCCCGTGTGCGCATGCGCAGTAGTGAGCCCGAGCGCGCATCCGCAGTAGTGAGTCCGAGTGCGCATGCGCAGTAGTGACCCCGAATGCGCATGAGCAGTAATGACCCCGAGTGCGCATGCACAGTAGTGTGCCCGTGTGCGCATGCGCAGAAGTGAGCTCGAATGCGCATGTGCAGGTCTGAGCCGGAGTGCGCATGCGCAGTAGTGGGCCCGTGCGCGCATGCGCAGTAGTGAGCCCGGGTGCGCATGCGCAGTCGTGAGCCCGAGCGCGCATCCGCAGTAGTGAGCCCGTGTGCGCATGCGCAGTAGTGAGCCCGAGCGCGCATCCGCAGTAGTGAGCCCGTGTGCGCATGCGCAGTAGTGAGCCCGAGCGCGCATCCGCAGTAGTGAGTCCGAGTGCGCATGCGCAGTAGTGACCCCGAATGCGCATGAGCAGTAGTGAGTCCGAGTGCGCATGGGCAGGTCTGAGCCGGAGTGCGCATGCGCAGTAGTGAGTCCGAGTGCGCATGAGCAGTAGTGACCCCGAGTGCGCATGCACATTAGTGAGCCCGAGTGTGCATGAGTAGTGGTGACCCCGAGTGCGCATGCACAGTAGTGAGCCCGTGTGCGCATCCGCAGAAGTGAGCTCGAATGCGCATGTGCAGGTCTGAGCCGGACTGCGCATGCGCAGTAGTGAGCCCGTGTGCGCATGCGCAGTAGTGACCCCGAATGCGCATAAGCAGTAATGAGTCCGAGTGCGCATGAGCAGTAGTGTCCCCGAGTGCGCATGAGCAGTAGTGAGCCCGAGTGCGCATGAGCAGTAGTGACCCCGAGTGCGCATGAGCAGTAGTGACCCCGAGTGCGCATGCACAGTAGTGAGCCCGATTGGGCATGAGTAGTAGTGAGCCCGGGTGCGCATGCGCAGTAGTGAGCACGAGCGCGCATCCGCAGTAGTGAGCCCGATTGCGCATCCGCAGTAGTGAGTCCGTGTGCGCATGTGCAGGTCTGAGCCGGAGTGCGCATGCGCAGTGGCGAGTCCGTGTGCGCATGCGCAGTGGTGTGCCCGAGCGCGCATCCGCAGTAGTGAGCCCGATTGCGCATCCGCAGTAGTGAGTCCGAGTGCGCATGCGCAGTAGTGACCCTGAATGCGCATGAGAAATAGTGAGTTCGAGTGCGCATGAGCAGTAGTGACCCCGAGTGCGCATGAGCAGTAGTGAGTCCGAGTGCGCATGCGCAGTAGTGACCCCGAGTGCGCATGAGCAGTAGTGAGCCCGAGTGCGCATGAGCAGTAGTGACCCCGAGTGCGCATGAGCAGTAGTGACCCCGAGTGCGCATGCACAGTAGTGAGCCCGATTGGGCATGAGTAGTAGTGAGCCCGGGTGCACATGCGCAGTAGTGAGCACGAGCGCGCATCCGCAGTAGTGAGCCCGATTGCGCATCCGCAGTAGTGAGTCCGTGTGCGCATGTGCAGGTCTGAGCCGGAGTGCGCATGCGCAGTAGTAGGCCCGTGCGCGCATGCGCAGTAGTGAGCCCGGGTGCGCATGCGCAGTAGTGAGCCCGAGTGCGCATGAGCAGTAGTGACCCGAGTGCGCATGAGCAGTAGTGAGGCCGTGTGCGCATGTGCAGGTCTGAGCCGGAGTGCGCATGCGCAGTAGTGAGCCCGATTGTGCATCCGCAGTAGTGAGTCCGAGTGCGCATGAGCAGTAGTGACCCGAGTGCGCATGAGCAGTAGTGACCCCGAGTGCGCATGCACAGTAGTGAGCTCGAATGCGCATGTGCAGGTCTGAGCCGGAGTGCGCATGCGCAGTAGTGGGCCCGTGCGCGCATGCGCAGTAGTGAGCCCGGGTGCGCATGCGCAGTAATGAGCCCGAGCGCGCATCCGCAGTAGTGAGCCCGAACGCGCATGCGCAGTAGTGAGTCCGATTGCGCATGTGCAGGTCTGAGCCGGAGTGCGCATGCGCAGTAGTGGGCCTGTGCGCGCATGCGCAGTAGTGAGCCCGTGTGCGCATGCGCAGTAGTGAGCCCGAGCGCGCATCCGCAGTAGTGAGTCCGAGTGCGCATGCGCAGTAGTGACCCCGAATGCGCATGTGCAGTAGTGAGTCCGAGTGCGCATGAGCAGTAGCGACCCCGAGTGCGCATGAGCAGTAGTTAGTCCGAGTGCGCATCAGCAGTAGTGACCCCGAGTGCGCATGAGCAGTAGTGACCCCGAGTGCGCATGCACAGTAGTGAGCTCGAATGCGCATGTGCAGGTCTGAGCCGGAGTGCGCATGCGCAGTAGAGGGCCCGTGCGCGCATGCGCAGTAGTGACCCGAGTGCGCATGAGCAGTAGTGACCCCGAGTGCGCATGCACAGTAGTGAGCCCGAGTGCGCGTGAGCAGTAGTGAGTCCGAGTGCGCGTGAGCAGTAGTGACCCCGAGTGCGCATGCACAGTAGTGACCCGAGTGCGCATGCGCAGTAGTGAGCCCGGGTGCGCATGCGCAGTAGTGAGCCCGAGCGCGCATCCGCAGTAGTGAGCCCGAGCGCGCATGCGCAGTAGTGAGTCCGATTGCGCATGTGCAGGTCTGAGCCGGAGTGCGCATGCGCAGTAGTGGGCCTGTGCGCGCATGAGCAGTAGTGACCCCGAGTGCGCATGAGCAGTAGTGACCCCGAGTGCGCATGCACAGTAGTGAGCCCGATTGCGCATCCGCAGTAGTGAGTCCGTGTGCGCATGTGCAGGTCTGAGCCGGAGTGCGCATGCGCAGTAGCGGGCCCGTGCGCGCATGCGCAGTAGTGAGCCCGTGTGCGCATGCGCAGTAGTGAGCCCGAGCGCGCATCCGCAGTAGTGAGTCCGAGTGCGCATGCGCTGTAGTGACCCCGAATGCGCATGTGCAATAGTGAGTCCGAGTGCGCATGAGTAGTAGTGACCCCGAGTGCGCATGAGCAGTAGTGAGTCCGAGTGCGCATCAGCAGTAGTGACCCCGAGTGCGCATGAGCAGTAGTGACCCCGAGTGCGCATGCACAGTAGTGAGCCCGTGTGCGCATGAGCAGTAGTGACCCCGAGTGCGCATGAGCAGTAGTGACCCCGAGTGCGCATGGACAGTAGTGAGCCCGATTGCGCATGCGCAGTAGCGGGCCCGTGCGCGCATGCGCAGTAGTGAGCCCGTGTGCGCATGCGCAGTAGTGAGCCCGAGCGCGCATCCGCAGTAGTGAGTCCGAGTGCGCATGCGCAGTAGTGACCCCGAATGCGCATGAGCAGCAGTGAGTCCGAGTGCGCATTAGCAGTAGTGACCCCGAGTGCGCATGAGCAGTAGTGACCCCGAGTGCGCATGAGCAGTAGTGGCCCCGAGTGCGCATGAGCAGTAGTGAATCCGAGTGCACATCAGCAGTAGTGACCCCGAGTGCGCATGAGCAGTAGTGAGTCCGAGTGCGCATGAGCAGTAGTGACCCCGAGTGCGCATGAGCAGTAATGACCCCGAGTGCGCATGCACAGTAGTGTGCCTGTGTGCGCATGCGCAGAAGTGAGCTCGAATGCGCATGTGCAGGTCTGAGCCGGACTGCGCATGCGCAGTAGTGGGCCCGTGCGCGCATGCGCAGTAGTGAGCCCGGGTGCGCATGCGCAGTAATGAGCCCGAGCGCGCATCCGCAGTAGTGAGCCCGAGCGCGCATGCGCAGTAGTGAGTCCGATTGCGCATGTGCAGGTCTGAGCCGGAGTGCGCATGCGCAGTAGTGGGCCTGTGCGCGCATGCGCAGTAGTGAGCCCGTGTGCGCATGCGCAGTAGTGAGCCCGAGCGCGCATCCGCAGTAGTGAGTCCGAGTGCGCATGCGCAGTAGTGACCCCGAATGCGCATGTGCAGTAGTGAGTCCGAGTGCGCATGAGCAGTAGCGACCCCGAGTGCGCATGAGCAGTAGTTAGTCCGAGTGCGCATCAGCAGTAGTGACCCCGAGTGCGCATGAGCAGTAGTGACCCCGAGTGCGCATGCACAGTAGTGAGCTCGAATGCGCATGTGCAGGTCTGAGCCGGAGTGCGCATGCGCAGTAGTGGGCCCGTGCGCGCATGCGCAGTAGTGAGCCCGTGTGCGCATGCACAGTAGTGAGCCCGATTGGGCATGAGTAGTAGTGAGCCCGGGTGCGCATGCGCAGTAGTGAGCACGAGCGCGCATCCGCAGTAGTGAGCCCGATTGCGCATCCGCAGTAGTGAGTCCGTGTGCGCATGTGCAGGTCTGAGCCGGAGTGCGCATGCGCAGTGGCGAGTCCGTGTGCGCATGCGCAGTGGTGTGCCCGAGCGCGCATCCGCAGTAGTGAGCCCGATTGCGCATCCGCAGTAGTGAGTCCGAGTGCGCATGCGCAGTAGTGACCCTGAATGCGCATGAGAAATAGTGAGTTCGAGTGCGCATGAGCAGTAGTGACCCCGAGTGCGCATGAGCAGTAGTGAGTCCGAGTGCGCATGCGCAGTAGTGACCCCGAGTGCGCATGAGCAGTAGTGAGCCCGAGTGCGCATGAGCAGTAGTGACCCCGAGTGCGCATGAGCAGTAGTGACCCCGAGTGCGCATGCACAGTAGTGAGCCCGATTGGGCATGAGTAGTAGTGAGCCCGGGTGCACATGCGCAGTAGTGAGCACGAGCGCGCATCCGCAGTAGTGAGCCCGATTGCGCATCCGCAGTAGTGAGTCCGTGTGCGCATGTGCAGGTCTGAGCCGGAGTGCGCATGCGCAGTAGTGGGCCCGTGCGCGCATGCGCAGTAGTGAGCCCGTGCGCGCATGCGCAGTAGTGAGCCCGTGTGCGCATGCGCAGTAGTGAGCCTGAGCGCGCATCCGCAGTAGCGAGTCCGAGTGCGCATGCGCAGTAGTGACCCTGAATGCGCATGAGAAGTAGTGAGTTCGAGTGCGCATGAGCAGTAGTGACCCCGAGTGCGCATGAGCAGTAGTGAGTCCGAGTGCGCATGAGCAGTAGTGGCCCCGAGTGCGCATGAGCAGTAGTGACCCCGAGTGCGCATGCACAGTACTGAGCCCGATTGCGCATCCGCAGTAGTGAGTCCGTGTGCGCATGTGCATGTCTGAGCCGGAGTGCGCATGCGCAGTAGTGAGTCCGTGTGCGCATGCGCAGTAGCGAGCCCGTGTGCGCATGCGCAGTAGCGAGCCCGTGTGCGCATGCGCAGTAGTGACCCCGTGTGTGCATGCACAGTGTGAGCCCGTGAGCGAATGCGCAGTAGCGACCCCGAGCGCGTATGCGCAGTAGTGATCCGAGCGCGCATGCGCAGTAGTGAGTCGGAGTGCGCATGCGCAGTAGTGAGCCCGATTGCGCATCCACAGTAGTGAGTCCGAGTGCGCATGGGCAGGTCTGAGCCGGAGTGCGCATGCGCAGTGGTGAGTCCGTGTGCGCATGCGCAGAGGTGTGCCCGAGCGCGCATCCGCAGTAGTGAGCCCGATTGCGCATCCGCAGTAGTGAGTCCGTGTGCGCATGTGCAGGTCTGAGCCGGAGTGCGCATGCGCAGTAGTATGCCCGTGCGCGCATGCGCAGTAGTGAGCCCGGGTGCGCATGCGCAGTAGTGAGCCCGAGTGCGCATGAGCAGTAGTGACCCGAGTGCGCATGAGCAGTAGTGAGGCCGTGTGCGCATGTGCAGGTCTGAGCCGGAGTGCGCATGCGCAGTAGTGAGCCCGATTGTGCATCCGCAGTAGTGAGTCCGAGTGCGCATGAGCAGTAGTGACCCGAGTGCGCATGAGCAGTAGTGACCCCGAGTGCGCATGCACAGTAGTGAGCTCGAATGCGCATGTGCAGGTCTGAGCCGGAGTGCGCATGCGCAGTAGTGGGCCCGTGCGCGCATGCGCAGTAGTGAGCCCGGGTGCGCATGCGCAGTAATGAGCCCGAGCGCGCATCCGCAGTAGTGAGCCCGAGCGCGCATGCGCAGTAGTGAGTCCGATTGCGCATGTGCAGGTCTGAGCCGGAGTGCGCATGCGCAGTAGTGGGCCCGTACGCGCATGCGCAGTGGTGAGCCCGTGTGCGCATGCGCAGTAGTGAGCCCGAGCGCGCATCCGCAGTAGTGAGTCCGAGTGCGCATGCGCAGTAGTGACCCCGAATGCGCATGAGCAGTAGTGACCCCGAATGCGCATGAGCAGTAGTGAGCCCGTGTGCGCATGCACAGTAGTGAGCCCGAGCGCGCATCCACAGTAGTGAGTCCGAGTGCGCGTGAGCAGTAGTGACCCCGAGAGCGCATTCACAGTAGTAAGCCCGAGTGCGCATGAGCAGTAGTGAGTCCCAGTGCGCATGAGCAGTAGTGACCCCGAGTGCGCGTGCACAGTAGTGAGCCCGAGTGCGCATGAGTAGTAGTGAGTCCGAGTGCGCATGTGCAGGTCTGTGCCGGAGTGCGCATGTACAGTAGTGGGCCCGTGCGCGCATGCGCAGTAGTGAGCCCGAGCGCGCATCCGCCGTAGTGAGCCCGAGCGCGCATGCGCAGTGGTGAGCCCGGGTGCGCATGCGCAGTAGTGCGCCCGAGCGCGCATCCGCAGTAGTGAGCCCGATTGCGCATCCGCAGTAGTGAGTCCGTGTGCGCATGTGCAGGTCTGAGCCGGAGTGCGCATGCGCAGTAGTGGGCCCGTGCACGCATGCGCAGTAGTGAGCCCGTGTGCGCATGCGCAGTAGTGAGCCCGAGCGCGCATCCGCAGTAGTGAGTCCGAGTGCGCATCCGCAGTAGTGAGCCCGAGCGCGCATGCGCAGTGGTGAGTCCGATTGCGCATGTCGAGGTCTGAGCCGGAGTGCGCATGCGCAGTAGTGGGCCCGTGCGCGCATGCGCAGTAGTGAGCCCGTGTGCGCATGCGCAGTAGTGAGCCCGAGCGCGCATGCGCAGTGGTGAGTCCGATTGCGCATGTGCAGGTCTGAGCCGGAGTGCGCATGCGCAGTAGTGGGCCCGTGCGCGCATGAGCAGTAGTGAGCCCGAGTGCGCATGAGCAGTAGTGACCCCGAGTGCGCATGCACAGTAGTGAGCCCGATTGGGCATGAGTAGTAGTGAGCCCGGGTGCGCATGCGCAGTAGTGAGCCCGAGCGCGCATCCGCAGTAGTGAGCCCGAGCGCGCATGCGCAGTGGTGAGTCCGATTGCGCATGTGCAGATCTGAGCCGGAGTGCGCATGCGCAGTAGTGGGCCCGTACGCGCATGCGCAGTGGTGAGCCCGTGTGCGCATGCGCAGTAGTGAGCCCGAGCGCGCATCCGCAGTAGTGAGTCCGAGTGCGCATGCGCAGTAGTGACCCCGAATGCGCATGAGCAGTAATGACCCCGAGTGCGCATGCACAGTAGTGTGCCCGTGTGCGCATGCGCAGAAGTGAGCTCGAATGCGCACGTGCAGGTCTGAGCCGGAGTGCGCATGCGCAGTAGTGGGCCCGTGCGCGCATGCGCAGTAGTGAGCCCGGGTGCGCATGCGCAGTAGTGAGCCCGAGCGCGCATGCGCAGTAGTGAGTCCGATTGCGCATGTGCAGGTCTGAGCCGGAGTGCGCATGCGCAGTAGTGGGCCCGTGCGCGCATGCGCAGTAGTGAGCCCGTGTGCGCATGCGCAGTAGTGAGCCCGAGCGCGCATCCGCAGTAGTGAGCCCGTGTGCGCATGCGCAGTAGTGAGCCCGAGCGCGCATCCGCAGTAGTGAGTCCGAGTGCGCATGCGCAGTAGTGACCCCGAATGCGCATGAGCAGTAGTGAGTCCGAGTGCGCATGAGCAGTAGTGACCCCGAGTGCGCATGAGCAGTAGTGAGTCCGAGTGCGCATGAGCAGTAGTGACCCCGAGTGCGCATGCACATTAGTGAGCCCGAGTGTGCATGAGTAGTAGTGACCCCGAGTGCGCATGCACAGTAGTGAGCCCGTGTGCGCATCCGCAGAAGTGAGCTCGAATGCGCATGTGCAGGTCTGAGCCGGACTGCGCATGCGCAGTAGTGAGCCCGTGTGCGCATGCGCAGTAGTGACCCCGAGTCCGCATGAGCAGTAGTGAGCCCGAGTGCGCATGAGCAGTAGTGACCCCGAGTGCGCATGAGCAGTAGTGACCCCGAGTGCGCATGCACAGTAGTGACCCCGAGTGCGCATGAGCAGTAGTGACCCCGAGTGCGCATGCACAGTAGTGAGCCCGATTGGGCATGAGTAGTAGTGAGCCCGGGTGCGCATGCGCAGTAGTGAGCACGAGCGCGCATCCGCAGTAGTGAGCCCGATTGCGCATCCGCAGTAGTGAGTCCGTGTGCGCATGTGCAGGTCTGAGCCGGCGTGCGCATGCGCAGTAGTGAGCCCGGGTGCGCATGCGCAGTAGTGAGCCCGATTGCGCATCCACAGTAGTGAGTCCGAGTGCGCATGGGCAGGTCTGAGCCGGAGTGCGCATGCGCAGTGGCGAGTCCGTGTGCGCATGCGCAGTGGTGTGCCCGAGCGCGCATCCGCAGTAGTGAGCCCGATTGCGCATCCGCAGTAGTGAGTCCGAGTGCGCATGCGCAGTAGTGACCCCGAGTGCGCATGCACAGTAGTGAGCCCGATTGCGCATCCGCAGTAGTGAGGCCGTGTGCGCATGTGCAGGTCTGAGCCGGAGTGCGCATGCGCAGTAGTGAGCCCGATTGTGCATCCGCAGTAGTGAGTCCGAGTGCGCATGAGCAGTAGTGAGCCCGAGTGCGCATGAGCAGTAGTGACCCCGAGTGCGCATGAGCAGTAGTGACCCCGAGTGCGCATGCACAGTAGTGAGCCCGAGTGTGCATGAGCAGTAGTGACCCCGAGTGCGCATGAGCAGTAGTGACCCCGAATGCGCATGAGCAGTAGTGAGCCCGTGTGCGCATGCACAGTAGTGAGCCCGAGCGCGCATCCACAGTAGTGAGTCCGAGTGCGCGTGAGCAGTAGTGACCCCGAGAGCGCATTCACAGTAGTAAGCCCGAGTGCGCATGAGCAGTAGTGAGTCCCAGTGCGCATGAGCAGTAGTGACCCCGAGTGCGCGTGCACAGTAGTGAGCCCGAGTGCGCATGAGTAGTAGTGAGTCCGAGTGCGCATGTGCAGGTCTGTGCCGGAGTGCGCATGTACAGTAGTGGGCCCGTGCGCGCATGCGCAGTAGTGAGCCCGAGCGCGCATCCGCCGTAGTGAGCCCGAGCGCGCATGCGCAGTGGTGAGCCCGGGTGCGCATGCGCAGTAGTGCGCCCGAGCGCGCATCCGCAGTAGTGAGCCCGATTGCGCATCCGCAGTAGTGAGTCCGTGTGCGCATGTGCAGGTCTGAGCCGGAGTGCGCATGCGCAGTAGTGGGCCCGTGCACGCATGCGCAGTAGTGAGCCCGTGTGCGCATGCGCAGTAGTGAGCCCGAGCGCGCATCCGCAGTAGTGAGTCCGAGTGCGCATCCGCAGTAGTGAGCCCGAGCGCGCATGCG
Source organism: Megachile leachella (assembly GCA_963576845.1). Classification (NCBI taxonomy): domain Eukaryota; kingdom Metazoa; phylum Arthropoda; class Insecta; order Hymenoptera; family Megachilidae; genus Megachile; species Megachile leachella. The sequence continues at coordinate 23,992,827 of OY756250.1, read as the reverse complement.
CAGTGGTGAGTCCGATTGCGCATGTCGAGGTCTGAGCCGGAGTGCGCATGCGCAGTAGTGGGCCCGTGCGCGCATGCGCAGTAGTGAGCCCGTGTGCGCATGCGCAGTAGTGAGCCCGAGCGCGCATGCGCAGTGGTGAGTCCGATTGCGCATGTGCAGGTCTGAGCCGGAGTGCGCATGCGCAGTAGTGGGCCCGTGCGCGCATGAGCAGTAGTGAGCCCGAGTGCGCATGAGCAGTAGTGACCCCGAGTGTGCATGCACAGTAGTGAGCCCGATTGGGCATGAGTAGTAGTGAGCCCGGGTGCGCATGCGCAGTAGTGAGCCCGAGCGCGCATCCGCAGTAGTGAGCCCGAGCGCGCATGCGCAGTGGTGAGTCCGATTGCGCATGTGCAGATCTGAGCCGGAGTGCGCATGCGCAGTAGTGGGCCCGTACGCGCATGCGCAGTGGTGAGCCCGTGTGCGCATGCGCAGTAGTGAGCCCGAGCGCGCATCCGCAGTAGTGAGTCCGAGTGCGCATGCGCAGTAGTGACCCCGAATGCGCATGAGCAGTAATGACCCCGAGTGCGCATGCACAGTAGTGTGCCCGTGTGCGCATGCGCAGAAGTGAGCTCGAATGCGCACGTGCAGGTCTGAGCCGGAGTGCGCATGCGCAGTAGTGGGCCCGTGCGCGCATGCGCAGTAGTGAGCCCGGGTGCGCATGCGCAGTAGTGAGCCCGAGCGCGCATGCGCAGTAGTGAGTCCGATTGCGCATGTGCAGGTCTGAGCCGGAGTGCGCATGCGCAGTAGTGGGCCCGTGCGCGCATGCGCAGTAGTGAGCCCGTGTGCGCATGCGCAGTAGTGAGCCCGAGCGCGCATCCGCAGTAGTGAGCCCGTGTGCGCATGCGCAGTAGTGAGCCCGAGCGCGCATCCGCAGTAGTGAGTCCGAGTGCGCATGCGCAGTAGTGACCCCGAATGCGCATGAGCAGTAGTGAGTCCGAGTGCGCATGAGCAGTAGTGACCCCGAGTGCGCATGAGCAGTAGTGAGTCCGAGTGCGCATGAGCAGTAGTGACCCCGAGTGCGCATGCACATTAGTGAGCCCGAGTGTGCATGAGTAGTAGTGACCCCGAGTGCGCATGCACAGTAGTGAGCCCGTGTGCGCATCCGCAGAAGTGAGCTCGAATGCGCATGTGCAGGTCTGAGCCGGACTGCGCATGCGCAGTAGTGAGCCCGTGTGCGCATGCGCAGTAGTGACCCCGAGTCCGCATGAGCAGTAGTGAGCCCGAGTGCGCATGAGCAGTAGTGACCCCGAGTGCGCATGAGCAGTAGTGACCCCGAGTGCGCATGCACAGTAGTGAGCCCGATTGGGCATGAGTAGTAGTGAGCCCGGGTGCGCATGCGCAGTAGTGAGCACGAGCGCGCATCCGCAGTAGTGAGCCCGATTGCTCATCCGCAATAGTGAGTCCGTGTGCGCATGTGCAGGTCTGAGCCGGCGTGCGCATGCGCAGTAGTGAGCCCGGGTGCGCATGCGCAGTAATGAGCCCGATTGCGCATCCACAGTAGTGAGTCCGAGTGCGCATGGGCAGGTCTGAGCCGGAGTGCGCATGCGCAGTGGCGAGTCCGTGTGCGCATGCGCAGTGGTGTGCCTGAGCGCGCATCCGCAGTAGTGAGCCCGATTGCGCATCCGCAGTAGTGAGTCCGAGTGCGCATGCGCAGTAGTGACCCTGAATGCGCATGAGAAATAGTGAGTTCGAGTGCGCATGAGCAGTAGTGACCCCGAGTGCGCATGAGCAGTAGTGAGTCCGAGTGCGCATGCGCAGTAGTGACCCTGAATGCGCATGAGAAATAGTGAGTTCGAGTGCGCATGCGCAGTAGTGACCCCGAGTGCGCATGAGCAGTAGTGACCCCGAGTGCGCATGCGCAGTGGTGAGCCCGTGTGCGCATGCGCAGTAGTGAGCCCGAGCGCGCATCCGCAGTAGTGAGTCCGAGTGCGCATGCGCAGTAGTGACCCCGAATGCGCATGAGCAGTAATGACCCCGAGTGCGCATGCACAGTAGTGTGCCCGTGTGCGCATGCGCAGAAGTGAGCTCGAATGCGCATGTGCAGGTCTGAGCCGGAGTGCGCATGCGCAGTAGTGGGCCCGTGCGCGCATGCGCAGTAGTGAGCCCGGGTGCGCATGCGCAGTCGTGAGCCCGAGCGCGCATCCGCAGTAGTGAGCCCGTGTGCGCATGCGCAGTAGTGAGCCCGAGCGCGCATCCGCAGTAGTGAGCCCGTGTGCGCATGCGCAGTAGTGAGCCCGAGCGCGCATCCGCAGTAGTGAGTCCGAGTGCGCATGCGCAGTAGTGACCCCGAATGCGCATGAGCAGTAGTGAGTCCGAGTGCGCATGGGCAGGTCTGAGCCGGAGTGCGCATGCGCAGTAGTGAGTCCGAGTGCGCATGAGCAGTAGTGACCCCGAGTGCGCATGCACATTAGTGAGCCCGAGTGTGCATGAGTAGTGGTGACCCCGAGTGCGCATGCACAGTAGTGAGCCCGTGTGCGCATCCGCAGAAGTGAGCTCGAATGCGCATGTGCAGGTCTGAGCCGGACTGCGCATGCGCAGTAGTGAGCCCGTGTGCGCATGCGCAGTAGTGACCCCGAATGCGCATAAGCAGTAATGAGTCCGAGTGCGCATGAGCAGTAGTGTCCCCGAGTGCGCATGAGCAGTAGTGAGCCCGAGTGCGCATGAGCAGTAGTGACCCCGAGTGCGCATGAGCAGTAGTGACCCCGAGTGCGCATGCACAGTAGTGAGCCCGATTGGGCATGAGTAGTAGTGAGCCCGGGTGCGCATGCGCAGTAGTGAGCACGAGCGCGCATCCGCAGTAGTGAGCCCGATTGCGCATCCGCAGTAGTGAGTCCGTGTGCGCATGTGCAGGTCTGAGCCGGAGTGCGCATGCGCAGTGGCGAGTCCGTGTGCGCATGCGCAGTGGTGTGCCCGAGCGCGCATCCGCAGTAGTGAGCCCGATTGCGCATCCGCAGTAGTGAGTCCGAGTGCGCATGCGCAGTAGTGACCCTGAATGCGCATGAGAAATAGTGAGTTCGAGTGCGCATGAGCAGTAGTGACCCCGAGTGCGCATGAGCAGTAGTGAGTCCGAGTGCGCATGCGCAGTAGTGACCCCGAGTGCGCATGAGCAGTAGTGAGCCCGAGTGCGCATGAGCAGTAGTGACCCCGAGTGCGCATGAGCAGTAGTGACCCCGAGTGCGCATGCACAGTAGTGAGCCCGATTGGGCATGAGTAGTAGTGAGCCCGGGTGCACATGCGCAGTAGTGAGCACGAGCGCGCATCCGCAGTAGTGAGCCCGATTGCGCATCCGCAGTAGTGAGTCCGTGTGCGCATGTGCAGGTCTGAGCCGGAGTGCGCATGCGCAGTAGTAGGCCCGTGCGCGCATGCGCAGTAGTGAGCCCGGGTGCGCATGCGCAGTAGTGAGCCCGAGTGCGCATGAGCAGTAGTGACCCGAGTGCGCATGAGCAGTAGTGAGGCCGTGTGCGCATGTGCAGGTCTGAGCCGGAGTGCGCATGCGCAGTAGTGAGCCCGATTGTGCATCCGCAGTAGTGAGTCCGAGTGCGCATGAGCAGTAGTGACCCGAGTGCGCATGAGCAGTAGTGACCCCGAGTGCGCATGCACAGTAGTGAGCTCGAATGCGCATGTGCAGGTCTGAGCCGGAGTGCGCATGCGCAGTAGTGGGCCCGTGCGCGCATGCGCAGTAGTGAGCCCGGGTGCGCATGCGCAGTAATGAGCCCGAGCGCGCATCCGCAGTAGTGAGCCCGAACGCGCATGCGCAGTAGTGAGTCCGATTGCGCATGTGCAGGTCTGAGCCGGAGTGCGCATGCGCAGTAGTGGGCCTGTGCGCGCATGCGCAGTAGTGAGCCCGTGTGCGCATGCGCAGTAGTGAGCCCGAGCGCGCATCCGCAGTAGTGAGTCCGAGTGCGCATGCGCAGTAGTGACCCCGAATGCGCATGTGCAGTAGTGAGTCCGAGTGCGCATGAGCAGTAGCGACCCCGAGTGCGCATGAGCAGTAGTTAGTCCGAGTGCGCATCAGCAGTAGTGACCCCGAGTGCGCATGAGCAGTAGTGACCCCGAGTGCGCATGCACAGTAGTGAGCTCGAATGCGCATGTGCAGGTCTGAGCCGGAGTGCGCATGCGCAGTAGAGGGCCCGTGCGCGCATGCGCAGTAGTGACCCGAGTGCGCATGAGCAGTAGTGACCCCGAGTGCGCATGCACAGTAGTGAGCCCGAGTGCGCGTGAGCAGTAGTGAGTCCGAGTGCGCGTGAGCAGTAGTGACCCCGAGTGCGCATGCACAGTAGTGACCCGAGTGCGCATGCGCAGTAGTGAGCCCGGGTGCGCATGCGCAGTAGTGAGCCCGAGCGCGCATCCGCAGTAGTGAGCCCGAGCGCGCATGCGCAGTAGTGAGTCCGATTGCGCATGTGCAGGTCTGAGCCGGAGTGCGCATGCGCAGTAGTGGGCCTGTGCGCGCATGAGCAGTAGTGACCCCGAGTGCGCATGAGCAGTAGTGACCCCGAGTGCGCATGCACAGTAGTGAGCCCGATTGCGCATCCGCAGTAGTGAGTCCGTGTGCGCATGTGCAGGTCTGAGCCGGAGTGCGCATGCGCAGTAGCGGGCCCGTGCGCGCATGCGCAGTAGTGAGCCCGTGTGCGCATGCGCAGTAGTGAGCCCGAGCGCGCATCCGCAGTAGTGAGTCCGAGTGCGCATGCGCTGTAGTGACCCCGAATGCGCATGTGCAATAGTGAGTCCGAGTGCGCATGAGTAGTAGTGACCCCGAGTGCGCATGAGCAGTAGTGAGTCCGAGTGCGCATCAGCAGTAGTGACCCCGAGTGCGCATGAGCAGTAGTGACCCCGAGTGCGCATGCACAGTAGTGAGCCCGTGTGCGCATGAGCAGTAGTGACCCCGAGTGCGCATGAGCAGTAGTGACCCCGAGTGCGCATGGACAGTAGTGAGCCCGATTGCGCATGCGCAGTAGCGGGCCCGTGCGCGCATGCGCAGTAGTGAGCCCGTGTGCGCATGCGCAGTAGTGAGCCCGAGCGCGCATCCGCAGTAGTGAGTCCGAGTGCGCATGCGCAGTAGTGACCCCGAATGCGCATGAGCAGCAGTGAGTCCGAGTGCGCATTAGCAGTAGTGACCCCGAGTGCGCATGAGCAGTAGTGACCCCGAGTGCGCATGAGCAGTAGTGGCCCCGAGTGCGCATGAGCAGTAGTGAATCCGAGTGCACATCAGCAGTAGTGACCCCGAGTGCGCATGAGCAGTAGTGAGTCCGAGTGCGCATGAGCAGTAGTGACCCCGAGTGCGCATGAGCAGTAATGACCCCGAGTGCGCATGCACAGTAGTGTGCCTGTGTGCGCATGCGCAGAAGTGAGCTCGAATGCGCATGTGCAGGTCTGAGCCGGACTGCGCATGCGCAGTAGTGGGCCCGTGCGCGCATGCGCAGTAGTGAGCCCGGGTGCGCATGCGCAGTAATGAGCCCGAGCGCGCATCCGCAGTAGTGAGCCCGAGCGCGCATGCGCAGTAGTGAGTCCGATTGCGCATGTGCAGGTCTGAGCCGGAGTGCGCATGCGCAGTAGTGGGCCTGTGCGCGCATGCGCAGTAGTGAGCCCGTGTGCGCATGCGCAGTAGTGAGCCCGAGCGCGCATCCGCAGTAGTGAGTCCGAGTGCGCATGCGCAGTAGTGACCCCGAATGCGCATGTGCAGTAGTGAGTCCGAGTGCGCATGAGCAGTAGCGACCCCGAGTGCGCATGAGCAGTAGTTAGTCCGAGTGCGCATCAGCAGTAGTGACCCCGAGTGCGCATGAGCAGTAGTGACCCCGAGTGCGCATGCACAGTAGTGAGCTCGAATGCGCATGTGCAGGTCTGAGCCGGAGTGCGCATGCGCAGTAGTGGGCCCGTGCGCGCATGCGCAGTAGTGAGCCCGTGTGCGCATGCACAGTAGTGAGCCCGATTGGGCATGAGTAGTAGTGAGCCCGGGTGCGCATGCGCAGTAGTGAGCACGAGCGCGCATCCGCAGTAGTGAGCCCGATTGCGCATCCGCAGTAGTGAGTCCGTGTGCGCATGTGCAGGTCTGAGCCGGAGTGCGCATGCGCAGTGGCGAGTCCGTGTGCGCATGCGCAGTGGTGTGCCCGAGCGCGCATCCGCAGTAGTGAGCCCGATTGCGCATCCGCAGTAGTGAGTCCGAGTGCGCATGCGCAGTAGTGACCCTGAATGCGCATGAGAAATAGTGAGTTCGAGTGCGCATGAGCAGTAGTGACCCCGAGTGCGCATGAGCAGTAGTGAGTCCGAGTGCGCATGCGCAGTAGTGACCCCGAGTGCGCATGAGCAGTAGTGAGCCCGAGTGCGCATGAGCAGTAGTGACCCCGAGTGCGCATGAGCAGTAGTGACCCCGAGTGCGCATGCACAGTAGTGAGCCCGATTGGGCATGAGTAGTAGTGAGCCCGGGTGCACATGCGCAGTAGTGAGCACGAGCGCGCATCCGCAGTAGTGAGCCCGATTGCGCATCCGCAGTAGTGAGTCCGTGTGCGCATGTGCAGGTCTGAGCCGGAGTGCGCATGCGCAGTAGTGGGCCCGTGCGCGCATGCGCAGTAGTGAGCCCGTGCGCGCATGCGCAGTAGTGAGCCCGTGTGCGCATGCGCAGTAGTGAGCCTGAGCGCGCATCCGCAGTAGCGAGTCCGAGTGCGCATGCGCAGTAGTGACCCTGAATGCGCATGAGAAGTAGTGAGTTCGAGTGCGCATGAGCAGTAGTGACCCCGAGTGCGCATGAGCAGTAGTGAGTCCGAGTGCGCATGAGCAGTAGTGGCCCCGAGTGCGCATGAGCAGTAGTGACCCCGAGTGCGCATGCACAGTACTGAGCCCGATTGCGCATCCGCAGTAGTGAGTCCGTGTGCGCATGTGCATGTCTGAGCCGGAGTGCGCATGCGCAGTAGTGAGTCCGTGTGCGCATGCGCAGTAGCGAGCCCGTGTGCGCATGCGCAGTAGCGAGCCCGTGTGCGCATGCGCAGTAGTGACCCCGTGTGTGCATGCACAGTGTGAGCCCGTGAGCGAATGCGCAGTAGCGACCCCGAGCGCGTATGCGCAGTAGTGATCCGAGCGCGCATGCGCAGTAGTGAGTCGGAGTGCGCATGCGCAGTAGTGAGCCCGATTGCGCATCCACAGTAGTGAGTCCGAGTGCGCATGGGCAGGTCTGAGCCGGAGTGCGCATGCGCAGTGGTGAGTCCGTGTGCGCATGCGCAGAGGTGTGCCCGAGCGCGCATCCGCAGTAGTGAGCCCGATTGCGCATCCGCAGTAGTGAGTCCGTGTGCGCATGTGCAGGTCTGAGCCGGAGTGCGCATGCGCAGTAGTAGGCCCGTGCGCGCATGCGCAGTAGTGAGCCCGGGTGCGCATGCGCAGTAGTGAGCCCGAGTGCGCATGAGCAGTAGTGACCCGAGTGCGCATGAGCAGTAGTGAGGCCGTGTGCGCATGTGCAGGTCTGAGCCGGAGTGCGCATGCGCAGTAGTGAGCCCGATTGTGCATCCGCAGTAGTGAGTCCGAGTGCGCATGAGCAGTAGTGACCCGAGTGCGCATGAGCAGTAGTGACCCCGAGTGCGCATGCACAGTAGTGAGCTCGAATGCGCATGTGCAGGTCTGAGCCGGAGTGCGCATGCGCAGTAGTGGGCCCGTGCGCGCATGCGCAGTAGTGAGCCCGGGTGCGCATGCGCAGTAATGAGCCCGAGCGCGCATCCGCAGTAGTGAGCCCGAGCGCGCATGCGCAGTAGTGAGTCCGATTGCGCATGTGCAGGTCTGAGCCGGAGTGCGCATGCGCAGTAGTGGGCCTGTGCGCGCATGCGCAGTAGTGAGCCCGTGTGCGCATGCGCAGTAGTGAGCCCGCGCGCGCATCCGCAGTAGTGAGTCCGAGTGCGCATGCGCAGTAGTGACCCCGAATGCGCATGTGCAGTAGTGAGTCCGAGTGCGCATGAGCAGTAGCGACCCCGAGTGCGCATGAGCAGTAGTTAGTCCGAGTGCGCATCAGCAGTAGTGACCCCGAGTGCGCATGAGCAGTAGTGACCCCGAGTGCGCATGCACAGTAGTGAGCTCGAATGCGCATGTGCAGGTCTGAGCCGGAGTGCGCATGCGCAGTAGAGGGCCCGTGCGCGCATGCGCAGTAGTGACCCGAGTGCGCATGAGCAGTAGTGACCCCGAGTGCGCATGCACAGTAGTGAGCCCGAGTGCGCGTGAGCAGTAGTGAGTCCGAGTGCGCGTGAGCAGTAGTGACCCCGAGTGCGCATGCACAGTAGTGACCCGAGTGCGCATGCGCAGTAGTGAGCCCGGGTGCGCATGCGCAGTAGTGAGCCCGAGCGCGCATCCGCAGTAGTGAGCCCGAGCGCGCATGCGCAGTAGTGAGTCCGATTGCGCATGTGCAGGTCTGAGCCGGAGTGCGCATGCGCAGTAGTGGGCCTGTGCGCGCATGAGCAGTAGTGACCCCGAGTGCGCATGAGCAGTAGTGACCCCGAGTGCGCATGCACAGTAGTGAGCCCGATTGCGCATCCGCAGTAGTGAGTCCGTGTGCGCATGTGCAGGTCTGAGCCGGAGTGCGCATGCGCAGTAGCGGGCCCGTGCGCGCATGCGCAGTAGTGAGCCCGTGTGCGCATGCGCAGTAGTGAGCCCGAGCGCGCATCCGCAGTAGTGAGTCCGAGTGCGCATGCGCTGTAGTGACCCCGAATGCGCATGTGCAATAGTGAGTCCGAGTGCGCATGAGTAGTAGTGACCCCGAGTGCGCATGAGCAGTAGTGAGTCCGAGTGCGCATCAGCAGTAGTGACCCCGAGTGCGCATGAGCAGTAGTGACCCCGAGTGCGCATGCACAGTAGTGAGCCCGTGTGCGCATGAGCAGTAGTGACCCCGAGTGCGCATGAGCAGTAGTGACCCCGAGTGCGCATGGACAGTAGTGAGCCCGATTGCGCATCCGCAGTAGTGAGTCCGTGTGCGCATGTGCAGGTCAGAGCCGGAGTGCGCATGCGCAGTAGCGGGCCCGTGCGCGCATGCGCAGTAGTGAGCCCGTGTGCGCATGCGCAGTAGTGAGCCCGAGCGCGCATCCGCAGTAGTGAGTCCGAGTGCGCATGCGCAGTAGTGACCCCGAATGCGCATGAGCAGCAGTGAGTCCGAGTGCGCATTAGCAGTAGTGACCCCGAGTGCGCATGAGCAGTAGTGACCCCGAGTGCGCATGAGCAGTAGTGGCCCCGAGTGCGCATGAGCAGTAGTGAATCCGAGTGCACATCAGCAGTAGTGACCCCGAGTGCGCATGAGCAGTAGTGAGTCCGAGTGCGCATGAGCAGTAGTGACCCCGAGTGCGCATGAGCAGTAATGACCCCGAGTGCGCATGCACAGTAGTGTGCCTGTGTGCGCATGCGCAGAAGTGAGCTCGAATGCGCATGTGCAGGTCTGAGCCGGACTGCGCATGCGCAGTAGTGGGCCCGTGCGCGCATGCGCAGTAGTGAGCCCGGGTGCGCATGCGCAGTAATGAGCCCGAGCGCGCATCCGCAGTAGTGAGCCCGAGCGCGCATGCGCAGTAGTGAGTCCGATTGCGCATGTGCAGGTCTGAGCCGGAGTGCGCATGCGCAGTAGTGGGCCCGTGCGCGCATGCGCAGTAGTGAGCCCGTGTGCGCATGCGCAGTAGTGAGCCCGAGCGCGCATCCGCAGTAGTGAGTCCGAGTGCGCATGCGCAGTAGTGACCCCGAATGCGCATGTGCAGTAGTGAGTCCGAGTGCGCATGAGCAGTAGCGACCCCGAGTGCGCATGAGCAGTAGTTAGTCCGAGTGCGCATCAGCAGTAGTGACCCCGAGTGCGCATGAGCAGTAGTGACCCCGAGTGCGCATGCACAGTAGTGAGCTCGAATGCGCATGTGCAGGTCTGAGCCGGAGTGCGCATGCGCAGTAGTGGGCCCGTGCGCGCATGCGCAGTAGTGAGCCCGTGTGCGCATGCGCAGTAGTGAGCCTGAGCGCGCATCCGCAGTAGTGAGTCCGAGTGCGCATGCGCAGTAGTGACCCCGAATGCGCATGAGCAGCAGTGAGTCCGAGTGCGCATGAGCAGTAGTGACCCCGAGTGCGCATGAGCAGTAGTGAGTCCGAGTGCGCATGAGCAGTAGTGACCCCGAGTGCGCATGCACATTAGTGAGCCCGAGTGTGCATGAGTAGTAGTGACCCCGAGTGCGCATGCGCAGTAGCGAGCCCGTGTGCGCATGCGCAGAAGTGAGCTCGAATGCGCATGTGCAGGTCTGAGCCGGACTGCGCATGCGCAGTAGTGAGCCCGTGTGCACATGCGCAGTAGTGACCCCGAATGCGCATGAGCAGTAGTGAGTCCGAGTGCGCATGAGCAGTAGTGACCCCGAGTGCGCATGAGCAGTAGTGAGTCGGAGTGCGCATGAACAGTAGTGACTCCGAGTGCGCATGAGCAGTAGTGACCCCGAGTGCGCATGCACAGTAGTGAGCCCGATTGCGCATCCGCAGTAGTAAGTCCGTGTTCGCATGTGCAGGTCTGAGCCGGAGTGCGCATGCGCAGTAGTGGGCCCGTGCGCGCATGCGCAGTTGTGAGCCCGGGTGCGCATGCGCAGTAGTGAGCCCGAACGCGCATCCGCAATAGTGAGACCGAGCGCGCATGCGCAGTAGTGAGTCCGATTGCGCATGTGCAGGTCTGTGCCGGAGTGCGCATGCGCAGTAGTGTGGCTGTGTGCGCATGCGCAGAAGTGAGCTCGAATGCGCATGTGCAGGTCTGAGCCGGAGTGCGCATGCGCAGTAGTGGGCCCGTGCGCGCATGCGCAGTAGTGAGCCCGTGTGCGCATGCGCAGAAGTGAGCTCGAATGCGCATGTGCAGGTCTGAGCCGGAGTGCGCATGCGCAGTAGTGGGCCCGTGCGCGCATGCGCAGTAGTGAGAACGTGTGCGCATGCGCAATAGTGAGCCCGAGCGCGCATCCGCAGTAGTGAGTCCGAGTGCGCATGCGCAGTAGTGACCCCGAATGCGCATGAGCAGCAGTGAGTCCGAGTGCGCATGAGCAGTAGTGACCCCGAGTGCGCATGAGCAGTAGTGAGTCCGAGTGCGGTTGAGCAGTAGTGACCCCGAGTGCGCATGCACATTAGTGAGCCCGAGTGTGCATGAGTAGTAGTGACCCCGAGTGCGCATGCACAGTAGCCAGCCCGTGCGCGCATGCGCAGAAGTGAGCTCGAATGCGCATGTGCAGGTCTGAGCCGGAGTGCGCATGCGCATTAGTGGGCCCGTGCGCGCATGCGCAGTAGTGAGCCCGTGTGCGCATGCGCAGTAGTGAGCCCGAGCGCGCATCCGCAGTAGTGAGCCCGAGTGCGCATGCGCAGTAGTGACCCCGAATGCGCATGAGCAGCAGTGAGTCCGAGTGCGCATGAGCAGTAGTGACCCCGAGTGCGCATGAGCAGTAGTGAGTCCGAGTGCGCATGAGCAGTAGTGACCCCGAGTGCGCATGCACATTAGTGAGCCCGAGTGAGCATGAGTAGTAGTGACCCCGAGTGCGCATGCACAGTAGTGAGCCCGTGTGCGCATGCGCAGAAGTGAGCTCGAATGCGCATGTGCAGGTCTGAGCTGGACGGCGCATGCGCAGTAGTCAGCCCGTGTGCGCATGCGCAGTAGTGACCCCGAATGCGCATGAGCAGTAGTGAGTACGGGTGCGCATGAGCAGTAGTGACCCCGAGTGCGCATGAGCAGTAGTGAGTCCGAGTGCGCATGAACAGTAGTGACCCCGAGTGCGCATGCACAGTAGTGAGCCCGATTGCGCATCCGCAGTTGTGAGGCCGTGTGCGCATGTGCAGGTCTGAGCCCGAGTGCGCATGCGCAGTAGTGAGCCCGATTGTGCATCCGCAGTAGTGAGTCCGAGTGCGGATGAGCAGTAGTGACCCCGAGTGCTCATGAGCAGTAGTGACCCCGCGTGCGCATGCACATTAGTGAGCCCGATTGCGCATCCGCAGTAGTGAGTCCGTGTGCGCATGTGCAGGTCTGAGGCGGAGTGCGCATGCGCAGTAGTGGGCCCGTGCGTGCATGCGCAGTAGTGAGCCCGTGTGCGCATGCGCAGTAGTGAGTCCGAGTGCGCGTGAGCAGTAGTGAGTCCGAGTGCGCGTGAGCAGTAGTGACCCCGAGTGCGCATGAGCAGTAGTGACCCCGAGTGCGCATGAGCAGTAGTGACCCCGAGTGCGCATGCATAGTAGTGAGCCCGATTGCGCATCCGCAGTAGTGAGTCCGTGTGCGCATGTGCAGGTCTGAGCCGGAGTGCGCATGCGCAGTAGTGGGCCCGTTCGCGCATGCGCAGTAGTGATCCCGGGTGCGCATGCGCAGTAGTGAGCCCGAGCGCGCATCCGCAATAGTGAGCCCGAGCGCGCATGCGCAGTAGTGAGTCCGATTGCGCATGTGCAGGTCTGTGCCGGAGTGCGCATGCGCAGTAGTGGGCCCGTGCGCGCATGAGCAGTAGTGACCCCGAGTGCGCATGAGCAGTAGTGACCCCGAGTGCGCATGAGCAGTAGTGACCCCGAGTGCGCATGCACAGTAGCGAGCCCGTGTGCGCATGCGCAGAAGTGAGCTCGAATGCGCATGTGCAGGTCTGAGCCGGACTGCGCATGCGCAGTAGTGAGCCCGTGTGCACATGCGCAGTAGTGACCCCGAATGCGCATGAGCAGGAGTGAGTCCGAGTGCGCATGAGCAGTAGTGACCCCGAGTGCGCATGGGCAGTAGTGAGTCCGAGTGCGCATGAACAGTAGTGACCCCGAGTGCGCATGAGCAGTAGTGACCCCGAGTGCGCATGCACAGTAGTGAGCCCGATTGCGCATCCGCAGTAGTAAGTCCGTGTTCGCATGTGCAGGTCTGAGCCGGAGTGCGCATGCGCAGTAGTGGGCCCGTGCGCGCATGCGCAGTAGTGAGCCCGGGTGCGCATGCGCAGTAGTGAGCCCGAGCGCGCATCCGCAATAGTGAGAACGAGCGCGCATGCGCAGTAGTGAGTCCGATTGCGCATGTGCAGGTCTGTGCCGGAGTGCGCATGCGCAGTAGTGGGCCCGTGCGCGCATGCGCAGTAGTGAGCCCGTGTGCGCATGCGCTGTAGTGAGCCCGAGCGCGCATCCGCAGTAGTGACCCCGAATGCGCATGAGCAGTAGTGACCCCGAGTGCGCATGCACAGTAGTGTGCCCGTGTGAGTATGCGCAGAAGTGAGCTCGAATGCGCATGTGCAGGTCTGAGCCGGAGTGCGCATGCGCAGTAGTGACCCCGAATGCGCATGAGCAGTAGTGAGTCCGAGTGCGCATGAGCAGTAGTGACCCCGAGTGCGCATGAGCAGTAGTGAGTCCGAGTGCGCATGCACAGTAGTGAGCCCGAGTGTGCATGAGCAGAAGTGAGTCCGAGTGCGCATGGGCAGTAGTGACCCCGAGTGCTCATGCACAGTAGTGAGCCCGATTGCGCATCCGCAGTAGTGAGGCCGTGTGCGCATGTGCAGGTCTGAGCCGGAGTGCGCATGCGCAGTAGTGAGCCCGATTGTGCATCCGCAGTAGTGAGTCCGAGTGCGCATGAGCAGTAGTGACCCCGAGTGCGCATGAGCAGTAGTGGCCCCGAGTGCGCATGCACAGTAGTGAGCCCGAGTGTGCATGAGCAGTAGTGAGCCCGAGTGCGCATGGGCAGTAGTGACCCCGAGTGCTCATGCACAGTAGTGAGCCCGATTGCGCATCCGCAGTAGTGAGTCCGTGTGCGCATGTGCAGGTCTGAGCCGGAGTGCGCATGAGCAGTAGTGACCCCGAGTGCGCATGAGCAGTAGTGACCCCGAGTGCGCATGCGCAGTAGTGAGCCCGATTGCGCATCCGCAGTAGTGAGGCCGTGTGCGCATGTGCAGGTCTGTGTCGGAGTGCGCATGCGCAGTAGTGGGCCCGTGCGCGCATGCGCAGTAGTGAGCCCGTATGCGCATACGCAGTAGTGAGCCCGAGCGCGCATCCGCAGTAGTGAGTCCGAGTGCGCATGCGCAGTAGTGACCCCGAATGCGCATGAGCAGCAGTGAGTCCGAGTGCGCATGAGCAGTAGTGACCCCGAGTGCGCATGAGCAGTAGTGAGTCCGAGTGCGCATGAGCAGTAGTGACCCCGAGTGCGCATGCAGATTAGTGAGCCCGAGTGTGCATGAGTAGTAGTGACCCCGAGTGCGCATGCACAGTAGCCAGCCCGTGTGCGCATGCGCAGAAGTGAGCTCGAATGCGCATGTGCAGGTCTGAGCCGGACTGCGCATGCGCAGTAGTGAGCCCGTGTGCACATGCGCAGTAGTGACCCCGAATGCGCATGAGCAGTAGTGAGTCCGAGTGCGTATGAGCAGTAGTAACCCCGAGTGCGCATGAGCAGTAGTGAGTCCGAGTGCGCATGAGCAGTAGTGACCCCGAGTGCGCATGCACAGTAGTGAGCCCGATTGCGCATCCGCAGTAGTGAGGCCGTGTGCGCATGTGCAGGTCTGAGCCGGAGTGCGCATGAGCAGTAGTGACCCCGAGTGCGCATGCACAGTAGTGAGCCCGATTGGGCATGAGTAGTAGTGAGCCCGGGTGCGCATGCGCAGTAGTGAGCACGAGCGCGCATCCGCAGTAGTGAGCCCGATTGCGCATCCGCAGTAGTGAGTCCGTGTGCGCATGTGCAGGTCTGAGCCGGCGTGCGCATGCGCAGTAGTGAGCCCGGGTGCGCATGCGCAGTAGTGAGCCCGATTGCGCATCCACAGTAGTGAGTCCGAGTGCGCATGGGCAGGTCTGAGCCGGAGTGCGCATGCGCAGTGGCGAGTCCGTGTGCGCATGCGCAGTGGTGTGCCCGAGCGCGCATCCGCAGTAGTGAGCCCGATTGCGCATCCGCAGTAGTGAGTCCGAGTGCGCATGCGCAGTAGTGACCCCGAGTGCGCATGCACAGTAGTGAGCCCGATTGCGCATCCGCAGTAGTGAGGCCGTGTGCGCATGTGCAGGTCTGAGCCGGAGTGCGCATGCGCAGTAGTGAGCCCGATTGTGCATCCGCAGTAGTGAGTCCGAGTGCGCATGAGCAGTAGTGAGCCCGAGTGCGCATGAGCAGTAGTGACCCCGAGTGCGCATGAGCAGTAGTGACCCCGAGTGCGCATGCACAGTAGTGAGCCCGAGTGTGCATGAGCAGTAGTGACCCCGAGTGCGCATGAGCAGTAGTGACCCCGAATGCGCATGAGCAGTAGTGAGCCCGTGTGCGCATGCACAGTAGTGAGCCCGAGCGCGCATCCACAGTAGTGAGTCCGAGTGCGCGTGAGCAGTAGTGACCCCGAGAGCGCATTCACAGTAGTAAGCCCGAGTGCGCATGAGCAGTAGTGAGTCCCAGTGCGCATGAGCAGTAGTGACCCCGAGTGCGCGTGCACAGTAGTGAGCCCGAGTGCGCATGAGTAGTAGTGAGTCCGAGTGCGCATGTGCAGGTCTGAGCCGGAGTGCGCATGTACAGTAGTGGGCCCGTGCGCGCATGCGCAGTAGTGAGCCCGAGCGCGCATCCGCAGTAGTGACCCCGAGCGCGCATGCGCAGTGGTGAGCCCGGGTGCGCATGCGCAGTAGTGCGCCCGAGCGCGCATCCGCAGTAGTGAGCCCGATTGCGCATCCGCAGTAGTGAGTCCGTGTGCGCATGTGCAGGTCTGAGCCGGAGTGCGCATGCGCAGTAGTGGGCCCGTGCACGCATGCGCAGTAGTGAGCCCGTGTGCGCATGCGCAGTAGTGAGCCCGAGCGCGCATCCGCAGTAGTGAGTCCGAGTGCGCATCCGCAGTAGTGAGCCCGAGCGCGCATGCGCAGTGGTGAGTCCGATTGCGCATGTCGAGGTCTGAGCCGGAGTGCGCATGCGCAGTAGTGGGCCCGTGCGCGCATGCGCAGTAGTGAGCCCGTGTGCGCATGCGCAGTAGTGAGCCCGAGCGCGCATGCGCAGTGGTGAGTCCGATTGCGCATGTGCAGGTCTGAGCCGGAGTTCGCATGCGCAGTAGTGGGCCCGTGCGCGCATGAGCAGTAGTGAGCCCGAGTGCGCATGAGCAGTAGTGACCCCGAGTGCGCATGCACAGTAGTGAGCCCGATTGGGCATGAGTAGTAGTGAGCCCGGGTGCGCATGCGCAGTAGTGAGCCCGAGCGCGCATCCGCAGTAGTGAGCCCGAGCGCGCATGCGCAGTGGTGAGTCCGATTGCGCATGTGCAGATCTGAGCCGGAGTGCGCATGCGCAGTAGTGGGCCCGTACGCGCATGCGCAGTGGTGAGCCCGTGTGCGCATGCGCAGTAGTGAGCCCGAGCGCGCATCCGCAGTAGTGAGTCCGAGTGCGCATGCGCAGTAGTGACCCCGAATGCGCATGAGCAGTAATGACCCCGAGTGCGCATGCACAGTAGTGTGCCCGTGTGCGCATGCGCAGAAGTGAGCTCGAATGCGCATGTGGAGGTCTGAGCCGGAGTGCGCATGCGCAGTAGTGGGCCCGTGCGCGCATGCGCAGTAGTGAGCCCGGGTGCGCATGCGCAGTAGTGAGCCCGAGCGCGCATGCGCAGTAGTGAGTCCGATTGCGCATGTGCAGGTCTGAGCCGGAGTGCGCATGCGCAGTAGTGGGCCCGTGCGCGCATGCGCAGTAGTGAGCCCGTGTGCGCATGCGCAGTAGTGAGCCCGAGCGCGCATCCGCAGTAGTGAGCCCGTGTGCGCATGCGCAGTAGTGAGCCCGAGCGCGCATCCGCAGTAGTGAGCCGTGTGCGCATGCGCAGTAGTGACCCCGAATGCGCATGAGCAGTAGTGAGTCCGAGTGCGCATGGGCAGTAGTGACCCCGAGTGCGCATGAGCAGTAGTGAGTCCGAGTGCGCATGAGCAGTAGTGACCCCGAGTGCGCATGAGCAGTAGTGAGTCCGAGTGCGCATGAGCAGTAGTGACCCCGAGTGCGCATGCACATTAGTGAGCCCGAGTGTGCATGAGCAGTAGTGACCCCGAGTGCGCATGCACAGTAGTGAGCCCGTGTGCGCATCCGCAGAAGTGAGCTCGAATGCGCATGTGCAGGTCTGAGCCGGACTGCGCATGCGCAGTAGTGAGCCCGTGTGCGCATGCGCAGTAGTGACCCCGAATGCGCATGAGCAGTAATGAGTCCGAGTGCGCATGAGCAGTAGTGACCCCGATTGCGCATGAGCAGTAGTGAGCCCGAGTGCGCATGAGCAGTAGTGACCCCGAGTGCGCATGAGCAGTAGTGACCCCGAGTGCGCATGCACAGTAGTGAGCCCGATTGGGCATGAGTAGTAGTGAGCCCGGGTGCGCATGCGCAGTAGTGAGCACGAGCGCGCATCCGCAGTAGTGAGCCCGATTGCGCATCCGCAGTAGTGAGTCCGTGTGCGCATGTGCAGGTCTGAGCCGGCGTGCGCATGCGCAGTAGTGAGCCCGGGTGCGCATGCGCAGTAGTGAGCCCGATTGCGCATCCACAGTAGTGAGTCCGAGTGCGCATGGGCAGGTCTGAGCCGGAGTGCGCATGCGCAGTGGCGAGTCCGTGTGCGCATGCGCAGTGGTGTGCCCGAGCGCGCATCCGCAGTAGTGAGCCCGAATGCGCATCCGCAGTAGTGAGTCCGAGTGCGCATGCGCAGTAGTGACCCCGAGTGCGCATGCACAGTAGTGAGCCCGATTGCGCATCCGCAGTAGTGAGGCCGTGTGCGCATGTGCAGGTCTGAGCCGGAGTGCGCATGCGCAGTAGTGAGCCCGATTGTGCATCCGCAGTAGTGAGTCCGAGTGCGCATGAGCAGTAGTGAGCCCGAGTGCGCATGAGCAGTAGTGACCCCGAGTGCGCATGAGCAGTAGTGACCCCGAGTGCGCATGCACAGTAGTGAGCCCGAGTGTGCATGAGCAGCAGTGACCCCGAGTGCGCATGAGCAGTAGTGACCCCGAATGCGCATGAGCAGTAGTGAGCCCGTGTGCGCATGCACAGTAGTGAGCCCGAGCGCGCATCCACAGTAGTGAGTCCGAGTGCGCGTGAGCAGTAGTGACCCCGAGAGCGCATTCACAGTAGTAAGCCCGAGTGCGCATGAGCAGTAGTGAGTCCCAGTGCGCATGAGCAGTAGTGACCCCGAGTGCGCGTGCACAGTAGTGAGCCCGAGTGCGCATGAGTAGTAGTGAGTCCGAGTGCGCATGTGCAGGTCTGAGCCGGAGTGCGCATGTACAGTAGTGGGCCCGTGCGCGCATGCGCAGTAGTGAGCCCGAGCGCGCATCCGCCGTAGTGAGCCCGAGCGCGCATGCGCAGTGGTGAGCCCGGGTGCGCATGCGCAGTAGTGCGCCCGAGCGCGCATCCGCAGTAGTGAGCCCGATTGCGCATCCGCAGTAGTGAGTCCGTGTGCGCATGTGCAGGTCTGAGCCGGAGTGCGCATGCGCAGTAGTGGGCCCGTGCACGCATGCGCAGTAGTGAGCCCGTGTGCGCATGCGCAGTAGTGAGCCCGAGCGCGCATCCGCAGTAGTGAGTCCGAGTGCGCATCCGCAGTAGTGAGCCCGAGCGCGCATGCGCAGTGGTGAGTCCGATTGCGCATGTCGAGGTCTGAGCCGGAGTGCGCATGCGCAGTAGTGGGCCCGTGCGCGCATGCGCAGTAGTGAGCCCGTGTGAGCATGCGCAGTAGCGAGCCCGAGCGCGCATGCGCAGTGGTGAGTCCGATTGCGCATGTGCAGGTCTGAGCCGGAGTGCGCATGCGCAGTAGTGGGCCCGTGCGCGCATGAGCAGTAGTGAGCCCGAGTGCGCATGAGCAGTAGTGACCCCGAGTGCGCATGCACAGTAGTGAGCCCGATTGGGCATGAGTAGTAGTGAGCCCGGGTGCGCATGCGCAGTAGTGAGCCCGAGCGCGCATCCGCAGTAGTGAGCCCGAGCGCGCATGCGCAGTGGTGAGTCCGATTGCGCATGTGCAGATCTGAGCCGGAGTGCGCATGCGCAGTAGTGGGCCCGTACGCGCATGCGCAGTGGTGAGCCCGTGTGCGCATGCGCAGTAGTGAGCCCGAGCGCGCATCCGCAGTAGTGAGTCCGAGTGCGCATGCGCAGTAGTGACCCCGAATGCGCATGAGCAGTAATGACCCCGAGTGCGCATGCACAGTAGTGTGCCCGTGTGCGCATGCGCAGAAGTGAGCTCGAATGCGCATGTGCAGGTCTGAGCCGGAGTGCGCATGCGCAGTAGTGGGCCCGTGCGCGCATGCGCAGTAGTGAGCCCGGGTGCGCATGCGCAGTAGTGAGCCCGAGCGCGCATGCGCAGTAGTGAGTCCGATTGCGCATGTGCAGGTCTGAGCCGGAGTGCGCATGCGCAGTAGTGGGCCCGTGCGCGCATGCGCAGTAGTGAGCCCGTGTGCGCATGCGCAGTAGTGAGCCCGAGCGCGCATCCGCAGTAGTGAGCCCGTGTGCGCATGCGCAGTAGTGAGCCCGAGCGCGCATCCGCAGTAGTGAGTCCGAGTGCGCATGCGCAGTAGTGACCCCGAATGCGCATGAGCAGTAGTGAGTCCGAGTGCGCATGAGCAGTAGTGACCCCGAGTGCGCATGAGCAGTAGTGAGTCCGAGTGCGCATGAGCAGTAGTGACCCCGAGTGCGCATGCACATTAGTGAGCCCGAGTGTGCATGAGTAGTAGTGACCCCGAGTGCGCATGCACAGTAGTGAGCCCGTGTGCGCATCCGCAGAAGTGAGCTCGAATGCGCATGTGCAGGTCTGAGCCGGACTGCGCATGCGTAGTAGTGAGCCCGTGTGCGCATGCGCAGTAGTGACCCCGAGTCCGCATGAGCAGTAGTGAGCCCGAGTGCGCATGAGCAGTAGTGACCCCGAGTGCGCATGAGCAGTAGTGACCCCGAGTGCGCATGCACAGTAGTGAGCCCGATTGGGCATGAGTAGTAGTGAGCCCGGGTGCGCATGCGCAGTAGTGAGCACGAGCGCGCATCCGCAGTAGTGAGCCCGATTGCGCATCCGCAGTAGTGAGTCCGTGTGCGCATGTGCAGGTCTGAGCCGGCGTGCGCATGCGCAGTAGTGAGCCCGGGTGCGCATGCGCAGTAGTGAGCCCGATTGCGCATCCACAGTAGTGAGTCCGAGTGCGCATGGGCAGGTCTGAGCCGGAGTGCGCATGCGCAGTGGCGAGTCCGTGTGCGCATGCGCAGTGGTGTGCCCGAGCGCGCATCCGCAGTAGTGAGCCCAATTGCGCATCCGCAGTAGTGAGTCCGAGTGCGCATGCGCAGTAGTGACCCTGAATGCGCATGAGAAATAGTGAGTTCGAGTGCGCATGAGCAGTAGTGACCCCGAGTGCGCATGAGCAGTAGTGAGTCCGAGTGCGCATGCGCAGTAGTGACCCTGAATGCGCATGAGAAATAGTGAGTTCGAGTGCGCATGCGCAGTAGTGACCCCGAATGCGCATGAGCAGTAATGAGTCCGAGTGCGCATGAGCAGTAGTGACCCCGAGTGCGCATGAGCAGTAGTGAGCCCGAGTGCGCATGAGCAGTAGTGACCCCGAGTGCGCATGAGCAGTAGTGACCCCGAGTGCGCATGCGCAGTGGTGAGCCCGTGTGCGCATGCGCAGTAGTGAGCCCGTGCGCGCATCCGCAGTAGTGAGTCCGAGTGCGCATGCGCAGTAGTGACCCCGAATGCGCATGAGCAGTAATGACCCCGAGTGCGCATGCACAGTAGTGTGCCCGTGTGCGCATGCACAGAAGTGAGCTCGAATGCGCATGTGCAGGTCTGAGCCGGAGTGCGCATGCGCAGTAGTGGGCCCGTGCGCGCATGCGCAGTAGTGAGCCCGGGTGCGCATGCGCAGTAGTGAGCCCGAGCGCGCATGCGCAGTAGTGAGTCCGATTGCGCATGTGCAGGTCTGAGCCGGAGTGCGCATGCGCAGTAGCGGGCCCGTGCGCGCATGCGCAGTAGTGAGCCCGTGTGCGCATGCGCAGTCGTGAGCCCGAGCGCGCATCCGCAGTAGTGAGCCCGTGTGCGCATGCGCAGTAGTGAGCCTGAGCGCGCATCCGCAGTAGCGAGCCCGTGTGCGCATGCGCAGTAGTGAGCCCGAGCGCGCATCCGCAGTAGTGAGTCCGAGTGCGCATGCGCAGTAGTGACCCCGAATGCGCATGAGCAGTAGTGAGTCCGAGTGCGCATGAGCAGTAGTGACCCCGAGTGCGCATGAGCAGTAGTGAGTCCGAGTGCGCATGAGCAGTAGTGACCCCGAGTGCGCATGCACATTAGTGAGCCCGAGTGTGCATGAGTAGTAGTGACCCCGAGTGCGCATGCACAGTAGTGAGCCCGTGTGCGCATCCGCAGAAGTGAGCTCGAATGCGCATGGGCAGGTCTGAGCCGGAGTGCGCATGCGCAGTGGCGAGTCCGTGTGCGCATGCGCAGTGGTGTGCCCGAGCGCGCATCCCCAGTAGTGAGCCCGATTGCGCATCCGCAGTAGTGAGTCCGAGTGCGCATGCGCAGTAGTGACCCTGAATGCGCATGAGAAATAGTGAGTTCGAGTGCGCATGAGCAGTAGTGACCCCGAGTGCGCATGAGCAGTAGTGAGCCCGAGTGCGCATGAGCAGTAGTGACCCCGAGTGCGCATGAGCAGTAGTGACCCCGAGTGCGCATGCACAGTAGTGAGCCCGATTGGGCATGAGTAGTAGTGAGCCCGGGTGCGCATGCGCAGTAGTGAGCACGAGCGCGCATCCGCAGTAGTGAGCCCGATTGCGCATCCGCAGTAGTGAGTCCGTGTGCGCATGTGCAGGTCTGAGCCGGAGTGCGCATGCGCAGTAGTGGGCCCGTGCGCGCATGCGCAGTAGTGAGCCCGTGCGCGCATGCGCAGTAGTGAGCCCGTGTGCGCATGCGCAGTAGTGAGCCTGAGCGCGCATCCGCAGTAGCGAGTCCGAGTGCGCATGCGCAGTAGTGACCCTGAATGCGCATGAGAAGTAGTGAGTTCGAGTGCGCATGAGCAGTAGTGACCCCGAGTGCGCATGAGCAGTAGTGAGTCCGAGTGCGCATGAGCAGTAGTGGCCCCGAGTGCGCATGAGCAGTAGTGACCCCGAGTGCGCATGCACAGTAGTGAGCCCGATTGGGCATGAGTAGTAGTGAGCCCGGGTGCGCATGCGCAGTAGTGAGCACGAGCGCGCATCCGCAGTAGTGAGCCCGATTGCGCATCCGCAGTAGTGAGTCCGTGTGCGCATGTGCAGGTCTGAGCCGGAGTGCGCATGCGCAGTAGTGAGCCCGAGCGCGCATGCGCAGTGGTGAGTCCGATTGCGCTTGTGCAGGTCTGAGCCGGAGTGCGCATGCGCAGTAGTGGGCCCGTGCGCGCATGAGCAGTAGTGAGCTCGAGTGCGCATGAGCAGTAGTGACCCCGAGTGCGCATGCACAGTAGTGAGCCCGATTGGGCATGAGTAGTAGTGAGCCCGGGTGCGCATGCGCAGTAGTGAGCCCGAGCGCGCATCCGCAGTAGTGAGCCCGAGCGCGCATGCGCAGTGGTGAGTCCGATTGCGCATGTGCAGATCTGAGCCGGAGTGCGCATGCGCAGTAGTGGGCCCGTACGCGCATGCGCAGTGGTGAGCCCGTGTGCGCATGCGCAGTAGTGAGCCCGAGCGCGCATCCGCAGTAGTGAGTCCGAGTGCGCATGCGCAGTAGTGACCCCGAATGCGCATGAGCAGTAATGACCCCGAGTGCGCATGCACAGTAGTGTGCCCGTGTGCGCATGCGCAGAAGTGAGCTCGAATGCGCATGTGGAGGTCTGAGCCGGAGTGCGCATGCGCAGTAGTGGGCCCGTACGCGCATGCGCAGTAGTGAGCGCGGGTGCGCATGCGCAGTAGTGAGCCCGAGCGCGCATGCGCAGTAGTGAGTCCGATTGCGCATGTGCAGGTCTGAGCCGGAGTACGCATGCGCAGTAGTGGGCCCGTGCGCGCATGCGCAGTAGTGAGCCCGTGTGCGCATGCGCAGTAGTGAGCCCGAGCGCGCATCCGCAGTAGTGAGCCCGTGTGCGCATGCGCAGTAGTGAGCCCGAGCGCGCATCCGCAGTAGTGAGCCCGTGTGCGCATGCGCAGTAGTGAGCCCGAGCGCGCATCCGCAGTAGTGAGTCCGAGTGCGCATGCGCAGTAGTGACCCCGAATGCGCATGAGCAGTAGTGAGTCCGAGTGCGCATGAGCAGTAGTGACCCCGAGTGCGCATGAGCAGTAGTGAGTCCGAGTGCGCATGAGCAGTAGTGACCCCGAGTGCGCATGCACATTAGTGAGCCCGAGTGTGCATGAGTAGTAGTGACCCCGAGTGCGCATGCACAGTAGTGAGCCCGTGTGCGCATCCGCAGAAGTGAGCTCGAATGCGCATGTGCAGGTCTGAGCCGGACTGCGCATGCGCAGTAGTGAGCCCGTGTGCGCATGCGCAGTAGTGACCCCGAATGCGCATGAGCAGTAATGAGTCCGAGTGCGCATGAGCAGTAGTGACCCCGATTGCGCATGAGCAGTAGTGAGCCCGAGTGCGCATGAGCAGTAGTGACCCCGAGTGCGCATGAGCAGTAGTGACCCCGAGTGCGCATGCACAGTAGTGAGCCCGATTGGGCATGAGTAGTAGTGAGCCCGGGTGCGCATGCGCAGTAGTGAGCACGAGCGCGCATCCGCAGTAGTGAGCCCGATTGCGCATCCGCAGTAGTGAGTCCGTGTGCGCATGTGCAGGTCTGAGCCGGCGTGCGCATGCGCAGTAGTGAGCCCGGGTGCGCATGCGCAGTAGTGAGCCCGATTGCGCATCCACAGTAGTGAGTCCGAGTGCGCATGGGCAGGTCTGAGCCGGAGTGCGCATGCGCAGTGGCGAGTCCGTGTGCGCATGCGCAGTGGTGTGCCCGAGCGCGCATCCGCAGTAGTGAGCCCGATTGCGCATCCGCAGTAGTGAGTCCGAGTGCGCATGCGCAGTAGTGACCCCGAGTGCGCATGCACAGTAGTGAGCCCGATTGCGCATCCGCAGTAGTGAGGCCGTGTGCGCATGTGCAGGTCTGAGCCGGAGTGCGCATGCGCAGTAGTGAGCCCGATTGTGCATCCGCAGTAGTGAGTCCGAGTGCGCATGAGCAGTAGTGAGCCCGAGTGCGCATGAGCAGTAGTGACCCCGAGTGCGCATGAGCAGTAGTGACCCCGAGTGCGCATGCACAGTAGTGAGCCCGAGTGTGCATGAGCAGTAGTGACCCCGAGTGCGCATGAGCAGTAGTGACCCCGAATGCGCATGAGCAGTAGTGAGCCCGTGTGCGCATGCACAGTAGTGAGCCCGAGCGCGCATCCACAGTAGTGAGTCCGAGTGCGCGTGAGCAGTAGTGACCCCGAGAGCGCATTCACAGTAGTAAGCCCGAGTGCGCATGAGCAGTAGTGAGTCCCAGTGCGCATGAGCAGTAGTGACCCCGAGTGCGCGTGAGCAGTAGTGAGCCCGAGTGCGCATGAGTAGTAGTGAGTCCGAGTGCGCATGTGCAGGTCTGTGCCGGAGTGCGCATGTACAGTAGTGGGCCCGTGCGCGCATGCGCAGTAGTGAGCCCGAGCGCGCATCCGCCGTAGTGAGCCCGAGCGCGCATGCGCAGTGGTGAGCCCGGGTGCGCATGCGCAGTAGTGCGCCCGAGCGCGCATCCGCAGTAGTGAGCCCGATTGCGCATCCGCAGTAGTGAGTCCGTGTGCGCATGTGCAGGTCTGAGCCGGAGTGCGCATGCGCAGTAGTGGGCCCGTGCACGCATGCGCAGTAGTGAGCCCGTGTGCGCATGCGCAGTAGTGAGCCCGAGCGCGCATCCGCAGTAGTGAGTCCGAGTGCGCATCCGCAGTAGTGAGCCCGAGCGCGCATGCGCAGTGGTGAGTCCGATTGCGCATGTCGAGGTCTGAGCCGGAGTGCGCATGCGCAGTAGTGGGCCCGTGCGCGCATGCGCAGTAGTGAGCCCGTGTGCGCATGCGCAGTAGTGAGCCCGAGCGCGCATGCGCAGTGGTGAGTCCGATTGCGCATGTGCAGGTCTGAGCCGGAGTGCGCATGCGCAGTAGTGGGCCCGTGCGCGCATGAGCAGTAGTGAGCCCGAGTGCGCATGAGCAGTAGTGACCCCGAGTGCGCATGCACAGTAGTGAGCCCGATTGGGCATGAGTAGTAGTGAGCCCGGGTGCGCATGCGCAGTAGTGAGCCCGAGCGCGCATCCGCAGTAGTGAGCCCGAGCGCGCATGCGCAGTGGTGAGTCCGATTGCGCATGTGCAGATCTGAGCCGGAGTGCGCATGCGCAGTAGTGGGCCCGTACGCGCATGCGCAGTGGTGAGCCCGTGTGCGCATGCGCAGTAGTGAGCCCGAGCGCGCATCCGCAGTAGTGAGTCCGAGTGCGCATGCGCAGTAGTGACCCCGAATGCGCATGAGCAGTAATGACCCCGAGTGCGCATGCACAGTAGTGTGCCCGTGTGCGCATGCGCAGAAGTGAGCTCGAATGCGCACGTGCAGGTCTGAGCCGGAGTGCGCATGCGCAGTAGTGGGCCCGTGCGCGCATGCGCAGTAGTGAGCCCGGGTGCGCATGCGCAGTAGTGAGCCCGAGCGCGCATGCGCAGTAGTGAGTCCGATTGCGCATGTGCAGGTCTGAGCCGGAGTGCGCATGCGCAGTAGTGGGCCCGTGCGCGCATGCGCAGTAGTGAGCCCGTGTGCGCATGCGCAGTAGTGAGCCCGAGCGCGCATCCGCAGTAGTGAGCCCGTGTGCGCATGCGCAGTAGTGAGCCCGAGCGCGCATCCGCAGTAGTGAGTCCGAGTGCGCATGCGCAGTAGTGACCCCGAATGCGCATGAGCAGTAGTGAGTCCGAGTGCGCATGAGCAGTAGTGACCCCGAGTGCGCATGAGCAGTAGTGAGTCCGAGTGCGCATGAGCAGTAGTGACCCCGAGTGCGCATGCACATTAGTGAGCCCGAGTGTGCATGAGTAGTAGTGACCCCGAGTGCGCATGCACAGTAGTGAGCCCGTGTGCGCATCCGCAGAAGTGAGCTCGAATGCGCATGTGCAGGTCTGAGCCGGACTGCGCATGCGCAGTAGTGAGCCCGTGTGCGCATGCGCAGTAGTGACCCCGAGTCCGCATGAGCAGTAGTGAGCCCGAGTGCGCATGAGCAGTAGTGACCCCGAGTGCGCATGAGCAGTAGTGACCCCGAGTGCGCATGCACAGTAGTGACCCCGAGTGCGCATGAGCAGTAGTGACCCCGAGTGCGCATGCACAGTAGTGAGCCCGATTGGGCATGAGTAGTAGTGAGCCCGGGTGCGCATGCGCAGTAGTGAGCACGAGCGCGCATCCGCAGTAGTGAGCCCGATTGCGCATCCGCAGTAGTGAGTCCGTGTGCGCATGTGCAGGTCTGAGCCGGCGTGCGCATGCGCAGTAGTGAGCCCGGGTGCGCATGCGCAGTAGTGAGCCCGATTGCGCATCCACAGTAGTGAGTCCGAGTGCGCATGGGCAGGTCTGAGCCGGAGTGCGCATGCGCAGTGGCGAGTCCGTGTGCGCATGCGCAGTGGTGTGCCCGAGCGCGCATCCGCAGTAGTGAGCCCGATTGCGCATCCGCAGTAGTGAGTCCGAGTGCGCATGCGCAGTAGTGACCCCGAGTGCGCATGCACAGTAGTGAGCCCGATTGCGCATCCGCAGTAGTGAGGCCGTGTGCGCATGTGCAGGTCTGAGCCGGAGTGCGCATGCGCAGTAGTGAGCCCGATTGTGCATCCGCAGTAGTGAGTCCGAGTGCGCATGAGCAGTAGTGAGCCCGAGTGCGCATGAGCAGTAGTGACCCCGAGTGCGCATGAGCAGTAGTGACCCCGAGTGCGCATGCACAGTAGTGAGCCCGAGTGTGCATGAGCAGTAGTGACCCCGAGTGCGCATGAGCAGTAGTGACCCCGAATGCGCATGAGCAGTAGTGAGCCCGTGTGCGCATGCACAGTAGTGAGCCCGAGCGCGCATCCACAGTAGTGAGTCCGAGTGCGCGTGAGCAGTAGTGACCCCGAGAGCGCATTCACAGTAGTAAGCCCGAGTGCGCATGAGCAGTAGTGAGTCCCAGTGCGCATGAGCAGTAGTGACCCCGAGTGCGCGTGCACAGTAGTGAGCCCGAGTGCGCATGAGTAGTAGTGAGTCCGAGTGCGCATGTGCAGGTCTGTGCCGGAGTGCGCATGTACAGTAGTGGGCCCGTGCGCGCATGCGCAGTAGTGAGCCCGAGCGCGCATCCGCCGTAGTGAGCCCGAGCGCGCATGCGCAGTGGTGAGCCCGGGTGCGCATGCGCAGTAGTGCGCCCGAGCGCGCATCCGCAGTAGTGAGCCCGATTGCGCATCCGCAGTAGTGAGTCCGTGTGCGCATGTGCAGGTCTGAGCCGGAGTGCGCATGCGCAGTAGTGGGCCCGTGCACGCATGCGCAGTAGTGAGCCCGTGTGCGCATGCGCAGTAGTGAGCCCGAGCGCGCATCCGCAGTAGTGAGTCCGAGTGCGCATCCGCAGTAGTGAGCCCGAGCGCGCATGCGCAGTGGTGAGTCCGATTGCGCATGTCGAGGTCTGAGCCGGAGTGCGCATGCGCAGTAGTGGGCCCGTGCGCGCATGCGCAGTAGTGAGCCCGTGTGCGCATGCGCAGTAGTGAGCCCGAGCGCGCATGCGCAGTGGTGAGTCCGATTGCGCATGTGCAGGTCTGAGCCGGAGTGCGCATGCGCAGTAGTGGGCCCGTGCGCGCATGAGCAGTAGTGAGCCCGAGTGCGCATGAGCAGTAGTGACCCCGAGTGCGCATGCACAGTAGTGAGCCCGATTGGGCATGAGTAGTAGTGAGCCCGGGTGCGCATGCGCAGTAGTGAGCCCGAGCGCGCATCCGCAGTAGTGAGCCCGAGCGCGCATGCGCAGTGGTGAGTCCGATTGCGCATGTGCAGATCTGAGCCGGAGTGCGCATGCGCAGTAGTGGGCCCGTACGCGCATGCGCAGTGGTGAGCCCGTGTGCGCATGCGCAGTAGTGAGCCCGAGCGCGCATCCGCAGTAGTGAGTCCGAGTGCGCATGCGCAGTAGTGACCCCGAATGCGCATGAGCAGTAATGACCCCGAGTGCGCATGCACAGTAGTGTGCCCGTGTGCGCATGCGCAGAAGTGAGCTCGAATGCGCACGTGCAGGTCTGAGCCGGAGTGCGCATGCGCAGTAGTGGGCCCGTGCGCGCATGCGCAGTAGTGAGCCCGGGTGCGCATGCGCAGTAGTGAGCCCGAGCGCGCATGCGCAGTAGTGAGTCCGATTGCGCATGTGCAGGTCTGAGCCGGAGTGCGCATGCGCAGTAGTGGGCCCGTGCGCGCATGCGCAGTAGTGAGCCCGTGTGTGCATGCGCAGTAGTGAGCCCGAGCGCGCATCCGCAGTAGTGAGCCCGTGTGCGCATGCGCAGTAGTGAGCCCGAGCGCGCATCCGCAGTAGTGAGTCCGAGTGCGCATGCGCAGTAGTGACCCCGAATGCGCATGAGCAGTAGTGAGTCCGAGTGCGCATGAGCAGTAGTGACCCCGAGTGCGCATGAGCAGTAGTGAGTCCGAGTGCGCATGAGCAGTAGTGACCCCGAGTGCGCATGCACATTAGTGAGCCCGAGTGTGCATGAGTAGTAGTGACCCCGAGTGCGCATGCACAGTAGTGAGCCCGTGTGCGCATCCGCAGAAGTGAGCTCGAATGCGCATGTGCAGGTCTGAGCCGGACTGCGCATGCGCAGTAGTGAGCCCGTGTGCGCATGCGCAGTAGTGACCCCGAGTCCGCATGAGCAGTAGTGAGCCCGAGTGCGCATGAGCAGTAGTGACCCCGAGTGCGCATGAGCAGTAGTGACCCCGAGTGCGCATGCACAGTAGTGAGCCCGATTGGGCATGAGTAGTAGTGAGCCCGGGTGCGCATGCGCAGTAGTGAGCACGAGCGCGCATCCGCAGTAGTGAGCCCGATTGCTCATCCGCAATAGTGAGTCCGTGTGCGCATGTGCAGGTCTGAGCCGGCGTGCGCATGCGCAGTAGTGAGCCCGGGTGCGCATGCGCAGTAATGAGCCCGATTGCGCATCCACAGTAGTGAGTCCGAGTGCGCATGGGCAGGTCTGAGCCGGAGTGCGCATGCGCAGTGGCGAGTCCGTGTGCGCATGCGCAGTGGTGTGCCTGAGCGCGCATCCGCAGTAGTGAGCCCGATTGCGCATCCGCAGTAGTGAGTCCGAGTGCGCATGCGCAGTAGTGACCCTGAATGCGCATGAGAAATAGTGAGTTCGAGTGCGCATGAGCAGTAGTGACCCCGAGTGCGCATGAGCAGTAGTGAGTCCGAGTGCGCATGCGCAGTAGTGACCCTGAATGCGCATGAGAAATAGTGAGTTCGAGTGCGCATGCGCAGTAGTGACCCCGAGTGCGCATGAGCAGTAGTGACCCCGAGTGCGCATGCGCAGTGGTGAGCCCGTGTGCGCATGCGCAGTAGTGAGCCCGAGCGCGCATCCGCAGTAGTGAGTCCGAGTGCGCATGCGCAGTAGTGACCCCGAATGCGCATGAGCAGTAATGACCCCGAGTGCGCATGCACAGTAGTGTGCCCGTGTGCGCATGCGCAGAAGTGAGCTCGAATGCGCATGTGCAGGTCTGAGCCGGAGTGCGCATGCGCAGTAGTGGGCCCGTGCGCGCATGCGCAGTAGTGAGCCCGGGTGCGCATGCGCAGTCGTGAGCCCGAGCGCGCATCCGCAGTAGTGAGCCCGTGTGCGCATGCGCAGTAGTGAGCCCGAGCGCGCATCCGCAGTAGTGAGCCCGTGTGCGCATGCGCAGTAGTGAGCCCGAGCGCGCATCCGCAGTAGTGAGTCCGAGTGCGCATGCGCAGTAGTGACCCCGAATGCGCATGAGCAGTAGTGAGTCCGAGTGCGCATGGGCAGGTCTGAGCCGGAGTGCGCATGCGCAGTAGTGAGTCCGAGTGCGCATGAGCAGTAGTGACCCCGAGTGCGCATGCACATTAGTGAGCCCGAGTGTGCATGAGTAGTGGTGACCCCGAGTGCGCATGCACAGTAGTGAGCCCGTGTGCGCATCCGCAGAAGTGAGCTCGAATGCGCATGTGCAGGTCTGAGCCGGACTGCGCATGCGCAGTAGTGAGCCCGTGTGCGCATGCGCAGTAGTGACCCCGAATGCGCATAAGCAGTAATGAGTCCGAGTGCGCATGAGCAGTAGTGTCCCCGAGTGCGCATGAGCAGTAGTGAGCCCGAGTGCGCATGAGCAGTAGTGACCCCGAGTGCGCATGAGCAGTAGTGACCCCGAGTGCGCATGCACAGTAGTGAGCCCGATTGGGCATGAGTAGTAGTGAGCCCGGGTGCGCATGCGCAGTAGTGAGCACGAGCGCGCATCCGCAGTAGTGAGCCCGATTGCGCATCCGCAGTAGTGAGTCCGTGTGCGCATGTGCAGGTCTGAGCCGGAGTGCGCATGCGCAGTGGCGAGTCCGTGTGCGCATGCGCAGTGGTGTGCCCGAGCGCGCATCCGCAGTAGTGAGCCCGATTGCGCATCCGCAGTAGTGAGTCCGAGTGCGCATGCGCAGTAGTGACCCTGAATGCGCATGAGAAATAGTGAGTTCGAGTGCGCATGAGCAGTAGTGACCCCGAGTGCGCATGAGCAGTAGTGAGTCCGAGTGCGCATGCGCAGTAGTGACCCCGAGTGCGCATGAGCAGTAGTGAGCCCGAGTGCGCATGAGCAGTAGTGACCCCGAGTGCGCATGAGCAGTAGTGACCCCGAGTGCGCATGCACAGTAGTGAGCCCGATTGGGCATGAGTAGTAGTGAGCCCGGGTGCACATGCGCAGTAGTGAGCACGAGCGCGCATCCGCAGTAGTGAGCCCGATTGCGCATCCGCAGTAGTGAGTCCGTGTGCGCATGTGCAGGTCTGAGCCGGAGTGCGCATGCGCAGTAGTAGGCCCGTGCGCGCATGCGCAGTAGTGAGCCCGGGTGCGCATGCGCAGTAGTGAGCCCGAGTGCGCATGAGCAGTAGTGACCCGAGTGCGCATGAGCAGTAGTGAGGCCGTGTGCGCATGTGCAGGTCTGAGCCGGAGTGCGCATGCGCAGTAGTGAGCCCGATTGTGCATCCGCAGTAGTGAGTCCGAGTGCGCATGAGCAGTAGTGACCCGAGTGCGCATGAGCAGTAGTGACCCCGAGTGCGCATGCACAGTAGTGAGCTCGAATGCGCATGTGCAGGTCTGAGCCGGAGTGCGCATGCGCAGTAGTGGGCCCGTGCGCGCATGCGCAGTAGTGAGCCCGGGTGCGCATGCGCAGTAATGAGCCCGAGCGCGCATCCGCAGTAGTGAGCCCGAACGCGCATGCGCAGTAGTGAGTCCGATTGCGCATGTGCAGGTCTGAGCCGGAGTGCGCATGCGCAGTAGTGGGCCTGTGCGCGCATGCGCAGTAGTGAGCCCGTGTGCGCATGCGCAGTAGTGAGCCCGAGCGCGCATCCGCAGTAGTGAGTCCGAGTGCGCATGCGCAGTAGTGACCCCGAATGCGCATGTGCAGTAGTGAGTCCGAGTGCGCATGAGCAGTAGCGACCCCGAGTGCGCATGAGCAGTAGTTAGTCCGAGTGCGCATCAGCAGTAGTGACCCCGAGTGCGCATGAGCAGTAGTGACCCCGAGTGCGCATGCACAGTAGTGAGCTCGAATGCGCATGTGCAGGTCTGAGCCGGAGTGCGCATGCGCAGTAGAGGGCCCGTGCGCGCATGCGCAGTAGTGACCCGAGTGCGCATGAGCAGTAGTGACCCCGAGTGCGCATGCACAGTAGTGAGCCCGAGTGCGCGTGAGCAGTAGTGAGTCCGAGTGCGCGTGAGCAGTAGTGACCCCGAGTGCGCATGCACAGTAGTGACCCGAGTGCGCATGCGCAGTAGTGAGCCCGGGTGCGCATGCGCAGTAGTGAGCCCGAGCGCGCATCCGCAGTAGTGAGCCCGAGCGCGCATGCGCAGTAGTGAGTCCGATTGCGCATGTGCAGGTCTGAGCCGGAGTGCGCATGCGCAGTAGTGGGCCTGTGCGCGCATGAGCAGTAGTGACCCCGAGTGCGCATGAGCAGTAGTGACCCCGAGTGCGCATGCACAGTAGTGAGCCCGATTGCGCATCCGCAGTAGTGAGTCCGTGTGCGCATGTGCAGGTCTGAGCCGGAGTGCGCATGCGCAGTAGCGGGCCCGTGCGCGCATGCGCAGTAGTGAGCCCGTGTGCGCATGCGCAGTAGTGAGCCCGAGCGCGCATCCGCAGTAGTGAGTCCGAGTGCGCATGCGCTGTAGTGACCCCGAATGCGCATGTGCAATAGTGAGTCCGAGTGCGCATGAGTAGTAGTGACCCCGAGTGCGCATGAGCAGTAGTGAGTCCGAGTGCGCATCAGCAGTAGTGACCCCGAGTGCGCATGAGCAGTAGTGACCCCGAGTGCGCATGCACAGTAGTGAGCCCGTGTGCGCATGAGCAGTAGTGACCCCGAGTGCGCATGAGCAGTAGTGACCCCGAGTGCGCATGGACAGTAGTGAGCCCGATTGCGCATGCGCAGTAGCGGGCCCGTGCGCGCATGCGCAGTAGTGAGCCCGTGTGCGCATGCGCAGTAGTGAGCCCGAGCGCGCATCCGCAGTAGTGAGTCCGAGTGCGCATGCGCAGTAGTGACCCCGAATGCGCATGAGCAGCAGTGAGTCCGAGTGCGCATGCACAGTAGTGAGCCCGAGTGCGCGTGAGCAGTAGTGAGTCCGAGTGCGCGTGAGCAGTAGTGACCCCGAGTGCGCATGCACAGTAGTGACCCGAGTGCGCATGCGCAGTAGTGACCCCGAGTGCGCATGAGCAGTAGTGAGTCCGAGTGCGCATGAGCAGTAGTGACCCCGAGTGCGCATGCACAGTAGTGAGCCCGATTGCGCATGTGCAGGTCTGAGCCGGAGTGCGCATGCGCAGTAGTGGGCCTGTGCGCGCATGAGCAGTAGTGACCCCGAGTGCGCATGAGCAGTAGTGACCCCGAGTGCGCATGCACAGTAGTGAGCCCGATTGCGCATCCGCAGTAGTGAGTCCGTGTGCGCATGTGCAGGTCTGAGCCGGAGTGCGCATGCGCAGTAGCGGGCCCGTGCGCGCATGCGCAGTAGTGAGCCCGTGTGCGCATGCGCAGTAGTGAGCCCGAGCGCGCATCCGCAGTAGTGAGTCCGAGTGCGCATGCGCTGTAGTGACCCCGAATGCGCATGTGCAATAGTGAGTCCGAGTGCGCATGAGTAGTAGTGACCCCGAGTGCGCATGAGCAGTAGTGAGTCCGAGTGCGCATCAGCAGTAGTGACCCCGAGTGCGCATGAGCAGTAGTGACCCCGAGTGCGCATGCACAGTAGTGAGCCCGTGTGCGCATGAGCAGTAGTGACCCCGAGTGCGCATGAGCAGTAGTGACCCCGAGTGCGCATGGACAGTAGTGAGCCCGATTGCGCATGCGCAGTAGCGGGCCCGTGCGCGCATGCGCAGTAGTGAGCCCGTGTGCGCATGCGCAGTAGTGAGCCCGAGCGCGCATCCGCAGTAGTGAGTCCGAGTGCGCATGCGCAGTAGTGACCCCGAATGCGCATGAGCAGCAGTGAGTCCGAGTGCGCATTAGCAGTAGTGACCCCGAGTGCGCATGAGCAGTAGTGACCCCGAGTGCGCATGAGCAGTAGTGGCCCCGAGTGCGCATGAGCAGTAGTGAATCCGAGTGCACATCAGCAGTAGTGACCCCGAGTGCGCATGAGCAGTAGTGAGTCCGAGTGCGCATGAGCAGTAGTGACCCCGAGTGCGCATGAGCAGTAATGACCCCGAGTGCGCATGCACAGTAGTGTGCCTGTGTGCGCATGCGCAGAAGTGAGCTCGAATGCGCATGTGCAGGTCTGAGCCGGACTGCGCATGCGCAGTAGTGGGCCCGTGCGCGCATGCGCAGTAGTGAGCCCGGGTGCGCATGCGCAGTAATGAGCCCGAGCGCGCATCCGCAGTAGTGAGCCCGAGCGCGCATGCGCAGTAGTGAGTCCGATTGCGCATGTGCAGGTCTGAGCCGGAGTGCGCATGCGCAGTAGTGGGCCTGTGCGCGCATGCGCAGTAGTGAGCCCGTGTGCGCATGCGCAGTAGTGAGCCCGAGCGCGCATCCGCAGTAGTGAGTCCGAGTGCGCATGCGCAGTAGTGACCCCGAATGCGCATGTGCAGTAGTGAGTCCGAGTGCGCATGAGCAGTAGCGACCCCGAGTGCGCATGAGCAGTAGTTAGTCCGAGTGCGCATCAGCAGTAGTGACCCCGAGTGCGCATGAGCAGTAGTGACCCCGAGTGCGCATGCACAGTAGTGAGCTCGAATGCGCATGTGCAGGTCTGAGCCGGAGTGCGCATGCGCAGTAGTGGGCCCGTGCGCGCATGCGCAGTAGTGAGCCCGTGTGCGCATGCACAGTAGTGAGCCCGATTGGGCATGAGTAGTAGTGAGCCCGGGTGCGCATGCGCAGTAGTGAGCACGAGCGCGCATCCGCAGTAGTGAGCCCGATTGCGCATCCGCAGTAGTGAGTCCGTGTGCGCATGTGCAGGTCTGAGCCGGAGTGCGCATGCGCAGTGGCGAGTCCGTGTGCGCATGCGCAGTGGTGTGCCCGAGCGCGCATCCGCAGTAGTGAGCCCGATTGCGCATCCGCAGTAGTGAGTCCGAGTGCGCATGCGCAGTAGTGACCCTGAATGCGCATGAGAAATAGTGAGTTCGAGTGCGCATGAGCAGTAGTGACCCCGAGTGCGCATGAGCAGTAGTGAGTCCGAGTGCGCATGCGCAGTAGTGACCCCGAGTGCGCATGAGCAGTAGTGAGCCCGAGTGCGCATGAGCAGTAGTGACCCCGAGTGCGCATGAGCAGTAGTGACCCCGAGTGCGCATGCACAGTAGTGAGCCCGATTGGGCATGAGTAGTAGTGAGCCCGGGTGCACATGCGCAGTAGTGAGCACGAGCGCGCATCCGCAGTAGTGAGCCCGATTGCGCATCCGCAGTAGTGAGTCCGTGTGCGCATGTGCAGGTCTGAGCCGGAGTGCGCATGCGCAGTAGTGGGCCCGTGCGCGCATGCGCAGTAGTGAGCCCGTGCGCGCATGCGCAGTAGTGAGCCCGTGTGCGCATGCGCAGTAGTGAGCCTGAGCGCGCATCCGCAGTAGCGAGTCCGAGTGCGCATGCGCAGTAGTGACCCTGAATGCGCATGAGAAGTAGTGAGTTCGAGTGCGCATGAGCAGTAGTGACCCCGAGTGCGCACGAGCAGTAGTGAGTCCGAGTGCGCATGAGCAGTAGTGGCCCCGAGTGCGCATGAGCAGTAGCGACCCCGAGTGCGCATGCACAGTACTGAGCCCGATTGCGCATCCGCAGTAGTGAGTCCGTGTGCGCATGTGCATGTCTGAGCCGGAGTGCGCATGCGCAGTAGTGAGTCCGTGTGCGCATGCGCAGTAGCGAGCCCGTGTGCGCATGCGCAGTAGCGAGCCCGTGTGCGCATGCGCAGTAGTGACCCCGTGTGTGCATGCACAGTGTGAGCCCGTGAGCGAATGCGCAGTAGCGACCCCGAGCGCGTATGCGCAGTAGTGATCCGAGCGCGCATGCGCAGTAGTGAGTCGGAGTGCGCATGCGCAGTAGTGAGCCCGATTGCGCATCCACAGTAGTGAGTCCGAGTGCGCATGGGCAGGTCTGAGCCGGAGTGCGCATGCGCAGTGGTGAGTCCGTGTGCGCATGCGCAGAGGTGTGCCCGAGCGCGCATCCGCAGTAGTGAGCCCGATTGCGCATCCGCAGTAGTGAGTCCGTGTGCGCATGTGCAGGTCTGAGCCGGAGTGCGCATGCGCAGTAGTAGGCCCGTGCGCGCATGCGCAGTAGTGAGCCCGGGTGCGCATGCGCAGTAGTGAGCCCGAGTGCGCATGAGCAGTAGTGACCCGAGTGCGCATGAGCAGTAGTGAGGCCGTGTGCGCATGTGCAGGTCTGAGCCGGAGTGCGCATGCGCAGTAGTGAGCCCGATTGTGCATCCGCAGTAGTGAGTCCGAGTGCGCATGAGCAGTAGTGACCCGAGTGCGCATGAGCAGTAGTGACCCCGAGTGCGCATGCACAGTAGTGAGCTCGAATGCGCATGTGCAGGTCTGAGCCGGAGTGCGCATGCGCAGTAGTGGGCCCGTGCGCGCATGCGCAGTAGTGAGCCCGGGTGCGCATGCGCAGTAATGAGCCCGAGCGCGCATCCGCAGTAGTGAGCCCGAGCGCGCATGCGCAGTAGTGAGTCCGATTGCGCATGTGCAGGTCTGAGCCGGAGTGCGCATGCGCAGTAGTGGGCCTGTGCGCGCATGCGCAGTAGTGAGCCCGTGTGCGCATGCGCAGTAGTGAGCCCGCGCGCGCATCCGCAGTAGTGAGTCCGAGTGCGCATGCGCAGTAGTGACCCCGAATGCGCATGTGCAGTAGTGAGTCCGAGTGCGCATGAGCAGTAGCGACCCCGAGTGCGCATGAGCAGTAGTTAGTCCGAGTGCGCATCAGCAGTAGTGACCCCGAGTGCGCATGAGCAGTAGTGACCCCGAGTGCGCATGCACAGTAGTGAGCTCGAATGCGCATGTGCAGGTCTGAGCCGGAGTGCGCATGCGCAGTAGAGGGCCCGTGCGCGCATGCGCAGTAGTGACCCGAGTGCGCATGAGCAGTAGTGACCCCGAGTGCGCATGCACAGTAGTGAGCCCGAGTGCGCGTGAGCAGTAGTGAGTCCGAGTGCGCGTGAGCAGTAGTGACCCCGAGTGCGCATGCACAGTAGTGACCCGAGTGCGCATGCGCAGTAGTGAGCCCGGGTGCGCATGCGCAGTAGTGAGCCCGAGCGCGCATCCGCAGTAGTGAGCCCGAGCGCGCATGCGCAGTAGTGAGTCCGATTGCGCATGTGCAGGTCTGAGCCGGAGTGCGCATGCGCAGTAGTGGGCCTGTGCGCGCATGAGCAGTAGTGACCCCGAGTGCGCATGAGCAGTAGTGACCCCGAGTGCGCATGCACAGTAGTGAGCCCGATTGCGCATCCGCAGTAGTGAGTCCGTGTGCGCATGTGCAGGTCTGAGCCGGAGTGCGCATGCGCAGTAGCGGGCCCGTGCGCGCATGCGCAGTAGTGAGCCCGTGTGCGCATGCGCAGTAGTGAGCCCGAGCGCGCATCCGCAGTAGTGAGTCCGAGTGCGCATGCGCTGTAGTGACCCCGAATGCGCATGTGCAATAGTGAGTCCGAGTGCGCATGAGTAGTAGTGACCCCGAGTGCGCATGAGCAGTAGTGAGTCCGAGTGCGCATCAGCAGTAGTGACCCCGAGTGCGCATGAGCAGTAGTGACCCCGAGTGCGCATGCACAGTAGTGAGCCCGTGTGCGCATGAGCAGTAGTGACCCCGAGTGCGCATGAGCAGTAGTGACCCCGAGTGCGCATGGACAGTAGTGAGCCCGATTGCGCATCCGCAGTAGTGAGTCCGTGTGCGCATGTGCAGGTCAGAGCCGGAGTGCGCATGCGCAGTAGCGGGCCCGTGCGCGCATGCGCAGTAGTGAGCCCGTGTGCGCATGCGCAGTAGTGAGCCCGAGCGCGCATCCGCAGTAGTGAGTCCGAGTGCGCATGCGCAGTAGTGACCCCGAATGCGCATGAGCAGCAGTGAGTCCGAGTGCGCATTAGCAGTAGTGACCCCGAGTGCGCATGAGCAGTAGTGACCCCGAGTGCGCATGAGCAGTAGTGGCCCCGAGTGCGCATGAGCAGTAGTGAATCCGAGTGCACATCAGCAGTAGTGACCCCGAGTGCGCATGAGCAGTAGTGAGTCCGAGTGCGCATGAGCAGTAGTGACCCCGAGTGCGCATGAGCAGTAATGACCCCGAGTGCGCATGCACAGTAGTGTGCCTGTGTGCGCATGCGCAGAAGTGAGCTCGAATGCGCATGTGCAGGTCTGAGCCGGACTGCGCATGCGCAGTAGTGGGCCCGTGCGCGCATGCGCAGTAGTGAGCCCGGGTGCGCATGCGCAGTAATGAGCCCGAGCGCGCATCCGCAGTAGTGAGCCCGAGCGCGCATGCGCAGTAGTGAGTCCGATTGCGCATGTGCAGGTCTGAGCCGGAGTGCGCATGCGCAGTAGTGGGCCTGTGCGCGCATGCGCAGTAGTGAGCCCGTGTGCGCATGCGCAGTAGTGAGCCCGAGCGCGCATCCGCAGTAGTGAGTCCGAGTGCGCATGCGCAGTAGTGACCCCGAATGCGCATGTGCAGTAGTGAGTCCGAGTGCGCATGAGCAGTAGCGACCCCGAGTGCGCATGAGCAGTAGTTAGTCCGAGTGCGCATCAGCAGTAGTGACCCCGAGTGCGCATGAGCAGTAGTGACCCCGAGTGCGCATGCACAGTAGTGAGCTCGAATGCGCATGTGCAGGTCTGAGCCGGAGTGCGCATGCGCAGTAGTGGGCCCGTGCGCGCATGCGCAGTAGTGAGCCCGTGTGCGCATGCGCAGTAGTGAGCCTGAGCGCGCATCCGCAGTAGTGAGTCCGAGTGCGCATGCGCAGTAGTGACCCCGAATGCGCATGAGCAGCAGTGAGTCCGAGTGCGCATGAGCAGTAGTGACCCCGAGTGCGCATGAGCAGTAGTGAGTCCGAGTGCGCATGAGCAGTAGTGACCCCGAGTGCGCATGCACATTAGTGAGCCCGAGTGTGCATGAGTAGTAGTGACCCCGAGTGCGCATGCGCAGTAGCGAGCCCGTGTGCGCATGCGCAGAAGTGAGCTCGAATGCGCATGTGCAGGTCTGAGCCGGACTGCGCATGCGCAGTAGTGAGCCCGTGTGCACATGCGCAGTAGTGACCCCGAATGCGCATGAGCAGTAGTGAGTCCGAGTGCGCATGAGCAGTAGTGACCCCGAGTGCGCATGAGCAGTAGTGAGTCGGAGTGCGCATGAACAGTAGTGACTCCGAGTGCGCATGAGCAGTAGTGACCCCGAGTGCGCATGCACAGTAGTGAGCCCGATTGCGCATCCGCAGTAGTAAGTCCGTGTTCGCATGTGCAGGTCTGAGCCGGAGTGCGCATGCGCAGTAGTGGGCCCGTGCGCGCATGCGCAGTTGTGAGCCCGGGTGCGCATGCGCAGTAGTGAGCCCGAACGCGCATCCGCAATAGTGAGACCGAGCGCGCATGCGCAGTAGTGAGTCCGATTGCGCATGTGCAGGTCTGTGCCGGAGTGCGCATGCGCAGTAGTGTGGCTGTGTGCGCATGCGCAGAAGTGAGCTCGAATGCGCATGTGCAGGTCTGAGCCGGAGTGCGCATGCGCAGTAGTGGGCCCGTGCGCGCATGCGCAGTAGTGAGCCCGTGTGCGCATGCGCAGAAGTGAGCTCGAATGCGCATGTGCAGGTCTGAGCCGGAGTGCGCATGCGCAGTAGTGGGCCCGTGCGCGCATGCGCAGTAGTGAGAACGTGTGCGCATGCGCAATAGTGAGCCCGAGCGCGCATCCGCAGTAGTGAGTCCGAGTGCGCATGCGCAGTAGTGACCCCGAATGCGCATGAGCAGCAGTGAGTCCGAGTGCGCATGAGCAGTAGTGACCCCGAGTGCGCATGAGCAGTAGTGAGTCCGAGTGCGGTTGAGCAGTAGTGACCCCGAGTGCGCATGCACATTAGTGAGCCCGAGTGTGCATGAGTAGTAGTGACCCCGAGTGCGCATGCACAGTAGCCAGCCCGTGCGCGCATGCGCAGAAGTGAGCTCGAATGCGCATGTGCAGGTCTGAGCCGGAGTGCGCATGCGCATTAGTGGGCCCGTGCGCGCATGCGCAGTAGTGAGCCCGTGTGCGCATGCGCAGTAGTGAGCCCGAGCGCGCATCCGCAGTAGTGAGCCCGAGTGCGCATGCGCAGTAGTGACCCCGAATGCGCATGAGCAGCAGTGAGTCCGAGTGCGCATGAGCAGTAGTGACCCCGAGTGCGCATGAGCAGTAGTGAGTCCGAGTGCGCATGAGCAGTAGTGACCCCGAGTGCGCATGCACATTAGTGAGCCCGAGTGAGCATGAGTAGTAGTGACCCCGAGTGCGCATGCACAGTAGTGAGCCCGTGTGCGCATGCGCAGAAGTGAGCTCGAATGCGCATGTGCAGGTCTGAGCTGGACGGCGCATGCGCAGTAGTCAGCCCGTGTGCGCATGCGCAGTAGTGACCCCGAATGCGCATGAGCAGTAGTGAGTACGGGTGCGCATGAGCAGTAGTGACCCCGAGTGCGCATGAGCAGTAGTGAGTCCGAGTGCGCATGAACAGTAGTGACCC
This sequence comes from Megachile leachella, assembly GCA_963576845.1. NCBI lineage: Eukaryota > Metazoa > Arthropoda > Insecta > Hymenoptera > Megachilidae > Megachile > Megachile leachella. The sequence goes on along the minus strand of OY756250.1, from coordinate 23,952,745 downwards.
CGAGTGCGCATGCACAGTAGTGAGCCCGATTGCGCATCCGCAGTTGTGAGGCCGTGTGCGCATGTGCAGGTCTGAGCCCGAGTGCGCATGCGCAGTAGTGAGCCCGATTGTGCATCCGCAGTAGTGAGTCCGAGTGCGGATGAGCAGTAGTGACCCCGAGTGCTCATGAGCAGTAGTGACCCCGCGTGCGCATGCACATTAGTGAGCCCGATTGCGCATCCGCAGTAGTGAGTCCGTGTGCGCATGTGCAGGTCTGAGGCGGAGTGCGCATGCGCAGTAGTGGGCCCGTGCGTGCATGCGCAGTAGTGAGCCCGTGTGCGCATGCGCAGTAGTGAGTCCGAGTGCGCGTGAGCAGTAGTGAGTCCGAGTGCGCGTGAGCAGTAGTGACCCCGAGTGCGCATGAGCAGTAGTGACCCCGAGTGCGCATGAGCAGTAGTGACCCCGAGTGCGCATGCATAGTAGTGAGCCCGATTGCGCATCCGCAGTAGTGAGTCCGTGTGCGCATGTGCAGGTCTGAGCCGGAGTGCGCATGCGCAGTAGTGGGCCCGTTCGCGCATGCGCAGTAGTGATCCCGGGTGCGCATGCGCAGTAGTGAGCCCGAGCGCGCATCCGCAATAGTGAGCCCGAGCGCGCATGCGCAGTAGTGAGTCCGATTGCGCATGTGCAGGTCTGTGCCGGAGTGCGCATGCGCAGTAGTGGGCCCGTGCGCGCATGAGCAGTAGTGACCCCGAGTGCGCATGAGCAGTAGTGACCCCGAGTGCGCATGAGCAGTAGTGACCCCGAGTGCGCATGCACAGTAGCGAGCCCGTGTGCGCATGCGCAGAAGTGAGCTCGAATGCGCATGTGCAGGTCTGAGCCGGACTGCGCATGCGCAGTAGTGAGCCCGTGTGCACATGCGCAGTAGTGACCCCGAATGCGCATGAGCAGGAGTGAGTCCGAGTGCGCATGAGCAGTAGTGACCCCGAGTGCGCATGGGCAGTAGTGAGTCCGAGTGCGCATGAACAGTAGTGACCCCGAGTGCGCATGAGCAGTAGTGACCCCGAGTGCGCATGCACAGTAGTGAGCCCGATTGCGCATCCGCAGTAGTAAGTCCGTGTTCGCATGTGCAGGTCTGAGCCGGAGTGCGCATGCGCAGTAGTGGGCCCGTGCGCGCATGCGCAGTAGTGAGCCCGGGTGCGCATGCGCAGTAGTGAGCCCGAGCGCGCATCCGCAATAGTGAGAACGAGCGCGCATGCGCAGTAGTGAGTCCGATTGCGCATGTGCAGGTCTGTGCCGGAGTGCGCATGCGCAGTAGTGGGCCCGTGCGCGCATGCGCAGTAGTGAGCCCGTGTGCGCATGCGCTGTAGTGAGCCCGAGCGCGCATCCGCAGTAGTGACCCCGAATGCGCATGAGCAGTAGTGACCCCGAGTGCGCATGCACAGTAGTGTGCCCGTGTGAGTATGCGCAGAAGTGAGCTCGAATGCGCATGTGCAGGTCTGAGCCGGAGTGCGCATGCGCAGTAGTGACCCCGAATGCGCATGAGCAGTAGTGAGTCCGAGTGCGCATGAGCAGTAGTGACCCCGAGTGCGCATGAGCAGTAGTGAGTCCGAGTGCGCATGCACAGTAGTGAGCCCGAGTGTGCATGAGCAGAAGTGAGTCCGAGTGCGCATGGGCAGTAGTGACCCCGAGTGCTCATGCACAGTAGTGAGCCCGATTGCGCATCCGCAGTAGTGAGGCCGTGTGCGCATGTGCAGGTCTGAGCCGGAGTGCGCATGCGCAGTAGTGAGCCCGATTGTGCATCCGCAGTAGTGAGTCCGAGTGCGCATGAGCAGTAGTGACCCCGAGTGCGCATGAGCAGTAGTGGCCCCGAGTGCGCATGCACAGTAGTGAGCCCGAGTGTGCATGAGCAGTAGTGAGCCCGAGTGCGCATGGGCAGTAGTGACCCCGAGTGCTCATGCACAGTAGTGAGCCCGATTGCGCATCCGCAGTAGTGAGTCCGTGTGCGCATGTGCAGGTCTGAGCCGGAGTGCGCATGAGCAGTAGTGACCCCGAGTGCGCATGAGCAGTAGTGACCCCGAGTGCGCATGCGCAGTAGTGAGCCCGATTGCGCATCCGCAGTAGTGAGGCCGTGTGCGCATGTGCAGGTCTGTGTCGGAGTGCGCATGCGCAGTAGTGGGCCCGTGCGCGCATGCGCAGTAGTGAGCCCGTATGCGCATACGCAGTAGTGAGCCCGAGCGCGCATCCGCAGTAGTGAGTCCGAGTGCGCATGCGCAGTAGTGACCCCGAATGCGCATGAGCAGCAGTGAGTCCGAGTGCGCATGAGCAGTAGTGACCCCGAGTGCGCATGAGCAGTAGTGAGTCCGAGTGCGCATGAGCAGTAGTGACCCCGAGTGCGCATGCAGATTAGTGAGCCCGAGTGTGCATGAGTAGTAGTGACCCCGAGTGCGCATGCACAGTAGCCAGCCCGTGTGCGCATGCGCAGAAGTGAGCTCGAATGCGCATGTGCAGGTCTGAGCCGGACTGCGCATGCGCAGTAGTGAGCCCGTGTGCACATGCGCAGTAGTGACCCCGAATGCGCATGAGCAGTAGTGAGTCCGAGTGCGTATGAGCAGTAGTAACCCCGAGTGCGCATGAGCAGTAGTGAGTCCGAGTGCGCATGAGCAGTAGTGACCCCGAGTGCGCATGCACAGTAGTGAGCCCGATTGCGCATCCGCAGTAGTGAGGCCGTGTGCGCATGTGCAGGTCTGAGCCGGAGTGCGCATGAGCAGTAGTGAGCCCGAGTGTGCATGAGCAGTAGTGAGTCCGAGTGCGCATGGGCAGTAGTGACCCCGAGTGCTCATGCACAGTAGTGAGCCCGATTGCGCATCCGCAGTAGTGAGGCCGTGTGCGCATGTGCAGGTCTGAGCCGGAGTGCGCATGCGCAGTAGTGAGCCCGATTGTGCATCCGCAGTAGTGAGTCCGAGTGCGCATGAGCAGTAGTGACCCCGAGTGCGCATGCACAGTAGTGAGCCCGAGTGTGCATGAGCAGTAGTGAGTCCGAGTGCGCATGGGCAGTAGTGACCCCGAGTGCTCATGCACAGTAGTGAGCCCGATTGCGCATCCGCAGTAGTGAGTCCGTGTGCGCATGTGCAGGTCTGAGCCGGAGTGCGCATGCGCAGTAGTGACCCCGTGCGCGCATGCGCAGTAGTGAGCCCGTGTGCGCATGCGCAGTAGTGAGTCCGAGTGCGCGTGAGCAGTAGTGAGTCCGAGTGCGCGTGAGCAGTAGTGACCCCGAGTGCGCATGAGCAGTAGTGACCCCGAGTGCGCATGAGCAGTAGTGACCCCGAGTGCGCATGCGCAGCAGTGGGCCCGTGCGCGCATGCGCAGTAGTGAGCCCGTATGCGCATACGCAGTAGTGAGCCCGAGCGCGCTTCCGCAGTAGTGAGTCCGAGTGCGCATGCGCAGTAGTGACCCCGAATGCGCATGAGCAGCAGTGAGTCCGAGTGCGCATGAGCAGTAGTGACCCCGAGTGCGCATGAGCAGTAGTGAGTCCGAGTGCGCATGAGCAGTAGTGACCCCGAGTGCGCATGCACATTAGTGAGCCCGAGTGTGCATGAGTAGTAGTGACCCCGAGTGCGCATGCACAGTAGCCAGCCCGTGTGCGCATGCGCAGAAGTGAGCTCGAATGCGCATGTGCAGGTCTGAGCCGGACTGCGCATGCGCAGTAGTGAGCCCGTGTGCACATGCGCAGTAGTGACCCCGAATGCGCATGAGCAGTAGTGAGTCCGAGTGCGTATGAGCAGTAGTGACCCCGAGTGCGCATGAGCAGTACTGACCCCGAGTGCGCATGAGAAGTAGTGGCCCCGAGTGCGCATGAGCAGTAGTGAATCCGAGTGCACATGAGCAGTAGTGACCCCGAGTGCGCATGAGCAGTAGTGAGTCCGAGTGCGCATGAGCAGTAGTGACCCCGAGTGCGCATGAGCAGTAGTGACCCCGAGTGCGCATGCACAGTTGTGAGCCCGATTGCGCATCCGCAGTAGTGAGGCCGTGTGCGCATGTGCAGGTCTGAGCCGGAGTGCGCATGCGCAGTAGTGAGCCCGATTGTGCATCCGCAGTAGTGAGTCCGAGTGCGCATGAGCAGTAGTGACCCCGAGTGCGCATGAGCAGTAGTGACCCCGAGTGCGCATGCACAGTAGTGAGCCCGAGTGTGCATGAGCAGTAGTGAGTCCGAGTGCGCATGGGCAGTAGTGACCCCGAGTGCTCATGCACAGTAGTGAGCCCGATTGCGCATCCGCAGTAGTGAGTCCGTGTGCGCATGTGCAGGTCTGAGCCGGAGTGCGCATGCGCAGTAGTGGGCCCGTGCGCGCATGCGCAGTAATGAGCCCGTGTGCGCATGCGCAGTAGTGAGTCCGAGTGCGCGTGAGCAGTAGTGAGTCCGAGTGCGCGTGAGCAGTAGTGACCCCGAGTGCGCATGAGCAGTAGTGAGTCCGAGTGCGCATGAGCAGTAGTGACCCCGAGTGCGCATGAGCAGTAGTGAGTCCGAGTGCGCATGAGCAATAGTGACCCGAGTGCGCATGCACATTAGTGAGCCCGAGTGAGCATGAGTAGTAGTGACCCCGAGTGCGCATGCACAGTAGTGAGCCCGTGTGCGCATGCACAGTAGTGAGCCCGAGTGTGCATGAGCAGAAGTGAGTCCGAGTGCGCATGGGCAGTAGTGACCCCGAGTGCTCATGCACAGTAGTGAGCCCGATTGCGCATCCGCAGTAGTGAGGCCGTGTGCGCATGTGCAGGTCTGAGCCGGAGTGCGCATGCGCAGTAGTGAGCCCGATTGTGCATCCGCAGTAGTGAGTCCGAGTGCGCATGAGCAGTAGTGACCCCGAGTGCGCATGAGCAGTAGTGACCCCGAGTGCGCATGCACAGTAGTGAGCCCGAGTGTGCATGAGCAGTAGTGAGCCCGAGTGCGCATGGGCAGGATCTCTGTCTTGGTTTAACGTGTAGTTCCCGCCATCACAGCTCTACTACACGGCCCCCATGGGCGCGGAATTGGGATACGCCCAATTAGCGCGTCCCCGCCGAGGCAAGGACTACCAGAAACGGCACCAGGCTCTACGGGTCCTGGCAACCGACCTCTGGTGGGGCCGAGTGACTTTCCAACACCCTACCAGCTAAGACAGGCTGGTACCCGAGCTGTTGGGACGCAGCTCACCCGCCGAGGGCCCGACTAGCAGGCCCTCTAGCCAGCATGCGGCTTTTAAACCACTGCCCCCGCGATGGTCCAACCCACGACCGAGCCAGGGTTGCCCCTGTAGGCGCCTCGGTCCCCGCGGTACCAGTCAGGATCACTGGTGGGATCTGCGCGACCGAAGTCGCTTCCATTTTGGGGGTCCCGCAACCCCCGGCAATGGTCAGCCGGCGACTCGGGTACGTGGAGACGCCAACCTCCAAAGGCCACGAGTAGGAATCGACCATAAGGTCTTTGACCTCCTCGCGACCACCCTGCGTACCTCATACACCCATATACACACACTACGCATTCACACACCTTCTTCTCCTCACAAACACACTTCTCGCATACACACAGAAACATTCATACTTCTCCTTGCATTCTAGCACACCACTCACATCCACACTACCATCCTCTCTCCTTATTACACCACATGCATTCAGATCTCGGAGATCATCATACATACTACATTCAGTCAACACATGTTTCCAGTCTTCACACACAGCACCACACATACAATGCTCAGTTTCACTTAAACCACGTTTATACAAATACGCATTCATACTACCATGCCCAGTCAGCAAGGAACACGCAAACACACTTGGTTCAAAACTCACACAACTCTCAGCAAACCTTACACTCTTAATGTATTCATACGTCACACGTCCTTTTTCGCTCTGATCCCATCTACGCTGCCAACAATCATACACTTTTTCATCCACAATTTCCAAGCATTCATCAACAGCACGTCCATCCAAATCACCCAAGGCTACAATCTCATTCGCACACAGACTCACACCATTTTTGATTCTTGCACACATACCTCTTCTCACACATTCAAGGTCCCAAGGTAGGACACCCATCAACACTTGCATACTATCCGTCGAAACGGTTCTACATACATTCAAGCACGCATACAACACTACACGCTGACATCTATTCAATAAATCTCTAGCATACCCAAATTGCAACACATCATACCACACACTCGCTCCATACATCACACACGCAACAAACAGACCTTTGTACAACACTCTCACAGCTTTTCTTCGCATACCCCATTCTCTCTTCATCACTCTTCTCATAGCACCCACTACATTCGTCACTTTCTTCCGCACGTAATCGAGGTGTACTTTAAAGTTCATTCTTTCACTCACCCATATTCCCAAATACTTCACTTTCTCTACATACCTTAAAGGCTTTCCATTCATACGTACAATCGGTCGTCTACTCGCAGCCATACTACCTTTCAACAACATGGTCACAGTTTTACTCTCGGACACACTCACACCTACTTCCGCACCCCATTCACACACTATTGTCATCCATTCAGCACCCATTCGCTCAATTTCCACTCGGCTCTGTCCTTCAACCATTACATACAAGTCATCCGCGAAGGCCACACACTTACACCCACGTTCTCTCAAACGCCGCAGGAGCCCGTTCATCCGTCCAATCCACAGGAAAGGACCAGAGACGGACCCCTGCGGACATCCTCGCACTACATCCTTCCACACAATTTCATTCACTCCACACATACATGCTGTCCTTCCCTGGAAGTAGCTCCTCCAGAGTGGCATCTCCGCGCATCCTGTCTCATTCAACCAGCCAAGCACACTCTTCCATTCCAAATTATCAAACGCTCCTCTAAAATCCACAAATATACCCAGCACATACTTCTTTCCACTCTCTTGCACATACTCTCTCACCTTTATCCATGCACTCTCTGTCGAACGTCCCCTGCGAAAGCCATGCTGCGCATCATCCATACTCTCATTCACTCTCCGTTCATGTCTCTTAACCATCATTCGCTCTAAAGTTTTCCCAAACACTGACAGCAGGCTTATTGGTCTATACGACGCAGGGTCCGTTCGCGGCTTTTCAGGGGACTTCAGCAACACAATTACGCACGCTTTCTTCCACTCACTCGGAAAATATCCATACTTCAAACACGCATTATACAATCTCAACAAACATCCCGGAATCGCATACCAAATCATTCGCAACATTTTCGCAGTTATACCATCCATGCCAGGTGCCTTGCCCAATTTTGCTGCCATCACAGCCTCATTCACTTCATTCCAATCAAACTCTTCCACTTCATTCACACTCTCTTCCACACCACTCACTCCCACCGAGATACTCGAGGCTGGGAAGAAACAATCTAGCAAAACTTTCGCACATTCTCTCCATGTGGAATAATTCCTACCATCAATATTCAACGAGCTCATTCTCTCCCTCGCATTCTTACCTCTACATATTCTGTATACAGGACCCCATGGCTCCAGGTTCGACGACACACTCACAAACTTCCGCCAACTCTCTTCTTTCACTCTCCACAATTCACGCTTATACTCTTTCATCAAACACTTATACCTGGTCAAGCATGCATCAACATTCTCGCTTCGTCTTCTTTTCGCTCTTTGCCACAACTTCCTACTCTTTCGCACTTTAGCTTTCAGTCTTCTTAATTCATCCGTCCACCATGCTATCTTCCTATCATTCATTCTTATTCTCTGTTTCATTCTTTTGTCGTTCGAACCTTGGATCCAGTCCATCAAATATTCAAGCATTCTATCCACATTTGTTTCATCACTCATATCTTGCCCATACATCAACGCATACTCCATCAGATCATTCTTATATTCTTCCCAGTCCACATCTTTGCATATCCATCCTTTCCTTACATTCATAACATTTTGCTCACTCTCATCATACATCATACTTATTAATACAACATTATGGTCACTTATTCCCCAGTCATTCTTCACTTCCCATTCAAGGCGGCACCTGGCTAACGAATCATTCATCAGAGTGACATCAATGTCACTCTGCCCATTCACGCCCGAGAAAGTATAGTACTCACTCGGCTCATTCAACACAATCATTCCATTCGCCAAAATCCACTCTTCCAGAATCCTTCCACGCATCTCATTCTCTCTACTGCGACCCCCACCCTTGCTATACCACAAGGGCGAGGTCGCATTCGCATCCATTCCGAATAACACACGCTTCCCCCTCACATACTCTCTCACACGCTCCATGTACGTCAGGTAGGGCTCTATGTCAGAACCCCACCTGCAGTACATGGACACCACATACATCTCGCCAAAATCCCCTTTCAGCCAAACACACACACCATACTCATTGGTATATTCACGCACACACATAACCTCCACATTTACATCCCGAACAACCACTGCAGCCTTGGCAGGGTCATCCGCACACACATACACTTGCCACCCACTTGGCAACCCTTTCACACACCCATGCGACACATACACTTCCTGCAAGAGAGCCACACTTACATCCTTTTCATTCATAACAACATTCAGATCACACAACACACTATACGCTTTCTGACAATTACACTGCAATATTTTCAAACATTCAGTCATCACATATCCTGGCCTTCTCTCGCTCTAACATTCTCACATATTCTGGGCATTCACTCGACAGAACCGAGTGGTCACACGCTCTGCCTTTCATTTTGCAATTTCTGCACACACACGCACTCTGACACTTATCTCTTAAGTGCCCACTTTCACCACACTTTTCACACAATCTTTCCTTCACACTACATTCACGCATCATGTGTCCGAAAGAAAAACATTTGTAACATCTCATCACATTTACAAAGTCACGCACCTTACACGCTCTCCATTTAATGTACATTCGCTCCTCACTCATCAACACATCACGCATTCTTTTCGACACCTCGATTATAACATTACCAACATCCGCACCTTTCTTGTTCACTCGACTCACTATTCTCACTCTATCTTTGAACTCCATTTCAGTTATACCAGCACTCTTCAGATTCTTGACATACAACTCATTCATCAGCTCATCATTCGTCATCTCATTCGCTACATCAAATACAATCAGCTTAGGTCCCACTCTCTTGGGTGTCTCTACCTTGAGACCCACTTCCTCAAACCGTTTACTCTGCTTAATCATGTCCATTTCTCGCGCACTCGCCGCTTCAATCACCAACCCTCCACTTCTCGTCTTTCTCACCGCTTTCACCCGCACATTCAGACCACCACTCACATTACTCATTACTTTCTCTTTCACCTGTTCACTCGTCATTTTCACGCTTTCATCCTTCGACTTAACAACCACAGCAAACGTTCGCACTTTCGGTCTCTCAGTCACACTTGCACCCTTCATTCGCTCAGTCACACCAACATCAGTCCTTCCAGTCACACTCGCATAGCTCACTGGCGCAGGCATACTCGCACGCTCATCAACCATTCTTCGACACTCATCCAATCGTCCACTCAACCGCTCATTCTTTGCAATCATTCCCATCATACATTCCTCATAATCACTCACACATCCTAAAATAAAATCACATGCATTCTTGTTAACGCGGTTTGCCTCTGTCAGGAGGAACCGCCTTAACTTATCTCCCACTTTCCTCATCATCTTCAATTCCATCACCTCCTCCTCTCCCTCCTCTACCTCTACTTCCTCCTCCGGTGCACCCAGCCTGGTCCGCTTTCGCGGGCTCAGGCTGCGAGTGCCCGGCCTCCTACCCTTCCCATTTCCCTCCCCACTTCCTCCACTCCCGCTCCCCTTCACCCCCAAATCCCCGAGTTTAACGTTTGAATCCATAAGGTTCCCACGAGCTGGGACGTACATCGGTCACTCCCCGGGTGACGCCCTTCCCGGGGAGAAGGCTCAATACTCATGAGGTCGCCAGGTATCATGAGGTGGCCGCTAATGGCTGGTGCTCCCACCAGCCCACCCCCCAGTGCAAGACTGGGAGGTGCCCCGTCGCCGCGCACCATAACTTGGGGTTAGGGTATTTTTTATAGAGGTTTACATCCTCGCGACCCAGCCGGTTAAGGCAAGGTCCCCGTTCCTGTGAAACATGACCACAGGCTTACGGTATGAGCACAAACCCCGCTAGGGGGTCCGCCGTTCTCCCGTTAGCATGGAGGCCCTCACCCTTGGGTAGCACCGAAGTACTACCGAAGGGCATAGAGTGCCTCTATCCCAGCGACCACCACGAGGAGGTGGGAGATCCGACTTGCGCCATCTGACGCCATTCGGTCACCAGTGCGCATGGGCAGTAGTGACCCCGAGTGCTCATGCACAGTAGTGAGCCCGATTGCGCATCCGCAGTAGTGAGTCCGTGTGCGCATGTGCAGGTCTGAGCCGGAGTGCGCATGCGCAGTAGTGACCCCGTGCGCGCATGCGCAGTAGTGAGCCCGTGTGCGCATGCGCAGTAGTGAGTCCGAGTGCGCGTGAGCAGTAGTGAGTCCGAGTGCGCGTGAGCAGTAGTCACCCCGAGTGCGCATGAGCAGTAGTGACCCCGAGTGCGCATGAGCAGTAGTGACCCCGAGTGCGCATGCGCAGTAGTGAGCCCGATTGCGCATCCGCAGTAGTGAGGCCGTGTGCGCATGTGCAGGTCTGTGCCGGAGTGCGCATGCGCAGTAGTGGGCCCGTGCGCGCATGCGCAGTAGTGAGCCCGTATGCGCATACGCAGTAGTGAGCCCGAGCGCGCATCCGCAGTAGTGAGTCCGAGTGCGCATGCGCAGTAGTGACCCCGAATGCGCATGAGCAGCAGTGAGTCCGAGTGCGCATGAGCAGTAGTGAACCCGAGTGCGCATGAGCAGTAGTGAGTCCGAGTGCGCATGAGCAGTAGTGACCCCGAGTGCGCATGCAGATTAGTGAGCCCGAGTGTGCATGAGTAGTAGTGACCCCGAGTGCGCATGCACAGTAGCCAGCCCGTGTGCGCATGCGCAGAAGTGAGCTCGAATGCGCATGTGCAGGTCTGAGCCGGACTGCGCATGCGCAGTAGTGAGCCCGTGTGCACATGCGCAGTAGTGACCCCGAATGCGCATGAGCAGTAGTGAGTCCGAGTGCGTATGAGCAGTAGTAACCCCGAGTGCGCATGAGCAGTAGTGAGTCCGAGTGCGCATGCGCAGTAGTGAGCCCGGGTGCGCATGCGCAGTAATGAGCCCGAGCGCGCATCCGCAGTAGTGAGCCCGAGCGCGCATGCGCAGTAGTGGGTCCGATTGCGCATGTGCAGGTCTGAGCCGGAGTGCGCATGCGCAGTAGTGGGCCTGTGCGCGCATGCGCAGTAGTGGGCCCGTGTGCGCATGCGCAGTAGTGAGCCCGAGCGCGCATCCGCAGTAGTGAGTCCGAGTGCGCATGCGCAGTAGTGACCCCGAATGCGCATGTGCAGTAGTGAGTCCGAGTGCGCGTGAGCAGTAGCGACCCCGAGTGCGCATGAGCAGTAGTTAGTCCGAGTGCGCATCAGCAGTAGTGACCCCGAGTGCGCATGAGCAGTAGTGACCCCGAGTGCGCATGCACAGTAGTGAGCTCGAATGCGCATGTGCAGGTCTGAACCGGAGTGCGCATGCGCAGTAGTGGGCCCGTGCGCGCATGCGCAGTAGTGAGCCCGTGTGCGCATGCGCAGTAGTGAGCCCGATTGCGCATCCGCAGTAGTGAGTCCGTGTGCGCATGTGCAGGTCTGAGCCGGAGTGCGCATGCGCAGTAGTGGGCCCGTGCGCGCATGCGCAGTAGTGAGCCCGAGCGCGCTTCCGCAGTAGTGAGTCCGAGTGCGCATGCGCAGTAGTGACCCCGAATGCGCATGAGCAGCAGTGAGTCCGAGTGCGCATGAGCAGTAGTGACCCCGAGTGCGCATGAGCAGTAGTGAGTCCGAGTGCGCATGAGCAGTAGTGACCCCGAGTGCGCATGCACATTAGTGAGCCCGAGTGTGCATGAGTAGTAGTGACCCCGAGTGCGCATGCACAGTAGCCAGCCCGTGTGCGCATGCGCAGAAGTGAGCTCGAATGCGCATGTGCAGGTCTGAGCCGGACTGCGCATGCGCAGTAGTGAGCCCGTGTGCACATGCGCAGTAGTGACCCCGAATGCGCATGAGCAGTAGTGAGTCCGAGTGCGTATGAGCAGTAGTGACCCCGAGTGCGCATGAGCAGTACTGACCCCGAGTGCGCATGAGAAGTAGTGGCCCCGAGTGCGCATGAGCAGTAGTGAATCCGAGTGCACATGAGCAGTAGTGACCCCGAGTGCGCATGAGCAGTAGTGAGTCCGAGTGCGCATGAGCAGTAGTGACCCCGAGTGCGCATGAGCAGTAGTGACCCCGAGTGCGCATGCACAGTTGTGAGCCCGATTGCGCATCCGCAGTAGTGAGGCCGTGTGCGCATGTGCAGGTCTGAGCCGGAGTGCGCATGCGCAGTAGTGAGCCCGATTGTGCATCCGCAGTAGTGAGTCCGAGTGCGCATCAGCAGTAGTGACCCCGAGTGCGCATGAGCAGTAGTGAGCTCGAATGCGCATGTGCAGGTCTGAGCCGGAGTGCGCATGCGCAGTAGTGGGCCCGTGCGCGCATGCGCAGTAGTGAGCCCGTGTGCGCATGCGCAGTAGTGAGCCTGAGCGCGCATCCGCAGTAGTGAGTCCGAGTGCGCATGCGCAGTAGTGACCCCGAATGCGCATGAGCAGCAGTGAGTCCGAGTGCGCATGAGCAGTAGTGACCCCGAGTGCGCATGAGCAGTAGTGAGTCCGAGTGCGCATGAGCAGTAGTGACCCCGAGTGCGCATGCACATTAGTGAGCCCGAGTGTGCATGAGTAGTAGTGACCCCGAGTGCGCATGCGCAGTAGCGAGCCCGTGTGCGCATGCGCAGAAGTGAGCTCGAATGCGCATGTGCAGGTCTGAGCCGGACTGCGCATGCGCAGTAGTGAGCCCGTGTGCACATGCGCAGTAGTGACCCCGAATGCGCATGAGCAGTAGTGAGTCCGAGTGCGCATGAACAGTAGTGACCCCGAATGCGCATGTGCAGTAGTGTGTCCGAGTGCGCATTAGCAGTAGTGACCCCGAGTGCGCATGCACAGTAGTGAGCCCGTGTGCGCATGCGTAGAAGTGAGCTCGAATGCGCATGTGCAGGTCTGAGCCGGAGTGCGCATGCGCAGTAGTGGGCCCGTGCGCGCATGCGCAGTAGTGAGCCCGTGTGCGCATGCGCAGTAGTGAGCCCGAGCGCGCATCCGCAGTAGTGAGTCCGAGTGCGCATGCGCAGTAGTGACCCCGAGTGCGCATGAGCAGTAGTGAGTCCGAGTGCGCATGAGCAGTATTGACCCCGAGTGCGCATGAGCAGTAGTGAGTCCGAGTGCGCATGAGCAATAGTGACCCCGAGTGCGCATGCACATTAGTGAGCCCGAGTGAGCATGAGTAGTAGTGACCCCGAGTGCGCATGCACAGTAGTGAGCCCGTGTGCGCATGCACAGTAGTGAGCCCGAGTGTGCATGAGCAGAAGTGAGTCCGAGTGCGCATGGGCAGTAGTGACCCCGAGTGCTCATGCACAGTAGTGAGCCCGATTGTGCATCCGCAGTAGTGAGGCCGTGTGCGCATGTGCAGGTCTGAGCCGGAGTGCGCATGCGCAGTAGTGACCCCGTGCGCGCATGCGCAGTAGTGAGCCCGTGTGCGCATGCGCAGTAGTGAGTCCGAGTGCGCGTGAGCAGTAGTGAGTCCGAGTGCGCGTGAGCAGTAGTGACCCCGAGTGCGCATGAGCAGTAGTGACCCCGAGTGCGCATGAGCAGTAGTGACCCCGAGTGCGCATGCGCAGTAGTGAGCCCGATTGCGCATCCGCAGTAGTGAGGCCGTGTGCGAATTTGCAGGTCTGTGCCGGAGTGCGCATGTGCAGGTCTGTGCCGGAGTGCGCATGCGCAGTAGTGGGCCCGTGCGCGCATGCGCAGTAGTGAGCCCGTATGCGCATACGCAGTAGTGAGCCCGAGCGCGCATCCGCAGTAGTGAGTCCGAGTGCGCATGCGCAGTAGTGACCCCGAATGCGCATGAGCAGCAGTGAGTCCGAGTGCGCATGAGCAGTAGTGACCCCGAGTGCGCATGAGCAGTAGTGAGTCCGAGTGCGCATGAGCAGTAGTGACCCCGAGTGCGCATGCAGATTAGTGAGCCCGAGTGTGCATGAGTAGTAGTGACCCCGAGTGCGCATGCACAGTAGCCAGCCCGTGTGCGCATGCGCAGAAGTGAGCTCGAAAGCGCATGTGCAGGTCTGAGCCGGACTGCGCATGCGCAGTAGTGAGCCCGTGTGCACATGCGCAGTAGTGACCCCGAATGCGCATGAGCAGTAGCGAGTCCGAGTGCGTATGAGCAGTAGTAACCCCGAGTGCGCATTAGCAGTAGTGAGTCCGAGTGCGCATGAGCAGTAGTGACCCCGAGTGCGCATGAGCAGTAGTGACCCCGAGTGCGCATGCACAGTAGTGAGCCCGATTGCGCATCCGCAGTAGTGAGTCCGTGTGCGCATGTGCAGGTCTGAGCCGGAGTGCGCATGCGCAGTAGTGGGCCCGTGCGCGCATGCGCAGTAGTGAGCCCGTGTGCGCATGCGCAGTAGTGAGCCCGAGCGCGCATCCGCAGTAGTGAGTCCGAGTGCGCATGCGCAGTAGTGACCCCGAATGCGCATGAGCAGCAGTGAGTCCGAGTGCGCATTAGCAGTAGTGACCCCGAGTGCGCATGAGCAGTAGTGACCCCGAGTGCGCATGAGCAGTAGTGGCCCCGAGTGCGCATGAGCAGTAGTGAATCCGAGTGCACATGAGCAGTAGTGACCCCGAGTGCGCATGAGCAGTAGTGAGTCCGAGTGCGCATGAGCAGTAGTGACCCCGAGTGCGCATGAGCAGTAATGACCCCGAGTGCGCATGCACAGTAGTGTGCCTGTGTGCGCATGCGCAGAAGTGAGCTCGAATGCGCATGTGCAGGTCTGAGCCGGACTGCGCATGCGCAGTAGTGGGTCCGTGCGCGCATGCGCAGTAGTGAGCCCGGGTGCGCATGCGCAGTAATGAGCCCGAGCGCGCATCCGCAGTAGTGAGCCCGAGCGCGCATGCGCAGTAGTGACTTCGAATGCGCATGTGCAGTAGTGAGTCCGAGTGCGCATGAGCAGTAGCGACCCCGAGTGCGCATGAGCAGTAGTTAGTCCGAGTGCGCATCAGCAGTAGTGACCCCGAGTGCGCATGAGCAGTAGTGACCCCGAGTGCGCATGCACAGTAGTGAGCTCGAATGCGCATGTGCAGGTCTGAGCCGGAGTGCGCATGCGCAGTAGTGGGCCCGTGCGCGCATGCGGAGTAGTGAGCCCGTGTGCGCATGCGCAGTAGTGAGCCTGAGCGCGCATCCGCAGTAGTGAGTCCGAGTGCGCATGCGCAGTAGTGACCCCGAATGCGCATGAGCAGCAGTGAGTCCGAGTGCGCATGAGCAGTAGTGACCCCGAGTGCGCATGAGCAGTAGTGAGTCCGAGTGCGCATGAGCAGTAGTGACCCCGAGTGCGCATGCACATTAGTGAGCCCGAGTGTGCATGAGTAGTAGTGACCCCGAGTGCGCATGCGCAGTAGCGAGCCCGTGTGCGCATGCGCAGAAGTGAGCTCGAATGCGCATGTGCAGGTCTGAGCCGGACTGCGCATGCGCAGTAGTGAGCCCGTGTGCACATGCGCAGTAGTGACCCCGAATGCGCATGAGCAGTAGTGAGCCCGAGCGCGCATCCGCAGTAGTGAGCCCGAGCGCGCATGCGCAGTAGTGAGTCCGATTGCGCATGTGCAGGTCTGAGCCGGAGTGCGCATGCGCAGTAGTGGGCCTGTGCGCGCATGCGCAGTAGTGAGCCCGTGTGCGCATGCGCAGTAGTGAGCCCGAGCGCGCATCCGCAGTAGTGAGTCCGAGTGCGCATGCGCAGTAGTGACCCCGAATACGCATGTGCAGTAGTGAGTCCGAGTGCGCATTAGCAGTAGTGACCCCGAGTGCGCATAAGCAGTAGTGACCCCGAGTGCGCATGCACAGTAGTGAGCCCGTGTGCGCATGCGTAGAAGTGAGCTCGAATGCGCATGTGCAGGTCTGAGCCGGAGTGCGCATGCGCAGTAGTGGGCCCGTGCGCGCATGCGCAGTAGTGAGCCCGTGTGCGCATGCGCAGTAGTGAGCCCGAGCGCGCATCCGCAGTAGTGAGTCCGAGTGCGCATGCGCAGTAGTGACCCCGAGTGCGCATGAGCAGTAGTGAGTCCGAGTGCGCATGAGCAGTAGTGACCCCGAGTGCGCATGAGCAGTAGTGAGTCCGAGTGCGCATGAGCAATAGTGACCCCGAGTGCGCATGCACATTAGTGAGCCCGAGTGAGCATGAGTAGTAGTGAACCCGAGTGCGCATGCACAGTAGTGAGCCCGTGTGCGCATGCACAGTAGTGAGCCCGAGTGTGCATGAGCAGAAGTGAGTCCGAGTGCGCATGGGCAGTAGTGACCCCGAGTGCTCATGCACAGTAGTGAGCCCGAGTGCGCATGCACAGTAGTGAGCCCGAGTGTGCATGAGCAGTAGTGAGCCCGAGTGCGCATGGGCAGTAGTGACCCCGAGTGCTCATGCACAGTAGTGAGCCCGATTGCGCATCCGCAGTAGTGAGTCCGTGTGCGCATGTGCAGGTCTGAACCGGAGTGCGCATGCGCAGTAGTGACCCCGTGCGCGCATGCGCAGTAGTGAGCCCGTGTGCGCATTCGCAGTAGTGAGTCCGAGTGCGCGTGAGCAGTAGTGAGTCCGAGTGCGCATGAGCAGTAGTGATCCCGAGTGCGCATGAGCAGTAGTGACGCCGAGTGCGCATGAGCAGTAGTGACCCCGAGTGCGCATGCGCAGTAGTGAGCCCGATTGCGCATACGCAGTAGTGAGCCCGAGCGCGCATCCGCAGTAGTGAGTCCGAGTGCGCATGCGCAGTAGTGACCCCGAATGCGCATGAGCAGCAGTGAGTCCGAGTGCGCATGAGCAGTAGTGACCCCGAGTGCGCATGAGCAGTAGTGAGTCCGAGTGCGCATGAGCAGTAGTGACCCCGATTGCGCATGCAGATTAGTGAGCCCGAGTGTGCATGAGTAGTAGTGACCCCGAGTGCGCATGCACAGTAGCCAGCCCGTGTGCGCATGCGCAGAAGTGAGCTCGAATGCGCATGTGCAGGTCTGAGCCGGACTGCGCATGCGCAGTAGTGAGCCCGTGTGCACATGCGCAGTAGTGGGCCCGTGCGCGCATGCGCAGTAGTGAGCCCGTGTGCGCATGCGCAGTAGTGAGCCCGAGCGCGCATCCGCAGTAGTGAGTCCGAGTGCGCATGCGCAGTAGTGACCCCGAGTGCGCATGAGCAGTAGTGAGTCCGAGTGCGCATGAGCAGTAGTGACCCCGAGTGCGCATGAGCAGTAGTGAGTCCGAGTGCGCATGAGCAATAGTGACCCCGAGTGCGCATGCACATTAGTGAGCCCGAGTGAGCATGAGTAGTAGTGAACCCGAGTGCGCATGCACAGTAGTGAGCCCGTGTGCGCATGCACAGTAGTGAGCCCGAGTGTGCATGAGCAGAAGTGAGTCCGAGTGCGCATGGGCAGTAGTGACCCCGAGTGCTCATGCACAGTAGTGAGCCCGATTGCGCATCCGCAGTAGTGAGGCCGTGTGCGCATGGGCAGTAGTGAGTCCGAGTGCGCGTGAGCAGTAGTGAGTCCGAGTGCGCGTGAGCAGTAGTGACCCCGAGTGCGCATGAGCAGTAGTGACCCCGAGTGCGCATGAGCAGTAGTGACCCCGAGTGCGCATGCGCAGTAGTGAGCCCGATTGCGCATCCGCAGTAGTGAGGCCGTGTGCGCATGTGCAGGTCTGTGCCGGAGTGCGCATGCGCAGCAGTGGCCCCGTGCGCGCATGCGCAGTAGTGAGCCCGTATGCGCATACGCAGTAGTGAGCCCGAGCGCGCATCCGCAGTAGTGAGTCCGAGTGCGCATGCGCAGTAGTGACCCCGAGTGCGCATGAGCAGTAGTGAGTCCGAGTGCGCATGAGCAGTAGTGACCCCGAGTGCGCATGCACATTAGTGAGCCCGAGTGTGCATGAGTAGTAGTGACCCCGAGTGCGCATGCACAGTAGCCAGCCCGTGTGCGCATGCGCAGAAGTCAGCTCGAATGCGCATGTGCAGGTCTGAGCCGGACTGCGCATGCGCAGTAGTGAGCCCGTGTGCACATGCGCAGTAGTGACCCCGAATGCGCATGAGCAGTAGTGAGTCCGAGTGCGTATGAGCAGTAGTGACCCCGAGTGCGCATGAGCAGTACTGACCCCGAGTGCGCATGAGAAGTAGTGGCCCCGAGTGCGCATGAGCAGTAGTGAATCCGAGTGCACATGAGCAGTAGTGACCCCGAGTGCGCATGAGCAGTAGTGAGTCCGAGTGCGCATGAGCAGTAGTGACCCCGAGTGCGCATGAGCAGTAGTGACCCCGAGTGCGCATGAGCGGTAGTGACCCCGAGTGCGCATGCACAGTAGTGTGCCTGTGTGCGCATGCGCAGATGTGAGCTCGAATGCGCATGTGCAGGTCTGAGCCGGAGTGCGCATGCGCAGTAGTGGGCCCGTGCGCGCATGCGCAGTAGTGAGCCCGAGTGCGCATGCGCAGTAGTGAGCCCGAGCGCGCATCCGCAGTAGTGAGCCCGAGCGCGCATGCGCAGTAGTGAGTCCGATTGCGCATGTGCAGGTCTGAGCCGGAGTGCGCATGCGCAGTAGTGGGCCTGTGCGCGCATGCGCAGTAGTGAGCCCGAGCGCGCATCCGCAGTAGTGAGTCCGAGTGCGCATGCGCAGTAGTGACCCCGAATGCGCATGTGCAGTAGTGAGTCCGAGTGCGCATTAGCAGTAGTGACCCCGAGTGCGCATGCACAGTAGTGAGCCCGTGTGCGCATGCGTAGAAGTGAGCTCGAATGCGCATGTGCAGGTCTGAGCCGGAGTGCGCATGCGCAGTAGTGGGCCCGTGCGCGCATGCGCAGTAGTGAGCCCGTGTGCGCATGCGCAGTAGTGAGCCCGAGCGCGCATCGGCAGTAGTGAGTCCGAGTGCGCATGCGCAGTAGTGACCCCGAGTGCGCATGAGCAGTAGTGAGTCCGAGTGCGCATGAGCAGTATTGACCCCGAGTGCGCATGAGCAGTAGTGAGTCCGAGTGCGCATGAGCAATAGTGACCCCGAGTGCGCATGCACATTAGTGAGCCCGAGTGAGCATGAGTAGTAGTGACCCCGAGTGCGCATGCACAGTAGTGAGCCCGTGTGCGCATGCACAGTAGTGAGCCCGAGTGTGCATGAGCAGAAGTGAGTCCGAGTGCGCATGGGCAGTAGTGACCCCGAGTGCTCATGCACAGTAGTGAGCCCGATTGTGCATCCGCAGTAGTGAGGCCGTGTGCGCATGTGCAGGTCTGAGCCGGAGTGCGCATGCGCAGTAGTGACCCCGTGCGCGCATGCGCAGTAGTGAGCCCGTGTGCGCATGCGCAGTAGTGAGTCCGAGTGCGCGTGAGCAGTAGTGAGTCCGAGTGCGCGTGAGCAGTAGTGACCCCGAGTGCGCATGAGCAGTAGTGACCCCGAGTGCGCATGAGCAGTAGTGACCCCGAGTGCGCATGCGCAGTAGTGAGCCCGATTGCGCATCCGCAGTAGTGAGGCCGTGTGCGAATTTGCAGGTCTGTGCCGGAGTGCGCATGTGCAGGTCTGTGCCGGAGTGCGCATGCGCAGTAGTGGGCCCGTGCGCGCATGCGCAGTAGTGAGCCCGTATGCGCATACGCAGTAGTGAGCCCGAGCGCGCATCCGCAGTAGTGAGTCCGAGTGCGCATGCGCAGTAGTGACCCCGAATGCGCATGAGCAGCAGTGAGTCCGAGTGCGCATGAGCAGTAGTGACCCCGAGTGCGCATGAGCAGTAGTGAGTCCGAGTGCGCATGAGCAGTAGTGACCCCGAGTGCGCATGCAGATTAGTGAGCCCGAGTGTGCATGAGTAGTAGTGACCCCGAGTGCGCATGCACATTAGCCAGCCCGTGTGCGCATGCGCAGAAGTGAGCTCGAAAGCGCATGTGCAGGTCTGAGCCGGACTGCGCATGCGCAGTAGTGAGCCCGTGTGCACATGCGCAGTAGTGACCCCGAATGCGCATGAGCAGTAGTGAGTCCGAGTGCGTATGAGCAGTAGTAACCCCGAGTGCGCATTAGCAGTAGTGAGTCCGAGTGCGCATGAGCAGTAGTGACCCCGAGTGCGCATGAGCAGTAGTGACCCCGAGTGCGCATGCACAGTAGTGAGCCCGATTGCGCATCCGCAGTAGTGAGTCCGTGTGCGCATGTGCAGGTCTGAGCCGGAGTGCGCATGCGCAGTAGTGGGCCCGTGCGCGCATGCGCAGTAGTGAGCCCGTGTGCGCATGCGCAGTAGTGAGCCCGAGCGCGCATCCGCAGTAGTGAGTCCGAGTGCGCATGCGCAGTAGTGACCCCGAATGCGCATGAGCAGCAGTGAGTCCGAGTGCGCATTAGCAGTAGTGACCCCGAGTGCGCATGAGCAGTAGTGACCCCGAGTGCGCATGAGCAGTAGTGGCCCCGAGTGCGCATGAGCAGTAGTGAATCCGAGTGCACATGAGCAGTAGTGACCCCGAGTGCGCATGAGCAGTAGTGAGTCCGAGTGCTCATGAGCAGTAGTGACCCCGAGTGCGCATGAGCAGTAATGACCCCGAGTGCGCATGCACAGTAGTGTGCCTGTGTGCGCATGCGCAGAAGTGAGCTCGAATGCGCATGTGCAGGTCTGAGCCGGACTGCGCATGCGCAGTAGTGGGTCCGTGCGCGCATGCGCAGTAGTGAGCCCGGGTGCGCATGCGCAGTAATGAGCCCGAGCGCGCATCCGCAGTAGTGAGCCCGAGCGCGCATGCGCAGTAGTGACTTCGAATGCGCATGTGCAGTAGTGAGTCCGAGTGCGCATGAGCAGTAGCGACCCCGAGTGCGCATGAGCAGTAGTTAGTCCGAGTGCGCATCAGCAGTAGTGACCCCGAGTGCGCATGAGCAGTAGTGACCCCGAGTGCGCATGCACAGTAGTGAGCTCGAATGCGCATGTGCAGGTCTGAGCCGGAGTGCGCATGCGCAGTAGTGGGCCCGTGCGCGCATGCGGAGTAGTGAGCCCGTGTGCGCATGCGCAGTAGTGAGCCTGAGCGCGCATCCGCAGTAGTGAGTCCGAGTGCGCATGCGCAGTAGTGACCCCGAATGCGCATGAGCAGCAGTGAGTCCGAGTGCGCATGAGCAGTAGTGACCCCGAGTGCGCATGAGCAGTAGTGAGTCCGAGTGCGCATGAGCAGTAGTGACCCCGAGTGCGCATGCACATTAGTGAGCCCGAGTGTGCATGAGTAGTAGTGACCCCGAGTGCGCATGCGCAGTAGCGAGCCCGTGTGCGCATGCGCAGAAGTGAGCTCGAATGCGCATGTGCAGGTCTGAGCCGGACTGCGCATGCGCAGTAGTGAGCCCGTGTGCACATGCGCAGTAGTGACCCCGAATGCGCATGAGCAGTAGTGAGCCCGAGCGCGCATCCGCAGTAGTGAGCCCGAGCGCGCATGCGCAGTAGTGAGTCCGATTGCGCATGTGCAGGTCTGAGCCGGAGTGCGCATGCGCAGTAGTGGGCCTGTGCGCGCATGCGCAGTAGTGAGCCCGTGTGCGCATGCGCAGTAGTGAGCCCGAGCGCGCATCCGCAGTAGTGAGTCCGAGTGCGCATGCGCAGTAGTGACCCCGAATACGCATGTGCAGTAGTGAGTCCGAGTGCGCATTAGCAGTAGTGACCCCGAGTGCGCATAAGCAGTAGTGACCCCGAGTGCGCATGCACAGTAGTGAGCCCGTGTGCGCATGCGTAGAAGTGAGCTCGAATGCGCATGTGCAGGTCTGAGCCGGAGTGCGCATGCGCAGTAGTGGGCCCGTGCGCGCATGCGCAGTAGTGAGCCCGTGTGCGCATGCGCAGTAGTGAGCCCGAGCGCGCATCCGCAGTAGTGAGTCCGAGTGCGCATGCGCAGTAGTGACCCCGAGTGCGCATGAGCAGTAGTGAGTCCGAGTGCGCATGAGCAGTAGTGACCCCGAGTGCGCATGAGCAGTAGTGAGTCCGAGTGCGCATGAGCAATAGTGACCCCGAGTGCGCATGCACATTAGTGAGCCCGAGTGAGCATGAGTAGTAGTGAACCCGAGTGCGCATGCACAGTAGTGAGCCCGAGTGCGCATGCACAGTAGTGAGCCCGAGTGTGCATGAGCAGTAGTGAGCCCGAGTGCGCATGGGCAGTAGTGACCCCGAGTGCTCATGCAGAGTAGTGAGCCCGATTGCGCATCCGCAGTAGTGAGTCCGTGTGCGCATGTGCAGGTCTGAACCGGAGTGCGCATGCGCAGTAGTGACCCCGTGCGCGCATGCGCAGTAGTGAGCCCGTGTGCGCATTCGCAGTAGTGAGTCCGAGTGCGCGTGAGCAGTAGTGAGTCCGAGTGCGCATGAGCAGTAGTGATCCCGAGTGCGCATGAGCAGTAGTGACCCCGAGTGCGCATGAGCAGTAGTGACCCCGAGTGCGCATGCGCAGTAGTGAGCCCGATTGCGCATACGCAGTAGTGAGCCCGAGCGCGCATCCGCAGTAGTGAGTCCGAGTGCGCATGCGCAGTAGTGACCCCGAATGCGCATGAGCAGCAGTGAGTCCGAGTGCGCATGAGCAGTAGTGACCCCGAGTGCGCATGAGCAGTAGTGAGTCCGAGTGCGCATGAGCAGTAGTGACCCCGATTGCGCATGCAGATTAGTGAGCCCGAGTGTGCATGAGTAGTAGTGACCCCGAGTGCGCATGCACAGTAGCCAGCCCGTGTGCGCATGCGCAGAAGTGAGCTCGAATGCGCATGTGCAGGTCTGAGCCGGACTGCGCATGCGCAGTAGTGACCCCGAGTGCGCATGCACAGTAGTGAGCCCGTGTGCGCATGCGTAGAAGTGAGCTCGAATGCGCATGTGCAGGTCTGAGCCGGAGTGCGCATGCGCAGTAGTGGGCCCGTGCGCGCATGCGCAGTAGTGAGCCCGTGTGCGCATGCGCAGTAGTGAGCCCGAGCGCGCATCCGCAGTAGTGAGTCCGAGTGCGCATGCGCAGTAGTGACCCCGAGTGCGCATGAGCAGTAGTGAGTCCGAGTGCGCATGAG
Organism: Megachile leachella; assembly: GCA_963576845.1. Classification (NCBI taxonomy): domain Eukaryota; kingdom Metazoa; phylum Arthropoda; class Insecta; order Hymenoptera; family Megachilidae; genus Megachile; species Megachile leachella. The sequence continues at coordinate 23,929,641 of OY756250.1, read as the reverse complement.
CAGTAGTGACCCCGAGTGCGCATGAGCAGTAGTGAGTCCGAGTGCGCATGAGCAATAGTGACCCCGAGTGCGCATGCACATTAGTGAGCCCGAGTGAGCATGAGTAGTAGTGAACCCGAGTGCGCATGCACAGTAGTGAGCCCGTGTGCGCATGCACAGTAGTGAGCCCGAGTGTGCATGAGCAGAAGTGAGTCCGAGTGCGCATGGGCAGTAGTGACCCCGAGTGCTCATGCACAGTAGTGAGCCCGAGTGCGCATGCACAGTAGTGAGCCCGAGTGTGCATGAGCAGTAGTGAGCCCGAGTGCGCATGGGCAGTAGTGAGCCCGATTGTGCATCCGCAGTAGTGAGTCCGAGTGCGCATGAGCAGTAGTGACCCCGAGTGCGCATGCACAGTAGTGAGCCCGAGTGTGCATGAGCAGTAGTGAGTCCGAGTGCGCATGGGCAGTAGTGACCCCGAGTGCTCATGCACAGTAGTGAGCCCGATTGCGCATCCGCAGTAGTGAGTCCGTGTGCGCATGTGCAGGTCTGAGCCGGAGTGCGCATGCGCAGTAGTGGGCCCGTGCGCGCATGCGCAGTAATGAGCCCGTGTGCGCATGCGCAGTAGTGAGTCCGAGTGCGCGTGAGCAGTAGTGAGTCCGAGTGCGCGTGAGCAGTAGTGACCCCGAGTGCGCATGAGCAGTAGTGACCCCGAGTGCGCATGAGCAGTAGTGACCCCGAGTGCGCATGCACAGTAGTGTGCCTGTGTGCGCATGCGCAGATGTGAGCTCGAATGCGCATGTGCAGGTCTGAGCCGGAGTGCGCATGCGCAGTAGTGGGCCCGTGCGCGCATGCGCAGTAGTGAGCCCGAGTGCGCATGCGCAGTAGTGAGCCCGAGCGCGCATCCGCAGTAGTGAGCCCGAGCGCGCATGCGCAGTAGTGAGTCCGATTGCGCATGTGCAGGTCTGAGCCGGAGTGCGCATGCGCAGTAGTGGGCCTGTGCGCGCATGCGCAGTAGTGAGCCCGTGTGCGCATGCGCAGTAGTGAGCCCGAGCGCGCATCCGCAGTAGTGAGTCCGAGTGCGCATGCGCAGTAGTGACCCCGAATGCGCATGTGCAGTAGTGAGTCCGAGTGCGCATGAGCAGTAGTGACCCCGAGTGCGCATGAGCAGTAATGACCCCGAGTGCGCATGCACAGTAGTGTGCCTGTGTGCGCATGCGCAGAAGTGAGCTCGAATGCGCATGTGCAGGTCTGAGCCGGACTGCGCATGCGCAGTAGTGAGCCCGTGTGCACATGCGCAGTAGTGACCCCGAATGCGCATGAGCAGTAGTGAGTCCGAGTGCGCATGAGCAGTAGTGACCCCGAGTGCGCATGAGCAGTAGTGAGTCCGAGTGCGCATGAACAGTAGTGACTCCGAGTGCGCATGAGCAGTAGTGACCCCGAGTGCGCATGCACAGTAGTGAGCCCGATTGCGCATCCGCAGTAGTAAGTCCGTGTTCGCATGTGCAGGTCTGAGCCGGAGTGCGCATGCGCAGTAGTGGGCCCGTGCGCGCATGCGCAATTGTGAGCCCGGGTGCGCATGCGCAGTAGTGAGCCCGAGCGCGCATCCGCAATAGTGAGCCCGAGCGCGCATGCGCAGTAGTGAGTCCGATTGCGCATGTGCAGGTCTGTGCCGGAGTGCGCATGCGCAGTAGTGTGCCTGTGTGCGCATGCGCAGAAGTGAGCTCGAATGCGCATGTGCAGGTCTGAGCCGGAGTGCGCATGCGCAGTAGTGGGCCCGTGGGCGCATGCGCAGTAGTGAGCCCGTGTGCGCATGCGCAGAAGTGAGCTCGAATGCGCATGTGCAGGTCTGAGCCGGAGTGCGCATGCGCAGTAGTGGGCCCGTGCGCGCATGCGCAGTAGTGAGCCCGTGTGCGCATGCGCAATAGTGAGCCCGAGCGCGCATCCGCAGTAGTGAGTCCGAGTGCGCATGCGCAGTAGTGACCCCGAATGCGCATGAGCAGCAGTGAGTCCGAGTGCGCATGAGCAGTAGTGACCCCGAGTGCGCATGAGCAGTAGTGAGTCCGAGTGCGCATGAGCAGTAGTGACCCCGAGTGCGCATGAGCGGTAGTGACCCCGAGTGCGCATGCACAGTAGTGTGCCTGTGTGCGCATGCGCAGATGTGAGCTCGAATGCGCATGTGCAGGTCTGAGCCGGAGTGCGCATGCGCAGTAGTGGGCCCGTGCGCGCATGCGCAGTAGTGAGCCCGGGTGCGCATGCGCAGTAGTGAGCCCGAGCGCGCATCCGCAGTAGTGAGCCCGAGCGCGCATGCGCAGTAGTGAGTCCGATTGCGCATGTGCAGGTCTGAGCCGAAGTGCGCATGCGCAGTAGTGGGCCTGTGCGCGCATGCGCAGTAGTGAGCCCGTGTGCGCATGCGCAGTAGTGAGCCCGAGCGCGCATCCGCAGTAGTGAGTCCGAGTGCGCATGCGCAGTAGTGACCCCGAGTGCGCATGAGCAGTAGTGAGTCCGAGTGCGCATGAGCAGTAGTGACCCCGAGTGCGCATGAGCAGTAGTGAGTCCGAGTGCGCATGAGCAATAGTGACCCCGAGTGCGCATGCACATTAGTGAGCCCGAGTGAGCATGAGTAGTAGTGAACCCGAGTGCGCATGCACAGTAGTGAGCCCGTGTGCGCATGCACAGTAGTGAGCCCGAGTGTGCATGAGCAGAAGTGAGTCCGAGTGCGCATGGGCAGTAGTGACCCCGAGTGCTCATGCACAGTAGTGAGCCCGATTGCGCATCCGCAGTAGTGAGGCCGTGTGCGCATGTGCAGGTCTGAGCCGGAGTGCGCATGCGCAGTAGTGAGCCCGATTGTGCATCCGCAGTAGTGAGTCCGAGTGCGCATGAGCAGTAGTGACCCCGAGTGCGCATGCACAGTAGTGAGCCCGAGTGTGCATGAGCAGTAGTGAGTCCGAGTGCGCATGGGCAGTAGTGACCCCGAGTGCTCATGCACAGTAGTGAGCCCGATTGCGCATCCGCAGTAGTGAGTCCGTGTGCGCATGTGCAGGTCTGAGCCGGAGTGCGCATGCGCAGTAGTGGGCCCGTGCGCGCATGCGCAGTAATGAGCCCGTGTGCGCATGCGCAGTAGTGAGTCCGAGTGCGCGTGAGCAGTAGTGAGTCCGAGTGCGCGTGAGCAGTAGTGACCCCGAGTGCGCATGAGCAGTAGTGACCCCGAGTGCGCATGAGCAGTAGTAACCCCGAGTGCGCATGCACAGTAGTGTGCCTGTGTGCGCATGCGCAGATGTGAGCTCGAATGCGCATGTGCAGGTCTGAGCCGGAGTGCGCATGCGCAGTAGTGGGCCCGTGCGCGCATGCGCAGTAGTGAGCCCGAGTGCGCATGCGCAGTAGTGAGCCCGAGCGCGCATCCGCAGTAGTGAGCCCGAGCGCGCATGCGCAGTAGTGAGTCCGATTGCGCATGTGCAGGTCTGAGCCGGAGTGCGCATGCGCAGTAGTGGGCCTGTGCGCGCATGCGCAGTAGTGAGCCCGTGTGCGCATGCGCAGTAGTGAGCCCGAGCGCGCATCCGCAGTAGTGAGTCCGAGTGCGCATGCGCAGTAGTGACCCCGAATGCGCATGTGCAGTAGTGAGTCCGAGTGCGCATGAGCAGTAGTGACCCCGAGTGCGCATGAGCAGTAATGACCCCGAGTGCGCATGCACAGTAGTGTGCCTGTGTGCGCATGCGCAGAAGTGAGCTCGAATGCGCATGTGCAGGTCTGAGCCGGACTGCGCATGCGCGCACGGGCCCACTACTGCGCATGCGCAGTAGTGAGCCCGGGTGCGCATGCGCAGTAATGAGCCCGAGCGCGCATCCGCAGTAGTGAGCCCGAGCGCGCATGCGCAGTAGTGGGTCCGATTGCGCATGTGCAGGTCTGAGCCGGAGTGCGCATGCGCAGTAGTGGGCCTGTGCGCGCATGCGCAGTAGTGGGCCCGTGTGCGCATGCGCAGTAGTGAGCCCGAGCGCGCATCCGCAGTAGTGAGTCCGAGTGCGCATGCGCAGTAGTGACCCCGAATGCGCATGAGCAGCAGTGAGTCCGAGTGCGCATTAGCAGTAGTGACCCCGAGTGCGCATGAGCAGTAGTGACCCCGAGTGCGCATGAGCAGTAGTGGCCCCGAGTGCGCATGAGCAGTAGTGAATCCGAGTGCACATGAGCAGTAGTGACCCCGAGTGCGCATGAGCAGTAGTGAGTCCGAGTGCGCATGAGCAGTAGTGACCCCGAGTGCGCATGAGCAGCAATGACCCCGAGTGCGCATGCACAGTAGTGTGCCTGTGTGCGCATGCGCAGAAGTGAGCTCGAATGCGCATGTGCAGGTCTGAGCCGGACTGCGCATGCGCAGTAATGAGCCCGAGCGCGCATCCGCAGTAGTGAGCCCGAGCGCGCATGCGCAGTAGTGAGTCCGATTGCGCATGTGCAGGTCTGAGCCGGAGTGCGCATGCGCAGTAGTGGGCCTGTGCGCGCATGCGCAGTAGTGAGCCCGTGTGCGCATGCGCAGTAGTGAGCCCGAGCGCGCATCCGCAGTAGTGAGTCCGAGTGCGCATGCGCAGTAGTGACCCCGAATGCGCATGTGCAGTAGTGAGTCCGAGTGCGCATGAGCAGTAGCGACCCCGAGTGCGCATGAGCAGTAGTTAGTCCGAGTGCGCATCAGCAGTAGTGACCCCGAGTGCGCATGAGCAGTAGTGACCCCGAGTGCGCATGCACAGTAGTGAGCTCGAATGCGCATGTGCAGGTCTGAGCCGGAGTGCGCATGCGCAGTAGTGGGCCCGTGCGCGCATGCGCAGTAGTGAGCCCGTGTGCGCATGCGCAGTAGTGAGCCTGAGCGCGCATCCGCAGTAGTGAGTCCGAGTGCGCATGCGCAGTAGTGACCCCGAATGCGCATGAGCAGCAGTGAGTCCGAGTGCGCATGAGCAGTAGTGACCCCGAGTGCGCATGAGCAGTAGTGAGTCCGAGTGCGCATGAGCAGTAGTGACCCCGAGTGCGCATGCACATTAGTGAGCCCGAGTGTGCATGAGTAGTAGTGACCCCGAGTGCGCATGCGCAGTAGCGAGCCCGTGTGCGCATGCGCAGAAGTGAGCTCGAATGCGCATGTGCAGGTCTGAGCCGGACTGCGCATGCGCAGTAGTGAGCCCGTGTGCACATGCGCAGTAGTGACCCCGAATGCGCATGAGCAGTAGTGAGTCCGAGTGCGCATGAGCAGTAGTGACCCCGAGTGCGCATGAGCAGTAGTGAGTCCGAGTGCGCATGAACAGTAGTGACTCCGAGTGCGCATGAGCAGTAGTGACCCCGAGTGCGCATGCACAGTAGTGAGCCCGATTGCGCATCCGCAGTAGTAAGTCCGTGTTCGCATGTGCAGGTCTGAGCCGGAGTGCGCATGCGCAGTAGTGGGCCCGTGCGCGCATGCGCAGTTGTGAGCCCGGGTGCGCATGCGCAGTAGTGAGCCCGAGCGCGCATCCGCAATAGTGAGCCCGAGCGCGCATGCGCAGTAGTGAGTCCGATTGCGCATGTGCAGGTCTGTGCCGGAGTGCGCATGCGCAGTAGTGTGCCTGTGTGCGCATGCGCAGAAGTGAGCTCGAATGCGCATGTGCAGGTCTGAGCCGGAGTGCGCATGCGCAGTAGTGGGCCCGTGGGCGCATGCGCAGTAGTGAGCCCGTGTGCGCATGCGCAGAAGTGAGCTCGAATGCTCATGTGCAGGTCTGAGCCGGAGTGCGCATGCGCAGTAGTGGGCCCGTGCGCGCATGCGCAGTAGTGAGCCCGTGTGCGCATGCGCAATAGTGAGCCCGAGCGCGCATCCGCAGTAGTGAGTCCGAGTGCGCATGCGCAGTAGTGACCCCGAATGCGCATGAGCAGCAGTGAGTCCGAGTGCGCATGAGCAGTAGTGACCCCGAGTGCGCATGAGCAGTAGTGAGTCCGAGTGCGCATGAGCAGTAGTGACCCCGAGTGCGCATGAGCGGTAGTGACCCCGAGTGCGCATGCACAGTAGTGTGCCTGTGTGCGGATGCGCAGATGTGAGCTCGAATGCGCATGTGCAGGTCTGAGCCGGAGTGCGCATGCGCAGTAGTGGGCCCGTGCGCGCATGCGCAGTAGTGAGCCCGGGTGCGCATGCGCAGTAGTGAGCCCGAGCGCGCATCCGCAGTAGTGAGCCCGAGCGCGCATGCGCAGTAGTGAGTCCGATTGCGCATGTGCAGGTCTGAGCCGAAGTGCGCATGCGCAGTAGTGGGCCTGTGCGCGCATGCGCAGTAGTGAGCCCGTGTGCGCATGCGCAGTAGTGAGCCCGAGCGCGCATCCGCAGTAGTGAGTCCGAGTGCGCATGCGCAGTAGTGACCCCGAGTGCGCATGAGCAGTAGTGAGTCCGAGTGCGCATGAGCAGTAGTGACCCCGAGTGCGCATGAGCAGTAGTGAGTCCGAGTGCGCATGAGCAATAGTGACCCCGAGTGCGCATGCACATTAGTGAGCCCGAGTGAGCATGAGTAGTAGTGAACCCGAGTGCGCATGCACAGTAGTGAGCCCGTGTGCGCATGCACAGTAGTGAGCCCGAGTGTGCATGAGCAGAAGTGAGTCCGAGTGCGCATGGGCAGTAGTGACCCCGAGTGCTCATGCACAGTAGTGAGCCCGATTGCGCATCCGCAGTAGTGAGGCCGTGTGCGCATGTGCAGGTCTGAGCCGGAGTGCGCATGCGCAGTAGTGAGCCCGATTGTGCATCCGCAGTAGTGAGTCCGAGTGCGCATGAGCAGTAGTGACCCCGAGTGCGCATGAGCAGTAGTGACCCCGAGTGTGCATGAGCAGTAGTGAGTCCGAGTGCGCATGGGCAGTAGTGACCCCGAGTGCTCATGCACAGTAGTGAGCCCGATTGCGCATCCGCAGTAGGGAGTCCGTGTGCGCATGTGCAGGTCTGAGCCGGAGTGCGCATGCGCAGTAGTGACCCCGTGCGCGCATGCGCAGTAGTGAGCCCGTGTGCGCATGGGCAGTAGTGAGTCCGAGTGCGCGTGAGCAGTAGTGAGTCCGAGTGCGCGTGAGCAGTAGTGACCCCGAGTGCGCATGAGCAGTAGTGACCCCGAGTGCGCATGAGCAGTAGTGACCCCGAGTGCGCATGCGCAGTAGTGAGCCCGATTGCGCATCCGCAGTAGTGAGGCCGTGTGCGCATGTGCAGGTCTGTGCCGGAGTGCGCATGCGCAGCAGTGGCCCCGTGCGCGCATGCGCAGTAGTGAGCCCGTATGCGCATACGCAGTAGTGAGCCCGAGCGCGCATCCGCAGTAGTGAGTCCGAGTGCGCAAGCGCAGTAGTGACCCCGAGTGCGCATGAGCAGTAGTGAGTCCGAGTGCGCATGAGCAGTAGAGACCCCGAGTGCGCATGCACATTAGTGAGCCCGAGTGTGCATGAGTAGTAGTGACCCCGAGTGCGCATGCACAGTAGCCAGCCCGTGTGCGCATGCGCAGAAGTGAGCTCGAATGCGCATGTGCAGGTCTGAGCCGGACTGCGCATGCGCAGTAGTGAGCCCGTGTGCACATGCGCAGTAGTGACCCCGAATGCGCATGAGCAGTAGTGAGTCCGAGTGCGTATGAGCAGTAGTGACCCCGAGTGCGCATGAGCAGTACTGACCCCGAGTGCGCATGAGAAGTAGTGGCCCCGAGTGCGCATGAGCAGTAGTGAATCCGAGTGCACATGAGCAGTAGTGACCCCGAGTGCGCATGAGCAGTAGTGAGTCCGAGTGCGCATGAGCAGTAGTGACCCCGAGTGCGCATGAGCAGTAGTGACCCCGAGTGCGCATGCACAGTAGTGAGCCCGATTGCGCATCCGCAGTAGTGAGGCCGTGTGCGCATGTGCAGGTCTGAGCCGGAGTGCGCATGCGCAGTAGTGAGCCCGATTGTGCATCCGCAGTAGTGAGTCCGAGTGCGCATGAGCAGTAGTGACCCCGAGTGCGCATGAGCAGTAGTGACCCCGAGTGCGCATGCACAGTAGTGAGCCCGAGTGTGCATGAGCAGTAGTGAGTCCGAGTGCGCATGGGCAGTAGTGACCCCGAGTGCTCATGCACAGTAGTGAGCCCGAGCGCGCATCCGCAGTAGTGAGTCCGAGTGCGCAAGCGCAGTAGTGACCCCGAGTGCGCATGAGCAGTAGTGAGTCCGAGTGCGCATGAGCAGTAGAGACCCCGAGTGCGCATGCACATTAGTGAGCCCGAGTGTGCATGAGTAGTAGTGACCCCGAGTGCGCATGCACAGTAGCCAGCCCGTGTGCGCATGCGCAGAAGTGAGCTCGAATGCGCATGTGCAGGTCTGAGCCGGACTGCGCATGCGCAGTAGTGAGCCCGTGTGCACATGCGCAGTAGTGACCCCGAATGCGCATGAGCAGTAGTGAGTCCGAGTGCGTATGAGCAGTAGTGACCCCGAGTGCGCATGAGCAGTACTGACCCCGAGTGCGCATGAGAAGTAGTGGCCCCGAGTGCGCATGAGCAGTAGTGAATCCGAGTGCACATGAGCAGTAGTGACCCCGAGTGCGCATGAGCAGTAGTGAGTCCGAGTGCGCATGAGCAGTAGTGACCCCGAGTGCGCATGAGCAGTAGTGACCCCGAGTGCGCATGCACAGTAGTGAGCCCGATTGCGCATCCGCAGTAGTGAGGCCGTGTGCGCATGTGCAGGTCTGAGCCGGAGTGCGCATGCGCAGTAGTGAGCCCGATTGTGCATCCGCAGTAGTGAGTCCGAGTGCGCATGAGCAGTAGTGACCCCGAGTGCGCATGAGCAGTAGTGACCCCGAGTGCGCATGCACAGTAGTGAGCCCGAGTGTGCATGAGCAGTAGTGAGTCCGAGTGCGCATGGGCAGTAGTGACCCCGAGTGCTCATGCACAGTAGTGAGCCCGATTGCGCATCCGCAGTAGTGAGTCCGTGTGCGCATGTGCAGGTCTGAGCCGGAGTGCGCATGCGCAGTAGTGGGCCCGTGCGCGCATGCGCAGTAATGAGCCCGTGTGCGCATGCGCAGTAGTGAGTCCGAGTGCGCGTGAGCAGTAGTGAGTCCGAGTGCGCGTGAGCAGTAGTGACCCCGAGTGCGCATGAGCAGTAGTGACCCCGAGTGCACATGAGCAGTAGTGACCCCGAGTGCGCATGAGCAGTAGTGAGTCCGAGTGCGCATGAGCAGTAGTGACCCCGAGTGCGCATGAGCAGTAGTGACCCCGAGTGCGCATGCACAGTAGTGAGCCCGATTGCGCATCCGCAGTAGTGAGGCCGTGTGCGCATGTGCAGGTCTGAGCCGGAGTGCGCATGCGCAGTAGTGAGCCCGATTGTGCATCCGCAGTAGTGAGTCCGAGTGCGCATGAGCAGTAGTGACCCCGAGTGCGCATGAGCAGTAGTGACCCCGAGTGCGCATGCACAGTAGTGAGCCCGAGTGTGCATGAGCAGTAGTGAGTCCGAGTGCGCATGGGCAGTAGTGACCCCGAGTGCTCATGCACAGTAGTGAGCCCGATTGCGCATCCGCAGTAGTGAGTCCGTGTGCGCATGTGCAGGTCTGAGCCGGAGTGCGCATGCGCAGTAGTGGGCCCGTGCGCGCATGCGCAGTAATGAGCCCGTGTGCGCATGCGCAGTAGTGAGTCCGAGTGCGCGTGAGCAGTAGTGAGTCCGAGTGCGCGTGAGCAGTAGTGACCCCGAGTGCGCATGAGCAGTAGTGACCCCGAGTGCGCATGCACAGTAGTGTGCCTGTGTGCGCATGCGCAGATGTGAGCTCGAATGCGCATGTGCAGGTCTGAGCCGGAGTGCGCATGCGCAGTAGTGGGCCCGTGCGCGCATGCGCAGTAGTGAGCCCGAGTGCGCATGCGCAGTAGTGAGCCCGAGCGCGCATCCGCAGTAGTGAGCCCGAGCGCGCATGCGCAGTAGTGAGTCCGATTGCGCATGTGCAGGTCTGAGCCGGAGTGTGCATGCGCAGTAGTGGGCCTGTGCGCGCATGCGCAGTAGTGAGCCCGTGTGCGCATGCGCAGTAGTGAGCCCGAGCGCGCATCCGCAGTAGTGAGTCCGAGTGCGCATGCGCAGTAGTGACCCCGAATGCGCATGTGCAGTAGTGAGTCCGAGTGCGCATTAGCAGTAGTGACCCCGAGTGCGCATGCACAGTAGTGAGCCCGTGTGCGCATGCGTAGAAGTGAGCTCGAATGCGCATGTGCAGGTCTGAGCCGGAGTGCGCATGCGCAGTAGTGGGCCCGTGCGCGCATGCGCAGTAGTGAGCCCGTGTGCGCATGCGCAGTAGTGAGCCCGAGCGCGCATCCGCAGTAGTGAGTCCGAGTGCGCATGCGCAGTAGTGACCCCGAGTGCGCATGAGCAGTAGTGAGTCCGAGTGCGCATGAGCAGTATTGACCCCGAGTGCGCATGAGCAGTAGTGAGTCCGAGTGCGCATGAGCAATAGTGATCCCGAGTGCGCATGCACATTAGTGAGCCCGAGTGAGCATGAGTAGTAGTGACCCCGAGTGCGCATGCACAGTAGTGAGCCCGTGTGCGCATGCACAGTAGTGAGCCCGAGTGTGCATGAGCAGAAGTGAGTCCGAGTGCGCATGGGCAGTAGTGACCCCGAGTGCTCATGCACAGTAGTGAGCCCGATTGCGCATCCGCAGTAGTGAGGCCGTGTGCGCATGTGCAGGTCTGAGCCGGAGTGCGCATGCGCAGTAGTGACCCCGTGCGCGCATGCGCAGTAGTGAGCCCGTGTGCGCATGCGCAGTAGTGAGTCCGAGTGCGCGTGAGCAGTAGTGAGTCCGAGTGCGCGTGAGCAGTAGTGACCCCGAGTGCGCATGAGCAGTAGTGACCCCGAGTGCGCATGAGCAGTAGTGACCCCGAGTGCGCATGCGCAGTAGTGAGCCCGATTGCGCATCCGCAGTAGTGAGGCCGTGTGCGCATGTGCAGGTCTGTGCCGGAGTGCGCATGTGCAGGTCTGTGCCGGAGTGCGCATGCGCAGTAGTGGGCCCGTGCGCGCATGCGCAGTAGTGAGCCCGTATGCGCATACGCAGTAGTGAGCCCGAGCGCGCATCCGCAGTAGTGAGTCCGAGTGCGCATGCGCAGTAGTGACCCCGAATGCGCATGAGCAGCAGTGAGTCCGAGTGCGCATGAGCAGTAGTGACCCCGAGTGCGCATGAGCAGTAGTGAGTCCGAGTGCGCATGAGCAGTAGTGACCCCGAGTGCGCATGCAGATTAGTGAGCCCGAGTGTGCATGAGTAGTAGTGACCCCGAGTGCGCATGCACAGTAGCCAGCCCGTGTGCGCATGCGCAGAAGTGAGCTCGAATGCGCATGTGCAGGTCTGAGCCGGACTGCGCATGCGCAGTAGTGAGCCCGTGTGCACATGCGCAGTAGTGACCCCGAATGCGCATGAGCAGTAGTGAGTCCGAGTGCGTATGAGCAGTAGTAACCCCGAGTGCGCATGAGCAGTAGTGAGTCCGAGTGCGCATGAGCAGTAGTGACCCCGAGTGCGCATGAGCAGTAGTGACCCCGAGTAGGCATGCACAGTAGTGAGCCCGATTGCGCATCCGCAGTAGTGAGTCCGTGTGCGCATGTGCAGGTCTGAGCCGGAGTGCGCATGCGCAGTAGTGGGCCCGTGCGCGCATGCGCAGTAGTGAGCCCGTGTGCGCATGCGCAGTAGTGAGCCCGAGCGCGCATCCGCAGTAGTGAGTCCGAGTGCGCATGCGCAGTAGTGACCCCGAATGCGCATGAGCAGCAGTGAGTCCGAGTGCGCATTAGCAGTAGTGACCCCGAGTGCGCATGAGCAGTAGTGACCCCGAGTGCGCATGAGCAGTAGTGGCCCCGAGTGCGCATGAGCAGTAGTGAATCCGAGTGCACATGAGCAGTAGTGACCCCGAGTGCGCATGAGCAGTAGTGAGTCCGAGTGCGCATGAGCAGTAGTGACCCCGAGTGCGCATGAGCAGTAATGACCCCGAGTGCGCATGCACAGTAGTGTGCCTGTGTGCGCATGCGCAGAACTGAGCTCGAATGCGCATGTGCAGGTCTGAGCCGGACTGCGCATGCGCAGTAGTGGGTCCGTGCGCGCATGCGCAGTAGTGAGCCCGGGTGCGCATGCGCAGTAATGAGCCCGAGCGCGCATCCGCAGTAGTGAGCCCGAGCGCGCATGCGCAGTAGTGACTTCGAATGCGCATGTGCAGTAGTGAGTCCGAGTGCGCATGAGCAGTAGCGACCCCGAGTGCGCATGAGCAGTAGTTAGTCCGAGTGCGCATCAGCAGTAGTGACCCCGAGTGCGCATGAGCAGTAGTGACCCCGAGTGCGCATGCACAGTAGTGAGCTCGAATGCGCATGTGCAGGTCTGAGCCGGAGTGCGCATGCGCAGTAGTGGGCCCGTGCGCGCATGCGGAGTAGTGAGCCCGTGTGCGCATGCGCAGTAGTGAGCCTGAGCGCGCATCCGCAGTAGTGAGTCCGAGTGCGCATGCGCAGTAGTGACCCCGAATGCGCATGAGCAGCAGTGAGTCCGAGTGCGCATGAGCAGTAGTGACCCCGAGTGCGCATGAGCAGTAGTGAGTCCGAGTGCGCATGAGCAGTAGTGACCCCGAGTGCGCATGCACATTAGTGAGCCCGAGTGTGCATGAGTAGTAGTGACCCCGAGTGCGCATGCGCAGTAGCGAGCCCGTGTGCGCATGCGCAGAAGTGAGCTCGAATGCGCATGTGCAGGTCTGAGCCGGACTGCGCATGCGCAGTAGTGAGCCCGTGTGCACATGCGCAGTAGTGACCCCGAATGCGCATGAGCAGTAGTGAGCCCGAGCGCGCATCCGCAGTAGTGAGCCCGAGCGCGCATGCGCAGTAGTGAGTCCGATTGCGCATGTGCAGGTCTGAGCCGGAGTGCGCATGCGCAGTAGTGGGCCTGTGCGCGCATGCGCAGTAGTGAGCCCGTGTGCGCATGCGCAGTAGTGAGCCCGAGCGCGCATCCGCAGTAGTGAGTCCGAGTGCGCATGCGCAGTAGTGACCCCGAATACGCATGTGCAGTAGTGAGTCCGAGTGCGCATTAGCAGTAGTGACCCCGAGTGCGCATAAGCAGTAGTGACCCCGAGTGCGCATGCACAGTAGTGAGCCCGTGTGCGCATGCGTAGAAGTGAGCTCGAATGCGCATGTGCAGGTCTGAGCCGGAGTGCGCATGCGCAGTAGTGGGCCCGTGCGCGCATGCGCAGTAGTGAGCCCGTGTGCGCATGCGCAGTAGTGAGCCCGAGCGCGCATCCGCAGTAGTGGGTCCGAGTGCGCATGCGCAGTAGTGACCCCGAGTGCGCATGAGCAGTAGTGAGTCCGAGTGCGCATGAGCAGTAGTGACCCCGAGTGCGCATGAGCAGTAGTGAGTCCGAGTGCGCATGAGCAATAGTGACCCCGAGTGCGCATGCACATTAGTGAGCCCGAGTGAGCATGAGTAGTAGTGAACCCGAGTGCGCATGCACAGTAGTGAGCCCGTGTGCGCATGCACAGTAGTGAGCCCGAGTGTGCATGAGCAGAAGTGAGTCCGAGTGCGCATGGGCAGTAGTGACCCCGAGTGCTCATGCACAGTAGTGAGCCCGAGTGCGCATGCACAGTAGTGAGTCCGAGTGTGCATGAGCAGTAGTGAGCCCGAGTGCGCATGGGCAGTAGTGACCCCGAGTGCTCATGCACAGTAGTGAGCCCGATTGCGCATCCGCAGTAGTGAGTCCGTGTGCGCATGTGCAGGTCTGAACCGGAGTGCGCATGCGCAGTAGTGACCCCGTGCGCGCATGCGCAGTAGTGAGCCCGTGTGCGCATTCGCAGTAGTGAGTCCGAGTGCGCGTGAGCAGTAGTGAGTCCGAGTGCGCATGAGCAGTAGTGATCCCGAGTGCGCATGAGCAGTAGTGACCCCGAGTGCGCATGAGCAGTAGTGACCCCGAGTGCGCATGCGCAGTAGTGAGCCCGATTGCGCATACGCAGTAGTGAGCCCGAGCGCGCATCCGCAGTAGTGAGTCCGAGTGCGCATGCGCAGTAGTGACCCCGAATGCGCATGAGCAGCAGTGAGTCCGAGTGCGCATGAGCAGTAGTGACCCCGAGTGCGCATGAGCAGTAGTGAGTCCGAGTGCGCATGAGCAGTAGTGACCCCGAGTACGCATGCAGATTAGTGAGCCCGAGTGTGCATGAGTAGTAGTGACCCCGAGTGCGCATGCACAGTAGCCAGCCCGTGTGCGCATGCGCAGAAGTGAGCTCGAATGCGCATGTGCAGGTCTGAGCCGGACTGCGCATGCGCAGTAGTGAGCCCGTGTGCACATGCGCAGTAGTGGGCCCGTGCGCGCATGCGCAGTAGTGAGCCCGTGTGCGCATGCGCAGTAGTGAGCCCGAGCGCGCATCCGCAGTAGTGAGTCCGAGTGCGCATGCGCAGTAGTGACCCCGAGTGCGCATGAGCAGTAGTGAGTCCGAGTGCGCATGAGCAGTAGTGACCCCGAGTGCGCATGAGCAGTAGTGAGTCCGAGTGCGCATGAGCAATAGTGACCCCGAGTGCGCATGCACATTAGTGAGCCCGAGTGAGCATGAGTAGTAGTGAACCCGAGTGCGCATGCACAGTAGTGAGCCCGTGTGCGCATGCACAGTAGTGAGCCCGAGTGTGCATGAGCAGAAGTGAGTCCGAGTGCGCATGGGCAGTAGTGACCCCGAGTGCTCATGCACAGTAGTGAGCCCGAGTGCGCATGCACAGTAGTGTGCCTGTGTGCGCATGCGCAGATGTGAGCTCGAATGCGCATGTGCAGGTCTGAGCCGAAGTGCGCATGCGCAGTAGTGGGCCCGTGCGCGCATGCGCAGTAGTGAGCCCGAGTGCGCATGCGCAGTAGTGAGCCCGAGCGCGCATCCGCAGTAGTGAGCCCGAGCGCGCATGCGCAGTAGTGAGTCCGATTGCGCATGTGCAGGTCTGAGCCGGAGTGCGCATGCGCAGTAGTGGGCCTGTGCGCGCATGCGCAGTAGTGAGCCCGTGTGCGCATGCGCAGTAGTGAGCCCGAGCGCGCATCCGCAGTAGTGAGTCCGAGTGCGCATGCGCAGTAGTGACCCCGAATGCGCATGTGCAGTAGTGAGTCCGAGTGCGCATTAGCAGTAGTGAGTCCGAGTGCGCATGAGCAGTATTGACCCCGAGTGCGCATGAGCAATAGTGACCCCGAGTGCGCATGCACATTAGTGAGCCCGAGTGAGCATGAGTAGTAGTGACCCCGAGTGCGCATGCACAGTAGTGAGCCCGTGTGCGCATGCACAGTAGTGAGCCCGAGTGTGCATGAGCAGAAGTGAGTCCGAGTGCGCATGGGCAGTAGTGACCCCGAGTGCTCATGCACAGTAATGAGCCCGATTGCGCATCCGCAGTAGTGAGGCCGTGTGCGCATGTGCAGGTCTGAGCCGGAGTGCGCATGCGCAGTAGTGAGCCCGATTGTGCATCCGCAGTAGTGAGTCCGAGTGCGCATGAGCAGTAGTGACCCCGAGTGCGCATGAGCAGTAGTGACCCCGAGTGCGCATGCACAGTAGTGAGCCCGAGTGTGCATGAGCAGTAGTGGGCCCGAGTGCGCATGGGCAGTAGTGACCCCGAGTGCTCATGCACAGTAGTGAGCCCGATTGCGCATCCGCAGTAGTGAGTCCGTGTGCGCATGTGCAGGTCTGAGCCGGAGTGCGCATGCGCAGTAGTGACCCCGTGCGCGCATGCGCAGTAGTGAGCCCGTGTGCGCATGCGCAGTAGTGAGTCCGAGTGCGTGTGAGCAGTAGTGAGTCCGAGTGCGCGTGAGCAGTAGTGACCCCGAGTGCGCATGAGCAGTAGTGACCCCGAGTGCGCATGAGCAGTAGTGACCCCGAGTGCGCATGCGCAGTAGTGAGCCCGATTGCGCATCCGCAGTAGTGAGGCCGTGTGCGCATGTGCAGGTCTGTGCCGGAGTGCGCATGTGCAGGTCTGTGCCGGAGTGCGCATGCGCAGTAGTGGGCCCGTGCGCGCATGCGCAGTAGTGAGCCCGTGTGCGCATGCGCAGTAGTGAGCCCGAGCGCGCATCCGCAGTAGTGACCCCGAGTGCGCATGAGCAGTAGTGACCCCGAGTGCGCATGAGCAGTAGTGGCCCCGAGTGCGCATGAGCAGTAGTGAATCCGAGTGCATATGAGCAGTAGTGACCCCGAGTGCGCATGAGCAGTAGTGAGTCCGAGTGCGCATGAGCAGTAGTGACCCCGAGTGCGCATGAGCAGTAATGACCCCGAGTGCGCATGCACAGTAGTGTGCCTGTGTGCGCATGCGCAGAAGTGAGCTCGAATGCGCATGTGCAGGTCTGAGCCGGACTGCGCATGCGCAGTAGTGGGTCCGTGCGCGCATGCGCAGTAGTGAGCCCGGGTGCGCATGCGCAGTAATGAGCCCGAGCGCGCATCCGCAGTAGTGAGCCCGAGCGCGCATGCGCAGTAGTGACTTCGAATGCGCATGTGCAGTAGTGAGTCCGAGTGCGCATGAGCAGTAGCGACCCCGAGTGCGCATGAGCAGTAGTTAGTCCGAGTGCGCATCAGCAGTAGTGACCCCGAGTGCGCATGAGCAGTAGTGACCCCGAGTGCGCATGCACAGTAGTGAGCTCGAATGCGCATGTGCAGGTCTGAGCCGGAGTGCGCATGCGCAGTAGTGGGCCCGTGCGCGCATGCGGAGTAGTGAGCCCGTGTGCGCATGCGCAGTAGTGAGCCTGAGCGCGCATCCAAAGTAGTGAGTCCGAGTGCGCATGCGCAGTAGTGACCCCGAATGCGCATGAGCAGCAGTGAGTCCGAGTGCGCATGAGCAGTAGTGACCCCGAGTGCGCATGAGCAGTAGTGAGTCCGAGTGCGCATGAACAGTAGTGACTCCGAGTGCGCATGAGCAGTAGTGAGTCCGAGTGCGCATGAACAGTAGTGACTCCGAGTGCGCATGAGCAGTAGTGACCCCGAGTGCGCATGCACAGTAGTGAGCCCGATTGCGCATCCGCAGTAGTAAGTCCGTGTTCGCATGTGCAGGTCTGAGCCGGAGTGCGCATGCGCAGTAGTGGGCCCGTGCGCGCATGCGCAGTAGTGAGCCCGTGTGCGCATGCGCAATAGTGAGCCCGAGCGCGCATCCGCAGTAGTGAGTCCGAGTGCGCATGCGCAGTAGTGACCCCGAATGCGCATGAGCAGCAGTGAGTCCGAGTGCGCATGAGCAGTAGTGACCCCGAGTGCGCATGAGCAGTAGTGAGTCCGAGTGCGGTTGAGCAGTAGTGACCCCGAGTGCGCATGCACATTAGTGAGCCCGAGTGTGCATGAGTAGTAGTGACCCCGAGTGCGCATGCACAGTAGCCAGCCCGTGTGCGCATGCGCAGAAGTGAGCTCGAATGCGCATGTGCAGGTCTGAGCCGGAGTGCGCATGCGCATTAGTGGGCCCGTGCGCGCATGCGCAGTAGTGAGCCCGTGTGCGCATGCGCAGTAGTGAGCCCGAGCGCGCATCCGCAGTAGTGAGCCCGAGTGCGCATGCGCAGTAGTGACCCCGAATGCGCATGAGCAGCAGTGAGTCCGAGTGCGCATGAGCAGTAGTGACCCCGAGTGCGCATGCACAGTAGTGAGCCCGTGTGCGCATGCGTAGAAGTGAGCTCGAATGCGCATGTGCAGGTCTGAGCCGGAGTGCGCATGTGCAGTAGTGGGCCCGTGCGCGCATGCGCAGTAGTGAGCCCGTGTGCGCATGCGCAGTAGTGAGCCCGAGCGCGCATCCGCAGTAGTGAGTCCGAGTGCGCATGCGCAGTAGTGACCCCGAGTGCGCATGAGCAGTAGTGAGTCCGAGTGCGCATGAGCAGTAGTGACCCCGAGTGCGCATGAGCAGTAGTGAGTCCGAGTGCGCATGAGCAATAGTGACCCCGAGTGCGCATGCACATTAGTGAGCCCGAGTGAGCATGAGTAGTAGTGACCCCGAGTGCGCATGCACAGTAGTGAGCCCGTGTGCGCATGCACAGTAGTGAGCCCGAGTGTGCATGAGCAGAAGTGAGTCCGAGTGCGCATGGGCAGTAGTGACCCCGAGTGCTCATGCACAGTAGTGAGCCCGATTGCGCATCCGCAGTAGTGAGGCCGTGTGCGCATGTGCAGGTCTGAGTCGGAGTGCGCATGCGCAGTAGTGAGCCCGATTGTGCATCCGCAGTAGTGAGTCCGAGTGCGCATGAGCAGTAGTGACACCGAGTGCGCATGAGCAGTAGTGACCCCGAGTGCGCATGCACAGTAGTGAGCCCGAGTGTGCATGAGCAGTAGTGAGCCCGAGTGCGCATGGGCAGTAGTGACCCCGAATGCTCATGCACAGTAGTGAGCCCGATTGCGCATCCGCAGTAGTGAGTCCGTGTGCGCATGTGCAGGTCTGAGCCGGAGTGCGCATGCGCAGTAGTGACCCCGTGCGCGCATGCGCAGTACTGTGCCCGTGTGCGCATGCGCAGTAGTTAGTCCGAGTGCGCGTGAGCAGTAGTGAGTCCGAGTGCGCGTGAGCAGTAGTGACCCCGAGTGCGCATGAGCAGTAGTGACCCCGAGTGCGCATGAGCAGTAGTGACCCCGAGTGCGCCTGCGCACTAGTGAGCCCGATTGCGCATCCGCAGTAGTGAGGCCGTGTGCGCATGTGCAGGTCTGTGCCGGAGTGCGCATGCGCAGTAGTGGGCCCGTGCGCGCATGCGCAGTAGTGAGCCCGTATGCGCATACGCAGTAGTGAGCCCGAGCGCGCATCCGCAGTAGTGAGTCCGAGTGCGCATGCGCAGTAGTGACCCCGAATGCGCATGAGCAGCAGTGAGTCCGAGTGCGCATGAGCAGTAGTGACCCCGAGTGCGCATGAGCAGTAGTGAGTCCGAGTGCGCATGAGCAGTAGTGACCCCGAGTGCGCATGCAGATTAGTGAGCCCGAGTGTGCATGAGTAGTAGTGACCCCGAGTGCGCATGCACAGTAGCCAGCCCGTGTGCGCATGCGCAGAAGTGAGCTCGAATGCGCATGTGCAGGTCTGAGCCGGACTGCGCATGCGCAGTAGTGAGCCCGTGTGCACATGCGCAGTAGTGACCCCGAATGCGCATGAGCAGTAGTGAGTCCGAGTGCGTATGAGCAGTAGTAACCCCGAGTGCGCATGAGCAGTAGTGACCCCGAGTGCGCATGAGCAGTAGTGACCCCGAGTGCGCATGCACAGTAGTGAGCCCGATTGCGCATCCGCAGTAGTGAGGCCGTGTGCGCATGTGCAGGTCTGAGCCGGAGTGCGCATGAGCAGTAGTGACCCCGAGTGCGCATTAGCAGTAGTGACCCCGAGTGCGCATGAGCAGTAGTGACCCCGAGTGCGCATGCACAGTAGTGTGCCTGTGTGCGCATGCGCAGTAGTGACCCCGAATGCGCATGAGCAGCAGCGAGTCCGAGTGCGCATGAGCAGTAGTGACCCCGAGTGCGCATGAGCAGTAGTGAGTCCGAGTGCGCATGAGCAGTAGTGACCCCGAGTGCGCATGAGCAGTAGTGACCCCGAGTGCGCATGCACAGTAGTGAGCCCGATTGCGCATCCGCAGTAGTGAGGCCGTGTGCGCATGTGCAGGTCTGAGCCGGAGTGCGCATGCGCAGTAGTGAGCCCGATTGTGCATCCGCAGTAGTGAGTCCGAGTGCGCATGAGCAGTAGTGACCCGAGTGCGCATGAGCAGTAGTGACCCCGAGTGCGCATGCACAGTAGTGAGCCCGAGTGCGCGTGAGCAGTAGTGAGTCCGAGTGCGCGTGAGCAGTAGTGACCCCGAGTGCGCATGAGCAGTAGTGACCCCGAGTGCGCATGAGCAGTAGTGACCCCGAGTGCGCATGCACAGTAGTGTGCCTGTGTGCGCATGCGCAGATGTGAGCTCGAATGCGCATGTGCAGGTCTGAGCCGGAGTGCGCATGCGCAGTAGTGGGCCCGTGCGCGCATGCGCAGTAGTGAGCCCGGGTGCGCATGCGCAGTAGTGAGCCCGAGCGAGCATCCGCAGTAGTGAGCCCGAGCGCGCATGCGCAGTAGTGAGTCCGATTGCGCATGTGCAGGTCTGAGCCGGAGTGCGCATGCGCAGTAGTGGGCCTGTGCGCGCATGAGCAGTAGTGACCCCGAGTGCGCATGAGCAGTAGTGACCCCGAGTGCGCATGCACAGTAGTGAGCCCGATTGCGCATCCGCAGTAGTGAGTCCGTGTGCGCATGTGCAGGTCTGAGCCGGAGTGCGCATGCGCAGTAGCGGGCCCGTGCGCGCATGCGCAGTAGTGAGCCCGTGTGCGCATGCGCAGTAGTGAGCCCGAGCGCGCATCCGCAGTAGTGAGTCCGAGTGCGCATGCGCTGTAGTGACCCCGAATGCGCATGTGCAGTAGTGAGTCCGAGTGCGCATGAGTAGTAGTGACCCCGAGTGCGCATGAGCAGTAGTGAGTCCGAGTGCGCATCAGCAGTAGTGACCCCGAGTGCGCATGAGCAGTAGTGACCCCGAGTGCGCATGCACAGTAGTGAGCCCGTGTGCGCATGAGCAGTAGTGACCCCGAGTGCGCATGAACAGTAGTGACCCCGAGTGCGCATGCACAGTAGTGAGCCCGATTGCGCATCCGCAGTAGTGAGTCCGTGTGCGCATGTGCAGGTCTGAGCCGGAGTGCGCATGCGCAGTGGCGGGCCCGTGCGCGCATGCGCAGTAGTGAGCCCGTGTGCGCATGCGCAGTAGTGAGCCCGAGCGCGCATCCGCAGTAGTGAGTCCGAGTGCGCATGCGCAGTAGTGACCCCGAATGCGCATGAGCAGCAGTGAGTCCGAGTGCGCATTAGCAGTAGTGACCCCGAGTGCGCATGAGCAGTAGTGACCCCGAGTGCGCATGAGCAGTAGTGGCCCCGAGTGCGCATGAGCAGTAGTGAATCCGAGTGCACATGAGCAGTAGTGACCCCGAGTGCGCATGAGCAGTAGTGAGTCCGAGTGCGCATGAGCAGTAGTGAGCCCGTGTGCGCAAGCGCAGTAGTGAGCCCGAGCGCGCATCCGCCGTAGTGAGTCCGAGTGCGCATGCGCAGTAGTGACCCCGAATGCGCATGTGCAGTAGTGAGTCCGAGTGCGCATGAGCAGTAGTGACCCCGAGTGCGCATGCACAGTAGTGTGCCTGTGTGCGCATGCGCAGTAGTGACCCCGAATGCGCATGAGCAGCAGCGAGTCCGAGTGCGCATGAGCAGTAGTGACCCCGAGTGCGCATGAGCAGTAGTGAGTCCGAGTGCGCATGAGCAGTAGTGACCCCGAGTGCGCATGAGCAGTAGTGACCCCGAGTGCGCATGCACAGTAGTGAGCCCGATTGCGCATCCGCAGTAGTGAGGCCGTGTGCGCATGTGCAGGTCTGAGCCGGAGTGCGCATGCGCAGTAGTGAGCCCGATTGTGCATCCGCAGTAGTGAGTCCGAGTGCGCATGAGCAGTAGTGACCCGAGTGCGCATGAGCAGTAGTGACCCCGAGTGCGCATGCACAGTAGTGAGCCCGAGTGCGCGTGAGCAGTAGTGAGTCCGAGTGCGCGTGAGCAGTAGTGACCCCGAGTGCGCATGAGCAGTAGTGACCCCGAGTGCGCATGAGCAGTAGTGACCCCGAGTGCGCATGCACAGTAGTGTGCCTGTGTGCGCATGCGCAGATGTGAGCTCGAATGCGCATGTGCAGGTCTGAGCCGGAGTGCGCATGCGCAGTAGTGGGCCCGTGCGCGCATGCGCAGTAGTGAGCCCGGGTGCGCATGCGCAGTAGTGAGCCCGAGCGAGCATCCGCAGTAGTGAGCCCGAGCGCGCATGCGCAGTAGTGAGTCCGATTGCGCATGTGCAGGTCTGAGCCGGAGTGCGCATGCGCAGTAGTGGGCCTGTGCGCGCATGAGCAGTAGTGACCCCGAGTGCGCATGAGCAGTAGTGACCCCGAGTGCGCATGCACAGTAGTGAGCCCGATTGCGCATCCGCAGTAGTGAGTCCGTGTGCGCATGTGCAGGTCTGAGCCGGAGTGCGCATGCGCAGTAGCGGGCCCGTGCGCGCATGCGCAGTAGTGAGCCCGTGTGCGCATGCGCAGTAGTGAGCCCGAGCGCGCATCCGCAGTAGTGAGTCCGAGTGCGCATGCGCTGTAGTGACCCCGAATGCGCATGTGCAGTAGTGAGTCCGAGTGCGCATGAGTAGTAGTGACCCCGAGTGCGCATGAGCAGTAGTGAGTCCGAGTGCGCATCAGCAGTAGTGACCCCGAGTGCGCATGAGCAGTAGTGACCCCGAGTGCGCATGCACAGTAGTGAGCCCGTGTGCGCATGAGCAGTAGTGACCCCGAGTGCGCATGAACAGTAGTGACCCCGAGTGCGCATGCACAGTAGTGAGCCCGATTGCGCATCCGCAGTAGTGAGTCCGTGTGCGCATGTGCAGGTCTGAGCCGGAGTGCGCATGCGCAGTGGCGGGCCCGTGCGCGCATGCGCAGTAGTGAGCCCGTGTGCGCATGCGCAGTAGTGAGCCCGAGCGCGCATCCGCAGTAGTGAGTCCGAGTGCGCATGCGCAGTAGTGACCCCGAATGCGCATGAGCAGCAGTGAGTCCGAGTGCGCATTAGCAGTAGTGACCCCGAGTGCGCATGAGCAGTAGTGACCCCGAGTGCGCATGAGCAGTAGTGGCCCCGAGTGCGCATGAGCAGTAGTGAATCCGAGTGCACATGAGCAGTAGTGACCCCGAGTGCGCATGAGCAGTAGTGAGTCCGAGTGCGCATGAGCAGTAGTGACCCCGAGTGCGCATGAGCAGTAACGACCCCGAGTGCGCATGCACAGTAGTGTGCCTGTGTGCGCATGCGCAGAAGTGAGCTCGAATGCGCATGTGCAGGTCTGAGCCGGACTGCGCATGCGCAGTAGTGGGCCCGTGCGCGCATGCGCAGTAGTGAGCCCGGGTGCGCATGCGCAGTAATGAGCCCGAGCGCGCATCTGCAGTAGTGAGCCCGAGCGCGCATGCGCAGTAGTGAGTCCGATTGCGCATGTGCAGGTCTGAGCCGGAGTGCGCATGCGCAGTAGTGGGCCTGTGCGCGCATGCGCAGTAGTGAGCCCGTGTGCGCATGCGCAGTAGTGAGCCCGAGCGCGCATCCGCCGTAGTGAGTCCGAGTGCGCATGCGCAGTAGTGACCCCGAATGCGCATGTGCAGTAGTGAGTCCGAGTGCGCATGAGCAGTAGCGACCCCGAGTGCGCATGAGCAGTAGTTAGTCCGAGTGCGCATCAGCAGTAGTGACCCCGAGTGCGCATGAGCAGTAGTGACCCCGAGTGCGCATGCACAGTAGTGAGCTCGAATGCGCATGTGCAGGTCTGAGCCGGAGTGCGCATGCGCAGTAGTGGGCCCGTGCGCGCATGCGCAGTAGTGAGCCCGTGTGCGCATGCGCAGTAGTGAGCCTGAGCGCGCATCCGCAGTAGTGAGTCCGAGTGCGCATGCGCAGTAGTGACGCCGAATGCGCATGAGCAGCAGTGAGTCCGAGTGCGCATGAGCAGTAGTGACCCCGAGTGCGCATGAGCAGTAGTGAGTCCGAGTGCGCATGAGCAGTAGTGACCCCGAGTGCGCATGCACATTAGTGAGCCCGAGTGTGCATGAGTAGTAGTGACCCCGAGTGCGCATGCGCAGTAGCGAGCCCGTGTGCGCATGCGCAGAAGTGAGCTCGAATGCGCATGTGCAGGTCTGAGCCGGACTGCGCATGCGCAGTAGTGAGCCCGTGTGCACATGCGCAGTAGTGACCCCGAATGCGCATGAGCAGTAGTGAGTCCGAGTGCGCATGAGCAGTAGTGACCCCGAGTGCGCATGAGCAGTAGTGAGTCCGAGTGCGCATGAACAGTAGTGACTCCGAGTGCGCATGAGCAGTAGTGACCCCGAGTGCGCATGCACAGTAGTGAGCCCGATTGCGCATCCGCAGTAGTAAGTCCGTGTTCGCATGTGCAGGTCAGAGCCGGAGTGCGCATGCGCAGTAGTGGGCCCGTGCGCGCATGCGCAGTTGTGAGCCCGGGTGCGCATGCGCAGTAGTGAGCCCGAACGCGCATCCGCAATAGTGAGCCCGAGCGCGCATGCGCAGTAGTGAGTCCGATTGCGCATGTGCAGGTCTGTGCCGGAGTGCGCATGCGCAGTAGTGTGGCTGTGTGCGCATGCGCAGAAGTGAGCTCGAATGCGCATGTGCAGGTCTGAGCCGGAGTGCGCATGCGCAGTAGTGGGCCCGTGCGCGCATGCGCAGTAGTGAGCCCGTGTGCGCATGCGCAATAGTGAGCCCGAGCGCGCATCCGCAGTAGTGAGTCCGAGTGCGCATGCGCAGTAGTGACCCCGAATGCGCATGAGCAACAGTGAGTCCGAGTGCGCATGAGCAGTAGTGACCCCGAGTGCGCATGAGCAGTAGTGAGTCCGAGTGCGGTTGAGCAGTAGTGACCCCGAGTGCGCATGCACATTAGTGAGCCCGAGTGTGCATGAGTAGTAGTGACCCCGAGTGCGCATGCACAGTAGCCAGCCCGTGTGCGCATGCGCAGAAGTGAGCTCGAATGCGCATGTGCAGGTCTGAGCCGGAGTGCGCATGCGCAGTAGTGGGCCCGTGCGCGCATGCGCAGTAGTGAGAACGTGTGCGCATGCGCAATAGTGAGCCCGAGCGCGCATCCGCAGTAGTGAGTCCGAGTGCGCATGCGCAGTAGTGACCCCGAATGCGCATGAGCAGCAGTGAGTCCGAGTGCGCATGAGCAGTAGTGACCCCGAGTGCGCATGAGCAGTAGTGAGTCCGAGTGCGGTTGAGCAGTAGTGACCCCGAGTGCGCATGCACATTAGTGAGCCCGAGTGTGCATGAGTAGTAGTGACCCCGAGTGCGCATGCACAGTAGCCAGCCCGTGTGCGCATGCGCAGAAGTGAGCTCGAATGCGCATGTGCAGGTCTGAGCCGGAGTGCGCATGCGCATTAGTGGGCCCGTGCGCGCATGCGCAGTAGTGAGCCCGTGTGCGCATGCGCAGTAGTGAGCCCGAGCGCGCATCCGCAGTAGTGAGTCCGAGTGCGCGTGAGCAGTAGTGAGTCCGAGTGCGCATGAGCAGTAGTGATCCCGAGTGCGCATGAGCAGTAGTGACCCCGAGTGCGCATGAGCAGTAGTGACCCCGAGTGCGCATGCGCAGTAGTGAGCCCGATTGCGCATACGCAGTAGTGAGCCCGAGCGCGCATCCGCAGTAGTGAGTCCGAGTGCGCATGCGCAGTAGTGACCCCGAATGCGCATGAGCAGCAGTGAGTCCGAGTGCGCATGAGCAGTAGTGACCCCGAGTGCGCATGAGCAGTAGTGAGTCCGAGTGCGCATGAGCAGTAGTGACCCCGAGTGCGCATGCAGATTAGTGAGCCCGAGTGTGCATGAGTAGTAGTGACCCCGAGTGCGCATGCACAGTAGCCAGCCCGTGTGCGCATGCGCAGAAGTGAGCTCGAATGCGCATGTGCAGGTCTGAGCCGGACTGCGCATGCGCAGTAGTGAGCCCGTGTGCACATGCGCAGTAGTGGGACCGTGCGCGCATGCGCAGTAGTGAGCCCGTGTGCGCATGCGCAGTAGTGAGCCCGAGCGCGCATCCGCAGTAGTGAGTCCGAGTGCGCATGCGCAGTAGTGACCCCGAGTGCGCATGAGCAGTAGTGAGTCCGAGTGCGCATGAGCAGTAGTGACCCCGAGTGCGCATGAGCAGTAGTGAGTCCGAGTGCGCATGAGCAATAGTGACCCCGAGTGCGCATGCACATTAGTGAGCCCGAGTGAGCATGAGTAGTAGTGAACCCGAGTGCGCATGCACAGTAGTGAGCCCGTGTGCGCATGCACAGTAGTGAGCCCGAGTGTGCATGAGCAGAAGTGAGTCCGAGTGCGCATGGGCAGTAGTGACCCCGAGTGCTCATGCACAGTAGTGAGCCCGATTGCGCATCCGCAGTAGTGAGGCCGTGTGCGCATGTGCAGGTCTGTGCCGGAGTGCGCATGCGCAGCAGTGGCCCCGTGCGCGCATGCGCAGTAGTGAGCCCGTATGCGCATACGCAGTAGTGAGCCCGAGCGCGCATCCGCAGTAGTGAGTCCGAGTGCGCATGCGCAGTAGTGACCCCGAGTGCGCATGAGCAGTAGTGAGTCCGAGTGCGCATGAGCAGTAGTGACCCCGAGTGCGCATGCACATTAGTGAGCCCGAGTGTGCATGAGTAGTAGTGACCCCGAGTGCGCATGCACAGTAGCCAGCCCGTGTGCGCATGCGCAGAAGTCAGCTCGAATGCGCATGTGCAGGTCTGAGCCGGACTGCGCATGCGCAGTAGTGGCCCCGAGTGCGCATGAGCAGTAGTGAATCCGAGTGCACATGAGCAGTAGTGACCCCGAGTGCGCATGAGCAGTAGTGAGTCCGAGTGCGCATGAGCAGTAGTGACCCCGAGTGCGCATGAGCAGTAGTGACCCCGAGTGCGCATGCACAGTAGTGAGCCCGATTGCGCATCCGCAGTAGTGAGTCCGAGTGCGCATGAGCAGTAGTGACCCCGAGTGCGCATGAGCAGTAGTGACCCCGAGTGCGCATGCACAGTAGTGAGCCCGAGTGTGCATGAGCAGTAGTGAGTCCGAGTGCGCATGGGCAGTAGTGACCCCGAGTGCTCATGCACAGTAGTGAGCCCGATTGCGCATCCGCAGTAGTGAGTCCGTGTGCGCATGTGCAGGTCTGAGCCGGAGTGCGCATGCGCAGTAGTGGGCCCGTGCGCGCATGCGCAGTAATGAGCCCGTGTGCGCATGCGCAGTAGTGAGTCCGAGTGCGCGTGAGCAGTAGTGAGTCCGAGTGCGCGTGAGCAGTAGTGACCCCGAGTGCGCATGAGCAGTAGTGACCCCGAGTGCGCATGAGCAGTAGTGACCCCGAGTGCGCATGCACAGTAGTGTGCCTGTGTGCGCATGCGCAGATGTGAGCTCGAATGCGCATGTGCAGGTCTGAGCCGGAGTGCGCATGCGCAGTAGTGGGACCGTGCGCGCATGCGCAGTAGTGAGCCCGAGTGCGCATGCGCAGTAGTGAGCCCGAGCGCGCATCCGCAGTAGTGAGCCCGAGCGCGCATGCGCAGTAGTGAGTCCGATTGCGCATGTGCAGGTCTGAGCCGGAGTGCGCATGCGCAGTAGTGGGCCTGTGCGCGCATGCGCAGTAGTGAGCCCGTGTGCGCATGCGCAGTAGTGAGCCCGAGCGCGCATCCGCAGTAGTGAGTCCGAGTGCGCATGCGCAGTAGTGACCCCGAATGCGCATGTGCAGTAGTGAGTCCGAGTGCGCATTAGCAGTAGTGAGTCCGAGTGCGCATGAGCAGTATTGACCCCGAGTGCGCATGAGCAATAGTGACCCCGAGTGCGCATGCACATTAGTGAGCCCGAGTGAGCATGAGTAGTAGTGACCCCGAGTGCGCATGCACAGTAGTGAGCCCGTGTGCGCATGCATAGTAGTGAGCCCGAGTGTGCATGAGCAGAAGTGAGTCCGAGTGCGCATGGGCAGTAGTGACCCCGAGTGCTCATGCACAGTAATGAGCCCGATTGCGCATCCGCAGTAGTGAGGCCGTGTGCGCATGTGCAGGTCTGAGCCGGAGTGCGCATGCGCAGTAGTGAGCCCGATTGTGCATCCGCAGTAGTGAGTCCGAGTGCGCATGAGCAGTAGTGACCCCGAGTGCGCATGAGCAGTAGTGACCCCGAGTGCGCATGCACAGTAGTGAGCCCGAGTGTGCATGAGCAGTAGTGGGCCCGAGTGCGCATGGGCAGTAGTGACCCCGAGTGCTCATGCACAGTAGTGAGCCCGATTGCGCATCCGCAGTAGTGAGTCCGTGTGCGCATGTGCAGGTCTGAGCCGGAGTGCGCATGCGCAGTAGTGACCCCGTGCGCGCATGCGCAGTAGTGAGCCCGTGTGCGCATGCGCAGTAGTGAGTCCGAGTGCGCGTGAGCAGTAGTGAGTCCGAGTGCGCGTGAGCAGTAGTGACCCCGAGTGCGCATGAGCAGTAGTGACCCCGAGTGCGCATGAGCAGTAGTGACCCCGAGTGCGCATGCGCAGTAGTGAGCCCGATTGCGCATCCGCAGTAGTGAGGCCGTGTGCGCATGTGCAGGTCTGTGCCGGAGTGCGCATGTGCAGGTCTGTGCCGGAGTGCGCATGCGCAGTAGTGGGCCCGTGCGCGCATGCGCAGTAGTGAGCCCGTGTGCGCATGCGCAGTAGTGAGCCCGAGCGCGCATACGCAGTAGTGACCCCGAGTGCGCATGAGCAGTAGTGACCCCGAGTGCGCATGAGCAGTAGTGGCCCCGAGTGCGCATGAGCAGTAGTGAATCCGAGTGCATATGAGCAGTAGTGACCCCGAGTGCGCATGAGCAGTAGTGAGTCCGAGTGCGCATGAGCAGTAGTGACCCCGAGTGCGCATGAGCAGTAATGACCCCGAGTGCGCATGCACAGTAGTGTGCCTGTGTGCGCATGCGCAGAAGTGAGCTCGAATGCGCATGTGCAGGTCTGAGCCCGACTGCGCATGCGCAGTAGTGGGTCCGTGCGCGCATGCGCAGTAGTGAGCCCGGGTGCGCATGCGCAGTAATGAGCCCGAGCGCGCATCCGCAGTAGTGAGCCCGAGCGCGCATGCGCAGTAGTGACTTCGAATGCGCATGTGCAGTAGTGACCCCGAGTGCGCATGAGCAGTAGTGACCCCGAGTGCGCATGCACAGTAGTGAGCTCGAATGCGCATGTGCAGGTCTGAGCCGGAGTGCGCATGCGCAGTAGTGGGCCCGTGCGCGCATGCGGAGTAGTGAGCCCGTGTGCGCATGCGCAGTAGTGAGCCTGAGCGCGCATCCAAAGTAGTGAGTCCGAGTGCGCATGCGCAGTAGTGACCCCGAATGCGCATGAGCAGCAGTGAGTCCGAGTGCGCATGAGCAGTAGTGACCCCGAGTGCGCATGAGCAGTAGTGAGTCCGAGTGCGCATGAACAGTAGTGACTCCGAGTGCGCATGAGCAGTAGTGAGTCCGAGTGCGCATGAACAGTAGTGACTCCGAGTGCGCATGAGCAGTAGTGACCCCGAGTGCGCATGCACAGTAGTGAGCCCGATTGCGCATCCGCAGTAGTAAGTCCGTGTTCGCATGTGCAGGTCTGAGCCGGAGTGCGCATGCGCAGTAGTGGGCCCGTGCGCGCATGCGCAGTAGTGAGCCTGTGTGCGCATGCGCAATAGTGAGCCCGAGCGCGCATCCGCAGTAGTGAGTCCGAGTGCGCATGCGCAGTAGTGACCCCGAATGCGCATGAGCAGCAGTGAGTCCGAGTGCGCATGAGCAGTAGTGACCCCGAGTGCGCATGAGCAGTAGTGAGTCCGAGTGCGGTTGAGCAGTAGTGACCCCGAGTGCGCATGCACATTAGTGAGCCCGAGTGTGCATGAGTAGTAGTGACCCCGAGTGCGCATGCACAGTAGCCAGCCCGTGTGCGCATGCGCAGAAGTGAGCTCGAATGCGCATGTGCAGGTCTGAGCCGGAGTGCGCATGCGCATTAGTGGGCCCGTGCGCGCATGCGCAGTAGTGAGCCCGTGTGCGCATGCGCAGTAGTGAGCCCGAGCGCGCATCCGCAGTAGTGAGCCCGAGTGCGCATGCGCAGTAGTGACCCCGAATGCGCATGAGCAGCAGTGAGTCCGAGTGCGCATGAGCAGTAGTGACCCCGAGTGCGCATGCACAGTAGTGAGCCCGTGTGCGCATGCGTAGAAGTGAGCTCGAATGCGCATGTGCAGGTCTGAGCCGGAGTGCGCATGCGCAGTAGTGGGCCCGTGCGCGCATGCGCAGTAGTGAGCCCGTGTGCGCATGCGCAGTAGTGAGCCCGAGCGCGCATCCGCAGTAGTGAGTCCGAGTGCGCATGCGCAGTAGTGACCCCGAGTGCGCATGAGCAGTAGTGAGTCCGAGTGCGCATGAGCAGTAGTGACCCCGAGTGCGCATGAGCAGTAGTGAGTCCGAGTGCGCATGAGCAATAGTGACCCCGAGTGCGCATGCACATTAGTGAGCCCGAGTGAGCATGAGTAGTAGTGACCCCGAGTGCGCATGCACAGTAGTGAGCCCGTGTGCGCATGCACAGTAGTGAGCCCGAGTGTGCATGAGCAGAAGTGAGTCCGAGTGCGCATGGGCAGTAGTGACCCCGAGTGCTCATGCACAGTAGTGAGCCCGATTGCGCATCCGCAGTAGTGAGGCCGTGTGCGCGTGTGCAGGTCTGAGTCGGAGTGCGCATGCGCAGTAGTGAGCCCGATTGTGCATCCGCAGTAGTGAGTCCGAGTGCGCATGAGCAGTAGTGACACCGAGTGCGCATGAGCAGTAGTGACCCCGAGTGCGCATGCACAGTAGTGAGCCCGAGTGTGCATGAGCAGTAGTGAGCCCGAGTGCGCATGGGCAGTAGTGACCCCGAGTGCTCATGCACAGTAGTGACCCCGAGTGCGCATGCACAGTAGTGAGCCCGATTGCGCATCCGCAGTAGTGAGGCCGTGTGCGCATGTGCAGGTCTGAGCCGGAGTGCGCATGCGCAGTAGTGAGCCCGATTGTGGATCCGCAGTAGTGAGTCCGAGTGCGCATGAGCAGTAGTGACCCCGAGTGCGCATGAGCAGTAGTGACCCCGAGTGCGCATGCACAGTAGTGAGCCCGAGTGTGCATGAGCAGTAGTGAGTCCGAGTGCGCATGGGCAGTAGTGACCCCGAGTGTTCATGCACAGTAGTGAGCCCGATTGCGCATCCGCAGTAGTGAGTCCGTGTGCGCATGTGCAGGTCTGAGCCGGAGTGCGCATGCGCAGTAGTGGGCCCGTGCGCGCATGCGCAGTAATGAGCCCGTGTGCGCATGCGCAGTAGTGAGTCCGAGTGCGCGTGAGCAGTAGTGAGTCCGAGTGCGCGTGAGCAGTAGTGACCCCGAGTGCGCATGAGCAGTAGTGACCCCGAGTGCGCATGAGCAGTAGTGACCCCGAGTGCGCATGCACAGTAGTGTGCCTGTGTGCGCATGCGCAGTAGTGACCCCGAATGCGCATGAGCAGCAGCGAGTCCGAGTGCGCATGAGCAGTAGTGACCCCGAGTGCGCATGAGCAGTAGTGAGTCCGAGTGCGCATGAGCAGTAGTGACCCCGAGTGCGCATGAGCAGTAGTGACCCCGAGTGCGCATGCACAGTAGTGAGCCCGATTGCGCATCCGCAGTAGTGAGGCCGTGTGCGCATGTGCAGGTCTGAGCCGGAGTGCGCATGCGCAGTAGTGAGCCCGATTGTGCATCCGCAGTAGTGAGTCCGAGTGCGCATGAGCAGTAGTGACCCGAGTGCGCATGAGCAGTAGTGACCCCGAGTGCGCATGCACAGTAGTGAGCCCGAGTGCGCGTGAGCAGTAGTGAGTCCGAGTGCGCGTGAGCAGTAGTGACCCCGAGTGCGCATGAGCAGTAGTGACCCCGAGTGCGCATGAGCAGTAGTGACCCCGAGTGCGCATGCACAGTAGTGTGCCTGTGTGCGCATGCGCAGATGTGAGCTCGAATGCGCATGTGCAGGTCTGAGCCGGAGTGCGCATGCGCAGTAGTGGGCCCGTGCGCGCATGCGCAGTAGTGAGCCCGGGTGCGCATGCGCAGTAGTGAGCCCGAGCGAGCATCCGCAGTAGTGAGCCCGAGCGCGCATGCGCAGTAGTGAGTCCGATTGCGCATGTGCAGGTCTGAGCCGGAGTGCGCATGCGCAGTAGTGGGCCTGTGCGCGCATGAGCAGTAGTGACCCCGAGTGCGCATGAGCAGTAGTGACCCCGAGTGCGCATGCACAGTAGTGAGCCCGATTGCGCATCCGCAGTAGTGAGTCCGTGTGCGCATGTGCAGGTCTGAGCCGGAGTGCGCATGCGCAGTAGCGGGCCCGTGCGCGCATGCGCAGTAGTGAGCCCGTGTGCGCATGCGCAGTAGTGAGCCCGAGCGCGCATCCGCAGTAGTGAGTCCGAGTGCGCATGCGCTGTAGTGACCCCGAATGCGCATGTGCAGTAGTGAGTCCGAGTGCGCATGAGTAGTAGTGACCCCGAGTGCGCATGAGCAGTAGTGAGTCCGAGTGCGCATCAGCAGTAGTGACCCCGAGTGCGCATGAGCAGTAGTGACCCCGAGTGCGCATGCACAGTAGTGAGCCCGTGTGCGCATGAGCAGTAGTGACCCCGAGTGCACATGAACAGTAGTGACCCCGAGTGCGCATGCACAGTAGTGAGCCCGATTGCGCATCCGCAGTAGTGAGTCCGTGTGCGCATGTGCAGGTCTGAGCCGGAGTGCGCATGCGCAGTAGCGGGCCCGTGCGCGCATGCGCAGTAGTGAGCCCGTGTGCGCATGCGCAGTAGTGAGCCCGAGCGCGCATCCGCAGTAGTGAGTCCGAGTGCGCATGCGCAGTAGTGACCCCGAATGCGCATGAGCAGCAGTGAGTCCGAGTGCGCATTAGCAGTAGTGACCCCGAGTGCGCATGAGCAGTAGTGACCCCGAGTGCGCATGAGCAGTAGTGGCCCCGAGTGCGCATGAGCAGTAGTGAATCCGAGTGCACATGAGCAGTAGTGACCCCGAGTGCGCATGAGCAGTAGTGAGTCCGAGTGCGCATGAGCAGTAGTGACCCCGAGTGCGCATGAGCAGTAATGACCCCGAGTGCGCATGCACAGTAGTGTGCCTGTGTGCGCATGCGCAGAAGTGAGCTCGAATGCGCATGTGCAGGTCTGAGCCGGACTGCGCATGCGCAGTAGTGGGCCCGTGCGCGCATGCGCAGTAGTGAGCTCGAATGCGCATGTGCAGGTCTGAGCCGGAGTGCGCATGCGCAGTAGTGGGCCCGTGCGCGCATGCGCAGTAGTGAGCCCGTGTGCGCATGCGCAGAAGTGAGCTCGAATGCGCATGTGCAGGTCTGAGCCGGAGTGCGCATGCGCAGTAGTGGGCCCGTGCGCGCATGCGCAGTAGTGAGAACGTGTGCGCATGCGCAATAGTGAGCCCGAGCGCGCATCCGCAGTAGTGAGTCCGAGTGCGCATGCGCAGTAGTGACCCCGAATGCGCATGAGCAGCAGTGAGTCCGAGTGCGCATGAGCAGTAGTGACCCCGAATGCGCATGAGCAACAGTGAGTCCGAGTGCGCATGAGCAGTAGTGACCCCGAGTGCGCATGCACAGTAGTGTGCCTGTGTGCGCATGCGCAGTAGTGACCCCGAATGCGCATGAGCAGCAGCGAGTCCGAGTGCGCATGAGCAGTAGTGACCCCGAGTGCGCATGAGCAGTAGTGAGTCCGAGTGCGCATGAGCAGTAGTGACCCCGAGTGCGCATGAGCAGTAGTGACCCCGAGTGCGCATGCACAGTAGTGAGCCCGATTGCGCATCCGCAGTAGTGAGGCCGTGTGCGCATGTGCAGGTCTGAGCCGGAGTGCGCATGCGCAGTAGTGAGCCCGATTGTGCATCCGCAGTAGTGAGTCCGAGTGCGCATGAGCAGTAGTGACCCGAGTGCGCATGAGCAGTAGTGACCCCGAGTGCGCATGCACAGTAGTGAGCCCGAGTGCGCGTGAGCAGTAGTGAGTCCGAGTGCGCGTGAGCAGTAGTGACCCCGAGTGCGCATGAGCAGTAGTGACCCCGAGTGCGCATGAGCAGTAGTGACCCCGAGTGCGCATGCACAGTAGTGTGCCTGTGTGCGCATGCGCAGATGTGAGCTCGAATGCGCATGTGCAGGTCTGAGCCGGAGTGCGCATGCGCAGTAGTGGGCCCGTGCGCGCATGCGCAGTAGTGAGCCCGGGTGCGCATGCGCAGTAGTGAGCCCGAGCGAGCATCCGCAGTAGTGAGCCCGAGCGCGCATGCGCAGTAGTGAGTCCGATTGCGCATGTGCAGGTCTGAGCCGGAGTGCGCATGCGCAGTAGTGGGCCTGTGCGCGCATGAGCAGTAGTGACCCCGAGTGCGCATGAGCAGTAGTGACCCCGAGTGCGCATGCACAGTAGTGAGCCCGATTGCGCATCCGCAGTAGTGAGTCCGTGTGCGCATGTGCAGGTCTGAGCCGGAGTGCGCATGCGCAGTAGCGGGCCCGTGCGCGCATGCGCAGTAGTGAGCCCGTGTGCGCATGCGCAGTAGTGAGCCCGAGCGCGCATCCGCAGTAGTGAGTCCGAGTGCGCATGCGCTGTAGTGACCCCGAATGCGCATGTGCAGTAGTGAGTCCGAGTGCGCATGAGTAGTAGTGACCCCGAGTGCGCATGAGCAGTAGTGAGTCCGAGTGCGCATCAGCAGTAGTGACCCCGAGTGCGCATGAGCAGTAGTGACCCCGAGTGCGCATGCACAGTAGTGAGCCCGTGTGCGCATGAGCAGTAGTGACCCCGAGTGCACATGAACAGTAGTGACCCCGAGTGCGCATGCACAGTAGTGAGCCCGATTGCGCATCCGCAGTAGTGAGTCCGTGTGCGCATGTGCAGGTCTGAGCCGGAGTGCGCATGCGCAGTAGCGGGCCCGTGCGCGCATGCGCAGTAGTGAGCCCGTGTGCGCATGCGCAGTAGTGAGCCCGAGCGCGCATCCGCAGTAGTGAGTCCGAGTGCGCATGCGCAGTAGTGACCCCGAATGCGCATGAGCAGCAGTGAGTCCGAGTGCGCATTAGCAGTAGTGACCCCGAGTGCGCATGAGCAGTAGTGACCCCGAGTGCGCATGAGCAGTAGTGGCCCCGAGTGCGCATGAGCAGTAGTGAATCCGAGTGCACATGAGCAGTAGTGACCCCGAGTGCGCATGAGCAGTAGTGAGTCCGAGTGCGCATGAGCAGTAGTGACCCCGAGTGCGCATGAGCAGTAATGACCCCGAGTGCGCATGCACAGTAGTGTGCCTGTGTGCGCATGCGCAGAAGTGAGCTCGAATGCGCATGTGCAGGTCTGAGCCGGACTGCGCATGCGCAGTAGTGGGCCCGTGCGCGCATGCGCAGTAGTGAGCTCGAATGCGCATGTGCAGGTCTGAGCCGGAGTGCGCATGCGCAGTAGTGGGCCCGTGCGCGCATGCGCAGTAGTGAGCCCGTGTGCGCATGCGCAGAAGTGAGCTCGAATGCGCATGTGCAGGTCTGAGCCGGAGTGCGCATGCGCAGTAGTGGGCCCGTGCGCGCATGCGCAGTAGTGAGAACGTGTGCGCATGCGCAATAGTGAGCCCGAGCGCGCATCCGCAGTAGTGAGTCCGAGTGCGCATGCGCAGTAGTGACCCCGAATGCGCATGAGCAGCAGTGAGTCCGAGTGCGCATGAGCAGTAGTGACCCCGAATGCGCATGAGCAACAGTGAGTCCGAGTGCGCATGAGCAGTAGTGGCCCCGAGTGCGCATGAGCAGTAGTGAGTCCGAGTGCGGTTGAGCAGTAGTGACCCCGAGTGCGCATGCACATTAGTGAGCCCGAGTGTGCATGAGTAGTAGTGACCCCGAGTGCGCATGCACAGTAGCCAGCCCGTGTGCGCATGCGCAGAAGTGAGCTCGAATGCGCATGTGCAGGTCTGAGCCGGAGTGCGCATGCGCAGTAGTGGGCCCGTGCGCGCATGCGCAGTAGTGAGAACGTGTGCGCATGCGCAATAGTGAGCCCGAGCGCGCATCCGCAGTAGTGAGTCCGAGTGCGCATGCGCAGTAGTGACCCCGAATGCGCATGAGCAGCAGTGAGTCCGAGTGCGCATGAGCAGTAGTGACCCCGAGTGCGCATGAGCAGTAGTGAGTCCGAGTGCGGTTGAGCAGTAGTGACCCCGAGTGCGCATGCACATTAGTGAGCCCGAGTGTGCATGAGTAGTAGTGACCCCGAGTGCGCATGCACAGTAGCCAGCCCGTGTGCGCATGCGCAGAAGTGAGCTCGAATGCGCATGTGCAGGTCTGAGCCGGAGTGCGCATGCGCATTAGTGGGCCCGTGCGCGCATGCGCAGTAGTGAGCCCGTGTGCGCATGCGCAGTAGTGAGCCCGAGCGCGCATCCGCAGTAGTGAGTCCGAGTGCGCGTGAGCAGTAGTGAGTCCGAGTGCGCATGAGCAGTAGTGATCCCGAGTGCGCATGAGCAGTAGTGACCCCGAGTGCGCATGAGCAGTAGTGACCCCGAGTGCGCATGCGCAGTAGTGAGCCCGATTGCGCATACGCAGTAGTGAGCCCGAGCGCGCATCCGCAGTAGTGAGTCCGAGTGCGCATGCGCAGTAGTGACCCCGAATGCGCATGAGCAGCAGTGAGTCCGAGTGCGCATGACCAGTAGTGACCCCGAGTGCGCATGAGCAGTAGTGAGTCCGAGTGCGCATGAGGAGTAGTGACCCCGAGTGCGCATGCAGATTAGTGAGCCCGAGTGTGCATGAGTAGTAGTGACCCCGAGTGCGCATGCACAGTAGCCAGCCCGTGTGCGCATGCGCAGAAGTGAGCTCGAATGCGCATGTGCGGGTCTGAGCCGGACTGCGCATGCGCAGTAGTGAGCCCGTGTGCACATGCGCAGTAGTGGGCCCGTGCGCGCATGCGCAGCAGTGAGCCCGTGTGCGCATGCGCAGTAGTGAGCCCGAGCGCGCATCCGCAGTAGTGAGTCCGAGTGCGCATGCGCAGTAGTGACCCCGAGTGCGCATGAGCAGTAGTGAGTCCGAGTGCGCATGAGCAGTAGTGACCCCGAGTGCGCATGAGCAGTAGTGAGTCCGAGTGCGCATGAGCAATAGTGACCCCGAGTGCGCATGCACATTAGTGAGCCCGAGTGAGCATGAGTAGTAGTGAACCCGAGTGCGCATGCACAGTAGTGAGCCCGTGTGCGCATGCACAGTAGTGAGCCCGAGTGTGCATGAGCAGAAGTGAGTCCGAGTGCGCATGGGCAGTAGTGACCCCGAGTGCTCATGCACAGTAGTGAGCCCGATTGCGCATCCGCAGTAGTGAGGCCGTGTGCGCATGGGCAGTAGTGAGTCCGAGTGCGCGTGAGCAGTAGTGAGTCCGAGTGCGCGTGAGCAGTAGTGACCCCGAGTGCGCATGAGCAGTAGTGACCCCGAGTGCGCATGAGCAGTAGTGACCCCGAGTGCGCATGCGCAGTAGTGAGCCCGATTGCGCATCCGCAGTAGTGAGGCCGTGTGCGCATGTGCAGGTCTGTGCCGGAGTGCGCATGCGCAGCAGTGGCCCCGTGCGCGCATGCGCAGTAGTGAGCCCGTATGCGCATACGCAGTAGTGAGCCCGAGCGCGCATCCGCAGTAGTGAGTCCGAGTGCGCATGCGCAGTAGTGACCCCGAGTGCGCATGAGCAGTAGTGAGTCCGAGTGCGCATGAGCAGTAGTGACCCCGAGTGCGCATGCACAGTAGCCAGCCCGTGTGCGCATGCGCAGAAGTCAGCTCGAATGCGCATGTGCAGGTCTGAGCCGGACTGCGCATGCGCAGTAGTGGCCCCGAGTGCGCATGAGCAGTAGTGAATCCGAGTGCACATGAGCAGTAGTGACCCCGAGTGCGCATGAGCAGTAGTGAGTCCGAGTGCGCATGAGCAGTAGTGACCCCGAGTGCGCATGAGCAGTAGTGACCCCGAGTGCGCATGCACAGTAGTGAGCCCGATTGCGCATCCGCAGTAGTGAGTCCGAGTGCGCATGAGCAGTAGTGACCCCGAGTGCGCATGAGCAGTAGTGACCCCGAGTGCGCATGCACAGTAGTGAGCCCGAGTGTGCATGAGCAGTAGTGAGTCCGAGTGCGCATGCGCAGTAGTGACCCCGAATGCGCATGAGCAGCAGTGAGTCCGAGTGCGCATGAGCAGTAGTGACCCCGAGTGCGCATGAGCAGTAGTGAGTCCGAGTGCGGTTGAGCAGTAGTGACCCCGAGTGCGCATGCACATTAGTGAGCCCGAGTGTGCATGAGTAGTAGTGACCCCGAGTGCGCATGCACAGTAGCCAGCCCGTGTGCGCATGCGCAGAAGTGAGCTCGAATGCGCATGTGCAGGTCTGAGCCGGAGTGCGCATGCGCATTAGTGGGCCCGTGCGCGCATGCGCAGTAGTGAGCCCGTGTGCGCATGCGCAGTAGTGAGCCCGAGCGCGCATCCGCAGTAGTGAGTCCGAGTGCGCGTGAGCAGTAGTGAGTCCGAGTGCGCATGAGCAGTAGTGATCCCGAGTGCGCATGAGCAGTAGTGACCCCGAGTGCGCATGAGCAGTAGTGACCCCGAGTGCGCATGCGCAGTAGTGAGCCCGATTGCGCATACGCAGTAGTGAGCCCGAGCGCGCATCCGCAGTAGTGAGTCCGAGTGCGCATGCGCAGTAGTGACCCCGAATGCGCATGAGCAGCAGTGAGTCCGAGTGCGCATGACCAGTAGTGACCCCGAGTGCGCATGAGCAGTAGTGAGTCCGAGTGCGCATGAGGAGTAGTGACCCCGAGTGCGCATGCAGATTAGTGAGCCCGAGTGTGCATGAGTAGTAGTGACCCCGAGTGCGCATGCACAGTAGCCAGCCCGTGTGCGCATGCGCAGAAGTGAGCTCGAATGCGCATGTGCGGGTCTGAGCCGGACTGCGCATGCGCAGTAGTGAGCCCGTGTGCACATGCGCAGTAGTGGGCCCGTGCGCGCATGCGCAGTAGTGAGCCCGTGTGCGCATGCGCAGTAGTGAGCCCGAGCGCGCATCCGCAGTAGTGAGTCCGAGTGCGCATGCGCAGTAGTGACCCCGAGTGCGCATGAGCAGTAGTGAGTCCGAGTGCGCATGAGCAGTAGTGACCCCGAGTGCGCATGAGCAGTAGTGAGTCCGAGTGCGCATGAGCAATAGTGACCCCGAGTGCGCATGCACATTAGTGAGCCCGAGTGAGCATGAGTAGTAGTGAACCCGAGTGCGCATGCACAGTAGTGAGCCCGTGTGCGCATGCACAGTAGTGAGCCCGAGTGTGCATGAGCAGAAGTGAGTCCGAGTGCGCATGGGCAGTAGTGACCCCGAGTGCTCATGCACAGTAGTGAGCCCGATTGCGCATCCGCAGTAGTGAGGCCGTGTGCGCATGGGCAGTAGTGAGTCCGAGTGCGCGTGAGCAGTAGTGAGTCCGAGTGCGCGTGAGCAGTAGTGACCCCGAGTGCGCATGAGCAGTAGTGACCCCGAGTGCGCATGAGCAGTAGTGACCCCGAGTGCGCATGCGCAGTAGTGAGCCCGATTGCGCATCCGCAGTAGTGAGGCCGTGTGCGCATGTGCAGGTCTGTGCCGGAGTGCGCATGCGCAGCAGTGGCCCCGTGCGCGCATGCGCAGTAGTGAGCCCGTATGCGCATACGCAGTAGTGAGCCCGAGCGCGCATCCGCAGTAGTGAGTCCGAGTGCGCATGCGCAGTAGTGACCCCGAGTGCGCATGAGCAGTAGTGAGTCCGAGTGCGCATGAGCAGTAGTGACCCCGAGTGCGCATGCACAGTAGCCAGCCCGTGTGCGCATGCGCAGAAGTCAGCTCGAATGCGCATGTGCAGGTCTGAGCCGGACTGCGCATGCGCAGTAGTGGCCCCGAGTGCGCATGAGCAGTAGTGAATCCGAGTGCACATGAGCAGTAGTGACCCCGAGTGCGCATGAGCAGTAGTGAGTCCGAGTGCGCATGAGCAGTAGTGACCCCGAGTGCGCATGAGCAGTAGTGACCCCGAGTGCGCATGCACAGTAGTGAGCCCGATTGCGCATCCGCA
Organism: Megachile leachella; assembly: GCA_963576845.1. Taxonomy (NCBI): domain Eukaryota; kingdom Metazoa; phylum Arthropoda; class Insecta; order Hymenoptera; family Megachilidae; genus Megachile; species Megachile leachella. Next base: position 23,890,253 of record OY756250.1, on the reverse strand, counting down.
GTAGTGAGTCCGAGTGCGCATGAGCAGTAGTGACCCCGAGTGCGCATGAGCAGTAGTGACCCCGAGTGCGCATGCACAGTAGTGAGCCCGAGTGTGCATGAGCAGTAGTGAGTCCGAGTGCGCATGGGCAGTAGTGACCCCGAGTGCTCATGCACAGTAGTGAGCCCGATTGCGCATCCGCAGTAGTGACCCCGAGTGCGCATGAGCAGTAGTGACCCCGAGTGCGCATGCACAGTAGTGTGCCTGTGTGCGCATGCGCAGATGTGAGCTCGAATGCGCATGTGCAGGTCTGAGCCGGAGTGCGCATGCGCAGTAGTGGGCCCGTGCGCGCATGCGCAGTAGTGAGCCCGAGTGCGCATGCGCAGTAGTGAGCCCGAGCGCGCATCCGCAGTAGTGAGCCCGAGCGCGCATGCGCAGTAGTGAGTCCGATTGCGCATGTGCAGGTCTGAGCCGGAGTGCGCATGCGCAGTAGTGGGCCTGTGCGCGCATGCGCAGTAGTGAGCCCGTGTGCGCATGCGCAGTAGTGAGCCCGAGCGCGCATCCGCAGTAGTGAGTCCGAGTGCGCATGCGCAGTAGTGACCCCGAATGCGCATGTGCAGTAGTGAGTCCGAGTGCGCATTAGCAGTAGTGAGTCCGAGTGCGCATGAGCAGTATTGACCCCGAGTGCGCATGAGCAATAGTGACCCCGAGTGCGCATGCACATTAGTGAGCCCGAGTGAGCATGAGTAGTAGTGACCCCGAGTGCGCATGCACAGTAGTGAGCCCGTGTGCGCATGCATAGTAGTGAGCCCGAGTGTGCATGAGCAGAAGTGAGTCCGAGTGCGCATGGGCAGTAGTGACCCCGAGTGCTCATGCACAGTAATGAGCCCGATTGCGCATCCGCAGTAGTGAGGCCGTGTGCGCATGTGCAGGTCTGAGCCGGAGTGCGCATGCGCAGTAGTGAGCCCGATTGTGCATCCGCAGTAGTGAGTCCGAGTGCGCATGAGCAGTAGTGACCCCGAGTGCGCATGAGCAGTAGTGACCCCGAGTGCGCATGCACAGTAGTGAGCCCGAGTGTGCATGAGCAGTAGTGGGCCCGAGTGCGCATGGGCAGTAGTGACCCCGAGTGCTCATGCACAGTAGTGAGCCCGATTGCGCATCCGCAGTAGTGAGTCCGTGTGCGCATGTGCAGGTCTGAGCCGGAGTGCGCATGCGCAGTAGTGACCCCGTGCGCGCATGCGCAGTAGTGAGCCCGTGTGCGCATGCGCAGTAGTGAGTCCGAGTGCGCGTGAGCAGTAGTGAGTCCGAGTGCGCGTGAGCAGTAGTGACCCCGAGTGCGCATGAGCAGTAGTGACCCCGAGTGCGCATGAGCAGTAGTGACCCCGAGTGCGCATGCGCAGTAGTGAGCCCGATTGCGCATCCGCAGTAGTGAGGCCGTGTGCGCATGTGCAGGTCTGTGCCGGAGTGCGCATGTGCAGGTCTGTGCCGGAGTGCGCATGCGCAGTAGTGGGCCCGTGCGCGCATGCGCAGTAGTGAGCCCGTGTGCGCATGCGCAGTAGTGAGCCCGAGCGCGCATACGCAGTAGTGACCCCGAGTGCGCATGAGCAGTAGTGACCCCGAGTGCGCATGAGCAGTTGTGGCCCCGAGTGCGCATGAGCAGTAGTGAATCCGAGTGCATATGAGCAGTAGTGACCCCGAGTGCGCATGAGCAGTAGTGAGTCCGAGTGCGCATGAGCAGTAGTGACCCCGAGTGCGCATGAGCAGTAATGACCCCGAGTGCGCATGCACAGTAGTGTGCCTGTGTGCGCATGCGCAGAAGTGAGCTCGAATGCGCATGTGCAGGTCTGAGCCGGACTGCGCATGCGCAGTAGTGGGTCCGTGCGCGCATGCGCAGTAGTGAGCCCGGGTGCGCATGCGCAGTAATGAGCCCGAGCGCGCATCCGCAGTAGTGAGCCCGAGCGCGCATGCGCAGTAGTGACTTCGAATGCGCATGTGCAGTAGTGACCCCGAGTGCGCATGAGCAGTAGTGACCCCGAGTGCGCATGCACAGTAGTGAGCTCGAATGCGCATGTGCAGGTCTGAGCCGGAGTGCGCATGCGCAGTAGTGGGCCCGTGCGCGCATGCGGAGTAGTGAGCCCGTGTGCGCATGCGCAGTAGTGAGCCTGAGCGCGCATCCAAAGTAGTGAGTCCGAGTGCGCATGCGCAGTAGTGACCCCGAATGCGCATGAGCAGCAGTGAGTCCGAGTGCGCATGAGCAGTAGTGACCCCGAGTGCGCATGAGCAGTAGTGAGTCCGAGTGCGCATGAACAGTAGTGACTCCGAGTGCGCATGAGCAGTAGTGAGTCCGAGTGCGCATGAACAGTAGTGACTCCGAGTGCGCATGAGCAGTAGTGACCCCGAGTGCGCATGCACAGTAGTGAGCCCGATTGCGCATCCGCAGTAGTGAGTCCGAGTGCGCATGAGTAGTAGTGACCCCGAGTGCGCATGAGCAGTAGTGAGTCCGAGTGCGCATCAGCAGTAGTGACCCCGAGTGCGCATGAGCAGTAGTGACCCCGAGTGCGCATGCACAGTAGTGAGCCCGTGTGCGCATGAGCAGTAGTGACCCCGAGTGCGCATGAACAGTATTGACCCCGAGTGCGCATGCACAGTAGTGAGCCCGATTGCGCATCCGCAGTAGTGAGTCCGTGTGCGCATGTGCAGGTCTGAGCCGGAGTGCGCATGCTCAGTAGCGGGCCCGTGCGCGCATGCGCAGTAGTGAGCCCGTGTGCGCATGCGCAGTAGTGAGCCCGAGCGCGCATCCGCAGTAGTGAGTCCGAGTGCGCATGCGCAGTAGTGACCCCGAATGCGCATGAGCAGCAGTGAGTCCGAGTGCGCATTAGCAGTAGTGACCCCGAGTGCGCATGAGCAGTAGTGACCCCGAGTGCGCATGAGCAGTAGTGGCCCCGAGTGCGCATGAGCAGTAGTGAATCCGAGTGCACATGAGCAGTAGTGACCCCGAGTGCGCATGAGCAGTAGTGAGTCCGAGTGCGCATGAGCAGTAGTGACCCCGAGTGCGCATGAGCAGTAATGACCCCGAGTGCGCATGCACAGTAGTGTGCCTGTGTGCGCATGCGCAGAAGTGAGCTCGAATGCGCATGTGCAGGTCTGAGCCGGACTGCGCATGCGCAGTAGTGGGCCCGTGCGCGCATGCGCAGTAGTGAGCTCGAATGCGCATGTGCAGGTCTGAGCCGGAGTGCGCATGCGCAGTAGTGGGCCCGTGCGCGCATGCGCAGTAGTGAGCCCGTGTGCGCATGCGCAGAAGTGAGCTCGAATGCGCATGTGCAGGTCTGAGCCGGAGTGCGCATGCGCAGTAGTGGGCCCGTGCGCGCATGCGCAGTAGTGAGAACGTGTGCGCATGCGCAATAGTGAGCCCGAGCGCGCATCCGCAGTAGTGAGTCCGAGTGCGCATGCGCAGTAGTGACCCCGAATGCGCATGAGCAACAGTGAGTCCGAGTGCGCATGAGCAGTAGTGACCCCGAGTGCGCATGAGCAGTAGTGAGTCCGAGTGCGGTTGAGCAGTAGTGACCCCGAGTGCGCATGCACATTAGTGAGCCCGAGTGTGCATGAGTAGTAGTGACCCCGAGTGCGCATGCACAGTAGCCAGCCCGTGTGCGCATGCGCAGAAGTGAGCTCGAATGCGCATGTGCAGGTCTGAGCCGGAGTGCGCATGCGCAGTAGTGGGCCCGTGCGCGCATGCGCAGTAGTGAGAACGTGTGCGCATGCGCAATAGTGAGCCCGAGCGCGCATCCGCAGTAGTGAGTCCGAGTGCGCATGCGCAGTAGTGACCCCGAATGCGCATGAGCAGCAGTGAGTCCGAGTGCGCATGAGCAGTAGTGACCCCGAGTGCGCATGAGCAGTAGTGAGTCCGAGTGCGGTTGAGCAGTAGTGACCCCGAGTGCGCATGCACATTAGTGAGCCCGAGTGTGCATGAGTAGTAGTGACCCCGAGTGCGCATGCACAGTAGCCAGCCCGTGTGCGCATGCGCAGAAGTGAGCTCGAATGCGCATGTGCAGGTCTGAGCCGGAGTGCGCATGCGCATTAGTGGGCCCGTGCGCGCATGCGCAGTAGTGAGCCCGTGTGCGCATGCGCAGTAGTGAGCCCGAGCGCGCATCCGCAGTAGTGAGTCCGAGTGCGCGTGAGCAGTAGTGAGTCCGAGTGCGCATGAGCAGTAGTGATCCCGAGTGCGCATGAGCAGTAGTGACCCCGAGTGCGCATGAGCAGTAGTGACCCCGAGTGCGCATGCGCAGTAGTGAGCCCGATTGCGCATACGCAGTAGTGAGCCCGAGCGCGCATCCGCAGTAGTGAGTCCGAGTGCGCATGTGCAGGTCTGTGCCGGAGTGCGCATGCGCAGCAGTGGCCCCGTGCGCGCATGCGCAGTAGTGAGCCCGTATGCGCATACGCAGTAGTGAGCCCGAGCGCGCATCCGCAGTAGTGAGTCCGAGTGCGCATGCGCAGTAGTGACCCCGAGTGCGCATGAGCAGTAGTGAGTCCGAGTGCGCATGAGCAGTAGTGACCCCGAGTGCGCATGCACATTAGTGAGCCCGAGTGTGCATGAGTAGTAGTGACCCCGAGTGCGCATGCACAGTAGCCAGCCCGTGTGCGCATGCGCAGAAGTCAGCTCGAATGCGCATGTGCAGGTCTGAGCCGGACTGCGCATGCGCAGTAGTGGCCCCGAGTGCGCATGAGCAGTAGTGAATCCGAGTGCACATGAGCAGTAGTGACCCCGAGTGCGCATGAGCAGTAGTGAGTCCGAGTGCGCATGAGCAGTAGTGACCCCGAGTGCGCATGAGCAGTAGTGACCCCGAGTGCGCATGCACAGTAGTGAGCCCGATTGCGCATCCGCAGTAGTGAGTCCGAGTGCGCATGAGCAGTAGTGACCCCGAGTGCGCATGAGCAGTAGTGACCCCGAGTGCGCATGCACAGTAGTGAGCCCGAGTGTGCATGAGCAGTAGTGAGTCCGAGTGCGCATGGGCAGTAGTGACCCCGAGTGCTCATGCACAGTAGTGAGCCCGATTGCACATCCGCAGTAGTGAGTCCGTGTGCGCATGTGCAGGTCTGAGCCGGAGTGCGCATGCGCAGTAGTGGGCCCGTGCGCGCATGCGCAGTAATGAGCCCGTGTGCGCATGCGCAGTAGTGAGTCCGAGTGCGCGTGAGCAGTAGTGAGTCCGAGTGCGCGTGAGCAGTAGTGACCCCGAGTGCGCATGAGCAGTAGTGACCCCGAGTGCGCATGCGCAGTAGTGAGCCCGAGCGCGCATCCGCAGTAGTGAGCCCGAGCGCGCATGCGCAGTAGTGAGTCCGATTGCGCATGTGCAGGTCTGAGCCGGAGTGCGCATGCGCAGTAGTGGGCCTGTGCGCGCATGCGCAGTAGTGAGCCCGTGTGCGCATGCGCAGTAGTGAGCCCGAGCGCGCATCCGCAGTAGTGAGTCCGAGTGCGCATGCGCAGTAGTGACCCCGAATGCGCATGTGCAGTAGTGAGTCCGAGTGCGCATTAGCAGTAGTGAGTCCGAGTGCGCATGAGCAGTATTGACCCCGAGTGCGCATGAGCAATAGTGACCCCGAGTGCGCATGCACATTAGTGAGCCCGAGTGAGCATGAGTAGTAGTGACCCCGAGTGCGCATGCACAGTAGTGAGCCCGTGTGCGCATGCATAGTAGTGAGCCCGAGTGTGCATGAGCAGAAGTGAGTCCGAGTGCGCATGGGCAGTAGTGACCCCGAGTGCTCATGCACAGTAATGAGCCCGATTGCGCATCCGCAGTAGTGAGGCCGTGTGCGCATGTGCAGGTCTGAGCCGGAGTGCGCATGCGCAGTAGTGAGCCCGATTGTGCATCCGCAGTAGTGAGTCCGAGTGCGCATGAGCAGTAGTGACCCCGAGTGCGCATGAGCAGTAGTGACCCCGAGTGCGCATGCACAGTAGTGAGCCCGAGTGTGCATGAGCAGTAGTGGGCCCGAGTGCGCATGGGCAGTAGTGACCCCGAGTGCTCATGCACAGTAGTGAGCCCGATTGCGCATCCGCAGTAGTGAGTCCGTGTGCGCATGTGCAGGTCTGAGCCGGAGTGCGCATGCGCAGTAGTGACCCCGTGCGCGCATGCGCAGTAGTGGGCCCGTGCGCGCATGCGCAGTAGTGAGCCCGTGTGCGCATGCGCAGTAGTGAGCCCGAGCGCGCATACGCAGTAGTGACCCCGAGTGCGCATGAGCAGTAGTGACCCCGAGTGCGCATGAGCAGTAGTGGCCCCGAGTGCGCATGAGCAGTAGTGAATCCGAGTGCATATGAGCAGTAGTGACCCCGAGTGCGCATGAGCAGTAGTGAGTCCGAGTGCGCATGAGCAGTAGTGACCCCGAGTGCGCATGAGCAGTAATGACCCCGAGTGCGCATGCACAGTAGTGTGCCTGTGTGCGCATGCGCAGAAGTGAGCTCGAATGCGCATGTGCAGGTCTGAGCCGGACTGCGCATGCGCAGTAGTGGGTCCGTGCGCGCATGCGCAGTAGTGAGCCCGGGTGCGCATGCGCAGTAATGAGCCCGAGCGCGCATCCGCAGTAGTGAGCCCGAGCGCGCATGCGCAGTAGTGACTTCGAATGCGCATGTGCAGTAGTGACCCCGAGTGCGCATGAGCAGTAGTGACCCCGAGTGCGCATGCACAGTAGTGAGCTCGAATGCGCATGTGCAGGTCTGAGCCGGAGTGCGCATGCGCAGTAGTGGGCCCGTGCGCGCATGCGGAGTAGTGAGCCCGTGTGCGCATGCGCAGTAGTGAGCCTGAGCGCGCATCCAAAGTAGTGAGTCCGAGTGCGCATGCGCAGTAGTGACCCCGAATGCGCATGAGCAGCAGTGAGTCCGAGTGCGCATGAGCAGTAGTGACCCCGAGTGCGCATGAGCAGTAGTGAGTCCGAGTGCGCATGAACAGTAGTGACTCCGAGTGCGCATGAGCAGTAGTGAGTCCGAGTGCGCATGAACAGTAGTGACTCCGAGTGCGCATGAGCAGTAGTGACCCCGAGTGCGCATGCACAGTAGTGAGCCCGATTGCGCATCCGCAGTAGTAAGTCCGTGTTCGCATGTGCAGGTCTGAGCCGGAGTGCGCATGCGCAGTAGTGGGCCCGTGCGCGCATGCGCAGTAGTGAGCCTGTGTGCGCATGCGCAATAGTGAGCCCGAGCGCGCATCCGCAGTAGTGAGTCCGAGTGCGCATGCGCAGTAGTGACCCCGAATGCGCATGAGCAGCAGTGAGTCCGAGTGCGCATGAGCAGTAGTGACCCCGAGTGCGCATGAGCAGTAGTGAGTCCGAGTGCGGTTGAGCAGTAGTGACCCCGAGTGCGCATGCACATTAGTGAGCCCGAGTGTGCATGAGTAGTAGTGACCCCGAGTGCGCATGCACAGTAGCCAGCCCGTGTGCGCATGCGCAGAAGTGAGCTCGAATGCGCATGTGCAGGTCTGAGCCGGAGTGCGCATGCGCATTAGTGGGCCCGTGCGCGCATGCGCAGTAGTGAGCCCGTGTGCGCATGCGCAGTAGTGAGCCCGAGCGCGCATCCGCAGTAGTGAGCCCGAGTGCGCATGCGCAGTAGTGACCCCGAATGCGCATGAGCAGCAGTGAGTCCGAGTGCGCATGAGCAGTAGTGACCCCGAGTGCGCATGCACAGTAGTGAGCCCGTGTGCGCATGCGTAGAAGTGAGCTCGAATGCGCATGTGCAGGTCTGAGCCGGAGTGCGCATGCGCAGTAGTGACCCCGAGTGCGCATGAGCAGTAGTGAGTCCGAGTGCGCATGAGCAGTAGTGACCCCGAGTGCGCATGAGCAGTAGTGAGTCCGAGTGCGCATGAGCAATAGTGACCCCGAGTGCGCATGCACATTAGTGAGCCCGAGTGAGCATGAGTAGTAGTGACCCCGAGTGCGCATGCACAGTAGTGAGCCCGTGTGCGCATGCACAGTAGTGAGCCCGAGTGTGCATGAGCAGAAGTGAGTCCGAGTGCGCATGGGCAGTAGTGACCCCGAGTGCTCATGCACAGTAGTGAGCCCGATTGCGCATCCGCAGTAGTGAGGCCGTGTGCGCATGTGCAGGTCTGAGTCGGAGTGCGCATGCGCAGTAGTGAGCCCGATTGTGCATCCGCAGTAGTGAGTCCGAGTGCGCATGAGCAGTAGTGACACCGAGTGCGCATGAGCAGTAGTGACCCCGAGTGCGCATGCACAGTAGTGAGCCCGAGTGTGCATGAGCAGTAGTGAGCCCGAGTGCGCATGGGCAGTAGTGACCCCGAGTGCTCATGCACAGTAGTGACCCCGAGTGCGCATGCACAGTAGTGAGCCCGATTGCGCATCCGCAGTAGTGAGGCCGTGTGCGCATGTGCAGGTCTGAGCCGGAGTGCGCATGCGCAGTAGTGAGCCCGATTGTGGATCCGCAGTAGTGAGTCCGAGTGCGCATGAGCAGTAGTGACCCCGAGTGCGCATGAGCAGTAGTGACCCCGAGTGCGCATGCACAGTAGTGAGCCCGAGTGTGCATGAGCAGTAGTGAGTCCGAGTGCGCATGGGCAGTAGTGACCCCGAGTGTTCATGCACAGTAGTGAGCCCGATTGCGCATCCGCAGTAGTGAGTCCGTGTGCGCATGTGCAGGTCTGAGCCGGAGTGCGCATGCGCAGTAGTGGGCCCGTGCGCGCATGCGCAGTAATGAGCCCGTGTGCGCATGCGCAGTAGTGAGTCCGAGTGCGCGTGAGCAGTAGTGTGTCCGAGTGCGCGTGAGCAGTAGTGACTCCGAGTGCGCATGAGCAGTAGTGAGTCCGAGTGCGCATGAACAGTAGTGACTCCGAGTGCGCATGAGCAGTAGTGACCCCGAGTGCGCATGCACAGTAGTGAGCCCGATTGCGCATCCGCAGTAGTGAGTCCGAGTGCGCATGAGTAGTAGTGACCCCGAGTGCGCATGAGCAGTAGTGAGTCCGAGTGCGCATCAGCAGTAGTGACCCCGAGTGCGCATGAGCAGTAGTGACCCCGAGTGCGCATGCACAGTAGTGAGCCCGTGTGCGCATGAGCAGTAGTGACCCCGAGTGCGCATGAACAGTAGTGACCCCGAGTGCGCATGCACAGTAGTGAGCCCGATTGCGCATCCGCAGTAGTGAGTCCGTGTGCGCATGTGCAGGTCTGAGCCGGAGTGCGCATGCTCAGTAGCGGGCCCGTGCGCGCATGCGCAGTAGTGAGCCCGTGTGCGCATGCGCAGTAGTGAGCCCGAGCGCGCATCCGCAGTAGTGAGTCCGAGTGCGCATGCGCAGTAGTGACCCCGAATGCGCATGAGCAGCAGTGAGTCCGAGTGCGCATTAGCAGTAGTGACCCCGAGTGCGCATGAGCAGTAGTGACCCCGAGTGCGCATGAGCAGTAGTGGCCCCGAGTGCGCATGAGCAGTAGTGAATCCGAGTGCACATGAGCAGTAGTGACCCCGAGTGCGCATGAGCAGTAGTGAGTCCGAGTGCGCATGAGCAGTAGTGACCCCGAGTGCGCATGAGCAGTAATGACCCCGAGTGCGCATGCACAGTAGTGTGCCTGTGTGCGCATGCGCAGAAGTGAGCTCGAATGCGCATGTGCAGGTCTGAGCCGGACTGCGCATGCGCAGTAGTGGGCCCGTGCGCGCATGCGCAGTAGTGAGCTCGAATGCGCATGTGCAGGTCTGAGCCGGAGTGCGCATGCGCAGTAGTGGGCCCGTGCGCGCATGCGCAGTAGTGAGCCCGTGTGCGCATGCGCAGAAGTGAGCTCGAATGCGCATGTGCAGGTCTGAGCCGGAGTGCGCATGCGCAGTAGTGGGCCCGTGCGCGCATGCGCAGTAGTGAGAACGTGTGCGCATGCGCAATAGTGAGCCCGAGCGCGCATCCGCAGTAGTGAGTCCGTGTGCGCATGCGCAGTAGTGACCCCGAATGCGCATGAGCAACAGTGAGTCCGAGTGCGCATGAGCAGTAGTGACCCCGAGTGCGCATGAGCAGTAGTGAGTCCGAGTGCGGTTGAGCAGTAGTGACCCCGAGTGCGCATGCACATTAGTGAGCCCGAGTGTGCATGAGTAGTAGTGACCCCGAGTGCGCATGCACAGTAGCCAGCCCGTGTGCGCATGCGCAGAAGTGAGCTCGAATGCGCATGTGCAGGTCTGAGCCGGAGTGCGCATGCGCAGTAGTGGGCCCGTGCGCGCATGCGCAGTAGTGAGAACGTGTGCGCATGCGCAATAGTGAGCCCGAGCGCGCATCCGCAGTAGTGAGTCCGAGTGCGCATGCGCAGTAGTGACCCCGAATGCGCATGAGCAGCAGTGAGTCCGAGTGCGCATGAGCAGTAGTGACCCCGAGTGCGCATGAGCAGTAGTGAGTCCGAGTGCGGTTGAGCAGTAGTGACCCCGAGTGCGCATGCACATTAGTGAGCCCGAGTGTGCATGAGTAGTAGTGACCCCGAGTGCGCATGCACAGTAGCCAGCCCGTGTGCGCATGCGCAGAAGTGAGCTCGAATGCGCATGTGCAGGTCTGAGCCGGAGTGCGCATGCGCATTAGTGGGCCCGTGCGCGCATGCGCAGTAGTGAGCCCGTGTGCGCATGCGCAGTAGTGAGCCCGAGCGCGCATCCGCAGTAGTGAGTCCGAGTGCGCGTGAGCAGTAGTGAGTCCGAGTGCGCATGAGCAGTAGTGATCCCGAGTGCGCATGAGCAGTAGTGACCCCGAGTGCGCATGAGCAGTAGTGACCCCGAGTGCGCATGCGCAGTAGTGAGCCCGATTGCGCATACGCAGTAGTGAGCCCGAGCGCGCATCCGCAGTAGTGAGTCCGAGTGCGCATGTGCAGGTCTGTGCCGGAGTGCGCATGCGCAGCAGTGGCCCCGTGCGCGCATGCGCAGTAGTGAGCCCGTATGCGCATACGCAGTAGTGAGCCCGAGCGCGCATCCGCAGTAGTGAGTCCGAGTGCGCATGCGCAGTAGTGACCCCGAGTGCGCATGAGCAGTAGTGAGTCCGAGTGCGCATGAGCAGTAGTGACCCCGAGTGCGCATGCACATTAGTGAGCCCGAGTGTGCATGAGTAGTAGTGACCCCGAGTGCGCATGCACAGTAGCCAGCCCGTGTGCGCATGCGCAGAAGTCAGCTCGAATGCGCATGTGCAGGTCTGAGCCGGACTGCGCATGCGCAGTAGTGGCCCCGAGTGCGCATGAGCAGTAGTGAATCCGAGTGCACATGAGCAGTAGTGACCCCGAGTGCGCATGAGCAGTAGTGAGTCCGAGTGCGCATGAGCAGTAGTGACCCCGAGTGCGCATGAGCAGTAGTGACCCCGAGTGCGCATGCACAGTAGTGAGCCCGATTGCGCATCCGCAGTAGTGAGTCCGAGTGCGCATGAGCAGTAGTGACCCCGAGTGCGCATGAGCAGTAGTGACCCCGAGTGCGCATGCACAGTAGTGAGCCCGAGTGTGCATGAGCAGTAGTGAGTCCGAGTGCGCATGGGCAGTAGTGACCCCGAGTGCTCATGCACAGTAGTGAGCCCGATTGCACATCCGCAGTAGTGAGTCCGTGTGCGCATGTGCAGGTCTGAGCCGGAGTGCGCATGCGCAGTAGTGGGCCCGTGCGCGCATGCGCAGTAATGAGCCCGTGTGCGCATGCGCAGTAGTGAGTCCGAGTGCGCGTGAGCAGTAGTGAGTCCGAGTGCGCGTGAGCAGTAGTGACCCCGAGTGCGCATGAGCAGTAGTGACCCCGAGTGCGCATGCGCAGTAGTGAGCCCGAGCGCGCATCCGCAGTAGTGAGCCCGAGCGCGCATGCGCAGTAGTGAGTCCGATTGCGCATGTGCAGGTCTGAGCCGGAGTGCGCATGCGCAGTAGTGGGCCTGTGCGCGCATGCGCAGTAGTGAGCCCGTGTGCGCATGCGCAGTAGTGAGCCCGAGCGCGCATCCGCAGTAGTGAGTCCGAGTGCGCATGCGCAGTAGTGACCCCGAATGCGCATGTGCAGTAGTGAGTCCGAGTGCGCATTAGCAGTAGTGAGTCCGAGTGCGCATGAGCAGTATTGACCCCGAGTGCGCATGAGCAATAGTGACCCCGAGTGCGCATGCACATTAGTGAGCCCGAGTGAGCATGAGTAGTAGTGACCCCGAGTGCGCATGCACAGTAGTGAGCCCGTGTGCGCATGCATAGTAGTGAGCCCGAGTGTGCATGAGCAGAAGTGAGTCCGAGTGCGCATGGGCAGTAGTGACCCCGAGTGCTCATGCACAGTAATGAGCCCGATTGCGCATCCGCAGTAGTGAGGCCGTGTGCGCATGTGCAGGTCTGAGCCGGAGTGCGCATGCGCAGTAGTGAGCCCGATTGTGCATCCGCAGTAGTGAGTCCGAGTGCGCATGAGCAGTAGTGACCCCGAGTGCGCATGAGCAGTAGTGACCCCGAGTGCGCATGCACAGTAGTGAGCCCGAGTGTGCATGAGCAGTAGTGGGCCCGAGTGCGCATGGGCAGTAGTGACCCCGAGTGCTCATGCACAGTAGTGAGCCCGATTGCGCATCCGCAGTAGTGAGTCCGTGTGCGCATGTGCAGGTCTGAGCCGGAGTGCGCATGCGCAGTAGTGACCCCGTGCGCGCATGCGCAGTAGTGAGCCCGTGTGCGCATGCGCAGTAGTGAGTCCGAGTGCGCGTGAGCAGTAGTGAGTCCGAGTGCGCGTGAGCAGTAGTGACCCCGAGTGCGCATGAGCAGTAGTGACCCCGAGTGCGCATGAGCAGTAGTGACCCCGAGTGCGCATGCGCAGTAGTGAGCCCGATTGCGCATCCGCAGTAGTGAGGCCGTGTGCGCATGTGCAGGTCTGTGCCGGAGTGCGCATGTGCAGGTCTGTGCCGGAGTGCGCATGCGCAGTAGTGGGCCCGTGCGCGCATGCGCAGTAGTGAGCCCGTGTGCGCATGCGCAGTAGTGAGCCCGAGCGCGCATACGCAGTAGTGACCCCGAGTGCGCATGAGCAGTAGTGACCCCGAGTGCGCATGAGCAGTAGTGGCCCCGAGTGCGCATGAGCAGTAGTGAATCCGAGTGCATATGAGCAGTAGTGACCCCGAGTGCGCATGAGCAGTAGTGAGTCCGAGTGCGCATGAGCAATAGTGACCCCGAGTGCGCATGAGCAGTAATGACCCCGAGTGCGCATGCACAGTAGTGTGCCTGTGTGCGCATGCGCAGAAGTGAGCTCGAATGCGCATGTGCAGGTCTGAGCCGGACTGCGCATGCGCAGTAGTGGGTCCGTGCGCGCATGCGCAGTAGTGAGCCCGGGTGCGCATGCGCAGTAATGAGCCCGAGCGCGCATCCGCAGTAGTGAGCCCGAGCGCGCATGCGCAGTAGTGACTTCGAATGCGCATGTGCAGTAGTGACCCCGAGTGCGCATGAGCAGTAGTGACCCCGAGTGCGCATGCACAGTAGTGAGCTCGAATGCGCATGTGCAGGTCTGAGCCGGAGTGCGCATGCGCAGTAGTGGGCCCGTGCGCGCATGCGGAGTAGTGAGCCCGTGTGCGCATGCGCAGTAGTGAGCCTGAGCGCGCATCCAAAGTAGTGAGTCCGAGTGCGCATGCGCAGTAGTGACCCCGAATGCGCATGAGCAGCAGTGAGTCCGAGTGCGCATGAGCAGTAGTGACCCCGAGTGCGCATGAGCAGTAGTGAGTCCGAGTGCGCATGAACAGTAGTGACTCCGAGTGCGCATGAGCAGTAGTGAGTCCGAGTGCGCATGAACAGTAGTGACTCCGAGTGCGCATGAGCAGTAGTGACCCCGAGTGCGCATGCACAGTAGTGAGCCCGATTGCGCATCCGCAGTAGTAAGTCCGTGTTCGCATGTGCAGGTCTGAGCCGGAGTGCGCATGCGCAGTAGTGGGCCCGTGCGCGCATGCGCAGTAGTGAGCCTGTGTGCGCATGCGCAATAGTGAGCCCGAGCGCGCGTGAGCAGTAGTGAGTCCGAGTGCGCGTGAGCAGTAGTGACCCCGAGTGCGCATGAGCAGTAGTGACCCCGAGTGCGCATGCGCAGTAGTGAGCCCGAGCGCGCATCCGCAGTAGTGAGCCCGAGCGCGCATGCGCAGTAGTGAGTCCGATTGCGCATGTGCAGGTCTGAGCCGGAGTGCGCATGCGCAGTAGTGGGCCTGTGCGCGCATGCGCAGTAGTGAGCCCGTGTGCGCATGCGCAGTAGTGAGCCCGAGCGCGCATCCGCAGTAGTGAGTCCGAGTGCGCATGCGCAGTAGTGACCCCGAATGCGCATGTGCAGTAGTGAGTCCGAGTGCGCATTAGCAGTAGTGAGTCCGAGTGCGCATGAGCAGTATTGACCCCGAGTGCGCATGAGCAATAGTGACCCCGAGTGCGCATGCACATTAGTGAGCCCGAGTGAGCATGAGTAGTAGTGACCCCGAGTGCGCATGCACAGTAGTGAGCCCGTGTGCGCATGCATAGTAGTGAGCCCGAGTGTGCATGAGCAGAAGTGAGTCCGAGTGCGCATGGGCAGTAGTGACCCCGAGTGCTCATGCACAGTAATGAGCCCGATTGCGCATCCGCAGTAGTGAGGCCGTGTGCGCATGTGCAGGTCTGAGCCGGAGTGCGCATGCGCAGTAGTGAGCCCGATTGTGCATCCGCAGTAGTGAGTCCGAGTGCGCATGAGCAGTAGTGACCCCGAGTGCGCATGAGCAGTAGTGACCCCGAGTGCGCATGCACAGTAGTGAGCCCGAGTGTGCATGAGCAGTAGTGGGCCCGAGTGCGCATGGGCAGTAGTGACCCCGAGTGCTCATGCACAGTAGTGAGCCCGATTGCGCATCCGCAGTAGTGAGTCCGTGTGCGCATGTGCAGGTCTGAGCCGGAGTGCGCATGCGCAGTAGTGACCCCGTGCGCGCATGCGCAGTAGTGAGCCCGTGTGCGCATGCGCAGTAGTGAGTCCGAGTGCGCGTGAGCAGTAGTGAGTCCGAGTGCGCGTGAGCAGTAGTGACCCCGAGTGCGCATGAGCAGTAGTGACCCCGAGTGCGCATGAGCAGTAGTGACCCCGAGTGCGCATGCGCAGTAGTGAGCCCGATTGCGCATCCGCAGTAGTGAGGCCGTGTGCGCATGTGCAGGTCTGTGCCGGAGTGCGCATGTGCAGGTCTGTGCCGGAGTGCGCATGCGCAGTAGTGGGCCCGTGCGCGCATGCGCAGTAGTGAGCCCGTGTGCGCATGCGCAGTAGTGAGCCCGAGCGCGCATACGCAGTAGTGACCCCGAGTGCGCATGAGCAGTAGTGACCCCGAGTGCGCATGAGCAGTAGTGGCCCCGAGTGCGCATGAGCAGTAGTGAATCCGAGTGCATATGAGCAGTAGTGACCCCGAGTGCGCATGAGCAGTAGTGAGTCCGAGTGCGCATGAGCAATAGTGACCCCGAGTGCGCATGAGCAGTAATGACCCCGAGTGCGCATGCACAGTAGTGTGCCTGTGTGCGCATGCGCAGAAGTGAGCTCGAATGCGCATGTGCAGGTCTGAGCCGGACTGCGCATGCGCAGTAGTGGGTCCGTGCGCGCATGCGCAGTAGTGAGCCCGGGTGCGCATGCGCAGTAATGAGCCCGAGCGCGCATCCGCAGTAGTGAGCCCGAGCGCGCATGCGCAGTAGTGACTTCGAATGCGCATGTGCAGTAGTGACCCCGAGTGCGCATGAGCAGTAGTGACCCCGAGTGCGCATGCACAGTAGTGAGCTCGAATGCGCATGTGCAGGTCTGAGCCGGAGTGCGCATGCGCAGTAGTGGGCCCGTGCGCGCATGCGGAGTAGTGAGCCCGTGTGCGCATGCGCAGTAGTGAGCCTGAGCGCGCATCCAAAGTAGTGAGTCCGAGTGCGCATGCGCAGTAGTGACCCCGAATGCGCATGAGCAGCAGTGAGTCCGAGTGCGCATGAGCAGTAGTGACCCCGAGTGCGCATGAGCAGTAGTGAGTCCGAGTGCGCATGAACAGTAGTGACTCCGAGTGCGCATGAGCAGTAGTGAGTCCGAGTGCGCATGAACAGTAGTGACTCCGAGTGCGCATGAGCAGTAGTGACCCCGAGTGCGCATGCACAGTAGTGAGCCCGATTGCGCATCCGCAGTAGTAAGTCCGTGTTCGCATGTGCAGGTCTGAGCCGGAGTGCGCATGCGCAGTAGTGGGCCCGTGCGCGCATGCGCAGTAGTGAGCCTGTGTGCGCATGCGCAATAGTGAGCCCGAGCGCGCATCCGCAGTAGTGAGTCCGAGTGCGCATGCGCAGTAGTGACCCCGAATGCGCATGAGCAGCAGTGAGTCCGAGTGCGCATGAGCAGTAGTGACCCCGAGTGCGCATGAGCAGTAGTGAGTCCGAGTGCGGTTGAGCAGTAGTGACCCCGAGTGCGCATGCACATTAGTGAGCCCGAGTGTGCATGAGTAGTAGTGACCCCGAGTGCGCATGCACAGTAGCCAGCCCGTGTGCGCATGCGCAGAAGTGAGCTCGAATGCGCATGTGCAGGTCTGAGCCGGAGTGCGCATGCGCATTAGTGGGCCCGTGCGCGCATGCGCAGTAGTGAGCCCGTGTGCGCATGCGCAGTAGTGAGCCCGAGCGCGCATCCGCAGTAGTGAGCCCGAGTGCGCATGCGCAGTAGTGACCCCGAATGCGCATGAGCAGCAGTGAGTCCGAGTGCGCATGAGCAGTAGTGACCCCGAGTGCGCATGCACAGTAGTGAGCCCGTGTGCGCATGCGTAGAAGTGAGCTCGAATGCGCATGTGCAGGTCTGAGCCGGAGTGCGCATGCGCAGTAGTGACCCCGAGTGCGCATGAGCAGTAGTGAGTCCGAGTGCGCATGAGCAGTAGTGACCCCGAGTGCGCATGAGCAGTAGTGAGTCCGAGTGCGCATGAGCAATAGTGACCCCGAGTGCGCATGCACATTAGTGAGCCCGAGTGAGCATGAGTAGTAGTGACCCCGAGTGCGCATGCACAGTAGTGAGCCCGTGTGCGCATGCACAGTAGTGAGCCCGAGTGTGCATGAGCAGAAGTGAGTCCGAGTGCGCATGGGCAGTAGTGACCCCGAGTGCTCATGCACAGTAGTGAGCCCGATTGCGCATCCGCAGTAGTGAGGCCGTGTGCGCATGTGCAGGTCTGAGTCGGAGTGCGCATGCGCAGTAGTGAGCCCGATTGTGCATCCGCAGTAGTGAGTCCGAGTGCGCATGAGCAGTAGTGACACCGAGTGCGCATGAGCAGTAGTGACCCCGAGTGCGCATGCACAGTAGTGAGCCCGAGTGTGCATGAGCAGTAGTGAGCCCGAGTGCGCATGGGCAGTAGTGACCCCGAGTGCTCATGCACAGTAGTGACCCCGAGTGCGCATGCACAGTAGTGAGCCCGATTGCGCATCCGCAGTAGTGAGGCCGTGTGCGCATGTGCAGGTCTGAGCCGGAGTGCGCATGCGCAGTAGTGAGCCCGATTGTGGATCCGCAGTAGTGAGTCCGAGTGCGCATGAGCAGTAGTGACCCCGAGTGCGCATGAGCAGTAGTGACCCCGAGTGCGCATGCACAGTAGTGAGCCCGAGTGTGCATGAGCAGTAGTGAGTCCGAGTGCGCATGGGCAGTAGTGACCCCGAGTGTTCATGCACAGTAGTGAGCCCGATTGCGCATCCGCAGTAGTGAGTCCGTGTGCGCTTGTGCAGGTCTGAGCCGGAGTGCGCATGCGCAGTAGTGGGCCCGTGCGCGCATGCGCAGTAATGAGCCCGTGTGCGCATGCGCAGTAGTGAGTCCGAGTGCGCGTGAGCAGTAGTGTGTCCGAGTGCGCGTGAGCAGTAGTGACCCCGAGTGCGCATGAGCAGTAGTGACCCCGAGTGCGCATGAGCAGTAGTGACCCCGAGTGCATATGCACAGTAGTGTGCCTGTGTGCGCATGCGCAGTAGTGACCCCGAATGCGCATGAGCAGCAGCGAGTCCGAGTGCGCATGAGCAGTAGTGACCCCGAGTGCGCATGAGCAGTAGTGAGTCCGAGTGCGCATGAGCAGTAGTGACCCCGAGTGCGCATGAGCAGTAGTGACCCCGAGTGCGCATGCACAGTAGTGAGCCCGATTGCGCATCCGCAGTAGTGAGGCCGTGTGCGCATGTGCAGGTCTGAGCCGGAGTGCGCATGCGCAGTAGTGAGCCCGATTGTGCATCCGCAGTAGTGAGTCCGAGTGCGCATGAGCAGTAGTGACCCGAGTGCGCATGAGCAGTAGTGACCCCGAGTGCGCATGCACAGTAGTGAGCCCGAGTGCGCGTGAGCAGTAGTGAGTCCGAGTGCGCGTGAGCAGTAGTGACCCCGAGTGCGCATGAGCAGTAGTGACCCCGAGTGCGCATGAGCAGTAGTGACCCCGAGTGCGCATGCACAGTAGTGTGCCTGTGTGCGCATGCGCAGATGTGAGCTCGAATGCGCATGTGCAGGTCTGAGCCGGAGTGCGCATGCGCAGTAGTGGGCCCGTGCGCGCATGCGCAGTAGTGAGCCCGGGTGCGCATGCGCAGTAGTGAGCCCGAGCGAGCATCCGCAGTAGTGAGCCCGAGCGCGCATGCGCAGTAGTGAGTCCGATTGCGCATGTGCAGGTCTGAGCCGGAGTGCGCAAGCGCAGTAGTGGGCCTGTGCGCGCATGAGCAGTAGTGAGCCCGAGCGCGCATCCGCAGTAGTGAGTCCGAGTGCGCATGCACAGTAGTGAGCCCGATTGCGCATCCGCAGTAGTGAGTCCGTGTGCGCATGTGCAGGTCTGAGCCGGAGTGCGCATGCGCAGTAGCGGGCCCGTGCGCGCATGCGCAGTAGTGAGCCCGTGTGCGCATGCGCAGTAGTGAGCCCGAGCGCGCATCCGCAGTAGTGAGTCCGAGTGCGCATGCGCAGTAGTGACCCCGAATGCGCATGAGCAGCAGTGAGTCCGAGTGCGCATTAGCAGTAGTGACCCCGAGTGCGCATGAGCAGTAGTGACCCCGAGTGCGCATGAGCAGTAGTGGCCCCGAGTGCGCATGAGCAGTAGTGAATCCGAGTGCACATGAGCAGTAGTGACCCCGAGTGCGCATGAGCAGTAGTGAGTCCGAGTGCGCATGAGCAGTAGTGACCCGAGTGCGCATGAGCAGTAATGACCCCGAGTGCGCATGCACAGTAGTGTGCCTGTGTGCGCATGCGCAGAAGTGAGCTCGAATGCGCATGTGCAGGTCTGAGCCGGACTGCGCATGCGCAGTAGTGGGCCCGTGCGCGCATGCGCAGTAGTGAGCCCGGGTGCGCATGCGCAGTAATGAGCCCGAGCGCGCATCTGCAGTAGTGAGCCCGAGCGCGCATGCGCAGTAGTGAGTCCGATTGCGCATGTGCAGGTCTGAGCCGGAGTGCGCATGCGCAGTAGTGGGCCTGTGCGCGCATGCGCAGTAGTGAGCCCGTGTGCGCATGCGCAGTAGTGAGCCCGAGCGCGCATCCGCAGTAGTGAGTCCGAGTGCGCATGCGCAGTAGTGACCCCGAATGCGCATGTGCAGTAGTGAGTCCGAGTGCGCATGAGCAGTAGCGACCCCGAGTGCGCATGAGCAGTAGTTAGTCCGAGTGCGCATCAGCAGTAGTGACCCCGAGTGCGCATGAGCAGTAGTGACCCCGAGTGCGCATGCACAGTAGTGAGCTCGAATGCGCATGTGCAGGTCTGAGCCGGAGTGCGCATGCGCAGTAGTGGGCCCGTGCGCGCATGCGCAGTAGTGAGCCCGTGTGCGCATGCGCAGTAGTGAGCCTGAGCGCGCATCCGCAGTAGTGAGTCCGAGTGCGCATGCGCAGTAGTGACGCCGAATGCGCATGAGCAGCAGTGAGTCCGAGTGCGCATGAGCAGTAGTGACCCCGAGTGCGCATGAGCAGTAGTGAGTCAGAGTGCGCATGAGCAGTAGTGACCCCGAGTGCGCATGCACAGTAGTGAGCCCGATTGCGCATCCGCAGTAGTAAGTCCGTGTTCGCATGTGCAGGTCAGAGCCGGAGTGCGCATGCGCAGTAGTGGGCCCGTGCGCGCATGCGCAGTTGTGAGCCCGGGTGCGCATGCGCAGTAGTGAGCCCGAACGCGCATCCGCAATAGTGAGCCCGAGCGCGCATGCGCAGTAGTGAGTCCGATTGCGCATGTGCAGGTCTGTGCCGGAGTGCGCATGCGCAGTAGTGTGGCTGTGTGCGCATGCGCAGAAGTGAGCTCGAATGCGCATGTGCAGGTCTGAGCCGGAGTGCGCATGCGCAGTAGTGGGCCCGTGCGCGCATGCGCAGTAGTGAGCCCGTGTGCGCATGCGCAGAAGTGAGCTCGAATGCGCATGTGCAGGTCTGAGCCGGAGTGCGCATGCGCAGTAGTGGGCCCGTGCGCGCACGCGCAGTAGTGAGAACGTGTGCGCATGCGCAATAGTGAGCCCGAGCGCGCATCCGCAGTAGTGAGTCCGAGTGCGCATGCGCAGTAGTGACCCCGAATGCGCATGAGCAACAGTGAGTCCGAGTGCGCATGAGCAGTAGTGACCCCGAGTGCGCATGAGCAGTAGTGAGTCCGAGTGCGGTTGAGCAGTAGTGACCCCGAGTGCGCATGCACATTAGTGAGCCCGAGTGTGCATGAGTAGTAGTGACCCCGAGTGCGCATGCACAGTAGCCAGCCCGTGTGCGCATGCGCAGAAGTGAGCTCGAATGCGCATGTGCAGGTCTGAGCCGGAGTGCGCATGCGCAGTAGTGGGCCCGTGCGCGCATGCGCAGTAGTGAGAACGTGTGCGCATGCGCAATAGTGAGCCCGAGCGCGCATCCGCAGTAGTGAGTCCGAGTGCGCATGCGCAGTAGTGACCCCGAATGCGCATGAGCAGCAGTGAGTCCGAGTGCGCATGAGCAGTAGTGACCCCGAGTGCGCATGAGCAGTAGTGAGTCCGAGTGCGGTTGAGCAGTAGTGACCCCGAGTGCGCATGCACATTAGTGAGCCCGAGTGTGCATGAGTAGTAGTGACCCCGAGTGCGCATGCACAGTAGCCAGCCCGTGTGCGCATGCGCAGAAGTGAGCTCGAATGCGCATGTGCAGGTCTGAGCCGGAGTGCGCATGCGCATTAGTGGGCCCGTGCGCGCATGCGCAGTAGTGAGCCCGTGTGCGCATGCGCAGTAGTGAGCCCGAGCGCGCATCCGCAGTAGTGAGTCCGAGTGCGCGTGAGCAGTAGTGAGTCCGAGTGCGCATGAGCAGTAGTGATCCCGAGTGCGCATGAGCAGTAGTGACCCCGAGTGCGCATGAGCAGTAGTGACCCCGAGTGCGCATGCGCAGTAGTGAGCCCGATTGCGCATACGCAGTAGTGAGCCCGAGCGCGCATCCGCAGTAGTGAGTCCGAGTGCGCATGCGCAGTAGTGACCCCGAATGCGCATGAGCAGCAGTGAGTCCGAGTGCGCATGAGCAGTAGTGACCCCGAGTGCGCATGAGCAGTAGTGAGTCCGAGTGCGCATGAGCAGTAGTGACCCCGAGTGCGCATGCAGATTAGTGAGCCCGAGTGTGCATGAGTAGTAGTGACCCCGAGTGCGCATGCACAGTAGCCAGCCCGTGTGCGCATGCGCAGAAGTGAGCTCGAATGCGCATGTGCAGGTCTGAGCCGGACTGCGCATGCGCAGTAGTGAGCCCGTGTGCACATGCGCAGTAGTGGGCCCGTGCGCGCATGCGCAGTAGTGAGCCCGTGTGCGCATGCGCAGTAGTGAGCCCGAGCGCGCATCCGCAGTAGTGAGTCCGAGTGCGCATGCGCAGTAGTGACCCCGAGTGCGCATGAGCAGTAGTGAGTCCGAGTGCGCATGAGCAGTAGTGACCCCGAGTGCGCATGAGCAGTAGTGAGTCCGAGTGCGCATGAGCAATAGTGACCCCGAGTGCGCATGCACATTAGTGAGCCCGAGTGAGCATGAGTAGTAGTGAACCCGAGTGCGCATGCACAGTAGTGAGCCCGTGTGCGCATGCACAGTAGTGAGCCCGAGTGTGCATGAGCAGAAGTGAGTCCGAGTGCGCATGGGCAGTAGTGACCCCGAGTGCTCATGCACAGTAGTGAGCCCGATTGCGCATCCGCAGTAGTGAGGCCGTGTGCGCATGGGCAGTAGTGAGTCCGAGTGCGCGTGAGCAGTAGTGAGTCCGAGTGCGCGTGAGCAGTAGTGACCCCGAGTGCGCATGAGCAGTAGTGACCCCGAGTGCGCATGAGCAGTAGTGACCCCGAGTGCGCATGCGCAGTAGTGAGCCCGATTGCGCATCCGCAGTAGTGAGGCCGTGTGCGCATGTGCAGGTCTGTGCCGGAGTGCGCATGCGCAGCAGTGGCCCCGTGCGCGCATGCGCAGTAGTGAGCCCGTATGCGCATACGCAGTAGTGAGCCCGAGCGCGCATCCGCAGTAGTGAGTCCGAGTGCGCATGCGCAGTAGTGACCCCGAGTGCGCATGAGCAGTAGTGAGTCCGAGTGCGCATGAGCAGTAGTGACCCCGAGTGCGCATGCACATTAGTGAGCCCGAGTGTGCATGAGTAGTAGTGACCCCGAGTGCGCATGCACAGTAGCCAGCCCGTGTGCGCATGCGCAGAAGTCAGCTCGAATGCGCATGTGCAGGTCTGAGCCGGACTGCGCATGCGCAGTAGTGAGCCCGTGTGCACATGCGCAGTAGTGACCCCGAATGCGCATGAGCAGTAGTGAGTCCGAGTGCGTATGAGCAGTAGTGACCCCGAGTGCGCATGAGCAGTACTGACCCCGAGTGCGCATGAGAAGTAGTGGCCCCGAGTGCGCATGAGCAGTAGTGAATCCGAGTGCACATGAGCAGTAGTGACCCCGAGTGCGCATGAGCAGTAGTGAGTCCGAGTGCGCATGAGCAGTAGTGACCCCGAGTGCGCATGAGCAGTAGTGACCCCGAGTGCGCATGCACAGTAGTGAGCCCGATTGCGCATCCGCAGTAGTGAGTCCGAGTGCGCATGAGCAGTAGTGACCCCGAGTGCGCATGAGCAGTAGTGACCCCGAGTGCGCATGCACAGTAGTGAGCCCGAGTGTGCATGAGCAGTAGTGAGTCCGAGTGCGCATGGGCAGTAGTGACCCCGAGTGCTCATGCACAGTAGTGAGCCCGATTGCGCATCCGCAGTAGTGAGTCCGTGTGCGCATGTGCAGGTCTGAGCCGGAGTGCGCATGCGCAGTAGTGGGCCCGTGCGCGCATGCGCAGTAATGAGCCCGTGTGCGCATGCGCAGTAGTGAGTCCGAGTGCGCGTGAGCAGTAGTGAGTCCGAGTGCGCGTGAGCAGTAGTGACCCCGAGTGCGCATGAGCAGTAGTGACCCCGAGTGCGCATGAGCAGTAGTGACCCCGAGTGCGCATGCACAGTAGTGTGCCTGTGTGCGCATGCGCAGATGTGAGCTCGAATGCGCATGTGCAGGTCTGAGCCGGAGTGCGCATGCGCAGTAGTGGGCCCGTGCGCGCATGCGCAGTAGTGAGCCCGAGTGCGCATGCGCAGTAGTGAGCCCGAGCGCGCATCCGCAGTAGTGAGCCCGAGCGCGCATGCGCAGTAGTGAGTCCGATTGCGCATGTGCAGGTCTGAGCCGGAGTGCGCATGCGCAGTAGTGGGCCTGTGCGCGCATGCGCAGTAGTGAGCCCGTGTGCGCATGCGCAGTAGTGAGCCCGAGCGCGCATCCGCAGTAGTGAGTCCGAGTGCGCATGCGCAGTAGTGACCCCGAATGCGCATGTGCAGTAGTGAGTCCGAGTGCGCATTAGCAGTAGTGAGACCGAGTGCGCATGAGCAGTATTGACCCCGAGTGCGCATGAGCAATAGTGACCCCGAGTGCGCATGCACATTAGTGAGCCCGAGTGAGCATGAGTAGTAGTGACCCCGAGTGCGCATGCACAGTAGTGAGCCCGTGTGCGCATGAGCAGTAGTGACCCCGAGTGCGCATGAACAGTAGTGACCCCGAGTGCGCATGCACAGTAGTGAGCCCGATTGCGCATCCGCAGTAGTGAGTCCGTGTGCGCATGTGCAGGTCTGAGCCGGAGTGCGCATGCGCAGTAGCGGGCCCGTGCGCGCATGCGCAGTAGTGAGCCCGTGTGCGCATGCGCAGTAGTGAGCCCGAGCGCGCATCCGCAGTAGTGAGTCCGAGTGCGCATGCGCAGTAGTGACCCCGAATGCGCATGAGCAGCAGTGAGTCCGAGTGCGCATTAGCAGTAGTGACCCCGAGTGCGCATGAGCAGTAGTGACCCCGAGTGCGCATGAGCAGTAGTGGCCCCGAGTGCGCATGAGCAGTAGTGAATCCGAGTGCACATGAGCAGTAGTGACCCCGAGTGCGCATGAGCAGTAGTGAGTCCGAGTGCGCATGAGCAGTAGTGACCCCGAGTGCGCATGAGCAGT
Organism: Megachile leachella; assembly: GCA_963576845.1. Taxonomy (NCBI): domain Eukaryota; kingdom Metazoa; phylum Arthropoda; class Insecta; order Hymenoptera; family Megachilidae; genus Megachile; species Megachile leachella. The sequence continues at coordinate 23,866,021 of OY756250.1, read as the reverse complement.
AATGACCCCGAGTGCGCATGCACAGTAGTGTGCCTGTGTGCGCATGCGCAGAAGTGAGCTCGAATGCGCATGTGCAGGTCTGAGCCGGACTGCGCATGCGCAGTAGTGGGCCCGTGCGCGCATGCGCAGTAGTGAGCCCGGGTGCGCATGCGCAGTAATGAGCGCGAGCGCGCATCTGCAGTAGTGAGCCCGAGCGCGCATGCGCAGTAGTGAGTCCGATTGCGCATGTGCAGGTCTGAGCCGGAGTGCGCATGCGCAGTAGTGGGCCTGTGCGCGCATGCGCAGTAGTGAGCCCGTGTGCGCATGCGCAGTAGTGAGCCCGAGCGCGCATCCGCAGTAGTGAGTCCGAGTGCGCATGCGCAGTAGTGACCCCGAATGCGCATGTGCAGTAGTGAGTCCGAGTGCGCATGAGCAGTAGCGACCCCGAGTGCGCATGAGCAGTAGTTAGTCCGAGTGCGCATCAGCAGTAGTGACCCCGAGTGCGCATGAGCAGTAGTGACCCCGAGTGCGCATGCACAGTAGTGAGCTCGAATGCGCATGTGCAGGTCTGAGCCGGAGTGCGCATGCGCAGTAGTGGGCCCGTGCGCGCATGCGCAGTAGTGAGCCCGTGTGCGCATGCGCAGTAGTGAGCCTGAGCGCGCATCCGCAGTAGTGAGTCCGAGTGCGCATGCGCAGTAGTGACGCCGAATGCGCATGAGCAGCAGTGAGTCCGAGTGCGCATGAGCAGTAGTGACCCCGAGTGCGCATGAGCAGTAGTGAGTCCGAGTGCGCATGAGCAGTAGTGACCCCGAGTGCGCATGCACATTAGTGAGCCCGAGTGTGCATGAGTAGTAGTGACCCCGAGTGCGCATGCGCAGTAGCGAGCCCGTGTGCGCATGCGCAGAAGTGAGCTCGAATGCGCATGTGCAGGTCTGAGCCGGACTGCGCATGCGCAGTAGTGAGCCCGTGTGCACATGCGCAGTAGTGACCCCGAATGCGCATGAGCAGTAGTGAGTCCGAGTGCGCATGAGCAGTAGTGACCCCGAGTGCGCATGAGCAGTAGTGAGTCCGAGTGCGCATGAACAGTAGTGACTCCGAGTGCGCATGAGCAGTAGTGGCCCCGAGTGCGCATGCACAGTAGTGAGCCCGATTGCGCATCCGCAGTAGTAAGTCCGTGTTCGCATGTGCAGGTCAGAGCCGGAGTGCGCATGCGCAGTAGTGGGCCCGTGCGCGCATGCGCAGTTGTGAGCCCGGGTGCGCATGCGCAGTAGTGAGCCCGAACGCGCATCCGCAATAGTGAGCCCGAGCGCGCATGCGCAGTAGTGAGTCCGATTGCGCATGTGCAGGTCTGTGCCGGAGTGCGCATGCGCAGTAGTGTGGCTGTGTGCGCATGCGCAGAAGTGAGCTCGAATGCGCATGTGCAGGTCTGAGCCGGAGTGCGCATGCGCAGTAGTGGGCCCGTGCGCGCATGCGCAGTAGTGAGCCCGTGTGCGCATGCGCAGAAGTGAGCTCGAATGCGCATGTGCAGGTCTGAGCCGGAGTGCGCATGCGCAGTAGTGGGCCCGTGCGCGCATGCGCAGTAGTGAGAACGTGTGCGCATGCGCAATAGTGAGCCCGAGCGCGCATCCGCAGTAGTGAGTCCGAGTGCGCATGCGCAGTAGTGACCCCGAATGCGCATGAGCAACAGTGAGTCCGAGTGCGCATGAGCAGTAGTGACCCCGAGTGCGCATGAGCAGTAGTGAGTCCGAGTGCGGTTGAGCAGTAGTGACCCCGAGTGCGCATGCACATTAGTGAGCCCGAGTGTGCATGAGTAGTAGTGACCCCGAGTGCGCATGCACAGTAGACAGCCCGTGTGCGCATGCGCAGAAGTGAGCTCGAATGCGCATGTGCAGGTCTGAGCCGGAGTGCGCATGCGCAGTAGTGGGCCCGTGCGCGCATGCGCAGTAGTGAGAACGTGTGCGCATGCGCAATAGTGAGCCCGAGCGCGCATCCGCAGTAGTGAGTCCGAGTGCGCATGCGCAGTAGTGACCCCGAATGCGCATGAGCAGCAGTGAGTCCGAGTGCGCATGAGCAGTAGTGACCCCGAGTGCGCATGAGCAGTAGTGAGTCCGAGTGTGGTTGAGCAGTAGTGACCCCGAGTGCGCATGCACATTAGTGAGCCCGAGTGTGCATGAGTAGTAGTGACCCCGAGTGCGCATGCACAGTAGCCAGCCCGTGTGCGCATGCGCAGAAGTGAGCTCGAATGCGCATGTGCAGGTCTGAGCCGGAGTGCGCATGCGCATTAGTGGGCCCGTGCGCGCATGCGCAGTAGTGAGCCCGTGTGCGCATGCTCAGTAGTGAGCCCGAGCGCGCATCCGCAGTAGTGAGTCCGAGTGCGCGTGAGCAGTAGTGAGTCCGAGTGCGCATGAGCAGTAGTGATCCCGAGTGCGCATGAGCAGTAGTGACCCCGAGTGCGCATGAGCAGTAGTGACCCCGAGTGCGCATGCGCAGTAGTGAGCCCGATTGCGCATACGCAGTAGTGAGCCCGAGCGCGCATCCGCAGTAGTGAGTCCGAGTGCGCATGCGCAGTAGTGACCCCGAATGCGCATGAGCAGCAGTGAGTCCGAGTGCGCATGAGCAGTAGTGACCCCGAGTGCGCATGAGCAGTAGTGAGTCCGAGTGCGCATGAGCAGTAGTGACCCCGAGTGCGCATGCAGATTAGTGAGCCCGAGTGTGCATGAGTAGTAGTGACCCCGAGTGCGCATGCACAGTAGCCAGCCCGTGTGCGCATGCGCAGAAGTGAGCTCGAATGCGCATGTGCAGGTCTGAGCCGGACTGCGCATGCGCAGTAGTGAGCCCGTGTGCACATGCGCAGTAGTGGGCCCGTGCGCGCATGCGCAGTAGTGAGCCCGTGTGCGCATGCGCAGTAGTGAGCCCGAGCGCGCATCCGCAGTAGTGAGTCCGAGTGCGCATGCGCAGTAGTGACCCCGAGTGCGCATGAGCAGTAGTGAGTCCGAGTGCGCATGAGCAGTAGTGACCCCGAGTGCGCATGAGCAGTAGTGAGTCCGAGTGCGCATGAGCAATAGTGACCCCGAGTGCGCATGCACATTAGTGAGCCCGAGTGAGCATGAGTAGTAGTGAACCCGAGTGCGCATGCACAGTAGTGAGCCCGTGTGCGCATGCACAGTAGTGAGCCCGAGTGTGCATGAGCAGAAGTGAGTCCGAGTGCGCATGGGCAGTAGTGACCCCGAGTGCTCATGCACAGTAGTGAGCCCGATTGCGCATCCGCAGTAGTGAGGCCGTGTGCGCATGGGCAGTAGTGAGTCCGAGTGCGCGTGAGCAGTAGTGAGTCCGAGTGCGCGTGAGCAGTAGTGACCCCGAGTGCGCATGAGCAGTAGTGACCCCGAGTGCACATGAGCAGTAGTGACCCCGAGTGCGCATGAGCAGTAGTGAGTCCGAGTGCGCATGAGCAGTAGTGACCCCGAGTGCGCATGAGCAGTAGTGACCCCGAGTGCGCATGCACAGTAGTGAGCCCGATTGCGCATCCGCAGTAGTGAGTCCGAGTGCGCATGAGCAGTAGTGACCCCGAGTGCGCATGGGCAGTAGTGACCCCGAGTGCTCATGCACAGTAGTGAGCCCGATTGCGCATCCGCAGTAGTGAGTCCGTGTGCGCATGTGCAGGTCTGAGCCGGAGTGCGCATGCGCAGTAGTGGGCCCGTGCGCGCATGCGCAGTAATGAGCCCGTGTGCGCATGCGCAGTAGTGAGTCCGAGTGCGCGTGAGCAGTAGTGAGTCCGAGTGCGCGTGAGCAGTAGTGACCCCGAGTGCGCATGAGCAGTAGTGACCCCGAGTGCGCATGAGCAGTAGTGACCCCGAGTGCGCATGCACAGTAGTGTGCCTGTGTGCGCATGCGCAGATGTGAGCTCGAATGCGCATGTGCAGGTCTGAGCCGGAGTGCGCATGCGCAGTAGTGGGCCCGTGCGCGCATGCGCAGTAGTGAGCCCGAGTGCGCATGCGCAGTAGTGAGCCCGAGCGCGCATCCGCAGTAGTGAGCCCGAGCGCGCATGCGCAGTAGTGAGTCCGATTGCGCATGTGCAGGTCTGAGCCGGAGTGCGCATGCGCAGTAGTGGGCCTGTGCGCGCATGCGCAGTAGTGAGCCCGTGTGCGCATGCGCAGTAGTGAGCCCGAGCGCGCATCCGCAGTAGTGAGTCCGAGTGCGCATGCGCAGTAGTGACCCCGAATGCGCATGTGCAGTAGTGAGTCCGAGTGCGCATTAGCAGTAGTGAGTCCGAGTGCGCATGAGCAGTATTGACCCCGAGTGCGCATGAGCAATAGTGACCCCGAGTGCGCATGCACATTAGTGAGCCCGAGTGAGCATGAGTAGTAGTGACCCCGAGTGCGCATGCACAGTAGTGAGCCCGTGTGCGCATGCACAGTAGTGAGCCCGAGTGTGCATGAGCAGAAGTGAGTCCGAGTGCGCATGGGCAGTAGTGACCCCGAGTGCTCATGCACAGTAATGAGCCCGATTGCGCATCCGCAGTAGTGAGGCCGTGTGCGCATGTGCAGGTCTGAGCCGGAGTGCGCATGCGCAGTAGTGAGCCCGAGTGTGCATCCGCAGTAGTGAGTCCGAGTGCGCATGAGCAGTAGTGACCCCGAGTGCGCATGAGCAGTAGTGACCCCGAGTGCGCATGCACAGTAGTGAGCCCGAGTGTGCATGAGCAGTAGTGGGCCCGAGTGCGCATGGGCAGTAGTGACCCCGAGTGCTCATGCACAGTAGTGAGCCCGATTGCGCATCCGCAGTAGTGAGTCCGTGTGCGCATGTGCAGGTCTGAGCCGGAGTGCGCATGCGCAGTAGTGACCCCGTGCGCGCATGCGCAGTAGTGAGCCCGTGTGCGCATGCGCAGTAGTGAGTCCGAGTGCGCGTGAGCAGTAGTGAGTCCGAGTGCGCGTGAGCAGTAGTGACCCCGAGTGCGCATGAGCAGTAGTGACCCCGAGTGCGCATGAGCAGTAGTGACCCCGAGTGCGCATGCGCAGTAGTGAGCCCGATTGCGCATCCGCAGTAGTGAGGCCGTGTGCGCATGTGCAGGTCTGTGCCGGAGTGCGCATGTGCAGGTCTGTGCCGGAGTGCGCATGCGCAGTAGTGGGCCCGTGCGCGCATGCGCAGTAGTGAGCCCGTGTGCGCATGCGCAGTAGTGAGCCCGAGCGCGCATACGCAGTAGTGACCCCGAGTGCGCATGAGCAGTAGTGACCCCGAGTGCGCATGAGCAGTAGTGGCCCCGAGTGCGCATGAGCAGTAGTGAATCCGAGTGCATATGAGCAGTAGTGACCCCGAGTGCGCATGAGCAGTAGTGAGTCCGAGTGCGCATGAGCAGTAGTGACCCCGAGTGCGCATGAGCAGTAATGACCCCGAGTGCGCATGCACAGTAGTGTGCCTGTGTGCGCATGCGCAGAAGTGAGCTCGAATGCGCATGTGCAGGTCTGAGCCGGACTGCGCATGCGCAGTAGTGGGTCCGTGCGCGCATGCGCAGTAGTGAGCCCGGGTGCGCATGCGCAGTAATGAGCCCGAGCGCGCATCCGCAGTAGTGAGCCCGAGCGCGCATCCAAAGTAGTGAGTCCGAGTGCGCATGCGCAGTAGTGACCCCGAATGCGCATGAGCAGCAGTGAGTCCGAGTGCGCATGAGCAGTAGTGACCCCGAGTGCGCATGAGCAGTAGTGAGTCCGAGTGCGCATGAACAGTAGTGACTCCGAGTGCGCATGAGCAGTAGTGAGTCCGAGTGCGCATGAACAGTAGTGACTCCGAGTGCGCATGAGCAGTAGTGACCCCGAGTGCGCATGCACAGTAGTGAGCCCGATTGCGCATCCGCAGTAGTAAGTCCGTGTTCGCATGTGCAGGTCTGAGCCGGAGTGCGCATGCGCAGTAGTGGGCCCGTGCGCGCATGCGCAGTAGTGAGCCTGTGTGCGCATGCGCAATAGTGAGCCCGAGCGCGCATCCGCAGTAGTGAGTCCGAGTGCGCATGCGCAGTAGTGACCCCGAATGCGCATGAGCAGCAGTGAGTCCGAGTGCGCATGAGCAGTAGTGACCCCGAGTGCGCATGAGCAGTAGTGAGTCCGAGTGCGGTTGAGCAGTAGTGACCCCGAGTGCGCATGCACATTAGTGAGCCCGAGTGTGCATGAGTAGTAGTGACCCCGAGTGCGCATGCACAGTAGCCAGCCCGTGTGCGCATGCGCAGAAGTGAGCTCGAATGCGCATGTGCAGGTCTGAGCCGGAGTGCGCATGCGCATTAGTGGGCCCGTGCGCGCATGCGCAGTAGTGAGCCCGTGTGCGCATGCGCAGTAGTGAGCCCGAGCGCGCATCCGCAGTAGTGAGCCCGAGTGCGCATGCGCAGTAGTGACCCCGAATGCGCATGAGCAGCAGTGAGTCCGAGTGCGCATGAGCAGTAGTGACCCCGAGTGCGCATGCACAGTAGTGAGCCCGTGTGCGCATGCGTAGAAGTGAGCTCGAATGCGCATGTGCAGGTCTGAGCCGGAGTGCGCATGCGCAGTAGTGGGCCCGTGCGCGCATGCGCAGTAGTGAGCCCGTGTGCGCATGCGCAGTAGTGAGCCCGAGCGCGCATCCGCAGTAGTGAGTCCGAGTGCGCATGCGCAGTAGTGACCCCGAGTGCGCATGAGCAGTAGTGAGTCCGAGTGCGCATGAGCAGTAGTGACCCCGAGTGCGCATGAGCAGTAGTGAGTCCGAGTGCGCATGAGCAATAGTGACCCCGAGTGCGCATGCACATTAGTGAGCCCGAGTGAGCATGAGTAGTAGTGACCCCGAGTGCGCATGCACAGTAGTGAGCCCGTGTGCGCATGCACAGTAGTGAGCCCGAGTGTGCATGAGCAGAAGTGAGTCCGAGTGCGCATGGGCAGTAGTGACCCCGAGTGCTCATGCACAGTAGTGAGCCCGATTGCGCATCCGCAGTAGTGAGGCCGTGTGCGCATGTGCAGGTCTGAGTCGGAGTGCGCATGCGCAGTAGTGAGCCCGATTGTGCATCCGCAGTAGTGAGTCCGAGTGCGCATGAGCAGTAGTGACACCGAGTGCGCATGAGCAGTAGTGACCCCGAGTGCGCATGCACAGTAGTGAGCCCGAGTGTGCATGAGCAGTAGTGAGCCCGAGTGCGCATGGGCAGTAGTGACCCCGAGTGCTCATGCACAGTAGTGAGCCCGATTGCGCATCCGCAGTAGTGAGTCCGTGTGCGCATGTGCAGGTCTGAGCCGGAGTGCGCATGCGCAGTAGTGACCCCGTGCGCGCATGCGCAGTAGTGTGCCCGTGTGCGCATGCGCAGTAGTTAGTCCGAGTGCGCGTGAGCAGTAGTGAGTCCGAGTGCGCGTGAGCAGTAGTGACCCCGAGTGCGCATGAGCAGTAGTGACCCCGAGTGCGCATGAGCAGTAGTGACCCCGAGTGCGCATGCGCACTAGTGAGCCCGATTGCGCATCCGCAGTAGTGAGGCCGTGTGCGCATGTGCAGGTCTGTGCCGGAGTGCGCATGCGCAGTAGTGGGCCCGTGCGCGCATGCGCAGTAGTGAGCCCGTATGCGCATACGCAGTAGTGAGCCCGAGCGCGCATCCGCAGTAGTGAGTCCGAGTGCGCATGCGCAGTAGTGACCCCGAATGCGCATGAGCAGCAGTGAGTCCGAGTGCGCATGAGCAGTAGTGACCCCGAGTGCGCATGAGCAGTAGTGAGTCCGAGTGCGCATGAGCAGTAGTGACCCCGAGTGCGCATGCAGATTAGTGAGCCCGAGTGTGCATGAGTAGTAGTGACCCCGAGTGCGCATGCACAGTAGCCAGCCCGTGTGCGCATGCGCAGAAGTGAGCTCGAATGCGCATGTGCAGGTCTGAGCCGGACTGCGCATGCGCAGTAGTGAGCCCGTGTGCACATGCGCAGTAGTGACCCCGAATGCGCATGAGCAGTAGTGAGTCCGAGTGCGTATGAGCAGTAGTAACCCCGAGTGCGCATGAGCAGTAGTGAGTCCGAGTGCGCATGAGCAGTAGTGACCCCGAGTGCGCATGAGCAGTAGTGACCCCGAGTGCGCATGCACAGTAGTGAGCCCGATTGCGCATCCGCAGTAGTGAGGCCGTGTGCGCATGTGCAGGTCTGAGCCGGAGTGCGCATGAGCAGTAGTGAGCCCGAGTGTGCATGAGCAGTAGTGAGTCCGAGTGCGCATGGGCAGTAGTGACCCCGAGTGCTCATGCACAGTAGTGAGCCCGATTGCGCATCCGCAGTAGTGAGGCCGTGTGCGCATGTGCAGGTCTGAGCCGAAGTGCGCATGCGCAGTAGTGAGCCCGATTGTGCATCCGCAGTAGTGAGTCCGAGTGCGCATGAGCAGTAGTGACCCCGAGTGCGCATGAGCAGTAGTGACCCCGAGTGCGCATGCACAGTAGTGAGCCCGAGTGTGCATGAGCAGTAGTGAGTCCGAGTGCGCATGGGCAGTAGTGACCCCGAGTGCTCATGCACAGTAGTGAGCCCGATTGCGCATCCGCAGTAGTGAGTCCGTGTGCGCATGTGCAGGTCTGAGCCGGAGTGCGCATGCGCAGTAGTGACCCCGTGCGCGCATGCGCAGTAGTGAGCCCGTGTGCGCATGGGCAGTAGTGAGTCCGAGTGCGCGTGAGCAGTAGTGAGTCCGAGTGCGCGTGAGCAGTAGTGACCCCGAGTGCGCATGAGCAGTAGTGACCCCGAGTGCGCATGAGCAGTAGTGACCCCGAGTGCGCATGCACAGTAGTGAGCTCGAATGCGCATGTGCAGGTCTGAGCCGGAGTGCGCATGCGCAGTAGTGGGCCCGTGCGCGCATGCGCAGTAGTGAGCCCGTGTGCGCATGCGCAGTAGTGAGCCTGAGCGCGCATCCGCAGTAGTGAGTCCGAGTGCGCATGCGCAGTAGTGACGCCGAATGCGCATGAGCAGCAGTGAGTCCGAGTGCGCATGAGCAGTAGTGACCCCGAGTGCGCATGAGCAGTAGTGAGTCCGAGTGCGCATGAGCAGTAGTGACCCCGAGTGCGCATGCACATTAGTGAGCCCGAGTGTGCATGAGTAGTAGTGACCCCGAGTGCGCATGCGCAGTAGCGAGCCCGTGTGCGCATGCGCAGAAGTGAGCTCGAATGCGCATGTGCAGGTCTGAGCCGGACTGCGCATGCGCAGTAGTGAGCCCGTGTGCACATGCGCAGTAGTGACCCCGAATGCGCATGAGCAGTAGTGAGTCCGAGTGCGCATGAGCAGTAGTGACCCCGAGTGCGCATGAGCAGTAGTGAGTCCGAGTGCGCATGAACAGTAGTGACTCCGAGTGCGCATGAGCAGTAGTGACCCCGAGTGCGCATGCACAGTAGTGAGCCCGATTGCGCATCCGCAGTAGTAAGTCCGTGTTCGCATGTGCAGGTCAGAGCCGGAGTGCGCATGCGCAGTAGTGGGCCCGTGCGCGCATGCGCAGTTGTGAGCCCGGGTGCGCATGCGCAGTAGTGAGCCCGAACGCGCATCCGCAATAGTGAGCCCGAGCGCGCATGCGCAGTAGTGAGTCCGATTGCGCATGTGCAGGTCTGTGCCGGAGTGCGCATGCGCAGTAGTGTGGCTGTGTGCGCATGCGCAGAAGTGAGCTCGAATGCGCATGTGCAGGTCTGAGCCGGAGTGCGCATGCGCAGTAGTGGGCCCGTGCGCGCATGCGCAGTAGTGAGCCCGTGTGCGCATGCGCAGAAGTGAGCTCGAATGCGCATGTGCAGGTCTGAGCCGGAGTGCGCATGCGCAGTAGTGGGCCCGTGCGCGCATGCGCAGTAGTGAGAACGTGTGCGCATGCGCAATAGTGAGCCCGAGCGCGCATCCGCAGTAGTGAGTCCGAGTGCGCATGCGCAGTAGTGACCCCGAATGCGCATGAGCAACAGTGAGTCCGAGTGCGCATGAGCAGTAGTGACCCCGAGTGCGCATGAGCAGTAGTGAGTCCGAGTGCGGTTGAGCAGTAGTGACCCCGAGTGCGCATGCACATTAGTGAGCCCGAGTGTGCATGAGTAGTAGTGACCCCGAGTGCGCATGCACAGTAGCCAGCCCGTGTGCGCATGCGCAGAAGTGAGCTCGAATGCGCATGTGCAGGTCTGAGCCGGAGTGCGCATGCGCAGTAGTGGGCCCGTGCGCGCATGCGCAGTAGTGAGAACGTGTGCGCATGCGCAATAGTGAGCCCGAGCGCGCATCCGCAGTAGTGAGTCCGAGTGCGCATGCGCAGTAGTGACCCCGAATGCGCATGAGCAGCAGTGAGTCCGAGTGCGCATGAGCAGTAGTGACCCCGAGTGCGCATGAGCAGTAGTGAGTCCGAGTGCGGTTGAGCAGTAGTGACCCCGAGTGCGCATGCACATTAGTGAGCCCGAGTGTGCATGAGTAGTAGTGACCCCGAGTGCGCATGCACAGTAGCCAGCCCGTGTGCGCATGCGCAGAAGTGAGCTCGAATGCGCATGTGCAGGTCTGAGCCGGAGTGCGCATGCGCATTAGTGGGCCCGTGCGCGCATGCGCAGTAGTGAGCCCGTGTGCGCATGCGCAGTAGTGAGTCCGAGCGCGCATCCGCAGTAGTGAGCCCGAGTGCGCATGCGCAGTAGTGACCCCGAATGCGCATGAGCAGCAGTGAGTCCGAGTGCGCATGAGCAGTAGTGACCCCGAGTGCGCATGAGCAGTAGTGAGTCCGAGTGCGCATGAGCAGTAGTGACCCCGAGTGCGCATGCACATTAGTGAGCCCGAGTGAGCATGAGTAGTAGTGACCCCGAGTGCGCATGCACTGTAGTGAGCCCGTGTGCGCATGCGCAGAAGTGAGCTCGAATGCGCATGTGCAGGTCTGAGCCGGACTGCGCATGCGCAGTAGTGGGCCCGAGCGCGCATCCGCAGTAGTGAGTCCGAGTGCGCATGCGCAGTAGTGACCCCGAATGCGCATGAGCAGCAGTGAGTCCGAGTGCGCATGAGCAGTAGTGACCCCGAGTGCGCATGCACATTAGTGAGCCCGAGTGTGCATGAGTAGTAGTGACCCCGAGTGCGCATGCGCAGTAGCGAGCCCGTGTGCGCATGCGCAGAAGTGAGCTCGAATGCGCATGTGCAGGTCTGAGCCGGACTGCGCATGCGCAGTAGTGAGCCCGTGTGCACATGCGCAGTAGTGACCCCGAATGCGCATGAGCAGTAGTGAGTCCGAGTGCGCATGAGCAGTAGTGACCCCGAGTGCGCATGAGCAGTAGTGAGTCCGAGTGCGCATGAACAGTAGTGACTCCGAGTGCGCATGAGCAGTAGTGACCCCGAGTGCGCATGCACAGTAGTGAGCCCGATTGCGCATCCGCAGTAGTAAGTCCGTGTTCGCATGTGCAGGTCAGAGCCGGAGTGCGCATGCGCAGTAGTGGGCCCGTGCGCGCATGCGCAGTTGTGAGCCCGGGTGCGCATGCGCAGTAGTGAGCCCGAACGCGCATCCGCAATAGTGAGCCCGAGCGCGCATGCGCAGTAGTGAGTCCGATTGCGCATGTGCAGGTCTGTGCCGGAGTGCGCATGCGCAGTAGTGTGGCTGTGTGCGCATGCGCAGAAGTGAGCTCGAATGCGCATGTGCAGGTCTGAGCCGGAGTGCGCATGCGCAGTAGTGGGCCCGTGCGCGCATGCGCAGTAGTGAGCCCGTGTGCGCATGCGCAGAAGTGAGCTCGAATGCGCATGTGCAGGTCTGAGCCGGAGTGCGCATGCGCAGTAGTGGGCCCGTGCGCGCATGCGCAGTAGTGAGAACGTGTGCGCATGCGCAATAGTGAGCCCGAGCGCGCATCCGCAGTAGTGAGTCCGAGTGCGCATGCGCAGTAGTGACCCCGAATGCGCATGAGCAACAGTGAGTCCGAGTGCGCATGAGCAGTAGTGACCCCGAGTGCGCATGAGCAGTAGTGAGTCCGAGTGCGGTTGAGCAGTAGTGACCCCGAGTGCGCATGCACATTAGTGAGCCCGAGTGTGCATGAGTAGTAGTGACCCCGAGTGCGCATGCACAGTAGCCAGCCCGTGTGCGCATGCGCAGAAGTGAGCTCGAATGCGCATGTGCAGGTCTGAGCCGGAGTGCGCATGCGCAGTAGTGGGCCCGTGCGCGCATGCGCAGTAGTGAGAACGTGTGCGCATGCGCAATAGTGAGCCCGAGCGCGCATCCGCAGTAGTGAGTCCGAGTGCGCATGCGCAGTAGTGACCCCGAATGCGCATGAGCAGCAGTGAGTCCGAGTGCGCATGAGCAGTAGTGACCCCGAGTGCGCATGAGCAGTAGTGAGTCCGAGTGCGGTTGAGCAGTAGTGACCCCGAGTGCGCATGCACATTAGTGAGCCCGAGTGTGCATGAGTAGTAGTGACCCCGAGTGCGCATGCACAGTAGCCAGCCCGTGTGCGCATGCGCAGAAGGGAGCTCGAATGCGCATGTGCAGGTCTGAGCCGGAGTGCGCATGCGCATTAGTGGGCCCGTGCGCGCATGCGCAGTAGTGAGCCCGTGTGCGCATGCGCAGTAGTGAGCCCGAGCGCGCATCCGCAGTAGTGAGCCCGAGTGCGCATGCGCAGTAGTGACCCCGAATGCGCATGAGCAGCAGTGAGTCCGAGTGCGCATGAGCAGTAGTGACCCCGAGTGCGCATGAGCAGTAGTGAGTCCGAGTGCGCATGAGCAGTAGTGACCCCGAGTGCGCATGCACATTAGTGAGCCCGAGTGAGCATGAGTAGTAGTGACCCCGAGTGCGCATGCACTGTAGTGAGCCCATGTGCGCATGCGCAGAAGTGAGCTCGAATGCGCATGTGCAGGTCTGAGCCGGACTGCGCATGCGCAGTAGTGGGCCCGAGCGCGCATCCGCAGTAGTGAGTCCGAGTGCGCATGCGCAGTAGTGACCCCGAATGCGCATGAGCAGCAGTGAGTCCGAGTGCGCATTAGCAGTAGTGACCCCGAGTGCGCATGAGCAGTAGTGAATCCGAGTGCACATGAGCAGTAGTGACCCCGAGTGCGCATGAGCAGTAGTGAGTCCGAGTGCGCATGAGCAGTAGTGACCCCGAGTGCGCATGAGCAGTAATGACCCCGAGTGCGCATGCACAGTAGTGTGCCTGTGTGCGCATGCGCAGAAGTGAGCTCGAATGCGCATGTGCAGGTCTGAGCCGGACTGCGCATGCGCAGTAGTGGGCCCGTGCGCGCATGCGCAGTAGTGAGCCCGGGTGCGCATGCGCAGTAATGAGCCCGAGCGCGCATCCGCAGTAGTGAGCCCGAGCGCGCATGCGCAGTAGTGAGTCCGATTGCGCATGTGCAGGTCTGAGCCGGAGTGCGCATGCGCAGTAGTGGGCCTGTGCGCGCATGCGCAGTAGTGAGCGCGTGTGCGCATGCGCAGTAGTGAGCCCGAGCGCGCATCCGCAGTAGTGAGTCCGAGTGCGCATGCGCAGTAGTGACCCCGAATGCGCATGTGCAGTAGTGAGTCCGAGTGCGCATGAGCAGTAGCGACCCCGAGTGCGCATGAGCAGTAGTTAGTCCGAGTGCGCATCAGCAGTAGTGACCCCGAGTGCGCATGAGCAGTAGTGACCCCGAGTGCGCATGCACAGTAGTGAGCTCGAATGCGCATGTGCAGGTCTGAGCCGGAGTGCGCATGCGCAGTAGTGGGCCCGTGCGCGCATGCGCAGTAGTGAGCCCGTGTGCGCATGCGCAGTAGTGAGCCTGAGCGCGCATCCGCAGTAGTGAGTCCGAGTGCGCATGCGCAGTAGTGACGCCGAATGCGCATGAGCAGCAGTGAGTCCGATTGCGCATCCGCAGTAGTAAGTCCGTGTTCGCATGTGCAGGTCAGAGCCGAAGTGCGCATGCGCAGTAGTGAGCCCGATTGTGCATGAGCAGTAGTGAGTCCGAGTGCGCATGAGCAGTAGTGACCCCGAGTGCGCATGCACATTAGTGAGCCCGAGTGTGCATGAGTAGTAGTGACCCCGAGTGCGCATGCGCAGTAGCGAGCCCGTGTGCGCATGCGCAGAAGTGAGCTCGAATGCGCATGTGCAGGTCTGAGCCGGACTGCGCATGCGCAGTAGTGAGCCCGTGTGCACATGCGCAGTAGTGACCCCGAATGCGCATGAGCAGTAGTGAGTCCGAGTGCGCATGAGCAGTAGTGACCCCGAGTGCGCATGAGCAGTAGTGAGTCCGAGTGCGCATGAACAGTAGTGACTCCGAGTGCGCATGAGCAGTAGTGACCCCGAGTGCGCATGCACAGTAGTGAGCCCGATTGCGCATCCGCAGTAGTAAGTCCGTGTTCGCATGTGCAGGTCAGAGCCGGAGTGCGCATGCGCAGTAGTGGGCCCGTGCGCGCATGCGCAGTTGTGAGCCCGGGTGCGCATGCGCAGTAGTGAGCCCGAACGCGCATCCGCAATAGTGAGCCCGAGCGCGCATGCGCAGTAGTGAGTCCGATTGCGCATGTGCAGGTCTGTGCCGGAGTGCGCATGCGCAGTAGTGTGGCTGTGTGCGCATGCGCAGAAGTGAGCTCGAATGCGCATGTGCAGGTCTGAGCCGGAGTGCGCATGCGCAGTAGTGGGCCCGTGCGCGCATGCGCAGTAGTGAGCCCGTGTGCGCATGCGCAGAAGTGAGCTCGAATGCGCATGTGCAGGTCTGAGCCGGAGTGCGCATGCGCAGTAGTGGGCCCGTGCGCGCATGCGCAGTAGTGAGAACGTGTGCGCATGCGCAATAGTGAGCCCGAGCGCGCATCCGCAGTAGTGAGTCCGAGTGCGCATGCGCAGTAGTGACCCCGAATGCGCATGAGCAACAGTGAGTCCGAGTGCGCATGAGCAGTAGTGACCCCGAGTGCGCATGAGCAGTAGTGAGTCCGAGTGCGGTTGAGCAGTAGTGACCCCGAGTGCGCATGCACATTAGTGAGCCCGAGTGTGCATGAGTAGTAGTGACCCCGAGTGCGCATGCACAGTAGCCAGCCCGTGTGCGCATGCGCAGAAGTGAGCTCGAATGCGCATGTGCAGGTCTGAGCCGGAGTGCGCATGCGCAGTAGTGGGCCCGTGCGCGCATGCGCAGTAGTGAGAACGTGTGCGCATGCGCAATAGTGAGCCCGAGCGCGCATCCGCAGTAGTGAGTCCGAGTGCGCATGCGCAGTAGTGACCCCGAATGCGCATGAGCAGCAGTGAGTCCGAGTGCGCATGAGCAGTAGTGACCCCGAGTGCGCATGAGCAGTAGTGAGTCCGAGTGCGGTTGAGCAGTAGTGACCCCGAGTGCGCATGCACATTAGTGAGCCCGAGTGTGCATGAGTAGTAGTGACCCCGAGTGCGCATGCACAGTAGCCAGCCCGTGTGCGCATGCGCAGAAGTGAGCTCGAATGCGCATGTGCAGGTCTGAGCCGGAGTGCGCATGCGCATTAGTGGGCCCGTGCGCGCATGCGCAGTAGTGAGCCCGTGTGCGCATGCGCAGTAGTGAGCCCGAGCGCGCATCCGCAGTAGTGAGCCCGAGTGCGCATGCGCAGTAGTGACCCCGAATGCGCATGAGCAGCAGTGAGTCCGAGTGCGCATGAGCAGTAGTGACCCCGAGTGCGCATGAGCAGTAGTGAGTCCGAGTGCGCATGAGCAGTAGTGACCCCGAGTGCGCATGCACATTAGTGAGCCCGAGTGAGCATGAGTAGTAGTGACCCCGAGTGCGCATGCACTGTAGTGAGCCCGTGTGCGCATGCGCAGAAGTGAGCTCGAATGCGCATGTGCAGGTCTGAGCCGGACTGCGCATGCGCAGTAGTGGGCCCGAGCGCGCATCCGCAGTAGTGAGTCCGAGTGCGCATGCGCAGTAGTGACCCCGAATGCGCATGAGCAGCAGTGAGTCCGAGTGCGCATGAGCAGTAGTGACCCCGAGTGCGCATGCACATTAGTGAGCCCGAGTGTGCATGAGTAGTAGTGACCCCGAGTGCGCATGCGCAGTAGCGAGCCCGTGTGCGCATGCGCAGAAGTGAGCTCGAATGCGCATGTGCAGGTCTGAGCCGGACTGCGCATGCGCAGTAGTGAGCCCGTGTGCACATGCGCAGTAGTGACCCCGAATGTGCATGAGCAGTAGTGAGTCCGAGTGCGCATGAGCAGTAGTGACCCCGAGTGCGCATGAGCAGTAGTGAGTCCGAGTGCGCATGAACAGTAGTGACTCCGAGTGCGCATGAGCAGTAGTGACCCCGAGTGCGCATGCACAGTAGTGAGCCCGATTGCGCATCCGCAGTAGTAAGTCCGTGTTCGCATGTGCAGGTCAGAGCCGGAGTGCGCATGCGCAGTAGTGGGCCCGTGCGCGCATGCGCAGTTGTGAGCCCGGGTGCGCATGCGCAGTAGTGAGCCCGAACGCGCATCCGCAATAGTGAGCCCGAGCGCGCATGCGCAGTAGTGAGTCCGATTGCGCATGTGCAGGTCTGTGCCGGAGTGCGCATGCGCAGTAGTGTGGCTGTGTGCGCATGCGCAGAAGTGAGCTCGAATGCGCATGTGCAGGTCTGAGCCGGAGTGCGCATGCGCAGTAGTGGGCCCGTGCGCGCATGCGCAGTAGTGAGCCCGTGTGCGCATGCGCAGAAGTGAGCTCGAATGCGCATGTGCAGGTCTGAGCCGGAGTGCGCATGCGCAGTAGTGGGCCCGTGCGCGCATGCGCAGTAGTGAGAACGTGTGCGCATGCGCAATAGTGAGCCCGAGCGCGCATCCGCAGTAGTGAGTCCGAGTGCGCATGCGCAGTAGTGACCCCGAATGCGCATGAGCAACAGTGAGTCCGAGTGCGCATGAGCAGTAGTGACCCCGAGTGCGCATGAGCAGTAGTGAGTCCGAGTGCGGTTGAGCAGTAGTGACCCCGAGTGCGCATGCACATTAGTGAGCTCGAGTGTGCATGAGTAGTAGTGACCCCGAGTGCGCATGCACAGTAGCCAGCCCGTGTGCGCATGCGCAGAAGTGAGCTCGAATGCGCATGTGCAGGTCTGAGCCGGAGTGCGCATGCGCAGTAGTGGGCCCGTGCGCGCATGCGCAGTAGTGAGAACGTGTGCGCATGCGCAATAGTGAGCCCGAGCGCGCATCCGCAGTAGTGAGTCCGAGTGCGCATGCGCAGTAGTGACCCCGAATGCGCATGAGCAGCAGTGAGTCCGAGTGCGCATGAGCAGTAGTGACCCCGAGTGCGCATGAGCAGTAGTGAGTCCGAGTGCGGTTGAGCAGTAGTGACCCCGAGTGCGCATGCACATTAGTGAGCCCGAGTGTGCATGAGTAGTAGTGACCTCGAGTGCGCATGCACAGTAGCCAGCCCGTGTGCGCATGCGCAGAAGGGAGCTCGAATGCGCATGTGCAGGTCTGAGCCGGAGTGCGCATGCGCATTAGTGGGCCCGTGCGCGCATGCGCAGTAGTGAGCCCGTGTGCGCATGCGCAGTAGTGAGCCCGAGCGCGCATCCGCAGTAGTGAGCCCGAGTGCGCATGCGCAGTAGTGACCCCGAATGCGCATGAGCAGCAGTGAGTCCGAGTGCGCATGAGCAGTAGTGACCCCGAGTGCGCATGAGCAGTAGTGAGTCCGAGTGCGCATGAGCAGTAGTGACCCCGAGTGCGCATGCACATTAGTGAGCCCGAGTGAGCATGAGTAGTAGTGACCCCGAGTGCGCATGCACTGTAGTGAGCCCGTGTGCGCATGCGCAGAAGTGAGCTCGAATGCGCATGTGCAGGTCTGAGCCGGACTGCGCATGCGCAGTAGTGGGCCCGAGCGCGCATCCGCAGTAGTGAGTCCGAGTGCGCATGCGCAGTAGTGACCCCGAATGCGCATGAGCAGCAGTGAGTCCGAGTGCGCATTAGCAGTAGTGACCCCGAGTGCGCATGAGCAGTAGTGACCCCGAGTGCGCATGAGCAGTAGTGGCCCCGAGTGCGCATGAGCAGTAGTGAATCCGAGTGCACATGAGCAGTAGTGACCCCGAGTGCGCATGAGCAGTAGTGAGTCCGAGTGCGCATGAGCAGTAGTGACCCCGAGTGCGCATGAGCAGTAATGACCCCGAGTGCGCATGCACAGTAGTGTGCCTGTGTGCGCATGCGCAGAAGTGAGCTCGAATGCGCATGTGCAGGTCTGAGCCGGACTGCGCATGCGCAGTAGTGGGCCCGTGCGCGCATGCGCAGTAGTGAGCCCGGGTGCGCATGCGCAGTAATGAGCCCGAGCGCGCATCCGCAGTAGTGAGCCCGAGCGCGCATGCGCAGTAGTGAGTCCGATTGCGCATGTGAAGGTCTGAGCCGGAGTGCGCATGCGCAGTAGTGGGCCTGTGCGCGCATGCGCAGTAGTGAGCGCGTGTGCGCATGCGCAGTAGTGAGCCCGAGCGCGCATCCGCAGTAGTGAGTCCGAGTGCGCATGCGCAGTAGTGACCCCGAATGCGCATGTGCAGTAGTGAGTCCGAGTGCGCATGAGCAGTAGCGACCCCGAGTGCGCATGAGCAGTAGTTAGTCCGAGTGCGCATCAGCAGTAGTGACCCCGAGTGCGCATGAGCAGTAGTGACCCCGAGTGCGCATGCACAGTAGTGAGCTCGAATGCGCATGTGCAGGTCTGAGCCGGAGTGCGCATGCGCAGTAGTGGGCCCGTGCGCGCATGCGCAGTAGTGAGCCCGTGTGCGCATGCGCAGTAGTGAGCCTGAGCGCGCATCCGCAGTAGTGAGTCCGAGTGCGCATGCGCAGTAGTGACGCCGAATGCGCATGAGCAGCAGTGAGTCCGATTGCGCATCCGCAGTAGTAAGTCCGTGTTCGCATGTGCAGGTCAGAGCCGGAGTGCGCATGCGCAGTAGTGGGCCCGTGCGCGCATGCGCAGTTGTGAGCCCGGGTGCGCATGCGCAGTAGTGAGCCCGAACGCGCATCCGCAATAGTGAGCCCGAGCGCGCATGCGCAGTAGTGAGTCCGATTGCGCATGTGCAGGTCTGTGCCGGAGTGCGCATGCGCAGTAGTGTGGCTGTGTGCGCATGCGCAGAAGTGAGCTCGAATGCGCATGTGCAGGTCTGAGCCGGAGTGCGCATGCGCAGTAGTGGGCCCGTGCGCGCATGCGCAGTAGTGAGCCCGTGTGCGCATGCGCAGAAGTGAGCTCGAATGCGCATGTGCAGGTCTGAGCCGGAGTGCACATGCGCAGTAGTGGGCCCGTGCGCGCATGCGCAGTAGTGGGAACGTGTGCGCATGCGCAATAGTGAGCCCGAGCGCGCATCCGCAGTAGTGAGTCCGAGTGCGCATGCGCAGTAGTGACCCCGAATGCGCATGAGCAACAGTGAGCCCGAGTGTGCATGAGTAGTAGTGACCCCGAGTGCGCATGCACAGTAGCCAGCCCGTGTGCGCATGCGCAGAAGTGAGCTCGAATGCGCATGTGCAGGTCTGAGCCGGAGTGCGCATGCGCAGTAGTGGGCCCGTGCGCGCATGCGCAGTAGTGAGAACGTGTGCGCATGCGCAATAGTGAGCCCGAGCGCGCATCCGCAGTAGTGAGTCCGAGTGCGCATGCGCAGTAGTGACCCCGAATGCGCATGAGCAGCAGTGAGTCCGAGTGCGCATGAGCAGTAGTGACCCCGAGTGCGCATGAGCAGTAGTGAGTCCGAGTGCGGTTGAGCAGTAGTGACCCCGAGTGCGCATGCACATTAGTGAGCCCGAGTGTGCATGAGTAGTAGTGACCCCGAGTGCGCATGCACAGTAGCCAGCCCGTGTGCGCATGCGCAGAAGTGAGCTCGAATGTGCATGTGCAGGTCTGAGCCGGAGTGCGCATGCGCATTAGTGGGCCCGTGCGCGCATGCGCAGTAGTGAGCCCGTGTGCGCATGCGCAGTAGTGAGCCCGAGCGCGCATCCGCAGTAGTGAGCCCGAGTGCGCATGCGCAGTAGTGACCCCGAATGCGCATGAGCAGCAGTGAGTCCGAGTGCGCATGAGCAGTAGTGACCCCGAGTGCGCATGAGCAGTAGTGAGTCCGAGTGCGCATGAGCAGTAGTGACCCCGAGTGCGCATGCACATTAGTGAGCCCGAGTGAGCATGAGTAGTAGTGACCCCGAGTGCGCATGCACAGTAGTGAGCCCGTGTGCGCATGCGCAGAAGTGAGCTCGAATGCGCATGTGCAGGTCTGAGCCGGACTGCGCATGCGCAGTAGTCAGCCCGTGTGCGCATGCGCAGTAGTGACCCCGAATGCGCATGAGCAGTAGTGACCCCGAGTGCGCATGAGCAGTAGTGAGTCCGAGTGCGCATGAACAGTAGTGACCCCGAGTGCGCATGCACAGTAGTGAGCCCGATTGCGCATCCGCAGTTGTGAGGCCGTGTGCGCATGTGCAGGTCTGAGCCCGAGTGCGCATGCGCAGTAGTGAGCCCGATTGTGCATCCGCAGTAGTGAGTCCGAGTGCGGATGAGCAGTAGTGACCCCGAGTGCTCATGAGCAGTAGTGACCCCGAGTGCGCATGCACATTAGTGAGCCCGATTGCGCATCCGCAGTAGTGAGTCCGTGTGCGCATGTGCAGGTCTGAGGCGGAGTGCGCATGCGCAGTAGTGGGCCCGTGCGCGCATGCGCAGTAGTGAGCCCGTGTGCGCATGCGCAGTAGTGAGTCCGAGTGCGCGTGAGCAGTAGTGAGTCCGAGTGCGCGTGAGCAGTAGTGACCCCGAGTGCGCATGAGCAGTAGTGACCCCGAGTGCGCATGAGCAGTAGTGACCCCGAGTGCGCATGCATAGTAGTGAGCCCGATTGCGCATCCGCAGTAGTGAGTCCGTGTGCGCATGTGCAGGTCTGAGCCGGAGTGCGCATGCGCAGTAGTGGGCCCGTGCGCGCATGCGCAGTAGTGAGCCCGTGTGCGCATGCGCAGTAGTGGGCCCGAGCGCGCATCCGCAGTAGTGAGTCCGAGTGCGCATGCGCAGTAGTGACCCCGAATGCGCATGAGCAGCAGTGAGTCCGAGTGCGCATGAGCAGTAGTGACCCCGAGTGCGCATGCACATTAGTGAGCCCGAGTGTGCATGAGTAGTAGTGACCCCGAGTGCGCATGCACAGTAGGCAGCCCGTGTGCGCATGCGCAGAAGTGAGCTCGAATGCGCATGTGCAGGTCTGAGCCGGAGTGCGCATGCGCATTAGTGGGCCCGTGCGCGCATGCGCAGTAGTGAGCCCGTGTGCGCATGCGCAGTAGTGAGCCCGAGCGCGCATCCGCAGTAGTGAGCCCGAGTGCGCATGCGCAGTAGTGACCCCGAATGCGCATGAGCAGCAGTGAGTCCGAGTGCGCATGAGCAGTAGTGACCCCGAGTGCGCATGAGCAGTAGTGAGTCCGAGTGCGCATGAGCAGTAGTGACCCCGAGTGCGCATGCACATTAGTGAGCCCGAGTGAGCATGAGTAGTAGTGACCCCGAGTGCGCATGCACAGTAGTGAGCCCGTGTGCGCATGCGCAGAAGTGAGCTCGAATGCGCATGTGCAGGTCTGAGCCGGACTGCGCATGCGCAGTAGTGGGCCCGAGCGCGCATCCGCAGTAGTGAGTCCGAGTGCGCATGCGCAGTAGTGACCCCGAATGCGCATGAGCAGCAGTGAGTCCGAGCGCGCATGCGCAGTAGTGAGTCCGATTGCGCATGTGCAGGTCTGAGCCGGAGTGCGCATGCGCAGTAGTGGGCCTGTGCGCGCATGCGCAGTAGTGAGCCCGTGTGCGCATGCGCAGTAGTGAGCCCGAGCGCGCATCCGCAGTAGTGAGTCCGAGTGCGCATGCGCAGTAGTGACCCCGAATGCGCATGTGCAGTAGTGAGTCCGAGTGCGCATGAGCAGTAGCGACCCCGAGTGCGCATGAGCAGTAGTTAGTCCGAGTGCGCATCAGCAGTAGTGACCCCGAGTGCGCATGAGCAGTAGTGACCCCGAGTGCGCATGCACAGTAGTGAGCTCGAATGCGCATGTGCAGGTCTGAGCCGGAGTGCGCATGCGCAGTAGTGGGCCCGTGCGCGCATGCGCAGTAGTGAGCCCGTGTGCGCATGCGCAGTAGTGAGCCTGAGCGCGCATCCGCAGTAGTGAGTCCGAGTGCGCATGCGCAGTAGTGACGCCGAATGCGCATGAGCAGCAGTGAGTCCGATTGCGCATCCGCAGTAGTAAGTCCGTGTTCGCATGTGCAGGTCAGAGCCGGAGTGCGCATGCGCAGTAGTGGGCCCGTGCGCGCATGCGCAGTTGTGAGCCCGGGTGCGCATGCGCAGTAGTGAGCCCGAACGCGCATCCGCAATAGTGAGCCCGAGCGCGCATGCGCAGTAGTGAGTCCGATTGCGCATGTGCAGGTCTGTGCCGGAGTGCGCATGCGCAGTAGTGTGGCTGTGTGCGCATGCGCAGAAGTGAGCTCGAATGCGCATGTGCAGGTCTGAGCCGGAGTGCGCATGCGCAGTAGTGGGCCCGTGCGCGCATGCGCAGTAGTGAGCCCGTGTGCGCATGCGCAGAAGTGAGCTCGAATGCGCATGTGCAGGTCTGAGCCGGAGTGCGCATGCTCAGTAGTGGGCCCGTGCGCGCATGCGCAGTAGTGGGAACGTGTGCGCATGCGCAATAGTGAGCCCGAGCGCGCATCCGCAGTAGTGAGTCCGAGTGCGCATGCGCAGTAGTGACCCCGAATGCGCATGAGCAACAGTGAGTCCGAGTGCGCATGAGCAGTAGTGACCCCGAGTGCGCATGAGCAGTAGTGAGTCCGAGTGCGGTTGAGCAGTAGTGACCCCGAGTGCGCATGCACATTAGTGAGCCCGAGTGTGCATGAGTAGTAGTGACCCCGAGTGCGCATGCACAGTAGCCAGCCCGTGTGCGCATGCGCAGAAGTGAGCTCGAATGCGCATGTGCAGGTCTGAGCCGGAGTGCGCATGCGCAGTAGTGGGCCCGTGCGCGCATGCGCAGTAGTGAGAACGTGTGCGCATGCGCAATAGTGAGCCCGAGCGCGCATCCGCAGTAGTGAGTCCGAGTGCGCATGCGCAGTAGTGACCCCGAATGCGCATGAGCAG
This sequence comes from Megachile leachella, assembly GCA_963576845.1. Lineage (NCBI taxonomy): Eukaryota > Metazoa > Arthropoda > Insecta > Hymenoptera > Megachilidae > Megachile > Megachile leachella. The sequence goes on along the minus strand of OY756250.1, from coordinate 23,843,168 downwards.
CAGTGAGTCCGAGTGCGCATGAGCAGTAGTGACCCCGAGTGCGCATGAGCAGTAGTGAGTCCGAGTGCGGTTGAGCAGTAGTGACCCCGAGTGCGCATGCACATTAGTGAGCCCGAGTGTGCATGAGTAGTAGTGACCCCGAGTGCGCATGCACAGTAGCCAGCCCGTGTGCGCATGCGCAGAAGTGAGCTCGAATGCGCATGTGCAGGTCTGAGCCGGAGTGCGCATGCGCATTAGTGGGCCCGTGCGCGCATGCGCAGTAGTGAGCCCGTGTGCGCATGCGCAGTAGTGAGCCCGAGCGCGCATCCGCAGTAGTGAGCCCGAGTGCGCATGCGCAGTAGTGACCCCGAATGCGCATGAGCAGCAGTGAGTCCGAGTGCGCATGAGCAGTAGTGACCCCGAGTGCGCATGAGCAGTAGTGAGTCCGAGTGCGCATGAGCAGTAGTGACCCCGAGTGCGCATGCACATTAGTGAGCCCGAGTGAGCATGAGTAGTAGTGACCCCGAGTGCGCATGCACAGTAGTGAGCCCGTGTGCGCATGCGCAGAAGTGAGCTCGAATGCGCATGTGCAGGTCTGAGCCGGACTGCGCATGCGCAGTAGTCAGCCCGTGTGCGCATGCGCAGTAGTGACCCCGAATGCGCATGAGCAGTAGTGACCCCGAGTGCGCATGAGCAGTAGTGAGTCCGAGTGCGCATGAACAGTAGTGACCCCGAGTGCGCATGCACAGTAGTGAGCCCGATTGCGCATCCGCAGTTGTGAGGCCGTGTGCGCATGTGCAGGTCTGAGCCCGAGTGCGCATGCGCAGTAGTGAGCCCGATTGTGCATCCGCAGTAGTGAGTCCGAGTGCGGATGAGCAGTAGTGACCCCGAGTGCTCATGAGCAGTAGTGACCCCGAGTGCGCATGCACATTAGTGAGCCCGATTGCGCATCCGCAGTAGTGAGTCCGTGTGCGCATGTGCAGGTCTGAGGCGGAGTGCGCATGCGCAGTAGTGGGCCCGTGCGCGCATGCGCAGTAGTGAGCCCGTGTGCGCATGCGCAGTAGTGAGTCCGAGTGCGCGTGAGCAGTAGTGAGTCCGAGTGCGCGTGAGCAGTAGTGACCCCGAGTGCGCATGAGCAGTAGTGACCCCGAGTGCGCATGAGCAGTAGTGACCCCGAGTGCGCATGCATAGTAGTGAGCCCGATTGCGCATCCGCAGTAGTGAGTCCGTGTGCGCATGTGCAGGTCTGAGCCGGAGTGCGCATGCGCAGTAGTGGGCCCGTGCGCGCATGCGCAGTAGTGAGCCCGTGTGCGCATGCGCAGTAGTGGGCCCGAGCGCGCATCCGCAGTAGTGAGTCCGAGTGCGCATGCGCAGTAGTGACCCCGAATGCGCATGAGCAGCAGTGAGTCCGAGTGCGCATGAGCAGTAGTGACCCCGAGTGCGCATGCACATTAGTGAGCCCGAGTGTCCATGAGTAGTAGTGACCCCGAGTGCGCATGCACAGTAGCCAGCCCGTGTGGGCATGCGCAGAAGTGAGCTCGAATGCGCATGTGCAGGTCTGAGCCGGACTGCGCATGCGCAGTAGTGAGCCCGTGTGCACATGCGCAGTAGTGACCCCGAATGCGCATGAGCAGTAGTGGGCCCGTGCGCGCATGCGCAGTAGTGAGCCCGGGTGCGCATGCGCAGTAGTGAGCCCGAGCGCGCATCCGCAATAGTGAGCCCGAGCGCGCATGCGCAGTAGTGAGTCCGATTGCGCATGTGCAGGTCTGTGCCGGAGTGCGCATGCGCAGTAGTGGGCCCGTGCGCGCATGAGCAGTAGTGACCCCGAGTGCGCATGAGCAGTAGTGACGCCGAGTGCGCATGAGCAGTAGTGACCCCGAGTGCGCATGCACAGTAGTGAGCCCGAGTGTGCATGAGCAGTAGTGAGTCCGAGTGCGCGTGAGCAGTAGTGACCCCGAGTGCGCATGAGCAGTAGTGACCCCGAGTGCGCATGAGCAGTAGTGACCCCGAGTGCGTATGCACAGTAGTGAGCCCGATTGCGCATCCGCAGTAGTGAGTCCGTGTGCGCATGTGCAGGTCTGAGCCGGAGTGCGCATGCGCAGTAGTGGGCCCGTGCGCGCATGCGCAGTAGTGAGCCCGTGTGCGCATGCGCAGTAGTGGGCCCGAGCGCGCATCCGCAGTAGTGAGTCCGAGTGCGCATGCGCAGTAGTGACCCCGAATGCGCATGTGCAGTAGTGAGTCCGAGTGCGCATGAGCAGTAGCGACCCCGAGTGCGCATGAGCAGTAGTTAGTCCGAGTGCGCATCAGCAGTAGTGACCCCGAGTGCGCATGAGCAGTAGTGACCCCGAGTGCGCATGCACAGTAGTGAGCTCGAATGCGCATGTGCAGGTCTGAGCCGGAGTGCGCATGCGCAGTAGTGGGCCCGTGCGCGCATGCGCAGTAGTGAGCCCGTGTGCGCATGCGCAGTAGTGAGCCTGAGCGCGCATCCGCAGTAGTGAGTCCGAGTGCGCATGCGCAGTAGTGACCCCGAATGCGCATGAGCAGCAGTGAGTCCGAGTGCGCATGAGCAGTAGTGACCCCGAGTGCGCATGAGCAGTAGTGAGTCCGAGTGCGCATGAGCAGTAGTGACCCCGAGTGCGCATGCACATTAGTGAGCCCGAGTGTGCATGAGTAGTAGTGACCCCGAGTGCGCATGCGCAGTAGCGAGCCCGTGTGCGCATGCGCAGAAGTGAGCTCGAATGCGCATGTGCAGGTCTGAGCCGGACTGCGCATGCGCAGTAGTGAGCCCGTGTGCACATGCGCAGTAGTGACCCCGAATGCGCATGAGCAGTAGTGAGTCCGAGTGCGCATGAGCAGTAGTGACCCCGAGTGCGCATGAGCAGTAGTGAGTCCGAGTGCGCATGAACAGTAGTGACTCCGAGTGCGCATGAGCAGTAGTGACCCCGAGTGCGCATGCACAGTAGTGAGCCCGATTGCGCATCCGCAGTAGTAAGTCCGTGTTCGCATGTGCAGGTCTGAGCCGGAGTGCGCATGCGCAGTAGTGGGCCCGTGCGCGCATGCGCAGTTGTGAGCCCGGGTGCGCATGCGCAGTAGTGAGCCCGAACGCGCATCCGCAATAGTGGGCCCGAGCGCGCATGCGCAGTAGTGAGTCCGATTGCGCATGTGCAGGTCTGTGCCGGAGTGCGCATGCGCAGTAGTGTGGCTGTGTGCGCATGCGCAGAAGTGAGCTCGAATGCGCATGTGCAGGTCTGAGCCGGAGTGCGCATGCGCAGTAGTGGGCCCGTGCGCGCATGCGCAGTAGTGAGCCCGTGTGCGCATGCGCAGAAGTGAGCTCGAATGCGCATGTGCAGGTCTGAGCCGGAGTGCGCATGCGCAGTAGTGGGCCCGTGCGCGCATGCGCAGTAGTGAGAACGTGTGCGCATGCGCAATAGTGAGCCCGAGCGCGCATCCGCAGTAGTGAGTCCGAGTGCGCATGCGCAGTAGTGACCCCGAATGCGCATGAGCAGCAGTGAGTCCGAGTGCGCATGAGCAGTAGTGACCCCGAGTGCGCATGAGCAGTAGTGAGTCCGAGTGCGGTTGAGCAGTAGTGACCCCGAGTGCGCATGCACATTAGTGAGCCCGAGTGTGCATGAGTAGTAGTGACCCCGAGTGCGAATGCACAGTAGCCAGCCCGTGTGCGCATGCGCAGAAGTGAGCTCGAATGCGCATGTGCAGGTCTGAGCCGGAGTGCGCATGCGCAGTAGTGGGCCCGTGCGCGCATGCGCAGTAGTGAGAACGTGTGCGCATGCGCAATAGTGAGCCCGAGCGCGCATCCGCAGTAGTGAGTCCGAGTGCGCATGCGCAGTAGTGACCCCGAATGCGCATGAGCAGCAGTGAGTCCGAGTGCGCATGAGCAGTAGTGACCCCGAGTGCGCATGAGCAGTAGTGAGTCCGAGTGCGGTTGAGCAGTAGTGACCCCGAGTGCGCATGCACATTAGTGAGCCCGAGTGTGCATGAGTAGTAGTGACCCCGAGTGCGCATGCACAGTAGCCAGCCCGTGTGCGCATGCGCAGAAGTGAGCTCGAATGCGCATGTGCAGGTCTGAGCCGGAGTGCGCATGCGCATTAGTGGGCCCGTGCGCGCATGCGCAGTAGTGAGCCCGTGTGCGCATGCGCAGTAGTGAGCCCGAGCGCGCATCCGCAGTAGTGAGCCCGAGTGCGCATGCGCAGTAGTGACCCCGAATGCGCATGAGCAGCAGTGAGTCCGAGTGCGCATGAGCAGTAGTGACCCCGAGTGCGCATGAGCAGTAGTGAGTCCGAGTGCGCATGAGCAGTAGTGACCCCGAGTGCGCATGCACATTAGTGAGCCCGAGTGAGCATGAGTAGTAGTGACCCCGAGTGCGCATGCACAGTAGTGAGCCCGTGTGCGCATGCGCAGAAGTGAGCTCGAATGCGCATGTGCAGGTCTGAGCCGGACTGCGCATGCGCAGTAGTCAGCCCGTGTGCGCATGCGCAGTAGTGACCCCGAATGCGCATGAGCAGTAGTGAGTACGGGTGCGCATGAGCAGTAGTGACCCCGAGTGCGCATGAGCAGTAGTGAGTCCGAGTGCGCATGAACAGTAGTGACCCCGAGTGCGCATGCACAGTAGTGAGCCCGATTGCGCATCCGCAGTTGTGAGGCCGTGTGCGCATGTGCAGGTCTGAGCCCGAGTGCGCATGCGCAGTAGTGAGCCCGATTGTGCATCCGCAGTAGTGAGTCCGAGTGCGGATGAGCAGTAGTGACCCCGAGTGCTCATGAGCAGTAGTGACCCCGAGTGCGCATGCACATTAGTGAGCCCGATTGCGCATCCGCAGTAGTGAGTCCGTGTGCGCATGTGCAGGTCTGAGGCGGAGTGCGCATGCGCAGTAGTGGGCCCGTGCGCGCATGCGCAGTAGTGAGCCCGTGTGCGCATGCGCAGTAGTGAGTCCGAGTGCGCGTGAGCAGTAGTGAGTCCGAGTGCGCGTGAGCAGTAGTGACCCCGAGTGCGCATGAGCAGTAGTGACCCCGAATGCGCATGAGCAGCAGTGAGTCCGAGTGCGCATGAGCAGTAGTGACCCCGAGTGCGCATGAGCAGTAGCGAGTCCGAGTGCGGTTGAGCAGTAGTGACCCCGAGTGCGCATGCACATTAGTGAGCCCGAGTGTGCATGAGTAGTAGTGACCCCGAGTGCGCATGCACAGTAGCCAGCCCGTGTGCGCATGCGCAGAAGTGAGCTCGAATGCGCATGTGCAGGTCTGAGCCGGAGTGCGCATGCGCATTAGTGGGCCCGTGCGCGCATGCGCAGTAGTGAGCCCGTGTGCGCATGCGCAGTAGTGAGCCCGAGCGCGCATCCGCAGTAGTGAGCCCGAGTGCGCATGCGCAGTAGTGACCCCGAATGCGCATGAGCAGCAGTGAGTCCGAGTGCGCATGAGCAGTAGTGACCCCGAGTGCGCATGAGCAGTAGTGAGTCCGAGTGCGCATGAGCAGTAGTGACCCCGAGTGCGCATGCACATTAGTGAGCCCGAGTGAGCATGAGTAGTAGTGACCCCGAGTGCGCATGCACAGTAGTGAGCCCGTGTGCGCATGCGCAGAAGTGAGCTCGAATGCGCATGTGCAGGTCTGAGCCGGACTGCGCATGCGCAGTAGTCAGCCCGTGTGCGCATGCGCAGTAGTGACCCCGAATGCGCATGAGCAGTAGTGAGTACGGGTGCGCATGAGCAGTAGTGACCCCGAGTGCGCATGAGCAGTAGTGAGTCCGAGTGCGCATGAACAGTAGTGACCCCGAGTGCGCATGCACAGTAGTGAGCCCGATTGCGCATCCGCAGTTGTGAGGCCGTGTGCGCATGTGCAGGTCTGAGCCCGAGTGCGCATGCGCAGTAGTGAGCCCGATTGTGCATCCGCAGTAGTGAGTCCGAGTGCGGATGAGCAGTAGTGACCCCGAGTGCTCATGAGCAGTAGTGACCTCGAGTGCGCATGCACATTAGTGAGCCCGATTGCGCATCCGCAGTAGTGAGTCCGTGTGCGCATGTGCAGGTCTGAGGCGGAGTGCGCATGCGCAGTAGTGGGCCCGTGCGCGCATGCGCAGTAGTGAGCCCGTGTGCGCATGCGCAGTAGTGAGTCCGAGTGCGCGTGAGCAGTAGTGAGTCCGAGTGCGCGTGAGCAGTAGTGACCCCGAGTGCGCATGAGCAGTAGTGACCCCGAGTGCGCATGAGCAGTAGTGACCCCGAGTGCGCATGCATAGTAGTGAGCCCGATTGCGCATCCGCAGTAGTGAGTCCGTGTGCGCATGTGCAGGTCTGAGCCGGAGTGCGCATGCGCAGTAGTGGGCCCGTGCGCGCATGCGCAGTAGTGAGCCCGTGTGCGCATGCGCAGTAGTGGGCCCGAGCGCGCATCCGCAGTAGTGAGTCCGAGTGCGCATGCGCAGTAGTGACCCCGAATGCGCATGAGCAGCAGTGAGTCCGAGTGCGCATGAGCAGTAGTGACCCCGAGTGCGCATGCACATTAGTGAGCCCGAGTGTCCATGAGTAGTAGTGACCCCGAGTGCGCATGCACAGTAGCCAGCCCGTGTGCGCATGCGCAGAAGTGAGCTCGAATGCGCATGTGCAGGTCTGAGCCGGACTGCGCATGCGCAGTAGTGAGCCCGTGTGCACATGCGCAGTAGTGACCCCGAATGCGCATGAGCAGTAGTGGGCCCGTGCGCGCATGCGCAGTAGTGAGCCCGGGTGCGCATGCGCAGTAGTGAGCCCGAGCGCGCATCCGCAATAGTGAGCCCGAGCGCGCATGCGCAGTAGTGAGTCCGATTGCGCATGTGCAGGTCTGTGCCGGAGTGCGCATGCGCAGTAGTGGGCCCGTGCGCGCATGAGCAGTAGTGACCCCGAGTGCGCATGAGCAGTAGTGACGCCGAGTGCGCATGAGCAGTAGTGACCCCGAGTGCGCATGCACAGTAGTGAGCCCGAGTGTGCATGAGCAGTAGTGAGTCCGAGTGCGCGTGAGCAGTAGTGACCCCTCGTGCGCATGAGCAGTAGTGACCCCGAGTGCGCATGAGCAGTAGTGACCCCGAGTGCGTATGCACAGTAGTGAGCCCGATTGCGCATCCGCAGTAGTGAGTCCGTGTGCGCATGTGCAGGTCTGAGCCGGAGTGCGCATGCGCAGTAGTGGGCCCGAGCGCGCATCCGCAGTAGTGAGTCCGAGTGCGCATGCGCAGTAGTGACCCCGAATGCGCATGAGCAGTAGTGAGTCCGAGTGCGTATGAGCAGTAGTGACCCCGAGTGCGCATGAGCAGTAGTGACCCCGAGTGCGCATGAGCAGTAGTGGCCCCGAGTGCGCATGAGCAGTAGTGAATCCGAGTGCACATGAGCAGTAATGACCCCGAGTGCGCATGAGCAGTGGTGACCCCGAGTGCGCATGAGCAGTAGTGACCCCGAGTGCGCATGAGCAGTAGTGACCCCGAGTGCGCATGAGCAGTAGTGACCCCGAGTGCGCATGCACAGTAGTGAGCCCGAGTGTGCATGAGCAGTAGTGAGTCCGAGTGCGCGTGAGCAGTAGTGACCCCGAGTGCGCATGAGCAGTAGTGACCCCGAGTGCGCATGAGCAGTAGTGACCCCGAGTGCGTATGCACAGTAGTGAGCCCGATTGCGCATCCGCAGTAGTGAGTCCGTGTGCGCATGTGCAGGTCTGAGCCGGAGTGCGCATGCGCAGTAGTGGGCCCGTGCGCGCATGCGCAGTAGTGAGCCCGGGTGCGCATGCGCAGTAGTGCGCCCGAGCGCGCATCCACAGTAGTGAGCCCGAGCGCGCATGCGCAGTAGTGACCCCGAATGCGCATGAGCAGTAGTGACCCCGAGTGCGCATGCACAGTAGTGTGCCTGTGTGCGCATGCGCAGAAGTGAGCTCGAATGCGCATGTGCAGGTCTGAGCCGGAGTGCGCATGCGCAGTAGTGGGCCCGTGCGCGCATGCGCAGTAGTGAGCCCGGGTGCGCATGCGCAGTAGTGAGCCCGAGCGCGCATGCGCAGTAGTGAGCCCGAGCGCGCATGCGCAGTAGTGAGTCCGATTGCGCATGTGCAGGTCTGAGCCGGAGTGCGCATGCGCAGTAGTGGGCCTGTGCGCGCATGCGCAGTAGTGAGCCCGTGTGCGCATGCGCAGTAGTGAGCCCGAGCGCGCATCCGCAGTAGTGAGTCCGAGTGCGCATGCGCAGTAGTGACCCCGAATGCGCATGAGCAGCAGTGAGTCCGAGTGCGCATGAGCAGTAGTGACCCCGAGTGCGCATGAGCAGTAGTGAGTCCGAGTGCGCATGAGCAGTAGTGACCCCGAGTGCGCATGAGCAGTAGTGACCCCGAGTGCGCATGCACAGTAGTGAGCCCGAGTGTGCATGAGCAGTAGTGAGTCCGAGTGCGCGTGAGCAGTAGTGACCCCGAGTGCGCATGAGCAGTAGTGACCCCGAGTGCGCATGAGCAGTAGTGACCCCGAGTGCGTATGCACAGTAGTGAGCCCGATTGCGCATCCGCAGTAGTGAGTCCGTGTGCGCATGTGCAGGTCTGAGCCGGAGTGCGCATGCGCAGTAGTGGGCCCGTGCGCGCATGCGCAGTAGTGAGCCCGGGTGCGCATGCGCAGTAGTGAGCCCGAGTGTGCATGAGCAGTAGTGAGTCCGAGTGCGCATGCGCAGTAGTGACCCCGAATGCGCATGAGCAGTAGTGACCTCGAGTGCGCATGCACAGTAGTGTGCCTGTGTGCGCATGCGCAGAAGTGAGCTCGAATGCGCATGTGCAGGTCCGAGCCGGAGTGCGCATGCGCAGTAGTGGGCCCATGCGCGCATGCGCAGTAGTGAGCCCGGGTGCGCATGCGCAGTAGTGAGCCCGAGCGCGCATCCGCAGTAGTGAGCCCGAGCGCGCATGCGCAGTAGTGAGTCCGATTGCGCATGTGCAGGTCTGAGCCGGAGTGCGCATGCGCAGTAGTGGGCCTGTGCGCGCATGCGCAGTAGTGAGCCCGTGTGCGCATGCGCAGTAGTGAGCCCGAGCGCGCATCCGCAGTAGTGAGTCCGAGTGCGCATGCGCATTAGTGACCCCGAATGCGCATGAGCAGCAGTGAGTCCGAGTGCGCATGAGCAGTAGTGACCCCGAGTGCGCATGAGCAGTAGTGAGTCCGAGTGCGCATGAACAGTAGTGACCGCGAGTGCGCATGAGCAGTAGTGACCCCGAGTGCGCATGCACAGTAGTGAGCCCGATTGCGCATCCGCCGTAGTAAGTCCGTGTTCGCATGTGCAGGTCTGAGCCGGAGTGCGCATGCGCAGTAGTGGGCCCGTGCGCGCATGCGCAGTAGTGAGCCCGGGTGCGCATGCGCAGTAGTGAGCCCGAGCGCGCATCCGCAATAGTGAGCCCGAGCGCGCATGCGCAGTAGTGAGTCCGATTGCGCATGTGCAGGTCTGTGCCGGAGTGCGCATGCGCAGTAGTGGGCCCGTGCGCGCATGCGCAGTAGTGAGCCCGTGTGCGCATGCGCTGTAGTGAGCCCGAGCGCGCATCCGCAGTAGTGACCCCGAATGCGCATGAGCAGTAGTGACCCCGAGTGCGCATGCACAGTAGTGTGCCCGTGTGAGTATGCGCAGAAGTGAGCTCGAATGCGCATGTGCAGGTCTGAGCCGGAGTGCGCATGCGCAGTAGTGACCCCGAATGCGCATGAGCAGTAGTGAGTCCGAGTGCGCATGAGCAGTAGTGACCCCGAGTGCGCATGAGCAGTAGTGAGTCCGAGTGCGCATCCGCAGTATTGAGTCCGAGTGCGCATGCGCAGTAGTGACCCCGAATGCGCATGAGCAGCAGTGAGTCCGAGTGCGCATGTGCAGTAGTGACCCCGAGTGCGCATGAGCAGTAGTCAGTCCGAGTGCGCATGAGCAGTAGTGACCCCGAGTGCGCATGCACAATAGTGAGCCCGTGTGCGCATGCGCAGTAGTGACCCCGTGCGCGCATGCGCAGTAGTGAGCCCGTGTGCGCATGCGCAGTAGTGAGTCCGAGTGCGCGTGAGCAGTAGTGAGTCCGAGTGCGCGTGAGCAGTAGTGACCCCGAGTGCGCATGTGCAGTAGTGACCCCGAGTGCGCATGAGCAGTAGTGACCCCGAGTGCGCATGCGCAGTAGTGAGCCCGATTGCGCATCCGCAGTAGTGAGTCCGTGTGCGCATGTGCAGGTCTGAGCCGGAGTGCGCATGCGCAGTAGTGGGCCCGTGCTTGCATGCGCAGTAGTGAGCCCGTGTGCGCATGCGCAGTAGTGAGCCCGAGCGCGCATCCGCAGTAGTGAGTCCGAGTGCGCATGCGCAGTAGTGACCCCGAATGCGCATGAGCAGCAGTGAGTCCGAGTGCGCATTAGCAGTAGTGACCCCGAGTGCGCATGAGCAGTAGTGACCCCGAGTGCGCATGAGCAGTAGTGGCCCCGAGTGCGCATGAGCAGTAGTGAATCCGAGTGCACATGAGCAGTAGTGACCCCGAGTGCGCATGAGCAGTAGTGAGTCCGAGTGCGCATGAGCAGTAGTGACCCCGAGCGCGCATCCGCAGTAGTGAGCCCGAGCGCGCATGCGCAGTAGTGAGTCCGATTGCGCATGTGCAGGTCTGAGCCGGAGTGCGCATGCGCAGTAGTGGGCCCGTGCTTGCATGCGCAGTAGTGAGCCCGTGTGCGCATGCGCAGTAGTGTGCCTGAGCGCGCATCCGCAGTAGTGAGTCCGAGTGCGCATGCGTAGTCGTGACCCCGAATGCGCATGAGCAGCAGTGAGTCCGAGTGCGCATGAGCAGTAGTGACCCCGAGTGCGCATGAGCAGTAGTGAGTCCGAGTGCGCATGAGCAGTAGTGACCCCGAGTGCGCATGCACATTAGTGAGCCCGAGTGAGCATGAGTAGTAGTGACCCCGAGTGCGCATGCACAGTAGTGAGCCCGTGTGCGCATGCGCAGAAGTGAGCTCGAATGCGCATGTGCAGGTCTGAGCCGGACTGCGCATGCGCAGTAGTCAGCCCGTGTGCGCATGCGCAGTAGTGACCCCGAATGCGCATGAGCAGTAGTGAGTACGAGTGCGCATGAGCAGTAGTGAATCCGAGCGCACATGAGCAGTAGTGACCCCGAGTGCGCATGAGCAGTAGTGACCCCGAGTGCGCATGCACAGTAGTGAGCCCGATTGCGCATCCGCAGTTGTGAGGCCGTGTGCGCATGTGCAGGTCTGAGCCCGAGTGCGCATGCGCAGTAGTGAGCCCGATTGTGCATCCGCAGTAGTGAGTCCGAGTGCGGATGAGCAGTAGTGACCCCGAGTGCTCATGAGCAGTAGTGACCCCGAGTGCGCATGCACAGTAGTGAGCCCGAGTGTGCATGAGCAGTAGTGAGTCCGAGTGCGCATGGGCAGTAGTGACCCCGAGTGCTCATGCACAGTAGTGAGCCCGATTGCGCATCCGCAGTAGTGAGTCCGTGTGCGCATGTGCAGGTCTGAGGCGGAGTGCGCATGCGCAGTAGTGGGCCCGTGCGCGCATGCGCAGTAGTGAGCCCGTGTGCGCATGCGCAGTAGTGAGTCCGAGTGCGCGTGAGCAGTAGTGACCCCGAGTGCGCATGAGCAGTAGTGACCCCGAGTGCGCACGAGCAGTAGTGACCCCGACTGCGCATGCGCAGTAGTGAGCCCGTGTGCACATGCGCAGTAGTGACCCCGAATGCGCATGAGCAGTAGTGAGTCCGAGTGCGTATGAGCAGTAGTGACCCCGAGTGCGCATGAGCAGTAGTGACCCCGAGTGCGCATGAGCAGTAGTGGCCCCGAGTGCGCATGAGCAGTAGTGAATCCGAGTGCACATGGGCAGTAGTGACCCCGAGTGCGCATGAGCAGTAGTGACCCCGAGTGCGCATGAGCAGTAGTGACCTCGAGTGCGCATGCACAGTAGTGAGCCCGAGAGTGCATGAGCAGTAGTGAGTCCGAGTGCGCGTGAGCAGTAGTGACACCGAGTGCGCATGAGCAGTAGTGACCCCGAGTGCGCATGAGCAGTAGTGACCCCGAGTGCGTATGCACAGTAGTGAGCCCGATTGCGCATCCGCAGTCGTGAGTCCGTGTGCGCATGTGCAGGTCTGAGCCGGAGTGCGCATGCGCAGTAGTGGGCCCGTGCGCGCATGCGCAGTAGTGAGCCCGGGTGCGCATGCGCAGTAGTGAGCCCGAGCGCGCATCCACAGTAGTGAGCCCGAGCGCGCATGCGCAGTAGTGACCCCGAATGCGCATGAGCAGTAGTGACCCCGAGTGCGCATGCACAGTAGTGTGCCTGTGTGCGCATGCGCAGAAGTGAGCTCGAATGCGCATGTGCAGGTCTGAGCCGGAGTGCGCATGCGCAGTAGTGGGCCTGTGCGCGCATCCGCAGTAGTGAGTCCGAGTGCGCATGCGCAGTAGTGACCCCGAATGCGCATGAGCAGCAGTGAGTCCGAGTGCGCATGAGCAGTAGTGACCCCGAGTGCGCATGAGCAGTAGTGAGTCCGAGTGCGGTTGAGCAGTAGTGACCCCGAGTGCGCATGCACATTAGTGAGCCCGAGTGTGCATGAGTAGTAGTGACCCCGAGTGCGAATGCACAGTAGCCAGCCCGTGTGCGCATGCGCAGAAGTGAGCTCGAATGCGCATGTGCAGGTCTGAGCCGGAGTGCGCATGCGCAGTAGTGGGCCCGTGCGCGCATGCGCAGTAGTGAGAACGTGTGCGCATGCGCAATAGTGAGCCCGAGCGCGCATCCGCAGTAGTGAGTCCGAGTGCGCATGCGCAGTAGTGACCCCGAATGCGCATGAGCAGCAGTGAGTCCGAGTGCGCATGAGCAGTAGTGACCCCGAGTGCGCATGAGCAGTAGTGAGTCCGAGTGCGGTTGAGCAGTAGTGACCCCGAGTGCGCATGCACATTAGTGAGCCCGAGTGTGCATGAGTAGTAGTGACCCCGAGTGCGCATGCACAGTAGCCAGCCCGTGTGCGCATGCGCAGAAGTGAGCTCGAATGCGCATGTGCAGGTCTGAGCCGGAGTGCGCATGCGCATTAGTGGGCCCGTGCGCGCATGCGCAGTAGTGAGCCCGTGTGCGCATGCGCAGTAGTGAGCCCGAGCGCGCATCCGCAGTAGTGAGCCCGAGTGCGCATGCGCAGTAGTGACCCCGAATGCGCATGAGCAGCAGTGAGTCCGAGTGCGCATGAGCAGTAGTGACCCCGAGTGCGCATGAGCAGTAGTGAGTCCGAGTGCGCATGAGCAGTAGTGACCCCGAGTGCGCATGCACATTAGTGAGCCCGAGTGAGCATGAGTAGTAGTGACCCCGAGTGCGCATGCACAGTAGTGAGCCCGTGTGCGCATGCGCAGAAGTGAGCTCGAATGCGCATGTGCAGGTCTGAGCCGGACTGCGCATGCGCAGTAGTCAGCCCGTGTGCGCATGCGCAGTAGTGACCCCGAATGCGCATGAGCAGTAGTGAGTACGGGTGCGCATGAGCAGTAGTGACCCCGAGTGCGCATGAGCAGTAGTGAGTCCGAGTGCGCATGAACAGTAGTGACCCCGAGTGCGCATGCACAGTAGTGAGCCCGATTGCGCATCCGCAGTTGTGAGGCCGTGTGCGCATGTGCAGGTCTGAGCCCGAGTGCGCATGCGCAGTAGTGAGCCCGATTGTGCATCCGCAGTAGTGAGTCCGAGTGCGGATGAGCAGTAGTGACCCCGAGTGCTCATGAGCAGTAGTGACCCCGAGTGCGCATGCACATTAGTGAGCCCGATTGCGCATCCGCAGTAGTGAGTCCGTGTGCGCATGTGCAGGTCTGAGGCGGAGTGCGCATGCGCAGTAGTGGGCCCGTGCGCGCATGCGCAGTAGTGAGCCCGTGTGCGCATGCGCAGTAGTGAGTCCGAGTGCGCGTGAGCAGTAGTGAGTCCGAGTGCGCGTGAGCAGTAGTGACCCCGAGTGCGCATGAGCAGTAGTGACCCCGAATGCGCATGAGCAGCAGTGAGTCCGAGTGCGCATGAGCAGTAGTGACCCCGAGTGCGCATGAGCAGTAGCGAGTCCGAGTGCGGTTGAGCAGTAGTGACCCCGAGTGCGCATGCACATTAGTGAGCCCGAGTGTGCATGAGTAGTAGTGACCCCGAGTGCGCATGCACAGTAGCCAGCCCGTGTGCGCATGCGCAGAAGTGAGCTCGAATGCGCATGTGCAGGTCTGAGCCGGAGTGCGCATGCGCATTAGTGGGCCCGTGCGCGCATGCGCAGTAGTGAGCCCGTGTGCGCATGCGCAGTAGTGAGCCCGAGCGCGCATCCGCAGTAGTGAGCCCGAGTGCGCATGCGCAGTAGTGACCCCGAATGCGCATGAGCAGCAGTGAGTCCGAGTGCGCATGAGCAGTAGTGACCCCGAGTGCGCATGAGCAGTAGTGAGTCCGAGTGCGCATGAGCAGTAGTGACCCCGAGTGCGCATGCACATTAGTGAGCCCGAGTGAGCATGAGTAGTAGTGACCCCGAGTGCGCATGCACAGTAGTGAGCCCGTGTGCGCATGCGCAGAAGTGAGCTCGAATGCGCATGTGCAGGTCTGAGCCGGACTGCGCATGCGCAGTAGTCAGCCCGTGTGCGCATGCGCAGTAGTGACCCCGAATGCGCATGAGCAGTAGTGAGTACGGGTGCGCATGAGCAGTAGTGACCCCGAGTGCGCATGAGCAGTAGTGAGTCCGAGTGCGCATGAACAGTAGTGACCCCGAGTGCGCATGCACAGTAGTGAGCCCGATTGCGCATCCGCAGTTGTGAGGCCGTGTGCGCATGTGCAGGTCTGAGCCCGAGTGCGCATGCGCAGTAGTGAGCCCGATTGTGCATCCGCAGTAGTGAGTCCGAGTGCGGATGAGCAGTAGTGACCCCGAGTGCTCATGAGCAGTAGTGACCTCGAGTGCGCATGCACATTAGTGAGCCCGATTGCGCATCCGCAGTAGTGAGTCCGTGTGCGCATGTGCAGGTCTGAGGCGGAGTGCGCATGCGCAGTAGTGGGCCCGTGCGCGCATGCGCAGTAGTGAGCCCGTGTGCGCATGCGCAGTAGTGAGTCCGAGTGCGCGTGAGCAGTAGTGAGTCCGAGTGCGCGTGAGCAGTAGTGACCCCGAGTGCGCATGAGCAGTAGTGACCCCGAGTGCGCATGAGCAGTAGTGACCCCGAGTGCGCATGCATAGTAGTGAGCCCGATTGCGCATCCGCAGTAGTGAGTCCGTGTGCGCATGTGCAGGTCTGAGCCGGAGTGCGCATGCGCAGTAGTGGGCCCGTGCGCGCATGCGCAGTAGTGAGCCCGTGTGCGCATGCGCAGTAGTGGGCCCGAGCGCGCATCCGCAGTAGTGAGTCCGAGTGCGCATGCGCAGTAGTGACCCCGAATGCGCATGAGCAGCAGTGAGTCCGAGTGCGCATGAGCAGTAGTGACCCCGAGTGCGCATGCACATTAGTGAGCCCGAGTGTCCATGAGTAGTAGTGACCCCGAGTGCGCATGCACAGTAGCCAGCCCGTGTGCGCATGCGCAGAAGTGAGCTCGAATGCGCATGTGCAGGTCTGAGCCGGACTGCGCATGCGCAGTAGTGAGCCCGTGTGCACATGCGCAGTAGTGACCCCGAATGCGCATGAGCAGTAGTGGGCCCGTGCGCGCATGCGCAGTAGTGAGCCCGGGTGCGCATGCGCAGTAGTGAGCCCGAGCGCGCATCCGCAATAGTGAGCCCGAGCGCGCATGCGCAGTAGTGAGTCCGATTGCGCATGTGCAGGTCTGTGCCGGAGTGCGCATGCGCAGTAGTGGGCCCGTGCGCGCATGAGCAGTAGTGACCCCGAGTGCGCATGAGCAGTAGTGACGCCGAGTGCGCATGAGCAGTAGTGACCCCGAGTGCGCATGCACAGTAGTGAGCCCGAGTGTGCATGAGCAGTAGTGAGTCCGAGTGCGCGTGAGCAGTAGTGACCCCTCGTGCGCATGAGCAGTAGTGACCCCGAGTGCGCATGAGCAGTAGTGACCCCGAGTGCGTATGCACAGTAGTGAGCCCGATTGCGCATCCGCAGTAGTGAGTCCGTGTGCGCATGTGCAGGTCTGAGCCGGAGTGCGCATGCGCAGTAGTGGGCCCGAGCGCGCATCCGCAGTAGTGAGTCCGAGTGCGCATGCGCAGTAGTGACCCCGAATGCGCATGAGCAGTAGTGAGTCCGAGTGCGTATGAGCAGTAGTGACCCCGAGTGCGCATGAGCAGTAGTGACCCCGAGTGCGCATGAGCAGTAGTGGCCCCGAGTGCGCATGAGCAGTAGTGAATCCGAGTGCACATGAGCAGTAATGACCCCGAGTGCGCATGAGCAGTGGTGACCCCGAGTGCGCATGAGCAGTAGTGACCCCGAGTGCGCATGAGCAGTAGTGACCCCGAGTGCGCATGAGCAGTAGTGACCCCGAGTGCGCATGCACAGTAGTGAGCCCGAGTGTGCATGAGCAGTAGTGAGTCCGAGTGCGCGTGAGCAGTAGTGACCCCGAGTGCGCATGAGCAGTAGTGACCCCGAGTGCGCATGAGCAGTAGTGACCCCGAGTGCGTATGCACAGTAGTGAGCCCGATTGCGCATCCGCAGTAGTGAGTCCGTGTGCGCATGTGCAGGTCTGAGCCGGAGTGCGCATGCGCAGTAGTGGGCCCGTGCGCGCATGCGCAGTAGTGAGCCCGGGTGCGCATGCGCAGTAGTGCGCCCGAGCGCGCATCCACAGTAGTGAGCCCGAGCGCGCATGCGCAGTAGTGACCCCGAATGCGCATGAGCAGTAGTGACCCCGAGTGCGCATGCACAGTAGTGTGCCTGTGTGCGCATGCGCAGAAGTGAGCTCGAATGCGCATGTGCAGGTCTGAGCCGGAGTGCGCATGCGCAGTAGTGGGCCCGTGCGCGCATGCGCAGTAGTGAGCCCGGGTGCGCATGCGCAGTAGTGAGCCCGAGCGCGCATGCGCAGTAGTGAGCCCGAGCGCGCATGCGCAGTAGTGAGTCCGATTGCGCATGTGCAGGTCTGAGCCGGAGTGCGCATGCGCAGTAGTGGGCCTGTGCGCGCATGCGCAGTAGTGAGCCCGTGTGCGCATGCGCAGTAGTGAGCCCGAGCGCGCATCCGCAGTAGTGAGTCCGAGTGCGCATGCGCAGTAGTGACCCCGAATGCGCATGAGCAGCAGTGAGTCCGAGTGCGCATGAGCAGTAGTGACCCCGAGTGCGCATGAGCAGTAGTGAGTCCGAGTGCGCATGAGCAGTAGTGACCCCGAGTGCGCATGAGCAGTAGTGACCCCGAGTGCGCATGCACAGTAGTGAGCCCGAGTGTGCATGAGCAGTAGTGAGTCCGAGTGCGCGTGAGCAGTAGTGACCCCGAGTGCGCATGAGCAGTAGTGACCCCGAGTGCGCATGAGCAGTAGTGACCCCGAGTGCGTATGCACAGTAGTGAGCCCGATTGCGCATCCGCAGTAGTGAGTCCGTGTGCGCATGTGCAGGTCTGAGCCGGAGTGCGCATGCGCAGTAGTGGGCCCGTGCGCGCATGCGCAGTAGTGAGCCCGGGTGCGCATGCGCAGTAGTGAGCCCGAGTGTGCATGAGCAGTAGTGAGTCCGAGTGCGCATGCGCAGTAGTGACCCCGAATGCGCATGAGCAGTAGTGACCTCGAGTGCGCATGCACAGTAGTGTGCCTGTGTGCGCATGCGCAGAAGTGAGCTCGAATGCGCATGTGCAGGTCCGAGCCGGAGTGCGCATGCGCAGTAGTGGGCCCATGCGCGCATGCGCAGTAGTGAGCCCGGGTGCGCATGCGCAGTAGTGAGCCCGAGCGCGCATCCGCAGTAGTGAGCCCGAGCGCGCATGCGCAGTAGTGAGTCCGATTGCGCATGTGCAGGTCTGAGCCGGAGTGCGCATGCGCAGTAGTGGGCCTGTGCGCGCATGCGCAGTAGTGAGCCCGTGTGCGCATGCGCAGTAGTGAGCCCGAGCGCGCATCCGCAGTAGTGAGTCCGAGTGCGCATGCGCATTAGTGACCCCGAATGCGCATGAGCAGCAGTGAGTCCGAGTGCGCATGAGCAGTAGTGACCCCGAGTGCGCATGAGCAGTAGTGAGTCCGAGTGCGCATGAACAGTAGTGACCGCGAGTGCGCATGAGCAGTAGTGACCCCGAGTGCGCATGCACAGTAGTGAGCCCGATTGCGCATCCGCCGTAGTAAGTCCGTGTTCGCATGTGCAGGTCTGAGCCGGAGTGCGCATGCGCAGTAGTGGGCCCGTGCGCGCATGCGCAGTAGTGAGCCCGGGTGCGCATGCGCAGTAGTGAGCCCGAGCGCGCATCCGCAATAGTGAGCCCGAGCGCGCATGCGCAGTAGTGAGTCCGATTGCGCATGTGCAGGTCTGTGCCGGAGTGCGCATGCGCAGTAGTGGGCCCGTGCGCGCATGCGCAGTAGTGAGCCCGTGTGCGCATGCGCTGTAGTGAGCCCGAGCGCGCATCCGCAGTAGTGACCCCGAATGCGCATGAGCAGTAGTGACCCCGAGTGCGCATGCACAGTAGTGTGCCCGTGTGAGTATGCGCAGAAGTGAGCTCGAATGCGCATGTGCAGGTCTGAGCCGGAGTGCGCATGCGCAGTAGTGACCCCGAATGCGCATGAGCAGTAGTGAGTCCGAGTGCGCATGAGCAGTAGTGACCCCGAGTGCGCATGAGCAGTAGTGAGTCCGAGTGCGCATCCGCAGTATTGAGTCCGAGTGCGCATGCGCAGTAGTGACCCCGAATGCGCATGAGCAGCAGTGAGTCCGAGTGCGCATGTGCAGTAGTGACCCCGAGTGCGCATGAGCAGTAGTCAGTCCGAGTGCGCATGAGCAGTAGTGACCCCGAGTGCGCATGCACAATAGTGAGCCCGTGTGCGCATGCGCAGTAGTGACCCCGTGCGCGCATGCGCAGTAGTGAGCCCGTGTGCGCATGCGCAGTAGTGAGTCCGAGTGCGCGTGAGCAGTAGTGAGTCCGAGTGCGCGTGAGCAGTAGTGACCCCGAGTGCGCATGTGCAGTAGTGACCCCGAGTGCGCATGAGCAGTAGTGACCCCGAGTGCGCATGCGCAGTAGTGAGCCCGATTGCGCATCCGCAGTAGTGAGTCCGTGTGCGCATGTGCAGGTCTGAGCCGGAGTGCGCATGCGCAGTAGTGGGCCCGTGCTTGCATGCGCAGTAGTGAGCCCGTGTGCGCATGCGCAGTAGTGAGCCCGAGCGCGCATCCGCAGTAGTGAGTCCGAGTGCGCATGCGCAGTAGTGACCCCGAATGCGCATGAGCAGCAGTGAGTCCGAGTGCGCATTAGCAGTAGTGACCCCGAGTGCGCATGAGCAGTAGTGACCCCGAGTGCGCATGAGCAGTAGTGGCCCCGAGTGCGCATGAGCAGTAGTGAATCCGAGTGCACATGAGCAGTAGTGACCCCGAGTGCGCATGAGCAGTAGTGAGTCCGAGTGCGCATGAGCAGTAGTGACCCCGAGCGCGCATCCGCAGTAGTGAGCCCGAGCGCGCATGCGCAGTAGTGAGTCCGATTGCGCATGTGCAGGTCTGAGCCGGAGTGCGCATGCGCAGTAGTGGGCCCGTGCTTGCATGCGCAGTAGTGAGCCCGTGTGCGCATGCGCAGTAGTGTGCCTGAGCGCGCATCCGCAGTAGTGAGTCCGAGTGCGCATGCGTAGTCGTGACCCCGAATGCGCATGAGCAGCAGTGAGTCCGAGTGCGCATGAGCAGTAGTGACCCCGAGTGCGCATGAGCAGTAGTGAGTCCGAGTGCGCATGAGCAGTAGTGACCCCGAGTGCGCATGCACATTAGTGAGCCCGAGTGAGCATGAGTAGTAGTGACCCCGAGTGCGCATGCACAGTAGTGAGCCCGTGTGCGCATGCGCAGAAGTGAGCTCGAATGCGCATGTGCAGGTCTGAGCCGGACTGCGCATGCGCAGTAGTCAGCCCGTGTGCGCATGCGCAGTAGTGACCCCGAATGCGCATGAGCAGTAGTGAGTACGAGTGCGCATGAGCAGTAGTGAATCCGAGCGCACATGAGCAGTAGTGACCCCGAGTGCGCATGAGCAGTAGTGACCCCGAGTGCGCATGCACAGTAGTGAGCCCGATTGCGCATCCGCAGTTGTGAGGCCGTGTGCGCATGTGCAGGTCTGAGCCCGAGTGCGCATGCGCAGTAGTGAGCCCGATTGTGCATCCGCAGTAGTGAGTCCGAGTGCGGATGAGCAGTAGTGACCCCGAGTGCTCATGAGCAGTAGTGACCCCGAGTGCGCATGCACAGTAGTGAGCCCGAGTGTGCATGAGCAGTAGTGAGTCCGAGTGCGCATGGGCAGTAGTGACCCCGAGTGCTCATGCACAGTAGTGAGCCCGATTGCGCATCCGCAGTAGTGAGTCCGTGTGCGCATGTGCAGGTCTGAGGCGGAGTGCGCATGCGCAGTAGTGGGCCCGTGCGCGCATGCGCAGTAGTGAGCCCGTGTGCGCATGCGCAGTAGTGAGTCCGAGTGCGCGTGAGCAGTAGTGACCCCGAGTGCGCATGAGCAGTAGTGACCCCGAGTGCGCACGAGCAGTAGTGACCCCGACTGCGCATGCGCAGTAGTGAGCCCGTGTGCACATGCGCAGTAGTGACCCCGAATGCGCATGAGCAGTAGTGAGTCCGAGTGCGTATGAGCAGTAGTGACCCCGAGTGCGCATGAGCAGTAGTGACCCCGAGTGCGCATGAGCAGTAGTGGCCCCGAGTGCGCATGAGCAGTAGTGAATCCGAGTGCACATGGGCAGTAGTGACCCCGAGTGCGCATGAGCAGTAGTGACCCCGAGTGCGCATGAGCAGTAGTGACCTCGAGTGCGCATGCACAGTAGTGAGCCCGAGAGTGCATGAGCAGTAGTGAGTCCGAGTGCGCGTGAGCAGTAGTGACACCGAGTGCGCATGAGCAGTAGTGACCCCGAGTGCGCATGAGCAGTAGTGACCCCGAGTGCGTATGCACAGTAGTGAGCCCGATTGCGCATCCGCAGTCGTGAGTCCGTGTGCGCATGTGCAGGTCTGAGCCGGAGTGCGCATGCGCAGTAGTGGGCCCGTGCGCGCATGCGCAGTAGTGAGCCCGGGTGCGCATGCGCAGTAGTGAGCCCGAGCGCGCATCCACAGTAGTGAGCCCGAGCGCGCATGCGCAGTAGTGACCCCGAATGCGCATGAGCAGTAGTGACCCCGAGTGCGCATGCACAGTAGTGTGCCTGTGTGCGCATGCGCAGAAGTGAGCTCGAATGCGCATGTGCAGGTCTGAGCCGGAGTGCGCATGCGCAGTAGTGGGCCTGTGCGCGCATGCGCAGTAGTGAGCCCGTGTGCGCATGAGCAGTAGTGACCCCGAGTGCGCATGAGCAGTAGTGACCCCGAGTGCGCATGCACAGTAGTGAGCCCGAGTGTGCATGAGCAGTAGTGAGTCCGAGTGCGCATGAGCAGTAGCGACCCCGAGTGCGCATGCACATTAGTGAGCCCGAGTGTGCATGAGTAGTAGTGACCCCGAGTGCGCATGCACAGTAGCGAGCCCGTGTGCGCATGCGCAGAAGTGAGCTCGAATGCGCATGTGCAGGTCTGAGCCGGACTGCGCATGCGCAGTAGTGAGCCCGTGTGCACATGCGCAGTAGTGACCCCGAATGCGCATGAGCAGTAGTGAGTCCGAGTGCGCATGAGCAGTAGTGACCCCGAGTGCGCATGAGCAGTAGTGAGTCCGAGTGCGCATGAACAGTAGTGACCCCGAGTGCGCATGAGCAGTAGTGACCCCGAGTGCGCATGCACAGTAGTGAGCCCGATTGCGCATCCGCAGTAGTAAGTCCGTGTTCGCATGTGCAGGTCTGAGCCGGAGTGCGCATGCGCAGTAGTGGGCCCGTGCGCGCATGCGCAGTAGTGAGCCCGGGTGCGCATGCGCAGTAGTGAGCCCGAGCGCGCATCCGCAATAGTGAGCCCGAGCGCGCATGCGCAGTAGTGAGTCCGAGTGCGCATGCGCAGTAGTGACCCCGAAAGCGCATGAGCAGTAGTGAATCCGAGTGCGCATGAGCAGTAGTGAATCCGAGTGCACTTGAGCAGTAGTGACCCCGAGTGCGCATGAGCAGTAGTGAGTCCGAGTGCGCATGTGCAGTAGTGATCCCGAGTGCGCATGCACAGTAGTGGGTCCGAGTGCGCATTAGCAGTAGTGACCCCGAGTGCGCATAAGCAGTAATGACCCCGAGTGCGCATGCACAGTAGTGAGCCCGTGTGCGCATGCGTAGAAGTGAGCTCGAATGCGCATGCGCAGTAGTGGGCCCGTGCGCGCATGCGCAGTAGTGAGCCCGTGTGCGCATGCGCAGTAGTGAGCCCGAGCGCGCATCCGCAGTAGTGAGTCCGAGTGCGCATGCGCAGTAGTGACCCCGAATGCGCATGAGCAGCAGTGAGTCCGAGTGCGCATGTGCAGTAGTGACCCCGAGTGCGCATGAGCAGTAGTGAGTCCGAGTGCGCATGCGCAGTAGTGAGCCCGTGTGCGCATGCGCAGTAGTGAGCCCGAGCGCGCATCCGCAGTAGTGAGTCCGAGGGCGCATGCGCAGTAGTGACCCCGAATGCACATGAGCAGTAGTGAGTCCGAGTGCGCATTAGCAGTAGTGACCCCGAGTGCGCATAAGCAGTAGTGACCCCGAGTGGGCATGCACAGTAGTGAGCCCGTGTGCGCATGCGTAGAAGTGAGCTCGAATGCGCATGTGCAGGTCTGAGCCGGAGTGCGCATGCGCAGTAGTGGGCCCGTGCGCGCATGGGCAGTAGTGACCCCGAGTGCGCATGAGCAGTAGTGACCCCGAGTGCGCATGAGCAGTAGTGACCCCGAGTGCTCATGAGCAGTAGTGACCCCGAGTGCGCATGCACAGTAGTGAGCCCGAGTGTGCATGAGCAGTAGTGAGTCCGAGTGCGCATGCGCAGTAGTGAGCCCGGGTGCGCATGCGCAGTAGTGAGCCCGAGCGCGCATCCGCAGTAGTGAGCCCGAGCGCGCATGCGCAGTAGTGACCCCGAGTGCGCATGAGCAGTAGTGAATCCGAGTGCACATGAGCAGTAGTGACCCCGAGTGCGCATGAGCAGTAGTGACCCCGAGTGCGCATGCACAGTAGTGAGCCCGAGTGTGCATGAGCAGTAGTGAGTCCGAGTGCGCGTGAGCAGTAGTGAGCCCGGGTGCGCATGCGCAGTAGTGAGCCCGAGCGCGCATCCACAGTAGTGAGCCCGAGCGCGCATGCGCAGTAGTGACCCCGAATGCGCATGAGCAGTAGTGACCCCGAGTGCGCATGCACAGTAGTGTGCCTGTGTGCGCATGCGCAGAAGTGAGCTCGAATGCGCATGTGCAGGTCTGAGCCGGAGTGCGCATGCGCAGTAGTGGGCCCGTGCGCGCATGCGCAGTAGTGAGCCCGGGTGCGCATGCGCAGTAGTGAGCCCGAGCGCGCATCCGCAGTAGTGAGCCCGAGCGCGCATGCGCAGTAGTGAGTCCGATTGCGCATGTGCAGGTCTGAGCCGGAGTGCGGATGCGCAGTAGTGGGCCTGTGCGCGCATGCGCAGTAGTGAGCCCGTGTGCGCATGCGCAGTAGTGAGCCCGAGCGCGCACGAGCAGCAGTGAGTCCGCGTGCGCATGAGCAGTAGTGACCCCGAGTGCGCATGAGCAGTAGTGAGTCCGAGTGCGCATGAGCAGTAGCGACCCCGAGTGCGCATGCACATTAGTGAGCCCGAGTGTGCATGAGTAGTAGTGACCCCGAGTGCGCATGCACAGTAGCGAGCCCGTGTGCGCATGCGCAGAAGTGAGCTCGAATGCGCATGTGCAGGTCTGAGCCGGACTGCGCATGCGCAGTAGTGAGCCCGTGTGCACATGCGCAGTAGTGACCCCGAGAGCGCATTCACAGTAGTAAGCCCGAGTGCGCATGAGCATTAGTGAGTCCCAGTGCGCATGAGCAGTAGTGACCCCGAGTGCGCGTGCACAGTAGTGAGCCCGAGTGCGCATGAGTAGTAGTGAGTCCGAGTGCGCATGTGCAGGTCTGAGCCGGAGTGCGCATGTACAGTAGTGGGCCCGTGCGCGCATGCGCAGTAGTGAGCCCGAGCGCGCATCCGCGGTAGTGAGCCCGAGCGCGCATGCGCAGTGGTGAGCCCGGGTGCGCATGCGCAGTAGTGCGCCCGAGCGCGCATCCGCAGTAGTGAGCCCGATTGCGCATCCGCAGTAGTGAGTCCGTGTGCGCATGTGCAGGTCTGAGCCGGAGTGCGCATGCGCAGTAGTGGGCCCGTGCACGCATGCGCAGTAGTGAGCCCGTGTGCGCATGCGCAGTGGTGAGACCGGGTGCGCATGCGCAGTAGTGCGCCCGAGCGCGCATCCGCAGTAGTGAGCCCGATTGCGCATCCGCAGTAGTGAGTCCGTGTGCGCATGTGCAGGTCTGAGCCGGAGTGCGCATGCGCAGTAGTGGGCCCGTGCACGCATGCGCAGTAGTGAGCCCGTGTGCGCATGCGCAGTAGTGAGCCCGAGCGCGCATGCGCAGTGGTGAGTCCGATTGCGCATGTGCAGGTCTGAGCCGGAGTGCGCATGCGCAGTAGTGGGCCCGTGCGCGCATGAGCAGTAGTGACCCCGAGTGCGCATTAGCAGTAGTGACCCCGAGTGCGCATGCACAGTAGTGAGCCCGATTGGGCATGAGTAGTAGTGAGCCCGGGTGCGCATGCGCAGTAGTGAGCCCGAGCGCGCATCCGCAGTAGTGAGCCCGAGCGCGCATGCGCAGTGGTGCGTCCGATTGCGCATGTGCAGATCTGAGCCGGAGTGCGCATGCGCAGTAGTGGGCCCGTACGCGCATGCGCAGTGGTGAGCGCGTGTGCGCATGCGCAGTAGTGAGCCCGAGCGCGCATCCGCAGTAATGAGTCCGAGTGCGCATGCGCAGTAGTGACCCCGAATGCGCATGAGCAGTAATGACCCCGAGTGCGCATGCACAGTAGTGTGCCCGTGTGCGCATGCGCAGAAGTGAGCTCGAATGCGCATGTGCAGGTCTGAGCCGGAGTGCGCATGCGCAGTAGTGGGCCCGTGCGCGCATGCGCAGTAGTGAGCCCGGGTGCGCATGCGCAGTAGTGACCCCGAATGCGCATGAGCAGTAGTGAGTCCGAGTGCGCATGAGCAGTAGTGACCCCGAGTGCGCATGAGCAGTAGTAAGTCCGAGTGCGCATGAGCAGTAGTGACCCCGAGTGCGCATGCACATTAGTGAGCCCGAGTGTGCATGAGTAGTAGTGACCCCGAGTGCGCATGCACAGTAGTGAGCCCGTGTGCGCATCCGCAGAAGTGAGCTCGAATGCGCATGTGCAGGTCTGAGCCGGACTGCGCATGCGCAGTAGTGAGCCCGTGTGCGCATGCGCAGTAGTGACCCCGAATGCGCATGAGCAGTAATGAGTCCGAGTGCGCATGAGCAGTAGTGACCCCGAGTGCGCATGAGCAGTAGTGAGCCCGATTGCGCATGAGCAGTAGTGACCCCGAGTGCGCATGAGCAGTAGTGACCCCGAGTGCGCATGCACAGTAGTGAGCCCGATTGGGCATGAGTAGTAGTGAGCCCGGGTGCGCATGCGCAGTAGTGAGCACGAGCGCGCATCCGCAGTAGTGAGCCCGATTGCGCATCCGCAGTAGTGAGTCCGTGTGCGCATGTGCAGGTCTGAGCCGGCGTGCGCATGCGCAGTAGTGAGCCCGGGTGCGCATGCGCAGTAGTCAGCCCGATTGCGCATCCACAGTAGTGAGTCCGAGTGCGCATGGGCAGGTCTGAGCCGGAGTGCGCATGCGCAGTAGTGGGCCCGTGCGCGCATGCGCAGTAGTGAGCCCGTGTGCGCATGCGCAGTAGTGAGCCCGAGCGCGCATGCGCAGTAGTGAGTCCGAGTGCGCGTGAGCAGTAGTGACCCCGAGTGCGCATGAGCAGTAGTGACCCCGAGTGCGCACGAGCAGTAGTGACCCCGACTGCGCATGCGCAGTAGTGAGCCCGTGTGCACATGCGCAGTAGTGACCCCGAATGCGCATGAGCAGTAGTGAGTCCGAGTGCGTATGAGCAGTAGTGACCCCGAGTGCGCATGAGCAGTAGTGACCCCGAGTGCGCATGAGCAGTAGTGGCCCCGAGTGCGCATGAGCAGTAGTGAATCCGAGTGCACATGAGCAGTAGTGACCCCGAGTGCGCATGAGCAGTAGTGACCCCGAGTGCGCATGAGCAGTAGTGACCCCGAGTGCGCATGCACAGTAGTGAGCCCGAGAGTGCATGAGCAGTAGTGAGTCCGAGTGCGCGTGAGCAGTAGTGACACCGAGTGCGCATGAGCAGTAGTGACCCCGAGTGCGCATGAGCAGTAGTGACCCCGAGTGCGTATGCACAGTAGTGAGCCCGATTGCGCATCCGCAGTCGTGAGTCCGTGTGCGCATGTGCAGGTCTGAGCCGGAGTGCGCATGCGCAGTAGTGGGCCCGTGCGCGCATGCGCAGTAGTGAGCCCGGGTGCGCATGCGCAGTAGTGAGCCCGAGCGCGCATCCGCAGTAGTGAGCCCGAGCGCGCATGCGCAGTAGTGAGTCCGATTGCGCATGTGCAGGTCTGAGCCGGAGTGCGGATGCGCAGTAGTGGGCCTGTGCGCGCATGCGCAGTAGTGAGCCCGTGTGCGCATGCGCAGTAGTGAGCCCGAGCGCGCATGAGCAGCAGTGAGTCCGCGTGCGCATGAGCAGTAGTGACCCCGAGTGCGCATGAGCAGTAGTGAGTCCGAGTGCGCATGAGCAGTAGCGACCCCGAGTGCGCATGCACATTAGTGAGCCCGAGTGTGCATGAGTAGTAGTGACCCCGAGTGCGCATGCACAGTAGCGAGCCCGTGTGCGCATGCGCAGAAGTGAGCTCGAATGCGCATGTGCAGGTCTGAGCCGGACTGCGCATGCGCAGTAGTGAGCCCGTGTGCACATGCGCAGTAGTGACCCCGAGAGCGCATTCACAGTAGTAAGCCCGAGTGCGCATGAGCATTAGTGAGTCCCAGTGCGCATGAGCAGTAGTGACCCCGAGTGCGCGTGCACAGTAGTGAGCCCGAGTGCGCATGAGTAGTAGTGAGTCCGAGTGCGCATGTGCAGGTCTGAGCCGGAGTGCGCATGTACAGTAGTGGGCCCGTGCGCGCATGCGCAGTAGTGAGCCCGAGCGCGCATCCGCGGTAGTGAGCCCGAGCGCGCATGCGCAGTGGTGAGCCCGGGTGCGCATGCGCAGTAGTGCGCCCGAGCGCGCATCCGCAGTAGTGAGCCCGATTGCGCATCCGCAGTAGTGAGTCCGTGTGCGCATGTGCAGGTCTGAGCCGGACTGCGCATGCGCAGTAGTGGGCCCGTGCACGCATGCGCAGTAGTGAGCCCGTGTGCGCATGCGCAGTAGTGAGCCCGAGCGCGCATCCGCAGTAGTGAGTCCGAGTGCGCATCCGCAGTAGTGAGCCCGAGCGCGCATGCGCAGTGGTGAGTCCGATTGCGCATGTCGAGGTCTGAGCCGGAGTGCGCATGCGCAGTAGTGGGCCCGTGCGCGCATGCGCAGTAGTGAGCCCGTGTGCGCATGCGCAGTAGTGAGCCCGAGCGCGCATGCGCAGTGGTGAGTCCGATTGCGCATGTGCAGGTCTGAGCCGGAGTGCGCATGCGCAGTAGTGGGCCCGTGCGCGCATGAGCAGTAGTGAGTCCGATTGCGCATGTGCAGGTCTGAGCCGGAGTGCGCATGCGCAGTAGTGGGCCCGTGCGCGCATGCGCAGTAGTGAGCCCGAGCGCGCATCCGCAGTAGTGAGCCCGCGTGCGCATGCGCAGTAGTGAGCCCGAGCGCGCATCCGCAGTAGTGAGTCCGAGTGCGCATGCGCAGTAGTGACCCCGAATGCGCATGAGCAGTAGTGACCCCGAGTGCGCATGCACAGTAGTGTGCCTGTGTGCGCATGCGCAGAAGTGAGCTCGAATGCGCATGTGCAGGTCTGAGCCGGACTGCGCATGCGCAGTAGTGAGCCCGTGTGCACATGCGCAGTAGTGACCCCGAATGCGCATGAGCAGTAGTGAGTCCGAGTGCGCATGAGCAGTAGTGACCCCGAGTGCGCATGAGCAGTAGTGAGTCCGAGTGCGCATGAACAGTAGTGACGCCGAGTGCGCATGAGCAGTAGTGACCCCGAGTGCGCATGCACAGTAGTGAGCCCGATTGCGCATCCGCAGTAGTAAGTCCGTGTTCGCATGTGCAGGTCTGAGCCGGAGTGCGCATGCGCAGTAGTGGGCCCGTGCGCGCATGCGCAGTAGTGAGCCCGGGTGCGCATGCGCAGTAGTGAGCCCGTGCGCGCATCCGCAATAGTGAGCCCGAGCGCGCATGCGCAGTAGTGAGTCCGAGTGCGCATGCGCAGTAGTGACCCCGAAAGCGCATGAGCAGTAGTGAATCCGAGTGCGCATGAGCAGTAGTGAATCCGAGTGCACTTGAGCAGTAGTGACCCCGAGTGCGCATGAGCAGTAGTGAGTCCGAGTGCGCATGCGCAGTAGTGATCCCGAGTGCGCATGCACAGTAGTGGGTCCGAGTGCGCATTAGCAGTAGTGACCCCGAGTGCGCATAAGCAGTAATGACCCCGAGTGCGCATGCACAGTAGTGAGCCCGTGTGCGCATGCGTAGAAGTGAGCTCGAATGCGCATGCGCAGTAGTGGGCCCGTGCGCGCATGCGCAGTAGTGAGCCCGTGTGCGCATGCGCAGTAGTGAGCCCGAGCGCGCATCCGCAGAAGTGAGTCCGAGTGCGCATGCGCAGTAGTGACCCCGAATGCGCATGAGCAGCAGTGAGTCCGAGTGCGCATGTGCAGTAGTGACCCCGAGTGCGCATGAGCAGTAGTGAGTCCGAGTGCGCATGCGCAGTAGTGAGCCCGTGTGCGCATGCGCAGTAGTGAGCCCGAGCGCGCATCCGCAGTAGTGAGTCCGAGGGCGCATGCGCAGTAGTGACCCCGAATGCACATGAGCAGTAGTGAGTCCGAGTGCGCATTAGCAGTAGTGACCCCGAGTGCGCATAAGCAGTAGTGACCCCGAGTGGGCATGCACAGTAGTGAGCCCGTGTGCGCATGCGTAGAAGTGAGCTCGAATGCGCATGTGCAGGTCTGAGCCGGAGTGCGCATGCGCAGTAGTGGGCCCGTGCGCGCATGAGCAGTAGTGACCCCGAGTGCGCATGAGCAGTAGTGACCCCGAGTGCGCATGAGCAGTAGTGACCCCGAGTGCTCATGAGCAGTAGTGACCCCGAGTGCGCATGCACAGTAGTGAGCCCGAGTGTGCATGAGCAGTAGTGAGTCCGAGTGCGCATGCGCAGTAGTGAGCCCGGGTGCGCATGCGCAGTAGTGAGCCCGAGCGCGCATCCGCAGTAGTGAGCCCGAGCGCGTATGCGCAGTAGTGACCCCGAGTGCGCATGAGCAGTAGTGAATCCGAGTGCACATGAGCAGTAGTGACCCCGAGTGCGCATGAGCAGTAGTGACCCCGAGTGCGCATGCACAGTAGTGAGCCCGAGTGTGCATGAGCAGTAGTGAGTCCGAGTGCGCGTGAGCAGTAGTGAGCCCGGGTGCGCATGCGCAGTAGTGAGCCCGAGCGCGCATCCACAGTAGTGAGCCCGAGCGCGCATGCGCAGTAGTGACCCCGAATGCGCATGAGCAGTAGTGACCCCGAGTGCGCATGCACAGTAGTGTGCCTGTGTGCGCATGCGCAGAAGTGAGCTCGAATGCGCATGTGCAGGTCTGAGCCGGAGTGCGCATGCGCAGTAGTGGGCCCGTGCGCGCATGCGCAGTAGTGAGCCCGGGTGCGCATGCGCAGTAGTGAGCCCGAGCGCGCATCCGCAGTAGTGAGCCCGAGCGCGCATGCGCAGTAGTGAGTCCGATTGCGCATGTGCAGGTCTGAGCCGGAGTGCGGATGCGCAGTAGTGGGCCTGTGCGCGCATGCGCAGTAGTGAGCCCGTGTGCGCATGCGCAGTAGTGAGCCCGAGCGCGCATGAGCAGCAGTGAGTCCGCGTGCGCATGAGCAGTAGTGAATCCGAGTGCGCATGAACAGTAGTGACCGCGAGTGCGCATGAGCAGTAGTGACCCCGAGTGCGCATGCACAGTAGTGAGCCCGATTGCGCATCCGCCGTAGTAAGTCCGTGTTCGCATGTGCAGGTCTGAGCCGGAGTGCGCATGCGCAGTAGTGGGCCCGTGCGCGCATGCGCAGTAGTGAGCCCGGGTGCGCATGCGCAGTAGTGAGCCCGAGCGCGCATCCGCAATAGTGAGCCCGAGCGCGCATGCGCAGTAGTGAGTCCGATTGCGCATGTGCAGGTCTGTGCCGGAGTGCGCATGCGCAGTAGTGGGCCCGTGCGCGCATGCGCAGTAGTGAGCCCGTGTGCGCATGCGCTGTAGTGAGCCCGAGCGCGCATCCGCAGTAGTGACCCCGAATGCGCATGAGCAGTAGTGACCCCGAGTGCGCATGCACAGTAGTGTGCCCGTGTGAGTATGCGCAGAAGTGAGCTCGAATGCGCATGTGCAGGTCTGAGCCGGAGTGCGCATGCGCAGTAGTGACCCCGAATGCGCATGAGCAGTAGTGAGTCCGAGTGCGCATGAGCAGTAGTGACCCCGAGTGCGCATGAGCAGTAGTGAGTCCGAGTGCGCATCCGCAGTATTGAGTCCGAGTGCGCATGCGCAGTAGTGACCCCGAATGCGCATGAGCAGCAGTGAGTCCGAGTGCGCATGTGCAGTAGTGACCCCGAGTGCGCATGAGCAGTAGTCAGTCCGAGTGCGCATGAGCAGTAGTGACCCCGAGTGCGCATGCACAATAGTGAGCCCGTGTGCGCATGCGCAGTAGTGACCCCGTGCGCGCATGCGCAGTAGTGAGCCCGTGTGCGCATGCGCAGTAGTGAGTCCGAGTGCGCGTGAGCAGTAGTGAGTCCGAGTGCGCGTGAGCAGTAGTGACCCCGAGTGCGCATGTGCAGTAGTGACCCCGAGTGCGCATGAGCAGTAGTGACCCCGAGTGCGCATGCGCAGTAGTGAGCCCGATTGCGCATCCGCAGTAGTGAGTCCGTGTGCGCATGTGCAGGTCTGAGCCGGAGTGCGCATGCGCAGTAGTGGGCCCGTGCTTGCATGCGCAGTAGTGAGCCCGTGTGCGCATGCGCAGTAGTGAGCCCGAGCGCGCATCCGCAGTAGTGAGTCCGAGTGCGCATGCGCAGTAGTGACCCCGAATGCGCATGAGCAGCAGTGAGTCCGAGTGCGCATTAGCAGTAGTGACCCCGAGTGCGCATGAGCAGTAGTGACCCCGAGTGCGCATGAGCAGTAGTGGCCCCGAGTGCGCATGAGCAGTAGTGAATCCGAGTGCACATGAGCAGTAGTGACCCCGAGTGCGCATGAGCAGTAGTGAGTCCGAGTGCGCATGAGCAGTAGTGACCCCGAGCGCGCATCCGCAGTAGTGAGCCCGAGCGCGCATGCGCAGTAGTGAGTCCGATTGCGCATGTGCAGGTCTGAGCCGGAGTGCGCATGCGCAGTAGTGGGCCCGTGCTTGCATGCGCAGTAGTGAGCCCGTGTGCGCATGCGCAGTAGTGTGCCTGAGCGCGCATCCGCAGTAGTGAGTCCGAGTGCGCATGCGTAGTAGTGACCCCGAATGCGCATGAGCAGCAGTGAGTCCGAGTGCGCATGAGCAGTAGTGACCCCGAGTGCGCATGAGCAGTAGTGAGTCCGAGTGCGCATGAGCAGTAGTGACCCCGAGTGCGCATGCACATTAGTGAGCCCGAGTGAGCATGAGTAGTAGTGACCCCGAGTGCGCATGCACAGTAGTGAGCCCGTGTGCGCATGCGCAGAAGTGAGCTCGAATGCGCATGTGCAGGTCTGAGCCGGACTGCGCATGCGCAGTAGTCAGCCCGTGTGCGCATGCGCAGTAGTGACCCCGAATGCGCATGAGCAGTAGTGAGTACGAGTGCGCATGAGCAGTAGTGAATCCGAGCGCACATGAGCAGTAGTGACCCCGAGTGCGCATGAGCAGTAGTGACCCCGAGTGCGCATGCACAGTAGTGAGCCCGATTGCGCATCCGCAGTTGTGAGGCCGTGTGCGCATGTGCAGGTCTGAGCCCGAGTGCGCATGCGCAGTAGTGAGCCCGATTGTGCATCCGCAGTAGTGAGTCCGAGTGCGGATGAGCAGTAGTGACCCCGAGTGCTCGTGAGCAGTAGTGACCCCGAGTGCGCATGCACAGTAGTGAGCCCGAGTGTGCATGAGCAGTAGTGAGTCCGAGTGCGCATGGGCAGTAGTGACCCCGAGTGCTCATGCACAGTAGTGAGCCCGATTGCGCATCCGCAGTAGTGAGTCCGTGTGCGCATGTGCAGGTCTGAGGCGGAGTGCGCATGCGCAGTAGTGGGCCCGTGCGCGCATGCGCAGTAGTGAGCCCGTGTGCGCATGCGCAGTAGTGAGTCCGAGTGCGCGTGAGCAGTAGTGACCCCGAGTGCGCATGAGCAGTAGTGACCCCGAGTGCGCACGAGCAGTAGTGACCCCGACTGCGCATGCGCAGTAGTGAGCCCGTGTGCACATGCGCAGTAGTGACCCCGAATGCGCATGAGCAGTAGTGAGTCCGAGTGCGTATGAGCAGTAGTGACCCCGAGTGCGCATGAGCAGTAGTGACCCCGAGTGCGCATGAGCAGTAGTGGCCCCGAGTGCGCATGAGCAGTAGTGAATCCGAGTGCACATGAGCAGTAGTGACCCCGAGTGCGCATGAGCAGTAGTGACCCCGAGTGCGCATGAGCAGTAGTGACCTCGAGTGCGCATGCACAGTAGTGAGCCCGAGAGTGCATGAGCAGTAGTGAGTCCGAGTGCGCGTGAGCAGTAGTGACACCGAGTGCGCATGAGCAGTAGTGACCCCGAGTGCGCATGAGCAGTAGTGACCCCGAGTGCGTATGCACAGTAGTGAGCCCGATTGCGCATCCGCAGTCGTGAGTCCGTGTGCGCATGTGCAGGTCTGAGCCGGAGTGCGCATGCGCAGTAGTGGGCCCGTGCGCGCATGCGCAGTAGTGAGCCCGGGTGCGCATGCGCAGTAGTGAGCCCGAGCGCGCATCCACAGTAGTGAGCCCGAGCGCGCATGCGCAGTAGTGACCCCGAATGCGCATGAGCAGTAGTGAGCCCGAGTGTGCATGAGCAGTAGTGAGTCCGAGTGCGCATGAGCAGTAGCGACCCCGAGTGCGCATGCACATTAGTGAGCCCGAGTGTGCATGAGTAGTAGTGAGTCCGAGTGCGCATGAGCAGTAGCGACCCCGAGTGCGCATGCACATTAGTGAGCCCGAGTGTGCATGAGTAGTAGTGACCCCGAGTGCGCATGCACAGTAGCGAGCCCGTGTGCGCATGCGCAGAAGTGAGCTCGAATGCGCATGTGCAGGTCTGAGCCGGACTGCGCATGCGCAGTAGTGAGCCCGTGTGCACATGCGCAGTAGTGACCCCGAATGCGCATGAGCAGTAGTGAGTCCGAGTGCGCATGAGCAGTAGTGACCCCGAGTGCGCATGAGCAGTAGTGAGTCCGAGTGCGCATGAACAGTAGTGACCCCGAGTGCGCATGAGCAGTAGTGACCCCGAGTGCGCATGCACAGTAGTGAGCCCGATTGCGCATCCGCAGTAGTAAGTCCGTGTTCGCATGTGCAGGTCTGAGCCGGAGTGCGCATGCGCAGTAGTGGGCCCGTGCGCGCATGCGCAGTAGTGAGCCCGGGTGCGCATGCGCAGTAGTGAACCCGAGCGCGCATCCGCAATAGTGAGCCCGAGCGCGCATGCGCAGTAGTGAGTCCGAGTGCGCATGCGCAGTAGTGACCCCGAAAGCGCATGAGCAGTAGTGAATCCGAGTGCGCATGAGCAGTAGTGAATCCGAGTGCACTTGAGCAGTAGTGACCCCGAGTGCGCATGAGCAGTAGTGAGTCCGAGTGCGCATGTGCAGTAGTGATCCCGAGTGCGCATGCACAGTAGTGGGTCCGAGTGCGCATTAGCAGTAGTGACCCCGAGTGCGCATAAGCAGTAATGACCCCGAGTGCGCATGCACAGTAGTGAGCCCGTGTGCGCATGCGTAGAAGTGAGCTCGAATGCGCATGCGCATTAGTGGGCCCGTGCGCGCATGCGCAGTAGTGAGCCCGTGTGCGCATGCGCAGTAGTGAGCCCGAGCGCGCATCCGCAGTAGTGAGTCCGAGTGCGCATGCGCAGTAGTGACCCCGAATGCGCATGAGCAGCAGTGAGTCCGAGTGCGCATGTGCAGTAGTGACCCCGAGTGCGCATGAGCAGTAGTGAGTCCGAGTGCGCATGCGCAGTAGTGAGCCCGTGTGCGCATGCGCAGTAGTGAGCCCGAGCGCGCATCCGCAGTAGTGAGTCCGAGGGCGCATGCGCAGTAGTGACCCCGAATGCACATGAGCAGTAGTGAGTCCGAGTGCGCATTAGCAGTAGTGACCCCGAATGCGCATGAGCAGTAGTGACCCCGAGTGCGCATGCACAGTAGTGTGCCTGTGTGCGCATGCGCAGAAGTGAGCTCGAATGCGCATGTGCAGGTCCGAGCCGGAGTGCGCATGCGCAGTAGTGGGCCCGTGCGCGCATGCGCAGTAGTGAGCCCGGGTGCGCATGCGCAGTAGTGAGCCCGAGCGCGCATCCGCAGTAGTGAGCCCGAGCGCGCATGCGCAGTAGTGAGTCCGATTGCGCATGTGCAGGTCTGAGCCGGAGTGCGGATGCGCAGTAGTGGGCCTGTGCGCGCATGCGCAGTAGTGAGCCCGTGTGCGCATGCGCAGTAGTGAGCCCGAGCGCGCATGAGCAGCAGTGAGTCCGCGTGCGCATGAGCAGTAGTGACCCCGAGTGCGCATGAGCAGTAGTGAGTCCGAGTGCGCATGAGCAGTAGCGACCCCGAGTGCGCATGCACATTAGTGAGCCCGAGTGTGCATGAGTAGTAGTGACCCCGAGTGCGCATGCACAGTAGCGAGCCCGTGTGCGCATGCGCAGAAGTGAGCTCGAATGCGCATGTGCAGGTCTGAGCCGGACTGCGCATGCGCAGTAGTGAGCCCGTGTGCACATGCGCAGTAGTGACCCCGAGAGCGCATTCACAGTAGTAAGCCCGAGTGCGCATGAGCATTAGTGAGTCCCAGTGCGCATGAGCAGTAGTGACCCCGAGTGCGCGTGCACAGTAGTGAGCCCGAGTGCGCATGAGTAGTAGTGAGTCCGAGTGCGCATGTGCAGGTCTGAGCCGGAGTGCGCATGTACAGTAGTGGGCCCGTGCGCGCATGCGCAGTAGTGAGCCCGAGCGCGCATCCGCGGTAGTGAGCCCGAGCGCGCATGCGCAGTGGTGAGCCCGGGTGCGCATGCGCAGTAGTGCGCCCGAGCGCGCATCCGCAGTAGTGAGCCCGATTGCGCATCCGCAGTAGTGAGTCCGTGTGCGCATGTGCAGGTCTGAGCCGGAGTGCGCATGCGCAGTAGCGGGCCCGTGCACGCATGCGCAGTAGTGAGCCCGTGTGCGCATGCGCAGTGGTGAGCCCGGGTGCGCATGCGCGTAGTGCGCCCGAGCGCGCATCCGCAGTAGTGAGCCCGATTGCGCATCCGCAGTAGTGAGTCCGTGTGCGCATGTGCAGGTCTGAGCCGGAGTGCGCATGCGCAGTAGTGGGCCCGTGCACGCATGCGCAGTAGTGAGCCCGTGTGCGCATGCGCAGTAGTGAGCCCGAGCGCGCATGCGCAGTGGTGAGTCCGATTGCGCATGTGCAGGTCTGAGCCGGAGTGCGCATGCGCAGTAGTGGGCCCGTGCGCGCATGAGCAGTAGTGACCCCGAGTGCGCATTAGCAGTAGTGACCCCGAGTGCGCATGCACAGTAGTGAGCCCGATTGGGCATGAGTAGTAGTGAGCCCGGGTGCGCATGCGCAGTAGTGAGCCCGAGCGCGCATCCGCAGTAGTGAGCCCGAGCGCGCATGCGCAGTGGTGCGTCCGATTGCGCATGTGCAGATCTGAGCCGGAGTGCGCATGCGCAGTAGTGGGCCCGTACGCGCATGCGCAGTGGTGAGCCCGTGTGCGCATGCGCAGTAGTGAGCCCGAGCGCGCATCCGCAGTAATGAGTCCGAGTGCGCATGCGCAGTAGTGACCCCGAATGCGCATGAGCAGTAATGACCCCGAGTGCGCATGCACAGTAGTGTGCCCGTGTGCGCATGCGCAGAAGTGAGCTCGAATGCGCATGTGCAGGTCTGAGCCGGAGTGCGCATGCGCAGTAGTGGGCCCGTGCGCGCATGCGCAGTAGTGAGCCCGGGTGCGCATGCGCAGTAGTGAGCCCGAACGCGCATGCGCAGTAGTGAGTCCGATTGCGCATGTGCAGGTCTGAGCCGGAGTGCGCATGCGCAGTAGTGGGCCCGTGCGCGCATGCGCAGTAGTGAGCCCGAGCGCGCATCCGCAGTAGTGAGCCCGTGTGCGCATGCGCAGTAGTGAGCCCGAGCGCGCATCCGCAGTAGTGAGTCCGAGTGCGCATGCGCAGTAGTGACCCCGAATGCGCATGAGCAGTAGTGAGTCCGAGTGCGCATGAGCAGTAGTGACCCCGAGTGCGCATGAGCAGTAGTAAGTCCGAGTGCGCATGAGCAGTAGTGACCCCGAGTGCGCATGCACATTAGTGAGCCCGAGTGTGCATGAGTAGTAGTGACCCCGAGTGCGCATGCACAGTAGTGAGCCCGTGTGCGCATCCGCAGAAGTGAGCTCGAATGCGCATGTGCAGGTCTGAGCCGGACTGCGCATGCGCAGTAGTGAGCCCGTGTGCGCATGCGCAGTAGTGACCCCGAATGCGCATGAGCAGTAATGAGTCCGAGTGCGCATGAGCAGTAGTGACCCCGAGTGCGCATGAGCAGTAGTGAGCCCGATTGCGCATGAGCAGTAGTGACCCCGAGTGCGCATGAGCAGTAGTGACCCCGAGTGCGCATGCACAGTAGTGAGCCCGATTGGGCATGAGTAGTAGTGAGCCCGGGTGCGCATGCGCAGTAGTGAGCACGAGCGCGCATCCGCAGTAGTGAGCCCGATTGCGCATCCGCAGTAGTGAGTCCGTGTGCGCATGTGCAGGTCTGAGCCGGCGTGCGCATGCGCAGTAGTGAGCCCGGGTGCGCATGCGCAGTAGTGAGCCCGATTGCGCATCCACAGTAGTGAGTCCGAGTGCGCATGGGCAGGTCTGAGCCGGAGTGCGCATGCGCAGTAGTGGGCCCGTGCGCGCATGCGCAGTAGTGAGCCCGTGTGCGCATGCGCAGTAGTGAGCCCGAGCGCGCATGCGCAGTAGTGAGTCCGAGTGCGCGTGAGCAGTAGTGACCCCGAGTGCGCATGAGCAGTAGTGACCCCGAGTGCGCACGAGCAGTAGTGACCCCGACTGCGCATGCGCAGTAGTGAGCCCGAGCGCGCATGCGCAGTAGTGAGTCCGAGTGCGCGTGAGCAGTAGTGACCCCGAGTGCGCATGAGCAGTAGTGACCCCGAGTGCGCACGAGCAGTAGTGACTCCGACTGCGCATGCGCAGTAGTGAGCCCGTGTGCACATGCGCAGTAGTGACCCCGAATGCGCATGAGCAGTAGTGAGTCCGAGTGCGTATGAGCAGTAGTGACCCCGAGTGCGCATGAGCAGTAG
Source organism: Megachile leachella (assembly GCA_963576845.1). NCBI lineage: Eukaryota > Metazoa > Arthropoda > Insecta > Hymenoptera > Megachilidae > Megachile > Megachile leachella. Next base: position 23,805,700 of record OY756250.1, on the reverse strand, counting down.
TGACCCCGAGTGCGCATGAGCAGTAGTGGCCCCGAGTGCGCATGAGCAGTAGTGAATCCGAGTGCACATGAGCAGTAGTGACCCCGAGTGCGCATGAGCAGTAGTGACCCCGAGTGCGCATGAGCAGTAGTGACCCCGAGTGCGCATGCACAGTAGTGAGCCCGAGAGTGCATGAGCAGTAGTGAGTCCGAGTGCGCGTGAGCAGTAGTGACACCGAGTGCGCATGAGCAGTAGTGACCCCGAGTGCGCATGAGCAGTAGTGACCCCGAGTGCGTATGCACAGTAGTGAGCCCGATTGCGCATCCGCAGTCGTGAGTCCGTGTGCGCATGTGCAGGTCTGAGCCGGAGTGCGCATGCGCAGTAGTGGGCCCGTGCGCGCATGCGCAGTAGTGAGCCCGGGTGCGCATGCGCAGTAGTGAGCCCGAGCGCGCATCCGCAGTAGTGAGCCCGAGCGCGCATGCGCAGTAGTGAGTCCGATTGCGCATGTGCAGGTCTGAGCCGGAGTGCGGATGCGCAGTAGTGGGCCTGTGCGCGCATGCGCAGTAGTGAGCCCGTGTGCGCATGCGCAGTAGTGAGCCCGAGCTCGCATGAGCAGCAGTGAGTCCGCGTGCGCATGAGCAGTAGTGACCCCGAGTGCGCATGAGCAGTAGTGAGTCCGAGTGCGCATGAGCAGTAGCGACCCCGAGTGCGCATGCACATTAGTGAGCCCGAGTGTGCATGAGTAGTAGTGACCCCGAGTGCGCATGCACAGTAGCGAGCCCGTGTGCGCATGCGCAGAAGTGAGCTCGAATGCGCATGTGCAGGTCTGAGCCGGACTGCGCATGCGCAGTAGTGAGCCCGTGTGCACATGCGCAGTAGTGACCCCGAGAGCGCATTCACAGTAGTAAGCCCGAGTGCGCATGAGCATTAGTGAGTCCCAGTGCGCATGAGCAGTAGTGACCCCGAGTGCGCGTGCACAGTAGTGAGCCCGAGTGCGCATGAGTAGTAGTGAGTCCGAGTGCGCATGTGCAGGTCTGAGCCGGAGTGCGCATGTACAGTAGTGGGCCCGTGCGCGCATGCGCAGTAGTGAGCCCGAGCGCGCATCCGCGGTAGTGAGCCCGAGCGCGCATGCGCAGTGGTGAGCCCGGGTGCGCATGCGCAGTAGTGCGCCCGAGCGCGCATCCGCAGTAGTGAGCCCGATTGCGCATCCGCAGTAGTGAGTCCGTGTGCGCATGTGCAGGTCTGAGCCGGAGTGCGCATGCGCAGTAGTGGGCCCGTGCACGCATGCGGAGTAGTGAGCCCGTGTGCGCATGCGCAGTAGTGAGCCCGAGCGCGCATCCGCAGTAGTGAGTCCGAGTGCGCATGCGCAGTAGTGACCCCGAATGCGCATGAGCAGTAGTGAGTCCGAGTGCGCATGAGCAGTAGTGACCCCGAGTGCGCATGAGCAGTAGTAAGTCCGAGTGCGCATGAGCAGTAGTGACCCCGAGTGCGCATGCACATTAGTGAGCCCGAGTGTGCATGAGTAGTAGTGACCCCGAGTGCGCATGCACAGTAGTGAGCCCGTGTGCGCATCCGCAGAAGTGAGCTCGAATGCGCATGTGCAGGTCTGAGCCGGACTGCGCATGCGCAGTAGTGAGCCCGTGTGCGCATGCGCAGTAGTGACCCCGAATGCGCATGAGCAGTAATGAGTCCGAGTGCGCATGAGCAGTAGTGACCCCGAGTGCGCATGAGCAGTAGTGAGCCCGATTGCGCATGAGCAGTAGTGACCCCGAGTGCGCATGAGCAGTAGTGACCCCGAGTGCGCATGCACAGTAGTGAGCCCGATTGGGCATGAGTAGTAGTGAGCCCGGGTGCGCATGCGCAGTAGTGAGCACGAGCGCGCATCCGCAGTAGTGAGCCCGATTGCGCATCCGCAGTAGTGAGTCCGTGTGCGCATGTGCAGGTCTGAGCCGGCGTGCGCATGCGCAGTAGTGAGCCCGGGTGCGCATGCGCAGTAGTGAGCCCGATTGCGCATCCACAGTAGTGAGTCCGAGTGCGCATGGGCAGGTCTGAGCCGGAGTGCGCATGCGCAGTAGTGGGCCCGTGCGCGCATGCGCAGTAGTGAGCCCGTGTGCGCATGCGCAGTAGTGAGCCCGAGCGCGCATGCGCAGTAGTGAGTCCGATTGCGCATGTGCAGGTCTGAGCCGGAGTGCGCATGCGCAGTAGTGGGCCCGTGCGCGCATGCGCAGTAGTGAGCCCGTGTGCGCATGCGCAGTAGTGAGCCCGAGCGCGCATCCGCAGTAGTGAGCCCGTGTGCGCATGCGCAGTAGTAAGCCCGAGCGCGCATCCGCAGTAGTGAGTCCGAGTGCGCATGCGCAGTAGTGACCCCGAATGCGCATGAGCAGTAGTGAGTCCGAGTGCGCATGAGCAGTAGTGACCCCGAGTGCGCATGAGCAGTAGTGAGTCCGAGTGCGCATGAGCAGTAGTGACCCCGAGTGCGCATGCACATTAGTGAGCCCGAGTGTGCATGAGTAGTAGTGACCCCGAGTGCGCATGCACAGTAGTGAGCCCGTGTGCGCATCCGCAGAAGTGAGCTCGAATGCGCATGTGCAGGTCTGAGCCGGACTGCGCATGCGCAGTAGTGAGCCCGTGTGCGCATGCGCAGTAGTGACCCCCAATGCGCATGAGCAGTAATGAGTCCGAGTGCGCATGAGCAGTAGTGACCCCGATTGCGCATGAGCAGTAGTGAGCCCGAGTGCGCATGAGCAGTAGTGACCCCGAGTGCGCATGAGCAGTAGTGACCCCGAGTGCGCATGCACAGTAGTGAGCCCGATTGGGCATGAGTAGTAGTGAGCCCGTGCGCGCATGCGCAGTAGTGAGCCCGTGTGCGCATGCGCAGTAGTGAGCCCGAGCGCGCATGCGCAGTAGTGAGTCCGATTGCGCATGTGCAGGTCTGAGCCGGAGTGCGCATGCGCAGTGGTGTGCCCGAGCGCGCATCCGCAGTAGTGAGCCCGATTGCGCATCCGCAGTAGTGAGTCCGAGTGCGCATGCGCAGTAGTGACCCCGAGTGCGCATGCACAGTAGTGAGTCCGTGTGCGCATGTGCAGGCCTGAGCCGGCGTGCGCATGCGCAGTAGTGAGCCCGGGTGCGCATGCGCAGTAGTGAGCCCGATTGTGCATCCGCAGTAGTGAGTCCGAGTGCGCATGAGCAGTAGTGAGCCCGAGTGCGCATGAGCAGTAGTGACCCCGAGTGCGCATGAGCAGTAGTGACCCCGAGTGCGCATGCACAGTAGTGAGCCCGAGTGTGCATGAGCAGTAGTGACCCCGAGTGCGCATGAGCAGTAGTGACCCCGAATGCGCATGAGCAGTAGTGAGCCCGTGTGCGCATGCACAGTAGTGAGCCCGAGCGCGCATCCACAGTAGTGAGTCCGAGTGCGCGTGAGCAGTAGTGACCCCGAGAGCGCATTCACAGTAGTAAGCCCGAGTGCGCATGAGCAGTAGTGAGTCCCAGTGCGCATGAGCAGTAGTGACCCCGAGTGCGCGTGCACAGTAGTGAGCCCGAGTGCGCATGAGTAGTAGTGAGTCCGAGTGCGCATGTGCAGGTCTGAGCCGGAGTGCGCATGTACAGTAGTGGGCCCGTGCGCGCATGCGCAGTAGTGAGCCCGAGCGCGCATCCGCAGTAGTGAGCCCGAGCGCGCATGCGCAGTGGTGAGCCCGGGTGCGCATGCGCAGTAGTGCGCCCGAGCGCGCATCCGCAGTAGTGAGCCCGATTGCGCATCCGCAGTAGTGAGTCCGTGTGCGCATGTGCAGGTCTGAGCCGGAGTGCGCATGCGCAGTAGTGGGCCCGTGCACGCATGCGCAGTAGTGAGCCCGTGTGCGCATGCGCAGTAGTGAGCCCGAGCGCGCATCCGCAGTAGTGAGTCCGAGTGCGCATCCGCAGTAGTGAGAACGTGCGCGCATGCGCAGTGGTGAGTCCGATTGCGCATGTCGAGGTCTGAGCCGGAGTGCGCATGCGCAGTAGTGGGCCCGTGCGCGCATGCGCAGTAGTGAGCCCGTGTGCGCATGCGCAGTAGTGAGCCCGAGCGCGCATGCGCAGTGGTGAGTCCGATTGCGCATGTGCAGGTCTGAGCCGGAGTGCGCATGCGCAGTAGTGGGCCCGTGCGCGCATGAGCAGTAGTGAGCCCGAGTGCGCATGAGCAGTAGTGACCCCGAGTGCGCATGCACAGTAGTGAGCCCGATTGGGCATGAGTAGTAGTGAGCCCGGGTGCGCATGCGCAGTAGTGAGCCCGAGCGCGCATCCGCAGTAGTGAGCCCGAGCGCGCATGCGCAGTGGTGAGTCCGATTGCGCATGTGCAGATCTGAGCCGGAGTGCGCATGCGCAGTAGTGGGCCCGTGCGCGCATGCGCAGTAGTGAGCCCGGGTGCGCATGCGCAGTAGTGAGCCCGAACGCGCATGCGCAGTAGTGAGTCCGATTGCGCATGTGCAGGTCTGAGCCGGAGTGCGCATGCGCAGTAGTGGGCCCGTGCGCGCATGCGCAGTAGTGAGCCCGAGCGCGCATCCGCAGTAGTGAGCCCGTGTGCGCATGCGCAGTAGTGAGCCCGAGCGCGCATCCGCAGTAGTGAGTCCGAGTGCGCATGCGCAGTAGTGACCCCGAATGCGCATGAGCAGTAGTGAGTCCGAGTGCGCATGAGCAGTAGTGACCCCGAGTGCGCATGAGCAGTAGTAAGTCCGAGTGCGCATGAGCAGTAGTGACCCCGAGTGCGCATGCACATTAGTGAGCCCGAGTGTGCATGAGTAGTAGTGACCCCGAGTGCGCATGCACAGTAGTGAGCCCGTGTGCGCATCCGCAGAAGTGAGCTCGAATGCGCATGTGCAGGTCTGAGCCGGACTGCGCATGCGCAGTAGTGAGCCCGTGTGCGCATGCGCAGTAGTGACCCCGAATGCGCATGAGCAGTAATGAGTCCGAGTGCGCATGAGCAGTAGTGACCCCGAGTGCGCATGAGCAGTAGTGAGCCCGATTGCGCATGAGCAGTAGTGACCCCGAGTGCGCATGAGCAGTAGTGACCCCGAGTGCGCATGCACAGTAGTGAGCCCGATTGGGCATGAGTAGTAGTGAGCCCGGGTGCGCATGCGCAGTAGTGAGCACGAGCGCGCATCCGCAGTAGTGAGCCCGATTGCGCATCCGCAGTAGTGAGTCCGTGTGCGCATGTGCAGGTCTGAGCCGGCGTGCGCATGCGCAGTAGTGAGCCCGGGTGCGCATGCGCAGTAGTGAGCCCGATTGCGCATCCACAGTAGTGAGTCCGATTGCGCATGTGCAGGTCTGAGCCGGAGTGCGCATGCGCAGTAGTGGGCCCGTGCGCGCATGCGCAGTAGTGAGCCCGTGTGCGCATGCGCAGTAGTGAGCCCGAGCGCGCATCCGCAGTAGTGAGCCCGTGTGCGCATGCGCAGTAGTAAGCCCGAGCGCGCATCCGCAGTAGTGAGTCCGAGTGCGCATGCGAAGTAGTGACCCCGAATGCGCATGAGCAGTAGTGAGTCCGAGTGCGCATGAGCAGTAGTGACCCCGAGTGCGCATGAGCAGTAGTGAGTCCGAGTGCGCATGAGCAGTAGTGACCCCGAGTGCGCATGCACATTAGTGAGCCCGAGTGTGCATGAGTAGTAGTGACCCCGAGTGCGCATGCACAGTAGTGAGCCCGTGTGCGCATCCGCAGAAGTGAGCTCGAATGCGCATGTGCAGGTCTGAGCCGGACTGCGCATGCGCAGTAGTGAGCCCGTGTGCGCATGCGCAGTAGTGACCCCCAATGCGCATGAGCAGTAATGAGTCCGAGTGCGCATGAGCAGTAGTGACCCCGATTGCGCATGAGCAGTAGTGAGCCCGAGTGCGCATGAGCAGTAGTGACCCCGAGTGCGCATGAGCAGTAGTGACCCCGAGTGCGCATGCACAGTAGTGAGCCCGATTGGGCATGAGTAGTAGTGAGCCCGTGCGCGCATGCGCAGTAGTGAGCCCGTGTGCGCATGCGCAGTAGTGAGCCCGAGCGCGCATGCGCAGTAGTGAGTCCGATTGCGCATGTGCAGGTCTGAGCCGGAGTGCGCATGCGCAGTGGTGTGCCCGAGCGCGCATCCGCAGTAGTGAGCCCGATTGCGCATCCGCAGTAGTGAGTCCGAGTGCGCATGCGCAGTAGTGACCCCGAGTGCGCATGCACAGTAGTGAGTCCGTGTGCGCATGTGCAGGCCTGAGCCGGCGTGCGCATGCGCAGTAGTGAGCCCGGGTGCGCATGCGCAGTAGTGAGCCCGATTGTGCATCCGCAGTAGTGAGTCCGAGTGCGCATGAGCAGTAGTGAGCCCGAGTGCGCATGAGCAGTAGTGACCCCGAGTGCGCATGAGCAGTAGTGACCCCGAGTGCGCATGCACAGTAGTGAGCCCGAGTGTGCATGAGCAGTAGTGACCCCGAGTGCGCATGAGCAGTAGTGACCCCGAATGCGCATGAGCAGTAGTGAGCCCGTGTGCGCATGCGCAGTAGTGGGCCCGTGCGCGCATGCGCAGTAGTGAGCCCGGGTGCGCATGCGCAGTAGTGAGCCCGAACGCGCATGCGCAGTAGTGAGTCCGATTGCGCATGTGCAGGTCTGAGCCGGAGTGCGCATGCGCAGTAGTGGGCCCGTGCGCGCATGCGCAGTAGTGAGCCCGAGCGCGCATCCGCAGTAGTGAGCCCGTGTGCGCATGCGCAGTAGTGAGCCCGAGCGCGCATCCGCAGTAGTGAGTCCGAGTGCGCATGCGCAGTAGTGACCCCGAATGCGCATGAGCAGTAGTGAGTCCGAGTGCGCATGAGCAGTAGTGACCCCGAGTGCGCATGAGCAGTAGTAAGTCCGAGTGCGCATGAGCAGTAGTGACCCCGAGTGCGCATGCACATTAGTGAGCCCGAGTGTGCATGAGTAGTAGTGACCCCGAGTGCGCATGCACAGTAGTGAGCCCGTGTGCGCATCCGCAGAAGTGAGCTCGAATGCGCATGTGCAGGTCTGAGCCGGACTGCGCATGCGCAGTAGTGAGCCCGTGTGCGCATGCGCAGTAGTGACCCCGAATGCGCATGAGCAGTAATGAGTCCGAGTGCGCATGAGCAGTAGTGACCCCGAGTGCGCATGAGCAGTAGTGAGCCCGATTGCGCATGAGCAGTAGTGACCCCGAGTGCGCATGAGCAGTAGTGACCCCGAGTGCGCATGCACAGTAGTGAGCCCGATTGGGCATGAGTAGTAGTGAGCCCGGGTGCGCATGCGCAGTAGTGAGCACGAGCGCGCATCCGCAGTAGTGAGCCCGATTGCGCATCCGCAGTAGTGAGTCCGTGTGCGCATGTGCAGGTCTGAGCCGGCGTGCGCATGCGCAGTAGTGAGCCCGGGTGCGCATGCGCAGTAGTGAGCCCGATTGCGCATCCACAGTAGTGAGTCCGAGTGCGCATGGGCAGGTCTGAGCCGGAGTGCGCATGCGCAGTAGTGGGCCCGTGCGCGCATGCGCAGTAGTGAGCCCGTGTGCGCATGCGCAGTAGTGAGCCCGAGCGCGCATGCGCAGTAGTGAGTCCGATTGCGCATGTGCAGGTCTGAGCCGGAGTGCGCATGCGCAGTAGTGGGCCCGTGCGCGCATGCGCAGTAGTGAGCCCGTGTGCGCATGCGCAGTAGTGAGCCCGAGCGCGCATCCGCAGTAGTGAGCCCGTGTGCGCATGCGCAGTAGTAAGCCCGAGCGCGCATCCGCAGTAGTGAGTCCGAGTGCGCATGCGAAGTAGTGACCCCGAATGCGCATGAGCAGTAGTGAGTCCGAGTGCGCATGAGCAGTAGTGACCCCGAGTGCGCATGAGCAGTAGTGAGTCCGAGTGCGCATGAGCAGTAGTGACCCCGAGTGCGCATGCACATTAGTGAGCCCGAGTGTGCATGAGTAGTAGTGACCCCGAGTGCGCATGCACAGTAGTGAGCCCGTGTGCGCATCCGCAGAAGTGAGCTCGAATGCGCATGTGCAGGTCTGAGCCGGACTGCGCATGCGCAGTAGTGAGCCCGTGTGCGCATGCGCAGTAGTGACCCCCAATGCGCATGAGCAGTAATGAGTCCGAGTGCGCATGAGCAGTAGTGACCCCGATTGCGCATGAGCAGTAGTGAGCCCGAGTGCGCATGAGCAGTAGTGACCCCGAGTGCGCATGAGCAGTAGTGACCCCGAGTGCGCATGCACAGTAGTGAGCCCGATTGGGCATGAGTAGTAGTGAGCCCGTGCGCGCATGCGCAGTAGTGAGCCCGTGTGCGCATGCGCAGTAGTGAGCCCGAGCGCGCATGCGCAGTAGTGAGTCCGATTGCGCATGTGCAGGTCTGAGCCGGAGTGCGCATGCGCAGTGGTGTGCCCGAGCGCGCATCCGCAGTAGTGAGCCCGATTGCGCATCCGCAGTAGTGAGTCCGAGTGCGCATGCGCAGTAGTGACCCCGAGTGCGCATGCACAGTAGTGAGTCCGTGTGCGCATGTGCAGGCCTGAGCCGGCGTGCGCATGCGCAGTAGTGAGCCCGGGTGCGCATGCGCAGTAGTGAGCCCGATTGTGCATCCGCAGTAGTGAGTCCGAGTGCGCATGAGCAGTAGTGAGCCCGAGTGCGCATGAGCAGTAGTGACCCCGAGTGCGCATGAGCAGTAGTGACCCCGAGTGCGCATGCACAGTAGTGAGCCCGAGTGTGCATGAGCAGTAGTGACCCCGAGTGCGCATGAGCAGTAGTGACCCCGAATGCGCATGAGCAGTAGTGAGCCCGTGTGCGCATGCACAGTAGTGAGCCCGAGCGCGCATCCACAGTAGTGAGTCCGAGTGCGCGTGAGCAGTAGTGACCCCGAGAGCGCATTCACAGTAGTAAGCCCGAGTGCGCATGAGCAGTAGTGAGTCCCAGTGCGCATGAGCAGTAGTGACCCCGAGTGCGCGTGCACAGTAGTGAGCCCGAGTGCGCATGAGTAGTAGTGAGTCCGAGTGCGCATGTGCAGGTCTGAGCCGGAGTGCGCATGTACAGTAGTGGGCCCGTGCGCGCATGCGCAGTAGTGAGCCCGAGCGCGCATCCGCAGTAGTGAGCCCGAGCGCGCATGCGCAGTGGTGAGCCCGGGTGCGCATGCGCAGTAGTGCGCCCGAGCGCGCATCCGCAGTAGTGAGCCCGATTGCGCATCCGCAGTAGTGAGTCCGTGTGCGCATGTGCAGGTCTGAGCCGGAGTGCGCATGCGCAGTAGTGGGCCCGTGCACGCATGCGCAGTAGTGAGCCCGTGTGCGCATGCGCAGTAGTGAGCCCGAGCGCGCATCCGCAGTAGTGAGTCCGAGTGCGCATCCGCAGTAGTGAGAACGAGCGCGCATGCGCAGTGGTGAGTCCGATTGCGCATGTCGAGGTCTGAGCCGGAGTGCGCATGCGCAGTAGTGGGCCCGTGCGCGCATGCGCAGTAGTGAGCCCGTGTGCGCATGCGCAGTAGTGAGCCCGAGCGCGCATGCGCAGTGGTGAGTCCGATTGCGCATGTGCAGGTCTGAGCCGGAGTGCGCATGCGCAGTAGTGGGCCCGTGCGCGCATGAGCAGTAGTGAGCCCGAGTGCGCATGAGCAGTAGTGACCCCGAGTGCGCATGCACAGTAGTGAGCCCGATTGGGCATGAGTAGTAGTGAGCCCGGGTGCGCATGCGCAGTAGTGAGCCCGAGCGCGCATCCGCAGTAGTGAGCCCGAGCGCGCATGCGCAGTGGTGAGTCCGATTGCGCATGTGCAGATCTGAGCCGGAGTGCGCATGCGCAGTAGTGGGCCCGTACGCGCATGCGCAGTGGTGAGCCCGTGTGCGCATGCGCAGTAGTGAGCCCGAGCGCGCATCCGCAGTAGTGAGTCCGAGTGCGCATGCGCAGTAGTGACCCCGAATGCGCATGAGCAGTAATGACCCCGAGTGCGCATGCACAGTAGTGTGCCCGTGTGCGCATGCGCAGAAGTGAGCTCGAATGCGCATGTGCAGGTCTGAGCCGGAGTGCGCATGCGCAGTAGTGGGCCCGTGCGCGCATGCGCAGTAGTGAGCCCGGGTGCGCATGCGCAGTAGTGAGCCCGAGCGCGCATCCGCAGTAGTGAGCCCGTGTGCGCATGCGCAGTAGTGAGCCCGAGCGCGCATCCGCAGTAGTGAGTCCGAGTGCGCATGCGCAGTAGTGACCCCGAATGCGCATGAGCAGTAGTGAGTCCGAGTGCGCATGAGCAGTAATGACCCCGAGTGCGCATGCACAGTAGTGTGCCCGTGTGCGCATGCGCAGAAGTGAGCTCGAATGCGCATGTGCAGGTCTGAGCCGGAGTGCGCATGCGCAGTAGTGGGCCCGTGCGCGCATGCGCAGTAGTGAGCCCGGGTGCGCATGCGCAGTAGTGAGCCCGAACGCGCATGCGCAGTAGTGAGTCCGATTGCGCATGTGCAGGTCTGAGCCGGAGTGCGCATGCGCAGTAGTGAGTCCGAGTGCGCATGCGCAGTAGTGACCCCGAATGCGCATGAGCAGTAATGACCCCGAGTGCGCATGCACAGTAGTGTGCCCGTGTGCGCATGCGCAGAAGTGAGCTCGAATGCGCATGTGCAGGTCTGAGCCGGAGTGCGCATGCGCAGTAGTGGGCCCGTGCGCGCATGCGCAGTAGTGAGCCCGGGTGCGCATGCGCAGTAGTGAGCCCGAGCGCGCATCCGCAGTAGTGAGCCCGTGTGCGCATGCGCAGTAGTGAGCCCGAGCGCGCATCCGCAGTAGTGAGTCCGAGTGCGCATGCGCAGTAGTGACCCCGAATGCGCATGAGCAGTAGTGAGTCCGAGTGCGCATGAGCAGTAATGACCCCGAGTGCGCATGCACAGTAGTGTGCCCGTGTGCGCATGCGCAGAAGTGAGCTCGAATGCGCATGTGCAGGTCTGAGCCGGAGTGCGCATGCGCAGTAGTGGGCCCGTGCGCGCATGCGCAGTAGTGAGCCCGGGTGCGCATGCGCAGTAGTGAGCCCGAACGCGCATGCGCAGTAGTGAGTCCGATTGCGCATGTGCAGGTCTGAGCCGGAGTGCGCATGCGCAGTAGTGAGTCCGAGTGCGCATGCGCAGTAGTGACCCCGAATGCGCATGAGCAGTAATGACCCCGAGTGCGCATGCACAGTAGTGTGCCCGTGTGCGCATGCGCAGAAGTGAGCTCGAATGCGCATGTGCAGGTCTGAGCCGGAGTGCGCATGCGCAGTAGTGGGCCCGTGCGCGCATGCGCAGTAGTGAGCCCGGGTGCGCATGCGCAGTAGTGAGCCCGAGCGCGCATCCGCAGTAGTGAGCCCGTGTGCGCATGCGCAGTAGTGAGCCCGAGCGCGCATCCGCAGTAGTGAGCCCGTGTGCGCATGCGCAGTAGTAAGCCCGAGCGCGCATCCGCAGTAGTGAGTCCGAGTGCGCATGCGCAGTAGTGACCCCGAATGCGCATGAGCAGTAGTGAGTCCGAGTGCGCATGAGCAGTAGTGACCCCGAGTGCGCATGAGCAGTAGTGAGTCCGAGTGCGCATGAGCAGTAGTGACCCCGAGTGCGCATGCACATTAGTGAGCCCGAGTGTGCATGAGTAGTAGTGACCCCGAGTGCGCATGCACAGTAGTGAGCCCGTGTGCGCATCCGCAGAAGTGAGCTCGAATGCGCATGTGCAGGTCTGAGCCGGACTGCGCATGCGCAGTAGTGAGCCCGTGTGCGCATGCGCAGTAGTGACCCCCAATGCGCATGAGCAGTAATGAGTCCGAGTGCGCATGAGCAGTAGTGACCCCGATTGCGCATGAGCAGTAGTGAGCCCGAGTGCGCATGAGCAGTAGTGACCCCGAGTGCGCATGAGCAGTAGTGACCCCGAGTGCGCATGCACAGTAGTGAGCCCGATTGGGCATGAGTAGTAGTGAGCCCGTGCGCGCATGCGCAGTAGTGAGCCCGTGTGCGCATGCGCAGTAGTGAGCCCGAGCGCGCATGCGCAGTAGTGAGTCCGATTGCGCATGTGCAGGTCTGAGCCGGAGTGCGCATGCGCAGTGGTGTGCCCGAGCGCGCATCCGCAGTAGTGAGCCCGATTGCGCATCCGCAGTAGTGAGTCCGAGTGCGCATGCGCAGTAGTGACCCCGAGTGCGCATGCACAGTAGTGAGTCCGTGTGCGCATGTGCAGGCCTGAGCCGGCGTGCGCATGCGCAGTAGTGAGCCCGGGTGCGCATGCGCAGTAGTGAGCCCGATTGTGCATCCGCAGTAGTGAGTCCGAGTGCGCATGAGCAGTAGTGAGCCCGAGTGCGCATGAGCAGTAGTGACCCCGAGTGCGCATGAGCAGTAGTGACCCCGAGTGCGCATGCACAGTAGTGAGCCCGAGTGTGCATGAGCAGTAGTGACCCCGAGTGCGCATGAGCAGTAGTGACCCCGAATGCGCATGAGCAGTAGTGAGCCCGTGTGCGCATGCACAGTAGTGAGCCCGAGCGCGCATCCACAGTAGTGAGTCCGAGTGCGCGTGAGCAGTAGTGACCCCGAGAGCGCATTCACAGTAGTAAGCCCGAGTGCGCATGAGCAGTAGTGAGTCCCAGTGCGCATGAGCAGTAGTGACCCCGAGTGCGCGTGCACAGTAGTGAGCCCGAGTGCGCATGAGTAGTAGTGAGTCCGAGTGCGCATGTGCAGGTCTGAGCCGGAGTGCGCATGTACAGTAGTGGGCCCGTGCGCGCATGCGCAGTAGTGAGCCCGAGCGCGCATCCGCAGTAGTGAGCCCGAGCGCGCATGCGCAGTGGTGAGCCCGGGTGCGCATGCGCAGTAGTGCGCCCGAGCGCGCATCCGCAGTAGTGAGCCCGATTGCGCATCCGCAGTAGTGAGTCCGTGTGCGCATGTGCAGGTCTGAGCCGGAGTGCGCATGCGCAGTAGTGGGCCCGTGCACGCATGCGCAGTAGTGAGCCCGTGTGCGCATGCGCAGTAGTGAGCCCGAGCGCGCATCCGCAGTAGTGAGTCCGAGTGCGCATCCGCAGTAGTGAGAACGAGCGCGCATGCGCAGTGGTGAGTCCGATTGCGCATGTCGAGGTCTGAGCCGGAGTGCGCATGCGCAGTAGTGGGCCCGTGCGCGCATGCGCAGTAGTGAGCCCGTGTGCGCATGCGCAGTAGTGAGCCCGAGCGCGCATGCGCAGTGGTGAGTCCGATTGCGCATGTGCAGGTCTGAGCCGGAGTGCGCATGCGCAGTAGTGGGCCCGTGCGCGCATGAGCAGTAGTGAGCCCGAGTGCGCATGAGCAGTAGTGACCCCGAGTGCGCATGCACAGTAGTGAGCCCGATTGGGCATGAGTAGTAGTGAGCCCGGGTGCGCATGCGCAGTAGTGAGCCCGAGCGCGCATCCGCAGTAGTGAGCCCGAGCGCGCATGCGCAGTGGTGAGTCCGATTGCGCATGTGCAGATCTGAGCCGGAGTGCGCATGCGCAGTAGTGGGCCCGTACGCGCATGCGCAGTGGTGAGCCCGTGTGCGCATGCGCAGTAGTGAGCCCGAGCGCGCATCCGCAGTAGTGAGTCCGAGTGCGCATGCGCAGTAGTGACCCCGAATGCGCATGAGCAGTAATGACCCCGAGTGCGCATGCACAGTAGTGTGCCCGTGTGCGCATGCGCAGAAGTGAGCTCGAATGCGCATGTGCAGGTCTGAGCCGGAGTGCGCATGCGCAGTAGTGGGCCCGTGCGCGCATGCGCAGTAGTGAGCCCGGGTGCGCATGCGCAGTAGTGAGCCCGAGCGCGCATCCGCAGTAGTGAGCCCGTGTGCGCATGCGCAGTAGTGAGCCCGAGCGCGCATCCGCAGTAGTGAGTCCGAGTGCGCATGCGCAGTAGTGACCCCGAATGCGCATGAGCAGTAGTGAGTCCGAGTGCGCATGAGCAGTAATGACCCCGAGTGCGCATGCACAGTAGTGTGCCCGTGTGCGCATGCGCAGAAGTGAGCTCGAATGCGCATGTGCAGGTCTGAGCCGGAGTGCGCATGCGCAGTAGTGGGCCCGTGCGCGCATGCGCAGTAGTGAGCCCGGGTGCGCATGCGCAGTAGTGAGCCCGAACGCGCATGCGCAGTAGTGAGTCCGATTGCGCATGTGCAGGTCTGAGCCGGAGTGCGCATGCGCAGTAGTGGGCCCGTGCGCGCATGCGCAGTAGTGACCCCGAATGCGCATGAGCAGTAATGAGTCCGAGTGCGCATGAGCAGTAGTGACCCCGAGTGCGCATGAGCAGTAGTGAGCCCGATTGCGCATGCGCAGTAGTGAGCACGAGCGCGCATCCGCAGTAGTGAGCCCGATTGCGCATCCGCAGTAGTGAGTCCGTGTGCGCATGTGCAGGTCTGAGCCGGCGTGCGCATGCGCAGTAGTGAGCCCGGGTGCGCATGCGCAGTAGTGAGCCCGATTGCGCATCCACAGTAGTGAGTCCGAGTGCGCATGGGCAGGTCTGAGCCGGAGTGCGCATGCGCAGTGGCGAGTCCGTGTGCGCATGCGCAGTGGTGTGCCCGAGCGCGCATCCGCAGTAGTGAGCCCGATTGCGCATCCGCAGTAGTGAGTCCGAGTGCGCATGCGCAGTAGTGACCCCGAGTGCGCATGTACAGTAGTGAGCCCGATTGCGCATCCGCAGTAGTGAGGCCGTGTGCGCATGTGCAGGTCTGAGCCGGAGTGCGCATGCGCAGTAGTGAGCCCGATTGTGCATCCGCAGTAGTGAGTCCGAGTGCGCATGAGCAGTAGTGAGCCCGAGTGCGCATGAGCAGTAGTGAGCCCGATTGCGCATCCGCAGTAGTGAGGCCGTGTGCGCATGTGCAGTAGTGACCCCGAGTGCGCATGAGCAGTAGTGACCCCGAGTGCGCATGCACATTAGTGAGCCCGAGTGAGCATGAGTAGTAGTGACCCCGAGTGCGCATGCACAGTAGTGAGCCCGAGTGCGCATGCGCAGAAGTGAGCTCGAATGCGCATGTGCAGGTCTGAGCCGGACTGCGCATGCGCAGTAGTGACCCCGAGTGCGCATGAGCAGTAGTGAGCCCGAGTGCGCATGAGCAGTAGTGAGTCCGAGTGCGCGCGAGCAGTAGTGACCCCGAGTGCGCATGCACAGTAGTGAGCCCGATTGCGCATCCGCAGTATTGAGTCCGTGTGTGCATGTGCAGGTCTGAGCCGGAGTGCGCATGCGCAGTAGTGGGCCCGTGCGCGCGTGCGCAGTAGTGAGCCCGGGTGCGCATGCGCAGTAGTGAGCCCGAGCGCGCATCCGCAATAGTGAGCCCGAGCGCGCATGCGCAGTGGTGAGTCCGATTGCGCATGTGCAGGTCTGAGCCGGAGTGCGCATGCGCAGTAGTGGGCCCGTGCGCGCATGCGCAGTAGTGAGCCCGTGTGCGCATGTGCAGGTCTGAGCCGGAGTGCGCATGCGCAGTAGTGACCCCGAATGCGCATGAGCAGTAGTGAGTCCGAGTGCGCATGAGCAGTAGTGACCCCGAGTGCGCATGAGCAGTAGTGAGTCCGAGTGCGCATTAGCAGTAGCGACCCCGAGTGCGCATGAGCAGTAGTGACCCCGAGTGCGCATGCACAGTAGTGAGCCCGTGTGCGCATGCGTAGAAGTGAGCTCGAATGCGCATGTGCAGGTCTGAGCCGGAGTGCGCATGCGCAGTAGTGAGCCCGAGCGCGCATCCGCAGTAGTGAGTCCGAGTGCGCATGCGGTGTAGTGACCCCGAATGCGCATGAGCAGTAGTGAGTCCGAGTGCGCATGAGCAGTAGTGACCCCGAGTGCGCATGAGCAGTAGTGAGTCCGGGTGCGCATGAGCAGTAGTGACCCCGAGTGCGCATGCACATTAGTGAGCCCGAGTGTGCATGAGTAGTAGGTACCCCGAGTGCGCATGCACAGTAGTGAGCCCGTGTGCGCATGCGCGGAAGTGAGCTCGAATGCGCATGTGCAGGTCTGAGCCGGACTGCGCATGCGCAGTAGTGAGCCCGTGTGCGCATCCGCAGTAGTGACCCCGAATGCGCATGAGCAGTAGTGAGTCCGAGTGCGCATGAGCAGTAGTGACCCCGAGTGCGCATGCGCAGTAGTGAGCCCGAGCGCGCATCCGCAGTAGTGAGTCCGAGTGCGCATGCGGTGTAGTGACCCCGAATGCGCATGAGCAGTAGTGAGTCCGAGTGCGCATGAGCAGTAGTGACCCCGAGTGCGCATGCACATTAGTGAGCCCGAGTGAGCATGAGTAGTAGTGACCCCGAGTGCGCATGCACAGTAGTGAGCCCGTGTGCGCATGCACAGTAGTGAGCCCGAGTGTGCATGAGCAGTAGTGAGTCCGAGTGCGCATGGGCAGTAGTGACCCCGAGTGCTCATGCACAGTAGTGAGCCCGTGTGCGCATGCGCAGTAGTGACCCGGAATGCGCATGAGCAGTAGTGAGTCCGAGTGCGCATGAGCAGTAGTGACCCCGAGTGCGCATGAGCAGTAGTGAGTCCGAGTGCGCATTAGCAGTAGTGACCCCGAGTGCGCATGAGCAGTAGTGACCCCGAGTGCGCATGCACAGTAGTGAGCCCGTGTGCGCATGCGTAGAAGTGAGCTCGAATGCGCATGTGCAGGTCTGAGCCGGAGTGCGCATCCGCAGTAGTAAGGCCGTGTTCGCATGTGCAGGTCTGAGCCGGAGTGTGCATGCGCAGTAGTGGGCCCGTGCGCGCATGCGCAGTAGTGAGCTCGAATGCGCATGTGCACGTCTGAGCCGGAGTGCGCATGCGCATTAGTGGGCCCGTGCGCGCATGCGCAGTAGTGAGCCCCAGTGCGCATGCGCAGTAGTGAGCCCGAGCGCGCATCCGCAGTAGTGAGTCCGAGTGCGCATGCGGTGTAGTGACCCCGAATGCGCATGAGCAGTAGTGAGTCCGAGTGCGCATGAGCAGTAGTGACCCCGAGTGCGCATGCACATTAGTGAGCCCGAGTGAGCATGAGTAGTAGTGACCCCGAGTGCGCATGCACAGTAGTGAGCCCGTGTGCGCATGCACAGTAGTGAGCCCGAGTGTGCATGAGCAGTAGTGAGTCCGAGTGCGCATGGGCAGTAGTGACCCCGAGTGCTCATGCACAGTAGTGAGCCCGTGTGCGCATGCGCAGTAGTGACCCCGAATGCGCATGAGCAGTAGTGAGTCCGAGTGCGCATGAGCAGTAGTGACCCCGAGTGCGCATGCGCAGTAGTGAGCCCGAGCGCGCATCCGCAGTAGTGACCCCGAGTGCGCATGCGGTGTAGTGACCCCGAATGCGCATGAGCAGTAGTGAGTCCGAGTGCGCATGAGCAGTAGTGACCCCGAGTGCGCATGCACATTAGTGAGCCCGAGTGAGCATGAGTAGTAGTGACCCCGAGTGCGCATGCACAGTAGTGAGCCCGTGTGCGCATGCACAGTAGTGAGCCCGAGTGTGCATGAGCAGTAGTGAGTCCGAGTGCGCATGGGCAGTAGTGACCCCGAGTGCTCATGCACAGTAGTGAGCCCGTGTGCGCATGCGCAGTAGTGACCCCGAATGCGCATGAGCAGTAGTGAGTCCGAGTGCGCATGAGCAGTAGTGACCCCGAGTGCGCATGAGCAGTAGTGAGTCCGAGTGCGCATTAGCAGTAGTGACCCCGAGTGCGCATGAGCAGTAGTGACCCCGAGTGCGCATGCACAGTAGTGAGCCCGTGTGCGCATGCGTAGAAGTGAGCTCGAATGCGCATGTGCAGGTCTGAGCCGGAGTGCGCATCCGCAGTAGTAAGGCCGTGTTCGCATGTGCAGGTCTGAGCCGGAGTGTGCATGCGCAGTAGTGGGCCCGTGCGCGCATGCGCAGTAGTGAGCCCGGGTGCGCATGCGCAGTAGTGAGCCCGAGCGCGCATCCGCAATAGTGAGCCCGAGCGCGCATGCGCAGTAGTGAGTCCGATTGCGCATGTGCAGGTCTGTGCCGGAGTGCGCATGCGCAGTAGTGAGCCCGTGTGCGCATGCGCAGAAGTGAACTCGAATGCGCATGTGCAGGTCTGAGCCGGAGTGCGCATGCGCAGTAGTGGGCCCGTGCGCGCATGCGCAGTAGTGAGCCCGTGTGCGCATGCGCAGTAGTGAGCCCGAGCGCGCATCCGCAGTAGTGAGTCCGAGTGCGCATGAGCAGTAGTGAGTCCGAGTGCGCATGAGCAGTAGTGACCCCGAGTGCGCATGCGCAGTAGTGAGCCCGAGCGCGCATGCACAGTAGAGAGCCCGTGTGCGCATGCGCCGAAGTGAGCTCGAATGCGCATGTGCAGGTCTGAGCCGGAGTGCGCATGCGCATTAGTGGGCCCGCGCGCATGCGCAGTAGTGAGCCCGTGTGCGCATGCGCAGTAGTGAGCCCGAGCGCGCATCCGCAGTAGTGAGTCCGAGTGCGCATGCGCAGTAGTGACCCCGAATGCGCATGAGCAGCAGTGAGTCCGAGTGCGCATGAGCAGTAGTGACCCCGAGTGCGCATGAGCAGTAGTGAGTCCGAGTGCGCATGAGCAGTAGTGACCCCGAGTGCGCATGCACATTAGTGAGCCCGAGTGAGCATGAGTAGTAGTGACCCCGAGTGCGCATGCACAGTAGTGACCCCGAATGCGCGTGAGCAGCAGTGAGTCCGAGTGCGCATGAGCAGTAGTGACCCCGAGTGCGCATGAGCAGTAGTGAGCCCGAGTGCGCATGAGTAGTAGTGAGTCCGAGTGCGCGCGAGCAGTAGTGACCCCGAGTGCGCATGCACAGTAGTGAGCCCGATTGCGCATCCGCAGTATTGAGTCCGTGTGTGCATGTGCAGGTCTGAGCCGGAGTGCGCATGCGCAGTAGTGGGCCCGTGCGCGCATGCGCAGTAGTGAGCCCGGGTGCGCATGCGCAGTAGTGACCCCGAATGCGCATGAGCAGCAGTGAGTCCGAGTGCGCATGAGCAGTAGTGACCCCGAGTGCGCATGAGCAGTAGTGAGTCCGGGTGCGCATGAGCAGTAGTGACCCCGAGTGCGCATGCACATTAGTGAGCCCGAGTGTGCATGAGCAGTAGTGAGTCCGAGTGCGCATGGGCTATAGTGACCCCGAGTGCTCATGCACAGTAGTGAGCCCGATTGCGCATCCGCAGTAGTGAGTCCGTGTGCGCATGTGCAGGTCTGAGCCGGAGTGCGCATGCGCAGTAGTGGGCCCGTGCGCGCATGCGCAGTAGTGAGCTCGAATGCGCATGTGCACGTCTGAGCCGGAGTGCGCATGCGCATTAGTGGGCCCGTGCGCGCATGCACAGTAGTGAGCCCGTGTGCGCATGCGCAGTAGTGACCCCGAATGCGCATGAGCAGTAGTGAGTACGAGTGCGCATGAGCAGTAGTGACCCCGAGTGCGCATGAGCAGTAGTGAGTCCGAGTGCGCATTAGCAGTAGTGACCCCGAGTGCGCATGAGCAGTAGTGACCCCGAGTGCGCATGCACAGTAGTGAGCCCGTGTGCGCATGCGTAGAAGTGAGCTCGAATGCGCATGTGCAGGTCTGAGCCGGAGTGCGCATCCGCAGTAGTAAGGCCGTGTTCGCATGTGCAGGTCTGAGCCGGAGTGTGCATGCGCAGTAGTGGGCCCGTGCGCGCATGCGCAGTAGTGAGCCCGGGTGCGCATGCGCAGTAGTGAGCCCGAGCGCGCATCCGCAATAGTGAGCCCGAGCGCGCATGCGCAGTAGTGAGTCCGATTGCGCATGTGCAGGTCTGTGCCGGAGTGCGCATGCGCAGTAGTGAGCCCGTGTGCGCATGCGCAGAAGTGAACTCGAATGCGCATGTGCAGGTCTGAGCCGGAGTGCGCATGCGCAGTAGTGGGCCCGTGCGCGCATGCGCAGTAGTGAGCCCGTGTGCGCATGCGCAGTAGTGAGCCCGAGCGCGCATCCGCAGTAGTGAGTCCGAGTGCGCATGCGCAGTAGTGACCCCGAATGCGCATGAGCAGCAGTGAGTCCGAGTGCGCATGAGCAGTAGTGACCCCGAGTGCGCATGAGCAGTAGTGAGTCCGAGTGCGGTTGAGCTGTGGTGACCCCGAGTGCGCATGCACATTAGTGAGCCCGAGTGTGCATGAGTAGTAGTGACCCCGAGTGCGCATGCACAGTAGCCAGCCCGTGTGCGCATGCGCAGAAGTGAGCTCGAATGCGCATGTGCAGGTCTGAGCCGGACTGCGCATGCGCAGTAGTGAGCCCGTGTGCACATGCGTAGTAGTGACCCCGAATGCGCATGAGCAGTAGTGAGTCCGAGTGCGTATGAGCAGTAGTGACCCCGTGTGCGCATGCGCAGTAGTGAGTCCGAGTGCGCATGCGCAGTAGTGACCCCGAATGCGCATGAGCAGCAGTGAGTCCGAGTGCGCATGAGCAGTAGTGACCCCGAGTGCGCATGAGCAGTAGTGAGCCCGAGTGCGCATGAGTAGTAGTGAGTCCGAGTGCGCGCGAGCAGTAGTGACCCCGAGTGCGCATGCACAGTAGTGAGCCCGATTGCGCATCCGCAGTATTGAGTCCGTGTGTGCATGTGCAGGTCTGAGCCGGAGTGCGCATGCGCAGTAGTGGGCCCGTGCGCGCATGCGCAGTAGTGAGCCCGGGTGCGCATGCGCAGTAGTGACCCCGAATGCGCATGAGCAGCAGTGAGTCCGAGTGCGCATGAGCAGTAGTGACCCCGAGTGCGCATGAGCAGTAGTGAGTCCGGGTGCGCATGAGCAGTAGTGACCCCGAGTGCGCATGCACATTAGTGAGCCCGAGTGTGCATGAGCAGTAGTGAGTCCGAGTGCGCATGGGCTATAGTGACCCCGAGTGCTCATGCACAGTAGTGAGCCCGATTGCGCATCCGCAGTAGTGAGTCCGTGTGCGCATGTGCAGGTCTGAGCCGGAGTGCGCATGCGCAGTAGTGGGCCCGTGCGCGCATGCGCAGTAGTGAGCTCGAATGCGCATGTGCACGTCTGAGCCGGAGTGCGCATGCGCATTAGTGGGCCCGTGCGCGCATGCACAGTAGTGAGCCCCTGTGCGCATGCGCAGTAGTGAGCCCGAGCGCGCATCCGCAGTAGTGAGTCCGAGTGCGCATGCGGTGTAGTGACCCCGAATGCGCATGAGCAGTAGTGAGTCCGAGTGCGCATGAGCAGTAGTGACCCCGAGTGCGCATGAGCAGTAGTGAGTCCGAGTGCGCATGAGCAGTAGTGACCCCGAGTGCGCATGAGCAGTAGTGACCCCGAGTGCTCATGCACAGTAGTGAGCCCGATTGCGCATGAGCAGTAGTGAGCCCGTGTGCGCATGCGTAGAAGTGAGCTCGAATGCGCATGTGCAGGTCTGAGCCGGAGTGCGCATCCGCAGTAGTAAGGCCGTGTTCGCATGTGCAGGTCTGAGCCGGAGTGTGCATGCGCAGTAGTGGGCCCGTGCGCGCATGCGCAGTAGTGAGCCCGGGTGCGCATGCGCAGTAGTGAGCCCGAGCGCGCATCCGCAATAGTGAGCCCGAGCGCGCATGCGCAGTAGTGAGTCCGATTGCGCATGTGCAGGTCTGTGCCGGAGCGCGCATGCGCAGTAGTGAGCCCGTGTGCGCATGCGCAGAAGTGAACTCGAATGCGCATGTGCAGGTCTGAGCCGGAGTGCGCATGCGCAGTAGTGGGCCCGTGCGCGCATGCGCAGTAGTGAGCCCGTGTGCGCATGCGCAGTAGTGAGCCCGAGCGCGCATCCGCAGTAGTGAGTCCGAGTGCGCATGCGCAGTAGTGACCCCGAATGCGCATGAGCAGCAGTGAGTCCGAGTGCGCATGAGCAGTAGTGACCCCGAGTGCGCATGAGCAGTAGTGAGTCCGAGTGCGGTTGAGCAGTGGTGACCCCGAGTGCGCATGCACATTAGTGAGCCCGAGTGTGCATGAGTAGTAGTGACCCCGAGTGCGCATGCACAGTAGAGAGCCCGTGTGCGCATGCGCCGAAGTGAGCTCGAATGCGCATGTGCAGGTCTGAGCCGGAGTGCGCATGCGCATTAGTGGGCCCGTGCGCGCATGCGCAGTAGTGAGCCCGTGTGCGCATGCGCAGTAGTGAGCCCGAGCGCGCATCCGCAGTAGTGAGTCCGAGTGCGCATGCGCAGTAGTGACCCCGAATGCGCATGAGCAGCAGTGAGTCCGAGTGCGCATGAGCAGTAGTGACCCCGAGTGCGCATGAGCAGTAGTGAGTCCGAGTGCGCATGAGCAGTAGTGACCCCGAGTGCGCATGCACATTAGTGAGCCCGAGTGAGCATGAGTAGTAGTGACCCCGAGTGCGCATGCACAGTAGTGAGCCCGTGTGCGCATGCGCAGAAGTGAGCTCGAATGCGCATGTGCAGGTCTGAGCCGGACTGCGCATGCGCAGTAGTGGGCCCGTGTGCGCATGAGCAGTAGTGAGTCCGAGTGCGCATGCGCAGTAGTGACCCCGAATGCGCATGAGCAGCAGTGAGTCCGAGTGCGCATGAGCAGTAGTGACCCCGAGTGCGCATGAGCAGTAGTGAGCCCGAGTGCGCATGAGTAGTAGTGAGTCCGAGTGCGCGCGAGCAGTAGTGACCCCGAGTGCGCATGCACAGTAGTGAGCCCGATTGCGCATCCGCAGTATTGAGTCCGTGTGTGCATGTGCAGGTCTGAGCCGGAGTGCGCATGCGCAGTAGTGGGCCCGTGCGCGCATGCGCAGTAGTGAGCCCGGGTGCGCATGCGCAGTAGTGACCCCGAATGCGCATGAGCAGCAGTGAGTCCGAGTGCGCATGAGCAGTAGTGACCCCGAGTGCGCATGAGCAGTAGTGAGTCCGGGTGCGCATGAGCAGTAGTGACCCCGAGTGCGCATGCACATTAGTGAGCCCGAGTGTGCATGAGCAGTAGTGAGTCCGAGTGCGCATGGGCTATAGTGACCCCGAGTGCTCATGCACAGTAGTGAGCCCGATTGCGCATCCGCAGTAGTGAGTCCGTGTGCGCATGTGCAGGTCTGAGCCGGAGTGCGCATGCGCAGTAGTGGGCCCGTGCGCGCATGCGCAGTAGTGAGCTCGAATGCGCATGTGCACGTCTGAGCCGGAGTGCGCATGCGCATTAGTGGGCCCGTGCGCGCATGCGCAGTAGTGAGCCCCTGTGCGCATGCGCAGTAGTGAGCCCGAGCGCGCATCCGCAGTAGTGAGTCCGAGTGCGCATGCGGTGTAGTGACCCCGAATGCGCATGAGCAGTAGTGAGTCCGAGTGCGCATGAGCAGTAGTGACCCCGAGTGCGCATGAGCAGTAGTGAGTCCGAGTGCGCATGAGCAGTAGTGACCCCGAGTGCGCATGAGCAGTAGTGAGCCCGTGTGCGCATGCGCAGAAGTGAACTCGAATGCGCATGTGCAGGTCTGAGCCGGAGTGCGCATGCGCAGTAGTGGGCCCGTGCGCGCATGCGCAGTAGTGAGCTCCAATGCGCATGTGCACGTCTGAGCCGGAGTGCGCATGCGCATTAGTGGGCCCGTGCGCGCATGCGCAGTAGTGAGCCCCTGTGCGCATGCGCAGTAGTGAGCCCGAGCGCGCATCCGCAGTAGTGAGTCCGAGTGCGCATGCGGTGTAGTGACCCCGAATGCGCATGAGCAGTAGTGAGTCCGAGTGCGCATGAGCAGTAGTGACCCCGAGTGCGCATGAGCAGTAGTGAGTCCGAGTGCGCATGAACAGTAGTGACCCCGAGTGCGCATGAGCAGTAGTGACCCCGAGTGCTCATGCACAGTAGTGAGCCCGATTGCGCATGAGCAGTAGTGAGTCCAAGTGCGCATGAGCAGTAGTGACCCCGAGTGCGCATGCACATTAGTGAGCCCGAGTGTGCATGAGTAGTAGTGACCCCGAGTGCGCATGCACAGTAGTGAGCCCGTGTGCGCATGCACAGTAGTGAGCCCGAGTGTGCATGAGCAGTAGTGAGTCCGAGTGCGCATGGGCAGTAGTGACCCCGAGTGCTCATGCACAGTAGTGAGCCCGATTGCGCATCCGCAGTAGTGAGGCCGTGTGCGCATGTGCAGGTCTGAGCCGGAGTGCGCATGCGCAGTAGTGAGCCCGATTGTGCATCCGCAGTAGTGACTCCGAGTGCGCATGAGCAGTAGTGACCCCGAGTGCGCATGAGCAGTAGTGACCCCGAGTGCGCATGCACAGTAGTGAGCCCGAGTGTGCATGAGCAGTAGTGAGTCCGAGTGCGCATGGGCAGTAGTGACCCCGAGTGCTCATGCACAGTAGTGAGCCCGATTGCGCATCCGCAGTAGTGAGTCCGTGTGCGCATGTGCAGGTCTGAGCCGGAGTGCGCATGCGCAGTAGTGACCCCGTGCGCGCATGCGCAGTAGTGAGCCCGTGTGCGCATGCGCAGTAGTGAGTCCGAGTGCGCGTGAGCAGTAGTGAGTCCGAGTGCGCGTGAACAGTAGTGACCCCGAGTGGGCATGAGCAGTAGTGACCCCGAGTGCGCATGAGCAGTAGTGAGCCCGTGTGCACATGCGCAGTAGTGACCCCGAATGCGCATGAGCAGTAGTGAGCCCGATTGCGCATCCGCAGTAGTGAGGCCGTGTGCGCACGTGCAGGTCTGAGCCGGAGTGCGCATGCGCAGTAGTGAGCCCGATTGTGCATCCGCAGTAGTGAGTCCGAGTGCGCATGAGCAGTAGTGACCCCGAGTGCGCATGAGCAGTAGTGAGTCCGAGTGCGCATGAGCAGTAGTGACCCCGAGTGCGCATGCACAGTAGTGAGCCCGATTGCGCATCCGCAGTAGTGAGGCCGTGTGCGCATGTGCAGGTCTGAGCCGGAGTGCGCATGCGCAGTAGTGTGCCCGTGCGCGCATGCGCAGTAATGAGCCCGTGTGCGCATGCGCAGTAGTGAGTCCGAGTGCGCATGTGCAGGTCTGTGCCGGAGTGCGCATGCGCAGAAGTGAACTCGAATGCGCATGTGCAGGTCTGAGCCGGAGTGTGCATGCGCAGTAGTGGGCCCGTGCGCGCATGCGCAGTAGTGAGCCCGTGTGCGCATGCGCAGTAGTGAGCCCGAATGCGCATGTGCAGTAGTGAGTCCGAGTGCGCATGAGCAGTAGCGACCCCGAGTGCGCATGAGCAGTAGTGAGTCCGAGTGCGCATGAGCAGTAGTGACCCCGAGTGCGCATGAGCAGTAATGACCCCGAGTGCGCATGCACAGTAGTGTGCCTGTGTGCGCATGCGCAGAAGTGAGCTCGAATGCGCATGTGCAGGTCTGAGCCGGAGTGCGCATGCGCAGTAGTGGGCCCGTGCGCGCATGCGCAGTTGTGAGCCCGGGTGCGCATGCGCAGTAGTGAGCCCGAGCGCGCATCCGCAGTAGTGAGCCCGAGCGCGCATGCGCAGTAGTTTGTCCGATTGCGCATGTGCAGGTCTGAGCCGGAGTGCGCATGCGCAGTAGTGGGCCTGTGCGCGCATGCGCAGTAGTGAGCCCGTGTGCGCATGCGCAGTAGTGAGCCCGAATGCGCATGTGCAGTAGTGAGTCCGAGTGCGCATGAGCAGTAGCGACCCCGAGTGCGCATGAGCAGTAGTGAGTCCGAGTGCGCATCAGCAGTAGTGACCCCGAGTGCGCATGAGCAGTAGTGACCCCGAGTGCGCATGCGCAGAAGTGAGCTCGAATGCGCATGTGCAGGTCTGAGCCGGACTGCGCATGCGCAGTAGTGAGCCCGTGTGCACATGCGCAGTAGTGACCCCGAATGCGCATGAGCAGTAGTGAGTCCGAGTGCGCATGAGCAGTAGTGACCCCGAGTGCGCATGAGCAGTAGTGAGTCCGAGTGCGCATGAACAGTAGTGACTCCGAGTGCGCATGAGCAGTAGTGACCCCGAGTGCGCATGCACAGTAGTGAGCCCGATTGCGCATCCGCAGTAGTAAGTCCGTGTTCGCATGTGCAGGTCTGAGCCGGAGTGCGCATGCGCAGTAGTGGGCCCGTGCGCGCATGCGCAGTTGTGAGCCCGGGTGCGCATGCGCAGTAGTGAGCCCGAGCGCGCATCCGCAATAGTGAGCCCGAGCGCGCATGCGCAGTAGTGAGTCCGATTGCGCATGTGCAGGTCTGTGCCGGAGTGCGCACGCGCAGTAGTGTGCCTGTGTGCGCATGTGCAGAAGTGAGCTCGAATGCGCATGTGCAGGTCTGAGCCGGAGTGCGCGTGCGCAGTAGTGGGCCCGTGCGCGCATGCGCAGTAGTGAGCCCGTGTGCGCATGCGCAGAAGTGAGCTCGAATGCGCATGTGCAGGTCTCAGCCGGAGTGCGCATGCGCAGTAGTGGGCCCGTGCGCGCATGCGCAGTAGTGAGCCCGTGTGCGCATGCGCAATAGTGAGCCCGAGCGCGCATCCGCAGTAGTGAGTCCGAGTGCGCATGCGCAGTAGTGACCCCGAATGCGCATGAGCAGCAGTGAGTCCGAGTGCGCATGAGCAGTAGTGACCCCGAGTGCGCATGAGCAGTAGTGAGTCCGAGTGCGGTTGAGCAGTAGTGACCCCGAGTGCGCATGCACATTAGTGAGCCCGAGTGTGCATGAGTAGTAGTGACCCCGAGTGCGCATGCACAGTAGCCAGCCCGTGTGCGCATGCGCAGAAGTGAGCTCGAATGCGCATGTGCAGGTCTGAGCCGGAGTGCGCATGCGCATTAGTGGGCCCGTGCGCGCATGCGCAGTAATGAGGCCGTGTGCGCATGCGCAGTAGTGACCCCGAATGCGCATGAGCAGTAGTGAGTACGAGTGCGCATGAGCAGTAGTGACCCCGAGTGCGCATGAGCAGTAGTGAGTCCGAGTGCGCATGAACAGTAGTGACCCCGAGTGCGCATGAGCAGTAGTGGCCCCGAGTGCGCATGAGCAGTAGTGAATCCGAGTGCACATGAGCAGTAGTGACCCCGAGTGCGCACGAGCAGTAGTGAGTCCGAGTGCGCATGAGCAGTAGTGACCCCGAGTGCGCATGAGCAGTAGTGACCCCGAGTGCGCATGCACAGTAGTGAGCCCGATCGCGCATCCGCAGTTGTGAGGCCGTGTGCGCATGTGCAGGTCTGAGCCCGAGTGCGCATGCGCAGTAGTGAGCCCGATTGTGCATCCGCAGTAGTGAGTCCGAGTGCGGATGAGCAGTAGTGACCCCGAGTGCTCATGAGCAGTAGTGACCCCGGGTGCGCATGCACAGTAGTGAGCCCGAGTGTGCATGAGCAGTAGTGAGTCCGAGTGCGCATGGGCAGTAGTGACCCCGAGTGCTCATGCACAGTAGTGAGCCCGATTGCGCATCCGCAGTAGTGAGTCCGTGTTCGCATGTGCAGGTCTGAGCCGGAGTGCGCATGCGCAGTAGTGGGCCCGTGCGCGCATGCGCAGTAGTGAGCCCGTGTGCGCATGCGCAGTAGTGGGCCCGAGCGCGCATCCGCAGTAGTGAGTCCGAGTGCGCATGCGCAGTAGTGACCCCGAATGCGCATGAGCAGCAGTGAGTCCGAGTGCGCATGAGCAGTTGTGACCCCGAGTGCGCATGCACATTATTGAGCCCGAGTGTCCATGAGTAGTAGTGACCCCGAGTGCGCATGCACAGTAGCCAGCCCGTGTGCGCATGCGCAGAAGTGAGCTCGAATGCGCATGTGCAGGTCTGAGCCGGACTGCGCATGCGCAGTAGTGTGCTCGTGTGCACATGCGCAGTAGTGACCCCGAATGCGCATGAGCAGTAGTGAGTCCGAGTGCGTATGAGCAGTAGTGACCCCGAGTGCGCATGAGCGGTAGTGACCCCGAGTGCGCATGAGCAGTAGTGGGCCCGAGCGCGCATCCGCAGTAGTGAGTCCGAGTGCGCATGCGCAGTAGTGACCCCGAATGCGCATGAGCAGCAGTGAGTCCGAGTGCGCATGAGCAGTTGTGACCCCGAGTGCGCATGCACATTATTGAGCCCGAGTGTCCATGAGTAGTAGTGACCCCGAGTGCGTATGCACAGTAGTGAGCCCGATTGCGCATCCGCAGTAGTGAGTCCGTGTGCGCATGTGCAGTTCTGAGCCGGAGTGCGCATGCGCAGTAGTGGACCCGTGCGCGCATGCGCAGTAGTGAGCCCGGGTGCGCATGCGCAGTAGTGAGCCCGAGCGCGCATCCACAGTAGTGAGCCCGAGCGCGCATGCGCAGTAGTGACCCCGAATGCGCATGAGCAGTAGTGACCCCGAGTGCGCATGCACAGTAGTGTGCCTGTGTGCGCATGCGCAGAAGTGAGCTCGAATGCGCATGTGCAGGTCTGAGCCGGAGTGCGCATGCGCAGTAGTGGGCCCGTGCGCGCATGCGCAGTAGTGAGCCCGGGTGCGCATGCGCAGTAGTGAGCCCGAGCGCGCATCCGCAGTAGTGAGCCAGAGCGCGCATGCGCAGTAGTGAGTCCGATTGCGCATGTGCGAACTGAGCCGGAGTGCGCATGCGCAGTAGTGGGCCTGTGTGCGCATGCGCAGTAGTGAGCCCGTGTGCGCATGCGCAGTAGTGAGCCCGAGCGCGCATCCGCAGTAGTGAGTCCGAGTGCGCATGCGCAGTAGTGACCCCGAATGCGCATGAGCAGCAGTGAGTCCGAGTGCGCATGAGCAGTAGTGACCCCGAGTGCGCATGAGCAGTAGTGAGTCCGAGTGCGCATGAGCAGTAGTGACCCCGAGTGCGCATGCACATTAGTGAGCCCGAGTGTGCATGAGTAGTAGTGACCCCGAGTGCGCATGCACAGTAGCGAGCCCGTGTGCGCATGCGCAGAAGTGAGCCCGAGTGCGCATGAGCAGTAGTGACCCCGAGTGCGCATGCACAGTAGTGAGCCCGATTGCGCATCCGCAGTAGTGAGGCCATGTGCGCATGTGCAGGTCTGAGCCGGAGTGCGCATGAGCAGTAGTGAGCCCGAGTGTGCATGAGCAGTAGTGAGTCCGAGTGCGCATGGGCAGTAGTGACCCCGAGTGCTCATGCACAGTAGTGAGCCCGATTGCGCATCCGCAGTAGTGAGGCCGTGTGCGCATGTGCAGGTCTGAGCCGGAGTGCGCATGCGCAGTAGTGAGCCCGATTGTGCATCCGCAGTAGTGAGTCCGAGTGCGCATGAGCAGTAGTGACCCCGAGTGCGCATGCACAGTAGTGAGCCCGAGTGTGCATGAGCAGTAGTGAGTCCGAGTGCGCATGGGCAGTAGTGACCCCGAGTGCTCATGCACAGTAGTGAGCCCGATTGCGCATCCGCAGTAGTGAGTCCGTGTGCGCATGTGCAGGTCTGAGCCGGAGTGCGCATGCGCAGTAGTGACCCCGTGCGCGCATGCGCAGTAGTGAGCCCGTGTGCGCATGCGCAGTAGTGAGTCCGAGTGCGCGTGAGCAGTAGTGAGTCCGAGTGCGCGTGAGCAGTAGTGACCCCGAGTGCGCATGAGCAGTAGTGACCCCGAGTGCGCATGAGCAGTAGTGACCCCGAGTGCGCATGCGCAGCAGTGGGCCCGTGCGCGCATGCGCAGTAGTGAGCCCGTATGCGCATACGCAGTAGTGAGCCCGAGCGCGCATCCGCAATAGTGAGCCCGAGCGTGCATGCGCAGTAGTGAGTCCGATTGCGCATGTGCAGGTCTGTGCCGGAGTGCGCATGCGCAGTAGTGGGCCCGTGCGCGCATGCGCAGTAGTGAGCCCGTGTGCGCATGCGCTGTAGTGAGCCCGAGCGCGCATCCGCAGTAGTGACCCCGAATGCGCATGAGCAGTAGTGACCCCGAGTGCGCATGCACAGTAGTGTGCCCGTGTGAGTATGCGCAGAAGTGAGCTCGAATGCGCATGTGCAGGTCTGAGCCGGAGTGCGCATGCGCAGTAGTGACCCCGAATGCGCATGAGCAGTAGTGAGTACGAGTGCGCATGAGCAGTAGTGACCCCGAGTGCGCATGAGCAGTAGTGAGTCCGAGTGCGCATGAACAGTAGTGACCCCGAGTGCGCATGAGCAGTAGTGGCCCCGAGTGCGCATGAGCAGTAGTGAATCCGAGTGCACATGAGCAGTAGTGACCCCGAGTGCGCACGAGCAGTAGTGAGTCCGAGTGCGCATGAGCAGTAGTGACCCCGAGTGCGCATGAGCAGTAGTGACCCCGAGTGCGCATGCACAGTAGTGAGCCCGATCGCGCATCCGCAGTTGTGAGGCCGTGTGCGCATGTGCAGGTCTGAGCCCGAGTGCGCATGCGCAGTAGTGAGCCCGATTGTGCATCCGCAGTAGTGAGTCCGAGTGCGGATGAGCAGTAGTGACCCCGAGTGCTCATGAGCAGTAGTGACCCCGGGTGCGCATGCACAGTAGTGAGCCCGAGTGTGCATGAGCAGTAGTGAGTCCGAGTGCGCATGGGCAGTAGTGACCCCGAGTGCTCATGCACAGTAGTGAGCCCGATTGCGCATCCGCAGTAGTGAGTCCGTGTTCGCATGTGCAGGTCTGAGCCGGAGTGCGCATGCGCAGTAGTGGGCCCGTGCGCGCATGCGCAGTAGTGAGCCCGTGTGCGCATGCGCAGTAGTGGGCCCGAGCGCGCATCCGCAGTAGTGAGTCCGAGTGCGCATGCGCAGTAGTGACCCCGAATGCGCATGAGCAGCAGTGAGTCCGAGTGCGCATGAGCAGTTGTGACCCCGAGTGCGCATGCACATTATTGAGCCCGAGTGTCCATGAGTAGTAGTGACCCCGAGTGCGCATGCACAGTAGCCAGCCCGTGTGCGCATGCGCAGAAGTGAGCTCGAATGCGCATGTGCAGGTCTGAGCCGGACTGCGCATGCGCAGTAGTGAGCTCGTGTGCACATGCGCAGTAGTGACCCCGAATGCGCATGAGCAGTAGTGAGTCCGAGTGCGTATGAGCAGTAGTGACCCCGAGTGCGCATGAGCGGTAGTGACCCCGAGTGCGCATGAGCAGTAGTGGGCCCGAGCGCGCATCCGCAGTAGTGAGTCCGAGTGCGCATGCGCAGTAGTGACCCCGAATGCGCATGAGCAGCAGTGAGTCCGAGTGCGCATGAGCAGTTGTGACCCCGAGTGCGCATGCACATTATTGAGCCCGAGTGTCCATGAGTAGTAGTGACCCCGAGTGCGTATGCACAGTAGTGAGCCCGATTGCGCATCCGCAGTAGTGAGTCCGTGTGCGCATGTGCAGTTCTGAGCCGGAGTGCGCATGCGCAGTAGTGGACCCGTGCGCGCATGCGCAGTAGTGAGCCCGGGTGCGCATGCGCAGTAGTGAGCCCGAGCGCGCATCCACAGTAGTGAGCCCGAGCGCGCATGCGCAGTAGTGACCCCGAATGCGCATGAGCAGTAGTGACCCCGAGTGCGCATGCACAGTAGTGTGCCTGTGTGCGCATGCGCAGAAGTGAGCTCGAATGCGCATGTGCAGGTCTGAGCCGGAGTGCGCATGCGCAGTAGTGGGCCCGTGCGCGCATGCGCAGTAGTGAGCCCGGGTGCGCATGCGCAGTAGTGAGCCCGAGCGCGCATCCGCAGTAGTGAGCCAGAGCGCGCATGCGCAGTAGTGAGTCCGATTGCGCATGTGCGAACTGAGCCGGAGTGCGCATGCGCAGTAGTGGGCCTGTGTGCGCATGCGCAGTAGTGAGCCCGTGTGCGCATGCGCAGTAGTGAGCCCGAGCGCGCATCCGCAGTAGTGAGTCCGAGTGCGCATGCGCAGTAGTGACCCCGAATGCGCATGAGCAGCAGTGAGTCCGAGTGCGCATGAGCAGTAGTGACCCCGAGTGCGCATGAGCAGTAGTGAGTCCGAGTGCGCATGAGCAGTAGTGACCCCGAGTGCGCATGCACATTAGTGAGCCCGAGTGTGCATGAGTAGTAGTGACCCCGAGTGCGCATGCACAGTAGCGAGCCCGTGTGCGCATGCGCAGAAGTGAGCCCGAGTGCGCATGAGCAGTAGTGACCCCGAGTGCGCATGCACAGTAGTGAGCCCGATTGCGCATCCGCAGTAGTGAGGCCATGTGCGCATGTGCAGGTCTGAGCCGGAGTGCGCATGAGCAGTAGTGAGCCCGAGTGTGCATGAGCAGTAGTGAGTCCGAGTGCGCATGGGCAGTAGTGACCCCGAGTGCTCATGCACAGTAGTGAGCCCGATTGCGCATCCGCAGTAGTGAGGCCGTGTGCGCATGTGCAGGTCTGAGCCGGAGTGCGCATGCGCAGTAGTGAGCCCGATTGTGCATCCGCAGTAGTGAGTCCGAGTGCGCATGAGCAGTAGTGACCCCGAGTGCGCATGCACAGTAGTGAGCCCGAGTGTGCATGAGCAGTAGTGAGTCCGAGTGCGCATGGGCAGTAGTGACCCCGAGTGCTCATGCACAGTAGTGAGCCCGATTGCGCATCCGCAGTAGTGAGTCCGTGTGCGCATGTGCAGGTCTGAGCCGGAGTGCGCATGCGCAGTAGTGACCCCGTGCGCGCATGCGCAGTAGTGAGCCCGTGTGCGCATGCGCAGTAGTGAGTCCGAGTGCGCGTGAGCAGTAGTGAGTCCGAGTGCGCGTGAGCAGTAGTGACCCCGAGTGCGCATGAGCAGTAGTGACCCCGAGTGCGCATGAGCAGTAGTGACCCCGAGTGCGCATGCGCAGCAGTGGGCCCGTGCGCGCATGCGCAGTAGTGAGCCCGTATGCGCATACGCAGTAGTGAGCCCGAGCGCGCATCCGCAATAGTGAGCCCGAGCGTGCATGCGCAGTAGTGAGTCCGATTGCGCATGTGCAGGTCTGTGCCGGAGTGCGCATGCGCAGTAGTGGGCCCGTGCGCGCATGCGCAGTAGTGAGCCCGTGTGCGCATGCGCTGTAGTGAGCCCGAGCGCGCATCCGCAGTAGTGACCCCGAATGCGCATGAGCAGTAGTGACCCCGAGTGCGCATGCACAGTAGTGTGCCCGTGTGAGTATGCGCAGAAGTGAGCTCGAATGCGCATGTGCAGGTCTGAGCCGGAGTGCGCATGCGCAGTAGTGACCCCGAATGCGCATGAGCAGTAGTGAGTCCGAGTGCGCATGAGCAGTAGTGACCCCGAGTGCGCATGAGCAGTAGTGAGTCCGAGTGCGTATCCGCAGTAGTGAGTCCGAGTGCGCATGCGCAGTAGTGACCCCCAATGCGCATGAGCAGCAGTGAGTCTGAGTGCGCATGTGCAGTAGTGACCCCGAGTGCGCATGAGCAGTAGTGAGTCCGAGTGCGCATGAGCAGTAGTGACCCCGAGTGCGCATGCACATTAGTGAGCCCGTGTGCGCATGCGCTGTAGTGAGCCCGAGCGCGCATCCGCAGTAGCGAGTCCGAGTGCGCATGCGCAGTAGTGACCCCGAATGCACATGAGCAGTAGTGAGTCCGAGTGCGCATTAGCAGTAGTGACCCCGAGTGCGCATAAGCAGTAGTGACCCCGAGTGCGCATGCACAGTAGTGAGCCCGTGTGCGCATGCGTAGAAGTGAGCTCGAATGCGCATGTGCAGGTCTGAGCCGGAGTGCGCATGCGCAGTAGTGGGCCCGTGCGCGCATGCGCAGTAGTGAGCCCGTATGCGCATGCGCAGTAGTGAGCCCGAGCGCGCATCCGCAGTAGTGAGCCAGAGCGCGCATGCGCAGTAGTGAGTCCGATTGCGCATGTGCAGGTCTGAGCCGGAGTGCGCATGCGCAGTAGTGGGCCTGTGTGCGCATGCGCAGTAGTGAGCCCGTGTGCGCATGCGCAGTAGTGAGCCCGAGCGCGCATCCGCAGTAGTGAGTCCGAGTGCGCATGCGCAGTAGTGACCCCGAATGCGCATGAGCAGCAGTGAGTCCGAGTGCGCATGAGCAGTAGTGACCCCGAGTGCGCATGAGCAGTAGTGAGTCCGAGTGCGCATGAGCAGTAGTGACCCCGAGTGCGCATGCACATTAGTGAGCCCGAGTGTGCATGAGTAGTAGTGACCCCGAGTGCGCATGCACAGTAGCGAGCCCGTGTGCGCATGCGCAGAAGTGAGCCCGAGTGCGCATGAGCAGTAGTGACCCCGAGTGCGCATGCACAGTAGTGAGCCCGATTGCGCATCCGCAGTAGTGAGGCCATGTGCGCATGTGCAGGTCTGAGCCGGAGTGCGCATGAGCAGTAGTGAGCCCGAGTGTGCATGAGCAGTAGTGAGTCCGAGTGCGCATGGGCAGTAGTGACCCCGAGTGCTCATGCACAGTAGTGAGCCCGATTGCGCATCCGCAGTAGTGAGGCCGTGTGCGCATGTGCAGGTCTGAGCCGGAGTGCGCATGCGCAGTAGTGAGCCCGATTGTGCATCCGCAGTAGTGAGTCCGAGTGCGCATGAGCAGTAGTGACCCCGAGTGCGCATGCACGGTAGTGAGCCCGAGTGTGCATGAGCAGTAGTGAGTCCGAGTGCGCATGGGCAGTAGTGACCCCGAGTGCTCATGCACAGTAGTGAGCCCGATTGCGCATCCGCAGTAGTGAGTCCGTGTGCGCATGTGCAGGTCTGAGCCGGAGTGCGCATGCGCAGTAGTGACCCCGTGCGCGCATGCGCAGTAGTGAGCCCGTGTGCGCATGCGCAGTAGTGAGTCCGAGTGCGCGTGAGCAGTAGTGAGTCCGAGTGCGCGTGAGCAGTAGTGACCCCGAGTGCGCATGAGCAGTAGTGACCCCGAGTGCGCATGAGCAGTAGTGACCCCGAGTGCGCATGCGCAGCAGTGGGCCCGTGCGCGCATGCGCAGTAGTGAGCCCGTATGCGCATACGCAGTAGTGAGCCCGAGCGCGCATCCGCAATAGTGAGCCCGAGCGTGCATGCGCAGTAGTGAGTCCGATTGCGCATGTGCAGGTCTGTGCCGGAGTGCGCATGCGCAGTAGTGGGCCCGTGCGCGCATGCGCAGTAGTGAGCCCGTGTGCGCATGCGCTGTAGTGAGCCCGAGCGCGCATCCGCAGTAGTGACCCCGAATGCGCATGAGCAGTAGTGACCCCGAGTGCGCATGCACAGTAGTGTGCCCGTGTGAGTATGCGCAGAAGTGAGCTCGAATGCGCATGTGCAGGTCTGAGCCGGAGTGCGCATGCGCAGTAGTGACCCCGAATGCGCATGAGCAGTAGTGAGTCCGAGTGCGCATGAGCAGTAGTGACCCCGAGTGCGCATGAGCAGTAGTGAGTCCGAGTGCGTATCCGCAGTAGTGAGTCCGAGTGCGCATGCGCAGTAGTGACCCCCAATGCGCATGAGCAGCAGTGAGTCTGAGTGCGCATGTGCAGTAGTGACCCCGAGTGCGCATGAGCAGTAGTGAGTCCGAGTGCGCATGAGCAGTAGTGACCCCGAGTGCGCATGCACATTAGTGAGCCCGTGTGCGCATGCGCTGTAGTGAGCCCGAGCGCGCATCCGCAGTAGCGAGTCCGAGTGCGCATGCGCAGTAGTGACCCCGAATGCACATGAGCAGTAGTGAGTCCGAGTGCGCATTAGCAGTAGTGACCCCGAGTGCGCATAAGCAGTAGTGACCCCGAGTGCGCATGCACAGTAGTGAGCCCGTGTGCGCATGCGTAGAAGTGAGCTCGAATGCGCATGTGCAGGTCTGAGCCGGAGTGCGCATGCGCAGTAGTGGGCCCGTGCGCGCATGCGCAGTAGTGAGCCCGTATGCGCATACGCAGTAGTGAGCCCGAGCGCGCATGTGCAGGTCTGAGCCGGAGTGCGCATGCGCAGTAGTGACCCCGTGCGCGCATGCGCAGTAGTGAGCCCGTGTGCGCATGCGCAGTAGTGAGTCCGAGTGCGCGTGAGCAGTAGTGAGTCCGAGTGCGCGTGAGCAGTAGTGACCCCGAGTGCGCATGAGCAGTAGTGACCCCGAGTGCGCATGAGCAGTAGTGACCCCGAGTGCGCATGCACAGTAGTGAGCCCGATTGCGCATCCGCAGTATTGAGTCCGTGTGTGCATGTGCAGGTCTGAGCCGGAGTGCGCATGCGCAGTAGTGGGCCCGTGCGCGCATGCGCAGTAGTGAGCCCGGGTGCGCATGCGCAGTAGTGAGCCCGAGCGCGCATCCGCAATAGTGAGCCCGAGCGCGCATGCGCAGTAGTGAGTCCGATTGCGCATGTGCAGGTCTGAGCCGGAGTGCGCATGCGCAGTAGTGGGCCCGTGCGCGCATGCGCAGTAGTGAGCCCGTGTGCGCATGTGCAGGTCTGAGCCGGAGTGCGCATGCGCAGTAGTGACCCCGAATGCGCATGAGCAGTAGTGAGTCCGAGTGCGCATGAGCAGTAGTGACCCCGAGTGCGCATGAGCAGTAGTGAGTCCGAGTGCGCATTAGCAGTAGCGACCCCGAGTGCGCATGAGCAGTAGTGACCCCGAGTGCGCATGCACAGTAGTGAGCCCGTGTGCGCATGCGTAGAAGTGAGCTCGAATGCGCATGTGCAGGTCTGAGCCGGAGTGCGCATGCGCAGTAGTGAGCCCGAGCGCGCATCCGCAGTAGTGAGTCCGAGTGCGCACGCGGTGTAGTGACCCCGAATGCGCATGAGCAGTAGTGAGTCCGAGTGCGCATGAGCAGTAGTGACCCCGAGTGCGCATGAGCAGCAGTGAGTCCGAGTGCGCATGAGCAGTAGTGACCCCGAGTGCGCATGAGCAGTACTGAGTCCGGGTGCGCATGAGCAGTAGTGACCCCGAGTGCGCATGCACATTAGTGAGCCCGAGTGTGCATGAGTAGTAGGTACCCCGAGTGCGCATGCACAGTAGTGAGCCCGTGTGCGCATGCGCGGAAGTGAGCTCGAATGCGCATGTGCAGGTCTGAGCCGGACTGCGCATGCGCAGTAGTGAGCCCGTGTGCGCATCCGCAGTAGTGACCCCGAATGCGCATGAGCAGTAGTGAGTCCGAGTGCGCATGAGCAGTAGTGACCCCGAGTGCGCATGCGCAGTAGTGAGCCCGAGCGCGCATCCGCAGTAGTGAGTCCGAGTGCGCATGCGGTGTAGTGACCCCGAATGCGCATGAGCAGTAGTGAGTCCGAGTGCGCATGAGCAGTAGTGACCCCGAGTGCGCATGCGCATTAGTGAGCCCGAGTGAGCATGAGTAGTAGTGACCCCGAGTGCGCATGCACAGTAGTGAGCCCGTGTGCGCATGCACAGTAGTGAGCCCGAGAGTGCATGAGCAGTAGTGAGTCCGAGTGCGCATGGGCAGTAGTGACCCCGAGTGCTCATGCACAGTAGTGAGCCCGTGTGCGCATGCGCAGTAGTGACCCCGAATGCGCATGAGCAGTAGTGAGTCCGAGTGCGCATGAGCAGTAGTGACCCCGAGTGCGCATGAGCAGTAGTGAGTCCGAGTGCGCATTAGCAGTAGTGACCCCGAGTGCGCATGAGCAGTAGTGACCCCGAGTGCGCATGCACAGTAGTGAGCCCGTGTGCGCATGCGTAGAAGTGAGCTCGAATGCGCATGTGCAGGTCTGAGCCGGAGTGCGCATCCGCAGTAGTAAGGCCGTGTTCGCATGTGCAGGTCTGAGCCGGAGTGTGCATGCGCAGTAGTGGGCCCGTGCGCGCATGCGCAGTAGTGAGTCCGTGTGCGCATGTGCAGGTCTGAGCCGGAGTGCGCATGCGCAGTAGTGGGCCCGTGCGCGCATGCGCAGTAGTGAGCTCGAATGCGCATGTGCACGTCTGAGCCGGAGTGCGCATGCGCTTTAGTGGGCCCGTGCGCGCATGCGCAGTAGTGAGCCCCAGTGCGCATGCGCAGTAGTGAGCCCGAGCGCGCATCCGCAGTAGTGAGTCCGAGTGCGCATGCGGTGTAGTGACCCCGAATGCGCATGAGCAGTAGTGAGTCCGAGTGCGCATGAGCAGTAGTGACCCCGAGTGCGCATGCACATTAGTGAGCCCGAGTGAGCATGAGTAGTAGTGATCCCGAGTGCGCATGCACAGTAGTGAGCCCGTGTGCGCATGCACAGTAGTGAGCCCGAGTGTGCATGAGCAGTAGTGAGTCCGAGTGCGCATGGGCAGTAGTGACCCCGAGTGCTCATGCACAGTAGTGAGCCCGTGTGCGCATGCGCAGTAGTGACCCCGAATGCGCATGAGCAGTAGTGAGTCCGAGTGCGCATGAGCAGTAGTGACCCCGAGTGCGCATGAGCAGTAGTGAGTCCGAGTGCGCATTAGCAGTAGTGACCCCGAGTGCGCATGAGCAGTAGTGACCCCGAGTGCGCATGCACAGTAGTGAGCCCGTGTGCGCATGCGTAGAAGTGAGCTCGAATGCGCATGTGCAGGTCTGAGCCGGAGTGCGCATCCGCAGTAGTAAGGCCGTGTTCGCATGTGCAGGTCTGAGCCGGAGTGTGCATGCGCAGTAGTGGGCCCGTGCGCGCATGCGCAGTAGTGAGCCCGGGTGCGCATGCGCAGTAGTGAGCCCGAGCGCGCATCCGCAATAGTGAGCCCGAGCGCGCATGCGCAGTAGTGAGTCCGATTGCGCATGTGCAGGTCTGTGCCGGAGTGCGCATGCGCAGTAGTGAGCCCGTGTGCGCATGCGCAGAAGTGAACTCGAATGCGCATGTGCAGGTCTGAGCCGGAGTGCGCATGCGCAGTAGTGGGCCCGTGCGCGCATGCGCAGTAGTGAGCCCGTGTGCGCATGCGCAGTAGTGAGCCCGAGCGCGCATCCGCAGTAGTGAGTCCGAGTGCGCATGAGCAGTAGTGAGTCCGAGTGCGCATGAGCAGTAGTGACCCCGAGTGCGCATGCGCAGTAGTGAGCCCGAGCGCGCATGCACAGTAGAGAGCCCGTGTGCGCATGCGCCGAAGTGAGCTCGAATGCGCATGTGCAGGTCTGAGCCGGAGTGCGCATGCGCATTAGTGGGCCCGCGCGCATGCGCAGTAGTGAGCCCGTGTGCGCATGCGCAGTAGTGAGCCCGAGCGCGCATCCGCAGTAGTGAGTCCGAGTGCGCATGCGCAGTAGTGACCCCGAATGCGCATGAGCAGCAGTGAGTCCGAGTGCGCATGAGCAGTAGTGACCCCGAGTGCGCATGAGCAGTAGTGAGTCCGAGTGCGCATGAGCAGTAGTGACCCCGAGTGCGCATGCACATTAGTGAGCCCGAGTGAGCATGAGTAGTAGTGACCCCGAGTGCGCATGCACAGTAGTGAGCCCGTGTGCGCATGCGCAGAAGTGAGCTCGAATGCGCATGTGCAGGTCTGAGCCGGACTGCGCATGCGCAGTAGTGGGCCCGTGTGCGCATGCGCAGTAGTGAGTCCGAGTGCGCATGCGCAGTAGTGACCCCGAATGCGCATGAGCAGTAGTGAGCCCGGGTGCGCATGAGTAGTAGTGAGTCCGAGTGCGCGCGAGCAGTAGTGACCCCGAGTGCGCATGCACAGTAGTGAGCCCGATTGCGCATCCGCAGTATTGAGTCCGTGTGTGCATGTGCAGGTCTGAGCCGGAGTGCGCATGCGCAGTAGTGGGCCCGTGCGCGCATGCGCAGTAGTGAGCCCGGGTGCGCATGCGCAGTAGTGACCCCGAATGCGCATGAGCAGCAGTGAGTCCGAGTGCGCATGAGCAGTAGTGACCCCGAGTGCGCATGAGCAGTAGTGAGTCCGGGTGCGCATGAGCAGTAGTGACCCCGAGTGCGCATGCACATTAGTGAGCCCGAGTGTGCATGAGCAGTAGTGAGTCCGAGTGCGCATGGGCTATAGTGACCCCGAGTGCTCATGCACAGTAGTGAGCCCGATTGCGCATCCGCAGTAGTGAGTCCGTGTGCGCATGTGCAGGTCTGAGCCGGAGTGCGCATGCGCAGTAGTGGGCCCGTGCGCGCATGCGCAGTAGTGAGCTCGAATGCGCATGTGCACGTCTGAGCCGGAGTGCGCATGCGCATTAGTGGGCCCGTGCGCGCATGCACAGTAGTGAGCCCGTGTGCGCATGCGCAGTAGTGACCCCGAATGCGCATGAGCAGTAGTGAGTACGAGTGCGCATGAGCAGTAGTGTCCCCGAGTGCGCATGAGCAGTAGTGAGTCCGAGTGCGCATTAGCAGTAGTGACCCCGAGTGCGCATGAGCAGTAGTGACCCCGAGTGCGCATGCACAGTAGTGAGCCCGTGTGCGCATGCGTAGAAGTGAGCTCGAATGCGCATGTGCAGGTCTGAGCCGGAGTGCGCATCCGCAGTAGTAAGGCCGTGTTCGCATGTGCAGGTCTGAGCCGGAGTGTGCATGCGCAGTAGTGGGCCCGTGCGCGCATGCGCAGTAGTGAGCCCGGGTGCGCATGCGCAGTAGTGAGCCCGAGCGCGCATCCGCAGTAGTGAGTCCGTGTGCGCATGTGCAGGTCTGAGCCGGAGTGCGCATGCGCAGTAGTGGGCCCGTGCGCGCATGCGCAGTAGTGAGCTCGAATGCGCATGTGCACGTCTGAGCCGGAGTGCGCATGCGCATTAGTGGGCCCGTGCGCGCATGCGCAGTAGTGAGCCCCTGTGCGCATGCGCAGTAGTGAGCCCGAGCGCGCATCCGCAGTAGTGAGTCCGAGTGCGCATGCGGTGTAGTGACCCCGAATGCGCATGAGCAGTAGTGAGTCCGAGTGCGCATGAGCAGTAGTGACCCCGAGTGCGCATGAGCAGTAGTGAGTCCGAGTGCGCATGAGCAGTAGTGACCCCGAGTGCGCATGAGCAGTAGTGACCCCGAGTGCTCATGCACAGTAGTGAGCCCGATTGCGCATGAGCAGTAGTGAGCCCGTGTGCGCATGCGTAGAAGTGAGCTCGAATGCGCATGTGCAGGTCTGAGCCGGAGTGCGCATCCGCAGTAGTAAGGCCGTGTTCGCATGTGCAGGTCTGAGCCGGAGTGTGCATGCGCAGTAGTGGGCCCGTGCGCGCATGCGCAGTAGTGAGCCCGGGTGCGCATGCGCAGTAGTGAGCCCGAGCGCGCATCCGCAATAGTGAGCCCGAGCGCGCATGCGCAGTAGTGAGTCCGATTGCGCATGTGCAGGTCTGTGCCGGAGTGCGCATGCGCAGTAGTGAGCCCGTGTGCGCATGCGCAGAAGTGAACTCGAATGCGCATGTGCAGGTCTGAGCCGGAGTGCGCATGCGCAGTAGTGGGCCCGTGCGCGCATGCGCAGTAGTGAGCCCGTGTGCGCATGCGCAGTAGTGAGCCCGAGCGCGCATCCGCAGTAGTGAGTCCGAGTGCGCATGCGCAGTAGTGACCCCGAATGCGCATGAGCAGCAGTGAGTCCGAGTGCGCATGAGCAGTAGTGACCCCGAGTGCGCATGAGCAGTAGTGAGTCCGAGTGCGGTTGAGCAGTGGTGACCCCGAGTGCGCAAGCACATTAGTGAGCCGGAGTGTGCATGAGTAGTAGTGACCCCGAGTGCGCATGCACAGTAGCCAGCCCGTGTGCGCATGCGCAGAAGTGAGCTCGAATGCGCATGTGCAGGTCTGAGCCGGAGTGCGCATCCGCAGTAGTAAGGCCGTGTTCGCATGTGCAGGTCTGAGCCGGAGTGTGCATGCGCAGTAGTGGGCCCGTGCGCGCATGCGCAGTAGTGAGCCCGGGTGCGCATGCGCAGTAGTGAGCCCGAGCGCGCATCCGCAATAGTGAGCCCGAGCGCGCATGCGCAGTAGTGAGTCCGATTGCGCATGTGCAGGTCTGTGCCGGAGCGCGCATGCGCAGTAGTGAGCCCGTGTGCGCATGCGCAGAAGTGAACTCGAATGCGCATGTGCAGGTCTGAGCCGGAGTGCGCATGCGCAGTAGTGGGCCCGTGCGCGCATGCGCAGTAGTGAGCCCGTGTGCGCATGCGCAGTAGTGAGCCCGAGCGCGCATCCGCAGTAGTGAGTCCGAGTGCGCATGCGCAGTAGTGACCCCGAATGCGCATGAGCAGCAGTGAGTCCGAGTGCGCATGAGCAGTAGTGACCCCGAGTGCGCATGAGCAGTAGTGAGTCCGAGTGCGGTTGAGCAGTGGTGACCCCGAGTGCGCATGCACATTAGTGAGCCCGAGTGTGCATGAGTAGTAGTGACCCCGAGTGCGCATGCACAGTAGCCAGCCCGTGTGCGCATGCGCAGAAGTGAGCTCGAATGCGCATGTGCAGGTCTGAGCCGGACTGCGCATGCGCAGTAGTGAGCCCGTGTGCAAATGCGTAGTAGTGACCCCGAATGCGCATGAGCAGTAGTGAGTCCGAGTGCGTATGAGCAGTAGTGACCCCGAGTGCGCATGAGCAGTAGTGACCCCGAGTGCGCATGCACAGTAGAGAGCCCGTGTGCGCATGCGCCGAAGTGAGCTCGAATGCGCATGTGCAGGTCTGAGCCGGAGTGCGCATGCGCATTAGTGGGCCCGTGCGCGCATGCGCAGTAGTGAGCCCGTGTGCGCATGCGCAGTAG
This sequence comes from Megachile leachella, assembly GCA_963576845.1. Taxonomy (NCBI): domain Eukaryota; kingdom Metazoa; phylum Arthropoda; class Insecta; order Hymenoptera; family Megachilidae; genus Megachile; species Megachile leachella. The sequence continues at coordinate 23,763,768 of OY756250.1, read as the reverse complement.
TGAGCCCGAGCGCGCATCCGCAGTAGTGAGTCCGAGTGCGCATGCGCAGTAGTGACCCCGAATGCGCATGAGCAGCAGTGAGTCCGAGTGCGCATGAGCAGTAGTGACCCCGAGTGCGCATGAGCAGTAGTGAGTCCGAGTGCGCATGAGCAGTAGTGACCCCGAGTGCGCATGCACATTAGTGAGCCCGAGTGAGCATGAGTAGTAGTGACCCCGAGTGCGCATGCACAGTAGTGAGCCCGTGTGCGCATGCGCAGAAGTGAGCTCGAATGCGCATGTGCAGGTCTGAGCCGGACAGCGCATGCGCAGTAGTGGGCCCGTGTGCGCATGAGCAGTAGTGAGTCCGAGTGCGCATGCGCAGTAGTGACCCCGAATGCGCATGAGCAGCAGTGAGTCCGAGTGCGCATGAGCAGTAGTGACCCCGAGTGCGCATGAGCAGTAGTGAGCCCGAGTGCGCATGAGTAGTAGTGAGTCCGAGTGCGCGCGAGCAGTAGTGACCCCGAGTGCGCATGCACAGTAGTGAGCCCGATTGCGCATCCGCAGTATTGAGTCCGTGTGTGCATGTGCAGGTCTGAGCCGGAGTGCGCATGCGCAGTAGTGGGCCCGTGCGCGCATGCGCAGTAGTGAGCCCCTGTGCGCATGCGCAGTAGTGAGCCCGAGCGCGCATCCGCAGTAGTGAGTCCGAGTGCGCATGCGGTGTAGTGACCCCGAATGCGCATGAGCAGTAGTGAGTCCGAGTGCGCATGAGCAGTAGTGACCCCGAGTGCGCATGAGCAGTAGTGAGTCCGAGTGCGCATGAACAGTAGTGACCCCGAGTGCGCATGAGCAGTAGTGACCCCGAGTGCTCATGCACAGTAGTGAGCCCGATTGCGCATGAGCAGTAGTGAGTCCAAGTGCGCATGAGCAGTAGTGACCCCGAGTGCGCATGCACATTAGTGAGCCCGAGTGTGCATGAGTAGTAGTGACCCCGAGTGCGCATGCACAGTAGTGAGCCCGTGTGCGCATGCACAGTAGTGAGCCCGAGTGTGCATGAGCAGTAGTGAGTCCGAGTGCGCATGGGCAGTAGTGACCCCGAGTGCTCATGCACAGTAGTGAGCCCGATTGCGCATCCGCAGTAGTGAGGCCGTGTGCGCATGTGCAGGTCTGAGCCGGAGTGCGCATGCGCAGTAGTGAGCCCGATTGTGCATCCGCAGTAGTGACTCCGAGTGCGCATGAGCAGTAGTGACCCCGAGTGCGCATGAGCAGTAGTGACCCCGAGTGCGCATGCACAGTAGTGAGCCCGAGTGTGCATGAGCAGTAGTGAGTCCGAGTGCGCATGGGCAGTAGTGACCCCGAGTGCTCATGCACAGTAGTGAGCCCGATTGCGCATCCGCAGTAGTGAGTCCGTGTGCGCATGTGCAGGTCTGAGCCGGAGTGCGCATGCGCAGTAGTGACCCCGTGCGCGCATGCGCAGTAGTGAGCCCGTGTACGCATGCGCAGTAGTGAGTCCGAGTGCGCGTGAGCAGTAGTGAGTCCGAGTGCGCGTGAACAGTAGTGACCCCGAGTGGGCATGAGCAGTAGTGACCCCGAGTGCGCATGAGCAGTAGTGACCCCGAGTGCGCATGCGCAGTAGTGAGCCCGATTGCGCATCCGCAGTAGTGAGGCCGTGTGCGCATGTGCAGGTCTGTGCCGGAGTGCGCATGCGCAGTAGTGGGCCCGTGCGCGCATGCGCAGTAGTGAGCCCGTATGCGCATACGCAGTAGTGAGCCCGAGCGCGCATCCGCAGTAGTGAGTCCGAGTGCGCATGCGCAGTAGTGACCCCGAATGCGCATGAGCAGCAGTGAGTCCGAGTGCGCATGAGCAGTAGTGACCCCGAGTGCGCATGAGCAGTAGTGAGTCCGAGTGCGCATGAGCAGTAGTGACCCCGAGTGCGCATGCACATTAGTGAGCCCGAGTGTGCATGAGTAGTAGTGACCCCGAGTGCGCATGCACAGTAGCCAGCCCGTGTGCGCATGCGCAGAAGTGAGCTGGAATGCGCATGTGCAGGTCAGAGCCGGACTGCGCATGCGCAGTAGTGAGCCCGTGTGCACATGCGCAGTAGTGACCCCGAATGCGCATGAGCAGTAGTGAGTCCGAGTGCGTATGAGCAGTATTGACCCCGAGTGCGCATGAGCAGTCCTGACCCCGAGTGCGCATGAGAAGTAGTGGCCCCGAGTGCGCATGAGCAGTAGTGAATCCGAGTGCACATGAGCAGTAGTGACCCCGAGTGCGCATGAGCAGTAGTGAGTCCGAGTGCGCATGAGCAGTAGTGACCCCGAGTGCGCATGAGCAGTAGTGACCCCGAGTGCGCATGCACAGTAGTGAGCCCGATTGCGCATCCGCAGTAGTGAGGCCGTGTGCGCATGTGCAGGTCTGAGCCGGAGTGCGCATGCGCAGTAGTGAGCCCGATTGTGCATCCGCAGTAGTGAGTCCGAGTGCGCATGAGCAGTAGTGACCCCGAGTGCGCATGAGCAGTAGTGACCCCGAGTGCGCATGCACAGTAGTGAGCCCGAGTGTGCATGAGCAGTAGTGAGTCCGAGTGCGCATGGGCAGTAGTGACCCCGAGTGCTCATGCACAGTAGTGAGCCCGATTGCGCATCCGCAGTAGTGAGTCCGTGTGCGCATGTGCAGGTCTGAGCCGGAGTGCGCATGCGCAGTAGTGTGCCCGTGCGCGCATGCGCAGTAATGAGCCCGCGTGCGCATGCGCAGTAGTGAGTCCGAGTGCGCGTGAGCAGTAGTGAGTCCGAGTGCGCGTGAGCAGTAGTGACCCCGAGTGCGCATGAGCAGTAGTGACCCCGAGTGCGCATGAGCAGTAGTGACCCCGAGTGCGCATGCACAGTAGTGTGCCTGCGTGCGCATGCGCAGAAGTGAGCTCGAATGCGCATGTGCAGGTCTGAGCCGGAGTGCGCATGCGCAGTAGTGGGCCCGTGCGCGCATGCGCAGTAGTGAGCCCGGGTGCGCATGCGCAGTAGTAAGCCCGAGCGCGCATCCGCAGTAGTGAGCCCGAGCGCGCATGCGCAGTAGTGAGTCCGATTGCGCATGTGCAGGTCTGAGCCGGAGTGCGCATGCGCAGTAGTGGGCCTGTGCGCGCATGCGCAGTAGTGAACTCGAATGCGCATGTGCAGGTCTGAGCCGGAGTGCGCATGCGCAGTTGTGGGCCCGTGCGCGCATGCGCAGTAGTGAGCCCGTGTGCGCATCCGCAGTAGTGAGCCCGAGCGCGCATGCGCAGTAGTGAGTCCGATTGCGCATGTGCAGGTCTGAGCCGGAGTGCGCATGCGCAGTAGTGGGCCTGTGCGCGCATGCGCAGTAGTGAACTCGAATGCGCATGTGCAGGTCTGTGCCGGAGTGCGCATGCGCAGTAGTGGGCCCGTGCGCGCATGCGCAGTAGTGAGCCCGTATGCGCATACGCAGTAGTGAGCCCGAGCGCGCATCCGCAGTAGTGAGTCCGAGTGCGCATGCGCAGTAGTGACCCCGAATGCGCATGAGCAGCAGTGAGTCCGAGTGCGCATGAGCAGTAGTGACCCCGAGTGCGCATGAGCAGTAGTGAGTCCGAGTGCGCATGAGCAGTAGTGACCCCGAGTGCGCATGCACATTAGTGAGCCCGAGTGTGCATGAGTAGTAGTGACCCCGAGTGCGCATGCACAGTAGCCAGCCCGTGTGCGCATGCGCAGAAGTGAGCTCGAATGCGCATGTGCAGGTCTGAGCCGGACTGCGCATGCGCAGTAGTGAGCCCGTGTGCACATGCGCAGTAGTGACCCCGAATGCGCATGAGCAGTAGTGAGCCCGATTGCGCATCCGCAGTAGTGAGGCCGTGTGCGCACGTGCAGGTCTGAGCCGGAGTGCGCATGCGCAGTAGTGAGCCCGATTGTGCATCCGCAGTAGTGAGTCCGAGTGCGCATGAGCAGTAGTGACCCCGAGTGCGCATGAGCAGTAGTGACCCCGAGTGCGCATGAGCAGTAGTGACCCCGAGTGCGCATGCACAGTAGTGAGCCCGAGTGTGCATGAGCAGTAGTGAGTCCGAGTGCGCATGGGCAGTAGTGACCCCGAGTGCTCATGCACAGTAGTGAGCCCGATTGCGCATCCGCAGTAGTGAGTCCGTGTGCGCATGTGCAGAAGTGAGCTCGAATGCGCATGTGCAGGTCTGAGCCGGAGTGCGCATGCGCAGTAGTGGGCCCGTGCGCGCATGCGCAGTAGTGAGCCCGGGTGCGCATGCGCAGTAGTGAGCCCGAGCGCGCATCCGCAGTAGTGAGCCCGAGCGCGCATGCGCAGTAGTGAGTCCGATTGCGCATGTGCAGGTCTGAGCCGGAGTGCGCATGCGCAGTAGTGGGCCTGTGCGCGCATGCGCAGTAGTGAGCCCGTGTGCGCATGCGCAGTAGTGAGCCCGAGCGCGCATCCGCAGTAGTGAGTCCGAGTGCGCATGCGCAGTAGTGACCCCGAATACGCATGTGCAGTAGTGAGTCCGAGTGCGCATGAGTAGTAGTGACCCCGAGTGCGCATGAGCAGTAGTGAGTCCGAGTGCGCATCAGCAGTAGTGACCCCGAGTGCGCATGAGCAGTAGTGACCCCGAGTGCGCATGAGCAGTAGTGACCCCGAGTGCGCATGCACAGTAGTGAGCCCGATTGCGCATCCGCAGTAGTGAGTCCGTGTGCGCATGTGCAGGTCTGAGCCGGAGTGCGCATGCGCAGTAGTGGGCCCGTGCGCGCATGCGCAGTAGTGAGCCCGTGTGCGCATGCGCAGTAGTGAGCCCGAGTGCGCATGAGCAGTAGTGACCCCGAGTGCGCATGAGCAGTAGTGGCCCCGAGTGCGCATGAGCAGTTGTGGATCCGAGTGCACATGAGCAGTAGTGACCCCGAGTGCGCATGAGCAGTAGTGAGTCCGAGTGCGCATGAGCAGTAGTGACCCCGAGTGCGCATGAGCAGTAATGACCCCGAGTGCGCATGCACAGTAGTGTGCCTGTGTGCGCATGCGCAGAAGTGAGCTCGAATGCGCATGTGCAGGTCTGAGCCGGAGTGCGCATGCGCAGTAGTGGGCCCGTGCGCGCATGCGCAGTTGTGAGCCCGGGTGCGCATGCGCAGTAGTGAGCCCGAGCGCGCATCCGCAGTAGTGAGCCCGAGCGCGCATGCGCAGTAGTTTGTCCGATTGCGCATGTGCAGGTCTGAGCCGGAGTGCGCATGCGCAGTAGTGGGCCTGTGCGCGCATGCGCAGTAGTGAGCCCGTGTGCGCATGCGCAGTAGTGAGCCCGAGCGCGCATCCGCAGTAGTGAGTCCGTGTGCGCATGCGCAGTAGTGACCCCGAATGCGCATGTGCAGTAGTGAGTCCGAGTGCGCATGAGCAGTAGCGACCCCGAGTGCGCATGAGCAGTAGTGAGTCCGAGTGCGCATCAGCAGTAGTGACCCCGAGTGCGCATGAGCAGTAGTGACCCCGAGTGCGCATGCGCAGAAGTGAGCTCGAATGCGCATGTGCAGGTCTGAGCCGGACTGCGCATGCGCAGTAGTGAGCCCGTGTGCACATGCGCAGTAGTGACCCCGAATGCGCATGAGCAGTAGTGAGTCCGAGTGCGCATGAGCAGTAGTGACCCCGAGTGCGCATGAGCAGTAGTGAGTCCGAGTGCGCATGAACAGTAGTGACTCCGAGTGCGCATGAGCAGTAGTGACCCCGAGTGCGCATGCACAGTAGTGAGCCCGATTGCGCATCCGCAGTAGTAAGTCCGTGTTCGCATGTGCAGGTCTGAGCCGGAGTGCGCATGCGCAGTAGTGGGCCCGTGCGCGCATGCGCAGTTGTGAGCCCGTGTGCGCATCCGCAGTAGTGAGCCCGAGCGCGCATGCGCAGTAGTGAGTCCGATTGCGCATGTGCAGGTCTGAGCCGGAGTGCGCATGCGCAGTAGTGGGCCTGTGCGCGCATGCGCAGTAGTGAACTCGAATGCGCATGTGCAGGTCTGTGCCGGAGTGCGCATGCGCAGTAGTGGGCCCGTGCGCGCATGCGCAGTAGTGAGCCCGTATGCGCATACGCAGTAGTGAGCCCGAGCGCGCATCCGCAGTAGTGAGTCCGAGTGCGCATGCGCAGTAGTGACCCCGAATGCGCATGAGCAGCAGTGAGTCCGAGTGCGCATGAGCAGTAGTGACCCCGAGTGCGCATGAGCAGTAGTGAGTCCGAGTGCGCATGAGCAGTAGTGACCCCGAGTGCGCATGCACATTAGTGAGCCCGAGTGTGCATGAGTAGTAGTGACCCCGAGTGCGCATGCACAGTAGCCAGCCCGTGTGCGCATGCGCAGAAGTGAGCTCGAATGCGCATGTGCAGGTCTGAGCCGGACTGCGCATGCGCAGTAGTGAGCCCGTGTGCACATGCGCAGTAGTGACCCCGAATGCGCATGAGCAGTAGTGAGCCCGATTGCGCATCCGCAGTAGTGAGGCCGTGTGCGCACGTGCAGGTCTGAGCCGGAGTGCGCATGCGCAGTAGTGAGCCCGATTGTGCATCCGCAGTAGTGAGTCCGAGTGCGCATGAGCAGTAGTGACCCCGAGTGCGCATGAGCAGTAGTGACCCCGAGTGCGCATGAGCAGTAGTGACCCCGAGTGCGCATGCACAGTAGTGAGCCCGAGTGTGCATGAGCAGTAGTGAGTCCGAGTGCGCATGGGCAGTAGTGACCCCGAGTGCTCATGCACAGTAGTGAGCCCGATTGCGCATCCGCAGTAGTGAGTCCGTGTGCGCATGTGCAGAAGTGAGCTCGAATGCGCATGTGCAGGTCTGAGCCGGAGTGCGCATGCGCAGTAGTGGGCCCGTGCGCGCATGCGCAGTAGTGAGCCCGGGTGCGCATGCGCAGTAGTGAGCCCGAGCGCGCATCCGCAGTAGTGAGCCCGAGCGCGCATGCGCAGTAGTGAGTCCGATTGCGCATGTGCAGGTCTGAGCCGGAGTGCGCATGCGCAGTAGTGGGCCTGTGCGCGCATGCGCAGTAGTGAGCCCGTGTGCGCATGCGCAGTAGTGAGCCCGAGCGCGCATCCGCAGTAGTGAGTCCGAGTGCGCATGCGCAGTAGTGACCCCGAATACGCATGTGCAGTAGTGAGTCCGAGTGCGCATGAGTAGTAGTGACCCCGAGTGCGCATGAGCAGTAGTGAGTCCGAGTGCGCATCAGCAGTAGTGACCCCGAGTGCGCATGAGCAGTAGTGACCCCGAGTGCGCATGAGCAGTAGTGACCCCGAGTGCGCATGCACAGTAGTGAGCCCGATTGCGCATCCGCAGTAGTGAGTCCGTGTGCGCATGTGCAGGTCTGAGCCGGAGTGCGCATGCGCAGTAGTGGGCCCGTGCGCGCATGCGCAGTAGTGAGCCCGTGTGCGCATGCGCAGTAGTGAGCCCGAGTGCGCATGAGCAGTAGTGACCCCGAGTGCGCATGAGCAGTAGTGGCCCCGAGTGCGCATGAGCAGTTGTGGATCCGAGTGCACATGAGCAGTAGTGACCCCGAGTGCGCATGAGCAGTAGTGAGTCCGAGTGCGCATGAGCAGTAGTGACCCCGAGTGCGCATGAGCAGTAATGACCCCGAGTGCGCATGCACAGTAGTGTGCCTGTGTGCGCATGCGCAGAAGTGAGCTCGAATGCGCATGTGCAGGTCTGAGCCGGAGTGCGCATGCGCAGTAGTGGGCCCGTGCGCGCATGCGCAGTTGTGAGCCCGGGTGCGCATGCGCAGTAGTGAGCCCGAGCGCGCATCCGCAGTAGTGAGCCCGAGCGCGCATGCGCAGTAGTTTGTCCGATTGCGCATGTGCAGGTCTGAGCCGGAGTGCGCATGCGCAGTAGTGGGCCTGTGCGCGCATGCGCAGTAGTGAGCCCGTGTGCGCATGCGCAGTAGTGAGCCCGAGCGCGCATCCGCAGTAGTGAGTCCGTGTGCGCATGCGCAGTAGTGACCCCGAATGCGCATGTGCAGTAGTGAGTCCGAGTGCGCATGAGCAGTAGCGACCCCGAGTGCGCATGAGCAGTAGTGAGTCCGAGTGCGCATCAGCAGTAGTGACCCCGAGTGCGCATGAGCAGTAGTGACCCCGAGTGCGCATGCGCAGAAGTGAGCTCGAATGCGCATGTGCAGGTCTGAGCCGGACTGCGCATGCGCAGTAGTGAGCCCGTGTGCACATGCGCAGTAGTGACCCCGAATGCGCATGAGCAGTAGTGAGTCCGAGTGCGCATGAGCAGTAGTGACCCCGAGTGCGCATGAGCAGTAGTGAGTCCGAGTGCGCATGAACAGTAGTGACTCCGAGTGCGCATGAGCAGTAGTGACCCCGAGTGCGCATGCACAGTAGTGAGCCCGATTGCGCATCCGCAGTAGTAAGTCCGTGTTCGCATGTGCAGGTCTGAGCCGGAGTGCGCATGCGCAGTAGTGGGCCCGTGCGCGCATGCGCAGTTGTGAGCCCGGGTGCGCATGCGCAGTAGTGAGCCCGAGCGCGCATCCGCAATAGTGAGCCCGAGCGCGCATGCGCAGTAGTGAGTCCGATTGCGCATGTGCAGGTCTGTGCCGGAGTGCGCACGCGCAGTAGTGTGCCTGTGTGCGCATGTGCAGAAGTGAGCTCGAATGCGCATGTGCAGGTCTGAGCCGGAGTGCGCATGCGCAGTAGTGGGCCCGTGCGCGCATGCGCAGTAGTGAGCCCGTGTGCGCATGCGCAGAAGTGAGCTCGAATGCGCATGTGCAGGTCTGAGCCGGACAGCGCATGCGCAGTAGTGGGCCCGTGTGCGCATGAGCAGTAGTGAGTCCGAGTGCGCATGCGCAGTAGTGACCCCGAATGCGCATGAGCAGCAGTGAGTCCGAGTGCGCATGAGCAGTAGTGACCCCGAGTGCGCATGAGCAGTAGTGAGCCCGAGTGCGCATGAGTAGTAGTGAGTCCGAGTGCGCGCGAGCAGTAGTGACCCCGAGTGCGCATGCACAGTAGTGAGCCCGATTGCGCATCCGCAGTATTGAGTCCGTGTGTGCATGTGCAGGTCTGAGCCGGAGTGCGCATGCGCAGTAGTGGGCCCGTGCGCGCATGCGCAGTAGTGAGCCCCTGTGCGCATGCGCAGTAGTGAGCCCGAGCGCGCATCCGCAGTAGTGAGTCCGAGTGCGCATGCGGTGTAGTGACCCCGAATGCGCATGAGCAGTAGTGAGTCCGAGTGCGCATGAGCAGTAGTGACCCCGAGTGCGCATGAGCAGTAGTGAGTCCGAGTGCGCATGAACAGTAGTGACCCCGAGTGCGCATGAGCAGTAGTGACCCCGAGTGCTCATGCACAGTAGTGAGCCCGATTGCGCATGAGCAGTAGTGAGTCCAAGTGCGCATGAGCAGTAGTGACCCCGAGTGCGCATGCACATTAGTGAGCCCGAGTGTGCATGAGTAGTAGTGACCCCGAGTGCGCATGCACAGTAGTGAGCCCGTGTGCGCATGCACAGTAGTGAGCCCGAGTGTGCATGAGCAGTAGTGAGTCCGAGTGCGCATGGGCAGTAGTGACCCCGAGTGCTCATGCACAGTAGTGAGCCCGATTGCGCATCCGCAGTAGTGAGGCCGTGTGCGCATGTGCAGGTCTGAGCCGGAGTGCGCATGCGCAGTAGTGAGCCCGATTGTGCATCCGCAGTAGTGACTCCGAGTGCGCATGAGCAGTAGTGACCCCGAGTGCGCATGAGCAGTAGTGACCCCGAGTGCGCATGCACAGTAGTGAGCCCGAGTGTGCATGAGCAGTAGTGAGTCCGAGTGCGCATGGGCAGTAGTGACCCCGAGTGCTCATGCACAGTAGTGAGCCCGATTGCGCATCCGCAGTAGTGAGTCCGTGTGCGCATGTGCAGGTCTGAGCCGGAGTGCGCATGCGCAGTAGTGACCCCGTGCGCGCATGCGCAGTAGTGAGCCCGTGTGCGCATGCGCAGTAGTGAGTCCGAGTGCGCGTGAGCAGTAGTGAGTCCGAGTGCGCGTGAACAGTAGTGACCCCGAGTGGGCATGAGCAGTAGTGACCCCGAGTGCGCATGCGCAGTAGTGAGCCCGATTGCGCATCCGCAGTAGTGAGGCCGTGTGCGCATGTGCAGGTCTGTGCCGGAGTGCGCATGCGCAGTAGTGGGCCCGTGCGCGCATGCGCAGTAGTGAGCCCGTATGCGCATACGCAGTAGTGAGCCCGAGCGCGCATCCGCAGTAGTGAGTCCGAGTGCGCATGCGCAGTAGTGACCCCGAATGCGCATGAGCAGCAGTGAGTCCGAGTGCGCATGAGCAGTAGTGACCCCGAGTGCGCATGCACATTAGTGAGCCCGAGTGTGCATGAGTAGTAGTGACCCCGAGTGCGCATGCACAGTAGCCAGCCCGTGTGCGCATGCGCAGAAGTGAGCTGGAATGCGCATGTGCAGGTCAGAGCCGGACTGCGCATGCGCAGTAGTGAGCCCGTGTGCACATGCGCAGTAGTGACCCCGAATGCGCACGAGCAGTAGTGAGTCCGAGTGCGTATGAGCAGTATTGACCCCGAGTGCGCATGAGCAGTCCTGACCCCGAGTGCGCATGAGAAGTAGTGGCCCCGAGTGCGCATGAGCAGTAGTGAATCCGAGTGCACATGAGCAGTAGTGACCCCGAGTGCGCATGAGCAGTAGTGAGTCCGAGTGCGCATGAGCAGTAGTGACCCCGAGTGCGCATGAGCAGTAGTGACCCCGAGTGCGCATGCACAGTAGTGAGCCCGATTGCGCATCCGCAGTAGTGAGGCCGTGTGCGCATGTGCAGGTCTGAGCCGGAGTGCGCATGCGCAGTAGTGAGCCCGATTGTGCATCCGCAGTAGTGAGTCCGAGTGCGCATGAGCAGTAGTGACCCCGAGTGCGCATGAGCAGTAGTGACCCCGAGTGCGCATGCACAGTAGTGAGCCCGAGTGTGCATGAGCAGTAGTGAGTCCGAGTGCGCATGGGCAGTAGTGACCCCGAGTGCTCATGCACAGTAGTGAGCCCGATTGCGCATCCGCAGTAGTGAGTCCGTGTGCGCATGTGCAGGTCTGAGCCGGAGTGCGCATGCGCAGTAGTGTGCCCGTGCGCGCATGCGCAGTAATGAGCCCGCGTGCGCATGCGCAGTAGTGAGTCCGAGTGCGCGTGAGCAGTAGTGAGTCCGAGTGCGCGTGAGCAGTAGTGACCCCGAGTGCGCATGAGCAGTAGTGACCCCGAGTGCGCATGAGCAGTAGTGACCCCGAGTGCGCATGCACAGTAGTGTGCCTGCGTGCGCATGCGCAGAAGTGAGCTCGAATGCGCATGTGCAGGTCTGAGCCGGAGTGCGCATGCGCAGTAGTGGGCCCGTGCGCGCATGCGCAGTAGTGAGCCCGGGTGCGCATGCGCAGTAGTAAGCCCGAGCGCGCATCCGCAGTAGTGAGCCCGAGCGCGCATGCGCAGTAGTGAGTCCGATTGCGCATGTGCAGGTCTGAGCCGGAGTGCGCATGCGCAGTAGTGGGCCTGTGCGCGCATGCGCAGTAGTGAACTCGAATGCGCATGTGCAGGTCTGAGCCGGAGTGCGCATGCGCAGTTGTGGGCCCGTGCGCGCATGCGCAGTAGTGAGCCCGTGTGCGCATCCGCAGTAGTGAGCCCGAGCGCGCATGCGCAGTAGTGAGTCCGATTGCGCATGTGCAGGTCTGAGCCGGAGTGCGCATGCGCAGTAGTGGGCCTGTGCGCGCATGCGCAGTAGTGAACTCGAATGCGCATGTGCAGGTCTGTGCCGGAGTGCGCATGCGCAGTAGTGGGCCCGTGCGCGCATGCGCAGTAGTGAGCCCGTATGCGCATACGCAGTAGTGAGCCCGAGCGCGCATCCGCAGTAGTGAGTCCGAGTGCGCATGCGCAGTAGTGACCCCGAATGCGCATGAGCAGCAGTGAGTCCGAGTGCGCATGAGCAGTAGTGACCCCGAGTGCGCATGAGCAGTAGTGAGTCCGAGTGCGCATGAGCAGTAGTGACCCCGAGTGCGCATGCACATTAGTGAGCCCGAGTGTGCATGAGTAGTAGTGACCCCGAGTGCGCATGCACAGTAGCCAGCCCGTGTGCGCATGCGCAGAAGTGAGCTCGAATGCGCATGTGCAGGTCTGAGCCGGACTGCGCATGCGCAGTAGTGAGCCCGTGTGCACATGCGCAGTAGTGACCCCGAATGCGCATGAGCAGTAGTGAGCCCGATTGCGCATCCGCAGTAGTGAGGCCGTGTGCGCACGTGCAGGTCTGAGCCGGAGTGCGCATGCGCAGTAGTGAGCCCGATTGTGCATCCGCAGTAGTGAGTCCGAGTGCGCATGAGCAGTAGTGACCCCGAGTGCGCATGAGCAGTAGTGACCCCGAGTGCGCATGAGCAGTAGTGACCCCGAGTGCGCATGCACAGTAGTGAGCCCGAGTGTGCATGAGCAGTAGTGAGTCCGAGTGCGCATGGGCAGTAGTGACCCCGAGTGCTCATGCACAGTAGTGAGCCCGATTGCGCATCCGCAGTAGTGAGTCCGTGTGCGCATGTGCAGAAGTGAGCTCGAATGCGCATGTGCAGGTCTGAGCCGGAGTGCGCATGCGCAGTAGTGGGCCCGTGCGCGCATGCGCAGTAGTGAGCCCGGGTGCGCATGCGCAGTAGTGAGCCCGAGCGCGCATCCGCAGTAGTGAGCCCGAGCGCGCATGCGCAGTAGTGAGTCCGATTGCGCATGTGCAGGTCTGAGCCGGAGTGCGCATGCGCAGTAGTGGGCCTGTGCGCGCATGCGCAGTAGTGAGCCCGTGTGCGCATGCGCAGTAGTGAGCCCGAGCGCGCATCCGCAGTAGTGAGTCCGAGTGCGCATGCGCAGTAGTGACCCCGAATACGCATGTGCAGTAGTGAGTCCGAGTGCGCATGAGTAGTAGTGACCCCGAGTGCGCATGAGCAGTAGTGAGTCCGAGTGCGCATCAGCAGTAGTGACCCCGAGTGCGCATGAGCAGTAGTGACCCCGAGTGCGCATGAGCAGTAGTGACCCCGAGTGCGCATGCACAGTAGTGAGCCCGATTGCGCATCCGCAGTAGTGAGTCCGTGTGCGCATGTGCAGGTCTGAGCCGGAGTGCGCATGCGCAGTAGTGGGCCCGTGCGCGCATGCGCAGTAGTGAGCCCGATTGTGCATCCGCAGTAGTGAGTCCGAGTGCGCATGAGCAGTAGTGACCCCGAGTGCGCATGAGCAGTAGTGACCCCGAGTGCGCATGAGCAGTAGTGGCCCCGAGTGCGCATGAGCAGTTGTGGATCCGAGTGCACATGAGCAGTAGTGACCCCGAGTGCGCATGAGCAGTAGTGAGTCCGAGTGCGCATGAGCAGTAGTGACCCCGAGTGCGCATGAGCAGTAATGACCCCGAGTGCGCATGCACAGTAGTGTGCCTGTGTGCGCATGCGCAGAAGTGAGCTCGAATGCGCATGTGCAGGTCTGAGCCGGAGTGCGCATGCGCAGTAGTGGGCCCGTGCGCGCATGCGCAGTTGTGAGCCCGGGTGCGCATGCGCAGTAGTGAGCCCGAGCGCGCATCCGCAGTAGTGAGCCCGAGCGCGCATGCGCAGTAGTTTGTCCGATTGCGCATGTGCAGGTCTGAGCCGGAGTGCGCATGCGCAGTAGTGGGCCTGTGCGCGCGTGAGCAGTAGTGAGTCCGTGTGCGCATGCGCAGTAGTGACCCCGAATGCGCATGTGCAGTAGTGAGTCCGAGTGCGCATGAGCAGTAGCGACCCCGAGTGCGCATGAGCAGTAGTGAGTCCGAGTGCGCATCAGCAGTAGTGACCCCGAGTGCGCATGAGCAGTAGTGACCCCGAGTGCGCATGCGCAGAAGTGAGCTCGAATGCGCATGTGCAGGTCTGAGCCGGACTGCGCATGCGCAGTAGTGAGCCCGTGTGCACATGCGCAGTAGTGACCCCGAATGCGCATGAGCAGTAGTGAGTCCGAGTGCGCATGAGCAGTAGTGACCCCGAGTGCGCATGAGCAGTAGTGAGTCCGAGTGCGCATGAACAGTAGTGACTCCGAGTGCGCATGAGCAGTAGTGACCCCGAGTGCGCATGCACAGTAGTGAGCCCGATTGCGCATCCGCAGTAGTAAGTCCGTGTTCGCATGTGCAGGTCTGAGCCGGAGTGCGCATGCGCAGTAGTGGGCCCGTGCGCGCATGCGCAGTTGTGAGCCCGGGTGCGCATGCGCAGTAGTGAGCCCGAGCGCGCATCCGCAATAGTGAGCCCGAGCGCGCATGCGCAGTAGTGAGTCCGATTGCGCATGTGCAGGTCTGTGCCGGAGTGCGCACGCGCAGTAGTGTGCCTGTGTGCGCATGTGCAGAAGTGAGCTCGAATGCGCATGTGCAGGTCTGAGCCGGAGTGCGCATGCGCAGTAGTGGGCCCGTGCGCGCATGCGCAGTAGTGAGCCCGTGTGCGCATGCGCAGAAGTGAGCTCGAATGCGCATGTGCAGGTCTCAGCCGGAGTGCGCATGCGCAGTAGTGGGCCCGTGCGCGCATGCGCAGTAGTGAGCCCGTGTGCGCATGCGCAATAGTGAGCCCGAGCGCGCATCCGCAGTAGTGAGTCCGAGTGCGCATGCGCAGTAGTGACCCCGAATGCGCATGAGCAGCAGTGAGTCCGAGTGCGCATGAGCAGTAGTGACCCCGAGTGCGCATGAGCAGTAGTGAGTCCGAGTGCGGTTGAGCAGTAGTGACCCCGAGTGCGCATGCACATTAGTGAGCCCGAGTGTGCATGAGTAGTAGTGACCCCGAGTGCGCATGCACAGTAGCCAGCCCGTGTGCGCATGCGCAGAAGTGAGCTCGAATGCGCATGTGCAGGTCTGAGCCGGAGTGCGCATGCGCATTAGTGGGCCCGTGCGCGCATGCGCAGTAATGAGGCCGTGTGCGCATGCGCAGTAGTGAGCCCGAGCGCGCATCCGCAGTAGTGAGCCCGAGTGCGCATGAGCAGTTGTGAGTCCGAGTGCGCATGAGCAGTAGTGACCCCGAGTGCGCATGCACATTAGTGAGCCCGAGTGAGCATGAGTAGTAGTGACCCCGAGTGCGCATGCACAGTAGTGAGCCCGTGTGCGCATGCGCAGAAGTGAGCTCGAATGCGCATGTGCAGGTCTGAGCCGGACTGCGCATGCGCAGTAGTCAGCCCGAGTGTGCATGAGCAGTAGTGAGTCCGAGTGCGCATGGGCAGTAGTGACCCCGAGTGCTCATGCACAGTAGTGAGCCCGATTGCGCATCCGCAGTAGTGAGTCCGTGTTCGCATGTGCAGGTCTGAGCCGGAGTGCGCATGCGCAGTAGTGGGCCCGTGCGCGCATGCGCAGTAGTGAGCCCGTGTGCGCATGCACATTAGTGAGCCCGTGTGCGCATGCGCTGTAGTGAGCCCGAGCGCGCATCCGCAGTAGCGAGTCCGAGTGCGCATGCGCAGTAGTGACCCCGAATGCACATGAGCAGTAGTGAGTCCGAGTGCGCATTAGCAGTAGTGACCCCGAGTGCCCATAAGCAGTAGTGACCCCGAGTGCGCATGCACAGTAGTGAGCCCGTGTGCGCATGCGTAGAAGTGAGCTCGAATGCGCATGTGCAGGTCTGAGCCGGAGTGCGCATGCGCAGTAGTGGGCCCGTGCGCGCATGCGCAGTAGTGAGCCCGTATGCGCATACGCAGTAGTGAGCCCGAGCGCGCATGTGCAGGTCTGAGCCGGAGTGCGCATGCGCAGTAGTGACCCCGTGCGCGCATGCGCAGTAGTGAGCCCGTGTGCGCATGCGCAGTAGTGAGTCCGAGTGCGCGTGAGCAGTAGTGAGTCCGAGTGCGCGTGAGCAGTAGTGACCCCGAGTGCGCATGAGCAGTAGTGACCCCGAGTGCGCATGAGCAGTAGTGACCCCGAGTGCGCATGCGCAGTAGTGAGCCCGATTGCGCATCCGCAGTAGTGAGGCCGTGTGCGCATGTGCAGGTCTGAGCCGGAGTGCGCATGCGCAGTAGTGAGCCCGATTGTGCATCCGCAGTAGTGAGTCCGAGTGCGCATGAGCAGTAGTGACCCCGAGTGCGCATGAGCAGTAGTGACCCCGAGTGCGCATGCACAGTAGTGAGCCCGAGTGTGCATGAGCAGTAGTGAGTCCGAGTGCGCATGGGCAGTAGTGACCCCGAGTGCTCATGCACAGTAGTGAGCCCGATGGCGCATCCGCAGTAGTGAGTCCGTGTGCGCATGTGCAGGTCTGAGCCGGAGTGCGCATGCGCAGTAGTGACCCCGTGCGCGCATGCGCAGTAGTGAGCCCGTGTGCGCATGCGCAGTAGTGAGTCCGAGTGCGCGTGAGCAGTAGTGAGTCCGAGTGCGCGTGAGCAGTAGTGACCCCGAGTGCGCATGAGCAGTAGTGACCCCGAGTGCGCATGAGCAGTAGTGACCCCGAGTGCGCATGCGCAGTAGTGAGCCCGATTGCGCATCCGCAGTAGTGAGCCCGAGCGCGCATGCGCAGTAGTGAGTCCGATTGCGCATGTGCAGGTCTGAGCCGGAGTGCGCATGCGCAGTAGTGGGCCTGTGCGCGCATGCGCAGTAGTGAGCCCGTGTGCGCATGCGCAGTAGTGAGCCCGAGCGCGCATCCGCAGTAGTGAGTCCGAGTGCGCATGCGCAGTAGTGACCCCGAATGCGCATGTGCAGTAGTGAGTCCGAGTGCGCATTAGCAGTAGTGACCCCGAGTGCGCATAAGCAGTAGTGACCCCGAGTGCGCATGCACAGTAGTGAGCCCGTGTGCGCATGCGTAGAAGTGAGCTCGAATGCGCATGTGCAGGTCTGAGCCGGAGTGCGTATGCGCAGTAGTGGGCCCGTGCGCGCATGCGCAGTAGTGAGCCCGTGTGCGCATGCGCAGTAGTGAGCCCGAGCGCGCATCCGCAGTAGTGAGTCCGAGTGCGCATGCGCAGTAGTGACCCCGAGTGCGCATGAGCAGTAGTGAGTCCGAGTGCGCATGAGCAGTAGTGACCCCGAGTGCGCATGAGCAGTGGTGAGTCCGAGTGCGCATGAGCAATAGTGACCCCGAGTGCGCATGCACATTAGTGAGCCCGAGTGAGCATGAGTAGTAGTGACCCCGAGTGCGCATGCACAGTAGTGAGCCCGTGTGCGCATGCACAGTAGTGAGCCCGAGTGTGCATGAGCAGAAGTGAGTCCGAGTGCGCATGGGCAGTAGTGACCCCGAGTGCTCATGCACAGTAGTGAGCCCGATTGCGCATCCGCAGTAGTGAGGCCGTGTGCGCATGTGCAGGTCTGAGCCGGAGTGCGCATGCGCAGTAGTGAGCCCGATTGTGCATCCGCAGTAGTGAGTCCGAGTGCGCATGAGCAGTAGTGACCCCGAGTGCGCATGAGCAGTAGTGGCCCCGAGTGCGCATGCACAGTAGTGAGCCCGAGTGTGCATGAGCAGTAGTGAGCCCGAGTGCGCATGGGCAGTAGTGACCCCGAGTGCTCATGCACAGTAGTGAGCCCGATTGCGCATCCGCAGTAGTGAGTCCGTGTGCGCATGTGCAGGTCTGAGCCGGAGTGCGCATGAGCAGTAGTGACCCCGAGTGCGCATGAGCAGTAGTGACCCCGAGTGCGCATGCGCAGTAGTGAGCCCGATTGCGCATCCGCAGTAGTGAGGCCGTGTGCGCATGTGCAGGTCTGTGCCGGAGTGCGCATGCGCAGTAGTGGGCCCGTGCGCGCATGCGCAGTAGTGAGCCCGTGTGCGCGTGCGCAGTAGTGAGCCCGAGCGCGCATCCGCAGTAGTGAGTCCGAGTGCGCATGCGCAGTAGTGACCCCGAGTGCGCATGAGCAGTAGTGAGTCCGAGTGCGCATGAGCAGTAGTGACCCCGAGTGCGCATGAGCAGTGGTGAGTCCGAGTGCGCATGAGCAATAGTGACCCCGAGTGCGCATGCACATTAGTGAGCCCGAGTGAGCATGAGTAGTAGTGACCCCGAGTGCGCATGCACAGTAGTGAGCCCGTGTGCGCATGCACAGTAGTGAGCCCGAGTGTGCATGAGCAGAAGTGAGTCCGAGTGCGCATGGGCAGTAGTGACCCCGAGTGCTCATGCACAGTAGTGAGACCGATTGCGCATCCGCAGTAGTGAGGCCGTGTGCGCATGTGCAGGTCTGAGCCGGAGTGCGCATGCGCAGTAGTGAGCCCGATTGTGCATCCGCAGTAGTGAGTCCGAGTGCGCATGAGCAGTAGTGACCCCGAGTGCGCATGAGCAGTAGTGGCCCCGAGTGCGCATGCACAGTAGTGAGCCCGAGTGTGCATGAGCAGTAGTGAGCCCGAGTGCGCATGGGCAGTAGTGACCCCGAGTGCTCATGCACAGTAGTGAGCCCGACTGCGCTTCCGCAGTAGTGAGTCCGTGTGCGCATGTGCAGGTCTGAGCCGGAGTGCGCATGAGCAGTAGTGACCCCGAGTGCGCATGAGCAGTAGTGACCCCGAGTGCGCATGCGCAGTAGTGAGCCCGATTGCGCATCCGCAGTAGTGAGGCCGTGTGCGCATGTGCAGGTCTGTGCCGGAGTGCGCATGCGCAGTAGTGGGCCCATGCGCGCATGCGCAGTAGTGAGCCCGTATGCGCATACGCAGTAGTGAGCCCGAGCGCGCATCCGCAGTAGTGAGTCCGAGTGCGCATGCGCAGTAGTGACCCCGAATGCGCATGAGCAGCAGTGAGTCCGAGTGCGCATGAGCAGTAGTGACCCCGAGTGCGCATGAGCAGTAGTGAGTCCGAGTGCGCATGAGCAGTAGTGACCCCGAGTGCGCATGCAGATTAGTGAGCCCGAGTGTGCATGAGTAGTAGTGACCCCGAGTGCGCATGCACAGTAGCCAGCCCGTGTGCGCATGCGCAGAAGTGAGCTCGAATGCGCATGTGCAGGTCTGAGCCGGACTGCGCATGCGCAGTAGTGAGCCCGTGTGCGCATGTGCAGGTCTGAGCCGGAGTGCGCATGAGCAGTTGTGACCCCGAGTGCGCATGAGCAGTAGTGACCCCGAGTGCGCATGCGCAGTAGTGAGCCCGATTGCGCATCCGCAGTAGTGACCCCGAGTGCGCATGAGCAGTAGTGACCCCGAGTGCGCATGCACAGTAGTGAGCCCGATTGCGCATCCGCAGTAGTGAGGCCGTGTGCGCATGTGCAGGTCTGAGCCGGAGTGCGCATGAGCAGTAGTGAGCCCGAGTGTGCATGAGCAGTAGTGAGTCCGAGTGCGCATGGGCAGTAGTGACCCCGAGTGCTCATGCACAGTAGTGAGACCGATTGCGCATCCGCAGTAGTGAGGCCGTGTGCGCATGTGCAGGTCTGAGCCGGAGTGCGCATGCGCAGTAGTGAGCCCGATTGTGCATCCGCAGTAGTGAGTCCGAGTGCGCATGAGCAGTAGTGACCCCGAGTGCGCATGCACAGTAGTGAGCCCGAGTGTGCATGAGCAGTAGTGAGTCCGAGTGCGCATGGGCAGTAGTGACCCCGAGTGCTCATGCACAGTAGTAAGCCCGATTGCGCATCCGCAGTAGTGAGTCCGTGTGCGCATGTGCAGGTCTGAGCCGGAGTGCGCATGCGCAGTAGTGACCCCGTGCGCGCATGCGCAGTAGTGAGCCCGTGTGCGCATGCGCAGTAGTGAGTCCGAGTGCGCGTGAGCAGTAGTGAGTCCGAGTGCGCGTGAGCAGTAGTGACCCCGAGTGCGCATGAGCAGTAGTGACCCCGAGTGCGCATGAGCAGTAGTGACCCCGAGTGCGCATGCGCAGCAGTGGGCCCGTGCGCGCATGCGCAGTAGTGAGCCCGTATGCGCATACGCAGTAGTGAGCCCGAGCGCGCATCCGCAGTAGTGAGTCCGAGTGCGCATGCGCAGTAGTGACCCCGAATGCGCATGAGCAGCAGTGAGTCCGAGTGCGCATGAGCAGTAGTGACCCCGAGTGCGCATGAGCAGTAGTGAGTCCGAGTGCGCATGAGCAGTAGTGACCCCGAGTGCGCATGCACATTAGTGAGCCCGAGTGTGCATGAGTAGTAGTGACCCCGAGTGCGCATGCACAGTAGCCAGCCCGTGTGCGCATGCGCAGAAGTGAGCTCGAATGCGCATGTGCAGGTCTGAGCCGGACTGCGCATGCGCAGTAGTGAGCCCGTGTGCACATGCGCAGTAGTGACCCCGAATGCGCATGAGCAGTAGTGAGTCCGAGTGCGTATGAGCAGTAGTGACCCCGAGTGCGCATGAGCAGTACTGACCCCGAGTGCGCATGAGAAGTAGTGGCCCCGAGTGCGCATGAGCAGTAGTGAATCCGAGTGCACATGAGCAGTAGTGACCCCGAGTGCGCATGAGCAGTAGTGAGTCCGAGTGCGCATGAGCAGTAGTGACCCCGAGTGCGCATGCACAGTAGTGAGCCCGAGTGCGCATGCACAGTAGTGAGCTCGATGCGCATGTGCAGGTCTGAGCCGGAGTGCGCATGCGCAGTAGTGGGCCTGTGCGCGCATGCGCAGTAGTGAGCCCGTGTGCGCATGCGCAGTAGTGAGCCCGAGCGCGCATCCGCAGTAGTGAGTCCGAGTGCGCATGCGCAGTAGTGACCCCGAATGCGCATGTGCAGTAGTGAGTCCGAGTGCGCATGGGCAGTAGTGACCCCGAGTGCTCATGCACAGTAGTGAGCCCGATTGCGCATCCGCAGTAGTGAGTCCGTGTGCGCATGTGCAGGTCTGAGCCGGAGTGCGCATGCGCAGTAGTGACCCCGTGCGCGCATGCGCAGTAGTGAGACCGTGTGCGCATGCGCAGTAGTGAGTCCGAGTGCGCGTGAGCAGTAATGAGTCCGAGTGCGCGTGAGCAGTAGTGACCCCGAGTGCGCATGAGCAGTAGTGACCCCGAGTGCGCATGAGCAGTAGTGACCCCGAGTGCGCATGCGCAGTAGTGAGCCCGATTGCGCATCCGCAGTAGTGAGCCCGAGCGCGCATGCGCAGTAGTGAGTCCGATTGCGCATGTGCAGGTCTGAGCCGGAGTGCGCATGCGCAGTAGTGGGCCTGTGCGCGCATGCGCAGTAGTGAGCCCGTGTGCGCATGCGCAGTAGTGAGCCCGAGCGCGCATCCGCAGTAGTGAGTCCGAGTGCGCATGCGCAGTAGTGACCCCGAATGCGCATGTGCAGTAGTGAGTCCGAGTGCGCATTGGCAGTAGTGACCCCGAGTGCGCAAATGCAGTAGTGACCCCGAGTGCGCATGCACAGTAGTGAGCCCGTGTGCGCATGCGTAGAAGTGAGCTCGAATGCGCATGTGCAGGTCTGAGCCGGAGTGCGCATGCGCAGTAGTGGGCCCGTGCGCGCATGCGCAGTAGTGAGCCCGTGTGCGCATGCGCAGTAGTGAGCCCGAGCGCGCATCCGCAGTAGTGAGTCCGAGTGCGCATGCGCAGTAGTGACCTCGAGTGCGCATGAGCAGTAGTGAGTCCGAGTGCGCATGAGCAGTAGTGACTCCGAGTGCGCATGAGCAGTGGTGAGTCCGAGTGCGCATGAGCAATAGTGACCCCGAGTGCGCATGCACATTAGTGAGCCCGAGTGAGCATGAGTAGTAGTGACCCCGAGTGCGCATGCACAGTAGTGAGCCCGTGTGCGCATGCACAGTAGTGAGCCCGAGTGTGCATGAGCAGAAGTGAGTCCGAGTGCGCATGGGCAGTAGTGACCCCGAGTGCTCATGCACAGTAGTGAGCCCGATTGCGCATCCGCAGTAGTGAGGCCGTGTGCGCATGTGCAGGTCTGAGCCGGAGTGCGCATGCGTAGTAGTGAGCCCGATTGTGCATCCGCAGTAGTGAGTCCGAGTGCGCATGAGCAGTAGTGACCCCGAGTGCGCATGCGCAGTAGTGAGCCCGAGCGCGCATCCGCAGTAGTGAGTCCGAGTGCGCATGCGGTGTAGTGACCCCGAATGCGCATGAGCAGTAGTGAGTCCGAGTGCGCATGAGCAGTAGTGACCCCGAGTGCGCATGCGCATTAGTGAGCCCGAGTGAGCATGAGTAGTAGTGACCCCGAGTGCGCATGCACAGTAGTGAGCCCGTGTGCGCATGCGTAGAAGTGAGCTCGAATGCGCATGTGCAGGTCTGAGCCGGAGTGCGCATCCGCAGTAGTAAGGCCGTGTTCGCATGTGCAGGTCTGAGCCGGAGTGTGCATGCGCAGTAGTGGGCCCGTGCGCGCATGCGCAGTAGTGAGCCCGGGTGCGCATGCGCAGTAGTGAGCCCGAGCGCGCATCCGCAGTAGTGAGTCCGTGTGCGCATGTGCAGGTCTGAGCCGGAGTGCGCATGCGCAGTAGTGGGCCCGTGCGCGCATGCGCAGTAGTGAGCTCGAATGCGCATGTGCACGTCTGAGCCGGAGTGCGCATGCGCATTAGTGGGCCCGCGCGCGCATGCGCAGTAGTGAGCCCCTGTGCGCATGCGCAGTAGTGAGCCCGAGCGCGCATCCGCAGTAGTGAGTCCGAGTGCGCATGCGGTGTAGTGACCCCGAATGCGCATGAGCAGTAGTGAGTCCGAGTGCGCATGAGCAGTAGTGACCCCGAGTGCGCATGAGCAGTAGTGAGTCCGAGTGCGCATGAGCAGTAGTGACCCCGAGTGCGCATGAGCAGTAGTGACCCCGAGTGCTCATGCACAGTAGTGAGCCCGATTGCGCATGAGCAGTAGTGAGCCCGTGTGCGCATGCGTAGAAGTGAGCTCGAATGCGCATGTGCAGGTCTGAGCCGGAGTGCGCATCCGCAGTAGTAAGGCCGTGTTCGCATGTGCAGGTCTGAGCCGGAGTGTGCATGCGCAGTAGTGGGCCCGTGCGCGCATGCGCAGTAGTGAGCCCGGGTGCGCATGCGCAGTAGTGAGCCCGAGCGCGCATCCGCAATAGTGAGCCCGAGCGCGCATGCGCAGTAGTGAGTCCGATTGCGCATGTGCAGGTCTGTGCCGGAGTGCGCATGCGCAGTAGTGAGCCCGTGTGCGCATGCGCAGAAGTGAACTCGAATGCGCATGTGCAGGTCTGAGCCGGAGTGCGCATGCGCAGTAGTGGGCCCGTGCGCGCATGCGCAGTAGTGAGCCCGTGTGCGCATGCGCAGTAGTGAGCCCGAGCGCGCATCCGCAGTAGTGAGTCCGAGTGCGCATGCGCAGTAGTGACCCCGAATGCGCATGAGCAGCAGTGAGTCCGAGTGCGCATGAGCAGTAGTGACCCCGAGTGCGCATGAGCAGTAGTGAGTCCGAGTGCGGTTGAGCAGTGGTGACCCCGAGTGCGCATGCACATTAGTGAGCCGGAGTGTGCATGAGTAGTAGTGACCCCGAGTGCGCATGCACAGTAGCCAGCCCGTGTGCGCATGCGCAGAAGTGAGCTCGTATGCGCATGTGCAGGTCTGAGCCGGAGTGCGCATCCGCAGTAGTAAGGCCGTGTTCGCATGTGCAGGTCTGAGCCGGAGTGTGCATGCGCAGTAGTGGGCCCGTGCGCGCATGCGCAGTAGTGAGCCCGGGTGCGCATGCGCAGTAGTGAGCCCGAGCGCGCATCCGCAATAGTGAGCCCGAGCGCGCATGCGCAGTAGTGAGTCCGATTGCGCATGTGCAGGTCTGTGCCGGAGCGCGCATGCGCAGTAGTGAGCCCGTGTGCGCATGCGCAGAAGTGAACTCGAATGCGCATGTGCAGGTCTGAGCCGGAGTGCGCATGCGCAGTAGTGGGCCCGTGCGCGCATGCGCAGTAGTGAGCCCGTGTGCGCATGCGCAGTAGTGAGCCCGAGCGCGCATCCGCAGTAGTGAGTCCGAGTGCGCATGCGCAGTAGTGACCCCGAATGCGCATGAGCAGCAGTGAGTCCGAGTGCGCATGAGCAGTAGTGACCCCGAGTGCGCATGAGCAGTAGTGAGTCCGAGTGCGGTTGAGCAGTGGTGACCCCGAGTGCGCATGCACATTAGTGAGCCCGAGTGTGCATGAGTAGTAGTGACCCCGAGTGCGCATGCACAGTAGCCAGCCCGTGTGCGCATGTGCAGGTCTGAGCCGGACTGCGCATGCGCAGTAGTGAGCCCGTGTGCAAATGCGTAGTAGTGACCCCGAATGCGCATGAGCAGTAGTGAGTCCGAGTGCGTATGAGCAGTAGTGACCCCGAGTGCGCATGAGCAGTAGTGACCCCGAGTGCGCATGCACAGTAGAGAGCCCGTGTGCGCATGCGCCGAAGTGAGCTCGAATGCGCATGTGCAGGTCTGAGCCGGAGTGCGCATGCGCATTAGTGGGCCCGTGCGCGCATGCGCAGTAGTGAGCCCGTGTGCGCATGCGCAGTAGTGAGCCCGAGCGCGCATCCGCAGTAGTGAGTCCGAGTGCGCATGCGCAGTAGTGACCCCGAATGCGCATGAGCAGCAGTGAGTCCGAGTGCGCATGAGCAGTAGTGACCCCGAGTGCGCATGAGCAGTAGTGAGTCCGAGTGCGCATGAGCAGTAGTGACCCCGAGTGCGCATGCACATTAGTGAGCCCGAGTGAGCATGAGTAGTAGTGACCCCGAGTGCGCATGCACAGTAGTGAGCCCGTGTGCGCATGCGCAGAAGTGAGCTCGAATGCGCATGTGCAGGTCTGAGCCGGACTGCGCATGCGCAGTAGTGGGCCCGTGTGCAAATGCGTAGTAGTGACCCCGAATGCGCATGAGCAGTAGTGAGTCCGAGTGCGTATGAGCAGTAGTGACCCCGAGTGCGCATGAGCAGTAGTGATCCCGAGTGCGCATGCACAGTAGAGAGCCCGTGTGCGCATGCGCCGAAGTGAGCTCGAATGCGCATGTGCAGGTCTGAGCCGGAGTGCGCATGCGCATTAGTGGGCCCGTGCGCGCATGCGCAGTAGTGAGCCCGTGTGCGCATGCGCAGTAGTGAGCCCGAGCGCGCATCCGCAGTAGTGAGTCCGAGTGCGCATGCGCAGTAGTGACCCCGAATGCGCATGAGCAGCAGTGAGTCCGAGTGCGCATGAGCAGTAGTGACCCCGAGTGCGCATGAGCAGTAGTGAGTCCGAGTGCGCATGAGCAGTAGTGACCCCGAGTGCGCATGCACATTAGTGAGCCCGAGTGAGCATGAGTAGTAGTGACCCCGAGTGCGCATGCACAGTAGTGAGCCCGAGTGTGCATGAGCAGTAGTGAGCCCGAGTGCGCATGGGCAGTAGTGACCCCGAGTGCTCATGCACAGTAGTGAGCCCGACTGCGCTTCCGCAGTAGTGAGTCCGTGTGCGCATGTGCAGGTCTGAGCCGGAGTGCGCATGAGCAGTAGTGACCCCGAGTGCGCATGAGCAGTAGTGACCCCGAGTGCGCATGCGCAGTAGTGAGCCCGATTGCGCATCCGCAGTAGTGAGGCCGTGTGCGCATGTGCAGGTCTGTGCCGGAGTGCGCATGCGCAGTAGTGGGCCCATGCGCGCATGCGCAGTAGTGAGCCCGTATGCGCATACGCAGTAGTGAGCCCGAGCGCGCATCCGCAGTAGTGAGTCCGAGTGCGCATGCGCAGTAGTGACCCCGAATGCGCATGAGCAGCAGTGAGTCCGAGTGCGCATGAGCAGTAGTGACCCCGAGTGCGCATGAGCAGTAGTGAGTCCGAGTGCGCATGAGCAGTAGTGACCCCGAGTGCGCATGCAGATTAGTGAGCCCGAGTGTGCATGAGTAGTAGTGACCCCGAGTGCGCATGCACAGTAGCCAGCCCGTGTGCGCATGCGCAGAAGTGAGCTCGAATGCGCATGTGCAGGTCTGAGCCGGACTGCGCATGCGCAGTAGTGAGCCCGTGTGCGCATGTGCAGGTCTGAGCCGGAGTGCGCATGAGCAGTTGTGACCCCGAGTGCGCATGAGCAGTAGTGACCCCGAGTGCGCATGCGCAGTAGTGAGCCCGATTGCGCATCCGCAGTAGTGACCCCGAGTGCGCATGAGCAGTAGTGACCCCGAGTGCGCATGCACAGTAGTGAGCCCGATTGCGCATCCGCAGTAGTGAGGCCGTGTGCGCATGTGCAGGTCTGAGCCGGAGTGCGCATGAGCAGTAGTGAGCCCGAGTGTGCATGAGCAGTAGTGAGTCCGAGTGCGCATGGGCAGTAGTGACCCCGAGTGCTCATGCACAGTAGTGAGACCGATTGCGCATCCGCAGTAGTGAGGCCGTGTGCGCATGTGCAGGTCTGAGCCGGAGTGCGCATGCGCAGTAGTGAGCCCGATTGTGCATCCGCAGTAGTGAGTCCGAGTGCGCATGAGCAGTAGTGACCCCGAGTGCGCATGCACAGTAGTGAGCCCGAGTGTGCATGAGCAGTAGTGAGTCCGAGTGCGCATGGGCAGTAGTGACCCCGAGTGCTCATGCACAGTAGTAAGCCCGATTGCGCATCCGCAGTAGTGAGTCCGTGTGCGCATGTGCAGGTCTGAGCCGGAGTGCGCATGCGCAGTAGTGACCCCGTGCGCGCATGCGCAGTAGTGAGCCCGTGTGCGCATGCGCAGTAGTGAGTCCGAGTGCGCGTGAGCAGTAGTGAGTCCGAGTGCGCGTGAGCAGTAGTGACCCCGAGTGCGCATGAGCAGTAGTGACCCCGAGTGCGCATGAGCAGTAGTGACCCCGAGTGCGCATGCGCAGCAGTGGGCCCGTGCGCGCATGCGCAGTAGTGAGCCCGTATGCGCATACGCAGTAGTGAGCCCGAGCGCGCATCCGCAGTAGTGAGTCCGAGTGCGCATGCGCAGTAGTGACCCCGAATGCGCATGAGCAGCAGTGAGTCCGAGTGCGCATGAGCAGTAGTGACCCCGAGTGCGCATGAGCAGTAGTGAGTCCGAGTGCGCATGAGCAGTAGTGACCCCGAGTGCGCATGCACATTAGTGAGCCCGAGTGTGCATGAGTAGTAGTGACCCCGAGTGCGCATGCACAGTAGCCAGCCCGTGTGCGCATGCGCAGAAGTGAGCTCGAATGCGCATGTGCAGGTCTGAGCCGGACTGCGCATGCGCAGTAGTGAGCCCGTGTGCACATGCGCAGTAGTGACCCCGAATGCGCATGAGCAGTAGTGAGTCCGAGTGCGTATGAGCAGTAGTGACCCCGAGTGCGCATGAGCAGTACTGACCCCGAGTGCGCATGAGAAGTAGTGGCCCCGAGTGCGCATGAGCAGTAGTGAATCCGAGTGCACATGAGCAGTAGTGACCCCGAGTGCGCATGAGCAGTAGTGAGTCCGAGTGCGCATGAGCAGTAGTGACCCCGAGTGCGCATGCACAGTAGTGAGCCCGAGTGCGCATGCACAGTAGTGAGCTCGATGCGCATGTGCAGGTCTGAGCCGGAGTGCGCATGCGCAGTAGTGGGCCTGTGCGCGCATGCGCAGTAGTGAGCCCGTGTGCGCATGCGCAGTAGTGAGCCCGAGCGCGCATCCGCAGTAGTGAGTCCGAGTGCGCATGCGCAGTAGTGACCCCGAATGCGCATGTGCAGTAGTGAGTCCGAGTGCGCATGGGCAGTAGTGACCCCGAGTGCTCATGCACAGTAGTGAGCCCGATTGCGCATCCGCAGTAGTGAGTCCGTGTGCGCATGTGCAGGTCTGAGCCGGAGTGCGCATGCGCAGTAGTGACCCCGTGCGCGCATGCGCAGTAGTGAGACCGTGTGCGCATGCGCAGTAGTGAGTCCGAGTGCGCGTGAGCAGTAATGAGTCCGAGTGCGCGTGAGCAGTAGTGACCCCGAGTGCGCATGAGCAGTAGTGACCCCGAGTGCGCATGAGCAGTAGTGACCCCGAGTGCGCATGCGCAGTAGTGAGCCCGATTGCGCATCCGCAGTAGTGAGCCCGAGCGCGCATGCGCAGTAGTGAGTCCGATTGCGCATGTGCAGGTCTGAGCCGGAGTGCGCATGCGCAGTAGTGGGCCTGTGCGCGCATGCGCAGTAGTGAGCCCGTGTATGCATGCGCAGTAGTGAGCCCGAGCGCGCATCCGCAGTAGTGAGTCCGAGTGCGCATGCGCAGTAGTGACCCCGAATGCGCATGTGCAGTAGTGAGTCCGAGTGCGCATTGGCAGTAGTGACCCCGAGTGCGCAAATGCAGTAGTGACCCCGAGTGCGCATGCACAGTAGTGAGCCCGTGTGCGCATGCGTAGAAGTGAGCTCGAATGCGCATGTGCAGGTCTGAGCCGGAGTGCGCATGCGCAGTAGTGGGCCCGTGCGCGCATGCGCAGTAGTGAGCCCGTGTGCGCATGCGCAGTAGTGAGCCCGAGCGCGCATCCGCAGTAGTGAGTCCGAGTGCGCATGCGCAGTAGTGACCTCGAGTGCGCATGAGCAGTAGTGAGTCCGAGTGCGCATGAGCAGTAGTGACTCCGAGTGCGCATGAGCAGTGGTGAGTCCGAGTGCGCATGAGCAATAGTGACCCCGAGTGCGCATGCACATTAGTGAGCCCGAGTGAGCATGAGTAGTAGTGACCCCGAGTGCGCATGCACAGTAGTGAGCCCGTGTGCGCATGCACAGTAGTGGGCCCGTGCGCGCATGCGCAGTAGTGAGCCCGGGTGCGCATGCGCAGTAGTGAGCCCGAGCGCGCATCCGCAATAGTGAGCCCGAGCGCGCATGCGCAGTAGTGAGTCCGATTGCGCATGTGCAGGTCTGTGCCGGAGTGCGCATGCGCAGTAGTGAGCCCGTGTGCGCATGCGCAGAAGTGAACTCGAATGCGCATGTGCAGGTCTGAGCCGGAGTGCGCATGCGCAGTAGTGGGCCCGTGCGCGCATGCGCAGTAGTGAGCCCGTGTGCGCATGCGCAGTAGTGAGCCCGAGCGCGCATCCGCAGTAGTGAGTCCGAGTGCGCATGCGCAGTAGTGACCCCGAATGCGCATGAGCAGCAGTGAGTCCGAGTGCGCATGAGCAGTAGTGACCCCGAGTGCGCATGAGCAGTAGTGAGTCCGAGTGCGGTTGAGCAGTGGTGACCCCGAGTGCGCATGCACATTAGTGAGCCGGAGTGTGCATGAGTAGTAGTGACCCCGAGTGCGCATGCACAGTAGCCAGCCCGTGTGCGCATGCGCAGAAGTGAGCTCGTATGCGCATGTGCAGGTCTGAGCCGGAGTGCGCATCCGCAGTAGTAAGGCCGTGTTCGCATGTGCAGGTCTGAGCCGGAGTGTGCATGCGCAGTAGTGGGCCCGTGCGCGCATGCGCAGTAGTGAGCCCGGGTGCGCATGCGCAGTAGTGAGCCCGAGCGCGCATCCGCAATAGTGAGCCCGAGCGCGCATGCGCAGTAGTGAGTCCGATTGCGCATGTGCAGGTCTGTGCCGGAGCGCGCATGCGCAGTAGTGAGCCCGTGTGCGCATGCGCAGAAGTGAACTCGAATGCGCATGTGCAGGTCTGAGCCGGAGTGCGCATGCGCAGTAGTGGGCCCGTGCGCGCATGCGCAGTAGTGAGCCCGTGTGCGCATGCGCAGTAGTGAGCCCGAGCGCGCATCCGCAGTAGTGAGTCCGAGTGCGCATGCGCAGTAGTGACCCCGAATGCGCATGAGCAGCAGTGAGTCCGAGTGCGCATGAGCAGTAGTGACCCCGAGTGCGCATGAGCAGTAGTGAGTCCGAGTGCGGTTGAGCAGTGGTGACCCCGAGTGCGCATGCACATTAGTGAGCCCGAGTGTGCATGAGTAGTAGTGACCCCGAGTGCGCATGCACAGTAGCCAGCCCGTGTGCGCATGTGCAGGTCTGAGCCGGACTGCGCATGCGCAGTAGTGAGCCCGTGTGCAAATGCGTAGTAGTGACCCCGAATGCGCATGAGCAGTAGTGAGTCCGAGTGCGTATGAGCAGTAGTGACCCCGAGTGCGCATGAGCAGTAGTGACCCCGAGTGCGCATGCACAGTAGAGAGCCCGTGTGCGCATGCGCCGAAGTGAGCTCGAATGCGCATGTGCAGGTCTGAGCCGGAGTGCGCATGCGCATTAGTGGGCCCGTGCGCGCATGCGCAGTAGTGAGCCCGTGTGCGCATGCGCAGTAGTGAGCCCGAGCGCGCATCCGCAGTAGTGAGTCCGAGTGCGCATGCGCAGTAGTGACCCCGAATGCGCATGAGCAGCAGTGAGTCCGAGTGCGCATGAGCAGTAGTGACCCCGAGTGCGCATGAGCAGTAGTGAGTCCGAGTGCGCATGAGCAGTAGTGACCCCGAGTGCGCATGCACATTAGTGAGCCCGAGTGAGCATGAGTAGTAGTGACCCCGAGTGCGCATGCACAGTAGTGAGCCCGTGTGCGCATGCGCAGAAGTGAGCTCGAATGCGCATGTGCAGGTCTGAGCCGGACTGCGCATGCGCAGTAGTGGGCCCGTGTGCAAATGCGTAGTAGTGACCCCGAATGCGCATGAGCAGTAGTGAGTCCGAGTGCGTATGAGCAGTAGTGACCCCGAGTGCGCATGAGCAGTAGTGACCCCGAGTGCGCATGCACAGTAGAGAGCCCGTGTGCGCATGCGCCGAAGTGAGCTCGAATGCGCATGTGCAGGTCTGAGCCGGAGTGCGCATGCGCATTAGTGGGCCCGTGCGCGCATGCGCAGTAGTGAGCCCGTGTGCGCATGCGCAGTAGTGAGCCCGAGCGCGCATCCGCAGTAGTGAGTCCGAGTGCGCATGCGCAGTAGTGACCCCGAATGCGCATGAGCAGCAGTGAGTCCGAGTGCGCATGAGCAGTAGTGACCCCGAGTGCGCATGAGCAGTAGTGAGTCCGAGTGCGCATGAGCAGTAGTGACCCCGAGTGCGCATGCACATTAGTGAGCCCGAGTGAGCATGAGTAGTAGTGACCCCGAGTGCGCATGCACAGTAGTGAGCCCGTGTGCGCATGCGCAGAAGTGAGCTCGAATGCGCATGTGCAGGTCTGAGCCGGACTGCGCATGCGCAGTAGTGGGCCCGTGTGCGCATGAGCAGTAGTGAGTCCGAGTGCGCATGCGCAGTAGTGACCCCGAATGCGCATGAGCAGCAGTGAGTCCGAGTGCGCATGAGCAGTAGTGACCCCGAGTGCGCATGAGCAGTAGTGAGCCCGAGTGCGCATGAGTAGTAGTGAGTCCGAGTGCGCGCGAGCAGTAGTGACCCCGAGTGCGCATGCACAGTAGTGAGCCCGATTGCGCATCCGCAGTATTGAGTCCGTGTGTGCATGTGCAGGTCTGAGCCGGAGTGCGCATGCGCAGTAGTGGGCCCGTGCGCGCATGCGCAGTAGTGAGCCCCTGTGCGCATGCGCAGTAGTGAGCCCGAGCGCGCATCCGCAGTAGTGAGTCCGAGTGCGCATGCGGTGTAGTGACCCCGAATGCGCATGAGCAGTAGTGAGTCCGAGTGCGCATGAGCAGTAGTGACCCCGAGTGCGCATGAGCAGTAGTGAGTCCGAGTGCGCATGAACAGTAGTGACCCCGAGTGCGCATGAGCAGTAGTGACCCCGAGTGCTCATGCACAGTAGTGAGCCCGATTGCGCATGAGCAGTAGTGAGTCCAAGTGCGCATGAGCAGTAGTGACCCCGAGTGCGCATGCACATTAGTGAGCCCGAGTGTGCATGAGTAGTAGTGACCCCGAGTGCGCATGCACAGTAGTGAGCCCGTGTGCGCATGCACAGTAGTGAGCCCGAGTGTGCATGAGCAGTAGTGAGTCCGAGTGCGCATGGGCAGTAGTGACCCCGAGTGCTCATGCACAGTAGTGAGCCCGATTGCGCATCCGCAGTAGTGAGGCCGTGTGCGCATGTGCAGGTCTGAGCCGGAGTGCGCATGCGCAGTAGTGAGCCCGATTGTGCATCCGCAGTAGTGACTCCGAGTGCGCATGAGCAGTAGTGACCCCGAGTGCGCATGAGCAGTAGTGACCCCGAGTGCGCATGCACAGTAGTGAGCCCGAGTGTGCATGAGCAGTAGTGAGTCCGAGTGCGCATGGGCAGTAGTGACCCCGAGTGCTCATGCACAGTAGTGAGCCCGATTGCGCATCCGCAGTAGTGAGTCCGTGTGCGCATGTGCAGGTCTGAGCCGGAGTGCGCATGCGCAGTAGTGACCCCGTGCGCGCATGCGCAGTAGTGAGCCCGTGTGCGCATGCGCAGTAGTGAGTCCGAGTGCGCGTGAGCAGTAGTGAGTCCGAGTGCGCGTGAACAGTAGTGACCCCGAGTGGGCATGAGCAGTAGTGACCCCGAGTGCGCATGAGCAGTAGTGACCCCGAGTGCGCATGCGCAGTAGTGAGCCCGATTGCGCATCCGCAGTAGTGAGGCCGTGTGCGCATGTGCAGGTCTGTGCCGGAGTGCGCATGCGCAGTAGTGGGCCCGTGCGCGCATGCGCAGTAGTGAGCCCGTATGCGCATACGCAGTAGTGAGCCCGAGCGCGCATCCGCAGTAGTGAGTCCGAGTGCGCATGCGCAGTAGTGACCCCGAATGCGCATGAGCAGCAGTGAGTCCGAGTGCGCATGAGCAGTAGTGACCCCGAGTGCGCATGAGCAGTAGTGAGTCCGAGTGCGCATGAGCAGTAGTGACCCCGAGTGCGCATGCACATTAGTGAGCCCGAGTGTGCATGAGTAGTAGTGACCCCGAGTGCGCATGCACAG
Source organism: Megachile leachella (assembly GCA_963576845.1). Taxonomy (NCBI): domain Eukaryota; kingdom Metazoa; phylum Arthropoda; class Insecta; order Hymenoptera; family Megachilidae; genus Megachile; species Megachile leachella. The sequence goes on along the minus strand of OY756250.1, from coordinate 23,731,481 downwards.
TAGCCAGCCCGTGTGCGCATGCGCAGAAGTGAGCTGGAATGCGCATGTGCAGGTCAGAGCCGGACTGCGCATGCGCAGTAGTGAGCCCGTGTGCACATGCGCAGTAGTGACCCCGAATGCGCAGGAGCAGTAGTGAGTCCGAGTGCGTATGAGCAGTATTGACCCCGAGTGCGCATGAGCAGTCCTGACCCCGAGTGCGCATGAGAAGTAGTGGCCCCGAGTGCGCATGAGCAGTAGTGAATCCGAGTGCACATGAGCAGTAGTGACCCCGAGTGCGCATGAGCAGTAGTGAGTCCGAGTGCGCATGAGCAGTAGTGACCCCGAGTGCGCATGAGCAGTAGTGACCCCGAGTGCGCATGCACAGTAGTGAGCCCGATTGCGCATCCGCAGTAGTGAGGCCGTGTGCGCATGTGCAGGTCTGAGCCGGAGTGCGCATGCGCAGTAGTGAGCCCGATTGTGCATCCGCAGTAGTGAGTCCGAGTGCGCATGAGCAGTAGTGACCCCGAGTGCGCATGAGCAGTAGTGACCCCGAGTGCGCATGCACAGTAGTGAGCCCGAGTGTGCATGAGCAGTAGTGAGTCCGAGTGCGCATGGGCAGTAGTGACCCCGAGTGCTCATGCACAGTAGTGAGCCCGATTGCGCATCCGCAGTAGTGAGTCCGTGTGCGCATGTGCAGGTCTGAGCCGGAGTGCGCATGCGCAGTAGTGTGCCCGTGCGCGCATGCGCAGTAATGAGCCCGCGTGCGCATGCGCAGTAGTGAGTCCGAGTGCGCGTGAGCAGTAGTGAGTCCGAGTGCGCGTGAGCAGTAGTGACCCCGAGTGCGCATGAGCAGTAGTGACCCCGAGTGCGCATGCACAGTAGTGTGCCTGCGTGCGCATGCGCAGAAGTGAGCTCGAATGCGCATGTGCAGGTCTGAGCCGGAGTGCGCATGCGCAGTAGTGGGCCCGTGCGCGCATGCGCAGTAGTGAGCCCGGGTGCGCATGCGCAGTAGTAAGCCCGAGCGCGCATCCGCAGTAGTGAGCCCGAGCGCGCATGCGCAGTAGTGAGTCCGATTGCGCATGTGCAGGTCTGAGCCGGAGTGCGCATGCGCAGTAGTGGGCCTGTGCGCGCATGCGCAGTAGTGAACTCGAATGCGCATGTGCAGGTCTGAGCCGGAGTGCGCATGCGCAGTTGTGGGCCCGTGCGCGCATGCGCAGTAGTGAGCCCGTGTGCGCATCCGCAGTAGTGAGCCCGAGCGCGCATGCGCAGTAGTGAGTCCGATTGCGCATGTGCAGGTCTGAGCCGGAGTGCGCATGCGCAGTAGTGGGCCTGTGCGCGCATGCGCAGTAGTGAACTCGAATGCGCATGTGCAGGTCTGTGCCGGAGTGCGCATGCGCAGTAGTGGGCCCGTGCGCGCATGCGCAGTAGTGAGCCCGTATGCGCATACGCAGTAGTGAGCCCGAGCGCGCATCCGCAGTAGTGAGTCCGAGTGCGCATGCGCAGTAGTGACCCCGAATGCGCATGAGCAGCAGTGAGTCCGAGTGCGCATGAGCAGTAGTGACCCCGAGTGCGCATGAGCAGTAGTGAGTCCGAGTGCGCATGAGCAGTAGTGACCCCGAGTGCGCATGCACATTAGTGAGCCCGAGTGTGCATGAGTAGTAGTGACCCCGAGTGCGCATGCACAGTAGCCAGCCCGTGTGCGCATGCGCAGAAGTGAGCTCGAATGCGCATGTGCAGGTCTGAGCCGGACTGCGCATGCGCAGTAGTGAGCCCGTGTGCACATGCGCAGTAGTGACCCCGAATGCGCATGAGCAGTAGTGAGTCCGAGTGCGTATGAGCAGTAGTGACCCCGAGTGCGCATGAGCAGTAGTGAGTCCGAGTGCGCATGAGCAGTAGTGACCCCGAGTGCGCATGCACAGTAGTGAGCCCGATTGCGCATCCGCAGTAGTGAGGCCGTGTGCGCATGTGCAGGTCTGAGCCGGAGTGCGCATGCGCAGTAGTGTGCCCGTGCGCGCATGCGCAGTAATGAGCCCGTGTGCGCATGCGCAGTAGTGAGTCCGAGTGCGCATGTGCAGGTCTGTGCCGGAGTGCGCATGCGCAGAAGTGAACTCGAATGCGCATGTGCAGGTCTGAGCCGGAGTGTGCATGCGCAGTAGTGGGCCCGTGCGCGCATGCGCAGTAGTGAGCCCGTGTGCGCATGCGCAGTAGTGAGCCCGAGCGCGCATCCGCGGTAGTGAGTCCGAGTGCGCATGCGCAGTAGTGACCCCGAATGCGCATGAGCAGCAGTGAGTCCGAGTGCGCATGAGCAGTAGTGACCCCGAGTGCGCATGAGCAGTAGTGAGTCCGAGTGCGCATGAGCAGTAGTGACCCCGAGTGCGCATGCACATTAGTGAGCCCGAGTGTGCATGAGTAGTAGTGACCCCGAGTGCGCATGCACAGTAGCCAGCCCGTGTGCGCATGCGCAGAAGTGAGCTCGAATGCGCATGTGCAGGTCTGAGCCGGACTGCGCATGCGCAGTAGTGAGCCCGTGTGCACATGCGCAGTAGTGACCCCGAATGCGCATGAGCAGTAGTGAGCCCGATTGCGCATCCGCAGTAGTGAGGCCGTGTGCGCACGTGCAGGTCTGAGCCGGAGTGCGCATGCGCAGTAGTGAGCCCGATTGTGCATCCGCAGTAGTGAGTCCGAGTGCGCATGAGCAGTAGTGACCCCGAGTGCGCATGAGCAGTAGTGACCCCGAGTGCGCATGAGCAGTAGTGACCCCGAGTGCGCATGCACAGTAGTGAGCCCGAGTGTGCATGAGCAGTAGTGAGTCCGAGTGCGCATGGGCAGTAGTGACCCCGAGTGCTCATGCACAGTAGTGAGCCCGATTGCGCATCCGCAGTAGTGAGTCCGTGTGCGCATGTGCAGAAGTGAGCTCGAATGCGCATGTGCAGGTCTGAGCCGGAGTGCGCATGCGCAGTAGTGGGCCCGTGCGCGCATGCGCAGTTGTGAGCCCGGGTGCGCATGCGCAGTAGTGAGCCCGAGCGCGCATCCGCAATAGTGAGCCCGAGCGCGCATGCGCAGTAGTGAGTCCGATTGCGCATGTGCAGGTCTGTGCCGGAGTGCGCACGCGCAGTAGTGTGCCTGTGTGCGCATGTGCAGAAGTGAGCTCGAATGCGCATGTGCAGGTCTGAGCCGGAGTGCGCATGCGCAGTAGTGGGCCCGTGCGCGCATGCGCAGTAGTGAGCCCGTGTGCGCATGCGCAGAAGTGAGCTCGAATGCGCATGTGCAGGTCTCAGCCGGAGTGCGCATGCGCAGTAGTGGGCCCGTGCGCGCATGCGCAGTAGTGAGCCCGTGTGCGCATGCGCAATAGTGAGCCCGAGCGCGCATCCGCAGTAGTGAGTCCGAGTGCGCATGCGCAGTAGTGACCCCGAATGCGCATGAGCAGCAGTGAGTCCGAGTGCGCATGAGCAGTAGTGACCCCGAGTGCGCATGAGCAGTAGTGAGTCCGAGTGCGGTTGAGCAGTAGTGAGTCCGAGTGCGCATTAGCAGTAGTGACCCCGAGTGCCCATAAGCAGTAGTGACCCCGAGTGCGCATGCACAGTAGTGAGCCCGTGTGCGCATGCGTAGAAGTGAGCTCGAATGCGCATGTGCAGGTCTGAGCCGGAGTGCGCATGCGCAGTAGTGGGCCCGTGCGCGCATGCGCAGTAGTGAGCCCGTATGCGCATACGCAGTAGTGAGCCCGAGCGCGCATGTGCAGGTCTGAGCCGGAGTGCGCATGCGCAGTAGTGACCCCGTGCGCGCATGCGCAGTAGTGAGCCCGTGTGCGCATGCGCAGTAGTGAGTCCGAGTGCGCGTGAGCAGTAGTGAGTCCGAGTGCGCGTGAGCAGTAGTGACCCCGAGTGCGCATGAGCAGTAGTGACCCCGAGTGCGCATGAGCAGTAGTGACCCCGAGTGCGCATGCGCAGTAGTGAGCCCGATTGCGCATCCGCAGTAGTGAGGCCGTGTGCGCATGTGCAGGTCTGAGCCGGAGTGCGCATGCGCAGTAGTGAGCCCGATTGTGCATCCGCAGTAGTGAGTCCGAGTGCGCATGAGCAGTAGTGACCCCGAGTGCGCATGAGCAGTAGTGACCCCGAGTGCGCATGCACAGTAGTGAGCCCGAGTGTGCATGAGCAGTAGTGAGTCCGAGTGCGCATGGGCAGTAGTGACCCCGAGTGCTCATGCACAGTAGTGAGCCCGATTGCGCATCCGCAGTAGTGAGTCCGTGTGCGCATGTGCAGGTCTGAGCCGGAGTGCGCATGCGCAGTAGTGACCCCGTGCGCGCATGCGCAGTAGTGAGCCCGTGTGCGCATGCGCAGTAGTGAGTCCGAGTGCGCGTGAGCAGTAGTGAGTCCGAGTGCGCGTGAGCAGTAGTGACCCCGAGTGCGCATGAGCAGTAGTGACCCCGAGTGCGCATGAGCAGTAGTGACCCCGAGTGCGCATGCGCAGTAGTGAGCCCGATTGCGCATCCGCAGTAGTGAGCCCGAGCGCGCATGCGCAGTAGTGAGTCCGATTGCGCATGTGCAGGTCTGAGCCGGAGTGCGCATGCGCAGTAGTGGGCCTGTGCGCGCATGCGCAGTAGTGAGCCCGTGTGCGCATGCGCAGTAGTGAGCCCGAGCGCGCATCCGCAGTAGTGAGTCCGAGTGCGCATGCGCAGTAGTGACCCCGAATGCGCATGTGCAGTAGTGAGTCCGAGTGCGCATTAGCAGTAGTGACCCCGAGTGCGCATAAGCAGTAGTGACCCCGAGTGCGCATGCACAGTAGTGAGCCCGTGTGCGCATGCGTAGAAGTGAGCTCGAATGCGCATGTGCAGGTCTGAGCCGGAGTGCGTATGCGCAGTAGTGGGCCCGTGCGCGCATGCGCAGTAGTGAGCCCGTGTGCGCATGCGCAGTAGTGAGCCCGAGCGCGCATCCGCAGTAGTGAGTCCGAGTGCGCATGCGCAGTAGTGACCCCGAGTGCGCATGAGCAGTAGTGAGTCCGAGTGCGCATGAGCAGTAGTGACCCCGAGTGCGCATGAGCAGTGGTGAGTCCGAGTGCGCATGAGCAATAGTGACCCCGAGTGCGCATGCACATTAGTGAGCCCGAGTGAGCATGAGTAGTAGTGACCCCGAGTGCGCATGCACAGTAGTGAGCCCGTGTGCGCATGCACAGTAGTGAGCCCGAGTGTGCATGAGCAGAAGTGAGTCCGAGTGCGCATGGGCAGTAGTGACCCCGAGTGCTCATGCACAGTAGTGAGCCCGATTGCGCATCCGCAGTAGTGAGGCCGTGTGCGCATGTGCAGGTCTGAGCCGGAGTGCGCATGCGCAGTAGTGAGCCCGATTGTGCATCCGCAGTAGTGAGTCCGAGTGCGCATGAGCAGTAGTGACCCCGAGTGCGCATGAGCAGTAGTGGCCCCGAGTGCGCATGCACAGTAGTGAGCCCGAGTGTGCATGAGCAGTAGTGAGCCCGAGTGCGCATGGGCAGTAGTGACCCCGAGTGCTCATGCACAGTAGTGAGCCCGATTGCGCATCCGCAGTAGTGAGTCCGTGTGCGCATGTGCAGGTCTGAGCCGGAGTGCGCATGAGCAGTAGTGACCCCGAGTGCGCATGAGCAGTAGTGACCCCGAGTGCGCATGCGCAGTAGTGAGCCCGATTGCGCATCCGCAGTAGTGAGGCCGTGTGCGCATGTGCAGGTCTGTGCCGGAGTGCGCATGCGCAGTAGTGGGCCCGTGCGCGCATGCGCAGTAGTGAGCCCGTGTGCGCGTGCGCAGTAGTGAGCCCGAGCGCGCATCCGCAGTAGTGAGTCCGAGTGCGCATGCGCAGTAGTGACCCCGAGTGCGCATGAGCAGTAGTGAGTCCGAGTGCGCATGAGCAGTAGTGACCCCGAGTGCGCATGAGCAGTGGTGAGTCCGAGTGCGCATGAGCAATAGTGACCCCGAGTGCGCATGCACATTAGTGAGCCCGAGTGAGCATGAGTAGTAGTGACCCCGAGTGCGCATGCACAGTAGTGAGCCCGTGTGCGCATGCACAGTAGTGAGCCCGAGTGTGCATGAGCAGAAGTGAGTCCGAGTGCGCATGGGCAGTAGTGACCCCGAGTGCTCATGCACAGTAGTGAGCCCGATTGCGCATCCGCAGTAGTGAGGCCGTGTGCGCATGTGCAGGTCTGAGCCGGAGTGCGCATGCGCAGTAGTGAGCCCGATTGTGCATCCGCAGTAGTGAGTCCGAGTGCGCATGAGCAGTAGTGACCCCGAGTGCGCATGAGCAGTAGTGGCCCCGAGTGCGCATGCACAGTAGTGAGCCCGAGTGTGCATGAGCAGTAGTGAGCCCGAGTGCGCATGGGCAGTAGTGACCCCGAGTGCTCATGCACAGTAGTGAGCCCGACTGCGCATCCGCAGTAGTGAGTCCGTGTGCGCATGTGCAGGTCTGAGCCGGAGTGCGCATGAGCAGTAGTGACCCCGAGTGCGCATGAGCAGTAGTGACCCCGAGTGCGCATGCGCAGTAGTGAGCCCGATTGCGCATCCGCAGTAGTGAGGCCGTGTGCGCATGTGCAGGTCTGTGCCGGAGTGCGCATGCGCAGTAGTGGGCCCATGCGCGCATGCGCAGTAGTGAGCCCGTATGCGCATACGCAGTAGTGAGCCCGAGCGCGCATCCGCAGTAGTGAGTCCGAGTGCGCATGCGCAGTAGTGACCCCGAATGCGCATGAGCAGCAGTGAGTCCGAGTGCGCATGAGCAGTAGTGACCCCGAGTGCGCATGAGCAGTAGTGAGTCCGAGTGCGCATGAGCAGTAGTGACCCCGAGTGCGCATGCAGATTAGTGAGCCCGAGTGTGCATGAGTAGTAGTGACCCCGAGTGCGCATGCACAGTAGCCAGCCCGTGTGCGCATGCGCAGAAGTGAGCTCGAATGCGCATGTGCAGGTCTGAGCCGGACTGCGCATGCGCAGTAGTGAGCCCGTGTGCGCATGTGCAGGTCTGAGCCGGAGTGCGCATGAGCAGTTGTGACCCCGAGTGCGCATGAGCAGTAGTGACCCCGAGTGCGCATGCGCAGTAGTGAGCCCGATTGCGCATCCGCAGTAGTGACCCCGAGTGCGCATGAGCAGTAGTGACCCCGAGTGCGCATGCACAGTAGTGAGCCCGATTGCGCATCCGCAGTAGTGAGGCCGTGTGCGCATGTGCAGGTCTGAGCCGGAGTGCGCATGAGCAGTAGTGAGCCCGAGTGTGCATGAGCAGTAGTGAGTCCGAGTGCGCATGGGCAGTAGTGACCCCGAGTGCTCATGCACAGTAGTGAGCCCGATTGCGCATCCGCAGTAGTGAGGCCGTGTGCGCATGTGCAGGTCTGAGCCGGAGTGCGCATGCGCAGTAGTGAGCCCGATTGTGCATCCGCAGTAGTGAGTCCGAGTGCGCATGAGCAGTAGTGACCCCGAGTGCGCATGCACAGTAGTGAGCCCGAGTGTGCATGAGCAGTAGTGAGTCCGAGTGCGCATGGGCAGTAGTGACCCCGAGTGCTCATGCACAGTAGTGAGCCCGATTGCGCATCCGCAGTAGTGAGTCCGTGTGCGCATGTGCAGGTCTGAGCCGGAGTGCGCATGCGCAGTAGTGACCCCGTGCGCGCATGCGCAGTAGTGAGCCCGTGTGCGCATGCGCAGTAGTGAGTCCGAGTGCGCGTGAGCAGTAGTGAGTCCGAGTGCGCGTGAGCAGTAGTGACCCCGAGTGCGCATGAGCAGTAGTGACCCCGAGTGCGCATGAGCAGTAGTGACCCCGAGTGCGCATGCGCAGCAGTGGGCCCGTGCGCGCATGCGCAGTAGTGAGCCCGTATGCGCATACGCAGTAGTGAGCCCGAGCGCGCATCCGCAGTAGTGAGTCCGAGTGCGCATGCGCAGTAGTGACCCCGAATGCGCATGAGCAGCAGTGAGTCCGAGTGCGCATGAGCAGTAGTGACCCCGAGTGCGCATGAGCAGTAGTGAGTCCGAGTGCGCATGAGCAGTAGTGACCCCGAGTGCGCATGCACATTAGTGAGCCCGAGTGTGCATGAGTAGTAGTGACCCCGAGTGCGCATGCACAGTAGCCAGCCCGTGTGCGCATGCGCAGAAGTGAGCTCGAATGCGCATGTGCAGGTCTGAGCCGGACTGCGCATGCGCAGTAGTGAGCCCGTGTGCACATGCGCAGTAGTGACCCCGAATGCGCATGAGCAGTAGTGAGTCCGAGTGCGTATGAGCAGTAGTGACCCCGAGTGCGCATGAGCAGTACTGACCCCGAGTGCGCATGAGAAGTAGTGGCCCCGAGTGCGCATGAGCAGTAGTGAATCCGAGTGCACATGAGCAGTAGTGACCCCGAGTGCGCATGAGCAGTAGTGAGTCCGAGTGCGCATGAGCAGTAGTGACCCCGAGTGCGCATGCACAGTAGTGAGCCCGAGTGCGCATGCACAGTAGTGAGCTCGATGCGCATGTGCAGGTCTGAGCCGGAGTGCGCATGCGCAGTAGTGGGCCTGTGCGCGCATGCGCAGTAGTGAGCCCGTGTGCGCATGCGCAGTAGTGAGCCCGAGCGCGCATCCGCAGTAGTGAGTCCGAGTGCGCATGCGCAGTAGTGACCCCGAATGCGCATGTGCAGTAGTGAGTCCGAGTGCGCATGGGCAGTAGTGACCCCGAGTGCTCATGCACAGTAGTGAGCCCGATTGCGCATCCGCAGTAGTGAGTCCGTGTGCGCATGTGCAGGTCTGAGCCGGAGTGCGCATGCGCAGTAGTGACCCCGTGCGCGCATGCGCAGTAGTGAGACCGTGTGCGCATGCGCAGTAGTGAGTCCGAGTGCGCGTGAGCAGTAATGAGTCCGAGTGCGCGTGAGCAGTAGTGACCCCGAGTGCGCATGAGCAGTAGTAACCCCGAGTGCGCATGAGCAGTAGTGACCCCGAGTGCGCATGCGCAGTAGTGAGCCCGATTGCGCATCCGCAGTAGTGAGCCCGAGCGCGCATGCGCAGTAGTGAGTCCGATTGCGCATGTGCAGGTCTGAGCCGGAGTGCGCATGCGCAGTAGTGGGCCTGTGCGCGCATGCGCAGTAGTGAGCCCGTGTGCGCATGCGCAGTAGTGAGCCCGAGCGCGCATCCGCAGTAGTGAGTCCGAGTGCGCATGCGCAGTAGTGACCCCGAATGCGCATGTGCAGTAGTGAGTCCGAGTGCGCATTGGCAGTAGTGACCCCGAGTGCGCAAATGCAGTAGTGACCCCGAGTGCGCATGCACAGTAGTGAGCCCGTGTGCGCATGCGTAGAAGTGAGCTCGAATGCGCATGTGCAGGTCTGAGCCGGAGTGCGCATGCGCAGTAGTGGGCCCGTGCGCGCATGCGCAGTAGTGAGCCCGTGTGCGCATGCGCAGTAGTGAGCCCGAGCGCGCATCCGCAGTAGTGAGTCCGAGTGCGCATGCGCAGTAGTGACCTCGAGTGCGCATGAGCAGTAGTGAGTCCGAGTGCGCATGAGCAGTAGTGACTCCGAGTGCGCATGAGCAGTGGTGAGTCCGAGTGCGCATGAGCAATAGTGACCCCGAGTGCGCATGCACATTAGTGAGCCCGAGTGAGCATGAGTAGTAGTGACCCCGAGTGCGCATGCACAGTAGTGAGCCCGTGTGCGCATGCACAGTAGTGAGCCCGAGTGTGCATGAGCAGAAGTGAGTCCGAGTGCGCATGGGCAGTAGTGACCCCGAGTGCTCATGCACAGTAGTGAGCCCGATTGCGCATCCGCAGTAGTGAGGCCGTGTGCGCATGTGCAGGTCTGAGCCGGAGTGCGCATGCGTAGTAGTGAGCCCGATTGTGCATCCGCAGTAGTGAGTCCGAGTGCGCATGAGCAGTAGTGACCCCGAGTGCGCATGAGCAGTAGTGGCCCCGAGTGCGCATGCACAGTAGTGAGCCCGAGTGTGCATGAGCAGTAGTGAGCCCGAGTGCGCATGGGCAGTAGTGACCCCGAGTGCTCATGCACAGTAGTGAGCCCGATTGCGCATCCGCAGTAGTGAGTCCGTGTGCGCATGTGCAGGCCTGAGCCGGAGTGCGCATGAGCAGTAGTGACCCCGAGTGCGCATGAGCAGTAGTGACCCCGAGTGCGCATGCGCAGTAGTGAGCCCGATTGCGCATCCGCAGTAGTGAGGCCGTGTGCGCATGTGCAGGTCTGTGCCGGAGTGCGCATGCGCAGTAGTGGGCCCGTGCGCGCATGCGCAGTAGTGAGCCCGTATGCGCATACGCAGTAGTGAGCCCGAGCGCGCATCCGCAGTAGTGAGTCCGAGTGCGCATGCGCAGTAGTGACCCCGAATGCGCATGAGCAGCGGTGAGTCCGAGTGCGCATGAGCAGTAGTGACCCCGAGTGCGCATGAGCAGTAGTGAGTCCGAGTGCGTATGAGCAGTAGTAACCCCGAGTGCGCATGAGCAGTAGTGAGTCCGAGTGCGCATGAGCAGTAGTGACCCCGAGTGCGCATGAGCAGTAGTGACCCCGAGTGCGCATGCACAGTAGTGAGCCCGATTGCGCATCCGCAGTAGTGAGGCCGTGTGCGCATGTGCAGGTCTGAGCCGGAGTGCGCATGAGCAGTAGTGAGCCCGAGTGTGCATGAGCAGTAGTGAGTCCGAGTGCGCATGGGCAGTAGTGACCCCGAGTGCTCATGCACAGTAGTGAGCCCGATTGCGCATCCGCAGTAGTGAGGCCGTGTGCGCATGTGCAGGTCCGAGCCGGAGTGCGCATGCGCAGTAGTGAGCCCGATTGTGCATCCGCAGTAGTGAGTCCGAGTGCGCATGAGCAGTAGTGACCCCGAGTGCGCATGCACAGTAGTGAGCCCGAGTGTGCATGAGCAGTAGTGAGTCCGAGTGCGCATGGGCAGTAGTGACCCCGAGTGCTCATGCACAGTAGTGAGCCCGATTGCGCATCCGCAGTAGTGAGTCCGTGTGCGCATGTGCAGGTCTGAGCCGGAGTGCGCATGCGCAGTAGTGACCCCGTGCGCGCATGCGCAGTAGTGAGCCCGTGTGCGCATGCGCAGTAGTGAGTCCGAGTGCGCGTGAGCAGTAGTGAGTCCGAGTGCGCGTGAGCAGTAGTGACCCCGAGTGCGCATGAGCAGTAGTGACCCCGAGTGCGCATGAGCAGTAGTGACCCCGAGTGCGCATGCGCAGCAGTGTGCCCGTGCGCGCATGCGCAGTAGTGAGCCCGTATGCGCATACGCAGTAGTGAGCCCGAGCGCGCATCCGCAGTAGTGAGTCCGAGTGCGCATGCGCAGTAGTGACCCCGAATGCGCATGAGCAGCAGTGAGTCCGAGTGCGCATGAGCAGTAGTGACCCCGAGTGCGCATGAGCAGTAGTGAGTCCGAGTGCGCATGAGCAGTAGTGACCCCGAGTGCGCATGCACATTAGTGAGCCCGAGTGTGCATGAGTAGTAGTGACCCCGTGTGCGCATGCACAGTAGCCAGCCCGTGTGCGCATGCGTAGAAGTGAGCTCGAATGCGCATGTGCAGGTCTGAGCCGGACTGCGCATGCGCAGTAGTGAGCCCGTGTGCACATGCGCAGTAGTGACCCCGAATGCGCATGAGCAGTAGTGAGTCCGAGTGCGTATGAGCAGTAGTGACCCCGAGTGCGCATGAGCAGTACTGACCCCGAGTGCGCATGAGAAGTAGTGGCCCCGAGTGCGCATGAGCAGTAGTGAATCCGAGTGCACATGAGCAGTAGTGACCCCGAGTGCGCATGAGCAGTAGTGAGTCCGAGTGCGCATGAGCAGTAGTGACCCCGAGTGCGCATGCACAGTAGTGAGCCCGATTGCGCATCCGCAGTAGTGAGGCCGTGTGCGCATGTGCAGGTCTGAGCCGGAGTGCGCATGCGCAGTAGTGAGCCCGATTGTGCATCCGCAGTAGTGAGTCCGAGTGCGCATGAGCAGTAGTGACCAAGAGTGCGCATGAGCAGTAGTGAGCCCGTGTGCGCATGCGCAGTAGTGAGCCCGAGCGCGCATCCGCAGTAGTGAGTCCGAGTGCGCATGCGCAGTAGTGACCCCGAATGCGCATGAGCAGCAGTGAGTCCGAGTGCGCATTAGCAGTAGCGACCCCGAGTGCGCATGAGCAGTAGTTAGTCCGAGTGCGCATGAGCAGTAGTGACCCCGAGTGCGCATGAGCAGTAGTGACCCCGAGTGCGCATGCACAGTAGTGAGCTCGAATGCGCATGTGCAGGTCTGAGCCGGAGTGCGCATGCGCAGTAGTGGGCCTGTGCGCGCATGCGCAGTAGTGAGCCCGTGTGCGCATGCGCAGTAGTGAGCCCGAGCGCGCATCCGCAGTAGTGAGTCCGAGTGCGCATGCGCAGTAGTGACCCCGAATGCGCATGTGCAGTAGTGAGTCCGAGTGCGCATGAGTAGTAGTGACCCCGAGTGCGCATGAGCAGTAGTGAGTCCGAGTGCGCATCAGCAGTAGTGACCCCGAGTGCGCATGAGCAGTAGTGACCCCGAGTGCGCATGCACAGTAGTGAGCCCGTGTGCGCATGAGCAGTAGTGACCCTGAGTGCGCATGAGCAGTAGTGACCCCGAGTGCGCATGCACAGTAGTGAGCCCGATTGCGCATCCGCAGTAGTGAGTCCGTGTGCGCATGTGCAGGTCTGAGCCGGAGTGCGCATGCGCAGTAGTGGGCCCGTGCGCGCATCCGCAGTAGTGAGTCCGAGTGCGCATGCGCAGTAGTGACCTCGAGTGCGCATGAGCAGTAGTGAGTCCGAGTGCGCATGAGCAGTAGTGACTCCGAGTGCGCATGAGCAGTGGTGAGTCCGAGTGCGCATGAGCAATAGTGACCCCGAGTGCGCATGCACAGTAGTGAGCCCGAGTGTGCATGAGTAGTAGTGACCCCGAGTGCGCATGCACAGTAGTGAGCCCGTGTGCGCATGCACAGTAGTGAGCCCGAGTGTGCATGAGCAGAAGTGAGTCCGAGTGCGCATGGGCAGTAGTGAGCCCGAGCGCGCATCCGCAGTAGTGAGTCCGAGTGCGCATGCGCAGTAGTGACCCCGAATGCGCATGTGCAGTAGTGAGTCCGAGTGCGCATTGGCAGTAGTGACCCCGAGTGCGCATATGCAGTAGTGACCCCGAGTGCGCATGCACAGTAGTGAGCCCGTGTGCGCATGCGTAGAAGTGAGCTCGAATGCGCATGTGCAGGTCTGAGCCGGAGTGCGCATGCGCAGTAGTGGGCCCGTGCGCGCATGCGCAGTAGTGAGCCCGTGTGCGCATGCGCAGTAGTGAGCCCGAGCGCGCATCCGCAGTAGTGAGTCCGAGTGCGCATGCGCAGTAGTGACCTCGAGTGCGCATGAGCAGTAGTGAGTCCGAGTGCGCATGAGCAGTAGTGACTCCGAGTGCGCATGAGCAGTGGTGAGTCCGAGTGCGCATGAGCAATAGTGACCCCGAGTGCGCATGCACAGTAGTGAGCCCGAGTGTGCATGAGTAGTAGTGACCCCGAGTGCGCATGCACAGTAGTGAGCCCGTGTGCGCATGCACAGTAGTGAGCCCGAGTGTGCATGAGCAGAAGTGAGTCCGAGTGCGCATGGGCAGTAGTGACCCCGAGTGCTCATGCACAGTAGTGAGCCCGATTGCGCATCCGCAGTAGTGAGGCCGTGTGGCGCATGTGCAGGTCTGAGCCGGAGTGCGCATGCGCAGTAGTGAGCCCGATTGTGCATCCGCAGTAGTGAGTCCGAGTGCGCATGAGCAGTAGTGACCCCGAGTGCGCATGAGCAGTAGTGGCCCCGAGTGCGCATGCACAGTAGTGAGCCCGAGTGTGCATGAGCAGTAGTGAGCCCGAGTGCGCATGGGCAGTAGTGACCCCGAGTGCTCATGCACAGTAGTGAGCCCGATTGCGCATCCGCAGTAGTGAGTCCGTGTGCGCATGTGCAGGTCTGAGCCGGAGTGCGCATGAGCAGTAGTGACCCCGAGTGCGCATGAGCAGTAGTGACCCCGAGTGCGCATGCGCAGTAGTGAGCCCGATTGCGCATCCGCAGTAGTGAGGCCGTGTGCGCATGTGCAGGTCTGTGCCGGAGTGCGCATGCGCAGTAGTGGGCCCGTGCGCGCATGCGCAGTAGTGAGCCCGTATGCGCATACGCAGTAGTGAGCCCGAGCGCGCATCCGCAGTAGTGAGTCCGAGTGCGCATGCGCAGTAGTGACCCCGAATGCGCATGAGCAGCGGTGAGTCCGAGTGCGCATGAGCAGTAGTGACCCCGAGTGCGCATGAGCAGTAGTGAGTCCGAGTGCGCATCAGCAGTAGTGACCCCGAGTGCGCATGCAGATTAGTGAGCCCGAGTGTGCATGAGTAGTAGTGACCCCGAGTGCGCATGCACAGTAGCCAGCCCGTGTGCGCATGCGCAGAAGTGAGCTCGAATGCGCATGTGCAGGTCTGAGCCGGACTGCGCATGCGCAGTAGTGAGCCCGTGTGCACATGCGCAGTAGTGACCCCGAATGCGCATGAGCAGTAGTGAGTCCGAGTGCGTATGAGCAGTAGTAACCCCGAGTGCGCATGAGCAGTAGTGAGTCCGAGTGCGCATGAGCAGTAGTGACCCCGAGTGCGCATGAGCAGTAGTGACCCCGAGTGCGCATGCACAGTAGTGAGCCCGATTGCGCATCCGCAGTAGTGAGGCCGTGTGCGCATGTGCAGGTCTGAGCCGGAGTGCGCATGAGCAGTAGTGAGCCCGAGTGTGCATGAGCAGTAGTGAGTCCGAGTGCGCATGGGCAGTAGTGACCCCGAGTGCTCATGCACAGTAGTGAGCCCGATTGCGCATCCGCAGTAGTGAGGCCGTGTGCGCATGTGCAGGTCTGAGCCGGAGTGCGCATGCGCAGTAGTGAGCCCGATTGTGCATCCGCAGTAGTGAGTCCGAGTGCGCATGAGCAGTAGTGACCCCGAGTGCGCATGCACAGTAGTGAGCCCGAGTGTGCATGAGCAGTAGTGAGTCCGAGTGCGCATGGGCAGTAGTGACCCCGAGTGCTCATGCACAGTAGTGAGCCCGATTGCGCATCCGCAGTAGTGAGTCCGTGTGCGCATGTGCAGGTCTGAGCCGGAGTGCGCATGCGCAGTAGTGACCCCGTGCGCGCATGCGCAGTAGTGAGCCCGTGTGCGCATGCGCAGTAGTGAGTCCGAGTGCGCGTGAGCAGTAGTGAGTCCGAGTGCGCGTGAGCAGTAGTGACCCCGAGTGCGCATGAGCAGTAGTGACCCCGAGTGCGCATGAGCAGTAGTGACCCCGAGTGCGCATGCGCAGCAGTGGGCCCGTGCGCGCATGCGCAGTAGTGAGCCCGTATGCGCATACGCAGTAGTGAGCCCGAGCGCGCATCCGCAGTAGTGAGTCCGAGTGCGCATGCGCAGTAGTGACCCCGAATGCGCATGAGCAGCAGTGAGTCCGAGTGCGCATGAGCAGTAGTGACCCCGAGTGCGCATGAGCAGTAGTGAGTCCGAGTGCGCATGAGCAGTAGTGACCCCGAGTGCGCATGCACATTAGTGAGCCCGAGTGTGCATGAGTAGTAGTGACCCCGAGTGCGCATGCACAGTAGCCAGCCCGTGTGCGCATGCGCAGAAGTGAGCTCGAATGCGCATGTGCAGGTCTGAGCCGGACTGCGCATGCGCAGTAGTGAGCCCGTGTGCACATGAGCAGTACTGACCCCGAGTGCGCATGAGAAGTAGTGGCCCCGAGTGCGCATGAGCAGTAGTGAATCCGAGTGCACATGAGCAGTAGTGACCCCGAGTGCGCATGAGCAGTAGTGAGTCCGAGTGCGCATGAGCAGTAGTGACCCCGAGTGCGCATGCACAGTAGTGAGCCCGATTGCGCATCCGCAGTAGTGAGGCCGTGTGCGCATGTGCAGGTCTGAGCCGGAGTGCGCATGCGCAGTAGTGAGCCCGATTGTGCATCCGCAGTAGTGAGTCCGAGTGCGCATGAGCAGTAGTGACCAAGAGTGCGCATGAGCAGTAGTGAGCCCGTGTGCGCATGCGCAGTAGTGAGCCCGAGCGCGCATCCGCAGTAGTGAGTCCGAGTGCGCATGCGCAGTAGTGACCCCGAATGCGCATGAGCAGCAGTGAGTCCGAGTGCGCATTAGCAGTAGCGACCCCGAGTGCGCATGAGCAGTAGTTAGTCCGAGTGCGCATCAGCAGTAGTGACCCCGAGTGCGCATGAGCAGTAGTGACCCCGAGTGCGCATGCACAGTAGTGAGCTCGAATGCGCATGTGCAGGTCTGAGCCGGAGTGCGCATGCGCAGTAGTGGGCCTGTGCGCGCATGCGCAGTAGTGAGCCCGTGTGCGCATGCGCAGTAGTGATCCCGAGCGCGCATCCGCAGTAGTGAGTCCGAGTGCGCATGCGCAGTAGTGACCCCGAATGCGCATGTGCAGTAGTGAGTCCGAGTGCGCATGAGCAGTAGCGACCCCGAGTGCGCATGAGCAGTAGTTAGTCCGAGTGCGCATCAGCAGTAGTGAGTCCGAGTGCGTATGAGCAGTAGTGACCCCGAGTGCGCATGAGCAGTACTGACCCCGAGTGCGCATGAGAAGTAGTGGCCCCGAGTGCGCATGAGCAGTAGTGAATCCGAGTGCACATGAGCAGTAGTGACCCCGAGTGCGCATGAGCAGTAGTGAGTCCGAGTGCGCATGAGCAGTAGTGACCCCGAGTGCGCATGCACAGTAGTGAGCCCGATTGCGCATCCGCAGTAGTGAGGCCGTGTGCGCATGTGCAGGTCTGAGCCGGAGTGCGCATGCGCAGTAGTGAGCCCGATTGTGCATCCGCAGTAGTGAGTCCGAGTGCGCATGAGCAGTAGTGACCAAGAGTGCGCATGAGCAGTAGTGAGCCCGTGTGCGCATGCGCAGTAGTGAGCCCGAGCGCGCATCCGCAGTAGTGAGTCCGAGTGCGCATGCGCAGTAGTGACCCCGAATGCGCATGAGCAGCAGTGAGTCCGAGTGCGCATTCGCAGTAGCGACCCCGAGTGCGCATGAGCAGTAGTTAGTCCGAGTGCGCATCAGCAGTAGTGACCCCGAGTGCGCATGAGCAGTAGTGACCCCGAGTGCGCATGCACAGTAGTGAGCTCGAATGCGCATGTGCAGGTCTGAGCCGGAGTGCGCATGCGCAGTAGTGGGCCTGTGCGCGCATGCGCAGTAGTGAGCCCGTGTGCGCATGCGCAGTAGTGAGCCCGAGCGCGCATCCGCAGTAGTGAGTCCGAGTGCGCATGCGCAGTAGTGACCCCGAATGCGCATGTGCAGTAGTGAGTCCGAGTGCGCATGAGTAGTAGTGACCCCGAGTGCGCATGAGCAGTAGTGAGTCCGAGTGCGCATCAGCAGTAGTGACCCCGAGTGCGCATGAGCAGTAGTGACCCCGAGTGCGCATGCACAGTAGTGAGCCCGTGTGCGCATGAGCAGTAGTGACCCCGAGTGCGCATGAGCAGTAGTGACCCCGAGTGCGCATGCACAGTAGTGAGCCCGATTGCGCATCCGCAGTAGTGAGTCCGTGTGCGCATGTGCAGGTCTGAGCCGGAGTGCGCATGCGCAGTAGTGGGCCCGTGCGCGCATGCGCAGTAGTGAGCCCGTGTGCGCATGCGCAGTAGTGAGCCCGAGCGCGCATCCGCAGTAGTGAGTCCGAGTGCGCATGCGCAGTAGTGACCCCGAATGCGCATGAGCAGCAGTGAGTCCGAGTGCGCATTAGCAGTAGCGACCCCGAGTGCGCATGAGCAGTAGTTAGTCCGAGTGCGCATCAGCAGTAGTGACCCCGAGTGCGCATGAGCAGTAGTGACCCCGAGTGCGCATGAGCAGTAGTGGCCCCGAGTGCGCATGAGCAGTAGTGAATCCGAGTGCACATGAGCAGTAGTGACCCCGAGTGCGCATGAGCAGTAGTGAGTCCGAGTGCGCATGAGCAGTAGTGACCCCGAGTGCGCATGAGCAGTAATGACCCCGAGTGCGCATGCACAGTAGTGTGCCTGTGTGCGCATGCGCAGAAGTGAGCTCGAATGCGCATGTGCAGGTCTGAGCCGGACTGCGCATGCGCGCACGGGCCCACTACTGCGCATGCGCAGTAATGAGCCCGAGCGCGCACCCGCAGTAGTGAGTCCGAGTGCGCATGCGCAGTAGTGACCCCGAATGCGCATGAGCAGTATTGAGTCCGAGTGCGCATGAGCAGTAGTGACCCCGAGTGCGCATGAGCAGTAGTGAGCCCGAGTGCGCATGAGCGGTAGTGACCCCGAGTGCGCATGCACAGTAGTGAGCCCGATTGCGCATCCGCAGTAGTGAGTCCGAGTGCGCATGCACAGTACTGACCCCGAATGCGCATGAGCAGTTTTGAGTCCGAGTGCGCATGAGCAGTAGTGACCCCGAGTGCGCATGAGCAGTAGTGAGTCCGAGTGCGCATCAGCAGTAGTGACCCCGAGTGCGCATGCACAGTAGTGAGCCCGTGTGCGCATGCGCAGAAGTGAGCTCGAATGCGCATGTGCAGGTCTGAGCCGGACTGCGCATGCGCAGTAGTGAGTCCGATTGCGCATCCGCAGTAGTGAGTCCGTGTGCGCATGTGCAGGTCTGAGCCGGAGTGCGCATGCGCAGTAGTGGGCCCGTGCGCGCATGCGCAGTAGTGAGCCCGGGTGCGTATGCGCAGTAGTGAGCCCGAGCGCGCATCCGCAGTAGTGAGCCCGATTGCGCATCCGCAGTAGTGAGTCCGTGTGCGCATGTGCAGGTCTGAGCCGGAGTGCGCATGCGCAGTAGTGGGCCCGTGCGCGCATGGGCAGTAGTGAGCCCGTGTGCGCATGCGCAGTAGTGAGCCCGAGCGCGCATCCGCAGTAGTGAGTCCGAGTGCGCATGCGCAGTAGTGTCCCCGAATGCGCATTAGCAGTAGTGAATCCGAGTGCGCATGAGCAGTAGTGACCGCGAGTGCGCATGAGCAGTAGTGAGACCGAGTGCGCATGAGCAGTAGTGACCCCGAGTGCGCATGAGCAGTAGTGACCCCGTGTGCGCATGAGCAGTAGTGAGTCCGAGTGCGCATGAGCAGTAGTGACCCCGAGTGCGCATGAGCAGTAGTGAGTCCGAGTGCGCATGAGCAGTACTGACCCCGAGTGCGCATGAGCAGTAGTGAGTCCGAGTGCGCATGAGCGGTAGTGACTCCGAGTGCGCATGCACATTAGTGAGCCCGAGTGTGCATGAGTAGTAGTGTCCCCGAGTGCCCATGCACAGTAGTGAGCCCGTGTGCGCATGCACAGTAGTGAGCCCGTGTGCGCATGCGCAGAAGTGACCCCGAATGCGCATGAGCAGTAATGAGTCCGAGTGCGCATGAGCAGTAGTGACCCCGAGTGCGCATGAGCAGTAGTGAGCCCGAGTGCGCATGAGCAGTAGTGACCCCGAGTGCGCATGCACAGTAGTGAGCCCGATTGCGCATCCGCAGTAGTGAGTCCGAGTGCGCATGCACAGTACTGACCCCGAATGCGCATGAGCAGTTTTGAGTCCGAGTGCGCATGAGCAGTAGTGAGTCCGAGTGCGCATCAGCAGTAGTGACCCCGAGTGCGCATGCACAGTAGTGAGCCCGTGTGCGCATGCGCAGAAGTGAGCTCGAATGCGCATGTGCAGGTCTGAGCCGGAGTGCGCATGCGCAGTAGTGGGCCCGTGCGCGCATGCGCAGCAGTGAGGCCGTGTTCGCATGCGCAGTAGTGAGCCCGAGCGCGCATCCGCAATAGTGAGTCCGAGTGCGCATGCGCAGTAGTGACCCCGAATGCGCATGAGCAGTAGTGAGTTCGAGTGCGCATGAGCAGTAGTGACCCCGAGTGTGCATGAGCAGTAGTGACCCCGAGTGTGCATGAGCAGTAGTGAGTCCGAGTGCGCATGAGCAGTAGTGACCCCGAGTGCGCATGAGCAGTAGTGTGTCCGAGTGCGCATGAGCAGTAGTGACCCCGAGTGCGCATGCACATTAGTGAGCCCGAGTGTGCATGAGTAGTAGTGACCCCGAGTGCGCATGCACAGTAGTGAGCCCGTGTGCGCATGCGCAGAAGTGAGCTCGAATGCGCATGTGCAGGTCTGAGCCGGAGTGCGCATGCGCAGTAGTGGGCCCGTGCGCGCATGCGCAGTAGTGAGCCCGGGTGCGTAAGCGCAGTAGTAAGCCCGAGCGCGCATCCGCAGTAGTGAGTCCGTGTGCGCATGTGCAGGTCTGAGCCGGAGTGCGCATGCGCAGTAGTGGGCCCGTGCGCGCATGGGCAGTAGTGAGCCCGTGTGCGCATGCGCAGTAGTGAGCCCGAGCGCGCATCCGCAGTAGTGAGTCCGAGTGCGCATGCGCAGTAGTGTCCCCGAATGCGCATTAGCAGTAGTGAATCCGAGTGCGCATGAGCAGTAGTGACCGCGAGTGCGCATGAGCAGTAGTGAGACCGAGTGCGCATGTGCAGTAGTGACCCCGAGTGCGCATGAGTAGTAGTGTCCCCGAGTGCGCATGCACAGTAGTGAGCCCGTGTGCGCATGCACAGTAGTGATCCCGTGTGCGCATGCGCAGAAGTGAGCTCGAATGCGCATGTGCAGGTCTGAGCCGGAGTGCGCATGCGCAGTAGTGGGCCCGTGCGCGCATGCGCAGTAGTGAGCCCGTGTGCGCATGCGCTGTAGTGAGCCCGAGCGCGCATCCGCAGTAGTGAGTCCGAGTGCGCATGCGCAGTAGTGACCCCGAATGCGCATGAGCGGTATTGAGTCCGAATGCGCATGAGCAGTAGTGACCCCGAGTGCGCATGAGCAGTAGTGAGCCCGAGTGCGCATGCACAGTAGTGAGCCCGTGTGCGCATGCGCAGAAGTGAGCTCGAATGCGCATGTGCAGGTCTGAGCCGGACTGCGCATGCGCAGTAGTGAGCCCGATTGCGCATCCGCAGTAGTGAGTCCGTGTGCGCATGTGCAGGTCTGAGCCGGAGTGCGCATGCGCAGTAGTGGGCCCGTGCGCGCATGCGCAGTAGTGAGCCCGGGTGCGTATGCGCAGTAGTGAGCCCGAGCGCGCATCCGCAGTAGTGAGCCCGATTGCGCATCCGCAGTAGTGAGTCCGTGTGCGCATGTGCAGGTCTGAGCCGGAGTGCGCATGCGCAGTAGTGGGCCCGTGCGCGCATGGGCAGTAGTGAGCCCGTGTGCGCATGCGCAGTAGTGAGCCCGAGCGCGCATCCGCAGTAGTGAGTCCGAGTGCGCATGCGCAGTAGTGTCCCCGAATGCGCATTAGCAGTAGTGAATCCGAGTGCGCATGAGCAGTAGTGACCGCGAGTGCGCATGAGCAGTAGTGAGACCGAGTGCGCATGAGCAGTAGTGACCCCGAGTGCGCATGAGCAGTAGTGACCCCGTGTGCGCATGAGCAGTAGTGAGTCCGAGTGCGCATGAGCAGTAGTGACCCCGAGTGCGCATGAGCAGTAGTGAGTCCGAGTGCGCATGAGCAGTACTGACCCCGAGTGCGCATGAGCAGTAGTGAGTCCGAGTGCGCATGAGCGGTAGTGACTCCGAGTGCGCATGCACATTAGTGAGCCCGAGTGTGCATGAGTAGTAGTGTCCCCGAGTGCGCATGCAATGTAGTGAGCCCGTGTGCGCATGCACAGTAGTGAGCCCGTGTGCGCATGCGCAGAAGTGACCCCGAATGCGCATGAGCAGTAATGAGTCCGAGTGCGCATGAGCAGTAGTGACCCCGAGTGCGCATGAGCAGTAGTGAGCCCGAGTGCGCATGAGCAGTAGTGACCCCGAGTGCGCATGCACAGTAGTGAGCCCGATTGCGCATCCGCAGTAGTGAGTCCGAGTGCGCATGCACAGTACTGACCCCGAATGCGCATGAGCAGTTTTGAGTCCGAGTGCGCATGAGCAGTAGTGACCCCGAGTGCGCATGAGCAGTAGTGAGTCCGAGTGCGCATCAGCAGTAGTGACCCCGAGTGCGCATGCACAGTAGTGAGCCCGTGTGCGCATGCGCAGAAGTGAGCTCGAATGCGCATGTGCAGGTCTGAGCCGGAGTGCGCATGCGCAGTAGTGGGCCCGTGCGCGCATGCGCAGCAGTGAGGCCGTGATCGCATGCGCAGCAGTGAGCCCGAGCGCGCATCCGCAATAGTGAGTCCGAGTGCGCATGCGCAGTAGTGACCCCGAATGCGCATGAGCAGTAGTGAGTTCGAGTGCGCATGAGCAGTAGTGACCCCGAGTGTGCATGAGCAGTAGTGACCCCGAGTGTGCATGAGCAGTAGTGAGTCCGAGTGCGCATGAGCAGTAGTGACCCCGAGTGCGCATGAGCAGTAGTGTGTCCGAGTGCGCATGAGCAGTAGTGACCCCGAGTGCGCATGCACATTAGTGAGCCCGAGTGTGCATGAGTAGTAGTGACCCCGAGTGCGCATGCACAGTAGTGAGCCCGTGTGCGCATGCGCAGAAGTGAGCTCGAATGCGCATTTGCAGGTCTGAGCCGGAGTGCGCATGCGCAGTAGTGGGCCCGTGCGCGCATCCGCAGTAGTGAGTCCGAGTGCGCATGCGCAGTAGTGAGCCCGAGCGCGCATCCGCAGTAGTGAGTCCGAGTGCGCATGCGCAGTAGTGACCCCGAATGCGCATGAGTAGTAGTGAGTTCGAGTGCGCATGAGCAGTAGTGACCCCGAGTGCGCATGAGCAGTAGTGAGTCCGAGTGCGCATGCGCAGAAGTGAGCTCGAATGCGCATGTGCAGGTCTGAGCCGGACTGCGCATGCACAGTAGTGAGCCCGATTGCGCATCCGCAGTAGTGAGTCCGTGTGCGCATGTGCATGTCTGAGCCGGAGTGCGCATACGCAGTAGTGGGCCCGTGCGCGCATGCGCAGTAGTGAGCCCGGGTGCGCATGCGCAGTAGTGAGCTCGAGCTCGCATCCGCAGTAGTGAGCCCGATTGCGCATCCATAGTAGTGAGTCCGTGTGCGCATGTGCAGGTCTGAGCCGGAGTGCGCATGCGCAGTAGTGGGCCCGTGCGCGCATGCGCAGTAGTGAGCCCGTGTGCGCATGAGCAGTAGTGAGCCCGAGCGCGCATCCGCAGTAGTGAGTCCGAGTGCGCATGCGCAGTAGTGTCCCCGAGTGCGCATGAGCAGTAGTGAGCCCGAGCGCGCATCCGCAGTAGTGAGTCCGAGTGCGCATGCGCAGTAGTGACCCCGAATGCGCATGAGCAGTAGTGAGTCCGAGTGCGCATGAGCAGTAGTGACCTCGAGTGCGCATGAGCTGTAGTGAGTCCGAGTGCGCATCAGCAGTAGTGACCCCGAGCGCGCATGCGCAGTAGTGAGCCCGTGTGCGCATGCGCAGTACTGAGCCCGAGCGCGCATCCGCAATAGTGAGTCCGAGTGCGCATGCGCAGTAGTGACCCCGAATGCGCATGAGCAGTAGTGAGTCCGAGTGCGCATGAGCAGTAGTGACCCCGAGTGCGCATGCACAGTAGTGAGCCCGTGTGCGCATGCGCAGAAGTGAGCTCGAATGCGCATGTGCAGGTCTGAGCCGGAGTGCGCATGCGCAGTAGTGACCCCGAATGCGCATGAGCAGTAGTGAGTCCGAGTGCGCATGAGCAGTAGTGACCCCGAGTGCGCATGCACATTAGTGAGCCCGAGTGTGCATGAGTAGTAGTGACCCCGAGTGCGCATGCACAGTAGTGAGCCCGTGTGCGCATGCGCAGAAGTGACCTCGAATGCGCATGTGCAGTAGTGATCCCGTGTGCGCATGCGCAGTAGTGACCCCGAATGCGCATGAGCAGTAGTGAGTCCGAGTGCGCATGAGCAGTAGTGACCCCGAGTGCGCATGAGCAGTGGTGACCCCGAGTGCGCATGAGCAGTAGTGAATCCGAGTGCACATGAGCAGTAGTGACCCCGAGTGCGCATGAGCAGTAGTGAGTCCGAGTGCGCATGAGCAGTAGTGACCCCGAGTGCGCATGAGCAGTAGTGACCCCGAGTGCGCATGCACAGTAGTGAGCCCGATTGCGCATCCGCAGTAGTGAGTCCGTGTGCGCATGTGCAGGTCTGAGCCGGAGTGCGCATGCGCAGTAGTGAGCCCGATTGTGCATCCGCAGTAGTGAGTCCGAGTGCGCATGAGCAGTAGTGACCCCGAATGCGCATGTGCAGTAGTGAGCCCGTGTGCACATGCGCAGTAGTGAGCCCGGGCGCGCATCCGCAGTAGTGAGTCCGAGTGCGCATGCACAGTAGTGACCCCGAATGCGCATGAGCAGTAGTGAGTCCGAGTGCGCATGAGCAGTAGTGACCCCGAGTGTGCATGGGCAGTAGTGAGTCCGAGTGCGCATGAGCAGTAGTGACCCCGAGTGCGCATGAGCAGTAGTGAGTCCGAGTGCGCATGAGCAGTAGTGACCCCGAGTGCGCATGCACATTAGTGAGCCCGAGTGTGCATGAGTAGTAGTGGCCCCGAGTGCGCATGCACAGTAGTGAGCCCGTGTGCGCATGCGCAGAAGTGAGCTCGAATGCGCATGTGCAGGTCTGAGCCGGACTGCGCATGCGCAGTAGTGAGCCCGTGCGCGCATGCGCAGTAGTGACCCCGAATGCGCATGAGCAGTAGTGAGTCCGAGTGCGCATGAGCAGTAGTGACCCCGAGTGCGCATGAGCAGTAGTGACCCCGAATGCGCATGAGCAGTAGTGAGTCCGAGTGCGCATGAGCAGTAGTGACCCCGAGTGCGCATGCACATTAGTGAGCCCGAGTGTGCATGAGTAGTAGTGACCCCGAGTGCGCATGCACAGTAGTGAGCCCGTGTGCGCATGCGCAGAAGTGAGCTCGAATGCGCATGTGCAGGTCTGAGCCGGACTGCGCATGCGCAGTAGTGAGCCCGTGTGCGCATGCGCAGTAGTGACCCCGAATGCGCATGAGCAGTAGTGAGTCCGAGTGCGCATGAGCAGTAGTGACCCCGAGTGCGCATGAGCAGTAGTGACCCCGAGTGCGCATGCACAGTAGTGAGCCCGATTGCGCATCCGCAGTAGTGAGTCCGTGTGCGCATGTGCAGGTCTGAGCCGGAGTGCGCATGCGCAGTAGTGAGCCCGATTGTGCATCCGCAGTAGTGAGTCCGAGTGCGCATGAGCAGTAGTGAGCCCGTGTGCGCATGCGCAGTAGTGAGCCCGAGCGCGCATCCGCAGTAGAGAGTCCGAGTGCGCATGCGCAGTAGTGACCCCGAATGCGCATGAGCAGTAGTGAGTCCGAGTGCGCATGAGCAGTAGTGACCCCGTGTGCGCATGAGCAGTAGTGACCCCGAGTGCGCATGAGCAGTAGTGACCCCGAGTGGGCATGAGCAGTAGTGACCCCGAGTGCGCATGCACAGTAGTGAGCCCGTGTGCGCATGCGCAGAAGTGAGCTCGAATGCGCATGTGCAGGTCTGAGCCGGAGTGCGCACGCGCAGTAGTGGGCCCGTGCGCGCATGCGCAGTAGTGAGCCCGTGTGCGCATGCGCAGTAGTGACCCCGAGTGCGCATGAGCAGTAGTGAGCCCGAGTGCGCATGAGCGGTAGTGACCCCGAGTGCGCATGCACAGTAGTGACCCCGAGTGCGCATGAGCAGTAGTGAGTCCGAGTGCGCATCAGCAGTAGTGACCCCGAGTGCGCATGCACAGTAGTGAGCCCGTGTGCGCATGCGCAGAAGTGAGCTCGAATGCGCATGTGCAGGTCTGAGCCGGACTGCGCATGCGCAGTAGTGAGCCCGATTGCGCATCCGCAGTAGTGAGTCCGTGTGCGCATGTGCAGGTCTGAGCCGGAGTGCGCATGCGCAGTAGTGGGCCCGTGCGCGCATGCGCAGTAGTGAGCCCGGGTGCGCATGCGCAGTAGTGAGCCCGAGCGCGCATCCGCAGTAGTGAGCCCGATTGCGCATCCGCAGTAGTGAGTCCGTGTGCGCATGTGCAGGTCTGAGCCGGAGTGCGCATGCGCAGTAGTGGGCCCGTGCGCGCATGCGCAGTAGTGAGCCCGGGTGCGTATGCGCAGTAGTGAGCCCGAGCGCGCATCCGCAGTAGTGAGCCCGATTGCGCATCCGCAGTAGTGAGTCCGTGTGCGCATGTGCAGGTCTGAGCCGGAGTGCGCATGCGCAGTAGCGGGCCCGTGCGCGCATGGGCAGTAGTGAGCCCGTGTGCGCATGCGCAGTAGTGAGCCCGAGCGCGCATCCGCAGTAGTGAGTCCGAGTGCGCATGCGCAGTAGTGTCCCCGAATGCGCATTAGCAGTAGTGAATCCGAGTGCGCATGAGCAGTAGTGACCGCGAGTGCGCATGAGCAGTAGTGAGACCGAGTGCGCATGAGCAGTAGTGACCCCGAGTGCGCATGAGCAGTAGTGACCCCGTGTGCGCATGAGCAGTAGTGAGTCCGAGTGCGCATGAGCAGTAGTGACCCCGAGTGCGCATGAGCAGTAGTGAGTCCGAGTGCGCATGAGCAGTAGTGACCCCGAGTGCGCATGAGCAGTAGTGTGTCCGAGTGCGCATGAGCAGTAGTGACCCCGAGTGCGCATGCACATTAGTGAGCCCGAGTGTGCATGAGTAGTAGTGACCCCGAGTGCGCATGAGCAGTAGTGAGCCCGAGTGCGCATGAGCAGTAGTGACCCCAAGTGCGCATGCACAGTAGTGAGCCCGATTGCGCATCCGCAGTAGTGAGTCCGAGTGCGCATGCACAGTACTGACCCCGAATGCGCATGAGCAGTTTTGAGTCCGAGTGCGCATGAGCAGTAGTGACCCCGAGTGCGCATGAGCAGTAGTGAGTCCGAGTGCGCATCAGCAGTAGTGACCCCGAGTGCGCATGCACAGTAGTGAGCCCGTGTGCGCATGCGCAGAAGTGAGCTCGAATGCGCATGTGCAGGTCTGAGCCGGAGTGCGCATGCGCAGTAGTGGGCCCGTGCGCGCATGCGCAGCAGTGAGGCCGTGTTCGCATGCGCAGTAGTGAGCCCGAGCGCGCATCCGCAACAGTGAGTCCGAGTGCGCATGCGCAGTAGTGACCCCGAATGCGCATGAGCAGTAGTGAGTTCGAGTGCGCATAAGCAGTAGTGACCCCGAGTGTGCATGAGCAGTAGTGACCCCGAGTGTGCATGAGCAGTAGTGAGTCCGAGTGCGCATGAGCAGTAGTGACCCCGAGTGCGCATGAGCAGTAGTGTGTCCGAGTGCGCATGAGCAGTAGTGACCCCGAGTGCGCATGCACATTAGTGAGCCCGAGTGTGCATGAGTAGTAGTGACCCCGAGTGCGCATGCACAGTAGTGAGCCCGTGTGCGCATGCGCAGAAGTGAGCTCGAATGCGCATTTGCAGGTCTGAGCCGGAGTGCGCATGCGCAGTAGTGGGCCCGTGCGCGCATGCGCAGTAGTGAGCCCTTGTGCGCATGCGCAGTAGTGAGCCCGAGCGCGCATCCGCAGTAGTGAGTCCGAGTGCGCATGCGCAGTAGTGACCCCGAATGCGCATGAGCAGTAGTGAGTTCGAGTGCGCATGAGCAGTAGTGACCCCGAGTGTGCATGAGCAGTAGTGACCCCGAGTGTGCATGAGCAGTAGTGAGTCCGAGTGCGCATGAGCAGTAGTGACCCCGAGTGCGCATGAGCAGTAGTGAGTCCGAGTGCGCATGCGCAGAAGTGAGCTCGAATGCGCATGTGCAGGTCTGAGCCGGACTGCGCATGCGCAGTAGTGAGCCCGATTGCGCGTCCGCAGTAGTGAGTCCGTGTGCGCATGTGCAGGTCTGAGCCGGAGTGCGCATGCGCAGTAGTGGGCCCGTGCGCGCATGCGCAGTAGTGAGCCCGGGTGCGCATGCGCAGTAGTGAGCCCGAGCGCACATCCGCAGTAGCGAGCCCGATTGCGCATCCGCAGTAGTGAGTCCGTGTGCGCATGTGCGGGTCTGAGCCCGAGCGCGCATCCGCAGTAGTGAATCCGAGTGCGCATGCGCAGTAGTGAGCCCGAGCGCGCATCCGCAGTAGTGAGTCCGAGTGCGCATGCGCAGTAGTGACCCCGAATGCGCATGAGTAGTAGTGAGTTCGAGTGCGCATGAGCAGTAGTGACCCCGAGTGCGCATGAGCAGTAGTGAGTCCGAGTGCGCATGCGCAGAAGTGAGCTCGAATGCGCATGTGCAGGTCTGAGCCGGACTGCGCATGCACAGTAGTGATCCCGATTGCGCATCCGCAGTA
This sequence comes from Megachile leachella, assembly GCA_963576845.1. Taxonomy (NCBI): domain Eukaryota; kingdom Metazoa; phylum Arthropoda; class Insecta; order Hymenoptera; family Megachilidae; genus Megachile; species Megachile leachella. The sequence continues at coordinate 23,703,503 of OY756250.1, read as the reverse complement.
GTGAGTCCGTGTGCGCATGTGTATGTCTGAGCCGGAGTGCGCATACGCAGTAGTGGGCCCGTGCGCGCATGCGCAGTAGTGAGCCCGGGTGCGCATGCGCAGTAGTGAGCTCGAGCTCGCATCCGCAGTAGTGAGCCCGATTGCGCATCCGCAGTAGTGAGTCCGTGTGCGCATGTGCAGGTCTGAGCCGGAGTGCGCATACGCAGTAGTGGGCCCGTGCGCGCATGCGCAGTAGTGAGCCCGTGTGCGCATGCGCAGTAGTGAGCCCGAGCGCGCATCCGCAGTAGTGAGTCCGAGTGCGCATGCGCAGTAGTGACCCTGAATGCGCATGAGCAGTAGTGACCCCGAGTGCGCATGCACATTAGTGAGCCCGAGTGTGCATGAGTAGTAGTGTCCCCGAGTGCGCATGCACAGTAGTGTGCCCGTGTGCGCATGCACAGTAGTGAGCCCGTGTGCGCATGCGCAGAAGTGAGCTCGAATGCGCATTTGCAGGTCTGAGCCGGAGTGCGCATGCGCAGTAGTGGGCCCGTGCGCGCATGCGCAGTAGTGAGCCCTTTCGCGCATGCGCAGTAGTGAGCCCGAGCGCGCATCCGCAGTAGTGAGTCCGAGTGCGCATGCGCAGTAGTGACCCCGAATGCGCATGAGCAGTAGTGAGTCCGAGTGCGCATGAGCAGTAGTGACCCCGAGTGCGCATGAGCAGTAGTGAGTCCGAGTGCGCATGCGCAGAAGTGAGCTCGAATGCGCATGTGCAGGTCTGAGCCGGACTGCGCATGCGCAGTAGTGAGCCCGATTGCGCATCCGCAGTAGTGAGTCCGTGTGCGCATGTGCAGGTCTGAGCCGGAGTGCGCAGGCGCAGTAGTGGGCCCGTGCGCGCATGCGCAGTAGTGACCCCGAGTGCGCATGAGCAGTAGTGACCCCCCGTGCGCATGCACAGTAGTGAGCCCGATTGCGCATCCGCAGTAGTGAGTCCGTGTGCGCATGTGCAGGTCTGAGCCGGAGTGCGCATGCGCAGTAGTGGGCCCGTGCGCGCATGCGCAGTAGTGAGCCCGTGTGCGCATGCGCAGTAGTGAGACCGAGCGCGCATCCGCAGTAGTGAGTCCGAGTGCGCATGCGCAGTAGTGACCCCGAATGCGCATGAGCAGTAGTGAGTCCGAGTGCGCATGAGCAGTAGTGACCCCGAGTGTGCATGAGCAGTAGTGAGTCCGAGTGCGCATGAGCAGTAGTGACCCCGAGTGCGCATGAGCAGTAGTGAGTCCGAGTGCGCATGAGCAGTAGTGACCCCGAGTGCGCATGCACATTAGTGAGCCCGTGTGTGCATGAGTAGTAGTGACCCCGAGTGCGCATGCACAGTAGTGAGCCCGTGTGCGCATGCGCAGAAGTGAGCTCGAATGCGCATGTGCAGGTCTGAGCCGGACTGCGCATGCGCAGTAGTGAGCCCGTGTGCGCATGCGCAGTAGTGACCCCGAATGCGCATGAGCAGTAGTGACCCCGAATGCGCATGAGCAGTAGTGAATCCGAGTGCGCATGAGCAGTAGTGAGTCCGAGTGCGCATGAGCAGTAGTGACCCCGAGTGCGCATGAGCAGTAGTGACCCCGAGTGCACATGCACAGTAGTGAGCCCGATTGCGCATCGGCAGTAGTGAGGCCGTGTGCGCGTGAGCAGTAGTGACCCCGAGTGCGCATGCACAGTAGTGAGCCCGAGTGCGCATGAGCAGTAGTGAGTCCGAGTGCGCATGAGCAGTAGTGACCCCGAGTGCGCATGCACAGTAGTGCGCCCCTGTGCGCATGAGCAGTAGTGAGTCCGAGTGCGCGTGAGCAGTAGTGACCCCAAGTGCGCATGAGCAGTTTTGAGTCCGAGTGCGCATGAGCAGTAGTGACCCCGAGTGCGCATGAGCAGTAGTGACCCCGAGTGCGCATGAGCAGTAATGAGTCCGAGTGCGCATCAGCAGTAGTGACCCCGAGTGCGCATGCACAGTAGTGAGCCCGTGTGCGCGTGCGCAGAAGTGAGCTCGAATGCGCATGTGCAGGTCTGAGCCGGAGTGCGCATGCGCAGTAGTGGGCCCGTGCGCGCATGCGCAGCAGTGGGCCCGTGTTCGCATGCGCAGTAGTGAGCCCGAGCGCGCATCCGCAATAGTGAGTCGGAGTGCGCATGCGCAGTAGCGACCCCGAATGCGCATGAGCAGTAGTGTGTCCGAGTGCGCATGAGCAGTAGTGACCCCGAGTGCGCATGAGCAGTAGTGAGTCCGAGTGCGCATGCGCAGAAGAGAGCTCGAATGCGCATGTGCGGGTCTGAGCCGGACTGCGCATGCGCAGTAGTGAGCCCGATTGCGCGTCCGCAGTAGTGAGTCCGTGTGCGCATGCGCAGTAGTGGGCCCGTGCGCGTATGCGCAGTAGTGAGCCCGGACTGCGCATGCGCAGTAGTGAGCCCGATTGCGCGTCCGCAGTAGTGAGTCCGTGTGCGCATGCGCAGTAGTGGGCCCGTGCGCGTATGCGCAGTAGTGAGCCCGGGTGCGCATGCGCAGTAGTGAGCCCGAGCGCGCGTCCGCAGTAGCGAGCCCGATTGCGCATCCGCAGTAGTGAGTCCGTGTGCGCATGTGCAGGTCTGAGCCGGAGTGCGCATGCGCAGTAGTGGGCCCGTGCGCGCATGCGCAGTAGTGAGCCCGTGTGCGCATGCGCAGTAGTGAGCCCGAGCGCGCATCCATAGTAGTGAGTCCGAGTGCGCATGCGCAGTGTTGAGCCCGAGCGCGCATCCGCAGTAGTGAGTCCGAGTGCGCATGCGCAGTAGTGACCCCGAATGCGCATGAGTAGTAGTGAGTTCGAGTGCGCATGAGCAGTAGTGACCCCGAGTGCGCATGAGCAGTAGTGACCCCGAATGCGCATGAGCAGTAGTGAGTCCGAGTGCGCATGAGCAGTAGTGACCCCGAGTGCGCATGAGCAGTAGTGAGTCCGAGTGCGCATGCGCAGAAGTGAGCTCGAATGCGCATGTGCAGGTCTGAGCCGGACTGCGCATGCGCAGCAGTGAGCCCGATTGCGCGTCCGCAGTAGTGGGCCCGTGCGCGCATGCGCAGTAGTGAGCCCGGGTGCGCATGCGCAGTAGTGAGCCCGAGCGCGCATCCGCAGTAGCGAGCCCGATTGCGCATCCGCAGTAGTGAGTCCGTGTGCGCATGTGCAGGTCTGAGCCGGAGTGCGCATGCGCAGTAGTGGGCCCGTGCGCGCATGCGCAGTAGTGAGCCCGTGTGCGCATGCGCAGTAGTGAGCCCGAGCGCACATCCGCAGTAGTGAGTCCGAGTGCGCATGCGCAGTAGTGACCCCGAATGCGCATGAGCAGTAGTGACCCCGAGTGCGCATGCACATTAGTGAGCCCGAGTGTGCATGAGTAGTAGTGTCCCCGAGTGCGCATGCACAGTAGTGTGCCCGTGTGCGCATGCACAGTAGTGAGCCCGTGTGCGCATGCGCAGAAGTGAGCTCGAATGCGCATTTGCAGGTCTGAGCCGGAGTGCGCATGCGCAGTAGTGGGCCCGTGCGCGCATGCGCAGTAGTGAGCCCTTGTGCGCATGCGCAGTAGTGAGCCCGAGCGCGCATCCGCAGTAGTGGGTCCGAGTGCGCATGCGCAGTAGTGACCCCGAATGCGCATGAGCAGTAGTGAGTCCGAGTGCGCATGAGCAGTAGTGACCCCGAGTGCGCATGAGCAGTAGTGAGTCCGAGTGCGCATGCGCAGAAGTGAGCTCGAATGCGCATGTGCAGGTCTGAGCCGGACTGCGCATGCGCAGTAGTGAGCCCGATTGCGCATCCGCAGTAGTGAGTCCGTGTGCGCATGTGCAGGTCTGAGCCGGAGTGCGCAGGCGCAGTAGTGGGCCCGTGCGCGCATGCGCAGTAGTGACCCCGAGTGCGCATGAGCAGTAGTGACCCCCCGTGCGCATGCACAGTAGTGAGCCCGATTGCGCATCCGCAGTAGTGAGTCCGTGTGCGCATGTGCAGGTCTGAGCCGGAGTGCGCATGCGCAGTAGTGGGCCCGTGCGCGCATGCGCAGTAGTGAGCCCGTGTGCGCATGCGCAGTAGTGAGACCGAGCGCGCATCCGCAGTAGTGAGTCCGAGTGCGCATGCGCAGTAGTGACCCCGAATGCGCATGAGCAGTAGTGAGTCCGAGTGCGCATGAGCAGTAGTGACCCCGAGTGTGCATGAGCAGTAGTGAGTCCGAGTGCGCATGAGCAGTAGTGACCCCGAGTGCGCATGAGCAGTAGTGAGTCCGAGTGCGCATGAGCAGTAGTGACCCCGAGTGCGCATGCACATTAGTGAGCCCGTGTGTGCATGAGTAGTAGTGACCCCGAGTGCGCATGCACAGTAGTGAGCCCGTGTGCGCATGCGCAGAAGTGAGCTCGAATGCGCATGTGCAGGTCTGAGCCGGACTGCGCATGCGCAGTAGTGAGCCCGTGTGCGCATGCGCAGTAGTGACCCCGAATGCGCATGAGCAGTAGTGACCCCGAATGCGCATGAGCAGTAGTGAATCCGAGTGCGCATGAGCAGTAGTGAGTCCGAGTGCGCATGAGCAGTAGTGACCCCGAGTGCGCATGAGCAGTAGTGACCCCGAGTGCACATGCACAGTAGTGAGCCCGATTGCGCATCGGCAGTAGTGAGGCCGTGTGCGCATGAGCAGTAGTGACCCCGAGCGCGCATCCGCAGTAGTGAGTCCGAGTGCGCATGCGCAGTAGTGTCCCCGAATGCGCATGAGCAGTAGTGACCCCGAGTGCGCATGAGCAGTAGTGAGTCCGAGTGCGCATCAGCAATAGTGACCCCGAGTGCGCATGAGCTGTAGTGACCCCGAGTGCGCCAGCACAGTAGTGAGCCCGATTGCGCATCCGCAGTAGTGAGGGTGTGTGAGCATGTGCAGATCTGAGCCGGAGTGCGCGTGAGCAGTAGTGACCCCGAGTGCGCATGCACAGTAGTGGAGCCCGAGTGCGCATGAGCAGTAGTGAGTCCGAGTGCGCATGAGCAGTAGTGTGTCCGAGTGCGCATGCGCAGAAGTGAGCTCGAATGCGCATGTGCAGGTCTGAGCCGGACTGCGCATGCGCCGCAGTGAGCCCGATTGCGCGTCCGCAGTAGTGAGTCCGTGTGCGCATGTGCAGGTCTGAGCCGGAGTGCGCATGCGCAGTAGTGGGCCCGTGCGCGCATGCGCAGTAGTGAGCCCGGGTGCGCATGCGCAGTAGTGAGCCCGAGCGCGCATCCGCAGTAGCGAGCCCGATTGCGCATCCGCAGTAGTGAGTCCGTGTGCGCATGTGCAGGTCTGAGCCGGAGTGCGCATGCGCAGTAGTGGGCCCGTGCGCGCATGCGCAGTAGTGAGCCCGTGTGCGCATGCGCAGTAGTGAGCCCGAGCGCGCATCCGCAGTAGTGAGTCCGAGTGCGCATGCGCAGTAGTGACCCCGAATGCGCATGAGTAGTAGTGAGTTCGAGTGCGCATGAACAGTAGTGACCCCGAGTGCGCATGAGCAGTAGTGACCCCGAGTGCGCATGAGCAGTAGTGAATCCGAGTGCACATGAGCAGTAGTGAACCCGAGTGCGCATGAGCAGTAGTGAGTCCGAGTGCGTATGAGCAGTAGTGAGTCCGAGTGCGCATGAGCAGTAGTGAGTCCGTGTGCGCATGTGCAGGTCTGAGCCGGAGTGCGCATGCGCAGTAGTGAGCCCGATTGTGCATCCGCAGTAGTGAGTCCGAGTGCGCATGAGCAGTAGTGACCCCGAATGCGCATGAGCAGTAGTGAGCCCGTGTGCGCATGCGCAGTAGTGAGCCCGAGCGCGCATCCGCAGTAGTGAGTCCGAGTGCGCATGCGCAGTAGTGACCCCGAATGCGCATGAGCAGTAGTGAATCCGAGTGCGCATGAGCAGTAGTGAGTCCGAGTGCGCATGAGCAGTAGTGACCCCGAGTGCGCATGAGCAGTAGTGACCCCGAGTGCACATGCACAGTAGTGAGCCCGATTGCGCATCGGCAGTAGTGAGGCCGTGTGCGCATGAGCAGTAGTGACCCCGAGCGCGCATCCGCAGTAGTGAGTCCGAGTGCGCATGCGCAGTAGTGTCCCCGAATGCGCATGAGCAGTAGTGACCCCGAGTGCGCATGAGCAGTAGTGAGTCCGAGTGCGCATCAGCAATAGTGACCCCGAGTGCGCATGAGCTGTAGTGACCCCGAGTGCGCCAGCACAGTAGTGAGCCCGATTGCGCATCCGCAGTAGTGAGGGTGTGTGAGCATGTGCAGATCTGAGCCGGAGTGCGCGTGAGCAGTAGTGACCCCGAGTGCGCATGCACAGTAGTGGAGCCCGAGTGCGCATGAGCAGTAGTGAGTCCGAGTGCGCATGAGCAATAGTGACCCCGAGTGCGCATGCACAGTAGTGCGCCCCTGTGCGCATGAGCAGTAGTGAGTCCGAGTGCGCGTGATCAGTAGTGACCCCAAGTGCGCATGAGCAGTTTTGAGTCCGAGTGCGCATGAGCAGTAGTGACCCCGAGTGCGCATGAGCAGTAGTAACCCCGAGTGCGCATGAGCAGTAGTGAGTCCGAGTGCGCATCAGCAGTAGTGACCCCGAGTGCGCATGCACAGTAGTGAGCCCGTGTGCGCATGCGCAGAAGTGAGCTCGAATGCGCATGTGCAGGTCTGAGCCGGAGTGCGCATGCGCAGTAGTGACCCCGAATGCGCATGAGCAGTAGTGAGTCCGAGTGCGCATGAGCAGTAGTGACCCCGAGTGCGCATGCAGAGTAGTGAGCCGGACTGCGCATGCGCAGTAGTGAGCCCGTGTGCGCATCAGCAGTAGTGACCCGAGTGCGCATGAGCAGTAGTGACCCCGAGTGCGCATGCACAGTAGTGAGCCCGTGTGCGCATGCACAGTAGTGAGCCCGGTTGCGCATCCGCAGTAGTGAGTCCGAGTGCGCATGCACAGTACTGACCCCGAATGCGCATGAGCAGTTTTGAGTCCGAGTCCGCATGAGCAGTAGTGACCCCGAGTGCGCATGAGCAGTAGTGAGTCCGAGTGCGCATCAGCAGTAGTGACCCCGAGTGCGCATGAGCAGTAGTGACCCCGAGTGCGCATGCACATTAGTGAGCCCGAGTGTGCATGAGTAGTAGTGTCCCCGAGTGCGCATGCACAGTAGTGAGCCCGTGCGCGCATGCGCAGAAGTGAGCTCGAATGCGCATGTGTAGGTCTGAGCCGGAGTGCGCATGCGCAGTAGTGGGCCCGTGCGCGCATGCGCAGTAGTGAGCCCGTGTGCGCATGCGCAGTAGTGAGCCCGAGCGCGCATCCGCAGTAGTGAGTCCGAGTGCGCATGCGCAGTAGTGACCCCGAATGCGCATGAGCAATAGTGAGTCCGAGTGCGCATGAGCAGTAGTGACCCCGAGTGCGCATGCACATTAGTGAGCTCGAGTGTGCATGAGTAGTAGTGACCCCGAGTGCGCATGCACAGTAGTGAGCCCGTGTGCGCATGCGCAGAAGTGAGCTCGAATGCGCATGTGCAGGTCTGAGCCGGAGTGCGCATGCGCAGTAGTGAGCCCGTGTCCGCATGCGCAGTAGTGACCCCGAATGCGCATAAGCAGTAGTGAGTCCGAGTGCGCATGAGCAGTAGTGACCCCGAGTGCGCATGAGCAGTAGTGACCCCGAGTGCGCATGCACAGTAGTGAGCCCGATTGCGCATCCGCAGTAGTGAGTCCGTGTGCGCATGTGCAGGTCTGAGCCGGAGTGCGCATGCGCAGTAGTGAGCCCGATTGTGCATCCGCAGTAGTGAGTCCGAGTGCGCATGAGCAGTAGTGAGCCCGTGTGCGCATGCGCAGTAGTGAGCCCGAGGGCGCATCCGCAGTAGTGAGTCCGAGTGCGCATGCGCAGTAGTGACCCCGAATGCGCATGAGCAGTTTTGAGTCCGAATGCGCATGAGCAGTAGTGACCCCGAGTGCGCACTAGCAGTAGTGAGTCCGAGTGCGCATCAGCAGTAGTGACCCCGAGTGCGCATGCACAGTAGTGAGCCCGTGTGCGCATGCGCAGAAGTGAGCTCGAATGCGCATGTGCAGGTCTGTGCCGGACTGCGCATGCGCAGTAGTGAGCCCGATTGCGCATCCGCAGTAGTGAGTCCGTGTGCGCATGTGCAGGTCTGAGCCGGAGTGCGCATGCGCAGTAGTGGGCCCGTGCGCGCATGCGCAGTAGTGAGCCCGGGTGCGCATGCGCAGTAGTGAGCCCGAGCGCGCATCCGCAGTAGTGAGCCCGATTGCGCATCCGCAGTAGTGAGTCCGCGTGCGCATGTGCAGGTCTGAGCCGGAGTGCGCATGCGCAGTAGTGGGCCCGTGCGCGTATGGGCAGTAGTGAGCCCGTGTGCGCATGCGCAGTAGTGAGCCCGAGCGCGCATCCGCAGTAGTGAGTCCGAGTGCGCATGCGCAGTAGTGTCCCCGAATGCGCATTAGCAGTAGTGAATCCGAGTGCGCATGAGCAGTAGTGACCGCGAGTGCGCATGAGCAGTAGTGAGACCGAGTGCGCATGAGCAGTAGTGACCCCGAGTGCGCATGCACAGTAGTGAGCCCGATTGCGCATCCGCAGTAGTGAGTCCGAGTGCGCATGCACAGTACTGACCCCGAATGCGCATGAGCAGTTTTGAGTCCGAGTGCGCATGAGCAGTAGTGACCCCGAGTGCGCATGAGCAGTAGTGAGTCCGAGTGCGCATCAGCAGTAGTGACCCCGAGTGCGCATGCACAGTAGTGAGCCCGTGTGCGCATGCGCAGAAGTGAGCTCGAATGCGCATGTGCAGGTCTGAGCCGGAGTGCGCATGCGCAGTAGTGGGCCCGTGCGCGCATGCGCAGCAGTGAGGCCGTGTTCGCATGCGCAGTAGTGAGCCCGAGCGCGCATCCGCAATAGTGAGTCCGAGTGCGCATGCGCAGTAGTGACCCCGAATGCGCATGAGCAGTAGTGAGTTCGAGTGCGCATGAGCAGTAGTGACCCCGAGTGTGCATGAGCAGTAGTGACCCCGAGTGTGCATGAGCAGTAGTGAGTCCGAGTGCGCATGAGCAGTAGTGACCCCGAGTGCGCATGAGCAGTAGTGTGTCCGAGTGCGCATGAGCAGTAGTGACCCCGAGTGCGCATGCACATTAGTGAGCCCGAGTGTGCATGAGTAGTAGTGACCCCGAGTGCGCATGCACAGTAGTGAGCCCGTGTGCGCATGCGCAGAAGTGAGCTCGAATGCGCATGTGCAGGTCTGAACCGGACTGCGCATGCGCAGTAGTGAGCCCGTGTGCGCATGCGCAGTAGTGACCCCGAATGCGCATGAGCAGTAGTGAGTCCGAGTGCGCATGAGCAGTAGTGACCCCGAGTGCGCATGAGCAGTAGTGACCCCGAGTGCGCATGAGCAGTAGTGAATCCGAGTGCACATGAGCAGTAGTGAACCCGAGTGCGCATGAGCCGTAGTGAGTTCGAGTGCGCATGAGCAGTAGTGACCCCGAGTGCGCATGCACAGTAGTGAGCCCGAGTGCGCATGCGCAGTAGGGAGCCCGAGTGCGCATGAGCAGTAGTGAGTCCGAGTGCGCATGAGCAGTAGTGACCCCGAGTGCGCATGCACAGTAGTGCGCCCCTGTGCGCATGAGCAGTAGTGAGTCCGAGAGCGCGTGAGCAGTAGTGACCCCAAGTGCGCATGAGCTGTTTTGAGTCCGAGTGCGCATGAGCAGTAGTGACCCCGAGTGCGCATGAGCAGTAGTGAGTCCGAGTGCGCATCAGCAGTAGTGACCCCGAGTGCGCATGCACAGTAGTGAGCCCGAGTGCGCATGAGCAGTAGTGTGTCCGAGTGCGCATGAGCAGTAGTGACCCCGAGTGCGCATGCACATTAGTGAGCCCGAGTGTGCATGAGTAGTAGTGACCCCGAGTGCGCATACACAGTAGTGAGCCCGTGTGCGCATGCGCAGAAGTGAGCTCGAATGCGCATGTGCAGGTCTGAACCGGACTGCGCATGCGCAGTAGTGAGCCCGTGTGCGCATGCGCAGTAGTGACCCCGAATGCGCATGAGCAGTAGTGAGTCCGAGTGCGCATGAGCAGTAGTGACCCCGAGTGCGCATGAGCAGTAGTGACCCCGAGTGCGCATGAGCAGTAGTGAATCCGAGTGCACATGAGCAGTAGTGAACCCGAGTGCGCATGAGCAGTAGTGAGTTCGAGTGCGCATGAGCAGTAGTGACCCCGAGTGCGCATGAGCAGTAGTGACCCCGAGCGCGCATCCGCAGTAGTGAGCCCGAGTGCGCATGCGCAGTAGTGTCCCCGAATGCGCATGAGCAGTAGTGACCCCGAGTGCGCATGAGCAGTAGTGAGTCCGAGTGCGCATCAGCAATAGTGACCCCGAGTGCGCATGAGCAGTAGTGACCCCGAGTGCGCCAGCACAGTAGTGAGCCCGATAGCGCATCCGCAGTAGTGAGGCTGTGTGAGCATGTGCAGGTCTGAGCCGGAGTGCGCGTGAGCAGTAGTGACCCCGAGTGCGCATGCACAGTAGTGAGCCCGAGTGCGCATGAGCAGTAGTGACCCCGAGTGCGCATGCACAGTAGTGCGCCCCTGTGCGCATGAGCAGTAGTGAGTCCGAGTGCGCATCAGCAGTAGTGACCCCGAGTGCGCATGCACAGTAGTGAGCCCGTGTGCGCATGCGCAGAAGTGAGCTCGAATGCGCATGTGCAGGTCTGAGCCGGAGTGCGCATGCGCAGTAGTGGGCCCTTGCGCGCATGCGCAGCAGTGGGCCCGTGTTCGCATGCGCAGTAGTGAGCCCGAGCGCGCATCCGCAATAGTGAGTCCGAGTGCGCATGCGCAGTAGCGACCCCGAATGCGCATGAGAAGTAGTGAGTCCGAGTGCGCATGAGCAGTAGTGACCCCGAGTGCGCATGAGCAGTAGTGAGTCCGAGTGCGCATGCGCAGAAGTGAGCTCGAATGCGCATGTGCAGGTCTGAGCCGGAGTGCGCATGCGCAGTAGTGGGCCCTTGCGCGCATGCGCAGCAGTGGGCCCGTGTTCGCATGCGCAGTAGTGAGCCCGAGCGCGCATCCGCAATAGTGAGTCCGAGTGCGCATGCGCAGTAGCGACCCCGAATGCGCATGAGAAGTAGTGAGTCCGAGTGCGCATGAGCAGTAGTGACCCCGAGTGCGCATGAGCAGTAGTGAGTCCGAGTGCGCATGCGCAGAAGTGAGCTCGAATGCGCATGTGCAGGTCTGAGCCGGACTGCGCATGCGCAGTAGTGAGCCCGATTGCGCGTCCGCAGTAGTGAGTCCGTGTGCGCATGTCCAGGTCTGAGCCGGAGTGCGCATGCGCAGTAGTGGGCCCGTGCGCGCATGCGCAGTAGTGAGCCCGGGTGCGCATGCGCAGTAGTGAGCCCGAGCGCGCATCCGCAGTAGTGAGTCCGAGTGCGCATGCGCAGCAGTGACCCCGAATGCGCATGAGCAGTAGTGACCCCGAGTGCGCATGCACATTAGTGAGCCCGAGTGTGCATGAGTAGTAGTGTCCCCGAGTGCGCATGCACAGTAGTGAGCCCGTGTGCGCATGCACAGTAGTGAGCCCGTTTGCGCATGCGCAGAAGTGAGCTCGAATGCGCATTTGCAGGTCTGAGCCGGAGTGCGCATGCGCAGTAGTGGGCCCGTGCGCGCATGCGCAGTAGTGAGCCCGTGTGCGCATGCGCAGTAGTGAGCCCGTGTGCGCATTCGCAGTAGTGACCCCGAATGCGCATGAGCAGTAGTGAGTCCGAGTGCGCATGCGCAGAAGTGAGCTCGAATGCGCATGTGCAGGTCTGAGCCGGACTGTGCATGCGCAGTAGTGAGCCCGATTGCGCATCCGCAGTAGTGACCCCGAGTGCGCATGCACAGTAGTGAGCCCGAGTGCGCATGAGCAGTAGTGTGTCCGAGTGCGCATGAGCAGTAGTGACCCCGAGTGCGCATGCACATTAGTGAGCCCGAGTGTGCATGAGTAGTAGTGACCCCGAGTGCGCATACACAGTAGTGAGCCCGTGTGCGCATGCGCAGAAGTGAGCTCGAATGCGCATGTGCAGGTCTGAACCGGACTGCGCATGCGCAGTAGTGAGCCCGTGTGCGCATGCGCAGTAGTGACCCCGAATGCGCATGAGCAGTAGTGAGTCCGAGTGCGCATGAGCAGTAGTGACCCCGAGTGCGCATGAGCAGTAGTGACCCCGAGTGCGCATGAGCAGTAGTGAATCCGAGTGCACATGAGCAGTAGTGAACCCGAGTGCGCATGAGCAGTAGTGAGTTCGAGTGCGCATGAGCAGTAGTGACCCCGAGTGCGCATGAGCAGTAGTGACCCCGAGCGCGCATCCGCAGTAGTGAGCCCGAGTGCGCATGCGCAGTAGTGTCCCCGAATGCGCATGAGCAGTAGTGACCCCGAGTGCGCATGAGCAGTAGTGAGTCCGAGTGCGCATCAGCAATAGTGACCCCGAGTGCGCATGAGCAGTAGTGACCCCGAGTGCGCCAGCACAGTAGTGAGCCCGATAGCGCATCCGCAGTAGTGAGGCTGTGTGAGCATGTGCAGGTCTGAGCCGGAGTGCGCGTGAGCAGTAGTGACCCCGAGTGCGCATGCACAGTAGTGAGCCCGAGTGCGCATGAGCAGTAGTGACCCCGAGTGCGCATGCACAGTAGTGCGCCCCTGTGCGCATGAGCAGTAGTGAGTCCGAGTGCGCATCAGCAGTAGTGACCCCGAGTGCGCATGCACAGTAGTGAGCCCGTGTGCGCATGCGCAGAAGTGAGCTCGAATGCGCATGTGCAGGTCTGAGCCGGAGTGCGCATGCGCAGTAGTGGGCCCTTGCGCGCATGCGCAGCAGTGGGCCCGTGTTCGCATGCGCAGTAGTGAGCCCGAGCGCGCATCCGCAATAGTGAGTCCGAGTGCGCATGCGCAGTAGCGACCCCGAATGCGCATGAGAAGTAGTGAGTCCGAGTGCGCATGAGCAGTAGTGACCCCGAGTGCGCATGAGCAGTAGTGAGTCCGAGTGCGCATGCGCAGAAGTGAGCTCGAATGCGCATGTGCAGGTCTGAGCCGGAGTGCGCATGCGCAGTAGTGGGCCCTTGCGCGCATGCGCAGCAGTGGGCCCGTGTTCGCATGCGCAGTAGTGAGCCCGAGCGCGCATCCGCAATAGTGAGTCCGAGTGCGCATGCGCAGTAGCGACCCCGAATGCGCATGAGAAGTAGTGAGTCCGAGTGCGCATGAGCAGTAGTGACCCCGAGTGCGCATGAGCAGTAGTGAGTCCGAGTGCGCATGCGCAGAAGTGAGCTCGAATGCGCATGTGCAGGTCTGAGCCGGACTGCGCATGCGCAGTAGTGAGCCCGATTGCGCGTCCGCAGTAGTGAGTCCGTGTGCGCATGTCCAGGTCTGAGCCGGAGTGCGCATGCGCAGTAGTGGGCCCGTGCGCGCATGCGCAGTAGTGAGCCCGGGTGCGCATGCGCAGTAGTGAGCCCGAGCGCGCATCCGCAGTAGTGAGTCCGAGTGCGCATGCGCAGCAGTGACCCCGAATGCGCATGAGCAGTAGTGACCCCGAGTGCGCATGCACATTAGTGAGCCCGAGTGTGCATGAGTAGTAGTGTCCCCGAGTGCGCATGCACAGTAGTGAGCCCGTGTGCGCATGCACAGTAGTGAGCCCGTTTGCGCATGCGCAGAAGTGAGCTCGAATGCGCATTTGCAGGTCTGAGCCGGAGTGCGCATGCGCAGTAGTGGGCCCGTGCGCGCATGCGCAGTAGTGAGCCCGTGTGCGCATGCGCAGTAGTGAGCCCGTGTGCGCATTCGCAGTAGTGACCCCGAATGCGCATGAGCAGTAGTGAGTCCGAGTGCGCATGCGCAGAAGTGAGCTCGAATGCGCATGTGCAGGTCTGAGCCGGACTGTGCATGCGCAGTAGTGAGCCCGATTGCGCATCCGCAGTAGTGAGTCCGTGTGCGCATGTGCAGGTCTGAGCCGGAGTGCGCATGCGCAGTAGTGGGCCCGTGCGCGCATGCGCAGTAGTGCGCCCGTGTGCGCATGAGCAGTAGTGAGCCCGAGCGCGCATCCGCAGTAGTGAGTCCGAGTGCGCATGCGCAGTAGTGACCCCGAATGCGCATGAGCAGTAGTGAGTCCGAGTGCGCATGCGCAGTAGTGACCCCGAGTGTGCATGAGCAGTAGTGACCCCGAGTGCGCATGAGCAGTAGTGACCCCGAGTGCGCATGAGCAGTAGTGTGTCCGAGTGCGCATGAGCAGTAGTGACCCCGAGTGCGCATGCACATTAGTGAGCCCGAGTGTGCATGAGTAGTAGTGACCCCGAGTGCGCATGCACAGTAGTGAGCCCGTGTGCGCATGCGCAGAAGTGAGCTCGAATGCGCATGTGCAGGTCTGAACCGGACTGCGCATGCGCAGTAGTGAGCCCGAGCGCGCATCCGCAGTAGTGAGCCCGATTGCGCATCCGCAGTAGTGAGTCCGTGTGCGCATGTGCAGGTCTGAGCCGGAGTGCGCATGCGCAGTAGTGGGCCCGTGCGCGTATGGGCAGTAGTGAGCCCGTGTGCGCATGCGCAGTAGTGAGCCCGAGCGCGCATCCGCAGTAGTGAGTCCGAGTGCGCATGCGCAGTAGTGTCCCCGAATGCGCATTAGCAGTAGTGAATCCGAGTGCGCATGAGCAGTAGTGACCGCGAGTGCGCATGAGCAGTAGTGAGACCGAGTGCGCATGAGCAGTAGTGACCCCGAGTGCGCATGCACAGTAGTGAGCCCGATTGCGCATCCGCAGTAGTGAGTCCGAGTGCGCATGCACAGTACTGACCCCGAATGCGCATGAGCAGTTTTGAGTCCGAGTGCGCATGAGCAGTAGTGACCCCGAGTGCGCATGAGCAGTAGTGAGTCCGAGTGCGCATCAGCAGTAGTGACCCCGAGTGCGCATGCACAGTAGTGAGCCCGTGTGCGCATGCGCAGAAGTGAGCTCGAATGCGCATGTGCAGGTCTGAGCCGGAGTGCGCATGCGCAGTAGTGGGCCCGTGCGCGCATGCGCAGCAGTGAGGCCGTGTTCGCATGCGCAGTAGTGAGCCCGAGCGCGCATCCGCAATAGTGAGTCCGAGTGCGCATGCGCAGTAGTGACCCCGAATGCGCATGAGCAGTAGTGAGTTCGAGTGCGCATGAGCAGTAGTGACCCCGAGTGTGCATGAGCAGTAGTGACCCCGAGTGTGCATGAGCAGTAGTGAGTCCGAGTGCGCATGAGCAGTAGTGACCCCGAGTGCGCATGAGCAGTAGTGTGTCCGAGTGCGCATGAGCAGTAGTGACCCCGAGTGCGCATGCACATTAGTGAGCCCGAGTGTGCATGAGTAGTAGTGACCCCGAGTGCGCATGCACAGTAGTGAGCCCGTGTGCGCATGCGCAGAAGTGAGCTCGAATGCGCATGTGCAGGTCTGAGCCGGAGTGCGCATGCGCAGTAGTGGGCCCGTGCGCGCATGCGCAGTAGTGAGCCCGGGTGCGTAACCGCAGTAGTAAGCCCGAGCGCGCATCCGCAGTAGTGAGCCCGATTGCGCATCCGCAGTAGTGAGTCCGTGTGCGCATGTGCAGGTCTGAGCCGGAGTGCGCATGCGCAGTAGTGGGCCCGTGCGCGCATGGGCAGTAGTGAGCCCGTGTGCGCATGCGCAGTAGTGAGCCCGAGCGCGCATCCGCAGTAGTGAGTCCGAGTGCGCATGCGCAGTAGTGTCCCCGAATGCGCATTAGCAGTAGTGAATCCGAGTGCGCATGAGCAGTAGTGACCGCGAGTGCGCATGAGCAGTAGTGAGACCGAGTGCGCATGCACAGTAGTGCGCCCCTGTGCGCATGAGCAGTAGTGAGTCCGAGTGCGCATCAGCAGTAGTGACCCCGAGTGCGCATGCACAGTAGTGAGCCCGTGTGCGCATGCGCAGAAGTGAGCTCGAATGCGCATGTGCAGGTCTGAGCCGGAGTGCGCATGCGCAGTAGTGGGCCCTTGCGCGTATGCGCAGCAGTGGGCCCGTGTTCGCATGCGCAGTAGTGAGCCCGAGCGCGCATCCGCAATAGTGAGTCCGAGTGCGCATGCGCAGTAGCGACCCCGAATGCGCATGAGAAGTAGTGAGTCCGAGTGCGCATGAGCAGTAGTGACCCCGAGTGCGCATGAGCAGTAGTGAGTCCGAGTGCGCATGCGCAGAAGTGAGCTCGAATGCGCATGTGCAGGTCTGAGCCGGAGTGCGCATGCGCAGTAGTGGGCCCTTGCGCGCATGCGCAGCAGTGGGCCCGTGTTCGCATGCGCAGTCGTGAGCCCGAGCGCGCATCCGCAATAGTGAGTCCGAGTGCGCATGCGCAGTAGCGACCCCGAATGCGCATGAGAAGTAGTGAGTCCGAGTGCGCATGAGCAGTAGTGACCCCGAGTGCGCATGAGCAGTAGTGAGTCCGAGTGCGCATGCGCAGAAGTGAGCTCGAATGCGCATGTGCAGGTCTGAGCCGGACTGCGCATGCGCAGTAGTGAGCCCGATTGCGCGTCCGCAGTAGTGAGTCCGTGTGCGCATGTCCAGGTCTGAGCCGGAGTGCGCATGCGCAGTAGTGGGCCCGTGCGCGCATGCGCAGTAGTGAGCCCGGGTGCGCATGCGCAGTAGTGAGCCCGAGCGCGCATCCGCAGTAGTGAGTCCGAGTGCGCATGCGCAGCAGTGACCCCGAATGCGCATGAGCAGTAGTGACCCCGAGTGCGCATGCACAATAATGAGCCCGAGTGTGCATGAGTAGTAGTGTCCCCGAGTGCGCATGCACAGTAGTGAGCCCGTGTGCGCATGCACAGTAGTGAGCCCGTTTGCGCATGCGCAGAAGTGAGCTCGAATGCGCATTTGCAGGTCTGAGCCGGAGTGCGCATGCGCAGTAGTGGGCCCGTGCGCGCATGCGCAGTAGTGAGCCCGTGTGCGCATGCGCAGTAGTGAGCCCGTGTGCGCATTCGCAGTAGTGACCCCGAATGCGCATGAGCAGTAGTGAGTCCGAGTGCGCATGCGCAGAAGTGAGCTCGAATGCGCATGTGCAGGTCTGAGCCGGACTGTGCATGCGCAGTAGTGAGCCCGATTGCGCATCCGCAGTAGTGAGTCCGTGTGCGCATGTGCAGGTCTGAGCCGGAGTGCGCATGCGCAGTAGTGGGCCCGTGCGCGCATGCGCAGTAGTGCGCCCGTGTGCGCATGAGCAGTAGTGAGCCCGAGCGCGCATCCGCAGTAGTGAGTCCGAGTGCGCATGCGCAGTAGTGACCCCGAATGCGCATGAGCAGTAGTGAGTCCGAGTGCGCATGCGCAGTAGTGACCCCGAATGCGCATGAGCAGTAGTGAGTCCGAGTGCGCATGAGCAGTAGTGACCCCGAGTGCGCATGCACATTAGTGAGCCCGAGTGTGCATGAGTAGTAGTGTCCCCGAGTGCGCATGCACAGTAGTGAGCCCGTGTGCGCATGCGCAGAAGTGAGCTCGAATGCGCATGTGCAGGTCTGAGCCGGAGTGCGCATGCGCAGTAGTGGGCCCGTGCGCGCATGCGCAGTAGTGAGCCCGTGTGCGCATGCGCAGTAGTGAGCCCGAGCGCGCATCCGCAGTAGTGAGTCCGAGTGCGCATCCGCAGTAGTGACCCCGAATGCGCATGAGCAGTATTGAGTCCGAGTGCGCATGAGCAGTAGTGACCCCGAGTGCGCATGAGCAGTAGTGAGCCCGAGTGCGCATGAGCAGTAGTGACCCCGAGTGCGCATGCACAGTAGTGAGCCCGATTGCGCATCCGCAGTAGTGAGTCCGAGTGCGCATGCACAGTACTGACCCCGAATGCGCATGAGCAGTTTTGAGTCCGAGTGCGCATGAGCAGTAGTGAGCCCGGGTGCGCATGCGCAGTAGTGAGCCCGAGCGCGCATCCGCAGTAGTGAGCCCGATTGCGCATCCGCAGTAGTGAGTCCGTGTGCGCATGTGCAGGTCTGAGCCGGAGTGCGCATGCGCAGTAGTGGGCCCGTGCGCGCATGCGCAGTAGTGAGCCCGGGTGCGTATGCGCAGTAGTGAGCCCGAGCGCGCATCCGCAGTGGTGAGCCCGATTGCGCATCCGCAGTAGTGAGTCCGTGTGCGCATGTGCAGGTCTGAGCCGGAGTGCGCATGCGCAGTAGTGACCCCGAGTGCGCATGAGCAGTAGTGACCCCGAGTGCGCATGAGCAGTAGTGACCCCGAGTGCGCATGCACAGTAGTGAGCCCGTGTGCGCATGAGCAGTAGTGACCCCGAGTGCGCATGCACAGTAGTGAGCCCGATTGCGCATCCGCAGTAGTGAGTCCGAGTGCGCATGCACAGTACTAACCCCGAATGCGCATGAGCAGTAGTGAGTCCGAGTGCGCATGAGCAGTAGTGACCCCGAGTGCGCCAGCACAGTAGTGAGCCCGATAGCGCATCCGCAGTAGTGAGGCTGTGTGAGCATGTGCAGGTCTGAGCCGGAGTGCGCGTGAGCAGTAGTGACCCCGAGTGCGCATGCACAGTAGTGAGCCCGAGTGCGCATGAGCAGTAGTGAGTCCGAGTGCGCATGAGCAGTAGTGACCCCGAGTGCGCATGCACAGTAGTGCGCCCCTGTGCGCATGAGCAGTAGTGAGTCCGAGAGCGCGTGAGCAGTAGTGACCCCAAGTGCGCATGAGCTGTTTTGAGTCCGAGTGCGCATGAGCAGTAGTGACCCCGAGTGCGCATGAGCAGTAGTGAGTCCGAGTGCGCATCAGCAGTAGTGACCCCGAGTGCGCATGCACAGTAGTGAGCCCGTGTGCGCATGCGCAGAAGTGAGCTCGAATGCGCATGTGCAGGTCTGAGCCGGAGTGCGCATGCGCAGTAGTGGGCCCGTGCGCGCATGCGCAGCAGTGAGGCCGTGTTCGCATGCGCAGTAGTGAGCCCGAGCGCGCATCCGCAATAGTGAGTCCCAGTGCGCATGCGCAGTAGTGACCCCGAATGCGCATGAGCAGTAGTGAGTTCGAGTGGGCATGAGCAGTAGTGACCCCGAGTGTGCATGAGCAGTAGTGACCCCGAGTGTGCATGAGCAGTAGTGAGTCCGAGTGCGCATGAGCAGTAGTGACCCCGAGTGCGCATGAGCAGTAGTGTGTCCGAGTGCGCATGAGCAGTAGTGACCCCGAGTGCGCATACACATTAGTGAGCCCGAGTGTGCATGAGTAGTAGTGACCCCGAGTGCGCATACACAGTAGTGAGCCCGTGTGCGCATGCGCAGAAGTGAGCTCGAATGCGCATGTGCAGGTCTGAACCGGACTGCGCATGCGCAGTAGTGAGCCCGTGTGCGCATGCGCAGTAGTGACCCCGAATGCGCATGAGCAGTAGTGAGTCCGAGTGCGCATGAGCAGTAGTGACCCCGAGTGCGCATGAGCAGTAGTGACCCCGAGTGCGCATGAGCAGTAGTGAATCCGAGTGCACATGAGCAGTAGTGAACCCGAGTGCGCATGAGCAGTAGTGAGTTCGAGTGCGCATGAGCAGTAGTGACCCCGAGTGCGCATGAGCAGTAGTGACCCCGAGCGCGCATCCGCAGTAGTGAGCCCGAGTGCGCATGCGCAGTAGTGTCCCCGAATGCGCATGAGCAGTAGTGACCCCGAGTGCGCATGAGCAGTAGTGAGTCCGAGTGCGCATCAGCAATAGTGACCCCGAGTGCGCATGAGCAGTAGTGACCCCGAGTGCGCCAGCACAGTAGTGAGCCCGATAGCGCATCCGCAGTAGTGAGGCTGTGTGAGCATGTGCAGGTCTGAGCCGGAGTGCGCGTGAGCAGTAGTGACCCCGAGTGCGCATGCACAGTAGTGAGCCCGAGTGCGCATGAGCAGTAGTGACCCCGAGTGCGCATGCACAGTAGTGCGCCCCTGTGCGCATGAGCAGTAGTGAGTCCGAGTGCGCGTGAGCAGTAGTGAGCCCGAGTGCGCATCAGCAGTAGTGACCCCGAGTGCGCATGCACAGTAGTGAGCCCGAGTGCGCATGAGCAGTAGTGACCCCGAGTGCGCATGCACAGTAGTGCGCCCCTGTGCGCATGAGCAGTAGTGAGTCCGAGTGCGCGTGAGCAGTAGTGAGTCCGAGTGCGCATCAGCAGTAGTGACCCCGAGTGCGCATGCACAGTAGTGAGCCCGTGTGCGCATGCGCAGAAGTGAGCTCGAATGCGCATGTGCAGGTCTGAGCCGGAGTGCGCATGCGCAGTAGTGGGCCCTTGCGCGCATGCGCAGCAGTGGGCTCGTGTTCGCATGCGCAGTAGTGAGCCCGAGCGCGCATCCGCAATAGTGAGTCCGAGTGCGCATGCGCAGTAGCGACCCCGAATGCGCATGAGAAGTAGTGAGTCCGAGTGCGCATGAGCAGTAGTGACCCCGAGTGCGCATGAGCAGTAGTGAGTCCGAGTGCGCATGCGCAGAAGTGAGCTCGAATGCGCATGTGCAGGTCTGAGCCGGAGTGCGCATGCGCAGTAGTGGGCCCTTGCGCGCATGCGCAGCAGTGGGCCCGTGTTCGCATGCGCAGTAGTGAGCCCGAGCGCGCATCCGCAATAGTGAGTCCGAGTGCGCATGCGCAGTAGCGACCCCGAATGCGCATGAGAAGTAGTGAGTCCGAGTGCGCATGAGCAGTAGTGACCCCGAGTGCGCATGAGCAGTAGTGAGTCCGAGTGCGCATGCGCAGAAGTGAGCTCGAATGCGCATGTGCAGGTCTGAGCCGGACTGCGCATGCGCAGTAGTGAGCCCGATTGCGCGTCCGCAGTAGTGAGTCCGTGTGCGCATGTGCAGGTCTGAGCCGGAGTGCGCATGCGCAGTAGTGGGCCCGTGCGCGCATGCGCAGTATTGAGCCCGGGTGCGCATGCGCAGTAGTGAGCCCGAGCGCGCATCCGCAGTAGCGAGCCCGATTGCGCATCCGCAGTAGTGAGTCCGTGTGCGCATGTGCAGGTCTGAGCCGGAGTGCGCATGCGCAGTAGTGGGCCCGTGCGCGCATGCGCAGTAGTGAGCCCGTGTGCGCATGCGCAGTAGTGAGCCCGAGCGCGCATCCGCAGTAGTGAGTCCGAGTGCGCATGCGCAGTAGTGACCCCGAATGCGCATGAGCAGTAGTGACCCCGAGTGCGCATGCACATTAGTGAGCCCGAGTGTGCATGAGTAGTAGTGTCCCCGAGTGCGCATGCACAGTAGTGAGCCCGTGTGCGCATGCACAGTAGTGAGCCCGTTTGCGCATGCGCAGAAGTGAGCTCGAATGCGCATTTGCAGGTCTGAGCCGGAGTGCGCATGCGCAGTAGTGGGCCCGTGCGCGCATGCGCAGTAGTGAGCCCGTGTGCGCGTGCGCAGTAGTGAGCCCGTGTGCGCATGCGCAGTAGTGACCCCGAATGCGCATGAGCAGTAGTGAGTCCGAGTGCGCATGCGCAGAAGTGAGCCCGAATGCGCATGTGCAGGTCTGAGCCGGACTGTGCATGCGCAGTAGTGAGCCCGATTGCGCATCCGCAGTAGTGAGTCCGTGTGCGCATGTGCAGGTCTGAGCCGGAGTGCGCATGCGCAGTAGTGGGCCCGTGCGCGCATGCGCAGTAGTGCGCCCGTGTGCGCATGAGCAGTAGTGAGCCCGAGCGCGCATCCGCAGTAGTGAGTCCGAGTGCGCATGCGCAGTAGTGACCCCGAATGCGCATGAGCAGTAGTGAGTATGAGTGCGCATGCGCAGTAGTGACCCCGAATGCGCATGAGCAGTAGTGAGTCCGAGTGCGCATGAGCAGTAGTGACCCCGAGTGCGCATGCACATTAGTGAGCCCGAGTGTGCATGAGTAGTAGTGTCCCCGAGTGCGCATGCACAGTAGTGAGCCCGTGTGCGCATGCACAGTAGTGAGCCCGTGTGCGCATGCGCAGAAGTGAGCTCGAATGCGCATGTGCAGGTCTGAGCCGGAGTGCGCATGCGCAGTAGTGGGCCCGTGCGCGCATGCGCAGTAGTGAGCCCGTGTGCGCATGCGCAGTAGTGAGCCCGAGCGCGCATCCGCAGTAGTGAGTCCGAGTGCGCATCCGCAGTAGTGACCCCGAATGCGCATGAGCAGTATTGAGTCCGAGTGCGCATGAGCAGTAGTGACCCCGAGTGCGCATGAGCAGTAGTGAGCCCGAGTGCGCATGAGCAGTAGTGACCCCGAGTGCGCATGCACAGTAGTGAGCCCGATTGCGCATCCGCAGTAGTGAGTCCGAGTGCGCATGCACAGTACTGACCCCGAATGCGCATGAGCAGTTTTGAGTCCGAGTGCGCATGAGCAGTAGTGAGCCCGGGTGCGCATGCGCAGTAGTGAGCCCGAGCGCGCATCCGCAGTAGTGAGCCCGATTGCGCATCCGCAGTAGTGAGTCCGTGTGCGCATGTGCAGGTCTGAGCCGGAGTGCGCATGCGCAGTAGTGGGCCCGTGCGCGCATGCGCAGTAGTGAGCCCGGGTGCGTATGCGCAGTAGTGAGCCCGAGCGCGCATCCGCAGTAGTGAGCCCGATTGCGCATCCGCAGTAGTGAGTCCGTGTGCGCATGTGCAGGTCTGAGCCGGATAGCGCATGCGCAGTAGTGACCCCGAGTGCGCATGAGCAGTAGTGACCCCGTGTGCGCATGAGCAGTAGTGACCCCGAGTGCGCATGCACAGTAGTGAGCCCGTGTGCGCATGAGCAGTAGTGACCCCGAGTGCGCATGCACAGTAGTGAGCCCGATTGCGCATCCGCAGTAGTGAGTCCGAGTGCGCATGCACAGTACTAACCCCGAATGCGCATGAGCAGTAGTGAGTCCGAGTGCGCATGAGCAGTAGTGACCCCGAGTGCGCATGCACATTAGTGAGCCCGAGTGTGCATGAGTAGTAGTGACCCCGAGTGCGCATGCACAGTAGTGAGCCCGTGTGCGCATGCGCAGAAGTGAGCTCGAATGCGCATGTGCAGGTCTGAGCCGGACTGCGCATGCGCAGTAGTGAGCCCGTGCGCGCATGCGCAGTAGTGACCCCGAATGCGCATGAGCAGTAGTGAGTCCGAGTGCGCATGAGCAGTAGTGACCCCGAGTGCGCATGCAGAGTAGTGAGCCCGAGTGCGCATGAGCAGTAGTGAGCCCGTGTGCGCATGCGCAGAAGTGAGCTCGAATGCGCATGTGCAGGTCTGAGCCGGACTGCGCATGCGCAGTAGTGAGCCCGTGTGCGCATCAGCTGTAGTGACCCGAGTGCGCATGAGCAGTAGTGACCCCGAGTGCGCATGCACAGTAGTGAGCCCGTGTGCGCATGCACAGTAGTGAGCCCGATTGCGCATCCGCAGTAGTGAGTCCGAGTGCGCATGCACAGTACTGACCCCGAATGCGCATGAGCAGTTTTGAGTCCGAGTCCGCATGAGCAGTAGTGACCCCGAGTGCGCATGAGCAGTAGTGAGTCCGAGTGCGCATCAGCAGTAGTGACCCCGAGTGCGCATGGGCAGTAGTGACCCCGAGTGCGCATGCACATTAGTGAGCCCGAGTGTGCATGAGTAGTAGTGTCCCCGAGTGCGCATGCACAGTAGTGAGCCCGTGCGCGCATGCGCAGAAGTGAGCTCGAATGCGCATGTGTAGGTCTGAGCCGGAGTGCGCATGCGCAGTAGTGGGCCCGTGCGCGCATGCGCAGTAGTGAGCCCGTGTGCGCATGCGCAGTAGTGAGCCCGAGCGCGCATCCGCAGTAGTGAGTCCGAGTGCGCATGCGCAGTAGTGACCCCGAATGCGCATGAGCAGTAGTGAGTCCGAGTGCGCCTGAGCAGTAGTGACCCCGAGTGCGCATGCACATTAGTGAGCCCGAGTGTGCATGAGTAGTAGTGACCCCGAGTGCGCATGCACAGTAGTGAGCCCGTGTGCGCATGCGCAGAATTGAGCTCGAATGCGCATGTGCAGGTCTGAGCCGGACTGCGCATGCGCAGTAGTGAGCCCGTGTGCGCATGCGCAGTAGTGACCCCGAATGCGCATAAGCAGTAGTGAGTCCGAGTGCGCATGAGCAGTAGTGACCCCGAGTGCGCATGAGCAGTAGTGACCCCGAGTGCGCATGCACAGTAGTGAGCCCGATTGCGCATCCGCAGTAGTGAGTCCGTGTGCGCATGTGCAGGTCTGAGCCGGAGTGCGCATGCACAGTAGTGAGCCCGATTGCGCATCCGCAGTAGTGAGTCCGAGTGCGCATGCACAGTACTGACCCCGAATGCGCATGAGCAGTTTTGAGTCCGAGTGCGCATGAGCAGTAGTGACCCCGAGTGCGCATGAGCAGTAGTGAGTCCGAGTGCGCATCAGCAGTAGTGACCCCGAGTGCGTATGCACAGTAGTGAGCCCGTGTGCGCATGCGCAGAAGTGAGCTCGAATGCGCATGAGCAGTAGTGACCCCGAGTGCGCATGCACAGTAGTGAGCCCGTGTGCGCATGCGCAGAAGTGAGCTCGAATGCGCATGTGCAGGTCTGAGCCGGACTGCGCATGCGCAGTAGTGAGCCCGTGTGCGCATCAGCTGTAGTGACCCGAGTGCGCATGAGCAGTAGTGACCCCGAGTGCGCATGCACAGTAGTGAGCCCGTGTGCGCATGCACAGTAGTGAGCCCGATTGCGCATCCGCAGTAGTGAGTCCGAGTGCGCATGCACAGTACTGACCCGGAATGCGCATGAGCAGTAGTGACCCCGAGTGCGCATGAGCAGTAGTGAGTCCGAGTGCGCATCAGCAGTAGTGACCCCGAGTGCGCATGCACAGTAGTGAGCCCGTGTGCGCATGCGCAGAAGTGAGCTCGAATGCGCATGTGCAGGTCTGAGCCGGAGTGCGCATGCGCAGTAGTGGGCCCGTGCGCGCATGCGCAGCAGTGAGGCCGTGTTCGCATGCGCAGTAGTGAGCCCGAGCGCGCATCCGCAATAGTGAGTCCGAGTGCGCATGCGCAGTAGTGACCCCGAATGCGCATGAGCAGTAGTGAGTTCGAGTGCGCATGCGCAGTAGTGACCCCGAATGCGCATGAGCAGTAGTGAGTCCGAGTGCGCATGAGCAGTAGTGACCCCGAGTGCGCATGCAGAGTAGTGAGCCCGAGTGCGCATGAGCAGTAGTGAGTCCGAGTGCGCATGAGCAGTAGTGACCCCGAGTGCGCATGAGCAGTAGTGACCCCGAGTGCGCATGCACAGTAGTGAGCCCGTGTGCGCATGCGCAGAAGTGAGCTCGAATGCGCATGTGCAGGTCTGAGCCGGACTGCGCATGCGCAGTAGTGAGCCCGTGTGCGCATCAGCTGTAGTGACCCGAGTGCGCATGAGCAGTAGTGACCCCGAGTGCGCATGCACAGTAGTGAGCCCGTGTGCGCATGCACAGTAGTGAGCCCGATTGCGCATCCGCAGTAGTGAGTCCGAGTGCGCATGCACAGTACTGACCCCGAATGCGCATGAGCAGTTTTGAGTCCGAGTGCGCATGAGCAGTAGTGACCCCGAGTGCGCATGAGCAGTAGTGAGTCCGAGTGCGCATCAGCAGTAGTGACCCCGAGAGCGCATGAGCAGTAGTGACCCCGAGTGCGCATGCACATTAGTGAGCCCGAGTGTGCATGAGTAGTAGTGTCCCCGAGTGCGCATGCACAGTAGTGAGCCCGTGCGCGCATGCGCAGTAGTGAGCCCGTGTGCGCATGCGCAGTAGTGAGCTCGAGCGCGCATCCGCAGTAGTGAGTCCGAGTGCGCAAGCGCAGTAGTGACCCCGAATGCGCATGAGCAGTAGTGAGTCCGAGTGCGCATGAGCAGTAGTGACCCCGAGTGCGCATGCAGAGTAGTGAGCCCCAGTGCGCATGAGCAGTAGTGAGTCCGAGTGCGCATGAGCAGTAGTGACCCCGAGTGCGCATGAGCATTAGTGACCCCGAGTGCGCATGCACAGTAGTGAGCCCGTGTGCGCATGCGCAGAAGTGAGCTCGAATGCGCATGTGCAGGTCTGAGCCGGACTGCGCATGCGCAGTAGTGAGCCCGTGTGCGCATCAGCTGTAGTGACCCGAGTGCGCATGAGCAGTAGTGACCCCGAGTGCGCATGCACATTAGTGAGCCCGAGTGTGCATGAGTAGTAGTGTCCCCGAGTGCGCATGCACAGTAGTGAGCCCGTGTGCGCATGCACAGTAGTGAGCCCGTGTGCGCATGCGCAGAAGTGAGCTCGAATGCGCATGTGCAGGTCTGAGCCGGAGTGCGCATGCGCAGTAGTGGGCCCGTGCGCGCATGCGCAGTAGTGAGCCCGTGTGCGCATGCGCAGTAGTGAGCCCGAGCGCGCATCCGCAGTAGTGAGTCCGAGTGCGCATGCGCAGTAGTGACCCCGAATGCGCATGAGCAGTATTGAGTCCGAGTGCGCATGAGCAGTAGTGACCCCGAGTGCGCATGAGCAGTAGTGAGCCCGAGTGGGCATGAGCAGTAGTGACCCCGAGTGCGCATGCACAGTAGTGAGCCCGATTGCGCATCCGCAGTAGTGAGTCCGAGTGCGCATGCACAGTACTGACCCCGAATGCGCATGAGCAGTAGTGAGTCCGAGTGCGCATGAGCAGTAGTGACCCCGAGTGCGCATGCACATTAGTGAGCCCGAGTGTGCATGAGTAGTAGTGACCCCGAGTGCGCATGCACAGTAGTGAGCCCGTGTGCGCATGCGCAGAAGTGAGCTCGAATGCGCATGTGCAGGTCTGAGCCGGACTGCGCATGCGCAGTAGTGAGCCCGTGCGCGCATGCGCAGTAGTGACCCCGAATGCGCATGAGCAGTAGGGAGTCCGAGTGCGCATGAGCAGTAGTGACCCCGAGTGCGCATTCAGAGTAGTGAGCCCGAGTGCGCATGAGCAGTAGTGAGTCCGAGTGCGCATGAGCAGTAGTGACCCCGAGTGCGCATGAGCAGTAGTGACCCCGAGTGCGCATGCACAGTAGTGAGCCCGTGTGCGCATGCGCAGAAGTGAGCTCGAATGCGCATGTGCAGGTCTGAGCCGGACTGCGCATGCGCAGTAGTGAGCCCGTGCGCGCATGCGCAGTAGTAACCCCGAATGCGCATGAGCAGTAGTGAGTCCGAGTGCGCATGAGCAGTAGTGACCCCGAGTGCGCATGCAGAGTAGTGAGCCCGAGTGCGCATGAGCAGTAGTGAGTCCGAGTGCGCATGAGCAGTAGTCACCCCGAGTGCGCATGAGCAGTAGTGACCCCGAGTGCGCATGCACAGTAGTGAGCCCGTGTGCGCATGCGCAGAAATGAGCTCGAATGCGCATGTGCAGGTCTGAGCCGGACTGCGCATGCGCAGTAGTGAGCCCGTGCGCGCATGCGCAGTAGTGACCCCGAATGCGCATGAGCAGTAGTGAGTCCGAGTGCGCATGAGCAGTAGTGACCCCGAGTGCGCATGCAGAGTAGTGAGCCCGAGTGCGCATGAGCAGTAGTGAGTCCGAGTGCGCATGAGCAGTAGTGACCCCGAGTGCGCATGAGCAGTAGTGACCCCGAGTGCGCATGCACAGTAGTGAGCCCGTGTGCGCATGCGCAGAAGTGAGCTCGAATGCGCATGTGCAGGTCTGAGCCGGACTGCGCATGCGCAGTAGTGAGCCCGTGTGCGCATCAGCTGTAGTGACCCGAGTGCGCATGAGCAGTAGTGACCCCGAGTGCGCATGCACAGTAGTGAGCCCGTGTGCGCATGCACAGTAGTGAGCCCGATTGCGCATCCGCAGTAGTGAGTCCGAGTGCGCATGCACAGTACTGACCCCGAATGCGCATGAGCAGTTTTGAGTCCGAGTCCGCATGAGCAGTAGTGACCCCGAGTGCGCATGAGCAGTAGTGAGTCCGAGTGCGCATCAGCAGTAGTGACCCCGAGTGCGCATGAGCAGTAGTGACCCCGAGTGCGCATGCACATTAGTGAGCCCGAGTGTGCATGAGTAGTAGTGTCCCCGAGTGCGCATGCACAGTAGTGAGCCCGTGCGCGCATGCGCAGAAGTGAGCTCGAATGCGCATGTGTAGGTCTGAGCCGGAGTGCGCATGCGCAGTAGTGGGCCCGTGCGCGCATGCGCAGTAGTGAGCCCGTGTGCGCATGCGCAGTAGTGAGCCCGAGCGCGCATCCGCAGTAGTGAGTCCGAGTGCGCATGCGCAGTAGTGACCCCGAATGCGCATGAGCAGTAGTGAGTCCGAGTGCGCATGAGCAGTAGTGACCCCGAGTGCGCATGCACATTAGTGAGCCCGAGTGTGCATGAGTAGTAGTGACCCCGAGTGCGCATGCACAGTAGTGAGCCCGTGTGCGCATGCGCAGAAGTGAGCTCGAATGCGCATGTGCAGGTCTGAGCCGGACTGCGCATGCGCAGTAGTGAGCCCGTGTGCGCATGCGCAGTAGTGACCCCGAATGCGCATAAGCAGTAGTGAGTCCGAGTGCGCATGAGCAGTAGTGACCCCGAGTGCGCATGAGCAGTAGTGACCCCGAGTGCGCATGCACAGTAGTGAGCCCGATTGCGCATCCGCAGTAGTGAGTCCGTGTGCGCATGTGCAGGTCTGAGCCGGAGTGCGCATGCGCAGTAGTGAGCCCGATTGTGCATCCGCAGTAGTGAGTCCGAGTGCGCATGAGCAGTAGTGAGCCCGAGGGCGCATCCGCAGTAGTGAGTCCGAGTGCGCATGCGCAGTAGTGACCCCGAATGCGCATGAGCAGTTTTGAGTCCGAGTGCGCATGAGCAGTAGTGACCCCGAGTGCGCACTAGCAGTAGTGAGTCCGAGTGCGCATCAGCAGTAGTGACCCCGAGTGCGCATGCACAGTAGTGAGCCCGTGTGCGCATGCGCAGAAGTGAGCTCGAATGCGCATGTGCAGGTCTGAGCCGGACTGCGCATGCGCAGTAGTGAGCCCGATTGCGCATCCGCAGTAGTGAGTCCGTGTGCGCATGTGCAGGTCTGAGCCGGAGTGCGCATGCGCAGTAGTGGGCCCGTGCGCGCATGCGCAGTAGTGAGCCCGTGTGCGCATGCGCAGTAGTGAGCCCGAGCGCGCATCCGCAGTAGTGAGCCCGATTGCGCATCCGCAGTAGTGAGTCCGTGTGCGCATGTGCAGGTCTGAGCCGGAGTGCGCATGCGCAGTAGTGGGCCCGTGCGCGTATGGGCAGTAGTGAGCCCGTGTGCGCATGCGCAGTAGTGAGCCCGAGCGCGCATCCGCAGTAGTGAGTCCGAGTGCGCATGCGCAGTAGTGTCCCCGAATGCGCATTAGCAGTAGTGAATCCGAGTGCGCATGAGCAGTAGTGACCGCGAGTGCGCATGAGCAGTAGTGAGACCGAGTGCGCATGAGCAGTAGTGACCCCGAGTGCGCATGCACAGTAGTGAGCCCGATTGCGCATCCGCAGTAGTGAGTCCGAGTGCGCATGCACAGTACTGACCCCGAATGCGCATGAGCAGTTTTGAGTCCGAGTGCGCATGAGCAGTAGTGACCCCGAGTGCGCATGAGCAGTAGTGAGTCCGAGTGCGCATCAGCAGTAGTGACCCCGAGTGCGCATGCACAGTAGTGAGCCCGTGTGCGCATGCGCAGAAGTGAGCTCGAATGCGCATGTGCAGGTCTGAACCGGACTGCGCATGCGCAGTAGTGAGCCCGTGTGCGCATGCGCAGTAGTGACCCCGAATGCGCATGAGCAGTAGTGAGTCCGAGTGCGCATGAGCAGTAGTGACCCCGAGTGCGCATGAGCAGTAGTGACCCCGAGTGCGCATGAGCAGTAGTGAATCCGAGTGCACATGAGCAGTAGTGAACCCGAGTGCGCATGAGCAGTAGTGAGTTCGAGTGCGCATGAGCAGTAGTGACCCCGAGTGCGCATGCACAGTAGTGAGCCCGAGTGCGCATGCGCAGTAGTGTCCCCGAATGCGCATGAGCAGTAGTGACCCCGAGTGCGCATGAGCAGTAGTGAGTCCGAGTGCGCATCAGCAATAGTGACCCCGAGTGCGCCAGCACAGTAGTGAGCCCGATAGCGCATCCGCAGTAGTGAGGCTGTGTGAGCATGTGCAGGTCTGAGCCGGAGTGCGCGTGAGCAGTAGTGACCCCGAGTGAGCATGCACAGTAGTGAGCCCGAGTGCGCATGAGCAGTAGTGAGTCCGAGTGCGCATGAGCAGTAGTGACCCCGAGTGCGCATGCACAGTAGTGCGCCCCTGTGCGCATGAGCAGTAGTGAGTCCGAGAGCGCGTGAGCAGTAGTGACCCCAAGTGCGCATGAGCTGTTTTGAGTCCGAGTGCGCATGAGCAGTAGTGACCCCGAGTGCGCATGAGCAGTAGTGAGTCCGAGTGCGCATGAGCAGTAGTGACCCCGAGTGCGCATGCACAGTAGTGAGCCCCTGTGCGCATGAGCAGTAGTGAGTCCGAGAGCGCGTGAGCAGTAGTGACCCCAAGTGCGCATGAGCTGTTTTGAGTCCGAGTGCGCATGAGCAGTAGTGACCCCGAGTGCGCATGAGCAGTAGTGAGTCCGAGTGCGCATCAGCAGTAGTGACCCCGAGTGCGCATGCACAGTAGTGAGCCCGTGTGCGCATGCGCAGAAGTGAGCTCGAATGCGCATGTGCAGGTCTGAGCCGGAGTGCGCATGCGCAGTTGTGGGCCCGTGCGCGCATGCGCAGCAGTGAGGCCGTGTTCGCATGCGCAGTAGTGAGCCCGAGCGCGCATCCGCAATAGTGAGTCCGAGTGCGCATGCGCAGTAGTGACCCCGAATGCGCATGAGCAGTAGTGAGTTCGAGTGCGCATGAGCAGTAGTGACCCCGAGTGTGCATGAGCAGTAGTGACCCCGAGTGTGCATGAGCAGTAGTGAGTCCGAGTGCATATGAGCAGTAGTCACCCCGAGTGCGCATGAGCAGTAGTGTGTCCGAGTGCGCATGAGCAGTAGTGACGCCGAGTGCGCATGCACATTAGTGAGCCCGAGTGTGCATGAGTAGTAGTGACCCCGAGTGCGCATACACAGTAGTGAGCCCGTGTGCGCATGCGCAGAAGTGAGCTCGAATGCGCATGTGCAGGTCTGAACCGGACTGCGCATGCGCAGTAGTGAGCCCGTGTGCGCATGCGCAGTAGTGACCCCGAATGCGCATGAGCAGTAGTGAGTCCGAGTGCGCATGAGCAGTAGTGACCCCGAGTGCGCATGAGCAGTAGTGACCCCGAGTGCGCATGAGCAGTAGTGAATCCGAGTGCACATGAGCAGTAGTGAACCCGAGTGCGCATGAGCAGTAGTGAGTTCGAGTGCGCATGAGCAGTAGTGACCCCGAGTGCGCATGAGCAGTAGTGACCCCGAGCGCGCATCCGCAGTAGTGAGCCCGAGTGCGCATGCGCAGTAGTGTCCCCGAATGCGCATGAGCAGTAGTGACCCCGAGTGCGCATGAGCAGTAGTGAGTCCGAGTGCGCATCAGCAATAGTGACCCCGAGTGCGCATGAGCAGTAGTGACCCCGAGTGCGCCAGCACAGTAGTGAGCCCGATAGCGCATCCGCAGTAGTGAGGCTGTGTGAGCATGTGCAGGTCTGAGCCGGAGTGCGCGTGAGCAGTAGTGACCCCGAGTGCGCATGCACAGTAGTGAGCCCGAGTGCGCATGAGCAGTAGTGAGTCCGAGTGCGCATGAGCAGTAGTGACCCCGAGTGCGCATGCACAGTAGTGAGCCCGTGTGCGCATGCGCAGAAGTGAGCTCGAATGCGCATGTGCAGGTCTGAGCCGGAGTGCGCATGCGCAGTAGTGGGCCCTTGCGCGCATGCGCAGCAGTGGGCCCGTGTTCGCATGCGCAGTAGTGAGCCCGAGCGCGCATCCGCAATAGTGAGTCCGAGTGCGCATGCGCAGTAGCGACCCCGAATGCGCATGAGCAGTTTTGAGTCCGAGTGCGCATGAGCAGTAGTGACCCCGAGTGCGCATGAGCAGTAGTGAGTCCGAGTGCGCATCAGCAGTAGTGACCCCGAGTGCGCATGCACAGTAGTGAGCCCGAGTGCGCATGCGCAGAAGTGAGCTCGAATGCGCATGCGCAGGTCTAAGCCGGACTGTGCATGCGCAGTAGTGAGCCCGATTGCGCGTCCGCAGTAGTGAGTCCGAGTGCGCATGCGCAGTAGTGACCCCGAGTGCGCATGCACAGTAGTGAGCCCGTGTGCGCATGCGCAGAAGTGAGCCCGAACGCGCATCCGCAGTAGTGAGTCCGAGTGCGCATGCGCAGTAGTGACCTCGAATGCGCATGAGCAGTAGTGAGTCCGAGTGCGCATGAGCAGTAGTGACCCCGAGTGCGCATGCACAGTAGTGAGCCCCAGTGCGCATGAGCAGTAGTGAGTCCGAGTGCGCATGAGCAGTAGTGACCCCGAGTGCGCATGCACAGTAGTGAGTCCGAGTGCGCATGAGCAGTAATGACCCCGAATGCGCATGAGCAGTAGTGAGTCCGAGTGCGCATGAGCAGTAGTGACCCCGAGTGCGCATAAGCAGTAGTGAGTCCGAGTGCGCGTGAGCAGTAGTGACCCCGAGTTCGCATGCACAGTAGTGAGCCCGAGTGCGCATGAGCAGTAGTGAGTCCGAGTGCGCATGAGCAGTAGTGACCCCGCGTGCGCGTGCACAGTAGTGAGCCCGAGTGCGCATGAGCAGTAGTGAGTCCGAGTGCGCGTGAGCAGCAGTGACCCCGAGTGCGCATGAGCAGTAGTGAGTCCGAGTGCGCATGAGCAGTAGTGACCCCGAGTGCGCATGAGCAGTAGTGACCCCGAGTGCGCATGCACAGTAGTGAACCCGATTGCGCATCCGCAGTAGTGAGTCCGTGTGCGCATGTGCAGGTCTGAGCCGGAGTGCGCATGCGCAGTAGTGAGCCCGACTGTGCATCCGCAGTAGTGAGTCCGAGTGCGCAAGAGCAGTAGTGACCCCGAATGCGCATGAGCAGTAGTGAGCCCGTGTGCGCATGCGCAGTAGTGAGCCCGAGCGCGCATCCGCAGTAGTGAGTCCGAGTGCGCATGCGCAGTAGTGACCCCGAATGCGCATGAGCAGTAGTGAATCCGAGTGCGCATGAGCAGTAGTGACCCCGAGTGCGCATGAGCAGTAGTGAGTCCGAGTGCGCATGAGCAGTAGTGACCCCGAGTGCGCATGAGCAGTAGTGACCCCGAGTGCGCATGAGCAGTAGTGAGTCCGAGTGCGCATCAGCAGTAGTGAGTCCGAGTGCGCATGAGCAGTAGTGAGTCCGAGTGCGCATGAGCAGTAGTGACCCCGAGTGCACATGCACAGTAGTGAGCCCGATTGCGCATCCGCAGTAGTGAGCCCGTGTGCGCATGCGCAGTAGTGAGACCGAGCGCGCATCCGCAGTAGTGAGTCCGAGTGCGCATGCGCAGTAGTGACCCCGAATGCGCATGAGCAGAAGTGAGTCCGAGTGCGCATGAGCAGTAGTGACCCCGAGTGCGCATGCACAGTAGTGAGCCCGATTGCGCATCCGCAGTAGTGAGTCCGAGTGCGCATGCACAGTAGTGACCCCGAGTGCGCATGAGCAGTAGTGAGTCCGAGTGCGCATCAGCAGTAGTGACCCCGAGTGCGCATGCACAGTAGTGAGCCCGTGTGCGCATGCGCAGAAGTGAGCTCGAATGCGCATGTGCAAGTCTGACCCGGAGTGCGCATGCGCAGTAGTGGGCCCGTGCGCGCATGCGCAGCAGTGGGCCCGTGTTCGCATGCGCAGTACTGAGCCCGAGCGCGCATCCGCAATAGTGAGTCCGAGTGCGCATGCGCAGTAGTGACCCCGAATGCGCATGAGCAGTAGTGAGTCCGAGTGCGCATGAGCAGTAGTGACCCCGAGTGCGCATGAGCAGTAGTGAGTCCGAGTGCGCATGCGCAGAAGTGAGCTCGAATGCGCATGTGCAGGTCTGAGCCGGACTGTGCATGCGCAGTAGTGAGCCCGATTGCGGATCCGCAGTAGTGAGTCCGTGTGCGCATGTGCAGGTCTGAGCCGGAGTGCGCATGCGCAATAGTGGGCCCGTGCGCGCATGCGCAGTAGTGAGCCCGGGTGCGCATGCGCAGTAGTGAGCCCGAGCGCGCATCCGCAGTAGTGAGCCCGATTGCGCATCCGCAGTAGTGAGTCCGTGTGCGCATGTGCAGGTGTGAGCCGGAGTGCGCATGCGCAGTAGTGGGCCCGTGCGCGCATGCGCAGTAGTGAGCCCGTGTGCGCATGCGCAGTAGTGAGCCCGAGCGCGCATCCGCAGTAGTGAGTCCGAGTGCGCATGCGCAGTAGTGACCCCGAATGCGCATTAGCAGTAGTGAATCCGAGTGCGCATGAGCAGTAGTGAACCCGAGTGCGCATGAGCAGTAGTGAGTTCGAGTGCGCATGAGCAGTAGTGACCCCGAGTGCGCATGCACAGTAGTGAGCCCGAGTGCGCATGCGCAGTAGTGTCCCCGAATGCGCATGAGCAGTAGTGACCCCGAGTGCGCATGAGCAGTAGTGAGTCCGAGTGCGCATCAGCAATAGTGACCCCGAGTGCGCCAGCACAGTAGTGAGCCCGATAGCGCATCCGCAGTAGTGAGGCTGTGTGAGCATGTGCAGGTCTGAGCCGGAGTGCGCGTGAGCAGTAGTGACCCCGAGTGAGCATGCACAGTAGTGAGCCCGAGTGCGCATGAGCAGTAGTGAGTCCGAGTGCGCATGAGCAGTAGTGACCCCGAGTGCGCATGCACAGTAGTGCGCCCCTGTGCGCATGAGCAGTAGTGAGTCCGAGAGCGCGTGAGCAGTAGTGACCCCAAGTGCGCATGAGCTGTTTTGAGTCCGAGTGCGCATGAGCAGTAGTGACCCCGAGTGCGCATGAGCAGTAGTGAGTCCGAGTGCGCATCAGCAGTAGTGACCCCGAGTGCGCATGCACAGTAGTGAGCCCGTGTGCGCATGCGCAGAAGTGAGCTCGAATGCGCATGTGCAGGTCTGAGCCGGAGTGCGCATGCGCAGTTGTGGGCCCGTGCGCGCATGCGCAGCAGTGAGGCCGTGTTCGCATGCGCAGTAGTGAGCCCGAGCGCGCATCCGCAATAGTGAGTCCGAGTGCGCATGCGCAGTACTGACCCCGAATGCGCATGAGCAGTAGTGAGTTCGAGTGCGCATGAGCAGTAGTGACCCCGAGTGTGCATGAGCAGTAGTGACCCCGAGTGTGCATGAGCAGTAGTGAGTCCGAGTGCGCATGAGCAGTAGTGACCCCGAGTGCGCATGAGCAGTAGTGTGTCCGAGTGCGCATGAGCAGTAGTGACCCCGAGTGCGCATGCACATTAGTGAGCCCGAGTGTGCATGAGTAGTAGTGACCCCGAGTGCGCATACACAGTAGTGAGCCCGTGTGCGCATGCGCAGAAGTGAGCTCGAATGCGCATGTGCAGGTCTGAACCGGACTGCGCATGCGCAGTAGTGAGCCCGTGTGCGCATGCGCAGTAGTGACCCCGAATGCGCATGAGCAGTAGTGAGTCCGAGTGCGCATGAGCAGTAGTGACCCCGAGTGCGCATGAGCAGTAGTGACCCCGAGTGCGCATGAGCAGTAGTGAATCCGAGTGCACATGAGCAGTAGTGAACCCGAGTGCGCATGAGCAGTAGTGAGTTCGAGTGCGCACGAGCAGTAGTGACCCCGAGTGCGCATGAGCAGTAGTGACCCCGAGCGCGCATCCGCAGTAGTGAGCCCGAGTGCGCATGCGCAGTAGTGTCCCCGAATGCGCATGAGCAGTAGTGACCCCGAGTGCGCATGAGCAGTAGTGAGTCCGAGTGCGCATCAGCAATAGTGACCCCGAGTGCGCATGAGCAGTAGTGACCCCGAGTGCGCCAGCACAGTAGTGAGCCCGATAGCGCATCCGCAGTAGTGAGGCTGTGTGAGCATGTGCAGGTCTGAGCCGGAGTGCGCGTGAGCAGTAGTGACCCCGAGTGCGCATGCACAGTAGTGAGCCCGAGTGCGCATGAGCAGTAGTGAGTCCGAGTGCGCATGAGCAGTAGTGACCCCGAGTGCGCATGCACAGTAGTGCGCCCCTGTGCGCATGAGCAGTAGTGAGTCCGAGTGCGCGTGAGCAGTAGTGACCCCAAGTGCGCATGAGCAGTTTTGAGTCCGAGTGCGCATGAGCAGTAGTGACCCCGAGTGCGCATGAGCAGTAGTGAGTCCGAGTGCGCATCAGCAGTAGTGACCCCGAGTGCGCATGCACAGTAGTGAGCCCGTGTGCGCATGCGCAGAAGTGAGCTCGAATGCGCATGTGCAGGTCTGAGCCGGAG
Source organism: Megachile leachella (assembly GCA_963576845.1). Classification (NCBI taxonomy): domain Eukaryota; kingdom Metazoa; phylum Arthropoda; class Insecta; order Hymenoptera; family Megachilidae; genus Megachile; species Megachile leachella. The sequence goes on along the minus strand of OY756250.1, from coordinate 23,667,485 downwards.
TGCGCATGCGCAGTAGTGGGCCCTTGCGCGCATGCGCAGCAGTGGGCCCGTGTTCGCATGCGCAGTAGTGAGCCCGAGCGCGCATCCGCAATAGTGAGTCCGAGTGCGCATGCGCAGTAGCGACCCCGAATGCGCATGAGCAGTTTTGAGTCCGAGTGCGCATGAGCAGTAGTGACCCCGAGTGCGCATGAGCAGTAGTGAGTCCGAGTGCGCATCAGCAGTAGTGACCCCGAGTGCGCATGCACAGTAGTGAGCCCGTGTGCGCATGCGCAGAAGTGAGCTCGAATGCGCATGCGCAGGTCTAAGCCGGACTGTGCATGCGCAGTAGTGAGCCCGATTGCGCGTCCGCAGTAGTGAGTCCGAGTGCGCATGCGCAGTAGTGACCCCGAGTGCGCATGCACAGTAGTGAGCCCGTGTGCGCATGCGCAGAAGTGAGCCCGAACGCGCATCCGCAGTAGTGAGTCCGAGTGCGCATGCGCAGTAGTGACCTCGAATGCGCATGAGCAGTAGTGAGTCCGAGTGCGCATGAGCAGTAGTGACCCCGAGTGCGCATGCACAGTAGTGAGCCCCAGTGCGCATGAGCAGTAGTGAGTCCGAGTGCGCATGAGCAGTAGTGACCCCGAGTGCGCATGCACAGTAGTGAGTCCGAGTGCGCATGAGCAGTAATGACCCCGAATGCGCATGAGCAGTAGTGAGTCCGAGTGCGCATGAGCAGTAGTGACCCCGAGTGCGCATAAGCAGTAGTGAGTCCGAGTGCGCGTGAGCAGTAGTGACCCCGAGTTCGCATGCACAGTAGTGAGCCCGAGTGCGCATGAGCAGTAGTGAGTCCGAGTGCGCATGAGCAGTAGTGACCCCGAGTGCGCGTGCACAGTAGTGAGCCCGAGTGCGCATGAGCAGTAGTGAGTCCGAGTGCGCGTGAGCAGCGGTGACCCCGAGTGCGCATGAGCAGTAGTGAGTCCGAGTGCGCATGAGCAGTAGTGACCCCGAGTGCGCATGAGCAGTAGTGACCCCGAGTGCGCATGCACAGTAGTGAACCCGATTGCGCATCCGCAGTAGTGAGTCCGTGTGCGCATGTGCAGGTCTGAGCCGGAGTGCGCATGCGCAGTAGTGAGCCCGACTGTGCATCCGCAGTAGTGAGTCCGAGTGCGCAAGAGCAGTAGTGACCCCGAATGCGCATGAGCAGTAGTGAGCCCGTGTGCGCATGCGCAGTAGTGAGCCCGAGCGCGCATCCGCAGTAGTGAGTCCGAGTGCGCATGCGCAGTAGTGACCCCGAATGCGCATGAGCAGTAGTGAATCCGAGTGCGCATGAGCAGTAGTGACCCCGAGTGCGCATGAGCAGTAGTGAGTCCGAGTGCGCATGAGCAGTAGTGACCCCGAGTGCGCATGAGCAGTAGTGACCCCGAGTGCGCATGAGCAGTAGTGAGTCCGAGTGCGCATCAGCAGTAGTGAGTCCGAGTGCGCATGAGCAGTAGTGAGTCCGAGTGCGCATGAGCAGTAGTGACCCCGAGTGCACATGCACAGTAGTGAGCCCGATTGCGCATCCGCAGTAGTGAGCCCGTGTGCGCATGCGCAGTAGTGAGACCGAGCGCGCATCCGCAGTAGTGAGTCCGAGTGCGCATGCGCAGTAGTGACCCCGAATGCGCATGAGCAGAAGTGAGTCCGAGTGCGCATGAGCAGTAGTGACCCCGAGTGCGCATGCACAGTAGTGAGCCCGATTGCGCATCCGCAGTAGTGAGCCCGTGTGCGCATGCGCAGTAGTGAGACCGAGCGCGCATCCGCAGTAGTGAGTCCGAGTGCGCATGCGCAGTAGTGACCCCGAATGCGCATGAGCAGTAGTGAGTCCGAGTGCGCATGAGCAGTAGTGACCCCGAGTGCGCATGCACAGTAGTGAGCCCGATTGCGCATCCGCAGTAGTGAGTCCGAGTGCGCATGCACAGTAGTGACCCCGAATGCGCATGAGCAGTAGTGAGTCCGAGTGCGCATGAGCAGTAGTGACCCCGAGTGCGCATGAGCAGTAGTGAGTCCGAGTGCGCATGCGCAGAAGTGAGCTCGAATGCGCATGTGCAGGTCTGAGCCGGACTGTGCATGCGCAGTAGTGAGCCCGATTGCGGATCCGCAGTAGTGAGTCCGTGTGCGCATGTGCAGGTCTGAGCCGGAGTGCGCATGCGCAATAGTGGGCCCGCGCGCGCATGCGCAGTAGTGAGCCCGGGTGCGCATGCGCAGTAGTGAGCCCGAGCGCGCATCCGCAGTAGTGAGCCCGATTGCGCATCCGCAGTAGTGAGTCCGTGTGCGCATGTGCAGGTGTGAGCCGGAGTGCGCATGCGCAGTAGTGGGCCCGTGCGCGCATGTGCAGTAGTGATCCCGTGTGCGCATGCGCAGTAGTGAGCCCGAGCGCGCATCCGCAGTAGTGAGTCCGAGTGCGCATGCGCAGTAGTGACCCCGAATGCGCATTAGCAGTAGTGAATCCGAGTACGCATGAGCAGTAGTGACCGCGAGTGCGCATGAGCAGTAGTGAGTCCGAGTGCGCATGAGCAGTAGTGACCCCGAGTGCGCATGAGCAGTTGTGACCCCGAGTGCGCATGCACAGTAGTGAGCCCGATTGCGCATCCGCAGTAGTGAGTCCGTGTGCGCATGTGCAGGTCTGAGCCGGAGTGCGCATGCGCAGTAGTGGGCCCGTGCGCGCATGCGCAGTAGTGAGCCCGTGTGCGCATGAGCAGTAGTGAGCCCGAGCGCGCATCCGCAGTAGTGAGTCCGAGTGCGCATGCGCAGTAGTGACCCCGAATGCGCGTGAGCAGTAGTGAGTCCGAGTGCGCATGAGCAGTAGTGACCCCGAGTGCGCATGCGCAGTAGTGAGCCCGTGTGCGCATGCGCAGTAGTGAGCCCGAACGCGCATCCGCAGTAGTGAGTCCGAGTGCGCATGCGCAGTAGTGACCCCGAATGCGCATGAGCAGTAGTGAGTCCGAGTGCGCATGAGCAGTAGTGACCCCGAGTGCGCATGCACAGTAGTGAGCCCCAGTGCGCATGAGCAGTAGTGAGTCCGAGTGCGCATGAGCAGTAGTGACCCCGAGTGCGCATGTACAGTAGTGAGTCCGAGTGCGCATGAGCAGTAGTGACCCCGAGTGCGCATGAGCAGTAGTGAGTCCGAGTGCGCGTGAGCAGTAGTGACCCCGAGTGCGCATGCACAGTAGTGAGCCCGAGTGCGCATGAGCAGTAGTGAGTCCGAGTGCGCATGAGCAGTAGTGACCCCGAGTGCACATGCACAGTAGTGAGCCCGATTGCGCATCCGCAGTAGTGAGCCCGTGTGCGCATGCGCAGTAGTGAGACCGAGCGCGCATCCGCAGTAGTGAGTCCGAGTGCGCATGCGCAGTAGTGACCCCGAATGCGCATGAGCAGTAGTGAGTCCGAGTGCGCATGAGCAGTAGTGACCCCGAGTGCGCATGCACAGTAGTGAGCCCGATTGCGCATCCGCAGTAGTGAGTCCGAGTGCGCATGCACAGTAGTGACCCCGAGTGCGCATGAGCAGTAGTGAGTCCGAGTGCGCATCAGCAGTAGTGACCCCGAGTGCGCATGCACAGTAGTGAGCCCGTGTGCGCATGCGCAGAAGTGAGCTCGAATGCGCATGTGCAAGTCTGAGCCGGAGTGCGCATGCGCAGTAGTGGGCCCGTGCGCGCATGCGCAGCAGTGGGCCCGTGTTCGCATGCGCAGTACTGAGCCCGAGCGCGCATCCGCAATAGTGAGTCCGAGTGCGCATGCGCAGTAGTGACCCCGAATGCGCATGAGCAGTAGTGAGTCCGAGTGCGCATGAGCAGTAGTGACCCCGAGTGCGCATGAGCAGTAGTGAGTCCGAGTGCGCATGCGCAGAAGTGAGCTCGAATGCGCATGTGCAGGTCTGAGCCGGACTGTGCATGCGCAGTAGTGAGCCCGATTGCGGATCCGCAGTAGTGAGTCCGTGTGCGCATGTGCAGGTCTGAGCCGGAGTGCGCATGCGCAATAGTGGGCCCGTGCGCGCATGCGCAGTAGTGAGCCCGGGTGCGCATGCGCAGTAGTGAGCCCGAGCGCGCATCCGCAGTAGTGAGCCCGATTGCGCATCCGCAGTAGTGAGTCCGTGTGCGCATGTGCAGGTGTGAGCCGGAGTGCGCATGCGCAGTAGTGGGCCCGTGCGCGCATGCGCAGTAGTGAGCCCGTGTGCGCATGCGCAGTAGTGAGCCCGAGCGCGCATCCGCAGTAGTGAGTCCGAGTGCGCATGCGCAGTAGTGACCCCGAATGCGCATTAGCAGTAGTGAATCCGAGTACGCATGAGCAGTAGTGACCGCGAGTGCGCATGAGCAGTAGTGAGTCCGAGTGCGCATGCACAGTAGTGAGCCCGATTGCGCATCCGCAGTAGTGAGTCCGTGTGCGCATGTGCAGGTCTGAGCCGGAGTGCGCATGCGCAGTAGTGGGCCCGTGCGCGCATGCGCAGTAGTGAGCCCGTGTGCGCATGAGCAGTAGTGAGCCCGAGCGCGCATCCGCAGTAGTGAGTCCGAGTGCGCATGCGCAGTAGTGACCCCGAATGCGCATGAGCAGTAGTGTGTCCGAGTGCGCATGAGCAGTAGTGACCCCGAGTGCGCATGAGCAGTAGTGAGTCCGAGTGCGCATCAGCAGTAGTGACCCCGAGCGCGCATGCGCAGTAGTGAGACCGAGCGCGCATCCGCAGTAGTGAGTCCGAGTGCGCATCAGCAGTAGTGACCCCGAGCGCGCATGCGCAGTAGTGAGTCCGAGTGCGCATCAGCAGTGGTGACCCCGAGTGCGCATGAGCAGTAGTGACCCCGAGTGCGCATGCACAGTAGTGAGCCCGTGTGCGCATGCGCAGAAGTGAGCACGAATGCGCATGTGCAGGTCTGAGCCGGAGTGCGCATGCGCAGTAGTGGGCCCGTGCGCGCATGCGCAGTAGTGAGCCCGTGTGCGCATGCGCAGTAGTGAGCCCGAACGCGCATCCGCAGTAGTGAGTCCGAGTGCGCATGCGCAGTAGTGACCCCGAATGCGCATGAGCAGTAGTGAGTCCGAGTGCGCATGAGCAGTAGTGACCCCGAGTGCGCATGCACAGTAGTGAGCCCCAGTGCGCATGAGCAGTAGTGAGTCCGAGTGCGCATGAGCAGTAGTGACCCCGAGTGCGCATGCACAGTAGTGAGTCCGAGTGCGCATGAGCGGTAATGACCCCGAATGCGCATGAGCAGTAGTGAGTCCGAGTGCGCATGAGCAGTAGTGACCCCGAGTGCGCATGAGCAGTAGTGAGTCCGAGTGCGCGTGAGCAGTAGTGACCCCGAGTGCGCATGCACAGTAGTGAGCCCGAGTGCGCATGAGCAGTAGTGAGTCCGAGTGCGCATGAGCAGTAGTGACCCCGAGTGCACATGCACAGTAGTGAGCCCGATTGCGCATCCGCAGTAGTGAGCCCGTGTGCGCATGCGCAGTAGTGAGACCGAGCGCGCATCCGCAGTAGTGAGTCCGAGTGCGCATGCGCAGTAGTGACCCCGAATGCGCATGAGCAGTAGTGAGTCCGAGTGCGCATGAGCAGTAGTGACCCCGAGTGCGCATGCACAGTAGTGAGCCCGATTGCGCATCCGCAGTAGTGAGTCCGTGTGCGCATGCACAGTAGTGACCCCGAGTGCGCATGAGCAGTAGTGAGTCCGAGTGCGCATCAGCAGTAGTGACCCCGAGTGCGCATGCACAGTAGTGAGCCCGTGTGCGCATGCGCAGAAGTGAGCTCGAATGCGCATGTGCAAGTCTGAGCCGGAGTGCGCATGCGCAGTAGTGGGCCCGTGCGCGCATGCGCAGCAGTGGGCCCGTGTTCGCATGCGCAGTACTGAGCCCGAGCGCGCATCCGCAATAGTGAGTCCGAGTGCGCATGCGCAGTAGTGACCCCGAATGCGCATGAGCAGTAGTGAGTCCGAGTGCGCATGAGCAGTAGTGACCCCGAGTGCGCATGAGCAGTAGTGAGTCCGAGTGCGCATGCGCAGAAGTGAGCTCGAATGCGCATGTGCAGGTCTGAGCCGGACTGTGCATGCGCAGTAGTGAGTCCGAGTGCGCATCAGCAGTAGTGACCCCGAGCGCGCATGCGCAGTAGTGAGTCCGAGTGCGCATCAGCAGTGGTGACCCCGAGTGCGCATGAGCAGTAGTGACCCCGAGTGCGCATGCACAGTAGTGAGCCCGTGTGCGCATGCGCAGAAGTGAGCACGAATGCGCATGTGCAGGTCTGAGCCGGAGTGCGCATGCGCAGTAGTGGGCCCGTGCGCGCATGCGCAGTAGTGAGCCCGGGTGCGCATGCGCAGTAGTGAGCCCGAACGCGCATCCGCAGTAGTGAGTCCGAGTGCGCATGCGCAGTAGTGACCCCGAATGCGCATGAGCAGTAGTGAGTCCGAGTGCGCATGAGCAGTAGTGACCCCGAGTGCGCATGCACAGTAGTGAGCCCCAGTGCGCATGAGCAGTAGTGAGTCCGAGTGCGCATGAGCAGTAGTGACCCCGAGTGCGCATGCACAGTAGTGAGTCCGAGTGCGCATGAGCGGTAATGACCCCGAATGCGCATGAGCAGTAGTGAGTCCGAGTGCGCATGAGCAGTAGTGACCCCGAGTGCGCATGAGCAGTAGTGAGTCCGAGTGCGCGTGAGCAGTAGTGACCCCGAGTGCGCATGCACAGTAGTGAGCCCGAGTGCGCATGAGCAGTAGTGAGTCCGAGTGCGCATGAGCAGTAGTGACCCCGAGTGCACATGCACAGTAGTGAGCCCGATTGCGCATCCGCAGTAGTGAGCCCGTGTGCGCATGCGCAGTAGTGAGACCGAGCGCGCATCCGCAGTAGTGAGTCCGAGTGCGCATGCGCAGTAGTGACCCCGAATGCGCATGAGCAGTAGTGAGTCCGAGTGCGCATGAGCAGTAGTGACCCCGAGTGCGCATGCACAGTAGTGAGCCCGATTGCGCATCCGCAGTAGTGAGTCCGAGTGCGCATGCACAGTAGTGACCCCGAGTGCGCATGAGCAGTAGTGAGTCCGAGTGCGCATGTGCAAGTCTGAGCCGGAGTGCGCATGCGCAGTAGTGGGCCCGTGCGCGCATGCGCAGCAGTGGGCCCGTGTTCGCATGCGCAGTACTGAGCCCGAGCGCGCATCCGCAATAGTGAGTCCGAGTGCGCATGCGCAGTAGTGACCCCGAATGCGCATGAGCAGTAGTGAGTCCGAGTGCGCATGAGCAGTAGTGACCCCGAGTGCGCATGAGCAGTAGTGAGTCCGAGTGCGCATGCGCAGAAGTGAGCTCGAATGCGCATGTGCAGGTCTGAGCCGGACTGTGCATGCGCAGTAGTGAGCCCGATTGCGGATCCGCAGTAGTGAGTCCGTGTGCGCATGTGCAGGTCTGAGCCGGAGTGCGCATGCGCAATAGTGGGCCCGTGCGCGCATGCGCAGTAGTGAGCCCGGGTGCGCATGCGCAGTAGTGAGCCCGAGCGCGCATCCGCAGTAGTGAGCCCGATTGCGCATCCGCAGTAGTGAGTCCGTGTGCGCATGTGCAGGTGTGAGCCGGAGTGCGCATGCGCAGTAGTGGGCCCGTGCGCGCATGCGCAGTAGTGAGCCCGTGTGCGCATGCGCAGTAGTGAGCCCGAGCGCGCATCCGCAGTAGTGAGTCCGAGTGCGCATGCGCAGTAGTGACCCCGAATGCGCATTAGCAGTAGTGAATCCGAGTACGCATGAGCAGTAGTGACCGCGAGTGCGCATGAGCAGTAGTGAGTCCGAGTGCGCATGAGCAGTAGTGACCCCGAGTGCGCATGAGCAGTAGTGACCCCGAGTGCGCATGCACAGTAGTGAGCCCGATTGCGCATCCGCAGTAGTGAGTCCGTGTGCGCATGTGCAGGTCTGAGCCGGAGTGCGCATGCGCAGTAGTGGGCCCGTGCGCGCATGCGCAGTAGTGAGCCCGTGTGCGCATGAGCAGTAGTGAGCCCGAGCGCGCATCCGCAGTAGTGAGTCCGAGTGCGCATGCGCAGTAGTGACCCCGAATGCGCATGAGCAGTAGTGAGTCCGAGTGCGCATGAGCAGTAGTGACCCCGAATGCGCATGAGCAGTAGTGAGTCCGAGTGCGCATGAGCAGTAGTGACCCCGAGTGCGCATGCACAGTAGTGAGCCCCAGTGCGCATGAGCAGTAGTGAGTCCGAGTGCGCATGAGCAGTAGTGACCCCGAGTGCGCATGCACAGTAGTGAGTCCGAGTGCGCATGAGCGGTAATGACCCCGAATGCGCATGAGCAGTAGTGAGTCCGAGTGCGCGTGAGCAGTAGTGACCCCGAGTGCGCATGCACAGTAGTGAGCCCGAGTGCGCATGAGCAGTAGTGAGTCCGAGTGCGCATGAGCAGTAGTGACCCCGAGTGCACATGCACAGTAGTGAGCCCGATTGCGCATCCGCAGTAGTGAGCCCGTGTGCGCATGCGCAGTAGTGAGACCGAGCGCGCATCCGCAGTAGTGAGTCCGAGTGCGCATGCGCAGTAGTGACCCCGAATGCGCATGAGCAGTAGTGAGTCCGAGTGCGCATGAGCAGTAGTGACCCCGAGTGCGCATGCACAGTAGTGAGCCCGATTGCGCATCCGCAGTAGTGAGTCCGTGTGCGCATGCACAGTAGTGACCCCGAGTGCGCATGAGCAGTAGTGAGTCCGAGTGCGCATCAGCAGTAGTGACCCCGAGTGCGCATGCACAGTAGTGAGCCCGTGTGCGCATGCGCAGAAGTGAGCTCGAATGCGCATGTGCAAGTCTGAGCCGGAGTGCGCATGCGCAGTAGTGGGCCCGTGCGCGCATGCGCAGCAGTGGGCCCGTGTTCGCATGCGCAGTACTGAGCCCGAGCGCGCATCCGCAATAGTGAGTCCGAGTGCGCATGCGCAGTAGTGACCCCGAATGCGCATGAGCAGTAGTGAGTCCGAGTGCGCATGAGCAGTAGTGACCCCGAGTGCGCATGAGCAGTAGTGAGTCCGAGTGCGCATGCGCAGAAGTGAGCTCGAATGCGCATGTGCAGGTCTGAGCCGGACTGTGCATGCGCAGTAGTGAGTCCGAGTGCGCATCAGCAGTAGTGACCCCGAGCGCGCATGCGCAGTAGTGAGTCCGAGTGCGCATCAGCAGTGGTGACCCCGAGTGCGCATGAGCAGTAGTGACCCCGAGTGCGCATGCACAGTAGTGAGCCCGTGTGCGCATGCGCAGAAGTGAGCACGAATGCGCATGTGCAGGTCTGAGCCGGAGTGCGCATGCGCAGTAGTGGGCCCGTGCGCGCATGCGCAGTAGTGAGCCCGGGTGCGCATGCGCAGTAGTGAGCCCGAACGCGCATCCGCAGTAGTGAGTCCGAGTGCGCATGCGCAGTAGTGACCCCGAATGCGCATGAGCAGTAGTGAGTCCGAGTGCGCATGAGCAGTAGTGACCCCGAGTGCGCATGCACAGTAGTGAGCCCCAGTGCGCATGAGCAGTAGTGAGTCCGAGTGCGCATGAGCAGTAGTGACCCCGAGTGCGCATGCACAGTAGTGAGTCCGAGTGCGCATGAGCGGTAATGACCCCGAATGCGCATGAGCAGTAGTGAGTCCGAGTGCGCATGAGCAGTAGTGACCCCGAGTGCGCATGAGCAGTAGTGAGTCCGAGTGCGCGTGAGCAGTAGTGACCCCGAGTGCGCATGCACAGTAGTGAGCCCGAGTGCGCATGAGCAGTAGTGAGTCCGAGTGCGCATGAGCAGTAGTGACCCCGAGTGCACATGCACAGTAGTGAGCCCGATTGCGCATCCGCAGTAGTGAGCCCGTGTGCGCATGCGCAGTAGTGAGACCGAGCGCGCATCCGCAGTAGTGAGTCCGAGTGCGCATGCGCAGTAGTGACCCCGAATGCGCATGAGCAGTAGTGAGTCCGAGTGCGCATGAGCAGTAGTGACCCCGAGTGCGCATGCACAGTAGTGAGCCCGATTGCGCATCCGCAGTAGTGAGTCCGAGTGCGCATGCACAGTAGTGACCCCGAGTGCGCATGAGCAGTAGTGAGTCCGAGTGCGCATGTGCAAGTCTGAGCCGGAGTGCGCATGCGCAGTAGTGGGCCCGTGCGCGCATGCGCAGCAGTGGGCCCGTGTTCGCATGCGCAGTACTGAGCCCGAGCGCGCATCCGCAATAGTGAGTCCGAGTGCGCATGCGCAGTAGTGACCCCGAATGCGCATGAGCAGTAGTGAGTCCGAGTGCGCATGAGCAGTAGTGACCCCGAGTGCGCATGAGCAGTAGTGAGTCCGAGTGCGCATGCGCAGAAGTGAGCTCGAATGCGCATGTGCAGGTCTGAGCCGGACTGTGCATGCGCAGTAGTGAGCCCGATTGCGGATCCGCAGTAGTGAGTCCGTGTGCGCATGTGCAGGTCTGAGCCGGAGTGCGCATGCGCAATAGTGGGCCCGTGCGCGCATGCGCAGTAGTGAGCCCGGGTGCGCATGCGCAGTAGTGAGCCCGAGCGCGCATCCGCAGTAGTGAGCCCGATTGCGCATCCGCAGTAGTGAGTCCGTGTGCGCATGTGCAGGTGTGAGCCGGAGTGCGCATGCGCAGTAGTGGGCCCGTGCGCGCATGCGCAGTAGTGAGCCCGTGTGCGCATGCGCAGTAGTGAGCCCGAGCGCGCATCCGCAGTAGTGAGTCCGAGTGCGCATGCGCAGTAGTGACCCCGAATGCGCATTAGCAGTAGTGAATCCGAGTACGCATGAGCAGTAGTGACCGCGAGTGCGCATGAGCAGTAGTGAGTCCGAGTGCGCATGAGCAGTAGTGACCCCGAGTGCGCATGAGCAGTAGTGACCCCGAGTGCGCATGCACAGTAGTGAGCCCGATTGCGCATCCGCAGTAGTGAGTCCGTGTGCGCATGTGCAGGTCTGAGCCGGAGTGCGCATGCGCAGTAGTGGGCCCGTGCGCGCATGCGCAGTAGTGAGCCCGTGTGCGCATGAGCAGTAGTGAGCCCGAGCGCGCATCCGCAGTAGTGAGTCCGAGTGCGCATGCGCAGTAGTGACCCCGAATGCGCATGAGCAGTAGTGAGTCCGAGTGCGCATGAGCAGTAGTGACCCCGAGTGCGCATGAGCAGTAGTGAGTCCGAGTGCGCATCAGCAGTAGTGACCCCGAGCGCGCATGCGCAGTAGTGAGACCGTGCGCGCATCCGCAGTAGTGAGTCCGAGTGCGCATCAGCAGTAGTGACCCCGAGCGCGCATGCGCAGTAGTGAGTCCGAGTGCGCATCAGCAGTGGTGACCCCGAGTGCGCATGAGCAGTAGTGACCCCGAGTGCGCATGCACAGTAGTGAGCCCGTGTGCGCATGCGCAGAAGTGAGCACGAATGCGCATGTGCAGGTCTGAGCCGGAGTGCGCATGCGCAGTAGTGGGCCCGTGCGCGCATGCGCAGTAGTGAGCCCGTGTGCGCATGCGCAGTAGTGAGCCCGAACGCGCATCCGCAGTAGTGAGTCCGAGTGCGCATGCGCAGTAGTGACCCCGAATGCGCATGAGCAGTAGTGAGTCCGAGTGCGCATGAGCAGTAGTGACCCCGAGTGCGCATGCACAGTAGTGAGCCCCAGTGCGCATGAGCAGTAGTGAGACCGAGCGCGCATCCGCAGTAGTGAGTCCGAGTGCGCATGCGCAGTAGTGACCCCGAATGCGCATGAGCAGTAGTGAGTCCGAGTGCGCATGAGCAGTAGTGACCCCGAGTGCGCATGCACAGTAGTGAGCCCGATTGCGCATCCGCAGTAGTGAGTCCGAGTGCGCATGCACAGTAGTGACCCCGAGTGCGCATGAGCAGTAGTGAGTCCGAGTGCGCATCAGCAGTAGTGACCCCGAGTGCGCATGCACAGTAGTGAGCCCGTGTGCGCATGCGCAGAAGTGAGCTCGAATGCGCATGTGCAAGTCCGAGCCGGAGTGCGCATGCGCAGTAGTGGGCCCGTGCGCGCATGCGCAGCAGTGGGCCCGTGTTCGCATGCGCAGTACTGAGCCCGAGCGCGCATCCGCAATAGTGAGTCCGAGTGCGCATGCGCAGTAGTGACCCCGAATGCGCATGAGCAGTAGTGAGTCCGAGTGCGCATGAGCAGTAGTGACCCCGAGTGCGCATGAGCAGTAGTGAGTCCGAGTGCGCATGCGCAGAAGTGAGCTCGAATGCGCATGTGCAGGTCTGAGCCGGACTGTGCATGCGCAGTAGTGAGCCCGATTGCGGATCCGCAGTAGTGAGTCCGTGTGCGCATGTGCAGGTCTGAGCCGGAGTGCGCATGCGCAATAGTGGGCCCGTGCGCGCATGCGCAGTAGTGAGCCCGGGTGCGCATGCGCAGTAGTGAGCCCGAGCGCGCATCCGCAGTAGTGAGCCCGATTGCGCATCCGCAGTAGTGAGTCCGTGTGCGCATGTGCAGGTGTGAGCCGGAGTGCGCATGCGCAGTAGTGGGCCCGTGCGCGCATGCGCAGTAGTGAGCCCGTGTGCGCATGCGCAGTAGTGAGCCCGAGCGCGCATCCGCAGTAGTGAGTCCGAGTGCGCATGCGCAGTAGTGACCCCGAATGCGCATTAGCAGTAGTGAATCCGAGTACGCATGAGCAGTAGTGACCGCGAGTGCGCATGAGCAGTAGTGAGTCCGAGTGCGCATGAGCAGTAGTGACCCCGAGTGCGCATGAGCAGTAGTGACCCCGAGTGCGCATGCACAGTAGTGAGCCCGATTGCGCATCCGCAGTAGTGAGTCCGTGTGCGCATGTGCAGGTCTGAGCCGGAGTGCGCATGCGCAGTAGTGGGCCCGTGCGCGCATGCGCAGTAGTGAGCCCGTGTGCGCATGAGCAGTAGTGAGCCCGAGCGCGCATCCGCAGTAGTGAGTCCGAGTGCGCATGCGCAGTAGTGACCCCGAATGCGCATCAGCAGTAGTGAGTCCGAGTGCGCATGAGCAGTAGTGACCCCGAGTGCGCATGAGCAGTAGTGAGTCCGAGTGCGCATCAGCAGTAGTGACCCCGAATGCGCATGAGCAGTAGTGAGTCCGAGTGCGCATGCGCAGTAGTGGGCCCGTGCGCGCATGCGCAGCAGTGGGCCCGTGTTCGCATGCGCAGTACTGAGCCCGAGCGCGCATCCGCAATAGTGAGTCCGAGTGCGCATGCGCAGTAGTGACCCCGAATGCGCATGAGCAGTAGTGAGTCCGAGTGCGCATGAGCAGTAGTGACCCCGAGTGCGCATGAGCAGTAGTGAGTCCGAGTGCGCATGCGCAGAAGTGAGCTCGAATGCGCATGTGCAGGTCTGAGCCGGACTGTGCATGCGCAGTAGTGAGTCCGAGTGCGCATCAGCAGTAGTGACCCCGAGCGCGCATGCGCAGTAGTGAGTCCGAGTGCGCATCAGCAGTGGTGACCCCGAGTGCGCATGAGCAGTAGTGACCCCGAGTGCGCATGCACAGTAGTGAGCCCGTGTGCGCATGCGCAGAAGTGAGCACGAATGCGCATGTGCAGGTCTGAGCCGGAGTGCGCATGCGCAGTAGTGGGCCCGTGCGCGCATGCGCAGTAGTGAGCCCGGGTGCGCATGCGCAGTAGTGAGCCCGAACGCGCATCCGCAGTAGTGAGTCCGAGTGCGCATGCGCAGTAGTGACCCCGAATGCGCATGAGCAGTAGTGAGTCCGAGTGCGCATGAGCAGTAGTGACCCCGAGTGCGCATGCACAGTAGTGAGCCCCAGTGCGCATGAGCAGTAGTGAGTCCGAGTGCGCATGAGCAGTAGTGACCCCGAGTGCGCATGCACAGTAGTGAGTCCGAGTGCGCATGAGCGGTAATGACCCCGAATGCGCATGAGCAGTAGTGAGTCCGAGTGCGCATGAGCAGTAGTGACCCCGAGTGCGCATGAGCAGTAGTGAGTCCGAGTGCGCGTGAGCAGTAGTGACCCCGAGTGCGCATGCACAGTAGTGAGCCCGAGTGCGCATGAGCAGTAGTGAGTCCGAGTGCGCATGAGCAGTAGTGACCCCGAGTGCACATGCACAGTAGTGAGCCCGATTGCGCATCCGCAGTAGTGAGCCCGTGTGCGCATGCGCAGTAGTGAGACCGAGCGCGCATCCGCAGTAGTGAGTCCGAGTGCGCATGCGCAGTAGTGACCCCGAATGCGCATGAGCAGTAGTGAGTCCGAGTGCGCATGAGCAGTAGTGACCCCGAGTGCGCATGCACAGTAGTGAGCCCGATTGCGCATCCGCAGTAGTGAGTCCGAGTGCGCATGCACAGTAGTGACCCCGAGTGCGCATGAGCAGTAGTGAGTCCGAGTGCGCATGTGCAAGTCTGAGCCGGAGTGCGCATGCGCAGTAGTGGGCCCGTGCGCGCATGCGCAGCAGTGGGCCCGTGTTCGCATGCGCAGTACTGAGCCCGAGCGCGCATCCGCAATAGTGAGTCCGAGTGCGCATGCGCAGTAGTGACCCCGAATGCGCATGAGCAGTAGTGAGTCCGAGTGCGCATGAGCAGTAGTGACCCCGAGTGCGCATGAGCAGTAGTGAGTCCGAGTGCGCATGCGCAGAAGTGAGCTCGAATGCGCATGTGCAGGTCTGAGCCGGACTGTGCATGCGCAGTAGTGAGCCCGATTGCGGATCCGCAGTAGTGAGTCCGTGTGCGCATGTGCAGGTCTGAGCCGGAGTGCGCATGCGCAATAGTGGGCCCGTGCGCGCATGCGCAGTAGTGAGCCCGGGTGCGCATGCGCAGTAGTGAGCCCGAGCGCGCATCCGCAGTAGTGAGCCCGATTGCGCATCCGCAGTAGTGAGTCCGTGTGCGCATGTGCAGGTGTGAGCCGGAGTGCGCATGCGCAGTAGTGGGCCCGTGCGCGCATGCGCAGTAGTGAGCCCGTGTGCGCATGCGCAGTAGTGAGCCCGAGCGCGCATCCGCAGTAGTGAGTCCGAGTGCGCATGCGCAGTAGTGACCCCGAATGCGCATTAGCAGTAGTGAATCCGAGTACGCATGAGCAGTAGTGACCGCGAGTGCGCATGAGCAGTAGTGAGTCCGAGTGCGCATGAGCAGTAGTGACCCCGAGTGCGCATGAGCAGTAGTGACCCCGAGTGCGCATGCACAGTAGTGAGCCCGATTGCGCATCCGCAGTAGTGAGTCCGTGTGCGCATGTGCAGGTCTGAGCCGGAGTGCGCATGCGCAGTAGTGGGCCCGTGCGCGCATGCGCAGTAGTGAGCCCGTGTGCGCATGAGCAGTAGTGAGCCCGAGCGCGCATCCGCAGTAGTGAGTCCGAGTGCGCATGCGCAGTAGTGACCCCGAATGCGCATGAGCAGTAGTGAGTCCGAGTGCGCATGAGCAGTAGTGACCCCGAGTGCGCATGAGCAGTAGTGAGTCCGAGTGCGCATCAGCAGTAGTGACCCCGAGCGCGCATGCGCAGTAGTGAGACCGTGCGCGCATCCGCAGTAGTGAGTCCGAGTGCGCATCAGCAGTAGTGACCCCGAGCGCGCATGCGCAGTAGTGAGTCCGAGTGCGCATCAGCAGTGGTGACCCCGAGTGCGCATGAGCAGTAGTGACCCCGAGTGCGCATGCACAGTAGTGAGCCCGTGTGCGCATGCGCAGAAGTGAGCACGAATGCGCATGTGCAGGTCTGAGCCGGAGTGCGCATGCGCAGTAGTGGGCCCGTGCGCGCATGCGCAGTAGTGAGCCCGTGTGCGCATGCGCAGTAGTGAGCCCGAACGCGCAACCGCAGTAGTGAGTCCGAGTGCGCATGCGCAGTAGTGACCCCGAATGCGCATGAGCAGTAGTGAGTCCGAGTGCGCATGAGCAGTAGTGACCCCGAGTGCGCATGCACAGTAGTGAGCCCCAGTGCGCATGAGCAGTAGTGAGTCCGAGTGCGCATGAGCAGTAGTGACCCCGAGTGCGCATGCACAGTAGTGAGTCCGAGTGCGCATGAGCGGTAATGACCCCGAATGCGCATGAGCAGTAGTGAGTCCGAGTGCGCATGAGCAGTAGTGACCCCGAGTGCGCATGAGCAGTAGTGAGTCCGAGTGCGCGTGAGCAGTAGTGACCCCGAGTGCGCATGCACAGTAGTGAGCCCGAGTGCGCATGAGCAGTAGTGAGTCCGAGTGCGCATGAGCAGTAGTGACCCCGAGGGCACATGCACAGTAGTGAGCCCGATTGCGCATCCGCAGTAGTGAGCCCGTGTGCGCATGCGCAGTAGTGAGACCGAGCGCGCATCCGCAGTAGTGAGTCCGAGTGCGCATGCGCAGTAGTGACCCCGAATGCGCATGAGCAGTAGTGAGTCCGAGTGCGCATGAGCAGTAGTGACCCCGAGTGCGCATGCACAGTAGTGAGCCCGATTGCGCATCCGCAGTAGTGAGTCCGTGTGCGCATGCACAGTAGTGACCCCGAGTGCGCATGAGCAGTAGTGAGTCCGAGTGCGCATCAGCAGTAGTGACCCCGAGTGCGCATGCACAGTAGTGAGCCCGTGTGCGCATGCGCAGAAGTGAGCTCGAATGCGCATGTGCAAGTCTGAGCCGGAGTGCGCATGCGCAGTAGTGGGCCCGTGCGCGCATGCGCAGCAGTGGGCCCGTGTTCGCATGCGCAGTACTGAGCCCGAGCGCGCATCCGCAATAGTGAGTCCGAGTGCGCATGCGCAGTAGTGACCCCGAATGCGCATGAGCAGTAGTGAGTCCGAGTGCGCATGAGCAGTAGTGACCCCGAGTGCGCATGAGCAGTAGTGAGTCCGAGTGCGCATGCGCAGAAGTGAGCTCGAATGCGCATGTGCAGGTCTGAGCCGGACTGTGCATGCGCAGTAGTGAGCCCGATTGCGCATCCGCAGTAGTGAGTCCGTGTGCGCATGTGCAGGTCTGAGCCGGAGTGCGCATGCGCAATAGTGGGCCCGTGCGCGCATGCGCAGTAGTGAGCCCGGGTGCGCATGCGCAGTAGTGAGCCCGAGCGCGCATCCGCAGTAGTGAGCCCGATTGCGCATCCGCAGTAGTGAGTCCGTGTGCGCATGTGCAGGTCTGAGCCGGTGTGCGCATGCGCAGTAGTGGGCCCGTGCGCGCGTGCGCAGTAGTGAGCCCGTGTGCGCATGCGCAGTAGTGAGCCCGAGCGCGCATCCGCAGTAGTGAGTCCGAGTGCGCATGCGCAGTAGTGACCCCGAATGCGCATTAGCAGTAGTGAATCCGAGTGCGCATGAGCAGTAGTGACCGCGAGTGCGCATGAGCAGTAGTGAGTCCGAGTGCGCATGAGCAGTAGTGAGCCCGAGTGCGCATGAGCAGTAGTGACCCCGAGTGCGCATGCACAGTAGTGAGCCCGATTGCGCATCCGCAGTAGTGAGTCCGTGTGCGCATGTGCAGGTCTGAGCCGGAGTGCGCATGCGCAGTAGTGGGCCCGTGCGCGCATGCGCAGTAGTGAGCCCGTGTGCGCATGAGCAGTAGTGAGCCCGAGCGCGCATCCGCAGTAGTGAGTCCGAGTGCGCATGCGCAGTAGTGACCCCGAATGCGCATGAGCAGTAGTGAGTCCGAGTGCGCATGAGCAGTAGTGACCCCGAGTGCGCATGAGCAGTAGTGAGTCCGAGTGCGCATCAGCAGTAGTGACCCCGAGCTCGCATGCGCAGTAGTGAGACCGAGCGCGCATCCGCAGTAGTGAGTCCGAGTGCGCATCAGCAGTAGTGACCCCGAGTGCGCATGAGCAGTAGTGACCCCGAGTGCGCATCCGCAGTAGTGAGTCCGTGTGCGCATGTGCAGGTCTGAGCCGGAGTGCGCATGCGCAGTAGTGGGCCCGTGCGCGCATGCGCAGTAGTGAGCCCGTGTGCGCATGCACAGTAGTGAGCCCGATTGCGCATCCGCAGTAGTGAGTCCGTGTGCGCATGTGCAGGTCTGAGCCGGAGTGCGCATGCGCAGTAGTGGGCCCGTGCGCGCATGCGCAGTAGTGAGCCCGTGTGCGCATGCGCAGTAGTGAGCCCGAACGCGCATCCGCAGTAGTGAGTCCGAGTGCGCATGCGCAGTAGTGACCCCGAATGCGCATGAGCAGTAGTGAGTCCGAGTGCGCATGAGCAGTAGTGACCCCGAGTGCGCATGCACAGTAGTGAGCCCCAGTGCGCATGAGCAGTAGTGAGTCCGAGTGCGCATGAGCAGTAGTGACCCCGAGTGCGCATGCACAGTAGTGAGTCCGAGAGCGCATGAGCAGTAATGACCCCGAATGCGCATGAGCAGTAGTGAGTCCGAGTGCGCATGAGCAGTAGTGACCCCGAGTGCGCATGAGCAGTAGTGAGTCCGAGTGCGCGTGAGCAGTAGTGACCCCGAGTGCGCATGCACAGTAGTGAGCCCGAGTGCGCATGAGCAGTAGTGAGTCCGAGTGCGCATGAGCAGTAGTGACCCCGAGTGCGCATGAGCAGTAGTGAGTCCGAGTGCGCATCAGCAGTAGTGACCCCGAGTGCGCATGCACAGTAGTGAGCCCGTGTGCGCATGCGCAGAAGTGAGCTCGAATGCGCATGTGCAAGTCTGAGCCGGAGTGCGCATGCGCAGTAGTGGGCCCGTGCGCGCATGCGCAGCAGTGGGCCCGTGTTCGCATGCGCAGTACTGAGCCCGAGCGCGCATCCGCAATAGTGAGTCCGAGTGCGCATGCGCAGTAGTGACCCCGAATGCGCATGAGCAGTAGTGAGTCCGAGTGCGCATGAGCAGTAGTGACCCCGAGTGCGCATGAGCAGTAGTGAGTCCGAGTGCGCATGCGCAGAA
This sequence comes from Megachile leachella, assembly GCA_963576845.1. Classification (NCBI taxonomy): domain Eukaryota; kingdom Metazoa; phylum Arthropoda; class Insecta; order Hymenoptera; family Megachilidae; genus Megachile; species Megachile leachella. The sequence continues at coordinate 23,648,854 of OY756250.1, read as the reverse complement.
GTGAGCTCGAATGCGCATGTGCAGGTCTGAGCCGGACTGTGCATGCGCAGTAGTGAGCCCGATTGCGGATCCGCAGTAGTGAGTCCGTGTGCGCATGTGCAGGTCTGAGCCGGAGTGCGCATGCGCAATAGTGGGCCCGTGCGCGCATGCGCAGTAGTGAGCCCGGGTGCGCATGCGCAGTAGTGAGCCCGAGCGCGCATCCGCAGTAGTGAGCCCGATTGCGCATCCGCAGTAGTGAGTCCGTGTGCGCATGTGCAGGTGTGAGCCGGAGTGCGCATGCGCAGTAGTGGGCCCGTGCGCGCATGCGCAGTAGTGAGCCCGTGTGCGCATGCGCAGTAGTGAGCCCGAGCGCGCATCCGCAGTAGTGAGTCCGAGTGCGCATGCGCAGTAGTGACCCCGAATGCGCATTAGCAGTAGTGAATCCGAGTACGCATGAGCAGTAGTGACCGCGAGTGCGCATGAGCAGTAGTGAGTCCGAGTGCGCATGAGCAGTAGTGACCCCGAGTGCGCATGAGCAGTAGTGACCCCGAGTGCGCATGCACAGTAGTGAGCCCGATTGCGCATCCGCAGTAGTGAGTCCGTGTGCGCATGTGCAGGTCTAAGCCGGAGTGCGCATGCGCAGTAGTGGGCCCGTGCGCGCATGCGCAGTAGTGAGCCCGTGTGCGCATGAGCAGTAGTGAGCCCGAGCGCGCATCCGCAGTAGTGAGTCCGAGTGCGCATGCGCAGTAGTGACCCCGAATGCGCATGAGCAGTAGTGAGTCCGAGTGCGCATGAGCAGTAGTGACCCCGAGTGCGCATGAGCAGTAGTGAGTCCGAGTGCGCATCAGCAGTAGTGACCCCGAGCGCGCATGCGCAGTAGTGAGACCGAGCGCGCATCCGCAGTAGTGAGTCCGAGTGCGCATCAGCAGTAGTGACCCCGAGCGCGCATGCGCAGTAGTGAGTCCGAGTGCGCATCAGCAGTGGTGACCCCGAGTGCGCATGAGCAGTAGTGACCCCGAGTGCGCATGCACAGTAGTGAGCCCGTGTGCGCATGCGCAGAAGTGAGCACGAATGCGCATGTTCAGGTCTGAGCCGGAGTGCGCATGCGCAGTAGTGGGCCCGTGCGCGCATGCGCAGTAGTGAGCCCGTGTGCGCATGCGCAGTAGTGAGCCCGAACGCGCATCCGCAGTAGTGAGTCCGAGTGCGCATGCGCAGTAGTGACCCCGAATGCGCATGAGCAGTAGTGAGTCCGAGTGCGCATGAGCAGTAGTGACCCCGAGTGCGCATGCACAGTAGTGAGCCCCAGTGCGCATGAGCAGTAGTGAGTCCGAGTGCGCATGAGCAGTAGTGACCCCGAGTGCGCATGCACAGTAGTGAGTCCGAGTGCGCATGAGCGGTAATGACCCCGAATGCGCATGAGCAGTAGTGAGTCCGAGTGCGCATGAGCAGTAGTGACCCCGAGTGCGCATGAGCAGTAGTGAGTCCGAGTGCGCATCAGCAGTAGTGACCCCGAGTGCGCATGCACAGTAGTGAGCCCGTGTGCGCATGCGCAGAAGTGAGCTCGAATGCGCATGTGCAAGTCTGAGCCGGAGTGCGCATGCGCAGTAGTGGGCCCGTGCGCGCATGCGCAGCAGTGGGCCCGTGTTCGCATGCGCAGTACTGAGCCCGAGCGCGCATCCGCAATAGTGAGTCCGAGTGCGCATGCGCAGTAGTGACCCCGAATGCGCATGAGCAGTAGTGAGTCCGAGTGCGCATGAGCAGTAGTGACCCCGAGTGCGCATGAGCAGTAGTGAGTCCGAGTGCGCATGCGCAGAAGTGAGCTCGAATGCGCATGTGCAGGTCTGAGCCGGACTGTGCATGCGCAGTAGTGAGCCCGATTGCGGATCCGCAGTAGTGAGTCCGTGTGCGCATGTGCAGGTCTGAGCCGGAGTGCGCATGCGCAATAGTGGGCCCGTGCGCGCATGCGCAGTAGTGAGCCCGGGTGCGCATGCGCAGTAGTGAGCCCGAGCGCGCATCCGCAGTAGTGAGCCCGATTGCGCATCCGCAGTAGTGAGTCCGTGTGCGCATGTGCAGGTGTGAGCCGGAGTGCGCATGCGCAGTAGTGGGCCCGTGCGCGCATGCGCAGTAGTGAGCCCGTGTGCGCATGCGCAGTAGTGAGCCCGAGCGCGCATCCGCAGTAGTGGGTCCGAGTGTGCATGCGCAGTAGTGACCCCGAATGCGCATTAGCAGTAGTGAATCCGAGTACGCATGAGCAGTAGTGACCGCGAGTGCGCATGAGCAGTAGTGAGTCCGAGTGCGCATGAGCAGTAGTGACCCCGAGTGCGCATGAGCAGTAGTGACCCCGAGTGCGCATGCACAGTAGTGAGCCCGATTGCGCATCCGCAGTAGTGAGTCCGTGTGCGCATGTGCAGGTCTGAGCCGGAGTGCGCATGCGCAGTAGTGGGCCCGTGCGCGCATGCGCAGTAGTGAGCCCGTGTGCGCATGAGCAGTAGTGAGCCCGAGCGCGCATCCGCAGTAGTGAGTCCGAGTGCGCATGCGCAGTAGTGACCCCGAATGCGCATGAGCAGTAGTGAGTCCGAGTGCGCATGAGCAGTAGTGACCCCGAGTGCGCATGAGCAGTAGTGAGTCCGAGTGCGCATCAGCAGTAGTGACCCCGAGCGCGCATGCGCAGTAGTGAGACCGAGCGCGCATCCGCAGTAGTGAGTCCGAGTGCGCATCAGCAGTAGTGACCCCGAGCGCGCATGCGCAGTAGTGAGTCCCAGTGCGCATCAGCAGTGGTGACCCCGAGTGCGCATGAGCAGTAGTGACCCCGAGTGCGCATGCACAGTAGTGAGCCCGTGTGCGCATGCGCAGAAGTGAGCACGAATGCGCATGTGCAGGTCTGAGCCGGAGTGCGCATGCGCAGTAGTGGGCCCGTGCGCGCATGCGCAGTAGTGAGCCCGTGTGCGCATGCGCAGTAGTGAGCCCGAACGCGCATCCGCAGTAGTGAGTCCGAGTGCGCATGCGCAGTAGTGACCCCGAATGCGCATGAGCAGTAGTGAGTCCGAGTGCGCATGAGCAGTAGTGACCCCGAGTGCGCATGCACAGTAGTGAGCCCCAGTGCGCATGAGCAGTAGTGAGTCCGAGTGCGCATGAGCAGTAGTGACCCCGAGTGCGCATGCACAGTAGTGAGTCCGAGTGCGCATGAGCGGTAATGACCCCGAATGCGCATGAGCAGTAGTGAGTCCGAGTGCGCATGAGCAGTAGTGACCCCGAGTGCGCATGAGCAGTAGTGAGTCCGAGTGCGCGTGAGCAGTAGTGACCCCGAGTGCGCATGCACAGTAGTGAGCCCGAGTGCGCATGAGCAGTAGTGAGTCCGAGTGCGCATGAGCAGTAGTGACCCCGAGTGCGCATGAGCAGTAGTGAGTCCGAGTGCGCATCAGCAGTAGTGACCCCGAGTGCGCATGCACAGTAGTGAGCCCGTGTGCGCATGCGCAGAAGTGAGCTCGAATGCGCATGTGCAAGTCTGAGCCGGAGTGCGCATGCGCAGTAGTGGGCCCGTGCGCGCATGCGCAGCAGTGGGCCCGTGTTCGCATGCGCAGTACTGAGCCCGAGCGCGCATCCGCAATAGTGAGTCCGAGTGCGCATGCGCAGTAGTGACCCCGAATGCGCATGAGCAGTAGTGAGTCCGAGTGCGCATGAGCAGTAGTGACCCCGAGTGCGCATGAGCAGTAGTGAGTCCGAGTGCGCATGCGCAGAAGTAAGCTCGAATGCGCATGTGCAGGTCTGAGCCGGACTGTGCATGCGCAGTAGTGAGCCCGATTGCGGATCCGCAGTAGTGAGTCCGTGTGCGCATGTGCAGGTCTGAGCCGGAGTGCGCATGCGCAATAGTGGGCCCGTGCGCGCATGCGCAGTAGTGAGCCCGGGTGCGCATGCGCAGTAGTGAGCCCGAGCGCGCATCCGCAGTAGTGAGCCCGAGTGCGCATCCGCAGTAGTGAGTCCGAGTGCGCATGTGCAGGTGTGAGCCGGAGTGCGCATGCGCAGTAGTGGGCCCGTGCGCGCATGCGCAGTAGTGAGCCCGTGTGCGCATGCGCAGTAGTGAGCCCGAGCGCACATCCGCAGTAGTGAGTCCGAGTGCGCATGCGCAGTAGTGACCCCGAATGCGCATTAGCAGTAGTGAATCCGAGTACGCATGAGCAGTAGTGACCGCGAGTGCGCATGAGCAGTAGTGAGTCCGAGTGCGCATGAGCAGTAGTGACCCCGAGTGCGCATGAGCAGTAGTGACCCCGAGTGCGCATGCACAGTAGTGAGCCCGATTGCGCATCCGCAGTAGTGAGTCCGTGTGCGCATGTGCAGGTCTGAGCCGGAGTGCGCATGCGCAGTAGTGGGCCCGTGCGCGCATGCGCAGTAGTGAGCCCGTGTGCGCATGAGCAGTAGTGAGCCCGAGCGCGCATCCGCAGTAGTGAGTCCGAGTGCGCATGCGCAGTAGTGACCCCGAATGCGCATGAGCAGTAGTGAGTCCGAGTGCGCATGAGCAGTAGTGACCCCGAGTGCGCATGAGCAGTAGTGAGTCCGAGTGCGCATCAGCAGTAGTGACCCCGAGCGCGCATGCGCAGTAGTGAGACCGAGCGCGCATCCGCAGTAGTGAGTCCGAGTGCGCATCAGCAGTAGTGACCCCGAGCGCGCATGCGCAGTAGTGAGTCCGAGTGCGCATCAGCAGTGGTGACCCCGAGTGCGCATGAGCAGTAGTGACCCCGAGTGCGCATGCACAGTAGTGAGCCCGTGTGCGCATGCGCAGAAGTGAGCACGAATGCGCATGTGCAGGTCTGAGCCGGAGTGCGCATGCGCAGTAGTGGGCCCGTGCGCGCATGCGCAGTAGTGAGCCCGTGTGCGCATGCGCAGTAGTGAGCCCGAACGCGCATCCGCAGTAGTGAGTCCGAGTGCGCATGCGCAGTAGTGACCCCGAATGCGCATGAGCAGTAGTGAGTCCGAGTGCGCATGAGCAGTAGTGACCCCGAGTGCGCATGCACAGTAGTGAGCCCCAGTGCGCATGAGCAGTAGTGAGTCCGAGTGCGCATGAGCAGTAGTGACCCCGAGTGCGCATGCACAGTAGTGAGTCCGAGTGCGCATGAGCGGTAATGACCCCGAATGCGCATGAGCAGTAGTGAGTCCGAGTGCGCATGAGCAGTAGTGACCCCGAGTGCGCATGAGCAGTAGTGAGTCCGAGTGCGCGTGAGCAGTAGTGACCCCGAGTGCGCATGCACAGTAGTGAGCCCGAGTGCGCATGAGCAGTCGTGAGTCCGAGTGCGCATGAGCAGTAGTGACCCCGAGTGCACATGCACAGTAGTGAGCCCGATTGCGCATCCGCAGTAGTGAGCCCGTGTGCGCATGCGCAGTAGTGAGACCGAGCGCGCATCCGCAGTAGTGAGTCCGAGTGCGCATGCGCAGTAGTGACCCCGAATGCGCATGAGCAGTAGTGAGTCCGAGTGCGCATGAGCAGTAGTGACCCCGAGTGCGCATGCACAGTAGTGAGCCCGATTGCGCATCCGCAGTAGTGAGTCCGTGTGCGCATGCACAGTAGTGACCCCGAGTGCGCATGAGCAGTAGTGAGTCCGAGTGCGCATCAGCAGTAGTGACCCCGAGTGCGCATGCACAGTAGTGAGCCCGTGTGCGCATGCGCAGAAGTGAGCTCGAATGCGCATGTGCAAGTCTGAGCCGGAGTGCGCATGCGCAGTAGTGGGCCCGTGCGCGCATGCGCAGCAGTGGGCCCGTGTTCGCATGCGCAGTACTGAGCCCGAGCGCGCATCCGCAATAGTGAGTCCGAGTGCGCATGCGCAGTAGTGACCCCGAATGCGCATGAGCAGTAGTGAGTCCGAGTGCGCATGAGCAGTAGTGACCCCGAGTGCGCATGAGCAGTAGTGAGTCCGAGTGCGCATGCGCAGAAGTGAGCTCGAATGCGCATGTGCAGGTCTAAGCCGGACTGTGCATGCGCAGTAGTGAGCCCGATTGCGCATCCGCAGTAGTGAGTCCGTGTGCGCATGCGCAGTAGTGGGCCCGTGGGCGCATGCGCAGTAGTGGGCCCGTGGGCGCATGCGCAGTAGTGAGCCCGTGTGCGCATGAGCAGTAGTGAGCCCGAGCGCGCATGAGCAGTAGTGACCCCGAGTGCGCATGAGCAGTAGTGAGTCCGAGTGCGCATCAGCAGTAGTGACCCCGAGTGCGCATGAGCAGTAGTGACCCCGAGTGCGCATGCACAGTAGTGAGCCCGTGTGCGCATGCACAGTAGTGAGCCCGTGTGCGCATGCGCAGAAGTGAGCTCGAATGCGCATGTGCAGGTCTGAGCCGGAGTGCGCATGCGCAGTAGTGGGCCCGTGCGCGCATGCGCAGTAGTGAGCCCGTGTGCGCATGCGCAGTAGTGAGACCGAGCGCGCATCCGCAGTAGTGAGTCCGAGTGCGCATGAGCAGTAGTGACCCCGAGTGCGCATGCACAGTAGTGAGCCCCAGTGCGCATGAGCAGTAGTGAGTCCGAGTGCGCATGAGCAGTAGTGACCCCGAGTGCGCATGCACAGTAGTGAGTCCGAGAGCGCATGAGCAGTAATGACCCCGAATGCGCATGAGCAGTAGTGAGTCCGAGTGCGCATGAGCAGTAGTGACCCCGAGTGCGCATGAGCAGTAGTGAGTCCGAGTGCGCGTGAGCAGTAGTGACCCCGAGTGCGCATGCACAGTAGTGAGCCCGAGTGCGCATGAGCAGTAGTGACCCCGAGTGCGCATGCACAGTAGTGAGCCCGATTGCGCATCCGCAGTAGTGAGTCCGCGTGCGCATGTGCAGGTCTGAGCCGGAGTGCGCATGCGCAGTAGTGGGCCCGTGCGCGCATGCGCAGTAGTGAGCCCGTGTGCGCATGAGCAGTAGTGAGCCCGAGCGCGCATCCGCAGTAGTGAGCCCGATTGCGCATCCGCAGTAGTGAGTCCGTGTGCGCATGTGCAGGTCTGAGCCGGTGTGCGCATGCGCAGTAGTGGGCCCGTGCGCGCATGCGCAGTAGTGAGCCCGTGTGCGCATGCGCAGTAGTGAGCCCGAGCGCGCATCCGCAGTAGTGAGTCCGAGTGCGCATGCGCAGTAGTGACCCCGAATGCGCATTAGCAGTAGTGAATCCGAGTGCGCATGAGCAGTAGTGACCGCGAGTGCGCATGAGCAGTAGTGAGTCCGAGTGCGCATGAGCAGTAGTGACCCCGAGTGCGCATGAGCAGTAGTGACCCCGAGTGCGCATGCACAGTAGTGAGCCCGATTGCGCATCCGCAGTAGTGAGTCCGTGTGCGCATGTGCAGGTCTGAGCCGGAGTGCGCATGCGCAGTAGTGGGCCCGTGCGCGCATGCGCAGTAGTGAGCCCGTGTGCGCATGAGCAGTAGTGAGCCCGAGCGCGCATCCGCAGTAGTGAGTCCGAGTGCGCATGCGCAGTAGTGACCCCGAATGCGCATGAGCAGTAGTGAGTCCGAGTGCGCATGAGCAGTAGTGACCCCGAGTGCGCATGAGCAGTAGTGAGTCCGAGTGCGCATGCGCAGAAGTGAGCTCGAATGCGCATGTGCAGGTCTGAGCCGGACAGTGCATGCGCAGTAGTGAGCCCGATTGCGCATCCGCAGTAGTGAGTCCGTGTGCGCATGCGCAGTAGTGGGCCCGTGGGCGCATGCGCAGTAGTGGGCCCGTGGGCGCATGCGCAGTAGTGAGCCCGTGTGCGCATGAGCAGTAGTGAGCCCGAGCGCGCATGAGCAGTAGTGACCCCGAGTGCGCATGAGCAGTAGTGAGTCCGAGTGCGCATCAGCAGTAGTGACCCCGAGTGCGCATGAGCAGTAGTGACCCCGAGTGCGCATGCACAGTAGTGAGCCCGTGTGCGCATGCACAGTAGTGAGCCCGTGTGCGCATGCGCAGAAGTGAGCTCGAATGCGCATGTGCAGGTCTGAGCCGGAGTGCGCATGCGCAGTAGTGGGCCCGTGCGCGCATGCGCAGTAGTGAGCCCGTGTGCGCATGCGCAGTAGTGAGACCGAGCGCGCATCCGCAGTAGTGAGTCCGAGTGCGCATGAGCAGTAGTGACCCCGAGTGCGCATGCACAGTAGTGAGCCCCAGTGCGCATGAGCAGTAGTGAGTCCGAGTGCGCATGAGCAGTAGTGACCCCGAGTGCGCATGCACAGTAGTGAGTCCGAGAGCGCATGAGCAGTAATGACCCCGAATGCGCATGAGCAGTAGTGAGTCCGAGTGCGCATGAGCAGTAGTGACCCCGAGTGCGCATGAGCAGTAGTGAGTCCGAGTGCGCGTGAGCAGTAGTGACCCCGAGTGCGCATGCACAGTAGTGAGCCCGAGTGCGCATGAGCAGTAGTGACCCCGAGTGCGCATGCACAGTAGTGAGCCCGATTGCGCATCCGCAGTAGTGAGTCCGCGTGCGCATGTGCAGGTCTGAGCCGGAGTGCGCATGCGCAGTAGTGGGCCCGTGCGCGCATGCGCAGTAGTGAGCCCGTGTGCGCATGAGCAGTAGTGAGCCCGAGCGCGCATCCGCAGTAGTGAGCCCGATTGCGCATCCGCAGTAGTGAGTCCGTGTGCGCATGTGCAGGTCTGAGCCGGAGTGCGCATGCGCAATAGTGGGCCCGTGCGCGCATGCGCAGTAGTGAGCCCGGGTGCGCATGCGCAGTAGTGAGCCCGAGCGCGCATCCGCAGTAGTGAGCCCGATTGCGCATCCGCAGTAGTGAGTCCGTGTGCGCATGTGCAGGTGTGAGCCGGAGTGCGCATGCGCAGTAGTGGGCCCGTGCGCGCATGCGCAGTAGTGAGCCCGTGTGCGCATGCGCAGTAGTGAGCCCGAGCGCGCATCCGCAGTAGTGGGTCCGAGTGCGCATGCGCAGTAGTGACCCCGAATGCGCATTAGCAGTAGTGAATCCGAGTACGCATGAGCAGTAGTGACCGCGAGTGCGCATGAGCAGTAGTGAGTCCGAGTGCGCATGAGCAGTAGTGACCCCGAGTGCGCATGAGCAGTAGTGACCCCGAGTGCGCATGCACAGTAGTGAGCCCGATTGCGCATCCGCAGTAGTGAGTCCGTGTGCGCATGTGCAGGTCTGAGCCGGAGTGCGCATGCGCAGTAGTGGGCCCGTGCGCGCATGCGCAGTAGTGAGCCCGTGTGCGCATGAGCAGTAGTGAGCCCGAGCGCGCATCCGCAGTAGTGAGTCCGAGTGCGCATGCGCAGTAGTGACCCCGAATGCGCACGAGCAGTAGTGAGTCCGAGTGCGCATGAGCAGTAGTGACCCCGAGTGCGCATGAGCAGTAGTGAGTCCGAGTGCGCATCAGTAGTAGTGACCCCGAGCGCGCATGCGCAGTAGTGAGACCGAGCGCGCATCCGCAGTAGTGAGTCCGAGTGCGCATCAGCAGTAGTGACCCCGAGCGCGCATGCGCAGTAGTGAGTCCCAGTGCGCATCAGCAGTGGTGACCCCGAGTGCGCATGAGCAGTAGTGACCCCGAGTGCGCATGCACAGTAGTGAGCCCGTGTGCGCATGCGCAGAAGTGAGCACGAATGCGCATGTGCAGGTCTGAGCCGGAGTGCGCATGCGCAGTAGTGGGCCCGTGCGCGCATGCGCAGTAGTGAGCCCGTGTGCGCATGCGCAGTAGTGAGCCCGAACGCGCATCCGCAGTAGTGAGTCCGAGTGCGCATGCGCAGTAGTGACCCCGAATGCGCATGAGCAGTAGTGAGTCCGAGTGCGCATGAGCAGTAGTGACCCCGAGTGCGCATGCACAGTAGTGAGCCCCAGTGCGCATGACCAGTAGTGAGTCCGAGTGCGCATGAGCAGTAGTGACCCCGAGTGCGCATGCACAGTAGTGAGTCCGAGTGCGCATGAGCGGTAATGACCCCGAATGCGCATGAGCAGTAGTGAGTCCGAGTGCGCATGAGCAGTAGTGACCCCGAGTGCGCATGAGCAGTAGTGAGTCCGAGTGCGCGTGAGCAGTAGTGACCCCGAGTGCGCATGCACAGTAGTGAGCCCGAGTGCGCATGAGCAGTAGTGAGTCCGAGTGCGCATGAGCAGTAGTGACCCCGAGTGCGCATGAGCAGTAGTGAGTCCGAGTGCGCATCAGCAGTAGTGACCCCGAGTGCGCATGCACAGTAGTGAGCCCGTGTGCGCATGCGCAGAAGTGAGCTCGAATGCGCATGTGCAAGTCTGAGCCGGAGTGCGCATGCGCAGTAGTGGGCCCGTGCGCGCATGCGCAGCAGTGGGCCCGTGTTCGCATGCGCAGTACTGAGCCCGAGCGCGCATCCGCAATAGTGAGTCCGAGTGCGCATGCGCAGTAGTGACCCCGAATGCGCATGAGCAGTAGTGAGTCCGAGTGCGCATGAGCAGTAGTGACCCCGAGTGCGCATGAGCAGTAGTGAGTCCGAGTGCGCATGCGCAGAAGTGAGCTCGAATGCGCATGTGCAGGTCTGAGCCGGACTGTGCATGCGCAGTAGTGAGCCCGATTGCGGATCCGCAGTAGTGAGTCCGTGTGCGCATGTGCAGGTCTGAGCCGGAGTGCGCATGCGCAGTAGTGGGCCCGTGCGCGCATGCGCAGTAGTGAGCCCGAGCGCGCATCCGCAGTAGTGAGCCCGATTGCGCATCCGCAGTAGTGAGTCCGTGTGCGCATGTGCAGGTGTGAGCCGGAGTGCGCATGCGCAGTAGTGGGCCCGTGCGCGCATGCGCAGTAGTGAGCCCGTGTGCGCATGCGCAGTAGTGAGCCCGAGCGCGCATCCGCAGTAGTGAGTCCGAGTGCGCATGCGCAGTAGTGACCCCGAATGCGCATTAGCAGTAGTGAATCCGAGTACGCATGAGCAGTAGTGACCGCGAGTGCGCATGAGCAGTAGTGAGTCCGAGTGCGCATGAGCAGTAGTGACCCCGAGTGCGCATGAGCAGTAGTGACCCCGAGTGCGCATGCACAGTAGTGAGCCCGATTGCGCATCCGCAGTAGTGAGTCCGTGTGCGCATGTGCAGGTCTGAGCCGGAGTGCGCATGCGCAGTAGTGGGCCCGTGCGCGCATGCGCAGTAGTGAGCCCGTGTGCGCATGAGCAGTAGTGAGCCCGAGCGCGCATCCGCAGTAGTGAGTCCGAGTGCGCATGCGCAGTAGTGACCCCGAATGCGCATGAGCAGTAGTGAGTCCGAGTGCGCATGAGCAGTAGTGACCCCGAGTGCGCATGAGCAGTAGTGAGTCCGAGTGCGCATCAGCAGTAGTGACCCCGAGCGCGCATGCGCAGTAGTGAGACCGAGCGCGCATCCGCAGTAGTGAGTCCGAGTGCGCATCAGCAGTAGTGACCCCGAGCGCGCATGCGCAGTAGTGAGTCCGAGTGCGCATCAGCAGTGGTGACCCCGAGTGCGCATGAGCAGTAGTGACCCCGAGTGCGCATGCACAGTAGTGAGCCCGTGTGCGCATGCGCAGAAGTGAGCACGAATGCGCATGTGCAGGTCTGAGCCGGAGTGCGCATGCGCAGTAGTGGGCCCGTGCGCGCATGCGCAGTAGTGAGCCCGTGTGCGCATGCGCAGTAGTGAGCCCGAACGCGCATCCGCAGTAGTGAGTCCGAGTGCGCATGCGCAGTAGTGACCCCGAATGCGCATGAGCAGTAGTGAGTCCGAGTGCGCATGAGCAGTAGTGACCCCGAGTGCGCATGCACAGTAGTGAGCCCCAGTGCGCATGAGCAGTAGTGAGTCCGAGTGCGCATGAGCAGTAGTGACCCCGAGTGCGCATGCACAGTAGTGAGTCCGAGTGCGCATGAGCGGTAATGACCCCGAATGCGCATGAGCAGTAGTGAGTCCGAGTGCGCATGAGCAGTAGTGACCCCGAGTGCGCATGAGCAGTAGTGAGTCCGAGTGCGCGTGAGCAGTAGTGACCCCGAGTGCGCATGCACAGTAGTGAGCCCGAGTGCGCATGAGCAGTAGTGAGTCCGAGTGCGCATGAGCAGGAGTGACCCCGAGTGCACATGCACAGTAGTGAGCCCGATTGCGCATCCGCAGTAGTGAGCCCGTGTGCGCATGCGCAGTAGTGAGACCGAGCGCGCATCCGCAGTAGTGAGTCCGAGTGCGCATGCGCAGTAGTGACCCCGAATGCGCATGAGCAGTAGTGAGTCCGAGTGCGCATGAGCAGTAGTGACCCCGAGTGCGCATGCACAGTAGTGAGCCCGATTGCGCATCCGCAGTAGTGAGTCCGTGTGCGCATGCACAGTAGTGACCCCGAGTGCGCATGAGCAGTAGTGAGTCCGAGTGCGCATCAGCAGTAGTGACCCCGAGTGCGCATGCACAGTAGTGAGCCCGTGTGCGCATGCGCAGAAGTGAGCTCGAATGCGCATGTGCAAGTCTGAGCCGGAGTGCGCATGCGCAGTAGTGGGCCCGTGCGCGCATGCGCAGCAGTGGGCCCGTGTTCGCATGCGCAGTACTGAGCCCGAGCGCGCATCCGCAATAGTGAGTCCGAGTGCGCATGCGCAGTAGTGACCCCGAATGCGCATGAGCAGTAGTGAGTCCGAGTGCGCATGAGCAGTAGTGACCCCGAGTGCGCATGAGCAGTAGTGAGTCCGAGTGCGCATGCGCAGAAGTGAGCTCGAATGCGCATGTGCAGGTCTGAGCCGGACTGTGCATGCGCAGTAGTGAGCCCGATTGCGCATCCGCAGTAGTGAGTCCGTGTGCGCATGTGCAGGTCTGAGCCGGAGTGCGCATGCGCAATAGTGGGCCCGTGCGCGCATGCGCAGTAGTGAGCCCGGGTGCGCATGCGCAGTAGTGAGCCCGAGCGCGCATCCGCAGTAGTGAGCCCGATTGCGCATCCGCAGTAGTGAGTCCGTGTGCGCATGTGCAGGTCTGAGCCGGTGTGCGCATGCGCAGTAGTGGGCCCGTGCGCGCATGCGCAGTAGTGAGCCCGTGTGCGCATGCGCAGTAGTGAGCCCGAGCGCGCATCCGCAGTAGTGAGTCCGAGTGCGCATGCGCAGTAGTGAACCCGAATGCGCATTAGCAGTAGTGAATCCGAGTGCGCATGAGCAGTAGTGACCGCGAGTGCGCATGAGCAGTAGTGAGTCCGAGTGCGCCTGAGCAGTAGTGACCCCGAGTGCGCATGAGCAGTAGTGACCCCGAGTGCGCATGCACAGTAGTGAGCCCGATTGCGCATCCGCAGTAGTGAGTCCGTGTGCGCATGTGCAGGTCTGAGCCGGAGTGCGCATGCGCAGTAGTGGGCCCGTGCGCGCATGCGCAGTAGTGAGCCCGTGTGCGCATGAGCAGTAGTGAGCCCGAGCGCGCATCCGCAGTAGTGAGTCCGAGTGCGCATGCGCAGTAGTGACCCCGAATGCGCATGAGCAGTAGTGAGTCCGAGTGCGCATGAGCAGTAGTGACCCCGAGTGCGCATGAGCAGTAGTGAGTCCGAGTGCGCATCAGCAGTAGTGACCCCGAGCTCGCATGCGCAGTAGTGAGACCGAGCGCGCATCCGCAGTAGTGAGTCCGAGTGCGCATCAGCAGTAGTGACCCCGAGTGCGCATGAGCAGTAGTGACCCCGAGTGCGCATGAGCAGTAGTGAGTCCGAGTGCGCATGCGCAGAAGTGAGCTCGAATGCGCATGTGCAGGTCTGAGCCGGACTGTGCATGCGCAGTAGTGAGCCCGATTGCGCATCCGCAGTAGTGAGTCCGTGTGCGCATGTGCAGGTCTGAGCCGGAGTGCGCATGCGCAATAGTGGGCCCGTGCGCGCATGCGCAGTAGTGAGCCCGGGTGCGCATGCGCAGTAGTGAGCCCGAGCGCGCATCCGCAGTAGTGAGCCCGATTGCGCATCCGCAGTAGTGAGTCCGTGTGCGCATGTGCAGGTCTGAGCCGGTGTGCGCATGCGCAGTAGTGGGCCCGTGCGCGCATGCGCAGTAGTGAGCCCGTGTGCGCATGCGCAGTAGTGAGCCCGAGCGCGCATCCGCAGTAGTGAGTCCGAGTGCGCATGCGCAGTAGTGACCCCGAATGCGCATTAGCAGTAGTGAATCCGAGTGCGCATGAGCAGTAGTGACCGCGAGTGCGCATGAGCAGTAGTGAGTCCGAGTGCGCATGAGCAGTAGTGACCCCGATTGCGCATGAGCAGTAGTGACCCCGAGTGCGCATGCACAGTAGTGAGCCCGATTGCGCATCCGCAGTAGTGAGTCCGTGTGCGCATGTGCAGGTCTGAGCCGGAGTGCGCATGCGCAGTAGTGGGCCCGTGCGCGCATGCGCAGTAGTGAGCCCGTGTGCGCATGAGCAGTAGTGAGCCCGAGCGCGCATCCGCAGTAGTGAGTCCGAGTGCGCATGCGCAGTAGTGACCCCGAATGCGCATGAGCAGTAGTGAGTCCGAGTGCGCATGAGCAGTAGTGACCCCGAGTGCGCATGAGCAGTAGTGAGTCCGAGTGCGCATCAGCAGTAGTGACCCCGAGCTCGCATGCGCAGTAGTGAGACCGAGCGCGCATCCGCAGTAGTGAGTCCGAGTGCGCATCAGCAGTAGTGACCCCGAGTGCGCATGAGCAGTAGTGACCCCGAGTGCGCATGAGCAGTAGTGAGTCCGAGTGCGCATGCGCAGAAGTGAGCTCGAATGCGCATGTGCAGGTCTGAGCCGGACTGTGCATGCGCAGTAGTGAGCCCGATTGCGCATCCGCAGTAGTGAGTCCGTGTGCGCATGTGCAGGTCTGAGCCGGAGTGCGCATGCGCAGTAGTGGGCCCGTGGGCGCATGCGCAGTAGTGAGCCCGTGTGCGCATGAGCAGTAGTGAGCCCGAGCGCGCATCCGCAGTAGTGAGTCCGTGTGCGCATGCGCAGTAGTGACCCCGAATGCGCATGAGCAGTAGTGAGTCCGAGTGCGCATGAGCAGTAGTGACCCCGAGTGCGCATGAGCAGTAGTGAGTCCGAGTGCGCATCAGCAGTAGTGACCCCGAGTGCGCATGAGCAGTAGTGACCCCGAGTGCGCATGCACAGTAGTGAGCCCGTGTGCGCATGCACAGTAGTGAGCCCGTGTGCGCATGCGCAGAAGTGAGCTCGAATGCGCATGTGCAGGTCTGAGCCGGAGTGCGCATGCGCAGTAGTGGGCCCGTGCGCGCATGCGCAGTAGTGAGCCCGGGTGCGCATGCGCAGTAGTGAGCCCGAGCGCGCATCCGCAGTAGTGAGCCCGATTGCGCATCCGCAGTAGTGAGTCCGTGTGCGCATGTGCAGGTCTGAGCCGGTGTGCGCATGCGCAGTAGTGGGCCCGTGCGCGCATGCGCAGTAGTGAGCCCGTGTGCGCATGCGCAGTAGTGAGCCCGAGCGCGCATCCGCAGTAGTGAGTCCGAGTGCGCATGCGCAGTAGTGACCCCGAATGCGCATTAGCAGTAGTGAATCCGAGTGCGCATGAGCAGTAGTGACCGCGAGTGCGCATGAGCAGTAGTGAGTCCGAGTGCGCATGAGCAGTAGTGACCCCGATTGCGCATGAGCAGTAGTGACCCCGAGTGCGCATGCACAGTAGTGAGCCCGATTGCGCATCCGCAGTAGTGAGTCCGTGTGCGCATGTGCAGGTCTGAGCCGGAGTGCGCATGCGCAGTAGTGGGCCCGTGCGCGCATGCGCAGTAGTGAGCCCGTGTGCGCATGAGCAGTAGTGAGCCCGAGCGCGCATCCGCAGTAGTGAGTCCGAGTGCGCATGCGCAGTAGTGACCCCGAATGCGCATGAGCAGTAGTGAGTCCGAGTGCGCATGAGCAGTAGTGACCCCGAGTGCGCATGAGCAGTAGTGAGTCCGAGTGCGCATCAGCAGTAGTGACCCCGAGCTCGCATGCGCAGTAGTGAGACCGAGCGCGCATCCGCAGTAGTGAGTCCGAGTGCGCATCAGCAGTAGTGACCCCGAGTGCGCATGAGCAGTAGTGACCCCGAGTGCGCATGAGCAGTAGTGAGTCCGAGTGCGCATGCGCAGAAGTGAGCTCGAATGCGCATGTGCAGGTCTGAGCCGGACTGTGCATGCGCAGTAGTGAGCCCGATTGCGCATCCGCAGTAGTGAGTCCGTGTGCGCATGTGCAGGTCTGAGCCGGAGTGCGCATGCGCAGTAGTGGGCCCGTGGGCGCATGCGCAGTAGTGAGCCCGTGTGCGCATGAGCAGTAGTGAGCCCGAGCGCGCATCCGCAGTAGTGAGTCCGTGTGCGCATGCGCAGTAGTGACCCCGAATGCGCATGAGCAGTAGTGAGTCCGAGTGCGCATGAGCAGTAGTGACCCCGAGTGCGCATGAGCAGTAGTGAGTCCGAGTGCGCATCAGCAGTAGTGACCCCGAGTGCGCATGAGCAGTAGTGACCCCGAGTGCGCATGCACAGTAGTGAGCCCGTGTGCGCATGCACAGTAGTGAGCCCGTGTGCGCATGCGCAGAAGTGAGCTCGAATGCGCATGTGCAGGTCTGAGCCGGAGTGCGCATGCGCAGTAGTGGGCCCGTGCGCGCATGCGCAGTAGTGAGCCCGTGTGCGCATGCGCAGTAGTGAGACCGAGCGCGCATCCGCAGTAGTGAGTCCGAGTGCGCATGAGCAGTAGTGACCCCGAGTGCGCATGCACAGTAGTGAGCCCCAGTGCGCGTGAGCAGTAGTGAGTCCGAGTGCGCATGAGCAGTAGTGACCCCGAGTGCGCATGCACAGTAGTGAGTCCGAGAGCGCATGAGCAGTAATGACCCCGAATGCGCATGAGCAGTAGTGAGTCCGAGTGCGCATGAGCAGTAGTGACCCCGAGTGCGCATGAGCAGTAGTGAGTCCGAGTGCGCGTGAGCAGTAGTGACCCCGAGTGCGCATGCACAGTAGTGAGCCCGAGTGCGCATGAGCAGTAGTGACCCCGAGTGCGCATGCACAGTAGTGAGCCCGATTGCGCATCCGCAGTAGTGAGTCCGCGTGCGCATGTGCAGGTCTGAGCCGGAGTGCGCATGCGCAGTAGTGGGCCCGTGCGCGCATGCGCAGTAGTGAGCCCGTGTGCGCATGAGCAGTAGTGAGCCCGAGCGCGCATCCGCAGTAGTGAGCCCCAATGCGCATCCGCAGTAGTGAGTCCGTGTGCGCATGTGCAGGTCTGAGCCGGAGTGCGCATGCGCAATAGTGGGCCCGTGCGCGCATGCGCAGTAGTGAGCCCGGGTGCGCATGCGCAGTAGTGAGCCCGAGCGCGCATCCGCAGTAGTGAGCCCGATTGCGCATCCGCAGTAGTGAGTCCGTGTGCGCATGTGCAGGTGTGAGCCGGAGTGCGCATGCGCAGTAGTGGGCCCGTGCGCGCATGCGCAGTAGTGAGCCCGTGTGCGCATGCGCAGTAGTGAGCCCGAGCGCGCATCCGCAGTAGTGGGTCCGAGTGCGCATGCGCAGTAGTGACCCCGAATGCGCATTAGCAGTAGTGAATCCGAGTACGCATGAGCAGTAGTGACCGCGAGTGCGCATGAGCAGTAGTGAGTCCGAGTGCGCATGAGCAGTAGTGACCCCGAGTGCGCATGAGCAGTAGTGACCCCGAGTGCGCATGCACAGTAGTGAGCCCGATTGCGCATCCGCAGTAGTGAGTCCGTGTGCGCATGTGCAGGTCTGAGCCGGAGTGCGCATGCGCAGTAGTGGGCCCGTGCGCGCATGCGCAGTAGTGAGCCCGTGTGCGCATGAGCAGTAGTGAGCCCGAGCGCGCATCCGCAGTAGTGAGTCCGAGTGCGCATGCGCAGTAGTGACCCCGAATGCGCATGAGCAGTAGTGAGTCCGAGTGCGCATGAGCAGTAGTGACCCC
Source organism: Megachile leachella (assembly GCA_963576845.1). Classification (NCBI taxonomy): domain Eukaryota; kingdom Metazoa; phylum Arthropoda; class Insecta; order Hymenoptera; family Megachilidae; genus Megachile; species Megachile leachella. The sequence continues at coordinate 23,631,192 of OY756250.1, read as the reverse complement.
GAGTGCGCATGAGCAGTAGTGAGTCCGAGTGCGCATCAGCAGTAGTGACCCCGAGCGCGCATGCGCAGTAGTGAGACCGAGCGCGCATCCGCAGTAGTGAGTCCGAGTGCGCATCAGCAGTAGTGACCCCGAGCGCGCATGCGCAGTAGTGAGTCCCAGTGCGCATCAGCAGTGGTGACCCCGAGTGCGCATGAGCAGTAGTGACCCCGAGTGCGCATGCACAGTAGTGAGCCCGTGTGCGCATGCGCAGAAGTGAGCACGAATGCGCATGTGCAGGTCTGAGCCGGAGTGCGCATGCGCAGTAGTGGGCCCGTGCGCGCATGCGCAGTAGTGAGCCCGTGTGCGCATGCGCAGTAGTGAGCCCGAACGCGCATCCGCAGTAGTGAGTCCGAGTGCGCATGAGCAGTAGTGACCCCGAGTGCGCATGAGCAGTAGTGAGTCCGAGTGCGCATGCGCAGAAGTGAGCTCGAATGCGCATGTGCAGGTCTGAGCCGGACTGTGCATGCGCAGTAGTGAGCCCGATTGCGGATCCGCAGTAGTGAGTCCGTGTGCGCATGTGCAGGTCTGAGCCGGAGTGCGCATGCGCAATAGTCGGCCCGTGCGCGCATGCGCAGTAGTGAGCCCGGGTGCGCATGCGCAGTAGTGAGCCCGAGCGCGCATCCGCAGTAGTGAGCCCGATTGCGCATCCGCAGTAGTGAGTCCGTGTGCGCATGTGCAGGTGTGAGCCGGAGTGCGCATGCGCAGTAGTGGGCCCGTGCGCGCATGCGCAGTAGTGAGCCCGTGTGCGCATGCGCAGTAGTGAGCCCGAGCGCGCATCCGCAGTAGTGAGTCCGAGTGCGCATGCGCAGTAGTGACCCCGAATGCGCATTAGCAGTAGTGAATCCGAGTACGCATGAGCAGTAGTGACCGCGAGTGCGCATGAGCAGTAGTGAGTCCGAGTGCGCATGAGCAGTAGTGACCCCGAGTGCGCATGAGCAGTAGTGACCCCGAGTGCGCATGCACAGTAGTGAGCCCGATTGCGCATCCGCAGTAGTGAGTCCGTGTGCGCATGTGCAGGTCTGAGCCGGAGTGCGCATGCGCAGTAGTGGGCCCGTGCGCGCATGCGCAGTAGTGAGCCCGTGTGCGCATGAGCAGTAGTGAGCCCGAGCGCGCATCCGCAGTAGTGAGTCCGAGTGCGCATGCGCAGTAGTGACCCCGAATGCGCATGAGCAGTAGTGAGTCCGAGTGCGCATGAGCAGTAGTGACCCCGAGTGCGCATGAGCAGTAGTGAGTCCGAGTGCGCATCAGCAGTAGTGACCCCGAGCTCGCATGCGCAGTAGTGAGACCGAGCGCGCATCCGCAGTAGTGAGTCCGAGTGCGCATCAGCAGTAGTGACCCCGAGTGCGCATGAGCAGTAGTGACCCCGAGTGCGCATGAGCAGTAGTGAGTCCGAGTGCGCATGCGCAGAAGTGAGCTCGAATGCGCATGTGCAGGTCTGAGCCGGACTGTGCATGCGCAGTAGTGAGCCCGATTGCGCATGAGCAGTAGTGAGTCCGAGTGCGCATGAGCAGTAGTGACCCCGAGTGCGCATGAGCAGTAGTGAGTCCGAGTGCGCATGCGCAGAAGTGAGCTCGAATGCGCATGTGCAGGTCTGAGCCGGACTGTGCATGCGCAGTAGTGAGCCCGATTGCGCATCCGCAGTAGTGAGTCCGTGTGCGCATGTGCAGGTCTGAGCCGGAGTGCGCATGCGCAATAGTGGGCCCGTGCGCGCATGCGCAGTAGTGAGCCCGGGTGCGCATGCGCAGTAGTGAGCCCGAGCGCGCATCCGCAGTAGTGAGCCCGATTGCGCATCCGCAGTAGTGAGTCCGTGTGCGCATGTGCAGGTCTGAGCCGGTGTGCGCATGCGCAGTAGTGGGCCCGTGCGCGCATGCGCAGTAGTGAGCCCGTGTGCGCGTGCGCAGTAGTGAGCCCGAGCGCGCATCCGCAGTAGTGATTCCGAGTGCGCATGCGCAGTAGTGACCCCGAATGCGCATTAGCAGTAGTGAATCCGAGTGCGCATGAGCAGTAGTGACCGCGAGTGCGCATGAGCAGTAGTGAGTCCGAGTGCGCATGAGCAGTAGTGACCCCGAGTGCGCATGAGCAGTAGTGACCCCGAGTGCGCATGCACAGTAGTGAGCCCGATTGCGCATCCGCAGTAGTGAGTCCGTGTGCGCATGTGCAGGTCTGAGCCGGAGTGCGCATGCGCAGTAGTGGGCCCGTGCGCGCATGCGCAGTAGTGAGCCCGTGTGCGCATGAGCAGTAGTGAGCCCGAGCGCGCATCCGCAGTAGTGAGTCCGAGTGCGCATGCGCAGTAGTGACCCCGAATGCGCATGAGCAGTAGTGAGTCCGAGTGCGCATGAGCGGTAGTGACCCCGAGTGCGCATGAGCAGTAGTGAGTCCGAGTGCGCATCAGCAGTAGTGACCCCGAGCTCGCATGCGCAGTAGTGAGACCGAGCGCGCATCCGCAGTAGTGAGTCCGAGTGCGCATCAGCAGTAGTGACCCCGAGTGCGCATGAGCAGTAGCGACCCCGAGTGCGCATGAGCAGTAGTGAGTCCGAGTGCGCATGCGCAGAAGTGAGCTCGAATGCGCATGTGCAGGTCTGAGCCGGACTGTGCATGCGCAGTAGTGAGCCCGATTGCGCATCCGCAGTAGTGAGTCCGTGTGCGCATGTGCAGGTCTGAGCCGGAGTGCGCATGCGCAGTAGTGGGCCCGTGCGCGCATGCGCAGTAGTGAGCCCGTGTGCGCATGAGCTGTAGTGAGCCCGAGCGCGCATCCGCAGTAGTGAGTCCGTGTGCGCATGCGCAGTAGTGACCCCGAATGCGCATGAGCAGTAGTGAGTCCGAGTGCGCATGAGCAGTAGTGACCCCGAGTGCGCATGAGCAGTAGTGAGTCCGAGTGCGCATCAGCAGTAGTGACCCCGAGTGCGCATGAGCAGTAGTGACCCCGAGTGCGCATGCACAGTAGTGAGCCCGTGTGCGCATGCACAGTAGTGAGCCCGTGTGCGCATGCGCAGAAGTGAGCTCGAATGCGCATGTGCAGGTCTGAGCCGGAGTGCGCATGCGCAGTAGTGGGCCCGTGCGCGCATGCGCAATAGTGAGCCCGTGTGCGCATGCGCAGTAGTGAGACCGAGCGCGCATCCGCAGTAGTGAGTCCGAGTGCGCATGAGCAGTAGTGACCCCGAGTGCGCATGCACAGTAGTGAGCCCCAGTGCGCATGAGCAGTAGTGAGTCCGAGTGCGCATGAGCAGTAGTGACCCCGAGTGCGCATGCACAGTAGTGAGTCCGAGAGCGCATGAGCAGTAATGACCCCGAATGCGCATGAGCAGTAGTGAGTCCGAGTGCGCATGAGCAGTAGTGACCCCGAGTGCGCATGAGCAGTAGTGAGTCCGAGTGCGCGTGAGCAGTAGTGACCCCGAGTGCGCATGCACAGTAGTGAGCCCGAGTGCGCATGAGCAGTAGTGACCCCGAGTGCGCATGCACAGTAGTGAGCCCGATTGCGCATCCGCAGTAGTGAGTCCGCGTGCGCATGTGCAGGTCTGAGCCGGAGTGCGCATGCGCAGTAGTGGGCCCGTGCGCGCATGCGCAGTAGTGAGCCCGTGTGCGCATGAGCAGTAGTGAGCCCGAGCGCGCATCCGCAGTAGTGAGCCCGATTGCGCATCCGCAGTAGTGAGTCCGTGTGCGCATGTGCAGGTCTGAGCCGGAGTGCGCATGCGCAGTAGTGGGCCCGTGCGCGCATGCGCAGTAGTGAGCCCGTGTGCGCATGCGCAGTAGTGAGCCCGAGCGCGCATCCGCAGTAGTGAGTCCGAGTGCGCATGCGCAGTAGTGACACCGAATGCGCATTAGCAGTAGTGAATCCGAGTGCGCATGAGCAGTAGTGACCGCGAGTGCGCATGAGCAGTAGTGAGTCCGAGTGCGCATGAGCAGTAGTGACCCCGAGTGCGCATGAGCAGTAGTGACCCCGAGTGCGCATGCACAGTAGTGAGCCCGATTGCGCATCCGCAGTAGTGAGTCCGTGTGCGCATGTGCAGGTCTGAGCCGGAGTGCGCATGCGCAGTAGTGGGCCCGTGCGCGCATGCGCAGTAGTGAGCCCGTGTGCGCATGAGCAGTAGTGAGCCCGAGCGCGCATCCGCAGTAGTGAGTCCGAGTGCGCATGCGCAGTAGTGACCCCGAATGCGCATGAGCAGTAGTGAGTCCGAGTGCGCATGAGCAGTAGTGACCCCGAGTGCGCATGAGCAGTAGTGAGTCCGAGTGCGCATCAGCAGTAGTGACCCCGAGCTCGCATGCGCAGTAGTGAGACCGAGCGCGCATCCGCAGTAGTGAGTCCGAGTGCGCATCAGCAGTAGTGGCCCCGAGTGCGCATGAGCAGTAGCGACCCCGAGTGCGCATGAGCTGTAGTGAGTCCGAGTGCGCATGCGCAGAAGTGAGTTCGAATGCGCATGTGCTGGTCTGAGCCGGACTGTGCATGCGCAGTAGTGAGCCCGATTGCGCATCCGCAGTAGTGAGTCCGTGTGCGCATGTGCAGGTCTGAGCCGGAGTGCGCATCCGCAGTAGTGACCCCGAGTGCGCATGAGCAGTAGCGACCCCGAGTGCGCATGAGCAGTAGTGACCCCGAGTGCGCATGAGCAGTAGTGACCCCGAGTGCGCATGCACAGTAGTGAGCCCGATTGCGCATCCGCAGTAGTGAGTCCGTGTGCGCATGTGCAGGTCTGAGCCGGAGTGCGCATGCGCAGTAGTGGGCCCGTGCGCGCATGCGCAGTAGTGAGCCCGTGTGCGCATGAGCAGTAGTGAGCCCGAGCGCGCATCCGCAGTAGTGAGTCCGAGTGCGCATGCGCAGTAGTGACCCCGAATGCGCATGAGCAGTAGTGAGTCCGAGTGCGCATGAGCAGTAGTGACCCCGAGTGCGCATGAGCAGTAGTGAGTCCGAGTGCGCATCAGCAGTAGTGACCCCGAGCTCGCATGCGCAGTAGTGAGACCGAGCGCGCATCCGCAGTAGTGAGTCCGAGTGCGCATCAGCAGTAGTGACCCCGAGTGCGCATGCACAGTAGTGAGCCCGTGTGCGCATGCGCAGAAGTGAGCACGAATGCGCATGTGCAGGTCTGAGCCGGAGTGCGCATGCGCAGTAGTGGGCCCGTGCGCGCATGCGCAGTAGTGAGCCCGTGTGCGCATGCGCAGTAGTGAGCCCGAACGCGCATCCGCAGTAGTGAGTCCGAGTGCGCATGCGCAGTAGTGACCCCGAATGCGCATGAGCAGTAGTGAGTCCGAGTGCGCATGAGCAGTAGTGACCCCGAGTGCGCATGCACAGTAGTGAGCCCCAGTGCGCATGAGCAGTAGTGAGTCCGAGTGCGCATGAGCAGTAGTGACCCCGAGTGCGCATGCACAGTAGTGAGTCCGAGTGCGCATGAGCGGTAATGACCCCGAATGCGCATGAGCAGTAGTGAGTCCGAGTGCGCATGAGCAGTAGTGACCCCGAGTGCGCATGAGCAGTAGTGAGTCCGAGTGCGCGTGAGCAGTAGTGACCCCGAGTGCGCATGCACAGTAGTGAGCCCGAGTGCGCATGAGCAGTAGTGAGTCCGAGTGCGCATGAGCAGTAGTGACCCCGAGTGCACATGCACAGTAGTGAGCCCGATTGCGCATCCGCAGTAGTGAGCCCGTGTGCGCATGCGCAGTAGTGAGACCGAGCGCGCATCCGCAGTAGTGAGTCCGAGTGCGCATGCGCAGTAGTGACCCCGAATGCGCATGAGCAGTAGTGAGTCCGAGTGCGCATGAGCAGTAGTGACCCCGAGTGCGCATGCACAGTAGTGAGCCCGATTGCGCATCCGCAGTAGTGAGTCGGAGTGCGCATGCACAGTAGTGACCCCGAGTGCGCATGAGCAGTAGTGAGTCCGAGTGCGCATCCGCAGTAGTGAGCCCGATTGCGCATCCGCAGTAGTGAGTCCGTGTGCGCATGTGCAGGTGTGAGCCGGAGTGCGCATGCGCAGTAGTGGGCCCGTGCGCGCATGCGCAGTAGTGAGCCCGTGTGCGCATGCGCAGTAGTGAGCCCGAGCGCGCATCCGCAGTAGTGAGTCCGAGTGCGCATGCGCAGTAGTGACCCCGAATGCGCATTAGCAGTAGTGAATCCGAGTACGCATGAGCAGTAGTGACCGCGAGTGCGCATGAGCAGTAGTGAGTCCGAGTGCGCATGAGCAGTAGTGACCCCGAGTGCGCATGAGCAGTAGTGACCCCGAGTGCGCATGCACAGTAGTGAGCCCGATTGCGCATCCGCAGTAGTGAGTCCGTGTGCGCATGTGCAGGTCTGAGCCGGAGTGCGCATGCGCAGTAGTGGGCCCGTGCGCGCATGCGCAGTAGTGAGCCCGTGTGCGCATGAGCAGTAGTGAGCCCGAGCGCGCATCCGCAGTAGTGAGTCCGAGTGCGCATGCGCAGTAGTGACCCCGAATGCGCATTAGCAGTAGTGAATCCGAGTGCGCATGAGCAGTAGTGACCGCGAGTGCGCATGAGCAGTAGTGAGTCCGAGTGCGCATGAGCAGTAGTGACCCCGAGTGCGCATGAGCAGTAGTGACCCCGAGTGCGCATGCACAGTAGTGAGCCCGATTGCGCATCCGCAGTAGTGAGTCCGTGTGCGCATGTGCAGGTCTGAGCCGGAGTGCGCATGCGCAGTAGTGGGCCCGTGCGCGCATGCGCAGTAGTGAGCCCGTGTGCGCATGAGCAGTAGTGAGCCCGAGCGCGCATCCGCAGTAGTGAGTCCGAGTGCGCATGCGCAGTAGTGACCCCGAATGCGCATGAGCAGTAGTGAGTCCGAGTGCGCATGAGCAGTAGTGACCCCGAGTGCGCATGAGCAGTAGTGAGTCCGAGTGCGCATCAGCAGTAGTGACCCCGAGCTCGCATGCGCAGTAGTGAGACCGAGCGCGCATCCGCAGTAGTGAGTCCGAGTGCGCATCAGCAGTAGTGACCCCGAGTGCGCATGAGCAGTAGTGACCCCGAGTGCGCATGAGCAGTAGTGAGTCCGAGTGCGCATGCGCAGAAGTGAGCTCGAATGCGCATGTGCAGGTCTGAGCCGGACTGTGCATGCGCAGTAGTGAGCCCGATTGCGCATCCGCAGTAGTGAGTCCGTGTGCGCATGTGCAGGTCTGAGCCGGAGTGCGCATGCGCAGTAGTGGGCCCGTGCGCGCATGCGCAGTAGTGAGCCCGTGTGCGCATGAGCAGTAGTGAGCCCGAGCGCGCATCCGCAGTAGTGAGTCCGTGTGCGCATGCGCAGTAGTGACCCCGAATGCGCATGAGCAGTAGTGAGTCCGAGTGCGCATGAGCAGTAGTGACCCCGAGTGCGCATGAGCAGTAGTGAGTCCGAGTGCGCATCAGCAGTAGTGACCCCGAGTGCGCATGAGCAGTAGTGACCCCGAGTGCGCATGCACAGTAGTGAGCCCGTGTGCGCATGCGCAGAAGTGAGCTCGAATGCGCATGTGCAGGTCTGAGCCGGAGTGCGCATGCGCAGTAGTGGGCCCGTGCGCGCATGCGCAGTAGTGAGCCCGTGTGCGCATGCGCAGTAGTGAGACCGAGCGCGCATCCGCAGTAGTGAGTCCGAGTGCGCATGCGCAGTAGTGACCCCGAATGCGCATGAGCAGTAGTGAGTCCGAGTGCGCATGCGCAGTGGTGACCCCGAGTGCGCATGAGCAGTAGTGACCCCGATTGCTCATGCACAGTAGTGAGCCCGTGTGCGCATGCGCAGAAGTGAGCACGAATGCGCATGTGCAGGTCTGAGCCGGAGTGCGCATGCGCAGTAGTGGGCCCGTGCGCGCATGCGCAGTAGTGAGCCCGTGTGCGCATGCGCAGTAGTGAGCCCGAACGCGCATCCGCAGTAGTGAGTCCGAGTGCGCATGCGCAGTAGTGACCCCGAATGCGCATGAGCAGTAGTGAGTCCGAGTGCGCATGAGCAGTAGTGACCCCGAGTGCGCATGCACAGTAGTGAGCCCCAGTGCGCATGAGCAGTAGTGAGTCCGAGTGCGCATGAGCAGTAGTGACCCCGAGTGCGCATGCACAGTAGTGAGTCCGAGAGCGCATGAGCAGTAATGACCCCGAATGCGCATGAGCAGTAGTGAGTCCGAGTGCGCATGAGCAGTAGTGACCCCAAGTGCGCATGAGCAGTAGTGAGTCCGAGTGCGCGTGAGCAGTAGTGACCCCGAGTGCGCATGCACAGTAGTGAGCCCGAGTGCGCATGAGCAGTAGTGACCCCGAGTGCGCATGCACAGTAGTGAGCCCGATTGCGCATCCGCAGTAGTGAGTCCGCGTGCGCATGTGCAGGTCTGAGCCGGAGTGCGCATGCGCAGTAGTGGGCCCGTGCGCGCATGCATAGTAGTGAGCCCGTGTGCGCATGAGCAGTAGTGAGCCCGAGCGCGCATCCGCAGTAGTGAGCCCGATTGCGCATCCGCAGTAGTGAGTCCGTGTGCGCATGTGCAGGTCTGAGCCGGAGTGCGCATGCGCAGTAGTGGGCCCGTGCGCGCATGCGCAGTAGTGAGCCCGTGTGCGCATGCGCAGTAGTGAGCCCGAGCGCGCATCCGCAGTAGTGAGTCCGAGTGCGCATGCGCAGTAGTGACACCGAATGCGCATTAGCAGTAGTGAATCCGAGTGCGCATGAGCAGTAGTGACCGCGAGTGCGCATGAGCAGTAGTGAGTCCGAGTGCGCATGAGCAGTAGTGACCCCGAGTGCGCATGAGCAGTAGTGACCCCGAGTGCGCATGCACAGTAGTGAGCCCGATTGCGCATCCGCAGTAGTGAGTCCGTGTGCGCATGTGCAGGTCTGAGCCGGAGTGCGCATGCGCAGTAGTGGGCCCGTGCGCGCATGCGCAGTAGTGAGCCCGTGTGCGCATGAGCAGTAGTGAGCCCGAGCGCGCATCCGCAGTAGTGAGTCCGAGTGCGCATGCGCAGTAGTGACCCCGAATGCGCATGAGCAGTAGTGAGTCCGAGTGCGCATGAGCAGTAGTGACCCCGAGTGCGCATGAGCAGTAGTGAGTCCGAGTGCGCATCAGCAGTAGTGACCCCGAGCTCGCATGCGCAGTAGTGAGACCGAGCGCGCATCCGCAGTAGTGAGTCCGAGTGCGCATCAGCAGTAGTGACCCCGAGTGCGCATGAGCAGTAGCGACCCCGAGTGCGCATGAGCTGTAGTGAGTCCGAGTGCGCATGCGCAGAAGTGAGCTCGAATGCGCATGTGCAGGTCTGAGCCGGACTGTGCATGCGCAGTAGTGAGCCCGATTGCGCATCCGCAGTAGTGAGTCCGTGTGCGCATGTGCAGGTCTGAGCCGGAGTGCGCATCCGCAGTAGTGAGTCCGAGTGCGCATGCGCAGTAGTGACCCCGAATGCGCATGAGCAGTAGTGAGTCCGAGTGCGCATGAGCAGTAGTGACCCCGAGTGCGCATGCACAGTAGTGAGCCCCAGTGCGCATGAGCAGTAGTGAGTCCGAGTGCGCATGAGCAGTAGTGACCCCGAGTGCGCATGCACAGTAGTGAGTCCGAGAGCGCATGAGCAGTAATGACCCCGAATGCGCATGAGCAGTAGTGAGTCCGAGTGCGCATGAGCAGTAGTGACCCCAAGTGCGCATGAGCAGTAGTGAGTCCGAGTGCGCATCAGCAGTAGTGACCCCGAGCTCGCATGCGCAGTAGTGAGACCGAGCGCGCATCCGCAGTAGTGAGTCCGAGTGCGCATCAGCAGTAGTGACCCCGAGTGCGCATGAGCAGTAGCGACCCCGAGTGCGCATGAGCTGTAGTGAGTCCGAGTGCGCATGCGCAGAAGTGAGCTCGAATGCGCATGTGCAGGTCTGAGCCGGACTGTGCATGCGCAGTAGTGAGCCCGATTGCGCATCCGCAGTAGTGAGTCCGTGTGCGCATGTGCAGGTCTGAGCCGGAGTGCGCATCCGCAGTAGTGAGTCCGAGTGCGCATGCGCAGTAGTGACCCCGAATGCGCATGAGCAGTAGTGAGTCCGAGTGCGCATGAGCAGTAGTGACCCCGAGTGCGCATGCACAGTAGTGAGCCCCAGTGCGCATGAGCAGTAGTGAGTCCGAGTGCGCATGAGCAGTAGTGACCCCGAGTGCGCATGCACAGTAGTGAGTCCGAGAGCGCATGAGCAGTAATGACCCCGAATGCGCATGAGCAGTAGTGAGTCCGAGTGCGCATGAGCAGTAGTGACCCCAAGTGCGCATGAGCAGTAGTGAGTCCGAGTGCGCGTGAGCAGTAGTGACCCCGAGTGCGCATGCACAGTAGTGAGCCCGAGTGCGCATGAGCAGTAGTGACCCCGAGTGCGCATGCACAGTAGTGAGCCCGATTGCGCATCCGCAGTAGTGAGCCCGATTGCGCATCCGCAGTAGTGAGTCCGTGTGCGCATGTGCAGGTCTGAGCCGGAGTGCGCATGCGCAGTAGTGGGCCCGTGCGCGCATGCGCAGTAGTGAGCCCGTGTGCGCATGCGCAGTAGTGAGCCCGAGCGCGCATCCGCAGTAGTGAGTCCGAGTGCGCATGCGCAGTAGTGACACCGAATGCGCATTAGCAGTAGTGAATCCGAGTGCGCATGAGCAGTAGTGACCGCGAGTGCGCATGAGCAGTAGTGAGTCCGAGTGCGCATGAGCAGTAGTGACCCCGAGTGCGCATGAGCAGTAGTGACCCCGAGTGCGCATGCACAGTAGTGAGCCCGATTGCGCATCCGCAGTAGTGAGTCCGTGTGCGCATGTGCAGGTCTGAGCCGGAGTGCGCATGCGCAGTAGTGGGCCCGTGCGCGCATGCGCAGTAGTGAGCCCGTGTGCGCATGAGCAGTAGTGAGCCCGAGCGCGCATCCGCAGTAGTGAGTCCGAGTGCGCATGCGCAGTAGTGACCCCGAATGCGCATGAGCAGTAGTGAGTCCGAGTGCGCATGAGCAGTAGTGACCCCGAGTGCGCATGAGCAGTAGTGAGTCCGTGTGCGCATCAGCAGTAGTGACCCCGAGCTCGCATGCGCAGTAGTGAGACCGAGCGCGCATCCGCAGTAGTGAGTCCGAGTGCGCATCAGCAGTAGTGACCCCGAGTGCGCATGAGCAGTAGCGACCCCGAGTGCGCATGAGCTGTAGTGAGTCCGAGTGCGCATGCGCAGAAGTGAGCTCGAATGCGCATGTGCAGGTCTGAGCCGGACTGTGCATGCGCAGTAGTGAGCCCGATTGCGCATCCGCAGTAGTGAGTCCGTGTGCGCATGTGCAGGTCTGAGCCGGAGTGCGCATCCGCAGTAGTGACTCCGAGTGCGCATGCGCAGTAGTGAGCCCGAATGCGCATGAGCAGTAGTGAGTCCGAGTGCGCATGAGCAGTAGTGACCCCGAGTGCGCATGAGCAGTAGTGACCCCGAGTGCGCATGCACAGTAGTGAGCCCGATTGCGCATCCGCAGTAGTGAGTCCGTGTGCGCATGTGCAGGTCTGAGCCGGAGTGCGCATGCGCAGTAGTGGGCCCGTGCGCGCATGCGCAGTAGTGAGCCCGTGTGCGCATGAGCAGTAGTGAGCCCGAGCGCGCATCCGCAGTAGTGAGTCCGAGTGCGCATGCGCAGTAGTGACCCCGAATGCGCATGAGCAGTAGTGAGTCCGAGTGCGCATGAGCAGTAGTGACCCCGAGTGCGCATGAGCAGTAGTGAGTCCGAGTGCGCATCAGCAGTAGTGACCCCGAGCTCGCAAGCGCAGTAGTGAGACCGAGCGCGCATCCGCAGTAGTGAGTCCGAGTGCGCATCAGCAGTAGTGACCCCGAGTGCGCATGAGCAGTAGCGACCCCGAGTGCGCATGAGCTGTAGTGAGTCCGAGTGCGCATGCGCAGAAGTGAGCTCGAATGCGCATGTGCAGGTCTGAGCCGGACTGTGCATGCGCAGTAGTGAGCCCGATTGCGCATCCGCAGTAGTGAGTCCGTGTGCGCATGTGCAGGTCTGAGCCGGAGTGCGCATCCGCAGTAGTGAGTCCGATTGCGCATGCGCAGTAGTGACCCCGAATGCGCATGAGCAGTAGTGAGTCCGAGTGCGCATGAGCAGTAGTGACCCCGAGTGCGCATGAGCAGTAGTGAGTCCGAGTGCGCATCAGCAGTAGTGACCCCGAGTGCGCATGAGCAGTAGTGACCCCGAGTGCGCATGCACAGTAGTGAGCCCGTGTGCGCATGCGCAGAAGTGAGCTCGAATGCGCATGTGCAGGTCTGAGCCGGAGTGCGCATGCGCAGTAGTGGGCCCGTGCGCGCATGCGCAGTAGTGAGCCCGTGTGCGCATGCGCAGTAGTGAGACCGAGCGCGCATCCGCAGTAGTGAGTCCGAGTGCGCATGCGCAGTAGTGACCCCGAATGCGCATGAGCAGTAGTGAGTCCGAGTGCGCATGCGCAGTGGTGACCCCGAGTGCGCATGAGCAGTAGTGACCCCGAGTGCTCATGCACAGTAGTGAGCCCGTGTGCGCATGCGCAGAAGTGAGCACGAATGCGCATGTGCAGGTCTGAGCCGGAGTGCGCATGCGCAGTAGTGGGCCCGTGCGCGCATGCGCAGTAGTGAGCCCGTGTGCGCATGCGCAGTAGTGAGCCCGAACGCGCATCCGCAGTAGTGAGTCGGAGTGCGCATGCGCAGTAGTGACCCCGAATGCGCATGAGCAGCAGTGAGTCCGAGTGCGCATGAGCAGTAGTGACCCCGAGTGCGCATGCACAGTAGTGAGCCCCAGTGCGCATGAGCAGTAGTGAGTCCGAGTGCGCATGAGCAGTAGTGACCCCGAGTGCGCATGCACAGTAGTGAGTCCGAGAGCGCATGAGCAGTAATGACCCCGAATGCGCATGAGCAGTAGTGAGTCCGAGTGCGCATGAGCAGTAGTGACCCCGAGTGCGCATGAGCAGTAGTGAGTCCGAGTGCGCGTGAGCAGTAGTGACCCCGAGTGCGCATGCACAGTAGTGAGCCCGAGTGCGCATGAGCAGTAGTGACCCCGAGTGCGCATGCACAGTAGTGAGCCCGATTGCGCATCCGCAGAAGTGAGTCTGCGTGCGCATGTGCAGGTCTGAGCCGGAGTGCGCATGCGCAGTAGTGGGCCCGTGCGCGCATGCGCAGTAGTGAGCCCGTGTGCGCATGAGCAGTAGTGAGCCCGAGCGCGCATCCGCAGTAGTGAGCCCGATTGCGCATCCGCAGTAGTGAGTCCGTGTCCGCATGTGCAGGTCTGAGCCGGAGTGCGCATGCGCAGTAGTGGGCCCGTGCGCGCATGCGCAGTAGTGAGCCCGTGTGCGCATGCGCAGTAGTGAGCCCGAGCGCGCATCCGCAGTAGTGAGTCCGAGTGCGCATGCGCAGTAGTGACCCCGAATGCGCATTAGCAGTAGTGAATCCGAGTGCGCATGAGCAGTAGTGACCGCGAGTGCGCATGAGCAGTAGTGAGTCCGAGTGCGCATGAGCAGTAGTGACCCCGAGTGCGCATGAGCAGTAGTGACCCCGAGTGCGCATGCACAGTAGTGAGCGCGATTGCGCATCCGCAGTAGTGAGTCCGTGTGCGCATGTGCAGGCCTGAGCCGGAGTGCGCATGCGCAGTAGTGGGCCCGTGCGCGCATGCGCAGTAGTGAGCCCGTGTGCGCATGAGCAGTAGTGAGCCCGAGCGCGCATCCGCAGTAGTGAGTCCGAGTGCGCATGCGCAGTAGTGACCCCGAATGCGCATGAGCAGTAGTGAGTCCGAGTGCGCATGAGCAGTAGTGACCCCGAGTGCGCATGAGCAGTAGTGAGTCCGAGTGCGCATCAGCAGTAGTGACCCCGAGCTCGCATGCGCAGTAGTGAGACCGAGCGCGCATCCGCAGTAGTGAGTCCGAGTGCGCATCAGCAGTAGTGACCCCGAGTGCGCATGAGCAGTAGTGACCCCGAGTGCGCATGAGCTGTAGTGAGTCCGAGTGCGCATGCGCAGAAGTGAGCTCGAATGCGCATGTGCAGGTCTGAGCCGGACTGTGCATGCGCAGTAGTGAGCCCGATTGCGCATCCGCAGTAGTGAGTCCGTGTGCGCATGTGCAGGTCTGAGCCGCAGTGCGCATCCGCAGTAGTGAGTCCGAGTGCGCATGCGCAGTAGTGACCCCGAATGCGCATGAGCAGTAGTGAGTCCGAGTGAGCATGAGCAGTAGTGACCCCGAGTGCGCATGAGCAGTAGTGAGTCCGAGTGCGCATCAGCAGTAGTGACCCCGAGTGCGCATGAGCAGTAGTGACCCCGAGTGCGCATGAGCAGTAGTGAGTCCGAGTGCGCATCAGCAGTAGTGACCCCGACTACGCGTGAGCAGTAGTGACCCCGAGTGCGCATGCACAGTAGTGAGCCCGTGTGCGCATGCGCAGAAGTGAGCTCGAATGCGCATGTGCAGGTCTGAGCCGGAGTGCGCATGCGCAGTAGTGGGCCCGTGCGCGCATGCGCAGTAGTGAGCCCGTGTGCGCATGCGCAGTAGTGAGACCGAGCGCGCATCCGCAGTAGTGAGTCCGAGTGCGCATGCGCAGTAGTGTCCCCGAATGCGCATGAGCAGTAGTGACCCCGAGTGCGCATGCACAGTAGTGAGCCCGAGTGCGCATGAGCAGTAGTGAGTCCGAGTGCGCATGAGCAGTAGTGACCCCGAGTGCGCGTGCACAGTAGTGAGCCCGAGTGCGCATGAGCAGTAGTGAGTCCGAGTGCGCGTGAGCAGTAGTGACCCCGAGTGCGCATGAGCAGTAGTGAGTCCGAGTGCGCATGAGCAGTAGTGACCCCGAGTGCGCATGAGCAGTAGTGACCCCGAGTGCGCATGCACAGTAGTGAGCCCGATTGCGCATCCGCAGTAGTGAGTCCGCGTGCGCATGTGCAGGTCTGAGCCGGAGTGCGCATGCGCAGTAGTGAGCCCGATTGTGCATCCGCAGTAGTGAGTCCGAGTGCGCATGAGCAGTAGTGACCCCGAATGCGCATGAGCAGTAGTGAGCCGGGGGCGCATGCGCAGTAGTGAGCCCGAGCGCGCATCCGCAGTAGTGAGTCCGAGTGCGCATGCGCAGTAGTGACCCCGAATGCGCATGAGCAGTAGTGAATCCGAGTGCGCATGAGAAGTAGTGACCCCGAGTGCGCATGAGCAGTAGTGAGTCCGAGTGCGCATGAGCAGTAGTGACCCCGAGTGCGCATGAGCAGTAGTGACCCCGAGTGCACATGCACAGTAGTGAGCCCGATTGCGCATCCGCAGTAGTGAGCCCGAATGCGCATGAGCAGTAGTGAGCCCGTGTGCGCATGCGCAGTAGTGAGCCCAAGCGCGCATCCGCAGTAGTGAGTCCGAGTGCGCATGCGCAGTAGTGACCCCGAATGCGCATGAGCAGCAGTGAATCCGAGTGCGCATGAGCAGTAGTGAGTCCGAGTGCGCATGAGCAGTAGTGACCCCGAGTGCGCATGAGCAGTAGTGACCCCGAGTGCACATGCACAGTAGTGAGCCCGATTGCGCATCCGCAGTAGTGAGCCCGTGTGCGCATGCGCAGTAGTGAGACCGAGCGCGCATCCGCAGTAGTGAGTCCGAGTGCGCATGCGCAGTAGTGACCCCGAATGCGCATGAGCAGTAGTGAGTCCGAGTGCGCATGAGCAGTAGTGACCCCGAGTGCGCATGCACAGTAGTGAGCCCGATTGCGCATCCGCAGTAGTGAGTCCGAGTGCGCATGCACAGTAGTGACCCCGAGTGCGCATGAGCAGTAGTGAGTCCGAGTGCGCATGAGCAGTAGGGTGGCCCTTATTTTTCGACTTCCGATTTTTTTTGGTCTCACCCCTTAAAATTGTGATACTTGATGAAAAAATAATAATGTCAAAGTTTCAGGATGATTGGATAACAGGAACCCGTGCCGCAATCGAGTTGAAGTTTTGAAATTTGCACGATTTCAGGTTATCGTCGAATATGTTAGTGGTCTTTTATTTTATAAGTATCAGTGAACATTTTATAATGAAAATATAATTTTTTACACGTGTAATACTAGCATTTACATACAATTACAACACATACATATTTACATACAATATATTTACACATAAACGTAACTTTTAAGTTACCGGAGAATGCGACGTTTGGGCAACTGGAAGTTCTATATAATTTGTACAAAAGTTGATAAATTTTCTAATAATTTCGATTGTATTAATACTTATAAACAAATTTTTTTAAATACTTATAAGCAAAATATTCTTTAATGGAATTTCAGTTGTCTCATAAATTAGCCTATTATTAAATTGTACGTAGCGTTTAATATATGTTCTGTGTTAATGTAAATTTGCTTACAAAGGTTTTTATAATTCTCCATTATTTGTAAAATGTATTGTTTTTCTTCTTCATTTCTGGTTAACAGATTATTGTATTCAGTAATAAGTTTAACACCACGTTCAGCGGTATCGTTTACCACTTTTAAATTTTTTGCAATTTCTAAACCTTTTAGATATGAAATATCATTTTCCCACAAGGAAGGGTCTTTGTCTAAGAAATCAGTAGATATATTGAACCTGTTAAACCATTTTTTGGATTCAGTAGAAATGAAGCTATCGATATTCATGTTTACATAATTTTGTACATTTTCCGAAAGTATTACAAGTTTTTTGATTGAATATTCTGTATTATTTTTTCTTAGAGCCTTAACCATTTTCTTTTTTGTGTTTAATGGTATTGTTTCATCGAAAAAGGACAAAGCCACGTTCTCGGATGCAAGGTACCATAAATGGTTAGAAAATTTGCGTATTCCAACTTTAGAAATATTCTTATCAATTGCCGAATACAGGTATAGATTTTGTAGAAATTTCAGGTCTTGTAATGGCGCTTTTATGGGAATTGGTGCATTCATCCAAGCTTGAATATATAAATTAGTTAAAAAAATACATATATCATTTATCCCTATGATATCTTTACTATCCAATGAAAATTCTTGTCGGAATAAATAAATTTTTAATACGTAAATTGCTTTAGCCATCCATCTAGCATGATGAAAAGCTTCAGGAACGTGAAAAGTATTTCCTCGTGGAGGAGATCCACCAAGAAAGATTATTATCAACTCCAAAAATTCTTTGTAATCATCCCTCGGCTGCTTTTGTCGCAAATGATACAAACAAAAATTTATTTTCTCTTCTACATCCTGGAGCTTTCTATAAACATAAGGATCTTGTACACCTATTTTAAAATTTGCTAAATTAATTTTAGGCCAAGTTTTTTGAAATTTTTTAAAAAGCGGTACTTCTTACCTGATCCCTTGATCAGTCAAAACTCGCTAATATTCATCACTGCCGGGAATCTTTTTGTATATCTACTATGCAGAGTACCTACTATACATTTTTTTAATACCGAAATATTTGTTTCATTTTACATAAGATCTTGAATGCCTAACTGAATAGGAGATTAGTTTTCGTATTCGGGATGACCGCTTCAGCAACTACAGAATAAGATTCATACTAACATCAGCGGTAAGATTCATTTATTTCTAGTATATTTTTGAAAATCATACACCAACACTAAAATTATATGTGTAAAAAATGATATTTTCCTTATAAAATGTTCAATGATACTTTCAAAATAAAAGACCACTAACATATTCGACGATAACCTGAAATCGTGCAAATTTGAAAACTTCAACTCGATTGCGGCACGGGTTCCTGTTATCCAATCATCCTGAAACTTTAACATTATCATTTTTTCATCAAGTGTCACAATTTGAGGGGGTGAGACGATGAAAAAATCGAAAAAAAAAATCGAGCTCTATAGCTAAGGGCCACCCTAATGAGCAGTAGTGACCCCGAGTGCGCATGAGCAGTAGTGACCCCGAGTGCGCATGAGCAGTAGTGACCCCGAGTGCACATGCACAGTAGTGAGCCCGATTGCGCATCCGCAGTAGTGACTCCGAGTGCGCATGCACAGTAGTGAGCCCGTGTGCGCATGCGCAGAGGTGAGCTCGAATGCGCATGTGCAGGTCTGAGCCGGAGTGCGCATGCGCAGTAGTGGGCCCGTGCGCGCATGCGCAGCAGTGGGCCCGTGTTCGCATGCGCAGTACTGAGCCCGAGCGCGCATCCGCAATAGTGAGTCCGAGTGCGCATGCGCAGTAGTGACCCCGAATGCGCATGAGCAGTAGTGAGTCCGAGTGCGCATGAGCAGTAGTGACCCCGAGTGCGCATGAGCAGTAGTGAGTCCGAGTGCGCATGCGCAGAAGTGAGCTCGAATGCGCATGTGCAGGTCTGAGCCGGACTGTGCATGCGCAGTAGTGAGCCCGATTGCGCATCCGCAGTAGTGAGTCCGTGTGCGCATGTGCAGGTCTGAGTCGGACTGCGCATGCGCAATAGTGGGCCCGTGCGCGCATGCGCAGTAGTGAGCCCGGGTGCGCATGCGCAGTAGTGAGCCCGAGCGCGCATCCGCAGTAGTGAATCCGAGTGCGCATGAGCAGTAGTGACCGCGAGTGCGCATGAGCAGTAGTGAGTCCGAGTGCGCATGAGCAGTAGTGACCCCGAGTGCGCATGAGCAGTAGTGACCCCGAGTGCGCATGCACAGTAGTGAGCCCGATTGCGCATCCGCAGTAGTGAGTCCGTGTGCGCATGTGCAGGTCTGAGCCGGAGTGCGCATGCGCAGTAGTGGGCCCGTGCGCGCATGCGCAGTAGTGAGAACGTGTGCGCATGAGCAGTAGTGAGCCCGAGCGCGCATCCGCAGTTGTGAGTCCGAGTGCGCATGCGCAGTAGTGACCCCGAATGCGCATGAGCAGTAGTGAGTCCGAGTGCGCATGAGCAGTAGTGACCCCGAGTGCGCATGAGCAGTAGTGAGTCCGAGTGCGCATCAGCAGTAGTGACCCCGAGCGCGCATGCGCAGTAGTGAGACCGAGCGCGCATCCGCAGTAGTGAGTCCGAGTGCGCATCAGCAGTAGTGAGCCCGAGTGTGCATGAGCAGTAGTGACCCCGAGTGCGCATGAGCAGTAGTGAGTCCGAGTGCGCATGCGCAGAAGTGAGCTCGAATGCGCATGTGCAGGTCTGAGCCGGACTGTGCATGCGCAGTAGTGAGCCCGATTGCGCATCCGCAGTAGTGAGTCCGTGTGCGCATGTGCAGGTCTGAGCCGGAGTGCGCATGCGCAGTAGTGGGCCCGTGCGCGCATGCGCAGTAGTGAGCCCGTGTGCGCATGAGCAGTAGTGAGCTCGAGCGCGCATCCGCAGTAGTGAGTCCGAGTGCGCATGCGCAGTAGTGACCCCGAGTGCGCATGAGCAGTAGTGAGCCCGAGCGCGCATCCGCAGTAGTGAGTCCGAGTGCGCATGCGCAGTAGTGACCCTGAATGCGCATGAGCAGTAGTGAGTCCGAGTGCGCATGAGCAGTAGTGACCCCGAGTGCGCATGAGCTGTAGTGAGTCCGAGTGCGCATCAGCAGTAGTGACCGCGAGCGCGCATGCGCAGTAGTGAGCCCGTGTGCGCATGCGCAGTACTGAGACCGAGCGCGCATCCGCAATAGTGAGTCCGAGTGCGCATGCGCAGTAGTGACCCCGAATGCGCATGAGCAGTAGTGAGTCCGAGTGCGCATGAGCAGTAGTGACCCCGAGTGCGCATGCACAGTAGTGAGCCCGATTGCGCATCCGCAGTAGTGAGTCCGAGTGCGCATGCACAGTAGTGACCCCGAGTGCGCATGAGCAGTAGTGAGTCCGAGTGCGCATCCGCAGTAGTGAGTCCGTGTGCGCATGTGCAGGTCTGAGCCGGAGTGCGCATGCGCAATAGTGGGCCCGTGCGCGCATGCGCAGTAGTGAGCCCGGGTGCGCATGCGCAGTAGTGAGCCCGAGCGCGCATCCGCAGTAGTGAGTCCGTGTGCGCATGTGCAGGTCTGAGCCGGAGTGCGCATGCGCAGTAGTGGGCCCGTGCGCGCATGCGCAGTAGTAAGCCCGTGTGCGCATGAGCAGTAGTGAGCCCCAGCGCGCATCCGCAGTAGTGAGTCCGAGTGCGCATGCGCAGTAGTGACCCCGAATGCGCATGAGCAGTAGTGAGTCCGAGTGCGCATGAGCAGTAGTGACCCCGAGTGCGCATGCACAGTAGTGAGCCCGTGTGCGCATGCGCAGAAGTGAGCTCGAATGCGCATGTGCAGGTCTGAGCCGGAGTGCGCATGCGCAGTAGTGGGCCCGTGCGCGCATGCGCAGTAGTGAGCCCGTGTGCGCATGCGCAGTAGTGAGCCCGAGCGCGCATCCGCAGTAGTGAGTCCGAGTGCGCATGCGCAGTAGTGACCCCGAATGCGCATGAGCAGTAGTGAGTCCGAGTGCGCATGAGCAGTAGTGACCCCGAGTGCGCATGCACATTAGTGAGCCCGAGTGTGCATGAGTAGTAGTGACCCCGAGTGCGCATGCACAGTAGTGAGCCCGTGTGCGCATGCGCAAAAGTGAGCTCGAATGCGCATGTGCAGTAGTGAGCCCGTGTGCGCATGCGCAGTACTGACCCCGAATGCGCATGAGCAGTAGTGAGTCCGAGTGCGCATGAGCAGTAGTGACCCCGAGTGCGCATGAGCAGTGGTGACCCCGAGTGCACATGCGCAGTAGTGAGCCCGAGCGCGCATCCGCAGTAGTGAGTCCGAGTGCGCATGCACAGTAGTGACCCCGAATGCGCATGAGCAGTAGTGAGTCCGAGTGCGCATGAGCAGTAGTGACCCCGAGTGTGCATGGGCAGTAGTGAGTCCGAGTGCGCATGAGCAGTAGTGACCCCGAGTGCGCATGAGCACTAGTGAGTCCGAGTGCGCATGAGCAGTAGTGACCCCGAGTGCGCATGCACATTAGTGAGCCCGAGTGTGCATGAGTAGTAGTGACCCCGAGTGCGCATGCACAGTAGTGAGCCCGTGTGCGCATGCGCAGAAGTGAGCTCGAATGCGCATGTGCAGGTCTGAGCCGGACTGCGCATGCGCAGTAGTGAGCCCGTGCGCGCATGCGCAGTAGTGACCCCGAATGCGCATGAGCAGTAGTGAGTCCGAGTGCGCATGAGCAGTAGTGACCCCGAGTGCGCATTAGCAGTAGTGAATCCGAGTGCGCATGAGCAGTAGTGACCGCGAGTGCGCATGAGCAGTAGTGAGACCGAGTGCGCATGAGCAGTAGTGACCCCGAGTGCGCATGAGCAGTAGTGACCCCGTGTGCCCATGAGCAGTAGTGAGTCCGAGTGCGCATGAGCAGTAGTGACCCCGAGTGCGCATGAGCAGTAGTGAGCCCGAGTGCGCATGAGCAGTAGTGACCCCGAGTGCGCATGCACAGTAGTGAGCCCGATTGCGCATCCGCAGTAGTGAGTCCGAGTGCGCATGAGCAGTAGTGACCCCGAGTGCGCATGAGCAGTAGTGAGTCCGAGTGCGCATGCGCAGAAGTGAGCTCGAATGCGCATGTGCAGGTCTGAGCCGGACTGCGCATGCACAGTAGTGAGCCCGATTGCGCATCCGCAGTAGTGAGTCCGTGTGCGCATGTGCATGTCTGAGCCGGAGTGCGCATACGCAGTAGTGGGCCCGTGCGCGCATGCGCAGTAGTGAGCCCGGGTGCGCATGCGCAGTAGTGAGCTCGAGCTCGCATCCGCAGTAGTGAGCCCGATTGCGCATCCGCAGTAGTGAGTCCGTGTGCGCATGTGCAGGTCTGAGCCGGAGTGCGCATGCGCAGTGGTGGGCCCGTGCGCGCATGCGCAGTAGTGAGCCCGTGTGCGCATGAGCAGTAGTGAGCCCGAGCGCGCATCCGCAGTAGTGAGTCCGAGCGCGCATCCGCAGTAGTGAGTCCGAGTGCGCATGCGCAGTAGTGACCCCGAATGCGCATGAGCAGTAGTGAGTCCGAGTGCGCATGAGCAGTAGTGACCCCGAGTGCGCATGAGCAGTAGTGACCCCGAGTGCGCATGCACAGTAGTGAGCCCGATTGCGCATCCGCAGTAGTGAGTCCGTGTGCGCATGTGCAGGTCTGAGCCGGAGTGCGCATGCGCAGTAGTGAGCCCGATTGTGCATCCGCAGTAGTGAGTCCGAGTGCGCATGAGCAGTAGTGACCCCGAGTGCGCATGCACATTAGTGAGCCCGAGTGTGCATGAGTAGTAGTGACCCCGAGTGCGCATGCACAGTAGTGAGCCCGTGTGCGCATGCGCAGAAGTGAGCTCGAATGCGCATGTGCAGGTCTGAGCCGGACTGCGCATGCGCAGTAGTGAGCCCGTGCGCGCATGCGCAGTAGTGACCCCGAATGCGCATGAGCAGTAGTGAGTCCGAGTGCGCATGAGCAGTAGTGACCCCGAGTGCGCATGAGCAGTAGTGACCCCGAGTGCGCATGAGCAGTAGTGAATCCGAGTGCACATGAGCAGTAGTGACCCCGAGTGCGCATGAGCAGTAGTGAGTCCGAGTGCGCATGAGCAGTAGTGACCCCGAGTGCGCATGAGCAGTAGTGACCCCGAGTGCGCATGCACAGTAGTGAGCCCGAATGCGCATGAGCAGTAGTGAGTCCGAGTGCGCATGAGCAGTAGTGACCCCGAGTGTGCATGGGCAGTAGTGAGTCCGAGTGCGCATGAGCAGTAGTGACCCCGAGTGCGCATGAGCAGTAGTGAGTCCGAGTGCGCATGAGCAGTAGTGACCCCGAGTGCGCATGCACATTAGTGAACCCGAGTGTGCATGGGTAGTAGTGACCCCGAGTGCGCATGCACAGTAGTGAGCCCGTGTGCGCATGCGCTGAAGTGAGCTCGAATGCGCATGTGCAGGTCTGAGCCGGAGTGCGCATGCGCAGTAGTGGGCCCGTGCGCGCATGCGCAGTAGTGAGCCCGTGTGCGCATGCGCAGTAGTGAGCCCGAGCGCGCATCCGCAGTAGTGAGTCCGAGTGCGCATGCGCAGTAGTGACCCCGAATGCGCATGAGCAGTAGTGAGTCCGAGTGCGCATGAGCAGTAGTGACCCCGAGTGCGCATGCACATTAGTGAGCCCGAGTGTGCATGAGTAGTAGTGACCCCGAGTGCGCATGCACAGCAGTGAGCCCGTGTGCGCATGCGCAGAAGTGAGCTCGAATGCGCATGTGCAGTAGTGAGCCCGTGTGCGCATGCGCAGTAGTGACCCCGAATGCGCATGAGCAGTAGTGAGTCCGAGTGCGCATGAGCAGTAGTGACCCCGAGTGCGCATGAGCAGTGGTGACCCCGAGTGCGCATGAGCAGTAGTGAATCCGAGTGCACATGAGCAGTAGTGACCCCGAGTGCGCATGAGCAGTAGTGAGTCCGAGTGCGCATGAGCAGTAGTGACCCCGAGTGCGCATGAGCAGTAGTGACCCCGAGTGCGCATGCACAGTAGTGAGCCCGATTGCGCATCCGCAGTAGTGAGTCCGTGTGCGCATGTGCAGGTCTGAGCCGGAGTGCGCATGCGCAGTAGTGAGCCCGATTGTGCATCCGCAGTAGTGAGTCCGAGTGCGCATGAGCAGTAGTGACCCCGAATGCGCATGTGCAGTAGTGAGCCCGTGTGCACATGCACAGTAGTGAGCCCGAGCGCGCATCCGCAGTAGTGAGTCCGAGTGCGCATGCACAGTAGTGACCCCGAATGCGCATGAGCAGTAGTGAGTCCGAGTGCGCATGAGCTGTAGTGACCCCGAGTGTGCATGGGCAGTAGTGAGTCCGAGTGCGCATGAGCAGTAGTGACCCCGAGTGCGCATGAGCAGTAGTGAGTCCGAGTGCGCATGAGCAGTAGTGACCCCGAGTGCGCATGCACATTAGTGAGCCCGAGTGTGCATGAGTAGTAGTGACCCCGAGTGCGCATGCACAGTAGTGAGCCCGTGTGCGCATGCGCAGAAGTGAGCTCGAATGCGCATGTGCAGGTCTGAGCCGGACTGCGCATGCGCAGTAGTGAGCCCGTGCGCGCATGCGCAGTAGTGACCCCGAATGCGCATGAGCAGTAGTGAGTCCGAGTGCGCATGAGCAGTAGTGACCCCGAGTGCGCATGAGCAGTAGTGACCCCGAGTGCGCATGAGCAGTAGTGAATCCGAGTGCACATGAGCAGTAGTGACCCCGAGTGCGCATGAGCAGTAGTGAGTCCGAGTGAGCATGAGCAGTAGTGACCCCGAGTGCGCATGAGCAGTAGTGACCCCGAGTGCGCATGCACAGTAGTGAGCCCGATTGCGCATCCGCAGTAGTGAGTCCGTGTGCGCATGTGCAGGTCTGAGCCGGAGTGCGCATGCGCAGTAGTGAGCCCGATTGTGCATCCGCAGTAGTGAGTCCGAGTGCGCATGAGCAGTAGTGAGCCCGTGTGCGCATGCGCAGTAGTGAGCCCGAGCGCGCATCCGCAGTAGTGAGTCCGAGTGCGCATGCGCAGTAGTGACCCCGAATGCGCATGAGCAGTAGTGAGTCCGAGTGCGCATGAGCAGTAGTGACCCCAAGTGCGCATGAGCAGTAGTGACCCCGAGTGCGCATGAGCAGTAGTGACCCCGAGTGGGCATGAGCAGTAGTGACCCCGAGTGCGCATGCACAGTAGTGAGCCCGTGTGCGCATGCGCAGAAGTGAGCTCGAATGCGCATGTGCAGGTCTGAGCCGGAGTGCGCATGCGCAGTAGTGGGCCCGTGCGCGCATGCGCAGTACTGAGCCCGTGTGCGCATGCGCAGTAGTGAGCCCGAGCGCGCATCCGCAGTAGTGAGTCCGAGTGCGCATGCGCAGTAGTGACCCCGAATGCGCATGAGCAGTAGTGAGTCCGAGTGCGCATGCACAGTACTGACCCCGAATGCGCATGAGCAGTTTTGAGTCCGAGTGCGCATGAGCAGTAGTGACCCCGAGTGCGCACTAGCAGTAGTGAGTCCGAGTGCGCATCAGCAGTGGTGACCCCGAGTGCGCATGCACAGTAGTGAGCCCGTGTGCGCATGCGCAGAAGTGAGCTCGAATGCGCATGTGCAGGTCTGAGCCGGACTGCGCATGCGCAGTAGTGAGCCCGATTGCGCATCCGCAGTAGTGAGTCCGTGTGCGCATGTGCAGGTCTGAGCCGGAGTGCGCATGCGCAGTAGTGGGCCCGTGCGCGCATGCGCAGTAGTGAGCCCGGGTGCGCATGCGCAGTAGTGAGCCCGAGCGCGCATCCGCAGTAGTGAGCCCGATTGCGCACCCGCAGTAGTGAGTCCGTGTGCGCATGTGCAGGTCTGAGCCGGAGTGCGCATGCGCAGTAGTGGGCCCGTGCGCGCATGCGCAGTAGTGAGGCCGGGTGCGTAAGCGCAGTAGTGAGCCCGAGCGCGCATCCGCAGTAGTGAGCCCGATTGCGCAACCGCAGTAGTGAGTCCGTGTGCGCATGTGCAGGTCTGAGCCGGAGTGCGCATGCGCAGTAGTGGGCCCGTGCGCGCATGGGCAGTAGTGAGCCCGTGTGCGCATGCGCAGTAGTGAGCCCGAGCGCGCATCCGCAGTAGTGAGTCCGAGTGCGCATGCGCAGTAGTGTCCCCGAATGCGCATTAGCAGTAGTGAATCCGAGTGCGCATGAGCAGTAGTGACCGCGAGTGCGCATGAGCAGTAGTGAGACCGAGTGCGCATGTGCAGTAGTGACCCCGAGTGCGCATGAGTAGTAGTGTCCCCGAGTGCGCATGCACAGTAGTGAGCCCGTGTGCGCATGCACAGTAGTGAGCCCGTGTGCGCATGCGCAGAAGTGAGCTCGAATGCGCATGTGCAGGTCTGAGCCGGAGTGCGCATGCGCAGTAGTGGGCCCGTGCGCGCATGCGCAGTAGTGAGCCCGTGTGCGCATGCGCAGTAGTGAGCCCGAGCGCGCATCCGCAGTAGTGAGTCCGAGTGCGCATGCGCAGTAGTGACCCCGAATGCGCATGAGCAGTATTGAGTCCGAGTGCGCATGAGCAGTAGTGACCCCGAGTGCGCATGAGCAGTAGTGAGCCCGAGTGCGCATGAGCGGTAGTGACCCCGAGTGCGCATGCACAGTAGTGAGCCCGATTGCGCATCCGCAGTAGTGAGTCCGAGTGCGCATGCACAGTACTGACCCCGAATGCGCATGAGCAGTTTTGAGTCCGAGTGCGCATGAGCAGTAGTGACCCCGAGTGCGCATGAGCAGTAGTGAGTCCGAGTGCGCATCAGCAGTAGTGACCCCGAGTGCGCATGCACAGTAGTGAGCCCGTGTGCGCATGCGCAGAAGTGAGCTCGAATGCGCATGTGCAGGTCTGAGCCGGACTGCGCATGCGCAGTAGTGAGGCCGATTGCGCATCCGCAGTAGTGAGTCCGTGTGCGCATGTGCAGGTCTGAGCCGGAGTGCGCATGCGCAGTAGTGGGCCCGTGCGCGCATGCGCAGTAGTGAGCCCGGGTGCGTATGCGCAGTAGTGAGCCCGAGCGCGCATCCGCAGTAGTGAGCCCGATTGCGCATCCGCAGTAGTGAGTCCGTGTGCGCATGTGCAGGTCTGAGCCGGAGTGCGCATGCGCAGTAGTGGGCCCGTGCGCGCATGGGCAGTAGTGAGCCCGTGTGCGCATGCGCAGTAGTGAGCCCGAGCGCGCATCCGCAGTAGTGAGTCCGAGTGCGCATGCGCAGTAGTGTCCCCGAATGCGCATTAGCAGTAGTGAATCCGAGTGCGCATGAGCAGTAGTGACCGCGAGTGCGCATGAGCAGTAGTGAGACCGAGTGCGCATGAGCAGTAGTGACCCCGAGTGCGCATGAGCAGTAGTGACCCCGTGTGCGCATGAGCAGTAGTGAGTCCGAGTGCGCATGAGCAGTAGTGACCCCGAGTGCGCATGAGCAGTAGTGAGTCCGAGTGCGCATGAGCAGTACTGACCCCGAGTGCGCATGAGCAGTAGTGAGTCCGAGTGCGCATGAGCGGTAGTGACTCCGAGTGCGCATGCACATTAGTGAGCCCGAGTGTGCATGAGTAGTAGTGTCCCCGAGTGCGCATGCACAGTAGTGAGCCCGTGTGCGCATGCGCAGAAGTGACCCCGAATGCGCATGAGCAGTAATGAGTCCGAGTGCGCATGAGCAGTAGTGACCCCGAGTGCGCATGAGCAGTAGTGAGCCCGAGTGCGCATGAGCCGTAGTGACCCCGAGTGCGCATGCACAGTAGTGAGCCCGATTGCGCATCCGCAGTAGTGAGTCCGAGTGCGCATGCACAGTACTGACCCCGAATGCGCATGAGCAGTTTTGAGTCCGAGTGCGCATGAGCAGTAGTGACCCCGAGTGCGCATGAGCAGTAGTGAGTCCGAGTGCGCATCAGCAGTAGTGACCCCGAGTGCGCATGCACAGTAGTGAGCCCGTGTGCGCATGCGCAGAAGTGAGCTCGAATGCGCATGTGCAGGTCTTAGCCGGAGTGCGCATGCGCAGTAGTGGGCCCGTGCGCGCATGCGCAGCAGTGAGGCCGTGTTCGCATGCGCAGTAGTGAGCCCGAGCGCGCATCCGCAATAGTGAGTCCGAGTGCGCATGCGCAGTAGTGACCCCGAATGCGCATGAGCAGTAGTGAGTTCGAGTGCGCATGAGCAGTAGTGAATCGAGTGTGCATGAGCAGTAGTGACCCCGAGTGTGCATGAGCAGTAGTGAGTCCGAGTGCGCATGAGCAGTAGTGACCCCGAGTGCGCATGAGCAGTAGTGTGTCCGAGTGCGCATGAGCAGTAGTGACCCCGAGTGCGCATGCACATTAGTGAGCCCGAGTGTGCATGAGTAGTAGTGACCCCGAGTGCGCATGCACAGTAGTGAGCCCGTGTGCGCATGCGCAGAAGTGAGCTCGAATGCGCATTTGCAGGTCTGAGCCGGAGTGCGCATGCGCAGTAGTGGGCCCGTGCGCGCATGCGCAATAGTGAGCCCGGGTGCGCATGCGCAGTAGTGAGCCCGAGCGCGCATCCGCAGTAGTGAGCCCGATTGCGCATCCGCAGTAGTGAGTCCGTTTGCGCATGTGCAGGTCTGAGCCGGAGTGCGCATGCGCAGTAGTGGGCCCGTGCGCGCATGCGCAGTAGTGAGCCCGGGTGCGTAAGCGCAGTAGTAAGCCCGAGCGCGCATCCGCAGTAGTGGGCCCGATTGCGCATCCGCAGTAGTGAGTCCGTGTGCGCATGTGCAGGTCTGAGCCGGAGTGCGCATGCGCAGTAATGGGCCCGTGCGCGCATGGGCAGTAGTGAGCCCGTGTGCGCATGCGCAGTAGTGAGCCCGAGCGCGCATCCGCAGTAGTGAGTCCGAGTGCGCATGCGCAGTAGTGTCCCCGAATGCGCATTAGCAGTAGTGAATCCGAGTGCGCATGAGCAGTAGTGACCGCGAGTGCGCATGAGCAGTAGTGAGACCGAGTGCGCATGTGCAGTAGTGACCCCGAGTGCGCATGAGTAGTAGTGTCCCCGAGTGCGCATGCACAGTAGTGAGCCCGTGTGCGCATGCACAGTAGTGATCCCGTGTGCGCATGCGCAGAAGTGAGCTCGAATGCGCATGTGCAGGTCTGAGCCGGAGTGCGCATGCGCAGTAGTGGGCCCGTGCGCGCATGCGCAGTAGTGAGCCCGTGTGCGCATGCGCTGTAGTGAGCCCGAGCGCGCATCCGCAGTAGTGAGTCCGAGTGCGCATGCGCAGTAGTGACCCCGAATGCGCATGAGCAGTATTGAGTCCGAGTGCGCATGAGCAGTAGTGACCCCGAGTGCGCATGAGCAGTAGTGAGCCCGAGTGCGCATGAGCGGTAGTGACCCCGAGTGCGCATGCACAGTAGTGAGCCCGATTGCGCATCCGCAGTAGTGAGTCCGAGTGCACATCCGCAGTAGTGACCCCGTATGCGCATGAGCAGTATTGAGTCCGAGTGCGCATGAGCAGTAGTGACCCCGAGTGCGCATGAGCAGTAGTGAGCCCGAGTGCGCATGAGCAGTAGTGACCCCGAGTGCGCATGCACAGTAGTGAGCCCGATTGCGCATCCGCAGTAGTGAGTCCGAGTGCGCATGCACAGTACTGACCCCGAATGCGCATGAGCAGTTTTGAGTCCGAGTGCGCATGAGCAGTAGTGAGCCCGGGTGCGCATGCGCAGTAGTGAGCCCGAGCGCGCATCCGCAGTAGTGAGCCCGATTGCGCATCCGCAGTAGTGAGTCCGTGTGCGCATGTGCAGGTCTGAGCCGGAGTGCGCATGCGCAGTAGTGGGCCCGTGCGCGCATGCGCAGTAGTGAGCCCGGGTGCGTATGCGCAGTAGTGAGCCCGAGCGCGCATCCGCAGTAGTGAGCCCGATTGCGCATCCGCAGTAGTGAGTCCGTGTGCGCATGTGCAGGTCTGAGCCGGAGTGCGCATGCGCAGTAGTGACCCCGAGTGCGCATGAGCAGTAGTGACCCCGAGTGCGCATGAGCAGTAGTGACCCCGAGTGCGCATGCACAGTAGTGAGCCCGTGTGCGCATGAGCAGTAGTGACCCCGAGTGCGCATGCACAGTAGTGAGCCCGATTGCGCATCCGCAGTAGTGAGTCCGAGTGCGCATGCACAGTACTAACCCCGAATGCGCATGAGCAGTAGTGAGTCCGAGTGCGCATGAGCAGTAGTGACCCCGAGTGCGCATGCACATTAGTGAGCCCGAGTGTGCATGAGTAGTAGTGACCCCGAGTGCGCATGCACAGTAGTGAGCCCGTGTGCGCATGCGCAGAAGTGAGCTCGAATGCGCATGTGCAGGTCTGAGCCGGACTGCGCATGCGCAGTAGTGAGCCCGTGCGCGCATGCGCAGTAGTGACCCCGAATGCGCATGAGCAGTAGTGAGTCCGAGTGCGCATGAGCAGTAGTGACCCCGAGTGCGCATGCAGAGTAGTGAGCCCGAGTGCGCATGAGCAGTAGTGAGTCCGAGTGCGCATGAGCAGTAGTGACCCCGAGTGCGCATGAGCAGTAGTGACCCCGAGTGCGCATGCACAGTAGTGAGCCCGTGTGCGCATGCGCAGAAGTGAGCTCGAATGCGCATGTGCAGGTCTGAGCCGGACTGCGCATGCGCAGTAGTGAGCCCGTGCGCACATGCGCAGTAGTGACCCCGAATGCGCATGAGCAGTAGTGAGTCCGAGTGCGCATGAGCAGTAGTGACCCCGAGTGCGCATGCAGAGTAGTGAGCCCGAGTGCGCATGAGCAGTAGTGAGTCCGAGTGCGCATGAGCAGTAGTGACCCCGAGTGCGCATGAGCAGTAGTGACCCCGAGTGCGCATGCACAGTAGTGAGCCCGTGTGCGCATGCGCAGAAATGAGCTCGAATGCGCATGTGCAGGTCTGAGCCGGACTGCGCATGCGCAGTAGTGAGCCCGTGCGCGCATGCGCAGTAGTGACCCCGAAGGCGCATGAGCAGTAGTGAGTCCGAGTGCGCATGAGCAGTAGTGACCCCGAGTGCGCATGCAGAGTAGCGAGCCCGAGTGCGCATGAGCAGTAGTGAGTCCGAGTGCGCATGAGCAGTAGTGACCCCGAGTGCGCATGAGCAGTAGTGACCCCGAGTGCGCATGCACAGTAGTGAGCCCGTGTGCGCATGCGCAGAAGTGAGCTCGAATGCGCATGTGCAGGTCTGAGCCGGACTGCGCATGCGCAGTAGTGAGCCCGTGTGCGCATCAGCTGTAGTGACCCGAGTGCGCATGAGCAGTAGTGACCCCGAGTGCGCATGCACAGTAGTGAGCCCGTGTGCGCATGCACAGTAGTGAGCCCGATTGCGCATCCGCAGTAGTGAGTCCGAGTGCGCATGCACAGTACTGACCCCGAATGCGCATGAGCAGTTTTGAGTCCGAGTCCGCATGAGCAGTAGTGACCCCGAATGCGCATGAGCAGTAGTGAGTCCGAGTGCGCATGAGCAGTAGTGACCCCGAGTGCGCATGCACATTAGTGAGCCCGAGTGTGCATGAGTAGTAGTGACCCCGAGTGCGCATGCACAGTAGTGAGCCCGTGTGCGCATGCGCAGAAGTGAGCTCGAATGCGCATGTGCAGGTCTGAGCCGGACTGCGCATGCGCAGTAGTGAGCCCGTGTGCGCATGCGCAGTAGTGACCCCGAATGCGCATAAGCAGTAGTGAGTCCGAGTGCGCATGAGCAGTAGTGACCCCGAGTGCGTATGAGCAGTAGTGACCCCGAGTGCGCATGCACAGTAGTGAGCCCGATTGCGCATCCGCAGTAGTGAGTCCGTGTGCGCATGTGCAGGTCTGAGCCGGAGTGCGCATGCGCAGTAGTGAGCCCGATTGTGCATCCGCAGTAGTGAGTCCGAGTGCGCATGAGCAGTAGTGAGCCCGTGTGCGCATGCGCAGTAGTGAGCCCGAGCGCGCATCCGCAGTAGTGAGTCCGAGTGCGCATGAGCAGTAGTGAGCCCGAGTGCGCATGAGCAGTAGTGACCCCGAGTGCGCATGCACAGTAGTGAGCCCGATTGCGCATCCGCAGTAGTGAGTCCGAGTGCGCATGCACAGTACTGACCCCGAATGCGCATGAGCAGTAGTGAGTCCGAGTGCGCATGAGCAGTAGTGACCCCGAGTGCGCATGCACATTAGTGAGCCCGAGTGTGCATGAGTAGTAGTGACCCCGAGTGCGCATGCACAGTAGTGAGCCCGTGTGCGCATGCGCAGAAGTGAGCTCGAATGCGCATGTGCAGGTCTGAGCCGGACTGCGCATGCGCAGTAGTGAGCCCGTGCGCGCATGCGCAGTAGTGACCCCGAATGCGCATGAGCAGTAGTGAGTCCGAGTGCGCATGAGCAGTAGTGAGTCCGAGTGCGCATGAGCAGTAGTGAGCCCGAGTGCGCATGAGCAGTAGTGACCCCGAATGCGCATTAGCAGTAGTGAATCCGAGTGCGCATGAGCAGTAGTGACCGCGAGTGCGCATGAGCAGTAGTGAGACCGAGTGCGCATGTGCAGTAGTGACCCCGAGTGCGCATGAGTAGTAGTGTCCCCGAGTGCGCATGCACAGTAGTGAGCCCGTGTGCGCATGCACAGTAGTGATCCCGTGTGCGCATGCGCAGAAGTGAGCTCGAATGCGCATGTGCAGGTCTGAGCCGGAGTGCGCATGCGCAGTAGTGGGCCCGTGCGCGCATGCGCAGTAGTGAGCCCGTGTGCGCATGCGCTGTAGTGAGCCCGAGCGCGCATCCGCAGTAGTGAGTCCGAGTGCGCATGCGCAGTAGTGACCCCGAATGCGCATGAGCAGTATTGAGTCCGAGTGCGCATGAGCAGTAGTGACCCCGAGTGCGCATGAGCAGTAGTGAGCCCGAGTGCGCATGAGCGGTAGTGACCCCGAGTGCGCATGCACAGTAGTGAGCCCGATTGCGCATCCGCAGTAGTGAGTCCGAGTGCACATCCGCAGTAGTGACCCCGAATGCGCATGAGCAGTATTGAGTCCGAGTGCGCATGAGCAGTAGTGACCCCGAGTGCGCATGAGCAGTAGTGAGCCCGAGTGCGCATGAGCAGTAGTGACCCCGAGTGCGCATGCACAGTAGTGAGCCCGATTGCGCATCCGCAGTAGTGAGTCCGAGTG
Source organism: Megachile leachella (assembly GCA_963576845.1). NCBI lineage: Eukaryota > Metazoa > Arthropoda > Insecta > Hymenoptera > Megachilidae > Megachile > Megachile leachella. The sequence goes on along the minus strand of OY756250.1, from coordinate 23,598,917 downwards.
CGCATGCACAGTACTGACCCCGAATGCGCATGAGCAGTTTTGAGTCCGAGTGCGCATGAGCAGTAGTGAGCCCGGGTGCGCATGCGCAGTAGTGAGCCCGAGCGCGCATCCGCAGTAGTGAGCCCGATTGCGCATCCGCAGTAGTGAGTCCGTGTGCGCATGTGCAGGTCTGAGCCGGAGTGCGCATGCGCAGTAGTGGGCCCGTGCGCGCATGCGCAGTAGTGAGCCCGGGTGCGTATGCGCAGTAGTGAGCCCGAGCGCGCATCCGCAGTAGTGAGCCCGATTGCGCATCCGCAGTAGTGAGTCCGTGTGCGCATGTGCAGGTCTGAGCCGGAGTGCGCATGCGCAGTAGTGACCCCGAGTGCGCATGAGCAGTAGTGACCCCGAGTGCGCATGAGCAGTAGTGACCCCGAGTGCGCATGCACAGTAGTGAGCCCGTGTGCGCATGAGCAGTAGTGACCCCGAGTGCGCATGCACAGTAGTGAGCCCGATTGCGCATCCGCAGTAGTGAGTCCGAGTGCGCATGCACAGTACTAACCCCGAATGCGCATGAGCAGTAGTGAGTCCGAGTGCGCATGAGCAGTAGTGACCCCGAGTGCGCATGCACATTAGTGAGCCCGAGTGTGCATGAGTAGTAGTGACCCCGAGTGCGCATGCACAGTAGTGAGCCCGTGTGCGCATGCGCAGAAGTGAGCTCGAATGCGCATGTGCAGGTCTGAGCCGGACTGCGCATGCGCAGTAGTGAGCCCGTGCGCGCATGCGCAGTAGTGACCCCGAATGCGCATGAGCAGTAGTGAGTCCGAGTGCGCATGAGCAGTAGTGACCCCGAGTGCGCATGCAGAGTAGTGAGCCCGAGTGCGCATGAGCAGTAGTGAGTCCGAGTGCGCATGAGCAGTAGTGACCCCGAGTGCGCATGAGCAGTAGTGACCCCGAGTGCGCATGCACAGTAGTGAGCCCGTGTGCGCATGCGCAGAAGTGAGCTCGAATGCGCATGTGCAGGTCTGAGCCGGACTGCGCATGCGCAGTAGTGAGCCCGTGCGCGCATGCGCAGTAGTGACCCCGAATGCGCATGAGCAGTAGTGAGTCCGAGTGCGCATGAGCAGTAGTGACCCCGAGTGCGCATGCAGAGTAGTGAGCCCGAGTGCGCATGAGCAGTAGTGACCCCGAGTGCGCATGCAGAGTAGTGAGCCCGAGTGCGCATGAGCAGTAGTGAGTCCGAGTGCGCATGAGCAGTAGTGACCCCGAGTGCGCATGAGCAGTAGTGACCCCGAGTGCGCATGCACAGTAGTGAGCCCGTGTGCGCATGCGCAGAAGTGAGCTCGAATGCGCATGTGCAGGTCTGAGCCGGACTGCGCATGCGCAGTAGTGAGCCCGTGCGCGCATGCGCAGTAGTGACCCCGAATGCGCATGAGCAGTAGTGAGTCCGAGTGCGCATGAGCAGTAGTGACCCCGAGTGCGCATGCAGAGTAGTGAGCCCGAGTGCGCATGAGCAGTAGTGAGTCCGAGTGCGCATGAGCAGTAGTGACCCCGAGTGCGCATGAGCAGTAGTGACCCCGAGTGCGCATGCACAGTAGTGAGCCCGTGTGCGCATGCGCAGAAATGAGCTCGAATGCGCATGTGCAGGTCTGAGCCGGACTGCGCATGCGCAGTAGTGAGCCCGTGCGCGCATGCGCAGTAGTGACCCCGAATGCGCATGAGCAGTAGTGAGTCCGAGTGCGCATGAGCAGTAGTGACCCCGAGTGCGCATGCAGAGTAGCGAGCCCGAGTGCGCATGAGCAGTAGTGAGTCCGAGTGCGCATGAGCAGTAGTGACCCCGAGTGCGCATGAGCAGTAGTGACCCCGAGTGCGCATGCACAGTAGTGAGCCCGTGTGCGCATGCGCAGAAGTGAGCTCGAATGCGCATGTGCAGGTCTGAGCCGGACTGCGCATGCGCAGTAGTGAGCCCGTGTGCGCATCAGCTGTAGTGACCCGAGTGCGCATGAGCAGTAGTGACCCCGAGTGCGCATGCACAGTAGTGAGCCCGTGTGCGCATGCACAGTAGTGAGCCCGATTGCGCATCCGCAGTAGTGAGTCCGAGTGCGCATGCACAGTACTGACCCCGAATGCGCATGAGCAGTTTTGAGTCCGAGTCCGCATGAGCAGTAGTGACCCCGAATGCGCATGAGCAGTAGTGAGTCCGAGTGCGCATGAGCAGTAGTGACCCCGAGTGCGCATGCACATTAGTGAGCCCGAGTGTGCATGAGTAGTAGTGACCCCGAGTGCGCATGCACAGTAGTGAGCCCGTGTGCGCATGCGCAGAAGTGAGCTCGAATGCGCATGTGCAGGTCTGAGCCGGACTGCGCATGCGCAGTAGTGAGCCCGTGTGCGCATGCGCAGTAGTGACCCCGAATGCGCATAAGCAGTAGTGAGTCCGAGTGCGCATGAGCAGTAGTGACCCCGAGTGCGTATGAGCAGTAGTGACCCCGAGTGCGCATGCACAGTAGTGAGCCCGATTGCGCATCCGCAGTAGTGAGTCCGTGTGCGCATGTGCAGGTCTGAGCCGGAGTGCGCATGCGCAGTAGTGAGCCCGATTGTGCATCCGCAGTAGTGAGTCCGAGTGCGCATGAGCAGTAGTGAGCCCGTGTGCGCATGCGCAGTAGTGAGCCCGAGCGCGCATCCGCAGTAGTGAGTCCGAGTGCGCATGAGCAGTAGTGAGCCCGAGTGCGCATGAGCAGTAGTGACCCCGAGTGCGCATGCACAGTAGTGAGCCCGATTGCGCATCCGCAGTAGTGAGTCCGAGTGCGCATGCACAGTACTGACCCCGAATGCGCATGAGCAGTAGTGAGTCCGAGTGCGCATGAGCAGTAGTGACCCCGAGTGCGCATGCACATTAGTGAGCCCGAGTGTGCATGAGTAGTAGTGACCCCGAGTGCGCATGCACAGTAGTGAGCCCGTGTGCGCATGCGCAGAAGTGAGCTCGAATGCGCATGTGCAGGTCTGAGCCGGACTGCGCATGCGCAGTAGTGAGCCCGTGCGCGCATGCGCAGTAGTGACCCCGAATGCGCATGAGCAGTAGTGAGTCCGAGTGCGCATGAGCAGTAGTGACCCCGAGTGCGCATGCACATTAGTGAGCCCGAGTGTGCATGAGTAGTAGTGACCCCGAGTGCGCATGCACAGTAGTGAGCCCGTGTGCGCATGCGCAGAAGTGAGCTCGAATGCGCATGTGCAGGTCTGAGCCGGACTGCGCATGCGCAGTAGTGAGCCCGTGCGCGCATGCGCAGTAGTGACCCCGAATGCGCATGAGCAGTAGTGAGTCCGAGTGCGCATGAGCAGTAGTGACCCCGAGTGCGCATGCAGAGTAGTGAGCCCGAGTGCGCATGAGCAGTAGTGAGTCCGAGTGCGCATGAGCAGTAGTGACCCCGAGTGCGCATGAGCAGTAGTGACCCCGAGTGCGCATGCACAGTAGTGAGCCCGTGTGCGCATGCGCAGAAGTGAGCTCGAATGCGCATGTGCAGGTCTGAGCCGGACTGCGCATGCGCAGTAGTGAGCCCGTGCGCGCATGCGCAGTAGTGACCCCGAATGCGCATGAGCAGTAGTGAGTCCGAGTGCGCATGAGCAGTAGTGACCCCGAGTGCGCATGCAGAGTAGTGAGCCCGAGTGCGCATGAGCAGTAGTGAGTCCGAGTGCGCATGAGCAGTAGTGACCCCGAGTGCGCATGAGCAGTAGTGACCCCGAGTGCGCATGCACAGTAGTGAGCCCGTGTGCGCATGCGCAGAAGTGAGCTCGAATGCGCATGTGCAGGTCTGAGCCGGACTGCGCATGCGCAGTAGTGAGCCCGTGTGCGCATCAGCTGTAGTGACCCGAGTGCGCATGAGCAGTAGTGACCCCGAGTGCGCATGCACAGTAGTGAGCCCGTGTGCGCATGCACAGTAGTGAGCCCGATTGCGCATCCGCAGTAGTGAGTCCGAGTGCGCATGCACAGTACTGACCCCGAATGCGCATGAGCAGTTTTGAGTCCGAGTCCGCATGAGCAGTAGTGACCCCGAGTGCGCATGAGCAGTAGTGAGTCCGAGTGCGCATCAGCAGTAGTGACCCCGAGTGCGCATGAGCAGTAGTGACCCCGAGTGCGCATGCACATTAGTGAGCCCGAGTGTGCATGAGTAGTAGTGTCCCCGAGTGCGCATGCACAGTAGTGAGCCCGTGCGCGCATGCGCAGAAGTGAGCTCGAATGCGCATGTGTAGGTCTGAGCCGGAGTGCGCATGCGCAGTAGTGGGCCCGTGCGCGCATGCGCAGTAGTGAGCCCGTGTGCGCATGCGCAGTAGTGAGCCCGAGCGCGCATCCGCAGTAGTGAGTCCGAGTGCGCATGCGCAGTAGTGACCCCGAATGCGCATGAGCAGTAGTGAGTCCGAGTGCGCATGAGCAGTAGTGACCCCGAGTGCGCATGCACATTAGTGAGCCCGAGTGTGCATGAGTAGTAGTGACCCCGAGTGCGCATGCACAGTAGTGAGCCCGTGTGCGCATGCGCAGAAGTGAGCTCGAATGCGCATGTGCAGGTCTGAGCCGGACTGCGCATGCGCAGTAGTGAGCCCGTGTGCGCATGCGCAGTAGTGACCCCGAATGCGCATAAGCAGTAGTGAGTCCGAGTGCGCATGAGCAGTAGTGACCCCGAGTGCGCATGAGCAGTAGTGACCCCGAGTGCGCATGCACAGTAGTGAGCCCGATTGCGCATCCGCAGTAGTGAGTCCGTGTGCGCATGTGCAGGTCTGAGCCGGAGTGCGCATGCGCAGTAGTGAGCCCGATTGTGCATCCGCAGTAGTGAGTCCGAGTGCGCATGAGCAGTAGTGAGCCCGAGTGCGCATGCGCAGTAGTGAGCCCGAGGGCGCATCCGCAGTAGTGAGTCCGAGTGCGCATGCACATTAGTGAGTCCGAGTGCGCATGAGCAGTAGTGACCCCGAGTGCGCACTAGCAGTAGTGAGTCCGAGTGCGCATCAGCAGTAGTGACCCCGAGTGCGCATGCACAGTAGTGAGCCCGTGTGCGCATGCGCAGAAGTGAGCTCGAATGCGCATGTGCAGGTCTGAGCCGGACTGCGCATGCGCAGTAGTGAGCCCGATTGCGCATCCGCAGTAGTGAGTCCGTGTGCGCATGTGCAGGTCTGAGCCGGAGTGCGCATGCGCAGTAGTGGGCCCGTGCGCGCATGCGCAGTAGTGAGCCCGTGTGCGCATGCGCAGTAGTGAGCCCGAGCGCGCATCCGCAGTAGTGAGCCCGATTGCGCATCCGCAGTAGTGAGTCCGTGTGCGCATGTGCAGGTCTGAGCCGGAGTGCGCATGCGCAGTAGTGGGCCCGTGCGCGTATGGGCAGTAGTGAGCCCGTGTGCGCATGCGCAGTAGTGAGCCCGAGCGCGCATCCGCAGTAGTGAGTCCGAGTGCGCATGCGCAGTAGTGTCCCCGAATGCGCATTAGCAGTAGTGAATCCGAGTGCGCATGAGCAGTAGTGACCGCGAGTGCGCATGAGCAGTAGTGAGACCGAGTGCGCATGAGCAGTAGTGACCCCGAGTGCGCATGCACAGTAGTGAGCCCGATTGCGCATCCGCAGTAGTGAGTCCGAGTGCGCATGCACAGTACTGACCCCGAATGCGCATGAGCAGTTTTGAGTCCGAGTGCGCATGAGCAGTAGTGACCCCGAGTGCGCATGAGCAGTAGTGAGTCCGAGTGTGCATGAGCAGTAGTGAGTCCGAGTGCGCATGAGCAGTAGTGACCCCGAGTGCGCATGAGCAGTAGTGTGTCCGAGTGCGCATGAGCAGTAGTGACCCCGAGTGCGCATGCACATTAGTGAGCCCGAGTGTGCATGAGTAGTAGTGACCCCGAGTGCGCATGCACAGTAGTGAGCCCGTGTGCGCATGCGCAGAAGTGAGCTCGAATGCGCATGTGCAGGTCTGAACCGGACTGCGCATGCGCAGTAGTGAGCCCGTGTGCGCATGCGCAGTAGTGACCCCGAATGCGCATGAGCAGTAGTGAGTCCGAGTGCGCATGAGCAGTAGTGACCCCGAGTGCGCATGAGCAGTAGTGACCCCGAGTGCGCATGAGCAGTAGTGAATCCGAGTGCACATGAGCAGTAGTGAACCCGAGTGCGCATGAGCAGTAGTGAGTTCGAGTGCGCATGAGCAGTAGTGACCCCGAGTGCGCATGCACAGTAGTGAGCCCGAGTGCGCATGCGCAGTAGTGTCCCCGAATGCGCATGAGCAGTAGTGACCCCGAGTGCGCATGAGCAGTAGTGAGTCCGAGTGCGCATCAGCAATAGTGACCCCGAGTGCGCATGAGCAGTAGTGACCCCGAGTGCGCCAGCACAGTAGTGAGCCCGATAGCGCATCCGCAGTAGTGAGGCTGTGTGAGCATGTGCAGGTCTGAGCCGGAGTGCGCGTGAGCAGTAGTGACCCCGAGTGAGCATGCACAGTAGTGAGCCCGAGTGCGCATGAGCAGTAGTGAGTCCGAGTGCGCATGAGCAGTAGTGACCCCGAGTGCGCATGCACAGTAGTGCGCCCCTGTGCGCATGAGCAGTAGTGAGTCCGAGAGCGCGTGAGCAGTAGTGACCCCAAGTGCGCATGAGCTGTTTTGAGTCCGAGTGCGCATGAGCAGTAGTGACCCCGAGTGCGCATGAGCAGTAGTGAGTCCGAGTGCGCATCAGCAGTAGTGACCCCGAGTGCGCATGCACAGTAGTGAGCCCGTGTGCGCATGCGCAGAAGTGAGCTCGAATGCGCATGTGCAGGTCTGAGCCGGAGTGCGCATGCGCAGTAGTGGGCCCGTGCGCGCATGCGCAGCAGTGAGGCCGTGTTCGCATGCGCAGTAGTGAGCCCGAGCGCGCATCCGCAATAGTGAGTCCGAGTGCGCATGCGCAGTAGTGACCCCGAATGCGCATGAGCAGTAGTGAGTTCGAGTGCGCATGAGCAGTAGTGACCCCGAGTGTGCATGAGCAGTAGTGACCCCGAGTGTGCATGAGCAGTAGTGAGTCCGAGTGCGCATGAGCAGTAGTGACCCCGAGTGCGCATGAGCAGTAGTGTGTCCGAGTGCGCATGAGCAGTAGTGACCCCGAGTGCGCATGCACATTAGTGAGCCCGAGTGTGCATGAGTAGTAGTGACCCCGAGTGCGCATACACAGTAGTGAGCCCGTGTGCGCATGCGCAGAAGTGAGCTCGAATGCGCATGTGCAGGTCTGAACCGGACTGCGCATGCGCAGTAGTGAGCCCGTGTGCGCATGCGCAGTAGTGACCCCGAATGCGCATGAGCAGTAGTGAGTCCGAGTGCGCATGAGCAGTAGTGACCCCGAGTGCGCATGAGCAGTAGTGACCCCGAGTGCGCATGAGCAGTAGTGAATCCGAGTGCGCATGAGCAGTAGTGAACCCGAGTGCGCATGAGCAGTAGTGAGTTCGAGTGCGCATGAGCAGTAGTGACCCCGAGTGCGCATGAGCAGTAGTGACCCCGAGCGCGCATCCGCAGTAGTGAGCCCGAGTGCGCATGCGCAGTAGTGTCCCCGAATGCGCATGAGCAGTAGTGACCCCGAGTGCGCATGAGCAGTAGTGAGTCCGAGTGCGCATCAGCAATAGTGACCCCGAGTGCGCATGAGCAGTAGTGACCCCGAGTGCGCCAGCACAGTAGTGAGCCCGATAGCGCATCCGCAGTAGTGAGGCTGTGTGAGCATGTGCAGGTCTGAGCCGGAGTGCGCGTGAGCAGTAGTGACCCCGAGTGCGCATGCACAGTAGTGAGCCCGAGTGCGCATGAGCAGTAGTGAGTCCGAGTGCGCATGAGCAGTAGTGACCCCGAGTGCGCATGCAAAGTAGTGCGCCCCTGTGCGCATGAGCAGTAGTGAGTCCGAGTGCGCGTGAGCAGTAGTGACCCCAAGTGCGCATGAGCAGTTTTGAGTCCGAGTGCGCATGAGCAGTAGTGACCCCGAGTGCGCATGAGCAGTAGTGAGTCCGAGTGCGCATCAGCAGTAGTGACCCCGAGTGCGTATGCACAGTAGTGAGCCCGTGTGCGCATGCGCAGAAGTGAGCTCGAATCCGCATGTGCAGGTCTGAGCCGGAGTGCGCATGCGCAGTAGTGGGCCCTTGCGCGCATGCGCAGCAGTGGGCCCGTGTTCGCATGCGCAGTAGTGAGCCCGAGCGCGCATCCGCAATAGTGAGTCCGAGTGCGCATGCGCAGTAGCGACCCCGAATGCGCATGAGAAGTAGTGAGTCCGAGTGCGCATGAGCAGTAGTGACCCCGAGTGCGCATGAGCAGTAGTGAGTCCGAGTGCGCATGCGCAGAAGTGAGCTCGAATGCGCATGTGCAGGTCTGAGCCGGAGTGCGCATGCGCAGTAGTGGGCCCTTGCGCGCATGCGCAGCAGTGGGCGCGTGTTCGCATGCGCAGTAGTGAGCCCGAGCGCGCATCCGCAATAGTGAGTCCGAGTGCGCATGCGCAGTAGCGACCCCGAATGCGCATGAGAAGTAGTGAGTCCGAGTGCGCATGAGCAGTAGTGACCCCGAGTGCGCATGAGCAGTAGTGAGTCCGAGTGCGCATGTGCAGAAGTGAGCTCGAATGCGCATGTGCAGGTCTGAGCCGGACTGCGCATGCGCAGTAGTGGGCCCGATTGCGCGTCCGCAGTAGTGAGTCCGTGTGCGCATGTGCAGGTCTGAGCCGGAGTGCGCATGCGCAGTAGTGGGCCCGTGCGCGCATGCGCAGTAGTGAGCCCGGGTGCGCATGCGCAGTAGTGAGCCCGAGCGCGCATCCGCAGTAGCGAGCCCGATTGCGCATCCGCAGTAGTGAGTCCGTGTGCGCATGTGCAGGTCTGAGCCGGAGTGCGCATGCGCAGTAGTGGGCCCGTGCGCGCATGCGCAGTAGTGAGCCCGTGTGCGCATGCGCAGTAGTGAGCCCGAGCGCGCATCCGCAGTAGTGAGTCCGAGTGCGCATGCGCAGTAGTGACCCCGAATGCGCATGAGCAGTAGTGACCCCGAGTGCGCATGCACATTAGTGAGCCCGAGTGTGCATGAGTAGTAGTGTCCCCGAGTGCGCATGCACAGTAGTGAGCCCGTGTGCGCATGCACAGTAGTGAGCCCGTTTGCGCATGCGCAGAAGTGAGCTCGAATGCGCATTTGCAGGTCTGAGCCGGAGTGCGCATGCGCAGTAGTGGGCCCGTGCGCGCATGCGCAGTAGTGAGCCCGTGTGCGCATGCGCAGTAGTGAGCCCGTGTGCGCATGCGCAGTAGTGACCCCGAATGCGCATGAGCAGTAGTGAGTCCGAGTGCGCATGCGCAGAAGTGAGCTCGAATGCGCATGTGCAGGTCTGAGCCGGACTGTGCATGCGCAGTAGTGAGCCCGATTGCGCATCCGCAGTAGTGAGTCCGTGTGCGCATGTGCAGGTCTGAGCCGGAGTGCGCATGCGCAGTAGTGGGCCCGTGCGCGCATGCGCAGTAGTGCGCCCGAGCGCGCATCCGCAGTAGTGAGTCCGAGTGCGCATGCGCAGTAGTGTCCCCGAATGCGCATTAGCAGTAGTGAATCCGAGTGCGCATGAGCAGTAGTGACCGCGAGTGCGCATGAGCAGTAGTGAGACCGAGTGCGCATGAGCAGTAGTGACCCCGAGTGCGCATGCACAGTAGTGAGCCCGTGTGCGCATGCGCAGAAGTGAGCTCGAATGCGCATGTGCAGGTCTGAGCCGGAGTGCGCATGCGCAGTAGTGGGCCCGTGCGCGTATGCGCAGCAGTGAGGCCGTGTTCGCATGCGCAGTAGTGAGCCCGAGCGCGCATCCGCAATAGTGAGTCCGAGTGCGCATGCGCAGTAGTGACCCCGAATGCGCATGAGCAGTAGTGAGTTCGAGTGCGCATGAGCAGTAGTGACCCCGAGTGTGCATGAGCAGTAGTGACCCCGAGTGTGCATGAGCAGTAGTGAGTCCGAGTGCGCATGAGCAGTAGTGACCCCGAGTGCGCATGAGCAGTAGTGTGTCCGAGTGCGCACGAGCAGTAGTGACCCCGAGTGCGCATGCACATTAGTGAGCCCGAGTGTGCATGAGTAGTAGTGACCCCGAGTGCGCATGCACAGTAGTGAGCCCGTGTGCGCATGCGCAGAAGTGAGCTCGAATGCGCATGTGCAGGTCTGAACCGGACTGCGCATGCGCAGTAGTGAGCCCGTGTGCGCATGCGCAGTAGTGACCCCGAATGCGCATGAGCAGTAGTGAGTCCGAGTGCGCATGAGCAGTAGTGACCCCGAGTGCGCATGAGCAGTAGTGACCCCGAGTGCGCATGAGCAGTAGTGAATCCGAGTGCACATGAGCAGTAGTGAACCCGAGTGCGCATGAGCAGTAGTGAGTTCGAGTGCGCATGAGCAGTAGTGACCCCGAGTGCGCATGCACAGTAGTGAGCCCGAGTGCGCATGCGCAGTAGTGTCCCCGAATGCGCATGAGCAGTAGTGACCCCGAGTGCGCATGAGCAGTAGTGAGTCCGAGTGCGCATCAGCAATAGTGACCCCGAGTGCGCATGAGCAGTAGTGACACCGAGTGCGCCAGCACAGTACTGAGCCCGATAGCGCATCCGCAGTAGTGAGGCTGTGTGAGCATGTGCAGGTCTGAGCCGGAGTGCGCGTGAGCAGTAGTGACCCCGAGTGAGCATGCACAGTAGTGAGCCCGAGTGCGCATGAGCAGTAGTGAGTCCGAGTGCGCATGAGCAGTAGTGACCCCGAGTGCGCATGCACAGTAGTGCGCCCCTGTGCGCATGAGCAGTAGTGAGTCCGAGAGCGCGTGAGCAGTAGTGACCCCAAGTGCGCATGAGCTGTTTTGAGTCCGAGTGCGCATGAGCAGTAGTGACCCCGAGTGCGCATGAGCAGTAGTGAGTCCGAGTGCGCATCAGCAGTAGTGACCCCGAGTGCGCATGCACAGTAGTGAGCCCGTGTGCGCATGCGCAGAAGTGAGCTCGAATGCGCATGTGCAGGTCTGAGCCGGAGTGCGCATGCGCAGTAGTGGGCCCGTGCGCGCATGCGCAGCAGTGAGGCCGTGTTCGCATGCGCAGTAGTGAGCCCGAGCGCGCATCCGCAATAGTGAGTCCGAGTGCGCATGCGCAGTAGTGACCCCGAATGCGCATGAGCAGTAGTGAGTTCGAGTGCGCATGAGCAGTAGTGACGCCGAGTGTGCATGAGCAGTAGTGACCCCGAGTGTGCATGAGCAGTAGTGAGTCCGAGTGCGCATGAGCAGTAGTGACCCCGAGTGCGCATGAGCAGTAGTGTGTCCGAGTGCGCATGAGCAGTAGTGACCCCGAGTGCGCATGCACATTAGTGAGCCCGAGTGTGCATGAGTAGTAGTGACCCCGAGTGCGCATACACAGTAGTGAGCCCGTGTGCGCATGCGCAGAAGTGAGCTCGAATGCGCATGTGCAGGTCTGAACCGGACTGCGCATGCGCAGTAGTGAGCCCGTGTGCGCATGCGCAGTAGTGACCCCGAATGCGCATGAGCAGTAGTGAGTCCGAGTGCGCATGAGCAGTAGTGACCCCGAGTGCGCATGAGCAGTAGTGAACCCGAGTGCGCATGAGCAGTAGTGAGTTCGAGTGCGCATGAGCAGTAGTGACCCCGAGTGCGCATGAGCAGTAGTGACCCCGAGCGCGCATCCGCAGTAGTGAGCCCGAGTGCGCATGCGCAGTAGTGTCCCCGAATGCGCATGAGCAGTAGTGACCCCGAGTGCGCATGAGCAGTAGTGAGTCCGAGTGCGCATCAGCAATAGTGACCCCGAGTGCGCATGAGCAGTAGTGACCCCGAGTGCGCCAGCACAGTAGTGAGCCCGATAGCGCATCCGCAGTAGTGAGGCTGTGTGAGCATGTGCAGGTCTGAGCCGGAGTGCGCGTGAGCAGTAGTGACCCCGAGTGCGCATGCACAGTAGTGAGCCCGAGTGCGCATGAGCAGTAGTGAGTCCGAGTGCGCATGAGCAGTAGTGACCCCGAGTGCGCATGAGCAGTAGTGAGTCCGAGTGCGCATGCGCAGAAGTGAGCTCGAATGCGCATGTGCAGGTCTGAGCCGGAGTGCGCATGCGCAGTAGTGGGCCCTTGCGCGCATGCGCAGCAGTGGGCGCGTGTTCGCATGCGCAGTAGTGAGCCCGAGCGCGCATCCGCAATAGTGAGTCCGAGTGCGCATGCGCAGTAGCGACCCCGAATGCGCATGAGAAGTAGTGAGTCCGAGTGCGCATGAGCAGTAGTGACCCCGAGTGCGCATGAGCAGTAGTGAGTCCGAGTGCGCATGTGCAGAAGTGAGCTCCAATGCGCATGTGCAGGTCTGAGCCGGACTGCGCATGCGCAGTAGTGGGCCCGATTGCGCGTCCGCAGTAGTGAGTCCGTGTGCGCATGTGCAGGTCTGAGCCGGAGTGCGCATGCGCAGTAGTGGGCCCGTGCGCGCATGCGCAGTAGTGAGCCCGGGTGCGCATGCGCAGTAGTGAGCCCGAGCGCGCATCCGCAGTAGCGAGCCCGATTGCGCATCCGCAGTAGTGAGTCCGTGTGCGCATGTGCAGGTCTGAGCCGGAGTGCGCATGCGCAGTAGTGGGCCCGTGCGCGCATGCGCAGTAGTGAGCCCGTGTGCGCATGCGCAGTAGTGAGCCCGAGCGCGCATCCGCAGTAGTGAGTCCGAGTGCGCATGCGCAGTAGTGACCCCGAATGCGCATGAGCAGTAGTGACCCCGAGTGCGCATGCACATTAGTGAGCCCGAGTGTGCATGAGTAGTAGTGTCCCCGAGTGCGCATGCACAGTAGTGAGCCCGTGTGCGCATGCACAGTAGTGAGCCCGTTTGCGCATGCGCAGAAGTGAGCTCGAATGCGCATTTGCAGGTCTGAGCCGGAGTGCGCATGCGCAGTAGTGGGCCCGTGCGCGCATGCGCAGTAGTGAGCCCGTGTGCGCATGCGCAGTAGTGAGCCCGTGTGCGCATGCGCAGTAGTGACCCCGAATGCGCATGAGCAGTAGTGAGTCCGAGTGCGCATGCGCAGAAGTGAGCTCGAATGCGCATGTGCAGGTCTGAGCCGGACTGTGCATGCGCAGTAGTGAGCCCGATTGCGCATCCGCAGTAGTGAGTCCGTGTGCGCATGTGCAGGTCTGAGCCGGAGTGCGCATGCGCAGTAGTGGGCCCGTGCGCGCATGCGCAGTAGTGCGCCCGAGCGCGCATCCGCAGTAGTGAGTCCGAGTGCGCATGCGCAGTAGTGTCCCCGAATGCGCATTAGCAGTAGTGAATCCGAGTGCGCATGAGCAGTAGTGACCGCGAGTGCGCATGAGCAGTAGTGAGACCGAGTGCGCATGAGCAGTAGTGACCCCGAGTGCGCATGCACAGTAGTGAGCCCGATTGCGCATCCGCAGTAGTGAGTCCGAGTGCGCATGCACAGTACTGACCCCGAATGCGCATGAGCAGTTTTGAGTCCGAGTGCGCATGAGCAGTAGTGACCCCGAGTGCGCATGAGCAGTAGTGAGTCCGAGTGCGCATCAGCAGTAGTGACCCCGAGTGCGCATGCACAGTAGTGAGCCCGTGTGCGCATGCGCAGAAGTGAGCTCGAATGCGCATGTGCACGTCTGAGCCGGAGTGCGCATGCGCAGTAGTGGGCCCGTGCGCGCATGCGCAGCAGTGAGGCCGTGTTCGCATGCGCAGTAGTGAGCCCGAGCGCGCATCCGCAATAGTGAGTCCGAGTGCGCATGCGCAGTAGTGACCCCGAATGCGCATGAGCAGTAGTGAGTTCGAGTGCGCATGAGCAGTAGTGACCCCGAGTGTGCATGAGCAGTAGTGACCCCGAGTGTGCATGAGCAGTAGTGAGTCCGAGTGCGCATGAGCAGTAGTGACCCCGAGTGCGCATGAGCAGTAGTGTGTCCGAGTGCGCATCAGCAGTAGTGACCCCGAGTGCGCATGCACATTAGTGAGCCCGAGTGTGCATGAGTAGTAGTGACCCCGAGTGCGCATGCACAGTAGTGAGCCCGTGTGCGCATGCGCAGAAGTGAGCTCGAATGCGCATGTGCAGGTCTGAACCGGACTGCGCATGCGCAGTAGTGAGCCCGTGTGCGCATGCGCAGTAGTGACCCCGAATGCGCATGAGCAGTAGTGAGTCCGAGTGCGCATGAGCAGTAGTGACCCCGAGTGCGCATGAGCAGTAGTGACCCCGAGTGCGCATGAGCAGTAGTGAATCCGAGTGCACATGAGCAGTAGTGAACCCGAGTGCGCATGAGCAGTAGTGAGTTCGAGTGCGCATGAGCAGTAGTGACCCCGAGTGCGCATGCACAGTAGTGAGCCCGAGTGCGCATGCGCAGTAGTGTCCCCGAATGCGCATGAGCAGTAGTGACCCCGAGTGCGCATGAGCAGTAGTGAGTCCGAGTGCGCATCAGCAATAGTGACCCCGAGTGCGCATGAGCAGTAGTGACCCCGAGTGCGCCAGCACAGTAGTGAGCCCGATAGCGCATCCGCAGTAGTGAGGCTGTGTGAGCATGTGCAGGTCTGAGCCGGAGTGCGCGTGAGCAGTAGTGACCCCGAGTGAGCATGCACAGTAGTGAGCCCGAGTGCGCATGAGCAGTAGTGAGTCCGAGTGCGCATGAGCAGTAGTGACCCCGAGTGCGCATGCACAGTAGTGCGCCCCTGTGCGCATGAGCAGTAGTGAGTCCGAGAGCGCGTGAGCAGTAGTGACCCCAAGTGCGCATGAGCTGTTTTGAGTCCGAGTGCGCATGAGCAGTAGTGACCCCGAGTGCGCATGAGCAGTAGTGAGTCCGAGTGCGCATCAGCAGTAGTGACCCCGAGTGCGCATGCACAGTAGTGAGCCCGTGTGCGCATGCGCAGAAGTGAGCTCGAATGCGCATGTGCAGGTCTGAGCCGGAGTGCGCATGCGCAGTAGTGGGCCCGTGCGCGCATGCGCAGCAGTGAGGCCGTGTTCGCATGCGCAGTAGTGAGCCCGAGCGCGCATCCGCAATAGTGAGTCCGAGTGCGCATGCGCAGTAGTGACCCCGAATGCGCATGAGCAGTAGTGAGTTCGAGTGCGCATGAGCAGTAGTGACGCCGAGTGTGCATGAGCAGTAGTGACCCCGAGTGTGCATGAGCAGTAGTGAGTCCGAGTGCGCATGAGCAGTAGTGACCCCGAGTGCGCATGAGCAGTAGTGTGTCCGAGTGCGCATGAGCAGTAGTGACCCCGAGTGCGCATGCACATTAGTGAGCCCGAGTGTGCATGAGTAGTAGTGACCCCGAGTGCGCATACACAGTAGTGAGCCCGTGTGCGCATGCGCAGAAGTGAGCTCGAATGCGCATGTGCTGGTCTGAACCGGACTGCGCATGCGCAGTAGTGAGCCCGTGTGCGCATGCGCAGTAGTGACCCCGAATGCGCATGAGCAGTAGTGAGTCCGAGTGCGCATGAGCAGTAGTGACCCCGAGTGCGCATGAGCAGTAGTGACCCCGAGTGCGCATGAGCAGTAGTGAATCCGAGTGCGCATGAGCAGTAGTGAACCCGAGTGCGCATGAGCAGTAGTGAGTTCGAGTGCGCATGAGCAGTAGTGACCCCGAGTGCGCATGAGCAGTAGTGACCCCGAGCGCGCATCCGCAGTAGTGAGCCCGAGTGCGCATGCGCAGTAGTGTCCCCGAATGCGCATGAGCAGTAGTGACCCCGAGTGCGCATGAGCAGTAGTGAGTCCGAGTGCGCATCAGCAATAGTGACCCCGAGTGCGCATGAGCAGTAGTGACCCCGAGTGCGCCAGCACAGTAGTGAGCCCGATAGCGCATCCGCAGTAGTGAGGCTGTGTGAGCATGTGCAGGTCTGAGCCGGAGTGCGCGTGAGCAGTAGTGACCCCGAGTGCGCATGCACAGTAGTGAGCCCGAGTGCGCATGAGCAGTAGTGAGTCCGAGTGCGCATGAGCAGTAGTGACCCCGAGTGCGCATGCACAGTAGTGCGCCCCTGTGCGCATGAGCAGTAGTGAGTCCGAGTGCGCGTGAGCAGTAGTGACCCCAAGTGCGCATGAGCAGTTTTGAGTCCGAGTGCGCATGAGCAGTAGTGACCCCGAGTGCGCATGAGCAGTAGTGAGTCCGAGTGCGCATCAGCAGTAGTGACCCCGAGTGCGCATGCACAGTAGTGAGCCCGTGTGCGCATGCGCAGAAGTGAGCTCGAATGCGCATGTGCAGGTCTGAGCCGGAGTGCGCATGCGCAGTAGTGGGCCCTTGCGCGCATGCGCAGCAGTGGGCCCGTGTTCGCATGCGCAGTAGTGAGCCCGAGCGCGCATCCGCAATAGTGAGTCCGAGTGCGCATGCGCAGTAGCGACCCCGAATGCGCATGAGAAGTAGTGAGTCCGAGTGCGCATGAGCAGTAGTGACCCCTAGTGCGCATGAGCAGTAGTGAGTCCGAGTGCGCATGCGCAGAAGTGAGCTCGAATGCGCATGTGCAGGTCTGAGCCGGAGTGCGCATGCGCAGTAGTGGGCCCTTGCGCGCATGCGCAGCAGTGGGCCCGTGTTCGCATGCGCAGTAGTGAGCCCGAGCGCGCATCCGCAATAGTGAGTCCGAGTGCGCATGCGCAGTAGCGACCCCGAATGCGCATGAGAAGTAGTGAGTCCGAGTGCGCATGAGCAGTAGTGACCCCGAGTGCGCATGAGCAGTAGTGAGCCCGAGTGCGCATGTGCAGAAGTGAGCTCGAATGCGCATGTGCAGGTCTGAGCCGGACTGCGCATGCGCAGTAGTGAGCCCGATTGCGCGTCCGCAGTAGTGAGTCCGTGTGCGCATGTGCAGGTCTGAGCCGGAGTGCGCATGCGCAGTAGTGGGCCCGTGCGCGCATGCGCAGTAGTGAGCCCGGGTGCGCATGCGCAGTAGTGAGCCCGAGCGCGCATCCGCAGTAGCGAGCCCGATTGCGCATCCGCAGTAGTGAGTCCGTGTGCGCATGTGCAGGTCTGAGCCGGAGTGCGCATGCGCAGTAGTGGGCCCGTGCGCGCATGCGCAGTAGTGAGCCCGTGTGCGCATGCGCAGTAGTGAGCCCGAGCGCGCATCCGCAGTAGTGAGTCCGAGTGCGCATGCGCAGTAGTGACCCCGAATGCGCATGAGCAGTAGTGACCCCGAGTGCGCATGCACATTAGTGAGCCCGAGTGTGCATGAGTAGTAGTGTCCCCGAGTGCGCATGCACAGTAGTGAGCCCGTGTGCGCATGCACAGTAGTGAGCCCGTTTGCGCATGCGCAGAAGTGAGCTCGAATGCGCATTTGCAGGTCTGAGCCGGAGTGCGCATGCGCAGTAGTGGGCCCGTGCGCGCATGCGCAGTAGTGAGCCCGTGTGCGCATGCGCAGTAGTGAGCCCGTGTGCGCATGCGCAGTAGTGACCCCGAATGCGCATGAGCAGTAGTGAGTCCGAGTGCGCATGCGCAGAAGTGAGCTCGAATGGGCATGTGCAGGTCTGAGCCGGACTGTGCATGCGCAGTAGTGAGCCCGATTGCGCATCCGCAGTAGTGAGTCCGTGTGCGCATGTGCAGGTCTGAGCCGGAGTGCGCATGCGCAGTAGTGGGCCCGTGCGCGCATGCGCAGTAGTGCGCCCGTGTGCGCATGAGCAGTAGTGAGCCCGAGCGCGCATCCGCAGTAGTGAGTCCGAGTGCGCATGCGCAGTAGTGACCCCGAATGCGCATGAGCAGTAGTGAGTCCGAGTGCGCATGCGCAGTAGTGACCCCGAATGCGCATGAGCAGTAGTGAGTCCGAGTGCGCATGAGCAGTAGTGACCCCGAGTGCGCATGCACATTAGTGAGCCCGAGTGTGCATGAGTAGTAGTGTCCCCGAGTGCGCATGCACAGTAGTGAGCCCGTGTGCGCATGCACAGTAGTGAGCCCGTGTGCGCATGCGCAGAAGTGAGCTCGAATGCGCATGTGCAGGTCTGAGCCGGAGTGCGCATGCGCAGTAGTGGGCCCGTGCGCGCATGCGCAGTAGTGAGCCCGTGTGCGCATGCGCAGTAGTGAGCCCGAGCGCGCATCCGCAGTAGTGAGTCCGAGTGCGCATCCGCAGTAGTGACCCCGAATGCGCATGAGCAGTATTGAGTCCGAGTGCGCATGAGCAGTAGTGACCCCGAGTGCGCATGAGCAGTAGTGAGCCCGAGTGCGCATGAGCAGTAGTGACCCCGAGTGCGCATGCACAGTAGTGAGCCCGATTGCGCATCCGCAGTAGTGAGTCCGAGTGCGCATGCACAGTACTGACCCCGAATGCGCATGAGCAGTTTTGAGTCCGAGTGCGCATGAGCAGTAGTGAGCCCGGGTGCGCATGCGCAGTAGTGAGCCCGAGCGCGCATCCGCAGTAGTGAGCCCGATTGCGCATCCGCAGTAGTGAGTCCGTGTGCGCATGTGCAGGTCTGAGCCGGAGTGCGCATGCGCAGTAGTGGGCCCGTGCGCGCATGCGCAGTAGTGAGCCCGGGTGCGTATGCGCAGTAGTGAGCCCGAGCGCGCATCCGCAGTAGTGAGCCCGATTGCGCATCCGCAGTAGTGAGTCCGTGTGCGCATGTGCAGGTCTGAGCCGGAGTGCGCATGCGCAGTAGTGACCCCGAGTGCGCATGAGCAGTAGTGACCCCGAGTGCGCATGAGCAGTAGTGACCCCGAGTGCGCATGCACAGTAGTGAGCCCGTGTGCGCATGAGCAGTAGTGACCCCGAGTGCGCATGCACAGTAGTGAGCCCGATTGTGCATCCGCAGTAGTGAGTCCGAGTGCGCATGCACAGTACTAACCCCGAATGCGCATGAGCAGTAGTGAGTCCGAGTGCGCATGAGCAGTAGTGACCCCGAGTGCGCATGCACATTAGTGAGCCCGAGTGTGCATGAGTAGTAGTGACCCCGAGTGCGCATGCACAGTAGTGAGCCCGTGTGCGCATGCGCAGCAGTGAGCTCGAATGCGCATGTGCAGGTCTGAGCCGGACTGCGCATGCGCAGTAGTGAGCCCGTGCGCGCATGCGCAGTAGTGACCCCGAATGCGCATGAGCAGTAGTGAGTCCGAGTGCGCATGAGCAGTAGTGACCCCGAGTGCGCATGCAGAGTAGTGAGCCCGAGTGCGCATGAGCAGTAGTGAGTCCGAGTGCGCATGAGCAGTAGTGACCCCGAGTGCGCATGAGCAGTAGTGACCCCGAGTGCGCATGCACAGTAGTGAGCCCGTGTGCGCATGCGCAGAAGTGAGCTCGAATGCGCATGTGCAGGTCTGAGCCGGACTGCGCATGCGCAGTAGTGAGCCCGTGCGCGCATGCGCAGTAGTGACCCCGAATGCGCATGAGCAGTAGTGAGTCCGAGTGCGCATGAGCAGTAGTGACCCCGAGTGCGCATGCAGAGTAGTGAGCCCGAGTGCGCATGAGCAGTAGTGACCCCGAGTGCGCATGCAGAGTAGTGAGCCCGAGTGCGCATGAGCAGTAGTGAGTCCGAGTGCGCATGAGCAGTAGTGACCCCGAGTGCGCATGAGCAGTAGTGACCCCGAGTGCGCATGCACAGTAGTGAGCCCGTGTGCGCATGCGCAGAAGTGAGCTCGAATGCGCATGTGCAGGTCTGAGCCGGACTGCGCATGCGCAGTAGTGAGCCCGTGCGCGCATGCGCAGTAGTGACCCCGAATGCGCATGAGCAGTAGTGAGTCCGAGTGCGCATGAGCAGTAGTGACCCCGAGTGCGCATGCAGAGTAGTGAGCCCGAGTGCGCATGAGCAGTAGTGAGTCCGAGTGCGCATGAGCAGTAGTGACCCCGAGTGCGCATGAGCAGTAGTGACCCCGAGTGCGCATGCACAGTAGTGAGCCCGTGTGCGCATGCGCAGAAATGAGCTCGAATGCGCATGTGCAGGTCTGAGCCGGACTGCGCATGCGCAGTAGTGAGCCCGTGCGCGCATGCGCAGTAGTGACCCCGAATGCGCATGAGCAGTAGTGAGTCCGAGTGCGCATGAGCAGTAGTGACCCCGAGTGCGCATGCAGAGTAGTGAGCCCGAGTGCGCATGAGCAGTAGTGAGTCCGAGTGCGCATGAGCAGTAGTGACCCCGAGTGCGCATGAGCAGTAGTGACCCCGAGTGCGCATGCACAGTAGTGAGCCCGTGTGCGCATGCGCAGAAGTGAGCTCGAATGCGCATGTGCAGGTCTGAGCCGGACTGCGCATGCGCAGTAGTGAGCCCGTGTGCGCATCAGCTGTAGTTAGCCGAGTGCGCATGAGCAGTAGTGACCCCGAGTGCGCATGCACAGTAGTGAGCCCGTGTGCGCATGCACAGTAGTGAGCCCGATTGCGCATCCGCAGTAGTGAGTCCGAGAGCGCATGCACAGTACTGACCCCGAATGCGCATGAGCAGTTTTGAGTCCGAGTCCGCATGAGCAGTAGTGACCCCGAGTGCGCATGAGCAGTAGTGAGTCCGAGTGCGCATCAGCAGTAGTGACCCCGAGTGCGCATGAGCAGTAGTGACCCCGAGTGCGCATGCACATTAGTGAGCCCGAGTGTGCATAAGTAGTAGTGTCCCCGAGTGCGCATGCACAGTAGTGAGCCCGTGCGCGCATGCGCAGAAGTGAGCTCGAATGCGCATGTGTAGGTCTGAGCCGGAGTGCGCATGCGCAGTAGTGGGCCCGTGCGCGCATGCGCAGTAGTGAGCCCGTGTGCGCATGCGCAGTAGTGAGCCCGAGCGCGCATCCGCAGTAGTGAGTCCGAGTGCGCATGCGCAGTAGTGACCCCGAATGCGCATGAGCAGTAGTGAGTCCGAGTGCGCATGAGCAGTAGTGACCCCGAGTGCGCATGCACATTACTGAGCCCGAGTGTGCATGAGTAGTAGTGACCCCGAGTGCGCATGCACAGTAGTGAGCCCGTGTGCGCATGCGCAGAAGTGAGCTCGAATGCGCATGTGCAGGTCTGAGCCGGACTGCGCATGCGCAGTAGTGAGCCCGTGTGCGCATGCGCAGTAGTGACCCCGAATGCGCATAAGCAGTAGTGAGTTCGAGTGCGCATGAGCAGTAGTGACCCCGAGTGCGCATGAGCAGTAGTGACCCCGAGTGCGCATGCACAGTAGTGAGCCCGATTGCGCATCCGCAGTAGTGAGTCCGTGTGCGCATGTGCAGGTCTGAGCCGGAGTGCGCATGCGCAGTAGTGAGCCCGATTGTGCATCCGCAGTAGTGAGTCCGAGTGCGCATGAGCAGTAGTGAGCCCGTGTGCGCATGCGCAGTAGTGAGCCCGAGCGCGCATCCGCAGTAGTGAGTCCGAGTGCGTATGCGCAGTAGTGACCCCGAATGCGCATGAGCAGTAGTGAGTCCGAGTGCGCATGAGCAGTAGTGACCCCGAGTGCGCATGAGCAGTAGTGAGTCCGAGTGCGCATCAGCAGTAGTGACCCCGAGTGCGCATGAGCAGTAGTGACCCCGAGTGCGCATGCACATTAGTGAGCCCGAGTGTGCATGAGTAGTAGGGTCCCCGAGTGCGCATGCACAGTAGTGAGCCCGTGTGCGCATGCACAGTAGTGAGCCCGTGTGCGCATGCGCAGAAGTGAGCTCGAATGCGCATGTGGAAGTCTGAGCCGGAGTGCGCATGCGCAGTAGTGGGCCCGTGCGCGCATGCGCAGTAGTGAGCCCGTGTGCGCATGCGCAGTAGTGAGCCCGAGGGCGCATCCGCAGTAGTGAGTCCGAGTGCGCATGCGCAGTAGTGACCCCGAATGCGCATGAGCAGTTTTGAGTCCGAGTGCGCATGAGCAGTAGTGACCCCGAGTGCGCACTAGCAGTAGTGAGTCCGAGTGCGCATCAGCAGTAGTGACCCCGAGTGCGCATGCACAGTAGTGAGCCCGTGTGCGCATGCGCAGAAGTGAGCTCGAATGCGCATGTGCAGGTCTGAGCCGGACTGCGCATGCGCAGTAGTGAGCCCGATTGCGCATCCGCAGTAGTGAGTCCGTGTGCGCATGTGCAGGTCTGAGCCGGAGTGCGCATGCGCAGTAGTGGGCCCGTGCGCGCATGCGCAGTAGTGAGCCCGGGTGCGCATGCGCAGTAGTGAGCCCGAGCGCGCATCCGCAGTAGTGAGCCCGATTGCGCATCCGCAGTAGTGAGTCCGTGTGCGCATGTGCAGGTCTGAGCCGGAGTGCGCATGCGCAGTAGTGGGCCCGTGCGCGCATGGGCAGTAGTGAGCCCGTGTGCGCATGCGCAGTAGTGAGCCCGAGCGCGCATCCGCAGTAGTGAGTCCGAGTGCGCATGCGCAGTAGTGTCCCCGAATGCGCATTAGCAGTAGTGAATCCGAGTGCGCATGAGCAGTAGTGACCGCGAGTGCGCATGAGCAGTAGTGAGACCGAGTGCGCATGAGCAGTAGTGACCCCGAGTGCGCATGCACAGTAGTGAGCCCGATTGCGCATGAGCAGTAGTGAGTTCGAGTGCGCATGAGCAGTAGTGACCCCGAGTGCGCATGCACAGTAGTGAGCCCGAGTGCGCATGCGCAGTAGTGTCCCCGAATGCGCATGAGCAGTAGTGACCCCGAGTGCGCATGAGCAGTAGTGAGTCCGAGTGCGCATCAGCAATAGTGACCCCGAGTGCGCATGAGCAGTAGTGACCCCGAGTGCGCCAGCACAGTAGTGAGCCCGATAGCGCATCCGCAGTAGTGAGGCTGTGTGAGCATGTGCAGGTCTGAGCCGGAGTGCGCGTGAGCAGTAGTGACCCCGAGTGAGCATGCACAGTAGTGAGCCCGAGTGCGCATGAGCAGTAGTGAGTCCGAGTGCGCATGAGCAGTAGTGACCCCGAGTGCGCATGCACAGTAGTGCGCCCCTGTGCGCATGAGCAGTAGTGAGTCCGAGAGCGCGTGAGCAGTAGTGACCCCAAGTGCGCATGAGCTGTTTTGAGTCCGAGTGCGCATGAGCAGTAGTGACCCCGAGTGCGCATGAGCAGTAGTGAGTCCGAGTGCGCATCAGCAGTAGTGACCCCGAGTGCGCATGCACAGTAGTGAGCCCGTGTGCGCATGCGCAGAAGAGAGCTCGAATGCGCATGTGCAGGTCTGAGCCGGAGTGCGCATGCGCAGTAGTGGGCCCGTGCGCGCATGCGCAGCAGTGAGGCCGTGTTCGCATGCGCAGTAGTGAGCCCGAGCGCGCATCCGCAATAGTGAGTCCGAGTGCGCATGCGCAGTAGTGACCCCGAATGCGCATGAGCAGTAGTGAGTTCGAGTGCGCATGAGCAGTAGTGACCCCGAGTGTGCATGAGCAGTAGTGACCCCGAGTGTGCATGAGCAGTAGTGAGTCCGAGTGCGCATGAGCAGTAGTGACCCCGAGTGCGCATGAGCAGTAGTGTGTCCGAGTGCGCATGAGCTGTAGTGACCCCGAGTGCGCATGCACATTAGTGAGCCCGAGTGTGCATGAGTAGTAGTGACCCCGAGTGCGCATACACAGTAGTGAGCCCGTGTGCGCATGCGCAGAAGTGAGCTCGAATGCGCATGTGCAGGTCTGAACCGGACTGCGCATGCGCAGTAGTGAGCCCGTGTGCGCATGCGCAGTAGTGACCCCGAATGCGCATGAGCAGTAGTGAGTCCGAGTGCGCATGAGCAGTAGTGACCCCGAGTGCGCATGAGCAGTAGTGACCCCGAGTGCGCATGAGCAGTAGTGAATCCGAGTGCACATGAGCAGTAGTGAACCCGAGTGCGCATGAGCAGTAGTGAGTTCGAGTGCGCATGAGCAGTAGTGACCCCGAGTGCGCATGAGCAGTAGTGACCCCGAGCGCGCATCCGCAGTAGTGAGCCCGAGTGCGCATGCGCAGTAGTGTCCCCGAATGCGCATGAGCAGTAGTGACCCCGAGTGCGCATGAGCAGTAGTGAGTCCGAGTGCGCATCAGCAATAGTGACCCCGAGTGCGCATGAGCAGTAGTGACCCCGAGTGCGCCAGCACAGTAGTGAGCCCGATAGCGCATCCGCAGTAGTGAGGCTGTGTGAGCATGTGCAGGTCTGAGCCGGAGTGCGCGTGAGCAGTAGTGACCCCGAGTGCGCATGCACAGTAGTGAGCCCGAGTGCGCATGAGCAGTAGTGAGTCCGAGTGCGCATGAGCAGTAGTGACCCCGAGTGCGCATGCACAGTAGTGCGCCCCTGTGCGCATGAGCAGTAGTGAGTCCGAGTGCGCGTGAGCAGTAGTGACCCCAAGTGCGCATGAGCAGTTTTGAGTCCGAGTGCGCATGAGCAGTAGTGACCCCGAGTGCGCATGAGCAGTAGTGAGTCCGAGTGCGCATCAGCAGTAGTGACCCCGAGTGCGCATGCACAGTAGTGAGCCCGTGTGCGCATGCGCAGAAGTGAGCTCGAATGCGCATGTGCAGGTCTGAGCCGGAGTGCGCATGCGCAGTAGTGGGCCCTTGCGCGCATGCGCAGCAGTGGGCCCGTGTTCGCATGCGCAGTAGTGAGCCCGAGCGCGCATCCGCAATAGTGAGTCCGAGTGCGCATGCGCAGTAGCGACCCCGAATGCGCATGAGAAGTAGTGAGTCCGAGTGCGCATGAGCAGTAGTGACCCCGAGTGCGCATGAGCAGTAGTGAGTCCGAGTGCGCATGCGCAGAAGTGAGCTCGAATGCGCATGTGCAGGTCTGAGCCGGAGTGCGCATGCGCAGTAGTGGGCCCTTGCGCGCATGCGCAGCAGTGGGCCCGTGTTCGCATGCGCAGTAGTGAGCCCGAGCGCGCATCCGCAATAGTGAGTCCGAGTGCGCATGCGCAGTAGCGACCCCGAATGCGCATGAGAAGTAGTGAGTCCGAGTGCGCATGAGCAGTAGTGACCCCGAGTGCGCATGAGCAGTAGTGAGTCCGAGTGCGCATGCGCAGAAGTGAGCTCGAATGCGCATGTGCAGGTCTGAGCCGGACTGCGCATGCGCAGTAGTGAGCCCGATTGCGCGTCCGCAGTAGTGAGTCCGTGTGCGCATGTGCAGGTCTGAGCCGGAGTGCGCATGCGCAGTAGTGGGCCCGTGTGCGCATGCACAGTAGTGAGCCCGTGTGCGCATGCGCAGAAGTGAGCTCGAATGCGCATGTGGAAGTCTGAGCCGGAGTGCGCATGCGCAGTAGTGGGCCCGTGCGCGCATGCGCAGTAGTGAGCCCGTGTGCGCATGCGCAGTAGTGAGCCCGAGGGCGCATCCGCAGTAGTGAGTCCGAGTGCGCATGCGCAGTAGTGACCCCGAATGCGCATGAGCAGTTTTGAGTCCGAGTGCGCATGAGCAGTAGTGACCCCGAGTGCGCACTAGCAGTAGTGAGTCCGAGTGCGCATCAGCAGTAGTGGCCCCGAGTGCGCATGCACAGTAGTGAGCCCGTGTGCGCATGCGCAGAAGTGAGCTCGAATGCGCATGTGCAGGTCTGAGCCGGACTGCGCTTGCGCAGTAGTGAGCCCGATTGCGCATCCGCAGTAGTGAGTCCGTGTGCGCATGTGCAGGTCTGAGCCGGAGTGCGCATGCGCAGTAGTGGGCCCGTGCGCGCATGCGCAGTAGTGAGCCCGGGTGCGCATGCGCAGTAGTGAGCCCGAGCGCGCATCCGCAGTAGTGAGCCCGATTGCGCATCCGCAGTAGTGAGTCCGTGTGCGCATGTGCAGGTCTGAGCCGGAGTGCGCATGCGCAGTAGTGGGCCCGTGCGCGCATGGGCAGTAGTGAGCCCGTGTGCGCATGCGCAGTAGTGAGCCCGAGCGCGCATCCGCAGTAGTGAGTCCGAGTGCGCATGCGCAGTAGTGTCCCCGAATGCGCATTAGCAGTAGTGAATCCGAGTGCGCATGAGCAGTAGTGACCGCGAGTGCGCATGAGCAGTAGTGAGACCGAGTGCGCATGAGCAGTAGTGACCCCGAGTGCGCATGCACAGTAGTGAGCCCGATTGCGCATGAGCAGTAGTGAGTTCGAGTGCGCATGAGCAGTAGTGAGCCCGAGTGCGCATGCACAGTAGTGAGCCCGAGTGCGCATGCGCAGTAGTGTCCCCGAATGCGCATGAGCAGTAGTGACCCCGAGTGCGCATGAGCAGTAGTGAGTCCGAGTGCGCATCAGCAATAGTGACCCCGAGTGCGCATGAGCAGTAGTGACCCCGAGTGCGCCAGCACAGTAGTGAGCCCGATAGCGCATCCGCAGTAGTGAGGCTGTGTGAGCATGTGCAGGTCTGAGCCGGAGTGCGCGTGAGCAGTAGTGACCCCGAGTGAGCATGCACAGTAGTGAGCCCGAGTGCGCATGAGCAGTAGTGAGTCCGAGTGCGCATGAGCAGTAGTGACCCCGAGTGCGCATGCACAGTAGTGCGCCCCTGTGCGCATGAGCAGTAGTGAGTCCGAGAGCGCGTGAGCAGTAGTGACCCCAAGTGCGCATGAGCTGTTTTGAGTCCGAGTGCGCATGAGCAGTTGTGACCCCGAGTGCGCATGAGCAGTAGTGAGTCCGAGTGCGCATCAGCAGTAGTGACCCCGAGTGCGCATGCACAGTAGTGAGCCCGTGTGCGCATGCGCAGAAGTGAGCTCGAATGCGCATGTGCAGGTCTGAGCCGGAGTGCGCATGCGCAGTAGTGGGCCCGTGCGCGCATGCGCAGCAGTGAGGCCGTGTTCGCATGCGCAGTAGTGAGCCCGAGCGCGCATCCGCAATAGTGAGTCCGAGTGCGCATGCGCAGTAGTGACCCCGAATGCGCATGAGCAGTAGTGAGTTCGAGTGCGCATGAGCAGTAGTGACCCCGAGTGTGCATGAGCAGTAGTGACCCCGAGTGTGCATGAGCAGTAGTGAGTCCGAGTGCGCATGAGCAGTAGTGACCCCGAGTGCGCATGAGCAGTAGTGTGTCCGAGTGCGCATGAGCAGTAGTGACCCCGAGTGCGCATGCACATTAGTGAGCCCGAGTGTGCATGAGTAGTAGTGACCCCGAGTGCGCATACACAGTAGTGAGCCCGTGTGCGCATGCGCAGAAGTGAGCTCGAATGCGCATGTGCAGGTCTGAACCGGACTGCGCATGCGCAGTAGTGAGCCCGTGTGCGCATGCGCAGTAGTGACCCCGAATGCGCATGAGCAGTAGTGAGTCCGAGTGCGCATGAGCAGTAGTGACCCCGAGTGCGCATGAGCAGTAGTGACCCCGAGTGCGCATGAGCAGTAGTGAATCCGAGTGCACATGAGCAGTAGTGAACCCGAGTGCGCATGAGCAGTAGTGAGTTCGAGTGCGCATGAGCAGTAGTGACCCCGAGTGCGCATGAGCAGTAGTGACCCCGAGCGCGCATCCGCAGTAGTGAGCCCGAGTGCGCATGCGCAGTAGTGTCCCCGAATGCGCATGAGCAGTAGTGACCCCGAGTGCGCATGAGCAGTAGTGAGTCCGAGTGCGCATCAGCAATAGTGACCCCGAGTGCGCATGAGCAGTAGTGACCCCGAGTGCGCCAGCACAGTAGTGAGCCCGATAGCGCATCCGCAGTAGTGAGGCTGTGTGAGCATCTGCAGGTCTGAGCCGGAGTGCGCGTGAGCAGTAGTGACCCCGAGTGCGCATGCACAGTAGTGAGCCCGAGTGCGCATGAGCAGTAGTGAGTCCGAGTGCGCATGAGCAGTAGTGACCCCGAGTGAGCATGCACAGTAGTGCGCCCCTGTGCGCATGAGCAGTAGTGAGTCCGAGTGCGCGTGAGCAGTAGTGACCCCAAGTGCGCATGAGCAGTTTTGAGTCCGAGTGCGCATGAGCAGTAGTGACCCCGAGTGCGCATGAGCAGTAGTGAGTCCGAGTGCGCATCAGCAGTAGTGACCCCGAGTGCGCATGCACAGTAGTGAGCCCGTGTGCGCATGCGCAGAAGTGAGCTCGAATGCGCATGTGCAGGTCTGAGCCGGAGTGCGCATGCGCAGTAGTGGGCCCTTGCGCGCATGCGCAGCAGTGGGCCCGTGTTCGCATGCGCAGTAGTGAGCCCGAGCGCGCATCCGCAATAGTGAGTCCGAGTGCGCATGCGCAGTAGCGACCCCGAATGCGCATGAGAAGTAGTGAGTCCGAGTGCGCATGAGCAGTAGTGACCCCGAGTGCGCATGAGCAGTAGTGAGTCCGAGTGCGCATGCGCAGAAGTGAGCTCGAATGCGCATGTGCAGGTCTGAGCCGGAGTGCGCATGCGCAGGAGTGGGCCCTTGCGCGCATGCGCAGCAGTGGGCCCGTGTTCGCATGCGCAGTAGTGAGCCCGAGCGCGCATCCGCAATAGTGAGTCCGAGTGCGCATGCGCAGTAGCGACCCCGAATGCGCATGAGAAGTAGTGAGTCCGAGTGCGCATGAGCAGTAGTGACCCCGAGTGCGCATGAGCAGTAGTGAGTCCGAGTGCGCATGCGCAGAAGTGAGCTCGAATGCGCATGTGCAGGTCTGAGCCGGACTGCGCATGCGCAGTAGTGAGCCCGATTGCGCGTCCGCAGTAGTGAGTCCGTGTGCGCATGTGCAGGTCTGAGCCGGAGTGCGCATGCGCAGTAGTGGGCCCGTGCGCGCATGCGCAGTAGTGAGCCCGGGTGCGCATGCGCAGTAGTGAGCCCGAGCGCGCATCCGCAGTAGCGAGCCCGATTGCGCATCCGCAGTAGTGAGTCCGTGTGCGCATGTGCAGGTCTGAGCCGGAGTGCGCATGCGCAGTAGTGGGCCCGTGCGCGCATGCGCAGTAGTGAGCCCGTGTGCGCATGCGCAGTAGTGAGCCCGAGCGCGCATCCGCAGTAGTGAGTCCGAGTGCGCATGCGCAGTAGTGACCCCGAATGCGCATGAGCAGTAGTGACCCCGAGTGCGCATGCACATTAGTGAGCCCGAGTGTGCATGAGTAGTAGTGTCCCCGAGTGCGCATGCACAGTAGTGAGCCCGTGTGCGCATGCACAGTAGTGCGCCCGTTTGCGCATGCGCAGAAGTGAGCTCGAATGCGCATTTGCAGGTCTGAGCCGGAGTGCGCATGCGCAGTAGTGGGCCCGTGCGCGCATGCGCAGTAGTGAGCCCGTGTGCGCATGCGCAGTAGTGAGCCCGTGTGCGCATGCGCAGTAGTGACCCCGAATGCGCATGAGCAGTAGTGAGTCCGAGTGCGCATGCGCAGAAGTGAGCTCGAATGCGCATGTGCAGGTCTGAGCCGGACTGTGCATGCGCAGTAGTGAGCCCGATTGCGCATCCGCAGTAGTGAGTCCGTGTGCGCATGTGCAGGTCTGAGCCGGAGTGCGCATGCGCAGTAGTGGGCCCGTGCGCGCATGCGCAGTAGTGCGCCCGTGTGCGCATGAGCAGTAGTGAGCCCGAGCGCGCATCCGCAGTAGTGAGTCCGAGTGCGCATGCGCAGTAGTGACCCCGAATGCGCATGAGCAGTAGTGAGTCCGAGTGCGCATGCGCAGTAGTGACCCCGAATGCGCATGAGCAGTAGTGAGTCCGAGTGCGCATGAGCAGTAGTGACCCCGAGTGCGCATGCACATTAGTGAGCCCGAGTGTGCATGAGTAGTAGTGTCCCCGAGTGCGCATGCACAGTAGTGAGCCCGTGTGCGCATGCACAGTAGTGAGCCAGTGTGCGCATGCGCAGAAGTGAGCTCGAATGCGCATGTGCAGGTCTGAGCCGGAGTGCGCATGCGCAGTAGTGGGCCCGTGCGCGCATGCGCAGTAGTGAGCCCGTGTGCGCATGCGCAGTAGTGAGCCCGAGCGCGCATCCGCAGTAGTGAGTCCGAGTGCGCATCCGCAGTAGTGACCCCGAATGCGCATGAGCAGTATTGAGTCCGAGTGCGCATGAGCAGTAGTGACCCCGAGTGCGCATGAGCAGTAGTGAGCCCGAGTGCGCATGAGCAGTAGTGACCCCGAGTGCGCATGCACAGTAGTGAGCCCGATTGCGCATCCGCAGTAGTGAGTCCGAGTGCGCATGCACAGTACTGACCCCGAATGCGCATGAGCAGTTTTGAGTCCGAGTGCGCATGAGCAGTAGTGAGCCCGGGTGCGCATGCGCAGTAGTGAGCCCGAGCGCGCATCCGCAGTAGTGAGCCCGATTGCGCATTCGCAGTAGTGAGTCCGTGTGCGCATGTGCAGGTCTGAGCCGGAGTGCGCATGCGCAGTAGTGGGCCCGTGCGCGCATGCGCAGTAGTGAGCCCGGGTGCGTATGCGCAGTAGTGAGCCCGAGCGCGCATCCGCAGTAGTGAGCCCGATTGCGCATCCGCAGTAGTGAGTCCGTGTGCGCATGTGCAGGTCTGAGCCGGAGTGCGCATGCGCAGTAGTGACCCCGAGTGCGCATGAGCAGTAGTGACCCCGAGTGCGCATGAGCAGTAGTGACCCCGAGTGCGCATGCACAGTAGTGAGCCCGTGTGCGCATGAGCAGTAGTGACCCCGAGTGCGCATGCACAGTAGTGAGCCCGATTGCGCATCCGCAGTAGTGAGTCCGAGTGCGCATGCACAGTACTAACCCCGAATGCGCATGAGCAGTAGTGAGTCCGAGTGCGCATGAGCAGTAGTGACCCCGAGTGCGCTTGCACATTAGTGAGCCCGAGTGTGCATGAGTAGTAGTGACCCCGAGTGCGCATGCACAGTAGTGAGCCCGTGTGCGCATGCGCAGAAGTGAGCTCGAATGCGCATGTGCAGGTCTGAGCCGGACTGCGCATGCGCAGTAGTGAGCCCGTGCGCGCATGCGCAGTAGTGACCCCGAATGCGCATGAGCAGTAGTGAATCCGAGTGCGCATGAGCAGTAGTGACCCCGAGTGCGCATGCAGAGTAGTGAGCCCGAGTGCGCATGAGCAGTAGTGAGTCCGAGTGCGCATGAGCAGTAGTGACCCCGAGTGCGCATGAGCAGTAGTGACCCCGAGTGCGCATGCACAGTAGTGAGCCCGTGAGCGCATGCGCAGAAGTGAGCTCGAATGCGCATGTGCAGGTCTGAGCCGGACTGCGCATGCGCAGTAGTGAGCCCGTGCGCGCATGCGCAGTAGTGACCCCGAATGCGCATGAGCAGTAGTGAGTCCGAGTGCGCATGAGCAGTAGTGACCCCGAGTGCGCATGCAGAGTAGTGAGCCCGAGTGCGCATGAGCAGTAGTGACCCCGAGTGCGCATGCAGAGTAGTGAGCCCGAGTGCGCATGAGCAGTAGTGAGTCCGAGTGCGCATGAGCAGTAGTGACCCCGAGTGCGCATGAGCAGTAGTGACCCCGAGTGCGCATGCACAGTAGTGAGCCCGTGTGCGCATGCGCAGAAGTGAGCTCGAATGCGCATGTGCAGGTCTGAGCCGGACTGCGCATGCGCAGTAGTGAGCCCGTGCGCGCATGCGCAGTAGTGACCCCGAATGCGCATGAGCAGTAGTGAGTCCGAGTGCGCATGAGCAGTAGTGACCCCGAGTGCGCATGCAGAGTAGTGAGCCCGAGTGCGCATGAGCAGTAGTGTGTCCGAGTGCGCATGAGCAGTAGTGACCCCGAGTGCGCATGAGCAGTAGTGACCCCGAGTGCGCATGCACAGTAGTGAGCCCGTGTGCGCATGCGCAGAAATGAGCTCGAATGCGCATGTGCAGGTCTGAGCCGGACTGCGCATGCGCAGTAGTGAGCCCGTGCGCGCATGCGCAGTAGTGACCCCGAATGCGCATGAGCAGTAGTGAGTCCGAGTGCGCATGAGCAGTAGTGACCTCGAGTGCGCATGCAGAGTAGTGAGCCCGAGTGCGCATGAGCAGTAGTGAGTCCGAGTGCGCATGAGCAGTAGTGACCCCGAGTGCGCATGAGCAGTAGTGACCCCGAGTGCGCATGCACAGTAGTGAGCCCGTGTGCGCATGCGCAGAAGTGAGCTCGAATGCGCATGTGCAGGTCTGAGCCGGACTGCGCATGCGCAGTAGTGAGCCCGTGTGCGCATCAGCTGTAGTGACCCGAGTGCGCATGAGCAGTAGTGACCCCGAGTGCGCATGCACAGTAGTGACCCCGAGTGCGCATGAGCAGTAGTGAGTCCGAGTGCGCATCAGCAGTAGTGACCCCGAGTGCGCATGAGCAGTAGTGACCCCGAGTGCGCATGCACATTAGTGAGCCCGAGTGTGCATGAGTAGTAGTGTCCCCGAGTGCGCATGCACAGTAGTGAGCCCGTGCGCGCATGCGCAGAAGTGAGCTCGAATGCGCATGTGTAGGTCTGAGCCGGAGTGCGCATGCGCAGTAGTGGGCCCGTGCGCGCATGCGCAGTAGTGAGCCCGTGTGCGCATGCGCAGTAGTGAGCCCGAGCGCGCATCCGCAGTAGTGAGTCCGAGTGCGCATGCGCAGTAGTGACCCCGAATGCGCATGAGCAGTAGTGAGTCCGAGTGCGCATGAGCAGTAGTGACCCCGAGTGCGCATGCACATTAGTGAGCCCGAGTGTGCATGAGTAGTAGTGACCCCGTGTGCGCATGCACAGTAGTGAGCCCGTGTGCGCATGCGCAGAAGTGAGCTCGAATGCGCATGTGCAGGTCTGAGCCGGACTGCGCATGCGCAGTAGTGAGCCCGTGTGCGCATGCGCAGTAGTGACCCCGAATGCGCATAAGCAGTAGTGAGTCCGAGTGCGCATGAGCAGTAGTGACCCCGAGTGCGCATGAGCAGTAGTGACCCCGAGTGCGCATGCACAGTAGTGAGCCCGATTGCGCATCCGCAGTAGTGAGTCCGTGTGCGCATGTGCAGGTCTGAGCCGGAGTGCGCATGCGCAGTAGTGAGCCCGATTGTGCATCCGCAGTAGTGAGTCCGAGTGCGCATGAGCAGTAGTGAGCCCGTGTGCGCATGCGTAGTAGTGAGCCCGAGCGCGCATCCGCAGTAGTGAGTCCGAGTGCGTATGCGCAGTAGTGACCCCGAATGCGCATGAGCAGTAGTGAGTCCGAGTGCGCATGAGCAGTAGTGACCCCGAGTGCGCATGAGCAGTAGTGAGTCCGAGTGCGCATCAGCAGTAGTGACCCCGAGTGCGCATGAGCAGTAGTGACCCCGAGTGCGCATGCACATTAGTGAGCCCGAGTGTGCATGAGTAGTAGGGTCCCCGAGTGCGCATGCACAGTAGTGAGCCCGTGTGCGCATGCACAGTAGTGAGCCCGTGTGCGCATGCGCAGAAGTGAGCTCGAATGCGCATGTGGAAGTCTGAGCCGGAGTGCGCATGCGCAGTAGTGGGCCCGTGCGCGCATGCGCAGTAGTGAGCCCGTGTGCGCATGCGCAGTAGTGAGCCCGAGGGCGCATCCGCAGTAGTGAGTCCGAGTGCGCATGCGCAGTAGTGACCCCGAATGCGCATGAGCAGTTTTGAGTCCGAGTGCGCATGAGCAGTAGTGACCCCGAGTGCGCACTAGCAGTAGTGAGTCCGAGTGCGCATCAGCAGTAGTGACCCCGAGTGCGCATGCACAGTAGTGAGCCCGTGTGCGCATGCGCAGAAGTGAGCTCGAATGCGCATGTGCAGGTCTGAGCCGGACTGCGCATGCGCAGTAGTGAGCCCGTGCGCGCATGCGCAGTAGTGACCCCGAATGCGCATGAGCAGTAGTGAGTCCGAGTGCGCATGAGCAGTAGTGACCCCGAGTGCGCATGCAGAGTAGTGAGCCCGAGTGCGCATGAGCAGTAGTGAGTCCGAGTGCGCATGAGCAGTAGTGACCCCGAGTGCGCATGAGCAGTAGTGACCCCGAGTGCGCATGCACAGTAGTGAGCCCGTGAGCGCATGCGCAGAAGTGAGCTCGAATGCGCATGTGCAGGTCTGAGCCGGACTGCGCATGCGCAGTAGTGAGCCCGTGCGCGCATGCG
The DNA here is from genome assembly GCA_963576845.1 of Megachile leachella. Taxonomy (NCBI): domain Eukaryota; kingdom Metazoa; phylum Arthropoda; class Insecta; order Hymenoptera; family Megachilidae; genus Megachile; species Megachile leachella. Next base: position 23,565,425 of record OY756250.1, on the reverse strand, counting down.
CAGTAGTGACCCCGAATGCGCATGAGCAGTAGTTAGTCCGAGTGCGCATGAGCAGTAGTGACCCCGAGTGCGCATGCAGAGTAGTGAGCCCGAGTGCGCATGAGCAGTAGTGACCCCGAGTGCGCATGCAGAGTAGTGAGCCCGAGTGCGCATGAGCAGTAGTGAGTCCGAGTGCGCATGAGCAGTAGTGACCCCGAGTGCGCATGAGCAGTAGTGACCCCGAGTGCGCATGCACAGTAGTGAGCCCGTGTGCGCATGCGCAGAAGTGAGCTCGAATGCGCATGTGCAGGTCTGAGCCGGACTGCGCATGCGCAGTAGTGAGCCCGTGCGCGCATGCGCAGTAGTGACCCCGAATGCGCATGAGCAGTAGTGAGTCCGAGTGCGCATGAGCAGTAGTGACCCCGAGTGCGCATGCAGAGTAGTGAGCCCGAGTGCGCATGAGCAGTAGTGTGTCCGAGTGCGCATGAGCAGTAGTGACCCCGAGTGCGCATGAGCAGTAGTGACCCCGAGTGCGCATGCACAGTAGTGAGCCCGTGTGCGCATGCGCAGAAATGAGCTCGAATGCGCATGTGCAGGTCTGAGCCGGACTGCGCATGCGCAGTAGTGAGCCCGTGCGCGCATGCGCAGTAGTGACCCCGAATGCGCATGAGCAGTAGTGAGTCCGAGTGCGCATGAGCAGTAGTGACCTCGAGTGCGCATGCAGAGTAGTGAGCCCGAGTGCGCATGAGCAGTAGTGAGTCCGAGTGCGCATGAGCAGTAGTGACCCCGAGTGCGCATGAGCAGTAGTGACCCCGAGTGCGCATGCACAGTAGTGAGCCCGTGTGCGCATGCGCAGAAGTGAGCTCGAATGCGCATGTGCAGGTCTGAGCCGGACTGCGCATGCGCAGTAGTGAGCCCGTGTGCGCATCAGCTGTAGTGACCCGAGTGCGCATGAGCAGTAGTGACCCCGAGTGCGCATGCACAGTAGTGACCCCGAGTGCGCATGAGCAGTAGTGAGTCCGAGTGCGCATCAGCAGTAGTGACCCCGAGTGCGCATGAGCAGTAGTGACCCCGAGTGCGCATGCACATTAGTGAGCCCGAGTGTGCATGAGTAGTAGTGTCCCCGAGTGCGCATGCACAGTAGTGAGCCCGTGCGCGCATGCGCAGAAGTGAGCTCGAATGCGCATGTGTAGGTCTGAGCCGGAGTTCGCATGCGCAGTAGTGGGCCCGTGCGCGCATGCGCAGTAGTGAGCCCGTGTGCGCATGCGCAGTAGTGAGCCCGAGCGCGCATCCGCAGTAGTGAGTCCGAGTGCGCATGCGCAGTAGTGACCCCGAATGCGCATGAGCAGTAGTGAGTCCGAGTGCGCATGAGCAGTAGTGACCCCGAGTACGCATGCACATTAGTGAGCCCGAGTGTGCATGAGTAGTAGTGACCCCGAGTGCGCATGCACAGTAGTGAGCCCGTGTGCGCACGCGCAGAAGTGAGCTCGAATGCGCATGTGCAGGTCTGAGCCGGACTGCGCATGCGCAGTAGTGAGCCCGTGTGCGCATGCGCAGTAGTGACCCCGAATGCGCATAAGCAGTAGTGAGTCCGAGTGCGCATGAGCAGTAGTGACCCCGAGTGCGCATGAGCAGTAGTGACCCCGAGTGCGCATGCACAGTAGTGAGCCCGATTGCGCATCCGCAGTAGTGAGTCCGTGTGCGCATGTGCAGGTCTGAGCCGGAGTGCGCATGCGCAGTAGTGAGCCCGATTGTGCATCCGCAGTAGTGAGTCCGAGTGCGCATGAGCAGTAGTGAGCCCGTGTGCGCATGCGCAGTAGTGAGCCCGAGCGCGCATCCGCAGTAGTGAGTCCGAGTGCGTATGCGCAGTAGTGACCCCGAATGCGCATGAGCAGTAGTGAGTCCGAGTGCGCATGAGCAGTAGTGACCCCGAGTGCGCATGAGCAGTAGTGAGTCCGAGTGCGCATCAGCAGTAGTGACCCCGAGTGCGCATGAGCAGTAGTGACCCCGAGTGCGCATGCACATTAGTGAGCCCGAGTGTGCATGAGTAGTAGGGTCCCCGAGTGCGCATGCACAGTAGTGAGCCCGTGTGCGCATGCACAGTAGTGAGCCCGTGTGCGCATGCGCAGAAGTGAGCTCGAATGCGCATGTGGAAGTCTGAGCCGGAGTGCGCATGCGCAGTAGTGAGCCCGTGTGCGCATGCGCAGTAGTGAGCCCGAGGGCGCATCCGCAGTAGTGAGTCCGAGTGCGCATGCGCAGTAGTGACCCCGAATGCGCATGAGCAGTTTTGAGTCCGAGTGCGCATGAGCAGTAGTGACCCCGAGTGCGCACTAGCAGTAGTGAGTCCGAGTGCGCATCAGCAGTAGTGACCCCGAGTGCGCATGCACAGTAGTGAGCCCGTGTGCGCATGCGCAGAAGTGAGCTCGAATGCGCATGTGCAGGTCTGAGCCGGACTGCGCATGCGCAGTAGTGAGCCCGATTGCGCATCCGCAGTAGTGAGTCCGTGTGCGCATGTGCAGGTCTGAGCCGGAGTGCGCATGCGCAGTAGTGGGCCCGTGCGCGCATGCGCAGTAGTGTCCCCGAATGCGCATTAGCAGTAGTGAATCCGAGTGCGCATGAGCAGTAGTGACCGCGAGTGCGCATGAGCAGTAGTGAGACCGAGTGCGCATGAGCAGTAGTGACCCCGAGTGCGCATGCACAGTAGTGAGCCCGATTGCGCATCCGCAGTAGTGAGTCCGAGTGCGCATGCACAGTACTGACCCCGAATGCGCATGAGCAGTTTTGAGTCCGAGTGCGCATGAGCAGTAGTGACCCCGAGTGCGCATGCACATTAGTGAGCCCGAGTGTGCATGAGTAGTAGTGACCCCGAGTGCGCATGCACAGTAGTGAGCCCGTGTGCGCATGCGCAGAAGTGAGCTCGAATGCGCATGTGCAGGTCTGAACCGGACTGCGCATGCGCAGTAGTGAGCCCGTGTGCGCATGCGCAGTAGTGACCCCGAATGCGCATGAGCAGTAGTGAGTCCGAGTGCGCATGAGCAGTAGTGACCCCGAGTGCGCATGAGCAGTAGTGACCCCGAGTGCGCATGAGCAGTAGTGAATCCGAGTGCACATGAGCAGTAGTGAACCCGAGTGCGCATGAGCAGTAGTGAGTTCGAGTGCGCATGAGCAGTAGTGACCCCGAGTGCGCATGAGCAGTAGTGACCCCGAGTGCGCATGCACAGTAGTGAGCCCGAGTGCGCATGCGCAGTAGTGTCCCCGAATGCGCATGAGCAGTAGTGACCCCGAGTGCGCATGAGCAGTAGTGAGTCCGAGTGCGCATCAGCAGTAGTGACCCCGAGTGCGCATGCACAGTAGTGAGCCCGTGTGCGCATGCGCAGAAGTGAGCTCGAATGCGCAAGTGCAGGTCTGAGCCGGAGTGCGCATGCGCAGTAGTGGGCCCGTGCGCGCATGCGCAGCAGTGAGGCCGTGTGCGCATGCGCAGTAGTGAGCCCGAGCGCGCATTCGCAATAGTGAGTCCGAGTGCGCATGCGCAGTAGTGACCCCGAATGCGCATGAGCAGTAGTGAGTTCGAGTGCGCATGAGCAGTAGTGACCCCGAGTGTGCATGAGCAGTAGTGACCCCGAGTGTGCATGAGCAGTAGTGAGTCCGAGTGCGCATGTGCAGGTCTGAGCCGGAGTGCGCATGCGCAGTAGTGAGCCCGTGTGCGCATGCGCAGTAGTGACCCCGAATGCGCATGAGCAGTAGTGAGTCCGAGTGCGCATGAGCAGTAGTGACCCCGAGTGCGCATGAGCAGTAGTGACCCCGAGTGCGCATGAGCAGTAGTGAATCCGAGTGCACATGAGCAGTAGTGAACCCGAGTGCGCATGAGCAGTAGTGAGTTCGAGTGCGCATGAGCAGTAGTGACCCCGAGTGCGCATGAGCAGTAGTGACCCCGAGTGCGCATGCACAGTAGTGAGCCCGAGTGCGCATGCGCAGTAGTGTCCCCGAATGCGCATGAGCAGTAGTGACCCCGAGTGCGCATGAGCAGTAGTGAGTCCGAGTGCGCATCAGCAGTAGTGACCCCGAGTGCGCATGCACAGTAGTGAGCCCGTGTGCGCATGCGCAGAAGTGAGCTCGAATGCGCAAGTGCAGGTCTGAGCCGGAGTGCGCATGCGCAGTAGTGGGCCCGTGCGCGCATGCGCAGCAGTGAGGCCGTGTTCGCATGCGCAGTAGTGAGCCCGAGCGCGCATTCGCAATAGTGAGTCCGAGTGCGCATGCGCAGTAGTGACCCCGAATGCGCATGAGCAGTAGTGAGTTCGAGTGCGCATGAGCAGTAGTGACCCCGAGTGTGCATGAGCAGTAGTGACCCCGAGTGTGCATGAGCAGTAGTGAGTCCGAGTGCGCATGTGCAGGTCTGAGCCGGAGTGCGCATGCGCAGTAGTGGGCCCGTGCGCGCATGCGCAGTAGTGAGCCCGGGTGCGTATGCGCAGTAGTGAGCCCGAGCGCGCATCCGCAGTAGTGAGCCCGATTGCGCATCCGCAGTAGTGAGTCCGTGTGCGCATGTGCAGGTCTGAGCCGGAGTGCGCATGCGCAGTAGTGGGCCCGTGCGCGCATGGGCAGTAGTGAGCCCGTGTGCGCATGCGCAGTAGTGAGCCCGAGCGCGCATCCGCAGTAGTGAGTCCGAGTGCGCATGCGCAGTAGTGTCCCCGAATGCGCATTAGCAGTAGTGAATCCGAGTGCGCATGAGCAGTAGTGACCGCGAGTGCGCATGAGCAGTAGTGAGACCGAGTGCGCATGAGCAGTAGTGACCCCGAGTGCGCATGAGCAGTAGTGACCCCGTGTGCGCATGAGCAGTAGTGAGTCCGAGTGCGCATGAGCAGTAGTGACCCCGAGTGCGCATGAGCAGTAGTGAGTCCGAGTGCGCATGAGCAGTACTGACCCCGAGTGCGCATGAGCAGTAGTGAGTCCGAGTGCGCATGAGCGGTAGTGACTCCGAGTGCGCATGCACATTAGTGAGCCCGAGTGTGCATGAGTAGTAGTGTCCCCGAGTGCGCATGCAATGTAGTGAGCCCGTGTGCGCATGCACAGTAGTGAGCCCGTGTGCGCATGCGCAGAAGTGACCCCGAATGCGCATGAGCAGTAATGAGTCCGAGTGCGCATGAGCAGTAGTGACCCCGAGTGCGCATGAGCAGTAGTGAGCCCGAGTGCGCATGAGCAGTAGTGACCCCGAGTGCGCATGCACAGTAGTGAGCCCGATTGCGCATCCGCAGTAGTGAGTCCGAGTGCGCATGCACAGTACTGACCCCGAATGCGCATGAGCAGTTTTGAGTCCGAGTGCGCATGAGCAGTAGTGACCCCGAGTGCGCATGAGCAGTAGTGACCCCGTGTGCGCATGAGCAGTAGTGAGTCCGAGTGCGCATGAGCAGTAGTGACCCCGAGTGCGCATGAGCAGTAGTGAGTCCGAGTGCGCATGAGCAGTACTGACCCCGAGTGCGCATGAGCAGTAGTGAGTCCGAGTGCGCATGAGCGGTAGTGACTCCGAGTGCGCATGCACATTAGTGAGCCCGAGTGTGCATGAGTAGTAGTGTCCCCGAGTGCGCATGCAATGTAGTGAGCCCGTGTGCGCATGCACAGTAGTGAGCCCGTGTGCGCATGCGCAGAAGTGACCCCGAATGCGCATGAGCAGTAATGAGTCCGAGTGCGCATGAGCAGTAGTGACCCCGAATGCGCATGAGAAGTAGTGAGCCCGAGTGCGCATGAGCAGTAGTGACCCCGAGTGCGCATGCACAGTAGTGAGCCCGATTGCGCATCCGCAGTAGTGAGTCCGAGTGCGCATGCACAGTACTGACCCCGAATGCGCATGAGCAGTTTTGAGTCCGAGTGCGCATGAGCAGTAGTGACCCCGAGTGCGCATGAGCAGTAGTGAGTCCGAGTGCGCATCAGCAGTAGTGACCCCGAGTGCGCATGCACAGTAGTGAGCCCGTGTGCGCATGCGCAGAAGTGAGCTCGAATGCGCATGTGCAGGTCTGAGCCGGAGTGCGCATGCGCAGTAGTGGGCCCGTGCGCGCATGCGCAGCAGTGAGGCCGTGATCGCATGCGCAGCAGTGAGCCCGAGCGCGCATCCGCAATAGTGAGCCCGAGTGCGCATGCGCAGTAGTGACCCCGAATGCGCATGAGCAGTAGTGAGTTCGAGTGCGCATGAGCAGTAGTGACCCCGAGTGTGCATGAGCAGTAGTGACCCCGAGTGTGCATGAGCAGTAGTGAGTCCGAGTGCGCATGAGCAGTAGTGACCCCGAGTGCGCATGAGCAGTAGTGTGTCCGAGTGCGCATGAGCAGTAGTGACCCCGAGTGCGCATGCACATTAGTGAGCCCGAGTGTGCATGAGTAGTAGTGACCCCGAGTGCGCATGCACAGTAGTGAGCCCGTGTGCGCATGCGCAGAAGTGAGCTCGAATGCGCATTTGCAGGTCTGAGCCGGAGTGCGCATGCGCAGTAGTGGGCCCGTGCGCGCATGCGCAGTAGTGAGCCCTTGTGCGCATGCGCAGTAGTGAGCCCGAGCGCGCATCCGCAGTAGTGAGGCCGAGTGCGCATGCGCAGTAGTGACCCCGAATGCGCATGAGCAGTAGTGAGTTCGAGTGCGCATGAGCAGTAGTGACCCCGAGTGTGCATGAGCAGTAGTGACCCCGAGTGTGCATGAGCAGTAGTGAGTCCGAGTGCGCATGAGCAGTAGTGACCCCGAGTGCGCATGAGCAGTAGTGAGTCCGAGTGCGCATGCGCAGAAGTGAGCTCGAATGCGCATGAGTAGTAGTGAGTTCGAGTGCGCATGAGCAGTAGTGACCCCGAGTGCGCATGAGCAGTAGTGAGTCCGAGTGCGCATGCGCAGAAGTGAGCTCGAATGCGCATGTGCAGGTCTGAGCCGGACTGCGCATGCACAGTAGTGAGCCCGATTGCGCATCCGCAGTAGTGAGTCCGTGTGCGCATGTGCATGTCTGAGCCGGAGTGCGCATACGCAGTAGTGGGCCCGTGCGCGCATGCGCAGTAGTGAGCCCGGGTGCGCATGCGCAGTAGTGAGCTCGAGCTCGCATCCGCAGTAGTGAGCCCGATTGCGCATCCGCAGTAGTGAGTCCGTGTGCGCATGTGCAGGTCTGAGCCGGAGTGCGCATGCGCAGTAGTGGGCCCGTGCGCGCATGCGCAGTAGTGAGCCCGTGTGCGCATGAGCAGTAGTGAGCCCGAGCGCGCATCCGCAGTAGTGAGTCCGAGTGCGCATGCGCAGTAGTGACCCCGAGTGCGCATGAGCAGTAGTGAGCCCGAGCGCGCATCCGCAGTAGTGAGTCCGAGTGCGCATGCGCAGTAGTGACCCCGAATGCGCATGAGCAGTAGTGAGTCCGAGTGCGCATGAGCAGTAGTGACCTCGAGTGCGCATGAGCTGTAGTGAGTCCGAGTGCGCATCAGCAGTAGTGACCCCGAGCGCGCATGCGCAGTAGTGAGCCCGTGTGCGCATGCGCAGTACTGAGCCCGAGCGCGCATCCGCAATAGTGAGTCCGAGTGCGCATGCGCAGTAGTGACCCCGAATGCGCATGAGCAGTAGTGAGTCCGAGTGCGCATGAGCAGTAGTGACCCCGAGTGCGCATGCACAGTAGTGAGCCCGTGTGCGCATGCACAGAAGTGAGCTCGAATGCGCATGTGCAGGTCTGAGCCGGAGTGCGCATGCGCAGTAGTGGGCCCGTGCGCGCATGCGCAGTAGTGAGCCCGTGTGCGCATGCGCAGTAGTGAGCCCGAGCGCGCATCCGCAGTAGTGAGTCCGAGTGCGCATGCGCAGTAGTGACCCCGAATGCGCATGAGCAGTAGTGAGTCCGAGTGCGCATGAGCAGTAGTGACCCCGAGTGCGCATGCACATTAGTGAGCCCGAGCGTGCATGAGTAGTAGTGACCCTGAGTGCGCATGCACAGTAGTGAGCCCGTGTGCGCATGCGCAGAAGTGACCTCGAATGCGCATGTGCAGTAGTGAGCCCGTGTGCGCATGCGCAGTAGTGACCCCGAATGCGCATGAGCAGTAGTGCGTCCGAGTGCGCATGAGCAGTAGTGACCCCGAGTGCGCATGAGCAGTGGTGACCCCGAGTGCGCATGAGCAGTAGTGAATCCGAGTGCACATGAGCAGTAGTGACCCCGAGTGCGCATGAGCAGTAGTGAGTCCGAGTGCGCATGAGCAGTAGTGACCCCGAGTGCGCATGAGCAGTAGTGACCCCGAGTGCGCATGCACAGTAGTGAGCCCGATTGCGCATCCGCAGTAGTGAGTCCGTGTGCGCATGTGCAGGTCTGAGCCGGAGTGCGCATGCGCAGTAGTGAGCCCGATTGTGCATCCACAGTAGTGAGTCCGAGTGCGCATGAGCAGTAGTGACCCCGAATGCGCATGTGCAGTAGTGAGCCCGTGTGCACATGCGCAGTAGTGAGCCCGGGCGCGCATCCGCAGTAGTGAGTCCGAGTGCGCATGCACAGTAGTGACCCCGAATGCGCATGAGCAGTAGTGAGTCCGAGTGCGCATGAGCAGTAGTGACCCCGAGTGTGCATGGGCAGTAGTGAGTCCGAGTGCGCATGAGCAGTAGTGACCCCGAGTGCGCATGAGCAGTAGTGAGTCCGAGTGCGCATGAGCAGTAGTGACCCCGAGTGCGCATGCACATTAGTGAGCCCGAGTGTGCATGAGTAGTAGTGGCCCCGAGTGCGCATGCACAGTAGTGAGCCCGTGTGCGCATGCGCAGAAGTGAGCTCGAATGCGCATGTGCAGGTCTGAGCCGGACTGCGCATGCGCAGTAGTGAGCCCGTGCGCGCATGCGCAGTAGTGACCCCGAATGCGCATGAGCAGTAGTGAGTCCGAGTGTGCATGAGCAGTAGTGACCCCGAGTGCGCATGAGCAGTAGTGACCCCGAGTGCGCATGAGCAGTAGTGAATCCGAGTGCACATGAGCAGGAGTGACCCCGAGTGCGCATGAGCAGTAGTGAGTCCGAGTGCGCATGAGCAGTAGTGACCCCGAGTGCGCATGAGCAGTAGTGACCCCGAGTGCGCATGCACAGTAGTGAGCCCGATTGCGCATCCGCAGTAGTGAGTCCGTGTGCGCATGTGCAGGTCTGAGCCGGAGTGCGCATGCGCAGTAGTGAGCCCGATTGTGCATCCGCAGTAGTGAGTCCGAGTGCGCATGCGCAGTAGTGACCCCGAATGCGCATGAGCAGTAGTGAGCCCGAGTGCGCATGAGCAGTAGTGACCCCGAGTGCGCATGAGCAGTAGTGACCCCGAGTGCGCATGAGCAGTAGTGACCCCGAGTGCGCATGCACAGTAGTGAGCCCGTGTGCGCATGCGCAGAAGTGAGCTCGAATGCGCATGTGTAGGTCTGAGCCGGAGTGCGCATGCGCAGTAGTGGGCCCGTGCGCACATGCGCAGTAGTGAGCCCGTGTGCGCATGCGCAGTAGTGAGCCCGAGCGCGCATCCGCAGTAGTGAGTCCGAGTGCGCATGCGCAGTAGTGACCCCGAATGCGCATGAGCAGTAGTGAGTCCGAGTGCGCATGAGCAGTAGTGACCCCGAGTGCGCATGCACATTAGTGAGCCCGAGTGTGCATGAGTAGTAGTGACCCCGAGTGCGCATGCACAGTAGTGAGCCCGTGTGCGCATGCGCAGAAGTGAGCTCGAATGCGCATGTGCAGGTCTGAGCCGGAGTGCGCATGCGCAGTAGTGGGCCCGTGCGCGCATGCGCAGTAGTGAGCCCGTGTGCGCATGCGCAGTAGTGACCCCGAGTGCGCATGAGCAGTAGTGAGCCCGAGTGCGCATGAGCGGTAGTGACCCCGAGTGCGCATGCACAGTAGTGAGCCCGATTGCGCATCCGCAGTAGTGAGTCCGAGTGCGCATGCACAGTACTGACCCCGAATGCGCATGAGCAGTTTTGAGTCCGAGTGCGCATGAGCAGTAGTGACCCCGAGTGCGCATGAGCAGTAGTGAGTCCGAGTGCGCATCAGCAGTAGTGACCCCGAGTGCGCATGCACAGTAGTGAGCCCGTGTGCGCATGCGCAGAAGTGAGCTCGAATGCGCATGTGCAGGTCTGAGCCGGACTGCGCATGCGCAGTAGTGAGCCCGATTGCGCATCCGCAGTAGTGAGTCCGTGTGCGCATGTGCAGGTCTGAGCCGGAGTGCGCATGCGCAGTAGTGGGCCCGTGCGCGCATGCGCAGTAGTGAGCCCGGGTGCGCATGCGCAGTAGTGAGCCCGAGCGCGCATCCGCAGTAGTGAGCCCGATTGCGCATCCGCAGTAGTGAGTCCGTGTGCGCATGTGCAGGTCTGAGCCGGAGTGCGCATGCGCAGTAGTGGGCCCGTGCGCGCATGCGCAGTAGTGAGCCCGGGTGCGTATGCGCAGTAGTGAGCCCGAGCGCGCATCCGCAGTAGTGAGCCCGATTGCGCATCCGCAGTAGTGAGTCCGTGTGCGCATGTGCAGGTCTGAGCCGGAGTGCGCATGCGCAGTAGCGGGCCCGTGCGCGCATGGGCAGTAGTGAGCCCGTGTGCGCATGCGCAGTAGTGAGCCCGAGCGCGCATCCGCAGTAGTGAGTCCGAGTGCGCATGCGCAGTAGTGTCCCCGAATGCGCATTAGCAGTAGTGAATCCGAGTGCGCATGAGCAGTAGTGACCGCGAGTGCGCATGAGCAGTAGTGAGACCGAGTGCGCATGAGCAGTAGTGACCCCGAGTGCGCATGAGCAGTAGTGACCCCGTGTGCGCATGAGCAGTAGTGAATCCGAGTGCGCATGAGCAGTAGTGACCCCGAGTGCGCATGAGCAGTAGTGAGTCCGAGTGCGCATGAGCAGTAGTGACCCCGAGTGCGCATGAGCAGTAGTGTGTCCGAGTGCGCATGAGCAGTAGTGACCCCGAGTGCGCATGCACATTAGTGAGCCCGAGTGTGCATGAGTAGTAGTGACCCCGAGTGCGCATGAGCAGTAGTGAGCCCGAGTGCGCATGAGCAGTAGTGACCCCAAGTGCGCATGCACAGTAGTGAGCCCGATTGCGCATCCGCAGTAGTGAGTCCGAGTGCGCATGCACAGTACTGACCCCGAATGCGCATGAGCAGTTTTGAGTCCGAGTGCGCATGAGCAGTAGTGACCCCGAGTGCGCATGAGCAGTAGTGAGTCCGAGTGCGCATCAGCAGTAGTGACCCCGAGTGCGCATGCACAGTAGTGAGCCCGTGTGCGCATGCGCAGAAGTGAGCTCGAATGCGCATGTGCAGGTCTGAGCCGGAGTGCGCATGCGCAGTAGTGGGCCCGTGCGCGCATGCGCAGCAGTGAGGCCGTGTTCGCATGCGCAGTAGTGAGCCCGAGCGCGCATCCGCAATAGTGAGTCCGAGTGCGCATGCGCAGTAGTGACCCCGAATGCGCATGAGCAGTAGTGAGTTCGAGTGCGCATAAGCAGTAGTGACCCCGAGTGTGCATGAGCAGTAGTGACCCCGAGTGTGCATGAGCAGTAGTGAGTCCGAGTGCGCATGAGCAGTAGTGACCCCGAGTGCGCATGAGCAGTAGTGTGTCCGAGTGCGCATGAGCAGTAGTGACCCCGAGTGCGCATGCACATTAGTGAGCCCGAGTGTGCATGAGTAGTAGTGACCCCGAGTGCGCATGCACAGTAGTGAGCCCGTGTGCGCATGCGCAGAAGTGAGCTCGAATGCGCATTTGCAGGTCTGAGCCGGAGTGCGCATGCGCAGTAGTGGGCCCGTGCGCGCATGCGCAGTAGTGAGCCCTTGTGCGCATGCGCAGTAGTGAGCCCGAGCGCGCATCCGCAGTAGTGAGTCCGAGTGCGCATGCGCAGTAGTGACCCCGAATGCGCATGAGCAGTAGTGAGTTCGAGTGCGCATGAGCAGTAGTGACCCCGAGTGTGCATGAGCAGTAGTGACCCCGAGTGTGCATGAGCAGTAGTGAGTCCGAGTGCGCATGAGCAGTAGTGACCCCGAGTGCGCATGAGCAGTAGTGAGTCCGAGTGCGCATGCGCAGAAGTGAGCTCGAATGCGCATGTGCAGGTCTGAGCCGGACTGCGCATGCGCAGTAGTGAGCCCGATTGCGCGTCCGCAGTAGTGAGTCCGTGTGCGCATGTGCAGGTCTGAGCCGGAGTGCGCATGCGCAGTAGTGAGCCCGGGTGCGCATGCGCAGTAGTGAGCCCGAGCGCGCATCCGCAGTAGCGAGCCCGATTGCGCATCCGCAGTAGTGAGTCCGTGTGCGCATGTGCGGGTCTGAGCCCGAGCGCGCATCCGCAGTAGTGAATCCGAGTGCGCATGCGCAGTAGTGAGCCCGAGCGCGCATCCGCAGTAGTGAGTCCGAGTGCGCATGCGCAGTAGTGACCCCGAATGCGCATGAGTAGTAGTGAGTTCGAGTGCGCATGCGCAGTAGTGGGCCCGTGCGCGCATGCGCAGTAGTGAGCCCGGGTGCGCATGCGCAGAAGTGAGCTCGAATGCGCATGTGCAGGTCTGAGCCGGACTGCGCATGCGCAGTAGTGAGCCCGTGCGCGCATGCGCAGTAGTGACCCCGAATGCGCATGAGCAGTAGTGAGTCCGAGCGCGCATCCGCAGTAGTGAGCCCGAGTGCGCATGCGCAGTAGTGACCCCGAATGCGCATGAGCAGTAGTGAGTCCGAGTGCGCATGAGCAGTAGTGAGCCCGAGCGCGCATCCGCAGTAGTGAGTCCGAGTGCGCATGCGCAGTAGTGACCCCGAATGCGCATGAGCAGTAGTGAGTCCGAGTGCGCATGAGCAGTAGTGACCCCGAGTGCGCATGAGCAGTAGTGACCCCGAGTGGGCATGAGCAGTAGTGACCCCGAGTGGGCATGAGCCGTAGTGACCCCGAGTGCGCATGCACAGTAGTGAGCCCGTGTGCGCATGCGCAGAAGTGAGCTCGAATGCGCATGTGCAGGTCTGAGCCGGAGTGCGCATGCGCAGTAGTGGGCCCGTGCGCGCATGCGCAGTAGTGAGCCCGTGTGCGCATGCGCAGTAGTGAGCCCGAGCGCGCATCCGCAGTAGTGAGTCCGAGTGCGCATGCGCAGTAGTGACCCCGAATGCGCATGAGCAGTAGTGAGTCCGAGTGCGCATGAGCAGTAGTGACCTCGAGTGCGCATGCAGAGTAGTGAGCCCGAGTGCGCATGAGCAGTAGTGAGTCCGAGTGCGCATGAGCAGTAGTGACCCCGAGTGCGCATGAGCAGTAGTGAGTCCGAGTGCGCATCAGCAGTAGTGACCCCGAGTGCGCATGAGCAGTAGTGACCCCGAGTGCGCATGCACAGTAGTGAGCCCGTGCGCGCATGCGCAGTAGTGAGCCCGTGTGCGCATGCGCAGTAGTGAGCTCGAGCGCGCATCCGCAGTAGTGAGTCCGAGTGCGCATGCGCAGTAGTGACCCCGAATGCGCATGAGCAGTAGTGAGACCGAGTGCGCATGAGCAGTAGTGACCCCGAGTGCGCATGCAGAGTAGTGAGCCCGAGTGCGCATGAGCAGTAGTGAGTCCGAGTGCGCATGAGCAGTAGTGACTCCGAGTGCCCATGAGCAGTAGTGACCCCGAGTGCGCATGCACAGTAGTGAGCCCGTGTGCGCATGCGCAGAAGTGAGCTCGAATGCGCATGTGCAGGTCTGAGCCGGACTGCGCATGCGCAGTAGTGAGCCCGTGTGCGCATCAGCTGTAGTGACCCGAGTGCGCATGAGCAGTAGTGACCCCGAGTGCGCATGCACAGTAGTGAGCCCGTGTGCGCATGCACAGTAGTGAGCCCGATTGCGCATCCGCAGTAGTGAGTCCGAGTGCGCATGCACAGTACTGACCCCGAATGCGCATGAGCAGTTTTGAGTCCGAGTGCGCATGAGCAGTAGTGACCCCGAGTGCGCTTGAGCAGTAGTGAGTCCGAGTGCGCATCAGCAGTAGTGACCCCGAGTGCGCATGAGCAGTAGTGACCCCGAGTGCGCATGCACAGTAGTGAGCCCGATTGCGCATCCGCAGTAGTGAGTCCGTGTGCGCATGTGCAGGTCTGAGCCGGAGTGCGCATGCGCAGTAGTGAGCCCGATTGTGCATCCGCAGTAGTGAGTCCGAGTGCGCATGAGCAGTAGTGACCCCGAGTGCGCATGCAGAGTAGTGAGCCCGAGTGCGCATGAGCAGTAGTGAGCCCGATTGTGCATCCGCAGTAGTGAGTCCGAGTGCGCATGAGCAGTAGTGAGCCCGATTGTGCATCCGCAGTAGTGAGTCCGAGTGCGCATGAGCAGTAGTGAGCCCGTGTGCGCATGCGCAGTAGTGAGCCCGAGCGCGCATCCGCAGTAGTGAGCCCGAGCGCGCATCCGCAGTAGTGAGTCCGAGTGCGCATGAGCAGTAGTGACCCCGAGTGCGCATGCACAGTAGTGAGCCCGTGTGCGCATGCGCAGAAGTGAGCTCGAATGCGCATGTGCAGGTCTGAGCCGGACTGCGCATGCGCAGTAGTGAGCCCGTGTGCGCATCAGCTGTAGTGACCCGAGTGCGCATGAGCAGTAGTGACCCCGAGTGCGCATGCACAGTAGTGAGCCCGTGTGCGCATGCACAGTAGTGAGCCCGATTGCGCATCCGCAGTAGTGAGTCCGAGTGCGCATGCACAGTACTGACCCCGAATGCGCATGAGCAGTTTTGAGTCCGAGTGCGCATGAGCAGTAGTGACCCCGAGTGCGCTTGAGCAGTAGTGAGTCCGAGTGCGCATCAGCAGTAGTGACCCCGAGTGCGCATGAGCAGTAGTGACCCCGAGTGCGCATGAGCAGTAGTGACCCCGAGTGCGCATGCACATTAGTGAGCCCGAGTGTGCATGAGTAGTAGTGTCCCCGAGTGCGCATGCACAGTAGTGAGCCCGTGCGCGCATGCGCAGTAGTGAGCCCGTGTGCGCATGCGCAGTAGTGAGCTCGAGCGCGCATCCGCAGTAGTGAGTCCGAGTGCGCAAGCGCAGTAGTGACCCCGAATGCGCATGAGCAGTAGTGAGTCCGAGTGCGCATGAGCAGTAGTGACCCCGAGTGCGCATGCAGAGTAGTGAGCCCCAGTGCGCATGAGCAGTAGTGAGTCGGAGTGCGCATGAGCAGTAGTGACCCCGAGTGCGCATGAGCATTAGTGACCCCGAGTGCGCATGCACAGTAGTGAGCCCGTGTGCGCATGCGCAGAAGTGAGCTCGAATGCGCATGTGCAGGTCTGAGCCGGACTGCGCATGCGCAGTAGTGAGCCCGTGTGCGCATCAGCTGTAGTGACCCGAGTGCGCATGAGCAGTAGTGACCCCGAGTGCGCATGCACATTAGTGAGCCCGAGTGTGCATGAGTAGTAGTGTCCCCGAGTGCGCATGCACAGTAGTGAGCCCGTGTGCGCATGCACAGTAGTGAGCCCGTGTGCGCATGCGCAGAAGTGAGCTCGAATGCGCATGTGCAGGTCTGAGCCGGAGTGCGCATGCGCAGTAGTGGGCCCGTGCGCGCATGCGCAGTAGTGAGCCCGTGTGCGCATGCGCAGTAGTGAGCCCGAGCGCGCATCCGCAGTAGTGAGTCCGAGTGCGCATGCGCAGTAGTGACCCCGAATGCGCATGAGCAGTATTGAGTCCGAGTGCGCATGAGCAGTAGTGACCCCGAGTGCGCATGAGCAGTAGTGAGCCCGAGTGCGCATGAGCAGTAGTGACCCCGAGTGCGCATGCACAGTAGTGAGCCCGATTGCGCATCCGCAGTAGTGACCCCGAGTGCGCATGAGCAGTAGTGACCCCGAGTGCGCATGCACAGTAGTGAGCCCGATTGCGCATCCGCAGTAGTGAGTCCGTGTGTGCATGTGCAGGTCTGAGCCGGAGTGCGCATGCGCAGTAGTGAGCCCGATTGTGCATCCGCAGTAGTGAGTCCGAGTGCGCATGAGCAGTAGTGACCCCGAGTGCGCATGCAGAGTAGTGAGCCCGAGTGCGCATGAGCAGTAGTGAGCCCGATTGTGCATCCGCAGTAGTGAGTCCGAGTGCGCATGAGCAGTAGTGAGCCCGATTGTGCATCCGCAGTAGTGAGTCCGAGTGCGCATGAGCAGTAGTGAGCCCGTGTGCGCATGCGCAGTAGTGAGCCCGAGCGCGCATCCGCAGTAGTGAGCCCGAGCGCGCATCCGCAGTAGTGAGTCCGAGTGCGCATGAGCAGTAGTGACCCCGAGTGCGCATGCACAGTAGTGAGCCCGTGTGCGCATGCGCAGAAGTGAGCTCGAATGCGCATGTGCAGGTCTGAGCCGGACTGCGCATGCGCAGTAGTGAGCCCGTGTGCGCATCAGCTGTAGTGACCCGAGTGCGCATGAGCAGTAGTGACCCCGAGTGCGCATGCACAGTAGTGAGCCCGTGTGCGCATGCACAGTAGTGAGCCCGATTGCGCATCCGCAGTAGTGAGTCCGAGTGCGCATGCACAGTACTGACCCCGAATGCGCATGAGCAGTTTTGAGTCCGAGTGCGCATGAGCAGTAGTGACCCCGAGTGCGCTTGAGCAGTAGTGAGTCCGAGTGCGCATCAGCAGTAGTGACCCCGAGTGCGCATGAGCAGTAGTGACCCCGAGTGCGCATGAGCAGTAGTGACCCCGAGTGCGCATGAGCAGTAGTGACCCCGAGTGCGCATGAGCAGTAGTGAATCCGAGTGCACATGAGCAGTAGTGAACCCGAGTGCGCATGAGCAGTAGTGAGTTCGAGTGCGCATGAGCAGTAGTGACCCCGAGTGCGCATGCACAGTAGTGCGCCCGAGTGCGCATGCGCAGTAGTGTCCCCGAATGCGCATGAGCAGTAGTGACCCCGAGTGCGCATGAGCAGTAGTGAGTCCGAGTGCGCATCAGCAATAGTGACCCCGAGTGCGCATGAGCAGTAGTGACCCCGAGTGCGCCAGCACAGTAGTGAGCCCGATAGCGCATCCGCAGTAGTGAGGCTGTGTGAGCATGTGCAGGTCTGAGCCGGAGTGCGCGTGAGCAGTAGTGACCCCGAGTGCGCATGCACATTAGTGAGCCCGAGTGTGCATGAGTAGTAGTGTCCCCGAGTGCGCATGCACAGTAGTGAGCCCGTGCGCGCATGCGCAGTAGTGAGCCCGTGTGCGCATGCGCAGTAGTGAGCTCGAGCGCGCATCCGCAGTAGTGAGTCCGAGTGCGCAAGCGCAGTAGTGACCCCGAATGCGCATGAGCAGTAGTGAGTCCGAGTGCGCATGAGCAGTAGTGACCCCGAGTGCGCATGCAGAGTAGTGATCCCCAGTGCGCATGAGCAGTAGTGAGTCCGAGTGCGCATGAGCAGTAGTGACCCCGAGTGCGCATGAGCATTAGTGACCCCGAGTGCGCATGCACAGTAGTGAGCCCGTGTGCGCATGCGCAGAAGTGAGCTCGAATGCGCATGTGCAGGTCTGAGCCGGACTGCGCATGCGCAGTAGTGAGCCCGTGTGCGCATCAGCTGTAGTGACCCGAGTGCGCATGAGCAGTACTGACCCCGAGTGCGCATGCACATTAGTGAGCCCGAGTGTGCATGAGTAGTAGTGTCCCCGAGTGCGCATGCACAGTAGTGAGCCCGTGTGCGCATGCACAGTAGTGAGCCCGTGTGCGCATGCGCAGAAGTGAGCTCGAATGCGCATGTGCAGGTCTGAGCCGGAGTGCGCATGCGCAGTAGTGGGCCCGTGCGCGCATGCGCAGTAGTGAGCCCGTGTGCGCATGCGCAGTAGTGAGCCCGAGCGCGCATCCGCAGTAGTGAGTCCGAGTGCGCATGCGCAGTAGTGACCCCGAATGCGCATGAGCAGTATTGAGTCCGAGTGCGCATGAGCAGTAGTGACCCCGAGTGCGCATGAGCAGTAGTGAGCCCGAGTGCGCATGAGCAGTAGTGACCCCGAGTGCGCATGCACAGTAGTGAGCCCGATTGCGCATCCGCAGTAGTGAGTCCGAGTGCGCATGCACAGTACTGACCCCGAATGCGCATGAGCAGTAGTGAGTCCGAGTGCGCATGAGCAGTAGTGACCCCGAGTGCGCATGCACATTAGTGAGCCCGAGTGTGCATGAGTAGTAGTGACCCCGAGTGCGCATGCACAGTAGTGAGCCCGTGTGCGCATGCGCAGAAGTGAGCTCGAATGCGCATGTGCAGGTCTGAGCCGGACTGCGCATGCGCAGTAGTGAGCCCGTGCGCGCATGCGCAGTAGTGACCCCGAATGCGCAGGAGCAGTAGTGAGTCCGAGTGCGCATGAGCAGTAGTGACCCCGAGTGCGCATGCAGAGTAGTGAGCCCGAGTGCGCATGAGCAGTAGTGAGTCCGAGTGCGCATGAGCAGTAGTGACCCCGAGTGCGCATGAGCAGTAGTGACCCCGAGTGCGCATGCACAGTAGTGAGCCCGTGTGCGCATGCGCAGAAATGAGCTCGAATGCGCATGTGCAGGTCTGAGCCGGACTGCGCATGCGCAGTAGTGAGCCCGTGCGCGCATGCGCAGTAGTGACCCCGAATGCGCATGAGCAGTAGTGAGTCCGAGTGCGCATGAGCAGTAGTGACCCCGAGTGCGCATGCAGAGTAATGAGCCCGAGTGCGCATGAGCAGTAGTGAGTCCGAGTGCGCATGAGCAGTAGTGACCCCGAGTGCGCATGAGCAGTAGTGACCCCGAGTGCGCATGCACAGTAGTGAGCCCGTGTGCGCATGCGCAGAAGTGAGCACGAATGCGCATGTGCAGGTCTGAGCCGGACTGCGCATGCGCAGTAGTGAGCCCGTGTGCGCATCAGCTGTAGTGACCCGAGTGCGCATGAGCAGTAGTGACCCCGAGTGCGCATGCACAGTAGTGAGCCCGTGTGCGCATGCACAGTAGTGAGCCCGATTGCGCATCCGCAGTAGTGAGTCCGAGTGCGCATGCACAGTACTGACCCCGAATGCGCATGAGCAGTTTTGAGTCCGAGTCCGCATGAGCAGTAGTGACCCCGAGTGCGCATGAGCAGTAGTGAGTCCGAGTGCGCATCAGCAGTAGTGACCCCGAGTGCGCATGAGCAGTAGTGACCCCGAGTGCGCATGCACATTAGTGAGCCCGAGTGTGCATGAGTAGTAGTGTCCCCGAGTGCGCATGCACAGTAGTGAGCCCGTGCGCGCATGCGCAGAAGTGAGCTCGAATGCGCATGTGTAGGTCTGAGCCGGAGTGCGCATGCGCAGTAGTGGGCCCGTGCGCGCATGCGCAGTAGTGAGCCCGTGTGCGCATGCGCAGTAGTGAGCCCGAGCGCGCATCCGCAGTAGTGAGTCCGAGTGCGCATGCGCAGTAGTGACCCCGAATGCGCATGAGCAGTAGTGAGTCCGAGTGCGCATGAGCAGTAGTGACCCCGAGTGCGCATGCACATTAGTGAGCCCGAGTGTGCATGAGTAGTAGTGACCCCGAGTGCGCATGCACAGTAGTGAGCCCGTGTGCGCATGCGCAGAAGTGAGCTCGAATGCGCATGTGCAGGTCTGAGCCGGACTGCGCATGCGCAGTAGTGAGCCCGTGTGCGCATGCGCAGTAGTGACCCCGAATGCGCATGAGCAGTAGTGAGTCCGAGTGCGCATGAGCAGTAGTGACCCCGAGTGCGCATGCAGAGTAGTGAGCCCGAGTGCGCATGAGCAGTATTGAGTCCGAGTGCGCATGAGCAGTAGTGACCCCGAGTGCGCATGAGCAGTAGTGAGCCCGAGTGCGCATGAGCAGTAGTGACCCCGAGTGCGCATGCACAGTAGTGAGCCCGATTGCGCATCCGCAGTAGTGAGTCCGAGTGCGCATGCACAGTACTGACCCCGAATGCGCATGAGCAGTAGTGAGTCCGAGTGCGCATGAGCAGTAGTGACCCCGAGTGCGCATGCACATTAGTGAGCCCGAGTGTGCATGAGTAGTAGTGACCCCGAGTGCGCATGCACAGTAGTGAGCCCGTGTGCGCATGCGCAGAAGTGAGCTCGAATGCGCATGTGCAGGTCTGAGCCGGACTGCGCATGCGCAGTAGTGAGCCCGTGTGCGCATGCGCAGTAGTGACCCCGAATGCGCATGAGCAGTAGTGAGTCCGAGTGCGCATGAGCAGTAGTGACCCCGAGTGCGCATGCAGAGTAGTGAGCCCGAGTGCGCATGAGCAGTAGTGAGTCCGAGTGCGCATGAGCAGTAGTGACCCCGAGTGCGCATGAGCAGTAGTGACCCCGAGTGCGCATGCACAGTAGTGAGCCCGTGTGCGCATGCGCAGAAGTGAGCTCGAATGCGCATGTGCAGGTCTGAGCCGGACTGCGCATGCGCAGTAGTGAGCCCGTGTGCGCATCAGCTGTAGTGACCCGAGTGCGCATGAGCAGTAGTGACCCCGAGTGCGCATGCACAGTAGTGAGCCCGTGTGCGCATGCACAGTAGTGAGCCCGATTGCGCATCCGCAGTAGTGAGTCCGAGTGCGCATGCACAGTACTGACCCCGAATGCGCATGAGCAGTTTTGAGTCCGAGTGCGCATGAGCAGTAGTGACCCCGAGTGCGCTTGAGCAGTAGTGAGTCCGAGTGCGCATCAGCAGTAGTGACCCCGAGTGCGCATGAGCAGTAGTGACCCCGAGTGCGCATGCACAGTAGTGAGCCCGATTGCGCATCCGCAGTAGTGAGTCCGTGTGTGCATGTGCAGGTCTGAGCCGGAGTGCGCATGCGCAGTAGTGAGCCCGATTGTGCATCCGCAGTAGTGAGTCCGAGTGCGCATGAGCAGTAGTGACCCCGAGTGCGCATGCAGAGTAGTGAGCCCGAGTGCGCATGAGCAGTAGTGAGCCCGATTGTGCATCCGCAGTAGTGAGTCCGAGTGCGCATGAGCAGTAGTGAGCCCGATTGTGCATCCGCAGTAGTGAGTCCGAGTGCGCATGAGCAGTAGTGAGCCCGTGTGCGCATGCGCAGTAGTGAGCCCGAGCGCGCATCCGCAGTAGTGAGCCCGAGCGCGCATCCGCAGTAGTGAGTCCGAGTGCGCATGAGCAGTAGTGACCCCGAGTGCGCATGCACAGTAGTGAGCCCGTGTGCGCATGCGCAGAAGTGAGCTCGAATGCGCATGTGCAGGTCTGAGCCGGACTGCGCATGCGCAGTAGTGAGCCCGTGTGCGCATCAGCTGTAGTGACCCGAGTGCGCATGAGCAGTAGTGACCCCGAGTGCGCATGCACAGTAGTGAGCCCGTGTGCGCATGCACAGTAGTGAGCCCGATTGCGCATCCGCAGTAGTGAGTCCGAGTGCGCATGCACAGTACTGACCCCGAATGCGCATGAGCAGTTTTGAGTCCGAGTGCGCATGAGCAGTAGTGACCCCGAGTGCGCTTGAGCAGTAGTGAGTCCGAGTGCGCATCAGCAGTAGTGACCCCGAGTGCGCATGAGCAGTAGTGACCCCGAGTGCGCATGAGCAGTAGTGACCCCGAGTGCGCATGAGCAGTAGTGACCCCGAGTGCGCATGAGCAGTAGTGAATCCGAGTGCACATGAGCAGTAGTGAACCCGAGTGCGCATGAGCAGTAGTGAGTTCGAGTGCGCATGAGCAGTAGTGACCCCGAGTGCGCATGCACAGTAGTGCGCCCGAGTGCGCATGCGCAGTAGTGTCCCCGAATGCGCATGAGCAGTAGTGACCCCGAGTGCGCATGAGCAGTAGTGAGTCCGAGTGCGCATGAGCAGTAGTGACCCCGAGTGCGCATGAGCAGTAGTGAGCCCGAGTGCGCATGAGCAGTAGTGACCCCGAGTGCGCATGCACAGTAGTGAGCCCGATTGCGCATCCGCAGTAGTGAGTCCGAGTGCGCATGCACAGTACTGACCCCGAATGCGCATGAGCAGTAGTGAGTCCGAGTGCGCATGAGCAGTAGTGACCCCGAGTGCGCATGCACATTAGTGAGCCCGAGTGTGCATGAGTAGTAGTGACCCCGAGTGCGCATGCACAGTAGTGAGCCCGTGTGCGCATGCGCAGAAGTGAGCTCGAATGCGCATGTGCAGGTCTGAGCCGGACTGCGCATGCGCAGTAGTGAGCCCGTGTGCGCATGCGCAGTAGTGACCCCGAATGCGCATGAGCAGTAGTGAGTCCGAGTGCGCATGAGCAGTAGTGACCCCGAGTGCGCATGCAGAGTAGTGAGCCCGAGTGCGCATGAGCAGTAGTGAGTCCGAGTGCGCATGAGCAGTAGTGACCCCGAGTGCGCATGAGCAGTAGTGACCCCGAGTGCGCATGCACAGTAGTGAGCCCGTGTGCGCATGCGCAGAAGTGAGCTCGAATGCGCATGTGCAGGTCTGAGCCGGACTGCGCATGCGCAGTAGTGAGCCCGTGTGCGCATCAGCTGTAGTGACCCGAGTGCGCATGAGCAGTAGTGACCCCGAGTGCGCATGCACAGTAGTGAGCCCGTGTGCGCATGCACAGTAGTGAGCCCGATTGCGCATCCGCAGTAGTGAGTCCGAGTGCGCATGCACAGTACTGACCCCGAATGCGCATGAGCAGTTTTGAGTCCGAGTGCGCATGAGCAGTAGTGACCCCGAGTGCGCTTGAGCAGTAGTGAGTCCGAGTGCGCATCAGCAGTAGTGACCCCGAGTGCGCATGAGCAGTAGTGACCCCGAGTGCGCATGCACAGTAGTGAGCCCGATTGCGCATCCGCAGTAGTGAGTCCGTGTGTGCATGTGCAGGTCTGAGCCGGAGTGCGCATGCGCAGTAGTGAGCCCGATTGTGCATCCGCAGTAGTGAGTCCGAGTGCGCATGAGCAGTAGTGACCCCGAGTGCGCATGCAGAGTAGTGAGCCCGAGTGCGCATGAGCAGTAGTGAGCCCGATTGTGCATCCGCAGTAGTGAGTCCGAGTGCGCATGAGCAGTAGTGAGCCCGATTGTGCATCCGCAGTAGTGAGTCCGAGTGCGCATGAGCAGTAGTGAGCCCGTGTGCGCATGCGCAGTAGTGAGCCCGAGCGCGCATCCGCAGTAGTGAGCCCGAGCGCGCATCCGCAGTAGTGAGTCCGAGTGCGCATGAGCAGTAGTGACCCCGAGTGCGCATGCACAGTAGTGAGCCCGTGTGCGCATGCGCAGAAGTGAGCTCGAATGCGCATGTGCAGGTCTGAGCCGGACTGCGCATGCGCAGTAGTGAGCCCGTGTGCGCATCAGCTGTAGTGACCCGAGTGCGCATGAGCAGTAGTGACCCCGAGTGCGCATGCACAGTAGTGAGCCCGTGTGCGCATGCGCAGTAGTGAGCCCGAGCGCGCATCCGCAGTAGTGAGTCCGAGTGCGCATGCGCAGTAGTGACCCCGAATGCGCATGAGCAGTAGTGAGTCCGAGTGCGCATGAGCAGTAGTGACCCCGGGTGCGTATGCGCAGTAGTGAGCCCGAGCGCGCATCCGCAGTAGTGAGCCCGATTGCGCATCCGCAGTAGTGAGTCCGTGTGCGCATGTGCAGGTCTGAGCCGGAGTGCGCATGCGCAGTAGCGGGCCCGTGCGCGCATGGGCAGTAGTGAGCCCGTGTGCGCATGCGCAGTAGTGAGCCCGAGCGCGCATCCGCAGTAGTGAGTCCGAGTGCGCATGCGCAGTAGTGTCCCCGAATGCGCATTAGCAGTAGTGAATCCGAGTGCGCATGAGCAGTAGTGACCGCGAGTGCGCATGAGCAGTAGTGAGACCGAGTGCGCATGAGCAGTAGTGACCCCGAGTGCGCATGAGCAGTAGTGACCCCGTGTGCGCATGAGCAGTAGTGAATCCGAGTGCGCATGAGCAGTAGTGACCCCGAGTGCGCATGAGCAGTAGTGAGTCCGAGTGCGCATGAGCAGTAGTGACCCCGAGTGCGCATGAGCAGTAGTGTGTCCGAGTGCGCATGAGCAGTAGTGACCCCGAGTGCGCATGCACATTAGTGAGCCCGAGTGTGCATGAGTAGTAGTGACCCCGAGTGCGCATGAGCAGTAGTGAGCCCGAGTGCGCATGAGCAGTAGTGACCCCAAGTGCGCATGCACAGTAGTGAGCCCGATTGCGCATCCGCAGTAGTGAGTCCGAGTGCGCATGCACAGTACTGACCCCGAATGCGCATGAGCAGTTTTGAGTCCGAGTGCGCATGAGCAGTAGTGACCCCGAGTGCGCATGAGCAGTAGTGAGTCCGAGTGCGCATCAGCAGTAGTGACCCCGAGTGCGCATGCACAGTAGTGAGCCCGTGTGCGCATGCGCAGAAGTGAGCTCGAATGCGCATGTGCAGGTCTGAGCCGGAGTGCGCATGCGCAGTAGTGGGCCCGTGCGCGCATGCGCAGCAGTGAGGCCGTGTTCGCATGCGCAGTAGTGAGCCCGAGCGCGCATCCGCAATAGTGAGTCCGAGTGCGCATGCGCAGTAGTGACCCCGAATGCGCATGAGCAGTAGTGAGTTCGAGTGCGCATAAGCAGTAGTGACCCCGAGTGTGCATGAGCAGTAGTGACCCCGAGTGTGCATGAGCAGTAGTGAGTCCGAGTGCGCATGAGCAGTAGTGACCCCGAGTGCGCATGAGCAGTAGTGTGTCCGAGTGCGCATGAGCAGTAGTGACCCCGAGTGCGCATGCACATTAGTGAGCCCGAGTGTGCATGAGTAGTAGTGACCCCGAGTGCGCATGCACAGTAGTGAGCCCGTGTGCGCATGCGCAGAAGTGAGCTCGAATGCGCATTTGCAGGTCTGAGCCGGAGTGCGCATGCGCAGTAGTGGGCCCGTGCGCGCATGCGCAGTAGTGAGCCCTTGTGCGCATGCGCAGTAGTGAGCCCGAGCGCGCATCCGCAGTAGTGAGTCCGAGTGCGCATGCGCAGTAGTGACCCCGAATGCGCATGAGCAGTAGTGAGTTCGAGTGCGCATGAGCAGTAGTGACCCCGAGTGTGCATGAGCAGTAGTGACCCCGAGTGTGCATGAGCAGTAGTGAGTCCGAGTGCGCATGAGCAGTAGTGACCCCGAGTGCGCATGAGCAGTAGTGAGTCCGAGTGCGCATGCGCAGAAGTGAGCTCGAATGCGCATGTGCAGGTCTGAGCCGGACTGCGCATCCGCAGTAGCGAGCCCGATTGCGCATCCGCAGTAGTGAGTCCGTGTGCGCATGTGCGGGTCTGAGCCCGAGCGCGCATCCGCAGTAGTGAATCCGAGTGCGCATGCGCAGTAGTGAGCCCGAGCGCGCATCCGCAGTAGTGAGTCCGAGTGCGCATGCGCAGTAGTGACCCCGAATGCGCATGAGTAGTAGTGAGTTCGAGTGCGCATGCGCAGTAGTGGGCCCGTGCGCGCATGCGCAGTAGTGAGCCCGGGTGCGCATGCGCAGAAGTGAGCTCGAATGCGCATGTGCAGGTCTGAGCCGGACTGCGCATGCGCAGTAGTGAGCCCGTGCGCGCATGCGCAGTAGTGACCCCGAATGCGCATGAGCAGTAGTGAGTCCGAGCGCGCATCCGCAGTAGTGAGCCCGAGTGCGCATGCGCAGTAGTGACCCCGAATGCGCATGAGCAGTAGTGAGTCCGAGTGCGCATGAGCAGTAGTGAGCCCGAGCGCGCATCCGCAGTAGTGAGTCCGAGTGCGCATGCGCAGTAGTGACCCCGAATGCGCATGAGCAGTAGTGAGTCCGAGTGCGCATGAGCAGTAGTGACCCCGAGTGCGCATGAGCAGTAGTGACCCCGAGTGGGCATGAGCAGTAGTGACCCCGAGTGGGCATGAGCCGTAGTGACCCCGAGTGCGCATGCACAGTAGTGAGCCCGTGTGCGCATGCGCAGAAGTGAGCTCGAATGCGCATGTGCAGGTCTGAGCCGGAGTGCGCATGCGCAGTAGTGGGCCCGTGCGCGCATGCGCAGTAGTGAGCCCGTGTGCGCATGCGCAGTAGTGAGCCCGAGCGCGCATCCGCAGTAGTGAGTCCGAGTGCGCATGCGCAGTAGTGACCCCGAATGCGCATGAGCAGTAGTGAGTCCGAGTGCGCATGAGCAGTAGTGACCTCGAGTGCGCATGCAGAGTAGTGAGCCCGAGTGCGCATGAGCAGTAGTGAGTCCGAGTGCGCATGAGCAGTAGTGACCCCGAGTGCGCATGAGCAGTAGTGAGTCCGAGTGCGCATCAGCAGTAGTGACCCCGAGTGCGCATGAGCAGTAGTGACCCCGAGTGCGCATGCACAGTAGTGAGCCCGTGCGCGCATGCGCAGTAGTGAGCCCGTGTGCGCATGCGCAGTAGTGAGCTCGAGCGCGCATCCGCAGTAGTGAGTCCGAGTGCGCATGCGCAGTAGTGACCCCGAATGCGCATGAGCAGTAGTGAGACCGAGTGCGCATGAGCAGTAGTGACCCCGAGTGCGCATGCAGAGTAGTGAGCCCGAGTGCGCATGAGCAGTAGTGAGTCCGAGTGCGCATGAGCAGTAGTGACTCCGAGTGCCCATGAGCAGTAGTGACCCCGAGTGCGCATGCACAGTAGTGAGCCCGTGTGCGCATGCGCAGAAGTGAGCTCGAATGCGCATGTGCAGGTCTGAGCCGGACTGCGCATGCGCAGTAGTGAGCCCGTGTGCGCATCAGCTGTAGTGACCCGAGTGCGCATGAGCAGTAGTGACCCCGAGTGCGCATGCACAGTAGTGAGCCCGTGTGCGCATGCACAGTAGTGAGCCCGATTGCGCATCCGCAGTAGTGAGTCCGAGTGCGCATGCACAGTACTGACCCCGAATGCGCATGAGCAGTTTTGAGTCCGAGTGCGCATGAGCAGTAGTGACCCCGAGTGCGCTTGAGCAGTAGTGAGTCCGAGTGCGCATCAGCAGTAGTGACCCCGAGTGCGCATGAGCAGTAGTGACCCCGAGTGCGCATGCACAGTAGTGAGCCCGATTGCGCATCCGCAGTAGTGAGTCCGTGTGCGCATGTGCAGGTCTGAGCCGGAGTGCGCATGCGCAGTAGTGAGCCCGATTGTGCATCCGCAGTAGTGAGTCCGAGTGCGCATGAGCAGTAGTGACCCCGAGTGCGCATGCAGAGTAGTGAGCCCGAGTGCGCATGAGCAGTAGTGAGCCCGATTGTGCATCCGCAGTAGTGAGTCCGAGTGCGCATGAGCAGTAGTGAGCCCGATTGTGCATCCGCAGTAGTGAGTCCGAGTGCGCATGAGCAGTAGTGAGCCCGTGTGCGCATGCGCAGTAGTGAGCCCGAGCGCGCATCCGCAGTAGTGAGCCCGAGCGCGCATCCGCAGTAGTGAGTCCGAGTGCGCATGAGCAGTAGTGACCCCGAGTGCGCATGCACAGTAGTGAGCCCGTGTGCGCATGCGCAGAAGTGAGCTCGAATGCGCATGTGCAGGTCTGAGCCGGACTGCGCATGCGCAGTAGTGAGCCCGTGTGCGCATCAGCTGTAGTGACCCGAGTGCGCATGAGCAGTAGTGACCCCGAGTGCGCATGCACAGTAGTGAGCCCGTGTGCGCATGCACAGTAGTGAGCCCGATTGCGCATCCGCAGTAGTGAGTCCGAGTGCGCATGCACAGTACTGACCCCGAATGCGCATGAGCAGTTTTGAGTCCGAGTGCGCATGAGCAGTAGTGACCCCGAGTGCGCTTGAGCAGTAGTGAGTCCGAGTGCGCATCAGCAGTAGTGACCCCGAGTGCGCATGAGCAGTAGTGACCCCGAGTGCGCATGAGCAGTAGTGACCCCGAGTGCGCATGCACATTAGTGAGCCCGAGTGTGCATGAGTAGTAGTGTCCCCGAGTGCGCATGCACAGTAGTGAGCCCGTGCGCGCATGCGCAGTAGTGAGCCCGTGTGCGCATGCGCAGTAGTGAGCTCGAGCGCGCATCCGCAGTAGTGAGTCCGAGTGCGCAAGCGCAGTAGTGACCCCGAATGCGCATGAGCAGTAGTGAGTCCGAGTGCGCATGAGCAGTAGTGACCCCGAGTGCGCATGCAGAGTAGTGAGCCCCAGTGCGCATGAGCAGTAGTGAGTCGGAGTGCGCATGAGCAGTAGTGACCCCGAGTGCGCATGAGCATTAGTGACCCCGAGTGCGCATGCACAGTAGTGAGCCCGTGTGCGCATGCGCAGAAGTGAGCTCGAATGCGCATGTGCAGGTCTGAGCCGGACTGCGCATGCGCAGTAGTGAGCCCGTGTGCGCATCAGCTGTAGTGACCCGAGTGCGCATGAGCAGTAGTGACCCCGAGTGCGCATGCACATTAGTGAGCCCGAGTGTGCATGAGTAGTAGTGTCCCCGAGTGCGCATGCACAGTAGTGAGCCCGTGTGCGCATGCACAGTAGTGAGCCCGTGTGCGCATGCGCAGAAGTGAGCTCGAATGCGCATGTGCAGGTCTGAGCCGGAGTGCGCATGCGCAGTAGTGGGCCCGTGCGCGCATGCGCAGTAGTGAGCCCGTGTGCGCATGCGCAGTAGTGAGCCCGAGCGCGCATCCGCAGTAGTGAGTCCGAGTGCGCATGCGCAGTAGTGACCCCGAATGCGCATGAGCAGTATTGAGTCCGAGTGCGCATGAGCAGTAGTGACCCCGAGTGCGCATGAGCAGTAGTGAGCCCGAGTGCGCATGAGCAGTAGTGACCCCGAGTGCGCATGCACAGTAGTGAGCCCGATTGCGCATCCGCAGTAGTGACCCCGAGTGCGCATGAGCAGTAGTGACCCCGAGTGCGCATGCACAGTAGTGAGCCCGATTGCGCATCCGCAGTAGTGAGTCCGTGTGTGCATGTGCAGGTCTGAGCCGGAGTGCGCATGCGCAGTAGTGAGCCCGATTGTGCATCCGCAGTAGTGAGTCCGAGTGCGCATGAGCAGTAGTGACCCCGAGTGCGCATGCAGAGTAGTGAGCCCGAGTGCGCATGAGCAGTAGTGAGCCCGATTGTGCATCCGCAGTAGTGAGTCCGAGTGCGCATGAGCAGTAGTGAGCCCGATTGTGCATCCGCAGTAGTGAGTCCGAGTGCGCATGAGCAGTAGTGAGCCCGTGTGCGCATGCGCAGTAGTGAGCCCGAGCGCGCATCCGCAGTAGTGAGCCCGAGCGCGCATCCGCAGTAGTGAGTCCGAGTGCGCATGAGCAGTAGTGACCCCGAGTGCGCATGCACAGTAGTGAGCCCGTGTGCGCATGCGCAGAAGTGAGCTCGAATGCGCATGTGCAGGTCTGAGCCGGACTGCGCATGCGCAGTAGTGAGCCCGTGTGCGCATCAGCTGTAGTGACCCGAGTGCGCATGAGCAGTAGTGACCCCGAGTGCGCATGCACAGTAGTGAGCCCGTGTGCGCATGCACAGTAGTGAGCCCGATTGCGCATCCGCAGTAGTGAGTCCGAGTGCGCATGCACAGTACTGACCCCGAATGCGCATGAGCAGTTTTGAGTCCGAGTGCGCATGAGCAGTAGTGACCCCGAGTGCGCTTGAGCAGTAGTGAGTCCGAGTGCGCATCAGCAGTAGTGACCCCGAGTGCGCATGAGCAGTAGTGACCCCGAGTGCGCATGAGCAGTAGTGACCCCGAGTGCGCATGAGCAGTAGTGACCCCGAGTGCGCATGAGCAGTAGTGAATCCGAGTGCACATGAGCAGTAGTGAACCCGAGTGCGCATGAGCAGTAGTGAGTTCGAGTGCGCATGAGCAGTAGTGACCCCGAGTGCGCATGCACAGTAGTGCGCCCGAGTGCGCATGCGCAGTAGTGTCCCCGAATGCGCATGAGCAGTAGTGACCCCGAGTGCGCATGAGCAGTAGTGAGTCCGAGTGCGCATCAGCAATAGTGACCCCGAGTGCGCATGAGCAGTAGTGACCCCGAGTGCGCCAGCACAGTAGTGAGCCCGATAGCGCATCCGCAGTAGTGAGGCTGTGTGAGCATGTGCAGGTCTGAGCCGGAGTGCGCGTGAGCAGTAGTGACCCCGAGTGCGCATGCACATTAGTGAGCCCGAGTGTGCATGAGTAGTAGTGTCCCCGAGTGCGCATGCACAGTAGTGAGCCCGTGCGCGCATGCGCAGTAGTGAGCCCGTGTGCGCATGCGCAGTAGTGAGCTCGAGCGCGCATCCGCAGTAGTGAGTCCGAGTGCGCAAGCGCAGTAGTGACCCCGAATGCGCATGAGCAGTAGTGAGTCCGAGTGCGCATGAGCAGTAGTGACCCCGAGTGCGCATGCAGAGTAGTGATCCCCAGTGCGCATGAGCAGTAGTGAGTCCGAGTGCGCATGAGCAGTAGTGACCCCGAGTGCGCATGAGCATTAGTGACCCCGAGTGCGCATGCACAGTAGTGAGCCCGTGTGCGCATGCGCAGAAGTGAGCTCGAATGCGCATGTGCAGGTCTGAGCCGGACTGCGCATGCGCAGTAGTGAGCCCGTGTGCGCATCAGCTGTAGTGACCCGAGTGCGCATGAGCAGTACTGACCCCGAGTGCGCATGCACATTAGTGAGCCCGAGTGTGCATGAGTAGTAGTGTCCCCGAGTGCGCATGCACAGTAGTGAGCCCGTGTGCGCATGCACAGTAGTGAGCCCGTGTGCGCATGCGCAGAAGTGAGCTCGAATGCGCATGTGCAGGTCTGAGCCGGAGTGCGCATGCGCAGTAGTGGGCCCGTGCGCGCATGCGCAGTAGTGAGCCCGTGTGCGCATGCGCAGTAGTGAGCCCGAGCGCGCATCCGCAGTAGTGAGTCCGAGTGCGCATGCGCAGTAGTGACCCCGAATGCGCATGAGCAGTATTGAGTCCGAGTGCGCATGAGCAGTAGTGACCCCGAGTGCGCATGAGCAGTAGTGAGCCCGAGTGCGCATGAGCAGTAGTGACCCCGAGTGCGCATGCACAGTAGTGAGCCCGATTGCGCATCCGCAGTAGTGAGTCCGAGTGCGCATGCACAGTACTGACCCCGAATGCGCATGAGCAGTAGTGAGTCCGAGTGCGCATGAGCAGTAGTGACCCCGAGTGCGCATGCACATTAGTGAGCCCGAGTGTGCATGAGTAGTAGTGACCCCGAGTGCGCATGCACAGTAGTGAGCCCGTGTGCGCATGCGCAGAAGTGAGCTCGAATGCGCATGTGCAGGTCTGAGCCGGACTGCGCATGCGCAGTAGTGAGCCCGTGCGCGCATGCGCAGTAGTGACCCCGAATGCGCAGGAGCAGTAGTGAGTCCGAGTGCGCATGAGCAGTAGTGACCCCGAGTGCGCATGCAGAGTAGTGAGCCCGAGTGCGCATGAGCAGTAGTGAGTCCGAGTGCGCATGAGCAGTAGTGACCCCGAGTGCGCATGAGCAGTAGTGACCCCGAGTGCGCATGCACAGTAGTGAGCCCGTGTGCGCATGCGCAGAAATGAGCTCGAATGCGCATGTGCAGGTCTGAGCCGGACTGCGCATGCGCAGTAGTGAGCCCGTGCGCGCATGCGCAGTAGTGACCCCGAATGCGCATGAGCAGTAGTGAGTCCGAGTGCGCATGAGCAGTAGTGACCCCGAGTGCGCATGCAGAGTAATGAGCCCGAGTGCGCATGAGCAGTAGTGAGTCCGAGTGCGCATGAGCAGTAGTGACCCCGAGTGCGCATGAGCAGTAGTGACCCCGAGTGCGCATGCACAGTAGTGAGCCCGTGTGCGCATGCGCAGAAGTGAGCACGAATGCGCATGTGCA
Organism: Megachile leachella; assembly: GCA_963576845.1. Classification (NCBI taxonomy): domain Eukaryota; kingdom Metazoa; phylum Arthropoda; class Insecta; order Hymenoptera; family Megachilidae; genus Megachile; species Megachile leachella. The sequence goes on along the minus strand of OY756250.1, from coordinate 23,534,083 downwards.
GGTCTGAGCCGGACTGCGCATGCGCAGTAGTGAGCCCGTGTGCGCATCAGCTGTAGTGACCCGAGTGCGCATGAGCAGTAGTGACCCCGAGTGCGCATGCACAGTAGTGAGTCCGTGTGCGCATGCACAGTAGTGAGCCCGATTGCGCATCCGCAGTAGTGAGTCCGAGTGCGCATGCACAGTACTGACCCCGAATGCGCATGAGCAGTTTTGAGTCCGAGTCCGCATGAGCAGTAGTGACCCCGAGTGCGCATGAGCAGTAGTGAGTCCGAGTGCGCATCAGCAGTAGTGACCCCGAGTGCGCATGAGCAGTAGTGACCCCGAGTGCGCATGCACATTAGTGAGCCCGAGTGTGCATGAGTAGTAGTGTCCCCGAGTGCGCATGCACAGTAGTGAGCCCGTGCGCGCATGCGCAGAAGTGAGCTCGAATGCGCATGTGTAGGTCTGAGCCGGAGTGCGCATGCGCAGTAGTGGGCCCGTGCGCGCATGCGCAGTAGTGAGCCCGTGTGCGCATGCGCAGTAGTGAGCCCGAGCGCGCATCCGCAGTAGTGAGTCCGAGTGCGCATGCGCAGTAGTGACCCCGAATGCGCATGAGCAGTAGTGAGTCCGAGTGCGCATGAGCAGTAGTGACCCCGAGTGCGCATGCACATTAGTGAGCCCGAGTGTGCATGAGTAGTAGTGACCCCGAGTGCGCATGCACAGTAGTGAGCCCGTGTGCGCATGCGCAGAAGTGAGCTCGAATGCGCATGTGCAGGTCTGAGCCGGACTGCGCATGCGCAGTAGTGAGCCCGTGTGCGCATGCGCAGTAGTGACCCCGAATGCGCATGAGCAGTAGTGAGTCCGAGTGCGCATGAGCAGTAGTGACCCCGAGTGCGCATGCAGAGTAGTGAGCCCGAGTGCGCATGAGCAGTATTGAGTCCGAGTGCGCATGAGCAGTAGTGACCCCGAGTGCGCATGAGCAGTAGTGAGCCCGAGTGCGCATGAGCAGTAGTGACCCCGAGTGCGCATGCACAGTAGTGAGCCCGATTGCGCATCCGCAGTAGTGAGTCCGAGTGCGCATGCACAGTACTGACCCCGAATGCGCATGAGCAGTAGTGAGTCCGAGTGCGCATGAGCAGTAGTGACCCCGAGTGCGCATGCACATTAGTGAGCCCGAGTGTGCATGAGTAGTAGTGACCCCGAGTGCGCATGCACAGTAGTGAGCCCGTGTGCGCATGCGCAGAAGTGAGCTCGAATGCGCATGTGCAGGTCTGAGCCGGACTGCGCATGCGCAGTAGTGAGCCCGTGTGCGCATGCGCAGTAGTGACCCCGAATGCGCATGAGCAGTAGTGAGTCCGAGTGCGCATGAGCAGTAGTGACCCCGAGTGCGCATGCAGAGTAGTGAGCCCGAGTGCGCATGAGCAGTAGTGAGTCCGAGTGCGCATGAGCAGTAGTGACCCCGAGTGCGCATGAGCAGTAGTGACCCCGAGTGCGCATGCACAGTAGTGAGCCCGTGTGCGCATGCGCAGAAGTGAGCTCGAATGCGCATGTGCAGGTCTGAGCCGGACTGCGCATGCGCAGTAGTGAGCCCGTGTGCGCATCAGCTGTAGTGACCCGAGTGCGCATGAGCAGTAGTGACCCCGAGTGCGCATGCACAGTAGTGAGCCCGTGTGCGCATGCACAGTAGTGAGCCCGATTGCGCATCCGCAGTAGTGAGTCCGAGTGCGCATGCACAGTACTGACCCCGAATGCGCATGAGCAGTTTTGAGTCCGAGTGCGCATGAGCAGTAGTGACCCCGAGTGCGCTTGAGCAGTAGTGAGTCCGAGTGCGCATCAGCAGTAGTGACCCCGAGTGCGCATGAGCAGTAGTGACCCCGAGTGCGCATGCACAGTAGTGAGCCCGATTGCGCATCCGCAGTAGTGAGTCCGTGTGTGCATGTGCAGGTCTGAGCCGGAGTGCGCATGCGCAGTAGTGAGCCCGATTGTGCATCCGCAGTAGTGAGTCCGAGTGCGCATGAGCAGTAGTGACCCCGAGTGCGCATGCAGAGTAGTGAGCCCGAGTGCGCATGAGCAGTAGTGAGCCCGATTGTGCATCCGCAGTAGTGAGTCCGAGTGCGCATGAGCAGTAGTGAGCCCGATTGTGCATCCGCAGTAGTGAGTCCGAGTGCGCATGAGCAGTAGTGAGCCCGTGTGCGCATGCGCAGTAGTGAGCCCGAGCGCGCATCCGCAGTAGTGAGCCCGAGCGCGCATCCGCAGTAGTGAGTCCGAGTGCGCATGAGCAGTAGTGACCCCGAGTGCGCATGCACAGTAGTGAGCCCGTGTGCGCATGCGCAGAAGTGAGCTCGAATGCGCATGTGCAGGTCTGAGCCGGACTGCGCATGCGCAGTAGTGAGCCCGTGTGCGCATCAGCTGTAGTGACCCGAGTGCGCATGAGCAGTAGTGACCCCGAGTGCGCATGCACAGTAGTGAGCCCGTGTGCGCATGCACAGTAGTGAGCCCGATTGCGCATCCGCAGTAGTGAGTCCGAGTGCGCATGCACAGTACTGACCCCGAATGCGCATGAGCAGTTTTGAGTCCGAGTGCGCATGAGCAGTAGTGACCCCGAGTGCGCTTGAGCAGTAGTGAGTCCGAGTGCGCATCAGCAGTAGTGACCCCGAGTGCGCATGAGCAGTAGTGACCCCGAGTGCGCATGAGCAGTAGTGACCCCGAGTGCGCATGAGCAGTAGTGACCCCGAGTGCGCATGAGCAGTAGTGAATCCGAGTGCACATGAGCAGTAGTGAACCCGAGTGCGCATGAGCAGTAGTGAGTTCGAGTGCGCATGAGCAGTAGTGACCCCGAGTGCGCATGCACAGTAGTGCGCCCGAGTGCGCATGCGCAGTAGTGTCCCCGAATGCGCATGAGCAGTAGTGACCCCGAGTGCGCATGAGCAGTAGTGAGTCCGAGTGCGCATGAGCAGTAGTGACCCCGAGTGCGCATGAGCAGTAGTGAGCCCGAGTGCGCATGAGCAGTAGTGACCCCGAGTGCGCATGCACAGTAGTGAGCCCGATTGCGCATCCGCAGTAGTGAGTCCGAGTGCGCATGCACAGTACTGACCCCGAATGCGCATGAGCAGTAGTGAGTCCGAGTGCGCATGAGCAGTAGTGACCCCGAGTGCGCATGCACATTAGTGAGCCCGAGTGTGCATGAGTAGTAGTGACCCCGAGTGCGCATGCACAGTAGTGAGCCCGTGTGCGCATGCGCAGAAGTGAGCTCGAATGCGCATGTGCAGGTCTGAGCCGGACTGCGCATGCGCAGTAGTGAGCCCGTGTGCGCATGCGCAGTAGTGACCCCGAATGCGCATGAGCAGTAGTGAGTCCGAGTGCGCATGAGCAGTAGTGACCCCGAGTGCGCATGCAGAGTAGTGAGCCCGAGTGCGCATGAGCAGTAGTGAGTCCGAGTGCGCATGAGCAGTAGTGACCCCGAGTGCGCATGAGCAGTAGTGACCCCGAGTGCGCATGCACAGTAGTGAGCCCGTGTGCGCATGCGCAGAAGTGAGCTCGAATGCGCATGTGCAGGTCTGAGCCGGACTGCGCATGCGCAGTAGTGAGCCCGTGTGCGCATCAGCTGTAGTGACCCGAGTGCGCATGAGCAGTAGTGACCCCGAGTGCGCATGCACAGTAGTGAGCCCGTGTGCGCATGCACAGTAGTGAGCCCGATTGCGCATCCGCAGTAGTGAGTCCGAGTGCGCATGCACAGTACTGACCCCGAATGCGCATGAGCAGTTTTGAGTCCGAGTGCGCATGAGCAGTAGTGACCCCGAGTGCGCTTGAGCAGTAGTGAGTCCGAGTGCGCATCAGCAGTAGTGACCCCGAGTGCGCATGAGCAGTAGTGACCCCGAGTGCGCATGCACAGTAGTGAGCCCGATTGCGCATCCGCAGTAGTGAGTCCGTGTGTGCATGTGCAGGTCTGAGCCGGAGTGCGCATGCGCAGTAGTGAGCCCGATTGTGCATCCGCAGTAGTGAGTCCGAGTGCGCATGAGCAGTAGTGACCCCGAGTGCGCATGCAGAGTAGTGAGCCCGAGTGCGCATGAGCAGTAGTGAGCCCGATTGTGCATCCGCAGTAGTGAGTCCGAGTGCGCATGAGCAGTAGTGAGCCCGATTGTGCATCCGCAGTAGTGAGTCCGAGTGCGCATGAGCAGTAGTGAGCCCGTGTGCGCATGCGCAGTAGTGAGCCCGAGCGCGCATCCGCAGTAGTGAGCCCGAGCGCGCATCCGCAGTAGTGAGTCCGAGTGCGCATGAGCAGTAGTGACCCCGAGTGCGCATGCACAGTAGTGAGCCCGTGTGCGCATGCGCAGAAGTGAGCTCGAATGCGCATGTGCAGGTCTGAGCCGGACTGCGCATGCGCAGTAGTGAGCCCGTGTGCGCATCAGCTGTAGTGACCCGAGTGCGCATGAGCAGTAGTGACCCCGAGTGCGCATGCACAGTAGTGAGCCCGTGTGCGCATGCACAGTAGTGAGCCCGATTGCGCATCCGCAGTAGTGAGTCCGAGTGCGCATGCACAGTACTGACCCCGAATGCGCATGAGCAGTTTTGAGTCCGAGTGCGCATGAGCAGTAGTGACCCCGAGTGCGCTTGAGCAGTAGTGAGTCCGAGTGCGCATCAGCAGTAGTGACCCCGAGTGCGCATGAGCAGTAGTGACCCCGAGTGCGCATGAGCAGTAGTGACCCCGAGTGCGCATGAGCAGTAGTGACCCCGAGTGCGCATGAGCAGTAGTGAATCCGAGTGCACATGAGCAGTAGTGAACCCGAGTGCGCATGAGCAGTAGTGAGTTCGAGTGCGCATGAGCAGTAGTGACCCCGAGTGCGCATGCACAGTAGTGCGCCCGAGTGCGCATGCGCAGTAGTGTCCCCGAATGCGCATGAGCAGTAGTGACCCCGAGTGCGCATGAGCAGTAGTGAGTCCGAGTGCGCATCAGCAATAGTGACCCCGAGTGCGCATGAGCAGTAGTGACCCCGAGTGCGCCAGCACAGTAGTGAGCCCGATAGCGCATCCGCAGTAGTGAGGCTGTGTGAGCATGTGCAGGTCTGAGCCGGAGTGCGCGTGAGCAGTAGTGACCCCGAGTGCGCATGCACATTAGTGAGCCCGAGTGTGCATGAGTAGTAGTGTCCCCGAGTGCGCATGCACAGTAGTGAGCCCGTGCGCGCATGCGCAGTAGTGAGCCCGTGTGCGCATGCGCAGTAGTGAGCTCGAGCGCGCATCCGCAGTAGTGAGTCCGAGTGCGCAAGCGCAGTAGTGACCCCGAATGCGCATGAGCAGTAGTGAGTCCGAGTGCGCATGAGCAGTAGTGACCCCGAGTGCGCATGCAGAGTAGTGATCCCCAGTGCGCATGAGCAGTAGTGAGTCCGAGTGCGCATGAGCAGTAGTGACCCCGAGTGCGCATGAGCATTAGTGACCCCGAGTGCGCATGCACAGTAGTGAGCCCGTGTGCGCATGCGCAGAAGTGAGCTCGAATGCGCATGTGCAGGTCTGAGCCGGACTGCGCATGCGCAGTAGTGAGCCCGTGTGCGCATCAGCTGTAGTGACCCGAGTGCGCATGAGCAGTACTGACCCCGAGTGCGCATGCACATTAGTGAGCCCGAGTGTGCATGAGTAGTAGTGTCCCCGAGTGCGCATGCACAGTAGTGAGCCCGTGTGCGCATGCACAGTAGTGAGCCCGTGTGCGCATGCGCAGAAGTGAGCTCGAATGCGCATGTGCAGGTCTGAGCCGGAGTGCGCATGCGCAGTAGTGGGCCCGTGCGCGCATGCGCAGTAGTGAGCCCGTGTGCGCATGCGCAGTAGTGAGCCCGAGCGCGCATCCGCAGTAGTGAGTCCGAGTGCGCATGCGCAGTAGTGACCCCGAATGCGCATGAGCAGTATTGAGTCCGAGTGCGCATGAGCAGTAGTGACCCCGAGTGCGCATGAGCAGTAGTGAGCCCGAGTGCGCATGAGCAGTAGTGACCCCGAGTGCGCATGCACAGTAGTGAGCCCGATTGCGCATCCGCAGTAGTGAGTCCGAGTGCGCATGCACAGTACTGACCCCGAATGCGCATGAGCAGTAGTGAGTCCGAGTGCGCATGAGCAGTAGTGACCCCGAGTGCGCATGCACATTAGTGAGCCCGAGTGTGCATGAGTAGTAGTGACCCCGAGTGCGCATGCACAGTAGTGAGCCCGTGTGCGCATGCGCAGTAGTGAGCCCGTGCGCGCATGCGCAGTAGTGACCCCGAATGCGCAGGAGCAGTAGTGAGTCCGAGTGCGCATGAGCAGTAGTGACCCCGAGTGCGCATGCAGAGTAGTGAGCCCGAGTGCGCATGAGCAGTAGTGAGTCCGAGTGCGCATGAGCAGTAGTGACCCCGAGTGCGCATGAGCAGTAGTGACCCCGAGTGCGCATGCACAGTAGTGAGCCCGTGTGCGCATGCGCAGAAATGAGCTCGAATGCGCATGTGCAGGTCTGAGCCGGACTGCGCATGCGCAGTAGTGAGCCCGTGCGCGCATGCGCAGTAGTGACCCCGAATGCGCATGAGCAGTAGTGAGTCCGAGTGCGCATGAGCAGTAGTGACCCCGAGTGCGCATGCAGAGTAATGAGCCCGAGTGCGCATGAGCAGTAGTGAGTCCGAGTGCGCATGAGCAGTAGTGACCCCGAGTGCGCATGAGCAGTAGTGACCCCGAGTGCGCATGCACAGTAGTGAGCCCGTGTGCGCATGCGCAGAAGTGAGCACGAATGCGCATGTGCAGGTCTGAGCCGGACTGCGCATGCGCAGTAGTGAGCCCGTGTGCGCATCAGCTGTAGTGACCCGAGTGCGCATGAGCAGTAGTGACCCCGAGTGCGCATGCACAGTAGTGAGCCCGTGTGCGCATGCACAGTAGTGAGCCCGATTGCGCATCCGCAGTAGTGAGTCCGAGTGCGCATGCACAGTACTGACCCCGAATGCGCATGAGCAGTTTTGAGTCCGAGTCCGCATGAGCAGTAGTGACCCCGAGTGCGCATGAGCAGTAGTGAGTCCGAGTGCGCATCAGCAGTAGTGACCCCGAGTGCGCATGAGCAGTAGTGACCCCGAGTGCGCATGCACATTAGTGAGCCCGAGTGTGCATGAGTAGTAGTGTCCCCGAGTGCGCATGCACAGTAGTGAGCCCGTGCGCGCATGCGCAGAAGTGAGCTCGAATGCGCATGTGTAGGTCTGAGCCGGAGTGCGCATGCGCAGTAGTGGGCCCGTGCGCGCATGCGCAGTAGTGAGCCCGTGTGCGCATGCGCAGTAGTGAGCCCGAGCGCGCATCCGCAGTAGTGAGTCCGAGTGCGCATGCGCAGTAGTGACCCCGAATGCGCATGAGCAGTAGTGAGTCCGAGTGCGCATGAGCAGTAGTGACCCCGAGTGCGCATGCACATTAGTGAGCCCGAGTGTGCATGAGTAGTAGTGACCCCGAGTGCGCATGCACAGTAGTGAGCCCGTGTGCGCATGCGCAGAAGTGAGCTCGAATGCGCATGTGCAGGTCTGAGCCGGACTGCGCATGCGCAGTAGTGAGCCCGTGTGCGCATGCGCAGTAGTGACCCCGAATGCGCATAAGCAGTAGTGAGTCCGAGTGCGCATGAGCAGTAGTGAGTCCGAGTGCGCATGAGCAGTAGTGACCCCGAGTGCGCATGCACATTAGTGAGCCCGAGTGTGCATGAGTAGTAGTGACCCCGTGTGCGCATGCACAGTAGTGAGCCCGTGTGCGCATGCGCAGAAGTGAGCTCGAATGCGCATGTGCAGGTCTGAGCCGGAGTGCGCATGCGCAGTAGTGGGCCCGTGCGCGCATGCGCAGTAGTGAGCCCGTGTGCGCATGCGCAGTAGTGAGCCCGAGCGCGCATCCGCAGTAGTGAGTCCGAGTGCGCATGCGCAGTAGTGACCCCGAATGCGCATGAGCAGTATTGAGTCCGAGTGCGCATGAGCAGTAGTGACCCCGAGTGCGCATGAGCAGTAGTGAGCCCGAGTGCGCATGAGCAGTAGTGACCCCGAGTGCGCATGCACAGTAGTGAGCCCGAGTGTGCATGAGTAGTAGTGACCCCGAGTGCGCATGCACAGTAGTGAGCCCGTGTGCGCATGCGCAGTAGTGAGCCCGTGCGCGCATGCGCAGTAGTGACCCCGAATGCGCAGGAGCAGTAGTGAGTCCGAGTGCGCATGAGCAGTAGTGACCCCGAGTGCGCATGCAGAGTAGTGAGCCCGAGTGCGCATGAGCAGTAGTGAGTCCGAGTGCGCATGAGCAGTAGTGACCCCGAGTGCGCATGAGCAGTAGTGACCCCGAGTGCGCATGCACAGTAGTGAGCCCGTGTGCGCATGCGCAGAAATGAGCTCGAATGCGCATGTGCAGGTCTGAGCCGGACTGCGCATGCGCAGTAGTGAGCCCGTGCGCGCATGCGCAGTAGTGACCCCGAATGCGCATGAGCAGTAGTGAGTCCGAGTGCGCATGAGCAGTAGTGACCCCGAGTGCGCATGCAGAGTAATGAGCCCGAGTGCGCATGAGCAGTAGTGAGTCCGAGTGCGCATGAGCAGTAGTGACCCCGAGTGCGCATGAGCAGTAGTGACCCCGAGTGCGCATGCACAGTAGTGAGCCCGTGTGCGCATGCGCAGAAGTGAGCACGAATGCGCATGTGCAGGTCTGAGCCGGACTGCGCATGCGCAGTAGTGAGCCCGTGTGCGCATCAGCTGTAGTGACCCGAGTGCGCATGAGCAGTAGTGACCCCGAGTGCGCATGCACAGTAGTGAGCCCGTGTGCGCATGCACAGTAGTGAGCCCGATTGCGCATCCGCAGTAGTGAGTCCGAGTGCGCATGCACAGTACTGACCCCGAATGCGCATGAGCAGTTTTGAGTCCGAGTCCGCATGAGCAGTAGTGACCCCGAGTGCGCATGAGCAGTAGTGAGTCCGAGTGCGCATCAGCAGTAGTGACCCCGAGTGCGCATGAGCAGTAGTGACCCCGAGTGCGCATGCACATTAGTGAGCCCGAGTGTGCATGAGTAGTAGTGTCCCCGAGTGCGCATGCACAGTAGTGAGCCCGTGCGCGCATGCGCAGAAGTGAGCTCGAATGCGCATGTGTAGGTCTGAGCCGGAGTGCGCATGCGCAGTAGTGGGCCCGTGCGCGCATGCGCAGTAGTGAGCCCGTGTGCGCATGCGCAGTAGTGAGCCCGAGCGCGCATCCGCAGTAGTGAGTCCGAGTGCGCATGCGCAGTAGTGACCCCGAATGCGCATGAGCAGTAGTGAGTCCGAGTGCGCATGAGCAGTAGTGACCCCGAGTGCGCATGCACATTAGTGAGCCCGAGTGTGCATGAGTAGTAGTGACCCCGAGTGCGCATGCACAGTAGTGAGCCCGTGTGCGCATGCGCAGAAGTGAGCTCGAATGCGCATGTGCAGGTCTGAGCCGGACTGCGCATGCGCAGTAGTGAGCCCGTGTGCGCATGCGCAGTAGTGACCCCGAATGCGCATAAGCAGTAGTGAGTCCGAGTGCGCATGAGCAGTAGTGAGTCCGAGTGCGCATGAGCAGTAGTGACCCCGAGTGCGCATGCACATTAGTGAGCCCGAGTGTGCATGAGTAGTAGTGACCCCGAGTGCGCATGCACAGTAGTGAGCCCGTGTGCGCATGCGCAGAAGTGAGCTCGAATGCGCATGTGCAGGTCTGAGCCGGACTGCGCATGCGCAGTAGTGAGCCCGTGTGCGCATGCGCAGTAGTGACCCCGAATGCGCATAAGCAGTAGTGAGTCCGAGTGCGCATGAGCAGTAGTGAGTCCGTGTGCGCATGAGCAGTAGTGACCCCGAGTGCGCATGCACAGTAGTGAGCCCGATTGCGCATCCGCATTAGTGAGTCCGTGTGCGCATGTGCAGGTCTGAGCCGGAGTGCGCATGCGCAGTAGTGAGCCCGATTGTGCATCCGCAGTAGTGAGTCCGAGTGCGCATGAGCAGTAGTGAGCCCGTGTGCGCATGCGCAGTAGTGAGCCCGAGCGCGCATCCGCAGTAGTGAGTCCGAGTGCGCATGCGCAGTAGTGTCCCCGAATGCGCATTAGCAGTAGTGAAACCGAGTGCGCATGAGCAGTAGTGACCGCGAGTGCGCATGAGCAGTAGTGAGACCGAGTGCGCATGAGCAGTAGTGACCCCGAGTGCGCATGCACAGTAGTGAGCCCGATTGCGCATCCGCAGTAGTGAGTCCGAGAGCGCGTGAGCAGTAGTGACCCCAAGTGCGCATGAGCTGTTTTGAGTCCGAGTGCGCATGAGCAGTAGTGACCCCGAGTGCGCATGAGCAGTAGTGAGTCCGAGTGCGCATCAGCAGTAGTGACCCCGAGTGCGCATGCACAGTAGTGAGCCCGTGTGCGCATGCGCAGAAGTGAGCTCGAATGCGCATGTGCAGGTCTGAGCCGGAGTGCGCATGCGCAGTAGTGGGCCCGTGCGCGCATGCGCAGCAGTGAGGCCGTGTTCGCATGCGCAGTAGTGAGCCCGAGCGCGCATCCGCAATAGTGAGTCCGAGTGCGCATGCGCAGTAGTGACCCCGAATGCGCATGAGCAGTAGTGAGTTCGAGTGCGCATGAGCAGTAGTGACCCCGAGTGTGCATGAGCAGTAGTGACCCCGAGTGTGCATGAGCAGTAGTGAGTCCGAGTGCGCATGAGCAGTAGTGACCCCGAGTGCGCATGAGCAGTAGTGTGTCCGAGTGCGCATGAGCAGTAGTGACCCCGAGTGCGCATGCACATTAGTGAGCCCGAGTGTGCATGAGTAGTAGTGACCCCGAGTGCGCATACACAGTAGTGAGCCCGTGTGCGCATGCGCAGAAGTGAGCTCGAATGCGCATGTGCAGGTCTGAACCGGACTGCGCATGCGCAGTAGTGAGCCCGTGTGCGCATGCGCAGTAGTGACCCCGAATGCGCATGAGCAGTAGTGAGTCCGAGTGCGCATGAGCAGTAGTGACCCCGAGTGCGCATGAGCAGTAGTGACCCCGAGTGCGCATGAGCAGTAGTGAATCCGAGTGCACATGAGCAGTAGTGAACCCGAGTGCGCATGAGCAGTAGTGAGTTCGAGTGCGCATGAGCAGTAGTGACCCCGAGTGCGCATGAGCAGTAGTGACCCCGAGCGCGCATCCGCAGTAGTGAGCCCGAGTGCGCATGCGCAGTAGTGTCCCCGAATGCGCATGAGCAGTAGTGACCCCGAGTGCGCATGAGCAGTAGTGAGTCCGAGTGCGCATCAGCAATAGTGACCCCGAGTGCGCATGAGCAGTAGTGACCCCGAGTGCGCCAGCACAGTAGTGAGCCCGATAGCGCATCCGCAGTAGTGAGGCTGTGTGAGCATGTGCAGGTCTGAGCCGGAGTGCGCGTGAGCAGTAGTGACCCCGAGTGCGCATGCACAGTAGTGAGCCCGAGTGCGCATGAGCAGTAGTGAGTCCGAGTGCGCATGAGCAGTAGTGACCCCGAGTGCGCATGCACAGTAGTGCGCCCCTGTGCGCATGAGCAGTAGTGAGTCCGAGTGCGCGTGAGCAGTAGTGACCCCAAGTGCGCATGAGCAGTTTTGAGTCCGAGTGCGCATGAGCAGTAGTGACCCCGAGTGCGCATGAGCAGTAGTGAGTCCGAGTGCGCATGCGCAGAAGTGAGCTCGAATGCGCATGTGCAGGTCTGAGCCGGAGTGCGCATGCGCAGTAGTGGGCCCTTGCGCGCATGCGCAGCAGTGGGCCCGTGTTCGCATGCGCAGTAGTGAGCCCGAGCGCGCATCCGCAATAGTGAGTCCGAGTGCGCATGCGCAGTAGCGACCCCGAATGCGCATGAGAAGTAGTGAGTCCGAGTGCGCATGAGCAGTAGTGACCCCGAGTGCGCATGAGCAGTAGTGAGTCCGAGTGCGCATGCGCAGAAGTGAGCTCGAATGCGCATGTGCAGGTCTGAACCGGACTGCGCATGCGCAGTAGTGAGCCCGATTGCGCGTCCGCAGTAGTGAGTCCGTGTGCGCATGTGCAGGTCTGAGCCGGAGTGCGCATGCGCAGTAGTGGGCCCGTGCGCGCATGCGCAGTAGTGAGCCCGGGTGCGCATGCGCAGTAGTGAGCCCGAGCGCGCATCCGCAGTAGCGAGCCCGATTGCGCATCCGCAGTAGTGAGTCCGTGTGCGCATGTGCAGGTCTGAGCCGGAGTGCGCATGCGCAGTAGTGGGCCCGTGCGCGCATGCGCAGTAGTGAGCCCGTGTGCGCATGCGCAGTAGTGAGCCCGAGCGCGCATCCGCAGTAGTGAGTCCGAGTGCGCATGCGCAGCAGTGACCCCGAATGCGCATGAGCAGTAGTGACCCCGAGTGCGCATGCACATTAGTGAGCCCGAGTGTGCATGAGTAGTAGTGTCCCCGAGTGCGCATGCACAGTAGTGAGCCCGTGTGCGCATGCACAGTAGTGAGCCCGTTTGCGCATGCGCAGAAGTGAGCTCGAATGCGCATTTGCAGGTCTGAGCCGGAGTGCGCATGCGCAGTAGTGGGCCCGTGCGCGCATGCGCAGTAGTGAGCCCGTGTGCGCATGCGCAGTAGTGAGCCCGTGTGCGCATGCGCAGTAGTGACCCCGAATGCGCATGAGCAGTAGTGAATCCGAGTGCGCATGAGCAGTAGTGACCGCGAGTGCGCATGAGCAGTAGTGACCCCGAGTGCGCATGAGCAGTAGTGACCCCGAGTGCGCATGCACAGTAGTGAGCCCGATTGCGCATCCGCAGTAGTGAGTCCGTGTGCGCATGTGCAGGTCTGAGCCGGAGTGCGCATGCGCAGTAGTGGGCCCGTGCGCGCATGCGCAGTAGTGAGCCCGTGTGCGCATGAGCAGTAGTGAGCCCGAGCGCGCATCCGCAGTAGTGAGTCCGAGTGCGCATGCGCAGTAGTGACCCCGAATGCGCATGAGCAGTAGTGAGTCCGAGTGCGCATGAGCAGTAGTGACCCCGAGTGCGCATGAGCAGTAGTGAGTCCGAGTGCGCATCAGCAGTAGTGACCCCGAGCTCGCATGCGCAGTAGTGAGACCGAGCGCGCATCCGCAGTAGTGAGTCCGAGTGCGCATCAGCAGTAGTGACCCCGAGTGCGCATGAGCAGTAGTGACCCCGAGTGCGCATGAGCAGTAGTGAGTCCGAGTGCGCATGCGCAGAAGTGAGCTCGAATGCGCATGTGCAGGTCTGAGCCGGACTGTGCATGCGCAGTAGTGAGCCCGATTGCGCATCCGCAGTAGTGAGTCCGTGTGCGCATGTGCAGGTCTGAGCCGGAGTGCGCATGCGCAGTAGTGGGCCCGTGCGCGCATGCGCAGTAGTGAGCCCGTGTGCGCATGAGCAGTAGTGAGCCCGAGCGCGCATCCGCAGTAGTGAGTCCGTGTGCGCATGCGCAGTAGTGACCCCGAATGCGCATGAGCAGTAGTGAGTCCGAGTGCGCATGAGCAGTAGTGACCCCGAGTGCGCATGAGCAGTAGTGAGTCCGAGTGCGCATCAGCAGTAGTGACCCCGAGTGCGCATGAGCAGTAGTGACCCCGAGTGCGCATGCACAGTAGTGAGCCCGTGTGCGCATGCGCAGAAGTGAGCTCGAATGCGCATGTGCAGGTCTGAGCCGGAGTGCGCATGCGCAGTAGTGGGCCCGTGCGCGCATGCGCAGTAGTGAGCCCGTGTGCGCATGCGCAGTAGTGAGACCGAGCGCGCATCCGCAGTAGTGAGTCCGAGTGCGCATGCGCAGTAGTGACCCCGAATGCGCATGAGCAGTAGTGAGTCCGAGTGCGCATGCGCAGTGGTGACCCCGAGTGCGCATGAGCAGTAGTGACCCCGAGTGCTCATGCACAGTAGTGAGCCCGTGTGCGCATGCGCAGAAGTGAGCACGAATGCGCATGTGCAGGTCTGAGCCGGAGTGCGCATGCGCAGTAGTGGGCCCGTGCGCGCATGCGCAGTAGTGAGCCCGTGTGCGCATGCGCAGTAGTGAGCCCGAACGCGCATCCGCAGTAGTGAGTCCGAGTGCGCATGCGCAGTAGTGACCCCGAATGCGCATGAGCAGTAGTGAGTCCGAGTGCGCATGAGCAGTAGTGACCCCGAGTGCGCATGCACAGTAGTGAGCCCCAGTGCGCATGAGCAGTAGTGAGTCCGAGTGCGCATGAGCAGTAGTGACCCCGAGTGCGCATGCACAGTAGTGAGTCCGAGAGCGCATGAGCAGTAATGACCCCGAATGCGCATGAGCAGTAGTGAGTCCGAGTGCGCATGAGCAGTAGTGACCCCAAGTGCGCATGAGCAGTAGTGAGTCCGAGTGCGCGTGAGCAGTAGTGACCCCGAGTGCGCATGCACAGTAGTGAGCCCGAGTGCGCATGAGCAGTAGTGACCCCGAGTGCGCATGCACAGTAGTGAGCCCGATTGCGCATCCGCAGTAGTGAGTCCGCGTGCGCATGTGCAGGTCTGAGCCGGAGTGCGCATGCGCAGTAGTGGGCCCGTGCGCGCATGCGCAGTAGTGAGCCCGTGTGCGCATGAGCAGTAGTGAGCCCGAGCGCGCATCCGCAGTAGTGAGCCCGATTGCGCATCCGCAGTAGTGAGTCCGTGTGCGCATGTGCCGGTCTGAGCCGGAGTGCGCATGCGCAGTAGTGGGCCCGTGCGCGCATGCGCAGTAGTGAGCCCGTGTGCGCATGCGCAGTAGTGAGCCCGAGCGCGCATCCGCAGTAGTGAGTCCGAGTGCGCATGCGCAGTAGTGACACCGAATGCGCATTAGCAGTAGTGAATCCGAGTGCGCATGAGCAGTAGTGGCCGCGAGTGCGCATGAGCAGTAGTGAGTCCGAGTGCGCATGAGCAGTAGTGACCCCGAGTGCGCATGAGCAGTAGTGACCCCGAGTGCGCATGCACAGTAGTGAGCCCGATTGCGCATCCGCAGTAGTGAGTCCGTGTGCGCATGTGCAGGTCTGAGCCGGAGTGCGCATGAGCAGTAGTGAGCCCGAGCGCGCATCCGCAGTAGTGAGTCCGAGTGCGCATGCGCAGTAGTGACCCCGAATGCGCATGAGCAGTAGTGAGTCCGAGTGCGCATGAGCAGTAGTGACCCCGAGTGCGCATGAGCAGTAGTGAGTCCGAGTGCGCATCAGCAGTAGTGACCCCGAGCTCGCATGCGCAGTAGTGAGACCGAGCGCGCATCCGCAGTAGTGAGTCCGAGTGCGCATCAGCAGTAGTGACCCCGAGTGCGCATGAGCAGTAGCGACCCCGAGTGCGCATGAGCTGTAGTGAGTCCCAGTGCGCATGCGCAGAAGTGAGCTCGAATGCGCATGTGCAGGTCTGAGCCGGACTGTGCATGCGCAGTAGTGAGCCCGATTGCGCATCCGCAGTAGTGAGTCCGTGTGCGCATGTGCAGGTCTGAGCCGGAGTGCGCATCCGCAGTAGTGACTCCGAGTGCGCATGCGCAGTAGTGACCCCGAATGCGCATGAGCAGTAGTGAGTCCGAGTGCGCATGAGCAGTAGTGACCCCGAGTGCGCATGAGCAGTAGTGACCCCGAGTGCGCATGCACAGTAGTGAGCCCGATTGCGCATCCGCAGTAGTGAGTCCGTGTGCGCATGTGCAGGTCTGAGCCGGAGTGCGCATGCGCAGTAGTGGGCCCGTGCGCGCATGCGCAGTAGTGAGCCCGTGTGCGCATGAGCAGTAGTGAGCCCGAGCGCGCATCCGCAGTAGTGAGTCCGAGTGCGCATGCGCAGTAGTGACCCCGAATGCGCATGAGCAGTAGTGAGTCCGAGTGCGCATGAGCAGTAGTGACCCCGAGTGCGCATGAGCAGTAGTGAGTCCGAGTGCGCATCAGCAGTAGTGACCCCGAGCTCGCATGCGCAGTAGTGAGACCGAGCGCGCATCCGCAGTAGTGAGTCCGAGTGCGCATCAGCAGTAGTGACCCCGAGTGCGCATGAGCAGTAGCGACCCCGAGTGCGCATGAGCTGTAGTGAGTCCGAGTGCGCATGCGCAGAAGTGAGCTCGAATGCGCATGTGCAGGTCTGAGCCGGACTGTGCATGCGCAGTAGTGAGCCCGATTGCGCATCCGCAGTAGTGAGTCCGTGTGCGCATGTGCAGGTCTGAGCCGGAGTGCGCATCCGCAGTAGTGAGTCCGATTGCGCATGCGCAGTAGTGACCCCGAATGCGCATGAGCAGTAGTGAGTCCGAGTGCGCATGAGCAGTAGTGACCCCGAGTGCGCATGAGCAGTAGTGAGTCCGAGTGCGCATCAGCAGTAGTGACCCCGAGTGCGCATGAGCAGTAGTGACCCCGAGTGCGCATGCACAGTAGTGAGCCCGTGTGCGCATGCGCAGAAGTGAGCTCGAATGCGCATGTGCAGGTCTGAGCCGGAGTGCGCATGCGCTGTAGTGGGCCCGTGCGCGCATGCGCAGTAGTGAGCCCGTGTGCGCATGCGCAGTAGTGAGACCGAGCGCGCATCCGCAGTAGTGAGTCCGAGTGCGCATGCGCAGTAGTGACCCCGAATGCGCATGAGCAGTAGTGAGTCCGAGTGCGCATGCGCAGTGGTGACCCCGAGTGCGCATGAGCAGTAGTGACCCCGAGTGCTCATGCACAGTAGTGAGCCCGTGTGCGCATGCGCAGAAGTGAGCACGAATGCGCATGTGCAGGTCTGAGCCGGAGTGCGCATGCGCAGTAGTGAGCCCGTGTGCGCATGAGCAGTAGTGAGCCCGAGCGCGCATCCGCAGTAGTGAGTCCGAGTGCGCATGCGCAGTAGTGACCCCGAATGCGCATGAGCAGTAGTGAGTCCGAGTGCGCATGAGCAGTAGTGACCCCGAGTGCGCATGAGCAGTAGTGAGTCCGAGTGCGCATCAGCAGTAGTGACCCCGAGCTCGCATGCGCAGTAGTGAGACCGAGCGCGCATCCGCAGTAGTGAGTCCGAGTGCGCATCCGCAGTAGTGACCCCGAGTGCGCATGAGCAGTAGTGACCCCGAGTGCGCATGAGCTGTAGTGAGTCCGAGTGCGCATGCGCAGAAGTGAGCTCGAATGCGCATGTGCAGGTCTGAGCCGGACTGTGCATGCGCAGTAGTGAGCCCGATTGCGCATCCGCAGTAGTGAGTCCGTGTGCGCATGTGCAGGTCTGAGCCGGAGTGCGCATCCGCAGTAGTGAGTCCGAGTGCGCATGCGCAGTAGTGACCCCGAATGCGCATGAGCAGTAGTGAGTCCGAGTGCGCATGAGCAGTAGTGACCCCGAATGCGCATGAGCAGTAGTGAGCCGGGGGCGCATGCGCAGTAGTGAGCCCGAGCGCGCATCCGCAGTAGTGAGTCCGAGTGCGCATGCGCAGTAGTGACCCCGAATGCGCATGAGCAGTAGTGAATCCGAGTGCGCATGAGAAGTAGTGACCCCGAGTGCGCATGAGCAGTAGTGAGTCCGAGTGCGCATGAGCAGTAGTGACCCCGAGTGCGCATGAGCAGTAGTGACCCCGAGTGCACATGCACAGTGGTGAGCCCGATTGCGCATCCGCAGTAGTGAGCCCGTGTGCGCATGAGCAGTAGTGAGTCCGAGTGCGCATGCACAGTAGTGAGTCCGAGAGCGCATGAGCAGTAATGACCCCGAATGCGCATGAGCAGTAGTGAGTCCGAGTGCGCATGAGCAGTAGTGACCCCGAGTGCGCATGAGCAGTAGTGAGTCCGAGTGCGCGTGAGCAGTAGTGACCCCGAGTGCGCATGCACAGTAGTGAGCCCGAGTGCGCATGAGCAGTAGTGAGTCCGAGTGCGCATGAGCAGTAGTGACCCCGAGTGCGCATGAGCAGTAGTGACCCCGAGTGCACATGCACAGTAGTGAGCCCGATTGCGCATCCGCAGTAGTGAGCCCGAATGCGCATGAGCAGTAGTGAGCCCGTGTGCGCATGCGCAGTAGTGAGCCCAAGCGCGCATCCGCAGTAGTGAGTCCGAGTGCGCATGCGCAGTAGTGACCCCGAATGCGCATGAGCAGTAGTGAATCCGAGTGCGCATGAGCAGTAGTGAGTCCGAGTGCGCATGAGCAGTAGTGACCCCGAGTGCGCATGAGCAGTAGTGACCCCGAGTGCACATGCACAGTAGTGAGCCCGATTGCGCATCCGCAGTAGTGAGCCCGAATGCGCATGAGCAGTAGTGAGCCCGTGTGCGCATGCGCAGTAGTGAGCCCAAGCGCGCATCCGCAGTAGTGAGTCCGAGTGCGCATGCGCAGTAGTGACCCCGAATGCGCATGAGCAGTAGTGAATCCGAGTGCGCATGAGCAGTAGTGAGTCCGAGTGCGCATGAGCAGTAGTGACCCCGAGTGCGCATGAGCAGTAGTGACCCCGAGTGCGCATGAGCAGTAGTGACCCCGAGTGCGCATGCACAGTAGTGAGCCCGATTGCGCATCCGCAGTAGTGAGTCCGTGTGCGCATGTGCAGGTCTGAGCCGGAGTGCGCATGCGCAGTAGTGGGCCCGTGCGCGCATGCGCAGTAGTGAGAACGTGTGCGCATGAGCAGTAGTGAGCCCGAGCGCGCATCCGCAGTTGTGAGTCCGAGTGCGCATGCGCAGTAGTGACCCCGAATGCGCATGAGCAGTAGTGAGTCCGAGTGCGCATGAGCAGTAGTGACCCCGAGTGCGCATGAGCAGTAGTGAGTCCGAGTGCGCATCAGCAGTAGTGACCCCGAGCGCGCATGCGCAGTAGCGAGACCGAGCGCGCATCCGCAGTAGTGAGTCCGAGTGCGCATCAGCAGTAGTGAGCCCGAGTGTGCATGAGCAGTAGTGACCCCGAGTGCGCATGAGCAGTAGTGAGTCCGAGTGCGCATGCGCAGAAGTGAGCTCGAATGCGCATGTGCAGGTCTGAGCCGGACTGTGCATGCGCAGTAGTGAGCCCGATTGCGCATCCGCAGTAGTGAGTCCGTGTGCGCATGTGCAGGTCTGAGCCGGAGTGCGCATGCGCAGTAGTGGGCCCGTGCGCGCATGCGCAGTAGTGAGCCCGTGTGCGCATGAGCAGTAGTGAGCTCGAGCGCGCATCCGCAGTAGTGAGTCCGAGTGCGCATGCGCAGTAGTGACCCCGAGTGCGCATGAGCAGTAGTGAGCCCGAGCGCGCATCCGCAGTAGTGAGTCCGAGTGCGCATGCGCAGTAGTGACCCCGAATGCGCATGAGCAGTAGTGAGTCCGAGTGCGCATGAGCAGTAGTGACCCCGAGTGCGCATGAGCTGTAGTGAGTCCGAGTGCGCATCAGCAGTAGTGACCGCGAGCGCGCATGCGCAGTAGTGAGCCCGTGTGCGCATGCGCAGTACTGAGACCGAGCGCGCATCCGCAATAGTGAGTCCGAGTGCGCATGCGCAGTAGTGACCCCGAATGCGCATGAGCAGTAGTGAGTCCGAGTGCGCATGAGCAGTAGTGACCCCGAGTGCGCATGCACAGTAGTGAGCCCGATTGCGCATCCGCAGTAGTGAGTCCGAGTGCGCATGCACAGTAGTGACCCCGAGTGCGCATGAGCAGTAGTGAGTCCGAGTGCGCATCCGCAGTAGTGAGTCCGTGTGCGCATGTGCAGGTCTGAGCCGGAGTGCGCATGCGCAGTAGTGGGCCCGTGCGCGCATGCGCAGTAGTGAGCCCGTGTGCGCATGAGCAGTAGTGAGCCCGAGCGCGCATCCGCAGTAGTGAGTCCGAGTGCGCATGCGCAGTAGTGACCCCGAATGCGCATGAGCAGTAGTGAGTCCGAGTGCGCATGAGCAGTAGTGACCCCGAGTGCGCATGCACAGTAGTGAGCCCGTGTGCGCATGCGCAGAAGTGAGCTCGAATGCGCATTTGCAGGTCTGAGCCGGAGTGCGCATGCGCAGTAGTGGGCCCGTGCGCGCATGCGCAGTAGTGAGCCCGTGTGCGCATGCGCAGTAGTGAGCCCGAGCGCGCATCCGCAGTAGTGAGTCCGAGTGCGCATGCGCAGTAGTGACCCCGAATGCGCATGAGCAGTAGTGAGTCCGAGTGCGCATGAGCAGTAGTGACCCCGAGTGCGCATGCACATTAGTGAGCCCGAGTGTGCATGAGTAGTAGTGACCCCGAGTGCGCATGCACAGTAGTGAGCCCGTGTGCGCATGCGCAAAAGTGAGCTCGAATGCGCATGTGCAGTAGTGAGCCCGTGTGCGCATGCGCAGTACTGACCCCGAATGCGCATGAGCAGTAGTGAGTCCGAGTGCGCATGAGCAGTAGTGACCCCGAGTGCGCATGAGCAGTGGTGACCCCGAGTGCACATGCGCAGTAGTGAGCCCGAGCGCGCATCCGCAGTAGTGAGTCCGAGTGCGCATGCACAGTAGTGACCCAGAATGCGCATGAGCAGTAGTGAGTCCGAGTGCGCATGAGCAGTAGTGACCCCGAGTGTGCATGGGCAGTAGTGAGTCCGAGTGCGCATGAGCAGTAGTGACCCCGAGTGCGCATGAGCAGTAGTGAGTCCGAGTGCGCATGAGCAGTAGTGACCCCGAGTGCGTATGCACATTAGTGAGCCCGAGTGTGCATGAGTAGTAGTGACCCCGAGTGCGCATGCACAGTAGTGAGCCCGTGTGCGCATGCGCAGAAGTGAGCTCGAATGCGCATGTGCAGGTCTGAGCCGGACTGCGCATGCGCAGTAGTGAGCCCGTGCGCGCATGCGCAGTAGTGACCCCGAATGCGCATGAGCAGTAGTGAGTCCGAGTGCGCATGAGCAGTAGTGACCCCGAGTGCGCATGAGCAGTAGTGACCCCGAGTGCGCATGCACAGTAGTGAGCCCGATTGCGCATCCGCAGTAGTGAGTCCGTGTGCGCATGTGCAGGTCTGAGCCGGAGTGCGCATGCGCAGTAGTGGGCCCGGGCGCGCATGCGCAGTAGTGAGCCCGTGTGCGCATGCGCAGTAGTGAGCCCGAGCGCGCATCCGCAGTAGTGAGTCCGAGTGCGCATGCGCAGTAGTGTCCCCGAATGCGCATTAGCAGTAGTGAATCCGAGTGCGCATGAGCAGTAGTGACCGCGAGTGCGCATGAGCAGTAGTGAGACCGAGTGCGCATGAGCAGTAGTGACCCCGAGTGCGCATGAGCAGTAGTGACCCCGTGTGCCCATGAGCAGTAGTGAGTCCGAGTGCGCATGAGCAGTAGTGACCCCGAGTGCGCATGAGCAGTAGTGAGCCCGATTGCGCATCCGCAGTAGTGAGTCCGTGTGCGCATGTGCATGTCTGAGCCGGAGTGCGCATACGCAGTAGTGGGCCCGTGCGCGCATGCGCAGTAGTGAGCCCGGGTGCGCATGCGCAGTAGTGAGCTCGAGCTCGCATCCGCAGTAGTGAGCCCGATTGCGCATCCGCAGTAGTGAGTCCGTGTGCGCATGTGCAGGTCTGAGCCGGAGTGCGCATGCGCAGTGGTGGGCCCGTGCGCGCATGCGCAGTAGTGAGCCCGTGTGCGCATGAGCAGTAGTGAGCCCGAGCGCGCATCCGCAGTAGTGAGTCCGAGTGCGCATGCGCAGTAGTGACCCCGAGTGCGCATGAGCAGTAGTGAGCCCGAGCGCGCATCCGCAGTAGTGAGTCCGAGTGCGCATGCGCAGTAGTGACCCCGAATGCGCATGAGCAGTAGTGAGTCCGAGTGCGCATGAGCAGTAGTGACCCCGAGTGCGCATGAGCAGTAGTGACCCCGAGTGCGCATGCACAGTAGTGAGCCCGATTGCGCATCCGCAGTAGTGAGTCCGTGTGCGCATGTGCAGGTCTGAGCCGGAGTGCGCATGCGCAGTAGTGAGCCCGATTGTGCATCCGCAGTAGTGAGTCCGAGTGCGCATGAGCAGTAGTGACCCCGAGTGCGCATGCACATTAGTGAGCCCGAGTGTGCATGAGTAGTAGTGACCCCGAGTGCGCATGCACGCTAGTGAGCCCGTGTGCGCATGCGCAGAAGTGAGCTCGAATGCGCATGTGCAGGTCTGAGCCGGACTGCGCATGCGCAGTAGTGAGCCCGTGCGCGCATGCGCAGTAGTGACCCCGAATGCGCATGAGCAGTAGTGAGTCCGAGTGCGCATGAGCAGTAGTGACCCCGAGTGCGCATGAGCAGTAGTGACCCCGAGTGCGCATGAGCAGTAGTGAATCCGAGTGCACATGAGCAGTAGTGACCCCGAGTGCGCATGAGCAGTAGTGAGTCCGAGTGCGCATGAGCAGTAGTGACCCCGAGTGCGCATGAGCAGTAGTGACCCCGAGTGCGCATGCACAGTAGTGAGCCCGAATGCGCATGAGCAGTAGTGAGTCCGAGTGCGCATGAGCAGTAGTGACCCCGAGTGTGCATGGGCAGTAGTGAGTCCGAGTGCGCATGAGCAGTAGTGACCCCGAGTGCGCATGAGCAGTAGTGAGTCCGAGTGCGCATGAGCAGTAGTGACCCCGAGTGCGCATGCACATTAGTGAACCCGAGTGTGCATGAGTAGTAGTGACCCCGAGTGCGCATGCACAGTAGTGAGCCCGTGTGCGCATGCGCAGAAGTGAGCTCGAATGCGCATGTGCAGGTCTGAGCCGGAGTGCGCATGCGCAGTAGTGGGCCCGTGCGCGCATGCGCAGTAGTGAGCCCGTGTGCGCATGCGCAGCAGTGAGCCCGAGCGCGCATCCGCAGTAGTGAGTCCGAGTGCGCATGCGCAGTAGTGACCCCGAATGCGCATGAGCAGTAGTGAGTCCGAGTGCGCATGAGCAGTAGTGACCCCGAGTGCGCATGCACATTAGTGAGCCCGAGTGTGCATGAGTAGTAGTGACCCCGAGTGCGCATGCACAGCAGTGAGCCCGTGTGCGCATGCGCAGAAGTGAGCTCGAATGCGCATGTGCAGTAGTGAGCCCGTGTGCGCATGCGCAGTAGTGACCCCGAATGCGCATGAGCAGTAGTGAGTCCGAGTGCGCATGAGCAGTAGTGACCCCGAGTGCGCATGAGCAGTGGTGACCCCGAGTGCGCATGAGCAGTAGTGAATCCGAGTGCACATGAGCAGTAGTGACCCCGAGTGCGCATGAGCAGTAGTGAGTCCGAGTGCGCATGAGCAGTAGTGACCCCGAGTGCGCATGAGCAGTAGTGACCCCGAGTGCGCATGCACAGTAGTGAGCCCGATTGCGCATCCGCAGTAGGGAGTCCGTGTGCGCATGTGCAGGTCTGAGCCGGAGTGCGCATGCGCAGTAGTGAGCCCGATTGTGCATCCGCAGTAGTGAGTCCGAGTGCG
Source organism: Megachile leachella (assembly GCA_963576845.1). Taxonomy (NCBI): domain Eukaryota; kingdom Metazoa; phylum Arthropoda; class Insecta; order Hymenoptera; family Megachilidae; genus Megachile; species Megachile leachella. The sequence goes on along the minus strand of OY756250.1, from coordinate 23,511,012 downwards.
CATGAGCAGTAGTGACCCCGAATGCGCATGTGCAGTAGTGAGCCCGTGTGCACATGCACAGTAGTGAGCCCGAGCGCGCATCCGCAGTAGTGAGTCCGAGTGCGCATGCACAGTAGTGACCCCGAATGCGCATGAGCAGTAGTGAGTCCGAGTGCGCATGAGCTGTAGTGACCCCGAGTGTGCATGGGCAGTAGTGAGTCCGAGTGCGCATGAGCAGTAGTGACCCCGAGTGCGCATGAGCAGTAGTGAGTCCGAGTGCGCATGAGCAGTAGTGACCCCGAGTGCGCATGCACATTAGTGAGCCCGAGTGTGCATGAGTAGTAGTGACCCCGAGTGCGCATGCACAGTAGTGAGCCCGTGTGCGCATGCGCAGAAGTGAGCTCGAATGCGCATGTGCAGGTCTGAGCCGGACTGCGCATGCGCAGTAGTGAGCCCGTGCGCGCATGCGCAGTAGTGACCCCGAATGCGCATGAGCAGTAGTGAGTCCGAGTGCGCATGAGCAGTAGTGACCCCGAGTGCGCATGAGCAGTAGTGACCCCGAGTGCGCATGAGCAGTAGTGAATCCGAGTGCACATGAGCAGTAGTGACCCCGAGTGCGCATGAGCAGTAGTGAGTCCGAGTGAGCATGAGCAGTAGTGACCCCGAGTGCGCATGAGCAGTAGTGACCCCGAGTGCGCATGCACAGTAGTGAGCCCGATTGCGCATCCGCAGTAGTGAGTCCGTGTGCGCATGTGCAGGTCTGAGCCGGAGTGCGCATGCGCAGTAGTGAGCCCGATTGTGCATCCGCAGTAGTGAGTCCGAATGCGCATGAGCAGTAGTGAGCCCGTGTGCGCATGCGCAGTAGTGAGCCCGAGCGCGCATCCGCAGTAGTGAGTCCGAGTGCGCATGCGCAGTAGTGACCCCGAATGCGCATGAGCAGTAGTGAGTCCGAGTGCGCATGAGCAGTAGTGACCCCAAGTGCGCATGAGCAGTAGTGACCCCGAGTGCGCATGAGCAGTAGTGACCCCGAGTGGGCATGAGCAGTAGTGACCCCGAGTGCGCATGCACAGTAGTGAGCCCGTGTGCGCATGCGCAGAAGTGAGCTCGAATGCGCATGTGCAGGTCTGAGCCGGAGTGCGCATGCGCAGTAGTGGGCCCGTGCGCGCATGCGCAGTACTGAGCCCGTGTGCGCATGCGCAGTAGTGAGCCCGAGCGCGCATCCGCAGTAGTGAGTCCGAGTGCGCATGCGCAGTAGTGGCCCCGAATGCGCATGAGCAGTAGTGAGTCCGAGTGCGCATGCACAGTACTGACCCCGAATGCGCATGAGCAGTTTTGAGTCCGAGTGCGCATGAGCAGTAGTGACCCCGAGTGCGCACTAGCAGTAGTGAGTCCGAGTGCGCATCAGCAGTGGTGACCCCGAGTGCGCATGCACAGTAGTGAGCCCGTGTGCGCATGCGCAGAAGTGAGCTCGAATGCGCATGTGCAGGTCTGAGCCGGACTGCGCATGCGCAGTAGTGAGCCCGATTGCGCATCCGCAGTAGTGACCCCGAATGCGCATGAGCAGTAGTGAGTCCGAGTGCGCATGAGCAGTAGTGACCCCGAGTGCGCATGAGCAGTAGTGACCCCGAGTGCGCATGAGCAGTAGTGAATCCGAGTGCACATGAGCAGTAGTGACCCCGAGTGCGCATGAGCAGTAGTGAGTCCGAGTGAGCATGAGCAGTAGTGACCCCGAGTGCGCATGAGCAGTAGTGACCCCGAGTGCGCATGCACAGTAGTGAGCCCGATTGCGCATCCGCAGTAGTGAGTCCGTGTGCGCATGTGCAGGTCTGAGCCGGAGTGCGCATGCGCAGTAGTGAGCCCGATTGTGCATCCGCAGTAGTGAGTCCGAGTGCGCATGAGCAGTAGTGAGCCCGTGTGCGCATGCGCAGTAGTGAGCCCGAGCGCGCATCCGCAGTAGTGAGTCCGAGTGCGCATGCGCAGTAGTGACCCCGAATGCGCATGAGCAGTAGTGAGTCCGAGTGCGCATGAGCAGTAGTGACCCCAAGTGCGCATGAGCAGTAGTGACCCCGAGTGCGCATGAGCAGTAGTGACCCCGAGTGGGCATGAGCAGTAGTGACCCCGAGTGCGCATGCACAGTAGTGAGCCCGTGTGCGCATGCGCAGAAGTGAGCTCGAATGCGCATGTGCAGGTCTGAGCCGGAGTGCGCATGCGCAGTAGTGGGCCCGTGCGCGCATGCGCAGTACTGAGCCCGTGTGCGCATGCGCAGTAGTGAGCCCGAGCGCGCATCCGCAGTAGTGAGTCCGAGTGCGCATGCGCAGTAGTGGCCCCGAATGCGCATGAGCAGTAGTGAGTCCGAGTGCGCATGCACAGTACTGACCCCGAATGCGCATGAGCAGTTTTGAGTCCGAGTGCGCATGAGCAGTAGTGACCCCGAGTGCGCACTAGCAGTAGTGAGTCCGAGTGCGCATCAGCAGTGGTGACCCCGAGTGCGCATGCACAGTAGTGAGCCCGTGTGCGCATGCGCAGAAGTGAGCTCGAATGCGCATGTGCAGGTCTGAGCCGGACTGCGCATGCGCAGTAGTGAGCCCGATTGCGCATCCGCAGTAGTGAGTCCGTGTGCGCATGTGCAGGTCTGAGCCGGAGTGCGCATGCGCAGTAGTGGGCCCGTGCGCGCATGCGCAGTAGTGAGCCCGGGTGCGCATGCGCAGTAGTGAGCCCGAGCGCGCATCCGCAGTAGTGAGCCCGATTGCGCACCCGCAGTAGTGAGTCCGTGTGCGCATGTGCAGGTCTGAGCCGGAGTGCGCATGCGCAGTAGTGGGCCCGTGCGCGCATGCGCAGTAGTGAGCCCGGGTGCGTAAGCGCAGTAGTGAGCCCGAGCGCGCATCCGCAGTAGTGAGCCCGATTGCGCAACCGCAGTAGTGAGTCCGTGTGCGCATGTGCAGGTCTGAGCCGGAGTGCGCATGCGCAGTAGTGGGCCCGTGCGCGCATGCGCAGTAGTGAGCCCGTGTGCGCATGCGCAGTAGTGAGCCCGAGCGCGCATCCGCAGTAGTGAGTCCGAGTGCGCATGCGCAGTAGTGTCCCCGAATGCGCATTAGCAGTAGTGAATCCGAGTGCGCATGAGCAGTAGTGACCGCGAGTGCGCATGAGCAGTAGTGAGACCGAGTGCGCATGTGCAGTAGTGACCCCGAGTGCGCATGAGTAGTAGTGTCCCCGAGTGCGCATGCACAGTAGTGAGCCCGTGTGCGCATGCACAGTAGTGAGCCCGTGTGCGCATGCGCAGAAGTGAGCTCGAATGCGCATGTGCAGGTCTGAGCCGGAGTGCGCATGCGCAGTAGTGGGCCCGTGCGCGCATGCGCAGTAGTGAGCCCGTGTGCGCATGCGCAGTAGTGAGCCCGAGCGCGCATCCGCAGTAGTGAGTCCGTGCGCGCATGCGCAGTAGTGAGCCCGGGTGCGTATGCGCAGTAGTGAGCCCGAGCGCGCATCCGCAGTAGTGAGCCCGATTGCGCATCCGCAGTAGTGAGTCCGTGTGCGCATGTGCAGGTCTGAGCCGGAGTGCGCATGCGCAGTAGTGGGCCCGTGCGCGCATGGGCAGTAGTGAGCCCGTGTGCGCATGCGCAGTAGTGAGCCCGAGCGCGCATCCGCAGTAGTGAGTCCGAGTGCGCATGCGCAGTAGTGTCCCCGAATGCGCATTAGCAGTAGTGAATCCGAGTGCGCATGAGCAGTAGTGACCGCGAGTGCGCATGAGCAGTAGTGAGACCGAGTGCGCATGAGCAGTAGTGACCCCGAGTGCGCATGAGCAGTAGTGACCCCGTGTGCGCATGAGCAGTAGTGAGTCCGAGTGCGCATGAGCAGTAGTGACCCCGAGTGCGCATGAGCAGTAGTGAGTCCGAGTGCGCATGAGCAGTACTGACCCCGAGTGCGCATGAGCAGTAGTGAGTCCGAGTGCGCATGAGCGGTAGTGACTCCGAGTGCGCATGCACATTAGTGAGCCCGAGTGTGCATGAGTAGTAGTGTCCCCGAGTGCGCATGCACAGTAGTGAGCCCGTGTGCGCATGCGCAGAAGTGACCCCGAATGCGCATGAGCAGTAATGAGTCCGAGTGCGCATGAGCAGTAGTGACCCCGAGTGCGCATGAGCAGTAGTGAGCCCGAGTGCGCATGAGCCGTAGTGACCCCGAGTGCGCATGCACAGTATTGAGCCCGATTGCGCATCCGCAGTAGTGAGTCCGAGTGCGCATGCACAGTACTGACCCCGAATGCGCATGAGCAGTTTTGAGTCCGAGTGCGCATGAGCAGTAGTGACCCCGAGTGCGCATGAGCAGTAGTGAGTCCGAGTGCGCATCAGCAGTAGTGACCCCGAGTGCGCATGCACAGTAGTGAGCCCGTGTGCGCATGCGCAGAAGTGAGCTCGAATGCGCATGTGCAGGTCTGAGCCGGAGTGCGCATGCGCAGTAGTGGGCCCGTGCGCGCATGCGCAGCAGTGAGGCCGTGTTCGCATGCGCAGTAGTGAGCCCGAGCGCGCATCCGCAATAGTGAGTCCGAGCGCGCATGCGCAGTAGTGACCCCGAATGCGCATGAGCAGTAGTGAGTTCGAGTGCGCATGAGCAGTAGTGAATCGAGTGTGCATGAGCAGTAGTGACCCCGAGTGTGCATGAGCAGTAGTGAGTCCGAGTGCGCATGAGCAGTAGTGACCCCGAGTGCGCATGAGCAGTAGTGTGTCCGAGTGCGCATGAGCAGTAGTGACCCCGAGTGCGCATGCACATTAGTGAGCCCGAGTGTGCATGAGTAGTAGTGACCCCGAGTGCGCATGCACAGTAGTGATCCCGTGTGCGCATGCGCAGAAGTGAGCTCGAATGCGCATGTGCAGGTCTGAGCCGGAGTGCGCATGCGCAGTAGTGGGCCCGTGTGCGCATGCGCTGTAGTGAGCCCGAGCGCGCATGCGCAGTAGTGACCCCGAATGCGCATGAGCAGTATTGAGTCCGAGTGCGCATGAGCAGTAGTGACCCCGAGTGCGCATGAGCAGCAGTGAGCCCGAGTGCGCAGAAGCGGTAGTGACCCCGAGTGCGCATGCACAGTAGTGAGCCCGATTGCGCATCCGCAGTAGTGAGTCCGAGTGCGCATGCACAGTACTGACCCCGAATGCGCATGAGCAGTTTTGAGTCCGAGTGCGCATCAGCAGTAGTGACCCCGAGTGCGCATGCACAGTAGTGAGCCCGTGTGCGCATGCGCAGAAGTGAGCTCGAATGCGCATGTGCAGGTCTGAGCCGGACTGCGCATGCGCAGTAGTGAGCCCGATTGCGCATCCGCAGTAGTGAGTCCGTGTGCGCATGTGCAGGTCTGAGCCGGAGTGCGCATGCGCAGCAGTGGGCCCGTGCGCGCATGCGCAGTAGTGAGCCCGGGTGCGTATGCGCAGTAGTGAGCCCGAGCGCGCATCCGCAGTAGTGAGCCCGATTGCGCATCCGCAGTAGTGAGTCCGTGTGCGCATGTGCAGGTCTGAGCCGGAGTGCGCATGCGCAGCAGTGGGCCCGTGCGCGCATGCGCAGTAGTGAGCCCGGGTGCGTATGCGCAGTAGTGAGCCCGAGCGCGCATCCGCAGTAGTGAGCCCGATTGCGCATCCGCAGTAGTGAGTCCGTGTGCGCATGTGCAGGTCTGAGCCGGAGTGCGCATGCGCAGTAGTGGGCCCGTGCGCGCATGGGCAGTAGTGAGCCCGTGTGCGCATGCGCAGTAGTGAGCCCGAGCGCGCATCCGCAGTAGTGAGTCCGAGTGCGCATGCGCAGTAGTGTCCCCGAATGCGCATTAGCAGTAGTGAATCCGAGTGCGCATGAGCAGTAGTGACCGCGAGTGCGCATGAGCAGTAGTGAGACCGAGTGCGCATGAGCAGTAGTGACCCCGAGTGCGCATGAGCAGTAGTGACCCCGTGTGCGCATGAGCAGTAGTGAGTCCGAGTGCGCATGAGCAGTAGTGACCCCGAGTGCGCATGAGCAGTAGTGAGTCCGAGTGCGCATGAGCAGTACTGACCCCGAGTGCGCATGAGCAGTAGTGAGTCCGAGTGCGCATGAGCGGTAGTGACTCCGAGTGCGCATGCACATTAGTGAGCCCGAGTGTGCATGAGTAGTAGTGTCCCCGAGTGCGCATGCAATGTAGTGAGCCCGTGTGCGCATGCACAGTAGTGAGCCCGTGTGCGCATGCGCAGAAGTGACCCCGAATGCGCATGAGCAGTAATGAGTCCGAGTGCGCATGAGCAGTAGTGACCCCGAGTGCGCATGAGCAGTAGTGTGCCCGAGTGCGCATGAGCAGTAGTGACGCCGAGTGCGCATGCACAGTAGTGAGCCCGATTGCGCATCCGCAGTAGTGAGTCCGAGTGCGCATGCACAGTACTGACCCCGAATGCGCATGAGCAGTTTTGAGTCCGAGTGCGCATGAGCAGTAGTGACCCCGAGTGCGCATGAGCAGTAGTGAGTCCGAGTGCGCATCAGCAGTAGTGACCCCGAGTGCGCATGCACAGTAGTGAGCCCGTGTGCGCATGCGCAGAAGTGAGCTCGAATGCGCATGTGCAGGTCTGAGCCGGAGTGCGCATGCGCAGTAGTGGGCCCGTGCGCGCATGCGCAGCAGTGAGGCCGTGATCGCATGCGCAGCAGTGAGCCCGAGCGCGCATCCGCAATAGTGAGTCCGAGTGCGCATGCGCAGTAGTGACCCCGAATGCGCATGAGCAGTAGTGAGTTCGAGTGCGCATGAGCAGTAGTGACCCCGAGTGTGCATGAGCAGTAGTGACCCCGAGTGTGCATGAGCAGTAGTGAGTCCGAGTGCGCATGAGCAGTAGTGACCCCGAGTGCGCATGAGCAGTAGTGTGTCCGAGTGCGCATGAGCAGTAGTGACCCCGAGTGCGCATGCACATTAGTGAGCCCGAGTGTGCATGAGTAGTAGTGACCCCGAGTGCGCATGCACAGTAGTGAGCCCTTGTGCGCATGCGCAGAAGTGAGCTCGAATGCGCATTTGCAGGTCTGAGCCGGAGTGCGCATGCGCAGTAGTGGGCCCGTGCGCGCATGCGCAGTAGTGAGCCCTTGTGCGCATGCGCAGTAGTGAGCCCGAGCGCGCATCCGCAGTAGTGAGGCCGAGTGCGCATGCGCAGTAGTGACCCCGAATGCGCATGAGCAGTAGTGAGTTCGAGTGCGCATGAGCAGTAGTGACCCCGAGTGTGCATGAGCAGTAGTGACCCCGAGTGTGCATGAGCAGTAGTGAGTCCGAGTGCGCATGAGCGGTAGTGACCCCGAGTGCGCATGAGCAGTAGTGAGTCCGAGTGCGCATGCGCAGAAGTGAGCTCGAATGCGCATGAGTAGTAGTGAGTTCGAGTGCGCATGAGCAGTAGTGACCCCGAGTGCGCATGCACAGTAGTGAGCCCGTGTGCGCATGCGCAGAAGTGAGCTCGAATGCGCATGTGCAGGTCTGAGCCGGACTGCGCATGCGCAGTAGTGAGCCCGTGTGCGCATCAGCTGTAGTGACCCGAGTGCGCATGAGCAGTAGTGACCCCGAGTGCGCATGCACAGTAGTGAGCCCGTGTGCGCATGCACAGTAGTGAGCCCGATTGCGCATCCGCAGTAGTGAGTCCGAGTGCGCATGCACAGTACTGACCCCGAATGCGCATGAGCAGTTTTGAGTCCGAGTGCGCATGAGCAGTAGTGACCCCGAGTGCGCTTGAGCAGTAGTGAGTCCGAGTGCGCATCAGCAGTAGTGACCCCGAGTGCGCATGAGCAGTAGTGACCCCGAGTGCGCATGAGCAGTAGTGACCCCGAGTGCGCATGCACATTAGTGAGCCCGAGTGTGCATGAGTAGTAGTGTCCCCGAGTGCGCATGCACAGTAGTGAGCCCGTGCGCGCATGCGCAGTAGTGAGCCCGTGTGCGCATGCGCAGTAGTGGGCTCGAGCGCGCATCCGCAGTAGTGAGTCCGAGTGCGCAAGCGCAGTAGTGACCCCGAATGCGCATGAGCAGTAGTGAGTCCGAGTGCGCATGAGCAGTAGTGACCCCGAGTGCGCATGCAGAGTAGTGAGCCCCAGTGCGCATGAGCAGTAGTGAGTCCGAGTGCGCATGAGCAGTAGTGACCCCGAGTGCGCATGAGCATTAGTGACCCCGAGTGCGCATGCACAGTAGTGAGCCCGTGTGCGCATGCGCAGAAGTGAGCTCGAATGCGCATGTGCAGGTCTGAGCCGGACTGCGCATGCGCAGTAGTGAGCCCGTGTGCGCATCAGCTGTAGTGACCCGAGTGCGCATGAGCAGTAGTGACCCCGAGTGCGCATGCACATTAGTGAGCCCGAGTGTGCATGAGTAGTAGTGTCCCCGAGTGCGCATGCACAGTAGTGAGCCCGTGTGCGCATGCACAGTAGTGAGCCCGTGTGCGCATGCGCAGAAGTGAGCTCGAATGCGCATGTGCAGGTCTGAGCCGGAGTGCGCATGCGCAGTAGTGGGCCCGTGCGCGCATGCGCAGTAGTGAGCCCGTGTGCGCATGCGCAGTAGTGAGCCCGAGCGCGCATCCGCAGTAGTGAGTCCGAGTGCGCATGAGCAGTAGTGACCCCGAGTGCGCATGCACATTAGTGAGCCCGAGTGTGCATGAGTAGTAGTGACCCCGAGTGCGCATGCACAGTAGTGAGCCCGTGTGCGCATGCGCAGAAGTGAGCTCGAATGCGCATGTGCAGGTCTGAGCCGGACTGCGCATGCGCAGTAGTGAGCCCGTGCGCGCATGCGCAGTAGTGACCCCGAATGCGCATGAGCAGTAGTGAGTCCGAGTGCGCATGAGCAGTAGTGACCCCGAGTGCGCATGCAGAGTAGTGAGCCCGAGTGCGCATGAGCAGTAGTGAGTCCGAGTGCGCATGAGCAGTAGTGACCCCGAGTGCGCATGAGCAGTAGTGACCCCGAGTGCGCATGCACAGTAGTGAGCCCGTGTGCGCATGCGCAGAAATGAGCTCGAATGCGCATGTGCAGGTCTGAGCCGGACTGCGCATGCGCAGTAGTGAGCCCGTGCGCGCATGCGCAGTAGTGACCCCGAATGCGCATGAGCAGTAGTGAGTCCGAGTGCGCATGAGCAGTAGTGACCCCGAGTGCGCATGCAGAGTAGTGAGCCCGAGTGCGCATGAGCAGTAGTGAGTCCGAGTGCGCATGAGCAGTAGTGACCCCGAGTGCGCATGAGCAGTAGTGACCCCGAGTGCGCATGCACAGTAGTGAGCCCGTGTGCGCATGCGCAGAAGTGAGCACGAATGCGCATGTGCAGGTCTGAGCCGGACTGCGCATGCGCAGTAGTGAGCCCGTGTGCGCATCAGCTGTAGTGACCCGAGTGCGCATGAGCAGTAGTGACCCCGAGTGCGCATGCACAGTAGTGAGCCCGTGTGCGCATGCACAGTAGTGAGCCCGATTGCGCATCCGCAGTAGTGAGTCCGAGTGCGCATGCACAGTACTGACCCCGAATGCGCATGAGCAGTTTTGAGTCCGAGTCCGCATGAGCAGTAGTGACCCCGAGTGCGCATGAGCAGTAGTGAGTCCGAGTGCGCATCAGCAGTAGTGACCCCGAGTGCGCATGAGCAGTAGTGACCCCGAGTGCGCATGCACATTAGTGAGCCCGAGTGTGCATGAGTAGTAGTGTCCCCGAGTGCGCATGCACAGTAGTGAGCCCGTGCGCGCATGCGCAGAAGTGAGCTCGAATGCGCATGTGTAGGTCTGAGCCGGAGTGCGCATGCGCAGTAGTGGGCCCGTGCGCGCATGCGCAGTAGTGAGCCCGTGTGCGCATGCGCAGTAGTGAGCCCGAGCGCGCATCCGCAGTAGTGAGTCCGAGTGCGCATGCGCAGTAGTGACCCCGAATGCGCATGAGCAGTAGTGAGTCCGAGTGCGCATGAGCAGTAGTGACCCCGAGTGCGCATGCACATTAGTGAGCCCGAGTGTGCATGAGTAGTAGTGACCCCGAGTGCGCATGCACAGTAGTGAGCCCGTGTGCGCATGCGCAGAAGTGAGCTCGAATGCGCATGTGCAGGTCTGAGCCGGACTGCGCATGCGCAGTAGTGAGCCCGTGTGCGCATGCGCAGTAGTGACCCCGAATGCGCATAAGCAGTAGTGAGTCCGAGTGCGCATGAGCAGTAGTGAGTCCGTGTGCGCATGAGCAGTAGTGACCCCGAGTGCGCATGCACAGTAGTGAGCCCGATTGCGCATCCGCAGTAGTGAGTCCGTGTGCGCATGTGCAGGTCTGAGCCGGAGTGCGCATGCGCAGTAGTGAGCCCGATTGTGCATCCGCAGTAGTGAGTCCGAGTGCGCATGAGCAGTAGTGAGCCCGTGTGCGCATGCGCAGTAGTGAGCCCGAGGGCGCATCCGCAGTAGTGAGTCCGTGTGCGCATGTGCAGGTCTGAGCCGGAGTGCGCATGCGCAGTAGTGGGCCCGTGCGCGCATGCGCAGTAGTGAGCCCGGGTGCGCATGCGCAGTAGTGAGCCCGAGCGCGCATCCGCAGTAGTGAGCCCGATTGCGCATCCGCAATAGTGAGTCCGAGTGCGCATGCGCAGTAGTGACCCCGAATGCGCATGAGCAGTAGTGAGTTCGAGTGCGCATGAGCAGTAGTGACCCCGAGTGCGCACTAGCAGTAGTGAGTCCGAGTGCGCATCAGCAGTAGTGACCCCGAGTGAGCATGCACAATAGTGAGCCCGTGTGCGCATGCGCAGAAGTGAGCTCGAATGCGCATGTGCAGGTCTGTGCCGGACTGCGCATGCGCAGTAGTGAGCCCGATTGCGCATCCGCAGTAGTGAGTCCGTGTGCGCATGTGCAGGTCTGAGCCGGAGTGCGCATGCGCAGTAGTGGGCCCGTGCGCGCATGCGCAGTAGTGAGCCCGGGTGCGCATGCGCAGTAGTGAGCCCGAGCGCGCATCCGCAGTAGTGAGCCCGATTGCGCATCCGCAGTAGTGACTCCGTGTGCGCATGTGCAGGTCTGAGCCGGAGTGCGCATGCGCAGTAGTGGGCCCGTGCGCGTATGGGCAGTAGTGAGCCCGTGTGCGCATGCGCAGTAGTGAGCCCGAGGGCGCATCCGCAGTAGTGAATCCGAGTGCGCATGAGCAGTAGTGACCGCGAGTGCGCATGAGCAGTAGTGAGACCGAGTGCGCATGAGCAGTAGTGACCCCGAGTGCGCATGCACAGTAGTGAGCCCGATTGCGCATCCGCAGTAGTGAGTCCGAGTGCGCATGCACAGTACTGACCCCGAATGCGCATGAGCAGTTTTGAGTCCGAGTGCGCATGAGCAGTAGTGACCCCGAGTGCGCATGAGCAGTAGTGAGTCCGAGTGCGCATCAGCAGTAGTGACCCCGAGTGCGCATGCACAGTAGTGAGCCCGTGTGCGCATGCGCAGAAGTGAGCTCGAATGCGCATGTGCAGGTCTGAACCGGACTGCGCATGCGCAGTAGTGAGCCCGTGTTCGCATGCGCAGTAGTGAGGCCGTGTTCGCATGCGCAGTAGTGAGCCCGAGCGCGCATCCGCAATAGTGAGTCCGAGTGCGCATGCGCAGTAGTGACCCCGAATGCGCATGAGCAGTAGTGAGTTCGAGTGCGCATGAGCAGTAGTGACCCCGAGTGTGCATGAGCAGTAGTGACCCCGAGTGTGCATGAGCAGTAGTGAGTCCGAGTGCGCATGAGCAGTAGTGACCCCGAGTGCGCATGAGCAGTAGTGTGTCCGAGTGCGCATGAGCAGTAGTGACCCCGAGTGCGCATGCACATTAGTGAGCCCGAGTGTGCATGAGTAGTAGTGACCCCGAGTGCGCATGCACAGTAGTGAGCCCGTGTGCGCATGCGCAGAAGTGAGCTCGAATGCGCATGTGCAGGTCTGAACCGGACTGCGCATGCGCAGTAGTGAGCCCGTGTGCGCATGCGCAGTAGTGACCCCGAATGCGCATGAGCAGTAGTGAGTCCGAGTGCGCATGAGCAGTAGTGACCCCGAGTGCGCATGAGCAGTAGTGACCCCGAGTGCGCATGAGCAGTAGTGAATCCGAGTGCACATGAGCAGTAGTGAACCCGAGTGCGCATGAGCAGTAGTGAGTCCGAGTGCGCATCAGCAATAGTGACCCCGAGTGCGCATGAGCAGTAGTGACCCCGAGTGCGCCAGCACAGTAGTGAGCCCGATAGCGCATCCGCAGTAGTGAGGCTGTGTGAGCATGTGCAGGTCTGAGCCGGAGTGCGCGTGAGCAGTAGTGACCCCGAGTGCGCATGCACAGTAGTGAGCCCGAGTGCGCATGAGCAGTAGTGAGTCCGAGTGCGCATGAGCAGTAGTGACCCCGAGTGCGCATGCACAGTAGTGCGCCCCTGTGCGCATGAGCAGTAGTGAGTCCGAGAGCGCGTGAGCAGTAGTGACCCCAAGTGCGCATGAGCTGTTTTGAGTCCGAGTGCGCATGAGCAGTAGTGACCCCGAGTGCGCATGAGCAGTAGTGAGTCCGAGTGCGCATCAGCAGTAGTGACCCCGAGTGCGCATGCACAGTAGTGAGCCCGTGTGCGCATGCGCAGAAGTGAGCTCGAATGCGCATGTGCAGGTCTGAGCCGGAGTGCGCATGCGCAGTAGTGAGCCCGAGTGCGCATGAGCAGTAGTGAGTCCGAGTGCGCATGAGCAGTAGTGACCCCGAGTGCGCATGCACAGTAGTGCGCCCCTGTGCGCATGAGCAGTAGTGAGTCCGAGTGCGCGTGAGCAGTAGTGACCCCAAGTGCGCATGAGCAGTTTTGAGTCCGAGTGCGCATGAGCAGTAGTGACCCCGAGTGCGCATGAGCAGTAGTGAGTCCGAGTGCGCATGCGCAGAAGTGAGCTCGAATGCGCATGTGCAGGTCTGAGCCGGAGTGCGCATGCGCAGTAGTGGGCCCTTGCGCGCATGCGCAGCAGTGGGCCCGTGTTCGCATGCGCAGTAGTGAGCCCGAGCGCGCATCCGCAATAGTGAGTCCGAGTGCGCATGCGCAGTAGCGACCCCGAATGCGCATGAGAAGTAGTGAGTCCGAGTGCGCATGAGCAGTAGTGACCCCGAGTGCGCATGAGCAGTAGTGAGTCCGAGTGCGCATGTGCAGAAGTGAGCTCGAATGCGCATGTGCAGGTCTGAGCCGGACTGCGCATGCGCAGTAGTGAGCCCGATTGCGCGTCCGCAGTAGTGAGTCCGTGTGCGCATGTGCAGGTCTGAGCCGGAGTGCGCATGCGCAGTAGTGGGCCCGTGCGCGCATGCGCAGTAGTGAGCCCGGGTGCGCATGCGCAGTAGTGAGCCCGAGCGCGCATCCGCAGTAGCGAGCCCGATTGCGCATCCGCAGTAGTGAGTCCGTGTGCGCATGTGCAGGTCTGAGCCGGAGTGCGCATGCGCAGTAGTGGGCCCGTGCGCGCATGCGCAGTAGTGAGCCCGTGTGCGCATGCGCAGTAGTGAGCCCGAGCGCGCATCCGCAGTAGTGAGTCCGAGTGCGCATGCGCAGCAGTGACCCCGAATGCGCATGAGCAGTAGTGACCCCGAGTGCGCATGCACATTAGTGAGCCCGAGTGTGCATGAGTAGTAGTGTCCCCGAGTGCGCATGCACAGTCGTGAGCCCGTGTGCGCATGCACAGTAGTGAGCCCGTTTGCGCATGCGCAGAAGTGAGCTCGAATGCGCATTTGCAGGTCTGAGCCGGAGTGCGCATGCGCAGTAGTGGGCCCGTGCGCGCATGCGCAGTAGTGAGCCCGTGTGCGCATGCGCAGTAGTGAGCCCGTGTGCGCATGCGCAGTAGTGACCCCGAATGCGCATGAGCAGTAGTGAGTCCGAGTGCGCATGCGCAGAAGTGAGCTCGAATGCGCATGTGCAGGTCTGAGCCGGACTGTGCATGCGCAGTAGTGAGCCCGATTGCGCATCCGCAGTAGTGAGTCCGTGTGCGCATGTGCAGGTCTGAGCCGGAGTGCGCATGCGCAGTAGTGGGCCCGTGCGCGCATGCGCAGTAGTGCGCCCGTGTGCGCATGAGCAGTAGTGAGCCCGAGCGCGCATCCGCAGTAGTGAGTCCGAGTGCGCATGCGCAGTAGTGACCCCGAATGCGCATGAGCAGTAGTGAGTCCGAGTGCGCATGCGTAGTAGTGACCCCGAATGCGCATGAGCAGTAGTGAGTCCGAGTGCGCATGAGCAGTAGTGACCCCGAGTGCGCATGCACATTAGTGAGCCCGAGTGTGCATGAGTAGTAGTGTCCCCGAGTGCGCATGCACAGTAGTGAGCCCGTGTGCGCATGCACAGTAGTGAGCCCGTGTGCGCATGCGCAGAAGTGAGCTCGAATGCGCATGTGCAGGTCTGAGCCGGAGTGCGCATGCGCAGTAGTGGGCCCGTGCGCGCATGCGCAGTAGTGAGCCCGTGTGCGCATGCGCAGTAGTGAGCCCGAGCGCGCATCCGCAGTAGTGAGTCCGAGTGCGCATCCGCAGTAGTGACCCCGAATGCGCATGAGCAGTATTGAGTCCGAGTGCGCATGAGCAGTAGTGACCCCGAGTGCGCATGAGCAGTAGTGAGCCCGAGTGCGCATGAGCAGTAGTGACCCCGAGTGCGCATGCACAGTAGTGAGCCCGATTGCGCATCCGCAGTAGTGAGTCCGAGTGCGCATGCACAGTACTGACCCCGAATGCGCATGAGCAGTTTTGAGTCCGAGTGCGCATGAGCAGTAGTGAGCCTGGGTGCGCATGCGCAGTAGTGAGCCCGAGCGCGCATCCGCAGTAGTGAGCCCGATTGCGCATCCGCAGTAGTGAGTCCGTGTGCGCATGTGCAGGTCTGAGCCGGAGTGCGCATGCGCAGTAGTGGGCCCGTGCGCGCATGCGCAGTAGTGAGCCCGGGTGCGTATGCGCAGTAGTGAGCGCGAGCGCGCATCCGCAGTAGTGAGCCCGATTGCGCATCCGCAGTAGTGAGTCCGTGTGCGCATGTGCAGGTCTGAGCCGGAGTGCGCATGCGCAGTAGTGACGCCGAGTGCGCATGAGCAGTAGTGACCCCGAGTGCGCATGAGCAGTAGTGACCCCGAGTGCGCATGCACAGTAGTGAGCCCGTGTGCGCATGAGCAGTAGTGACCCCGAGTGCGCATGCACAGTAGTGAGCCCGATTGCGCATCCGCAGTAGTGAGTCCGAGTGCGCATGCACAGTACTAACCCCGAATGCGCATGAGCAGTAGTGAGTCCGAGTGCGCATGAGCAGTAGTGACCCCGAGTACGCATGCACATTAGTGAGCCCGAGTGTGCATGAGTAGTAGTGACCCCGAGTGCGCATGCACAGTAGTGAGCCCGAGTGTGCATGAGTAGTAGTGAATCCGAGTGCACATGAGCAGTAGTGAACCCGAGTGCGCATGAGCAGTAGTGAGTTCGAGTGCGCATGAGCAGTAGTGACCCCGAGTGCGCATGCACAGTAGTGAGCCCGAGTGCGCATGCGCAGTAGTGTCCCCGAATGCGCATGAGCAGTAGTGACCCCGAGTGCGCATGAGCAGTAGTGACCCCGAGTGCGCATGAGCAGTAGTGAGTCCGAGTGCGCATGCGCAGAAGTGAGCTCGAATGCGCATGTGCAGGTCTGAGCCGGAGTGCGCATGCGCAGTAGTGGGCCCTTGCGCGCATGCGCAGCAGTGGGCCCGTGTTCGCATGCGCAGTAGTGAGCCCGAGCGCGCATCCGCAATAGTGAGTCCGAGTGCGCATGCGCAGTAGCGACCCCGAATGCGCATGAGAAGTAGTGAGTCCGAGTGCGCATGAGCAGTAGTGACCCCGAGTGCGCATGAGCAGTAGTGAGTCCGAGTGCGCATGCGCAGAAGTGAGCTCGAATGCGCATGTGCAGGTCTGAGCCGGAGTGCGCATGCGCAGTAGTGGGCCCGTGCGCGCATGCGCAGTAGTGAGCCCGTGTGCGCATGCGCAGTAGTGAGCCCGAGCGCGCATCCGCAGTAGTGAGTCCGAGTGCGCATGCGCAGCAGTGACCCCGAATGCGCATGAGCAGTAGTGACCCCGAGTGCGCATGCACATTAGTGAGCCCGAGTGTGCATGAGTAGTAGTGTCCCCGAGTGCGCATGCACAGTAGTGAGCCCGTGTGCGCATGCACAGTAGTGAGCCCGTTTGCGCATGCGCAGAAGTGAGCTCGAATGCGCATTTGCAGGTCTGAGCCGGAGTGCGCATGCGCAGTAGTGGGCCCGTGCGCGCATGCGCAGTAGTGAGCCCGGGTGCGCATGCGCAGTAGTGAGCCCGAGCGCGCATCCGCAGTAGCGAGCCCGATTGCGCATCCGCAGTAGTGAGTCCGTGTGCGCATGTGCAGGTCTGAGCCGGAGTGCGCATGCGCAGTAGTGGGCCCGTGCGCGCATGCGCAGTAGTGAGCCCGTGTGCGCATGCGCAGTAGTGAGCCCGAGCGCGCATCCGCAGTAGCGAGCCCGATTGCGCATCCGCAGTAGTGAGTCCGAGTGCGCATGAGCAGTAGTGACCCCGAGTGCGCATGAGCAGTAGTGACCCCGAGTGCGCATGAGCAGTAGTGAATCCGAGTGCACATGAGCAGTAGTGAACCCGAGTGCGCATGAGCAGTAGTGAGTTCGAGTGCGCATGAGCAGTAGTGACCCCGAGTGCGCATGAGCAGTAGTGACCCCGAGCGCGCATCCGCAGTAGTGAGCCCGAGTGCGCATGCGCAGTAGTGTCCCCGAATGCGCATGAGCAGTAGTGACCCCGAGTGCGCATGAGCAGTAGTGAGTCCGAGTGCGCATCAGCAATAGTGACCCCGAGTGCGCATGAGCAGTAGTGACCCCGAGTGCGCCAGCACAGTAGTGAGCCCGATAGCGCATCCGCAGTAGTGAGGCTGTGTGAGCATGTGCAGGTCTGAGCCGGAGTGCGCGTGAGCAGTAGTGACCCCGAGTGCGCATGCACAGTAGTGAGCCCGAGTGCGCATGAGCAGTAGTGAGTCCGAGTGCGCATGAGCAGTAGTGACCCCGAGTGCGCATGCACAGTAGTGCGCCCCTGTGCGCATGAGCAGTAGTGAGTCCGAGTGCGCGTGAGCAGTAGTGACCCCAAGTGCGCATGAGCAGTTTTGAGTCCGAGTGCGCATGAGCAGTAGTGACCCCGAGTGCGCATGAGCAGTAGTGAGTCCGAGTGCGCATGCGCAGAAGTGAGCTCGAATGCGCATGTGCAGGTCTGAGCCGGAGTGCGCATGCGCAGTAGTGGGCCCTTGCGCGCATGCGCAGCAGTGGGCCCGTGTTCGCATGCGCAGTAGTGAGCCCGAGCGCGCATCCGCAATAGTGAGTCCGAGTGCGCATGCGCAGTAGCGACCCCGAATGCGCATGAGAAGTAGTGAGTCCGAGTGCGCATGAGCAGTAGTGACCCCGAGTGCGCATGAGCAGTAGTGAGTCCGAGTGCGCATGCGCAGAAGTGAGCTCGAATGCGCATGTGCAGGTCTGAGCCGGACTGCGCATGCGCAGTAGTGAGCCCGATTGCGCGTCCGCAGTAGTGAGTCCGTGTGCGCATGTGCAGGTCTGAGCCGGAGTGCGCATGCGCAGTAGTGGGCCCGTGCGCGCATGCGCAGTAGTGAGCCCGGGTGCGCATGCGCAGTAGTGAGCCCGAGCGCGCATCCGCAGTAGCGAGCCCGATTGCGCATCCGCAGTAGTGAGTCCGTGTGCGCATGTGCAGGTCTGAGCCGGAGTGCGCATGCGCAGTAGTGGGCCCGTGCGCGCATGCGCAGTAGTGAGCCCGTGTGCGCATGCGCAGTAGTGAGCCCGAGCGCGCATCCGCAGTAGTGAGTCCGAGTGCGCATGCGCAGCAGTGACCCCGAATGCGCATGAGCAGTAGTGACCCCGAGTGCGCATGCACATTAGTGAGCCCGAGTGTGCATGAGTAGTAGTGTCCCCGAGTGCGCATGCACAGTCGTGAGCCCGTGTGCGCATGCACAGTAGTGAGCCCGTTTGCGCATGCGCAGAAGTGAGCTCGAATGCGCATTTGCAGGTCTGAGCCGGAGTGCGCATGCGCAGTAGTGGGCCCGTGCGCGCATGCGCAGTAGTGAGCCCGTGTGCGCATGCGCAGTAGTGAGCCCGTGTGCGCATGCGCAGTAGTGACCCCGAATGCGCATGAGCAGTAGTGAGTCCGAGTGCGCATGCGCAGAAGTGAGCTCGAATGCGCATGTGCAGGTCTGAGCCGGACTGTGCATGCGCAGTAGTGAGCCCGATTGCGCATCCGCAGTAGTGAGTCCGTGTGCGCATGTGCAGGTCTGAGCCGGAGTGCGCATGCGCAGTAGTGGGCCCGTGCGCGCATGCGCAGTAGTGCGCCCGTGTGCGCATGAGCAGTAGTGAGCCCGAGCGCGCATCCGCAGTAGTGAGTCCGAGTGCGCATGCGCAGTAGTGACCCCGAATGCGCATGAGCAGTAGTGAGTCCGAGTGCGCATGCGCAGTAGTGACCCCGAATGCGCATGAGCAGTAGTGAGTCCGAGTGCGCATGAGCAGTAGTGACCCCGAGTGCGCATGCACATTAGTGAGCCCGAGTGTGCATGAGTAGTAGTGTCCCCGAGTGCGCATGCACAGTAGTGAGCCCGTGTGCGCATGCACAGTAGTGAGCCCGTGTGCGCATGCGCAGAAGTGAGCTCGAATGCGCATGTGCAGGTCTGAGCCGGAGTGCGCATGCGCAGTAGTGGGCCCGTGCGCGCATGCGCAGTAGTGAGCCCGTGTGCGCATGCGCAGTAGTGAGCCCGAGCGCGCATCCGCAGTAGTGAGTCCGAGTGCGCATCCGCAGTAGTGACCCCGAATGCGCATGAGCAGTATTGAGTCCGAGTGCGCATGAGCAGTAGTGACCCCGAGTGCGCATGAGCAGTAGTGAGCCCGAGTGCGCATGAGCAGTAGTGACCCCGAGTGCGCATGCACAGTAGTGAGCCCGATTGCGCATCCGCAGTAGTGAGTCCGAGTGCGCATGCACAGTACTGACCCCGAATGCGCATGAGCAGTTTTGAGTCCGAGTGCGCATGAGCAGTAGTGAGGCTGGGTGCGCATGCGCAGTAGTGAGCCCGAGCGCGCATCCGCAGTAGTGAGCCCGATTGCGCATCCGCAGTAGTGAGTCCGTGTGCGCATGTGCAGGTCTGAGCCGGAGTGCGCATGCGCAGTAGTGGGCCCGTGCGCGCATGCGCAGTAGTGAGCCCGGGTGCGTATGCGCAGTAGTGAGCGCGAGCGCGCATCCGCAGTAGTGAGCCCGATTGCGCATCCGCAGTAGTGAGTCCGTGTGCGCATGTGCAGGTCTGAGCCGGAGTGCGCATGCGCAGTAGTGACGCCGAGTGCGCATGAGCAGTAGTGACCCCGAGTGCGCATGAGCAGTAGTGACCCCGAGTGCGCATGCACAGTAGTGAGCCCGTGTGCGCATGAGCAGTAGTGACCCCGAGTGCGCATGCACAGTAGTGAGCCCGATTGCGCATCCGCAGTAGTGAGTCCGAGTGCGCATGCACAGTACTAACCCCGAATGCGCATGAGCAGTAGTGAGTCCGAGTGCGCATGAGCAGTAGTGACCCCGAGTGCGCATGCACATTAGTGAGCCCGAGTGTGCATGAGTAGTAGTGACCCCGAGTGCGCATGCACAGTAGTGAGCCCGAGTGTGCATGAGTAGTAGTGAATCCGAGTGCACATGAGCAGTAGTGAACCCGAGTGCGCATGAGCAGTAGTGAGTTCGAGTGCGCATGAGCAGTAGTGACCCCGAGTGCGCATGCACAGTAGTGAGCCCGAGTGCGCATGCGCAGTAGTGTCCCCGAATGCGCATGAGCAGTAGTGACCCCGAGTGCGCATGAGCAGTAGTGACCCCGAGTGCGCATGAGCAGTAGTGAGTCCGAGTGCGCATGCGCAGAAGTGAGCTCGAATGCGCATGTGCAGGTCTGAGCCGGAGTGCGCATGCGCAGTAGTGGGCCCTTGCGCGCATGCGCAGCAGTGGGCCCGTGTTCGCATGCGCAGTAGTGAGCCCGAGCGCGCATCCGCAATAGTGAGTCCGAGTGCGCATGCGCAGTAGCGACCCCGAATGCGCATGAGAAGTAGTGAGTCCGAGTGCGCATGAGCAGTAGTGACCCCGAGTGCGCATGAGCAGTAGTGAGTCCGAGTGCGCATGCGCAGAAGTGAGCTCGAATGCGCATGTGCAGGTCTGAGCCGGACTGCGCATGCGCAGTAGTGAGCCCGATTGCGCGTCCGCAGTAGTGAGTCCGTGTGCGCATGTGCAGGTCTGAGCCGGAGTGCGCATGCGCAGTAGTGGGCCCGTGCGCGCATGCGCAGTAGTGAGCCCGGGTGCGCATGCGCAGTAGTGAGCCCGAGCGCGCATCCGCAGTAGCGAGCCCGATTGCGCATCCGCAGTAGTGAGTCCGTGTGCGCATGTGCAGGTCTGAGCCGGAGTGCGCATGCGCAGTAGTGGGCCCGTGCGCGCATGCGCAGTAGTGAGCCCGTGTGCGCATGCGCAGTAGTGAGCCCGAGCGCGCATCCGCAGTAGTGAGTCCGAGTGCGCATGCGCAGCAGTGACCCCGAATGCGCATGAGCAGTAGTGACCCCGAGTGCGCATGCACATTAGTGAGCCCGAGTGTGCATGAGTAGTAGTGTCCCCGAGTGCGCATGCACAGTAGTGAGCCCGTGTGCGCATGCACAGTAGTGAGCCCGTTTGCGCATGCGCAGAAGTGAGCTCGAATGCGCATTTGCAGGTCTGAGCCGGAGTGCGCATGCGCAGTAGTGACCCCGAGTGCGCATGAGCAGTAGTGACCCCGAGTGCGCATGCGCAGAAGTGAGCTCGAATGCGCATGTGCAGGTCTGAGCCGGACTGCGCATGCGCAGTAGTGAGCCCGATTGCGCGTCCGCAGTAGTGAGTCCGTGTGCGCATGTGCAGGTCTGAGCCGGAGTGCGCATGCGCAGTAGTGGGCCCGTGCGCGCATGCGCAGTAGTGAGCCCGGGTGCGCATGCGCAGTAGTGAGCCCGAGCGCGCATTCGCAGTAGCGAGCCCGATTGCGCATCCGCAGTAGTGAGTCCGTGTGCGCATGTGCAGGTCTGAGCCGGAGTGCGCATGCGCAGTAGTGGGCCCGTGCGCGCATGCGCAGTAGTGAGCCCGTGTGCGCATGCGCAGTAGTGAGCCCGAGCGCGCATCCGCAGTAGTGAGTCCGAGTGCGCATGCGCAGCAGTGACCCCGAATGCGCATGAGCAGTAGTGACCCCGAGTGCGCATGCACAGTAGTGAGCCCGATTGCGCATCCGCAGTAGTGAGTCCGAGTGCGCATGCACAGTACTAACCCCGAATGCGCATGAGCAGTAGTGAGTCCGAGTGCGCATGAGCAGTAGTGACCCCGAGTGCGCATGCACATTAGTGAGCCCGAGTGTGCATGAGTAGTAGTGACCCCGAGTGCGCATGCACAGTAGTGAGCCCGAGTGTGCATGAGTAGTAGTGAATCCGAGTGCACATGAGCAGTAGTGAACCCGAGTGCGCATGAGCAGTAGTGAGTTCGAGTGCGCATGAGCAGTAGTGACCCCGAGTGCGCATGCACAGTAGTGAGCCCGAGTGCGCATGCGCAGTAGTGTCCCCGAATGCGCATGAGCAGTAGTGACCCCGAGTGCGCATGAGCAGTAGTGACCCCGAGTGCGCATGAGCAGTAGTGAGTCCGAGTGCGCATGCGCAGAAGTGAGCTCGAATGCGCATGTGCAGGTCTGAGCCGGAGTGCGCATGCGCAGTAGTGGGCCCTTGCGCGCATGCGCAGCAGTGGGCCCGTGTTCGCATGCGCAGTAGTGAGCCCGAGCGCGCATCCGCAATAGTGAGTCCGAGTGCGCATGCGCAGTAGCGACCCCGAATGCGCATGAGAAGTAGTGAGTCCGAGTGCGCATGAGCAGTAGTGACCCCGAGTGCGCATGAGCAGTAGTGAGTCCGAGTGCGCATGCGCAGAAGTGAGCTCGAATGCGCATGTGCAGGTCTGAGCCGGACTGCGCATGCGCAGTAGTGAGCCCGATTGCGCGTCCGCAGTAGTGAGTCCGTGTGCGCATGTGCAGGTCTGAGCCGGAGTGCGCATGCGCAGTAGTGGGCCCTTGCGCGCATGCGCAGCAGTGGGCCCGTGTTCGCATGCGCAGTAGTGAGCCCGAGCGCGCATCCGCAGTAGTGAGTCCGAGTGCGCATGCGCAGCAGTGACCCCGAATGCGCATGAGCAGTAGTGACCCCGAGTGCGCATGCACATTAGTGAGCCCGAGTGTGCATGAGTAGTAGTGTCCCCGAGTGCGCATGCACAGTAGTGAGCCCGTGTGCGCATGCACAGTAGTGAGCCCGTTTGCGCATGCGCAGAAGTGAGCTCGAATGCGCATTTGCAGGTCTGAGCCGGAGTGCGCATGCGCAGTAGTGGGCCCGTGCGCGCATGCGCAGTAGTGAGCCCGTGTGCGCATGCGCAGTAGTGAGCCCGTGTGCGCATGCGCAGTAGTGACCCCGAATGCGCATGAGCAGTTTTGAGTCCGAGTGCGCATGAGCAGTAGTGAGCCTGGGTGCGCATGCGCAGTAGTGAGCCCGAGCGCGCATCCGCAGTAGTGAGCCCGATTGCGCATCCGCAGTAGTGAGTCCGTGTGCGCATGTGCAGGTCTGAGCCGGAGTGCGCATGCGCAGTAGTGGGCCCGTGCGCGCATGCGCAGTAGTGAGCCCGGGTGCGTATGCGCAGTAGTGAGCCCGAGCGCGCATCCGCAGTAGTGAGCCCGATTGCGCATCCGCAGTAGTGAGTCCGTGTGCGCATGCGCAGTAGTGAGCCCGTGTGCGCATGCGCAGTAGTGACCCCGAATGCGCATGAGCAGTAGTGAGTCCGAGTGCGCATGCGCAGTAGTGACCCCGAATGCGCATGAGCAGTAGTGAGTCCGAGTGCGCATGAGCAGTAGTGACCCCGAGTGCGCATGCACATTAGTGAGCCCGAGTGTGCATGAGTAGTAGTGTCCCCGAGTGCGCATGCACAGTAGTGAGCCCGTGTGCGCATGCACAGTAGTGAGCCCGTGTGCGCATGCGCAGAAGTGAGCTCGAATGCGCATGTGCAGGTCTGAGCCGGAGTGCGCATGCGCAGTAGTGGGCCCGTGCGCGCATGCGCAGTAGTGAGCCCGTGTGCGCATGCGCAGTAGTGAGCCCGAGCGCGCATCCGCAGTAGTGAGTCCGAGTGCGCATCCGCAGTAGTGACCCCGAATGCGCATGAGCAGTATTGAGTCCGAGTGCGCATGAGCAGTAGTGACCCCGAGTGCGCATGAGCAGTAGTGAGCCCGAGTGCGCATGAGCAGTAGTGACCCCGAGTGCGCATGCACAGTAGTGAGCCCGATTGCGCATCCGCAGTAGTGAGTCCGAGTGCGCATGCACAGTACTGACCCCGAATGCGCATGAGCAGTTTTGAGTCCGAGTGCGCATGAGCAGTAGTGAGCCCGGGTGCGCATGCGCAGTAGTGAGCCCGAGCGCGCATCCGCAGTAGCGAGCCCGATTGCGCATCCGCAGTAGTGAGTCCGTGTGCGCATGTGCAGGTCTGAGCCGGAGTGCGCATGCGCAGTAGTGGGCCCGTGCGCGCATGCGCAGTAGTGAGCCCGTGTGCGCATGCGCAGTAGTGAGCCCGAGCGCGCATCCGCAGTAGTGAGTCCGAGTGCGCATGCGCAGCAGTGACCCCGAATGCGCATGAGCAGTAGTGACCCCGAGTGCGCATGCACATTAGTGAGCCCGAGTGTGCATGAGTAGTAGTGTCCCCGAGTGCGCATGCACAGTAGTGAGCCCGTGTGCGCATGCACAGTAGTGAGCCCGTTTGCGCATGCGCAGAAGTGAGCTCGAATGCGCATTTGCAGGTCTGAGCCGGAGTGCGCATGCGCAGTAGTGACCCCGAGTGCGCATGAGCAGTAGTGACCCCGAGTGCGCATGCGCAGAAGTGAGCTCGAATGCGCATGTGCAGGTCTGAGCCGGACTGCGCATGCGCAGTAGTGAGCCCGATTGCGCGTCCGCAGTAGTGAGTCCGTGTGCGCATGTGCAGGTCTGAGCCGGAGTGCGCATGCGCAGTAGTGGGCCCGTGCGCGCATGCGCAGTAGTGAGCCCGGGTGCGCATGCGCAGTAGTGAGCCCGAGCGCGCATTCGCAGTAGCGAGCCCGATTGCGCATCCGCAGTAGTGAGTCCGTGTGCGCATGTGCAGGTCTGAGCCGGAGTGCGCATGCGCAGTAGTGGGCCCGTGCGCGCATGCGCAGTAGTGAGCCCGTGTGCGCATGCGCAGTAGTGAGCCCGAGCGCGCATCCGCAGTAGTGAGTCCGAGTGCGCATGCGCAGCAGTGACCCCGAATGCGCATGAGCAGTAGTGACCCCGAGTGCGCATGCACAGTAGTGAGCCCGATTGCGCATCCGCAGTAGTGAGTCCGAGTGCGCATGCACAGTACTAACCCCGAATGCGCATGAGCAGTAGTGAGTCCGAGTGCGCATGAGCAGTAGTGACCCCGAGTGCGCATGCACATTAGTGAGCCCGAGTGTGCATGAGTAGTAGTGACCCCGAGTGCGCATGCACAGTAGTGAGCCCGAGTGTGCATGAGTAGTAGTGAATCCGAGTGCACATGAGCAGTAGTGAACCCGAGTGCGCATGAGCAGTAGTGAGTTCGAGTGCGCATGAGCAGTAGTGACCCCGAGTGCGCATGCACAGTAGTGAGCCCGAGTGCGCATGCGCAGTAGTGTCCCCGAATGCGCATGAGCAGTAGTGACCCCGAGTGCGCATGAGCAGTAGTGACCCCGAGTGCGCATGAGCAGTAGTGAGTCCGAGTGCGCATGCGCAGAAGTGAGCTCGAATGCGCATGTGCAGGTCTGAGCCGGAGTGCGCATGCGCAGTAGTGGGCCCTTGCGCGCATGCGCAGCAGTGGGCCCGTGTTCGCATGCGCAGTAGTGAGCCCGAGCGCGCATCCGCAATAGTGAGTCCGAGTGCGCATGCGCAGTAGCGACCCCGAATGCGCATGAGAAGTAGTGAGTCCGAGTGCGCATGAGCAGTAGTGACCCCGAGTGCGCATGAGCAGTAGTGAGTCCGAGTGCGCATGCGCAGAAGTGAGCTCGAATGCGCATGTGCAGGTCTGAGCCGGACTGCGCATGCGCAGTAGTGAGCCCGATTGCGCGTCCGCAGTAGTGAGTCCGTGTGCGCATGTGCAGGTCTGAGCCGGAGTGCGCATGCGCAGTAGTGGGCCCTTGCGCGCATGCGCAGCAGTGGGCCCGTGTTCGCATGCGCAGTAGTGAGCCCGAGCGCGCATCCGCAGTAGTGAGTCCGAGTGCGCATGCGCAGCAGTGACCCCGAATGCGCATGAGCAGTAGTGACCCCGAGTGCGCATGCACATTAGTGAGCCCGAGTGTGCATGAGTAGTAGTGTCCCCGAGTGCGCATGCACAGTAGTGAGCCCGTGTGCGCATGCACAGTAGTGAGCCCGTTTGCGCATGCGCAGAAGTGAGCTCGAATGCGCATTTGCAGGTCTGAGCCGGAGTGCGCATGCGCAGTAGTGGGCCCGTGCGCGCATGCGCAGTAGTGAGCCCGTGTGCGCATGCGCAGTAGTGAGCCCGTGTGCGCATGCGCAGTAGTGACCCCGAATGCGCATGAGCAGTTTTGAGTCCGAGTGCGCATGAGCAGTAGTGAGCCTGGGTGCGCATGCGCAGTAGTGAGCCCGAGCGCGCATCCGCAGTAGTGAGCCCGATTGCGCATCCGCAGTAGTGAGTCCGTGTGCGCATGTGCAGGTCTGAGCCGGAGTGCGCATGCGCAGTAGTGGGCCCGTGCGCGCATGCGCAGTAGTGAGCCCGGGTGCGTATGCGCAGTAGTGAGCCCGAGCGCGCATCCGCAGTAGTGAGCCCGATTGCGCATCCGCAGTAGTGAGTCCGTGTGCGCATGTGCAGGTCTGAGCCGGAGTGCGCATGCGCAGTAGTGACCCCGAGTGCGCATGAGCAGTAGTGACCCCGAGTGCGCATGCGCAGAAGTGAGCTCGAATGCGCATGTGCAGGTCTGAGCCGGACTGCGCATGCGCAGTAGTGAGCCCGATTGCGCGTCCGCAGTAGTGAGTCCGTGTGCGCATGTGCAGGTCTGAGCCGGAGTGCGCATGCGCAGTAGTGGGCCCGTGCGCGCATGCGCAGTAGTGAGCCCGTGTGCGCATGCGCAGTAGTGAGCCCGAGCGCGCATCCGCAGTAGTGAGTCCGAGTGCGCATGCGCAGCAGTGACCCCGAATGCGCATGAGCAGTAGTGACCCCGAGTGCGCATGCACATTAGTGAGCCCGAGTGTGCATGAGTAGTAGTGTCCCCGAGTGCGCATGCACAGTAGTGAGCCCGTGTGCGCATGCACAGTAGTGAGCCCGTTTGCGCATGCGCAGAAGTGAGCTCGAATGCGCATTTGCAGGTCTGAGCCGGAGTGCGCATGCGCAGAAGTGGGCCCGTGCGCGCATACGCAGTAGTGAGCCCGTGTGCGCATGCGCAGTAGTGAGCCCGTGTGCGCATGCGCAGTAGTGACCCCGAATGCGCATGAGCAGTAGTGAGTCCGAGTGCGCATGCGCAGAAGTGAGCTCGAATGCGCATGTGCAGGTCTGAGCCGGACTGTGCATGCGCAGTAGTGAGCCCGATTGCGCATCCGCAGTAGTGAGTCCGTGTGCGCATGCGCAGTAGTGACCCCGAATGCGCATGAGCAGTAGTGAGTCCGAGTGCGCATGCGCAGTAGTGGGCCCGTGCGCGCATGCGCAGTAGTGCGCCCGTGTGCGCATGAGCAGTAGTGAGCCCGAGCGCGCATCCGCAGTAGTGAGTCCGAGTGCGCATGCGCAGTAGTGACCCCGAATGCGCATGAGCAGTAGTGAGTCCGAGTGCGCATGCGCAGTAGTGACCCCGAATGCGCATGAGCAGTAGTGAGTCCGAGTGCGCATGAGCAGTAGTGACCCCGAGTGCGCATGCACATTAGTGAGCCCGAGTGTGCATGAGTAGTAGTGTCCCCGAGTGCGCATGCACAGTAGTGAGCCCGTGTGCGCATGCACAGTAGTGAGCCCGTGTGCGCATGCGCAGAAGTGAGCTCGAATGCGCATGTGCAGGTCTGAGCCGGAGTGCGCATGCGCAGTAGTGGGCCCGTGCGCGCATGCGCAGTAGTGAGCCCGTGTGCGCATGCGCAGTAGTGAGCCCGAGCGCGCATCCGCAGTAGTGAGTCCGAGTGCGCATCCGCAGTAGTGACCCCGAATGCGCATGAGCAGTATTGAGTCCGAGTGCGCATGAGCAGTAGTGACCCCGAGTGCGCATGAGCAGTAGTGAGCCCGAGTGCGCATGAGCAGTAGTGACCCCGAGTGCGCATGCACAGTAGTGAGCCCGATTGCGCATCCGCAGTAGTGAGTCCGAGTGCGCATGCACAGTACTGACCCCGAATGCGCATGAGCAGTTTTGAGTCCGAGTGCGCATGAGCAGTAGTGAGCCTGGGTGCGCATGCGCAGTAGTGAGCCCGAGCGCGCATCCGCAGTAGTGAGCCCGATTGCGCATCCGCAGTAGTGAGTCCGTGTGCGCATGTGCAGGTCTGAGCCGGAGTGCGCATGCGCAGTAGTGGGCCCGTGCGCGCATGCGCAGTAGTGAGCCCGGGTGCGTATGCGCAGTAGTGAGCCCGAGCGCGCATCCGCAGTAGTGAGCCCGATTGCGCATCCGCAGTAGTGAGTCCGTGTGCGCATGTGCAGGTCTGAGCCGGAGTGCGCATGCGCAGTAGTGACCCCGAGTGCGCATGAACAGTAGTGACCCCGAGTGCGCATGAGCAGTAGTGACCCCGAGTGCGCATGCACAGTAGTGAGCCCGTGTGCGCATGAGCAGTAGTGACCCCGAGTGCGCATGCACAGTAGTGAGCCCGATTGCGCATCCGCAGTAGTGAGTCCGAGTGCGCATGCACAGTACTAACCCCGAATGCGCATGAGCAGTAGTGACCCCGAGTGCGCATGCACATTAGTGAGCCCGAGTGTGCATGAGTAGTAGTGACCCCGAGTGCGCATGCACAGTAGTGAGCCCGAGTGTGCATGAGTAGTAGTGAATCCGAGTGCACATGAGCGGTAGTGAACCCGAGTGCGCATGAGCAGTAGTGAGTTCGAGTGCGCATGAGCAGTAGTGACCCCGAGTGCGCATGCACAGTAGTGAGCCCGAGTGCGCATGCGCAGTAGTGTCCCCGAATGCGCATGAGCAGTAGTGACCCCGAGTGCGCATGCGCAGTAGTGAGCCCGAGCGCGCATCCGCAGTAGTGAGTCCGAGTGCGCATCCGCAGTAGTGACCCCGAATGCGCATGAGCAGTATTGAGTCCGAGTGCGCATGAGCAGTAGTGACCCCGAGTGCGCATGCACATTAGTGAGCCCGAGTGTGCATGAGTAGTAGTGTCCCCGAGTGCGCATGCACAGTAGTGAGCCCGTGTGCGCATGCACAGTAGTGAGCCCGTGTGCGCATGCGCAGAAGTGAGCTCGAATGCGCATGTGCAGGTCTGAGCCGGAGTGCGCATGCGCAGTAGTGGGCCCGTGCGCGCATGTGCAGGTCTGAGCCGGAGTGCGCATGCGCAGTAGTGACCCCGAGTGCGCATGAGCAGTAGTGACCCCGAGTGCGCATGAGCAGTAGTGACCCCGAGTGCGCATGCACAGTAGTGAGCCCGTGTGCGCATGAGCAGTAGTGACCCCGAGTGCGCATGCACAGTAGTGAGCCCGATTGCGCATCCGCAGTAGTGAGTCCGAGTGCGCATGCACAGTACTAACCCCGAATGCGCATGAGCAGTAGTGAGTCCGAGTGCGCATGAGCAGTAGTGACCCCGAGTGCGCATGCACATTAGTGAGCCCGAGTGTGCATGAGTAGTAGTGACCCCGAGTGCGCATGCACAGTAGTGAGCCCGAGTGTGCATGAGTAGTAGTGAATCCGAGTGCACATGAGCAGTAGTGAACCCGAGTGCGCATGAGCAGTAGTGAGTTCGAGTGCGCATGAGCAGTAGTGACCAAGAGTGCGCATGCACAGTAGTGAGCCCGAGTGCGCATGCGCAGTAGTGTCCCCGAATGCGCATGAGCAGTAGTGACCCCGAGTGCGCATGAGCAGTAGTGAGTCCGAGTGCGCATCAGCAATAGTGACCCCGAGTGCGCATGAGCAGTAGTGACCCCGAGTGCGCCAGCACAGTAGTGAGCCCGATAGCGCATCCGCAGTAGTGAGGCTGTGTGAGCATGTGCAGGTCTGAGCCGGAGTGCGCGTGAGCAGTAGTGACCCCGAGTGCGCATGCACAGTAGTGAGCCCGAGTGCGCATGAGCAGTAGTGAGTCCGAGTGCGCATGAGCAGTAGTGACCCCGAGTGCGCATGCACAGTAGTGCGCCCCTGTGCGCATGAGCAGTAGTGAGTCCGAGAGCGCGTGAGCAGTAGTGACCCCAAGTGCGCATGAGCTGTTTTGAGTCCGAGTGCGCATGAGCAGTAGTGACCCCGAGTGCGCATGAGCAGTAGTGAGTCCGAGTGCGCATCAGCAGTAGTGACCCCGAGTGCGCATGCACAGTAGTGAGCCCGTGTGCGCATGCGCAGAAGTGAGCTCGAATGCGCATGTGCAGGTCTGAGCCGGAGTGCGCATGCGCAGTAGTGGGCCCGTGCGCGCATGCGCAGCAGTGAGGCCGTGTTCGCATGCGCAGTAGTGAGCCCGAGCGCGCATCCGCAATAGTGAGTCCGAGTGCGCATGCGCAGTAGTGACCCCGAATGCGCATGAGCAGTAGTGAGTTCGAGTGCGCATGAGCAGTAGTGACCCCGAGTGTGCATGAGCAGTAGTGACCCCGAGTGTGCATGAGCAGTAGTGAGTCCGAGTGCGCATGAGCAGTAGTGACCCCGAGTGTGCATGAGCAGTAGTGAGTCCGAGTGCGCATGAGCAGTAGTGACCCCGAGTGCGCATGAGCAGTAGTGTGTCCGAGTGCGCATGAGCAGTAGTGACCCCGAGTGTGCATGAGCAGTAGTGACCCCGAGTGTGCATGAGCAGTAGTGAGTCCGAGTGCGCATGAGCAGTAGTGACCCCGAGTGCGCATGAGCAGTAGTGTGTCCGAGTGCGCATGAGCAGTAGTGACCCCGAGTGCGCATGCACATTAGTGAGCCCGAGTGTGCATGAGTAGTAGTGACCCCGAGTGCGCATACACAGTAGTGAGCCCGTGTGCGCATGCGCAGAAGTGAGCTCGAATGCGCATGTGCAGGTCTGAACCGGACTGCGCATGCGCAGTAGTGAGCCCGTGTGCGCATGCGCAGTAGTGACCCCGAATGCGCATGAGCAGTAGTGAGTCCGAGTGCGCATGAGCAGTAGTGACCCCGAGTGCGCATGCGCAGTAGTGTCCCCGAATGCGCATGAGCAGTAGTGACCCTGAGTGCGCATGAGCAGTAGTGAGTCCGAGTGCGCATCAGCAATAGTGACCCCGAGTGCGCATGAGCAGTAGTGACCCCGAGTGCGCCAGCACAGTAGTGAGCCCGATAGCGCATCCGCAGTAGTGAGGCTGTGTGAGCATGTGCAGGTCTGAGCCGGAGTGCGCGTGAGCAGTAGTGACCCCGATTGCGCATGCACAGTAGTGAGCCCGAGTGCGCATGAGCAGTAGTGAGTCCGAGTGCGCATGAGCAGTAGTGACCCCGAGTGCGCATGCACAGTAGTGCGCCCCTGTGCGCATGAGCAGTAGTGAGTCCGAGTGCGCGTGAGCAGTAGTGACCCCAAGTGCGCATGAGCAGTTTTGAGTCCGAGTGCGCATGAGCAGTAGTGACCCCGAGTGCGCATGAGCAGTAGTGAGTCCGAGTGCGCATCAGCAGTAGTGACCCCGAGTGCGCATGCACAGTAGTGAGCCCGTGTGCGCATGCGCAGAAGTGAGCTCGAATGCGCATGTGCAGGTCTGAGCCGGACTGCGCATGCGCAGTAGTGAGCCCGATTGCGCGTCCGCAGTAGTGAGCCCGGGTGCGCATGCGCAGTAGTGAGCCCGAGCGCGCATCCGCAGTAGCGAGCCCGATTGCGCATCCGCAGTAGTGAGTCCGTGTGCGCATGTGCAGGTCTGAGCCGGAGTGCGCATGCGCAGTAGTGGGCCCGTGCGCGCATGCGCAGTAGTGAGCCCGTGTGCGCATGCGCAGTAGTGAGCCCGAGCGCGCATCCGCAGTAGTGAGTCCGAGTGCGCATGCGCAGTAGTGACCCCGAATGCGCATGAGCAGTAGTGACCCCGAGTGCGCATGCACATTAGTGAGCCCGAGTGTGCATGAGTAGTAGTGTCCCCGAGTGCGCATGCACAGTAGTGAGCCCGTGTGCGCATGCACAGTAGTGAGCCCGTTTGCGCATGCGCAGAAGTGAGCTCGAATGCGCATTTGCAGGTCTGAGCCGGAGTGCGCATGCGCAGTAGTGGGCCCGTGCGCGCATGCGCAGTAGTGAGCCCGTGTGCGCATGCGCAGTAGTGAGCCCGTGTGCGCATGCGCAGTAGTGACCCCGAATGCGCATGAGCAGTAGTGAGTCCGAGTGCGCATGCGCAGAAGTGAGCTCGAATGCGCATGTGCAGGTCTGAGCCGGACTGTGCATGCGCAGTAGTGAGCCCGATTGCGCATCCGCAGTAGTGAGTCCGTGTGCGCATGTGCAGGTCTGAGCCGGAGTGCGCATGCGCAGTAGTGGGCCCGTGCGCGCATGCGCAGTAGTGCGCCCGTGTGCGCATGCGCAGTAGTGAGCCCGAGCGCGCATCCGCAGTAGTGAGTCCGAGTGCACATCCGCAGTAGTGACCCCGAATGCGCATGAGCAGTATTGAGTCCGAGTGCGCATGAGCAGTAGTGACCCCGAGTGCGCATGAGCAGTAGTGAGCCCGAGTGCGCATGAGCAGTAGTGACCCCGAGTGCGCATGCACAGTAGTGAGCCCGATTGCGCATCCGCAGTAGTGAGTCCGAGTGCGCATGCACAGTACTGACCCCGAATGCGCATGAGCAGTTTTGAGTCCGAGTGCGCATGAGCAGTAGTGAGCCCGGGTGCGCATGCGCAGTAGTGAGCCCGAGCGCGCATCCGCAGTAGTAAGCCCGATTGCGCATCCGCAGTAGTGAGTCCGTGTGCGCATGTGCAGGTCTGAGCCGGAGTGCGCATGCGCAGTAGTGGGCCCGTGCGCGCATGCGCAGTAGTGAGCCCGGGTGCGTATGCGCAGTAGTGAGCCCGAGCGCGCATCCGCAGTAGTGAGCCCGATTGCGCATCCGCAGTAGTGAGTCCGTGTGCGCATGTGCAGGTCTGAGCCGGAGTGCGCATGCGCAGTAGTGACCCCGAGTGCGCATGAGCAGTAGTGACCCCGAGTGCGCATGAGCAGTAGTGACCCCGAGTGCGCATGCACAGTAGTGAGCCCGTGTGCGCATGAGCAGTAGTGACCCCGAGTGCGCATGCACAGTAGTGAGCCCGATTGCGCATCCGCAGTAGTGAGTCCGAGTGCGCATGCACAGTACTAACCCCGAATGCGCATGAGCAGTAGTGAGTCCGAGTGCGCATGAGCAGTAGTGACCCCGAGTGCGCATGCACATTAGTGAGCCCGAGTGTGCATGAGTAGTAGTGACCCCGAGTGCGCATGCACAGTAGTGAGCCCGTGTGCGCATGCGCAGAAGTGAGCTCGAATGCGCATGTGCAGGTCTGAGCCGGACTGCGCATGCGCAGTAGTGAGCCCGTGCGCGCATGCGCAGTAGTGACCCCGAATGCGCATGAGCAGTAGTGAGTCCGAGTGCGCATGAGCAGTAGTGACCCCGAGTGCGCATGCAGAGTAGTGAGCCCGAGTGCGCATGAGCAGTAGTGAGTCCGAGTGCGCATGAGCAGTAGTGACCCCGAGTGCGCATGAGCAGTAGTGACCCCGAGTGCGCATGCACAGTAGTGAGCCCGTGTGCGCATGCGCAGAAGTGAGCTCGAATGCGCATGTGCAGGTCTGAGCCGGACTGCGCATGCGCAGTAGTGAGCCCGTGCGCGCATGCGCAGTAGTGACCCCGAATGCGCATGAGCAGTAGTGAGTCCGAGTGCGCATGAGCAGTAGTGACCCCGAGTGCGCATGCAGAGTAGTGAGCCCGAGTGCGCATGAGCAGTAGTGACCCCGAGTGCGCATGCAGAGTAGTGAGCCCGAGTGCGCATGAGCAGTAGTGAGTCCGAGTGCGCATGAGCAGTAGTGACCCCGAGTGCGCATGAGCAGTAGTGACCCCGAGTGCGCATGCACAGTAGTGAGCCCGTGTGCGCATGCGCAGAAGTGAGCTCGAATGCGCATGTGCAGGTCTGAGCCGGACTGCGCATGCGCAGTAGTGAGCCCGTGCGCGCATGCGCAGTAGTGACCCCGAATGCGCATGAGCAGTAGTGAGTCCGAGTGCGCATGAGCAGTAGTGACCCCGAGTGCGCATGCAGAGTAGTGAGCCCGAGTGCGCATGAGCAGTAGTGAGTCCGAGTGCGCATGAGCAGTAGTGACCCCGAGTGCGCATGAGCAGTAGTGACCCCGAGTGCGCATGCACAGTAGTGAGCCCGTGTGCGCATGCGCAGAAATGAGCTCGAATGCGCATGTGCAGGTCTGAGCCGGACTGCGCATGCGCAGTAGTGAGCCCGTGCGCGCATGCGCAGTAGTGACCCCGAATGCGCATGAGCAGTAGTGAGTCCGAGTGCGCATGAGCAGTAGTGACCCCGAGTGCGCATGCAGAGTAGTGAGCCCGAGTGCGCATGAGCAGTAGTGAGTCCGAGTGCGCATGAGCAGTAGTGACCCCGAGTGCGCATGAGCAGTAGTGACCCCGAGTGCGCATGCACAGTAGTGAGCCCGTGTGCGCATGCGCAGAAGTGAGCTCGAATGCGCATGTGCAGGTCTGAGCCGGACTGCGCATGCGCAGTAGTGAGCCCGTGTGCGCATCAGCTGTAGTGACCCGAGTGCGCATGAGCAGTAGTGACCCCGAGTGCGCATGCACAGTAGTGAGCCCGTGTGCGCATGCACAGTAGTGAGCCCGATTGCGCATCCGCAGTAGTGAGTCCGAGTGCGCATGCACAGTACTGACCCCGAATGCGCATGAGCAGTTTTGAGTCCGAGTCCGCATGAGCAGTAGTGACCCCGAATGCGCATGAGCAGTAGTGAGTCCGAGTGCGCATGAGCAGTAGTGACCCCGAGTGCGCATGCACATTAGTGAGCCCGAGTGTGCATGAGTAGTAGTGACCCCGAGTGCGCATGCACAGTAGTGAGCCCGTGTGCGCATGCGCAGAAGTGAGCTCGAATGCGCATGTGCAGGTCTGAGCCGGACTGCGCATGCGCAGTAGTGAGCCCGTGTGCGCATGCGCAGTAGTGACCCCGAATGCGCATAAGCAGTAGTGAGTCCGAGTGCGCATGAGCAGTAGTGACCCCGAGTGCGTATGAGCAGTAGTGACCCCGAGTGCGCATGCACAGTAGTGAGCCCGATTGCGCATCCGCAGTAGTGAGTCCGTGTGCGCATGTGCAGGTCTGAGCCGGAGTGCGCATGCGCAGTAGTGAGCCCGATTGTGCATCCGCAGTAGTGAGTCCGAGTGCGCATGAGCAGTAGTGAGCCCGTGTGCGCATGCGCAGTAGTGAGCCCGAGCGCGCATCCGCAGTAGTGAGTCCGAGTGCGTATGCGCAGTAGTGACCCCGAATGCGCATGAGCAGTAGTGAGTCCGAGTGCGCATGAGCAGTAGTGACCCCGAGTGCGCATGAGCAGTAGTGAGTCCGAGTGCGCATCAGCAGTAGTGACCCCGAGTGCGCATGAGCAGTAGTGACCCCGAGTGCGCATGCACATTAGTGAGCCCGAGTGTGCATGAGTAGTAGGGTCCCCGAGTGCGCATGCACAGTAGTGAGCCCGTGTGCGCATGCACAGTAGTGAGCCCGTGTGCGCATGCGCAGAAGTGAGCTCGAATGCGCATGTGGAAGTCTGAGCCGGAGTGCGCATGCGCAGTAGTGGGCCCGTGCGCGCATGCGCAGTAGTGAGCCCGTGTGCGCATGCGCAGTAGTGAGCCCGAGGGCGCATCCGCAGTAGTGAGTCCGAGTGCGCATGCGCAGTAGTGACCCCGAATGCGCATGAGCAGTTTTGAGTCCGAGTGCGCATGAGCAGTAGTGACCCCGAGTGCGCACTAGCAGTAGTGAGTCCGAGTGCGCATCAGCAGTAGTGACCCCGAGTGCGCATGCACAGTAGTGAGCCCGTGTGCGCATGCGCAGAAGTGAGCTCGAATGCGCATGTGCAGGTCTGAGCCGGACTGCGCATGCGCAGTAGTGACCCCGAATGCGCATGAGCAGTAGTGAGTTCGAGTGCGCATGCGCAGTAGTGACCCCGAATGCCCATGAGCAGTAGTGAGTCCGAGTGCGCATGAGCAGTAGTGACCCCGAGTGCGCATGCAGAGTAGTGAGCCCGAGTGCGCATGAGCAGTAGTGAGTCCGAGTGCGCATGAGCAGTAGTGACCCCGAGTGCGCATGAGCAGTAGTGACCCCGAGTGCGCATGCACAGTAGTGAGCCCGTGTGCGCATGCCCAGAAGTGAGCTCGAATGCGCATGTGCAGGTCTGAGCCGGACTGCGCATGCGCAGTAGTGAGCCCGTGTGCGCATCAGCTGTAGTGACCCGAGTGCGCATGAGCAGTAGTGACCCCGAGTGCGCATGCACAGTAGTGAGCCCGTGTGCGCATGCACAGTAGTGAGCCCGATTGCGCATCCGCAGTAGTGAGTCCGAGTGCGCATGCACAGTACTGACCCCGAATGCGCATGAGCAGTTTTGAGTCCGAGTGTGCATGAGCAGTAGTGACCCCGAGTGCGCATGAGCAGTAGTGAGTCCGAGTGCGCATCAGCAGTAGTCACCCCGAGTGCGCATGAGCAGTAGTGACCCCGAGTGCGCATGCACATTAGTGAGCCCGAGTGTGCATGAGTAGTAGTGTCCCCGAGTGCGCATGCACAGTAGTGAGCCCGTGCGCGCATGCGCAGTAGTGAGCCCGTGTGCGCATGCGCAGTAGTGAGCTCGAGCGCGCATCCGCAGTAGTGAGTCCAAGTGCGCAAGCGCAGTAGTGACCCCGAATGCGCATGAGCAGTAGTGAGTCCGAGTGCGCATGAGCAGTAGTGACCCCGAGTGCGCATGCACATTAGTGAGCCCGAGTGTGCATGAGTAGTAGTGCCCCGAGTGCGCATGCACAGTAGTGAGCCCGTGTGCGCATGCACAGTAGTGAGCCCGTGTGCGCATGCGCAGAAGTGAGCTCGAATGCGCATGTGCAGGTCTGAGCCGGAGTGCGCATGCGCAGTAGTGGGCCCGTGCGCGCATGCGCAGTAGTGAGCCCGTGTGCGCATGCGCAGTAGTGAGCCCGAGCGCGCATCCGCAGTAGTGAGTCCGAGTGCGCATGCGCAGTAGTGACCCCGAATGCGCATGAGCAGTATTGAGTCCGAGTGCGCATGAGCAGTAGTGACCCCGAGTGCGCATGAGCAGTAGTGAGCCCGAGTGCGCATGAGCAGTAGTGACCCCGAGTGCGCATGCACAGTAGTGAGCCCGATTGCGCATCCGCAGTAGTGAGTCCGAGTGCGCATGCACAGTACTGACCCCGAATGCGCATGAGCAGTAGTGAGTCCGAGTGCGCATGAGCAGTAGTGACCCCGAGTGCGCATGCACATTAGTGAGCCCGAGTGTGCATGAGTAGTAGTGACCCCGAGTGCGCATGCACAGTAGTGAGCCCGTGTGCGCATGCGCAGAAGTGAGCTCGAATGCGCATGTGCAGGTCTGAGCCGGACTGCGCATGCGCAGTAGTGAGCCCGTGCGCGCATGCGCAGTAGTGACCCCGAATGCGCATGAGCAGTAGTGAGTCCGAGTGCGCATGAGCAGTAGTGACCCCGAGTGCGCATGCAGAGTAGTGAGCCCGAGTGCGCATGAGCAGTAGTAAGTCCGAGTGCGCATGAGCAGTAGTGACCCCGAGTGCGCATGAGCAGTAGTGACCCCGAGTGCGCATGCACAGTAGTGAGCCCGTGTGCGCATGCGCAGAAGTGAGCTCGAATGCGCATGTGCAGGTCTGAGCCGGACTGCGCATGCGCAGTAGTGAGCCCGTGCGCGCATGCGCAGTAGTGACCCCGAATGCGCATGAGCAGTAGTGAGTCCGAGTGTGCATGAGCAGTAGTGACCCCGAGTGCGCATGCAGAGTAGTGAGCCCGAGTGCGCATGAGCAGTAGTGAGTCCGAGTGCGCATGAGCAGTAGTGACCCCGAGTGCGCATGAGCAGTAGTGACCCCGAGTGCGCATGCACAGTAGTGAGCCCGTGTGCGCATGCGCAGAAATGAGCTCGAATGCGCATGTGCAGGTCTGAGCCGGACTGCGCATGCGCAGTAGTGAGCCCGTGCGCGCATGCGCAGTAGTGACCCCGAATGCGCATGAGCAGTAGTGAGTCCGAGTGCGCATGAGCAGTAGTGACCCCGAGTGCGCATGCAGAGTAGTGAGCCCGAGTGCGCATGAGCAGTAGTGAGTCCGAGTGCGCATGAGCAGTGGTGACCCCGAGTGCGCATGAGCAGTAGTGACCCCGAGTGCGCATGCACAGTAGTGAGCCCGTGTGCGCATGCGCAGAAGTGAGCTCGAATGCGCATGTGCAGGTCTGAGCCGGACTGCGCATGCGCAGTAGTGAGCCCGTGCGCGCATGCGCAGTAGTGACCCCGAATGCGCATGAGCAGTAGTGAGTCCGAGTGCGCATGAGCAGTAGTGACCCCGAGTGCGCATGCAGAGTAGTGAGCCCGAGTGCGCATGAGCAGTAGTGAGTCCGAGTGCGCATGAGCAGTAGTGACCCCGAGTGCGCATGAGCAGTAGTGACCCCGAGTGCGCATGCACAGTAGTGAGCCCGTGTGCGCATGCGCAGAAATGAGCTCGAATGCGCATGTGCAGGTCTGAGCCGGACTGCGCATGCGCAGTAGTGAGCCCGATTGCGCATCCGCAGTAGTGAGTCCGTGTGCGCATGTGCAGGTCTGAGCCGGAGTGCGCATGCGCAGTAGTGGGCCCGTGCGCGCATGCGCAGTAGTGAGCCCGTGTGCGCATGCGCAGTAGTGAGCCCGAGCGCGCATCCGCAGTAGTGAGCCCGATTGCGCATCCGCAGTAGTGAGTCCGTGTGCGCATGTGCAGGTCTGAGCCGGAGTGCGCATGCGCAGTAGTGGGCCCGTGCGCGTATGGGCAGTAGTGAGCCCGTGTGCGCATGCGCAGTAGTGAGCCCGAGCGCGCATCCGCAGTAGTGAGTCCGAGTGCGCATGCGCAGTAGTGTCCCCGAATGCGCATTAGCAGTAGTGAATCCGAGTGCGCATGAGCAGTAGTGACCGCGAGTGCGCATGAGCAGTAGTGAGACCGGGTGCGCATGAGCAGTAGTGACCCCGAGTGCGCATGCACAGTAGTGAGCCCGATTGCGCATCCGCAGTAGTGAGTCCGAGTGCGCATGCACAGTACTGACCCCGAATGCGCATGAGCAGTTTTGAGTCCGAGTGCGCATGAGCAGTAGTGACCCCGAGTGCGCATGAGCAGTAGTGAGTCCGAGTGCGCATCAGCAGTAGTGACCCCGAGTGCGCATGCACAGTAGTGAGCCCGTGTGCGCATGCGCAGAAGTGAGCTCGAATGCGCATGTGCAGGTCTGAGCCGGAGTGCGCATGCGCAGTAGTGGGCCCGTGCGCGCATGCGCAGCAGTGAGGCCGTGTTCGCATGCGCAGTAGTGAGCCCGAGCGCGCATCCGCAATAGTGAGTCCGAGTGCGCATGCGCAGTAGTGACCCCGAATGCGCATGAGCAGTAGTGAGTTCGAGTGCGCATGAGCAGTAGTGACCCCGAGTGTGCATGAGCAGTAGTGACCCCGAGTGTGCATGAGCAGTAGTGAGTCCGAGTGCGCATGAGCAGTAGTGACCCCGAGTGCGCATGAGCAGTAGTGTGTCCGAGTGCGCATGAGCAGTAGTGACCCCGAGTGCGCATGCACATTAGTGAGCCCGAGTGTGCATGAGTAGTAGTGACCCCGAGTGCGCATGCACAGTAGTGAGCCCGTGTGCGCATGCGCAGAAGTGAGCTCGAATGCGCATGTGCAGGTCTGAACCGGACTGCGCATGCGCAGTAGTGAGCCCGTGTGCGCATGCGCAGTAGTGACCCCGAATGCGCATGAGCAGTAGTGAGTCCGAGTGCGCATGAGCAGTAGTGACCCCGAGTGCGCATGAGCAGTAGTGACCCCGAGTGCGCATGAGCAGTAGTGAATCCGAGTGCACATGAGCAGTAGTGAACCCGAGTGCGCATGAGCAGTAGTGAGTTCGAGTGCGCATGAGCAGTAGTGACCCCGAGTGCGCATGCACAGTAGTGAGCCCGAGTGCGCATGCGCAGTAGTGTCCCCGAATGCGCATGAGCAGTAGTGACCCCGAGTGCGCATGAGCAGTAGTGAGTCCGAGTGCGCATCAGCAATAGTGACCCCGAGTGCGCATGAGCAGTAGTGACCCCGAGTGCGCCAGCACTGTAGTGAGCCCGATAGCGCATCCGCAGTAGTGAGGCTGTGTGAGCATGTGCAGGTCTGAGCCGGAGTGCGCGTGAGCAGTAGTGACCCCGAGTGAGCATGCACAGTAGTGAGCCCGAGTGCGCATGAGCAGTAGTGAGTCCGAGTGCGCATGAGCAGTAGTGACCCCGAGTGCGCATGCACAGTAGTGCGCCCCTGTGCGCATGAGCAGTAGTGAGTCCGAGAGCGCGTGAGCAGTAGTGACCCCAAGTGCGCATGAGCTGTTTTGAGTCCGAGTGCGCATGAGCAGTAGTGACCCCGAGTGCGCATGAGCAGTAGTGAGTCCGAGTGCGCATCAGCAGTAGTGACCCCGAGTGCGCATGCACAGTAGTGAGCCCGTGTGCGCATGCGCAGAAGTGAGCTCGAATGCGCATGTGCAGGTCTGAGCCGGAGTGCGCATGCGCAGTAGTGGGCCCGTGCGCGCATGCGCAGCAGTGAGGCCGTGTTCGCATGCGCAGTAGTGAGCCCGAGCGCGCATCCGCAATAGTGAGTCCGAGTGCGCATGCGCAGTAGTGACCCCGAATGCGCATGAGCAGTAGTGAGTTCGAGTGCGCATGAGCAGTAGTGACCCCGAGTGTGCATGAGCAGTAGTGACCCCGAGTGTGCATGAGCAGTAGTGAGTCCGAGTGCGCATGAGCAGTAGTGACCCCGAGTGCGCATGAGCAGTAGTGTGTCCGAGTGCGCATGAGCAGTAGTGACCCCGAGTGCGCATGCACATTAGTGAGCCCGAGTGTGCATGAGTAGTAGTGACCCCGAGTGCGCATACACAGTAGTGAGCCCGTGTGCGCATGCGCAGAAGTGAGCTCGAATGCGCATGTGCAGGTCTGAACCGGACTGCGCATGCGCAGTAGTGAGCCCGTGTGCGCATGCGCAGTAGTGACCCCGAGTGCGCATGAGCAGTAGTGACCCCGAGCGCGCATCCGCAGTAGTGAGCCCGAGTGCGCATGCGCAGTAGTGTCCCCGAATGCGCATGAGCAGTAGTGACCCCGAGTGCGCATGAGCAGTAGTGAGTCCGAGTGCGCATCAGCAATAGTGACCCCGAGTGCGCATGAGCAGTAGTGACCCCGAGTGCGCCAGCACAGTAGTGAGCCCGATAGCGCATCCGCAGTAGTGAGGCTGTGTGAGCATGTGCAGGTCTGAGCCGGAGTGCGCGTGAGCAGTAGTGACCCCGAGTGCGCATGCACAGTAGTGAGCCCGAGTGCGCATGAGCAGTAGTGAGTCCGAGTGCGCATGAGCAGTAGTGACCCCGAGTGCGCATGCACAGTAGTGCGCCCCTGTGCGCATGAGCAGTAGTGAGTCCGAGTGCGCGTGAGCAGTAGTGACCCCAAGTGCGCATGAGCAGTTTTGAGTCCGAGTGCGCATGAGCAGTAGTGACCCCGAGTGCGCATGAGCAGTAGTGAGTCCGAGTGCGCATCAGCAGTAGTGACCCCGAGTGCGCATGCACAGTAGTGAGCCCGTGTGCGCATGCGCAGAAGTGAGCTCGAATGCGCATGTGCAGGTCTGAGCCGGACTGCGCATGCGCAGTAGTGAGCCCGTGCGCGCATGCGCAGTAGTGACCCCGAATGCGCATGAGCAGTAGTGAGTCCGAGTGCGCATGAGCAGTAGTGACCCCGAGTGCGCATGCAGAGTAGTGAGCCCGAGTGCGCATGAGCAGTAGTAAGTCCGAGTGCGCATGAGCAGTAGTGACCCCGAGTGCGCATGAGCAGTAGTGTGTCCGAGTGCGCATGAGCAGTAGTGACCCCGAGTGCGCATGCACATTAGTGAGCCCGAGTGTGCATGAGTAGTAGTGACCCCGAGTGCGCATACACAGTAGTGAGCCCGTGTGCGCATGCGCAGAAGTGAGCTCGAATGCGCATGTGCAGGTCTGAACCGGACTGCGCATGCGCAGTAGTGAGCCCGTGTGCGCATGCGCAGTAGTGACCCCGAGTGCGCATGAGCAGTAGTGACCCCGAGCGCGCATCCGCAGTAGTGAGCCCGAGTGCGCATGCGCAGTAGTGTCCCCGAATGCGCATGAGCAGTAGTGACCCCGAGTGCGCATGAGCAGTAGTGAGTCCGAGTGCGCATCAGCAATAGTGACCCCGAGTGCGCATGAGCAGTAGTGACCCCGAGTGCGCCAGCACAGTAGTGAGCCCGATAGCGCATCCGCAGTAGTGAGGCTGTGTGAGCATGTGCAGGTCTGAGCCGGAGTGCGCGTGAGCAGTAGTGACCCCGAGTGCGCATGCACAGTAGTGAGCCCGAGTGCGCATGAGCAGTAGTGAGTCCGAGTGCGCATGAGCAGTAGTGACCCCGAGTGCGCATGCACAGTAGTGCGCCCCTGTGCGCATGAGCAGTAGTGAGTCCGAGTGCGCGTGAGCAGTAGTGACCCCAAGTGCGCATGAGCAGTTTTGAGTCCGAGTGCGCATGAGCAGTAGTGACCCCGAGTGCGCATGAGCAGTAGTGAGCCCGAGTGTGCATGAGTAGTAGTGACCCCGAGTGCGCATGCACAGTAGTGAGCCCGTGTGCGCATGCGCAGAAGTGAGCTCGAATGCGCATGTGCAGGTCTGAGCCGGACTGCGCATGCGCAGTAGTGAGCCCGTGCGCGCATGCGCAGTAGTGACCCCGAATGCGCATGAGCAGTAGTGAGTCCGAGTGCGCATGAGCAGTAGTGACCCCGAGTGCGCATGCAGAGTAGTGAGCCCGAGTGCGCATGAGCAGTAGTAAGTCCGAGTGCGCATGAGCAGTAGTGACCCCGAGTGCGCATGAGCAGTAGTGACCCCGAGTGCGCATGCACAGTAGTGAGCCCGTGTGCGCATGCGCAGAAGTGAGCTCGAATGCGCATGTGCAGGTCTGAGCCGGACTGCGCATGCGCAGTAGTGAGCCCGTGCGCGCATGCGCAGTAGTGACCCCGAATGCGCATGAGCAGTAGTGAGTCCGAGTGTGCATGAGCAGTAGTGACCCCGAGTGCGCATGCAGAGTAGTGAGCCCGAGTGC
The DNA here is from genome assembly GCA_963576845.1 of Megachile leachella. NCBI lineage: Eukaryota > Metazoa > Arthropoda > Insecta > Hymenoptera > Megachilidae > Megachile > Megachile leachella. The sequence continues at coordinate 23,468,718 of OY756250.1, read as the reverse complement.
GCATGAGCAGTAGTGAGTCCGAGTGCGCATGAGCAGTAGTGACCCCGAGTGCGCATGAGCAGTAGTGACCCCGAGTGCGCATGCACAGTAGTGAGCCCGTGTGCGCATGCGCAGAAATGAGCTCGAATGCGCATGTGCAGGTCTGAGCCGGACTGCGCATGCGCAGTAGTGAGCCCGTGCGCGCATGCGCAGTAGTGACCCCGAATGCGCATGAGCAGTAGTGAGTCCGAGTGCGCATGAGCAGTAGTGACCCCGAGTGCGCATGCAGAGTAGTGAGCCCGAGTGCGCATGAGCAGTAGTGAGTCCGAGTGCGCATGAGCAGTGGTGACCCCGAGTGCGCATGAGCAGTAGTGACCCCGAGTGCGCATGCACAGTAGTGAGCCCGTGTGCGCATGCGCAGAAGTGAGCTCGAATGCGCATGTGCAGGTCTGAGCCGGACTGCGCATGCGCAGTAGTGAGCCCGTGCGCGCATGCGCAGTAGTGACCCCGAATGCGCATGAGCAGTAGTGAGTCCGAGTGCGCATGAGCAGTAGTGACCCCGAGTGCGCATGCAGAGTAGTGAGCCCGAGTGCGCATGAGCAGTAGTGAGTCCGAGTGCGCATGAGCAGTAGTGACCCCGAGTGCGCATGAGCAGTAGTGACCCCGAGTGCGCATGCACAGTAGTGAGCCCGTGTGCGCATGCGCAGAAATGAGCTCGAATGCGCATGTGCAGGTCTGAGCCGGACTGCGCATGCGCAGTAGTGAGCCCGATTGCGCATCCGCAGTAGTGAGTCCGTGTGCGCATGTGCAGGTCTGAGCCGGAGTGCGCATGCGCAGTAGTGGGCCCGTGCGCGCATGCGCAGTAGTGAGCCCGTGTGCGCATGCGCAGTAGTGAGCCCGAGCGCGCATCCGCAGTAGTGAGCCCGATTGCGCATCCGCAGTAGTGAGTCCGTGTGCGCATGTGCAGGTCTGAGCCGGAGTGCGCATGCGCAGTAGTGGGCCCGTGCGCGTATGGGCAGTAGTGAGCCCGTGTGCGCATGCGCAGTAGTGAGCCCGAGCGCGCATCCGCAGTAGTGAGTCCGAGTGCGCATGCGCAGTAGTGTCCCCGAATGCGCATTAGCAGTAGTGAATCCGAGTGCGCATGAGCAGTAGTGACCGCGAGTGCGCATGAGCAGTAGTGAGACCGGGTGCGCATGAGCAGTAGTGACCCCGAGTGCGCATGCACAGTAGTGAGCCCGATTGCGCATCCGCAGTAGTGAGTCCGAGTGCGCATGCACAGTACTGACCCCGAATGCGCATGAGCAGTTTTGAGTCCGAGTGCGCATGAGCAGTAGTGACCCCGAGTGCGCATGAGCAGTAGTGAGTCCGAGTGCGCATCAGCAGTAGTGACCCCGAGTGCGCATGCACAGTAGTGAGCCCGTGTGCGCATGCGCAGAAGTGAGCTCGAATGCGCATGTGCAGGTCTGAGCCGGAGTGCGCATGCGCAGTAGTGGGCCCGTGCGCGCATGCGCAGCAGTGAGGCCGTGTTCGCATGCGCAGTAGTGAGCCCGAGCGCGCATCCGCAATAGTGAGTCCGAGTGCGCATGCGCAGTAGTGACCCCGAATGCGCATGAGCAGTAGTGAGTTCGAGTGCGCATGAGCAGTAGTGACCCCGAGTGTGCATGAGCAGTAGTGACCCCGAGTGTGCATGAGCAGTAGTGAGTCCGAGTGCGCATGAGCAGTAGTGACCCCGAGTGCGCATGAGCAGTAGTGTGTCCGAGTGCGCATGAGCAGTAGTGACCCCGAGTGCGCATGCACATTAGTGAGCCCGAGTGTGCATGAGTAGTAGTGACCCCGAGTGCGCATGCACAGTAGTGAGCCCGTGTGCGCATGCGCAGAAGTGAGCTCGAATGCGCATGTGCAGGTCTGAACCGGACTGCGCATGCGCAGTAGTGAGCCCGTGTGCGCATGCGCAGTAGTGACCCCGAATGCGCATGAGCAGTAGTGAGTCCGAGTGCGCATGAGCAGTAGTGACCCCGAGTGCGCATGAGCAGTAGTGACCCCGAGTGCGCATGAGCAGTAGTGAATCCGAGTGCACATGAGCAGTAGTGAACCCGAGTGCGCATGAGCAGTAGTGAGTTCGAGTGCGCATGAGCAGTAGTGACCCCGAGTGCGCATGCACAGTAGTGAGCCCGAGTGCGCATGCGCAGTAGTGTCCCCGAATGCGCATGAGCAGTAGTGACCCCGAGTGCGCATGAGCAGTAGTGAGTCCGAGTGCGCATCAGCAATAGTGACCCCGAGTGCGCATGAGCAGTAGTGACCCCGAGTGCGCCAGCACTGTAGTGAGCCCGATAGCGCATCCGCAGTAGTGAGGCTGTGTGAGCATGTGCAGGTCTGAGCCGGAGTGCGCGTGAGCAGTAGTGACCCCGAGTGAGCATGCACAGTAGTGAGCCCGAGTGCGCATGAGCAGTAGTGAGTCCGAGTGCGCATGAGCAGTAGTGACCCCGAGTGCGCATGCACAGTAGTGCGCCCCTGTGCGCATGAGCAGTAGTGAGTCCGAGAGCGCGTGAGCAGTAGTGACCCCAAGTGCGCATGAGCTGTTTTGAGTCCGAGTGCGCATGAGCAGTAGTGACCCCGAGTGCGCATGAGCAGTAGTGAGTCCGAGTGCGCATCAGCAGTAGTGACCCCGAGTGCGCATGCACAGTAGTGAGCCCGTGTGCGCATGCGCAGAAGTGAGCTCGAATGCGCATGTGCAGGTCTGAGCCGGAGTGCGCATGCGCAGTAGTGGGCCCGTGCGCGCATGCGCAGCAGTGAGGCCGTGTTCGCATGCGCAGTAGTGAGCCCGAGCGCGCATCCGCAATAGTGAGTCCGAGTGCGCATGCGCAGTAGTGACCCCGAATGCGCATGAGCAGTAGTGAGTTCGAGTGCGCATGAGCAGTAGTGACCCCGAGTGTGCATGAGCAGTAGTGACCCCGAGTGTGCATGAGCAGTAGTGAGTCCGAGTGCGCATGAGCAGTAGTGACCCCGAGTGCGCATGAGCAGTAGTGTGTCCGAGTGCGCATGAGCAGTAGTGACCCCGAGTGCGCATGCACATTAGTGAGCCCGAGTGTGCATGAGTAGTAGTGACCCCGAGTGCGCATACACAGTAGTGAGCCCGTGTGCGCATGCGCAGAAGTGAGCTCGAATGCGCATGTGCAGGTCTGAACCGGACTGCGCATGCGCAGTAGTGAGCCCGTGTGCGCATGCGCAGTAGTGACCCCGAGTGCGCATGAGCAGTAGTGACCCCGAGCGCGCATCCGCAGTAGTGAGCCCGAGTGCGCATGCGCAGTAGTGTCCCCGAATGCGCATGAGCAGTAGTGACCCCGAGTGCGCATGAGCAGTAGTGAGTCCGAGTGCGCATCAGCAATAGTGACCCCGAGTGCGCATGAGCAGTAGTGACCCCGAGTGCGCCAGCACAGTAGTGAGCCCGATAGCGCATCCGCAGTAGTGAGGCTGTGTGAGCATGTGCAGGTCTGAGCCGGAGTGCGCGTGAGCAGTAGTGACCCCGAGTGCGCATGCACAGTAGTGAGCCCGAGTGCGCATGAGCAGTAGTGAGTCCGAGTGCGCATGAGCAGTAGTGACCCCGAGTGCGCATGCACAGTAGTGCGCCCCTGTGCGCATGAGCAGTAGTGAGTCCGAGTGCGCGTGAGCAGTAGTGACCCCAAGTGCGCATGAGCAGTTTTGAGTCCGAGTGCGCATGAGCAGTAGTGACCCCGAGTGCGCATGAGCAGTAGTGAGTCCGAGTGCGCATCAGCAGTAGTGACCCCGAGTGCGCATGCACAGTAGTGAGCCCGTGTGCGCATGCGCAGAAGTGAGCTCGAATCCGCATGTGCAGGTCTGAGCCGGAGTGCGCATGCGCAGTAGTGGGCCCTTGCGCGCATGCGCAGCAGTGGGCGCGTGTTCGCATGCGCAGTAGTGAGCCCGAGCGCGCATCCGCAATAGTGAGTCCGAGTGCGCATGCGCAGTAGCGACCCCGAATGCGCATGAGAAGTAGTGAGTCCGAGTGCGCATGAGCAGTAGTGACCCCGAGTGCGCATGAGCAGTAGTGAGTCCGAGTGCGCATGTGCAGAAGAGAGGTCGAATGCGCATGTGCAGGTCTGAGCCGGACTGCGCATGCGCAGTAGTGGGCCCGATTGCGCGTCCGCAGTAGTGAGTCCGTGTGCGCATGTGCAGGTCTGAGCCGGAGTGCGCATGCGCAGTAGTGGGCCCGTGCGCGCATGCGCAGTAGTGAGCCCGGGTGCGCATGCGCAGTAGTGAGCCCGAGCGCGCATCCGCAGTAGCGAGCCCGATTGCGCATCCGCAGTAGTGAGTCCGTGTGCGCATGTGCAGGTCTGAGCCGGAGTGCGCATGCGCAGTAGTGGGCCCGTGCGCGCATGCGCAGTAGTGAGCCCGTGTGCGCATGCGCAGTAGTGAGCCCGAGCGCGCATCCGCAGTAGTGAGTCCGAGTGCGCATGCGCAGTAGTGACCCCGAATGCGCATGAGCAGTAGTGACCCCGAGTGCGCATGCACATTAGTGAGCCCGAGTGTGCATGAGTAGTAGTGTCCCCGAGTGCGCATGCACAGTAGTGAGCCCGTGTGCGCATGCACAGTAGTGAGCCCGTTTGCGCATGCGCAGAAGTGAGCTCGAATGCGCATTTGCAGGTCTGAGCCGGAGTGCGCATGCGCAGTAGTGGGCCCGTGCGCGCATGCGCAGTAGTGAGCCCGTGTGCGCATGCGCAGTAGTGAGCCCGTGTGCGCATGCGCAGTAGTGACCCCGAATGCGCATGAGCAGTAGTGAGTCCGAGTGCGCATGCGCAGAAGTGAGCTCGAATGCGGATGTGCAGGTCTGAGCCGGACTGTGCATGCGCAGTAGTGAGCCCGATTGCGCATCCGCAGTAGTGAGTCCGTGTGCGCATGTGCAGGTCTGAGCCGGAGTGCGCATGCGCAGTAGTGGGCCCGTGCGCGCATGCGCAGTAGTGCGCCCGAGCGCGCATCCGCAGTAGTGAGTCCGAGTGCGCATGCGCAGTAGTGTCCCCGAATGCGCATGAGCAGTTTTGAGTCCGAGTGCGCATGAGCAGTAGTGACCCCGAGTGCGCATGAGCAGTAGTGAGTCCGAGTGCGCATCAGCAGTAGTGACCCCGAGTGCGCATGCACAGTAGTGAGCCCGTGTGCGCATGCGCAGAAGTGAGCTCGAATGCGCATGTGCAGGTCTGAGCCGGAGTGCGCATGCGCAGTAGTGGGCCCGTGCGCGCATGCGCAGCAGTGAGGCCGTGTTCGCATGCGCAGTAGTGAGCCCGAGCGCGCATCCGCAATAGTGAGTCCGAGTGCGCATGCGCAGTAGTGACCCCGAATGCGCATGAGCAGTAGTGAGTTCGAGTGCGCATGAGCAGTAGTGACCCCGAGTGTGCATGAGCAGTAGTGACCCCGAGTGTGCATGAGCAGTAGTGAGTCCGAGTGCGCATGAGCAGTAGTGACCCCGAGTGCGCATGAGCAGTAGTGACCCCGAGTGCGCCAGCACAGTAGTGAGCCCGATAGCGCATCCGCAGTAGTGAGGCTGTGTGAGCATGTGCAGGTCTGAGCCGGAGTGCGCGTGAGCAGTAGTGACCCCGAGTGAGCATGCACAGTAGTGAGCCCGAGTGCGCATGAGCAGTAGTGAGTCCGAGTGCGCATGAGCAGTAGTGACCCCGAGTGCGCATGCACAGTAGTGCGCCCCTGTGCGCATGAGCAGTAGTGAGTCCGAGAGCGCGTGAGCAGTAGTGACCCCAAGTGCGCATGAGCTGTTTTGAGTCCGAGTGCGCATGAGCAGTAGTGACCCCGAGTGCGCATGAGCAGTAGTGAGTCCGAGTGCGCATCAGCAGTAGTGACCCCGAGTGCGCATGCACAGTAGTGAGCCCGTGTGCGCATGCGCAGAAGTGAGCTCGAATGCGCATGTGCAGGTCTGAGCCGGAGTGCGCATGCGCAGTAGTGGGCCCGTGCGCATATGCGCAGCAGTGAGGCCGTGTTCGCATGCGCAGTAGTGAGCCCGAGCGCGCATCCGCAATAGTGAGTCCGAGTGCGCATGCGCAGTAGTGACCCCGAATGCGCATGAGCAGTAGTGAGTTCGAGTGCGCATGAGCAGTAGTGACGCCGAGTGTGCATGAGCAGTAGTGACCCCGAGTGTGCATGAGCAGTAGTGAGTCCGAGTGCGCATGAGCAGTAGTGACCCCGAGTGCGCATGAGCAGTAGTGTGTCCGAGTGCGCATGAGCAGTAGTGACCCCGAGTGCGCATGCACATTAGTGAGCCCGAGTGTGCATGAGTAGTAGTGACCCCGAGTGCGCATACACAGTAGTGAGCCCGTGTGCGCATGCGCAGAAGTGAGCTCGAATGCGCATGTGCAGGTCTGAACCGGACTGCGCATGCGCAGTAGTGAGCCCGTGTGCGCATGCGCAGTAGTGACCCCGAATGCGCATGAGCAGTAGTGAGTCCGAGTGCGCATGAGCAGTAGTGACCCCGAGTGCGCATGAGCAGTAGTGACCCCGAGTGCGCATGAGCAGTAGTGAATCCGAGTGCGCATGAGCAGTAGTGAACCCGAGTGCGCATGAGCAGTAGTGAGTTCGAGTGCGCATGAGCAGTAGTGACCCCGAGTGCGCATGAGCAGTAGCGACCCCGAGCGCGCATCCGCAGTAGTGAGCCCGAGTGCGCATGCGCAGTAGTGTCCCCGAATGCGCATGAGCAGTAGTGACCCCGAGTGCGCATGAGCAGTAGTGACCCCGAGTGCGCATGAGCAGTAGTGAGTCCAAGTGCGCATCAGCAATAGTGACCCCGAGTGCGCATGAGCAGTAGTGACCCCGAGTGCGCATGAGCAGTAGTGAATCCGAGTGCACATGAGCAGTAGTGAACCCGAGTGCGCATGAGCAGTAGTGAGTTCGAGTGCGCATGAGCAGTAGTGACCCCGAGTGCGCATGCACAGTAGTGAGCCCGAGTGCGCATGCGCAGTAGTGTCCCCGAATGCGCATGAGCAGTAGTGACCCCGAGTGCGCATGAGCAGTAGTGAGTCCGAGTGCGCATCAGCAATAGTGACCCCGAGTGCGCATGAGCAGTAGTGACCCCGAGTGCGCCAGCACTGTAGTGAGCCCGATAGCGCATCCGCAGTAGTGAGGCTGTGTGAGCATGTGCAGGTCTGAGCCGGAGTGCGCGTGAGCAGTAGTGACCCCGAGTGAGCATGCACAGTAGTGAGCCCGAGTGCGCATGAGCAGTAGTGAGTCCGAGTGCGCATGAGCAGTAGTGACCCCGAGTGCGCATGCACAGTAGTGCGCCCCTGTGCGCATGAGCAGTAGTGAGTCCGAGAGCGCGTGAGCAGTAGTGACCCCAAGTGCGCATGAGCTGTTTTGAGTCCGAGTGCGCATGAGCAGTAGTGACCCCGAGTGCGCATGAGCAGTAGTGAGTCCGAGTGCGCATCAGCAGTAGTGACCCCGAGTGCGCATGCACAGTAGTGAGCCCGTGTGCGCATGCGCAGAAGTGAGCTCGAATGCGCATGTGCAGGTCTGAGCCGGAGTGCGCATGCGCAGTAGTGGGCCCGTGCGCGCATGCGCAGCAGTGAGGCCGTGTTCGCATGCGCAGTAGTGAGCCCGAGCGCGCATCCGCAATAGTGAGTCCGAGTGCGCATGCGCAGTAGTGACCCCGAATGCGCATGAGCAGTGGTGAGTTCGAGTACGCATGAGCAGTAGTGACCCCGAGTGTGCATGAGCAGTAGTGACCCCGAGTGTGCATGAGCAGTAGTGAGTCCGAGTGCGCATGAGCAGTAGTGACCCCGAGTGCGCATGAGCAGTAGTGTGTCCGAGTGCGCATGAGCAGTAGTGACCCCGAGTGCGCATGCACATTAGTGAGCCCGAGTGTGCATGAGTAGTAGTGACCCCGAGTGCGCATACACAGTAGTGAGCCCGTGTGCGCATGCGCAGAAGTGAGCTCGAATGCGCATGTGCAGGTCTGAACCGGACTGCGCATGCGCAGTAGTGAGCCCGTGTGCGCATGCGCAGTAGTGACCCCGAATGCGCATGAGCAGTAGTGAGTCCGAGTGCGCATGAGCAGTAGTGACCCCGAGTGCGCATGAGCAGTAGTGACCCCGAGTGCGCATGAGCAGTAGTGAATCCGAGTGCGCATGAGCAGTAGTGAACCCGAGTGCGCATGAGCAGTAGTGAGTTCGAGTGCGCATGAGCAGTAGTGACCCCGAGTGCGCATGAGCAGTAGTGACCCCGAGCGCGCATCCGCAGTAGTGAGCCCGAGTGCGCATGCGCAGTAGTGTCCCCGAATGCGCATGAGCAGTAGTGACCCCGAGTGCGCATGAGCAGTAGTGAGTCCGAGTGCGCATCAGCAATAGTGACCCCGAGTGCGCATGAGCAGTAGTGACCCCGAGTGCGCCAGCACAGTAGTGAGCCCGATAGCGCATCCGCAGTAGTGAGGCTGTGTGAGCATGTGCAGGTCTGAGCCGGAGTGCGCGTGAGCAGTAGTGACCCCGAGTGCGCATGCACAGTAGTGAGCACGAGTGCGCATGAGCAGTAGTGAGTCCGAGTGCGCATGAGCAGTAGTGACCCCGAGTGCGCATGCACAGTAGTGCGCCCCTGTGCGCATGAGCAGTAGTGAGTCCGAGTGCGCGTGAGCAGTAGTGACCCCAAGTGCGCATGAGCAGTTTTGAGTCCGAGTGCGCATGAGCAGTAGTGACCCCGAGTGCGCATGAGCAGTAGTGAGTCCGAGTGCGCATCAGCAGTAGTGACCCCGAGTGCGCATGCACAGTAGTGAGCCCGTGTGCGCATGCGCAGAAGTGAGCTCGAATCCGCATGTGCAGGTCTGAGCCGGAGTGCGCATGCGCAGTAGTGGGCCCTTGCGCGCATGCGCAGCAGTGGGCCCGTGTTCGCATGCGCAGTAGTGAGCCCGAGCGCGTATCCGCAATAGTGAGTCCGAGTGCGCATGCGCAGTAGCGACCCCGAATGCGCATGAGAAGTAGTGAGTCCGAGTGCGCATGAGCAGTAGTGACCCCGAGTGCGCATGAGCAGTAGTGAGTCCGAGTGCGCATGCGCAGAAGTGAGCTCGAATGCGCATGTGCAGGTCTGAGCCGGAGTGCGCATGCGCAGTAGTGGGCCCTTGCGCGCATGCGCAGCAGTGGGCGCGTGTTCGCATGCGCAGTAGTGAGCCCGAGCGCGCATCCGCAATAGTGAGTCCGAGTGCGCATGCGCAGTAGCGACCCCGAATGCGCATGAGAAGTAGTGAGTCCGAGTGCGCATGAGCAGTAGTGACCCCGAGTGCGCATGAGCAGTAGTGAGTCCGAGTGCGCATGTGCAGAAGTGAGCTCGAATGCGCATGTGCAGGTCTGAGCCGGACTGCGCATGCGCAGTAGTGGGCCCGATTGCGCGTCCGCAGTAGTGAGTCCGTGTGCGCATGTGCAGGTCTGAGCCGGAGTGCGCATGCGCAGTAGTGGGCCCGTGCGCGCATGCGCAGTAGTGAGCCCGGGTGCGCATGCGCAGTAGTGAGCCCGAGCGCGCATCCGCAGTAGCGAGCCCGATTGCGCATCCGCAGTAGTGAGTCCGTGTGCGCATGTGCAGGTCTGAGCCGGAGTGCGCATGCGCAGTAGTGGGCCCGTGCGCGCATGCGCAGTAGTGAGCCCGTGTGCGCATGCGCAGTAGTGAGCCCGAGCGCGCATCCGCAGTAGTGAGTCCGAGTGCGCATGCGCAGTAGTGACCCCGAATGCGCATGAGCAGTAGTGACCCCGAGTGCGCATGCACATTAGTGAGCCCGAGTGTGCATGAGTAGTAGTGTCCCCGAGTGCGCATGCACAGTAGTGAGCCCGTGTGCGCATGCACAGTAGTGAGCCCGTTTGCGCATGCGCAGAAGTGAGCTCGAATGCGCATTTGCAGGTCTGAGCCGGAGTGCGCATGCGCAGTAGTGGGCCCGTGCGCGCATGCGCAGTAGTGAGCCCGTGTGCGCATGCGCAGTAGTGAGCCCGTGTGCGCATGCGCAGTAGTGACCCCGAATGCGCATGAGCAGTAGTGAGTCCGAGTGCGCATGCGCAGAAGTGAGCTCGAATGCGGATGTGCAGGTCTGAGCCGGACTGTGCATGCGCAGTAGTGAGCCCGATTGCGCATCCGCAGTAGTGAGTCCGTGTGCGCATGTGCAGGTCTGAGCCGGAGTGCGCATGCGCAGTAGTGGGCCCGTGCGCGCATGCGCAGTAGTGCGCCCGAGCGCGCATCCGCAGTAGTGAGTCCGAGTGCGCATGCGCAGTAGTGTCCCCGAATGCGCATGAGCAGTTTTGAGTCCGAGTGCGCATGAGCAGTAGTGACCCCGAGTGCGCATGAGCAGTAGTGAGTCCGAGTGCGCATCAGCAGTAGTGACCCCGAGTGCGCATGCACAGTAGTGAGCCCGTGTGCGCATGCGCAGAAGTGAGCTCGAATGCGCATGTGCAGGTCTGAGCCGGAGTGCGCATGCGCAGTAGTGGGCCCGTGCGCGCATGCGCAGCAGTGAGGCCGTGTTCGCATGCGCAGTAGTGAGCCCGAGCGCGCATCCGCAATAGTGAGTCCGAGTGCGCATGCGCAGTAGTGACCCCGAATGCGCATGAGCAGTAGTGAGTTCGAGTGCGCATGAGCAGTAGTGACCCCGAGTGTGCATGAGCAGTAGTGACCCCGAGTGTGCATGAGCAGTAGTGAGTCCGAGTGCGCATGAGCAGTAGTGACCCCGAGTGCGCATGAGCAGTAGTGTGTCCGAGTGCGCATGAGCAGTAGTGACCCCGAGTGCGCATGCACATTAGTGAGCCCGAGTGTGCATGAGTAGTAGTGACCCCGAGTGCGCATGCACAGTAGTGAGCCCGTGTGCGCATGCGCAGAAGTGAGCTCGAATGCGCATGTGCAGGTCTGAACCGGACTGCGCATGCGCAGTAGTGAGCCCGTGTGCGCATGCGCAGTAGTGACCCCGAATGCGCATGAGCAGTAGTGAGTCCGAGTGCGCATGAGCAGTAGTGACCCCGAGTGCGCATGAGCAGTAGTGACCCCGAGTGCGCATGAGCAGTAGTGAATCCGAGTGCACATGAGCAGTAGTGAACCCGAGTGCGCATGAGCAGTAGTGAGTTCGAGTGCGCATGAGCAGTAGTGACCCCGAGTGCGCATGCACAGTAGTGAGCCCGAGTGCGCATGCGCAGTAGTGTCCCCGAATGCGCATGAGCAGTAGTGACCCCGAGTGCGCATGAGCAGTAGTGAGTCCGAGTGCGCATCAGCAATAGTGACCCCGAGTGCGCATGAGCAGTAGTGACCCCGAGTGCGCCAGCACAGTAGTGAGCCCGATAGCGCATCCGCAGTAGTGAGGCTGTGTGAGCATGTGCAGGTCTGAGCCGGAGTGCGCGTGAGCAGTAGTGACCCCGAGTGAGCATGCACAGTAGTGAGCCCGAGTGCGCATGAGCAGTAGTGAGTCCGAGTGCGCATGAGCAGTAGTGACCCCGAGTGCGCATGCACAGTAGTGCGCCCCTGTGCGCATGAGCAGTAGTGAGTCCGAGAGCGCGTGAGCAGTAGTGACCCCAAGTGCGCATGAGCTGTTTTGAGTCCGAGTGCGCATGAGCAGTAGTGACCCCGAGTGCGCATGAGCAGTAGTGAGTCCGAGTGCGCATCAGCAGTAGTGACCCCGAGTGCGCATGCACAGTAGTGAGCCCGTGTGCGCATGCGCAGAAGTGAGCTCGAATGCGCATGTGCAGGTCTGAGCCGGAGTGCGCATGCGCAGTAGTGGGCCCGTGCGCGCATGCGCAGCAGTGAGGCCGTGTTCGCATGCGCAGTAGTGAGCCCGAGCGCGCATCCGCAATAGTGAGTCCGAGTGCGCATGCGCAGTAGTGACCCCGAATGCGCATGAGCAGTAGTGAGTTCGAGTGCGCATGAGCAGTAGTGACGCCGAGTGTGCATGAGCAGTAGTGACCCCGAGTGTGCATGAGCAGTAGTGAGTCCGAGTGCGCATGAGCAGTAGTGACCCCGAGTGCGCATGAGCAGTAGTGTGTCCGAGTGCGCATGAGCAGTAGTGACCCCGAGTGCGCATGCACATTAGTGAGCCCGAGTGTGCATGAGTAGTAGTGACCCCGAGTGCGCATACACAGTAGTGAGCCCGTGTGCGCATGCGCAGAAGTGAGCTCGAATGCGCATGTGCAGGTCTGAACCGGACTGCGCATGCGCAGTAGTGAGCCCGTGTGCGCATGCGCAGTAGTGACCCCGAATGCGCATGAGCAGTAGTGAGTCCGAGTGCGCATGAGCAGTAGTGACCCCGAGTGCGCATGAGCAGTAGTGACCCCGAGTGCGCATGAGCAGTAGTGAATCCGAGTGCGCATGAGCAGTAGTGAACCCGAGTGCGCATGAGCAGTAGTGAGTTCGAGTGCGCATGAGCAGTAGTGACCCCGAGTGCGCATGAGCAGTAGTGACCCCGAGCGCGCATCCGCAGTAGTGAGCCCGAGTGCGCATGCGCAGTAGTGTCCCCGAATGCGCATGAGCAGTAGTGACCCCGAGTGCGCATGAGCAGTAGTGAGTCCGAGTGCGCATCAGCAATAGTGACCCCGAGTGCGCATGAGCAGTAGTGACCCCGAGTGCGCCAGCACAGTAGTGAGCCCGATAGCGCATCCGCAGTAGTGAGGCTGTGTGAGCATGTGCAGGTCTGAGCCGGAGTGCGCGTGAGCAGTAGTGACCCCGAGTGCGCATGCACAGTAGTGAGCCCGAGTGCGCATGAGCAGTAGTGAGTCCGAGTGCGCATGAGCAGTAGTGACCCCGAGTGCGCATGCACAGTAGTGCGCCCCTGTGCGCATGAGCAGTAGTGAGTCCGAGTGCGCGTGAGCAGTAGTGACCCCAAGTGCGCATGAGCAGTAGTGAGTCCGAGTGCGCATGCGCAGAAGTGAGCTCGAATGCGCATGTGCAGGTCTGAGCCGGAGTGCGCATGCGCAGTAGTGGGCCCTTGCGCGCATGCGCAGCAGTGGGCCCGTGTTCGCATGCGCAGTAGTGAGCCCGAGCGCGCATCCGCAATAGTGAGTCCGAGTGCGCATGCGCAGTAGCGACCCCGAATGCGCATGAGAAGTAGTGAGTCCGAGTGCGCATGAGCAGTAGTGATCCCGAGTGCGCATGAGCAGTAGTGAGTCCGAGTGCGCATGTGCAGAAGTGAGCTCGAATGCGCATGTGCAGGTCTGAGCCGGACTGCGCATGCGCAGTAGTGAGCCCGATTGCGCGTCCGCAGTAGTGAGTCCGTGTGCGCATGTGCAGGTCTGAGCCGGAGTGCGCATGCGCAGTAGTGGGCCCGTGCGCGCATGCGCAGTAGTGAGCCCGGGTGCGCATGCGCAGTAGTGAGCCCGAGCGCGCATCCGCAGTAGCGAGCCCGATTGCGCATCCGCAGTAGTGAGTCCGTGTGCGCATGTGCAGGTCTGAGCCGGAGTGCGCATGCGCAGTAGTGGGCCCGTGCGCGCATGCGCAGTAGTGAGCCCGTGTGCGCATGCGCAGTAGTGAGCCCGAGCGCGCATCCGCAGTAGTGAGTCCGAGTGCGCATGCGCAGTAGTGACCCCGAATGCGCATGAGCAGTAGTGACCCCGAGTGCGCATGCACAGTAGTGAGCCCGTTTGCGCATGCGCAGAAGTGAGCTCGAATGCGCATTTGCAGGTCTGAGCCGGAGTGCGCATGCGCAGTAGTGGGCCCGTGCGCGCATGCGCAGTAGTGAGCCCGTGTGCGCATGCGCAGTAGTGAGCCCGTGTGCGCATGCGCAGTAGTGACCCCGAATGCGCATGAGCAGTAGTGAGTCCGAGTGCGCATGCGCAGAAGTGAGCTCGAATGCGCATGTGCAGGTCTGAGCCGGACTGTGCATGCGCAGTAGTGAGCCCGATTGCGCATCCGCAGTAGTGAGTCCGTGTGCGCATGTGCAGGTCTGAGCCGGAGTGCGCATGCGCAGTAGTGGGCCCGTGCGCGCATGCGCAGTAGTGCGCCCGTGTGCGCATGAGCAGTAGTGAGCCCGAGCGCGCATCCGCAGTAGTGAGTCCGAGTGCGCATGCGCAGTAGTGACCCCGAATGCGCATGAGCAGTAGTGAGTCCGAGTGCGCATGCGCAGTAGTGACCCCGAATGCGCATGAGCAGTAGTGAGTCCGAGTGCGCATGAGCAGTAGTGACCCCGAGTGCGCATGCACATTAGTGAGCCCGAGTGTGCATGAGTAGTAGTGTCCCCGAGTGCGCATGCACAGTAGTGAGCCCGTGTGCGCATGCACAGTAGTGAGCCCGTGTGCGCATGCGCAGAAGTGAGCTCGAATGCGCATGTGCAGGTCTGAGCCGGAGTGCGCATGCGCAGTAGTGGGCCCGTGCGCGCATGCGCAGTAGTGAGCCCGTGTGCGCATGCGCAGTAGTGAGCCCGAGCGCGCATCCGCAGTAGTGAGTCCGAGTGCGCATCCGCAGTAGTGACCCCGAATGCGCATGAGCAGTATTGAGTCCGAGTGCGCATGAGCAGTAGTGACCCCGAGTGCGCATGAGCAGTAGTGAGCCCGAGTGCGCATGAGCAGTAGTGACCCCGAGTGCGCATGCACAGTAGTGAGCCCGATTGCGCATCCGCAGTAGTGAGTCCGAGTGCGCATGCACAGTACTGACCCCGAATGCGCATGAGCAGTTTTGAGTCCGAGTGCGCATGAGCAGTAGTGAGCCCGGGTGCGCATGCGCAGTAGTGAGCCCGTGCGCGCATCCGCAGTAGTGAGCCCGATTGCGCATCCGCAGTAGTGAGTCCGTGTGCGCATGTGCAGGTCTGAGCCGGAGTGCGCATGCGCAGTAGTGGGCCCGTGCGCGCATGCGCAGTAGTGAGCCCGGGTGCGTATGCGCAGTAGTGAGCCCGAGCGCGCATCCGCAGTAGTGAGCCCGATTGCGCATCCGCAGTAGTGAGTCCGTGTGCGCATGTGCAGGTCTGAGCCGGAGTGCGCATGCGCAGTAGTGACCCCGAGTGCGCATGAGCAGTAGTGACCCCGAGTGCGCATGAGCAGTAGTGACCGCGAGTGCGCATGCACAGTAGTGAGCCCGTGTGCGCATGAGCAGTAGTGACCCCGAGTGCGCATGCACAGTAGTGAGCCCGATTGTGCATCCGCAGTAGTGAGTCCGAGTGCGCATGCACAGTACTAACCCCGAATGCGCATGAGCAGTAGTGAGTCCGAGTGCGCATGAGCAGTAGTGACCCCGAGTGCGCATGCACATTAGTGAGCCCGAGTGTGCATGAGTAGTAGTGACCCCGAGTGCGCATGCACAGTAGTGAGCCCGTGTGCGCATGCGCAGCAGTGAGCTCGAATGCGCATGTGCAGGTCTGAGCCGGACTGCGCATGCGCAGTAGTGAGCCCGTGCGCGCATGCGCAGTAGTGACCCCGAATGCGCATGAGCAGTAGTGAGTCCGAGTGCGCATGAGCAGTAGTGACCCCGAGTGCGCATGCAGAGTAGTGAGCCCGAGTGCGCATGAGCAGTAGTGAGTCCGAGTGCGCATGAGCAGTAGTGACCCCGAGTGCGCATGCAGAGTAGTGAGCCCGAGTGCGCATGAGCAGTAGTGACCCCGAGTGCGCATGCAGAGTAGTGAGCCCGAGTGCGCATGAGCAGTAGTGAGTCCGAGTGCGCATGAGCAGTAGTGACCCCGAGTGCGCATGAGCAGTAGTGACCCCGAGTGCGCATGCACAGTAGTGAGCCCGTGTGCGCATGCGCAGAAGTGAGCTCGAATGCGCATGTGCAGGTCTGAGCCGGACTGCGCATGCGCAGTAGTGAGCCCGTGCGCGCATGCGCAGTAGTGACCCCGAATGCGCATGAGCAGTAGTGAGTCCGAGTGCGCATGAGCAGTAGTGACCCCGAGTGCGCATGCAGAGTAGTGAGCCCGAGTGCGCATGAGCAGTAGTGAGTCCGAGTGCGCATGAGCAGTAGTGACCCCGAGTGCGCATGAGCAGTAGTGACCCCGAGTGCGCATGCACAGTAGTGAGCCCGTGTGCGCATGCGCAGAAATGAGCTCGAATGCGCATGTGCAGGTCTGAGCCGGACTGCGCATGCGCAGTAGTGAGCCCGTGCGCGCATGCGCAGTAGTGACCCCGAATGCGCATGAGCAGTAGTGAGTCCGAGTGCGCATGAGCAGTAGTGACCCCGAGTGCGCATGCAGAGTAGTGAGCCCGAGTGCGCATGAGCAGTAGTGAGTCCGAGTGCGCATGAGCAGTAGTGACCCCGAGTGCGCATGAGCAGTAGTGACCCCGAGTGCGCATGCACAGTAGTGAGCCCGTGTGCGCATGCGCAGAAGTGAGCTCGAATGCGCATGTGCAGGTCTGAGCCGGACTGCGCATGCGCAGTAGTGGGCCCGTGCGCGCATGCGCAGTAGTGAGCCCGTGTGCGCATGCGCAGTAGTGAGCCCGAGCGCGCATCCGCAGTAGTGAGTCCGAGTGCGCATGCGCAGTAGTGACCCCGAATGCGCATGAGCAGTAGTGAGTCCGAGTGCGCATGAGCAGTAGTGACCCCGAGTGCGCATGAGCAGTAGTGAGTCCGAGTGCGCATCAGCAGTAGTGACCCCGAGTGCGCATGAGCAGTAGTGACCCCGAGTGCGCATGCACAGTAGTGAGCCCGTGTGCGCATGCACAGTAGTGAGCCCGATTGCGCATCCGCAGTAGTGAGTCCGAGAGCGCATGCACAGTACTGACCCCGAATGCGCATGAGCAGTTTTGAGTCCGAGTCCGCATGAGCAGTAGTGACCCCGAGTGCGCATGAGCAGTAGTGAGTCCGAGTGCGCATCAGCAGTAGTGACCCCGAGTGCGCATGAGCAGTTGTGACCCCGAGTGCGCATGCACATTAGTGAGCCCGAGTGTGCATGAGTAGTAGTGTCCCCGAGTGCGCATGCACAGTAGTGAGCCCGTGCGCGCATGCGCAGAAGTGAGCTCGAATGCGCATGTGTAGGTCTGAGCCGGAGTGCGCATGCGCAGTAGTGGGCCCGTGCGCGCATGCGCAGTAGTGAGCCCGTGTGCGCATGCGCAGTAGTGAGCCCGAGCGCGCATCCGCAGTAGTGAGTCCGAGTGCGCATGCGCAGTAGTGACCCCGAATGCGCATGAGCAGTAGTGAGTCCGAGTGCGCATGAGCAGTAGTGACCCCGAGTGCGCATGCACATTAGTGAGCCCGAGTGTGCATGAGTAGTAGTGACCCCGAGTGCGCATGCACAGTAGTGAGCCCGTGTGCGCATGCGCAGAAGTGAGCTCGAATGCGCATGTGCAGGTCTGAGCCGGACTGCGCATGCGCAGTAGTGAGCCCGTGTGCGCATGCGCAGTAGTGACCCCGAATGCGCATAAGCAGTAGTGAGTTCGAGTGCGCATGAGCAGTAGTGACCCCGAGTGCGCATGAGCAGTAGTGACCCCGAGTGCGCATGCACAGTAGTGAGCCCGATTGCGCATCCGCAGTAGTGAGTCCGTGTGCGCATGTGCAGGTCTGAGCCGGAGTGCGCATGCGCAGTAGTGAGCCCGATTGTGCATCCGCAGTAGTGAGTCCGAGTGCGCATGAGCAGTAGTGAGCCCGTGTGCGCATGCGCAGTAGTGAGCCCGAGCGCGCATCCGCAGTAGTGAGTCCGAGTGCGTATGCGCAGTAGTGACCCCGAATGCGCATGAGCAGTAGTGAGTCCGAGTGCGCATGAGCAGTAGTGACCCCGAGTGCGCATGAGCAGTAGTGAGTCCGAGTGCGCATCAGCAGTAGTGACCCCGAGTGCGCATGAGCAGTAGTGACCCCGAGTGCGCATGCACATTAGTGAGCCCGAGTGTGCATGAGTAGTAGGGTCCCCGAGTGCGCATGCACAGTAGTGAGCCCGTGTGCGCATGCACAGTAGTGAGCCCGTGTGCGCATGCGCAGAAGTGAGCTCGAATGCGCATGTGGAAGTCTGAGCCGGAGTGCGCATGCGCAGTAGTGGGCCCGTGCGCGCATGCGCAGTAGTGAGCCCGTGTGCGCATGCGCAGTAGTGAGCCCGAGGGCGCATCCGCAGTAGTGAGTCCGAGTGCGCATGCGCAGTAGTGACCCCGAATGCGCATGAGCAGTTTTGAGTCCGAGTGCGCATGAGCAGTAGTGACCCCGAGTGCGCACTAGCAGTAGTGAGTCCGAGTGCGCATCAGCAGTAGTGACCCCGAGTGCGCATGCACAGTAGTGAGCCCGTGTGCGCATGCGCAGAAGTGAGCTCGAATGCGCATGTGCAGGTCTGAGCCGGACTGCGCATGCGCAGTAGTGAGCCCGATTGCGCATCCGCAGTAGTGAGTCCGTGTGCGCATGTGCAGGTCTGAGCCGGAGTGCGCATGCGCAGTAGTGAGTCCGAGTGCGTATGCGCAGTAGTGACCCCGAATGCGCATGAGCAGTAGTGAGTCCGAGTGCGCATGAGCAGTAGTGACCCCGAGTGCGCATGAGCAGTAGTGAGTCCGAGTGCGCATCAGCAGTAGTGACCCCGAGTGCGCATGAGCAGTAGTGACCCCGAGTGCGCATGCACATTAGTGAGCCCGAGTGTGCATGAGTAGTAGGGTCCCCGAGTGCGCATGCACAGTAGTGAGCCCGTGTGCGCATGCACAGTAGTGAGCCCGTGTGCGCATGCGCAGAAGTGAGCTCGAATGCGCATGTGGAAGTCTGAGCCGGAGTGCGCATGCGCAGTAGTGGGCCCGTGCGCGCATGCGCAGTAGTGAGCCCGTGTGCGCATGCGCAGTAGTGAGCCCGAGGGCGCATCCGCAGTAGTGAGTCCGAGTGCGCATGCGCAGTAGTGACCCCGAATGCGCATGAGCAGTTTTGAGTCCGAGTGCGCATGAGCAGTAGTGACCCCGAGTGCGCACTAGCAGTAGTGAGTCCGAGTGCGCATCAGCAGTAGTGACCCCGAGTGCGCATGCACAGTAGTGAGCCCGTGTGCGCATGCGCAGAAGTGAGCTCGAATGCGCATGTGCAGGTCTGAGCCGGACTGCGCATGCGCAGTAGTGAGCCCGATTGCGCATCCGCAGTAGTGAGTCCGTGTGCGCATGTGCAGGTCTGAGCCGGAGTGCGCATGCGCAGTAGTGGGCCCGTGCGCGCATGCGCAGTAGTGAGCCCGGGTGCGTATGCGCAGTAGTGAGCCCGAGCGCGCATCCGCAGTAGTGAGCCCGATTGCGCATCCGCAGTAGTGAGTCCGTGTGCGCATGTGCAGGTCTGAGCCGGAGTGCGCATGCGCAGTAGTGGGCCCGTGCGCGCATGGGCAGTAGTGAGCCCGTGTGCGCATGCGCAGTAGTGAGCCCGAGCGCGCATCCGCAGTAGTGAGTCCGAGTGCGCATGCGCAGTAGTGTCCCCGAATGCGCATTAGCAGTAGTGAATCCGAGTGCGCATGAGCAGTAGTGACCGCGAGTGCGCATGAGCAGTAGTGAGACCGAGTGCGCATGAGCAGTAGTGACCCCGAGTGCGCATGCACAGTAGTGAGCCCGATTGCGCATGAGCAGTAGTGAGTTCGAGTGCGCATGAGCAGTAGTGACCCCGAGTGCGCATGCACAGTAGTGAGCCCGAGTGCGCATGCGCAGTAGTGTCCCCGAATGCGCATGAGCAGTAGTGACCCCGAGTGCGCATGAGCAGTAGTGAGTCCGAGTGCGCATCAGCAATAGTGACCCCGAGTGCGCATGAGCAGTAGTGACCCCGAGTGCGCCAGCACAGTAGTGAGCCCGATAGCGCATCCGCAGTAGTGAGGCTGTGTGAGCATGTGCAGGTCTGAGCCGGAGTGCGCGTGAGCAGTAGTGACCCCGAGTGAGCATGCACAGTAGTGAGCCCGAGTGCGCATGAGCAGTAGTGAGTCCGAGTGCGCATGAGCAGTAGTGACCCCGAGTGCGCATGCACAGTAGTGCGCCCCTGTGCGCATGAGCAGTAGTGAGTCCGAGAGCGCGTGAGCAGTAGTGACCCCAAGTGCGCATGAGCTGTTTTGAGTCCGAGTGCGCATGAGCAGTAGTGACCCCGAGTGCGCATGAGCAGTAGTGAGTCCGAGTGCGCATCAGCAGTAGTGACCCCGAGTGCGCATGCACAGTAGTGACCCCGTGTGCGCATGCGCAGAAGTGAGCTCGAATGCGCATGTGCAGGTCTGAGCCGGAGTGCGCATGCGCAGTAGTGGGCCCGTGCGCGCATGCGCAGCAGTGAGGCCGTGTTCGCATGCGCAGTAGTGAGCCCGAGCGCGCATCCGCAATAGTGAGTCCGAGTGCGCATGCGCAGTAGTGACCCCGAATGCGCATGAGCAGTAGTGAGTTCGAGTGCGCATGAGCAGTAGTGACCCCGAGTGTGCATGAGCAGTAGTGACCCCGAGTGTGCATGAGCAGTAGTGAGTCCGAGTGCGCATGAGCAGTAGTGACCCCGAGTGCGCATGAGCAGTAGTGTGTCCGAGTGCGCATGAGCAGTAGTGACCCCGAGTGCGCATGCACATTAGTGAGCCCGAGTGTGCATGAGTAGTAGTGACCCCGAGTGCGCATACACAGTAGTGAGCCCGTGTGCGCATGCGCAGAAGTGAGCTCGAATGCGCATGTGCAGTTCTGAACCGGACTGCGCATGCGCAGTAGTGAGCCCGTGTGCGCATGCGCAGTAGTGACCCCGAATGCGCATGAGCAGTAGTGAGTCCGAGTGCGCATGAGCAGTAGTGACCCCGAGTGCGCATGAGCAGTAGTGACCCCGAGTGCGCATGAGCAGTAGTGAATCCGAGTGCACATGAGCAGTAGTGAACCCGAGTGCGCATGAGCAGTAGTGAGTTCGAGTGCGCATGAGCAGTAGTGACCCCGAGTGCGCATGAGCAGTAGTGACCCCGAGCGCGCATCCGCAGTAGTGAGCCCGAGTGCGCATGCGCAGTAGTGTCCCCGAATGCGCATGAGCAGTAGTGACCCCGAGTGCGCATGAGCAGTAGTGAGTCCGAGTGCGCATCAGCAATAGTGACCCCGAGTGCGCATGAGCAGTAGTGACCCCGAGTGCGCCAGCACAGTAGTGAGCCCGATAGCGCATCCGCAGTAGTGAGGCTGTGTGAGCATGTGCAGGTCTGAGCCGGAGTGCGCGTGAGCAGTAGTGACCCCGAGTGCGCATGCACAGTAGTGAGCCCGAGTGCGCATGAGCAGTAGTGAGTCCGAGTGCGCATGCGCAGTAGCGACCCCGAATGCGCATGAGAAGTAGTGAGTCCGAGTGCGCATGAGCAGTAGTGACCCCGAGTGCGCATGCACATTAGTGAGCCCGAGTGTGCATGAGTAGTAGTGTCCCCGAGTGCGCATGCACAGTAGTGAGCCCGTGTGCGCATGCACAGTAGTGAGCCAGTGTGCGCATGCGCAGAAGTGAGCTCGAATGCGCATGTGCAGGTCTGAGCCGGAGTGCGCATGCGCAGTAGTGGGCCCGTGCGCGCATGCGCAGTAGTGAGCCCGTGTGCGCATGCGCAGTAGTGAGCCCGAGCGCGCATCCGCAGTAGTGAGTCCGAGTGCGCATCCGCAGTAGTGACCCCGAATGCGCATGAGCAGTATTGAGTCCGAGTGCGCATGAGCAGTAGTGACCCCGAGTGCGCATGAGCAGTAGTGAGCCCGAGTGCGCATGAGCAGTAGTGACCCCGAGTGCGCATGCACAGTAGTGAGCCCGATTGCGCATCCGCAGTAGTGAGTCCGAGTGCGCATGCACAGTACTGACCCCGAATGCGCATGAGCAGTTTTGAGTCCGAGTGCGCATGAGCAGTAGTGAGCCCGGGTGCGCATGCGCAGTAGTGAGCCCGAGCGCGCGTCCGCAGTAGTGAGCCCGATTGCGCATTCGCAGTAGTGAGTCCGTGTGCGCATGTGCAGGTCTGAGCCGGAGTGCGCATGCGCAGTAGTGGGCCCGTACGCGCATGCGCAGTAGTGAGCCCGGGTGCGTATGCGCAGTAGTGAGCCCGAGCGCGCATCCGCAGTAGTGAGCCCGATTGCGCATCCGCAGTAGTGAGTCCGTGTGCGCATGTGCAGGTCTGAGCCGGAGTGCGCATGCGCAGTAGTGACCCCGAGTGCGCATGAGCAGTAGTGACCCCGAGTGCGCATGAGCAGTAGTGACCCCGAGTGCGCATGCACAGTAGTGAGCCCGTGTGCGCATGAGCAGTAGTGACCCCGAGTGCGCATGCACAGTAGTGAGCCCGATTGCGCATCCGCAGTAGTGAGTCCGAGTGCGCATGCACAGTACTAACCCCGAATGCGCATGAGCAGTAGTGAGTCCGAGTGCGCATGAGCAGTAGTGACCCCGAGTGCGCATGCACAGTAGTGAGCCCGTGAGCGCATGCGCAGAAGTGAGCTCGAATGCGCATGTGCAGGTCTGAGCCGGACTGCGCATGCGCAGTAGTGAGCCCGTGCGCGCATGCGCAGTAGTGACCCCGAATGCGCATGAGCGGTAGTGAGTCCGAGTGCGCATGAGCAGTAGTGACCCCGAGTGCGCATGCAGAGTAGTGAGCCCGAGTGCGCATGAGCAGTAGTGACCCCGAGTGCGCATGCAGAGTAGTGAGCCCGAGTGCGCATGAGCAGTAGTGAGTCCGAGTGCGCATGAGCAGTAGTGACCCCGAGTGCGCATGAGCAGTAGTGACCCCGAGTGCGCATGCACAGTAGTGAGCCCGTGTGCGCATGCGCAGAAGTGAGCTCGAATGCGCATGTGCAGGTCTGAGCCGGACTGCGCATGCGCAGTAGTGAGCCCGTGCGCGCATGCGCAGTAGTGACCCCGAATGCGCATGAGCAGTAGTGAGTCCGAGTGCGCATGAGCAGTAGTGACCCCGAGTGCGCATGCAGAGTAGTGAGCCCGAGTGCGCATGAGCAGTAGTGTGTCCGAGTGCGCATGAGCAGTAGTGACCCCGAGTGCGCATGAGCAGTAGTGACCCCGAGTGCGCATGCACAGTAGTGAGCCCGTGTGCGCATGCGCAGAAATGAGCTCGAATGCGCATGTGCAGGTCTGAGCCGGACTGCGCATGCGCAGTAGTGAGCCCGTGCGCGCATGCGCAGTAGTGACCCCGAATGCGCATGAGCAGTAGTGAGTCCGAGTGCGCATGAGCAGTAGTGACCTCGAGTGCGCATGCAGAGTAGTGAGCCCGAGTGCGCATGAGCAGTAGTGAGTCCGAGTGCGCATGAGCAGTAGTGACCCCGAGTGCGCATGCGCAGTAGTGAGTCCGAGTGCGCATGCGCAGTAGTGACCCCGAATGCGCATGAGCAGTTTTGAGTCCGAGTGCGCATGAGCAGTAGTGACCCCGAGTGCGCACTAGCAGTAGTGAGTCCGAGTGCGCATCAGCAGTAGTGACCCCGAGTGCGCATGCACATTAGTGAGCCCGAGTGTGCATGAGTAGTAGTGTCCCCGAGTGCGCATGCACAGTAGTGAGCCCGTGCGCGCATGCGCAGAAGTGAGCTCGAATGCGCATGTGTAGGTCTGAGCCGGAGTGCGCATGCGCAGTAGTGGGCCCGTGCGCGCATGCGCAGTAGTGAGCCCGTGTGCGCATGCGCAGTAGTGAGCCCGAGCGCGCATCCGCAGTAGTGAGTCCGAGTGCGCATGCGCAGTAGTGACCCCGAATGCGCATGAGCAGTTTTGAGTCCGAGTGCGCATGAGCAGTAGTGACCCCGAGTGCGCACTAGCAGTAGTGAGTCCGAGTGCGCATCAGCAGTAGTGACCCCGAGTGCGCATGCACAGTAGTGAGCCCGTGTGCGCATGCGCAGAAGTGAGCTCGAATGCGCATGTGCAGGTCTGAGCCGGACTGCGCATGCGCAGTAGTGAGCCCGTGCGCGCATGCGCAGTAGTGACCCCGAATGCGCATGAGCAGTAGTGAGTCCGAGTGCGCATGAGCAGTAGTGACCCCGAGTGCGCATGCAGAGTAGTGAGCCCGAGTGCGCATGAGCAGTAGTGAGTCCGAGTGCGCATGAGCAGTAGTGACCCCGAGTGCGCATGAGCAGTAGTGACCCCGAGTGCGCATGCACAGTAGGGAGCCCGTGAGCGCATGCGCAGAAGTGAGCTCGAATGCGCATGTGCAGGTCTGAGCCGGACTGCGCATGCGCAGTAGTGAGCCCGTGCGCGCATGCGCAGTAGTGACCCCGAATGCGCATGAGCAGTAGTGAGTCCGAGTGCGCATGAGCAGTAGTGACCCCGAGTGCGCATGCAGAGTAGTGAGCCCGAGTGCGCATGAGCAGTAGTGACCCCGAGTGCGCATGCAGAGTAGTGAGCCCGAGTGCGCATGAGCAGTAGTGAGTCCGAGTGCGCATGAGCAGTAGTGACCCCGAGTGCGCATGAGCAGTAGTGACCCCGAGTGCGCATGCACAGTAGTGAGCCCGTGTGCGCATGCGCAGAAGTGAGCTCGAATGCGCATGTGCAGGTCTGAGCCGGACTGCGCATGCGCAGTAGTGAGCCCGTGCGCGCATGCGCAGTAGTGACCCCGAATGCGCATGAGCAGTAGTGAGTCCGAGTGCGCATGAGCAGTAGTGACCCCGAGTGCGCATGCAGAGTAGTGAGCCCGAGTGCGCATGAGCAGTAGTGTGTCCGAGTGCGCATGAGCAGTAGTGACCCCGAGTGCGCATGAGCAGTAGTGACCCCGAGTGCGCATGCACAGTAGTGAGCCCGTGTGCGCATGCGCAGAAATGAGCTCGAATGCGCATGTGCAGGTCTGAGCCGGACTGCGCATGCGCAGTAGTGAGCCCGTGCGCGCATGCGCAGTAGTGACCCCGAATGCGCATGAGCAGTAGTGAGTCCGAGTGCGCATGAGCAGTAGTGACCTCGAGTGCGCATGCAGAGTAGTGAGCCCGAGTGCGCATGAGCAGTAGTGAGTCCGAGTGCGCATGAGCAGTAGTGACCCCGAGTGCGCATGAGCAGTAGTGACCCCGAGTGCGCATGCACAGTAGTGAGCCCGTGTGCGCATGCGCAGAAGTGAGCTCGAATGCGCATGTGCAGGTCTGAGCCGGACTGCGCATGCGCAGTAGTGAGCCCGTGTGCGCATCAGCTGTAGTGACCCGAGTGCGCATGAGCAGTAGTGACCCCGAGTGCGCATGCACAGTAGTGACCCCGAGTGCGCATGAGCAGTAGTGAGTCCGAGTGCGCATCAGCAGTAGTGACCCCGAGTGCGCATGAGCAGTAGTGACCCCGAGTGCGCATGCACATTAGTGAGCCCGAGTGTGCATGAGTAGTAGTGTCCCCGAGTGCGCATGCACAGTAGTGAGCCCGTGCGCGCATGCGCAGAAGTGAGCTCGAATGCGCATGTGTAGGTCTGAGCCGGAGTGCGCATGCGCAGTAGTGGGCCCGTGCGCGCATGCGCAGTAGTGAGCCCGTGTGCGCATGCGCAGTAGTGAGCCCGAGCGCGCATCCGCAGTAGTGAGTCCGAGTGCGCATGCGCAGTAGTGACCCCGAATGCGCATGAGCAGTAGTGAGTCCGAGTGCGCATGAGCAGTAGTGACCCCGAGTACGCATGCACATTAGTGAGCCCGAGTGTGCATGAGTAGTAGTGACCCCGAGTGCGCATGCACAGTAGTGAGCCCGTGTGCGCATGCGCAGAAGTGAGCTCGAATGCGCATGTGCAGGTCTGAGCCGGACTGCGCATGCGCAGTAGTGAGCCCGTGTGCGCATGCGCAGTAGTGACCCCGAATGCGCATAAGCAGTAGTGAGTCCGAGTGCGCATGAGCAGTAGTGACCCCGAGTGCGCATGAGCAGTAGTGACCCCGAGTGCGCATGCACAGTAGTGAGCCCGATTGCGCATCCGCAGTAGTGAGTCCGTGTGCGCATGTGCAGGTCTGAGCCGGAGTGCGCATGCGCAGTAGTGAGCCCGATTGTGCATCCGCAGTAGTGAGTCCGAGTGCGCATGAGCAGTAGTGAGCCCGTGTGCGCATGCGCAGTAGTGAGCCCGAGCGCGCATCCGCAGTAGTGAGTCCGAGTGCGTATGCGCAGTAGTGACCCCGAATGCGCATGAGCAGTAGTGAGTCCGAGTGCGCATGAGCAGTAGTGACCCCGAGTGCGCATGAGCAGTAGTGAGTCCGAGTGCGCATCAGCAGTAGTGACCCCGAGTGCGCATGAGCAGTAGTGACCCCGAGTGCGCATGCACATTAGTGAGCCCGAGTGTGCATGAGTAGTAGGGTCCCCGAGTGCGCATGCACAGTAGTGAGCCCGTGTGCGCATGCACAGTAGTGAGCCCGTGTGCGCATGCGCAGAAGTGAGCTCGAATGCGCATGTGGAAGTCTGAGCCGGAGTGCGCATGCGCAGTAGTGGGCCCGTGCGCGCATGCGCAGTAGTGAGCCCGTGTGCGCATGCGCAGTAGTGAGCCCGAGGGCGCATCCGCAGTAGTGAGTCCGAGTGCGCATGCGCAGTAGTGACCCCGAATGCGCATGAGCAGTTTTGAGTCCGAGTGCGCATGAGCAGTAGTGACCCCGAGTGCGCACTAGCAGTAGTGAGTCCGAGTGCGCATCAGCAGTAGTGACCCCGAGTGCGCATGCACAGTAGTGAGCCCGTGTGCGCATGCGCAGAAGTGAGCTCGAATGCGCATGTGCAGGTCTGAGCCGGACTGCGCATGCGCAGTAGTGAGCCCGATTGCGCATCCGCAGTAGTGAGTCCGTGTGCGCATGTGCAGGTCTGAGCCGGAGTGCGCATGCGCAGTAGTGGGCCCGTGCGCGCATGCGCAGTAGTGTCCCCGAATGCGCATTAGCAGTAGTGAATCCGAGTGCGCATGAGCAGTAGTGACCGCGAGTGCGCATGAGCAGTAGTGAGACCGAGTGCGCATGAGCAGTAGTGACCCCGAGTGCGCATGCACAGTAGTGAGCCCGATTGCGCATCCGCAGTAGTGAGTCCGAGTGCGCATGCACAGTACTGACCCCGAATGCGCATGAGCAGTTTTGAGTCCGAGTGCGCATGAGCAGTAGTGACCCCGAGTGCGCATGCACATTAGTAAGCCCGAGTGTGCATGAGTAGTAGTGACCCCGAGTGCGCATGCACAGTAGTGAGCCCGTGTGCGCATGCGCAGAAGTGAGCTCGAATGCGCATGTGCAGGTCTGAACCGGACTGCGCATGCGCAGTAGTGAGCCCGTGTGCGCATGCGCAGTAGTGACCCCGAATGCGCATGAGCAGTAGTGAGTCCGAGTGCGCATGAGCAGTAGTGACCCCGAGTGCGCATGAGCAGTAGTGACCCCGAGTGCGCATGAGCAGTAGTGAATCCGAGTGCACATGAGCAGTAGTGAACCCGAGTGCGCATGAGCAGTAGTGAGTTCGAGTGCGCATGAGCAGTAGTGACCCCGAATGCGCATGAGCAGTAGTGACCCCGAGTGCGCATGCACAGTAGTGAGCCCGAGTGCGCATGCGCAGTAGTGTCCCCGAATGCGCATGAGCAGTAGTGACCCCGAGTGCGCATGAGCAGTAGTGATTCCGAGTGCGCATCAGCAGTAGTGACCCCGAGTGCGCATGCACAGTAGTGAGCCCGTGTGCGCATGCGCAGAAGTGAGCTCGAATGCGCAAGTGCAGGTCTGAGCCGGAGTGCGCATGCGCAGTAGTGGGCCCGTGCGCGCATGCGCAGCAGTGAGGCCGTGTTCGCATGCGCAGTAGTGAGCCCGAGCGCGCATTCGCAATAGTGAGTCCGAGTGCGCATGCGCAGTAGTGACCCCGAATGCGCATGAGCAGTAGTGAGTTCGAGTGCGCATGAGCAGTAGTGACCCCGAGTGTGCATCAGCAGTAGTGAGTCCGAGTGCGCATGTGCAGGTCTGAGCCGGAGTGCGCATGCGCAGTAGTGGGCCCGTGCGCGCATGCGCAGTAGTGAGCCCGGGTGCGTATGCGCAGTAGTGAGCCCGAGCGCGCATCCGCAGTAGTGAGCCCGATTGCGCATCCGCAGTAGTGAGTCCGTGTGCGCATGTGCAGGTCTGAGCCGGAGTGCGCATGCGCAGTAGTGGGCCCGTGCGCGCATGGGCAGTAGTGAGCCCGTGTGCGCATGCGCAGTAGTGAGCCCGAGCGCGCATCCGCAGTAGTGAGTCCGAGTGCGCATGCGCAGTAGTGTCCCCGAATGCGCATTAGCAGTAGTGAATCCGAGTGCGCATGAGCAGTAGTGACCGCGAGTGCGCATGAGCAGTAGTGAGACCGAGTGCGCATGAGCAGTAGTGACCCCGAGTGCGCATGAGCAGTAGTGACCCCGTGTGCGCATGAGCAGTAGTGAGTCCGAGTGCGCATGAGCAGTAGTGACCCCGAGTGCGCATGAGCAGTAGTGAGTCCGAGTGCGCATGAGCAGTACTGACCCCGAGTGCGCATGAGCAGTCGTGAGTCCGAGTGCGCATGAGCGGTAGTGACTCCGAGTGCGCATGCACATTAGTGAGCCCGAGTGTGCATGAGTAGTAGTGTCCCCGAGTGCGCATGCAATGTAGTGAGCCCGTGTGCGCATGCACAGTAGTGAGCCCGTGTGCGCATGCGCAGAAGTGACCCCGAATGCGCATGAGCAGTAATGAGTCCGAGTGCGCATGAGCAGTAGTGACCCCGAGTGCGCATGAGCAGTAGTGAGCCCGAGTGCGCATGAGCAGTAATGACCCCGAGTGCGCATGCACAGTATTGAGCCCGATTGCGCATCCGCAGTAGTGAGTCCGAGTGCGCATGCACAGTACTGACCCCGAATGCGCATGAGCAGTTTTGAGTCCGAGTGCGCATGAGCAGTAGTGACCCCGAGTGCGCATGAGCAGTAGTGAGTCCGAGTGCGCATCAGCAGTAGTGACCCCGAGTGCGCATGCACAGTAGTGAGCCCGTGTGCGCATGCGCAGAAGTGAGCTCGAATGCGCATGTGCAGGTCTGAGCCGGAGTGCGCATGCGCAGTAGTGGGCCCGTGCGCGCATGCGCAGCAGTGAGGCCGTGATCGCATGCGCAGCAGTGAGCCCGAGCGCGCATCCGCAATAGTGAGTCCGAGTGCGCATGCGCAGTAGTGACCCCGAATGCGCATGAGCAGTAGTGAGTTCGAGTGCGCATGAGCAGTAGTGACCCCGAGTGTGCATGAGCAGTAGTGACCCCGAGTGTGCATGAGCAGTAGTGAGTCCGAGTGCGCATGAGCAGTAGTGACCCCGAGTGCGCATGAGCAGTAGTGTGTCCGAGTGCGCATGAGCAGTAGTGACCCCGAGTGCGCATGCACATTAGTGAGCCCGAGTGTGCATGAGTAGTAGTGGGCCCGTGCGCGCATGCGCAGTAGTGAGCCCTTGTGCGCATGCGCAGTAGTGAGCCCGAGCGCGCATCCGCAGTAGTGAGGCCGAGTGCGCATGCGCAGTAGTGACCCCGAATGCGCATGAGCAGTAGTGAGTTCGAGTGCGCATGAGCAGTAGTGACCCCGAGTGTGCATGAGCAGTAGTGACCCCGAGTGTGCATGAGCAGTAGTGAGTCCGAGTGCGCATGAGCAGTAGTGACCCCGAGTGCGCATGAGCAGTAGTGAGTCCGAGTGCGCATGCGCAGAAGTGAGCTCGAATGCGCATGAGTAGTAGTGAGTTCGAGTGCGCATGAGCAGTAGTGACCCCGAGTGCGCATGAGCAGTAGTGAGTCCGAGTGCGCATGCGCAGAAGTGAGCTCGAATGCGCATGTGCAGGTCTGAGCCGGACTGCGCATGCACAGTAGTGAGCCCGATTGCGCATCCGCAGTAGTGAGTCCGTGTGCGCATGTGCATGTCTGAGCCGGAGTGCGCATACGCAGTAGTGGGCCCGTGCGCGCATGCGCAGTAGTGAGCCCGGGTGCGCATGCGCAGTAGTGAGCTCGAGCTCGCATCCGCAGTAGTGAGCCCGATTGCGCATCCGCAGTAGTGAGTCCGTGTGCGCATGTGCAGGTCTGAGCCGGAGTGCGCATGCGCAGTAGTGGGCCCGTGCGCGCATGCGCAGTAGTGAGCCCGTGTGCGCATGCGCAGTAGTGAGCCCGAGCGCGCATCCGCAGTAGTGAGTCCGAGTGCGCATGCGCAGTAGTGACCCTGAATGCGCATGAGCAGTAGTGACCCCGAGTGCGCATGCACATTAGTGAGCCCGAGTGTGCATGAGTAGTAGTGTCCCCGAGTGCGCATGCACAGTAGTGTGCCCGTGTGCGCATGCACAATAGTGAGCCCGTGTGCGCATGCGCAGAAGTGAGCTCGAATGCGCATTTGCAGGTCTGAGCCGGAGTGCGCATGCGCAGTAGTGGGCCCGTGCGCGCATGCGCAGTAGTGAGCCCTTGTGCGCATGCGCAGTAGTGAGCCCGAGCGCGCATCCGCAGTAGTGAGTCCGAGTGCGCATGCGCAGTAGTGACCCCGAATGCGCATGAGCAGTAGTGAATCCGAGTGCGCATGAGCAGTAGTGAGTCCGAGTGCGCATGCACAGTAGTGAGCCCGTGTGCGCATGCGCAGAAGTGAGCTCGAATGCGCATGTGCAGGTCTGAGCCGGACTGCGCATGCGCAGTAGTGAGCCCGTGTGCGCATGCGCAGTAGTGACCCCGAATGCGCATGAGCAGTAGTGACCCCGAATGCGCATGAGCAGTAGTGAATCCGAGTGCGCATGAGCAGTAGTGAGTCCGAGTGCGCATGAGCAGTAGTGACCCCGAGTGCGCATGAGCAGTAGTGACCCCGAGTGCACATGCACAGTAGTGAGCCCGATTGCGCATCGGCAGTAGTGAGGCCGTGTGCGCATGAGCAGTAGTGACCCCGAGCGCGCATCCGCAGTAGTGAGTCCGAGTGCGCATGCGCAGTAGTGTCCCCGAATGCGCATGAGCAGTAGTGACCCCGAGTGCGCATGAGCAGTAGTGAGTCCGAGTGCGCATCAGCGATAGTGACCCCGAGTGCGCATGAGTAGTAGTGACCCCGAGTGCGCCAGCACAGGAGTGAGCCCGATTGCGCATCCGCAGTAGTGAGGCTGTGTGAGCATGTGCAGGTCTGAGCCGGAGTGCGCGTGAGCAGTAGTGACCCCGAGTGCGCATGCACAGTAGTGAGCCCGAGTGCGCATGAGCAGTAGTGAGTCCGAGTGCGCATGAGCAGTAGTGACCCCGAGTGCGCATGCACAGTAGTGCGCCCCTGTGCGCATGAGCAGTAGTGAGTCCGAGTGCGCGTGAGCAGTAGTGACCCCAAGTGCGCATGAGCAGTTTTGAGTCCGAGTGCGCATGAGCAGTAGTGACCCCGAGTGCGCATGAGCAGTAGTGAGTCCGAGTGCGCATGCGCAGAAGTGAGCTCGAATGCGCATGTGCAGGTCTGAGCCGGACTGCGCATGCGCAGTAGTGCGCCCGATTGCGCGTCCGCAGTAGTGAGTCCGAGTGCGCATGAGCAGTAGTGACCCCGAGTGCGCATGAGCAGTAGTGACCCCGAGTGCGAATGCACAGTAGTGAGCCCGATTGCGCATCCGCAGTAGTGAGTCCGTGTGCGCATGTGCAGGTCTGAGCCGGAGTGCGCATGCGCAGTAGTGAGCCCGATTGTGCATCCGCAGTAGCGAGTCCGAGTGCGCATGAGCAGTAGTGAGCCCGTGTGCGCATGCGCAGTAGTGAGCCCGAGCGCGCATCCGCAGTAGTGAGTCCGAGTGCGCATGCGCAGTAGTGACCCCGAATGCGTATGAGCAGTAGTGAGTCCGAGTGCGCATGAGCAGTAGTGACCCCGAGTGCGCATGCACAGTAGTGACCCCGAGTGCGCATGCACAGTAGTGAACCCGTGTGCGCATGCGCAGAAGTGAGCTCGAATGCGCATGTGCAGGTCTGAGCCGGAGTGCGCATGCGCAGTAGTGGGCCCGTGCGCGCATGCGCAGTAGTGAGCCCGTGTGCGCATGCGCAGTAGTGAGCCCGAGCGCGCATCCGCAGTAGTGAGTCCGAGTGCGCATGCGCAGTAGTGACCCCGAATGCGCATGAGCAGTAGTGAGTCCGAGTGCGCATGAGCAGTAGTGACCTCGAGTGCGCATGCAGAGTAGTGAGCCCGAGTGCGCATGAGCAGTAGTGAGTCCGAGTGCGCATGAGCAGTAGTGACCCCGAGTGCGCATGAGCAGTAGTGAGTCCGAGTGCGCATCAGCAGTAGTGACCCCGAGTGCGCATGAGCAGTAGTGACCCCGAGTGCGCATGCACAGTAGTGAGCCCGTGCGCGCATGCGCAGTAGTGAGCCCGTGTGCGCGTGCGCAGTAGTGAGCTCGAGCGCGCATCCGCAGTAGTGAGTCCGAGTGCGCATGCGCAGTAGTGACCCCGAATGCGCATGAGCAGTAGTGAGACCGAGTGCGCATGAGCAGTAGTGACCCCGAGTGCGCATGCAGAGTAGTGAGCCCGAGTGCGCATGAGCAGTAGTGAGTCCGAGTGCGCATGAGCAGTAGTGACTCCGAGTGCCCATGAGCAGTAGTGACCCCGAGTGCGCATGCACAGTAGTGAGCCCGTGTGCGCATGCGCAGAAGTGAGCTCGAATGCGCATGTGCAGGTCTGAGCCGGACTGCGCATGCGCAGTAGTGAGCCCGTGTGCGCATCAGCTGTAGTGACCCGAGTGCGCATGAGCAGTAGTGACCCCGAGTGCGCATGCACAGTAGTGAGCCCGTGTGCGCATGCACAGTAGTGAGCCCGATTGCGCATCCGCAGTAGTGAGTCCGAGTGCGCATGCACAGTACTGACCCCGAATGCGCATGAGCAATTTTGAGTCCGAGTGCGCATGAGCAGTAGTGACCCCGAGTGCGCTTGAGCAGTAGTGAGTCCGAGTGCGCATCAGCAGTAGTGACCCCGAGTGCGCATGAGCAGTAGTGACCCCGAGTGCGCATGCACAGTAGTGAGCCCGATTGCGCATCCGCAGTAGTGAGTCCGTGTGCGCATGTGCAGGTCTGAGCCGGAGTGCGCATGCGCAGTAGTGAGCCCGATTGTGCATCCGCAGTAGTGAGTCCGAGTGCGCATGAGCAGTAGTGACCCCGAGTGCGCATGCAGAGTAGTGAGCCCGAGTGCGCATGAGCAGTAGTGAGCCCGATTGTGCATCCGCAGTAGTGAGTCCGAGTGCGCATGAGCAGTAGTGAGCCCGATTGTGCATCCGCAGTAGTGAGTCCGAGTGCGCATGAGCAGTAGTGAGCCCGTGTGCGCATGCGCAGTAGTGAGCCCGAGCGCGCATCCGCAGTAGTGAGCCCGAGCGCGCATCCGCAGTAGTGAGTCCGAGTGCGCATGAGCAGTAGTGACCCCGAGTGCGCATGCACAGTAGTGAGCCCGTGTGCGCATGCGCAGAAGTGAGCTCGAATGCGCATGTGCAGGTCTGAGCCGGACTGCGCATGCGCAGTAGTGAGCCCGTGTGCGCATCAGCTGTAGTGACCCGAGTGCGCATGAGCAGTAGTGACCCCGAGTGCGCATGCACAGTAGTGAGCCCGTGTGCGCATGCACAGTAGTGAGCCCGATTGCGCATCCGCAGTAGTGAGTCCGAGTGCGCATGCACAGTACTGACCCCGAATGCGCATGAGCAGTTTTGAGTCCGAGTGCGCATGAGCAGTAGTGACCCCGAGTGCGCTTGAGCAGTAGTGAGTCCGAGTGCGCATCAGCAGTAGTGACCCCGAGTGCGCATGAGCAGTAGTGACCCCGAGTGCGCATGAGCAGTAGTGACCCCGAGTGCGCATGCACATTAGTGAGCCCGAGTGTGCATGAGTAGTAGTGTCCCCGAGTGCGCATGCACAGTAGTGAGCCCGTGCGCGCATGCGCAGTAGTGAGCCCGTGTGCGCATGCGCAGTAGTGAGCTCGAGCGCGCATCCGCAGTAGTGAGTCCGAGTGCGCAAGCGCAGTAGTGACCCCGAATGCGCATGAGCAGTAGTGAGTCCGAGTGCGCATGAGCAGTAGTGACCCCGAGTGCGCATGAGCATTAGTGACCCCGAGTGCGCATGCACAGTAGTGAGCCCGTGTGCGCATGCGCAGAAGTGAGCTCGAATGCGCATGTGCAGGTCTGAGCCGGACTGCGCATGCGCAGTAGTGAGCCCGTGTGCGCATCAGCTGTAGTGACCCGAGTGCGCATGAGCAGTAGTGACCCCGAGTGCGCATGCACATTAGTGAGCCCGAGTGTGCATGAGTAGTAGTGTCCCCGAGTGCGCATGCACAGTAGTGAGCCCGTGTGCGCATGCACAGTAGTGAGCCCGTGTGCGCATGCGCAGAAGTGAGCTCGAATGCGCATGTGCAGGTCTGAGCCGGAGTGCGCATGCGCAGTAGTGGGCCCGTGCGCGCATGCGCAGTAGTGAGCCCGTGTGCGCATGCGCAGTAGTGAGCCCGAGCGCGCATCCGCAGTAGTGAGTCCGAGTGCGCATGCGCAGTAGTGACCCCGAATGCGCATGAGCAGTATTGAGTCCGAGTGCGCATGAGCAGTAGTGACCCCGAGTGCGCATGAGCAGTAGTGAGCCCGAGTGCGCATGAGCAGTAGTGACCCCGAGTGCGCATGCACAGTAGTGAGCCCGATTGCGCATCCGCAGTAGTGAGTCCGAGTGCGCGTGCACAGTACTGACCCCGAATGCGCATGAGCAGTAGTGAGTCCGAGTGCGCATGAGCAGTAGTGACCCCGAGTGCGCATGCACATTAGTGAGCCCGAGTGTGCATGAGTAGTAGTGACCCCGAGTGCGCATGCACAGTAGTGAGCCCGTGTGCGCATGCGCAGAAGTGAGCTCGAATGCGCATGTGCAGGTCTGAGCCGGACTGCGCATGCGCAGTAGTGAGCCCGTGCGCGCATGCGCAGTAGTGACCCCGAATGCGCATGAGCAGTAGTGAGTCCGAGTGCGCATGAGCAGTAGTGACCCCGAGTGCGCATGCAGAGTAGTGAGCCCGAGTGCGCATGAGCAGTAGTGAGTCCGAGTGCGCATGAGCAGTAGTGACCCCGAGTGCGCATGAGCAGTAGTGACCCCGAGTGCGCATGCACAGTAGTGAGCCCGTGTGCGCATGCGCAGAAGTGAGCTCGAATGCGCATGTGCAGGTCTGAGCCGGACTGCGCATGCGCAGTAGTGAGCCCGTGTGCGCATCAGCTGTAGTGACCCGAGTGCGCATGAGCAGTAGTGACCCCGAGTGCGCATGCACAGTAGTGAGCCCGTGTGCGCATGCACAGTAGTGAGCCCGATTGCGCATCCGCAGTAGTGAGTCCGAGTGCGCATGCACAGTACTGACCCCGAATGCGCATGAGCAGTTTTGAGTCCGAGTGCGCATGAGCAGTAGTGACCCCGAGTGCGCTTGAGCAGTAGTGAGTCCGAGTGCGCATCAGCAGTAGTGACCCCGAGTGCGCATGAGCAGTAGTGACCCCGAGTGCGCATGCACAGTAGTGAGCCCGATTGCGCATCCGCAGTAGTGAGTCCGTGTGCGCATGTGCAGGTCTGAGCCGGAGTGCGCATGCGCAGTAGTGAGCCCGATTGTGCATCCGCAGTAGTGAGTCCGAGTGCGCATGAGCAGTAGTGACCCCGAGTGCGCATGCAGAGTAGTGAGCCCGAGTGCGCATGAGCAGTAGTGAGCCCGATTGTGCATCCGCAGTAGTGAGTCCGAGTGCGCATGAGCAGTAGTGAGCCCGATTGTGCATCCGCAGTAGTGAGTCCGAGTGCGCATGAGCAGTAGTGAGCCCGTGTGCGCATGCGCAGTAGTGAGCCCGAGCGCGCATCCGCAGTAGTGAGCCCGAGCGCGCATCCGCAGTAGTGAGTCCGAGTGCGCATGAGCAGTAGTG
Organism: Megachile leachella; assembly: GCA_963576845.1. NCBI lineage: Eukaryota > Metazoa > Arthropoda > Insecta > Hymenoptera > Megachilidae > Megachile > Megachile leachella. The sequence goes on along the minus strand of OY756250.1, from coordinate 23,433,218 downwards.
ACCCCGAGTGCGCATGCACAGTAGTGAGCCCGTGTGCGCATGCGCAGAAGTGAGCTCGAATGCGCATGTGCAGGTCTGAGCCGGACTGCGCATGCGCAGTAGTGAGCCCGTGTGCGCATCAGCTGTAGTGACCCGAGTGCGCATGAGCAGTAGTGACCCCGAGTGCGCATGCACAGTAGTGAGCCCGTGTGCGCATGCACAGTAGTGAGCCCGATTGCGCATCCGCAGTAGTGAGTCCGAGTGCGCATGCACAGTACTGACCCCGAATGCGCATGAGCAGTTTTGAGTCCGAGTGCGCATGAGCAGTAGTGACCCCGAGTGCGCTTGAGCAGTAGTGAGTCCGAGTGCGCATCAGCAGTAGTGACCCCGAGTGCGCATGAGCAGTAGTGACCCCGAGTGCGCATGAGCAGTAGTGACCCCGAGTGCGCATGCACATTAGTGAGCCCGAGTGTGCATGAGTAGTAGTGTCCCCGAGTGCGCATGCACAGTAGTGAGCCCGTGCGCGCATGCGCAGTAGTGAGCCCGTGTGCGCATGCGCAGTAGTGAGCTCGAGCGCGCATCCGCAGTAGTGAGTCCGAGTGCGCAAGCGCAGTAGTGAGCCCGAGCGCGCATCCGCAGTAGTGAGTCCGAGTGCGCATGCGCAGTAGTGTCCCCGAATGCGCATTAGCAGTAGTGAAACCGAGTGCGCATGAGCAGTAGTGACCGCGAGTGCGCATGAGCAGTAGTGAGACCGAGTGCGCATGAGCAGTAGTGACCCCGAGTGCGCATGCACAGTAGTGAGCCCGATTGCGCATCCGCAGTAGTGAGTCCGAGTGCGCATGCACAGTACTGACCCCGAATGCGCATGAGCAGTTTTGAGTCCGAGTGCGCATGAGCAGTAGTGACCCCGAGTGCGCATGAGCAGTAGTGAGTCCGAGTGCGCATCAGCAGTAGTGACCCCGAGTGCGCATGCACAGTAGTGAGCCCGTGTGCGCATGCGCAGAAGTGAGCTCGAATGCGCATGTGCAGGTCTGAGCCGGAGTGCGCATGCGCAGTAGTGGGCCCGTGCGCGCATGCGCAGCAGTGAGGCCGTGTTCGCATGCGCAGTAGTGAGCCCGAGCGCGCATCCGCAATAGTGAGTCCGAGTGCGCATGCGCAGTAGTGACCCCGAATGCGCAAGAGCAGTAGTGAGTTCGAGTGCGCATGAGCAGTAGTGACCCCGAGTGTGCATGAGCAGTAGTGACCCCGAGTGTGCATGAGCAGTAGTGAGTCCGAGTGCGCATGAGCAGTAGTGACCCCGAGTGCGCATGAGCAGTAGTGTGTCCGAGTGCGCATGAGCAGTAGTGACCCCGAGTGCGCATGCACATTAGTGAGCCCGAGTGTGCATGAGTAGTAGTGACCCCGAGTGCGCATGCACAGTAGTGAGCCCGTGTGCGCATGCGCAGAAGTGAGCTCGAATGCGCATGTGCAGGTCTGAACCGGACTGCGCATGCGCAGTAGTGAGCCCGTGTGCGCATGCGCAGTAGTGACCCCGAATGCGCATGAGCAGTAGTGAGTCCGAGTGCGCATGAGCAGTAGTGACCCCGAGTGCGCCAGCACAGTAGTGAGCCCGATAGCGCATCCGCAGTAGTGAGGCTGTGTGAGCATGTGCAGGTCTGAGCCGGAGTGCGCGTGAGCAGTAGTGACCCCGAGTGCGCATGCACAGTAGTGAGCCCGAGTGCGCATGAGCAGTAGTGAGTCCGAGTGCGCATGAGCAGTAGTGACCCCGAGTGCGCATGCACAGTAGTGCGCCCCTGTGCGCATGAGCAGTAGTGAGTCCGAGTGCGCGTGAGCAGTAGTGACCCCAAGTGCGCATGAGCAGTTTTGAGTCCGAGTGCGCATGAGCAGTAGTGACCCCGAGTGCGCATGAGCAGTAGTGAGTCCGAGTGCGCATGCGCAGAAGTGAGCCCGAATGCGCATGTGCAGGTCTGAGCCGGACTGCGCATGCGCAGTAGTGAGCCCGATTGCGCGTCCGCAGTAGTGAGTCCGTGTGCGCATGTGCAGGTCTGAGCCGGAGTGCGCATGCGCAGTAGTGGGCCCGTGCGCGCATGCGCAGTAGTGAGCCCGGGTGCGCATGCGCAGTAGTGAGCCCGAGCGCGCATCCGCAGTAGCGAGCCCGATTGCGCATCCGCAGTAGTGAGTCCGTGTGCGCATGTGCAGGTCTGAGCCGGAGTGCGCATGCGCAGTAGTGGGCCCGTGCGCGCATGCGCAGTAGTGAGCCCGTGTGCGCATGCGCAGTAGTGAGCCCGAGCGCGCATCCGCAGTAGTGAGTCCGAGTGCGCATGCGCAGCAGTGACCCCGAATGCGCATGAGCAGTAGTGACCCCGAGTGCGCATGCACATTAGTGAGCCCGAGTGTGCATGAGTAGTAGTGTCCCCGAGTGCGCATGCACAGTAGTGAGCCCGTGTGCGCATGCACAGTAGTGAGCCCGTTTGCGCATGCGCAGAAGTGAGCTCGAATGCGCATTTGCAGGTCTGAGCCGGAGTGCGCATGCGCAGTAGTGGGCCCGTGCGCGCATGCGCAGTAGTGAGCCCGTGTGCGCATGCGCAGTAGTGAGCCCGTGTGCGCATGCGCAGTAGTGACCCCGAATGCGCATGAGCAGTAGTGAGTCCGAGTGCGCATGCGCAGAAGTGAGCTCGAATGCGCATGTGCAGGTCTGAGCCGGACTGTGCATGCGCAGTAGTGAGCCCGATTGCGCATCCGCAGTAGTGAGTCCGTGTGCGCATGTGCAGGTCTGAGCCGGAGTGCGCATGCGCAGTAGTGGGCCCGTGCGCGCATGCGCAGTAGTGCGCCCGTGTGCGCATGAGCAGTAGTGAGCCCGAGCGCGCATCCGCAGTAGTGAGTCCGAGTGCGCATGCGCAGTAGTGACCCCGAATGCGCATGAGCAGTAGTGAGTCCGAGTGCGCATGCGCAGTAGTGACCCCGAATGCGCATGAGCAGTAGTGAGTCCGAGTGCGCATGAGCAGTAGTGACCCCGAGTGCGCATGCACATTAGTGAGCCCGAGTGTGCATGAGTAGTAGTGTCCCCGAGTGCGCATGCACAGTAGTGAGCCCGTGTGCGCATGCACAGTAGTGAGCCCGTGTGCGCATGCGCAGAAGTGAGCTCGAATGCGCATGTGCAGGTCTGAGCCGGAGTGCGCATGCGCAGTAGTGGGCCCGTGCGCGCATGCGCAGTAGTGAGCCCGTGTGCGCATGCGCAGTAGTGAGCCCGAGCGCGCATCCGCAGTAGTGAGTCCGAGTGCGCATCCGCAGTAGTGACCCCGAATGCGCATGAGCAGTATTGAGTCCGAGTGCGCATGAGCAGTAGTGACCCCGAGTGCGCATGAGCAGTAGTGAGCCCGAGTGCGCATGAGCAGTAGTGACCCCGAGTGCGCATGCACAGTAGTGAGCCCGATTGCGCATCCGCAGTAGTGAGTCCGAGTGCGCATGCACAGTACTGACCCCGAATGCGCATGAGCAGTTTTGAGTCCGAGTGCGCATGAGCAGTAGTGAGCCTGGGTGCGCATGCGCAGTAGTGAGCCCGAGCGCGCATCCGCAGTAGTGAGCCCGATTGCGCATCCGCAGTAGTGAGCCCGAGCGCGCATCCGCAATAGTGAGTCCGAGTGCGCATGCGCAGTAGTGGGCCCGTGCGCGCATGCGCAGTAGTGAGCCCGGGTGCGTATGCGCAGTAGTGAGCCCGAGCGCGCATCCGCAGTAGTGAGCCCGATTGCGCATCCGCAGTAGTGAGTCCGTGTGCGCATGTGCAGGTCTGAGCCGGAGTGCGCATGCGCAGTAGTGACCCCGAGTGCGCATGAGCAGTAGTGACCACGAGTGCGCATGAGCAGTAGTGACCCCGAGTGCGCATGCACAGTAGTGAGCCCGTGTGCGCATGAGCAGTAGTGACCCCGAGTGCGCATGCACAGTAGTGAGCCCGATTGCGCATCCGCAGTAGTGAGTCCGAGTGCGCATGCACAGTACTAACCCCGAATGCGCATGAGCAGTAGTGAGTCCGAGTGCGCATGAGCAGTAGTGACCCCGAGTGCGCATGCACATTAGTGAGCCCGAGTGTGCATGAGTAGTAGTGACCCCGAGTGCGCATGCACAGTAGTGAGCCCGAGTGTGCATGAGTAGTAGTGAATCCGAGTGCACATGAGCAGTAGTGAACCCGAGTGCGCATGAGCAGTAGTGAGTTCGAGTGCGCATGAGCAGTAGTGACCCCGAGTGCGCATGCACAGTAGTGAGCCCGAGTGCGCATGCGCAGTAGTGTCCCCGAATGCGCATGAGCAGTAGTGACCCCGAGTGCGCATGAGCAGTAGTGAGTCCGAGTGCGCATCAGCAATAGTGACCCCGAGTGCGCATGAGCAGTAGTGACCCCGAGTGCGCCAGCACAGTAGTGAGCCCGATAGCGCATCCGCAGTAGTGAGGCTGTGTGAGCATGTGCAGGTCTGAGCCGGAGTGCGCGTGAGCAGTAGTGACCCCGAGTGCGCATGCACAGTAGTGGGCCCGAGTGCGCATGAGCAGTAGTGAGTCCGAGTGCGCATGAGCAGTAGTGACCCCGAGTGCGCATGCACAGTAGTGCGCCCCTGTGCGCATGAGCAGTAGTGAGTCCGAGAGCGCGTGAGCAGTAGTGACCCCAAGTGCGCATGAGCTGTTTTGAGTCCGAGTGCGCATGAGCAGTAGTGACCCCGAGTGCGCATGAGCAGTAGTGAGTCCGAGTGCGCATCAGCAGTAGTGACCCCGAGTGCGCATGCACAGTAGTGAGCCCGTGTGCGCATGCGCAGAAGTGAGCTCGAATGCGCATGTGCAGGTCTGAGCCGGAGTGCGCATGCGCAGTAGTGGGCCCGTGCGCGCATGCGCAGCAGTGAGGCCGTGTTCGCATGCGCAGTAGTGAGCCCGAGCGCGCATCCGCAATAGTGAGTCCGAGTGCGCATGCGCAGTAGTGACCACGAATGCGCATGAGCAGTAGTGACCCCGAGTGTGCATGAGCAGTAGTGAGTCCGAGTGCGCATGAGCAGTAGTGACCCCGAGTGTGCATGAGCAGTAGTGACCCCGAGTGTGCATGAGCAGTAGTGAGTCCGAGTGCGCATGAGCAGTAGTGACCCCGAGTGCGCATGAGCAGTAGTGTGTCCGAGTGCGCATGAGCAGTAGTGACCCCGAGTGCGCATGCACATTAGTGAGCCCGAGTGTGCATGAGTAGTAGTGACCCCGAGTGCGCATACACAGTAGTGAGCCCGTGTGCGCATGCGCAGAAGTGAGCTCGAATGCGCATGTGCAGGTCTGAACCGGACTGCGCATGCGCAGTAGTGAGCCCGTGTGCGCATGCGCAGTAGTGACCCCGAATGCGCATGAGCAGTAGTGAGTCCGAGTGCGCATGAGCAGTAGTGACCCCGAGTGCGCATGAGCAGTAGTGACCCCGAGTGCGCATGAGCAGTAGTGAATCCGAGTGCACATGAGCAGTAGTGAACCCGAGTGCGCATGAGCAGTAGTGAGTTCGAGTGCGCATGAGCAGTAGTGACCCCGAGTGCGCATGAGCAGTAGTGACCCCGAGCGCGCATCCGCAGTAGTGAGCCCGAGTGCGCATGCGCAGTAGTGTCCCCGAATGCGCATGAGCAGTAGTGACCCTGAGTGCGCATGAGCAGTAGTGAGTCCGAGTGCGCATCAGCAATAGTGACCCCGAGTGCGCATGAGCAGTAGTGACCCCGAGTGCGCCAGCACAGTTGTGAGCCCGATAGCGCATCCGCAGTAGTGAGGCTGTGTGAGCATGTGCAGGTCTGAGCCGGAGTGCGCGTGAGCAGTAGTGACCCCGAGTGCGCATGCACAGTAGTGAGCCCGAGTGCGCATGAGCAGTAGTGAGTCCGAGTGCGCATGAGCAGTAGTGACCCCGAGTGCGCATGCACAGTAGTGCGCCCCTGTGCGCATGAGCAGTAGTGAGTCCGAGTGCGCGTGAGCAGTAGTGACCCCAAGTGCGCATGAGCAGTTTTGAGTCCGAGTGCGCATGAGCAGTAGTGACCCCGAGTGCGCATGAGCAGTAGTGAGTCCGAGTGCGCATCAGCAGTAGTGACCCCGAGTGCGCATGCACAGTAGTGAGCCCGTGTGCGCATGCGCAGAAGTGAGCTCGAATGCGCATGTGCAGGTCTGAGCCGGACTGCGCATGCGCAGTAGTGAGCCCGATTGCGCGTCCGCAGTAGTGAGTCCGTGTGCGCATGTGCAGGTCTGAGCCGGAGTGCGCATGCGCAGTAGTGGGCCCGTGCGCGCATGCGCAGTAGTGAGCCCAGGTGCGCATGCGCAGTAGTGAGCCCGAGCGCGCATCCGCAGTAGCGAGCCCGATTGCGCATCCGCAGTAGTGAGTCCGTGTGCGCATGTGCAGGTCTGAGCCGGAGTGCGCATGCGCAGTAGTGGGCCCGTGCGCGCATGCGCAGTAGTGAGCCCGTGTGCGCATGCGCAGTAGTGAGCCCGAGCGCGCATCCGCAGTAGTGAGTCCGAGTGCGCATGCGCAGTAGTGACCCCGAATGCGCATGAGCAGTAGTGACCCCGAGTGCGCATGCACATTAGTGAGCCCGAGTGTGCATGAGTAGTAGTGTCCCCGAGTGCGCATGCACAGTAGTGAGCCCGTGTGCGCATGCACAGTAGTGAGCCCGTTTGCGCATGCGCAGAAGTGAGCTCGAATGCGCATTTGCAGGTCTGAGCCGGAGTGCGCATGCGCAGTAGTGGGCCCGTGCGCGCATGCGCAGTAGTGAGCCCGTGTGCGCATGCGCAGTAGTGAGCCCGTGTGCGCATGCGCAGTAGTGACCCCGAATGCGCATGAGCAGTAGTGAGTCCGAGTGCGCATGCGCAGAAGTGAGCTCGAATGCGCATGTGCAGGTCTGAGCCGGACTGTGCATGCGCAGTAGTGAGCCCGATTGCGCATCCGCAGTAGTGAGTCCGTGTGCGCATGTGCAGGTCTGAGCCGGAGTGCGCATGCGCAGTAGTGGGCCCGTGCGCGCATGCGCAGTAGTGCGCCCGTGTGCGCATGAGCAGTAGTGAGCCCGAGCGCGCATCCGCAGTAGTGAGTCCGAGTGCGCATGCGCAGTAGTGACCCCGAATGCGCATGAGCAGTAGTGAGTCCGAGTGCGCATGCGCAGTAGTGACCCCGAATGCGCATGAGCAGTAGTGAGTCCGAGTGCGCATGAGCAGTAGTGACCCCGAGTGCGCGTGCACATTAGTGAGCCCGAGTGTGCATGAGTAGTAGTGTCCCCGAGTGCGCATGCACAGTAGTGAGCCCGTGTGCGCATGCACAGTAGTGAGCCCGTGTGCGCATGCGCAGAAGTGAGCTCGAATGCGCATGTGCAGGTCTGAGCCGGAGTGCGCATGCGCAGTAGTGGGCCCGTGCGCGCATGCGCAGTAGTGAGCCCGTGTGCGCATGCGCAGTAGTGAGCCCGAGCGCGCATCCGCAGTAGTGAGTCCGAGTGCGCATCCGCAGTAGTGACCCCGAATGCGCATGAGCAGTATTGAGTCCGAGTGCGCATGAGCAGTAGTGACCCCGAGTGCGCATGAGCAGTAGTGAGCCCGATTGCGCATGAGCAGTAGTGACCCCGAGTGCGCATGCACAGTAGTGAGCCCGATTGCGCATCCGCAGTAGTGAGTCCGAGTGCGCATGCACAGTACTGACCCCGAATGCGCATGAGCAGTTTTGAGTCCGAGTGCGCATGAGCAGTAGTGAGCCCGGGTGCGCATGCGCAGTAGTGAGCCCGAGCGCGCATCCGCAGTAGTGAGCCCGATTGCGCATCCGCAGTAGTGAGTCCGTGTGCGCATGTGCAGGTCTGAGCCGGAGTGCGCATGCGCAGTAGTGGGCTCGTGCGCGCATGCGCAGTTGTGAGCCCGGGTGCGTATGCGCAGTAGTGAGCCCGAGCGCGCATCCGCAGTAGTGAGCCCGATTGCGCATCCGCAGTAGTGAGTCCGTGTGCGCATGTGCAGGTCTGAGCCGGAGTGCGCATGCGCAGTAGTGACCCCGAGTGCGCATGAGCAGTAGTGACCCCGAGTGCGCATGAGCAGTAGTGACCCCGAGTGCGCATGCACAGTAGTGAGCCCGTGTGCGCATGAGCAGTAGTGACCCCGAGTGCGCATGCACAGTAGTGAGCCCGATTGCGCATCCGCAGTAGTGAGTCCGAGTGCGCATGCACAGTACTAACCCCGAATGCGCATGAGCAGTAGTGAGTCCGAGTGCGCATGAGCAGTAGTGACCCCGAGTGCGCATGCACATTAGTGAGCCCGAGTGTGCATGAGTAGTAGTGACCCCGAGTGCGCATGCACAGTAGTGAGCCCGTGTGCGCATGCGCAGAAGTGAGCTCGAATGCGCATGTGCAGGTCTGAGCCGGACTGCGCATGCGCAGTAGTGAGCCCGTGCGCGCATGCGCAGTAGTGACCCCGAATGCGCATGAGCAGTAGTGAGTCCGAGTGCGCATGAGCAGTAGTGACCCCGAGTGCGCATGCAGAGTAGTGAGCCCGAGTGCGCATGAGCAGTAGTGAGTCCGAGTGCGCATGAGCAGTAGTGACCCCGAGTGCGCATGAGCAGTAGTGACCCCGAGTGCGCATGCACAGTAGTGAGCCCGTGTGCGCATGCGCAGAAGTGAGCTCGAATGCGCATGTGCAGGTCTGAGCCGGACTGCGCATGCGCAGTAGTGAGCCCGTGCGCGCATGCGCAGTAGTGACCCCGAATGCGCATGAGCAGTAGTGAGTCCGAGTGCGCATGAGCAGTAGTGACCCCGAGTGCGCATGCAGAGTAGTGAGCCCGAGTGCGCATGAGCAGTAGTGACCCCGAGTGCGCATGCAGAGTAGTGAGCCCGAGTGCGCATGAGCAGTAGTGAGTCCGAGTGCGCATGAGCAGTAGTGACCCCGAGTGCGCATGAGCAGTAGTGACCCCGAGTGCGCATGCACAGTAGTGAGCCCGTGTGCGCATGCGCAGAAGTGAGCTCGAATGCGCATGTGCAGGTCTGAGCCGGACTGCGCATGCGCAGTAGTGAGCCCGTGCGCGCATGCGCAGTAGTGACCCCGAATGCGCATGAGCAGTAGTGAGTCCGAGAGCGCATGAGCAGTAGTGACCCCGAGTGCGCATGCAGAGTAGTGAGCCCGAGTGCGCATGAGCAGTAGTGAGTCCGAGTGCGCATGAGCAGTAGTGACCCCGAGTGCGCATGAGCAGTAGTGACCCCGAGTGCGCATGCACAGTAGTGAGCCCGTGTGCGCATGCGCAGAAATGAGCTCGAATGCGCATGTGCAGGTCTGAGCCGGACTGCGCATGCGCAGTAGTGAGCCCGTGCGCGCATGCGCAGTAGTGACCCCGAATGCGCATGAGCAGTAGTGAGTCCGAGTGCGCATGAGCAGTAGTGACCCCGAGTGCGCATGCAGAGTAGTGAGCCCGAGTGCGCATGAGCAGTAGTGAGTCCGAGTGCGCATGAGCAGTAGTGACCCCGAGTGCGCATGAGCAGTAGTGACCCCGAGTGCGCATGCACAGTAGTGAGCCCGTGTGCGCATGCGCAGAAGTGAGCTCGAATGCGCATGTGCAGGTCTGAGCCGGACTGCGCATGCGCAGTAGTGAGCCCGTGTGCGCATCAGCTGTAGTGACCCCGAGTGCGCATGAGCAGTAGTGAGTCCGAGTGCGCATCAGCAGTAGTGACCCCGAGTGCGCATGAGCAGTAGTGACCCCGAGTGCGCATGCACATTAGTGAGCCCGAGTGTGCATGAGTAGTAGGGTCCCCGAGTGCGCATGCACAGTAGTGAGCCCGTGTGCGCATGCACAGTAGTGAGCCCGTGTGCGCATGCGCAGAAGTGAGCTCGAATGCGCATGTGGAAGTCTGAGCCGGAGTGCGCATGCGCAGTAGTGGGCCCGTGCGCGCATGCGCAGTAGTGAGCCCGTGTGCGCATGCGCAGTAGTGAGCCCGAGGGCGCATCCGCAGTAGTGAGTCCGAGTGCGCATGCGCAGTAGTGACCCCGAATGCGCATGAGCAGTTTTGAGTCCGAGTGCGCATGAGCAGTAGTGACCCCGAGTGCGCACTAGCAGTAGTGAGTCCGAGTGCGCATCAGCAGTAGTGACCCCGAGTGCGCATGCACAGTAGTGAGCCCGTGTGCGCATGCGCAGAAGTGAGCTCGAATGCGCATGTGCAGGTCTGAGCCGGACTGCGCATGCGCAGTAGTGACCCCGAATGCGCATGAGCAGTAGTGAGTTCGAGTGCGCATGCGCAGTAGTGACCCCGAATGCGCATGAGCAGTAGTGAGTCCGAGTGCGCATGAGCAGTAGTGACCCCGAGTGCGCATGCAGAGTAGTGAGCCCGAGTGCGCATGAGCAGTAGTGAGTCCGAGTGCGCATGAGCAGTAGTGACCCCGAGTGCGCATGAGCAGTAGTGACCCCGAGTGCGCATGCACAGTAGTGAGCCCGTGTGCGCATGCCCAGAAGTGAGCTCGAATGCGCATGTGCAGGTCTGAGCCGGACTGCGCATGCGCAGTAGTGAGCCCGTGTGCGCATCAGCTGTAGTGACCCGAGTGCGCATGAGCAGTAGTGACCCCGAGTGCGCATGCACAGTAGTGAGCCCGTGTGCGCATGCACAGTAGTGAGCCCGATTGCGCATCCGCAGTAGTGAGTCCGAGTGCGCATGCACAGTACTGACCCCGAATGCGCATGAGCAGTTTTGAGTCCGAGTGTGCATGAGCAGTAGTGACCCCGAGTGCGCATGAGCAGTAGTGAGTCCGAGTGCGCATCAGCAGTAGTGACCCCGAGTGCGCATGAGCAGTAGTGACCCCGAGTGCGCATGCACATTAGTGAGCCCGAGTGTGCATGAGTAGTAGTGTCCCCGAGTGCGCATGCACAGTAGTGAGCCCGTGCGCGCATGCGCAGTAGTGAGCCCGTGTGCGCATGCGCAGTAGTGAGCTCGAGCGCGCATCCGCAGTAGTGAGTCCGAGTGCGCAAGCGCAGTAGTGACCCCGAATGCGCATGAGCAGTAGTGAGTCCGAGTGCGCATGAGCAGTAGTGACCCCGAGTGCGCATGCAGAGTAGTGAGCCCCAGTGCGCATGAGCAGTAGTGAGTCCGAGTGCGCATGAGCAGTAGTGACCCCGAGTGCGCATGAGCATTAGTGACCCCGAGTGCGCATGCACAGTAGTGAGCCCGTGTGCGCATGCGCAGAAGTGAGCTCGAATGCGCATGTGCAGGTCTGAGCCGGACTGCGCATGCGCAGTAGTGAGCCCGTGTGCGCATCAGCTGTAGTGACCCGAGTGCGCATGAGCAGTAGTGACCCCGAGTGCGCATGCACATTAGTGAGCCCGAGTGTGCATGAGTAGTAGTGTCCCCAAGTGCGCATGCACAGTAGTGAGCCCGTGTGCGCATGCACAGTAGTGAGCCCGTGTGCGCATGCGCAGAAGTGAGCTCGAATGCGCATGTGCAGGTCTGAGCCGGAGTGCGCATGCGCAGTAGTGGGCCCGTGCGCGCATGCGCAGTAGTGAGCCCGTGTGCGCATGCGCAGTAGTGAGCCCGAGCGCGCATCCGCAGTAGTGAGTCCGAGTGCGCATGCGCAGTAGTGACCCCGAATGCGCATGAGCAGTATTGAGTCCGAGTGCGCATGAGCAGTAGTGACCCCGAGTGCGCATGAGCAGTAGTGAGCCCGAGTGCGCATGAGCAGTAGTGACCCCGAGTGCGCATGCACAGTAGTGAGCCCGATTGCGCATCCGCAGTAGTGAGTCCGAGTGCGCATGCACAGTACTGACCCCGAATGCGCATGAGCAGTAGTGAGTCCGAGTGCGCATGAGCAGTAGTGACCCCGAGTGCGCATGCACATTAGTGAGCCCGAGTGTGCATGAGTAGTAGTGACCCCGAGTGCGCATGCACAGTAGTGAGCCCGTGTGCGCATGCGCAGAAGTGAGCTCGAATGCGCATGTGCAGGTCTGAGCCGGACTGCGCATGCGCAGTAGTGAGCCCGTGCGCGCATGCGCAGTAGTGACCCCGAATGCGCATGGGCAGTAGTGAGTCCGAGTGCGCATGAGCAGTAGTGACCCCGAGTGCGCATGCACATTAGTGAGCCCGAGTGTGCATGAGTAGTAGTGACCCCGAGTGCGCATGCACAGTAGTGAGCCCGTGTGCGCATGCGCAGAAGTGAGCTCGAATGCGCATGTGCAGGTCTGAGCCGGACTGCGCATGCGCAGTAGTGAGCCCGTGCGCGCATGCGCAGTAGTGACCCCGAATGCGCATGAGCAGTAGTGAGTCCGAGTGCGCATGAGCAGTAGTGACCCCGAGTGCGCATGCAGAGTAGTGAGCCCGAGTGCGCATGAGCAGTAGTGAGTCCGAGTGCGCATGAGCAGTAGTGACCCCGAGTGCGCATGAGCAGTAGTGACCCCGAGTGCGCATGCACAGTAGTGAGCCCGTGTGCGCATGCGCAGAAGTGAGCTCGAATGCGCATGTGCAGGTCTGAGCCGGACTGCGCATGCGCAGTAGTGAGCCCGTGCGCGCATGCGCAGTAGTGACCCCGAATGCGCATGAGCAGTAGTGAGTCCGAGTGCGCATGAGCAGTAGTGACCCCGAGTGCGCATGCAGAGTAGTGAGCCCGAGTGCGCATGAGCAGTAGTGAGTCCGAGTGCGCATGAGCAGTAGTGACCCCGAGTGCGCATGAGCAGTAGTGACCCCGAGTGCGCATGCACAGTAGTGAGCCCGTGTGCGCATGCGCAGAAATGAGCTCGAATGCGCATGTGCAGGTCTGAGCCGGACTGCGCATGCGCAGTAGTGAGCCCGTGCGCGCATGCGCAGTAGTGACCCCGAATGCGCATGAGCAGTAGTGAGTCCGAGTGCGCATGAGCAGTAGTGACCCCGAGTGCGCATGCAGAGTAGTGAGCCCGAGTGCGCATGAGCAGTAGTGAGTCCGAGTGCGCATGAGCAGTAGTGACCCCGAGTGCGCATGAGCAGTAGTGACCCCGAGTGCGCATGCACAGTAGTGAGCCCGTGTGCGCATGCGCAGAAGTGAGCTCGAATGCGCATGTGCAGGTCTGAGCCGGACTGCGCATGCGCAGTAGTGAGCCCGTGTGCGCATCAGCTGTAGTGACCCGAGTGCGCATGAGCAGTAGTGACCCCGAGTGCGCATGCACAGTAGTGAGCCCGTGTGCGCATGCACAGTAGTGAGCCCGATTGCGCATCCGCAGTAGTGAGTCCGAGGGCGCATGCACAGTACTGACCCCGAATGCGCATGAGCAGTTTTGAGTCCCAGTCCGCATGAGCAGTAGTGACCCCGAGTGCGCATGAGCAGTAGTGAGTCCGAGTGCGCATGAGCAGTAGTGAGCCCGTGTGCGCATGCGCAGTAGTGAGCCCGAGGGCGCATCCGCAGTAGTGAGTCCGAGTGCGCATGCGCAGTAGTGACCCCGAATGCGCATGAGCAGTTTTGAGTCCGAGTGCGCATGAGCAGTAGTGACCCCGAGTGCGCACTAGCAGTAGTGAGTCCGAGTGCGCATCAGCAGTAGTGACCCCGAGTGCGCATGCACAGTAGTGAGCCCGTGTGCGCATGCGCAGAAGTGAGCTCGAATGCGCATGTGCAGGTCTGAGCCGGACTGCGCATGCGCAGTAGTGAGCCCGATTGCGCATCCGCAGTAGTGAGTCCGTGTGCGCATGTGCAGGTCTGAGCCGGAGTGCGCATGCGCAGTAGTGGGCCCGTGCGCGCATGCGCAGTAGTGAGCCCGTGTGCGCATGCGCAGTAGTGAGCCCGAGCGCGCATCCGCAGTAGTGAGCCCGATTGCGCATCCGCAGTAGTGAGTCCGTGTGCGCATGTGCAGGTCTGAGGCGGAGTGCGCATGCGCAGTAGTGGGCCCGTGCGCGTATGGGCAGTAGTGAGCCCGTGTGCGCATGCGCAGTAGTGAGCCCGAGCGCGCATCCGCAGTAGTGAGTCCGAGTGCGCATGCGCAGTAGTGTCCCCGAATGCGCATTAGCAGTAGTGAATCCGAGTGCGCATGAGCAGTAGTGACCGCGAGTGCGCATGAGCAGTAGTGAGACCGAGTGCGCATGAGCAGTAGTGACCCCGAGTGCGCATGCACAGTAGCGAGCCCGATTGCGCATCCGCAGTAGTGAGTCCGAGTGCGCATGCACAGTACTGACCCCGAATGCGCATGAGCAGTTTTGAGTCCGAGTGCGCATGAGCAGTAGTGACCCCGAGTGCGCATGAGCAGTAGTGAGTCCGAGTGCGCATCAGCAGTAGTGACCCCGAGTGCGCATGCACAGTAGTGAGCCCGTGTGCGCATGCGCAGAAGTGAGCTCGAATGCGCATGTGCAGGTCTGAGCCGGAGTGCGCATGCGCAGTAGTGGGCCCGTGCGCGCATGCGCAGCAGTGAGGCCGTGTTCGCATGCGCAGTAGTGAGCCCGAGCGCGCATCCGCAATAGTGAGTCCGAGTGCGCATGCGCAGTAGTGACCCCGAATGCGCATGAGGAGTAGTGAGTTCGAGTGCGCATGAGCAGTAGTGACCCCGAGTGTGCATGAGCAGTAGTGACCCCGAGTGTGCATGAGCAGTAGTGAGTCCGAGTGCGCATGAGCAGTAGTGACCCCGAGTGCGCATGAGCAGTAGTGTGTCCGAGTGCGCATGAGCAGTAGTGACCCCGAGTGCGCATGCACATTAGTGAGCCCGAGTGTGCATGAGTAGTAGTGACCCCGAGTGCGCATGCACAGTAGTGAGCCCGTGTGCGCATGCGCAGAAGTGAGCTCGAATGCGCATGTGCAGGTCTGAACCGGACTGCGCATGCGCAGTAGTGAGCCCGTGTGCGCATGCGCAGTAGTGACCCCGAATGCGCATGAGCAGTAGTGAGTCCGAGTGCGCATGAGCAGTAGTGACCCCGAGTGCGCCAGCACAGTAGTGAGCCCGATAGCGCATCCGCAGTAGTGAGGCTGTGTGAGCATGAGCAGTAGTGACCCCGAGTGCGCATGCACAGTAGTGAGCCCGATTGCGCATCCGCAGTAGTGAGTCCGTGTGCGCATGTGCAGGTCTGAGCCGGAGTGCGCATGCGCAGTAGTGAGCCCGGTTGTGCATCCGCAGTAGTGAGTCCGAGTGCGCATGAGCAGTAGTGAGCCCGTGTGCGCATGCGCAGTAGTGAGCCCGAGGGCGCATCCGCAGTAGTGAGTCCGAGTGCGCATGCGCAGTAGTGACCCCGAATGCGCACAAGCAGTTTTGAGTCCGAGTGCGCATGAGCAGTAGTGACCCCGAGTGCGCACTAGCAGTAGTGAGTCCGAGTGCGCATGAGCAGTAGTGACCCCGAGTGCGCATGCGCAGTAGTGTCCCCGAATGCGCATGAGCAGTAGTGACCCCGAGTGCGCATGAGCAGTAGTGAGTCCGAGTGCGCATCAGCAATAGTGACCCCGAGTGCGCATGAGCAGTAGTGACCCCGAGTGCGCCAGCACAGTAGTGAGCCCGATAGCGCATCCGCAGTAGTGAGGCTGTGTGAGCATGAGCAGTAGTGACCCCGAGTGCGCATGCACAGTAGTGAGCCCGATTGCGCATCCGCAGTAGTGAGTCCGTGTGCGCATGTGCAGGTCTGAGCCGGAGTGCGCATGCGCAGTAGTGAGCCCGATTGTGCATCCGCAGTAGTGAGTCCGAGTGCGCATGAGCAGTAGTGAGCCCGTGTGCGCATGCGCAGTAGTGAGCCCGAGGGCGCATCCGCAGTAGTGAGTCCGAGTGCGCATGCGCAGTAGTGACCCCGAATGCGCATGAGCAGTTTTGAGTCCGAGTGCGCATGAGCAGTAGTGACCCCGAGTGCGCACTAGCAGTAGTGAGTCCGAGTGCGCATGAGCAGTAGTGACCCCGAGTGCGCATGCGCAGTAGTGTCCCCGAATGCGCATGAGCAGTAGTGACCCCGAGTGCGCATGAGCAGTAGTGAGTCCGAGTGCGCATCAGCAATAGTGACCCCGAGTGCGCATGAGCAGTAGTGACCCCGAGTGCGCCAGCACAGTAGTGAGCCCGATAGCGCATCCGCAGTAGTGAGGCTGTGTGAGCATGTGCAGGTCTGAGCCGGAGTGCGCGTGAGCAGTAGTGACCCCGAGTGAGCATGCACAGTAGTGAGCCCGAGTGCGCATGAGCAGTAGTGAGTCCGAGTGCGCATGAGCAGTAGTGACCCCGAGTGCGCATGCACAGTAGTGCGCCCCTGTGCGCATGAGCAGTAGTGAGTCCGAGAGCGCGTGAGCAGTAGTGACCCCAAGTGCGCATGAGCTGTTTTGAGTCCGAGTGCGCATGAGCAGTAGTGACCCCGAGTGCGCATGAGCAGTAGTGAGTCCGAGTGCGCATCAGCAGTAGTGACCCCGAGTGCGCATGCACAGTAGTGAGCCCGTGTGCGCATGCGCAGAAGTGAGCTCGAATGCGCATGTGCAGGTCTGAGCCGGAGTGCGCATGCGCAGTAGTGGGCCCGTGCGCGCATGCGCAGCAGTGAGGCCGTGTTCGCATGCGCAGTAGTGAGCCCGAGCGCGCATCCGCAATAGTGAGTCCGAGTGCGCATGCGCAGTAGTGACCCCGAATGCGCATGAGCAGTAGTGAGTTCGAGTGCGCATGAGCAGTAGTGACTCCGAGTGTGCATGAGCAGTAGTGACCCCGAGTGTGCATGAGCAGTAGTGAGTCCGAGTGCGCATGAGCAGTAGTGACCCCGAGTGCGCATGAGCAGTAGTGTGTCCGAGTGCGCATGAGCAGTAGTGACCCCGAGTGCGCATGCACATTAGTGAGCCCGAGTGTGCATGAGTAGTAGTGACCCCGAGTGCGCATACACAGTAGTGAGCCCGTGTGCGCATGCGCAGAAGTGAGCTCGAATGCGCATGTGCAGGTCTGAACCGGACTGCGCATGCGCAGTAGTGAGCCCGTGTGCGCATGCGCAGTAGTGACCCCGAATGCGCATGAGCAGTAGTGAGTCCGAGTGCGCATGAGCAGTAGTGACCCCGAGTGCGCATGAGCAGTAGTGACCCCGAGTGCGCATGAGCAGTAGTGAATCCGAGTGCGCATGAGCAGTAGTGAACTCGAGTGCGCATGAGCAGTAGTGAGTTCGAGTGCGCATGAGCAGTAGTGACCCCGAGTGCGCATGAGCAGTAGTGACCCCGAGCGCGCATCCGCAGTAGTGAGCCCGAGTGCGCATGCGCAGTAGTGTCCCCGAATGCGCATGAGCAGTAGTGACCCCGAGTGCGCATGAGCAGTAGTGAGTCCGAGTGCGCATCAGCAATAGTGACCCCGAGTGCGCATGAGCAGTAGTGACCCCGAGTGCGCCAGCACAGTAGTGAGCCCGATAGCGCATCCGCAGTAGTGAGGCTGTGTGAGCATGTGCAGGTCTGAGCCGGAGTGCGCGTGAGCAGTAGTGACCCCGAGTGCGCATGCACAGTAGTGAGCCCGAGTGCGCATGAGCAGTAGTGAGTCCGAGTGCGCATGAGCAGTAGTGACCCCGAGTGCGCATGCACAGTAGTGCGCCCCTGTGCGCATGAGCAGTAGTGAGTCCGAGAGCGCGCGAGCAGTAGTGACCCCAAGTGCGCATGAGCTGTTTTGAGTCCGAGTGCGCATGAGCAGTAGTGACCCCGAGTGCGCATGAGCAGTAGTGAGTCCGAGTGCGCATCAGCAGTAGTGACCCCGAGTGCGCATGCACAGTAGTGAGCCCGTGTGCGCATGCGCAGAAGTGAGCTCGAATGCGCATGTGCAGGTCTGAGCCGGAGTGCGCATGCGCAGTAGTGGGCCCGTGCGCGCATGCGCAGCAGTGAGGCCGTGTTCGCATGCGCAGTAGTGAGCCCGAGCGCGCATCCGCAATAGTGAGTCCGAGTGCGCATGCGCAGTAGTGACCCCGAATGCGCATGAGCAGTAGTGAGTTCGAGTGCGCATGAGCAGTAGTGACTCCGAGTGTGCATGAGCAGTAGTGACCCCGAGTGTGCATGAGCAGTAGTGAGTCCGAGTGCGCATGAGCAGTAGTGACCCCGAGTGCGCATGAGCAGTAGTGTGTCCGAGTGCGCATGAGCAGTAGTGACCCCGAGTGCGCATGCACATTAGTGAGCCCGAGTGTGCATGAGTAGTAGTGACCCCGAGTGCGCATACACAGTAGTGAGCCCGTGTGCGCATGCGCAGAAGTGAGCTCGAATGCGCATGTGCAGGTCTGAACCGGACTGCGCATGCGCAGTAGTGAGCCCGTGTGCGCATGCGCAGTAGTGACCCCGAATGCGCATGAGCAGTAGTGAGTCCGAGTGCGCATGAGCAGTAGTGACCCCGAGTGCGCATGAGCAGTAGTGACCCCGAGTGCGCATGAGCAGTAGTGAATCCGAGTGCGCATGAGCAGTAGTGAACCCGAGTGCGCATGAGCAGTAGTGAGTTCGAGTGCGCATGAGCAGTAGTGACCCCGAGTGCGCATGAGCAGTAATGACCCCGAGCGCGCATCCGCAGTAGTGAGCCCGAGTGCGCATGCGCAGTAGTGTCCCCGAATGCGCATGAGCAGTAGTGACCCCGAGTGCGCATGAGCAGTAGTGAGTCCGAGTGCGCATCAGCAATAGTGACCCCGAGTGCGCATGAGCAGTAGTGACCCCGAGTGCGCCAGCACAGTAGTGAGCCCGATAGCGCATCCGCAGTAGTGAGGCTGTGTGAGCATGTGCAGGTCTGAGCCGGAGTGCGCGTGAGCAGTAGTGACCCCGAGTGCGCATGCACAGTAGTGAGCCCGAGTGCGCATGAGCAGTAGTGACCCCGAGTGCGCATGAGCAGTAGTGAGTCCGAGTGCGCATCAGCAATAGTGACCCCGAGTGCGCATGAGCAGTAGTGACCCCGAGTGCGCATGCACAGTAGTGCGCCCCTGTGCGCATGAGCAGTAGTGAGTCCGAGTGCGCGTGAGCAGTAGTGACCCCAAGTGCGCATGAGCAGTTTTGAGTCCGAGTGCGCATGAGCAGTAGTGACCCCGAGTGCGCATGAGCAGTAGTGAGTCCGAGTGCGCATCAGCAGTAGTGCCCCCGAGTGCGCATGCACAGTAGTGAGCCCGTGTGCGCATGCGCAGAAGTGAGCTCGAATGCGCATGTGCAGGTCTGAGCCGGAGTGCGCATGCGCAGTAGTGGGCCCTTGCGCGCATGCGCAGCAGTGGGCCCGTGTTCGCATGCGCAGTAGTGAGCCCGAGCGCGCATCCGCAATAGTGAGTCCGAGTGCGCATGCGCAGTAGCGACCCCGAATGCGCATGAGAAGTAGTGAGTCCGAGTGCGCATGAGCAGTAGTGACCCCGAGTGCGCATGAGCAGTAGTGAGTCCGAGTGCGCATGCGCAGAAGTGAGCTCGAATGCGCATGTGCAGGTCTGAGCCGGAGTGCGCATGCGCAGTAGTGGGCCCTTGCGCGCATGCGCAGCAGTGGGCCCGTGTTCGCATGCGCAGTAGTGAGCCCGAGCGCGCATCCGCAATAGTGAGTCCGAGTGCGCATGCGCAGTAGCGACCCCGAATGCGCATGAGAAGTAGTGAGTCCGAGTGCGCATGAGCAGTAGTGACCCCGAGTGCGCATGAGCAGTAGTGAGTCCGAGTACGCATGTGCAGAAGTGAGCTCGAATGCGCATGTGCAGGTCTGAGCCGGACTGCGCATGCGCAGTAGTGGGCCCGATTGCGCGTCCGCAGTAGTGAGTCCGTGTGCGCATGTGCAGGTCTGAGCCGGAGTGCGCATGCGCAGTAGTGGGCCCGTGCGCGCATGCGCAGTAGTGAGCCCGGGTGCGCATGCGCAGTAGTGAGCCCGAGCGCGCATCCGCAGTAGCGAGCCCGATTGCGCATCCGCAGTAGTGAGTCCGTGTGCGCATGTGCAGGTCCGAGCCGGAGTGCGCATGCGCAGTAGTGGGCCCGTGCGCGCATGCGCAGTAGTGAGCCCGTGTGCGCATGCGCAGTAGTGAGCCCGAGCGCGCATCCGCAGTAGTGAGTCCGAGTGCGCATCCGCAATAGTGAGTCCGAGTGCGCATGCGCAGTAGCGACCCCGAATGCGCATGAGAAGTAGTGAGTCCGAGTGCGCATGAGCAGTAGTGACCCCGAGTGCGCATGAGCAGTAGTGAGTCCGAGTGCGCATGCGCAGAAGTGAGCTCGAATGCGCATGTGCAGGTCTGAGCCGGACTGTGCATGCGCAGTAGTGAGCCCGATTGCGCATCCGCAGTAGTGAGTCCGTGTGCGCATGTGCAGGTCTGAGCCGGAGTGCGCATGCGCAGTAGTGGGCCCGTGCGCGCATGCGCAGTAGTGCGCCCGAGCGCGCATCCGCAGTAGTGAGTCCGAGTGCGCATGCGCAGTAGTGTCCCCGAATGCGCATTAGCAGTAGTGAATCCGAGTGCGCATGAGCAGTAGTGAGACCGAGTGCGCATGAGCAGTAGTGACCCCGAGTGCGCATGCACAGTAGTGAGCCCGATTGCGCATCCGCAGTAGTGAGTCCGAGTGCGCATGCACAGTACTGACCCCGAATGCGCATGAGCAGTTTTGAGTCCGAGTGCGCATGAGCAGTAGTGACCCCGAGTGCGCATGAGCAGTAGTGAGCCCGAGTGCGCATCAGCAGTAGTGACCCCGAGTGCGCATGCACAGTAGTGAGCCCGTGTG
Source organism: Megachile leachella (assembly GCA_963576845.1). Classification (NCBI taxonomy): domain Eukaryota; kingdom Metazoa; phylum Arthropoda; class Insecta; order Hymenoptera; family Megachilidae; genus Megachile; species Megachile leachella. The sequence continues at coordinate 23,412,698 of OY756250.1, read as the reverse complement.
CGCATGCGCAGAAGTGAGCTCGAATGCGCATGTGCAGGTCTGAGCAGGAGTGCGCATGCGCAGTAGTGGGCCCTTGCGCGCATGCGCAGCAGTGGGCCCGTGTTCGCATGCGCAGTAGTGAGCCCGAGCGCGCATCCGCAATAGTGAGTCCGAGTGCGCATGCGCAGTAGCGACCCCGAATGCGCATGAGAAGTAGTGAGTCCGAGTGCGCATGAGCAGTAGTGACCCCGAGTGCGCATGAGCAGTAGTGAGTCCGAGTGCGCATGCGCAGAAGTGAGCTCGAATGCGCATGTGCAGGTCTGAGCCGGAGTGCGCATGCGCAGTAGTGGGCCCTTGCGCGCATGCGCAGCAGTGGGCCCGTGTTCGCATGCGCAGTAGTGAGCCCGAGCGCGCATCCGCAATAGTGAGTCCGAGTGCGCATGCGCAGTAGCGACCCCGAATGCGCATGAGAAGTAGTGAGTCCGAGTGCGCATGAGCAGTAGTGACCCCGAGTGCGCATGAGCAGTAGTGAGTCCGAGTGCGCATGTGCAGAAGTGAGCTCGAATGCGCATGTGCAGGTCTGAGCCGGACTGCGCATGCGCAGTAGTGAGCCCGATTGCGCGTCCGCAGTAGTGAGTCCGTGTGCGCATGTGCAGGTCTGAGCCGGAGTGCGCATGCGCAGTAGTGGGCCCGTGCGCGCATGCGCAGTAGTGAGCCCGGGTGCGCATGCGCAGTAGTGAGCCCGAGCGCGCATCCGCAGTAGCGAGCCCGATTGCGCATCCGCAGTAGTGAGTCCGTGTGCGCATGTGCAGGTCTGAGCCGGAGTGCACATGCGCAGTAGTGGGCCCGTGCGCGCATGCGCAGTAGTGAGCCCGTGTGCGCATGCGCAGTAGTGAGCCCGAGCGCGCATCCGCAGTAGTGAGTCCGAGTGCGCATGCGCAGTAGTGACCCCGAATGCGCATGAGCAGTAGTGACCCCGAGTGCGCATGCACATTAGTGAGCCCGAGTGTGCATGAGTAGTAGTGTCCCCGAGTGCGCATGCACAGTAGTGAGCCCGTGTGCGCATGCACAGTAGTGAGCCCGTGTGCGCATGCACAGTAGTGAGCCCGTGTGCGCATGCGCAGAAGTGAGCTCGAATGCGCATGTGCAGGTCTGAGCCGGAGTGCGCATGCGCAGTAGTGGGCCCGTGCGCGCATGCGCAGTAGTGAGCCCGTGTGCGCATGCGCAGTAGTGAGCCCGAGCGCGCATCCGCAGTAGTGAGTCCGAGTGCGCATCCGCAGTAGTGACCCCGAATGCGCATGAGCAGTATTGAGTCCGAGTGCGCATGAGCAGTAGTGACCCCGAGTGCGCATGAGCAGTAGTGAGCCCGAGTGCGCATGAGCAGTAGTGACCCCGAGTGCGCATGCACAGTAGTGAGCCCGATTGCGCATCCGCAGTAGTGAGTCCGAGTGCGCATGCACAGTACTGACCCCGAATGCGCATGAGCAGTTTTGAGTCCGAGTGCGCATGAGCAGTAGTGAGCCCGGGTGCGCATGCGCAGTAGTGAGCCCGAGCGCGCATCCGCAGTAGTGAGCCCGATTGCGCATCCGCAGTAGTGAGTCCGTGTGCGCATGTGCAGGTCTGAGCCGGAGTGCGCATGCGCAGTAGTGGGCCCGTGCGCGCATGCGCAGTAGTGAGCCCGGGTGCGTATGCGCAGTAGTGAGCCCGAGCGCGCATCCGCAGTAGTGAGCCCGATTGCGCATCCGCAGTAGTGAGTCCGTGTGCGCATGTGCAGGTCTGAGCCGGAGTGCGCATGCGCAGTAGTGACCCCGAGTGCGCATGAGCAGTAGTGACCCCGAGTGCGCATGAGCAGTAGTGACCCCGAGTGCGCATGCACAGTAGTGAGCCCGTGTGCGCATGAGCAGTAGTGACCCCGAGTGCGCATGCACAGTAGTGAGCCCGATTGTGCATCCGCAGTAGTGAGTCCGAGTGCGCATGCACAGTACTAACCCCGAATGCGCATGAGCAGTAGTGAGTCCGAGTGCGCATGAGCAGTAGTGACCCCGAGTGCGCATGCACATTAGTGAGCCCGAGTGTGCATGAGTAGTAGTGACCCCGAGTGCGCATGCACAGTAGTGAGCCCGTGTGCGCATGCGCAGAAGTGAGCTCGAATGCGCATGTGCAGGTCTGAGCCGGACTGCGCATGCGCAGTAGTGAGCCCGTGCGCGCATGCGCAGTAGTGACCCCGAATGCGCATGAGCAGTAGTGAGTCCGAGTGCGCATGAGCAGTAGTGACCCCGAGTGCGCATGCAGAGTAGTGAGCCCGAGTGCGCATGAGCAGTAGTGAGTCCGAGTGCGCATGAGCAGTAGTGACCCCGAGTGCGCATGAGCAGTAGTGACCCCGAGTGCGCATGCACAGTAGTGAGCCCGTGTGCGCATGCGCAGAAGTGAGCTCGAATGCGCATGTGCAGGTCTGAGCCGGACTGCGCATGCGCAGTAGTGAGCCCGTGCGCGCATGCGCAGTAGTGACCCCGAATGCGCATGAGCAGTAGTGAGTCCGAGTGCGCATGAGCAGTAGTGACCCCGAGTGCGCATGCAGAGTAGTGAGCCCGAGTGCGCATGAGCAGTAGTGACCCCGAGTGCGCATGCAGAGTAGTGAGCCCGAGTGCGCATGAGCAGTAGTGAGTCCGAGTGCGCATGAGCAGTAGTGACCCCGAGTGCGCATGAGCAGTAGTGACCCCGAGTGCGCATGCACAGTAGTGAGCCCGTGTGCGCATGCGCAGAAGTGAGCTCGAATGCGCATGTGCAGGTCTGAGCCGGACTGCGCATGCGCAGTAGTGAGCCCGTGCGCGCATGCGCAGTAGTGACCCCGAATGCGCATGAGCAGTAGTGAGTCCGAGTGCGCATGAGCAGTAGTGACCCCGAGTGCGCATGCAGAGTAGTGAGCCCGAGTGCGCATGAGCAGTAGTGAGTCCGAGTGCGCATGAGCAGTAGTGACCCCGAGTGCGCATGAGCAGTAGTGACCCCGAGTGCGCATGCACAGTAGTGAGCCCGTGTGCGCATGCGCAGAAATGAGCTCGAATGCGCATGTGCAGGTCTGAGCCGGACTGCGCATGCGCAGTAGTGAGCCCGTGCGCGCATGCGCAGTAGTGACCCCGAATGCGCATGAGCAGTAGTGAGTCCGAGTGCGCATGAGCAGTAGTGACCCCGAGTGCGCATGCAGAGTAGTGAGCCCGAGTGCGCATGAGCAGTAGTGAGTCCGAGTGCGCATGAGCAGTAGTGACCCCGAGTGCGCATGAGCAGTAGTGACCCCGAGTGCGCATGCACAGTAGTGAGCCCGTGTGCGCATGCGCAGAAGTGAGCTCGAATGCGCATGTGCAGGTCTGAGCCGGACTGCGCATGCGCAGTAGTGAGCCCGTGCGCGCATGCGCAGTAGTGACCCCGAATGCGCATGAGCAGTAGTGAGTCCGAGTGCGCATGAGCAGTAGTGACCCCGAGTGCGCATGCACATTAGTGAGCCCGAGTGTGCATGAGTAGTAGTGACCCCGAGTGCGCATGCACAGTAGTGAGCCCGTGTGCGCATGCGCAGAAGTGAGCTCGAATGCGCATGTGCAGGTCTGAGCCGGACTGCGCATGCGCAGTAGTGAGCCCGTGTGCGCATGCGCAGTAGTGACCCCGAATGCGCATAAGCAGTAGTGAGTCCGAGTGCGCATGAGCAGTAGTGACCCCGAGTGCGCATGAGCAGTAGTGACCCCGAGTGCGCATGCACAGTAGTGAGCCCGATTGCGCATCCGCAGTAGTGAGTCCGTGTGCGCATGTGCAGGTCTGAGCCGGAGTGCGCATGCGCAGTAGTGAGCCCGATTGTGCATCCGCAGTAGTGAGTCCGAGTGCGCATGAGCAGTAGTGAGCCCGTGTGCGCATGCGCAGTAGTGAGCCCGAGCGCGCATCCGCAGTAGTGAGTCCGAGTGCGTATGCGCAGTAGTGACCCCGAATGCGCATGAGCAGTAGTGAGTCCGAGTGCGCATGAGCAGTAGTGACCCCGAGTGCGCATGAGCAGTAGTGAGTCCGAGTGCGCATCAGCAGTAGTGACCCCGAGTGCGCATGAGCAGTAGTGACCCCGAGTGCGCATGCACATTAGTGAGCCCGAGTGTGCATGAGTAGTAGGGTCCCCGAGTGCGCATGCACAGTAGTGAGCCCGTGTGCGCATGCACAGTAGTGAGCCCGTGTGCGCATGCGCAGAAGTGAGCTCGAATGCGCATGTGGAAGTCTGAGCCGGAGTGCGCATGCGCAGTAGTGGGCCCGTGCGCGCATGCGCAGTAGTGAGCCCGTGTGCGCATGCGCAGTAGTGAGCCCGAGGGCGCATCCGCAGTAGTGAGTCCGAGTGCGCATGCGCAGTAGTGACCCCGAATGCGCATGAGCAGTTTTGAGTCCGAGTGCGCATGAGCAGTAGTGACCCCGAGTGCGCACTAGCAGTAGTGAGTCCGAGTGCGCATCAGCAGTAGTGACCCCGAGTGCGCATGCACAGTAGTGAGCCCGTGTGCGCATGCGCAGAAGTGAGCACGAATGCGCATGTGCAGGTCTGAGCCGGACTGCGCATGCGCAGTAGTGAGCCCGATTGCGCATCCGCAGTAGTGAGTCCGTGTGCGCATGTGCAGGTCTGAGCCGGAGTGCGCATGCGCAGTAGTGGGCCCGTGCGCGCATGCGCAGTAGTGAGCCCGGGTGCGCATGCGCAGTAGTGAGCCCGAGCGCGCATCCGCAGTAGTGAGCCCGATTGCGCATCCGCAGTAGTGAGTCCGTGTGCGCATGTGCAGGTCTGAGCCGGAGTGCGCATGCGCAGTAGTGGGCCCGTGCGCGCATGGGCAGTAGTGAGCCCGTGTGCGCATGCGCAGTAGTGAGCCCGAGCGCGCATCCGCAGTAGTGAGTCCGAGTGCGCATGCGCAGTAGTGTCCCCGAATGCGCATTAGCAGTAGTGAATCCGAGTGCGCATGAGCAGTAGTGACCGCGAGTGCGCATGAGCAGTAGTGAGACCGAGTGCGCATGAGCAGTAGTGACCCCGAGTGCGCATGCACAGTAGTGAGCCCGATTGCGCATGAGCAGTAGTGAGTTCGAGTGCGCATGAGCAGTAGTGACCCCGAGTGCGCATGCACAGTAGTGAGCCCGAGTGCGCATGCGCAGTAGTGTCCCCGAATGCGCATGAGCAGTAGTGACCCCGAGTGCGCATGAGCAGTAGTGAGTCCGAGTGCGCATCAGCAATAGTGACCCCGAGTGCGCATGAGCAGTAGTGACCCCGAGTGCGCCAGCACAGTAGTGAGCCCGATAGCGCATCCGCAGTAGTGAGGCTGTGTGAGCATGTGCAGGTCTGAGCCGGAGTGCGCGTGAGCAGTAGTGACCCCGAGTGAGCATGCACAGTAGTGAGCCCGAGTGCGCATGAGCAGTAGTGAGTCCGAGTGCGCATGAGCAGTAGTGACCCCGAGTGCGCATGCACAGTAGTGCGCCCCTGTGCGCATGAGCAGTAGTGAGTCCGAGAGCGCGTGAGCAGTAGTGACCCCAAGTGCGCATGAGCTGTTTTGAGTCCGAGTGCGCATGAGCAGTAGTGACCCCGAGTGCGCATGAGCAGTAGTGAGTCCGAGTGCGCATCAGCAGTAGTGACCCCGAGTGCGCATGCACAGTAGTGAGCCCGTGTGCGCATGCGCAGAAGTGAGCTCGAATGCGCATGTGCAGGTCTGAGCCGGAGTGCGCATGCGCAGTAGTGGGCCCGTGCGCGCATGCGCAGCAGTGAGGCCGTGTTCGCATGCGCAGTAGTGAGCCCGAGCGCGCATCCGCAATAGTGAGTCCGAGTGCGCATGCGCAGTAGTGACCCCGAATGCGCATGAGCAGTAGTGAGTTCGAGTGCGCATGAGCAGTAGTGACCCCGAGTGTGCATGAGCAGTAGTGACCCCGAGTGTGCATGAGCAGTAGTGAGTCCGAGTGCGCATGAGCAGTAGTGACCCCGAGTGCGCATGAGCAGTAGTGACCCCGAGTGCGCATGCACATTAGTGAGCCCGAGTGTGCATGAGTAGTAGTGACCCCGAGTGCGCATACACAGTAGTGAGCCCGTGTGCGCATGCGCAGAAGTGAGCTCGAATGCGCATGTGCAGGTCTGAACCGGACTGCGCATGCGCAGTAGTGAGCCCGTGTGCGCATGCGCAGTAGTGACCCCGAATGCGCATGAGCAGTAGTGAGTCCGAGTGCGCATGAGCAGTAGTGACCCCGAGTGCGCATGAGCAGTAGTGACCCCGAGTGCGCATGAGCAGTAGTGAATCCGAGTGCACATGAGCAGTAGTGAACCCGAGTGCGCATGAGCAGTAGTGAGTTCGAGTGCGCATGAGCAGTAGTGACCCCGAGTGCGCATGAGCAGTAGTGACCCCGAGCGCGCATCCGCAGTAGTGAGCCCGAGTGCGCATGCGCAGTAGTGTCCCCGAATGCGCATGAGCAGTAGTGACCCCGAGTGCGCATGAGCAGTAGTGAGTCCGAGTGCGCATCAGCAATAGTGACCCCGAGTGCGCATGAGCAGTAGTGACCCCGAGTGCGCCAGCACAGTAGTGAGCCCGATAGCGCATCCGCAGTAGTGAGGCTGTGTGAGCATGTGCAGGTCTGAGCCGGAGTGCGCGTGAGCAGTAGTGACCCCGAGTGCGCATGCACAGTAGTGAGCCCGAGTGCGCATGAGCAGTAGTGAGTCCGAGTGCGCATGAGCAGTAGTGACCCCGAGTGCGCATGCACAGTAGTGCGCCCCTGTGCGCATGAGCAGTAGTGAGTCCGAGTGCGCGTGAGCAGTAGTGACCCCAAGTGCGCATGAGCAGTTTTGAGTCCGAGTGCGCATGAGCAGTAGTGACCCCGAGTGCGCATGAGCAGTAGTGAGTCCGAGTGCGCATCAGCAGTAGTGACCCCGAGTGCGCATGCACAGTAGTGAGCCCGTGTGCGCATGCGCAGAAGTGAGCTCGAATGCGCATGTGCAGGTCTGAGCCGGAGTGCGCATGCGCAGTAGTGGGCCCTTGCGCGCATGCGCAGCAGTGGGCCCGTGTTCGCATGCGCAGTAGTGAGCCCGAGCGCGCATCCGCAATAGTGAGTCCGAGTGCGCATGCGCAGTAGCGACCCCGAATGCGCATGAGAAGTAGTGAGTCCGAGTGCGCATGAGCAGTAGTGACCCCGAGTGCGCATGAGCAGTAGTGAGTTCGAGTGCGCATGAGCAGTAGTGACCCCGAGTGTGCATGAGCAGTAGTGACCCCGAGTGTGCATGAGCAGTAGTGAGTCCGAGTGCGCATGAGCAGTAGTGACCCCGAGTGCGCATGAGCAGTAGTGTGTCCGAGTGCGCATGAGCAGTGGTGACCCCGAGTGCGCATGCACATTAGTGAGCCCGAGTGTGCATGAGTAGTAGTGACCCCGAGTGCGCATACACAGTAGTGAGCCCGTGTGCGCATGCGCAGAAGTGAGCTCGAATGCGCATGTGCAGGTCTGAACCGGACTGCGCATGCGCAGTAGTGAGCCCGTGTGCGCATGCGCAGTAGTGACCCCGAATGCGCATGAGCAGTAGTGAGTCCGAGTGCGCATGAGCAGTAGTGACCCCGAGTGCGCATGAGCAGTAGTGACCCCGAGTGCGCATGAGCAGTAGTGAATCCGAGTGCACATGAGCAGTAGTGAACCCGAGTGCGCATGAGCAGTAGTGAGTTCGAGTGCGCATGAGCAGTAGTGACCCCGAGTGCGCATGAGCAGTAGTGACCCCGAGCGCGCATCCGCAGTAGTGAGCCCGAGTGCGCATGCGCAGTAGTGTCCCCGAATGCGCATGAGCAGTAGTGACCCCGAGTGCGCATGAGCAGTAGTGAGTCCGAGTGCGCATCAGCAATAGTGACCCCGAGTGCGCATGAGCAGTAGTGACCCCGAGTGCGCCAGCACAGTAGTGAGCCCGATAGCGCATCCGCAGTAGTGAGGCTGTGTGAGCATGTGCAGGTCTGAGCCGGAGTGCGCGTGAGCAGTAGTGACCCCGAGTGCGCATGCACAGTAGTGAGCCCGAGTGCGCATGAGCAGTAGTGAGTCCGAGTGCGCATGAGCAGTAGTGACCCCGAGTGCGCATGCACAGTAGTGCGCCCCTGTGCGCATGAGCAGTAGTGAGTCCGAGTGCGCGTGAGCAGTAGTGACCCCAAGTGCGCATGAGCAGTTTTGAGTCCGAGTGCGCATGAGCAGTAGTGACCCCGAGTGCGCATGAGCAGTAGTGAGTCCGAGTGCGCATCAGCAGTAGTGACCCCGAGTGCGCATGCACAGTAGTGAGCCCGTGTGCGCATGCGCAGAAGTGAGCTCGAATGCGCATGTGCAGGTCTGAGCCGGAGTGCGCATGCGCAGTAGTGGGCCCTTGCGCGCATGCGCAGCAGTGGGCCCGTGTTCGCATGCGCAGTAGTGAGCCCGAGCGCGCATCCGCAATAGTGAGTCCGAGTGCGCATGCGCAGTAGCGACCCCGAATGCGCATGAGAAGTAGTGAGTCCGAGTGCGCATGAGCAGTAGTGACCCCGAGTGCGCATGAGCAGTAGTGAGTCCGAGTGCGCATGCGCAGAAGTGAGCTCGAATGCGCATGTGCAGGTCTGAGCCGGAGTGCGCATGCGCAGTAGTGGGCCCTTGCGCGCATGCGCAGCAGTGGGCCCGTGTTCGCATGCGCAGTAGTGAGCCCGAGCGCGCATCCGCAATAGTGAGTCCGAGTGCGCATGCGCAGTAGCGACCCCGAATGCGCATGAGAAGTAGTGAGTCCGAGTGCGCATGAGCAGTAGTGACCCCGAGTGCGCATGAGCAGTAGTGAGTCCGAGTGCGCATGCGCAGAAGTGAGCTCGAATGCGCATGTGCAGGTCTGAGCCGGACTGCGCATGCGCAGTAGTGAGCCCGATTGCGCGTCCGCAGTAGTGAGTCCGTGTGCGCATGTGCAGGTCTGAGCCGGAGTGCGCATGCGCAGTAGTGGGCCCGTGTGCGCATGCACAGTAGTGAGCCCGTGTGCGCATGCGCAGAAGTGAGCTCGAATGCGCATGTGGAAGTCTGAGCCGGAGTGCGCATGCGCAGTAGTGGGCCCGTGCGCGCATGCGCAGTAGTGAGCCCGTGTGCGCATGCGCAGTAGTGAGCCCGAGGGCGCATCCGCAGTAGTGAGTCCGAGTGCGCATGCGCAGTAGTGACCCCGAATGCGCATGAGCAGTTTTGAGTCCGAGTGCGCATGAGCAGTAGTGACCCCGAGTGCGCACTAGCAGTAGTGAGTCCGAGTGCGCATCAGCAGTAGTGACCCCGAGTGCGCATGCACAGTAGTGAGCCCGTGTGCGCATGCGCAGAAGTGAGCTCGAATGCGCATGTGCAGGTCTGAGCCGGACTGCGCATGCGCAGTAGTGAGCCCGATTGCGCATCCGCAGTAGTGAGTCCGTGTGCGCATGTGCAGGTCTGAGCCGGAGTGCGCATGCGCAGTAGTGGGCCCGTGCGCGCATGCGCAGTAGTGAGCCCGGGTGCGCATGCGCAGTAGTGAGCCCGAGCGCGCATCCGCAGTAGTGAGCCCGATTGCGCATCCGCAGTAGTGAGTCCGTGTGCGCATGTGCAGGTCTGAGCCGGAGTGCGCATGCGCAGTAGTGGGCCCGTGCGCGCATGGGCAGTAGTGAGCCCGTGTGCGCATGCGCAGTAGTGAGCCCGAGCGCGCATCCGCAGTAGTGAGTCCGAGTGCGCATGCGCAGTAGTGTCCCCGAATGCGCATTAGCAGTAGTGAATCCGAGTGCGCATGAGCAGTAGTGACCGCGAGTGCGCATGAGCAGTAGTGAGACCGAGTGCGCATGAGCAGTAGTGACCCCGAGTGCGCATGCACAGTAGTGAGCCCGATTGCGCATGAGCAGTAGTGAGTTCGAGTGCGCATGAGCAGTAGTGACCCCGAGTGCGCATGCACAGTAGTGAGCCCGAGTGCGCATGCGCAGTAGTGTCCCCGAATGCGCATGAGCAGTAGTGACCCCGAGTGCGCATGAGCAGTAGTGAGTCCGAGTGCGCATCAGCAATAGTGACCCCGAGTGCGCATGAGCAGTAGTGACCCCGAGTGCGCCAGCACAGTAGTGAGCCCGATAGCGCATCCGCAGTAGTGAGGCTGTGTGAGCATGTGCAGGTCTGAGCCGGAGTGCGCGTGAGCAGTAGTGACCCCGAGTGAGCATGCACAGTAGTGACCCCGAGTGCGCATGCACAGTAGTGAGCCCGATTGCGCATGAGCAGTAGTGAGTTCGAGTGCGCATGAGCAGTAGTGACCCCGAGTGCGCATGCACAGTAGTGAGCCCGAGTGCGCATGCGCAGTAGTGTCCCCGAATGCGCATGAGCAGTAGTGACCCCGAGTGCGCATGAGCAGTAGTGAGTCCGAGTGCGCATCAGCAATAGTGACCCCGAGTGCGCATGAGCAGTAGTGACCCCGAGTGCGCCAGCACAGTAGTGAGCCCGATAGCGCATCCGCAGTAGTGAGGCTGTGTGAGCATGTGCAGGTCTGAGCCGGAGTGCGCGTGAGCAGTAGTGACCCCGAGTGAGCATGCACAGTAGTGAGCCCGAGTGCGCATGAGCAGTAGTGAGTCCGAGTGCGCATGAGCAGTAGTGACCCCGAGTGCGCATGCACAGTAGTGCGCCCCTGTGCGCATGAGCAGTAGTGAGTCCGAGAGCGCGTGAGCAGTAGTGACCCCAAGTGCGCATGAGCTGTTTTGAGTCCGAGTGCGCATGAGCAGTAGTGACCCCGAGTGCGCATGAGCAGTAGTGAGTCCGAGTGCGCATCAGCAGTAGTGACCCCGAGTGCGCATGCACAGTAGTGAGCCCGTGTGCGCATGCGCAGAAGTGAGCTCGAATGCGCATGTGCAGGTCTGAGCCGGAGTGCGCATGCGCAGTAGTGGGCCCGTGCGCGCATGCGCAGCAGTGAGGCCGTGTTCGCATGCGCAGTAGTGAGCCCGAGCGCGCATCCGCAATAGTGAGTCCGATTGCGCATGCGCAGTAGTGACCCCGAATGCGCATGAGCAGTAGTGAGTTCGAGTGCGCATGAGCAGTAGTGACCCCGAGTGTGCATGAGCAGTAGTGACCCCGAGTGTGCATGAGCAGTAGTGAGTCCGAGTGCGCATGAGCAGTAGTGACCCCGAGTGCGCATGAGCAGTAGTGTGTCCGAGTGCGCATGAGCAGTAGTGACCCCGAGTGCGCATGCACATTAGTGAGCCCGAGTGTGCATGAGTAGTAGTGACCCCGAGTGCGCATACACAGTAGTGAGCCCGTGTGCGCATGCGCAGAAGTGAGCTCGAATGCGCATGTGCAGGTCTGAACCGGACTGCGCATGCGCAGTAGTGAGCCCGATTGCGCGTCCGCAGTAGTGAGTCCGTGTGCGCATGTGCAGGTCTGAGCCGGAGTGCGCATGCGCAGTAGTGGGCCCGTGCGCGCATGCGCAGTAGTGAGCCCGGGTGCGCATGCGCAGTAGTGAGCCCGAGCGCGCATCCGCAGTAGCGAGCCCGATTGCGCATCCGCAGTAGTGAGTCCGTGTGCGCATGTGCAGGTCTGAGCCGGAGTGCGCATGCGCAGTAGTGGGCCCGTGCGCGCATGCGCAGTAGTGAGCCCGTGTGCGCATGCGCAGTAGTGAGCCCGTGTGCGCATGCGCAGTAGTGACCCCGAATGCGCATGAACAGTAGTGAGTCCGAGTGCGCATGCGCAGAAGTGAGCTCGAATGCGCATGTGCAGGTCTGAGCCGGACTGTGCATGCGCAGTAGTGAGCCCGATTGCGCATCCGCAGTAGTGAGTCCGTGTGCGCATGTGCAGGTCTGAGCCGGAGTGCGCATGCGCAGTAGTGGGCCCGTGCGCGCATGCGCAGTAGTGCGCCCGTGTGCGCATGAGCAGTAGTGAGCCCGAGCGCGCATCCGCAGTAGTGAGTCCGAGTGCGCATGCGCAGTAGTGACCCCGAATGCGCATGAGCAGTAGTGAGTCCGAGTGCGCATGCGCAGTAGTGACCCCGAATGCGCATGAGCAGTAGTGAGTCCGAGTGCGCATGAGCAGTAGTGACCCCGAGTGCGCATGCACATTAGTGAGCCCGAGTGTGCATGAGTAGTAGTGTCCCCGAGTGCGCATGCACAGTAGTGAGCCCGTGTGCGCATGCACAGTAGTGAGCCAGTGTGCGCATGCGCAGAAGTGAGCTCGAATGCGCATGTGCAGGTCTGAGCCGGAGTGCGCATGCGCAGTAGTGGGCCCGTGCGCGCATGCGCAGTAGTGAGCCCGTGTGCGCATGCGCAGTAGTGAGCCCGAGCGCGCATCCGCAGTAGTGAGTCCGAGTGCGCATCCGCAGTAGTGACCCCGAATGCGCATGAGCAGTATTGAGTCCGAGTGCGCATGAGCAGTAGTGACCCCGAGTGCGCATGAGCAGTAGTGAGCCCGAGTGCGCATGAGCAGTAGTGACCCCGAGTGCGCATGCACAGTAGTGAGCCCGATTGCGCATCCGCAGTAGTGACCCCGAGTGCGCATGAGCAGTAGTGACCCCGAGTGCGCATGAGCAGTAGTGACCCCGAGTGCGCATGCACAGTAGTGAGCCCGTGTGCGCATGAGCAGTAGTGACCCCGAGTGCGCATGCACAGTAGTGAGCCCGATTGCGCATCCGCAGTAGTGAGTCCGAGTGCGCATGCACAGTACTAACCCCGAATGCGCATGAGCAGTAGTGAGTCCGAGTGCGCATGAGCAGTAGTGACCCCGAGTGCGCATGCACATTAGTGAGCCCGAGTGTGCATGAGTAGTAGTGACCCCGAGTGCGCATGCACAGTAGTGAGCCCGTGTGCGCATGCGCAGAAGTGAGCTCGAATGCGCATGTGCAGGTCTGAGCCGGACTGCGCATGCGCAGTAGTGAGCCCGTGCGCGCATGCGCAGTAGTGACCCCGAATGCGCATGAGCAGTAGTGAGTCCGAGTGCGCATGAGCAGTAGTGACCCCGAGTGCGCATGCAGAGTAGTGAGCCCGAGTGCGCATGAGCAGTAGTGAGTCCGAGTGCGCATGAGCAGTAGTGACCCCGAGTGCGCATGAGCAGTAGTGACCCCGAGTGCGCATGCACAGTAGTGAGCCCGTGAGCGCATGCGCAGAAGTGAGCTCGAATGCGCATGTGCAGGTCTGAGCCGGACTGCGCATGCGCAGTAGTGAGCCCGTGCGCGCATGCGCAGTAGTGACCCCGAATGCGCATGAGCAGTAGTGAGTCCGAGTGCGCATGAGCAGTAGTGACCCCGAGTGCGCATGCAGAGTAGTGAGCCCGAGTGCGCATGAGCAGTAGTGACCCCGAGTGCGCATGCAGAGTAGTGAGCCCGAGTGCGCATGAGCAGTAGTGAGTCCGAGTGCGCATGAGCAGTAGTGACCCCGAGTGCGCATGAGCAGTAGTGACCCCGAGTGCGCATGCACAGTAGTGAGCCCGTGTGCGCATGCGCAGAAGTGAGCTCGAATGCGCATGTGCAGGTCTGAGCCGGACTGCGCATGCGCAGTAGTGAGCCCGTGCGCGCATGCGCAGTAGTGACCCCGAATGCGCATGAGCAGTAGTGAGTCCGAGTGCGCATGAGCAGTAGTGACCCCGAGTGCGCATGCAGAGTAGTGAGCCCGAGTGCGCATGAGCAGTAGTGTGTCCGAGTGCGCATGAGCAGTAGTGACCCCGAGTGCGCATGAGCAGTAGTGACCCCGAGTGCGCATGCAAAGTAGTGAGCCCGTGTGCGCATGCGCAGAAATGAGCTCGAATGCGCATGTGCAGGTCTGAGCCGGACTGCGCTTGCGCAGTAGTGAGCCCGTGCGCGCATGCGCAGTAGTGACCCCGAATGCGCATGAGCAGTAGTGAGTCCGAGTGCGCATGAGCAGTAGTGACCTCGAGTGCGCATGCAGAGTAGTGAGCCCGAGTGCGCATGAGCAGTAGTGAGTCCGAGTGCGCATGAGCAGTAGTGACCCCGAGTGCGCATGAGCAGTAGTGACCCCGAGTGCGCATGCACAGTAGTGAGCCCGTGTGCGCATGCGCAGAAGTGAGCTCGAATGCGCATGTGCAGGTCTGAGCCGGACTGCGCATGCGCAGTAGTGAGCCCGTGTGCGCATCAGCTGTAGTGACCCGAGTGCGCATGAGCAGTAGTGACCCCGAGTGCGCATGCACAGTAGTGACCCCGAGTGCGCATGAGCAGTAGTGACTCCGAGTGCGCATCAGCAGTAGTGACCCCGAGTGCGCATGAGCAGTAGTGACCCCGAGTGCGCATGCACATTAGTGAGCCCGAGTGTGCATGAGTAGTAGTGTCCCCGAGTGCGCATGCACAGTAGTGAGCCCGTGCGCGCATGCGCAGAAGTGAGCTCGAATGCGCATGTGTAGGTCTGAGCCGGAGTGCGCATGCGCAGTAGTGGGCCCGTGCGCGCATGCGCAGTAGTGAGCCCGTGTGCGCATGCGCAGTAGTGAGCCCGAGCGCGCATCCGCAGTAGTGAGTCCGAGTGCGCATGCGCAGTAGTGACCCCGAATGCGCATGAGCAGTAGTGAGTCCGAGTGCGCATGAGCAGTAGTGACCCCGAGTGCGCATGCACATTAGTGAGCCCGAGTGTGCATGAGTAGTAGTGACCCCGAGTGCGCATGCACAGTAGTGAGCCCGTGTGCGCATGCGCAGAAGTGAGCTCGAATGCGCATGTGCAGGTCTGAGCCGGACTGCGCATGCGCAGTAGTGAGCCCGTGTGCGCATGCGCAGTAGTGACCCCGAATGCGCATAAGCAGTAGTGAGTCCGAGTGCGCATGAGCAGTAGTGACCCCGAGTGCGCATGAGCAGTAGTGACCCCGAGTGCGCATGCACAGTAGTGAGCCCGATTGCGCATCCGCAGTAGTGAGTCCGTGTGCGCATGTGCAGGTCTGAGCCGGAGTGCGCATGCGCAGTAGTGAGCCCGATTGTGCATCCGCAGTAGTGAGTCCGAGTGCGCATGAGCAGTAGTGAGCCCGTGTGCGCATGCGCAGTAGTGAGCCCGAGCGCGCATCCGCAGTAGTGAGTCCGAGTGCGTATGCGCAGTAGTGACCCCGAATGCGCATGAGCAGTAGTGAGTCCGAGTGCGCATGAGCAGTAGTGACCCCGAGTGCGCATGAGCAGTAGTGAGTCCGAGTGCGCATCAGCAGTAGTGACCCCGAGTGCGCATGAGCAGTAGTGACCCCGAGTGCGCATGCACATTAGTGAGCCCGAGTGTGCATGAGTAGTAGGGTCCCCGAGTGCGCATGCACAGTAGTGAGCCCGTGTGCGCATGCACAGTAGTGAGCCCGTGTGCGCATGCGCAGAAGTGAGCTCGAATGCGCATGTGGAAGTCTGAGCCGGAGTGCGCATGCGCAGTAGTGGGCCCGTGCGCGCATGCGCTGTAGTGAGCCCGTGTGCGCATGCGCAGTAGTGAGCCCGAGGGCGCATCCGCAGTAGTGAGTCCGAGTGCGCATGCGCAGTAGTGACCCCGAATGCGCATGAGCAGTTTTGAGTCCGAGTGCGCATGAGCAGTAGTGACCCCGAGTGCGCACTAGCAGTAGTGAGTCCGAGTGCGCATCAGCAGTAGTGACCCCGAGTGCGCATGCACAGTAGTGAGCCCGTGTGCGCATGCGCAGAAGTGAGCTCGAATGCGCATGTGCAGGTCTGAGCCGGACTGCGCATGCGCAGTAGTGAGCCCGTGCGCGCATGCGCAGTAGTGACCCCGAATGCGCATGAGCAGTAGTGAGTCCGAGTGCGCATGAGCAGTAGTGACCCCGAGTGCGCATGCAGAGTAGTGAGCCCGAGTGCGCATGAGCAGTAGTGAGTCCGAGTGCGCATGAGCAGTAGTGACCCCGAGTGCGCATGAGCAGTAGCGACCCCGAGTGCGCATGCACAGTAGTGAGCCCGTGAGCGCATGCGCAGAAGTGAGCTCGAATGCGCATGTGCAGGTCTGAGCCGGACTGCGCATGCGCAGTAGTGAGCCCGTGCGCGCATGCGCAGTAGTGACCCCGAATGCGCATGAGCAGTAGTGAGTCCGAGTGCGCATGAGCAGTAGTGACCCCGAGTGCGCATGCAGAGTAGTGAGCCCGAGTGCGCATGAGCAGTAGTGAGTCCGAGTGCGCATGAGCAGTAGTGACCCCGAGTGCGCATGAGCAGTAGTGACCCCGAGTGCGCATGCACAGTAGTGAGCCCGTGTGCGCATGCGCAGAAGTGAGCTCGAATGCGCATGTGCAGGTCTGAGCCGGACTGCGCATGCGCAGTAGTGAGCCCGTGTGCGCATCAGCTGTAGTGACCCGAGTGCGCATGAGCAGTAGTGACCCCGAGTGCGCATGCACAGTAGTGACCCCGAGTGCGCATGAGCAGTAGTGAGTCCGAGTGCGCATCAGCAGTAGTGACCCCGAGTGCGCATGAGCAGTAGTGACCCCGAGTGCGCATGCACATTAGTGAGCCCGAGTGTGCATGAGTAGTAGTGTCCCCGAGTGCGCATGCACAGTAGTGAGCCCGTGCGCGCATGCGCAGAAGTGAGCTCGAATGCGCATGTGTAGGTCTGAGCCGGAGTGCGCATGCGCAGTAGTGGGCCCGTGCGCGCATGCGCAGTAGTGAGCCCGTGTGCGCATGCGCAGTAGTGAGCCCGAGCGCGCATCCGCAGTAGTGAGTCCGAGTGCGCATGCGCAGTAGTGACCCCGAATGCGCATGAGCAGTAGTGAGTCCGAGTGCGCATGAGCAGTAGTGACCCCGAGTACGCATGCACATTAGTGAGCCCGAGTGTGCATGAGTAGTAGTGACCCCGAGTGCGCATGCACAGTAGTGAGCCCGTGTGCGCATGCGCAGAAGTGAGCTCGAATGCGCATGTGCAGGTCTGAGCCGGACTGCGCATGCGCAGTAGTGAGCCCGTGTGCGCATGCGCAGTAGTGACCCCGAATGCGCATAAGCAGTAGTGAGTCCGAGTGCGCATGAGCAGTAGTGACCCCGAGTGCGCATGAGCAGTAGTGACCCCGAGTGCGCATGCACAGTAGTGAGCCCGATTGCGCATCCGCAGTAGTGAGTCCGTGTGCGCATGTGCAGGTCTGAGCCGGAGTGCGCATGCGCAGTAGTGAGCCCGATTGTGCATCCGCAGTAGTGAGTCCGAGTGCGCATGAGCAGTAGTGAGCCCGTGTGCGCATGCGCAGTAGTGAGCCCGAGCGCGCATCCGCAGTAGTGAGTCCGAGTGCGTATGCGCAGTAGTGACCCCGAATGCGCATGAGCAGTAGTGAGTCCGAGTGCGCATGAGCAGTAGTGACCCCGAGTGCGCATGAGCAGTAGTGAGTCCGAGTGCGCATCAGCAGTAGTGACCCCGAGTGCGCATGAGCAGTAGTGACCCCGAGTGCGCATGCACATTAGTGAGCCCGAGTGTGCATGAGTAGTAGGGTCCCCGAGTGCGCATGCACAGTAGTGAGCCCGTGTGCGCATGCACAGTAGTGAGCCCGTGTGCGCATGCGCAGAAGTGAGCTCGAATGCGCATGTGGAAGTCTGAGCCGGAGTGCGCATGCGCAGTAGTGGGCCCGTGCGCGCATGCGCAGTAGTGAGCCCGTGTGCGCATGCGCAGTAGTGAGCCCGAGGGCGCATCCGCAGTAGTGAGTCCGAGTGCGCATGCGCAGTAGTGACCCCGAATGCGCATGAGCAGTTTTGAGTCCGAGTGCGCATGAGCAGTAGTGACCCCGAGTGCGCACTAGCAGTAGTGAGTCCGAGTGCGCATCAGCAGTAGTGACCCCGAGTGCGCATGCACAGTAGTGAGCCCGTGTGCGCATGCGCAGAAGTGAGCTCGAATGCGCATGTGCAGGTCTGAGCCGGACTGCGCATGCGCAGTAGTGAGCCCGATTGCGCATCCGCAGTAGTGAGTCCGTGTGCGCATGTGCAGGTCTGAGCCGGAGTGCGCATGCGCAGTAGTGGGCCCGTGCGCGCATGCGCAGTAGTGAGCCCGGGTGCGCATGCGCAGTAGTGAGCCCGAGCGCGCATCCGCAGTAGTGAGCCCGATTGCGCATCCGCAGTAGTGAGTCCGTGTGCGCATGTGCAGGTCTGAGCCGGAGTGCGCATGCGCAGTAGTGGGCCCGTGCGCGCATGGGCAGTAGTGAGCCCGTGTGCGCATGCGCAGTAGTGAGCCCGAGCGCGCATCCGCAGTAGTGAGTCCGAGTGCGCATGCGCAGTAGTGTCCCCGAATGCGCATTAGCAGTAGTGAATCCGAGTGCGCATGAGCAGTAGTGACCGCGAGTGCGCATGAGCAGTAGTGAGACCGAGTGCGCATGAGCAGTAGTGACCCCGAGTGCGCATGCACAGTAGTGAGCCCGATTGCGCATCCGCAGTAGTGAGTCCGAGTGCGCATGCACAGTACTGACCCCGAATGCGCATGAGCAGTTTTGAGTCCGAGTGCGCATGAGCAGTAGTGACCCCGAGTGCGCATGCACATTAGTGAGCCCGAGTGTGCATGAGTAGTAGTGACCCCGAGTGCGCATGCACAGTAGTGAGCCCGTGTGCGCATGCGCAGAAGTGAGCTCGAATGCGCATGTGCAGGTCTGAACCGGACTGCGCATGCGCAGTAGTGAGCCCGTGTGCGCATGCGCAGTAGTGACCCCGAATGCGCATGGGCAGTAGTGAGTCCGAGTGCGCATGAGCAGTAGTGACCCCGAGTGCGCATGAGCAGTAGTGACCCCGAGTGCGCATGAGCAGTAGTGACCCCGAATGCGCATGAGCAGTAGTGAGCCCGTGTGCGCATGCGCAGTAGTGAGCCCGAGCGCGCATCCGCAGTAGTGAGTCCGAGTGCGCATGCGCAGTAGTGACCCCGAATGCGCATGAGCAGTAGTGAATCCGAGTGCGCATGAGCAGTAGTGAGTCCGAGTGCGCATGAGCAGTAGTGACCCCGAGTGCGCATGAGCAGTAGTGACCCCGAGTGCACATGCACAGTAGTGAGCCCGATTGCGCATCGGCAGTAGTGAGGCCGTGTGCGCATGAGCAGTAGTGACCCCGAGCGCGCATCCGCAGTAGTGAGTCCGAGTGCGCATGCGCAGTAGTGTCCCCGAATGCGCATGAGCAGTAGTGACCCCGAGTGCGCATGAGCAGTAGTGAGTCCGAGTGCGCATCAGTAATAGTGACCCCGAGTGCGCATGAGCTGTAGTGACCCCGAGTGCGCCAGCGCAGTAGTGAGCCCGATTGCGCATCCGCAGTAGTGAGGCTGTGTGAGCATGTGCAGATCTGAGCCGGAGTGCGCGTGAGCAGTAGTGACCCCGAGTGCGCATGCACAGTAGTGAGCCCGAGTGCGCATGAGCAGTAGTGAGTACGAGTGCGCATGAGCAGTAGTGACCCCGAGTGCGCATGCACAGTAGTGCGCCCCTGTGCGCATGAGCAGTAGTGAGTCCGAGTGCGCGTGAGCAGTAGTGACCCCAAGTGCGCATGAGCAGTTTTGAGTCCGAGTGCGCATGAGCAGTAGTGACCCCGAGTGCGCATGAGCAGTAGTAACCCCGAGTGCGCATGAGCAGTAGTGAGTCCGAGTGCGCATCAGCAGTAGTGACCCCGAGTGCGCATGCACAGTAGTGAGCCCGTGTGCGCATGCGCAGAAGTGAGCTCGAATGCGCATGTGCAGGTCGGAGCCGGAGTGCGCATGCGCAGTAGTGGGCCCGTGCGCGCATGCGCAGCAGTGGGCCCGTGTTCGCATGCGCAGTAGTGAGCCCGAGCGCGCATCCGCAATAGTGAGTCCGAGTGTTCATGCGCAGTAGCGACCCCGAATGCGCATGAGCAGTAGTGAGTCCGAGTGCGCATGAGCAGTAGTGACCCCGAGTGCGCATGAGCAGTAGTGAGTCCGAGTGCGCATGCGCAGAAGTGAGCTCGAATGCGCATGTGCAGGTCTGAGCCGGACTGCGCATGCGCAGTAGTGCGCCCGATTGCGCGTCCGCAGTAGTGAGTCCGAGTGCGCATGAGCAGTAGTGACCCCGAGTGCGCATGAGCAGTAGTGACCCCGAGTGCGAATGCACAGTAGTGAGCCCGATTGCGCATCCGCAGTAGTGAGTCCGTGTGCGCATGTGCAGGTCTGAGCCGGAGTGCGCATGCGCAGTAGTGAGCCCGATTGTGCATCCGCAGTAGTGAGTCCGAGTGCGCATGAGCAGTAGTGAGCCCGTGTGCGCATGCGCAGTAGTGAGCCCGAGCGCGCATCCGCAGTAGTGAGTCCGAGTGCGCATGCGCAGTAGTGACCCCGAATGCGCATGAGCAGTAGTGAGTCCGAGTGCGCATGAGCAGTAGTGACCCCGAGTGCGCATGAGCAGTAGTGAGTCCAAGTGCGCATCAGCAGTAGTGACCCCGAGTGCGCATGAGCAGTAGTGAACCCGAGTGCGCATGCACAGTAGTGAGCCCGTGTGCGCATGCGCAGAAGTGAGCTCGAATGCGCATGTGCAGGTCTGAGCCGGAGTGCGCATGCGCAGTAGTGGGCCCGTGCGCGCATGCGCAGTAGTGAGCCCGTGTGCGCATGCGCAGTAGTGAGCCCGAGCGCGCATCCGCAGTAGTGAGTCCGAGTGCGCATGCGCAGTAGTGACCCCGAATGCGCATGAGCAGTAGTGAGTCCGAGTGCGCATGAGCAGTAGTGAGTCCGAGTGCGCATGAGCAGTAGTGACCCCGAGTGCGCATGCACATTAGTGAGCCCGAGTGTGCATGAGTAGTAGTGACCCCGAGTGCGCATGCACAGTAGTGAGCCCGTGTGCGCATGCGCAGAAGTGAGCTCGAATGCGCATGTGCAGGTCTGAGCCGGACTGCGCATGCGCAGTAGTGAGCCCGTGCGCGCATGCGCAGTAGTGACCCCGAATGCGCATGAGCAGTAGTGAGTCCGAGTGCGCATGAGCAGTAGTGACCCCGAGTGCGCATGAGCAGTAGTGACCCCGAGTGCGCATGAGCAGTAGTGAAACCGAGTGCACATGAGCAGTAGTGACCCCGAGTGCGCATGAGCAGTAGTGAGTCCGAGTGGGCATGAGCAGTAGTGACCCCGAGTGCGCATGAGCAGTAGTGACCCCGAGTGCGCATGCACAGTAGTGAGCCCGATTGCGCATCCGCAGTAGTGAGTCCGTGTGCGCATGTGCAGGTCTGAGCCGGAGTGCGCATGCGCAGTAGTGAGCCCGATTGTGCATCCGCAGTAGTGAGTCAGAGTGCGCATGAGCAGTAGTGAGCCCGTGTGCGCATGCGCAGTAGTGAGCCCGAGCGCGCATCCGCAGTAGTGAGCCCGAGTGCGCATGCGCAGTAGTGACCCCGAATGCGCATGAGCAGTAGTGAGTCCGAGTGCGCATGAGCAGTAGTGACCCCGAGTGCGCATGAGCAGTAGTGACCCCGAGTGCGCATGAGCAGTAGTGACCCCGAGTGCGCATGAGCAGTAGTGACCCCGAGTGCGCATGCACAGTAGTGAGCCCGTGTGCGCATGCGCAGAAGTGAGCTCGAATGCGCATGTGTAGGTCTGAGCCGGAGTGCGCATGCGCAGTAGTGGGCCCGTGCGCGCATGCGCAGTAGTGAGCCCGCGTGCGCATGCGCAGTAGTGAGCCCGAGCGCGCATCCGCAGTAGTGAGTCCGAGTGCGCATGCGCAGTAGTGACCCCGAATGCGCATGAGCAGTAGTGAGTCCGAGTGCGCATGAGCAGTAGTGACCCCGAGTGCGCATGAGCAGTAGTGAGTCCGAGTGCGCATCAGCAGTAGTGACCCCGAGTGCGCATGAGCAGTAGTGACCCCGAGTGCGCATGCACATTAGTGAGCCCGAGTGTGCATGCACAGTAGTGAGCCCGATTGCGCATCCGCATTAGTGAGTCCGAGTGCGCATGAGCAGTAGTGAGACCGTGTGCGCATGCGCAGTAGTGAGCCCGAGCGCGCATCCGCAGTAGTGAGTCCGAGTGCGCATGCGCAGTAGTGACCCCGAATGCGCATGAGCAGTAGTGAGTCCGAGTGCGCATGAGCAGTAGTGACCCCGAGTGCGCATGAGCAGTAGTGACCCCGAGTGCGCATGAGCAGTAGTGACCCCGAGTGGGCATGAGCCGTAGTGACCCCGAGTGCGCATGCACAGTAGTGAGCCCGTGTGCGCATGCGCAGTAGTGAGCCCGAGCGCGCATCCGCAGTAGTGAGTCCGAGTGCGCATGCGCAGTAGTGACCCCGAATGCGCATGAGCAGTAGTGAGTCCGAGTGCGCATGAGCAGTAGTGACCCCGAGTGCGCATGCAGAGTAGTGAGCCCGAGTGCGCATGAGCAGTAGTGAGTCCGAGTGCGCATGAGCAGTAGTGACCCCGAGTGCGCATGAGCAGTAGTGACCCCGAGTGCGCATGCACAGTAGTGAGCCCGTGTGCGCATGCGCAGAAGTGAGCTCGAATGCGCATGTGCAGGTCTGAGCCGGACTGCGCATGCGCAGTAGTGAGCCCGTGTGCGCATCAGCTGTAGTGACCCGAGTGCGCATGAGCAGTAGTGACCCCGAGTGCGCATGCACAGTAGTGAGCCCGTGTGCGCATGCACAGTAGTGAGCCCGATTGCGCATCCGCAGTAGTGAGTCCGAGTGCGCATGCACAGTACTGACCCCGAATGCGCATGAGCAGTTTTGAGTCCGAGTGCGCATGAGCAGTAGTGACCCCGAGTGCGCATGAGCAGTAGTGAGTCCGAGTGCGCATCAGCAGTAGTGACCCCGAGTGCGCATGAGCAGTAGTGACCCCGAGTGCGCATGCACATTAGTGAGCCCGAGTGTGCATGAGTAGTAGTGTCCCCGAGTGCGCATGCACAGTAGTGAGCCCGTGCGCGCATGCGCAGTAGTGAGCCCGTGTGCGCATGCGCAGTAGTGAGCTCGAGCGCGCATCCGCAGTAGTGAGTCCGAGTGCGCATGCGCAGTAGTGACCCCGAATGCGCATGAGCAGTTTTGAGTCCGAGTGCGCATGAGCAGTAGTGACCCCGAGTGCGCATGCAGAGTAGTGAGCCCGAGTGCGCATGAGCAGTAGTGAGTCCGAGTGCGCATGAGCAGTAGTGACCCCGAGTGCCCATGAGCAGTAGTGACCCCGAGTGCGCATGCACAATAGTGAGCCCGTGTGCGCATGCGCAGAAGTGAGCGCGAATGCGCATGTGCAGGTCTGAGCCGGACTGCGCATGCGCAGTAGTGCGCCCGATTGCGCGTCCGCAGTAGTGAGTCCGAGTGCGCATGAGCAGTAGTGACCCCGAGTGCGCATGAGCAGTAGTGACCCCGAGTGCGAATGCACAGTAGTGAGCCCGATTGCGCATCCGCAGTAGTGAGTCCGTGTGCGCATGTGCAGGTCTGAGCCGGAGTGCGCATGCGCAGTAGTGAGCCCGATTGTGCATCCGCAGTAGTGAGTCCGAGTGCGCATGAGCAGTAGTGAGCCCGTGTGCGCATGCGCAGTAGTGAGCCCGAGCGCGCATCCGCAGTAGTGAGTCCGAGTGCGCATGCGCAGTAGTGACCCCGAATGCGCATGAGCAGTAGTGAGTCCGAGTGCGCATGAGCAGTAGTGACCCCGAGTGCGCATGAGCAGTAGTGAGTCCAAGTGCGCATCAGCAGTAGTGACCCCGAGTGCGCATGAGCAGTAGTGAACCCGAGTGCGCATGCACAGTAGTGAGCCCGTGTGCGCATGCGCAGAAGTGAGCTCGAATGCGCATGTGCAGGTCTGAGCCGGAATGCGCATGCGCAGTAGTGGGCCCGTGCGCGCATGCGCAGTAGTGAGCCCGTGTGCGCATGCGCAGTAGTGAGCCCGAGCGCGCATCCGCAGTAGTGAGTCCGAGTGCGCATGCGCAGTAGTGACCCCGAATGCGCATGAGCAGTAGTGAGTCCGAGTGCGCATGAGCAGTAGTGAGTCCGAGTGCGCATGAGCAGTAGTGACCCCGAGTGCGCATGCACATTAGTGAGCCCGAGTGTGCATGAGTAGTAGTGACCCCGAGTGCGCATGCACAGTAGTGAGCCCGTGTGCGCATGCGCAGAAGTGAGCTCGAATGCGCATGTGCAGGTCTGAGCCGGACTGCGCATGCGCAGTAGTGAGCCCGTGCGCGCATGCGCAGTAGTGACCCCGAATGCGCATGAGCAGTAGTGAGTCCGAGTGCGCATGAGCAGTAGTGACCCCGAGTGCGCATGAGCAGTAGTGACCCCGAGTGCGCATGAGCAGTAGTGAATCCGAGTGCACATGAGCAGTAGTGACCCCGAGTGCGCATGAGCAGTAGTGAGTCCGAGTGCGCATGAGCAGTAGTGACCCCGAGTGCGCATGAGCAGTAGTGACCCCGAGTGCGCATGCACAGTAGTGAGCCCGATTGCGCATCCGCAGTAGTGAGTCCGTGTGCGCATGTGCAGGTCTGAGCCGGAGTGCGCATGCGCAGTAGTGAGCCCGATTGTGCATCCGCAGTAGTGAGTCAGAGTGCGCATGAGCAGTAGTGAGCCCGTGTGCGCATGCGCAGTAGTGAGCCCGAGCGCGCATCCGCAGTAGTGAGCCCGAGTGCGCATGCGCAGTAGTGACCCCGAATGCGCATGAGCAGTAGTGAGTCCGAGTGCGCATGAGCAGTAGTGTCCCCGAGTGCGCATGGGCAGTAGTGACCCCGAGTGCGCATGAGCAGTAGTGACCCCGAGTGCGCATGAGCAGTAGTGACCCCGAGTGCGCATGCACAGTAGTGAGCCCGTGTGCGCATGCGCAGAAGTGAGCTCGAATGCGCATGTGTAGGTCTGAGCCGGAGTGCGCATGCGCAGTAGTGGGCCCGTGCGCGCATGCGCAGTAGTGAGCCCGCGTGCGCATGCGCAGTAGTGAGCCCGAGCGCGCATCCGCAGTAGTGAGTCCGAGTGCGCATGCGCAGTAGTGACCCCGAATGCGCATGAGCAGTAGTGAGTCCGAGTGCGCATGAGCAGTAGTGACCCCGAGTGCGCATGCACATTAGTGAGCCCGAGTGTGCATGAGTAGTAGTGACCCCGAGTGCGCATGCACAGTAGTGAGCCCGTGTGCGCATGCGCAGAAGTGAGCTCGAATGCGCATGTGCAGGTCTGAGCCGGACTGCGCATGCGCAGTAGTGAGCCCGTGTGCGCATGCGCAGTAGTGACCCCGAATGCGCATCCGCAGTAGTGAGTCCGAGTGCGCATGCGCAGTAGTGACCCCGAATGCGCATGAGCAGTTTTGAGTCCGAGTGCGCATGAGCAGTAGTGACCCCGAGTGCGCATGCAGAGTAGTGAGCCCGAGTGCGCATGAGCAGTAGTGAGTCCGAGTGCGCATGAGCAGTAGTGACCCCGAGTGCCCATGAGCAGTAGTGACCCCGAGTGCGCATGCACAGTAGTGAGCCCGTGTGCGCATGCGCAGAAGTGAGCGCGAATGCGCATGTGCAGGTCTGAGCCGGACTGCGCATGCGCAGTAGTGCGCCCGATTGCGCGTCCGCAGTAGTGAGTCCGAGTGCGCATGAGCAGTAGTGACCCCGAGTGCGCATGAGCAGTAGTGACCCCGAGTGCGAATGCACAGTAGTGAGCCCGATTGCGCATCCGCAGTAGTGAGTCCGTGTGCGCATGTGCAGGTCTGAGCCGGAGTGCGCATGCGCAGTAGTGAGCCCGATTGTGCATCCGCAGTAGTGAGTCCGAGTGCGCATGAGCAGTAGTGAGCCCGTGTGCGCATGCGCAGTAGTGAGCCCGTGCGCGCATGCGCAGTAGTGACCCCGAATGCGCATGAGCAGTAGTAAGTCCGAGTGCGCATGAGCAGTAGTGACCCCGAGTGCGCATGAGCAGTAGTGACCCCGAGTGCGCATGAGCAGTAGTGAATCCGAGTGCACATGAGCAGTAGTGACCCCGAGTGCGCATGAGCAGTAGTGAGTCCGAGTGCGCATGAGCAGTAGTGACCCCGAGTGCGCATGAGCAGTAGTGACCCCGAGTGCGCATGCACAGTAGTGAGCCCGATTGCGCATCCGCAGTAGTGAGTCCGTGTGCGCATGTGCAGGTCTGAGCCGGAGTGCGCATGCGCAGTAGTGAGCCCGATTGTGCATCCGCAGTAGTGAGTCAGAGTGCGCATGAGCAGTAGTGAGCCCGTGTGCGCATGCGCAGTAGTGAGCCCGAGCGCGCATCCGCAGTAGTGAGCCCGAGTGCGCATGCGCAGTAGTGACCCCGAATGCGCATGAGCAGTAGTGAGTCCGAGTGCGCATGAGCAGTAGTGTCCCCGAGTGCGCATGGGCAGTAGTGACCCCGAGTGCGCATGCGCAGTAGTGAGCCCGCGTGCGCATGCGCAGTAGTGAGCCCGAGCGCGCATCCGCAGTAGTGAGTCCGAGTGCGCATGCGCAGTAGTGACCCCGAATGCGCATGAGCAGTAGTGAGTCCGAGTGCGCATGAGCAGTAATGACCCCGAGTGCGCATGCACATTAGTGAGCCCGAGTGTGCATGAGTAGTAGTGACCCCGAGTGCGCATGCACAGTAGTGAGCCCGTGTGCGCATGCGCAGAAGTGAGCTCGAATGCGCATGTGCAGGTCTGAGCCGGACTGCGCATGCGCAGTAGTGAGCCCGTGTGCGCATGCGCAGTAGTGACCCCGAATGCGCATAAGCAGTAGTGAGTCCGAGTGCGCATGAGCAGTAGTGACCCCGAGTGCGCATGAGCAGTAGTGACCCCGAGTGCGCATGCACAGTAGTGAGCCCGATTGCGCATCCGCAGTAGTGAGTCCGTGTGCGCATGCACAGTACTGACCCCGAATGCGCATGAGCAGTTTTGAGTCCAAGTGCGCATGAGCAGTAGTGACCCCGAGTGCGCATGAGCAGTAGTGAGTCCGAGTGCGCATCAGCAGTAGTGACCCCGAGTGCGCATGAGCAGTAGTGACCCCGAGTGCGCATGCACATTAGTGAGCCCGAGTGTGCATGCACAGTAGTGAGCCCGATTGCGCATCCGCAGTAGTGAGTCCGAGTGCGCATGAGCAGTAGTGAGCCCGTGTGCGCATGCGCAGTAGTGAGCCCGAGCGCGCATCCGCAGTAGTGAGTCCGAGTGCGCATGCGCAGTAGTGACCCCGAATGCGCATGAGCAGTAGTGAGTCCGAGTGCGCATGAGCAGTAGTGACCCCGAGTGCGCATGAGCAGTAGTGACCCCGAGTGCGCATGAGCAGTAGTGACCCCGAGTGGGCATGAGCCGTAGTGACCCCCAGTGCGCATGCACAGTAGTGAGCCCGTGTGCGCATGCGCAGTAGTGAGCCCGAGCGCGCATCCGCAGTAGTGAGTCCGAGTGCGCATGCGCAGTAGTGACCCCGAATGCGCATGAGCAGTAGTGAGTCCGAGTGCGCATGAGCAGTAGTGACCCCGAGTGCGCATGCAGAGTAGTGAGCCCGAGTGCGCATGAGCAGTAGTGAGTCCGAGTGCGCATGAGCAGTAGTGACCCCGAGTGCGCATGAGCAGTAGTGACCCCGAGTGCGCATGCACAGTAGTGAGCCCGTGTGCGCATGCGCAGAAGTGAGCTCGAATACGCATGTGCAGGTCTGAGCCGGACTGCGCATGCGCAGTAGTGAGCCCGTGTGCGCATCAGCTGTAGTGACCCGAGTGCGCATGAGCAGTAGTGACCCCGAGTGCGCATGCACAGTAGTGAGCCCGTGTGCGCATGCACAGTAGTGAGCCCGATTGCGCATCCGCAGTAGTGAGTCCGAGTGCGCATGCACAGTACTGACCCCGAATGCGCATGAGCAGTTTTGAGTCCGAGTGCGCATGAGCAGTAGTGACCCCGAGTGCGCATGAGCAGTAGTGAGTCCGAGTGCGCATCAGCAGTAGTGACCCCGAGTGCGCATGAGCAGTAGTGACCCCGAGTGCGCATGCACATTAGTGAGCCCGAGTGTGCATGAGTAGTAGTGTCCCCGAGTGCGCATGCACAGTAGTGAGCCCGTGCGCGCATGCGCAGTAGTGAGCCCGTGTGCGCATGCGCAGTAGTGAGCTCGAGCGCGCATCCGCAGTAGTGAGTCCGAGTGCGCATGCGCAGTAGTGACCCCGAATGCGCATGAGCAGTTTTGAGTCCGAGTGCGCATGAGCAGTAGTGACCCCGAGTGCGCATGCAGAGTAGTGAGCCCGAGTGCGCATGAGCAGTAGTGAGTCCGAGTGCGCATGAGCAGTAGTGACCCCGAGTGCCCATGAGCAGTAGTGACCCCGAGTGCGCATGCACAGTAGTGAGCCCGTGTGCGCATGCGCAGAAGTGAGCTCGAATGCGCATGTGCAGGTCTGAGCCGGACTCCGCATGCGCAGTAGTGAGCCCGTGTGCGCATAAGCAGTAGTGACCCGAGTGCGCATGAGCAGTAGTGACCCCGAGTGCGCATGCACAGTAGTGAGCCCGTGTGCGCATGCACAGTAGTGAGCCCGATTGCGCATCCGCAGTAGTGAGTCCGAGTGCGCATGCACAGTACTGACCCCGAATGCGCATGAGCAGTTTTGAGTCCGAGTGCGCATGAGCAGTAGTGACCCCGAGTGCGCATGAGCAGTAGTGAGTCCGAGTGCGCATCAGCAGTAGTGACCCCGAGTGCGCATGAGCAGTAGTGACCCCGAGTGCGCATGCACAGTAGTGAGCCCGATTGCGCATCCGCAGTAGTGAGTCCGTGTGCGCATGTGCAGGTCTGAGCCGGAGTGCGCATGCGCAGTAGTGAGCCCGATTGTGCATCCGCAGTAGTGAGTCCGAGTGCGCATGAGCAGTAGTGAGCCCGTGTGCGCATGCGCAGTAGTGAGCCCGAGCGCGCATCCGCAGTAGTGAGTCCGAGTGCGCATGCGCAGTAGTGACCCCGAATGCGCATGAGCAGTAGTGAGTCCGAGTGCGCATGAGCAGTAGTGACCCCGAGTGCGCATGCGCAGTAGTGACCCCGAGTGCGCATGAGCAGTAGTGACCCCGAGTGCGCATGAGCAGTAGTGACCCCGAGTGCGCATGCGCAGTAGTGAGCCCGTGTGCGCATGCGCAGAAGTGAGCTCGAATGCGCATGTGTAGGTCTGAGCCGGAGTGCGCATGCGCAGTAGTGGGCCCGTGCGCGCATGCGCAGTAGTGAGCCCGTGTGCGCATGCGCAGTAGTGAGCCCGAGCGCGCATCCGCAGTAGTGAGTCCGAGTGCGCATGCGCAGTAGTGACCCCGAATGCGCATGAGCAGTAGTGAGTCCGAGTGCGCATGAGCAGTAGTGACCCCGAGTGCCCATGAGCAGTAGTGACCCCGAGTGCGCATGCACAGTAGTGAGCCCGTGTGCGCATGCGCAGAAGTGAGCGCGAATGCGCATGTGCAGGTCTGAGCCGGACTGCGCATGCGCAGTAGTGCGCCCGATTGCGCGTCCGCAGTAGTGAGTCCGAGTGCGCATGAGCAGTAGTGACCCCGAGTGCGCATGAGCAGTAGTGACCCCGAGTGCGAATGCACAGTAGTGAGCCCGATTGCGCATCCGCAGTAGTGAGTCCGTGTGCGCATGTGCAGGTCTGAGCCGGAGTGCGCATGCGCAGTAGTGAGCCCGATTGTGCATCCGCAGTAGTGAGTCCGAGTGCGCATGAGCAGTAGTGAGCCCGTGTGCGCATGCGCAGTAGTGAGCCCGAGCGCGCATCCGCAGTAGTGAGTCCGAGTGCGCATGCGCAGTAGTGACCCCGAATGCGCATGAGCAGTAGTGAGTCCGAGTGCGCATGAGCAGTAGTGACCCCGAGTGCGCATGAGCAGTAGTTAGTCCAAGTGCGCATCAGCAGTAGTGACCCCGAGTGCGCATGAGCAGTAGTGAACCCGAGTGCGCATGCACAGTAGTGAGCCCGTGTGCGCATGCGCAGAAGTGAGCTCGAATGCGCATGTGCAGGTCTGAGCCGGAGTGCGCATGCGCAGTAGTGGGCCCGTGCGCGCATGCGCAGTAGTGAGCCCGTGTGCGCATGCGCAGTAGTGAGTCCGAGCGCGCATCCGCAGTAGTGAGTCCGAGTGCGCATGCGCAGTAGTGACCCCGAATGCGCATGAGCAGTAGTGAGTCCGAGTGCGCATGAGCAGTAGTGAGTCCGAGTGCGCATGAGCAGTAGTGACCCCGAGTGCGCATGCACATTAGTGAGCCCGAGTGTGCATGAGTAGTAGTGACCCCGAGTGCGCATGCACAGTAGTGAGCCCGTGTGCGCATGCGCAGAAGTGAGCTCGAATGCGCATGTGCAGGTCTGAGCCGGACTGCGCATGCGCAGTAGTGAGCCCGTGCGCGCATGCGCAGTAGTGACCCCGAATGCGCATGAGCAGTAGTGAGTCCGAGTGCGCATGAGCAGTAGTGACCCCGAGTGCGCATGAGCAGTAGTGACCCCGAGTGCGCATGAGCAGTAGTGAATCCGAGTGCACATGAGCAGTAGTGACCCCGAGTGCGCATGAGCAGTAGTGAGTCCGAGTGCGCATGAGCAGTAGTGACCCCGAGTGCGCATGAGCAGTAGTGACCCCGAGTGCGCATGCACAGTAGTGAGCCCGATTGCGCATCCGCAGTAGTGAGTCCGTGTGCGCATGTGCAGGTCTGAGCCGGAGTGCGCATGCGCAGTAGTGAGCCCGATTGTGCATCCGCAGTAGTGAGTCAGAGTGCGCATGAGCAGTAGTGAGCCCGTGTGCGCATGCGCAGTAGTGAGCCCGAGCGCGCATCCGCAGTAGTGAGCCCGAGTGCGCATGCGCAGTAGTGACCCCGAATGCGCATGAGCAGTAGTGAGTCCGAGTGCGCATGAGCAGTAGTGTCCCCGAGTGCGCATGGGCAGTAGTGACCCCGAGTGCGCATGAGCAGTAGTGACCCCGAGTGCGCATGAGCAGTAGTGACCCCGAGTGCGCATGCACAGTAGTGAGCCCGTGTGCGCATGCGCAGAAGTGAGCTCGAATGCGCATGTGTAGGTCTGAGCCGGAGTGCGCATGCGCAGTAGTGGGCCCGTGCGCGCATGCGCAGTAGTGAGCCCGCGTGCGCATGCGCAGTAGTGAGCCCGAGCGCGCATCCGCAGTAGTGAGTCCGAGTGCGCATGCGCAGTAGTGACCCCGAGTGCGCATGCACATTAGTGAGCCCGAGTGTGCATGAGTAGTAGTGACCCCGAGTGCGCATGCACAGTAGTGAGCCCGTGTGCGCATGCGCAGAAGTGAGCTCGAATGCGCATGTGCAGGCCTGAGCCGGACTGCGCATGCGCAGTAGTGAGCCCGTGTGCGCATGCGCAGTAGTGACCCCGAATGCGCATAAGCAGTAGTGAGTCCGAGTGCGCATGAGCAGTAGTGACCCCGAGTGCGCATGAGCAGTAGTGACCCCGAGTGCGCATGCACAGTAGTGAGCCCGATTGCGCATCCGCAGTAGTGAGTCCGTGTGCGCATGCACAGTACTGACCCCGAATGCGCATGAGCAGTTTTGAGTCCAAGTGCGCATGAGCAGTAGTGACCCCGAGTGCGCATGAGCAGTAGTGAGTCCGAGTGCGCATCAGCAGTAGTGACCCCGAGTGCGCATGAGCAGTAGTGACCCCGAGTGCGCATGCACATTAGTGAGCCCGAGTGTGCATGCACAGTAGTGAGCCCGATTGCGCATCCGCAGTAGTGAGTCCGAGTGCGCATGAGCAGTAGTGAGCCCGTGTGCGCATGCGCAGTAGTGAGCCCGAGCGCGCATCCGCAGTAGTGAGTCCGAGTGCGCATGCGCAGTAGTGACCCCGAATGCGCATGAGCAGTAGTGAGTCCGAGTGCGCATGAGCAGTAGTGACCCCGAGTGCGCATGAGCAGTAGTGACCCCGAGTGCGCATGAGCAGTAGTGACCCCGAGTGGGCATGAGCCGTAGTGACCCCCAGTGCGCATGCACAGTAGTGAGCCCGTGTGCGCATGCGCAGTAGTGAGCCCGAGCGCGCATCCGCAGTAGTGAGTCCGAGTGCGCATGCGCAGTAGTGACCCCGAATGCGCATGAGCAGTAGTGAGTCCGAGTGCGCATGAGCAGTAGTGACCCCGAGTGCGCATGCAGAGTAGTGAGTCCGAGTGCGCATGAGCAGTAGTGAGTCCGAGTGCGCATGAGCAGTAGTGACCCCGAGTGCGCATGCACATTAGTGAGCCCGAGTGTGCATGAGTAGTAGTGACCCCGAGTGCGCATGCACAGTAGTGAGCCCGTGTGCGCATGCGCAGAAGTGAGCTCGAATGCGCATGTGCAGGTCTGAGCCGGACTGCGCATGCGCAGTAGTGAGCCCGTGCGCGCATGCGCAGTAGTGACCCCGAATGCGCATGAGCAGTAGTGAGTCCGAGTGCGCATGAGCAGTAGTGACCCCGAGTGCGCATGAGCAGTAGTGACCCCGAGTGCGCATGAGCAGTAGTGAATCCGAGTGCACATGAGCAGTAGTGACCCCGAGTGCGCATGAGCAGTAGTGAGTCCGAGTGCGCATGAGCAGTAGTGACCCCGAGTGCGCATGAGCAGTAGTGACCCCGAGTGCGCATGCACAGTAGTGAGCCCGATTGCGCATCCGCAGTAGTGAGTCCGTGTGCGCATGTGCAGGTCTGAGCCGGAGTGCGCATGCGCAGTAGTGAGCCCGATTGTGCATCCGCAGTAGTGAGTCAGAGTGCGCATGAGCAGTAGTGAGCCCGTGTGCGCATGCGCAGTAGTGAGCCCGAGCGCGCATCCGCAGTAGTGAGCCCGAGTGCGCATGCGCAGTAGTGACCCCGAATGCGCATGAGCAGTAGTGAGTCCGAGTGCGCATGAGCAGTAGTGTCCCCGAGTGCGCATGGGCAGTAGTGACCCCGAGTGCGCATGAGCAGTAGTGACCCCGAGTGCGCATGAGCAGTAGTGACCCCGAGTGCGCATGCACAGTAGTGAGCCCGTGTGCGCATGCGCAGAAGTGAGCTCGAATGCGCATGTGTAGGTCTGAGCCGGAGTGCGCATGCGCAGTAGTGGGCCCGTGCGCGCATGCGCAGTAGTGAGCCCGCGTGCGCATGCGCAGTAGTGAGCCCGAGCGCGCATCCGCAGTAGTGAGTCCGAGTGCGCATGCGCAGTAGTGACCCCGAGTGCGCATGCACATTAGTGAGCCCGAGTGTGCATGAGTAGTAGTGACCCCGAGTGCGCATGCACAGTAGTGAGCCCGTGTGCGCATGCGCAGAAGTGAGCTCGAATGCGCATGTGCAGGTCTGAGCCGGACTGCGCATGCGCAGTAGTGAGCCCGTGTGCGCATGCGCAGTAGTGACCCCGAATGCGCATAAGCAGTAGTGAGTCCGAGTGCGCATGAGCAGTAGTGACCCCGAGTGCGCATGAGCAGTAGTGACCCCGAGTGCGCATGCACAGTAGTGAGCCCGATTGCGCATCCGCAGTAGTGAGTCCGTGTGCGCATGCACAGTACTGACCCCGAATGCGCATGAGCAGTTTTGAGTCCAAGTGCGCATGAGCAGTAGTGACCCCGAGTGCGCATGAGCAGTAGTGAGTCCGAGTGCGCATCAGCAGTAGTGACCCCGAGTGCGCATGAGCAGTAGTGACCCCGAGTGCGCATGCACATTAGTGAGCCCGAGTGTGCATGCACAGTAGTGAGCCCGATTGCGCATCCGCAGTAGTGAGTCCGAGTGCGCATGAGCAGTAGTGAGCCCGTGTGCGCATGCGCAGTAGTGAGCCCGAGCGCGCATCCGCAGTAGTGAGTCCGAGTGCGCATGCGCAGTAGTGACCCCGAATGCGCATGAGCAGTAGTGAGTCCGAGTGCGCATGAGCAGTAGTGACCCCGAGTGCGCATGAGCAGTAGTGACCCCGAGTGCGCATGAGCAGTAGTGACCCCGAGTGGGCATGAGCCGTAGTGACCCCCAGTGCGCATGCACAGTAGTGAGCCCGTGTGCGCATGCGCAGTAGTGAGCCCGAGCGCGCATCCGCAGTAGTGAGTCCGAGTGCGCATGCGCAGTAGTGACCCCGAATGCGCATGAGCAGTAGTGAGTCCGAGTGCGCATGAGCAGTAGTGACCCCGAGTGCGCATGCAGAGTAGTGAGCCCGAGTGCGCATGAGCAGTAGTGAGTCCGAGTGCGCATGAGCAGTAGTGACCCCGAGTGCGCATGAGCAGTAGTGACCCCGAGTGCGCATGCACAGTAGTGAGCCCGTGTGCGCATGCGCAGAAGTGAGCTCGAATACGCATGTGCAGGTCTGAGCCGGACTGCGCATGCGCAGTAGTGAGCCCGTGTGCGCATCAGCTGTAGTGACCCGAGTGCGCATGAGCAGTAGTGACCCCGAGTGCGCATGCACAGTAGTGAGCCCGTGTGCGCATGCACAGTAGTGAGCCCGATTGCGCATCCGCAGTAGTGAGTCCGAGTGCGCATGCACAGTACTGACCCCGAATGCGCATGAGCAGTTTTGAGTCCGAGTGCGCATGAGCAGTAGTGACCCCGAGTGCGCATGAGCAGTAGTGAGTCCGAGTGCGCATCAGCAGTAGTGACCCCGAGTGCGCATGAGCAGTAGTGACCCCGAGTGCGCATGCACATTAGTGAGCCCGAGTGTGCATGAGTAGTAGTGTCCCCGAGTGCGCATGCACAGTAGTGAGCCCGTGCGCGCATGCGCAGTAGTGAGCCCGTGTGCGCATGCGCAGTAGTGAGCTCGAGCGCGCATCCGCAGTAGTGAGTCCGAGTGCGCATGCG
The DNA here is from genome assembly GCA_963576845.1 of Megachile leachella. Lineage (NCBI taxonomy): Eukaryota > Metazoa > Arthropoda > Insecta > Hymenoptera > Megachilidae > Megachile > Megachile leachella. The sequence goes on along the minus strand of OY756250.1, from coordinate 23,378,272 downwards.
CAGTAGTGACCCCGAATGCGCATGAGCAGTTTTGAGTCCGAGTGCGCATGAGCAGTAGTGACCCCGAGTGCGCATGCAGAGTAGTGAGCCCGAGTGCGCATGAGCAGTAGTGAGTCCGAGTGCGCATGAGCAGTAGTGACCCCGAGTGCCCATGAGCAGTAGTGACCCCGAGTGCGCATGCACAGTAGTGAGCCCGTGTGCGCATGCGCAGAAGTGAGCTCGAATGCGCATGTGCAGGTCTGAGCCGGACTGCGCATGCGCAGTAGTGAGCCCGTGTGCGCATAAGCAGTAGTGACCCGAGTGCGCATGAGCAGTAGTGACCCCGAGTGCGCATGCACAGTAGTGAGCCCGTGTGCGCATGCACAGTAGTGAGCCCGATTGCGCATCCGCAGTAGTGAGTCCGAGTGCGCATGCACAGTACTGACCCCGAATGCGCATGAGCAGTTTTGAGTCCGAGTGCGCATGAGCAGTAGTGACCCCGAGTGCGCATGAGCAGTAGTGAGTCCGAGTGCGCATCAGCAGTAGTGACCCCGAGTGCGCATGAGCAGTAGTGACCCCGAGTGCGCATGCACAGTAGTGAGCCCGATTGCGCATCCGCAGTAGTGAGTCCGTGTGCGCATGTGCAGGTCTGAGCCGGAGTGCGCATGCGCAGTAGTGAGCCCGATTGTGCATCCGCAGTAGTGAGTCCGAGTGCGCATGAGCAGTAGTGAGCCCGTGTGCGCATGCGCAGTAGTGAGCCCGAGCGCGCATCCGCAGTAGTGAGTCCGAGTGCGCATGCGCAGTAGTGACCCCGAGTGCGCATGCACAGTAGTGAGCCCGTGTGCGCATGCGCAGAAGTGAGCTCGAATGCGCATGTGCAGGTCTGAGCCGGACTGCGCATGCGCAGTAGTGAGCCCGTGTGCGCATAAGCAGTAGTGACCCGAGTGCGCATGAGCAGTAGTGACCCCGAGTGCGCATGCACAGTAGTGAGCCCGTGTGCGCATGCACAGTAGTGAGCCCGATTGCGCATCCGCAGTAGTGAGTCCGAGTGCGCATGCACAGTACTGACCCCGAATGCGCATGAGCAGTTTTGAGTCCGAGTGCGCATGAGCAGTAGTGACCCCGAGTGCGCATGAGCAGTAGTGAGTCCGAGTGCGCATCAGCAGTAGTGACCCCGAGTGCGCATGAGCAGTAGTGACCCCGAGTGCGCATGCACAGTAGTGAGCCCGATTGCGCATCCGCAGTAGTGAGTCCGTGTGCGCATGTGCAGGTCTGAGCCGGAGTGCGCATGCGCAGTAGTGAGCCCGATTGTGCATCCGCAGTAGTGAGTCCGAGTGCGCATGAGCAGTAGTGAGCCCGTGTGCGCATGCGCAGTAGTGAGCCCGAGCGCGCATCCGCAGTAGTGAGTCCGAGTGCGCATGCGCAGTAGTGACCCCGAATGCGCATGAGCAGTAGTGAGTCCGAGTGCGCATGAGCAGTAGTGACCCCGAGTGCGCATGCGCAGTAGTGACCCCGAGTGCGCATGAGCAGTAGTGACCCCGAGTGCGCATGAGCAGTAGTGACCCCGAGTGCGCATGCACAGTAGTGAGCCCGTGTGCGCATGCGCAGAAGTGAGCTCGAATGCGCATGTGTAGGTCTGAGCCGGAGTGCGCATGCGCAGTAGTGGGCCCGTGCGCGCATGCGCAGTAGTGAGCCCGTGTGCGCATGCGCAGTAGTGAGCCCGAGCGCGCATCCGCAGTAGTGAGTCCGAGTGCGCATGCGCAGTAGTGACCCCGAATGCGCATGAGCAGTAGTGAGTCCGAGTGCGCATGAGCAGTAGTGAGTCCGAGTGCGCATGAGCAGTAGTGACCCCGAGTGCGCATGAGCAGTAGTGACCCCGAGTGCGCATGCACAGTAGTGAGCCCGATTGCGCATCCGCAGTAGTGAGTCCGTGTGCGCATGCACAGTACTGACCCCGAATGCGCATGAGCAGTTTTGAGTCCGAGTGCGCATGCGCAGTAGTGACCCCGAATGCGCATAAGCAGTAGTGAGTCCGAGTGCGCATGAGCAGTAGTGACCCCAAGTGCGCATGAGCAGTAGTGAGTCCGAGTGCGCATCAGCAGTAGTGACCCCGAGTGCGCATGCGCAGTAGTGACCCCGAATGCGCATGAGCAGTAGTGAGTCCGAGTGCGCATGAGCAGTAGTGACCCCAAGTGCGCATGAGCAGTAGTGAGTCCGAGTGCGCATCAGCAGTAGTGACCCCGAGTGCGCATGAGCAGTAGTGACCCCGAGTGCGCATGCACATTAGTGAGCCCGAGTGTGCATGAGTAGTAGTGTCCCCGAGTGCGCATGCACAGTAGTGAGCCCGTGTGCGCATGCACAGTAGTGAGCCCGTGTGCGCATGCGCAGAAGTGAGCTCGAATGCGCATGTGCAGGTCTGAGCCGGAGTGCGCATGCGCAGTAGTGGGCCCGTGCGCGCATGCGCAGTAGTGAGCCCGTGTGCGCATGCGCAGTAGTGAGCCCGAGCGCGCATCCGCAGTAGTGAGTCTGAGTGCGCATGCGCAGTAGTGACCCCGAATGCGCATGAGCAGTATTGAGTCCGAGTGCGCATGAGCAGTAGTGACCCCGAGTGCGCATGAGCAGTAGTGAGCCCGAGTGCGCATGAGCAGTAGTGACCCCGAGTGCGCATGCACAGTAGTGAGCCCGATTGCGCATCCGCAGTAGTGAGTCCGAGTGCGCATTCACAGTACTGACCCCGAATGCGCATGAGCAGTTTTGAGTCCGAGTGCGCATGAGCAGTAGTGACCCCGAGTGCGCACTAGCAGTAGTGAGTCCGAGTGCGCATCAGCAGTAGTGACCCCGAGGGCGCATGCACAGTAGTGAGCCCGTGTGCGCATGCGCAGAAGTGAGCTCGAATGCGCATGTGCAGGTCTGAGCCGGAGTGCGCATGCGCAGTAGTGGGCCCGTGCGCGCATGCGCAGCAGTGAGGCCGTGTTCGCATGCGCAGTAGTGAGCCCGAGCGCGCATCCGCAATAGTGAGTCCGAGTGCGCATGCGCAGTAGTGACCCCGAATGCGCATGAGCAGTAGTGAGTCCGAGTGCGCATGAGCAGTAGTGAGTCCGAGTGCGCATGAGCAGTAGTGACCCCGAGTGTGCATGAGCAGTAGTGAGACCGAGTGCGCATGAGCAGTAGTGACCCCGAGTGCGCATGAGCAGTAGTGTGTCCGAGTGCGCATGAGCAGTAGTGACCCCGAGTGCGCATGCACATTAGTGAGCCCGAGTGTGCATGAGTAGTAGTGACCCCGAGTGCACATGCACAGTAGTGAGCCCGTGTGCGCATGCGCAGAAGTGAGCTCGAATGCGCATGTGCAGGTCTGAACCGGACTGCGCATGCACAGTAGTGAGCCCGTGTGCGCATGCGCAGTAGTGACCCCGAATGCGCATGAGCAGTAGTGAGTCCGAGTGCGCATGAGCAGTAGTGACCCCGAGTGCGCATGAGCAGTAGTGACCCCGAGTGCGCATGCACAGTAGTGAGCCCGTGTGCGCATGCGCAGAAGTGAGCTCGAATGCGCATGTGCAGGTCTGAGCCGGACTGCGCATGCGCAGTAGTGAGCCCGTGTGCGCATCAGCTGTAGTGACCCGAGTGCGCATGAGCAGTAGTGACCCCGAGTGCGCATGCACAGTAGTGAGCCCGTGTGCGCATGCACAGTAGTGAGCCCGATTGCGCATCCGCAGTAGTGAGTCCGAGTGCGCATGCACAGTACTGACCCCGAATGCGCATGAGCAGTTTTGAGTCCGAGTGCGCATGAGCAGTAGTGACCCCGAGTGCGCATGAGCAGTAGTGAGTCCGAGTGCGCATCAGCAGTAGTGACCCCGAGTGCGCATGAGCAGTAGTGACCCCGAGTGCGCATGCACATTAGTGAGCCCGAGTGTGCATGAGTAGTAGTGTCCCCGAGTGCGCATGCACAGTAGTGAGCCCGTGCGCGTATGCGCAGTAGTGAGCCCGTGTGCGCATGCGCAGTAGTGAGCTCGAGCGCGCATCCGCAGTAGTGAGTCCGAGTGCGCATGCGCAGTAGTGACACCGAATGCGCATGAGCAGTTTTGAGTCCGAGTGCGCATGAGCAGTAGTGACCCCGAGTGCGCATGCAGAGTAGTGAGCCCGAGTGCGCATGAGCAGTAGTGAGTCCGAGTGCGCATGAGCAGTAGTGACCCCGAGTGCCCATGAGCAGTAGTGACCCCGAGTGCGCATGCACAGTAGTGAGCCCGTGTGCGCATGCGCAGAAGTGAGCGCGAATGCGCATGTGCAGGTCTGAGCCGGACTGCGCATGCGCAGTAGTGCGCCCGATTGCGCGTCCGCAGTAGTGAGTCCGAGTGCGCATGAGCAGTAGTGACCCCGAGTGCGCATGAGCAGCAGTGACCCCGAGTGCGAATGCACAGTAGTGAGCCCGATTGCGCATCCGCAGTAGTGAGTCCGTGTGCGCATGTGCAGGTCTGAGCCGGAGTGCGCATGCGCAGTAGTGAGCCCGATTGTGCATCCGCAGTAGTGAGTCCGAGTGCGCATGAGCAGTAGTGAGCCCGTGTGCGCATGCGCAGTAGTGAGCCCGAGCGCGCATCCGCAGTAGTGAGTCCGAGTGCGCATGCGCAGTAGTGACCCCGAATGCGCATGAGCAGTAGTGAGTCCGAGTGCGCATGAGCAGTAGTGACCCCGAGTGCGCATGAGCAGTAGTGAGTCCAAGTGCGCATCAGCAGTAGTGACCCCGAGTGCGCATGAGCAGTAGTGAACCCCAGTGCGCATGCACAGTAGTGAGCCCGTGTGCGCATGCGCAGAAGTGAGCTCGAATGCGCATGTGCAGGTCTGAGCCGGAGTGCGCATGCGCAGTAGTGGGCCCGTGCGCGCATGCGCAGTAGTGAGCCCGTGTGCGCATGCGCAGTAGTGAGCCCGAGCGCGCATCCGCAGTAGTGAGTCCGAGTGCGCATGCGCAGTAGTGACCCCGAATGCGCATGAGCAGTAGTGAGTCCGAGTGCGCATGAGCAGTAGTGAGTCCGAGTGCGCATGAGCAGTAGTGACCCCGAGTGCGCATGCACATTAGTGAGCCCGAGTGTGCATGAGTAGTAGTGACCCCGAGTGCGCATGCACAGTAGTGAGCCCGTGTGCGCATGCGCAGAAGTGAGCTCGAATGCGCATGTGCAGGTCTGAGCCGGACTGCGCATGCGCAGTAGTGAGCCCGTGCGCGCATGCGCAGTAGTGACCCCGAATGCGCATGAGCAGTAGTGAGTCCGAGTGCGCATGAGCAGTAGTGACCCCGAGTGCGCATGAGCAGTAGTGACCCCGAGTGCGCATGCACAGTAGTGAGCCCGATTGCGCATCCGCAGTAGTGAGTCCGTGTGCGCATGCACAGTACTGACCCCGAATGCGCATGAGCAGTTTTGAGTCCAAGTGCGCATGAGCAGTAGTGACCCCGAGTGCGCATGAGCAGTAGTGAGTCCGAGTGCGCATCAGCAGTAGTGACCCCGAGTGCGCATGAGCAGTAGTGACCCCGAGTGCGCATGCACATTAGTGAGCCCGAGGGTGCATGCACAGTAGTGAGCCCGATTGCGCATCCGCAGTAGTGAGTCCGAGTGCGCATGAGCAGTAGTGAGCCCGTGTGCGCATGCGCAGTAGTGAGCCCGAGCGCGCATCCGCAGTAGTGAGTCCGAGTGCGCATGCGCAGTAGTGACCCCGAATGCGCATGAGCAGTAGTGAGTCCGAGTGCGCATGAGCAGTAGTGACCCCGAGTGCGCATGAGCAGTAGTGACCCCGAGTGCGCATGAGCAGTAGTGACCCCGAGTGGGCATGAGCCGTAGTGACCCCGAGTGCGCATGCACAGTAGTGAGCCCGTGTGCGCATGCGCAGTAGTGAGCCCGGGCGCGCATCCGCAGTAGTGAGTCCGAATGCGCATGAGCAGTAGTGAGTCCGAGTGCGCATGAGCAGTAGTGACCCCGAGTGCGCATGCACATTAGTGAGCCCGAGTGTGCATGAGTAGTAGTGTCCCCGAGTGCGCATGCACAGTAGTGAGCCCGTGCGCGCATGCGCAGTAGTGAGCCCGTGTGCGCATGCGCAGTAGTGAGCTCGAGCGCGTATCCGCAGTAGTGAGTCCGAGTGCGCATGCGCAGTAGTGACCCCGAATGCGCATGAGCAGTTTTGAGTCCGAGTGCGCATGAGCAGTAGTGACCCCGAGTGCGCATGCAGAGTAGTGAGCCCGAGTGCGCATGAGCAGTAGTGAGTCCGAGTGCGCATGAGCAGTAGTGACCCCGAGTGCCCATGAGCAGTAGTGACCCCGAGTGCGCATGCACAGTAGTGAGCCCGTGTGCGCATGCGCAGAAGTGAGCTCGAATGCGCATGTGCAGGTCTGAGCCGGACTGCGCATGCGCAGTAGTGAGCCCGTGTGCGCATAAGCAGTAGTGACCCGAGTGCGCATGAGCAGTAGTGACCCCGAGTGCGCATGCACAGTAGTGAGTCCGAGTGCGCATGCGCAGTAGTGACCCCGAATGCGCATGAGCAGTAGTGAGTCCGAGTGCGCATGAGCAGTAGTGACCCCGAGTGCGCATGCGCAGTAGTGACCCCGAGTGCGCATGAGCAGTAGTGACCCCGAGTGCGCATGAGCAGTAGTGACCCCGAGTGCGCATGCACAGTAGTGAGCCCGTGTGCGCATGCGCAGAAGTGAGCTCGAATGCGCATGTGTAGGTCTGAGCCGGAGTGCGCATGCGCAGTAGTGGGCCCGTGCGCGCATGCGCAGTAGTGAGCCCGTGTGCGCATGCGCAGTAGTGAGCCCGAGCGCGCATCCGCAGTAGTGAGTCCGAGTGCGCATGCGCAGTAGTGACCCCGAATGCGCATGAGCAGTAGTGAGTCCGAGTGCGCATGAGCAGTAGTGAGTCCGAGTGCGCATGAGCAGTAGTGACCCCGAGTGCGCATGAGCAGTAGTGACCCCGAGTGCGCATGCACAGTAGTGAGCCCGATTGCGCATCCGCAGTAGTGAGTCCGTGTGCGCATGCACAGTACTGACCCCGAATGCGCATGAGCAGTTTTGAGTCCGAGTGCGCATGCGCAGTAGTGACCCCGAATGCGCATAAGCAGTAGTGAGTCCGAGTGCGCATGAGCAGTAGTGAGTCCGAGTGCGCATGCGCAGTAGTGACCCCGAATGCGCTTGAGCAGTAGTGAGTCCGAGTGCGCATGAGCAGTAGTGACCCCAAGTGCGCATGAGCAGTAGTGAGTCCGAGTGCGCATCAGCAGTAGTGACCCCGAGTGCGCATGAGCAGTAGTGACCCCGAGTGCGCATGCACATTAGTGAGCCCGAGTGTGCATGAGTAGTAGTGTCCCCGAGTGCGCATGCACAGTAGTGAGCCCGTGTGCGCATGCACAGTAGTGAGCCCGTGTGCGCATGCGCAGAAGTGAGCTCGAATGCGCATGTGCAGGTCTGAGCCGGAGTGCGCATGCGCAGTAGTGGGCCCGTGCGCGCATGCGCAGTAGTGAGCCCGTGTGCGCATGCGCAGTAGTGAGCCCGAGCGCGCATCCGCAGTAGTGAGTCTGAGTGCGCATGCGCAGTAGTGACCCCGAATGCGCATGAGCAGTATTGAGTCCGAGTGCGCATGAGCAGTAGTGACCCCGAGTGCGCATGAGCAGTAGTGAGCCCGAGGGCGCATGAGCAGTAGTGACCCCGAGTGCGCATGCACAGTAGTGAGCCCGATTGCGCATCCGCAGTAGTGAGTCCGAGTGCGCATGCACAGTACTGACCCCGAATGCGCATGAGCAGTTTTGAGTCCGAGTGCGCATGAGCAGTAGTGACCCCGAGTGCGCACTAGCAGTAGTGAGTCCGAGTGCGCATCAGCAGTAGTGACCCCGAGGGCGCATGCACAGTAGTGAGCCCGTGTGCGCATGCGCAGAAGTGAGCTCGAATGCGCATGTGCAGGTCTGAGCCGGAGTGCGCATGCGCAGTAGTGGGCCCGTGCGCGCATGCGCAGCAGTGAGGCCGTGTTCGCATGCGCAGTAGTGAGCCCGAGCGCGCATCCGCAATAGTGAGTCCGAGTGCGCATGCGCAGTAGTGACCCCGAATGCGCATGAGCAGTAGTGAGTCCGAGTGCGCATGAGCAGTAGTGAGTCCGAGTGCGCATGAGCAGTAGTGACCCCGAGTGTGCATGAGCAGTAGTGAGACCGAGTGCGCATGAGCAGTAGTGACCCCGAGTGCGCATGAGCAGTAGTGTGTCCGAGTGCGCATGAGCAGTAGTGACCCCGAGTGCGCATGCACATTAGTGAGCCCGAGTGTGCATGAGTAGTAGTGACCCCGAGTGCACATGCACAGTAGTGAGCCCGTGTGCGCATGCGCAGAAGTGAGCTCGAATGCGCATGTGCAGGTCTGAACCGGACTGCGCATGCACAGTAGTGAGCCCGTGTGCGCATGCGCAGTAGTGACCCCGAATGCGCATGAGCAGTAGTGAGTCCGAGTGCGCATGAGCAGTAGTGACCCCGAGTGCGCATGAGCAGTAGTGACCCCGAGTGCGCATGAGCAGTAGTGAATCCGAGTGCACATGAGCAGTAGTGAACCCGAGTGCGCATGAGCAGTAGTGAGTTCGAGTGCGCATGAGCAGTAGTGACCCCGAGTGCGCATGAGCAGTAGTGACCCCGAGTGCGCATGCACAGTAGTGAGCCCGAGTGCGCATGCGGAGTAGTGTCCCCGAATGCGCATGAGCAGTAGTGACCCCGAGTGCGCATGAGCAGTAGTGAGTCCGAGTGCGCATCAGCAATAGTGACCCCGAGTGCGCATGAGCAGTAGTGACCCCGAGTGCGCCAGCACAGTAGTGAGCCCGATAGCGCATCCGCAGTAGTGAGGCTGTGTGAGCATGTGCAGGTCTGAGCCGGAGTGCGCGTGAGCAGTAGTGACCCCGAGTGCGCATGCACAGTAGTGAGCCCGAGTGCGCATGAGCAGTAGTGAGTCCGAGTGCGCATGAGCAGTATTGACCCCGAGTGCGCATGCACAGTAGTGCGCCCCTGTGCGCATGAGCAGTAGTGAGTCCGAGTGCGCGTGAGCAGTAGTGACCCCAAGTGCGCATGAGCAGTTTTGAGTCCGAGTGCGCATGAGCAGTAGTGACCCCGAGTGCGCATGAGCAGTAGTGAGTCCGAGTGCGCATCAGCAGTAGTGACCCCGAGTGCGCATGCACAGTAGTGAGCCCGTGTGCGCATGCGCAGAAGTGAGCTCGAATGCGCATGTGCAGGTCTGAGCCGGAGTGCGCATGCGCAGTAGTGGGCTCGTGCGCGCATGCGCAGCAGTGAGGCCGTGTTCGCATGCGCAGTAGTGAGCCCGAGCGCGCATCCGCAATAGTGAGTCCGAGTGCGCATGCGCAGTAGTGACCCCGAATGCGCATGAGCAGTAGTGAGTTCGAGTGCGCATGAGCAGTAGTGACCCCGAGTGTGCATGAGCAGTAGTGACCCCGAGTGTGCATGAGCAGTAGTGAGTCCGAGTGCGCATGAGCAGTAGTGACCCCGAGTGCGCATGAGCAGTAGTGTGTCCGAGTGCGCATGAGCAGTAGTGACCCCGAGTGCGCATGCACATTAGTGAGCCCGATTGTGCATGAGTAGTAGTGACCCCGAGTGCGCATGCACAGTAGTGAGCCCGTGTGCGCATGCGCAGAAGTGAGCTCGAATGCGCATGTGCAGGTCTGAACCGGACTGCGCATGCGCAGTAGTGAGCCCGTGTGCGCATGCGCAGTAGTGACCCCGAATGCGCATGAGCAGTACTGAGTCCGAGTGCGCATGAGCAGTAGTGACCCCGAGTGCGCATGAGCAGTAGTGACCCCGAGTGCCCATGAGCAGTAGTGAATCCGAGTGCACATGAGCAGTAGTGAACCCGAGTGCGCATGAGCAGTAGTGAGTTCGAGTGCGCATGAGCAGTAGTGACCCCGAGTGCGCATGAGCAGTAGTGACCCCGAGCGCGCATCCGCAGTAGTGAGCCCGAGTGCGCATGCGCAGTAGTGTCCCCGAATGCGCGTGAGCAGTAGTGACCCCGAGTGCGCATGAGCAGTAGTGAGTCCGAGTGCGCATCAGCAATAGTGACCCCGAGTGCGCATGAGCAGTAGTGACCCCGAGTGCGCCAGCACAGTAGTGAGCCCGATAGCGCATCCGCAGTAGTGAGGCTGTGTGAGCATGTGCAGGTCTGAGCCGGAGTGCGCGTGAGCAGTAGTGACCCCGAGTGCGCATGCACAGTAGTGAGCCCGAGTGCGCATGAGCAGTAGTGAGTCCGAGTGCGCATGAGCAGTAGTGACCCCGAGTGCGCATGCACAGTAGTGCGCCCCTGTGCGCATGAGCAGTAGTGAGTCCGAGTGCGCGTGAGCAGTAGTGACCCCAAGTGCGCATGAGCAGTTTTGAGTCCGAGTGCGCATGAGCAGTAGTGACCCCGAGTGCGCATGAGCAGTAGTGGGCCCTTGCGCGCATGCGCAGCAGTGGGCCCGTGTTCGCATGCGCAGTAGTGAGCCCGAGCGCGCATCCGCAGTAGTGAGTCCGAATGCGCATGAGCAGTAGTGAGTCCGAGTGCGCATGAGCAGTAGTGACCCCGAGTGCGCATGCAGAGTAGTGAGCCCGAGTGCGCATGAGCAGTAGTGAGTCCGAGTGCGCATGAGCAGTAGTGACCCCGAGTGCGCATGAGCAGTAGTGACCCCGAGTGCGCATGCACAGTAGTGAGCCCGTGTGCGCATGCGCAGAAGTGAGCTCGAATACGCATGTGCAGGTCTGAGCCGGACTGCGCATGCGCAGTAGTGAGCCCGTGTGCGCATCAGCTGTAGTGACCCGAGTGCGCATGAGCAGTAGTGACCCCGAGTGCGCATGCACAGTAGTGAGCCCGTGTGCGCATGCACAGTAGTGAGCCCGATTGCGCATCCGCAGTAGTGAGTCCGAGTGCGCATGCACAGTACTGACCCCGAATGCGCATGAGCAGTTTTGAGTCCGAGTGCGCATGAGCAGTAGTGACCCCGAGTGCGCATGAGCAGTAGTGAGTCCGAGTGCGCATCAGCAGTAGTGGCCCCGAGTGCGCATGAGCAGTAGTGACCCCGAGTGCGCATGCACATTAGTGAGCCCGAGTGTGCATGAGTAGTAGTGTCCCCGAGTGCGCATGCACAGTAGTGAGCCCGTGCGCGCATGCGCAGTAGTGAGCCCGTGTGCGCATGCGCAGTAGTGAGCTCGAGCGCGTATCCGCAGTAGTGAGTCCGAGTGCGCATGCGCAGTAGTGACCCCGAATGCGCATGAGCAGTTTTGAGTCCGAGTGCGCATGAGCAGTAGTGACCCCGAGTGCGCATGCAGAGTAGTGAGCCCGAGTGCGCATGAGCAGTAGTGAGTCCGAGTGCGCATGAGCAGTAGTGACCCCGAGTGCCCATGAGCGGTAGTGACCCCGAGTGCGCATGCACAGTAGTGAGCCCGTGTGCGCATGCGCAGAAGTGAGCTCGAATGCGCATGTGCAGGTCTGAGCCGGACTGCGCATGCGCAGTAGTGAGCCCGTGTGCGCATAAGCAGTAGTGACCCGAGTGCGCATGAGCAGTAGTGACCCCGAGTGCGCATGCACAGTAGTGAGTCCGAGTGCGCATGCGCAGTAGTGACCCCGAATGCGCATGAGCAGTAGTGAGTCCGAGTGCGCATGAGCAGTAGTGACCCCGAGTGCGCATGCGCAGTAGTGACCCCGAGTGCGCATGAGCAGTAGTGACCCCGAGTGCGCATGAGCAGTAGTGACCCCGAGTGCGCATGCACAGTAGTGAGCCCGTGTGCGCATGCGCAGAAGTGAGCTCGAATATGCATGTGTAGGTCTGAGCCGGAGTGCGCATGCGCAGTAGTGGGCCCGTGCGCGCATGCGCAGTAGTGAGCCCGTGTGCGCATGCGCAGTAGTGAGCCCGAGCGCGCATCCGCAGTAGTGAGTCCGAGTGCGCATGCGCAGTAGTGACCCCGAATGCGCATGAGCAGTAGTGAGTCCGAGTGCGCATGAGCAGTAGTGAGTCCGAGTGCGCATGAGCAGTAGTGACCCCGAGTGCGCATGAGCAGTAGTGACCCCGAGTGCGCATGCACAGTAGTGAGCCCGATTGCGCATCTGCAGTAGTGAGTCCGTGTGCGCATGCACAGTACTGACCCCGAATGCGCATGAGCAGTTTTGAGTCCGAGTGCGCATGCGCAGTAGTGACCCCGAATGCGCATAAGCAGTAGTGAGTCCGAGTGCGCATGAGCAGTAGTGAGTCCGAGTGCGCATGCGCAGTAGTGACCCCGAATGCGCATGAGCAGTAGTGAGTCCGAGTGCGCATGAGCAGTAGTGACCCCAAGTGCGCATGAGCAGTAGTGAGTCCGAGTGCGCATCAGCAGTAGTGACCCCGAGTGCGCATGAGCAGTAGTGACCCCGAGTGCGCATGCACATTAGTGAGCCCGAGTGTGCATGAGTAGTAGTGTCCCCGAGTGCGCATGCACAGTAGTGAGCCCGTGTGCGCATGCACAGTAGTGAGCCCGTGTGCGCATGCGCAGAAGTGAGCTCGAATGCGCATGTGCAGGTCTGAGCCGGAGTGCGCATGCGCAGTAGTGGGCCCGTGCGCGCATGCGCAGTAGTGAGCCCGTGTGCGCATGCGCAGTAGTGAGCCCGAGCGCGCATCCGCAGTAGTGAGTCTGAGTGCGCATGCGCAGTAGTGACCCCGAATGCGCATGAGCAGTATTGAGTCCGAGTGCGCATGAGCAGTAGTGACCCCGAGTGCGCATGAGCAGTAGTGAGCCCGAGGGCGCATGAGCAGTAGTGACCCCGAGTGCGCATGCACAGTAGTGAGCCCGATTGCGCATCCGCAGTAGTGAGTCCGAGTGCGCATGCACAGTACTGACCCCGAATGCGCATGAGCAGTTTTGAGTCCGAGTGCGCATGAGCAGTAGTGACCCCGAGTGCGCACTAGCAGTAGTGAGTCCGAGTGCGCATCAGCAGTAGTGACCCCGAGGGCGCATGCACAGTAGTGAGCCCGTGTGCGCATGCGCAGAAGTGAGCTCGAATGCGCATGTGCAGGTCTGAGCCGGAGTGCGCATGCGCAGTAGTGGGCCCGTGCGCGCATGCGCAGCAGTGAGGCCGTGTTCGCATGCGCAGTAGTGAGCCCGAGCGCGCATCCGCAATAGTGAGTCCGAGTGCGCATGCGCAGTAGTGACCCCGAATGCGCATGAGCAGTAGTGAGTCCGAGTGCGCATGAGCAGTAGTGAGTCCGAGTGCGCATGAGCAGTAGTGACCCCGAGTGTGCATGAGCAGTAGTGAGACCGAGTGCGCATGAGCAGTAGTGACCCCGAGTGCGCATGAGCAGTAGTGTGTCCGAGTGCGCATGAGCAGTAGTGACCCCGAGTGCGCATGCACATTAGTGAGCCCGAGTGTGCATGAGTAGTAGTGACCCCGAGTGCACATGCACAGTAGTGAGCCCGTGTGCGCATGCGCAGAAGTGAGCTCGAATGCGCATGTGCAGGTCTGAACCGGACTGCGCATGCACAGTAGTGAGCCCGTGTGCGCATGCGCAGTAGTGACCCCGAATGCGCATGAGCAGTAGTGAGTCCGAGTGCGCATGAGCAGTAGTGACCCCGAGTGCGCATGAGCAGTAGTGACCCCGAGTGCGCATGAGCAGTAGTGAATCCGAGTGCACATGAGCAGTAGTGAACCCGAGTGCGCATGAGCAGTAGTGAGTTCGAGTGCGCATGAGCAGTAGTGACCCCGAGTGCGCATGAGCAGTAGTGACCCCGAGTGCGCATGCACAGTAGTGAGCCCGAGTGCGCATGCGGAGTAGTGTCCCCGAATGCGCATGAGCAGTAGTGACCCCGAGTGCGCATGAGCAGTAGTGAGTCCGAGTGCGCATCAGCAATAGTGACCCCGAGTGCGCATGAGCAGTAGTGACCCCGAGTGCGCCAGCACAGTAGTGAGCCCGATAGCGCATCCGCAGTAGTGAGGCTGTGTGAGCATGTGCAGGTCTGAGCCGGAGTGCGCGTGAGCAGTAGTGACCCCGAGTGCGCATGCACAGTAGTGAGCCCGAGTGCGCATGAGCAGTAGTGAGTCCGAGTGCGCATGAGCAGTAGTGACCCCGAGTGCGCATGCACAGTAGTGCGCCCCTGTGCGCATGAGCAGTAGTGAGTCCGAGTGCGCGTGAGCAGTAGTGACCCCAAGTGCGCATGAGCAGTTTTGAGTCCGAGTGCGCATGAGCAGTAGTGACCCCGAGTGCGCATGAGCAGTAGTGAGTCCGAGTGCGCATCAGCAGTAGTGACCCCGAGTGCGCATGCACAGTAGTGAGCCCGTGTGCGCATGCGCAGAAGTGAGCTCGAATGCGCATGTGCAGGTCTGAGCCGGAGTGCGCATGCGCAGTAGTGGGCTCGTGCGCGCATGCGCAGCAGTGAGGCCGTGTTCGCATGCGCAGTAGTGAGCCCGAGCGCGCATCCGCAATAGTGAGTCCGAGTGCGCATGCGCAGTAGTGACCCCGAATGCGCATGAGCAGTAGTGAGTTCGAGTGCGCATGAGCAGTAGTGACCCCGAGTGTGCATGAGCAGTAGTGACCCCGAGTGTGCATGAGCAGTAGTGAGTCCGAGTGCGCATGAGCAGTAGTGACCCCGAGTGCGCATGAGCAGTAGTGTGTCCGAGTGCGCATGAGCAGTAGTGACCCCGAGTGCGCATGCACATTAGTGAGCCCGATTGTGCATGAGTAGTAGTGACCCCGAGTGCGCATGCACAGTAGTGAGCCCGTGTGCGCATGCGCAGAAGTGAGCTCGAATGCGCATGTGCAGGTCTGAACCGGACTGCGCATGCGCAGTAGTGAGCCCGTGTGCGCATGCGCAGTAGTGACCCCGAATGCGCATGAGCAGTACTGAGTCCGAGTGCGCATGAGCAGTAGTGACCCCGAGTGCGCATGAGCAGTAGTGACCCCGAGTGCGCATGAGCAGTAGTGAATCCGAGTGCACATGAGCAGTAGTGAACCCGAGTGCGCATGAGCAGTAGTGAGTTCGAGTGCGCATGAGCAGTAGTGACCCCGAGTGCGCATGAGCAGTAGTGACCCCGAGCGCGCATCCGCAGTAGTGACCCCGAGTGCGCATGAGCAGTAGTGAGTCCAAGTGCGCATCAGCAGTAGTGACCCCGAGTGCGCATGAGCAGTAGTGAACCCGAGTGCGCATGCACAGTAGTGAGCCCGTGTGCGCATGCGCAGAAGTGAGCTCGAATGCGCATGTGCAGGTCTGAGCCGGAGTGCGCATGCGCAGTAGTGGGCCCGTGCGCGCATGCGCAGTAGTGACCCCGAGTGCGCATGCACAGTAGTGAGCCCGAGTGCGCATGAGCAGTAGTGAGTCCGAGTGCGCATGAGCAGTAGTGACCCCGAGTGCGCATGCACAGTAGTGCGCCCCTGTGCGCATGAGCAGTAGTGAGTCCGAGTGCGCGTGAGCAGTAGTGACCCCAAGTGCGCATGAGCAGTTTTGAGTCCGAGTGCGCATGAGCAGTAGTGACCCCGAGTGCGCATGAGCAGTAGTGGGCCCTTGCGCGCATGCGCAGCAGTGGGCCCGTGTTCGCATGCGCAGTAGTGAGCCCGAGCGCGCATCCGCAATAGTGAGTCCGAGTGCGCATGCGCAGTAGCGACCCCGAATGCGCATGAGAAGTAGTGAGTCCGAGTGCGCATGAGCAGTAGTGACCCCGAGTGCGCATGAGCAGTAGTGAGTCCGAGTGCGCATGCGCAGAAGTGAGCTCGAATGCGCATGTGCAGGTCTGAGCCGGACTGCGCATGCGCAGTAGTGAGCCCGATTGCGCGTCCGCAGTAGTGAGTCCGTGTGCGCATGTGCAGGTCTGAGCCGGAGTGCGCATGCGCAGTAGTGGGCCCGTGCGCGCATGCGCAGTAGTGAGCCCGGGTGCGCATGCGCAGTAGTGAGCCCGAGCGCGCATCCGCAGTAGCGAGCCCGATTGCGCATCCGCAGTAGTGAGTGCGTGTGCGCATGTGCGGGTCTGAGCCGGAGTGCGCATGCGCAGTAGTGGGCCCGTGCGCGCATGCGCAGTAGTGAGCCCGGGTGCGCATGCGCAGTAGTGAGCCCGAGCGCGCATCCGCAGTAGTGAGTCCGAGTGCGCATGCGCAGTAGTGAGCCCGAGCGCGCATCCGCAGTAGTGAGTCCGAGTGCGCATGCGCAGTAGTGAGCCCGAGCGCGCATCCGCAGTAGTGAGTCCGAGTGCGCATGCGCAGTAGTGACCCCGAATGCGCATGAGCAGTAGTGAGTCCGAGTGCGCATCAGCAGTAGTGACCCCGAGTGCGCATGAGCAGTAGTGAACCCGAGTGCGCATGCACAGTAGTGAGCCCGTGTGCGCATGCGCAGAAGTGAGCTCGAATGCGCATGTGCAGGTCTGAGCCGGAGTGCGCATGCGCAGTAGTGGGCCCGTGCGCGCATGCGCAGTAGTGAGCCCGTGTGCGCATGCGCAGTAGTGAGCCCGAGCGCGCATCCGCAGTAGTGAGTCCGAGTGCGCATGCGCAGTAGTGACCCCGAATGCGCATGAGCAGTAGTGAGTCCGAGTGCGCATGAGCAGTAGTGAGTCCGAGTGCGCATGAGCAGTAGTGACCCCGAGTGCGCATGCACATTAGTGAGCCCGAGTGTGCATGAGTAGTAGTGACCCCGAGTGCGCATGCACAGTAGTGAGCCCGTGTGCGCATGCGCAGAAGTGAGCTCGAATGCGCATGTGCAGGTCTGAGCCGGACTGCGCATGCGCAGTAGTGAGCCCGTGCGCGCATGCGCAGTAGTGACCCCGAATGCGCATGAGCAGTAGTGAGTCCGAGTGCGCATGAGCAGTAGTGACCCCGAGTGCGCATGAGCAGTAGTGACCCCGAGTGCGCATGAGCAGTAGTGAATCCGAGTGCACATGAGCAGTAGTGACCCCGAGTGCGCATGAGCAGTAGTGAGTCCGAGTGCGCATGAGCAGTAGTGACCCCGAGTGCGCATGAGCAGTAGTGACCCCGAGTGCGCATGCACAGTAGTGAGCCCGATTGCGCATCCGCAGTAGTGAGTCCGTGTGCGCATGTGCAGGTCTGAGCCGGAGTGCGCATGCGCAGTAGTGAGCCCGATTGTGCATCCACAGTAGTGAGTCAGAGTGCGCATGAGCAGTAGTGAGCCCGTGTGCGCATGCGCAGTAGTGAGCCCGAGCGCGCATCCGCAGTAGTGAGCCCGAGTGCGCATGCGCAGTAGTGACCCCGAATGCGCATGAGCAGTAGTGAGTCCGAGTGCGCATGAGCAGTAGTGTCCCCGAGTGCGCATGGGCAGTAGTGACCCCGAGTGCGCATGAGCAGTAGTGACCCCGAGTGCGCATGAGCAGTAGTGACCCCGAGTGCGCATGCACAGTAGTGAGCCCGTGTGCGCATGCGTAGAAGTGAGCTCGAATGCGCATGTGTAGGTCTGAGCCGGAGTGCGCATGCGCAGTAGTGGGCCCGTGCGCGCATGCGCAGTAGTGAGCCCGCGTGCGCATGCGCAGTAGTGAGCCCGAGCGCGCATCCGCAGTAGTGAGACCGAGTGCGCATGCGCAGTAGTGACCCCGAATGCGCATGAGCAGTAGTGAGTCCGAGTGCGCATGAGCAGTAGTGACCCCGAGTGCGCATGCACATTAGTGAGCCCGAGTGTGCATGAGTAGTAGTGACCCCGAGTGCGCATGCACAGTAGTGAGCCCGTGTGCGCATGCGCAGAAGTGAGCTCGAATGCGCATGTGCAGGTCTGAGCCGTACTGCGCATGCGCAGTAGTGAGCCCGTGTGCGCATGCGCAGTAGTGACCCCGAATGCGCATAAGCAGTGGTGAGTCCGAGTGCGCATGAGCAGTAGTGACCCCGAGTGCGCATGAGCAGTAGTGACCCCGAGTGCGCATGCACAGTAGTGAGCCCGATTGCGCATCCGCAGTAGTGAGTCCGTGTGCGCATGCACAGTACTGACCCCGAATGCGCATGAGCAGTTTTGAGTCCAAGTGCGCATGAGCAGTAGTGACCCCGAGTGCGCATGAGCAGTAGTGAGTCCGAGTGCGCATCAGCAGTAGTGACCCCGAGTGCGCATGAGCAATAGTGACCCCGAGTGCGCATGCACATTAGTGAGCCCGAGTGTGCATGCACAGTAGTGAGCCCGATTGCGCATCCGCAGTAGTGAGTCCGAGTGCGCATGAGCAGTAGTGAGCCCGTGTGCGCATGCGCAGTAGTGAGCCCGAGCGCGCATCCGCAGTAGTGAGTCCGAGTGCGCATGAGCAGTAGTGACCCCGAGTGCGCATGAGCAGTAGTGACCCCGAGTGCGCATGAGCAGTAGTGACCCCGAGTGGGCATGAGCCGTAGTGACCCCGAGTGCGCATGCACAGTAGTGAGCCCGTGTGCGCATGCGCAGTAGTGAGCCCGAGCGCGCATCCGCAGTAGTGAGTCCGAGTACGCATGCGCAGTAGTGACCCCGAATGCGCATGAGCAGTAGTGAGTCCGAGTGCGCATGAGCAGTAGTGACCCCGAGTGCGCATGCAGAGTAGTGAGCCCGAGTGCGCATGAGCAGTAGTGAGTCCGAGTGCGCATGAGCAGTAGTGAGTCCGAGTGCGCATGAGCAGTAGTGACCCCGAGTGCGCATGAGCAGTAGTGACCCCGAGTGCGCATGAGCAGTAGTGACCCCGAGTGGGCATGAGCCGTAGTGACCCCGAGTGCGCATGCACAGTAGTGAGCCCGTGTGCGCATGCGCAGTAGTGAGCCCGAGCGCGCATCCGCAGTAGTGAGTCCGAGTGCGCATGCACAGTACTGACCCCGAATGCGCATGAGCAGCTTTGAGTCCGAGTGCGCATGAGCAGTAGTGACCCCGAGTGCGCATGAGCAGTAGTGAGTCCGAGTGCGCATCAGCAGTAGTGACCCCGAGTGCGCATGAGCAGTAGTGACCCCGAGTGCGCATGCACATTAGTGAGCCCGAGTGTGCATGAGTAGTAGTGTCCCCGAGTGCGCATGCACAGTAGTGAGCCCGTGCGCGCATGCGCAGTAGTGAGCCCGTGTGCGCATGCGCAGTAGTGAGCTCGAGCGCGCATCCGCAGTAGTGAGTCCGAGTGCGCATGCGCAGTAGTGACCCCGAATGCGCATGAGCAGTTTTGAGTCCGAGTGCGCATGAGCAGTAGTGACCCCGAGTGCGCATCAGCAGTAGTGACCCGAGTGCGCATGAGCAGTAGTGACCCCGAGTGCGCATGCACAGTAGTGAGCCCGTGTGCGCATGCACAGTAGTGAGCCCGATTGCGCATCCGCAGTAGTGAGTCCGAGTGCGCATGCACAGTACTGACCCCGAATGCGCATGAGCAGTTTTGAGTCCGAGTGCGCATGAGCAGTAGTGACCCCGAGTGCGCATGAGCAGTAGTGAGTCCGAGTGCGCATCAGCAGTAGTGACCCCGAGTGCGCATGAGCAGTAGTGACCCCGAGTGCGCATGCACAGTAGTGAGCCCGATTGCGCATCCGCAGTAGTGAGTCCGTGTGCGCATGTGCAGGTCTGAGCCGGAGTGCGCATGCGCAGTAGTGAGCCCGATTGTGCATCCGCAGTAGTGAGTCCGAGTGCGCATGAGCAGTAGTGAGCCCGTGTGCGCATGCGCAGTAGTGAGCCCGAGCGCGCATCCGCAGTAGTGAGTCCGAGTGCGCATGCGCAGTAGTGACCCCGAATGCGCATGAGCAGTAGTGAGTCCGAGTGCGCATGAGCAGTAGTGACCCCGAGTGCGCATGCGCAGTAGTGACCCCGAGTGCGCATGAGCAGTAGTGACCCCGAGTGCGCATGAGCAGTAGTGACCCCGAGTGCGCATGCACAGTAGTGAGCCCGTGTGCGCATGCGCAGAAGTGAGCTCGAATGCGCATGTGTAGGTCTGAGCCGGAGTGCGCATGCGCAGTAGTGGGCCCGTGCGCGCATGCGCAGTAGTGAGCCCGTGTGCGCATGCGCAGTAGTGAGCCCGAGCGCGCATCCGCAGTAGTGAGTCCGAGTGCGCATGCGCAGTAGTGACCCCGAATGCGCATGAGCAGTAGTGAGTCCGAGTGCGCATGAGCAGTAGTGAGTCCGAGTGCGCATGAGCAGTAGTGACCCCGAGTGCGCATGAGCAGTAGTGACCCCGAGTGCGCATGCACAGTAGTGAGCCCGATTGCGCATCCGCAGTAGTGAGTCCGTGTGCGCATGCACAGTACTGACCCCGAATGCGCATGAGCAGTTTTGAGTCCGAGTGCGCATGCGCAGTAGTGACCCCGAATGCGCATAAGCAGTAGTGAGTCCGAGTGCGCATGAGCAGTAGTGAGTCCGAGTGCGCATGCGCAGTAGTGACCCCGAATGCGCATGAGCAGTAGTGAGTCCGAGTGCGCATGAGCAGTAGTGACCCCAAGTGCGCATGAGCAGTAGTGAGTCCGAGTGCGCATCAGCAGTAGTGACCCCGAGTGCGCATGAGCAGTAGTGACCCCGAGTGCGCATGCACATTAGTGAGCCCGAGTGTGCATGAGCAGTAGTGTCCCCGAGTGCGCATGCACAGTAGTGAGCCCGTGTGCGCATGCACAGTAGTGAGCCCGTGTGCGCATGCGCAGAAGTGAGCTCGAATGCGCATGTGCAGGTCTGAGCCGGAGTGCGCATGCGCAGTAGTGAGCCCGATTGCGCGTCCGCAGTAGTGAGTCCGTGTGCGCATGTGCAGGTCTGAGCCGGAGTGCGCATGCGCAGTAGTGGGCCCGTGCGCGCATGCGCAGTAGTGAGCCCGGGTGCGCATGCGCAGTAGTGAGCCCGAGCGCGCATCCGCAGTAGCGAGCCCGATTGCGCATCCGCAGTAGTGAGTCCGTGTGCGCATGTGCGGGTCTGAGCCGGAGTGCGCATGCGCAGTAGTGGGCCCGTGCGCGCATGCGCAGTAGTGAGCCCGGGTGCGCATGCGCAGTAGTGAGCCCGAGCGCGCATCCGCAGTAGTGAGTCCGAGTGCGCATGCGCAGTAGTGAGCCCGAGCGCGCATCCGCAGTAGTGAGTCCGAGTGCGCATGCGCAGTAGTGAGCCCGAGCGCGCATCCGCAGTAGTGAGTCCGAGTGCGCATGCGCAGTAGTGACCCCGAATGCGCATGAGCAGTAGTGAGTCCGAGTGCGCATGAGCAGTAGTGACCCCGAGTGCGCATGAGCAGTAGTGAGTCCAAGTGCGCATGAGCAGTAGTGACCCCGAGTGCGCATGAGCAGTAGTGACCCCGAGTGCGCATGAGCAGTAGTGAATCCGAGTGCACATGAGCAGTAGTGACCCCGAGTGCGCATGAGCAGTAGTGAGTCCGAGTGCGCATGAGCAGTAGTGACCCCGAGTGCGCATGAGCAGTAGTGACCCCGAGTGCGCATGAGCAGTAGTGAACCCGAGTGCGCATGCACAGTAGTGAGCCCGTGTGCGCATGCGCAGAAGTGAGCTCGAATGCGCATGTGCAGGTCTGAGCCGGAGTGCGCATGCGCAGTAGTGGGCCCGTGCGCGCATGCGCAGTAGTGAGCCCGTGTGCGCATGCGCAGTAGTGAGCCCGAGCGCGCATCCGCAGTAGTGAGTCCGAGTGCGCATGCGCAGTAGTGACCCCGAATGCGCATGAGCAGTAGTGAGTCCGAGTGCGCATGAGCAGTAGTGAGTCCGAGTGCGCATGAGCAGTAGTGACCCCGAGTGCGCATGCACATTAGTGAGCCCGAGTGTGCATGAGTAGTAGTGACCCCGAGTGCGCATGCACAGTAGTGAGCCCGTGTGCGCATGCGCAGAAGTGAGCTCGAATGCGCATGTGCAGGTCTGAGCCGGACTGCGCATGCGCAGTAGTGAGCCCGTGCGCGCATGCGCAGTAGTGACCCCGAATGCGCATGAGCAGTAGTGAGTCCGAGTGCGCATGAGCAGTAGTGACCCCGAGTGCGCATGAGCAGTAGTGACCCCGAGTGCGCATGAGCAGTAGTGAATCCGAGTGCACATGAGCAGTAGTGACCCCGAGTGCGCATGAGCAGTAGTGAGTCCGAGTGCGCATGAGCAGTAGTGACCCCGAGTGCGCATGAGCAGTAGTGACCCCGAGTGCGCATGCACAGTAGTGAGCCCGATTGCGCATCCGCAGTAGTGAGTCCGTGTGCGCATGTGCAGGTCTGAGCCGGAGTGCGCATGCGCAGTAGTGAGCCCGATTGTGCATCCGCAGTAGTGAGTCAGAGTGCGCATGAGCAGTAGTGAGCCCGTGTGCGCATGCGCAGTAGTGAGCCCGAGCGCGCATCCGCAGTAGTGAGCCCGAGTGCGCATGCGCAGTAGTGACCCCGAATGCGCATGAGCAGTAGTGAGTCCGAGTGCGCATGAGCAGTAGTGTCCCCGAGTGCGCATGGGCAGTAGTGACCCCGAGTGCGCATGAGCAGTAGTGACCCCGAGTGCGCATGAGCAGTAGTGACCCCGAGTGCGCATGCACAGTAGTGAGCCCGTGTGCGCATGCGCAGAAGTGAGCTCGAATGCGCATGTGTAGGTCTGAGCCGGAGTGCGCATGCGCAGTAGTGGGCCCGTGCGCGCATGCGCAGTAGTGAGCCCGCGTGCGCATGCGCAGTAGTGAGCCCGAGCGCGCATCCGCAGTAGTGAGACCGAGTGCGCATGCGCAGTAGTGACCCCGAATGCGCATGAGCAGTAGTGAGTCCGAGTGCGCATGAGCAGTAGTGACCCCGAGTGCGCATGCACATTAGTGAGCCCGAGTGTGCATGAGTAGTAGTGACCCCGAGTGCGCATGCACAGTAGTGAGCCCGTGTGCGCATGCGCAGAAGTGAGCTCGAATGCGCATGTGCAGGTCTGAGCCGGACTGCGCATGCGCAGTAGTGAGCCCGTGTGCGCATGCACAGTAGTGACCCCGAATGCGCATAAGCAGTAGTGAGTCCGAGTGCGCATGAGCAGTAGTGACCCCGAGTGCGCATGAGCAGTAGTGACCCCGAGTGCGCATGCACAGTAGTGAGCCCGATTGCGCATCCGCAGTAGTGAGTCCGTGTGCGCATGCACAGTACTGACCCCGAATGCGCATGAGCAGTTTTGAGTCCAAGTGCGCATGAGCAGTAGTGACCCCGAGTGCGCATGAGCAGTAGTGAGTCCGAGTATGCATCAGCAGTAGTGACCCCGAGTGCGCATGAGCAGTAGTGACCCCGAGTGCGCATGCACATTAGTGAGCCCGAGTGTGCATGCACAGTAGTGAGCCCGATTGCGCATCCGCAGTAGTGAGTCCGAGTGCGCATGAGCAGTAGTGAGCCCGTGTGCGCATGCGCAGTAGTGAGCCCGAGCGCGCATCCGCAGTAGTGAGTCCGAGTGCGCATGCGCAGTAGTGACCCCGAATGCGCATGAGCAGTAGTGAGTCCGAGTGCGCATGAGCAGTAGTGACCCCGAGTGCGCATGAGCAGTAGTGACCCCGAGTGCGCATGAGCAGTAGTGACCCCGAGTGGGCATGAGCCGTAGTGACCCCGAGTGCGCATGCACAGTAGTGAGCCCGTGTGCGCATGCGCAGTAGTGAGCCCGAGCGCGCATCCGCAGTAGTGAGTCCGAGTGCGCATGCGCAGTAGTGACCCCGAATGCGCATGAGCAGTAGTGAGTCCGAGTGCGCATGAGCAGTAGTGACCCCGAGTGCGCATGCAGAGTAGTGAGCCCGAGTGCGCATGAGCAGTAGTGAGTCCGAGTGCGCATGAGCAGTAGTGAGTCCGAGTGCGCATGAGCAGTAGTGACCCCGAGTGCGCATGAGCAGTAGTGACCCCGAGTGCGCATGAGCAGTAGTGACCCCGAGTGGGCATGAGCCGTAGTGACCCCGAGTGCGCATGCACAGTAGTGAGCCCGTGTGCGCATGCGCAGTAGTGAGCCCGAGCGCGCATCCGCAGTAGTGAGTCCGAGTGCGCATGCACAGTACTGACCCCGAATGCGCATGAGCAGCTTTGAGTCCGAGTGCGCATGAGCAGTAGTGACCCCGAGTGCGCATGAGCAGTAGTGAGTCCGTGTGCGCATCAGCAGTAGTGACCCCGAGTGCGCATGAGCAGTAGTGACCCCGAGTGCGCATGCACATTAGTGAGCCCGAGTGTGCATGAGTAGTAGTGTCCCCGAGTGCGCATGCACAGTAGTGAGCCCGTGCGCGCATGCGCAGTAGTGAGCCCGTGTGCGCATGCGCAGTAGTGAGCTCGAGCGCGCATCCGCAGTAGTGAGTCCGAGTGCGCATGCGCAGTAGTGACCCCGAATGCGCATGAGCAGTTTTGAGTCCGAGTGCGCATGAGCAGTAGTGACCCCGAGTGCGCATCAGCAGTAGTGACCCGAGTGCGCATGAGCAGTAGTGACCCCGAGTGCGCATGCACAGTAGTGAGCCCGTGTGCGCATGCACAGTAGTGAGCCCGATTGCGCATCCGCAGTAGTGAGTCCGAGTGCGCGTGCACAGTACTGACCCCGAATGCGCATGAGCAGTTTTGAGTCCGAGTGCGCATGAGCAGTAGTGACCCCGAGTGCGCATGAGCAGTAGTGAGTCCGAGTGCGCATCAGCAGTAGTGACCCCGAGTGCGCATGAGCAGTAGTGACCCCGAGTGCGCATGCACAGTAGTGAGCCCGATTGCGCATCCGCAGTAGTGAGTCCGTGTGCGCATGTGCAGGTCTGAGCCGGAGTGCGCATGCGCAGTAGTGAGCCCGATTGTGCATCCGCAGTAGTGAGTCCGAGTGCGCATGAGCAGTAGTGAGCCCGTGTGCGCATGCGCAGTAGTGAGCCCGAGCGCGCATCCGCAGTAGTGAGTCCGAGTGCGCATGCGCAGTAGTGACCCCGAATGCGCATGAGCAGTAGTGAGTCCGAGTGCGCATGAGCAGTAGTGACCCCGAGTGCGCATGCGCAGTAGTGACCCCGAGTGCGCATGAGCAGTAGTGACCCCGAGTGCGCATGAGCAGTAGTGACCCCGAGTGCGCATGCACAGTAGTGAGCCCGTGTGCGCATGCGCAGAAGTGAGCTCGAATGCGCATGTGTAGGTCTGAGCCGGAGTGCGCATGCGCAGTAGTGGGCCCGTGCGCGCATGCGCAGTAGTGAGCCCGTGTGCGCATGCGCAGTAGTGAGCCCGAGCGCGCATCCGCAGTAGTGTGTCCGAGTGCGCATGCGCAGTAGTGACCCCGAATGCGCATGAGCAGTAGTGAGTCCGAGTGCGCATGAGCAGTAGTGAGTCCGAGTGCGCATGAGCAGTAGTGACCCCGAGTGCGCATGAGCAGTAGTGACCCCGAGTGCGCATGCACAGTAGTGAGCCCGATTGCGCATCCGCAGTAGTGAGTCCGTGTGCGCATGCACAGTACTGACCCCGAATGCGCATGAGCAGTTTTGAGTCCGAGTGCGCATGCGCAGTAGTGACCCCGAATGCGCATAAGCAGTAGTGAGTCCGAGTGCGCATGAGCAGTAGTGAGTCCGAGTGCGCATGCGCAGTAGTGACCCCGAATGCGCATGAGCAGTAGTGAGTCCGAGTGCGCATGAGCAGTAGTGACCCCAAGTGCGCATGAGCAGTAGTGAGTCCGAGTGCGCATCAGCAGTAGTGACCCCGAGTGCGCATGAGCAGTAGTGACCCCGGGTGCGCATGCACATTAGTGAGCCCGAGTGTGCATGAGTAGTAGTGTCCCCGAGTGCGCATGCACAGTAGTGAGCCCGTGTGCGCATGCACAGTAGTGAGCCCGTGTGCGCATGCGCAGAAGTGAGCTCGAATGCGCATGTGCAGGTCTGAGCCGGAGTGCGCATGCGCAGTAGTGGGCCCGTGTGCGCATGCGCAGTAGTGAGCCCGTGTGCGCATGCGCAGTAGTGAGCCCGAGCGCGCATCCGCAGTAGTGAGTCTGAGTGCGTATGCGCAGTAGTGACCCCGAATGCGCATGAGCAGTATTGAGTCCGAGTGCGCATGAGCAGTAGTGACCCCGAGTGCGCATGAGCAGTAGTGAGCCCGAGTGCGCATGAGCAGTAGTGACCCCGAGTGCGCATGCACAGTAGTGAGCCCGATTGCGCATCCGCAGTAGTGAGTCCGAGTGCGCATGCACAGTACTGACCCCGAATGCGCATGAGCAGTTTTGAGTCCGAGTGCGCATGAGCAGTAGTGACCCCGAGTGCGCACTAGCAGTAGTGAGTCCGAGTGCGCATCAGCAGTAGTGACCCCGAGGGCGCATGCACAGTAGTGAGCCCGTGTGCGCATGCGCAGAAGTGAGCTCGAATGCGCATGTGCAGGTCTGAGCCGGAGTGCGCATGCGCAGTAGTGGGCCCGTGCGCGCATGCGCAGCAGTGAGGCCGTGTTCGCATGCGCAGTAGTGAGCCCGAGCGCGCATCCGCAATAGTGAGTCCGAGTGCGCATGCGCAGTAGTGACCCCGAATGCGCATGAGCAGTAGTGAGTCCGAGTGCGCATGAGCAGTAGTGAGTCCGAGTGCGCATGAGCAGTAGTGACCCCGAGTGTGCATGAGCAGTAGTGAGACCGAGTGCGCATGAGCAGTAGTGACCCCGAGTGCGCATGAGCAGTAGTGTGTCCGAGTGCGCATGAGCAGTAGTGACCCCGAGTGCGCATGCACATTAGTGAGCCCGAGTGTGCATGAGTAGTAGTGACCCCGAGTGCACATGCACAGTAGTGAGCCCGTGTGCGCATGCGCAGAAGTGAGCTCGAATGCGCATGTGCAGGTCTGAACCGGACTGCGCATGCACAGTAGTGAGCCCGTGTGCGCATGCGCAGTAGTGACCCCGAATGCGCATGAGCAGTAGTGAGTCCGAGTGCGCATGAGCAGTAGTGACCCCGAGTGCGCATGAGCAGTAGTGACCCCGAGTGCGCATGAGCAGTAGTGAATCCGAGTGCACATGAGCAGTAGTGAACCCGAGTGCGCATGAGCAGTAGTGAGTTCGAGTGCGCATGAGCAGTAGTGACCCCGAGTGCGCATGAGCAGTAGTGACCCCGAGTGCGCATGCACAGTAGTGAGCCCGAGTGCGCATGCGGAGTAGTGTCCCCGAATGCGCATGAGCAGTAGTGACCCCGAGTGCGCATGAGCAGTAGTGAGTCCGAGTGCGCATCAGCAATAGTGACCCCGAGTGCGCATGAGCAGTAGTGACCCCGAGTGCGCCAGCACAGTAGTGAGCCCGATAGCGCATCCGCAGTAGTGAGGCTGTGTGAGCATGTGCAGGTCTGAGCCGGAGTGCGCGTGAGCAGTAGTGACCCCGAGTGCGCATGCACAGTAGTGAGCCCGAGTGCGCATGAGCAGTAGTGAGTCCGAGTGCGCATGAGCAGTAGTGACCCCGAGTGCGCATGCACAGTAGTGCGCCCCTGTGCGCATGAGCAGTAGTGAGTCCGAGTGCGCGTGAGCAGTAGTGACCCCAAGTGCGCATGAGCAGTTTTGAGTCCGAGTGCGCATGAGCAGTAGTGACCCCGAGGGCGCATGAGTAGTAGTGAGTCCGAGTGCGCATCAGCAGTAGTGACCCCGAGTGCGCATGCACAGTAGTGAGCCCGTGTGCGCATGCGCAGAAGTGAGCTCGAATGCGCATGTGCAGGTCTGAGCCGGAGTGCGCATGCGCAGTAGTGGGCTCGTGCGCGCATGCGCAGCAGTGAGGCCGTGTTCGCATGCGCAGTAGTGAGCTCGAATGCGCATGTGCAGGTCTGAACCGGACTGCGCATGCGCAGTAGTGAGCCCGTGTGCGCATGCGCAGTAGTGACCCCGAATGCGCATGAGCAGTACTGAGTCCGAGTGCGCATGAGCTGTAGTGACCCCGAGTGCGCATGAGCAGTAGTGACCCCGAGTGCGCATGAGCAGTAGTGAATCCGAGTGCACATGAGCAGTAGTGAACCCGAGTGCGCATGAGCAGTAGTGAGTTCGAGTGCGCATGAGCAGTAGTGACCCCGAGTGCGCATGAGCAGTAGTGACCCCGAGCGCGCATCCGCAGTAGTGAGCCCGAGTGCGCATGCGCAGTAGTGTCCCCGAATGCGCGTGAGCAGTAGTGACCCCGAGTGCGCATGAGCAGTAGTGAGTCCGAGTGCGCATCAGCAATAGTGACCCCGAGTGCGCATGAGCAGTAGTGACCCCGAGTGCGCCAGCACAGTAGTGAGCCCGATAGCGCATCCGCAGTATTGAGGCTGTGTGAGCATGTGCAGGTCTGAGCCGGAGTGCGCGTGAGCAGTAGTGACCCCGAGTGCGCATGCACAGTAGTGAGCCCGAGTGCGCATGAGCAGTAGTGAGTCCGAGTGCGCATGAGCAGTAGTGACCCCGAGTGCGCATGCACAGTAGTGCGCCCCTGTGCGCATGAGCAGTAGTGAGTCCGAGTGCGCGTGAGCAGTAGTGACCCCAAGTGCGCATGAGCAGTTTTGAGTCCGAGTGCGCATGAGCAGTAGTGACCCCGAGTGCGCATGAGCAGTAGTGGGCCCTTGCGCGCATGCGCAGCAGTGGGCCCGTGTTCGCATGCGCAGTAGTGAGCCCGAGCGCGCATCCGCAATAGTGAGTCCGAGTGCGCATGCGCAGTAGCGACCCCGAATGCGCATGAGAAGTAGTGAGTCCGAGTGCGCATGAGCAGTAGTGACCCCGAGTGCGCATGAGCAGTAGTGAGTCCGAGTGCGCATGCGCAGAAGTGAGCTCGAATGCGCATGTGCAGGTCTGAGCCGGACTGCGCATGCGCAGTAGTGAGCCCGATTGCGCGTCCGCAGTAGTGAGTCCGTGTGCGCATGTGCAGGTCTGAGCCGGAGTGCGCATGCGCAGTAGTGGGCCCGTGCGCGCATGCGCAGTAGTGAGCCCGGGTGCGCATGCGCAGTAGTGAGCCCGAGCGCGCATCCGCAGTAGCGAGCCCCATTGCGCATCCGCAGTAGTGAGTCCGTGTGCGCATGTGCGGGTCTGAGCCGGAGTGCGCATGCGCAGTAGTGGGCCCGTGCGCGCATGCGCAGTAGTGAGCCCGGGTGCGCATGCGCAGTAGTGAGCCCGAGCGCGCATCCGCAGTAGTGAGTCCGAGTGCGCATGCGCAGTAGTGAGCCCGAGCGCGCATCCGCAGTAGTGAGTCCGAGTGCGCATGCGCAGTAGTGAGCCCGAGCGCGCATCCGCAGTAGTGAGCCCGAGCTCGCATCCGCAGTAGTGAGCCCGATTGCGCATCCGCAGTAGTGAGTCCGTGTGCGCATGTGCAGGTCTGAGCCGGAGTGCGCATGCGCAGTAGTGGGCCCGTGCGCGCATGCGCAGTAGTGAGCCCGTGTGCGCATGCGCAGTAGTGAGCCCGTGTGCGCATGCGTAGTAGTGACCCCGAATGCGCATGAGCAGTAGTGAGTCCGAGTGCGCATGAACAGTAGTGACCCCGAGTGCGCATGAGCAGTAGTGACCCCGAGTGCGCATGAGCAGTAGTGAGCCCGATTGCGCATCCGCAGTAGTGAGTCCGTGTGCGCATGTGCAGGTCTGAGCCGGAGTGCGCATGCGCAGTAGTGAGCCCGATTGTGCATCCGCACTAGTGAGTCCGAGTGCGCATGAGCAGTAGTGACCCCGAATGCGCATGAGCAGTAGTGAGCCCGTGTGCGCATGCGCAGTAGTGAGCCCGAGCGCGCATCCGCAGTAGCGAGTCCGAGTGCGCATGCGCAGTAGTGACCCCGAATGCGCATGAGCAGTAGTGAATCCGGGTGCGCATGAGCAGTAGTGAGTCCGAGTGCGCATGAGCAGTAGTGACCCCGAGTGCGCATGAGCAGTAGTGACCCCGAGTGCACATGCACAGTAGTGAGCCCGATTGCGCATCGGCAGTAGTGAGGCCGTGTGCGCATGAGCAGTAGTGACCCCGAGCGCGCATCCGCAGTAGTGAGTCCGAGTGCGCATGCGCAGTAGTGTCCCCGAATGCGCATGAGCAGTAGTGACCCCGAGTGCGCATGAGCAGTAGTGAGTCCGAGTGCGCATCAGCGATAGTGACCCCGAGTGCGCATGAGTAGTAGTGACCCCGAGTGCGCCAGCACAGTAGTGAGCCCGATTGCGCATCCGCAGTTGTGAGGCTGTGTGAGCATGTGCAGGTCTGAGCCGGAGTGCGCGTGAGCAGTAGTGACCCCGAGTGCGCATGCACAGTAGTGAGCCCGTGTGCGCATGAGCAGTAGTGAGTCCGAGTGCGCATGAGCAGTAGTGACCCCGAGTGCGCATGCACAGTAGTGCGCCCCTGTGCGCATGAGCAGTAGTGAGTCCGAGTGCGCGTGAGCAGTAGTGACCCCAAGTGCGCATGAGCAGTTTTGAGTCCGAGTGCGCATGAGCAGTAGTGACCCCGAGTGCGCATGAGCAGTAGTGACCCCGAGTGCGCATGAGCAGTAGTGAGTCCGAGTGCGCATCAGCAGTAGTGACCCCGAGTGCGCATGCACAGTAGTGACCCCGAATGCGCATGAGCAGTAGTGACCCCGAGTGCGCATGAGCAGTAGTGACCCCGAGTGCGCATGAGCAGTAGTGACCCCGAGTGCGCATGAGCAGTAGTGAGTCCGAGTGCGCATGAGCAGTAGTGACCCCGAGTGTGCATGAGCAGTAGTGACCCCGAGTGCGCATGAGCAGTAGTGAGCCCGATTGTGCATCCGCAGTAGTGAGTCCGAGTGCGAATGAGCAGTAGTGAGCCCGTGTGCGCATTCGCAGTAGTGAGCCCGAGCGCGCATCCGCAGTAGTGAGCCCGAGCGCGCATCCGCAGTAGTGAGTCCGAGTGGGCATGCGCAGTAGTGACCCCGAGTGCGCGTGAGCAGTAGTGACCCCGAGTGCGCATGAGCAGTAGTGAGCCCGATTGTGCATCCGCAGTAGTGAGTCCGAGTGCGCATGAGCAGTAGTGAGCCCGTGTGCGCATGCGCAGTAGTGAGCGCGAGCGCGCATCCGTAGTAGTGAGCCCGAGCGCGCATCCGCAGTAGTGAGTCCGAGTGCGCATGCGCAGTAGTGACCCCGAATGCGCATGAGCAGTAGTGAGTCCGAGTGCGCATGAGCAGTAGTGACCCCGAGTGCGCATGCAGAGTAGTGAGCCCGAGTGCGCATGAGCAGTAGTGAGTCCGAGTGCGCATGAGCAGTAGTGACCCCGAGTGCGCATGAGCAGTAGTGACCCCGAGTGCGCATGCACAGTAGTGAGCCCGTGTGCGCATGCGCAGAAGTGAGCTCGAATGCGCATGTGCAGGTCTGAGCCGGACTGCGCATGCGCAGTAGTGAGCCCGTGTGCGCATCAGCTGTAGTGACCCGAGTGCGCATGAGCAGTAGTGACCCCGAGTGCGCATGCACAGTAGTGAGCCCGTGTGCGCATGCACAGTAGTGAGCCCGATTGCGCATCCGCAGTAGTGAGTCCGAGTGCGCATGCACAGTACTGACCCCGAATGCGCATGAGCAGTTTTGAGTCCGAGTGCGCATGAGCAGTAGTGACCCCGAGTGCGCATGAGCAGTAGTGAGTCCGAGTGCGCATCAGCAGTAGTGACCCCGAGTGCGCATGAGCAGTAGTGACCCCGAGTGCGCATGCACATTAGTGAGCCCGAGTGTGCATGAGTAGTAGTGTCCCCGAGTGCGCATGCACAGTAGTGAGCCCGTGCGCGCATGCGCAGTAGTGAGCCCGTGTGCGCATGCGCAGTAGTGAGCTCGAGCGCGCATCCGCAGTAGTGAGTCCGAGTGCGCATGCGCAGTAGTGACCCCGAATGCGCATGAGCAGTAGTGAGTCCGAGTGCGCATGAGCAGTAGTGACCCCGAGTGCGCATGCAGAGTAGTGAGCCCGAGTGCGCATGAGCAGTAGTGACCCCGAGTGCGCATGAGCAGTAGTGAGTCCGAGTGCGCATCAGCAGTAGTGACCCCGAGTGCGCATGAGCAGGAGTGACCCCGAGTGCGCATGCACATTAGTGAGCCCGAGTGTGCATGAGTAGTAGTGTCCCCGAGTGCGCATGCACAGTAGTGAGCCCGTGTGCGCATGCACAGTAGTGAGCCCGTGTGCGCATGCGCAGAAGTGAGCTCGAATGCGCATGTGCAGGTCTTAGCCGGAGTGCGCATGCGCAGTAGTGGGCCCGTGCGCGCATGCGCAGTAGTGAGCCCGTGTGCGCATGCGCAGGAGTGAGCCCGAGCGCGCATGCACAGTAGTGAGCCCGTGTGCGCATGCACAGTAGTGAGCCCGAATGCGCATCCGCAGTAGTGAGTCCGAGTGCGCATGCACAGTACTGACCCCGAATGCGCATGAGCAGTTTTGAGTCCGAGTGCGCATGAGCAGTAGTGACCCCGAGTGCGCATGAGCAGTAGTGAGTCCGAGTGCGCATCAGCAGTAGTGACCCCGAGTGCGCATGAGCAGTAGTGACCCCGAGTGCGCATGCACATTAGTGAGCCCGAGTGTGCATGAGTAGTAGTGTCCCCGAGTGCGCATGCACAGTAGTGAGCCCGTGTGCGCATGCACAGTAGTGAGCCCGTGTGCGCATGCGCAGAAGTGAGCTCGAATGCGCATGTGCAGGTCTGAGCCGGAGTGCGCATGCGCAGTAGTGGTCCCGTGCGTGCATGCGCAGTAGTGAGCCCGTGTGCGCATGCGCAGGAGTGAGCCCGAGCGCGCATCCGCAGTAGTGAGTCCGAGTGCGCATGCGCAGTAGTGACCCCGAATGCGCATGAGCAGTGTTGAGTCCGAGTGCGCATGAGCAGTAGTGACCCCGAGTGCGCATGAGCAGTAGTGAGCCCGAGTGCGCATGAGCAGTAGTGACCCCGAGTGCGCATGCACAGTAGTGAGCCCGATTGCGCATCCGCAGTAGTGAGTCCGAGTGCGCATGCACAGTACTGACCCCGAATGCGCATGAGCAGTAGTGAGTCCGAGTGCGCATGAGCAGTAGTGACCCCGAGTGCGCATGCACATTAGTGAGCCCGAGTGTGCATGAGTAGTAGTGACCCCGAGTGCGCATGCACAGTAGTGAGCCCGTGTGCGCATGCGCAGAAGTGAGCTCGAATGCGCATGTGCAGGTCTGAGCCGGAGTGCGCATGCGCAGTAGTGGGCCCGTGCGCGCATGGGCAGTAGTGAGCCCATGTGCGCATGCGCAGTAGTGAGCCCGAGCGCGCATCCGCAGTAGTGAGTCCGAGTGCGCATGCGCAGTAGTGTCCCCGAATGCGCATTAGCAGTAGTGAATCCGAGTGCGCATGAGCAGTAGTGACCGCGAGTGCGCATGAGCAGTAGTGAGACCGAGTGCGCATGAGCAGTAGTGACCCCGAGTGCGCATGCACAGTAGTGAGCCCGATTGCGCATCCGCAGTAGTGAGTCCGAGTGCGCATGCACAGTACTGACCCCGAATGCGCATGAGCAGTTTTGAGTCCGAGTGCGCATGAGCAGTAGTGACCCCGAGTGCGCATGAGCAGTAGTGAGTCCGAGTGCGCATCAGCAGTAGTGACCCCGAGTGCGCATGCACAGTAGTGAGCCCGTGTGCGCATGCGCACAAGTGAGCTCGAATGCGCATGTGCAGGTCTGAGCCGGAGTGCGCATGCGCAGTAGTGAGCCCGTGTGCGCATGCGCAGTAGTGACCCCGAATGCGCATGAGCAGTAGTGAGTCCGAGTGCGCATGAGCAGTAGTGACCGCGAGTGCGCATGAGCAGTAGTGACCCCGAGTGCACATGCACAGTAGTGAGCCCGATTGCGCATCGGCAGTAGTGAGGCCGTGTGCGCATGAGCAGTAGTGACCCCGAGCGCGCATCCGCAGTAGTGAGTCCGAGTGCGCATGCGCAGTAGTGTCCACGAATGCGCATGAGCAGTAGTGACCCCGAGTGCGCATGAGCAGTAGTGAGTCCGAGTGCGCGTGAGCAGTAGTGACCCCAAGTGCGCATGAGCAGTTTTGAGTCCGAGTGCGCATGAGCAGTAGTGACCCCGAGTGCGCATGAGCAATAGTGAGTCCGAGTGCGCATCAGCAGTAGTGACCCCGAGTGCGCATGCACAGTAGTGAGCCCGTGTGCGCATGCGCAGAAGTGAGCTCGAATGCGCATGTGCAGGTCTGAGCCGGAGTGCGCATGCGCAGTAGTGAGCCCGATTGCGCGTCCGCAGTAGTGAGTCCGTGTGCGCATGTGCAGGTCTGAGCCGGAGTGCGCATGCGCAGTAGTGGGCCCGTGCGCGCATGCGCAGTAGTGAGCCCGTGTTCGCATGCGCAGTAGTGAGCCCGAGCGCGCATCCGCAGTAGTGAGTCCGAGTGCGCATGCGCTGTAGTGACCCCAAGTGCGCATGAGCAGTAGTGACCCCGAGTGCGCATGAGCAGTAGTGAGCCCGATTGTGCATCCGCAGTAGTGAGTCCGAGTGCGCATGAGCAGTAGTGAGCCCGTGTGCGCATGCGCAGTAGTGAGCCCGAGCGCGCATCCGCAGTAGTGAGCCCGAGCGCGCATCCGCAGTAGTGAGTCCGAGTGCGCATGCGCAGTAGTGACCCCGAATGCGCATGAGCAGTAGTGAGTCCGAGTGCGCATGAGCAGTAGTGACCCCGAGTGCGCATGCAGAGTAGTGAGCCCGAGTGCGCATGAGCAGTAGTGAGTCCGAGTGCGCATGAGCAGTAGTGACCCCGAGTGCGCATGAGCAGTAGTGACCCCGAGTGCGCATGCACAGTAGTGAACCCGTGTGCGCATGCGCAGAAGTAAACTCGAATGCGCATGTGCAGGTCTGAGCCGGACTGCGCATGCGCAGTAGTGAGCCCGTGTGCGCATCAGCTGTAGTGACCCGAGTGCGCATGAGCAGTAGTGACCCCGGCTGCGCATGCACAGTAGTGAGCCCGTGTGCGCATGCACAGTAGTGAGCCCGATTGCGCATCCGCAGTAGTGAGTCCGAGTGCGCATGCACAGTACTGACCCCGAATGCGCATGAGCAGTTTTGAGTCCGAGTGCGCATGAGCAGTAGTGACCCCGAGTGCGCATGAGCAGTAGTGAGTCCGAGTGCGCATCAGCAGTAGTGACCCCGAGTGCGCATGAGCAGTAGTGACCCCGAGTGCGCATGCACATTAGTGAGCCCGAGTGTGCATGAGTAGTAGTGTCCCCGAGTGCGCATGCACAGTAGTGAGCCCGTGCGCGCATGCGCAGTAGTGAGCCCGTGTGCGCATGCGCAGTAGTGACCCCGAGTGCGCATGCAGAGTAGTGAGCCCGTGTGCGCATGCGCAGAAGTGATCTCGAATGCGCATGTGCAGGTCTGAGCCGGACTGCGCATGCGCAGTAGTGAGCCCGTGTGCGCATCAGCTGTAGTGACCCGAGTGCGCATGAGCAGTAGTGACCCCGAGTGCGCATGCACAGTAGTGAGCCCGTGTGCGCATGCACAGTAGTGAGCCCGATTGCGCATCCGCAGTAGTGAGTCCGAGTGCGCATGCACAGTACTGACCCCGAATGCGCATGAGCAGTTTTGAGTCCGAGTGCGCATGAGCAGTAGTGACCCCGAGTGCGCATGCACAGTACTGACCCCGAATGCGCATGAGCAGTTTTGAGTCCGAGTGCGCATGAGCAGTAGTGACCCCGAGTGCGCATGAGCAGTAGTGGGTCCGAGTGCGCATCAGCAGTAGTGACCCCGAGTGCGCATGAGCAGTAGTGACCCCGAGTGCGCATGCACATTAGTGAGCCCGAGTGTGCATGAGTAGTAGTGTCCCCGAGTGCGCATGCACAGTAGTGAGCCCGTGTGCGCATGCACAGTAGTGAGCCCGTGTGCGCATGCGCAGAAGTGAGCTCGAATGCGCATGTGCAGGTCTGAGCCGGAGTGCGCATGCGCAGTAGTGGGCCCGTGCGCGCATGCGCAGTAGTGAGCCCGTGTGCGCATGCGCAGTAGTGAGCCCGAGCGCGCATCCGCAGTAGTGAGTCCGAGTGCGCATGCGCAGTAGTGACCCCGAATGCGCATGAGCAGTATTGAGTCTGAGTGCGCATGAGCAGTAGTGACCCCGAGTGCGCATGAGCAGTAGTGAGCCCGAGTGCGCATGAGCAGTAGTGACCCCGAGTGCGCATGCACAGTAGTGAGCCCGATTGCGCATCCGCAGTAGTGAGTCCGAGTGCGCATGCACAGTACTGACCCCGAATGCGCATGAGCAGTAGTGAGTCCGAGTGCGCATGAGCAGTAGTGACCCCGAGTGCGCATGCACATTAGTGAGCCCGAGTGTGCATGAGTAGTAGTGACCCCGAGTGCGCATGCACAGTAGTGAGCCCGTGTGCGCATGCGCAGAAGTGAGCTCGAATGCGCATGTGCAGGTCTGAGCCGGACTGCGCATGCGCAGTAGTGAGCCCGTGCGCGCATGCGCAGTAGTGACCCCGAATGCGCATGAGCAGTAGTGAGTCCGAGTGCGCATGAGCAGTAGTGACCCCGAGTGCGCATGAGCAGTAGTGACCCCGAGTGCGCATGAGCAGTAGTGAATCCGAGTGCACATGAGCAGTAGCGACACCGAGTGCGCATGAGCAGTAGTGAGTCCGAGTGCGCATGAGCAGTAGTGACCCCGAGTGCGCATGAGCAGTAGTGACCCCGAGTGCGCATGCACAGTAGTGAGCCCGATTGCGCATCCGCAGTAGTGACTCCGTGTGCGCATGTGCAGGTCAGAGCCGGAGTGCGCATGCGCAGTAGTGAGCCCGATTGTGCATCCGCAGTAGTGAGTCCGAGTGCGCATGAGCAGTAGTGAGCCCGTGTGCGCATCCGCAGTAGTGAGTCCGAGTGCGCATGCGCAGTAGTGACCCCGAATGCGCATGCACAGTAGTGAGCCCGTGCGCGCATGCGCAGTAGTGAGCCCGTGTGCGCATGCGCAGTAGTGAGCTCGAGCGCGCATCCGCAGTAGTGAGTCCGAGTGCGCATGCGCAGTAGTGACCCCGAATGCGCATGAGCAGTAGTGAGTCCGAGTGCGCATGAGCAGTAGTGACCCCGAGTGCGCATGCACATTAGTGAGCCCGAGTGTGCATGAGTAGTAGTGACCCCGAGTGCGCATGCACAGTAGTGAGCCCGTGTGCGCATGCGCAGAAGTGAGCTCGAATGCGCATGTGCAGGTCTGAGCCGGACTGCGCATGC
Organism: Megachile leachella; assembly: GCA_963576845.1. Lineage (NCBI taxonomy): Eukaryota > Metazoa > Arthropoda > Insecta > Hymenoptera > Megachilidae > Megachile > Megachile leachella. Next base: position 23,341,442 of record OY756250.1, on the reverse strand, counting down.
GCAGTAGTGAGCCCGTGCGCGCATGCGCAGTAGTGACCCCGAATGCGCATGAGCAGTAGTGAGTCCGAGTGCGCATGAGCAGTAGTGACCCCGAGTGCGCATGAGCAGTAGTGACCCCGAGTGCGCATGAGCAGTAGTGAATCCGAGTGCACATGAGCAGTAGCGACACCGAGTGCGCATGAGCAGTAGTGAGTCCGAGTGCGCATGAGCAGTAGTGACCCCGAGTGCGCATGAGCAGTAGTGACCCCGAGTGCGCATGCACAGTAGTGAGCCCGATTGCGCATCCGCAGTAGTGACTCCGTGTGCGCATGTGCAGGTCAGAGCCGGAGTGCGCATGCGCAGTAGTGAGCCCGATTGTGCATCCGCAGTAGTGAGTCCGAGTGCGCATGAGCAGTAGTGAGCCCGTGTGCGCATCCGCAGTAGTGAGTCCGAGTGCGCATGCGCAGTAGTGACCCCGAATGCGCATGCACAGTAGTGAGCCCGTGCGCGCATGCGCAGTAGTGAGCCCGTGTGCGCATGCGCAGTAGTGAGCTCGAGCGCGCATCCGCAGTAGTGAGTCCGAGTGCGCATGCGCAGTAGTGACCCCGAATGCGCATGAGCAGTAGTGAGTCCGAGTGCGCATGAGCAGTAGTGACCCCGAGTGCGCATGCAGAGTAGTGAGCCCGAGTGCGCATGAGCAGTAGTGAGTCCGAGTGCGCATGAGCAGTAGTGACCCCGAGTGCGCATGAGCAGAGATTATCTGTGTGTGTTTTACGTGCAGTTCCCGCCATTACAGCTCTACTACACGGCCCCCATGGGCGCGGAATTGGGATACGCCCAATTAGCGCGTCCCCGCCGAAGCAAGGACTACCAGAAATGGCACCAGGCTCTACGGGTCCTGGTAACCGACCTCTGGTGGGGCCGAGTGACTTTCCAGCACTCTACCAGCTAAGACAGGCTGGTACCCGAGCTGTTGGGACGCAGCTCACCCGCCGAGGGCCCGACAAGCAGGCCCTCTAGCCAGCATACGGCTTTTAAACCACTGCCCCCGCGATGGTCCAACCCACGACCGAGCCAGGGTTGCCCCTGTAGGCATCTCGGTCCCCGCGGTACCAGTCAAGATCACTGGTGGGATCTGCGCGACCGAAGTCGCTTCCATTTTGGGGGTCCCGCAACCCCCGGCAATGGTCAGCCGGCGCATCGGGTACGTGGAGACGCCAACCTCCAAAGGCCGCGAGTAGGAATCGACCCTAGGGTCTTTGACCTCCTCGCAGCCCCCCTGCGTCCCTCATACACCCATACACACACACTACGCATTCACACACCTTCTTCTCCGCACAAACACACTTCTCGCATACGCACAAAAACGTTCATACTTCTCCTTGCATTCTAACACACCACTCACATCCACACTTCCATCCTCTCTTCTTGTCACACCACACTCATCCAGACATCGGAGGTCGTCATACATACTACACTCAACCAACACGTGCTTCCAATCCTCACGCACAGCTCCACATATACACTGTTCACTTTCACTCTTTCCACATCTATACAAATACGCATTCATACTTCCATGTCCAGTCATCAAAAAGCACACAAACACACTCGGCTCAAAATTCACACACCTTTCAGCAAACCTTACATCCTTTATATATTCATACGTTACTCTACCTTTCTCACTTACATCCCATCTATTCTGCCAACATTCATACGCTCTTTCATTCACCATTTCCACACACTCATCCACATCACGACCATCCATACCAGAAACAGCGAGCGCATTTACATTCTCACACAGATTCACTCTACTCTTTATCCTTGCACACATACCTCGCCTCACACACTCAAGGTCCCAGGGCAGGACACCCATCAACACTTGCATACTTTCCGTCGAGACGGTTCTACACACACTCAAACATGCATACAACACAACACGCTGGCATCTATTCATCATATCTCTTGCATACCCATACTGCATCACGTCATACCATACACTCGCGCCATACATAACACACGCAACAAACAGACCCTTATACAGCACACGCACAGCTCTCCTTCTCATACCCCATTCTCTCCTCAACACTCTTCTCATCGCACCCACAACATTCATTACCTTCTTTCGCAGATACTCGAGGTGTACCTTAAAATGCATTCTTTCACTCACCCATACACCCAAATATTTCACACGCTCTACATACTTCAAAGCCTTCCCATTCATTCGCACAATCGGTCTTCTGCTCACAGCCATGCTACCTTTCATCAACATTGTAACTGTTTTGCCTTCGGATACACTGACTCCAACACTCGCACCCCATTCACACACTATTTTCATCCATTCCGTTCCGATACGTTCTATTTCCATTCGGCTCTGTCCTTCAACAAACAAATACAAATCATCCGCGAAGGCCACACATCTACACCCACATTCTCTCAAACGCCGCAGGAGTCCATTCATCCGCCCAATCCAGAGGAATGGGCCAGACACAGACCCCTGCGGGCATCCACGCTCAACATTCCTCCACACAACCTCATTCACGCCACACATACATGCTGCCCTCCCTTGGAAATAACTTTTCCAGAGTGGCAGCTCCGCACACCCTGTCTCACTCAACCACTCTATCATACTCTTCCACTCCAAATGATCAAACGCACCCTTAAAATCAACAAATATCCCTAACACATACTTCTTCTCACTCTGTTCCACATACTCTCTCACTTTCAACCAGGCACTCTCCGTCGAACGGCCCCTGCGAAAGCCATACTGCGCATCATCCATACTCTCACTCACTCTCCGTTCATGCCTTTTAATCATCATTCGTTCCAACGTTTTTCCAAACACCGACAGCAGGCTTATCGGCCTATATGACGCAGGGTCCGTTCGCGGCTTGTCAGGGGACTTCAGCAAAACAACAATGCACGCTTTCTTCCACTCATTCGGAAAACATCCAGTCTTCAAGCAAGTATTATACAATCTCAACAGCCATCCCGGAATCGCACACCAAATCATTCGCAACATCTTCACAGTTACACCATCCAAGCCAGGTGCCTTGCCCAACTTTGATGCCATCACGGCCTCATTCACCTCGTCCCAGTCAAACTCTACCACATCATTCACACTCTCTACAGTACCACTCACGCCCCTCGAATCATTCGAGACTGGGAAGAATCGCTCTAGCAACACTTGCGCACATTCTCGCCATGTGGAATAATTCACACCATCAACATTCAACGAACTCATTCTCTCCTTCGCATTCTTACCTCTGCATACTCTGTATACAGGACCCCATGGATCCGGGTTCGACGACTCACTTACAAACTTCCTCCAGCATTCTTCTTTCACTCTACACACTTCACGCTTATATTCACGCATCAATCTTCTATACGTCTCCAAACGCGCATCCACATCCACACTTCTTCTTCTCTTCGCTTTCTGCCACAACTTCCGGCTCTTTCGAACCTTAACTTTCATCCTCTTCAGCTCATCCGTCCACCACACCATCCTTCTGTCATTCACTCTCACTCTCCGTTTCATCCTCCTGTCGTTCGAGCCCCGAATCCATTCCATTAAAATTCCTAGCATTCTATCCACATTTGTTTCATCACTCATATCTTGCCCATACATCAACGAAAATTCCCTCAAATCGTTCTTGTATTCTTCCCAGTCTACATCCTTGCATATCCATCCCATTCGCTCATCTGAGGCATTCTGCAGACACTCATCACTCATCATCCTAATCAAAATCACATTATGATCACTTATACCCCAGTCACTCTTAACTTCCCATTCAAGGCGGCACCTGGCTAACGAATCATTCATCAGAGTGACATCAATGTCACTCTGCCCATTCACGCCCGAGAAAGTATAATACTCACTTGGCTCATTCAACACAATCATTCCATTCGCCAAAATCCACTCTTCCAGAATCCTTCCACGCATCTCATTCTCTCTGCTGCGACCCCCACCCTTGCTATACCACAAGGGCGAGGTCGCATTCGCATCCATTCCGAATAACACACGTTTCCCTCTCACATACTCTTTCACACTCTCCATATACCCCAGGTAGGGCTCAATATCTGTGCCCCACCTGCAGTACACAGATACTACATACAACTCGCCAAAGTCCCCTTTCAACCACACACACACACCATATTCATTCGTAACTTCCCTTACACACATCACTTCCACATTCACATCGCGAACAACCACTGCAGCTTTTGCAGGGTCGTCCGCACATGCATACACTTGCCACCCACTTGGTAAGCCTCTCACACTACCATGCGACACATACACCTCTTGCAACAAAGCCACACTCACATCCCTTTCATTCATAACACTACCCAAATCACACAACACACTATACGACCTCTGACAATTACACTGTATCACTCTCAAACACACGTCAGTCATCACATATTCTGGCCTTCTCTCTCTCTAGCATACGCACATATTCGGGACATTCACTCGCCAGAACCGAATGGTCACTCACTCGCCCTTTAATTTTACAATTTCTACACACACACGCATTCTTACATCTCTCTTTCAAGTGACCGCTTTCGCCACACTTCTCACACAACCTCTCTTTCATACTGCATTCACGCATCATGTGCCCGAAGGCAAAACACTTGTAGCACCGCATAACATTCACGAAATCTCTCACTTTACACGCTCTCCATTTAATGTACACACGTTCCTCACTCATCAATACATCCCGCATTCTTTTGGACACCTCAAGTACCACGTTCCCAACATTCACACCTTTCCTATTCATACGGCTAACTATTCGCACTCTATCTTTAAATTCCATCTCAGTCACACCACTCGCTTTCAGATTCTTCGTATACAATTCACTCATCAACTCATCATTCGTCATCACATTTTCCACATCAAACACAATTACTTTCGGACCCACTCTCTTGGGTGTCTCCACCCTGAGTCCCACTTCCTCAAACTTTTTATGCTGCTTTAGCATCTCCATCTCTCTCGCGCTCGCTGCTTCTATAAACAAACCACCACTCCGCGTCTTCCTCACCGCTTTCACTCTCACATTCAATCCGCTACTCACATCACTCATTACCTTTTCCTTCACTTGCTCGCTAGTCAATTTCACACTATCATCCTTGGCCTTTACGACCACTGCAAACGTACGCGCTTTCGGCTTCTCACTCACACACACACCTTTCGCTCTCTCACTCACACCACTATCACTCTTGCCAGCCACACTCGCATAACTCATCACTGCTGGCACACTCATACGCTCATCCAACATCTTCCTGCTCTCTTCCAATCGTCCAGCCAGTCGTTCATTCTTTCCCATCATGCTCACCACACAATCCTCATACTCACTCACACAGTTTAAAATGAAATCAGCCGCAACCTTCGACACGCGGTTAGTTTCGGTCAGCACAAATTTGCGCAGCTTTTCGCTAACACGCCGCATCGCCTTCAACTCCTTATCCTCTCCCTCATCCTCAATCACTACCTCCTCCATCGACCCCACCTCCTGTCTTGTCCGCTTTCGCGGACTCAGGCTTCTAGAAGCCAGCTTCTTGCCTCTAGCAGCAGGCGCACGGCCACGCGAACTAGACGGCAACCCCTCACCACCGCCATCTTTACTTCCCCCCCCCCCAATATCATCAAGTTTTACAAATTCCATGAGAATTCCCACGAGCAGGGACGAAAATCTGTCACTCCCCGGGTGACGCCCTTCCCGGGGAGAAGGCTCATACGCTCAGGAGGTCGCCAGGTGTCCTGAGGGGGTCGCTAATGGCTGATGCTCCCACCAACCCACCCCCCAGTGCAAGACTGGGAGGTGCCCCATCGCCGCGCACCATAGCTTGGGGTTAGGGTATTTTTTATAGAGGTTTACATCCTCGCGGCCCGGCCGGTTAAGGCAAGGCCCCCGTTCCTGCGAAACATGACCACAGGCTTACGGTATGAGCACAAACCCCACTAGGGGGTCCGCCGTTCTCCCGTTAGCATAGAGGCCCTCACCCTTGGGTAGCACCGAAGTACTACCGAAGGGCATAGAGTGCCTCTATCCCAGCGACCACCACGAGGAGGTGGGAGATCCGACTTGCGTCAACTGACGCCATTCGGTCACCAGTGCGCATGAGCAGTAGTGACCCCGAGTGCGCATGCACAGTAGTGAGCCCGTGTGCGCATGCGCAGAAGTGAGCTCGAATGCGCATGTGCAGGTCTGAGCCGGACTGCGCATGCGCAGTAGTGAGCCCGATTGCGCATCCGCAGTAGTGAGTCCGTGTGCGCATGTGCAGGTCTGAGCCGGAGTGCGCATGCGCAGTAGTGGGCCCGTGCGCGCATGCGCAGTAGTGAGCCCGGGTGCGTATGCGCAGTAGTGAGCCCGAGCGCGCATCCGCAGTAGTGAGCCCGATTGCGCATCCGCAGTAGTGAGTCCGTGTGCGCATGTGCAGGTCTGAGCCGGAGTGCGCATGCGCAGTAGTGGGCCCGTGCGCGCATGGGCAGTAGTGAGCCCGTGTGCGCATGCGCAGTAGTGAGCCCGAGCGCGCATCCGCAGTAGTGAGTCCGAGTGCGCATGCGCAGTAGTGTCCCCGAATGCGCATTAGCAGTAGTGAATCCGAGTGCGCATGAGCAGTAGTGACCGCGAGTGCGCATGAGCAGTAGTGAGACCGAGTGCGCATGAGCAGTAGTGACCCCGAGTGCGCATGCACAGTAGTGAGCCCGATTGCGCATCCGCAGTAGTGAGTCCGAGTGCGCATGCACATTACTGACCCCGAATGCGCATGAGCAGTTTTGAGTCCGAGTGCGCATGAGCAGTAGTGACCCCGAGTGCGCATGAGCAGTAGTGAGTCCGAGTGCGCATCAGCAGTAGTGACCCCGAGTGCGCATGCACAGTAGTGAGCCCGTGTGCGCATGCGCAGAAGTGAGCTCGAATGCGCATGTGCAGGTCTGAGCCGGAGTGCGCATGCGCAGTAGTGGGCCCGTGCGCGCATGCGCAGCAGTGAGGCCGTGTTCGCATGCGCAGTAGTGAGCCCGAGCGCGCATCCGCAATAGTGAGCCCGAGTGCGCATGCGCAGTAGTGACCCCGAATGCGCATGAGCAGTAGTGAGTTCGAGTGCGCATAAGCAGTAGTGACCCCGAGTGTGCATGAGCAGTAGTGACCCCGAGTGTGCATGAGCAGTAGTGAGTCCGAGTGCGCATAAGCAGTAGTGACCCCGAGTGCGCATGAGCAGTAGTGTGTCCGAGTGCGCATGAGCAGTAGTGACCCCGAGTGCGCATGCACATTAGTGAGCCCGAGTGTGCATGAGTAGTAGTGACCCCGAGTGCGCATGCACAGTAGTGAGCCCGTGTGCGCATGCGCAGAAGTGAGCTCGAACGCGCATGTGCAGGTCAGAACCGGACTGCGCATGCGCAGTAGTGAGCCCGTGTGCGCATGCGCAGTAGTGACCCCGAATGCGCATGAGCAGTAGTGAGTCCGAGTGCGCATGAGCAGTAGTGACCCCGAGTGCGCATGAGCAGTAGTGACCCCGAGTGCGCATGAGCAGTACTGAATCCGAGTGCACATGAGCATTAGTGAACCCGAGTGCGCATGAGCAGTAGTGAGTTCGAGTGCGCATGAGCAGTAGTGACCCCGAGTGCGCATGAGCAGTAGTGACCCCGAGTGCGCATGCACAGTAGTGAGCCCGATTGCGCATCCGCAGTAGTGAGTCCGAGTGCGCATGAGCAGTAGTGACCCCGAGTGCGCATGAGCAGTAGTGACCCCGAGTGCACATGCACAGTAGTGAGCCCGATTGCGCATCGGCAGTAGTGAGGCCGTGTGCGCATGAGCAGTAGTGACCCCGAGCGCGCATCCGCAGTAGTGAGTCCGAGTGCGCATGCGCAGTAGTGTCCCCGAATGCGCATGAGCAGTAGTGACCCCGAGTGCGCATGAGCAGTAGTGAGTCCGAGTGCGCATCAGCAATAGTGACCCCGAGTGCGCATGAGCAGTAGTGACCCCGAGTGCGCCAGCACAGTAGTGAGCCCGATAGCGCATCCGCAGTAGTGAGGCTGTGTGAGCATGTGCAGGTCTGAGCCGGAGTGCGCGTGAGCAGTAGTGACCCCGAGTGCGCATGAGCAGTAGTGACCCCGAGTGCACATGCACAGTAGTGAGCCCGATTGCGCATCGGCAGTAGTGAGGCCGTGTGCGCATGAGCAGTAGTGACCCCGAGCGCGCATCCGCAGTAGTGAGTCCGAGTGCGCATGCGCAGTAGTGTCCCCGAATGCGCATGAGCAGTAGTGACCCCGAGTGCGCATGAGCAGTAGTGAGTCCGAGTGCGCATCAGCAATAGTGACCCCGAGTGCGCATGAGCAGTAGTGACCCCGAGTGCGCCAGCACAGTAGTGAGCCCGATAGCGCATCCGCAGTAGTGAGGCTGTGTGAGCATGTGCAGGTCTGAGCCGGAGTGCGCGTGAGCAGTAGTGACCCCGAGTGCGCATGCACAGTAGTGAGCCCGAGTGCGCATGAGCAGTAGTGAGTCCGAGTGCGCATGAGCAGTAGTGACCCCGAGTGCGCATGCACAGTAGTGCGCCCCTGTGCGCATGAGCAGTAGTGAGTCCGAGTGCGCGTGAGCAGTAGTGACCCCAAGTGCGCATGAGCAGTTTTGAGTCCGAGTGCGCATGAGCAGTAGTGACCCCGAGTGCGCATGAGCAGTAGTGAGTCCGAGTGCGCATCAGCAGTAGTGACCCCGAGTGCGCATGCACAGTAGTGAGCCCGTGTGCGCATGCGCAGAAGTGAGCTCGATTGCGCATGTGCAGGTCTGAGCCGGAGTGCGCATGCGCAGTAGTGAGCCCGTGTGCGCATGCGCAGTAGTGACCCCGAATGCGCATGAGCAGTGGTGAGTCCGAGTGCGCATGAGCAGTAGTGACCCCGAGTGCGCATGAGCAGTAGTGACCCCGAGTGCGCATGAGCAGTAGTGAATCCGAGTGCACATGAGCAGTAGTGAACCCGAGTGCGCATGAGCAGTAGTGAGTTCGAGTGCGCATGAGCAGTAGTGACCCCGAGTGCGCATGAGCAGTAGTGACCCCGAGTGCGCATGCACAGTAGTGAGCCCGATTGCGCATCCGCAGTAGTGAGTCCGAGTGCGCATGAGCAGTAGTGACCCCGAGTGCGCATGAGCAGTAGTGACCCCGAGTGCACATGCACAGTAGTGAGCCCGATTGCGCATCGGCAGTAGTGAGTCCGAGTGCGCATGAGCAGTAGTGACCCCGAGCGCGCATCCGCAGTAGTGAGTCCGAGTGCGCATGCGCAGTAGTGTCCCCGAATGCGCATGAGCAGTAGTGACCCCGAGTGCGCATGAGCAGTAGTGAGTCCGAGTGCGCATCAGCAATAGTGACCCCGAGTGCGCATGAGCAGTAGTGACCCCGAGTGCGCCAGCACAGTAGTGAGCCCGATAGCGCATCCGCAGTAGTGAGGCTGTGTGAGCATGTGCAGGTCTGAGCCGGAGTGCGCGTGAGCAGTAGTGACCCCGAGTGCGCATGCACAGTAGTGAGCCCGAGTGCGCATGAGCAGTAGTGAGTCCGAGTGCGCATGAGCAGTAGTGACCCCGAGTGCGCATGCACAGTAGTGCGCCCCTGTGCGCATGAGCAGTAGTGAGTCCGAGTGCGCGTGAGCAGTAGTGACCCCAAGTGTGCATGAGCAGTTTTGAGTCCGAGTGCGCATGAGCAGTAGTGACCCCGAGTGCGCATGAGCAGTAGTGAGTCCGAGTGCGCATCAGCAGTAGTGACCCCGAGTGCGCATGCACAGTAGTGAGCCCGTGTGCGCATGCGCAGAAGTGAGCTCGAATGCGCATGTGCAGGTCTGAGCCGGAGTGCGCATGCGCAGTAGTGGGCCCTTGCGCGCATGCGCAGCAGTGGGCCCGTGTTCGCATGCGCAGTAGTGAGCCCGAGCGCGCATCCGCAATAGTGAGTCCGAGTGCGCATGCGCAGTAGCGACCCCGAATGCGCATGAGAAGTAGTGAGTCCGAGTGCGCATGAGCAGTAGTGAGTCCGAGTGCGCATGCGCAGAAGTGAGCTCGAATGCGCATGTGCAGGTCTGAGCCGGACTGCGCATGCGCAGTAGTGAGCCCGATTGCGCGTCCGCAGTAGTGAGTCCGTGTGCGCATGCGCAGTAGTGGGCCCGTGCGCGCATGCGCAGTAGTGAGCCCGGGTGCGCATGCGCAGTAGTGAGCCCGTGCGCGCATGCGCAGTAGTGAGCCCGGGTGCGCATGCGCAGTAGTGAGCCCGAGCTCGCATCCGCAGTAGTGAGCCCGATTGCGCATCCGCAGTAGTGAGTCCGTGTGCGCATGTGCAGGTCTGAGCCGGAGTGCGCATGCGCAGTAGTGGGCCCGTGCGCGCATGCGCAGTAGTGAGCCCGTGTGCGCATGCGCAGTAGTGAGCCCGAGCGCGCATCCGCAGTAGTGAGTCCGAGTGCGCATGCGCAGTAGTGACCCCGAATGCGCATGAGCAGTAGTGACCCCGAGTGCGCATGCACATTAGTGAGCCCGAGTGTGCATGAGTAGTAGTGTCCCCGAGTGCGCATGCACAGTAGTGAGCCCGTGTGCGCATGCACAGTAGTGAGCCCGTTTGCGCATGCGCAGAAGTGAGCTCGAATGCGCATTTGCAGGTCTGAGCCGGAGTGCGCATGCGCAGTAGTGGGCCCGTGCGCGCATGCGCAGTAGTGAGCCCGTGTGCGCATGCGCAGTAGTGAGCCCGTGTGCGCATGCGCAGTAGTGACCCCGAATGCGCATGAGCAGTAGTGAGTCCGAGTGCGCATGAACAGTAGTGACCCCGAGTGCGCATGAGCAGTAGTGACCCCGAGTGCGCATGAGCAGTAGTGAGCCCGATTGCGCATCCGCAGTAGTGAGTCCGTGTGCGCATGTGCAGGTCTGAGCCGGAGTGCGCATGCGCAGTAGTGAGCCCGATTGTGCATCCGCAGTAGTGAGTCCGAGTGCGCATGAGCAGTAGTGACCCCGAATGCGCATGAGCAGTAGTGAGCCCGTGTGCGCATGCGCAGTAGTGAGCCCGAGCGCGCATCCGCAGTAGCGAGTCCGGGTGCGCATGCGCAGTAGTGACCCCGAATGCGCATGAGCAGTAGTGAATCCGAGTGCGCATGAGCAGTAGTGAGTCCGAGTGCGCATGAGCAGTAGTGACTCCGAGTGCGCATGAGCAGTAGTGACCCCGAGTGCACATGCACAGTAGTGAGCCCGATTGCGCATCGGCAGTAGTGAGGCCGTGTGCGCATGAGCAGTAGTGACCCCGAGCGCGCATCCGCAGTAGTGAGTCCGAGTGCGCATGCGCAGTAGTGTCCCCGAATGCGCATGAGCAGTAGTGACCCCGAGTGCGCATGAGCAGTAGTGAGTCCGAGTGCGCATCAGCGATAGTGACCCCGAGTGCGCATGAGTAGTAGTGACCCCGAGTGCGCCAGCACAGTAGTGAGCCCGATTGCGCATCCGCAGTAGTGAGGCTGTGTGAGCATGTGCAGGTCTGAGCCGGAGTGCGCGTGAGCAGTAGTGACCCCGAGTGCGCATGCACAGTAGTGAGCCCGAGTGCGCATGAGCAGTAGTGAGTCCGAGTGCGCATGAGCAGTAGTGACCCCGAGTGCGCATGCACAGTAGTGCGCCCCTGTGCGCATGAGCAGTAGTGAGTCCGAGTGCGCGTGAGCAGTAGTGACCCCAAGTGCGCATGAGCAGTTTTGAGTCCGAGTGCGCATGAGCAGTAGTGACCCCGAGTGCGCATGAGCAGTAGTGACCCCGAGTGCGCATGAGCAGTAGTGAGTCCGAGTGCGCATCAGCAGTAGTGACCCCGAGTGCGCATGCACAGTAGTGAGCCCGTGTGCGCGTGCGCAGAAGTGAGCTCGAATGCGCATGTGCAGGTCTGAGCCGGAGTGCGCATGCGCAGTAGTGGGCCCGTGCGCGCATGCGCAGCAGTGGGACCGTGTTCGCATGCGCAGTAGTGAGCCCGAGCGCGCATCCGCAATAGTGAGTCCGAGTGCGCATGCGCAGTAGCGACCCCGAATGCGCATGAGCAGTAGTGTGTCCGAGTGCGCATGAGCAGTAGTGACCCCGAGTGCGCATGAGCAGTAGTGAGTCCGAGTGCGCATGCGCAGAAGAGAGCTCGAATGCGCATGTGCAGGTCTGAGCCGGACTGCGCATGCGCAGTAGTGAACCCGATTGCGCGTCCGCAGTAGTGAGTCCGTGTGCGCATGCGCAGTAGTGGGCCCGTGCGCGCATGCGCAGTAGTGAGCCCGGGTGCGCATGCGCAGTAGTGAGCCCGAGCGCGCATCCGCAGTAGCGAGCCCGATTGCGCATCCGCAGTAGTGAGTCCGTGTGCGCATGTGCAGGTCTGAGCCGGAGTGCGCATGCGCAGTAGTGGGCCCGTGCGCGCATGCGCAGTAGTGAGCCCGTGTGCGCATGCGCAGTAGTGAGCCCGAGCGCGCATCCGCAGTAGTGAGTCCGAGTGCGCATGTGCAGGTCTGAGCCGGAGTGCGCATGCGCAGTAGTGACCCCGAGTGCGCATGAGCAGTAGTGAGTCCGAGTGCGCATCAGCAGTAGTGACCCCGAGTGCGCATGAGCAGTAGTGAATCCGAGTGCACATGAGCAGTGGTGAACCCGAGTGCGCATGAGCAGTAGTGAGTCCGAGTGCGCATGAGCAGTAGTGAGTCCGAGTGCGCATGAGCAGTAGTGAGTCCGTGTGCGCATGTGCAGGTCTGAGCTGGAGTGCGCATGCGCAGTAGTGGGCCGGGCGCGCATGCGCAGTAGTGAGCCCGGGTGCGCATGCGCAGTAGTGAGCCCGAGCGCGCATCCGCAGTAGCGAGCCCGATTGCGCATCCGCAGTTGTGAGTCCGTGTGCGCACGTGCAGGTCTGAGCCGGAGTGCGCATGCGCAGTAGTGGGCCCGTGCGCGCATGCGCAGTAGTGAGCCCGTGTGCGCATGCGAAGTAGTGAGCCCGAGCGCGCATCCGCAGTAGTGAGTCCGAGTGCGCATGCGCAGTAGTGAGCCCGAGCGCGCATCCGCAGTAGTGAGTCCGAGTGCGCATGCGCAGTAGTGGCCCCGAATGCGCATGAGTAGTAGTGAGTTCGAGTGCGCATGAGCAGTAGTGACCCCGAGTGCGCATGAGCAGTAGTGACTCCGAGTGCGCATGCGCAGTAGCGCCCCGAATGCGCATGAGCAGTAGTGACCCCGAGAGCGCATGCACATTAGTGAGCCCGAGTGTGCATGAGTAGTAGTGTCCCCGAGTGCGCATGCACAGTAGTGAGCCCGTGTGCGCATGCACAGTAGTGAGCCCGTGTGCGCATGCGCAGAAGTGAGCTCGAATGCGCATTTGCAGGTCTGAGCCGGAGTGCGCATGCGCAGTAGTGGGCCCGAGCGCGCATGCGCAGTAGTGACCCCGAATGCGCATGAGCAGTAGTGAGTCCGAGTGCGCATGAACAGTAGTGACCCCGAGTGCGCATGAGCAGTAGTGACCCCGAGTGCGCATGAGCAGTAGTGAATCCGAGTGCACATGAGCAGTAGTGAACCCGAGTACGCATGAGCAGTAGTGAGCCCGTGTGCGCATGCGCAGAAGTGAGCTCGAATGCGCATTTGCAGGTCTGAGCCGGAGTGCGCATGCGCAGTAGTGGGCCCGTGCGCGCATGCGCAGTAGCGAGCCCGTGTGCGCATGCGCAGTAGTGAGTCCGAGTGCGCATGCGCAGTAGTGACCCCGAATGCGCATGAGCAGTAATGAGTCCGAATGCGCATGAGCAGTAGTGAGTCCGAGTGCGCATGAACAGTAGTGACCCCGAGTGCGCATGAGCAGTAGTGACCCCGAGTGCGCATGAGCAGTAGTGAATCCGAGTGCACATGAGCAGTAGTGAACCCGAGTACGCATGAGCAGTAGTGAGCCCGTGTGCGCATGCGCAGAAGTGAGCTCGAATGCGCATTTGCAGGTCTGAGCCGGAGTGCGCATGCGCAGTAGTGGGCCCGTGCGCGCATGCGCAGTAGCGAGCCCGTGTGCGCATGCGCAGTAGTGAGTCCGAGTGCGCATGCGCAGTAGTGACCCCGAATGCGCATGAGCAGTAATGAGTCCGAGTGCGCATGAGCAGTAGTGACCCCGAGTGCGCATGAGCAGTAGTGAGCCCGAGTGCGCATGAGCAGTAGTGACCCCGAGTGCGCATGCACAGTAGTGAGCCCGATTGCGCATCCGCAGTAGTGAGTCCGAGTGCGCATGTGCAGGTCTGAGCCGGAGTGCGCATGCGCAGTAGTGGGCCCGTGCGCGCATGCGCAGCAGTGGGCCCGATTGCGCATGCGCAGTAGTCAGCCCGAGCGCGCATCCGCAGTAGTGAGTCCGAGTGCGCATCAGCGATAGTGACCCCGAGTGCGCATGAGTAGTAGTGACCCCGAGTGCGCCAGCACAGTAGTGAGCCCGATTGCGCATCCGCAGTAGTGAGGCTGTGTGAGCATGTGCAGGTCTGAGCCGGAGTGCGCGTGAGCAGTAGTGACCCCGAGTGCGCATGCGCAGTAGTGAGCTCGAATACGCATGTGCAGGTCTGAGCCGGACTGCGCATGCGCAGTAGTGAGCCCGTGTGCGCATCAGCTGTAGTGACCCAAGTGCGCATGAGCAGTAGTGACCCCGAGTGCGCATGCACAGTAGTGAGCCCGTGTGCGCATGCACAGTAGTGAGCCCGATTGCGCATCCGCAGTAGTGAGTCCGAGTGCGCATGCACAGTACTGACCCCGAATGCGCATGAGCAGTTTTGAGTCCGAGTGCGCATGAGCAGTAGTGACCCCGAGTGCGCATGAGCAGTAGTGAGTCCGAGTGCGCATCAGCAGTAGTGACCCCGAGTGCGCATGAGCAGTAGTGACCCCGAGTGCGCATGCACATTAGTGAGCCCGAGTGTGCATGAGTAGTAGTGTCCCCGAGTGCGCATGCACAGTAGTGAGCCCGTGCGCGCATGCGCAGTAGTGAGCCCGTGTGCGCATGCGCAGTAGTGAGCTCGAGCGCGCATCCGCAGTAGTGAGTCCGAGTGCGCATGCGCAGTAGTGACCCCGAGTGCGCATGAGCAGTTTTGAGTCCGAGTGCGCATGAGCAGTAGTGACCCCGAGTGCGCATGCAGAGTAGTGAGCCCGAGTGCGCATGAGCAGTAGTGAGTCCGAGTGCGCATGAGCAGTAGTGACCCCGAGTGCCCATGAGCAGTAGTGACCCCGAGTGCGCATGCACAGTAGTGAGCCCGTGTGCGCATGCGCAGAAGTGAGCTCGAATGCGCATGTGCAGGTCTGAGCCGGACTGCGCATGCGCAGTAGTGAGCCCGTGTGCGCATAAGCAGTAGTGACCCGAGTGCGCATGAGCAGTAGTGACCCCGAGTGCGCATGCACAGTAGTGAGCCCGTGTGCGCATGCACAGTAGTGAGCCCGATTGCGCATCCGCAGTAGTGAGTCCGAGTGCGCATGCACAGTACTGACCCCGAATGCGCATGAGCAGTTTTGAGTCCGAGTGCGCATGAGCAGTAGTGACCCCGAGTGCGCATGAGCAGTAGTGAGTCCGAGTGCGCATCAGCAGTAGTGACCCCGAGTGCGCATGAGCAGTAGTGACCCCGAGTGCGCATGCACAGTAGTGAGCCCGATTGCGCATCCGCAGTAGTGAGTCCGTGTGCGCATGTGCAGGTCTGAGCCGGAGTGCGCATGCGCAGTAGTGAGCCCGATTGTGCATCCGCAGTAGTGAGTCCGAGTGCGCATGAGCAGTAGTGAGCCCGTGTGCGCATGCGCAGTAGTGAGCCCGAGCGCGCATCCGCAGTAGTGAGTCCGAGTGCGCATGCGCAGTAGTGACCCCGAATGCGCATGAGCAGTAGTGAGTCCGAGTGCGCATGAGCAGTAGTGACCCCGAGTGCGCATGCGCAGTAGTGACCCCGAGTGCGCATGAGCAGTAGTGACCCCGAGTGCGCATGCACAGTAGTGAGCCCGTGTGCGCATGCGCAGAAGTGAGCTCGAATGCGCATGTGTAGGTCTGAGCCGGAGTGCGCATGCGCAGTAGTGGGCCCGTGCGCGCATGCGCAGTAGTGAGCCCGTGTGCGCATGCGCAGTAGTGAGCCCGAGCGCGCATCCGCAGTAGTGAGTCCGAGTGCGCATGCGCAGTAGTGACCCCGAATGCGCATGAGCAGTAGTGAGTCCGAGTGCGCATGAGCAGTAGTGACCCCGAGTGCCCATGAGCAGTAGTGACCCCGAGTGCGCATGCACAGTAGTGAGCCCGTGTGCGCATGCGCAGAAGTGAGCGCGAATGCGCATGTGCAGGTCTGAGCCGGACTGCGCATGCGCAGTAGTGCGCCCGATTGCGCGTCCGCAGTAGTGAGTCCGAGTGCGCATGAGCAGTAGTGACCCCGAGTGCGCATGAGCAGTAGTGACCCCGAGTGCGAATGCACAGTAGTGAGCCCGATTGCGCATGCGCAGTAGTGAGTCCGTGTGCGCATGTGCAGGTCTGAGCCGGAGTGCGCATGCGCAGTAGTGAGCCCGATTGTGCATCCGCAGTAGTGAGTCCGAGTGCGCATGAGCAGTAGTGAGCCCGTGTGCGCATGCGCAGTAGTGAGCCCGAGCGCGCATCCGCAGTAGTGAGTCCGAGTGCGCATGCGCAGTAGTGACCCCGAATGCGCATGAGCAGTAGTGAGTCCGAGTGCGCATGAGCAGTAGTGACCCCGAGTGCGCATGAGCAGTAGTTAGTCCAAGTGCGCATCAGCAGTAGTGACCCCGAGTGCGCATGAGCAGTAGTGAACCCGAGCGCGCATGCACAGTAGTGAGCCCGTGTGCGCATGCGCAGAAGTGAGCTCGAATGCGCATGTGCAGGTCTGAGCCGGAGTGCGCATGCGCAGTAGTGGGCCCGTGCGCGCATGCGCAGTAGTGAGCCCGTGTGCGCATGCGCAGTAGTGAGTCCGAGCGCGCATCCGCAGTAGTGAGTCCGAGTGCGCATGCGCAGTAGTGACCCCGAATGCGCATGAGCAGTAGTGAGTCCGAGTGCGCATGAGCAGTAGTGAGTCCGAGTGCGCATGAGCAGTAGTGACCCCGAGTGCGCATGAGCAGTAGTGAGTCCGAGTGCGCATGGGCAGTAGTGACCCCGAGTGCGCATGAGCAGTAGTGAGCCCGTGTGCGCATGCGCAGAAGTGAGCTCGAATGCGCATGTGCAGGTCTGAGCCGGACTGCGCATGCGCAGTAGTGAGCCCGTGTGCGCATGCGCAGTAGTGACCCCGAATGCGCATAAGCAGTAGTGAGTCCGAGTGCGCATGAGCAGTAGTGACCCCGAGTGCGCATGAGCAGTAGTGACCCCGAGTGCGCATGCACAGTAGTGAGCCCGATTGCGCATCCGCAGTAGTGAGTCCGTGTGCGCATGCACAGTACTGACCCCGAATGCGCATGAGCAGTTTTGAGTCCAAGTGCGCATGAGCAGTAGTGACCCCGAGTGCGCATGAGCAGTAGTGAGTCCGAGTGCGCATCAGCAGTAGTGACCCCGAGTGCGCATGAGCAGTAGTGACCCCGAGTGCGCATGCACATTAGTGAGCCCGAGTGTGCATGCACAGTAGTGAGCCCGATTGCGCATCCGCAGTAGTGAGTCCGAGTGCGCATGAGCAGTAGTGAGCCCGTGTGCGCATGCGCAGTAGTGAGCCCGAGCGCGCATCCGCAGTAGTGAGTCCGAGTGCGCATGCGCAGTAGTGACCCCGAATGCGCATGAGCAGTAGTGAGTCCGAGTGCGCATGAGCAGTAGTGACCCCGAGTGCGCATGAGCAGTAGTGACCCCGAGTGCGCATGAGCAGTAGTGACCCCGAGTGGGCATGAGCCGTAGTGACCCCCAGTGCGCATGCACAGTAGTGAGCCCGTGTGCGCATGCGCAGTAGTGAGCCCGAGCGCGCATCCGCAGTAGTGAGTCCGAGTGCGCATGCGCAGTAGTGACCCCGAATGCGCATGAGCAGTAGTGAGTCCGAGTGCGCATGAGCAGTAGTGACCCCGAGTGCGCATGCAGAGTAGTGAGCCCGAGTGCGCATGAGCAGTAGTGAGTCCGAGTGCGCATGAGCAGTAGTGACCCCGAGTGCGCATGAGCAGTAGTGACCCCGAGTGCGCATGCACAGTAGTGAGCCCGTGTGCGCATGCGCAGAAGTGAGCTCGAATACGCATGTGCAGGTCTGAGCCGGACTGCGCATGCGCAGTAGTGAGCCCGTGTGCGCATCAGCTGTAGTGACCCGAGTGCGCATGAGCAGTAGTGACCCCGAGTGCGCATGCACAGTAGTGAGCCCGTGTGCGCATGCACAGTAGTGAGCCCGATTGCGCATCCGCAGTAGTGAGTCCGAGTGCGCATGCACAGTACTGACCCCGAATGCGCATGAGCAGTTTTGAGTCCGAGTGCGCATGAGCAGTAGTGACCCCGAGTGCGCATGAGCAGTAGTGAGTCCGAGTGCGCATCAGCAGTAGTGACCCCGAGTGCGCATGAGCAGTAGTGACCCCGAGTGCGCATGCACATTAGTGAGCCCGAGTGTGCATGAGTAGTAGTGTCCCCGAGTGCGCATGCACAGTAGTGAGCCCGTGCGCGCATGCGCAGTAGTGAGCCCGTGTGCGCATGCGCAGTAGTGAGCTCGAGCGCGCATCCGCAGTAGTGAGTCCGAGTGCGCATGCGCAGTAGTGACCCCGAATGCGCATGAGCAGTTTTGAGTCCGAGTGCGCATGAGCAGTAGTGACCCCGAGTGCGCATGCAGAGTAGTGAGCCCGAGTGCGCATGAGCAGTAGTGAGTCCGAGTGCGCATGAGCAGTAGTGACCCCGAGTGCCCATGAGCAGTAGTGACCCCGAGTGCGCATGCACAGTAGTGAGCCCGTGTGCGCATGCGCAGAAGTGAGCTCGAATGCGCATGTGCAGGTCTGAGCCGGACTGCGCATGCGCAGTAGTGAGCCCGTGTGCGCATAAGCAGTAGTGACCCGAGTGCGCATGAGCAGTAGTGACCCCGAGTGCGCATGCACAGTAGTGAGCCCGTGTGCGCATGCACAGTAGTGAGCCCGATTGCGCATCCGCAGTAGTGAGTCCGAGTGCGCATGCACAGTACTGACCCCGAATGCGCATGAGCAGTTTTGAGTCCGAGTGCGCATGAGCAGTAGTGACCCCGAGTGCGCATGAGCAGTAGTGAGTCCGAGTGCGCATGCGCAGAAGTGAGCTCGAATGCGCATGTGCAGGTCTGAGCCGGACTGCGCATGCGCAGTAGTGAGCCCGTGTGCGCATCAGCTGTAGTGACCCGAGTGCGCATGAGCAGTAGTGACCCCGAGTGCGCATGCACAGTAGTGAGCCCGTGTGCGCATGCACAGTAGTGAGCCCGATTGCGCATCCGCAGTAGTGAGTCCGAGTGCGCATGCACAGTACTGACCCCGAATGCGCATGAGCAGTTTTGAGTCCGAGTGCGCATGAGCAGTAGTGACCCCGAGTGCGCATGAGCAGTAGTGAGTCCGAGTGCGCATCAGCAGTAGTGACCCCGAGTGCGCATGAGCAGTAGTGACCCCGAGTGCGCATGCACATTAGTGAGCCCGAGTGTGCATGAGTAGTAGTGTCCCCGAGTGCGCATGCACAGTAGTGAGCCCGTGCGCGTATGCGCAGTAGTGAGCCCGTGTGCGCATGCGCAGTAGTGAGCTCGAGCGCGCATCCGCAGTAGTGAGTCCGAGTGCGCATGCGCAGTAGTGACCCCGAATGCGCATGAGCAGTTTTGAGTCCGAGTGCGCATGAGCAGTAGTGACCCCGAGTGCGCATGCAGAGTAGTGAGCCCGAGTGCGCATGAGCAGTAGTGAGTCCGAGTGCGCATGAGCAGTAGTGACCCCGAGTGCCCATGAGCAGTAGTGACCCCGAGTGCGCATGAGCAGCAGTGACCCCGAGTGCGAATGCACAGTAGTGAGCCCGATTGCGCATCCGCAGTAGTGAGTCCGTGTGCGCATGTGCAGGTCTGAGCCGGAGTGCGCATGCGCAGTAGTGAGCCCGATTGTGCATCCGCAGTAGTGAGTCCGAGTGCGCATGAGCAGTAGTGAGCCCGTGTGCGCATGCGCAGTAGTGAGCCCGAGCGCGCATCCGCAGTAGTGAGTCCGAGTGCGCATGCGCAGTAGTGACCCCGAATGCGCATGAGCAGTAGTGAGTCCGAGTGCGCATGAGCAGTAGTGACCCCGAGTGCGCATGAGCAGTAGTGAGTCCAAGTGCGCATCAGCAGTAGTGACCCCGAGTGCGCATGAGCAGTAGTGAACCCGAGTGCGCATGCACAGTAGTGAGCCCGTGTGCGCATGCGCAGAAGTGAGCTCGAATGCGCATGTGCAGGTCTGAGCCGGAGTGCGCATGCGCAGTAGTGGGCCCGTGCGCGCATGCGCAGTAGTGAGCCCGTGTGCGCATGCGCAGTAGTGAGCCCGAGCGCGCATCCGCAGTAGTGAGTCCGAGTGCGCATGCGCAGTAGTGACCCCGAATGCGCATGAGCAGTAGTGAGTCCGAGTGCGCATGAGCAGTAGTGAGTCCGAGTGCGCATGAGCAGTAGTGACCCCGAGTGCGCATGCACATTAGTGAGCCCGAGTGTGCATGAGTAGTAGTGACCCCGAGTGCGCATGCACAGTAGTGAGCCCGTGTGCGCATGCGCAGAAGTGAGCTCGAATGCGCATGTGCAGGTCTGAGCCGGACTGCGCATGCGCAGTAGTGAGCCCGTGCGCGCATGCGCAGTAGTGACCCCGAATGCGCATGAGCAGTAGTGAGTCCGAGTGCGCATGAGCAGTAGTGACCCCGAGTGCGCATGAGCAGTAGTGACCCCGAGTGCGCATGCACAGTAGTGAGCCCGATTGCGCATCCGCAGTAGTGAGTCCGTGTGCGCATGCACAGTACTGACCCCGAATGCGCATGAGCAGTTTTGAGTCCAAGTGCGCATGAGCAGTAGTGACCCCGAGTGCGCATGAGCAGTAGTGAGTCCGAGTGCGCATCAGCAGTAGTGACCCCGAGTGCGCATGAGCAGTAGTGACCCCGAGTGCGCATGCACATTAGTGAGCCCGAGGGTGCATGCACAGTAGTGAGCCCGATTGCGCATCCGCAGTAGTGAGTCCGAGTGCGCATGAGCAGTAGTGAGCCCGTGTGCGCATGCGCAGTAGTGAGCCCGAGCGCGCATCCGCAGTAGTGAGTCCGAGTGCGCATGCGCAGTAGTGACCCCGAATGCGCATGAGCAGTAGTGAGTCCGAGTGCGCATGAGCAGTAGTGACCCCGAGTGCGCATGAGCAGTAGTGACCCCGAGTGCGCATGAGCAGTAGTGACCCCGAGTGGGCATGAGCCGTAGTGACCCCGAGTGCGCATGCACAGTAGTGAGCCCGTGTGCGCATGCGCAGTAGTGAGCCCGAGCGCGCATCCGCAGTAGTGAGTCCGAATGCGCATGAGCAGTAGTGAGTCCGAGTGCGCATGAGCAGTAGTGACCCCGAGTGCGCATGCAGAGTAGTGAGCCCGAGTGCGCATGAGCAGTAGTGAGTCCGAGTGCGCATGAGCAGTAGTGACCCCGAGTGCGCATGAGCAGTAGTGACCCCGAGTGCGCATGCACAGTAGTGAGCCCGTGTGCGCATGCGCAGAAGTGAGCTCGAATACGCATGTGCAGGTCTGAGCCGGACTGCGCATGCGCAGTAGTGAGCCCGTGTGCGCATCAGCTGTAGTGACCCGAGTGCGCATGAGCAGTAGTGACCCCGAGTGCGCATGCACAGTAGTGAGCCCGTGTGCGCATGCACAGTAGTGAGCCCGATTGCGCATCCGCAGTAGTGAGTCCGAGTGCGCATGCACAGTACTGACCCCGAATGCGCATGAGCAGTTTTGAGTCCGAGTGCGCATGAGCAGTAGTGACCCCGAGTGCGCATGAGCAGTAGTGAGTCCGAGTGCGCATCAGCAGTAGTGACCCCGAGTGCGCATGAGCAGTAGTGACCCCGAGTGCGCATGCACATTAGTGAGCCCGAGTGTGCATGAGTAGTAGTGTCCCCGAGTGCGCATGCACAGTAGTGAGCCCGTGCGCGCATGCGCAGTAGTGAGCCCGTGTGCGCATGCGCAGTAGTGAGCTCGAGCGCGTATCCGCAGTAGTGAGTCCGAGTGCGCATGCGCAGTAGTGACCCCGAATGCGCATGAGCAGTTTTGAGTCCGAGTGCGCATCAGCAGTAGTGACCCCGAGTGCGCATGAGCAGTAGTGACCCCGAGTGCGCATGCACATTAGTGAGCCCGAGTGTGCATGAGTAGTAGTGTCCCCGAGTGCGCATGCACAGTAGTGAGCCCGTGCGCGCATGCGCAGTAGTGAGCCCGTGTGCGCATGCGCAGTAGTGAGCTCGAGCGCGTATCCGCAGTAGTGAGTCCGAGTGCGCATGCGCAGTAGTGACCCCGAATGCGCATGAGCAGTTTTGAGTCCGAGTGCGCATGAGCAGTAGTGACCCCGAGTGCGCATGCAGAGTAGTGAGCCCGAGTGCGCATGAGCAGTAGTGAGTCCGAGTGCGCATGAGCAGTAGTGACCCCGAGTGCCCATGAGCAGTAGTGACCCCGAGTGCGCATGCACAGTAGTGAGCCCGTGTGCGCATGCGCAGAAGTGAGCTCGAATGCGCATGTGCAGGTCTGAGCCGGACTGCGCATGCGCAGTAGTGAGCCCGTGTGCGCATAAGCAGTAGTGACCCGAGTGCGCATGAGCAGTAGTGACCCCGAGTGCGCATGCACAGTAGTGAACCGAGTGCGCATGCGCAGTAGTGACCCCGAATGCGCATGAGCAGTAGTGAGTCCGAGTGCGCATGAGCAGTAGTGACCCCGAGTGCGCATGCGCAGTAGTGACCCCGAGTGCGCATGAGCAGTAGTGACCCCGAGTGCGCATGAGCAGTAGTGACCCCGAGTGCGCATGCACAGTAGTGAGCCCGTGTGCGCATGCGCAGAAGTGAGCTCGAATGCGCATGTGTAGGTCTGAGCCGGAGTGCGCATGCGCAGTAGTGGGCCCGTGCGCGCATGCGCAGTAGTGAGCCCGTGTGCGCATGCGCAGTAGTGAGCCCGAGCGCGCATCCGCAGTAGTGAGTCCGAGTGCGCATGCGCAGTAGTGACCCCGAATGCGCATGAGCAGTAGTGAGTCCGAGTGCGCATGAGCAGTAGTGAGTCCGAGTGCGCATGAGCAGTAGTGACCCCGAGTGCGCATGAGCAGTAGTGACCCCGAGTGCGCATGCACAGTAGTGAGCCCGATTGCGCATCCGCAGTAGTGAGTCCGTGTGCGCATGCACAGTACTGACCCCGAATGCGCATGAGCAGTTTTGAGTCCGAGTGCGCATGCGCAGTAGTGACCCCGAATGCGCATAAGCAGTAGTGAGTCCGAGTGCGCATGAGCAGTAGTGAGTCCGAGTGCGCATGCGCAGTAGTGACCCCGAATGCGCATGAGCAGTAGTGAGTCCGAGTGCGCATGAGCAGTAGTGACCCCAAGTGCGCATGAGCAGTAGTGAGTCCGAGTGCGCATCAGCAGTAGTGACCCCGAGTGCGCATGAGCAGTAGTGACCCCGAGTGCGCATGCACATTAGTGAGCCCGAGTGTGCATGAGTAGTAGTGTCCCCGAGTGCGCATGCACAGTAGTGAGCCCGTGTGCGCATGCACAGTAGTGAGCCCGTGTGCGCATGCGCAGAAGTGAGCTCGAATGCGCATGTGCAGGTCTGAGCCGGAGTGCGCATGCGCAGTAGTGGGCCCGTGCGCGCATGCGCAGTAGTGAGCCCGTGTGCGCATGCGCAGTAGTGAGCCCGAGCGCGCATCCGCAGTAGTGAGTCTGAGTGCGCATGCGCAGTAGTGACCCCGAATGCGCATGAGCAGTATTGAGTCCGAGTGCGCATGAGCAGTAGTGACCCCGAGTGCGCATGAGCAGTAGTGAGCCCGAGGGCGCATGAGCAGTAGTGACCCCGAGTGCGCATGAGCAGTAGTGACCCCGAGTGCGCATGCACAGTAGTGAGCCCGAGTGCGCATGCGGAGTAGTGAGTCCGAGTGCGCATGCACAGTACTGACCCCGAATGCGCATGAGCAGCTTTGAGTCCGAGTGCGCATGAGCAGTAGTGACCCCGAGTGCGCATGAGCAGTAGTGAGTCCGAGTGCGCATCAGCAGTAGTGACCCCGAGTGCGCATGAGCAGTAGTGACCCCGAGTGCGCCAGCACAGTAGTGAGCCCGATAGCGCATCCGCAGTAGTGAGGCTGTGTGAGCATGTGCAGGTCTGAGCCGGAGTGCGCGTGAGCAGTAGTGACCCCGAGTGCGCATGCACAGTAGTGAGCCCGAGTGCGCATGAGCAGTAGTGAGTCCGAGTGCGCATGAGCAGTAGTGACCCCGAGTGCGCATGCACAGTAGTGCGCCCCTGTGCGCATGAGCAGTAGTGAGTCCGAGTGCGCGTGAGCAGTAGTGACCCCAAGTGCGCATGAGCAGTTTTGAGTCCGAGTGCGCATGAGCAGTAGTGACCCCGAGTGCGCATGAGCAGTAGTGGGCCCTTGCGCGCATGCGCAGCAGTGGGCCCGTGTTCGCATGCGCAGTAGTGAGCCCGAGCGCGCATCCGCAATAGTGAGTCCGAGTGCGCATGCGCAGTAGCGACCCCGAATGCGCATGAGAAGTAGTGAGTCCGAGTGCGCATGAGCAGTAGTGACCCCGAGTGCGCATGAGCAGTAGTGAGTCCGAGTGCGCATGCGCAGAAGTGAGCTCGAATGCGCATGTGCAGGTCTGAGCCGGACTGCGCATGCGCAGTAGTGAGCCCGATTGCGCGTCCGCAGTAGTGAGTCCGTGTGCGCATGTGCAGGTCTGAGCCGGAGTGCGCATGCGCAGTAGTGGGCCCGTGCGCGCATGCGCAGTAGTGAGCCCGGGTGCGCATGCGCAGTTGTGAGCCCGAGCGCGCATCCGCAGTAGCGAGCCCGATTGCGCATCCGCAGTAGTGAGTGCGTGTGCGCATGTGCGGGTCTGAGCCGGAGTGCGCATGCGCAGTAGTGGGCCCGTGCGCGCATGCGCAGTAGTGAGCCCGGGTGCGCATGCGCAGTAGTGAGCCCGAGCGCGCATCCGCAGTAGTGAGTCCGAGTGCGCATGCGCAGTAGTGAGCCCGAGCGCGCATCCGCAGTAGTGAGTCCGAGTGCGCATGCGCAGTAGTGAGCCCGAGCGCGCATCCGCAGTAGTGAGTCCGAGTGCGCATGCGCAGTAGTGACCCCGAATGCGCATGAGCAGTAGTGAGTCCGAGTGCGCATGAGCAGTAGTGACCCCGAGTGCGCATGAGCAGTAGTGAGTCCAAGTGCGCATCAGCAGTAGTGACCCCGAGTGCGCATGAGCAGTAGTGAACCCGAGTGCGCATGCACAGTAGTGAGCCCGTGTGCGCATGCGCAGAAGTGAGCTCGAATGCGCATGTGCAGGTCTGAGCCGGAGTGCGCATGCGCAGTAGTGGGCCCGTGCGCGCATGCGCAGTAGTGAGCCCGTGTGCGCATGCGCAGTAGTGAGCCCGAGCGCGCATCCGCAGTAGTGAGTCCGAGTGCGCATGCGCAGTAGTGACCCCGAATGCGCATGAGCAGTAGTGAGTCCGAGTGCGCATGAGCAGTAGTGAGTCCGAGTGCGCATGAGCAGTAGTGACCCCGAGTGCGCATGCACATTAGTGAGCCCGAGTGTGCATGAGTAGTAGTGACCCCGAGTGCGCATGCACAGTAGTGAGCCCGTGTGCGCATGCGCAGAAGTGAGCTCGAATGCGCATGTGCAGGTCTGAGCCGGACTGCGCATGCGCAGTAGTGAGCCCGTGCGCGCATGCGCAGTAGTGACCCCGAATGCGCATGAGCAGTAGTGAGTCCGAGTGCGCATGAGCAGTAGTGACCCCGAGTGCGCATGAGCAGTAGTGACCCCGAGTGCGCATGAGCAGTAGTGAATCCGAGTGCACATGAGCAGTAGTGACCCCGAGTGCGCATGAGCAGTAGTGAGTCCGAGTGCGCATGAGCAGTAGTGACCCCGAGTGCGCATGAGCAGTAGTGACCCCGAGTGCGCATGCACAGTAGTGAGCCCGATTGCGCATCCGCAGTAGTGAGTCCGTGTGCGCATGTGCAGGTCTGAGCCGGAGTGCGCATGCGCAGTAGTGAGCCCGATTGTGCATCCACAGTAGTGAGTCAGAGTGCGCATGAGCAGTAGTGAGCCCGTGTGCGCATGCGCAGTAGTGAGCCCGAGCGCGCATCCGCAGTAGTGAGCCCGAGTGCGCATGCGCAGTAGTGACCCCGAATGCGCATGAGCAGTAGTGAGTCCGAGTGCGCATGAGCAGTAGTGTCCCCGAGTGCGCATGGGCAGTAGTGACCCCGAGTGCGCATGAGCAGTAGTGACCCCGAGTGCGCATGAGCAGTAGTGACCCCGAGTGCGCATGCACAGTAGTGAGCCCGTGTGCGCATGCGTAGAAGTGAGCTCGAATGCGCATGTGTAGGTCTGAGCCGGAGTGCGCATGCGCAGTAGTGGGCCCGTGCGCGCATGCGCAGTAGTGAGCCCGCGTGCGCATGCGCAGTAGTGAGCCCGAGCGCGCATCCGCAGTAGTGAGACCGAGTGCGCATGCGCAGTAGTGACCCCGAATGCGCATGAGCAGTAGTGAGTCCGAGTGCGCATGAGCAGTAGTGACCCCGAGTGCGCATGCACATTAGTGAGCCCGAGTGTGCATGAGTAGTAGTGACCCCGAGTGCGCATGCACAGTAGTGAGCCCGTGTGCGCATGCGCAGAAGTGAGCTCGAATGCGCATGTGCAGGTCTGAGCCGTACTGCGCATGCGCAGTAGTGAGCCCGTGTGCGCATGCGCAGTAGTGACCCCGAATGCGCATAAGCAGTAGTGAGTCCGAGTGCGCATGAGCAGTAGTGACCCCGAGTGCGCATGAGCAGTAGTGACCCCGAGTGCGCATGCACAGTAGTGAGCCCGATTGCGCATCCGCAGTAGTGAGTCCGTGTGCGCATGCACAGTACTGACCCCGAATGCGCATGAGCAGTTTTGAGTCCAAGTGCGCATGAGCAGTAGTGACCCCGAGTGCGCATGAGCAGTAGTGAGTCCGAGTGCGCATCAGCAGTAGTGACCCCGAGTGCGCATGAGCAGTAGTGACCCCGAGTGCGCATGCACATTAGTGAGCCCGAGTGTGCATGCACAGTAGTGAGCCCGATTGCGCATCCGCAGTAGTGAGTCCGAGTGCGCATGAGCAGTAGTGAGCCCGTGTGCGCATGCGCAGTAGTGAGCCCGAGCGCGCATCCGCAGTAGTGAGTCCGAGTGCGCATGAGCAGTAGTGACCCCGAGTGCGCATGAGCAGTAGTGACCCCGAGTGCGCATGAGCAGTAGTGACCCCGAGTGGGCATGAGCCGTAGTGACCCCGAGTGCGCATGCACAGTAGTGAGCCCGTGTGCGCATGCGCAGTAGTGAGCCCGAGCGCGCATCCGCAGTAGTGAGTCCGAGTGCGCATGCGCAGTAGTGACCCCGAATGCGCATGAGCAGTAGTGAGTCCGAGTGCGCATGAGCAGTAGTGACCCCGAGTGCGCATGCAGAGTAGTGAGCCCGAGTGCGCATGAGCAGTAGTGAGTCCGAGTGCGCATGAGCAGTAGTGAGTCCGAGTGCGCATGAGCAGTAGTGACCCCGAGTGCGCATGAGCAGTAGTGACCCCGAGTGCGCATGAGCAGTAGTGACCCCGAGTGGGCATGAGCCGTAGTGACCCCGAGTGCGCATGCACAGTAGTGAGCCCGTGTGCGCATGCGCAGTAGTGAGCCCGAGCGCGCATCCGCAGTAGTGAGTCCGAGTGCGCATGCACAGTACTGACCCCGAATGCGCATGAGCAGCTTTGAGTCCGAGTGCGCATGAGCAGTAGTGACCCCGAGTGCGCATGAGCAGTAGTGAGTCCGAGTGCGCATCAGCAGTAGTGACCCCGAGTGCGCATGAGCAGTAGTGACCCCGAGTGCGCATGCACATTAGTGAGCCCGAGTGTGCATGAGTAGTAGTGTCCCCGAGTGCGCATGCACAGTAGTGAGCCCGTGCGCGCATGCGCAGTAGTGAGCCCGTGTGCGCATGCGCAGTAGTGAGCTCGAGCGCGCATCCGCAGTAGTGAGTCCGAGTGCGCATGCGCAGTAGTGACCCCGAATGCGCATGAGCAGTTTTGAGTCCGAGTGCGCATGAGCAGTAGTGACCCCGAGTGCGCATCAGCAGTAGTGACCCGAGTGCGCATGAGCAGTAGTGACCCCGAGTGCGCATGCACAGTAGTGAGCCCGTGTGCGCATGCACAGTAGTGAGCCCGATTGCGCATCCGCAGTAGTGAGTCCGAGTGCGCATGCACAGTACTGACCCCGAATGCGCATGAGCAGTTTTGAGTCCGAGTGCGCATGAGCAGTAGTGACCCCGAGTGCGCATGAGCAGTAGTGAGTCCGAGTGCGCATCAGCAGTAGTGACCCCGAGTGCGCATGAGCAGTAGTGACCCCGAGTGCGCATGCACAGTAGTGAGCCCGATTGCGCATCCGCAGTAGTGAGTCCGTGTGCGCATGTGCAGGTCTGAGCCGGAGTGCGCATGCGCAGTAGTGAGCCCGATTGTGCATCCGCAGTAGTGAGTCCGAGTGCGCATGAGCAGTAGTGAGCCCGTGTGCGCATGCGCAGTAGTGAGCCCGAGCGCGCATCCGCAGTAGTGAGTCCGAGTGCGCATGCGCAGTAGTGACCCCGAATGCGCATGAGCAGTAGTGAGTCCGAGTGCGCATGAGCAGTAGTGACCCCGAGTGCGCATGCGCAGTAGTGACCCCGAGTGCGCATGAGCAGTAGTGACCCCGAGTGCGCATGAGCAGTAGTGACCCCGAGTGCGCATGCACAGTAGTGAGCCCGTGTGCGCATGCGCAGAAGTGAGCTCGAATGCGCATGTGTAGGTCTGAGCCGGAGTGCGCATGCGCAGTAGTGGGCCCGTGCGCGCATGCGCAGTAGTGAGCCCGTGTGCGCATGCGCAGTAGTGAGCCCGAGCGCGCATCCGCAGTAGTGAGTCCGAGTGCGCATGCGCAGTAGTGACCCCGAATGCGCATGAGCAGTAGTGAGTCCGAGTGCGCATGAGCAGTAGTGAGTCCGAGTGCGCATGAGCAGTAGTGACCCCGAGTGCGCATGAGCAGTAGTGACCCCGAGTGCGCATGCACAGTAGTGAGCCCGATTGCGCATCCGCAGTAGTGAGTCCGTGTGCGCATGCACAGTACTGACCCCGAATGCGCATGAGCAGTTTTGAGTCCGAGTGCGCATGCGCAGTAGTGACCCCGAATGCGCATAAGCAGTAGTGAGTCCGAGTGCGCATGAGCAGTAGTGAGTCCGAGTGCGCATGCGCAGTAGTGACCCCGAATGCGCATGAGCAGTAGTGAGTCCGAGGTGCGCATGAGCAGTAGTGACCCCAAGTGCGCATGAGCAGTAGTGAGTCCGAGTGCGCATCAGCAGTAGTGACCCCGAGTGCGCATGAGCAGTAGTGACCCCGAGTGCGCATGCACATTAGTGAGCCCGAGTGTGCATGAGCAGTAGTGTCCCCGAGTGCGCATGCACAGTAGTGAGCCCGTGTGCGCATGCACAGTAGTGAGCCCGTGTGCGCATGCGCAGAAGTGAGCTCGAATGCGCATGTGCAGGTCTGAGCCGGAGTGCGCATGCGCAGTAGTGAGCCCGATTGCGCGTCCGCAGTAGTGAGTCCGTGTGCGCATGTGCAGGTCTGAGCCGGAGTGCGCATGCGCAGTAGTGGGCCCGTGCGCGCATGCGCAGTAGTGAGCCCGGGTGCGCATGCGCAGTAGTGAGCCCGAGCGCGCATCCGCAGTAGCGAGCCCGATTGCGCATCCGCAGTAGTGAGTCCGTGTGCGCATGTGCGGGTCTGAGCCGGAGTGCGCATGCGCAGTAGTGGGCCCGTGCGCGCATGCGCAGTAGTGAGCCCGGGTGCGCATGCGCAGTAGTGAGCCCGAGCGCGCATCCGCAGTAGTGAGTCCGAGTGCGCATGCGCAGTAGTGAGCCCGAGCGCGCATCCGCAGTAGTGAGTCCGAGTGCGCATGCGCAGTAGTGAGCCCGAGCGCGCACCCGCAGTAGTGAGTCCGAGTGCGCATGCGCAGTAGTGACCCCGAATGCGCATGAGCAGTAGTGAGTCCGAGTGCGCATGAGCAGTAGTGACCCCGAGTGCGCATGAGCAGTAGTGAGTCCAAGTGCGCATCAGCAGTAGTGACCCCGAGTGCGCATGAGCAGTAGTGAACCCGAGTGCGCATGCACAGTAGTGAGCCCGTGTGCGCATGCGCAGAAGTGAGCTCGAATGCGCATGTGCAGGTCTGAGCCGGAGTGCGCATGCGCAGTAGTGGGCCCGTGCGCGCATGCGCAGTAGTGAGCCCGTGTGCGCATGCGCAGTAGTGAGCCCGAGCGCGCATCCGCAGTAGTGAGTCCGAGTGCGCATGCGCAGTAGTGACCCCGAATGCGCATGAGCAGTAGTGAGTCCGAGTGCGCATGAGCAGTAGTGAGTCCGAGTGCGCATGAGCAGTAGTGACCCCGAGTGCGCATGCACATTAGTGAGCCCGAGTGTGCATGAGTAGTAGTGACCCCGAGTGCGCATGCACAGTAGTGAGCCCGTGTGCGCATGCGCAGAAGTGAGCTCGAATGCGCATGTGCAGGTCTGAGCCGGACTGCGCATGCGCAGTAGTGAGCCCGTGCGCGCATGCGCAGTAGTGACCCCGAATGCGCATGAGCAGTAGTGAGTCCGAGTGCGCATGAGCAGTAGTGACCCCGAGTGCGCATGAGCAGTAGTGACCCCGAGTGCGCATGAGCAGTAGTGAATCCGAGTGCACATGAGCAGTAGTGACCCCGAGTGCGCATGAGCAGTAGTGAGTCCGAGTGCGCATGAGCAGTAGTGACCCCGAGTGCGCATGAGCAGTAGTGACCCCGAGTGCGCATGCACAGTAGTGAGCCCGATTGCGCATCCGCAGTAGTGAGTCCGTGTGCGCATGTGCAGGTCTGAGCCGGAGTGCGCATGCGCAGTAGTGAGCCCGATTGTGCATCCGCAGTAGTGAGTCAGAGTGCGCATGAGCAGTAGTGAGCCCGTGTGCGCATGCGCAGTAGTGAGCCCGAGCGCGCATCCGCAGTAGTGAGCCCGAGTGCGCATGCGCAGTAGTGACCCCGAATGCGCATGAGCAGTAGTGAGTCCGAGTGCGCATGAGCAGTAGTGTCCCCGAGTGCGCATGGGCAGTAGTGACCCCGAGTGCGCATGAGCAGTAGTGACCCCGAGTGCGCATGAGCAGTAGTGACCCCGAGTGCGCATGCACAGTAGTGAGCCCGTGTGCGCATGCGCAGAAGTGAGCTCGAATGCGCATGTGTAGGTCTGAGCCGGAGTGCGCATGCGCAGTAGTGGGCCCGTGCGCGCATGCGCAGTAGTGAGCCCGCGTGCGCATGCGCAGTAGTGAGCCCGAGCGCGCATCCGCAGTAGTGAGACCGAGTGCGCATGCGCAGTAGTGACCCCGAATGCGCATGAGCAGTAGTGAGTCCGAGTGCGCATGAGCAGTAGTGACCCCGAGTGCGCATGCACATTAGTGAGCCCGAGTGTGCATGAGTAGTAGTGACCCCGAGTGCGCATGCACAGTAGTGAGCCCGTGTGCGCATGCGCAGAAGTGAGCTCGAATGCGCATGTGCAGGTCTGAGCCGGACTGCGCATGCGCAGTAGTGAGCCCGTGTGCGCATGCACAGTAGTGACCCCGAATGCGCATAAGCAGTAGTGAGTCCGAGTGCGCATGAGCAGTAGTGACCCCGAGTGCGCATGAGCAGTAGTGACCCCGAGTGCGCATGCACAGTAGTGAGCCCGATTGCGCATCCGCAGTAGTGAGTCCGTGTGCGCATGCACAGTACTGACCCCGAATGCGCATGAGCAGTTTTGAGTCCAAGTGCGCATGAGCAGTAGTGACCCCGAGTGCGCATGAGCAGTAGTGAGTCCGAGTATGCATCAGCAGTAGTGACCCCGAGTGCGCATGAGCAGTAGTGACCCCGAGTGCGCATGCACATTAGTGAGCCCGAGTGTGCATGCACAGTAGTGAGCCCGATTGCGCATCCGCAGTAGTGAGTCCGAGTGCGCATGAGCAGTAGTGAGCCCGTGTGCGCATGCGCAGTAGTGAGCCCGAGCGCGCATCCGCAGTAGTGAGTCCGAGTGCGCATGCGCAGTAGTGACGCCGAATGCGCATGAGCAGTAGTGAGTCCGAGTGCGCATGAGCAGTAGTGACCCCGAGTGCGCATGAGCAGTAGTGACCCCGAGTGCGCATGAGCAGTAGTGACCCCGAGTGGGCATGAGCCGTAGTGACCCCGAGTGCGCATGCACAGTAGTGAGCCCGTGTGCGCATGCGCAGTAGTGAGCCCGAGCGCGCATCCGCAGTAGTGAGTCCGAGTGCGCATGCGCAGTAGTGACCCCGAATGCGCATGAGCAGTAGTGAGTCCGAGTGCGCATGAGCAGTAGTGACCCCGAGTGCGCATGCAGAGTAGTGAGCCCGAGTGCGCATGAGCAGTAGTGAGTCCGAGTGCGCATGAGCAGTAGTGAGTCCGAGTGCGCATGAGCAGTAGTGACCCCGAGTGCGCATGAGCAGTAGTGACCCCGAGTGCGCATGAGCAGTAGTGACCCCGAGTGGGCATGAGCCGTAGTGACCCCGAGTGCGCATGCACAGTAGTGAGCCCGTGTGCGCATGCGCAGTAGTGAGCCCGAGCGCGCATCCGCAGTAGTGAGTCCGAGTGCGCATGCACAGTACTGACCCCGAATGCGCATGAGCAGCTTTGAGTCCGAGTGCGCATGAGCAGTAGTGACCCCGAGTGCGCATGAGCAGTAGTGAGTCCGTGTGCGCATCAGCAGTAGTGACCCCGAGTGCGCATGAGCAGTAGTGACCCCGAGTGCGCATGCACATTAGTGAGCCCGAGTGTGCATGAGTAGTAGTGTCCCCGAGTGCGCATGCACAGTAGTGAGCCCGTGCGCGCATGCGCAGTAGTGAGCCCGTGTGCGCATGCGCAGTAGTGAGCTCGAGCGCGCATCCGCAGTAGTGAGTCCGAGTGCGCATGCGCAGTAGTGACCCCGAATGCGCATGAGCAGTTTTGAGTCCGAGTGCGCATGAGCAGTAGTGACCCCGAGTGCGCATCAGCAGTAGTGACCCGAGTGCGCATGAGCAGTAGTGACCCCGAGTGCGCATGCACAGTAGTGAGCCCGTGTGCGCATGCACAGTAGTGAGCCCGATTGCGCATCCGCAGTAGTGAGTCCGAGTGCGCATGCACAGTACTGACCCCGAATGCGCATGAGCAGTTTTGAGTCCGAGTGCGCATGAGCAGTAGTGACCCCGAGTGCGCATGAGCAGTAGTGAGTCCGAGTGCGCATCAGCAGTAGTGACCCCGAGTGCGCATGAGCAGTAGTGACCCCGAGTGCGCATGCACAGTAGTGAGCCCGATTGCGCATCCGCAGTAGTGAGTCCGTGTGCGCATGTGCAGGTCTGAGCCGGAGTGCGCATGCGCAGTAGTGAGCCCGATTGTGCATCCGCAGTAGTGAGTCCGAGTGCGCATGAGCAGTAGTGAGCCCGTGTGCGCATGCGCAGTAGTGAGCCCGAGCGCGCATCCGCAGTAGTGAGTCCGAGTGCGCATGCGCAGTAGTGACCCCGAATGCGCATGAGCAGTAGTGAGTCCGAGTGCGCATGAGCAGTAGTGACCCCGAGTGCGCATGCGCAGTAGTGACCCCGAGTGCGCATGAGCAGTAGTGACCCCGAGTGCGCATGAGCAGTAGTGACCCCGAGTGCGCATGCACAGTAGTGAGCCCGTGTGCGCATGCGCAGAAGTGAGCTCGAATGCGCATGTGTAGGTCTGAGCCGGAGTGCGCATGCGCAGTAGTGGGCCCGTGCGCGCATGCGCAGTAGTGAGCCCGTGTGCGCATGCGCAGTAGTGAGCCCGAGCGCGCATCCGCAGTAGTGAGTCCGAGTGCGCATGCGCAGTAGTGACCCCGAATGCGCATGAGCAGTAGTGAGTCCGAGTGCGCATGAGCAGTAGTGAGTCCGAGTGCGCATGAGCAGTAGTGACCCCGAGTGCGCATGAGCAGTAGTGACCCCGAGTGCGCATGCACAGTAGTGAGCCCGATTGCGCATCCGCAGTAGTGAGTCCGTGTGCGCATGCACAGTACTGACCCCGAATGCGCATGAGCAGTTTTGAGTCCGAGTGCGCATGCGCAGTAGTGACCCCGAATGCGCATAAGCAGTAGTGAGTCCGAGTGCGCATGAGCAGTAGTGAGTCCGAGTGCGCATGCGCAGTAGTGACCCCGAATGCGCATGAGCAGTAGTGAGTCCGAGTGCGCATGAGCAGTAGTGACCCCAAGTGCGCATGAGCAGTAGTGAGTCCGAGTGCGCATCAGCAGTAGTGACCCCGAGTGCGCATGAGCAGTAGTGACCCCGGGTGCGCATGCACATTAGTGAGCCCGAGTGTGCATGAGTAGTAGTGTCCCCGAGTGCGCATGCACAGTAGTGAGCCCGTGTGCGCATGCACAGTAGTGAGCCCGTGTGCGCATGCGCAGAAGTGAGCTCGAATGCGCATGTGCAGGTCTGAGCCGGAGTGCGCATGCGCAGTAGTGGGCCCGTGTGCGCATGCGCAGTAGTGAGCCCGTGTGCGCATGCGCAGTAGTGAGCCCGAGCGCGCATCCGCAGTAGTGAGTCTGAGTGCGTATGCGCAGTAGTGACCCCGAATGCGCATGAGCAGTATTGAGTCCGAGTGCGCATGAGCAGTAGTGACCCCGAGTGCGCATGAGCAGTAGTGAGCCCGAGTGCGCATGAGCAGTAGTGACCCCGAGTGCGCATGCACAGTAGTGAGCCCGATTGCGCATCCGCAGTAGTGAGTCCGAGTGCGCATGCACAGTACTGACCCCGAATGCGCATGAGCAGTTTTGAGTCCGAGTGCGCATGAGCAGTAGTGACCCCGAGTGCGCACTAGCAGTAGTGAGTCCGAGTGCGCATCAGCAGTAGTGACCCCGAGGGCGCATGCACAGTAGTGAGCCCGTGTGCGCATGCGCAGAAGTGAGCTCGAATGCGCATGTGCAGGTCTGAGCCGGAGTGCGCATGCGCAGTAGTGGGCCCGTGCGCGCATGCGCAGCAGTGAGGCCGTGTTCGCATGCGCAGTAGTGAGCCCGAGCGCGCATCCGCAATAGTGAGTCCGAGTGCGCATGCGCAGTAGTGACCCCGAATGCGCATGAGCAGTAGTGAGTCCGAGTGCGCATGAGCAGTAGTGAGTCCGAGTGCGCATGAGCAGTAGTGACCCCGAGTGTGCATGAGCAGTAGTGAGACCGAGTGCGCATGAGCAGTAGTGACCCCGAGTGCGCATGAGCAGTAGTGTGTCCGAGTGCGCATGAGCAGTAGTGACCCCGAGTGCGCATGCACATTAGTGAGCCCGAGTGTGCATGAGTAGTAGTGACCCCGAGTGCACATGCACAGTAGTGAGCCCGTGTGCGCATGCGCAGAAGTGAGCTCGAATGCGCATGTGCAGGTCTGAACCGGACTGCGCATGCACAGTAGTGAGCCCGTGTGCGCATGCGCAGTAGTGACCCCGAATGCGCATGAGCAGTAGTGAGTCCGAGTGCGCATGAGCAGTAGTGACCCCGAGTGCGCATGAGCAGTAGTGACCCCGAGTGCGCATGAGCAGTAGTGAATCCGAGTGCACATGAGCAGTAGTGAACCCGAGTGCGCATGAGCAGTAGTGAGTTCGAGTGCGCATGAGCAGTAGTGACCCCGAGTGCGCATGAGCAGTAGTGACCCCGAGTGCGCATGCACAGTAGTGAGCCCGAGTGCGCATGCGGAGTAGTGTCCCCGAATGCGCATGAGCAGTAGTGACCCCGAGTGCGCATGAGCAGTAGTGAGTCCGAGTGCGCATCAGCAATAGTGACCCCGAGTGCGCATGAGCAGTAGTGACCCCGAGTGCGCCAGCACAGTAGTGAGCCCGATAGCGCATCCGCAGTAGTGAGGCTGTGTGAGCATGTGCAGGTCTGAGCCGGAGTGCGCGTGAGCAGTAGTGACCCCGAGTGCGCATGCACAGTAGTGAGCCCGAGTGCGCATGAGCAGTAGTGAGTCCGAGTGCGCATGAGCAGTAGTGACCCCGAGTGCGCATGCACAGTAGTGCGCCCCTGTGCGCATGAGCAGTAGTGAGTCCGAGTGCGCGTGAGCAGTAGTGACCCCAAGTGCGCATGAGCAGTTTTGAGTCCGAGTGCGCATGAGCAGTAGTGACCCCGAGGGCGCATGAGCAGTAGTGAGTCCGAGTGCGCATCAGCAGTAGTGACCCCGAGTGCGCATGCACAGTAGTGAGCCCGTGTGCGCATGCGCAGAAGTGAGCTCGAATGCGCATGTGCAGGTCTGAGCCGGAGTGCGCATGCGCAGTAGTGGGCTCGTGCGCGCATGCGCAGCAGTGAGGCCGTGTTCGCATGCGCAGTAGTGAGCTCGAATGCGCATGTGCAGGTCTGAACCGGACTGCGCATGCGCAGTAGTGAGCCCGTGTGCGCATGCGCAGTAGTGACCCCGAATGCGCATGAGCAGTACTGAGTCCGAGTGCGCATGAGCTGTAGTGACCCCGAGTGCGCATGAGCAGTAGTGACCCCGAGTGCGCATGAGCAGTAGTGAATCCGAGTGCATATGAGCAGTAGTGAACCCGAGTGCGCATGAGCAGTAGTGAGTTCGAGTGCGCATGAGCAGTAGTGACCCCGAGTGCTCATGAGCAGTAGTGACCCCGAGCGCGCATCCGCAGTAGTGAGCCCGAGTGCGCATGCGCAGTAGTGTCCCCGAATGCGCGTGAGCAGTAGTGACCCCGAGTGCGCATGAGCAGTAGTGAGTCCGAGTGCGCATCAGCAATAGTGACCCCGAGTGCGCATGAGCAGTAGTGACCCCGAGTGCGCCAGCACAGTAGTGAGCCCGATAGCGCATCCGCAGTATTGAGGCTGTGTGAGCATGTGCAGGTCTGAGCCGGAGTGCGCGTGAGCAGTAGTGACCCCGAGTGCGCATGCACAGTAGTGAGCCCGAGTGCGCATGAGCAGTAGTGAGTCCGAGTGCGCATGAGCAGTAGTGACCCCGAGTGCGCATGCACAGTAGTGCGCCCCTGTGCGCATGAGCAGTAGTGAGTCCGAGTGCGCGTGAGCAGTAGTGACCCCAAGTGCGCATGAGCAGTTTTGAGTCCGAGTGCGCATGAGCAGTAGTGACCCCGAGGGCGCATGAGCAGTAGTGAGTCCGAGTGCGCATCAGCAGTAGTGACCCCGAGTGCGCATGCACAGTAGTGAGCCCGTGTGCGCATGCGCAGAAGTGAGCTCGAATGCGCATGTGCAGGTCTGAGCCGGAGTGCGCATGCGCAGTAGTGGGCTCGTGCGCGCATGCGCAGCAGTGAGGCCGTGTTCGCATGCGCAGTAGTGAGCTCGAATGCGCATGTGCAGGTCTGAACCGGACTGCGCATGCGCAGTAGTGAGCCCGTGTGCGCATGCGCAGTAGTGACCCCGAATGCGCATGAGCAGTACTGAGTCCGAGTGCGCATGAGCTGTAGTGACCCCGAGTGCGCATGAGCAGTAGTGACCCCGAGTGCGCATGAGCAGTAGTGAATCCGAGTGCACATGAGCAGTAGTGAACCCGAGTGCGCATGAGCAGTAGTGAGTTCGAGTGCGCATGAGCAGTAGTGACCCCGAGTGCTCATGAGCAGTAGTGACCCCGAGCGCGCATCCGCAGTAGTGAGCCCGAGTGCGCATGCGCAGTAGTGTCCCCGAATGCGCGTGAGCAGTAGTGACCCCGAGTGCGCATGAGCAGTAGTGAGTCCGAGTGCGCATCAGCAATAGTGACCCCGAGTGCGCATGAGCAGTAGTGACCCCGAGTGCGCCAGCACAGTAGTGAGCCCGATAGCGCATCCGCAGTATTGAGGCTGTGTGAGCATGTGCAGGTCTGAGCCGGAGTGCGCGTGAGCAGTAGTGACCCCGAGTGCGCATGCACAGTAGTGAGCCCGAGTGCGCATGAGCAGTAGTGAGTCCGAGTGCGCATGAGCAGTAGTGACCCCGAGTGCGCATGCACAGTAGTGCGCCCCTGTGCGCATGAGCAGTAGTGAGTCCGAGTGCGCGTGAGCAGTAGTGACCCCAAGTGCGCATGAGCAGTTTTGAGTCCGAGTGCGCATGAGCAGTAGTGACCCCGAGTGCGCATGAGCAGTAGTGGGCCGTTGCGCGCATGCGCAGCAGTGGGCCCGTGTTCGCATGCGCAGTAGTGAGCCCGAGCGCGCATCCGCAATAGTGAGTCCGAGTGCGCATGCGCAGTAGCGACCCCGAATGCGCATGAGAAGTAGTGAGTCCGAGTGCGCATGAGCAGTAGTGACCCCGAGTGCGCATGAGCAGTAGTGAGTCCGAGTGCGCATGCGCAGAAGTGAGCTCGAATGCGCATGTGCAGGTCTGAGCCGGACTGCGCATGCGCAGTAGTGAGCCCGATTGCGCGTCCGCAGTAGTGAGTCCGTGTGCGCATGTGCAGGTCTGAGCCGGAGTGCGCATGCGCAGTAGTGGGCCCGTGCGCGCATGCGCAGTAGTGAGCCCGGGTGCGCATGCGCAGTAGTGAGCCCGAGCGCGCATCCGCAGTAGCGAGCCCCATTGCGCATCCGCAGTAGTGAGTCCGTGTGCGCATGTGCGGGTCTGAGCCGGAGTGCGCATGCGCAGTAGTGGGCCCGTGCGCGCATGCGCAGTAGTGAGCCCGGGTGCGCATGCGCAGTAGTGAG
The DNA here is from genome assembly GCA_963576845.1 of Megachile leachella. Lineage (NCBI taxonomy): Eukaryota > Metazoa > Arthropoda > Insecta > Hymenoptera > Megachilidae > Megachile > Megachile leachella. The sequence goes on along the minus strand of OY756250.1, from coordinate 23,302,795 downwards.
CCCGAGCGCGCATCCGCAGTAGTGAGTCCGAGTGCGCATGCGCAGTAGTGAGCCCGAGCGCGCATCCGCAGTAGTGAGTCCGAGTGCGCATGCGCAGTAGTGAGCCCGAGCGCGCATCCGCAGTAGTGAGCCCGAGCTCGCATCCGCAGTAGTGAGCCCGATTGCGCATCCGCAGTAGTGAGTCCGTGTGCGCATGTGCAGGTCTGAGCCGGAGTGCGCATGCGCAGTAGTGGGCCCGTGCGCGCATGCGCAGTAGTGAGCCCGTGTGCGCATGCGCAGTAGTGAGCCCGAGCGCGCATCCGCAGTAGTGAGTCCGAGTGCGCATGCGCAGTAGTGACCCCGAATGCGCATGAGCAGTAGTGACCCCGAGTGCGCATGCACATTAGTGAGCCCGAGTGTGCATGAGTAGTAGTGTCCCCGAGTGCGCACGCACAGTAGTGAGCCCGTGTGCGCATGCACAGTAGTGAGCCCGTTTGCGCATGCGCAGAAGTGAGCTCGAATGCGCATTTGCAGGTCTGAGCCGGAGTGCGCATGCGCAGTAGTGGGCCCGTGCGCGCATGCGCAGTAGTGAGCCCGTGTGCGCATGCGCAGTAGTGAGCCCGTGTGCGCATGCGTAGTAGTGACCCCGAATGCGCATGAGCAGTAGTGAGTCCGAGTGCGCATGAACAGTAGTGACCCCGAGTGCGCATGAGCAGTAGTGACCCCGAGTGCGCATGAGCAGTAGGGAGCCCGATTGCGCATCCGCAGTAGTGAGTCCGTGTGCGCATGTGCAGGTCTGAGCCGGAGTGCGCATGCGCAGTAGTGAGCCCGATTGTGCATCCGCACTAGTGAGTCCGAGTGCGCATGAGCAGTAGTGACCCCGAATGCGCATGAGCATTAGTGAGCCCGTGTGCGCATGCGCAGTAGTGAGCCCGAGCGCGCATCCGCAGTAGCGAGTCCGAGTGCGCATGCGCAGTAGTGACCCCGAATGCGCATGAGCAGTAGTGAATCCGGGTGCGCATGAGCAGTAGTGAGTCCGAGTGCGCATGAGCAGTAGTGACCCCGAGTGCGCATGAGCAGTAGTGACCCCGAGTGCACATGCACAGTAGTGAGCCCGATTGCGCATCGGCAGTAGTGAGGCCGTGTGCGCATGAGCAGTAGTGACCCCGAGCGCGCATCCGCAGTAGTGAGTCCGAGTGCGCATGCGCAGTAGTGTCCCCGAATGCGCATGAGCAGTAGTGACCCCGAGTGCGCATGAGCAGTAGTGAGTCCGAGTGCGCATCAGCGATAGTGACCCCGAGTGCGCATGAGTAGTAGTGACCCCGAGTGCGCCAGCACAGTAGTGAGCCCGATTGCGCATCCGCAGTTGTGAGGCTGTGTGAGCATGTGCAGGTCTGAGCCGGAGTGCGCGTGAGCAGTAGTGACCCCGAGTGCGCATGCACAGTAGTGAGCCCGAGTGCGCATGAGCAGTAGTGAGTCCGAGTGCGCATGAGCAGTAGTGACCCCGAGTGCGCATGCACAGTAGTGCGCCCCTGTGCGCATGAGCAGTAGTGAGTCCGAGTGCGCGTGAGCAGTAGTGACCCCAAGTGCGCATGAGCAGTTTTGAGTCCGAGTGCGCATGAGCAGTAGTGACCCCGAGTGCGCATGAGCAGTAGTGACCCCGAGTGCGCATGAGCAGTAGTGAGTCCGAGTGCGCATCAGCAGTAGTGACCCCGAGTGCGCATGCACAGTAGTGACCCCGAATGCGCATGAGCAGTAGTGACCCCGAGTGCGCATGAGCAGTAGTGACCCCGAGTGCGCATGAGCAGTAGTGACCCCGAGTGCGCATGAGCAGTAGTGAGTCCGAGTGCGCATGAGCAGTAGTGACCCCGAGTGTGCATGAGCAGTAGTGACCCCGAGTGCGCATGAGCAGTAGTGAGCCCGATTGTGCATCCGCAGTAGTGAGTCCGAGTGCGAATGAGCAGTAGTGAGCCCGTGTGCGCATTCGCAGTAGTGAGCCCGAGCGCGCATCCGCAGTAGTGAGCCCGAGCGCGCATCCGCAGTAGTGAGTCCGAGTGGGCATGCGCAGTAGTGACCCCGAGTGCGCATGAGCAGTAGTGACCCCGAGTGCGCATGAGCAGTAGTGAGCCCGATTGTGCATCCGCAGTAGTGAGTCCGAGTGCGCATGAGCAGTAGTGAGCCCGTGTGCGCATGCGCAGTAGTGAGCGCGAGCGCGCATCCGTAGTAGTGAGCCCGAGCGCGCATCCGCAGTAGTGAGTCCGAGTGCGCATGCGCAGTAGTGACCCCGAATGCGCATGAGCAGTAGTGAGTCCGAGTGCGCATGAGCAGTAGTGACCCCGAGTGCGCATGCAGAGTAGTGAGCCCGAGTGCGCATGAGCAGTAGTGAGTCCGAGTGCGCATGAGCAGTAGTGACCCCGAGTGCGCATGAGCAGTAGTGACCCCGAGTGCGCATGCACAGTAGTGAGCCCCTGTGCGCATGCGCAGAAGTGAGCTCGAATGCGCATGTGCAGGTCTGAGCCGGACTGCGCATGCGCAGTAGTGAGCCCGTGTGCGCATCAGCTGTAGTGACCCGAGTGCGCATGAGCAGTAGTGACCCCGAGTGCGCATGCACAGTAGTGAGCCCGTGTGCGCATGCACAGTAGTGAGCCCGATTGCGCATCCGCAGTAGTGAGTCCGAGTGCGCATGCACAGTACTGACCCCGAATGCGCATGAGCAGTTTTGAGTCCGAGTGCGCATGAGCAGTAGTGACCCCGAGTGCGCATGAGCAGTAGTGAGTCCGAGTGCGCATCAGCAGTAGTGACCCCGAGTGCGCATGAGCAGTAGTGACCCCGAGTGCGCATGCACATTAGTGAGCCCGAGTGTGCATGAGTAGTAGTGTCCCCGAGTGCGCATGCACAGTAGTGAGCCCGTGCGCGCATGCGCAGTAGTGAGCCCGTGTGCGCATGCGCAGTAGTGAGCTCGAGCGCGCATCCGCAGTAGCGAGTCCGAGTGCGCATGCGCAGTAGTGACCCCGAATGCGCATGAGCAGTAGTGAGTCCGAGTGCGCATGAGCAGTAGTGACCCCGAGTGCGCATGCAGAGTAGTGAGCCCGAGTGCGCATGAGCAGTAGTGACCCCGAGTGCGCATGAGCAGTAGTGAGTCCGAGTGCGCATCAGCAGTAGTGACCCCGAGTGCGCATGAGCAGGAGTGACCCCGAGTGCGGATGCACATTAGTGAGCCCGAGTGTGCATGAGTAGTAGTGTCCCCGAGTGCGCATGCACAGTAGTGAGCCCGTGTGCGCATGCACAGTAGTGAGCCCGTGTGCGCATGCGCAGAAGTGAGCTCGAATGCGCATGTGCAGGTCTTAGCCGGAGTGCGCATGCGCAGTAGTGGGCCCGTGCGCGCATGCGCAGTAGTGAGCCCGTGTGCGCATGCGCAGGAGTGAGCCCGAGCGCGCATGCACAGTAGTGAGCCCGTGTGCGCATGCACAGTAGTGAGCCCGAATGCGCATCCGCAGTAGTGAGTCCGAGTGCGCATGCACAGTACTGACCCCGAATGCGCATGAGCAGTTTTGAGTCCGAGTGCGCATGAGCAGTAGTGACCCCGAGTGCGCATGAGCAGTAGTGAGTCCGAGTGCGCATCAGCAGTAGTGACCCCGAGTGCGCATGAGCAGTAGTGACCCCGAGTGCGCATGCACATTAGTGAGCCCGAGTGTGCATGAGTAGTAGTGTCCCCGAGTGCGCATGCACAGTAGTGAGCCCGTGTGCGCATGCACAGTAGTGAGCCCGTGTGCGCATGCGCAGAAGTGAGCTCGAATGCGCATGTGCAGGTCTGAGCCGGAGTGCGCATGCGCAGTAGTGGTCCCGTGCGTGCATGCGCAGTAGTGAGCCCGTGTGCGCATGCGCAGGAGTGAGCCCGAGCGCGCATCCGCAGTAGTGAGTCCGAGTGCGCATGCGCAGTAGTGACCCCGAATGCGCATGAGCAGTATTGAGTCCGAGTGCGCATGAGCAGTAGTGACCCCGAGTGCGCATGAGCAGTAGTGAGCCCGAGTGCGCATGAGCAGTAGTGACCCCGAGTGCGCATGCACAGTAGTGAGCCCGATTGCGCATCCGCAGTAGTGAGTCCGAGTGCGCATGCACAGTACTGACCCCGAATGCGCATGAGCAGTAGTGAGTCCGAGTGCGCATGAGCAGTAGTGACCCCGAGTGCGCATGCACATTAGTGAGCCCGAGTGTGCATGAGTAGTAGTGACCCCGAGTGCGCATGCACAGTAGTGAGCCCGTGTGCGCATGCGCAGAAGTGAGCTCGAATGCGCATGTGCAGGTCTGAGCCGGAGTGCGCATGCGCAGTAGTGGGCCCGTGCGCGCATGGGCAGTAGTGAGCCCATGTGCGCATGCGCAGTAGTGAGCCCGAGCGCGCATCCGCAGTAGTGAGTCCGAGTGCGCATGCGCAGTAGTGTCCCCGAATGCGCATTAGCAGTAGTGAATCCGAGTGCGCATGAGCAGTAGTGACCGCGAGTGCGCATGAGCAGTAGTGAGACCGAGTGCGCATGAGCAGTAGTGACCCCGAGTGCGCATGCACAGTAGTGAGCCCGATTGCGCATCCGCAGTAGTGAGTCCGAGTGCGCATGCACAGTACTGACCCCGAATGCGCATGAGCAGTTTTGAGTCCGAGTGCGCATGAGCAGTAGTGACCCCGAGTGCGCATGAGCAGTAGTGAGTCCGAGTGCGCATCAGCAGTAGTGACCCCGAGTGCGCATGCACAGTAGTGAGCCCGTGTGCGCATGCGCACAAGTGAGCTCGAATGCGCATGTGCAGGTCTGAGCCGGAGTGCGCATGCGCAGTAGTGAGCCCGTGTGCGCATGCGCAGTAGTGACCCCGAATGCGCATGAGCAGTAGTGAGTCCGAGTGCGCATGAGCAGTAGTGACCGCGAGTGCGCATGAGCAGTAGTGACCCCGAGTGCACATGCACAGTAGTGAGCCCGATTGCGCATCGGCAGTAGTGAGGCCGTGTGCGCATGAGCAGTAGTGACCCCGAGCGCGCATCCGCAGTAGTGAGTCCGAGTGCGCATGCGCAGTAGTGTCCACGAATGCGCATGAGCAGTAGTGACCCCGAGTGCGCATGAGCAGTAGTGAGTCCGAGTGCGCGTGAGCAGTAGTGACCCCAAGTGCGCATGAGCAGTTTTGAGTCCGAGTGCGCATGAGCAGTAGTGACCCCGAGTGCGCATGAGCAATAGTGAGTCCGAGTGCGCATCAGCAGTAGTGACCCCGAGTGCGCATGCACAGTAGTGAGCCCGTGTGCGCATGCGCAGAAGTGAGCTCGAATGCGCATGTGCAGGTCTGAGCCGGAGTGCGCATGCGCAGTAGTGAGCCCGATTGCGCGTCCGCAGTAGTGAGTCCGTGTGCGCATGTGCAGGTCTGAGCCGGAGTGCGCATGCGCAGTAGTGGGCCCGTGCGCGCATGCGCAGTAGTGAGCCCGTGTTCGCATGCGCAGTAGTGAGCCCGAGCGCGCATCCGCAGTAGTGAGTCCGAGTGCGCATGCGCTGTAGTGACCCCAAGTGCGCATGAGCAGTAGTGACCCCGAGTGCGCATGAGCAGTAGTGAGCCCGATTGTGCATCCGCAGTAGTGAGTCCGAGTGCGCATGAGCAGTAGTGAGCCCGTGTGCGCATGCGCAGTAGTGAGCCCGAGCGCGCATCCGCAGTAGTGAGCCCGAGCGCGCATCCGCAGTAGTGAGTCCGAGTGCGCATGCGCAGTAGTGACCCCGAATGCGCATGAGCAGTAGTGAGTCCGAGTGCGCATGAGCAGTAGTGACCCCGAGTGCGCATGCAGAGTAGTGAGCCCGAGTGCGCATGAGCAGTAGTGAGTCCGAGTGCGCATGAGCAGTATTGAGTCCGAGTGCGCATGAGCAGTAGTGACCCCGAGTGCGCATGAGCAGTAGTGAGCCCGAGTGCGCATGAGCAGTAGTGACCCCGAGTGCGCATGCACAGTAGTGAGCCCGATCGCGCATCCGCAGTAGTGAGTCCGAGTGCGCATGCACAGTACTGACCCCGAATGCGCATGAGCAGTAGTGAGTCCGAGTGCGCATGAGCAGTAGTGACCCCGAGTGCGCATGCACATTAGTGAGCCCGAGTGTGCATGAGTAGTAGTGACCCCGAGTGCGCATGCACAGTAGTGAGCCCGTGTGCGCATGCGCAGAAGTGAGCTCGAATGCGCATGTGCAGGTCTGAGCCGGAGTGCGCATGCGCAGTAGTGGGCCCGTGCGCGCATGGGCAGTAGTGAGCCCATGTGCGCATGCGCAGTAGTGAGCCCGAGCGCGCATCCGCAGTAGTGAGTCCGAGTGCGCATGCGCAGTAGTGTCCCCGAATGCGCATTAGCAGTAGTGAATCCGAGTGCGCATGAGCAGTAGTGACCGCGAGTGCGCATGAGCAGTAGTGAGACCGAGTGCGCATGAGCAGTAGTGACCCCGAGTGCGCATGCACAGTAGTGAGCCCGATTGCGCATCCGCAGTAGTGAGTCCGAGTGCGCATGCACAGTACTGACCCCGAATGCGCATGAGCAGTTTTGAGTCCGAGTGCGCATGAGCAGTAGTGACCCCGAGTGCGCATGAGCAGTAGTGAGTCCGAGTGCGCATCAGCAGTAGTGACCCCGAGTGCGCATGCACAGTAGTGAGCCCGTGTGCGCATGCGCACAAGTGAGCTCGAATGCGCATGTGCAGGTCTGAGCCGGAGTGCGCATGCGCAGTAGTGAGCCCGTGTGCGCATGCGCAGTAGTGACCCCGAATGCGCATGAGCAGTAGTGAGTCCGAGTGCGCATGAGCAGTAGTGACCGCGAGTGCGCATGAGCAGTAGTGACCCCGAGTGCACATGCACAGTAGTGAGCCCGATTGCGCATCGGCAGTAGTGAGGCCGTGTGCGCATGAGCAGTAGTGACCCCGAGCGCGCATCCGCAGTAGTGAGTCCGAGTGCGCATGCGCAGTAGTGTCCACGAATGCGCATGAGCAGTAGTGACCCCGAGTGCGCATGAGCAGTAGTGAGTCCGAGTGCGCGTGAGCAGTAGTGACCCCAAGTGCGCATGAGCAGTTTTGAGTCCGAGTGCGCATGAGCAGTAGTGACCCCGAGTGCGCATGAGCAATAGTGAGTCCGAGTGCGCATCAGCAGTAGTGACCCCGAGTGCGCATGCACAGTAGTGAGCCCGTGTGCGCATGCGCAGAAGTGAGCTCGAATGCGCATGTGCAGGTCTGAGCCGGAGTGCGCATGCGCAGTAGTGAGCCCGATTGCGCGTCCGCAGTAGTGAGTCCGTGTGCGCATGTGCAGGTCTGAGCCGGAGTGCGCATGCGCAGTAGTGGGCCCGTGCGCGCATGCGCAGTAGTGAGCCCGTGTTCGCATGCGCAGTAGTGAGCCCGAGCGCGCATCCGCAGTAGTGAGTCCGAGTGCGCATGCGCTGTAGTGACCCCAAGTGCGCATGAGCAGTAGTGACCCCGAGTGCGCATGAGCAGTAGTGAGCCCGATTGTGCATCCGCAGTAGTGAGTCCGAGTGCGCATGAGCAGTAGTGAGCCCGTGTGCGCATGCGCAGTAGTGAGCCCGAGCGCGCATCCGCAGTAGTGAGCCCGAGCGCGCATCCGCAGTAGTGAGTCCGAGTGCGCATGCGCAGTAGTGACCCCGAATGCGCATGAGCAGTAGTGAGTCCGAGTGCGCATGAGCAGTAGTGACCCCGAGTGCGCATGCAGAGTAGTGAGCCCGAGTGCGCATGAGCAGTAGTGAGTCCGAGTGCGCATGAGCAGTAGTGACCCCGAGTGCGCATGAGCAGTAGTGACCCCGAGTGCGCATGCACAGTAGTGAACCCGTGTGCGCATGCGCAGAAGTGAGCTCGAATGCGCATGTGCAGGTCTGAGCCGGACTGCGCATGCGCAGTAGTGAGCCCGTGTGCGCATCAGCTGTAGTGACCCGAGTGCGCATGAGCAGTAGTGACCCCGGCTGCGCATGCACAGTAGTGAGCCCGTGTGCGCATGCACAGTAGTGAGCCCGATTGCGCATCCGCAGTAGTGAGTCCGAGTGCGCATGCACAGTACTGACCCCGAATGCGCATGAGCAGTTTTGAGTCCGAGTGCGCATGAGCAGTAGTGACCCCGAGTGCGCATGAGCAGTAGTGAGTCCGAGTGCGCATCAGCAGTAGTGACCCCGAGTGCGCATGAGCAGTAGTGACCCCGAGTGCGCATGCACATTAGTGAGCCCGAGTGTGCATGAGTAGTAGTGTCCCCGAGTGCGCATGCACAGTAGTGAGCCCGTGCGCGCATGCGCAGTAGTGAGCCCGTGTGCGCATGCGCAGTAGTGACCCCGAGTGCGCATGCAGAGTAGTGAGCCCGTGTGCGCATGCGCAGAAGTGATCTCGAATGCGCATGTGCAGGTCTGAGCCGGACTGCGCATGCGCAGTAGTGAGCCCGTGTGCGCATCAGCTGTAGTGACCCGAGTGCGCATGAGCAGTAGTGACCCCGAGTGCGCATGCACAGTAGTGAGCCCGTGTGCGCATGCACAGTAGTGAGCCCGATTGCGCATCCGCAGTAGTGAGTCCGAGTGCGCATGCACAGTACTGACCCCGAATGCGCATGAGCAGTTTTGAGTCCGAGTGCGCATGAGCAGTAGTGACCCCGAGTGCGCATGCACAGTACTGACCCCGAATGCGCATGAGCAGTTTTGAGTCCGAGTGCGCATGAGCAGTAGTGACCCCGAGTGCGCATGAGCAGTAGTGGGTCCGAGTGCGCATCAGCAGTAGTGACCCCGAGTGCGCATGAGCAGTAGTGACCCCGAGTGCGCATGCACATTAGTGAGCCCGAGTGTGCATGAGTAGTAGTGTCCCCGAGTGCGCATGCACAGTAGTGAGCCCGTGTGCGCATGCACAGTAGTGAGCCCGTGTGCGCATGCGCAGAAGTGAGCTCGAATGCGCATGTGCAGGTCTGAGCCGGAGTGCGCATGCGCAGTAGTGGGCCCGTGCGCGCATGCGCAGTAGTGAGCCCGTGTGCGCATGCGCAGTAGTGAGCCCGAGCGCGCATCCGCAGTAGTGAGTCCGAGTGCGCATGCGCAGTAGTGACCCCGAATGCGCATGAGCAGTATTGAGTCTGAGTGCGCATGAGCAGTAGTGACCCCGAGTACGCATGAGCAGTAGTGAGCCCGAGTGCGCATGAGCAGTAGTGACCCCGAGTGCGCATGCACAGTAGTGAGCCCGATTGCGCATCCGCAGTAGTGAGTCCGAGTGCGCATGCACAGTACTGACCCCGAATGCGCATGAGCAGTAGTGAGTCCGAGTGCGCATGAGCAGTAGTGACCCCGAGTGCGCATGCACATTAGTGAGCCCGAGTGTGCATGAGTAGTAGTGACCCCGAGTGCGCATGCACAGTAGTGAGCCCGTGTGCGCATGCGCAGAAGTGAGCTCGAATGCGCATGTGCAGGTCTGAGCCGGACTGCGCATGCGCAGTAGTGAGCCCGTGCGCGCATGCGCAGTAGTGACCCCGAATGCGCATGAGCAGTAGTGAGTCCGAGTGCGCATGAGCAGTAGTGACCCCGAGTGCGCATGAGCAGTAGTGACCCCGAGTGCGCATGAGCAGTAGTGAATCCGAGTGCACATGAGCAGTAGCGACACCGAGTGCGCATGAGCAGTAGTGAGTCCGAGTGCGCATGAGCAGTAGTGACCCCGAGTGCGCATGAGCAGTAGTGACCCCGAGTGCGCATGCACAGTAGTGAGCCCGATTGCGCATCCGCAGTAGTGACTCCGTGTGCGCATGTGCAGGTCAGAGCCGGAGTGCGCATGCGCAGTAGTGAGCCCGATTGTGCATCCGCAGTAGTGAGTCCGAGTGCGCATGAGCAGTAGTGAGCCCGTGTGCGCATCCGCAGTAGTGAGTCCGAGTGCGCATGCGCAGTAGTGACCCCGAATGCGCATGCACAGTAGTGAGCCCGTGCGCGCATGCGCAGTAGTGAGCCCGTGTGCGCATGCGCAGTAGTGAGCTCGAGCGCGCATCCGCAGTAGTGAGTCCGAGTGCGCATGCGCAGTAGTGACCCCGAATGCGCATGAGCAGTAGTGAGTCCGAGTGCGCATGAGCAGTAGTGACCCCGAGTGCGCATGCAGAGTAGTGAGCCCGAGTGCGCATGAGCAGTAGTGAGTCCGAGTGCGCATGAGCAGTAGTGACCCCGAGTGCGCATGAGCAGTAGTGACCCCGAGTGCGCATGCACAGTAGTGAGCCCGTGTGCGCATGCGCAGAAGTGAGCTCGAATGCGCATGTGCAGGTCTGAGCCGGACTGCGCATGCGCAGTAGTGAGCCCGATTGCGCATCCGCAGTAGTGAGTCCGTGTGCGCATGTGCAGGTCTGAGCCGGAGTGCGCATGCGCAGTAGTGGGCCCGTGCGCGCATGCGCAGTAGTGAGCCCGGGTGCGTATGCGCAGTAGTGAGCCCGAGCGCGCATCCGCAGTAGTGAGCCCGATTGCGCATCCGCAGTAGTGAGTCCGTGTGCGCATGTGCAGGTCTGAGCCGGAGTGCGCATGCGCAGTAGTGGGCCCGTGCGCGCATGGGCAGTAGTGAGCCCGTGTGCGCATGCGCAGTAGTGAGCCCGAGCGCGCATCCGCAGTAGTGAGTCCGAGTGCGCATGCGCAGTAGTGTCCCCGAATGCGCATTAGCAGTAGTGAATCCGAGTGCGCATGAGCAGTAGTGACCGCGAGTGCGCATGAGCAGTAGTGAGACCGAGTGCGCATGAGCAGTAGTGACCCCGAGTGCGCATGCACAGTAGTGAGCCCGATTGCGCATCCGCAGTAGTGAGTCCGTGTGCGCATGCGCAGGAGTGAGCCCGAGCGCGCATCCGCAGTAGTGACCCCGAGTGCGCATGCACATTAGTGACCCCGAATGCGCATGAGCAGTATTGAGTCCGAGTGCGCATGAGCAGTAGTGACCCCGAGTGCGCATGAGCAGTAGTGAGCCCGAGTGCGCATGAGCAGTAGTGACCCCGAGTGCGCATGCACAGTAGTGAGCCCGATTGCGCATCCGCAGTAGTGAGTCCGAGTGCGCATGCACAGTACTGACCCCGAATGCGCATGAGCAGTAGTGAGTCCGAGTGCGCATGAGCAGTAGTGACCCCGAGTGCGCATGCACATTAGTGAGCCCGAGTGTGCATGAGTAGTAGTGACCCCGAGTGCGCATGCACAGTAGTGAGCCCGTGTGCGCATGCGCAGAAGTGAGCTCGAATGCGCATGTGCAGGTCTGAGCCGGAGTGCGCATGCGCAGTAGTGGGCCCGTGCGCGCATGGGCAGTAGTGAGCCCATGTGCGCATGCGCAGTAGTGAGCCCGAGCGCGCATCCGCAGTAGTGAGTCCGAGTGCGCATGCGCAGTAGTGTCCCCGAATGCGCATTAGCAGTAGTGAATCCGAGTGCGCATGAGCAGTAGTGACCGCGAGTGCGCATGAGCAGTAGTGAGACCGAGTGCGCATGAGCAGTAGTGACCCCGAGTGCGCATGCACAGTAGTGAGCCCGATTGCGCATCCGCAGTAGTGAGTCCGAGTGCGCATGCACAGTACTGACCCCGAATGCGCATGAGCAGTTTTGAGTCCGAGTGCGCATGAGCAGTAGTGACCCCGAGTGCGCATGAGCAGTAGTGAGTCCGAGTGCGCATCAGCAGTAGTGACCCCGAGTGCACATGCACAGTAGTGAGCCCGATTGCGCATCGGCAGTAGTGAGGCCGTGTGCGCATGAGCAGTAGTGACCCCGAGCGCGCATCCGCAGTAGTGAGTCCGAGTGCGCATGCGCAGTAGTGTCCACGAATGCGCATGAGCAGTAGTGACCCCGAGTGCGCATGAGCAGTAGTGAGTCCGAGTGCGCGTGAGCAGTAGTGACCCCAAGTGCGCATGAGCAGTTTTGAGTCCGAGTGCGCATGAGCAGTAGTGACCCCGAGTGCGCATGAGCAATAGTGAGTCCGAGTGCGCATCAGCAGTAGTGACCCCGAGTGCGCATGCACAGTAGTGAGCCCGTGTGCGCATGCGCAGAAGTGAGCTCGAATGCGCATGTGCAGGTCTGAGCCGGAGTGCGCATGCGCAGTAGTGAGCCCGATTGCGCGTCCGCAGTAGTGAGTCCGTGTGCGCATGTGCAGGTCTGAGCCGGAGTGCGCATGCGCAGTAGTGGGCCCGTGCGCGCATGCGCAGTAGTGAGCCCGTGTTCGCATGCGCAGTAGTGAGCCCGAGCGCGCATCCGCAGTAGTGAGTCCGAGTGCGCATGCGCTGTAGTGACCCCAAGTGCGCATGAGCAGTAGTGACCCCGAGTGCGCATGAGCAGTAGTGAGCCCGATTGTGCATCCGCAGTAGTGAGTCCGAGTGCGCATGAGCAGTAGTGAGCCCGTGTGCGCATGCGCAGTAGTGAGCCCGAGCGCGCATCCGCAGTAGTGAGCCCGAGCGCGCATCCGCAGTAGTGAGTCCGAGTGCGCATGCGCAGTAGTGACCCCGAATGCGCATGAGCAGTAGTGAGTCCGAGTGCGCATGAGCAGTAGTGACCCCGAGTGCGCATGCAGAGTAGTGAGCCCGAGTGCGCATGAGCAGTAGTGAGTCCGAGTGCGCATGAGCAGTAGTGACCCCGAGTGCGCATGAGCAGTAGTGACCCCGAGTGCGCATGCACAGTAGTGAACCCGTGTGCGCATGCGCAGAAGTGAGCTCGAATGCGCATGTGCAGGTCTGAGCCGGACTGCGCATGCGCAGTAGTGAGCCCGTGTGCGCATCAGCTGTAGTGACCCGAGTGCGCATGAGCAGTAGTGACCCCGGCTGCGCATGCACAGTAGTGAGCCCGTGTGCGCATGCACAGTAGTGAGCCCGATTGCGCATCCGCAGTAGTGAGTCCGAGTGCGCATGCACAGTACTGACCCCGAATGCGCATGAGCAGTTTTGAGTCCGAGTGCGCATGAGCAGTAGTGACCCCGAGTGCGCATGAGCAGTAGTGAGTCCGAGTGCGCATCAGCAGTAGTGACCCCGAGTGCGCATGAGCAGTAGTGACCCCGAGTGCGCATGCACATTAGTGAGCCCGAGTGTGCATGAGTAGTAGTGTCCCCGAGTGCGCATGCACAGTAGTGAGCCCGTGCGCGCATGCGCAGTAGTGAGCCCGTGTGCGCATGCGCAGTAGTGACCCCGAGTGCGCATGCAGAGTAGTGAGCCCGTGTGCGCATGCGCAGAAGTGATCTCGAATGCGCATGTGCAGGTCTGAGACGGACTGCGCATGCGCAGTAGTGAGCCCGTGTGCGCATCAGCTGTAGTGACCCGAGTGCGCATGAGCAGTAGTGACCCCGAGTGCGCATGCACAGTAGTGAGCCCGTGTGCGCATGCACAGTAGTGAGCCCGATTGCGCATCCGCAGTAGTGAGTCCGAGTGCGCATGCACAGTACTGACCCCGAATGCGCATGAGCAGTTTTGAGTCCGAGTGCGCATGAGCAGTAGTGACCCCGAGTGCGCATGCACAGTACTGACCCCGAATGCGCATGAGCAGTTTTGAGTCCGAGTGCGCATGAGCAGTAGTGACCCCGAGTGCGCATGAGCAGTAGTGGGTCCGAGTGCGCATCAGCAGTAGTGACCCCGAGTGCGCATGAGCAGTAGTGACCCCGAGTGCGCATGCACATTAGTGAGCCCGAGTGTGCATGAGTAGTAGTGTCCCCGAGTGCGCATGCACAGTAGTGAGCCCGTGTGCGCATGCACAGTAGTGAGCCCGTGTGCGCATGCGCAGAAGTGAGCTCGAATGCGCATGTGCAGGTCTGAGCCGGAGTGCGCATGCGCAGTAGTGGGCCCGTGCGCGCATGCGCAGTAGTGAGCCCGTGTGCGCATGCGCAGTAGTGAGCCCGAGCGCGCATCCGCAGTAGTGAGTCCGAGTGCGCATGCGCAGTAGTGACCCCGAATGCGCATGAGCAGTATTGAGTCTGAGTGCGCATGAGCAGTAGTGACCCCGAGTACGCATGAGCAGTAGTGAGCCCGAGTGCGCATGAGCAGTAGTGACCCCGAGTGCGCATGCACAGTAGTGAGCCCGATTGCGCATCCGCAGTAGTGAGTCCGAGTGCGCATGCACAGTACTGACCCCGAATGCGCATGAGCAGTAGTGAGTCCGAGTGCGCATGAGCAGTAGTGACCCCGAGTGCGCATGCACATTAGTGAGCCCGAGTGTGCATGAGTAGTAGTGACCCCGAGTGCGCATGCACAGTAGTGAGCCCGTGTGCGCATGCGCAGAAGTGAGCTCGAATGCGCATGTGCAGGTCTGAGCCGGACTGCGCATGCGCAGTAGTGAGCCCGTGCGCGCATGCGCAGTAGTGACCCCGAATGCGCATGAGCAGTAGTGAGTCCGAGTGCGCATGAGCAGTAGTGACCCCGAGTGCGCATGAGCAGTAGTGACCCCGAGTGCGCATGAGCAGTAGTGAATCCGAGTGCACATGAGCAGTAGCGACACCGAGTGCGCATGAGCAGTAGTGAGTCCGAGTGCGCATGAGCAGTAGTGACCCCGAGTGCGCATGAGCAGTAGTGACCCCGAGTGCGCATGCACAGTAGTGAGCCCGATTGCGCATCCGCAGTAGTGACTCCGTGTGCGCATGTGCAGGTCAGAGCCGGAGTGCGCATGCGCAGTAGTGAGCCCGATTGTGCATCCGCAGTAGTGAGTCCGAGTGCGCATGAGCAGTAGTGAGCCCGTGTGCGCATCCGCAGTAGTGAGTCCGAGTGCGCATGCGCAGTAGTGACCCCGAATGCGCATGCACAGTAGTGAGCCCGTGCGCGCATGCGCAGTAGTGAGCCCGTGTGCGCATGCGCAGTAGTGAGCTCGAGCGCGCATCCGCAGTAGTGAGTCCGAGTGCGCATGCGCAGTAGTGACCCCGAATGCGCATGAGCAGTAGTGAGTCCGAGTGCGCATGAGCAGTAGTGACCCCGAGTGCGCATGCAGAGTAGTGAGCCCGAGTGCGCATGAGCAGTAGTGAGTCCGAGTGCGCATGAGCAGTAGTGACCCCGAGTGCGCATGAGCAGTAGTGACCCCGAGTGCGCATGCACAGTAGTGAGCCCGTGTGCGCATGCGCAGAAGTGAGCTCGAATGCGCATGTGCAGGTCTGAGCCGGACTGCGCATGCGCAGTAGTGAGCCCGATTGCGCATCCGCAGTAGTGAGTCCGTGTGCGCATGTGCAGGTCTGAGCCGGAGTGCGCATGCGCAGTAGTGGGCCCGTGCGCGCATGCGCAGTAGTGAGCCCGGGTGCGTATGCGCAGTAGTGAGCCCGAGCGCGCATCCGCAGTAGTGAGCCCGATTGCGCATCCGCAGTAGTGAGTCCGTGTGCGCATGTGCAGGTCTGAGCCGGAGTGCGCATGCGCAGTAGTGGGCCCGTGCGCGCATGGGCAGTAGTGAGCCCGTGTGCGCATGCGCAGTAGTGAGCCCGAGCGCGCATCCGCAGTAGTGAGTCCGAGTGCGCATGCGCAGTAGTGTCCCCGAATGCGCATTAGCAGTAGTGAATCCGAGTGCGCATGAGCAGTAGTGACCGCGAGTGCGCATGAGCAGTAGTGAGACCGAGTGCGCATGAGCAGTAGTGACCCCGAGTGCGCATGCACAGTAGTGAGCCCGATTGCGCATCCGCAGTAGTGAGTCCGAGTGCGCATGCACATTACTGACCCCGAATGCGCATGAGCAGTTTTGAGTCCGAGTGCGCATGAGCAGTAGTGAGTCCGAGTGCGCATCAGCAGTAGTGACCCCGAGTGCGCATGCACAGTAGTGAGCCCGTGTGCGCATGCGCAGAAGTGAGCTCGAATGCGCATGTGCAGGTCTGAGCCGGAGTGCGCATGCGCAGTAGTGGGCCCGTGCGCGCATGCGCAGCAGTGAGGCCGTGTTCGCATGCGCAGTAGTGAGCCCGAGCGCGCATCCGCAATAGTGAGCCCGAGTGCGCATGCGCAGTAGTGACCCCGAATGCGCATGAGCAGTAGTGAGTTCGAGTGCGCATAAGCAGTAGTGACCCCGAATGTGCATGAGCAGTAGTGACCCCGAGTGTGCATGAGCAGTAGTGAGTCCGAGTGCGCATAAGCAGTAGTGACCCCGAGTGCGCATGAGCAGTAGTGTGTCCGAGTGCGCATGAGCAGTAGTGACCCCGAGTGCGCATGCACATTAGTGAGCCCGAGTGTGCATGAGTAGTAGTGACCCCGAGTGCGCATGCACAGTAGTGAGCCCGTGTGCGCATGCGCAGAAGTGAGCTCGAACGCGCATGTGCAGGTCAGAACCGGACTGCGCATGCGCAGTAGTGAGCCCGTGTGCGCATGCGCAGTAGTGACCCCGAATGCGCATGAGCAGTAGTGAGTCCGAGTGCGCATGAGCAGTAGTGACCCCGAGTGCGCATGAGCAGTAGTGACCCCGAGTGCGCATGAGCAGTACTGAATCCGAGTGCACATGAGCATTAGTGAACCCGAGTGCGCATGAGCAGTAGTGAGTTCGAGTGCGCATGAGCAGTAGTGACCCCGAGTGCGCATGAGCAGTAGTGACCCCGAGTGCGCATGCACAGTAGTGAGCCCGATTGCGCATCCGCAGTAGTGAGTCCGAGTGCGCATGAGCAGTAGTGACCCCGAGTGCGCATGAGCAGTAGTGACCCCGAGTGCACATGCACAGTAGTGAGCCCGATTGCGCATCGGCAGTAGTGAGGCCGTGTGCGCATGAGCAGTAGTGACCCCGAGCGCGCATCCGCAGTAGTGAGTCCGAGTGCGCATGCGCAGTAGTGTCCTCGAATGCGCATGAGCAGTAGTGACCCCGAGTGCGCATGAGCAGTAGTGAGTCCGAGTGCGCATCAGCAATAGTGACCCCGAGTGCGCATGAGCAGTAGTGACCCCGAGTGCGCCAGCACAGTAGTGAGCCCGATAGCGCATCCGCAGTAGTGAGGCTGTGTGAGCATGTGCAGGTCTGAGCCGGAGTGCGCGTGAGCAGTAGTGACCCCGAGTGCGCATGCACAGTAGTGAGCCCGAGTGCGCATGAGCAGTAGTGAGTCCGAGTGCGCATGAGCAGTAGTGACCCCGAGTGCGCATGCACAGTAGTGCGCCCCTGTGCGCATGAGCAGTAGTGAGTCCGAGTGCGCGTGAGCAGTAGTGACCCCAAGTGCGCATGAGCAGTTTTGAGTCCGAGTGCGCATGAGCAGTAGTGACCCCGAGTGCGCATGAGCAGTAGTGAGTCCGAGTGCGCATCAGCAGTAGTGACCCCGAGTGCGCATGCACAGTAGTGAGCCCGTGTGCGCATGCGCAGAAGTGAGCTCGATTGCGCATGTGCAGGTCTGAGCCGGAGTGCGCATGCGCAGTAGTGAGCCCGTGTGCGCATGCGCAGTAGTGACCCCGAATGCGCATGAGCAGTGGTGAGTCCGAGTGCGCATGAGCAGTAGTGACCCCGAGTGCGCATGAGCAGTAGTGACCCCGAGTGCGCATGAGCAGTAGTGAATCCGAGTGCACATGAGCAGTAGTGAACCCGAGTGCGCATGAGCAGTAGTGAGTTCGAGTGCGCATGAGCAGTAGTGACCCCGAGTGCGCATGAGCAGTAGTGACCCCGAGTGCGCATGCACAGTAGTGAGCCCGATTGCGCATCCGCAGTAGTGAGTCCGAGTGCGCATGAGCAGTAGTGACCCCGAGTGCGCATGAGCAGTAGTGACCCCGAGTGCACATGCACAGTAGTGAGCCCGATTGCGCATCGGCAGTAGTGAGTCCGAGTGCGCATGAGCAGTAGTGACCCCGAGCGCGCATCCGCAGTAGTGAGTCCGAGTGCGCATGCGCAGTAGTGTCCCCGAATGCGCATGAGCAGTAGTGACCCCGAGTGCGCATGAGCAGTAGTGAGTCCGAGTGCGCATCAGCAATAGTGACCCCGAGTGCGCATGAGCAGTAGTGACCCCGAGTGCGCCAGCACAGTAGTGAGCCCGATAGCGCATCCGCAGTAGTGAGGCTGTGTGAGCATGTGCAGGTCTGAGCCGGAGTGCGCGTGAGCAGTAGTGACCCCGAGTGCGCATGCACAGTAGTGAGCCCGAGTGCGCATGAGCAGTAGTGAGTCCGAGTGCGCATGAGCAGTAGTGACCCCGAGTGCGCATGCACAGTAGTGCGCCCCTGTGCGCATGAGCAGTAGTGAGTCCGAGTGCGCGTGAGCAGTAGTGACCCCAAGTGTGCATGAGCAGTTTTGAGTCCGAGTGCGCATGAGCAGTAGTGACCCCGAGTGCGCATGAGCAGTAGTGAGTTCGAGTGCGCATCAGCAGTAGTGACCCCGAGTGCGCATGAGCAGTAGTGACCCCGAGTGCGCATGCACAGTAGTGAGCCCGATTGCGCATCCGCAGTAGTGAGTCCGAGTGCGCATGAGCAGTAGTGACCCCGAGTGCGCATGAGCAGTAGTGACCCCGAGTGCACATGCACAGTAGTGAGCCCGATTGCGCATCGGCAGTAGTGAGTCCGAGTGCGCATGAGCAGTAGTGACCCCGAGCGCGCATCCGCAGTAGTGAGTCCGAGTGCGCATGCGCAGTAGTGTCCCCGAATGCGCATGAGCAGTAGTGACCCCGAGTGCGCATGAGCAGTAGTGAGTCCGAGTGCGCATCAGCAATAGTGACCCCGAGTGCGCATGAGCAGTAGTGACCCCGAGTGCGCCAGCACAGTAGTGAGCCCGATAGCGCATCCGCAGTAGTGAGGCTGTGTGAGCATGTGCAGGTCTGAGCCGGAGTGCGCGTGAGCAGTAGTGACCCCGAGTGCGCATGCACAGTAGTGAGCCCGAGTGCGCATGAGCAGTAGTGAGTCCGAGTGCGCATGAGCAGTAGTGACCCCGAGTGCGC
Source organism: Megachile leachella (assembly GCA_963576845.1). NCBI lineage: Eukaryota > Metazoa > Arthropoda > Insecta > Hymenoptera > Megachilidae > Megachile > Megachile leachella. The sequence goes on along the minus strand of OY756250.1, from coordinate 23,284,043 downwards.
ATGCACAGTAGTGCGCCCCTGTGCGCATGAGCAGTAGTGAGTCCGAGTGCGCGTGAGCAGTAGTGACCCCAAGTGTGCATGAGCAGTTTTGAGTCCGAGTGCGCATGAGCAGTAGTGACCCCGAGTGCGCATGAGCAGTAGTGAGTCCGAGTGCGCATCAGCAGTAGTGACCCCGAGTGCGCATGAGCAGTAGTGACCCCGAGTGCGCATGAGCAGTAGTGAATCCGAGTGCACATGAGCAGTAGTGAACCCGAGTACGCATGAGCAGTAGTGAGCCCGTGTGCGCATGCGCAGAAGTGAGCTCGAATGCGCATTTGCAGGTCTGAGCCGGAGTGCGCATGCGCAGTAGTGGGCCCGTGCGCGCATGCGCAGTAGCGAGCCCGTGTGCGCATGCGCAGTAGTGAGTCCGAGTGCGCATGCGCAGTAGTGACCCCGAATGCGCATGAGCAGTAATGAGTCCGAGTGCGCATGAGCAGTAGTGACCCCGAGTGCGCATGAGCAGTAGTGAGCCCGAGTGCGCATGAGCAGTAGTGACCCCGAGTGCGCATGCACAGTAGTGAGCCCGATTGCGCATCCGCAGTAGTGAGTCCGAGTGCGCATGTGCAGGTCTGAGCCGGAGTGCGCATGCGCAGTAGTGGGCCCGTGCGCGCATGCGCAGCAGTGGGCCCGATTGCGCATGCGCAGTAGTCAGCCCGAGCGCGCATCCGCAGTAGTGAGTCCGAGTGCGCATCAGCGATAGTGACCCCGAGTGCGCATGAGTAGTAGTGACCCCGAGTGCGCCAGCACAGTAGTGAGCCCGATTGCGCATCCGCAGTAGTGAGGCTGTGTGAGCATGTGCAGGTCTGAGCCGGAGTGCGCGTGAGCAGTAGTGACCCCGAGTGCGCATGCACAGTAGTGAGCCCGAGTGCGCATGAGCAGTAGTGAGTCCGAGTGCGCATGAGCAGTAGTGACCCCGAGTGCGCATGCACAGTAGTGCGCCCCTGTGCGCATGAGCAGTAGTGAGTCCGAGTGCGCGTGAGCAGTAGTGACCCCAAGTGCGCATGAGCAGTTTTGAGTCCGAGTGCGCATGAGCAGTAGTGACCCCGAGTGCGCATGAGCAGTAGTGACCCCGAGTGCGCATGAGCAGTAGTGAGTCCGAGTGCGCATCAGCAGTAGTGACCCCGAGTGCGCATGCACATTAGTGAGCCCGTGCGCGCATGCGCAGTAGTGAGCCCGTGTGCGCATGCGCAGTAGTGAGCCCGAACGCGCATCCGCAGTAGTGAGTCCGAGTGCGCATGCGCAGTAGTGACCCCGAATGCGCATGAGCAGTAGTGAGTCCGAGTGCGCATGAGCAGTAGTGACCCCGAGTGCGCATGCACAGTAGTGAGCCCCAGTGCGCATGAGCAGTAGTGAGTCCGAGTGCGCATGAGCAGTAGTGACCCCGAGTGCGCATGCACAGTAGTGAGTCCGAGTGCGCATGAGCATTAATGACCCCGAATGCGCATGAGCAGTAGTGAGTCCGAGTGCGCATGAGCAGTAGTGACCCCGAGTGCGCATGAGCAGTAGTGAGTCCGAGTGCGCGTGAGCAGTAGTGACCCCGAGTGCGCATGCACAGTAGTGAGCCCGAGTGCGCATGAGCAGTAGTGAGTCCGAGTGCGCATGAGCAGTAGTGACCCCGAGTGCGCGTGCACAGTAGTGAGCCCGAGTGCGCATGAGCAGTAGTGAGTCCGAGTGCGCGTTAGCAGTAGTGACCCCGAGTGCGCATGAGCAGTAGTGAGTCCGAGTGCGCATGAGCAGTAGTGACCCCGAGTGCGCATGAGCAGTAGTGACCCCGAGTGGGCATGCACAGTAGTGAGCCCGATTGCGCATCCGTAGTAGTGAGCCCGTGTGCGCATGTGCAGGTCTGAGCCGGAGTGCGCATGCGCAGTGGTGGGCCCGTGCGCGCATGCGCAGTAGTGAGCCCGGGTGCGCATGCGTCGTCGTGAGCCCGAGCGCGCATCCGCAGTAGTGAGCCGGAGCGCGCATGCGCAGTAGTGAGTCCGATTGCGCATGTGCAGGTCTGAGCCGGAGTGCGCATGCGCAGTAGTGGGCCCGTGCGCGCATGCGCAGTAGTGAGCCCGTGTGCGCATGAGCAGTAGTGAGCCCGAGCGCGCATCCGCAGTAGTGAGTCCGAGTGCGCATGCGCAGTAGTGACCCCGAATGCGCATGAGCAGTAGTGACCCCGAATGCGCATGAGCAGTAGTGAGTCCGAGTGCGCATGAGCAGTAGTGACCCCGAGCGCGCATGCGCTGTAGTGAGACCGAGCGCGCATCCGCAGTAGTGAGTCCGAGTGCGCATGCGCAGTAGTGACCCCGAATGCGCATGAGCAGTAGTGAGTCCGAGTGCGCATGAGCAGTAGTGACCCCGAGTGCGCATGAGCAGTAGTGAGTCCGAGTGCGCATCAGCAGTAGTGACCCCGAGTGCGCATGAGCAGTAGTGACCCCGAGTGCGCATGCACAGTAGTGAGCCCGTGTGCGCATGCGCAGAAGTGAGCTCGAATGCGCATGTGCAGGTCTGAGCCGGAGTGCGCATGCGCAGTAGTGGGCCCGTGCGCGCATGCGCAGTAGTGAGCCCGTGTGCGCATGCGCAGTAGTGAGACCGAGCGCGCATCCGCAGTAGTGAGTCCGAGTGCGCATGCGCAGTAGTGACCCCGAATGCGCATGAGCAGTAGTGAGTCCGAGTGCGCATGCGCAGTGGTGACCCCGAGTGCGCATGCACAGTAGTGAGCCCGTGTGCGCATGCGCAGAAGTGAGCACGAATGCGCATGTGCAGGTCTGAGCCGGAGTGCGCATGCGCAGTAGTGGGCCCGTGCGCGCATGCGCAGTAGTGAGCCCGTGTGCGCATGCGCAGTAGTGAGCCCGAACGCGCATCCGCAGTAGTGAGTCCGAGTGCGCATGCGCAGTAGTGACCCCGAATGCGCATGAGCAGTAGTGAGTCCGAGTGCGCATGAGCAGTAGTGACCCCGAGTGCGCATGCACAGTAGTGAGCCCCAGTGCGCATGAGCAGTAGTGAGTCCGAGTGCGCATGAGCAGTAGTGACCCCGAGTGCGCATGCACAGTAGTGAGTCCGAGTGCGCATGAGCAGTAATGACCCCGAATGCGCATGAGCAGTAGTGAGTCCGAGTGCGCATGAGCAGTAGTGACCCCGAGTGCGCATGAGCAGTAGTGAGTCCGAGTGCGCGTGAGCAGTAGTGACCCCGAGTGCGCATGCACAGTAGTGAGCCCGAGTGCGCATGAGCAGTAGTGAGTCCGAGTGCGCATGAGCAGTAGTGAGTCCGAGTGCGCGTGAGCAGTAGTGACCCCGAGTGCGCATGAGCAGTAGTGACCCCGAGTGCGCATGCACAGTAGTGAGCCCCTGTGCGCATGCGCAGAAGTGAGCACGAATGCGCATGTGCAGGTCTGAGCCGGAGTGCGCATGCGCAGTAGTGGGCCCGTGCGCGCATGCGCAGTAGTGAGCCCGTGTGCGCATGCGCAGTAGTGAGCCCGAACGCGCATCCGCAGTAGTGAGTCCGAGTGCGCATGCGCAGTAGTGACCCCGAATGCGCATGAGCAGTAGTGAGTCCGAGTGCGCATGAGCAGTAGTGACCCCGAGTGCGCATGCACAGTAGTGAGCCCGATTGCGCATCCGCAGTAGTGAGTCCGAGTGCGCATGCACAGTAGTGACCCCGAGTGCGCATGAGCAGTAGTGAGTCCGAGTGCGCATCAGCAGTAGTGACCCCGAGTGCGCATGCACAGTAGTGAGCCCGTGTGCGCATGCGCAGAAGTGAGCTCGAATGCGCATGTGCAAGTCTGAGCCGGAGTGCGCATGCGCAGTAGTGGGCCCGTGCGCGCATGCGCAGCAGTGGGCCCGTGTTCGCATGCGCAGTACTGAGCCCGAGCGCGCATCCGCAATAGTGAGTCCGAGTGCGCATGCGCAGTAGTGACCCCGAATGCGCATGAGCAGTAGTGAGTCCGAGTGCGCATGAGCAGTAGTGACCCCGAGTGCGCATGAGCAGTAGTGAGTCCGAGTGCGCATGCGCAGAAGTGAGCTCGAATGCGCATGTGCAGGTCTGAGCCGGACTGTGCATGCGCAGTAGTGAGCCCGGTTGCGCATCCGCAGTAGTGAGTCCGTGTGCGCATGTGCAGGTCTGAGCCGGAGTGCGCATGCGCAATAGTGGGCCCGTGCGCGCATGCGCAGTAGTGAGCCCGGGTGCGCATGCGCAGTAGTGAGCCCGAGCGCGCATCCGCAGTAGTGAGCCCGATTGCGCATCCGCAGTAGTGAGTCCGTGTGCGCATGTGCAGGTCTGAGCCGGAGTGCGCATGCGCAGTAGTGGGCCCGTGCGCGCATGCGCAGTAGTGAGCCCGTGTGCGCATGCGCAGTAGTGAGCCCGAGCGCGCATCCGCAGTAGTGAGTCCGAGTGCGCATGCGCAGTAGTGACCCCGAATGCGCATTAGCAGTAGTGAATCCGAGTGCGCATGAGCAGTAGTGACAGCGAGTGCGCATGAGCAGTAGTGAGTCCGAGTGCGCATGAGCAGTAGTGACCCCGAGTGCGCATGAGCAGTAGTGACCCCGAGTGCGCATGCACAGTAGTGAGCCCGATTGCGCATCCGCAGTAGTGAGTCCGTGTGCGCATGTGCAGGTCTAAGCCGGAGTGCGCATGCGCAGTAGTGGGCCCGTGCGCGCATGCGCAGTAGTGAGCCCGTGTGCGCATGAGCAGTAGTGAGCCGGAGCGCGCATCCGCAGTAGTGAGTCCGAGTGCGCATGCGCAGTAGTGACCCCGAATGCGCATGAGCAGTAGTGAGTCCGAGTGCGCATGAGCAGTAGTGACCCCGAGTGCGCATGAGCAGTAGTGAGTCCGAGTGCGCATCAGCAGTAGTGACCCCGAGCGCGCATGCGCAGTAGTGAGACCGAGCGCGCATCCGCAGTAGTGAGTCCGAGTGCGCATCAGCAGTAGTGACCCCGAGTGCGCATGAGCAGTAGTGACCCTGAGTGCGCATGAGCAGTAGTGAGTCCGAGTGCGCATGCGCAGAAGTGAGCTCGAATGCGCATGTCCAGGTCTGAGCCGGACTGTGCATGCGCAGTAGTGAGCCCGATTGCGCATCCGCAGTAGTGAGTCCGTGTGCGCATGTGCAGCTCTGAGCCGGAGTGCGCATGCGCAGTAGTGGGCCCGTGCGCGCATGCGCAGTAGTGAGCCCGTGTGCGCATGAGCAGTAGTGAGCCCGAGCGCGCATCCGCAGTAGGGAGTCCGAGTGCGCATGCGCAGTAGTGACCCCGAATGCGCATGAGCAGTAGTGAGTCCGAGTGCGCATGAGCAGTAGTGACCCCGAGTGCGCATGAGCAGTAGTGAGTCCGAGTGCGCATCAGCAGTAGTGACCCCGAGTGCGCATGAGCAGTAGTGACCCCGAGTGCGCATGCACAGTAGTGAGCCCGTGTGCGCATGCGCAGAAGTGAGCTCGAATGCGCATGTGCAGGTCTGAGCCGGAGTGCGCATGCGCAGTAGTGGGCCCGTGCGCGCATGCGCAGTAGTGAGCCCGTGTGCGCATGCGCAGTAGTGAGACCGAGCGCGCATCCGCAGTAGTGAGTCCGAGTGCGCATGCGCAGTAGTGACCCCGAATGCGCATGAGCAGTAGTGAGTCCGAGTGCGCATGCGCAGTGGTGACCCCGAGTGCGCATGATTAGTAGTGACCCCGAGTGCGCATGCACAGTAGTGAGCCCGTGTGCGCATGCGCAGAAGTGAGCACGAATGCGCATGTGCAGGTCTGAGCCGGAGTGCGCATGCGCAGTAGTGGGCCCGTGCGCGCATGCGCAGTAGTGAGCCCGTGTGCGCATGCGCAGTAGTGAGCCCGAACGCGCATCCGCAGTAGTGAGTCCGAGTGCGCATGCGCAGTAGTGACCCCGAATGCGCATGAGCAGTAGTGAGTCCGAGTGCGCATGAGCAGTAGTGACCCCGAGTGCGCATGCACAGTAGTGAGCCCCAGTGCGCATGAGCAGTAGTGAGTCCGAGTGCGCATGAGCAGTAGTGACCCCGAGTGCGCATGAGCAGTAGTGAGTCCGAGTGCGCATCAGCAGTAGTGACCCCGAGTGCGCATGCACAGTAGTGAGCCCGTGTGCGCATGCGCAGAAGTGAGCTCGAATGCGCATGTGCAAGTCTGAGCCGGAGTGCGCATGCGCAGTAGTGGGCCCGTGCGCGCATGCGCAGCAGTGGGCCCGTGTTCGCATGCGCAGTACTGAGCCCGAGCGCGCATCCGCAATAGTGAGTCCGAGTGCGCATGCGCAGTAGTGACCCCGAATGCGCATGAGCAGTAGTGAGTCCGAGTGCGCATGAGCAGTAGTGACCCCGAGTGCGCATGAGCAGTAGTGAGTCCGAGTGCGCATGCGCAGAAGTGAGCTCGAATGCGCATGTGCAGGTCTGAGCCGGACTGTGCATGCGCAGTAGTGAGCCCGGTTGCGCATCCGCAGTAGTGAGTCCGTGTGCGCATGTGCAGGTCTGAGCCGGAGTGCGCATGCGCAATAGTGGGCCCGTGCGCGCATGCGCAGTAGTGAGCCCGGGTGCGCATGCGCAGTAGTGAGCCCGAGCGCGCATCCGCAGTAGTGAGCCCGATTGCGCATCCGCAGTAGTGAGTCCGTGTGCGCATGTGCAGGTCTGAGCCGGAGTGCGCATGCGCAGTAGTGGGCCCGTGCGCGCATGCGCAGTAGTGAGCCCGTGTGCGCATGCGCAGTAGTGAGCCCGAGCGCGCATCCGCAGTAGTGAGTCCGAGTGCGCATGCGCAGTAGTGACCCCGAATGCGCATTAGCAGTAGTGAATCCGAGTGCGCATGAGCAGTAGTGACAGCGAGTGCGCATGAGCAGTAGTGAGTCCGAGTGCGCATGAGCAGTAGTGACCCCGAGTGCGCATGAGCAGTAGTGACCCCGAGTGCGCATGCACAGTAGTGAGCCCGATTGCGCATCCGCAGTAGTGAGTCCGTGTGCGCATGTGCAGGTCTAAGCCGGAGTGCGCATGCGCAGTAGTGGGCCCGTGCGCGCATGCGCAGTAGTGAGCCCGTGTGCGCATGAGCAGTAGTGAGCCCGAGCGCGCATCCGCAGTAGTGAGTCCGAGTGCGCATGCGCAGTAGTGACCCCGAATGCGCATGAGCAGTAGTGAGTCCGAGTGCGCATGAGCAGTAGTGACCCCGAGTGCGCATGAGCAGTAGTGAGTCCGAGTGCGCATGCGCAGAAGTGAGCTCGAATGCGCATGTCCAGGTCTGAGCCGGACTGTGCATGCGCAGTAGTGAGCCCGATTGCGCATCCGCAGTAGTGAGTCCGTGTGCGCATGTGCAGCTCTGAGCCGGAGTGCGCATGCGCAGTAGTGGGCCCGTGCGCGCATGCGCAGTAGTGAGCCCGTGTGCGCATGAGCAGTAGTGAGCCCGAGCGCGCATCCGCAGTAGGGAGTCCGAGTGCGCATGCGCAGTAGTGACCCCGAATGCGCATGAGCAGTAGTGAGTCCGAATGCGCATGAGCAGTAGTGAGCCCGTGTGCGCATACGCAGTAGTGAGCCCGAGCGCGCATCCGCAGTAGTGAGTCCGAGTGCGCATGCGCAGTAGTGACCCCGAATGCGCATGAGCAGTAGTGAATCCGAGTGCGCATGAGCAGTAGTGACCCCGAGTGCGCATGAGCAGTAGTGAGTCCGAGTGCGCATGAGCAGTAGTGACCCCGAGTGCGCATGAGCAGTAGTGACCCCGAGTGCACATGCACAGTAGTGAGCCCGATTGCGCATCCGCAGTAGTGAGCCCGAATGCGCATGAGCAGTAGTGAGCCCGTGTGCGCATACGCAGTAGTGAGCCCGAGCGCGCATCCGCAGTAGTGAGTCCGAGTGCGCATGCGCAGTAGTGACCCCGAATGCGCATGAGCAGTAGTGAATCCGAGTGCGCATGAGCAGTAGTGAGTCCGAGTGCGCATGAGCAGTAGTGAGTCCGAGTGCGCATGAGCAGTAGTGACCCCGAGTGCGCATGAGCAGTAGTGACCCCGAGTGCGCATGAGCAGTACTGAATCCGAGTGCACATGAGCATTAGTGAACCCGAGTGCGCATGAGCAGTAGTGACCCCGAGTGCGCATGAGCAGTACTGAATCCGAGTGCACATGAGCATTAGTGAACCCGAGTGCGCATGAGCAGTACTGAGTTCGAGTGCGCATGAGCAGTAGTGACCCCGAGTGCGCATGAGCAGTAGTGACCCCGAGTGCGCATGCACAGTAGTGAGCCCGATTGCGCATCCGCAGTAGTGAGTCCGAGTGCGCATGAGCAGTAGTGACCCCGAGTGCGCATGAGCAGTAGTGACCCCGAGTGCACATGCACAGTAGTGAGCCCGATTGCGCATCGGCAGTAGTGAGGCCGTGTGCGCATGAGCAGTAGTGACCCCGAGCGCGCGTCCGCAGTAGTGAGTCCGAGTGCGCATGCGCAGTAGTGTCCCCGAATGCGCATGAGCAGTAGTGACCCCGAGTGCGCATGAGCAGTAGTGAGTCCGAGTGCGCATCAGCAATAGTGACCCCGAGTGCGCATGAGCAGTAGTGACCCCGAGTGCGCCAGCACAGTAGTGAGCCCGATAGCGCATCCGCAGTAGTGAGGCTGTGTGAGCATGTGCAGGTCTGAGCCGGAGTGCGCGTGAGCAGTAGTGACCCCGAGTGCGCATGCACAGTAGTGAGCCCGAGTGCGCATGAGCAGTAGTGAGTCCGAGTGCGCATGAGCAGTAGTGACCCCGAGTGCGCATGCACAGTAGTGCGCCCCTGTGCGCATGAGCAGTAGTGAGTCCGAGTGCGCGTGAGCAGTAGTGACCCCAAGTGCGCATGAGCAGTTTTGAGTCCGAGTGCGCATGAGCAGTAGTGACCCCGAGTGCGCATGAGCAGTAGTGAGTCCGAGTGCGCATCAGCAGTAGTGACCCCGAGTGCGCATGCACAGTAGTGAGCCCGTGTGCGCATGCGCAGAAGTGAGCTCGATTGCGCATGTGCAGGTCTGAGCCGGAGTGCGCATGCGCAGTAGTGAGCCCGTGTGCGCATGCGCAGTAGTGACCCCGAATGCGCATGAGCAGTGGTGAGTCCGAGTGCGCATGAGCAGTAGTGACCCCGAGTGCGCATGAGCAGTAGTGACCCCGAGTGCGCATGAGCAGTAGTGAATCCGAGTGCACATGAGCAGTAGTGAACCCGAGTGCGCATGAGCAGTAGTGAGTTCGAGTGCGCATGAGCAGTAGTGACCCCGAGTGCGCATGAGCAGTAGTGACCCCGAGTGCGCATGAGCAGTAGTGACCCCGAGTGCACATGCACAGTAGTGAGCCCGATTGCGCATCGGCAGTAGTGAGGCCGTGTGCGCATGAGCAGTAGTGACCCCGAGCGCGCATCCGCAGTAGTGAGTCCGAGTGCGCATGCGCAGTAGTGTCCCCGAATGCGCATGAGCAGTAGTGACCCCGAGTGCGCATGAGCAGTAGTGAGTCCGAGTGCGCATCAGCAATAGTGACCCCGAGTGCGCATGAGCAGTAGTGACCCCGAGTGCGCCAGCACAGTAGTGAGCCCGATAGCGCATCCGCAGTAGTGAGGCTGTGTGAGCATGTGCAGGTCTGGGCCGGAGTGCGCGTGAGCAGTAGTGACCCCGAGTGCGCATGCACAGTAGTGAGCCCGAGTGCGCATGAGCAGTAGTGAGTCCGAGTGCGCATGCACAGTAGTGCGCCCCTGTGCGCATGAGCAGTAGTGAGTCCGAGTGCGCGTGAGCAGTAGTGACCCCAAGTGCGCATGAGCAGTTTTGAGTCCGAGTGCGCATGAGCAGTAGTGACCCCGAGTGCGCATGAGCAGTAGTGAGTCCGAGTGCGCATCAGCAGTAGTGACCCCGAGTGCGCATGCACAGTAGTGAGCCCGTGTGCGCATGGGCAGAAGTGAGCTCGAATGCGCATGTGCAGGCCTGAGCCGGAGTGCGCATGCGCAGTAGTGGGCCCTTGCGCGCATGCGCAGCAGTGGGCCCGTGTTCGCATGCGCAGTAGTGAGCCCGAGCGCGCATCCGCAATAGTGAGTCCGAGTGCGCATGCGCAGTAGCGACCCCGAATGCGCATGCGAAGTAGTGAGTCCGAGTGCGCATGAGCAGTAGTGAGTCCGAGTGCGCATGCGCAGAAGTGAGCTCGAATGCGCATGTGCAGGTCTGAGCCGGACTGCGCATGCGCAGTAGTGAGCCCGATTGCGCGTCCGCAGTAGTGAGTCCGTGTGCGCATGTGCAGGTCTGAGCCGGAGTGCGCATGCGCAGTAGTGGGCCCGTGCGCGCATGCGCAGTAGTGAGCCCGGGTGCGCATGCGCAGTAGTGAGCCCGAGCTCGCATCCGCAGTAGTGAGCCCGATTGCGCATCCGCAGTAGTGAGTCCGTGTGCGCATGTGCATGTCTGAGCCGGAGTGCGCATACGCAGTAGTGGGCCCGTGCGCGCATGCGCAGTAGTGAGCCCGGGTGCGCATGCGCAGTAGTGAGCCCGAGCTCGCATCCGCAGTAGTGAGCCCGATTGCGCATCCGCAGTAGTGAGTCCGTGTGCGCATGTGCAGGTCTGAGCCGGAGTGCGCATGCGCAGCAGTGGGCCCGTGCGCGCATGCGCAGTAGTGAGCCCGTGTGCGCATGCGCAGTAGTGAGCCCGAGCGCGCATCCGCAGTAGTGAGTCCGAGTGCGCATGCGCAGTAGTGACCCCGAATGCGCATGAGCAGTAGTGACCCCGAGTGCGCATGCACATTAGTGAGCCCGAGTGTGTATGAGTAGTAGTGTCCCCGAGTGCGCATGCACAGTAGTGAGCCCGTGTGCGCATGCACAGTAGTGAGCCCGTTTGCGCATGCGCAGAAGTGAGCTCGAATGCGCATTTGCAGGTCTGAGCCGGAGTGCGCATGCGCAGTAGTGGGCCCGTGCGCGCATGCGCAGTAGTGAGCCCGTGTGCGCATGCGCAGGAGTGAGCCCGTGTGCGCATGCGCAGTAGTGACCCCGAATGCGCATGAGCAGTAGTGAGTCCGAGTGCGCATGAACAGTAGTGACCCCGAGTGCGCATGAGCAGTAGTGACCCCGAGTGCGCATGAGCAGTAGTGAGCCCGATTGCGCATCCGCAGTAGTGAGTCCGTGTGCGCATGTGCAGGTCTGAGCCGGAGTGCGCATGCGCAGTAGTGAGCCCGATTGTGCATCCGCAGTACTGAGTCCGAGTGCGCATGAGCAGTAGTGACCCCGAATGCGCATGAGCAGTAGTGAGCCCGTGTGCGCATGCGCAGTAGTGAGCCCGAGCGCGCATCCGCAGTAGCGAGTCCGGGTGCGCATGCGCAGTAGTGACCCCGAATGCGCATGAGCAGTAGTGAATCCGAGTGCGCATGAGCAGTAGTGAGTCCGAGTGCGCATGAGCAGTAGTGACCCCGAGTGCACATGCACAGTAGTGAGCCCGATTGCGCATCGGCAGTAGTGAGGCCGTGTGCGCATGAGCAGTAGTGACCCCGAGCGCGCATCCGCAGTAGTGAGTCCGAGTGCGCATGCGCAGTAGTGTCCCCGAATGCGCATGAGCAGTAGTGACCCCGAGTGCGCATGAGCAGTAGTGAGTCCGAGTGCGCATCAGCGATAGTGACCCCGAGTGCGCATGAGTAGTAGTGACCCCGAGTGCGCCAGCACAGTAGTGAGCCCGATTGCGCATCCGCAGTAGTGAGGCTGTGTGAGCATGTGCAGGTCTGAGCCGGAGTGCGCGTGAGCAGTAGTGACCCCGAGTGCGCATGCACAGTAGTGAGCCCGAGTGCGCATGAGCAGTAGTGAGTCCGAGTGCGCATGAGCAGTAGTGACCCCGAGTGCGCATGCACAGTAGTGCGCCCCTGTGCGCATGAGCAGTAGTGAGTCCGAGTGCGCGTGAGCAGTAGTGACCCCAAGTGCGCATGAGCAGTTTTGAGTCCGAGTGCGCATGAGCAGTAGTGACCCCGAGTGCGCATGAGCAGTAGTGACCCCGAGTGCGCATGAGCAGTAGTGAGTCCGAGTGCGCATCAGCAGTAGTGACCCCGAGTGCGCATGCACAGTAGTGAGCCCGTGTGCGCGTGCGCAGAAGTGAGCTCGAATGCGCATGTGCAGGTCTGAGCCGGAGTGCGCATGCGCAGTAGTGGGCCCGTGCGCGCATGCGCAGCAGTGGGACCGTGTTCGCATGCGCAGTAGTGAGCCCGAGCGCGCATCCGCAATAGTGAGTCCGAGTGCGCATGCGCAGTAGCGACCCCGAATGCGCATGAGCAGTAGTGTGTCCGAGTGCGCATGAGCAGTAGTGACCCCGAGTGCGCATGAGCAGTAGTGAGTCCGAGTGCGCATGCGCAGAAGAGAGCTCGAATGCGCATGTGCAGGTCTGAGCCGGAGTGCGCATGCGCAGTAGTGAGTCCGTGTGCGCATGCGCAGTAGTGGGCCCGTGCGCGCATGCGCAGTAGTGAGCCCGGGTGCGCATGCGCAGTAGTGAGCCCGAGCGCGCATCCGCAGTAGCGAGCCCGATTGCGCATCCGCAGTAGTGAGTCCGTGTGCGCATGTGCAGGTCTGAGCCGGAGTGCGCATGCGCAGTAGTGGGCCCGTGCGCGCATGCGCAGTAGTGAGCCCGTGTGCGCATGCGCAGTAGTGAGCCCGAGCGCGCATCCGCAGTAGTGAGTCCGAGTGCGCATGTGCAGGTCTGAGCCGGAGTGCGCATGCGCAGTAGTGACCCCGAGTGCGCATGAGCAGTAGTGAGTCCGAGTGCGCATCAGCAGTAGTGACCCCGAGTGCGCATGAGCAGTAGTGAATCCGAGTGCACATGAGCAGTAGTGAACCCGAGTGCGCATCCGCAGTAGTGAGTCCGAGTGCGCATGCGCAGTAGTGTCCCCGAATGCGCATGAGCAGTAGTGACCCCGAGTGCGCATGAGCAGTAGTGAGTCCGAGTGCGCATCAGCGATAGTGACCCCGAGTGCGCATGAGTAGTAGTGACCCCGAGTGCGCCAGCACAGTAGTGAGCCCGATTGCGCATCCGCAGTAGTGAGGCTGTGTGAGCATGTGCAGGTCTGAGCCGGAGTGCGCGTGAGCAGTAGTGACCCCGAGTGCGCATGCACAGTAGTGAGCCCGAGTGCGCATGAGCAGTAGTGAGTCCGAGTGCGCATGAGCAGTAGTGACCCCGAGTGCGCATGCACAGTAGTGCGCCCCTGTGCGCATGAGCAGTAGTGAGTCCGAGTGCGCGTGAGCAGTAGTGACCCCAAGTGCGCATGAGCAGTTTTGAGTCCGAGTGCGCATGAGCAGTAGTGACCCCGAGTGCGCATGAGCAGTAGTGACCCCGAGTGCGCATGAGCAGTAGTGAGTCCGAGTGCGCATCAGCAGTAGTGACCCCGAGTGCGCATGCACAGTAGTGAGCCCGTGTGCGCGTGCGCAGAAGTGAGCTCGAATGCGCATGTGCAGGTCTGAGCCGGAGTGCGCATGCGCAGTAGTGGGCCCGTGCGCGCATGCGCAGCAGTGGGACCGTGTTCGCATGCGCAGTAGTGAGCCCGAGCGCGCATCCGCAATAGTGAGTCCGAGTGCGCATGCGCAGTAGCGACCCCGAATGCGCATGAGCAGTAGTGTGTCCGAGTGCGCATGAGCAGTAGTGACCCCGAGTGCGCATGAGCAGTAGTGAGTCCGAGTGCGCATGCGCAGAAGAGAGCTCGAATGCGCATGTGCAGGTCTGAGCCGGACTGCGCATGCGCAGTAGTGAACCCGATTGCGCGTCCGCAGTAGTGAGTCCGTGTGCGCATGCGCAGTAGTGGGCCCGTGCGCGCATGCGCAGTAGTGAGCCCGGGTGCGCATGCGCAGTAGTGAGCCCGAGCGCGCATCCGCAGTAGCGAGCCCGATTGCGCATCCGCAGTAGTGAGTCCGTGTGCGCATGTGCAGGTCTGAGCCGGAGTGCGCATGCGCAGTAGTGGGCCCGTGCGCGCATGCGCAGTAGTGAGCCCGTGTGCGCATGCGCAGTAGTGAGCCCGAGCGCGCATCCGCAGTAGTGAGTCCGAGTGCGCATGTGCAGGTCTGAGCCGGAGTGCGCATGCGCAGTAGTGACCCCGAGTGCGCATGAGCAGTAGTGAGTCCGAGTGCGCATCAGCAGTAGTGACCCCGAGTGCGCATGAGCAGTAGTGAATCCGAGTGCACATGAGCAGTAGTGAACCCGAGTGCGCATGAGCAGTAGTGAGTCCGAGTGCGCATGAGCAGTAGTGAGTCCGAGTGCGCATGAGCAGTAGTGAGTCCGTGTGCGCATGTGCAGGTCTGAGCCGGAGTGCGCATGCGCAGTAGTGGGCCCGTGCGCGCATGCGCAGTAGTGAGCCCGGGTGCGCATGCGCAGTAGTGAGCCCGAGCGCGCATCCGCAGTAGCGAGCCCGATTGCGCATCCGCAGTAGTGAGTCCGTGTGCGCACGTGCAGGTCTGAGCCGGAGTGCGCATGCGCAGTAGTGGGCCCGTGCGCGCATGCGCAGTAGTGAGCCCGTGTGCGCATGCGAAGTAGTGAGCCCGAGCGCGCATCCGCAGTAGTGAGTCCGAGTGCGCATGCGCAGTAGTGAGCCCGAGCGCGCATCCGCAGTAGTGAGTCCGAGTGCGCATGCGCAGTAGTGGCCCCGAATGCGCATGAGTAGTAGTGAGTTCGAGTGCGCATGAGCAGTAGTGACCCCGAGTGCGCATGAGCAGTAGTGACTCCGAGTGCGCATGCGCAGTAGTGACCCCGAATGCGCATGAGCAGTAGTGACCCCGAGAGCGCATGCACATTAGTGAGCCCGAGTGTGCATGAGTAGTAGTGTCCCCGAGTGCGCATGCACAGTAGTGAGCCCGTGTGCGCATGCACAGTAGTGAGCCCGTGTGCGCATGCGCAGAAGTGAGCTCGAATGCGCATTTGCAGGTCTGAGCCGGAGTGCGCATGCGCAGTAGTGGGCCCGAGCGCGCATGCGCAGTAGTGACCCCGAATGCGCATGAGCAGTAGTGAGTCCGAGTGCGCATGAACAGTAGTGACCCCGAGTGCGCATGAGCAGTAGTGACCCCGAGTGCGCATGAGCAGTAGTGAATCCGAGTGCACATGAGCAGTAGTGAACCCGAGTACGCATGAGCAGTAGTGAGCCCGTGTGCGCATGCGCAGAAGTGAGCTCGAATGCGCATTTGCAGGTCTGAGCCGGAGTGCGCATGCGCAGTAGTGGGCCCGTGCGCGCATGCGCAGTAGCGAGCCCGTGTGCGCATGCGCAGTAGTGAGTCCGAGTGCGCATGCGCAGTAGTGACCCCGAATGCGCATGAGCAGTAATGAGTCCGAGTGCGCATGAGCAGTAGTGACCCCGAGTGCGCATGAGCAGTAGTGAGCCCGAGTGCGCATGAGCAGTAGTGACCCCGAGTGCGCATGCACAGTAGTGAGCCCGATTGCGCATCCGCAGTAGTGAGTCCGAGTGCGCATGTGCAGGTCTGAGCCGGAGTGCGCATGCGCAGTAGTGGGCCCGTGCGCGCATGCGCAGCAGTGGGCCCGATTGCGCATGCGCAGTAGTCAGCCCGAGCGCGCATCCGCAGTAGTGAGTCCGAGTGCGCATCAGCGATAGTGACCCCGAGTGCGCATGAGTAGTAGTGACCCCGAGTGCGCCAGCACAGTAGTGAGCCCGATTGCGCATCCGCAGTAGTGAGGCTGTGTGAGCATGTGCAGGTCTGAGCCGGAGTGCGCGTGAGCAGTAGTGACCCCGAGTGCGCATGCACAGTAGTGAGCCCGAGTGCGCATGAGCAGTAGTGAGTCCGAGTGCGCATGAGCAGTAGTGACCCCGAGTGCGCATGCACAGTAGTGCGCCCCTGTGCGCATGAGCAGTAGTGAGTCCGAGTGCGCGTGAGCAGTAGTGATCCCAAGTGCGCATGAGCAGTTTTGAGTCCGAGTGCGCATGAGCAGTAGTGACCCCGAGTGCGCATGAGCAGTAGTGACCCCGAGTGCGCATGAGCAGTAGTGAGTCCGAGTGCGCATCAGCAGTAGTGACCCCGAGTGCGCATGCACATTAGTGAGCCCGTGTGCGCATGCGCAGAAGTGAGCACGAATGCGCATGTGCAGGATTGAGCCGGAGTGCGCATGCGCAGTAGTGGGCCCGTGCGCGCATGCGCAGTAGTGAGCCCGTGTGCGCATGCGCAGTAGTGAGCCCGAACGCGCATCCGCAGTAGTGAGTCCGAGTGCGCATGCGCAGTAGTGACCCCGAATGCGCATGAGCAGTAGTGAGTCCGAGTGCGCATGAGCAGTAGTGACCCCGAGTGCGCATGCACAGTAGTGAGCCCCAGTGCGCATGAGCAGTAGTGAGTCCGAGTGCGCATGAGCAGTAGTGACCCCGAGTGCGCATGCACAGTAGTGAGTCCGAGTGCGCATGAGCATTAATGACCCCGAATGCGCATGAGCAGTAGTGAGTCCGAGTGCGCATGAGCAGTAGTGACCCCGAGTGCGCATGAGCAGTAGTGAGTCCGAGTGCGCATGAGCAGTAGTGACCCCGAGTGCGCGTGCACAGTAGTGAGCCCGAGTGCGCATGAGCAGTAGTGAGTCCGAGTGCGCGTTAGCAGTAGTGACCCCGAGTGCGCATGAGCAGTAGTGAGTCCGAGTGCGCATGAGCAGTAGTGACCCCGAGTGCGCATGAGCAGTAGTGACCCCGAGTGGGCATGCACAGTAGTGAGCCCGATTGCGCATCCGTAGTAGTGAGCCCGTGTGCGCATGTGCAGGTCTGAGCCGGAGTGCGCATGCGCAGTGGTGGGCCCGTGCGCGCATGCGCAGTAGTGAGCCCGGGTGCGCATGCGCAGTCGTGAGCCCGAGCGCGCATCCGCAGTAGTGAGCCGGAGCGCGCATGCGCAGTAGTGAGTCCGATTGCGCATGTGCAGGTCTGAGCCGGAGTGCGCATGCGCAGTAGTGGGCCCGTGCGCGCATGCGCAGTAGTGAGCCCGTGTGCGCATGAGCAGTAGTGAGCCCGAGCGCGCATCCGCAGTAGTGAGTCCGAGTGCGCATGCGCAGTAGTGACCCCGAATGCGCATGAGCAGTAGTGAGTCCGAGTGCGCATGAGCAGTAGTGACCCCGAGTGCGCATGAGCAGTAGTGAGTCCGAGTGCGCATGCGCAGAAGTGAGCTCGAATGCGCATGTGCAGGTCTGAGCCGGACTGTGCATGCGCAGTAGTGAGCCCGGTTGCGCATCCGCAGTAGTGAGTCCGTGTGCGCATGTGCAGGTCTGAGCCGGAGTGCGCATGCGCAATAGTGGGCCCGTGCGCGCATGCGCAGTAGTGAGCCCGGGTGCGCATGCGCAGTAGTGAGCCCGAGCGCGCATCCGCAGTAGTGAGCCCGATTGCGCATCCGCAGTAGTGAGTCCGTGTGCGCATGTGCAGGTCTGAGCCGGAGTGCGCATGCGCAGTAGTGGGCCCGTGCGCGCATGCGCAGTAGTGAGCCCGTGTGCGCATGCGCAGTAGTGAGCCCGAGCGCGCATCCGCAGTAGTGAGTCCGAGTGCGCATGCGCAGTAGTGACCCCGAATGCGCATTAGCAGTAGTGAATCCGAGTGCGCATGAGCAGTAGTGACAGCGAGTGCGCATGAGCAGTAGTGAGTCCGAGTGCGCATGAGCAGTAGTGACCCCGAGTGCGCATGAGCAGTAGTGACCCCGAGTGCGCATGCACAGTAGTGAGCCCGATTGCGCATCCGCAGTAGTGAGTCCGTGTGCGCATGTGCAGGTCTGAGCCGGAGTGCGCATGCGCAGTAGTGGGCCCGTGCGCGCATGCGCAGTAGTGAGCCCGTGTGCGCATGAGCAGTAGTGAGCCCGAGCGCGCATCCGCAGTAGTGAGTCCGAGTGCGCATGCGCAGTAGTGACCCCGAATGCGCATGAGCAGTAGTGAGTCCGAGTGCGCATGAGCAGTAGTGACCCCGAGTGCGCATGAGCAGTAGTGAGTCCGAGTGCGCATCAGCAGTAGTGACCCCGAGCGCGCATGCGCAGTAGTGAGACCGAGCGCGCATCCGCAGTAGTGAGTCCGAGTGCGCATCAGCAGTAGTGACCCCGAGTGCGCATGAGCAGTAGTGACCCTGAGTGCGCATGAGCAGTAGTGAGTCCGAGTGCGCATGCGCAGAAGTGAGCTCGAATGCGCATGTCCAGGTCTGAGCCGGACTGTGCATGCGCAGTAGTGAGCCCGATTGCGCATCCGCAGTAGTGAGTCCGTGTGCGCATGTGCAGCTCTGAGCCGGAGTGCGCATGCGCAGTAGTGGGCCCGTGCGCGCATGCGCAGTAGTGAGCCCGTGTGCGCATGAGCAGTAGTGAGCCCGAGCGCGCATCCGCAGTAGGGAGTCCGAGTGCGCATGCGCAGTAGTGACCCCGAATGCGCATGAGCAGTAGTGAGTCCGAATGCGCATGAGCAGTAGTGAGCCCGTGTGCGGATACGCAGTAGTGAGCCCGAGCGCGCATCCGCAGTAGTGAGTCCGAGTGCGCATGCGCAGTAGTGACCCCGAATGCGCATGAGCAGTAGTGAATCCGAGTGCGCATGAGCAGTAGTGACCCCGAGTGCGCATGAGCAGTAGTGAGTCCGAGTGCGCATGAGCAGTAGTGACCCCGAGTGCGCATGAGCAGTAGTGACCCCGAGTGCACATGCACAGTAGTGAGCCCGATTGCGCATCCGCAGTAGTGAGCCCGAATGCGCATGAGCAGTAGTGAGCCCGTGTGCGCATACGCAGTAGTGAGCCCGAGCGCGCATCCGCAGTAGTGAGTCCGAGTGCGCATGCGCAGTAGTGACCCCGAATGCGCATGAGCAGTAGTGAATCCGAGTGCGCATGAGCAGTAGTGAGTCCGAGTGCGCATGAGCAGTAGTGAGTCCGAGTGCGCATGAGCAGTAGTGACCCCGAGTGCGCATGAGCAGTAGTGACCCCGAGTGCGCATGAGCAGTACTGAATCCGAGTGCACATGAGCATTAGTGAACCCGAGTGCGCATGAGCAGTAGTGACCCCGAGTGCGCATGAGCAGTACTGAATCCGAGTGCACATGAGCATTAGTGAACCCGAGTGCGCATGAGCAGTACTGAGTTCGAGTGCGCATGAGCAGTAGTGACCCCGAGTGCGCATGAGCAGTAGTGACCCCGAGTGCGCATGCACAGTAGTGAGCCCGATTGCGCATCCGCAGTAGTGAGTCCGAGTGCGCATGAGCAGTAGTGACCCCGAGTGCGCATGAGCAGTAGTGACCCCGAGTGCACATGCACAGTAGTGAGCCCGATTGCGCATCGGCAGTAGTGAGGCCGTGTGCGCATGAGCAGTAGTGACCCCGAGCGCGCATCCGCAGTAGTGAGTCCGAGTGCGCATGCGCAGTAGTGTCCCCGAATGCGCATGAGCAGTAGTGACCCCGAGTGCGCATGAGCAGTAGTGAGTCCGAGTGCGCATCAGCAATAGTGACCCCGAGTGCGCATGAGCAGTAGTGACCCCGAGTGCACATGCACAGTAGTGAGCCCGATTGCGCATCGGCAGTAGTGAGGCCGTGTGCGCATGAGCAGTAGTGACCCCGAGCGCGCATCCGCAGTAGTGAGTCCGAGTGCGCATGCGCAGTAGTGTCCCCGAATGCGCATGAGCAGTAGTGACCCCGAGTGCGCATGAGCAGTAGTGAGTCCGAGTGCGCATCAGCAATAGTGACCCCGAGTGCGCATGAGCAGTAGTGACCCCGAGTGCGCATGCACAGTAGTGAGCCCGTGTGCGCATGCGCAGAAGTGAGCTCGAATGCGCATGTGCAGGCCTGAGCCGGAGTGCGCATGCGCAGTAGTGGGCCCTTGCGCGCATGCGCAGCAGTGGGCCCGTGTTCGCATGCGCAGTAGTGAGCCCGAGCGCGCATCCGCAATAGTGAGTCCGAGTGCGCATGCGCAGTAGCGACCCCGAATGCGCATGAGAAGTAGTGAGTCCGAGTGCGCATGAGCAGTAGTGAGTCCGAGTGCGCATGCGCAGAAGTGAGCTCGAATGCGCATGTGCAGGTCTGAGCCGGACTGCGCATGCGCAGTAGTGAGCCCGATTGCGCGTCCGCAGTAGTGAGTCCGTGTGCGCATGTGCAGGTCTGAGCCGGAGTGCGCATGCGCAGTAGTGGGCCCGTGCGCGCATGCGCAGTAGTGAGCCCGGGTGCGCATGCGCAGTAGTGAGCCCGAGCTCGCATCCGCAGTAGTGAGCCCGATTGCGCATCCGCAGTAGTGAGTCCGTGTGCGCATGTGCATGTCTGAGCCGGAGTGCGCATACGCAGTAGTGGGCCCGTGCGCGCATGCGCAGTAGTGAGCCCGGGTGCGCATGCGCAGTAGTGAGCCCGAGCTCGCATCCGCAGTAGTGAGCCCGATTGCGCATCCGCAGTAGTGAGTCCGTGTGCGCATGTGCAGGTCTGAGCCGGAGTGCGCATGCGCAGTAGAGGGCCCGTGCGCGCATGCGCAGTAGTGAGCCCGTGTGCGCATGCGCAGTAGTGAGCCCGAGCGCGCATCCGCAGTAGTGAGTCCGAGTGCGCATGCGCAGTAGTGACCCCGAATGCGCATGAGCAGTAGTGACCCCGAGTGCGCATGCACATTAGTGAGCCCGAGTGTGCATGAGTAGTAGTGTCCCCGAGTGCGCATGCACAGTAGTGAGCCCGTGTGCGCATGCACAGTAGTGAGCCCGTTTGCGCATGCGCAGAAGTGACCTCGAATGCGCATTTGCAGGTCTGAGCCGGAGTGCGCATGCGCAGTAGTGGGCCCGTGCGCGCATGCGCAGTAGTGAGCCCGTGTGCGCATGCGCAGTAGTGAGCCCGTGTGCGCATGCGCAGTAGTGACCCCGAATGCGCATGAGCAGTAGTGAGTCCGAGTGCGCATGAACAGTAGTGACCCCGAGTGCGCATGAGCAGTAGTGACCCCGAGTGCGCATGAGCAGTAGTGAGCCCGATTGCGCATCCGCAGTAGTGAGTCCGTGTGCGCATGTGCAGGTCTGAGCCGGAGTGCGCATGCGCAGTAGTGAGCCCGATTGTGCATCCGCAGTAGTGAGTCCGAGTGCGCATGAGCAGTAGTGACCCCGAATGCGCATGAGCAGTAGTGAGCCCGTGTGCGCATGCGCAGTAGTGAGCCCGAGCGCGCATCCGCAGTAGCGAGTCCGGGTGCGCATGCGCAGTAGTGACCCCGAATGCGCATGAGCAGTAGTGAATCCGAGTGCGCATGAGCAGTAGTGAGTCCGAGTGCGCATGAGCAGTAGTGACCCCGAGTGCACATGCACAGTAGTGAGCCCGATTGCGCATCGGCAGTAGTGAGGCCGTGTGCGCATGAGCAGTAGTGACCCCGAGCGCGCATCCGCAGTAGTGAGTCCGAGTGCGCATGCGCAGTAGTGTCCCCGAATGCGCATGAGCAGTAGTGACCCCGAGTGCGCATGAGCAGTAGTGAGTCCGAGTGCGCATCAGCGATAGTGACCCCGAGTGCGCATGAGTAGTAGTGACCCCGAGTGCGCCAGCACAGTAGTGAGCCCGATTGCGCATCCGCAGTAGTGAGGCTGTGTGAGCATGTGCAGGTCTGAGCCGGAGTGCGCGTGAGCAGTAGTGACCCCGAGTGCGCATGCACAGTAGTGAGCCCGAGTGCGCATGAGCAGTAGTGAGTCCGAGTGCGCATGAGCAGTAGTGACCCCGAGTGCGCATGCACAGTAGTGCGCCCCTGTGCGCATGAGCAGTAGTGAGTCCGAGTGCGCGTGAGCAGTAGTGACCCCAAGTGCGCATGAGCAGTTTTGAGTCCGAGTGCGCATGAGCAGTAGTGACCCCGAGTGCGCATGAGCAGTAGTGACCCCGAGTGCGCATGAGCAGTAGTGAGTCCGAGTGCGCATCAGCAGTAGTGACCCCGAGTGCGCATGCACAGTAGTGAGCCCGTGTGCGCGTGCGCAGAAGTGAGCTCGAATGCGCATGTGCAGGTCTGAGCCGGAGTGCGCATGAGCAGTAGTGACCCCGAGTGCGCATGAGCAGTAGTGAGTCCGAGTGCGCATGCGCAGAAGAGAGCTCGAATGCGCATGTGCAGGTCTGAGCCGGACTGCGCATGCGCAGTAGTGAACCCGATTGCGCGTCCGCAGTAGTGAGTCCGTGTGCGCATGCGCAGTAGTGGGCCCGTGCGCGCATGCGCAGTAGTGAGCCCGGGTGCGCATGCGCAGTAGTGAGCCCGAGCGCGCATCCGCAGTAGCGAGCCCGATTGCGCATCCGCAGTAGTGAGTCCGTGTGCGCATGTGCAGGTCTGAGCCGGAGTGCGCATGCGCAGTAGTGGGCCCGTGCGCGCATGCGCAGTAGTGAGCCCGTGTGCGCATGCGCAGTAGTGAGCCCGAGCGCGCATCCGCAGTAGTGAGTCCGAGTGCGCATGTGCAGGTCTGAGCCGGAGTGCGCATGCGCAGTAGTGACCCCGAGTGCGCATGAGCAGTAGTGAGTCCGAGTGCGCATCAGCAGTAGTGACCCCGAGTGCGCATGAGCAGTAGTGAATCCGAGTGCACATGAGCAGTAGTGAACCCGAGTGCGCATGAGCAGTAGTGAGTCCGAGTGCGCATGAGCAGTAGTGAGTCCGAGTGCGCATGAGCAGTAGTGAGTCCGTGTGCGCATGTGCAGGTCTGAGCCGGAGTGCGCATGCGCAGTAGTGGGCCCGTGCGCGCATGCGCAGTAGTGAGCCCGGGTGCGCATGCGCAGTAGTGAGCCCGAGCGCGCATCCGCAGTAGCGAGCCCGATTGCGCATCCGCAGTAGTGAGTCCGTGTGCGCACGTGCAGGTCTGAGCCGGAGTGCGCATGCGCAGTAGTGGGCCCGTGCGCGCATGCGCAGTAGTGAGCCCGTGTGCGCATGCGAAGTAGTGAGCCCGAGCGCGCATCCGCAGTAGTGAGTCCGAGTGCGCATGCGCAGTAGTGAGCCCGAGCGCGCATCCGCAGTAGTGAGTCCGAGTGCGCATGCGCAGTAGTGGCCCCGAATGCGCATGAGTAGTAGTGAGTTCGAGTGCGCATGAGCAGTAGTGACCCCGAGTGCGCATGAGCAGTAGTGACTCCGAGTGTGCATGCGCAGTAGTGACCCCGAATGCGCATGAGCAGTAGTGACCCCGAGAGCGCATGCACATTAGTGAGCCCGAGTGTGCATGAGTAGTAGTGTCCCCGAGTGCGCATGCACAGTAGTGAGCCCGTGTGCGCATGCACAGTAGTGAGCCCGTGTGCGCATGCGCAGAAGTGAGCTCGAATGCGCATTTGCAGGTCTGAGCCGGAGTGCGCATGCGCAGTAGTGGGCCCGAGCGCGCATGCGCAGTAGTGACCCCGAATGCGCATGAGCAGTAGTGAGTCCGAGTGCGCATGAACAGTAGTGACCCCGAGTGCGCATGAGCAGTAGTGACCCCGAGTGCGCATGAGCAGTAGTGAATCCGAGTGCACATGAGCAGTAGTGAACCCGAGTACGCATGAGCAGTAGTGAGCCCGTGTGCGCATGCGCAGAAGTGAGCTCGAATGCGCATTTGCAGGTCTGAGCCGGAGTGCGCATGCGCAGTAGTGGGCCCGTGCGCGCATGCGCAGTAGCGAGCCCGTGTGCGCATGCGCAGTAGTGAGTCCGAGTGCGCATGCGCAGTAGTGACCCCGAATGCGCATGAGCAGTAATGAGTCCGAGTGCGCATGAGCAGTAGTGACCCCGAGTGCGCATGAGCAGTAGTGAGCCCGAGTGCGCATGAGCAGTAGTGACCCCGAGTGCGCATGCACAGTAGTGAGCCCGATTGCGCATCCGCAGTAGTGAGTCCGAGTGCGCATGTGCAGGTCTGAGCCGGAGTGCGCATGCGCAGTAGTGGGCCCGTGCGCGCATGCGCAGCAGTGGGCCCGATTGCGCATGCGCAGTAGTCAGCCCGAGCGCGCATCCGCAGTAGTGAGTCCGAGTGCGCATCAGCGATAGTGACCCCGAGTGCGCATGAGTAGTAGTGACCCCGAGTGCGCCAGCACAGTAGTGAGCCCGATTGCGCATCCGCAGTAGTGAGGCTGTGTGAGCATGTGCAGGTCTGAGCCGGAGTGCGCGTGAGCAGTAGTGACCCCGAGTGCGCATGCACAGTAGTGAGCCCGAGTGCGCATGAGCAGTAGTGAGTCCGAGTGCGCATGAGCAGTAGTGACCCCGAGTGCGCATGCACAGTAGTGCGCCCCTGTGCGCATGAGCAGTAGTGAGTCCGAGTGCGCGTGAGCAGTAGTGACCCCAAGTGCGCATGAGCAGTTTTGAGTCCGAGTGCGCATGAGCAGTAGTGACCCCGAGTGCGCATGAGCAGTAGTGACCCCGAGTGCGCATGAGCAGTAGTGAGTCCGAGTGCGCATCAGCAGTAGTGACCCCGAGTGCGCATGCACATTAGTGAGCCCGTGTGCGCATGCGCAGAAGTGAGCACGAATGCGCATGTGCAGGATTGAGCCGGAGTGCGCATGCGCAGTAGTGGGCCCGTGCGCGCATGCGCAGTAGTGAGCCCGTGTGCGCATGCGCAGTAGTGAGCCCGAACGCGCATCCGCAGTAGTGAGTCCGAGTGCGCATGCGCAGTAGTGACCCCGAATGCGCATGAGCAGTAGTGAGTCCGAGTGCGCATGAGCAGTAGTGACCCCGAGTGCGCATGCACAGTAGTGAGCCCCAGTGCGCATGAGCAGTAGTGAGTCCGAGTGCGCATGAGCAGTAGTGACCCCGAGTGCGCATGCACAGTAGTGAGTCCGAGTGCGCATGAGCATTAATGACCCCGAATGCGCATGAGCAGTAGTGAGTCCGAGTGCGCATGAGCAGTAGTGACCCCGAGTGCGCATGAGCAGTAGTGACCCCGAGTGGGCATGCACAGTAGTGAGCCCGATTGCGCATCCGTAGTAGTGAGCCCGTGTGCGCATGTGCAGGTCTGAGCCGGAGTGCGCATGCGCAGTGGTGGGCCCGTGCGCGCATGCGCAGTAGTGAGCCCGGGTGCGCATGCGCAGTCGTGAGCCCGAGCGCGCATCCGCAGTAGTGAGCCGGAGCGCGCATGCGCAGTAGTGAGTCCGATTGCGCATGTGCAGGTCTGAGCCGGAGTGCGCATGCGCAGTAGTGGGCCCGTGCGCGCATGCGCAGTAGTGAGCCCGTGTGCGCATGAGCAGTAGTGAGCCCGAGCGCGCATCCGCAGTAGTGAGTCCGAGTGCGCATGCGCAGTAGTGACCCCGAATGCGCATGAGCAGTAGTGACCCCGAATGCGCATGAGCAGTAGTGAGTCCGAGTGCGCATGAGCAGTAGTGACCCCGAGCGCGCATGCGCTGTAGTGAGACCGAGCGCGCATCCGCAGTAGTGAGTCCGAGTGCGCATGCGCAGTAGTGACCCCGAATGCGCATGAGCAGTAGTGAGTCCGAGTGCGCATGAGCAGTAGTGACCCCGAGTGCGCATGAGCAGTAGTGAGTCCGAGTGCGCATCAGCAGTAGTGACCCCGAGTGCGTATGAGCAGTAGTGACCCCGAGTGCGCTTGAGCAGTAGTGAGTCCGAGTGCGCATGCGCAGAAGTGAGCTCGAATGCGCATGTGCAGGTCTAAGCCGGACTGTGCATGCGCAGTAGTGAGCCCGATTGCGCGTCCGCAGTAGTGAGTCCGTGTGCGCATGTGCAGGTCTGAGCCGGAGTGCGCATGCGCAGTAGTGGGCCCGTGCGCGCATGCGCAGTAGTGAGCCCGTGTGCGCATGAGCAGTAGTGAGCCCGAGCGCGCATCCGCAGTAGTGAGTCCGAGTGCGCATGCGCAGTAGTGACCCCGAATGCGCATGAGCAGTAGTGAGTCCGAGTGCGCATGAGCAGTAGTGACCCCGAGTGCGCATGAGCAGTAGTGAGTCCGAGTGCGCATCAGCAGTAGTGACCCCGAGTGCGCATGAGCAGTAGTAACCCCGAGTGCGCATGCACAGTAGTGAGCCCGTGTGCGCATGCGCAGAAGTGAGCTCGAATGCGCATGTGCAGGTCTGAGCCGGAGTGCGCATGCGCAGTAGTGGGCCCGTGCGCGCATGCGCAGTAGTGAGCCCATGTGCGCATGCGCAGTAGTGAGACCGAGCGCGCATCCGCAGTAGTGAGTCCGAGTGCGCATGCGCAGTAGTGACCCCGAATGCGCATGAGCAGTAGTGAGTCCGAGTGCGCATGCGCAGTGGTGACCCCGAGTGCGCATGATTAGTAGTGACCCCGAGTGCGCATGCACAGTAGTGAGCCCGTGTGCGCATGCGCAGAAGTGAGCACGAATGCGCATGTGCAGTTCTGAGCCGGAGTGCGCATGCGCAGTAGTGGGCCCGTGCGCGCATGCGCAGTAGTGAGCCCGTGTGCGCATGCGCAGTAGTGAGCCCGAACGCGCATCCGCAGTAGTGAGTCCGAGTGCGCATGCGCAGTAGTGACCCCGAATGCGCATGAGCAGTAGTGAGTCCGAGTGCGCATGAGCAGTAGTGACCCCGAGTGCGCATGCACAGTAGTGAGCCCCAGTGCGCATGAGCAGTAGTGAGTCCGAGTGCGCATGAGCAGTAGTGACCCCGAGTGCGCATGCACAGTAGTGAGTCCGAGTGCGCATGAACAGTAATGACCCCGAATGCGCATGAGCAGTAGTGAGTCCGAGTGCGCATGAGCAGTAGTGACCCCGAGTGCGCATGAGCAGTAGTGAGTCCGAGTGCGCATGCGCAGAAGTGAGCTCGAATGCGCATGTGCAGGTCTGAGCCGGACTGTGCATGCGCAGTAGTGAGCCCGGTTGCGCATCCGCAGTAGTGAGTCCGTGTGCGCATATGCAGGTCTGAGCCGGAGTGCGCATGCGCAATAGTGGGCCCGTGCGCGCATGCGCAGTAGTGAGCCCGGGTGCGCATGCGCAGTAGTGAGCCCGAGCGCGCATCCGCAGTAGTGAGCCCGATTGCGCATCCGCAGTAGTGAGTCCGTGTGCGCATGTGCAGGTCTGAGCCGGAGTGCGCATGCGCAGTAGTGGGCCCGTGCGCGCATGCGCAGTAGTGAGCCCGTGTGCGCATGCGCAGTAGTGAGCCCGAGCGCGCATCCGCAGTAGTGAGTCCGAGTGCGCATGCGCAGTACTGACCCCGAATGCGCATTAGCAGTAGTGAATCCGAGTGCGCATGAGCAGTAGTGACAGCGAGTGCGCATGAGCAGTAGTGAGTCCGAGTGCGCATGAGCAGTAGTGACCCCGAGTGCGCATGAGCAGTAGTGACCCCGAGTGCGCATGCACAGTAGTGAGCCCGATTGCGCATCCGCAGTAGTGAGTCCGTGTGCGCATGTGCAGGTCTGAGCCGGAGTGCGCATGCGCAGTAGTGGGCCCGTGCGCGCATGCGCAGTAGTGAGCCCGTGTGCGCATGAGCAGTAGTGAGCCCGAGCGCGCATCCGCAGTAGTGAGTCCGAGTGCGCATGCGCAGTAGTGACCCCGAATGCGCATGAGCAGTAGTGAGTCCGAGTGCGCATGAGCAGTAGTGACCCCGAGTGCGCATGAGCAGTAGTGAGTCCGAGTGCGCATCAGCAGTAGTGACCCCGAGCGCGCATGCGCAGTAGTGAGACCGAGCGCGCATCCGCAGTAGTGAGTCCGAGTGCGCATCAGCAGTAGTGACCCCGAGTGCGCATGAGCAGTAGTGACCCTGAGTGCGCATGAGCAGTAGTGAGTCCGAGTGCGCATGCGCAGAAGTGAGCTCGAATGCGCATGTCCAGGTCTGAGCCGGACTGTGCATGCGCAGTAGTGAGCCCGATTGCGCATCCGCAGTAGTGAGTCCGTGTGCGCATGTGCAGCTCTGAGCCGGAGTGCGCATGCGCAGTAGTGGGCCCGTGCGCGCATGCGCAGTAGTGAGCCCGTGTGCGCATGAGCAGTAGTGAGCCCGAGCGCGCATCCGCAGTAGGGAGTCCGAGTGCGCATGCGCAGTAGTGACCCCGAATGCGCATGAGCAGTAGTGAGTCCGAATGCGCATGAGCAGTAGTGAGCCCGTGTGCGCATACGCAGTAGTGAGCCCGAGCGCGCATCCGCAGTAGTGAGTCCGAGTGCGCATGCGCAGTAGTGACCCCGAATGCGCATGAGCAGTAGTGAATCCGAGTGCGCATGAGCAGTAGTGACCCCGAGTGCGCATGAGCAGTAGTGAGTCCGAGTGCGCATGAGCAGTAGTGACCCCGAGTGCGCATGAGCAGTAGTGACCCCGAGTGCACATGCACAGTAGTGAGCCCGATTGCGCATCCGCAGTAGTGAGCCCGAATGCGCATGAGCAGTAGTGAGCCCGTGTGCGCATACGCAGCAGTGAGCCCGAGCGCGCATCCGCAGTAGTGAGTCCGAGTGCGCATGCGCAGTAGTGACCCCGAATGCGCATGAGCAGTAGTGAATCCGAGTGCGCATGAGCAGTAGTGAGTCCGAGTGCGCATGAGCAGTAGTGAGCCTGAGTGCGCATGAGCAGTAGTGAGTCCGAGTGCGCGTTAGCAGTAGTGACCCCGAGTGCGCATGAGCAGTAGTGAGTCCGAGCGCGCATGAGCAGTAGTGACCCCGAGTGCGCATGAGCAGTAGTGACCCCGAGCGGGCATGCACAGTAGTGAGCCCGATTGCGCATCCGTAGTAGTGAGCCCGTGTGCGCATGTGCAGGTCTGAGCCGGAGTGCGCATGCGCAGTGGTGGGCCCGTGCGCGCATGCGCAGTAGTGAGCCCGGGTGCGCATGCGCAGTCGTGAGCCCGAGCGCGCATCCGCAGTAGTGAGCCGGAGCGCGCATGCGCAGTAGTGAGTCCGATTGCGCATGTGCAGGTCTGAGCCGGAGTGCGCATGCGCAGTAGTGGGCCCGTGCGCGCATGCGCAGTAGTGAGCCCGTGTGCGCATGAGCAGTAGTGAGCCCGAGCGCGCATCCGCAGTAATGAGTCCGAGTGCGCATGCGCAGTAATGACCCCGAATGCGCATGAGCAGTAGTGACCCCGAATGCGCACGAGCAGTAGTGAGTCCGAGTGCGCATGAGCAGTAGTGACCCCGAGCGCGCATGCGCAGTAGTGAGACCGAGCGCGCATCCGCAGTAGTGAGTCCGAGTGCGCATGCGCAGTAGTGACCCCGAATGCGCATGAGCAGTAGTGAGTCCGAGTGCGCATGAGCAGTAGTGACCCCGAGCGCGCATGAGCAGTAGTGAGTCCGAGTGCGCATCAGCAGTAGTGACCCCGAGTGCGTATGAGCAGTAGTGACCCCGAGTGCGCTTGAGCAGTAGTGAGTCCGAGTGCGCATGCACAGTAGTGAGCCCGAGTGCGCATGAGCAGTAGTGAGTCCGAGTGCGCATGAGCAGTAGTGACCCCGAGTGCGCGTGCACAGTAGGGAGCCCGAGTGCGCATGAGCAGTAGTGAGTCCGAGTGCGCGTGAGCAGTAGTGACCCCGAGTGCGCATGAGCAGTAGTGACCCCGAGTGCGCATGCACAGTAGTGAGCCCGTGTGCGCATGCGCAGAAGTGAGCACGAATGCGCATGTGCAGGTCTGAGCCGGAGTGCGCATGCGCAGTAGTGGGCCCGTGCGCGTATGCGCAGTAGTGAGCCCGTGTGCGCATGCGCAGTAGTGAGCCCGAACGCGCATCCGCAGTAGTGAGTCCGAGTGCGCATGCGCAGTAGTGACCCCGAATGCGCATGAGCAGTAGTGAGTCCGAGTGCGCATGAGCAGTAGTGACCCCGAGTGCGCATGCACAGTAGTGAGCCCCAGTGCGCATGAGCAGTAGTGAGTCCGAGTGCGCATGAGCAGTAGTGACCCCGAGTGCGCATGCACAGTAGTGAGTCCGAGTGCGCATGAGCAGTAATGACCCCGAATGCGCATGAGCAGTAGTGAGTCCGAGTGCGCATGAGCAGTAGTGACCCCGAGTGCGCATGCACAGTAGTGAGCCCGAGTGCGCATGAGCAGTAGTGAGTCCGAGTGCGCATGAGCAGTAGTGACCCCGAGTGCGCGTGCACAGTAGTGAGCCCGAGTGCGCATGAGCAGTAGTGAGTCCGAGTGCGCGTGAGCAGTAGTGACCCCGAGTGCGCATGAGCAGTAGTGAGTCCGAGTGCGCATGAGCAGTAGTGACCCCGAGTGCGCATGAGCAGTAGTGACCCCGAGTGCGCATGCACAGTAGTGAGCGCGATTGCGCATCCGCAGTAGTGAGTCCGTGTGCGCATGTGCAGGTCTGAGCCGGAGTGCGCATGCGCAGTAGTGAGCCCGACTGTGCATCCGCAGTAGTGAGTCCGAGTGCGCAAGAGCAGTAGTGACCCCGAATGCGCATGAGCAGTAGTGAGCCCGTGTGCGCATGCGCAGTAGTGAGCCCGAGCGCGCATCCGCAGTAGTGAGTCCGAGTGCGCATGCGCAGTAGTGACCCCGAATGCGCATGAGCAGTAGTGCATCCGAGTGCGCATGAGCAGTAGTGACCCCGAGTGCGCATGAGCAGTAGTGAGTCCGAGTGCGCATGAGCAGTAGTGACCCCGAGTGCGCATGAGCAGTAGTGACCCCGAGTGCACATGCACAGTAGTGAGCCCGATTGCGCATCCGCAGTAGTGAGCCCGAATGCGCATGAGCAGTAGTGAGCCCGTGTGCGCATGCGCAGTAGTGAGCCCGAGCGCGCATCCGCAGTAGTGAGTCCGAGTGCGCATGCGCAGTAGTGACCCCGAATGCGCATGAGCAGTAGTGAGTCCGAGTGCGCATGAGCAGTAGTGACCCCGAGTGCGCATGCACAGTAGTGAGCCCGATTGCGCATCCGCAGTAGTGAGTCCGAGTGCGCATGCGCAGAAGTGAGCTCGAATGCGCATGTGCAGGTCTGAGCCGGACTGTGCATGCGCAGTAGTGAGCCCGATTGCGCATCCGCAGTAGTGAGTCCGTGTGCGCATGTGCAGGTCTGAGCCGGAGTGCGCATGCGCAATAGTGGGCCCGTGCGCGCATGCGCAGTAGTGAGCCCGGGTGCGCATGCGCAGTAGTGAGCCCGAGCGCGCATCCGCAGTAGTGAGTCCGAGTGCGCATGAGCAGTAGTGAATCCGAGTGCGCATGAGCAGTAGTGAGTCCGTGTGCGCATGTGCAGGTCTGAGCTGGAGTGCGCATGCGCAGTAGCGAGCCCGATTGTGCATCCGCAGTAGTGAGTCTGAGTGCGCATGAGCAGTAGTGAGCCCGAGTGTGCATGAGCAGTAGTAGGCTCGTTTGCGCATGCGCAGTAGTGAACCCGTGTGCGCATGCGCGGTAGTGCGCCCGCGTGCGCATGCGTAGTAGTGAGCTCGAGTGCGCATGCGCAGTAGTGACCCCGAGTGCGCATGAGCAGTAGTGAGTCCGAGTGCGCATGAGCAGTAGTGAGCCTGAGTGCGCATGAGCAGTAGTGAGTCCGAGTGCGCATGCGCAGTAGTACGCCCGTGTGCATATGCGCAGAAGTGAGCTCCAATGCGCATGGGCAGGTCTGAGCCGGACTGCGCATGCGCAGTAGTGAGCCCGTGTGCGCTTGCGCAGTGGTGTGCCCGAGTGCGCATGGGCAGGTCTGAGCCCGAGTGCGCATGATCAGTAGTGGGCTCGTGCGCGCATGCGCAGTAGTGAGCCCGTGTGCGCATGCGCAGTAGTGGGCCCGAGCGCGCATCCGCAGTAGTGAGTCCGAGTGCGCATGGGCAGTAGTGAGTTCGAGTGCGCATGAGCAGCAGATACCCCGAGTGCGCATGCGCAGTAGTAACCCCGAGCGCGCATGCGCAGTAGTGAGCCCGTGTGCGCATACGCAGTAGTGAGCCCGAGCGCGCATCCGCAGTAGTGAGTCCGAGTGCGCATGCGCAGTGGTGACCCCGAGTGCGCATGAGCAGTAGCGAGTCCGAGTGCGCATGCGCAGTAGTGACCCCGAGTGCACATGCACAGTAGTGAGCCCGATTGCGCATCCGCAGTAGTGAGTCCGTGTGCGCATGTGCAGGTCTGAGCCGGAGTGCGCATGCGCAGTAGCGAGCCCGATTGTGCATCCGCAGTAGTGAGTCTGAGTGCGCATGAGCAGTAGTGAGCCCGAGTGTGCATGAGCAGTAGTAGGCTCGTGCGCGCATGCGCAGTAGTGAACCCGTGTGCGCATGCGCAGTAGTGCGCCCGCGTGCGCATGCGTAGTAGTGAGCTCGAGTGCGCATGCGCAGTAGTGACCCCGAGTGCGCATGAGCAGTAGTGAGTCCGAGTGCGCATGAGCAGAAGTGAGCCGGAGGGCGCATGCGCAGTAGTGACCTCGAGTGCGCATGCGCACTAGTGACCCCGAGCCCGCATGCGCAGTAGTGAGCCCGTGTGCGCATGCGCATTAGTGAGGCCGTGTACGCATGCGCAGTAGTGAGCCCGTGTGCTCATGCGCAGTAGTGAGCCCGTGTGCGCATACGCAGTAGTGACCCCGAGTGCGCATGAGCAGTAGTGACTCCGAGTGCGCATGAGCAGCAGTGACCCCGAGTGTGCATGCGCAGTAGTGAGTCCGAGTGCGCATGAGCAGTAGTGACCCCGAGTGCGCATGCACAGTAGTGTGCCCGATTGCGCATCCCCAGTAGTGAGTCCGTGTGCGCATGTGCAGGTCTGAGCCGGAGTGCGCATGCTCAGTAGTGAGCCTGAGTGCGCATGAGCAGTAGTGAGTCCGAGTGCGCATGCGCAGTAGTACGCCCGTGTGCATATGCGCAAAAGTGAGCTCGAATGCGCATGTGCAGGTCTGAGCCGGACTGCGCAGGCGCAGTAGTGAGCCCGTGTGCGCTTGCGCAGTGGTGTGCCCGAGTGCGCATGGGCAGTAGTGGGCTCGTGCGCGCATGCGCAGTAGTGAGCCCGTGTGCGCATGCGCAGTAGTGAGCCCGAGCGCGCATCCGCAGTAGTGAGTCCGAGTGCGCATGCGCAGTAGTGAGCCCGATTGTGCATCTACAGTAGTGAGTCTGAGTGCGCATGAGCAGTAGTGAGCCCGTGTGTGCATCAGCAGTAGTGAGTCCGAGTGCGCATGATCAGCAGTGACCCCGAGTGCGCATGCGCAGTAGTGACCCCGAGTGCGCATGAGCAGTAGTGAGTCCGAGTGCGCATGCGCAGTAGTGACCCCGAGTGCGCATGAGCAGTAGTGAGTTCGAGTGCGCATGAGCAGCAGTGACCCCGAGTGCGCATGCGCAGTAGTGAGCCCGCTTGGCGTGCGCAGTAGTGCGCCCGTGTGCGCATGCGCAGAAGTGAGCTCGAGAGCGCATGTGCATGTCTGAGCCGGTGTGCGCATGGGCAGTAGTGAGCCCGAGCGCGCATCCGCAGTAGTGAACCCGTGTGCACATGCGCAGAAGTGAGCTGGAATGCGCATGTGCAGGTCTGAGCCGGAGTGCGCATGCGCAGTAGTGAGCCCCATTGTGCATCCGCAGTAGTGAGTCCGAGTGCGCATAAGCAGTAGTGACCCCGAGCCCGCATGCGCAGTAGTGAGCCCGTGTGCATATGCGCAGAAGTGAGCTCGAATGCGCATGTGCAAGTCTGAGCCGGACTGCGCATGCGCAGTAGTGAGCCCCATTGTGCATCCGCAGTAGTGAGTCCGAGTGCGCATAAGCAGTAGTGACCCCGAGCCCACATGCGCAGTAGCGAGCCCGAGTGCGCATGCGTAGTAGTGAGCTCGAGTGCGCATGTGCAGGTCTGAGCCGGAGTGCGCATGCGCAGTAGTGAGCCCGATTGTGCATCCGCAGTAGTGAGTCTGAGTGCGGATGAGCAGTAGTGAGCCCGTGTGTGCATCAGCAGTAGTGAGTCCGAGTGCGCATGATCAGCAGTGACCCCGAGTGCGCATGCGCAGTAGTGACACCGAGTGCGCATGAGCAGTAGTGAGTCCGAGTGCCTATGAGCAGTAGTGAGTCCAAGTGCGCACGAGCAGTAGTGACCGCGGCTGCGCATGCACAGTAGTGAGCCCGTTTGCCGTGCGCAGTAGTGCGCCCGTGTGCGCATGCGCAGAAGTGAGCTCGAGAGCGCATGTACATGTCTGAGCCGGTGTGCGCATGGGCAGTAGTGAGCCCGAGCGCGCATCCGCAGTAGTGAACCCGTGTGCACATGCGCAGAAGTGAGCTCGAATGCGCATGTGCAAGTCTGAGCCGGACTGCGCATGCGCAGTAGTGAGCCCGTGTGCGCATGAGCAGTAGTGAGTCCGAGCGCGCATGCGCAGTAGTGAGCCCGAGCGCGCATCCGCAGTAGTGAGTCCGAGTGCGCATGCGCAGTAGTGAGCCCGATTGTGCATCTACAGTAGTGAGTCTGAGTGCGCATGAGCAGTAGTGAGCCCGTGTGTGCATCAGCAGTAGTGAGTCCGAGTGCGCATGATCAGCAGTGACCCCGAGCGCGCATCCGCAGTAGTGAGTCCGAGTGCGCATGCGCAGTACTGACCCCGAATGCGCATTAGCAGTAGTGAATCCGAGTGCGCATGAGCAGTAGTGACAGCGAGTGCGCATGAGCAGTAGTGAGTCCGAGTGCGCATGAGCAGTAGTGACCCCGAGTGCGCATGAGCAGTAGTGACCCCGAGTGCGCATGCACAGTAGTGAGCCCGATTGCGCATCCGCAGTAGTGAGTCCGTGTGCGCATGTGCAGGTCTGAGCCGGAGTGCGCATGCGCAGTAGTGGGCCCGTGCGCGCATGCGCAGTAGTGAGCCCGTGTGCGCATGAGCAGTAGTGAGCCCGAGCGCGCATCCGCAGTAGTGAGTCCGAGTGCGCATGCGCAGTAGTGACCCCGAATGCGCATGAGCAGTAGTGAGTCCGAGTGCGCATGAGCAGTAGTGACCCCGAGTGCGCATGAGCAGTAGTGAGTCCGAGTGCGCATCAGCAGTAGTGACCCCGAGCGCGCATGCGCAGTAGTGAGACCGAGCGCGCATCCGCAGTAGTGAGTCCGAGTGCGCATCAGCAGTAGTGACCCCGAGTGCGCATGAGCAGTAGTGACCCTGAGTGCGCATGAGCAGTAGTGAGTCCGAGTGCGCATGCGCAGAAGTGAGCTCGAATGCGCATGTCCAGGTCTGAGCCGGACTGTGCATGCGCAGTAGTGAGCCCGATTGCGCATCCGCAGTAGTGAGTCCGTGTGCGCATGTGCAGCTCTGAGCCGGAGTGCGCATGCGCAGTAGTGGGCCCGTGCGCGCATGCGCAGTAGTGAGCCCGTGTGCGCATGAGCAGTAGTGAGCCCGAGCGCGCATCCGCAGTAGGGAGTCCGAGTGCGCATGCGCAGTAGTGACCCCGAATGCGCATGAGCAGTAGTGAGTCCGAATGCGCATGAGCAGTAGTGAGCCCGTGTGCGCATACGCAGTAGTGAGCCCGAGCGCGCATCCGCAGTAGTGAGTCCGAGTGCGCATGCGCAGTAGTGACCCCGAATGCGCATGAGCAGTAGTGAATCCGAGTGCGCATGAGCAGTAGTGACCCCGAGTGCGCATGAGCAGTAGTGAGTCCGAGTGCGCATGAGCAGTAGTGACCCCGAGTGCGCATGAGCAGTAGTGACCCCGAGTGCACATGCACAGTAGTGAGCCCGATTGCGCATCCGCAGTAGTGAGCCCGAATGCGCATGAGCAGTAGTGAGCCCGTGTGCGCATACGCAGCAGTGAGCCCGAGCGCGCATCCGCAGTAGTGAGTCCGAGTGCGCATGCGCAGTAGTGACCCCGAATGCGCATGAGCAGTAGTGAATCCGAGTGCGCATGAGCAGTAGTGAGTCCGAGTGCGCATGAGCAGTAGTGAGCCTGAGTGCGCATGAGCAGTAGTGAGTCCGAGTGCGCGTTAGCAGTAGTGACCCCGAGTGCGCATGAGCAGTAGTGAGTCCGAGCGCGCATGAGCAGTAGTGACCCCGAGTGCGCATGAGCAGTAGTGACCCCGAGCGGGCATGCACAGTAGTGAGCCCGATTGCGCATCCGTAGTAGTGAGCCCGTGTGCGCATGTGCAGGTCTGAGCCGGAGTGCGCATGCGCAGTGGTGGGCCCGTGCGCGCATGCGCAGTAGTGAGCCCGGGTGCGCATGCGCAGTCGTGAGCCCGAGCGCGCATCCGCAGTAGTGAGCCGGAGCGCGCATGCGCAGTAGTGAGTCCGATTGCGCATGTGCAGGTCTGAGCCGGAGTGCGCATGCGCAGTAGTGGGCCCGTGCGCGCATGCGCAGTAGTGAGCCCGTGTGCGCATGAGCAGTAGTGAGCCCGAGCGCGCATCCGCAGTAGTGAGTCCGAGTGCGCATGCGCAGTAATGACCCCGAATGCGCATGAGCAGTAGTGACCCCGAATGCGCACGAGCAGTAGTGAGTCCGAGTGCGCATGAGCAGTAGTGACCCCGAGCGCGCATGCGCAGTAGTGAGACCGAGCGCGCATCCGCAGTAGTGAGTCCGAGTGCGCATGCGCAGTAGTGACCCCGAATGCGCATGAGCAGTAGTGAGTCCGAGTGCGCATGAGCAGTAGTGACCCCGAGCGCGCATGAGCAGTAGTGAGTCCGAGTGCGCATCAGCAGTAGTGACCCCGAGTGCGTATGAGCAGTAGTGACCCCGAGTGCGCTTGAGCAGTAGTGAGTCCGAGTGCGCATGCACAGTAGTGAGCCCGAGTGCGCATGAGCAGTAGTGAGTCCGAGTGCGCATGAGCAGTAGTGACCCCGAGTGCGCGTGCACAGTAGGGAGCCCGAGTGCGCATGAGCAGTAGTGAGTCCGAGTGCGCGTGAGCAGTAGTGACCCCGAGTGCGCATGAGCAGTAGTGACCCCGAGTGCGCATGCACAGTAGTGAGCCCGTGTGCGCATGCGCAGAAGTGAGCACGAATGCGCATGTGCAGGTCTGAGCCGGAGTGCGCATGCGCAGTAGTGGGCCCGTGCGCGTATGCGCAGTAGTGAGCCCGTGTGCGCATGCGCAGTAGTGAGCCCGAACGCGCATCCGCAGTAGTGAGTCCGAGTGCGCATGCGCAGTAGTGACCCCGAATGCGCATGAGCAGTAGTGAGTCCGAGTGCGCATGAGCAGTAGTGACCCCGAGTGCGCATGCACAGTAGTGAGCCCCAGTGCGCATGAGCAGTAGTGAGTCCGAGTGCGCATGAGCAGTAGTGACCCCGAGTGCGCATGCACAGTAGTGAGTCCGAGTGCGCATGAGCAGTAATGACCCCGAATGCGCATGAGCAGTAGTGAGTCCGAGTGCGCATGAGCAGTAGTGACCCCGAGTGCGCATGCACAGTAGTGAGCCCGAGTGCGCATGAGCAGTAGTGAGTCCGAGTGCGCATGAGCAGTAGTGACTCCGAGTGCGCGTGCACAGTAGTGAGCCCGAGTGCGCATGAGCAGTAGTGAGTCCGAGTGCGCGTGAGCAGTAGTGACCCCGAGTGCGCATGAGCAGTAGTGAGTCCGAGTGCGCATGAGCAGTAGTGACCCCGAGTGCGCATGAGCAGTAGTGACCCCGAGTGCGCATGCACAGTAGTGAGCGCGATTGCGCATCCGCAGTAGTGAGTCCGTGTGCGCATGTGCAGGTCTGAGCCGGAGTGCGCATGCGCAGTAGTGAGCCCGACTGTGCATCCGCAGTAGTGAGTCCGAGTGCGCAAGAGCAGTAGTGACCCCGAATGCGCATGAGCAGTAGTGAGCCCGTGTGCGCATGCGCAGTAGTGAGCCCGAGCGCGCATCCGCAGTAGTGAGTCCGAGTGCGCATGCGCAGTAGTGACCCCGAATGCGCATGAGCAGTAGTGCATCCGAGTGCGCATGAGCAGTAGTGACCCCGAGTGCGCATGAGCAGTAGTGAGTCCGAGTGCGCATGAGCAGTAGTGACCCCGAGTGCGCATGAGCAGTAGTGACCCCGAGTGCACATGCACAGTAGTGAGCCCGATTGCGCATCCGCAGTAGTGAGCCCGAATGCGCATGAGCAGTAGTGAGCCCGTGTGCGCATGCGCAGTAGTGAGCCCGAGCGCGCATCCGCAGTAGTGAGTCCGAGTGCGCATGCGCAGTAGTGACCCCGAATGCGCATGAGCAGTAGTGAGTCCGAGTGCGCATGAGCAGTAGTGACCCCGAGTGCGCATGCACAGTAGTGAGCCCGATTGCGCATCCGCAGTAGTGAGTCCGAGTGCGCATGCGCAGAAGTGAGCTCGAATGCGCATGTGCAGGTCTGAGCCGGACTGTGCATGCGCAGTAGTGAGCCCGATTGCGCATCCGCAGTAGTGAGTCCGTGTGCGCATGTGCAGGTCTGAGCCGGAGTGCGCATGCGCAATAGTGGGCCCGTGCGCGCATGCGCAGTAGTGAGCCCGGGTGCGCATGCGCAGTAGTGAGCCCGAGCGCGCATCCGCAGTAGTGAGTCCGAGTGCGCATGAGCAGTAGTGAATCCGAGTGCGCATGAGCAGTAGTGAGTCCGTGTGCGCATGTGCAGGTCTGAGCTGGAGTGCGCATGCGCAGTAGCGAGCCCGATTGTGCATCCGCAGTAGTGAGTCTGAGTGCGCATGAGCAGTAGTGAGCCCGAGTGTGCATGAGCAGTAGTAGGCTCGTTTGCGCATGCGCAGTAGTGAACCCGTGTGCGCATGCGCGGTAGTGCGCCCGCGTGCGCATGCGTAGTAGTGAGCTCGAGTGCGCATGCGCAGTAGTGACCCCGAGTGCGCATGAGCAGTAGTGAGTCCGAGTGCGCATGAGCAGTAGTGAGCCTGAGTGCGCATGAGCAGTAGTGAGTCCGAGTGCGCATGCGCAGTAGTACGCCCGTGTGCATATGCGCAGAAGTGAGCTCCAATGCGCATGGGCAGGTCTGAGCCGGACTGCGCATGCGCAGTAGTGAGCCCGTGTGCGCTTGCGCAGTGGTGTGCCCGAGTGCGCATGGGCAGGTCTGAGCCCGAGTGCGCATGATCAGTAGTGGGCTCGTGCGCGCATGCGCAGTAGTGAGCCCGTGTGCGCATGCGCAGTAGTGGGCCCGAGCGCGCATCCGCAGTAGTGAGTCCGAGTGCGCATGGGCAGTAGTGAGTTCGAGTGCGCATGAGCAGCAGATACCCCGAGTGCGCATGCGCAGTAGTAACCCCGAGCGCGCATGCGCAGTAGTGAGCCCGTGTGCGCATACGCAGTAGTGAGCCCGAGCGCGCATCCGCAGTAGTGAGTCCGAGTGCGCATGCGCAGTGGTGACCCCGAGTGCGCATGAGCAGTAGCGAGTCCGAGTGCGCATGCGCAGTAGTGACCCCGAGTGCACATGCACAGTAGTGAGCCCGATTGCGCATCCGCAGTAGTGAGTCCGTGTGCGCATGTGCAGGTCTGAGCCGGAGTGCGCATGCGCAGTAGCGAGCCCGATTGTGCATCCGCAGTAGTGAGTCTGAGTGCGCATGAGCAGTAGTGAGCCCGAGTGTGCATGAGCAGTAGTAGGCTCGTGCGCGCATGCGCAGTAGTGAACCCGTGTGCGCATGCGCAGTAGTGCGCCCGCGTGCGCATGCGTAGTAGTGAGCTCGAGTGCGCATGCGCAGTAGTGACCCCGAGTGCGCATGAGCAGTAGTGAGTCCGAGTGCGCATGAGCAGAAGTGAGCCGGAGGGCGCATGCGCAGTAGTGACCTCGAGTGCGCATGCGCACTAGTGACCCCGAGCCCGCATGCGCAGTAGTGAGCCCGTGTGCGCATGCGCATTAGTGAGGCCGTGTACGCATGCGCAGTAGTGAGCCCGTGTGCTCATGCGCAGTAGTGAGCCCGTGTGCGCATACGCAGTAGTGACCCCGAGTGCGCATGAGCAGTAGTGACTCCGAGTGCGCATGAGCAGCAGTGACCCCGAGTGTGCATGCGCAGTAGTGAGTCCGAGTGCGCATGAGCAGTAGTGACCCCGAGTGCGCATGCACAGTAGTGTGCCCGATTGCGCATCCCCAGTAGTGAGTCCGTGTGCGCATGTGCAGGTCTGAGCCGGAGTGCGCATGCTCAGTAGTGAGCCTGAGTGCGCATGAGCAGTAGTGAGTCCGAGTGCGCATGCGCAGTAGTACGCCCGTGTGCATATGCGCAAAAGTGAGCTCGAATGCGCATGTGCAGGTCTGAGCCGGACTGCGCAGGCGCAGTAGTGAGCCCGTGTGCGCTTGCGCAGTGGTGTGCCCGAGTGCGCATGGGCAGTAGTGGGCTCGTGCGCGCATGCGCAGTAGTGAGCCCGTGTGCGCATGCGCAGTAGTGAGCCCGAGCGCGCATCCGCAGTAGTGAGTCCGAGTGCGCATGCGCAGTAGTGAGCCCGATTGTGCATCTACAGTAGTGAGTCTGAGTGCGCATGAGCAGTAGTGAGCCCGTGTGTGCATCAGCAGTAGTGAGTCCGAGTGCGCATGATCAGCAGTGACCCCGAGTGCGCATGCGCAGTAGTGACCCCGAGTGCGCATGAGCAGTAGTGAGTCCGAGTGCGCATGCGCAGTAGTGACCCCGAGTGCGCATGAGCAGTAGTGAGTTCGAGTGCGCATGAGCAGCAGTGACCCCGAGTGCGCATGCGCAGTAGTGAGCCCGCTTGGCGTGCGCAGTAGTGCGCCCGTGTGCGCATGCGCAGAAGTGAGCTCGAGAGCGCATGTGCATGTCTGAGCCGGTGTGCGCATGGGCAGTAGTGAGCCCGAGCGCGCATCCGCAGTAGTGAACCCGTGTGCACATGCGCAGAAGTGAGCTGGAATGCGCATGTGCAGGTCTGAGCCGGAGTGCGCATGCGCAGTAGTGAGCCCCATTGTGCATCCGCAGTAGTGAGTCCGAGTGCGCATAAGCAGTAGTGACCCCGAGCCCGCATGCGCAGTAGTGAGCCCGTGTGCATATGCGCAGAAGTGAGCTCGAATGCGCATGTGCAAGTCTGAGCCGGACTGCGCATGCGCAGTAGTGAGCCCCATTGTGCATCCGCAGTAGTGAGTCCGAGTGCGCATAAGCAGTAGTGACCCCGAGCCCACATGCGCAGTAGCGAGCCCGAGTGCGCATGCGTAGTAGTGAGCTCGAGTGCGCATGTGCAGGTCTGAGCCGGAGTGCGCATGCGCAGTAGTGAGCCCGATTGTGCATCCGCAGTAGTGAGTCTGAGTGCGGATGAGCAGTAGTGAGCCCGTGTGTGCATCAGCAGTAGTGAGTCCGAGTGCGCATGATCAGCAGTGACCCCGAGTGCGCATGCGCAGTAGTGACACCGAGTGCGCATGAGCAGTAGTGAGTCCGAGTGCCTATGAGCAGTAGTGAGTCCAAGTGCGCACGAGCAGTAGTGACCGCGGCTGCGCATGCACAGTAGTGAGCCCGTTTGCCGTGCGCAGTAGTGCGCCCGTGTGCGCATGCGCAGAAGTGAGCTCGAGAGCGCATGTACATGTCTGAGCCGGTGTGCGCATGGGCAGTAGTGAGCCCGAGCGCGCATCCGCAGTAGTGAACCCGTGTGCACATGCGCAGAAGTGAGCTCGAATGCGCATGTGCAAGTCTGAGCCGGACTGCGCATGCGCAGTAGTGAGCCCGTGTGCGCATGAGCAGTAGTGAGTCCGAGCGCGCATGCGCAGTAGTGAGCCCGATTGTGCATCCGCAGTAGTGAGTCTGAGTGCGCATGAGCAGTAGTGAGCCCGTGTGTGCATCAGCAGAAGTGAGTCCGAGTGCGCATGATCAGCAGTGACCCCGAGTGCGCATGCGCAGTAGTGACCCCGAGTGCGCATGAGCAGTAGTGACTCCGAGTGCGCATGAGCAGCAGTGACCCCGAGTGTGCATGCGCAGTAGTGAGTCCGAGTGCGCATGCACAGTAGTGA
This sequence comes from Megachile leachella, assembly GCA_963576845.1. Taxonomy (NCBI): domain Eukaryota; kingdom Metazoa; phylum Arthropoda; class Insecta; order Hymenoptera; family Megachilidae; genus Megachile; species Megachile leachella. The sequence goes on along the minus strand of OY756250.1, from coordinate 23,242,615 downwards.
GCCCGATTGCGCATCCCCAGTAGTGAGACCGTGTGCGCATGTGCAGGTCTGAGCCGGAGTGCGCATGCGCAGTAGTGAGCCTGAGTGCGCATGAGCAGTAGTGAGTCCGAGTGCGCATGCGCAGTAGTACGCCCGTGTGCATATGCGCAGAAGTGAGCTCCAATGCGCATGGGCAGGTCTGAGCCGGACTGCGCATGCGCAGTAGTGAGCCCGTGTGCGCTTGCGCAGTGGTGTGCCCGAGTGCGCATGGGCAGGTCTGAGCCCGAGTGCGCATGATCAGTAGTGGGCTCGTGCGCGCATGCGCAGTAGTGAGCCCGTGTGCGCATGCGCAGTAGTGGGCCCGAGCGCGCATCCGCAGTAGTGAGTCCGAGTGCGCATGCGCAGTGGTGACCCCGAGTGCGCATGAGCAGTAGCGAGTCCGAGTGTGCATGCGCAGTAGTGACCCCGAGTGCACATGCACAGTAGTGAGCCCGATTGCGCATGCGTAGTAGTGAGCTCGAGTCCGCATGTGCAGGTCTGAGCCGGAGTGCGCATGCGCAGTAGTGAGCCCGAGTGCACATGCACAGTAGTGAGCCCGATTGCGCATCCGCAGTAGTGAGTCCGTGTGCGCATGTGCAGGTCTGAGCTGGAGTGCGCATGCGCAGTAGCGAGCCCGATTGTGCATCCGCAGTAGTGAGTCTGAGTGCGCATGAGCAGTAGTGAGCCCGAGTGTGCATGAGCAGTAGTAGGCTCGTTTGCGCATGCGCAGTAGTGAACCCGTGTGCGCATGCGCAGTAGTGCGCCCGCGTGCGCATGCGTAGTAGTGAGCTCGAGTGCGCATGCGCAGTAGTGACCCCGAGTGCGCATGCACAGTAGTGAGCCCGATTGCGCATCCGCAGTAGTGAGTCCGTGTGCGCATGTGCAGGTCTGAGCCGGAGTGCGCATGCGCAGTAGTGGGCCCGTGCGCGCATGCGCAGTAGTGAGCCCGTGTGCGCATGAGCAGTAGTGAGCCCGAGCGCGCATCCGCAGTAGTGAGTCCGAGTGCGCATGCGCAGTAGTGACCCCGAATGCGCATGAGCAGTAGTGAGTCCGAGTGCGCATGAGCAGTAGTGACCCCGAGTGCGCATGAGCAGTAGTGAGTCCGAGTGCGCATCAGCAGTAGTGACCCCGAGCGCGCATGCGCAGTAGTGAGACCGAGCGCGCATCCGCAGTAGTGAGTCCGAGTGCGCATCAGCAGTAGTGACCCCGAGTGCGCATGAGCAGTAGTGACCCTGAGTGCGCATGAGCAGTAGTGAGTCCGAGTGCGCATGCGCAGAAGTGAGCTCGAATGCGCATGTCCAGGTCTGAGCCGGACTGTGCATGCGCAGTAGTGAGCCCGATTGCGCATCCGCAGTAGTGAGTCCGTGTGCGCATGTGCAGCTCTGAGCCGGAGTGCGCATGCGCAGTAGTGGGCCCGTGCGCGCATGCGCAGTAGTGAGCCCGTGTGCGCATGAGCAGTAGTGAGCCCGAGCGCGCATCCGCAGTAGGGAGTCCGAGTGCGCATGCGCAGTAGTGACCCCGAATGCGCATGAGCAGTAGTGAGTCCGAATGCGCATGAGCAGTAGTGAGCCCGTGTGCGCATACGCAGTAGTGAGCCCGAGCGCGCATCCGCAGTAGTGAGTCCGAGTGCGCATGCGCAGTAGTGACCCCGAATGCGCATGAGCAGTAGTGAATCCGAGTGCGCATGAGCAGTAGTGACCCCGAGTGCGCATGAGCAGTAGTGAGTCCGAGTGCGCATGAGCAGTAGTGACCCCGAGTGCGCATGAGCAGTAGTGACCCCGAGTGCACATGCACAGTAGTGAGCCCGATTGCGCATCCGCAGTAGTGAGCCCGAATGCGCATGAGCAGTAGTGAGCCCGTGTGCGCATACGCAGCAGTGAGCCCGAGCGCGCATCCGCAGTAGTGAGTCCGAGTGCGCATGCGCAGTAGTGACCCCGAATGCGCATGAGCAGTAGTGAATCCGAGTGCGCATGAGCAGTAGTGAGTCCGAGTGCGCATGAGCAGTAGTGAGCCTGAGTGCGCATGAGCAGTAGTGAGTCCGAGTGCGCGTTAGCAGTAGTGACCCCGAGTGCGCATGAGCAGTAGTGAGTCCGAGCGCGCATGAGCAGTAGTGACCCCGAGTGCGCATGAGCAGTAGTGACCCCGAGCGGGCATGCACAGTAGTGAGCCCGATTGCGCATCCGTAGTAGTGAGCCCGTGTGCGCATGTGCAGGTCTGAGCCGGAGTGCGCATGCGCAGTGGTGGGCCCGTGCGCGCATGCGCAGTAGTGAGCCCGGGTGCGCATGCGCAGTCGTGAGCCCGAGCGCGCATCCGCAGTAGTGAGCCGGAGCGCGCATGCGCAGTAGTGAGTCCGATTGCGCATGTGCAGGTCTGAGCCGGAGTGCGCATGCGCAGTAGTGGGCCCGTGCGCGCATGCGCAGTAGTGAGCCCGTGTGCGCATGAGCAGTAGTGAGCCCGAGCGCGCATCCGCAGTAGTGAGTCCGAGTGCGCATGCGCAGTAATGACCCCGAATGCGCATGAGCAGTAGTGACCCCGAATGCGCACGAGCAGTAGTGAGTCCGAGTGCGCATGAGCAGTAGTGACCCCGAGCGCGCATGCGCAGTAGTGAGACCGAGCGCGCATCCGCAGTAGTGAGTCCGAGTGCGCATGCGCAGTAGTGACCCCGAATGCGCATGAGCAGTAGTGAGTCCGAGTGCGCATGAGCAGTAGTGACCCCGAGCGCGCATGAGCAGTAGTGAGTCCGAGTGCGCATCAGCAGTAGTGACCCCGAGTGCGTATGAGCAGTAGTGACCCCGAGTGCGCTTGAGCAGTAGTGAGTCCGAGTGCGCATGCACAGTAGTGAGCCCGAGTGCGCATGAGCAGTAGTGAGTCCGAGTGCGCATGAGCAGTAGTGACCCCGAGTGCGCGTGCACAGTAGGGAGCCCGAGTGCGCATGAGCAGTAGTGAGTCCGAGTGCGCGTGAGCAGTAGTGACCCCGAGTGCGCATGAGCAGTAGTGACCCCGAGTGCGCATGCACAGTAGTGAGCCCGTGTGCGCATGCGCAGAAGTGAGCACGAATGCGCATGTGCAGGTCTGAGCCGGAGTGCGCATGCGCAGTAGTGGGCCCGTGCGCGTATGCGCAGTAGTGAGCCCGTGTGCGCATGCGCAGTAGTGAGCCCGAACGCGCATCCGCAGTAGTGAGTCCGAGTGCGCATGCGCAGTAGTGACCCCGAATGCGCATGAGCAGTAGTGAGTCCGAGTGCGCATGAGCAGTAGTGACCCCGAGTGCGCATGCACAGTAGTGAGCCCCAGTGCGCATGAGCAGTAGTGAGTCCGAGTGCGCATGAGCAGTAGTGACCCCGAGTGCGCATGCACAGTAGTGAGTCCGAGTGCGCATGAGCAGTAATGACCCCGAATGCGCATGAGCAGTAGTGAGTCCGAGTGCGCATGAGCAGTAGTGACCCCGAGTGCGCATGCACAGTAGTGAGCCCGAGTGCGCATGAGCAGTAGTGAGTCCGAGTGCGCATGAGCAGTAGTGACCCCGAGTGCGCGTGCACAGTAGTGAGCCCGAGTGCGCATGAGCAGTAGTGAGTCCGAGTGCGCGTGAGCAGTAGTGACCCCGAGTGCGCATGAGCAGTAGTGAGTCCGAGTGCGCATGAGCAGTAGTGACCCCGAGTGCGCATGAGCAGTAGTGACCCCGAGTGCGCATGCACAGTAGTGAGCGCGATTGCGCATCCGCAGTAGTGAGTCCGTGTGCGCATGTGCAGGTCTGAGCCGGAGTGCGCATGCGCAGTAGTGAGCCCGACTGTGCATCCGCAGTAGTGAGTCCGAGTGCGCAAGAGCAGTAGTGACCCCGAATGCGCATGAGCAGTAGTGAGCCCGTGTGCGCATGCGCAGTAGTGAGCCCGAGCGCGCATCCGCAGTAGTGAGTCCGAGTGCGCATGCGCAGTAGTGACCCCGAATGCGCATGAGCAGTAGTGCATCCGAGTGCGCATGAGCAGTAGTGACCCCGAGTGCGCATGAGCAGTAGTGAGTCCGAGTGCGCATGAGCAGTAGTGACCCCGAGTGCGCATGAGCAGTAGTGACCCCGAGTGCACATGCACAGTAGTGAGCCCGATTGCGCATCCGCAGTAGTGAGCCCGAATGCGCATGAGCAGTAGTGAGCCCGTGTGCGCATGCGCAGTAGTGAGCCCGAGCGCGCATCCGCAGTAGTGAGTCCGAGTGCGCATGCGCAGTAGTGACCCCGAATGCGCATGAGCAGTAGTGAGTCCGAGTGCGCATGAGCAGTAGTGACCCCGAGTGCGCATGCACAGTAGTGAGCCCGATTGCGCATCCGCAGTAGTGAGTCCGAGTGCGCATGCGCAGAAGTGAGCTCGAATGCGCATGTGCAGGTCTGAGCCGGACTGTGCATGCGCAGTAGTGAGCCCGATTGCGCATCCGCAGTAGTGAGTCCGTGTGCGCATGTGCAGGTCTGAGCCGGAGTGCGCATGCGCAATAGTGGGCCCGTGCGCGCATGCGCAGTAGTGAGCCCGGGTGCGCATGCGCAGTAGTGAGCCCGAGCGCGCATCCGCAGTAGTGAGTCCGAGTGCGCATGAGCAGTAGTGAATCCGAGTGCGCATGAGCAGTAGTGAGTCCGTGTGCGCATGTGCAGGTCTGAGCTGGAGTGCGCATGCGCAGTAGCGAGCCCGATTGTGCATCCGCAGTAGTGAGTCTGAGTGCGCATGAGCAGTAGTGAGCCCGAGTGTGCATGAGCAGTAGTAGGCTCGTTTGCGCATGCGCAGTAGTGAACCCGTGTGCGCATGCGCGGTAGTGCGCCCGCGTGCGCATGCGTAGTAGTGAGCTCGAGTGCGCATGCGCAGTAGTGACCCCGAGTGCGCATGAGCAGTAGTGAGTCCGAGTGCGCATGAGCAGTAGTGAGCCTGAGTGCGCATGAGCAGTAGTGAGTCCGAGTGCGCATGCGCAGTAGTACGCCCGTGTGCATATGCGCAGAAGTGAGCTCCAATGCGCATGGGCAGGTCTGAGCCGGACTGCGCATGCGCAGTAGTGAGCCCGTGTGCGCTTGCGCAGTGGTGTGCCCGAGTGCGCATGGGCAGGTCTGAGCCCGAGTGCGCATGATCAGTAGTGGGCTCGTGCGCGCATGCGCAGTAGTGAGCCCGTGTGCGCATGCGCAGTAGTGGGCCCGAGCGCGCATCCGCAGTAGTGAGTCCGAGTGCGCATGGGCAGTAGTGAGTTCGAGTGCGCATGAGCAGCAGATACCCCGAGTGCGCATGCGCAGTAGTAACCCCGAGCGCGCATGCGCAGTAGTGAGCCCGTGTGCGCATACGCAGTAGTGAGCCCGAGCGCGCATCCGCAGTAGTGAGTCCGAGTGCGCATGCGCAGTGGTGACCCCGAGTGCGCATGAGCAGTAGCGAGTCCGAGTGCGCATGCGCAGTAGTGACCCCGAGTGCACATGCACAGTAGTGAGCCCGATTGCGCATCCGCAGTAGTGAGTCCGTGTGCGCATGTGCAGGTCTGAGCCGGAGTGCGCATGCGCAGTAGCGAGCCCGATTGTGCATCCGCAGTAGTGAGTCTGAGTGCGCATGAGCAGTAGTGAGCCCGAGTGTGCATGAGCAGTAGTAGGCTCGTGCGCGCATGCGCAGTAGTGAACCCGTGTGCGCATGCGCAGTAGTGCGCCCGCGTGCGCATGCGTAGTAGTGAGCTCGAGTGCGCATGCGCAGTAGTGACCCCGAGTGCGCATGAGCAGTAGTGAGTCCGAGTGCGCATGAGCAGAAGTGAGCCGGAGGGCGCATGCGCAGTAGTGACCTCGAGTGCGCATGCGCACTAGTGACCCCGAGCCCGCATGCGCAGTAGTGAGCCCGTGTGCGCATGCGCATTAGTGAGGCCGTGTACGCATGCGCAGTAGTGAGCCCGTGTGCTCATGCGCAGTAGTGAGCCCGTGTGCGCATACGCAGTAGTGACCCCGAGTGCGCATGAGCAGTAGTGACTCCGAGTGCGCATGAGCAGCAGTGACCCCGAGTGTGCATGCGCAGTAGTGAGTCCGAGTGCGCATGAGCAGTAGTGACCCCGAGTGCGCATGCACAGTAGTGTGCCCGATTGCGCATCCCCAGTAGTGAGTCCGTGTGCGCATGTGCAGGTCTGAGCCGGAGTGCGCATGCTCAGTAGTGAGCCTGAGTGCGCATGAGCAGTAGTGAGTCCGAGTGCGCATGCGCAGTAGTACGCCCGTGTGCATATGCGCAAAAGTGAGCTCGAATGCGCATGTGCAGGTCTGAGCCGGACTGCGCAGGCGCAGTAGTGAGCCCGTGTGCGCTTGCGCAGTGGTGTGCCCGAGTGCGCATGGGCAGTAGTGGGCTCGTGCGCGCATGCGCAGTAGTGAGCCCGTGTGCGCATGCGCAGTAGTGAGCCCGAGCGCGCATCCGCAGTAGTGAGTCCGAGTGCGCATGCGCAGTAGTGAGCCCGATTGTGCATCTACAGTAGTGAGTCTGAGTGCGCATGAGCAGTAGTGAGCCCGTGTGTGCATCAGCAGTAGTGAGTCCGAGTGCGCATGATCAGCAGTGACCCCGAGTGCGCATGCGCAGTAGTGACCCCGAGTGCGCATGAGCAGTAGTGAGTCCGAGTGCGCATGCGCAGTAGTGACCCCGAGTGCGCATGAGCAGTAGTGAGTTCGAGTGCGCATGAGCAGCAGTGACCCCGAGTGCGCATGCGCAGTAGTGAGCCCGCTTGGCGTGCGCAGTAGTGCGCCCGTGTGCGCATGCGCAGAAGTGAGCTCGAGAGCGCATGTGCATGTCTGAGCCGGTGTGCGCATGGGCAGTAGTGAGCCCGAGCGCGCATCCGCAGTAGTGAACCCGTGTGCACATGCGCAGAAGTGAGCTGGAATGCGCATGTGCAGGTCTGAGCCGGAGTGCGCATGCGCAGTAGTGAGCCCCATTGTGCATCCGCAGTAGTGAGTCCGAGTGCGCATAAGCAGTAGTGACCCCGAGCCCGCATGCGCAGTAGTGAGCCCGTGTGCATATGCGCAGAAGTGAGCTCGAATGCGCATGTGCAAGTCTGAGCCGGACTGCGCATGCGCAGTAGTGAGCCCCATTGTGCATCCGCAGTAGTGAGTCCGAGTGCGCATAAGCAGTAGTGACCCCGAGCCCACATGCGCAGTAGCGAGCCCGAGTGCGCATGCGTAGTAGTGAGCTCGAGTGCGCATGTGCAGGTCTGAGCCGGAGTGCGCATGCGCAGTAGTGAGCCCGATTGTGCATCCGCAGTAGTGAGTCTGAGTGCGGATGAGCAGTAGTGAGCCCGTGTGTGCATCAGCAGTAGTGAGTCCGAGTGCGCATGATCAGCAGTGACCCCGAGTGCGCATGCGCAGTAGTGACACCGAGTGCGCATGAGCAGTAGTGAGTCCGAGTGCCTATGAGCAGTAGTGAGTCCAAGTGCGCACGAGCAGTAGTGACCGCGGCTGCGCATGCACAGTAGTGAGCCCGTTTGCCGTGCGCAGTAGTGCGCCCGTGTGCGCATGCGCAGAAGTGAGCTCGAGAGCGCATGTACATGTCTGAGCCGGTGTGCGCATGGGCAGTAGTGAGCCCGAGCGCGCATCCGCAGTAGTGAACCCGTGTGCACATGCGCAGAAGTGAGCTCGAATGCGCATGTGCAAGTCTGAGCCGGACTGCGCATGCGCAGTAGTGAGCCCGTGTGCGCATGAGCAGTAGTGAGTCCGAGCGCGCATGCGCAGTAGTGAGCCCGATTGTGCATCCGCAGTAGTGAGTCTGAGTGCGCATGAGCAGTAGTGAGCCCGTGTGTGCATCAGCAGAAGTGAGTCCGAGTGCGCATGATCAGCAGTGACCCCGAGTGCGCATGCGCAGTAGTGACCCCGAGTGCGCATGAGCAGTAGTGACTCCGAGTGCGCATGAGCAGCAGTGACCCCGAGTGTGCATGCGCAGTAGTGAGTCCGAGTGCGCATGCACAGTAGTGAGCCCGATTGCGCATCCCCAGTAGTGAGACCGTGTGCGCATGTGCAGGTCTGAGCCGGAGTGCGCATGCGCAGTAGTGAGCCTGAGTGCGCATGAGCAGTAGTGAGTCCGAGTGCGCATGCGCAGTAGTACGCCCGTGTGCATATGCGCAGAAGTGAGCTCCAATGCGCATGGGCAGGTCTGAGCCGGACTGCGCATGCGCAGTAGTGAGCCCGTGTGCGCTTGCGCAGTGGTGTGCCCGAGTGCGCATGGGCAGGTCTGAGCCCGAGTGCGCATGATCAGTAGTGGGCTCGTGCGCGCATGCGCAGTAGTGAGCCCGTGTGCGCATGCGCAGTAGTGGGCCCGAGCGCGCATCCGCAGTAGTGAGTCCGAGTGCGCATGCGCAGTGGTGACCCCGAGTGCGCATGAGCAGTAGCGAGTCCGAGTGTGCATGCGCAGTAGTGACCCCGAGTGCACATGCACAGTAGTGAGCCCGATTGCGCATGCGTAGTAGTGAGCTCGAGTCCGCATGTGCAGGTCTGAGCCGGAGTGCGCATGCGCAGTAGTGAGCCCGAGTGCACATGCACAGTAGTGAGCCCGATTGCGCATCCGCAGTAGTGAGTCCGTGTGCGCATGTGCAGGTCTGAGCTGGAGTGCGCATGCGCAGTAGCGAGCCCGATTGTGCATCCGCAGTAGTGAGTCTGAGTGCGCATGAGCAGTAGTGAGCCCGAGTGTGCATGAGCAGTAGTAGGCTCGTTTGCGCATGCGCAGTAGTGAACCCGTGTGCGCATGCGCAGTAGTGCGCCCGCGTGCGCATGCGTAGTAGTGAGCTCGAGTGCGCATGCGCAGTAGTGACCCCGAGTGCGCATGAGCAGTAGTGAGTCCGAGTGCGCATGAGCAGAAGTGAGCCGGAGGGCGCATGCGCAGTAGTGACCCCGAGTGCGCATGCGCACTAGTGACCCCGAGCCCGCATGCGCAGTAGTGAGCCCGTGTGCGCATGCGCAGTAGTGAGGCCGTGTACGCATGCGCAGTAGTGAGCCCGAGCGCGCATCCGCAGTAGTTAGTCCGAGTGCGCATGCGCAGTAGTGACCCCGAGTGCGCATGAGTAGTAGTGAGTCCCAGTGCGCATGAGCAGTAGTGACCCCGAGTGCGCATGAGTAGTAGTGAGTCCGAGTGCGCATGAGCAGTAGTGACCCCGAGTGCGCATGCGCAGTAGTGAGCCCGAGAGGGCATCCGCAGTAGTGAGTCCGAGTGTGCATGAGCAGTAGTAGGCTCGTGCGCGCATGCGCAGTAGTGAACCCGTGTGCGCATGCGCAGTAGTACGCCCGTGTGCATATGAGCAGAAGTGAGCTCGAATGCGCATGTGCAGCTCTGAGCCGGACTGCGCATGCGCAGTAGTGAGCCCGTGTGCGCTTGCGCAGTGGTGTGCCCGAGTGCGCATGGGCAGGTCTGAGCCGGAGTGCGCATGCGCAGTAGTGGGCTCGTGCGCGCATGCGCAGAAGTGAGCTCGAATGCGCATGTGCAGGTCTGAGCCGGACTGCGCATGCGCATTAGTGAGCCCGTGTGCGCTTGCGCAGTGGTATGCCCGAGTGCGCACGGGCAGGTCTGAGCCGGAGTGCGCATGCGCAGTAGTGGGCTCGGGCGCGCATGCGCAGTAGTGAGCCCGTGTGCGGATGCGCAGTAGTAAGCCCGAGCGCGCATCCGCAGTAGTGAGTCCGAGTGCGCATGCGCAGTAGTGAGCCCGATTGTGCGTCCGCAGTAGTGAGTCTGAGTGCGCATGAGCAGTAGTGGGCCCGTGTGTGCATGAGCAGTAGTGACCCTCAGCGCGCATGCGCAGTAGTGACCCCGAATGCGTATGGGCAGTAGTGAGCCTGATTGCGCATGCGCAGTAGTGAGCTCGATTGTGCATCCGCAGTAGTGAGTCTGAGTGCGCATGAGCAGTAGTGGGCCCGTGTGTGCATGAGCAGTAGTGACCCTCAGCGCGCATGCGCAGTAGTGACCCCGAATGCGTATGGGCAGTAGTGAGCCTGATTGCGCATCGGCAGTAGTGAGTCCGAGTGCCCATGAGCCTTAGTGAGTCCGAGTGCGCATCCGCAGTAGTGACCCCGCGTGCGCATGCGTAGCTGTGGGATCGTGTGCGCATGTGCAGGTCTGAGCCGGAGTGCGCATGAGCAGTAGTGAGTTCGAGTGCGCATGAGCAGCAGTGACCCCGAGTGCGCATGCGCAGTAGTGACCCCTAGCGCGTATGCGCAGTAGTGAGCCCGTGTGCGCATGCGCAGTAGTCAGCCCGAGCGCGCATCCGCAGTAGTTAGTCCGAGTGCGCATGCGCAGTAGTGACCCCGAGTGCGCATGAGTAGTAGTGAGTCCCAGTGCGCATGAGCAGTAGTGACCCCGAGTGCGCATGAGTAGTAGTGAGTCCGAGTGCGCATGAGCAGTAGTGACCCCGAGTGCGCATGCACAGTAGTGAGCCCGATTGCGCATCCCCAGTAGTGAGTCCGTGTGCGCATGTGCAGGTCTGAGCCGGAGTGCGCGTGCGCAGTAGTGAGCCTGAGTGCGCATGAGCAGTAGTGAGTCTGCGTGCGCATGCGCAGTAGTACGCCCGTGTGCATATGCGCAAAAGTGAGCTCGAATGCGCCTGTGCAGGTCTGAGCCGGACTGCGCATGCGCAGTAGTGAGCCCGTGTGCGCTTGCGCAGTGGTGCGCCCGAGTGCGCATGGGCAGTAGTGGGCTCGTGCGCGCATGCGCAGTAGTGAGCCCGTGTGCGCATGCGCAGTAGTGAGCCCGAGCGCGCATCCGCAGTAGTGAGTCCGAGTGCGCATGCGCAGTAGTGAGCCCGATTGTGCATCTACAGTAGTGAGTCTGAGTGCGCATGAGCAGTAGTGAGCCCGTGTGTGCATCAGCAGTAGTGAGTCCGAGTGCGCATGATCAGCAGTGACCCCGAGTGCGCATGCGCAGTAGTGACCCCGAGTGCGCATGAGCAGTAGTGAGTCCGAGTGCGCATGCGCAGTAGTGACCCCGAGTGCGCATGAGCAGTAGTGAGTTCGAGTGCGCATGAGCAGCAGTGACCCCGAGTGCGCATGCGCAGTAGTGAGCCCGCTTGGCGTGCGCAGTAGTGCGCCCGTGTGCGCATGCGCAGAAGTGAGCTCGAGAGCGCATGTGCATGTCTGAGCCGGTGTGCGCATGGGCAGTAGTGAGCCCGAGCGCGCATCCGCAGTAGTGAACCCGTGTGCACATGCGCAGAAGTGAGCTGGAATGCGCATGTGCAGGTCTGAGCCGGAGTGCGCATGCGCAGTAGTGAGCCCCATTGTGCATCCGCAGTAGTGAGTCCGAGTGCGCATAAGCAGTAGTGACCCCGAGCCCGCATGCGCAGTAGTGAGCCCGTGTGCATATGCGCAGAAGTGAGCTCGAATGCGCATGTGCAAGTCTGAGCCGGACTGCGCATGCGCAGTAGTGAGCCCCATTGTGCATCCGCAGTAGTGAGTCCGAGTGCGCATAAGCAGTAGTGACCCCGAGCCCACATGCGCAGTAGCGAGCCCGAGTGCGCATGCGTAGTAGTGAGCTCGAGTGCGCATGTGCAGGTCTGAGCCGGAGTGCGCATGCGCAGTAGTGAGCCCGATTGTGCATCCGCAGTAGTGAGTCTGAGTGCGGATGAGCAGTAGTGAGCCCGTGTGTGCATCAGCAGTAGTGAGTCCGAGTGCGCATGATCAGCAGTGACCCCGAGTGCGCATGCGCAGTAGTGACACCGAGTGCGCATGAGCAGTAGTGAGTCCGAGTGCCTATGAGCAGTAGTGAGTCCAAGTGCGCACGAGCAGTAGTGACCGCGGCTGCGCATGCACAGTAGTGAGCCCGTTTGCCGTGCGCAGTAGTGCGCCCGTGTGCGCATGCGCAGAAGTGAGCTCGAGAGCGCATGTACATGTCTGAGCCGGTGTGCGCATGGGCAGTAGTGAGCCCGAGCGCGCATCCGCAGTAGTGAACCCGTGTGCACATGCGCAGAAGTGAGCTCGAATGCGCATGTGCAAGTCTGAGCCGGACTGCGCATGCGCAGTAGTGAGCCCGTGTGCGCATGAGCAGTAGTGAGTCCGAGCGCGCATGCGCAGTAGTGAGCCCGATTGTGCATCCGCAGTAGTGAGTCTGAGTGCGCATGAGCAGTAGTGAGCCCGTGTGTGCATCAGCAGAAGTGAGTCCGAGTGCGCATGATCAGCAGTGACCCCGAGTGCGCATGCGCAGTAGTGACCCCGAGTGCGCATGAGCAGTAGTGACTCCGAGTGCGCATGAGCAGCAGTGACCCCGAGTGTGCATGCGCAGTAGTGAGTCCGAGTGCGCATGCACAGTAGTGAGCCCGATTGCGCATCCCCAGTAGTGAGACCGTGTGCGCATGTGCAGGTCTGAGCCGGAGTGCGCATGCGCAGTAGTGAGCCTGAGTGCGCATGAGCAGTAGTGAGTCCGAGTGCGCATGCGCAGTAGTACGCCCGTGTGCATATGCGCAGAAGTGAGCTCCAATGCGCATGGGCAGGTCTGAGCCGGACTGCGCATGCGCAGTAGTGAGCCCGTGTGCGCTTGCGCAGTGGTGTGCCCGAGTGCGCATGGGCAGGTCTGAGCCCGAGTGCGCATGATCAGTAGTGGGCTCGTGCGCGCATGCGCAGTAGTGAACCCGTGTGCGCATGCGCAGTAGTGGGCCCGAGCGCGCATCCGCAGTAGTGAGTCCGAGTGCGCATGCGCAGTGGTGACCCCGAGTGCGCATGAGCAGTAGCGAGTCCGAGTGTGCATGCGCAGTAGTGACCCCGAGTGCACATGCACAGTAGTGAGCCCGATTGCGCATGCGTAGTAGTGAGCTCGAGTCCGCATGTGCAGGTCTGAGCCGGAGTGCGCATGCGCAGTAGTGAGCCCGAGTGCACATGCACAGTAGTGAGCCCGATTGCGCATCCGCAGTAGTGAGTCCGTGTGCGCATGTGCAGGTCTGAGCTGGAGTGCGCATGCGCAGTAGCGAGCCCGATTGTGCATCCGCAGTAGTGAGTCTGAGTGCGCATGAGCAGTAGTGAGCCCGAGTGTGCATGAGCAGTAGTAGGCTCGTTTGCGCATGCGCAGTAGTGAACCCGTGTGCGCATGCGCAGTAGTGCGCCCGCGTGCGCATGCGTAGTAGTGAGCTCGAGTGCGCATGCGCAGTAGTGACCCCGAGTGCGCATGAGCAGTAGTGAGTCCGAGTGCGCATGAGCAGAAGTGAGCCGGAGGGCGCATGCGCAGTAGTGACCCCGAGTGCGCATGCGCACTAGTGACCCCGAGCCCGCATGCGCAGTAGTGAGCCCGTGTGCGCATGCGCAGTAGTGAGGCCGTGTACGCATGCGCAGTAGTGAGCCCGAGCGCGCATCCGCAGTAGTTAGTCCGAGTGCGCATGCGCAGTAGTGACCCCGAGTGCGCATGAGTAGTAGTGAGTCCCAGTGCGCATGAGCAGTAGTGACCCCGAGTGCGCATGAGTAGTAGTGAGTCCGAGTGCGCATGAGCAGTAGTGACCCCGAGTGCGCATGCGCAGTAGTGAGCCCGAGAGGGCATCCGCAGTAGTGAGTCCGAGTGTGCATGAGCAGTAGTAGGCTCGTGCGCGCATGCGCAGTAGTGAACCCGTGTGCGCATGCGCAGTAGTACGCCCGTGTGCATATGAGCAGAAGTGAGCTCGAATGCGCATGTGCAGCTCTGAGCCGGACTGCGCATGCGCAGTAGTGAGCCCGTGTGCGCTTGCGCAGTGGTGTGCCCGAGTGCGCATGGGCAGGTCTGAGCCGGAGTGCGCATGCGCAGTAGTGGGCTCGTGCGCGCATGCGCAGAAGTGAGCTCGAATGCGCATGTGCAGGTCTGAGCCGGACTGCGCATGCGCATTAGTGAGCCCGTGTGCGCTTGCGCAGTGGTATGCCCGAGTGCGCACGGGCAGGTCTGAGCCGGAGTGCGCATGCGCAGTAGTGGGCTCGGGCGCGCATGCGCAGTAGTGAGCCCGTGTGCGGATGCGCAGTAGTAAGCCCGAGCGCGCATCCGCAGTAGTGAGTCCGAGTGCGCATGCGCAGTAGTGAGCCCGATTGTGCGTCCGCAGTAGTGAGTCTGAGTGCGCATGAGCAGTAGTGGGCCCGTGTGTGCATGAGCAGTAGTGACCCTCAGCGCGCATGCGCAGTAGTGACCCCGAATGCGTATGGGCAGTAGTGAGCCTGATTGCGCATGCGCAGTAGTGAGCTCGATTGTGCATCCGCAGTAGTGAGTCTGAGTGCGCATGAGCAGTAGTGGGCCCGTGTGTGCATGAGCAGTAGTGACCCTCAGCGCGCATGCGCAGTAGTGACCCCGAATGCGTATGGGCAGTAGTGAGCCTGATTGCGCATCGGCAGTAGTGAGTCCGAGTGCCCATGAGCCTTAGTGAGTCCGAGTGCGCATCCGCAGTAGTGACCCCGCGTGCGCATGCGTAGCTGTGGGATCGTGTGCGCATGTGCAGGTCTGAGCCGGAGTGCGCATGAGCAGTAGTGAGTTCGAGTGCGCATGAGCAGCAGTGACCCCGAGTGCGCATGCGCAGTAGTGACCCCTAGCGCGTATGCGCAGTAGTGAGCCCGTGTGCGCATGCGCAGTAGTCAGCCCGAGCGCGCATCCGCAGTAGTTAGTCCGAGTGCGCATGCGCAGTAGTGACCCCGAGTGCGCATGAGTAGTAGTGAGTCCCAGTGCGCATGAGCAGTAGTGACCCCGAGTGCGCATGAGTAGTAGTGAGTCCGAGTGCGCATGAGCAGTAGTGACCCCGAGTGCGCATGCACAGTAGTGAGCCCGATTGCGCATCCCCAGTAGTGAGTCCGTGTGCGCATGTGCAGGTCTGAGCCGGAGTGCGCGTGCGCAGTAGTGAGCCTGAGTGCGCATGAGCAGTAGTGAGTCTGCGTGCGCATGCGCAGTAGTACGCCCGTGTGCATATGCGCAAAAGTGAGCTCGAATGCGCCTGTGCAGGTCTGAGCCGGACTGCGCATGCGCAGTAGTGAGCCCGTGTGCGCTTGCGCAGTGGTGCGCCCGAGTGCGCATGGGCAGTTCTGAGCCGGAGTGCGCATGCGCAGTAGTGGGCTCGTGCGCGCATGCGCAGAAGTGAGCTCGAATGCGCATGTGCAGGTCTGAGCCGGACTGCGCATGCGCAGTAGTGAGCCCGTGTGCGCTTGCGCAGTGGTGTGCCCGAGTGCGCATGGGCAGTAGTGGGCTCGTGCGCGCATGCGCAGTAGTGAGCCCGATTGTGCATCTACAGTAGTGAGTCTGAGTGCGCATGAGCAGTAGTGAGCCCGTGTGTGCATCAGCAGTAGTGAGTCCGAGTGCGCATGATCAGCAGTGACCCCGAGTGCGCGTGCGCAGTAGTGACCACGAGTGCGCATGAGCAGTAGTGAGTCCGGGTGTTCATGAGCAGCAGTGACCCCGAGTGTGCATGCGCAGTAGTGAGCCCGAGCGCGCATCCGCAGTAGTGAGTCCGAGTGCGCATGCGCAGTAGTGACCCCGTGTGTGCATGAGCAGTAGTGGGCTCGTGCGCGCATGCGCAGTAGTGAACCCGTGTGCGCATGCGCAGTAGTGACCCCGAGTGCGCATGAGCAGTAGTGAGTCCGAGTGCGCATGAGCAGTAGTGACCCCGAGTGCGCATGCATAGTAGTGAGCCCGATTTCGCATCCGCAGTAGTGAGTCCGTGTGCGCATGTGCAGGTCTGAGCCGGAGTGCGCATGCGCAGTAGTGAGCCCGATTGTGCATCCGCAGTAGTGACCCCGAGTGCGCATGCGCCCTGGTGACCCCGAGCCCGCATGCGCAGTAGTGAGTCTCAGTGCGCATGAGCAGTACTGAGCCCGTGTGTGCATGAGCAGTAGTGAGCCCGCGTGCGCATGCGCAGTAGTGAGCCCATGTGCGTATGCGCAGTAGTGAGCCCGTGTACGCATGAGCAGTAGTGAGCCCGTGTGCTCATGCGCAGTAAGGAGCCCGCGTGCGCATGCGTAGTAGTGAGCTCGAGTGCGCATGCGCAGTAGTGAGCCCGCGTGCGCATGCGTAGTAGTGAGCTCGAGTGCGCATGTGCAGTAGTGACCCCGAGTGCGCATGCACAGTAGTGAGCCCGACTTCGCATCCGCAGTAGTGAGTCCGTGTGCGCATGTGCAGGTCTGAGCCGGAGTGCGCATGCGCAGTAGTGAGCCCGATTGTGCATCCGCAGTAGTGACCCCGCGTGCGCATGCGCCCTAGTGACCCCGAGCCCGCATGCGCAGTAGTGAGCCCGTGTGCGTATGCGCAGTAGTGAGCCCGTGTACGCATGCGCAGTAGTGAGCCCGTGTGCTCATGCGCAGTAATGAGCCCGCGTGCGCATGCGTAGTAGTGAGCTCGAGTGCGCATGCGCAGTAGTGAGCCCGCGTGCGCATGCGTAGTAGTGAGCTCGAGTGCGCATGTGCAGTAGTGAGTCCGAGTGCGCATGAGCAGCAGTGACCCCGAGTGCGCATGCACAGTAGTGAGCCCGATTGCGCATCCGCAGTAGTGAGTCCGTGTACGCATGTGCAGGTCTGAGCCGGAGTGCGCATGCGCAGTAGTGAGCCCGATTATGCATCCGCAGTAGTGAGTCTGAGTGCGCATGAGCAGTAGCGAGCCCGTGTGTGCATGAGCAGTAGTGGGCTGGTGCCCGCATGCGCAGTAGTGAACCCGTGTGCGCATGCGCAGTAGTGAGCCCGCGTGCGCATGCGTTGTAGTGAGCTCGAGTGCGCATGCGCAGTAGTGACCCCGAGTGCGCGTGAGTAGTAGTGAGTCCGAGTGCGCATGAGCAGTAGTGACCCCGATTGCGCATGAACAGTAGTGAGCCCGATTGCGCATCCGCAGTAGTGAGTCCGTGTGCGCATGTGCAGGTCTGGGCCGAAGTACGCATGCGCAGTAGTGACCCCGAGTGCGCATGCGCAGTAGTGACCCCGAGCGCGCATGCGCAGTAGACAGCCCGTGTGCGCATGCGCAGCAGTAGGCCCTAGCGCGCATCCGCAGTAGTGAGCCCGTGTACTCATGCGCAGTAGCGAGCCCGCGTGCGCACGCGTAGTAGTGAGCTCGAGTGCGCATGTGCAGGTCTGAGCCGGACTGCGCATGCGCAGTAGTGAGCCCGTGTCCGCATGAGCGATAGAGAGTCTGAGCGCGCATGCGCAGTAGTGAGCCCGATTGTGCATCCGCAGTAGTGAGTCTGAGTGCGCATGAGCAGTGGTGAGCCCGTGTGTGCATGAGCAGTAGTGGGCTCGTGCGCGCATCCGCAGTAGTGAACCCGTGTGCGCATGCGCAGTAGTGAGCCCGCGTGCGCATGCGTAGTAGTGAGCTCGAGTGCGCATGCGCAGTAGTGACCCCGAGTGCGCATGAGCAGCACTGAGTCCGAGTGCGCATGAGCAGTAGTGACCCCGAGCCCGCATGCGCAGTAGTGAGTCCGTGTGCACATGCGCAGAAATGAGCTCGAATGCGCACGTGCAAGTCTGAGCCGCACTGCGCATGCGCAGTAGTGAGCCCGTGTGCGCATGCGCAGAAGTGAGCTCGAGAGGGCATGTGCATGTCTGAGCCGGTGTGCGCATGCGCAGTAGTGACCCCGACTGCGCATGCGCAGTAGCGACCCCGAGCGCGTATGCGCAGTAGCGACCCCGAGCGCGTATGCGCAGTAGTGAGCCCGAGTGCGCATGTGCAGGCCTGACCGGAGTGCGCATGCGCAGGAGTGAGCCCGAGCGCGCATGCGCAGTAGAGAGCCCGATTGTGCATCCGCAGTAGTGAGTCTGAGTGCGCATGAGCAGTAGTGAGACTGAGCGCGCATGCGCCGTAGGGAGCCCGTGTGCGCATGCGCACTGGTGAGCCCGTCTACGCATGCGCCGTGGTGAGCCCGAGTGCGCATGAGCAGGTCTGAGCCGGAGTGCGCATGCGCAGTAGTGAGCCTGAGTGCGCATGAGCAGTAGTGAGTCTGAGTGCGCATGCGCAGTAGTACGCCCGTGTGCATATGAGCAGAAGTGAGCTCGAATGCGCATGTGCAGGTCTGAGCCGGACTGCGCATGCGCATTAGTGAGCCCGAGCGCGCTTCCGGAGTAGTGAGTCCGAGTGCGCATGCGCAGTAGTGAGCCCGATTGTGCGTCCGCAGTGGTGAGTCTGAGTGCGCATGAGCAGTAGTGGGCCCGTATGTGCATGCGCAGTAGTGAGCCCGATTGTGCATCCGCAGTAGTGAGTCCGAGTGCGCATGATCAGCAGTGACCCCGATTGCGCATGCGCAGTAGTGACCCCGAGTGCGCATGAGCAGTAGTGAGTCCGAGTGCGCATGAGCAGCAGTGAGTCCGAGTGCGCATGAGCAGTAATGAGTTCGAGTGCGCATAAGCAGCAGTGACCCCGAGTGCGCATGCGCAGTAGTGACTCCGAGTGCGCATGCACAGTAGTGAGCCCGATTGTGCATCCGCAGTAGTGAGTCTGAGTGCGCATGAGCAGTAGTGAACCCGAGTGTGCATGAGCAGTAGTAGGCTCGTGCGCGCATGCGCAGTAGTGAACCCGTGTGCGCATGCGCAGTAGTGCGCCCGCGTGCGCATGCGTAGTAGTGAGCTCGAGTGCGCATGCGCAGTAGTGACCCCGAGTGCGCATGAGCAGTAGTGAGTCCGAGTGCGCATGAGCAGAAGTGAGCCGGAGGGCGCATGCGCAGTAGTGACCCCGAGTGCGCATGCGCACTAGTGACCCCGAGCCCGCATGCGCAGTAGTGAGCCCGTGTGCGCATGCGCATTAGTGAGGCCGTGTACGCATGCGCAGTAGTGAGCCCGTGTGCTCATGCGCAGTAGTGAGCCCGCGTGCGCATGCGTAGTAGTGAGCTCCAGTGCGCATGTGCAGGGGTGAGCCGGAGTGCGCATGCGCAGTAGCGAGCCCGAGTGCGCATGCGTAGTTGTGAGCTCGAGTCCGCATGTGCAGGTCTGAGCCGGAGTGCGCATGCGCAGTAGTGAGCCCGAGTGCACATGCACAGTAGTGAGCCCGATTGCGCATCCGCAGTAGTGAGTCCGTGTGCGCATGTGCAGGTCTGAGCTGGAGTGCGCATGCGCAGTAGCGAGCCCGATTGTGCATCCGCAGTAGTGAGCCCGAGTGTGCATGAGCAGTAGTAGGCTCGTTTGCGCATGCGCAGTAGTGAACCCGTGTGCGCATGCGCAGTAGTGCGCCCGCGTTCGCATGCGTAGTAGTGAGCTCGAGTGCGCATGCGCAGTCGTGACCCCGAGTGCGCATGAGCAGTAGTGAGTCCGAGTGCGCATGAGCAGAAGTGAGCCGGAGGGCGCATGCGCAGTAGTGACCCCGAGTGCGCATGCGCACTAGTGACCCCGAGCCCGCATGCGCAGTAGTGAGCCTGAGTGCGCATGAGCAGTAGTGAGTCCGAGTGCGCATGCGCAGTAGTACGCCCGTGTGCATATGCGCAGAAGTGAGCTCCAATGCGCATGGGCAGGTCTGAGCCGGACTGCGCATGCGCAGTAGTGAGCCCGTGTGCGCTTGCGCAGTGGTGTGCCCGAGTGCGCATGGGCAGGTCTGAGCCCGAGTGCGCATGATCAGTAGTGGGCTCGTGCGCGCATGCGCAGTAGTGAGCCCGTGTGCGCATGCGCAGTAGTGGGCCCGAGCGCGCATCCGCAGTAGTGAGTCCGAGTGCGCATGCGCAGTAGTGAGCCCGATTGTGCATCCGCAGTAGTGAGTCCGAGTGCGCATGGGCAGTAGTGAGTTCGAGTGCGCATGAGCAGCAGATACCCCGAGTGCGCATGCGCAGTAGTGACCCCGAGCGCGCATGCGCAGTAGTGAGCCCGTGTGCGCATACGCAGTAGTGAGCCCGAGCGCGCATCCGCAGTAGTGAGTCCGAGTGCGCATGCGCAGTGGTGACCCCGAGTGCGCATGAGCAGTAGCGAGTCCGAGTGCGCATGCGCAGTAGTGACCCCGAGTGCACATGCACAGTAGTGAGCCCGATTGCGCATCCGCAGTAGTGAGTCCGTGTGCGCATGTGCAGGTCTGAGCCGGAGTGCGCATGCGCAGTAGCGAGCCCGATTGTGCATCCGCAGTAGTGAGTCTGAGCGCGCATGAGCAGTAGTGAGCCCGAGTGTGCATGAGCAGTAGTAGGCTCGTGCGCGCATGCGCAGTAGTGAACCCGTGTGCGCATGCGCAGTAGTGCGCCCGCGTGCGCATGCGTAGTAGTGAGCTCGAGTGCGCATGGGCAGGTCTGAGCCCGAGTGCGCATGATCAGTAGTGGGCTCGTGCGCGCATGCGCAGTAGTGAGCCCGTGTGCGCATGCGCAGTAGTGGGCCCGAGCGCGCATCCGCAGTAGTGAGTCCGAGTGCGCATGCGCAGTAGTGAGCCCGATTGTGCATCCGCAGTAGTGAGTCCGAGTGCGCATGGGCAGTAGTGAGTTCGAGTGCGCATGAGCAGCAGATACCCCGAGTGCGCATGCGCAGTAGTGACCCCGAGCGCGCATGCGCAGTAGTGAGCCCGTGTGCGCATACGCAGTAGTGAGCCCGAGCGCGCATCCGCAGTAGTGAGTCCGAGTGCGCATGCGCAGTGGTGACCCCGAGTGCGCATGAGCAGTAGCGAGTCCGAGTGCGCATGCGCAGTAGTGACCCCGAGTGCACATGCACAGTAGTGAGCCCGATTGCGCATCCGCAGTAGTGAGTCCGTGTGCGCATGTGCAGGTCTGAGCCGGAGTGCGCATGCGCAGTAGCGAGCCCGATTGTGCATCCGCAGTAGTGAGTCTGAGCGCGCATGCGCAGTAGTGAACCCGTGTGCGCATGCGCAGTAGTGCGCCCGCGTGCGCATGCGTAGTAGTGAGCTCGAGTGCGCATGCGCAGTAGTGACCCCGAGTGCGCATGAGCAGTAGTGAGTCCGAGTGCGCATGAGCAGAAGTGAGCCGGAGGGCGCATGCGCAGTAGTGACCCCGAGTGCGCATGCGCACTAGTGACCCCGAGCCCGCATGCGCAGTAGTGAGCCCGTGTGCGCATGCGCATTAGTGAGGCCGTGTACGCATGCGCAGTAGTGAGCCCGTGTGCTCATGCGCAGTAGTGAGCCCGCGTGCGCATGCGTAGTAGTGAGCTCCAGTGCGCATGTGCAGGGGTGAGCCGGAGTGCGCATGCGCAGTAGCGAGCCCGAGTGCGCATGCGTAGTTGTGAGCTCGAGTCCGCATGTGCAGGTCTGAGCCGGAGTGCGCATGCGCAGTAGTGAGCCCGAGTGCACATGCACAGTAGTGAGCCCGATTGCGCATCCGCAGTAGTGAGTCCGTGTGCGCATGTGCAGGTCTGAGCTGGAGTGCGCATGCGCAGTAGCGAGCCCGATTGTGCATCCGCAGTAGTGAGCCCGAGTGTGCATGAGCAGTAGTAGGCTCGTTTGCGCATGCGCAGTAGTGAACCCGTGTGCGCATGCGCAGTAGTGCGCCCGCGTTCGCATGCGTAGTAGTGAGCTCGAGTGCGCATGCGCAGTCGTGACCCCGAGTGCGCATGAGCAGTAGTGAGTCCGAGTGCGCATGAGCAGAAGTGAGCCGGAGGGCGCATGCGCAGTAGTGACCCCGAGTGCGCATGCGCACTAGTGACCCCGAGCCCGCATGCGCAGTAGTGAGCCTGAGTGCGCATGAGCAGTAGTGAGTCCGAGTGCGCATGCGCAGTAGTACGCCCGTGTGCATATGCGCAGAAGTGAGCTCCAATGCGCATGGGCAGGTCTGAGCCGGACTGCGCATGCGCAGTAGTGAGCCCGTGTGCGCTTGCGCAGTGGTGTGCCCGAGTGCGCATGGGCAGGTCTGAGCCCGAGTGCGCATGATCAGTAGTGGGCTCGTGCGCGCATGCGCAGTAGTGAGCCCGTGTGCGCATGCGCAGTAGTGGGCCCGAGCGCGCATCCGCAGTAGTGAGTCCGAGTGCGC
This sequence comes from Megachile leachella, assembly GCA_963576845.1. Classification (NCBI taxonomy): domain Eukaryota; kingdom Metazoa; phylum Arthropoda; class Insecta; order Hymenoptera; family Megachilidae; genus Megachile; species Megachile leachella. The sequence goes on along the minus strand of OY756250.1, from coordinate 23,220,820 downwards.
ATGCGCAGTAGTGAGCCCGATTGTGCATCCGCAGTAGTGAGTCCGAGTGCGCATGGGCAGTAGTGAGTTCGAGTGCGCATGAGCAGAAGTGAGCCGGAGGGCGCATGCGCAGTAGTGACCTCGAGTGCGCATGCGCACTAGTGACCCCGAGCCCGCATGCGCAGTAGTGAGCCCGTGTGCACATGCGCATTAGTGAGGCCGTGTACGCATGCGCAGTAGTGAGCCCGTGTGCTCATGCGCAGTAGTGAGCCCGTGTGCGCATACGCAGTAGTGAGCCCGAGCGCGCATCCGCAGTAGTGAGTCCGAGTGCGCATGCGCAGTGGTGACCCCGAGTGCGCATGAGCAGTAGCGAGTCCGAGTGCGCATGCGCAGTAGTGACCCCGAGTGCACATGCACAGTAGTGAGCCCGATTGCGCATCCGCAGTAGTGAGTCCGTGTGCGCATGTGCAGGTCTGAGCCGGAGTGCGCATGCGCAGTAGCGAGCCCGATTGTGCATCCGCAGTAGTGAGTCTGAGTGCGCATGAGCAGTAGTGAGCCCGAGTGTGCATGAGCAGTAGTAGGCTCGTGCGCGCATGCGCAGTAGTGAACCCGTGTGCGCATGCGCAGTAGTGGGCCCGAGCGCGCATCCGCAGTAGTGAGTCCGAGTGCGCATGCGCAGTAGTGAGCCCGATTGTGCATCCGCAGTAGTGAGTCCGAGTGCGCATGGGCAGTAGTGAGTTCGAGTGCGCATGAGCAGCAGATACCCCGAGTGCGCATGCGCAGTAGTGACCCCGAGCGCGCATGCGCAGTAGTGAGCCCGTGTGCGCATACGCAGTAGCGAGCCCGAGCGCGCATCCGCAGTAGTGAGTCCGAGTGCGCATGCGCAGTGGTGACCCCGAGTGCGCATGAGCAGTAGCGAGTCCGAGTGCGCATGCGCAGTAGTGACCCCGAGTGCACATGCACAGTAGTGAGCCCGATTGCGCATCCGCAGTAGTGAGTCCGTGTGCGCATGTGCAGGTCTGAGCCGGAGTGCGCATGCGCAGTAGCGAGCCCGATTGTGGATCCGCAGTAGTGAGTCTGAGTGCGCATGAGCAGTAGTGAGCCCGAGTGTGCATGAGCAGTAGTAGGCTCGTGCGCGCATGCGCAGTAGTGAACCCGTGTGCGCATGCGCAGTAGTGCGCCCGCGTGCGCATGCGTAGTAGTGAGCTCGAGTGCGCATGCGCAGTAGTGGCCCCGAGTGCGCATGAGCAGTAGTGAGTCCGAGTGCGCATGAGCAGAAGTGAGCCGGAGGGCGCATGCGCAGTAGTGACCCCGAGTGCGCATGCGCACTAGTGACCCCGAGCCCGCATGCGCAGTAGTGAGCCCGTGTGCGCATGCGCAGTAGTGAGGCCGTGTACGCATGCGCAGTAGTGAGCCTGAGCGCGCATCCGCAGTAGTTAGTCCGAGTGCGCATGCGCAGTAGTGACCCCGAGTGCGCATGAGTAGTAGTGAGTCCCAGTGCGCATGAGCAGTAGTGACCCCGAGTGCGCATGAGTAGTAGTGAGTCCGAGTGCGCATGAGCAGTAGTGACCCCGAGTGCGCATGCGCAGTAGTGAGCCCGAGAGGGCATCCGCAGTAGTGAGTCCGAGTGTGCATGAGCAGTAGTAGGCTCGTGCGCGCATGCGCAGTAGTGAACCCGTGTGCGCATGCGCAGTAGTACGCCCGTGTGCATATGAGCAGAAGTGAGCTCGAATGCGCATGTGCAGCTCTGAGCCGGACTGCGCATGCGCAGTAGTGAGCCCGTGTGCGCTTGCGCAGTGGTGTGCCCGAGTGCGCATGGGCAGGTCTGAGCCGGAGTGCGCATGCGCAGTAGTGGGCTCGTGCGCGCATGCGCAGAAGTGAGCTCGAATGCGCATGTGCAGGTCTGAGCCGGACTGCGCATGCGCATTAGTGAGCCCGTGTGCGCTTGCGCAGTGGTATCCCCGAGTGCGCACGGGCAGGTCTGAGCCGGAGTGCGCATGCGCAGTAGTGGGCTCGTGCGCGCATGCGCAGTAGTGAGCCCGTGTGCGGATGCGCAGTAGTAAGCCCGAGCGCGCATCCGCAGTAGTGAGTCCGAGTGCGCATGCGCAGTAGTGAGCCCGATTGTGCGTCCGCAGTAGTGAATCTGAGTGCGCATGAGCAGTAGTGGGCCCGTGTGTGCATGAGCAGTAGTGACCCTCAGCGCGCATGCGCAGTAGTGACCCCGAATGCGTATGGGCAGTAGTGAGCCTGATTGCGCATCGGCAGTAGTGAGTCCGAGTGCCCATGAGCCTTAGTGAGTCCGAGTGCGCATCCGCAGTAGTGACCCCGCGTGCGCATGCGTAGCTGTGGGATCGTGTGCGCATGTGCAGGTCTGAGCCGGAGTGCGCATGCGCAGTAGTGAGTCCCAGTGCGCATGAGCAGTAGTGACCCCGAGTGCGCATGTGCAGGTCTGAGGCGGAGTGCGCATGCGCAGTAGTGAGCCTGATTGCGCATGCGCAGTAGTGAGCCCGATTGTGCATCCGCAGTGGTGAGTCTGAATGCGGATGAGCAGTAGTGAGCCCATGTGTGCATCAGCAGTAGCGAGTCCGAGTGCGCATGATCAGCAGTGACCCCGAGTGCGCATGCGCAGTAGTGACCCCGAGTGCGCATGAGCAGTAGTGAGTTCGAGTGCGCATGAGCAGCAGTGACCCCGAGTGCGCATGCGCAGTAGTGACCCCTAGCGCGTATGCGCAGTAGTGAGCCCGTGTGCGCATGCGCAGTAGTGAGCCCGAGCGCGCATCCGCAGTAGTTAGTCCGAGTGCGCATGCGCAGTAGTGACCCCGAGTGCGCATGAGTAGTAGTGAGTCCCAGTGCGCATGAGCAGTAGTGACCCCGAGTGCGCATGAGTAGTAGTGAGTCCGAGTGCGCATGAGCAGTAGTGACCCCGAGTGCGCATGCACAGTAGTGAGCCCGATTGCGCATCCCCAGTAGTGAGTCCGTGTGCGCATGTGCAGGTCTGAGCCGGAGTGCGCGTGCGCAGTAGTGAGCCTGAGTGCGCATGAGCAGTAGTGAGTCTGCGTGCGCATGCGCAGTAGTACGCCCGTGTGCATATGCGCAAAAGTGAGCTCGAATGCGCCTGTGCAGGTCTGAGCCGGACTGCGCATGCGCAGTAGTGAGCCCGTGTGCGCTTGCGCAGTGGTGCGCCCGAGTGCGCATGGGCAGTTCTGAGCCGGTGTGCGCATGCGCAGTAGTGGGCTCGTGCGCGCATGCGCAGTAGTGAACCCGTGTGCGCATGCGCAGTAGTGACCCCGAGTGCGCATGAGCAGTAGTGAGTCCGAGTGCGCATGAGCAGTAGTGACCCCGAGTGCGCATGCATAGTAGTGAGCCCGATTTCGCATCCGCAGTAGTGAGTCCGTGTGCGCATGTGCAGGTCTGAGCCGGAGTGCGCATGCGCAGTAGTGAGCCCGATTGTGCATCCGCAGTAGTGACCCCGAGTGCGCATGCGCCCTGGTGACCCCGAGCCCGCATGCGCAGTAGTGAGTCTCAGTGCGCATGAGCAGTACTGAGCCCGTGTGTGCATGAGCAGTAGTGAGCCCGCGTGCGCATGCGTTGTAGTGAGCTCGAGTGCGCATACGCAGTAGTGACCCCGAGTGCGCATGAGCAGTAGTGAGTCCGAGTGCGCATGAGCAGTAGTGACCCCGAGCGCGCAGGCATAGTAGTGAGCCCGATTTCGCATCCGCAGTAGTGAGTCCGTGTGCGCATGTGCAGGTCTGAGCCGGAGTGCGCATGCGCAGTAGTGAGCCCGATTGTGCATCCGCAGTAGTGACCCCGAGTGCGCATGCGCCCTGGTGACCCCGAGCCCGCATGCGCAGTAGTGAGCCCGTGTGCGTATGCGCAGTAGTGAGCCCGTGTACGCATGAGCAGTAGTGAGCCCCTGTGCTCATGCGTAGTAGTGAGCTCGAGTGCGCATGCGCAGTAGTGAGCCCGCGTGCGCATGCGTAGTAGTGAGCTCGAGTGCGCATGTGCAGTAGTGAGTCCGAGTGCGCATGAGCAGCAGTGACCCCGAGTGCGCATGCACAGTAGTGAGCCCGACTTCGCATCCGCAGTAGTGAGTCCGTGTGCGCATGTGCAGGTCTGAGCCGGAGTGCGCATGCGCAGTAGTGACCCCGAGCCCGCATGCGCAGTAGTGAGCCCGTGTGCGTATGCGCAGTAGTGAGCCCGTGTACGCATGCGCAGTAGTGAGCCCGTGTGCTCATGCGCAGTAGTGAGTCCGAGTGCGCATGAGCAGAAGTGAGCCCGATTGCGCATCTCCAGTAGTGAGACCGTGTGCGCATGTGCAGGTCTGAGCCGGAGTGCGCATGCGCAGTAGTGAGCCTGAGTGCGCATGAGCAGTAGTGAGTCCGAGTGCGCATGCGCAGTAGTACGCCCGTGTGCATATGCACAGAAGTGAGCTCCAATGCGCATGGGCAGGTCTGAGCCGGACTGCGCATGCGCAGTAGTGAGCCCGTGTGCGCTTGCGCAGTGGTGTGCCCGAGTGCGCATGGGCAGGTCTGAGCCCGAGTGCGCATGATCAGTAGTGGGCTCGTGCGCGCATGCGCAGTAGTGAGCCCGTGTGCGCATGCGCAGTAGTGGGCCCGAGCGCGCATCCGCAGTAGTGAGTCCGAGTGCGCATGCGCAGTAGTGAGCCCGATTGTGCATCCGCAGTAGTGAGTCCGAGTGCGCATGGGCAGTAGCGAGTTCGAGTGCGCATGAGCAGCAGATACCCCGAGTGCGCATGCGCAGTAGTGACCCCGAGCGCGCATGCGCAGTAGTGAGCCCGTGTGCGCATACGCAGTAGTGAGGCCGAGCGCGCATCCGCAGTAGTGAGTCCGAGTGCGCATGCGCAGTGGTGACCCCGAGTGCGCATGAGCAGTAGCGAGTCCGAGTGTGCATGCGCAGTAGTGACCCCGAGTGCACATGCACAGTAGTGAGCCCGATTGCGCATCCGCAGTAGTGAGTCCGTGTGCGCATGTGCAGGTCTGAGCCGGAGTGCGCATGCGCAGTAGCGAGCCCGATTGTGCATCCGCAGTAGTGAGTCTGAGTGCGCATGAGCAGTAGTGAACCCGAGTGTGCATGAGCAGTAGTAGGCTCGTGCGCGCATGCGCAGTAGTGAACCCGTGTGCGCATGCGCAGTAGTGCGCCCGCGTGCGCATGCGTAGTAGTGAGCTCGAGTGCGCATGCGCAGTAGTGACCCCGAGTGCGCATGAGCAGTAGTGAGTCCGAGTGCGCATGAGCAGAAGTGAGCCGGAGGGCGCATGTGCAGTAGTGACCCCGAGTGCGCATGCGCACTAGTGACCCCGAGCCCGCATGCGCAGTAGTGAGCCCGTGTGCGCATGCGCATTAGTGAGGCCGTGTACGCATGCGCAGTAGTGAGCCCGTGTGCTCATGCGCAGTAGTGAGCCCGCGTGCGCATGCGTAGTAGTGAGCTCCAGTGCGCATGTGCAGGGGTGAGCCGGAGTGCGCATGCGCAGTAGCGAGCCCGAGTGCGCATGCGTAGTAGTGAGCTCGAGTCCGCATGTGCAGGTCTGAGCCGGAGTGCGCATGCGCAGTAGTGAGCCCGAGTGCACATGCACAGTAGTGAGCCCGATTGCGCATCCGCAGTAGTGAGTCCGTGTGCGCATGTGCAGGTCTAAGCTGGAGTGCGCATGCGCAGTAGCGAGCCCGATTGTGCATCCGCAGTAGTGAGTCTGAGTGCGCATGAGCAGTAGTGAGCCCGAGTGTGCATGAGCAGTAGTAGGCTCGTTTGCGCATGCGCAGTAGTGAACCCGTGTGCGCATGCGCAGTAGTGCGCCCGCGTGCGCATGCGTAGTAGTGAGCTCGAGTGCGCATGCGCAGTAGTGACCCCGAGTGCGCATGAGCAGTAGAGAGTCCGAGTGCGCATGAGCAGAAGTGAGCCGGAGGGCGCATGCGCAGTAGTGACCTCGAGTGCGCATGCGCACTAGTGACCCCGAGCCCGCATGCGCAGTAGTGAGCCCGTGTGCGCATGCGCATTAGTGAGGCCGTGTACGCATGCGCAGTAGTGAGCCCGTGTGCTCATGCGCAGTAGTGAGCCCGTTTGCGCATACGCAGTAGTGAGCCCGACCGCGCATCCGCAGTAGTGAGTCCGAGTGCGCATGCGCAGTGGTGACCCCGAGTGCGCATGAGCAGTAGCGAGTCCGAGTGCGCATGCGCAGTAGTGACCCCGAGTGCACATGCACAGTAGTGAGCCCGATTGCGCATCCGCAGTAGTGAGTCCGTGTGCGCATGTGCAGGTCTGAGCCGGAGTGCGCATGCGCAGTAGCGAGCCCGATTGTGCATCCGCAGTAGTGAGTCTGAGTGCGCATGAGCAGTAGTGAGCCCGAGTGTGCATGAGCAGTAGTAGGCTCGTGCGCGCATGCGCAGTAGTGAACCCGTGTGCGCATGCGCAGTAGTGCGCCCGCGTGCGCATGCGTAGTAGTGAGCTCGAGTGCGCATGCGCAGTAGTGACCCCGAGTGCGCATGAGCTGTAGTGAGTCCGAGTGCGCATGAGCAGAAGTGAGCCGGGGGGCGCATGCGCAGTAGTGACCTCGAGTGCGCATGCGCACTAGTGACCCCGAGCCCGCATGCGCAGTAGTGAGCCCGTGTGCGCATGCGCATTAGTGAGGCCGTGTACGCATGCGCAGTAGTGAGCCCGTGTGCTCATGCGCAGTAGTGAGCCCGTGTGCGCATACGCAGTAGTGAGCCCGAGCGCGCATCCGCAGTAGTGAGTCCGAGTGCGCATGCGCAGTGGTGACCCCGAGTGCGCATGAGCAGTAGCGAGTCCGAGTGCGCATGCGCAGTAGTGACCCCGAGTGCACATGCACAGTAGTGAGCCCGATTGCGCATCCGCAGTAGTGAGTCCGTGTGCGCATGTGCAGGTCTGAGCCGGAGTGCGCATGCGCAGTAGCGAGCCCGATTGTGCATCCGCAGTAGTGAGTCTGAGTGCGCATGAGCAGTAGTGAGCCCGAGTGTGCATGAGCAATAGTAGGCTCGTGCGCGCATGCGCAGTAGTGAACCCGTGTGCGCATGCGCAGTAGTGGGCCCGAGCGCGCATCCGCAGTAGTGAGTCCGAGTGCGCATGCGCAGTAGTGAGCCCGATTGTGCATCCGCAGTAGTGAGTCCGAGTGCGCATGGGCAGTAGTGAGTTCGAGTGCGCATGAGCAGCAGATACCCCGAGTGCGCATGCGCAGTAGTGACCCCGAGCGCGCATGCGCAGTAGTGGGCCCGTGTGCGCATACGCAGTAGCGAGCCCGAGCGCGCATCCGCAGTAGTGAGTCCGAGTGCGCATGCGCAGTGGTGACCCCGAGTGCGCATGAGCAGTAGCGAGTCCGAGTGCGCATGCGCAGTAGTGACCCCGAGTGCACATGCACAGTAGTGAGCCCGATTGCGCATCCGCAGTAGTGAGTCCGTGTGCGCATGTGCAGGTCTGAGCCGGAGTGCGCATGCGCAGTAGCGAGCCCGATTGTGCATCCGCAGTAGTGAGTCTGAGTGCGCATGAGCAGTAGTGAGCCCGAGTGTGCATGAGCAGTAGTAGGCTCGTGCGCGCATGCGCAGTAGTGAACCCGTGTGCGCATGCGCAGTAGTGCGCCCGCGTGCGCATGCGTAGTAGTGAGCTCGAGTGCGCATGCGCAGTAGTGACCCCGAGTGCGCATGAGCAGTAGTGAGTCCGAGTGCGCATGAGCAGAAGTGAGCCGGAGGGCGCATGCGCAGTAGTGACCCCGAGTGCGCATGCGCACTAGTGACCCCGAGCCCGCATGCGCAGTAGTGAGCCCGTGTGCGCATGCGCATTAGTGAGGCCGTGTACGCATGCGCAGTAGTGAGCCCGAGCGCGCATCCGCAGTAGTTAGTCCGAGTGCGCATGCGCAGTAGTGACCCCGAGTGCGCATGAGTAGTAGTGAGTCCCAGTGCGCATGAGCAGTAGTGACCCCGAGTGCGCATGAGTAGTAGTGAGTCCGAGTGCGCATGAGCAGTAGTGACCCCGAGAGCGCATGCGCAGTAGTGAGCCCGAGAGGGCATCCGCAGTAGTGAGTCCGAGTGTGCATGAGCAGTAGTAGGCTCGTGCGCGCATGCGCAGTAGTGAACCCGTGTGCGCATGCGCAGTAGTACGCCCGTGTGCATATGAGCAGAAGTGAGCTCGAATGCGCATGTGCAGCTCTGAGCCGGACTTCGCATGCGCAGTAGTGAGCCCGTGTGCGCTTGCGCAGTGGTGTGCCCGAGTGCGCATAGGCAGGTCTGAGCCGGAGTGCGCATGCGCAGTAGTGGGCTCGTGCGCGCATGCGCAGAAGTGAGCTCGAATGCGCATGTGCAGGTCTGAGCCGGACTGCGCATGCGCATTAGTGAGCCCGTGTGCGCTTGCGCAGTGGTATCCCCGAGTGCGCACGGGCAGGTCTGAGCCGGAGTGCGCATGCGCAGTAGTGGGCTCGTGCGCGCATGCGCAGTAGTGAGCCCGTGTGCGGATGCGCAGTAGTAAGCCCGAGCGCGCATCCGCAGTAGTGAGTCCGAGTGCGCATGCGCAGTAGTGAGCCCGATTGTGCGTCCGCAGTAGTGAGTCTGAGTGCGCATGAGCAGTAGTGGGCCCGTGTGTGCATGAGCAGTAGTGACCCTCAGCGCGCATGCGCAGTAGTGACCCCGAATGCGTATGGGCAGTAGTGAGCCTGATTGCGCATCGGCAGTAGTGAGTCCGAGTGCCCATGAGCCTTAGTGAGTCCGAGTGCGCATCCGCAGTAGTGACCCCGCGTGCGCATGCGTAGCTGTGGGATCGTGTGCGCATGTGCAGGTCTGAGCCGGAGTGCGCATGCGCAGTAGTGAGTCCCAGTGCGCATGAGCAGTAGTGACCCCGAGTGCGCATGTGCAGGTCTGAGGCGGAGTGCGCATGCGCAGTAGTGAGCCTGATTGCGCATGCGCAGTAGTGAGCCCGATTGTGCATCCGCAGTAGTGAGTCTGAATGCGGATGAGCAGTAGTGAGCCCGTGTGTGCATCAGCAGTAGCGAGTCCGAGTGCGCATGATCAGCAGTGACCCCGAGTGCGCATGCGCAGTAGTGACCCCGAGTGCGCATGAGCAGTAGTGAGTTCGAGTGCGCATGAGCAGCAGTGACCCCGAGTGCGCATGCGCAGTAGTGACCCCTAGCGCGTATGCGCAGTAGTGAGCCCGTGTGCGCATGCGCAGTAGTGAGCCCGAGCGCGCATCCGCAGTAGTTAGTCCGAGTGCGCATGCGCAGTAGTGACCCCGAGTGCGCATGAGTAGTAGTGAGTCCGAGTGCGCATGAGCAGTAGTGACCCCGAGTGCGCATGCACAGTAGTGAGCCCGATTGCGCATCCCCGGTAGTGAGTCCGTGTGCGCATGTGCAGGTCTGAGCCGGAGTGCGCGTGCGCAGTAGTGAGCCTGAGTGCGCATGAGCAGTAGTGAGTCTGCGTGCGCATGCGCAGTAGTACGCCCGTGTGCATATGCGCAAAAGTGAGCTCGAATGCGCATGTGCAGGTCTGAGCCGGACTGCGCATGCGCAGTAGTGAGCCCGTGTGCGCTTGCGCAGTGGTGTGCCCGAGTGCGCATGGGCAGTAGTGGGCTCGTGCGCGCATGCGCAGTAGTGAGCCCGATTGTGCATCTACAGTAGTGAGTCTGAGTGCGCATGAGCAGTAGTGAGCCCGTGTGTGCATCCGCAGTAGTGACCCCGAGTGCGCATGCGCCCTGGTGACCCCGAGCCCGCATGCGCAGTAGTGAGTCTCAGTGCGCATGAGCAGTACTGAGCCCGTGTGTGCATGAGCAGTAGTGAGCCCGCGTGCGCATGCGTTGTAGTGAGCTCGAGTGCGCATACGCAGTAGTGACCCCGAGCGCGCATCCGCAGTAGTGAGTCCGAGTGCGCATGAGCAGTAGTGACCCCGAGTGCGCATGCACAGTAGTGAGCCCGATTGCGCATCCCCGGTAGTGAGTCCGTGTGCGCATGTGCAGGTCTGAGCCGGAGTGCGCGTGCGCAGTAGTGAGCCTGAGTGCGCATGAGCAGTAGTGAGTCTGCGTGCGCATGCGCAGTAGTACGCCCGTGTGCATATGCGCAAAAGTGAGCTCGAATGCGCCTGTGCAGGTCTGAGCCGGACTGCGCATGCGCAGTAGTGAGCCCGTGTGCGCTTGCGCAGTGGTGCGCCCGAGTGTGCATGGGCAGTTCTGAGCCGGAGTGCGCATGCGCAGTAGTGGGCTCGTGCGCGCATGCGCAGAAGTGAGCTCGAATGCGCATGTGCAGGTCTGAGCCTGAGTGCGCATGAGCAGTAGTGAGCCCGTGTGTGCATCCGCAGTAGTGACCCCGAGTGCGCATGCGCCCTGGTGACCCCGAGCCCGCATGCGCAGTAGTGAGTCTCAGTGCGCATGAGCAGTACTGAGCCCGTGTGTGCATGAGCAGTAGTGAGCCCGCGTGCGCATGCGTTGTAGTGAGCTCGAGTGCGCATACGCAGTAGTGACCCCGAGCGCGCATCCGCAGTAGTGAGTCCGAGTGCGCATGCGCAGTAGTGACCCCGTGTGTGCATGAGCAGTAGTGGGCTCGTGCGCGCATGCGCAGTAGTGAACCCGTGTGCGCATGCGCAGTAGTGACCCCGAGTGCGCATGAGCAGTAGTGAGTCCGAGTGCGCATGAGCAGTAGTGACCCCGAGTGCGCATGCATAGTAGTGAGCCCGATTTCGCATCCGCAGTAGTGAGTCCGTGTGCGCATGTGCAGGTCTGAGCCGGAGTGCGCATGCGCAGTAGTGAGCCCGATTGTGCATCCGCAGTAGTGACCCCGAGTGCGCATGTGCCCTGGTGACCCCGAGCCCGCATGCGCAGTAGTGAGTCTCAGTGCGCATGAGCAGTACTGAGCCCGTGTGTGCATGAGCAGTAGTGAGCCCGCGTGCGCATGCGTTGTAGTGAGCTCGAGTGCGCATACGCAGTAGTGACCCCGAGTGCGCATGAGCAGTAATGAGTCCGAGTGCGCATGAGCAGTAGTGACCCCGTGTGCGCAGGCATAGTAGTGAGCCCGATTTCGCATCCGCAGTAGTGAGTCCGTGTGCGCATGTGCAGGTCTGAGCCGGAGTGCGCATGCGCAGTAGTGAGCCCGATTGTGCATCCGCAGTAGTGACCCCGAGTGCGCATGCGCCCTGGTGACCCCGAGCCCGCATGCGCAGTAGTGAGCCCGTGTGCGTATGCGCAGTAGTGAGCCCGTGTACGCATGAGCAGTAGTGAGCCCCTGTGCTCATGCGCAGTAAGGAGCCCGCGTGCGCATGCGTAGTAGTGAGCTCGAGTGCGCATGCGCAGTAGTGAGCCCGCGTGCGCATGCGTAGTAGTGAGCTCGAGTGCGCATGTGCAGTAGTGAGTCCGAGTGCGCATGAGCAGCAGTGACCCCGAGTGCGCATGCACAGTAGTGAGCCCGACTTCGCATCCGCAGTAGTGAGTCCGTGTGCGCATGTGCAGGTCTGAGCCGGAGTGCGCATGCGCAGTAGTGAGCCCGATTGTGCATCCGCAGTAGTGACCCCGCGTGCGCATGCGCCCTAGTGACCCCGAGCCCGCATGCGCAGTAGTGAGCCCGTGTGCGTATGCGCAGTAGTGAGCCCGTGTACGCATGCGCAGTAGTGAGCCCGTGTGCTCATGCGCAGTAATGAGCCGCGTGCGCATGCGTAGTAGTGAGCTCGAGTGCGCATGCGCAGTAGTGAGCCCGCGTGCGCATGCGTAGTAGTGAGCTCGAGTGCGCATGTGCAGTAGTGAGTCCGAGTGCGCATGAGCAGCAGTGACCCCGAGTGCGCATGCATAGTAGTGAGCCCGATTGCGCATCCGCAGTAGTGAGTCCGTGTACGCATGTGCAGGTCTGAGCCGGAGTGCGCATGCGCAGTAGTGAGCCCGATTATGCATCCGCAGTAGTGAGTCTGAGTGCGCATGAGCAGTAGCGAGCCCGTGTGTGCATGAGCAGTAGTGGGCTGGTGCCCGCATGCGCAGTAGTGAACCCGTGTGCGCATGCGCAGTAGTGAGCCCGCGTGCGCATGCGTTGTAGTGAGCTCGAGTGCGCATACGCAGTAGTGACCCCGAGTGCGCGTGAGTAGTAGTGAGTCCGAGTGCGCATGAGCAGTAGTGACCCCGATTGCGCATGAACAGTAGTGAGCCCGATTGCGCATCCGCAGAAGTGAGTCCGTGTGCGCATGTGCAGGTCTGGGCCGGAGTACGCATGCGCAGTAGTGACCCCGAGTGCGCATGCGCAGTAGTGACCCCGAGCGCGCATGCGCAGTAGACAGCCCGTGTGCGCATGCGCAGCAGTAAGCCCGAGCGCGCATCCGCAGTAGTGAGCCCGTGTACTCATGCGCAGTAGCGAGCCCGCGTGCGCACGCGTAGTAGTGAGCTCGAGTGCGCATGTGCAGGTCTGAGCCGGACTGCGCATGCGCAGTAGTGAGCCCGTGTCCGCATGAGCGATAGAGAGTCTGAGCGCGCATGCGCAGTAGTGAGCCCGATTGTGCATCCGCAGTAGTGAGTCTGAGTGCGCATGAGCAGTGGTGAGCCCGTGTGTGCATGAGCAGTAGTGGGCTCGTGCGCGCATCCGCAGTAGTGAACCCGTGTGCGCATGCGCAGTAGTGAGCCCGCGTGCGCATGCGTAGTAGTGAGCTCGAGTGCGCATGCGCAGTAGTGACCCCGAGTGCGCATGAGCAGCACTGAGTCCGAGTGCGCATGAGCAGTAGTGACCCCGAGCCCGCATGCGCAGTAGTGAGTCCGTGTGCACATGCGCAGAAATGAGCTCGAATGCGCACGTGCAAGTCTGAGCCGCACTGCGCATGCGCAGTAGTGAGCCCGTGTGCGCATGCGCAGAAGTGAGCTCGAGAGGGCATGTGCATGTCTGAGCCGGTGTGCGCATGCGCAGTAGTGACCCCGAGTGCGCATGCGCAGTAGCGACCCCGAGCGCGTATGCGCAGTAGCGACCCCGAGCGCGTATGCGCAGTAGTGAGCCCGAGTGCGCATGTGCAGGCCTGACCGGAGTGCGCATGCGCAGGAGTGAGCCCGAGCGCGCATGCGCCGTAGAGAGCCCGATTGTGCATCCGCAGTAGTGAGTCTGAGTGCGCATGAGCAGTAGTGAGCCTGAGCGCGCATGCGCCGTAGGGAGCCCGTGTGCGCATGCGCACTGGTAAGCCCGTCTACGCATGCGCAGTGGTGAGCCCGAGTGCGCATGTGCAGGTCTGAGCCGGAGTGCGCATGCGCAGTAGTGAGCCTGAGTGCGCATGAGCAGTAGTGAGTCTGAGTGCGCATGCGCAGTAGTACGCCCGTGTGCATATGAGCAGAAGTGAGCTCGAATGCGCATGTGCAGGTCTGAGCCGGACTGCGCATGCGCATTAGTGAGCCCGTGTGCGCTTGCGCAGTGGTATGCCCGAGTGCGCACGGGCAGGTCTGAGCCGGAGTGCGCATGCGCAGTAGTGGGCTCGTGCGCGCATGCGCAGTAGTGAGCCCGTGTGCGCATGCGCAGTAGTAAGCCCGAGCGCGCATCCGGAGTAGTGAGTCCGAGTGCGCATGCGCAGTAGTGAGCCCGATTATGCGTCCGCAGTAGTGAGTCTGAGTGCGCATGAGCAGTAGTGGGCCCGTATGTGCATGCGCAGTAGTGAGCCCGATTGTGCATCCGCAGTAGTGAGTCCGAGTGCGCATGATCAGCAGTGACCCCGAGTGCGCATGCGCAGTAGTGACCCCGAGTGCGCATGAGCAGTAGTGAGTCCGAGTGCGCATGAGCAGCAGTGAGTCCGAGTGCGCATGAGCAGTAGTGAGTTCGAGTGCGCATGAGCAGCAGTGACCCCGAGTGCGCATGCGCAGTAGTGACCCCGAGCGCGCATGCGCAGTAGTGAGCCCGTGTGCGCATGCGCAGTAGTGAGCCCGCGCGCGCATCCGCAGTAGTGAGTCCGAGTGCGCATGCGCAGTAGTGACCCAAAGTGCGCTTGAGCAGTAGTGAATCCGAGTGCGCATGAGCAGTTGTGACCCCGAGTGCGCATGAGTAGTAGTGACCCCGAGTGCGCATGCACAGTAGTGAGCCCGATTGCGCATCCCCAGTAGTGAGTCCGTGTGCGCATGTGCAGGTCTGAGCCGGAGTGCGCATGCGCAGTAGTGAGCCTGAGTGAGCATGAGCAGTAGTGAGTCCGAGTGCGCATGAGCAGAAGTGAGCCGGAGGGCGCATGCGCAGTAGTGACCCCGAGTGCGCATGCGCACTAGCGACCCCGAGCCCGCATGCGCAGTAGTGAGCCCGTGTGCGCATGCGCAGTAGTGAGGCCGTGTACGCATGCGCAGTAGTGAGCCCGTGTGCTCATGCGCAGTAGTGAGCCCGTGTGCGCATGAGCAGTAGTGAGTCCGAGCGCGCATGCGCAGTAGTGAGCCCGATTGTGCATCCGCAGTAGTGAGTCTGAGTGCGCATGAGCAGTAGTGAGCCCGTGTGTGCATCAGCAGTAGTGAGTCCGAGTGCGCATGATCAGCAGTGACCCCGAGTGTGCATGCGCAGTAGTGAGCCCGAGCGCGCATCCGCAGTAGTGAGTCCGAGTGCGCATGCGCAGTAGTGACCAAGAGTGCGCATGAGCAGTAGTGAGTTCGGGTGCGCATGAGCAGCAGTGACCCCGAGTGTGCATGCGCAGTAGTGAGTCCGAGTGCGCATGAGCAGTAGTGACCTCGAGTGCGCATGCACAGTAGTGACCCCGATTGCGCATCCCCAGTAGTGAGTCCGTGTGCGCATGTGCAGGTCTGAGCCGGAGTGCGCATGCTCAGTAGTGAGCCTGAGTGCGCATGAGCAGTAGTGAGTCCGAGTGCGCATGCGCAGTAGTACGCCCGTGTGCATATGCGCAAAAGTGAGCTCGAATGCGCATGTGCAGGTCTGAGCCGGACTGCGCATGCGCAGTAGTGAGCCCTTGTGCGCTTGCGCAGTGGTGTGCCCGAGTGCGCATGCGCAGTAGTGAGCCCGAGCGCGCATCCGCAATAGTGAGTCCGAGTGCGCATGCGCAGTAGTGAGCCCGATTGTGCATCTACAGTAGTGAGTCTGAGTGCGCATGAGCAGTAGTGAGCCCGTGAGTGCATCAGCAGTAGTGAGTCCGAGTGCGCATAATCAGCAGTGACCCCGAGTGCGCGTGCGCAGTAGTGACCACGAGTGCGCATGAGCAGTAGTGAGTCCGGGTGTTCATGAGCAGCAGTGACCCCGAGTGTGCATGCGCAGTAGTGAGCCCGAGCGCGCATCCGCCGTAGTGAGTCCGAGTGCGCATGCGCAGTAGTGAGTCCGAGTGCGCATGCGCAGTAGTGACCCCGAGTGCGCATGAGCAGTAGTGTGTTCGAGTGCGCATGAGCAGCAGTGAGTCCGAGTGCGCATGCGCAGTAGTGACCCCGAGTGCGCATGAGCAGTAGTGAGTTCGAGTGCGCATGAGCAGCAGTGAGCCCGAGCGCGCATCCGCAGTAGTGAGTCCTAGTGCGCATGCGCAGTAGTGACCCCGAGTGCGCATGAGTAGTAGTGAGTCCGAGTGCGCATGAGCAGTAGTGACCCCGAGTGCGCATGAGTAGTAGTGAGTCCTAGTGCGCATGGGCAGTAGTGACTCCGAGTGCGCATGCACAGTAGTGAGCCCGATTGCGCATCCCCAGTAGTGAGACCGTGTGCGCATGTGCAGGTCTGAGCCGGAGTGCGCATGCGCAGTAGTGAGCCTGAGTGCGCATGAGCAGTAGTGAGTCCGAGTGCGCATGCGCAGTAGTGAGCCTGAGTGCGCATGAGCAGTAGTGAGTCCGAGTGCGCATGCGCAGTAGTGACACCGAGTGCGCATGAGCAGTAGTGAGTTCGAGTGCGCATGAGCAGTAGTGAGTCCGAGTGCGCATGCGCAGTAGTGACCCCGAGTGCGCATGAGCAGTAGTGAGTTCGAGTGCGCATGAGCAGCAGTGACCCCGAGTGCGCATGCGCAGTAGTGACCCCGAGCGCGCATGCGCAGTAGTGAGCCCGAGCGGGCATCCGCAGTAGTGAGTCCGAGTGCGCATGCACAGCAGTGAGCCCGATTGCGCATCCCCAGTAGTGAGTCCGTGTGCGCATGTGCAGGTCTGAGCCGGAGTGCGCATGCGCAGTAGTGAGCCCCATTGTGCATCCGCAGTAGTGAGTCCGAGTGCGCATAAGCAGTAGTGACCCCGAGCCCGCATGCGCAGTAGTGAGCCCGTGTGCACATGCGCAGAAGTGAGCTCGAATGCGCATGTGCAAGTCTGAGCCGGACTGCGCATGCGCAGTAGTGAGCCCCATTGTGCATCCGCAGTAGTGAGTCCGAGTGCGCATGAGCAGTAGTGACCCCGAGCCCGCATGCGCAGTAGTGAGCCCGTGTGCGCATGCGCAGTAGTGAGGCCGTGTACGCATGCGCAGTAGTGAGCCCGTGTGCTCATGCGCAGTAGTGAGCCCGTGTGCGCATGAGCAGTAGTGACTCCGAGTGCGCATGAGCAGCAGTGACCCCGAGTGTGCATGCGCAGTAGTGAGTCCGAGTGCGCATGAGCAGTAGTGACCCCGAGTGCGCATGCACAGTAGTGAGCCCGATTGCGCATCCCCAGTAGTGAGTCCGTGTGCGCATGTGCAGGTCTGAGCCGGAGTGCGCATGCTCAGTAGTGAGCCTGAGTGCGCATGAGCAGTAGTGAGTCCGAGTGCGCATGCGCAGTAGTACGCCCGTGTGCATATGCGCAAAAGTGAGCTCGAATGCGCATGTGCAGGTCTGAGCCGGACTGCGCATGCGCAGTAGTGAGCCCGTGTGCGCTTGCGCAGTGGTGTGCCCGAGTGCGCATGGGCAGTAGTGGGCTCGTGCGCGCATGCGCAGTAGTGAGCCCGTGTGCGCATGCGCAGTAGTGAGCCCGAGCGCGCAGCCGCAGTAGTGAGTCCGAGTGCGCATGCGCAATAGTGAGCCCGATTGTGCATCTACAGTAGTGAGTCTGAGTGCGCATGAGCAGTAGTGAGCCCGTGTGTGCATCAGCAGTAGTGAGTCCGAGTGCGCATGATCAGCAGTGACCCCGAGTGCGCGTGCGCAGTAGTGACCACGAGTGCGCATGAGCAGTAGTGAGTCCGGGTGTTCATGAGCAGCAGTGACCCCGAGTGTGCATGCGCAGTAGTGAGCCCGAGCGCGCATCCGCAGTAGTGAGTCCGAGTGCGCATGCGCAGTAGTGAGTCCGAGTGCGAATGCGCAGTAGTGACCCCGAGTGCGCATGAGCAGTAGTGAGTTCGAGTGCGCATGAGCAGCAGTGAGCCCGAGCGCGCATCCGCAGTAGTGAGTCCGAGTGCGCATGCGCAGTAGTGACCCCGAGTGCGCATGAGTAGTAGTGAGTCCGAGTGCGCATGAGCAGTAGTGACCCCGAGTGCGCATGAGTAGTAGTGAGTCCGAGTACGCATGAGCAGTAGTGACTCCGAGTGCGCATGCACAGTAGTGAGCCCGATTGCGCATCCCCAGTAGTGAGACCGTGTGCGCATGTGCAGGTCTGAGCCGGAGTGCGCATGCGCAGTAGTGAGCCTGAGTGCGCATGAGCAGTAGTGAGTCCGAGTGCGCATGCGCAGTAGTACGCCAGTGTGCATATGCGCAGAAGTGAGCTCCAATGCGCATGGGCAGGTCTGAGCCGGAGTGCGCATGCGCAGTAGTGGGCTCGTGCGCGCATGCGCAGAAGTGAGCTCGAGTGCGCATGGGCAGGTCTGAGCCCGAGTGCGCATGATCAGTAGTGGGCTCGTGCGCGCATGCGCAGTAGTGAGCGCGTGTGCGCATGCGCAGTAGTGGGCCCGAGCGCGCATCCGCAGTAGTGAGTCCGAGTGCGCGTGCGCAGTAGTGAGCCCGATTGTGCATCCGCAGTAGTGAGTCCGAGTGCGCATGGGCAGTAGTGAGTTCGAGTGCGCATGACCAGCAGATACCCCGAGTGCGCATGCGCAGTAGTGACCCCGAGCGCGCATGCGCAGTAGTGAGCCCGTGTGCGCATACGCAGTAGTGAGCCCGAGCGCGCATCCGCAGTAGTGAGTCCGAGTGCGCATGCGCAGTGGTGACCCCGAGTGCGCATGAGCAGTAGCGAGTCCGAGTGCGCATGCGCAGTAGTGACCCCGAGTGCACATGCACAGTAGTGAGCCCGATTGCGCATCCGCAGTAGTGAGTCCGTGTGCGCATGTGCAGGTCTGAGCCGGAGTGCGCATGCGCAGTAGTGAGCCCGTGTGCGCATGCGCATTAGTGAGGCCGTGTACGCATGCGCAGTAGTGAGCCCGTGTGCTCATGCGCAGTAGTGAGCCCGCGTGCGCATGCGTAGTAGTGAGCTCCAGTGCGCATGTGCAGGGGTGAGCCAGAGTGTGCATGCGCAGTAGCGAGCCCGAGTGCGCATGCGTAGTAGTGAGCTCGAGTCCGCATGTGCAGGTCTGAGCCGGAGTGCGCATGCGCAGTAGTGAGCCCGAGTGCACATGCACAGTAGTGCGCCCGATTGCGCATCCGCAGTAGTGAGTCCGTGTGCGCATGTGCAGGTCTGAGCCGGAGTGCGCATGCGCAGTAGCGAGCCCGATTGTGCATCCGCAGTAGTGGGTCTGAGTGCGCATGAGCAGTAGTGAGCCCGAGTGTGCATGAGAAGTAGTAGGCTCGTGCGCGCATGCGCAGTAGTGAACCCGTGTGCGCATGCGCAGTAGTGCGCCCGCGTGCGCATGCGTAGTAGTGAGCTCGAGTGCGCATGCGCAGTAGTGACCCCGAGTGCGCATGAGCAGTAGTGAGTCCGAGTGCGCATGAGCAGAAGTGAGCCGGAGGGCGCATGCGCAGTAGTGACCCCGAGTGCGCATGCGCACTAGTGACCCCGAGCCCGCATGCGCAGTAGTGAGCCCGTGTGCGCATGCGCAGTAGTGAGGCCGTGTACGCATGCGCAGTAGTGAGCCCGTGTGCTCATGCGCAGTAGTGAGCCCGCGTGCGCATGCGTAGTAGTGAGCTCCAGTGCGCATGTGCAGGGGTGAGCCGGAGTGCGCATGCGCAGTAGCGAGCCCGAGTGCGCATGCGTAGTAGTGAGCTCGAGTGCGCATGTGCAGGTCTGAGCCGGAGTGCGCATGCGCAGTAGTGAGCCCGATTGAGCATCCGCAGTAGTGAGTCTGAGTGCGCATGAGCAGTAGTGAGCCCGTGTGTGCATCAGCAGTAGTGAGTCTGAGTGCGCATGATCAGCAGTGACCCCGAGTGCGCATGCGCAGTAGTGACCCCGAGTGCGCATGAGCAGTAGTGAGTCCGAGTGCGCATGAGCAGCAGTGACCCCGAGTGTGCATGCGTAGTAGTGAGCCCGAGCGGGCATCCGCAGTAGTGAGTCCGATTGCGCATGCGCAGTAGTGACCCCGAGTGCGCATGAGCAGTAGTGAGTTCGAGTGCGCATGAGCAGCAGTGAGTCCGAGTGCGCATGCGCAGTAGTGACCCCGAGTGCGCATGAGCAGTAGTGAGTTCGAGTGCGCATGAGCAGCAGTGAGACCGAGCGCGCATCCGCAGTAGTGAGTCCGAGTGCGCATGCGCAGTAGTGAGCCCGAGCGCGCATCCGCAGTAGTGAGTCCGAGTGCGCATGCGCAGTAGTGAGCCCGATTGTGCATCTACAGTAGTGAGTCTGAGTGCGCATGAGCAGTAGTGAGCCCGTGTGTGCATCAGCAGTAGTGAGTCCGAGTGCGCATGATCAGCAGTGACCCCGAGTGCGCGTGCGCAGTAGTGACCACGAGTGCGCATGAGCAGTAGTGAGTCCGGGTGTTCATGAGCAGCAGTGACCCCGAGTGTGCATGCGCAGTAGTGAGCCCGAGCGCGCATCCGCAGTAGTGAGTCCGAGTGCGCATGCGCAGTAGTGAGCCCGATTGTGCATCTACAGTAGTGAGTCTGAGTGCGCATGAGCAGTAGTGAGCCCGTGTGTGCATCAGCAGTAGTGAGTCCGAGTGCGCATGATCAGCAGTGACCCCGAGTGCGCATGCACAGTAGTGACCCCGATTGCGCATCCCCAGTAGTGAGTCCGTGTGCGCATGTGCAGGTCTGAGCCGGAGTGCGCATGCTCAGTAGTGAGCCTGAGTGCGCATGAGCAGTAGTGAGTCCGAGTGCGCATGCGCAGTAGTACGCCCGTGTGCATATGCGCAAAAGTGAGCTCGAATGCGCATGTGCAGGTCTGAGCCGGACTGCGCATGCGCAGTAGTGAGCCCTTGTGCGCTTGCGCAGTGGTGTGCCCGAGTGCGCATGCGCAGTAGTGAGCCCGAGCGCGCATCCGCAATAGTGAGTCCGAGTGCGCATGCGCAGTAGTGAGCCCGATTGTGCATCTACAGTAGTGAGTCTGAGTGCGCATGAGAAGTAGTGAGCCCGTGAGTGCATCAGCAGTAGTGAGTCCGAGTGCGCATAATCAGCAGTGACCCCGAGTGCGCGTGCGCAGTAGTGACCACGAGTGCGCATGAGCAGTAGTGAGTCCGGGTGTTCATGAGCAGCAGTGACCCCGAGTGTGCATGCGCAGTAGTGAGCCCGAGCGCGCATCCGCCGTAGTGAGTCCGAGTGCGCATGCGCAGTAGTGAGTCCGAGTGCGCATGCGCAGTAGTGACCCCGAGTGCGCATGAGCAGTAGTGTGTTCGAGTGCGCATGAGCAGCAGTGAGTCCGAGTGCGCATGCGCAGTAGTGACCCCGAGTGCGCATGAGCAGTAGTGAGTTCGAGTGCGCATGAGCAGCAGTGAGCCCGAGCGCGCATCCGCAGTAGCGAGTCCTAGTGCGCATGCGCAGTAGTGACCCCGAGTGCGCATGAGTAGTAGTGAGTCCGAGTGCGCATGAGCAGTAGTGACCCCGAGTGCGCATGAGTAGTAGTGAGTCCTAGTGCGCATGGGCAGTAGTGACTCCGAGTGCGCATGCACAGTAGTGAGCCCGATTGCGCATCCCCAGTAGTGAGACCGTGTGCGCATGTGCAGGTCTGAGCCGGAGTGCGCATGCGCAGTAGTGAGCCTGAGTGCGCATGAGCAGTAGTGAGTCCGAGTGCGCATGCGCAGTAGTGAGCCTGAGTGCGCATGAGCAGTAGTGAGTCCGAGTGCGCATGCGCAGTAGTGACACCGAGTGCGCATGAGCAGTAGTGAGTTCGAGTGCGCATGAGCAGTAGTGAGTCCGAGTGCGCATGCGCAGTAGTGACCCCGAGTGCGCATGAGCAGTAGTGAGTTCGAGTGCGCATGAGCAGCAGTGACCCCGAGTGCGCATGCGCAGTAGTGACCCCGAGCGCGCATGCGCAGTAGTGAGCCCGAGCGGGCATCCGCAGTAGTGAGTCCGAGTGCGCATGCACAGCAGTGAGCCCGATTGCGCATCCCCAGTAGTGAGTCCGTGTGCGCATGTGCAGGTCTGAGCCGGAGTGCGCATGCGCAGTAGTGAGCCCCATTGTGCATCCGCAGTAGTGAGTCCGAGTGCGCATAAGCAGTAGTGACCACGAGCCCGCATGCGCAGTAGTGAGCCCGTGTGCACATGCGCAGAAGTGAGCTCGAATGCGCATGTGCAAGTCTGAGCCGGACTGCGCATGCGCAGTAGTGAGCCCCATTGTGCATCCGCAGTAGTGAGTCCGAGTGCGCATAAGCAGTAGTGACCCCGAGCCCGCATGCGCAGTAGTGAGCCCGTGTGCGCATGCGCAGTAGTGAGGCCGTGTACGCATGCGCAGTAGTGAGCCCGTGTGCTCATGCGCAGTAGTGAGCCCGTGTGCGCATGAGCAGTAGTGACTCCGAGTGCGCATGAGCAGCAGTGACCCCGAGTGTGCATGCGCAGTAGTGAGTCCGAGTGCGCATGAGCAGTAGTGACCCCGAGTGCGCATGCACAGTAGTGAGCCCGATTGCGCATCCCCAGTAGTGAGTCCGTGTGCGCATGTGCAGGTCTGAGCCGGAGTGCGCATGCTCAGTAGTGAGCCTGAGTGCGCATGAGCAGTAGTGAGTCCGAGTGCGCATGCGCAGTAGTACGCCCGTGTGCATATGCGCAAAAGTGAGCTCGAATGCGCATGTGCAGGTCTGAGCCGGACTGCGCATGCGCAGTAGTGAGCCCGTGTGCGCTTGCGCAGTGGTGTGCCCGAGTGCGCATGGGCAGTAGTGGGCTCGTGCGCGCATGCGCAGTAGTGAGCCCGTGTGCGCATGCGCAGTAGTGAGCCCGAGCGCGCAGCCGCAGTAGTGAGTCCGAGTGCGCATGCGCAATAGTGAGCCCGATTGTGCATCTACAGTAGTGAGTCTGAGTGCGCATGAGCAGTAGTGAGCCCGTGTGTGCATCAGCAGTAGTGAGTCCGAGTGCGCATGATCAGCAGTGACCCCGAGTGCGCGTGCGCAGTAGTGACCACGAGTGCGCATGAGCAGTAGTGAGTCCGGGTGTTCATGAGCAGCAGTGACCCCGAGTGTGCATGCGCAGTAGTGAGCCCGAGCGCGCATCCGCAGTAGTGAGTCCGAGTGCGCATGCGCAGTAGTGAGTCCGAGTGCGAATGCGCAGTAGTGACCCCGAGTGCGCATGAGCAGTAGTGAGTTCGAGTGCGCATGAGCAGCAGTGAGCCCGAGCGCGCATCCGCAGTAGTGAGTCCGAGTGCGCATGCGCAGTAGTGACCCCGAGTGCGCATGAGTAGTAGTGAGTCCGAGTGCGCATGAGCAGTAGTGACCCCGAGTGCGCATGAGTAGTAGTGAGTCCGAGTACGCATGAGCAGTAGTGACTCCGAGTGCGCATGCACAGTAGTGAGCCCGATTGCGCATCCCCAGTAGTGAGACCGTGTGCGCATGTGCAGGTCTGAGCCGGAGTGCGCATGCGCAGTAGTGAGCCTGAGTGCGCATGAGCAGTAGTGAGTCCGAGTGCGCATGCGCAGTAGTACGCCAGTGTGCATATGCGCAGAAGTGAGCTCCAATGCGCATGGGCAGGTCTGAGCCGGAGTGCGCATGCGCAGTAGTGGGCTCGTGCGCGCATGCGCAGAAGTGAGCTCGAGTGCGCATGGGCAGGTCTGAGCCCGAGTGCGCATGATCAGTAGTGGGCTCGTGCGCGCATGCGCAGTAGTGAGCGCGTGTGCGCATGCGCAGTAGTGGGCCCGAGCGCGCATCCGCAGTAGTGAGTCCGAGTGCGCGTGCGCAGTAGTGAGCCCGATTGTGCATCCGCAGTAGTGAGTCCGAGTGCGCATGGGCAGTAGTGAGTTCGAGTGCGCATGAGCAGCAGATACCCCGAGTGCGCATGCGCAGTAGTGACCCCGAGCGCGCATGCGCAGTAGTGAGCCCGTGTGCGCATACGCAGTAGTGAGCCCGAGCGCGCATCCGCAGTAGTGAGTCCGAGTGCGCATGCGCAGTGGTGACCCCGAGTGCGCATGAGCAGTAGCGAGTCCGAGTGCGCATGCGCAGTAGTGACCCCGAGTGCACATGCACAGTAGTGAGCCCGATTGCGCATCCGCAGTAGTGAGTCCGTGTGCGCATGTGCAGGTCTGAGCCGGAGTGCGCATGCGCAGTAGTGAGCCCGTGTGCGCATGCGCATTAGTGAGGCCGTGTACGCATGCGCAGTAGTGAGCCCGTGTGCTCATGCGCAGTAGTGAGCCCGCGTGCGCATGCGTAGTAGTGAGCTCCAGTGCGCATGTGCAGGGGTGAGCCAGAGTGTGCATGCGCAGTAGCGAGCCCGAGTGCGCATGCGTAGTAGTGAGCTCGAGTCCGCATGTGCAGGTCTGAGCCGGAGTGCGCATGCGCAGTAGTGAGCCCGAGTGCACATGCACAGTAGTGCGCCCGATTGCGCATCCGCAGTAGTGAGTCCGTGTGCGCATGTGCAGGTCTGAGCCGGAGTGCGCATGCGCAGTAGCGAGCCCGATTGTGCATCCGCAGTAGTGGGTCTGAGTGCGCATGAGCAGTAGTGAGCCCGAGTGTGCATGAGAAGTAGTAGGCTCGTGCGCGCATGCGCAGTAGTGAACCCGTGTGCGCATGCGCAGTAGTGCGCCCGCGTGCGCATGCGTAGTAGTGAGCTCGAGTGCGCATGCGCAGTAGTGACCCCGAGTGCGCATGAGCAGTAGTGAGTCCGAGTGCGCATGAGCAGAAGTGAGCCGGAGGGCGCATGCGCAGTAGTGACCCCGAGTGCGCATGCGCACTAGTGACCCCGAGCCCGCATGCGCAGTAGTGAGCCCGTGTGCGCATGCGCAGTAGTGAGGCCGTGTACGCATGCGCAGTAGTGAGCCCGTGTGCTCATGCGCAGTAGTGAGCCCGCGTGCGCATGCGTAGTAGTGAGCTCCAGTGCGCATGTGCAGGGGTGAGCCGGAGTGCGCATGCGCAGTAGCGAGCCCGAGTGCGCATGCGTAGTAGTGAGCTCGAGTGCGCATGTGCAGGTCTGAGCCGGAGTGCGCATGCGCAGTAGTGAGCCCGATTGAGCATCCGCAGTAGTGAGTCTGAGTGCGCATGAGCAGTAGTGAGCCCGTGTGTGCATCAGCAGTAGTGAGTCTGAGTGCGCATGATCAGCAGTGACCCCGAGTGCGCATGCGCAGTAGTGACCCCGAGTGCGCATGAGCAGTAGTGAGTCCGAGTGCGCATGAGCAGCAGTGACCCCGAGTGTGCATGCGTAGTAGTGAGCCCGAGCGGGCATCCGCAGTAGTGAGTCCGATTGCGCATGCGCAGTAGTGACCCCGAGTGCGCATGAGCAGTAGTGAGTTCGAGTGCGCATGAGCAGCAGTGAGTCCGAGTGCGCATGCGCAGTAGTGACCCCGAGTGCGCATGAGCAGTAGTGAGTTCGAGTGCGCATGAGCAGCAGTGAGACCGAGCGCGCATCCGCAGTAGTGAGTCCGAGTGCGCATGCGCAGTAGTGAGCCCGAGCGCGCATCCGCAGTAGTGAGTCCGAGTGCGCATGCGCAGTAGTGAGCCCGATTGTGCATCTACAGTAGTGAGTCTGAGTGCGCATGAGCAGTAGTGAGCCCGTGTGTGCATCAGGAGTAGTGAGTCCGAGTGCGCATGATCAGCAGTGACCCCGAGTGCGCGTGCGCAGTAGTGACCACGAGTGCGCATGAGCAGTAGTGAGTCCGGGTGTTCATGAGCAGCAGTGACCCCGAGTGTGCATGCGCAGTAGTGAGCCCGAGCGCGCATCCGCAGTAGTGAGTCCGAGTGCGCATGCGCAGTAGTGAGTCCGAGTGCGCATGCGCAGTAGTGACCCCGAGTGCGCATGAGCAGTAGTGAGTTCGAGTGCGCATGAGCAGCAGTGAGTCCGAGTGCGCATGCGCAGTAGTGACCCCGAGTGCGCATGAGCAGTAGTGAGTTCGAGTGCGCATGAGCAGCAGTGAGACCGAGCGCGCATCCGCAGTAGTGAGTCCGAGTGCGCATGCGCAGTAGTGAGCCCGATTGCGCATCCCCAGTAGTGAGACCGTGTGCGCATGTGCAGGTCTGAGCCGGAGTGCGCATGCGCAGTAGTGAGCCTGAGTGCGCATGAGCAGTAGTGAGTCCGAGTGCGCATGCGCAGTAGTACGCCCGTGTGCACATGCGCAGAAGTGAGCTCCAATGCGCATGTGCAGATCTGAGCCGGACTGCGCATGCGCGGTAGTGAGCCCGTGTGCGCATACGCAGTAGTGAGCCCGAGCGCGCATCCGCAGTAGTGAGTCCGAGTGCGCATTCGCAGTAGTGACCCCGAGAGCGCATGACTAGTAGTGAGTCCGAGTGCGCATGAGCAGTAGTGACCCCGAGTGCGCATGCACAGTAGTGAGCCCGATTGCGCATCCCCAGTAGTGAGTCCGTGTGCGCATGTGCAGGTCTGAGCCGGAGTGCGCATGCCCAGTAGTGAGCCTGAGTGCGCATGAGCAGTAGTGAGTCCGTGTGCGCATGTGCAGGTCTGAGCCGGAGTGCGCATGCGCAGTAGTGAGCCCAATTGTGCATCCGCAGTAGTGACCCCGAGTGCGCATGCGCCCTGGTGACCCCGAGCCCGCATGCGCAGTAGTGAGCCCGTGTGCGTATGCGCAGTAGTGAGCCCGTGTACGCATGCGCAGTAGTGAGCCCGTGTGCTCATGCGCAGTAATGAGCCCGCGTGCGCATGCGTAGTAGTGAGCTCGAGTGCGCATGCGCAGTAGTGAGCCCGCGTGCGCATGCGTAGTAGTGAGCTCGAGTGCGCATGTGCAGTAGTGAGTCCGAGTGCGCATGAGCAGCAGTGACCCCGAGTGCGCATGCACAGTAGTGAGCCCGACTTCGCATCCGCAGTAGTGAGTCCGTGTGCGCATGTGCAGGTCTGAGCCGGAGTGCGCATGCGCAGTAGTGAGCCCGATTGTGCATCCGCAGTAGTGACCCCGAGTGCGCATGCGCCCTAGTGACCCCGAGCCCGCATGCGTAGTAGTGAGCTCGAGTGCGCATGCGCAGTAGTGAACCCGCGTGCGCATCCGTAGTAGCGAGCTCGAGTGCGCATGCGCAGTAGTGACCCCGAGTGCGCATGTGCAGTAGTGAGTCCGAGGGCGCATGAGCAGCAGTGACCCCGAGTGCGCATGCACAGTAGTGAGCCCGATTGCGCATCCGCAGTAGTGAGTCCGTGTGCGCATGTGCAGGTCGGAGCCGGAGTGCGCATGCGCAGTAGTGAGCCCGATTATGCATCCGCAGTAGTGAGTCTGAGTGCGCATGAGCAGTAGTGACCCCGATTGCGCATGCACAGTAGTGAGCCCGATTGCGCACCCGCAGTAGTGAGCTCGAGTGCGCATGTGCAGGTCTGAGCCGGACTGTGCATGCGCAGTAGTGAGCCCGTGTCCGCATGAGCGATAGTGAGTCTGAGCGCGCATGCGCAGTAGTGAGCCCGATTGTGCATCCGCAGTAGTGAGTCTGAGTGCGCATGAGCAGTGGTGAGCCCGTGTGTGCATGAGCAGTAGTGGGCTCGTGCGCGCATGCGCAGTAGTGAACCCGTGTGCGCATGCGCAGTAGTGAGCCCGCGTGCGCATGCGTAGTAGTGAGCTCGAGTGCGCATGCGCAGTAGTGACCCCGAGTGCGCATGAGCAGCAGTGAGTCCGAGTGCGCATGAGCAGTAGTGACCCCGAGTGCGCATGCACAGTAGTGCGCCCCTGTGCGCATGAGCAGTAGTGAGTCCGAGTGCGCGTGAGCAGTAGTGACCCCAAGCGCGCATGAGCAGTAGTAACCCCGAGTGCGCATGAGCAGTAGTGAGTCCGAGTGCGCATCAGCAGTAGTGACCCCGAGTGCGCATGCACAGTAGTGAGCCCGTGTGCGCATGCGCAGAAGTGAGCTCGAATGCGCATGTGCAGGTCTGAGCCGGAGTGCGCATGCGCAGTAGTGGGCCCGTGCGCGCATGCGCAGCAGTGGGCCCGTGTTCGCATGCGCAGTAGTGAGCCCGAGCGCGCATCCGCAATAGTGAGTCCGAGTGCGCATGCGCAGTAGTGACCCCGAATGCGCATGAGCAGTAGTGACCCCGATTGCGCATGCACAGTAGTGAGCCCGATTGCGCACCCGCAGTAGTGAGCTCGAGTGCGCATGTGCAGGTCTGAGCCGGACTGTGCATGCGCAGTAGTGAGCCCGTGTCCGCATGAGCGATAGTGAGTCTGAGCGCGCATGCGCAGTAGTGAGCCCGATTGTGCATCCGCAGTAGTGAGTCTGAGTGCGCATGAGCAGTGGTGAGCCCGTGTGTGCATGAGCAGTAGTGGGCTCGTGCGCGCATGCGCAGTAGTGAACCCGTGTGCGCATGCGCAGTAGTGAGCCCGCGTGCGCATGCGTAGTAGTGAGCTCGAGTGCGCATGCGCAGTAGTGACCCCGAGTGCGCATGAGCAGCAGTGAGTCCGAGTGCGCATGAGCAGTAGTGACCCCGAGTGCGCATGCACAGTAGTGCGCCCCTGTGCGCATGAGCAGTAGTGAGTCCGAGTGCGCGTGAGCAGTAGTGACCCCAAGCGCGCATGAGCAGTAGTAACCCCGAGTGCGCATGAGCAGTAGTGAGTCCGAGTGCGCATCAGCAGTAGTGACCCCGAGTGCGCATGCACAGTAGTGAGCCCGTGTGCGCATGCGCAGAAGTGAGCTCGAATGCGCATGTGCAGGTCTGAGCCGGAGTGCGCATGCGCAGTAGTGGGCCCGTGCGCGCATGCGCAGCAGTGGGCCCGTGTTCGCATGCGCAGTAGTGAGCCCGAGCGCGCATCCGCAATAGTGAGTCCGAGTGCGCATGCGCAGTAGTGACCCCGAATGCGCATGAGCAGTAGTGAGTCCGAGTGCGCATGAGCAGTAGTGACCCCGAGTGCGCATGCACATTAGTGAGCCCGAGTGTGCATGAGTAGTAGTGACCCCGAGTGCGCATGCACAGTAGTGAGCCCGTGTGCGCATGCGCAGAAGTGAGCTCGAATGCGCATGTGCAGGTCTGAGCCGGACTGCGCATGCGCAGTAGTGAGCCCGTGTGCGCATGCGCAGTAGTGACCCCGAATGCGCATCCGCAGTAGTGAGTCCGTGTGCGCATGCACAGTACTGACCCCGAATGCGCATGAGCAGTTTTGAGTCCGAGTGCGCATGAGCAGTAGTGACCCCGAGTGCGCATGAGCAGTAGTGAGTCCGAGTGCGCATCAGCAGTAGTGACCCCGAGTGCGCATGAGCAGTAGTGACCCCGAGTGCGCATGCACATTAGTGAGCCCGAGTGTGCATGCACAGTAGTGAGCCCGATTGCGCATCCGCAGTAGTGAGTCCGAGTGCGCATGAGCAGTAGTGAGCCCGTGTGCGCATGCGCAGTAGTGAGCCCGAGCGCGCATCCGCAGTAGTGAGTCCGAGTGCGCATGCGCAGTAGTGACCCCGAATGCGCATGAGCAGTAGTGAGTCCGAGTGCGCATGAGCAGTAGTGACCCCGAGTGCGCATGAGCAGTAGTGAGTCCAAGTGCGCATCAGCAGTAGTGACCCCGAGTGCGCATGAGCAGTAGTGAACCCGAGTGCGCATGCACAGTAGTGAGCCCGTGTGCGCATGCGCAGAAGTGAGCTCGAATGCGCATGTGCAGGTCTGAGCCGGAGTGCGCATGCGCAGTAGTGGGCCCGTGCGCGCATGCGCAGTAGTGAGCCCGTGTGCGCATGCGCAGTAGTGAGTCCGAGCGCGCATCCGCAGTAGTGAGTCCGAGTGCGCATGCGCAGTAGTGACCCCGAATGCGCATGAGCAGTAGTGAGTCCGAGTGCGCATGAGCAGTAGTGACCCCGAGTGCGCATGAGCAGTAGTGACCCCGAGTGCGCATGCACAGTAGTGAGCCCGTGTGCGCATGCGCAGAAGTGAGCTCGAATGCGCATGTGCAGGTCTGAGCCGGACTGCGCATGCGCAGTAGTGAGCCCGTGCGCGCATGCGCAGTAGTGACCCCGAATGCGCATGAGCAGTAGTGAGTCCGAGTGCGCATGAGCAGTAGTGACCCCGAGTGCGCATGAGCAGTAGTGAATCCGAGTGCACATGAGCAGTAGTGACCCCGAGTGCGCATGAGCAGTAGTGAGTCCGAGTGCGCATGAGCAGTAGTGACCCCGAGTGCGCATGAGCAGTAGTGACCCCGAGTGCGCATGCACAGTAGTGAGCCCGATTGCGCATCCGCAGTAGTGAGTCCGTGTGCGCATGTGCAGGTCTGAGCCGGAGTGCGCATGCGCAGTAGTGAGCCCGATTGTGCATCCGCAGTAGTGAGTCAGAGTGCGCATGAGCAGTAGTGAGCCCGTGTGCGCATGCGCAGTAGTGAGCCCGAGCGCGCATCCGCAGTAGTGAGCCCGAGTGCGCATGCGCAGTAGTGACCCCGAATGCGCATGAGCAGTAGTGAGTCCGAGTGCGCATGAGCAGTAGTGTCCCCGAGTGCGCATGAGCAGTAGTGACCCCGAGTGCGCATGAGCAGTAGTGACCCCGAGTGCGCATGAGCAGTAGTGACCCCGAGTGCGCATGCACAGTAGTGAGCCCGTGTGCGCATGCGCAGAAGTGAGCTCGAATGCGCATGTGTAGGTCTGAGCCGGAGTGCGCATGCGCAGTAGTGGGCCCGTGCGCGCATGCGCAGTAGTGAGCCCGCGTGCGCATGCGCAGCAGTGAGCCCGAGCGCGCATCCGCAGTAGTGAGTCCGAGTGCGCATGCGCAGTAGTGACCCCGAATGCGCATGAGCAGTAGTGAGTCCGAGTGCGCATGAGCAGTAGTGACCCCGAGTGCGCATGCACATTAGTGAGCCCGAGTGTGCATGAGTAGTAGTGACCCCGAGTGCGCATGCACAGTAGTGAGCCCGTGTGCGCATGCGCAGAAGTGAGCTCGAATGCGCATGTGCAGGTCTGAGCCGGACTGCGCATGCGCAGTAGTGAGCCCGTGTGCGCATGCGCAGTAGTGACCCCGAATGCGCATAAGCAGTAGTGAGTCCGAGTGCGCATGAGCAGTAGTGACCCCGAGTGCGCATGAGCAGTAGTGACCCCGAGTGCGCATGCACAGTAGTGAGCCCGATTGCGCATCCGCAGTAGTGAGTCCGTGTGCGCATGCACAGTACTGACCCCGAATGCGCATGAGCAGTTTTGAGTCCAAGTGCGCATGAGCAGTAGTGACCCCGAGTGCGCTTGAGCAGTAGTGAGTCCGAGTGCGCATCAGCAGTAGTGACCCCGAGTGCGCATGAGCAGTAGTGACCCCGAGTGCGCATGCACATTAGTGAGCCCGAGTGTGCATGCACAGTAGTGACCCCGAGTGCGCATGCAGAGTAGTGAGCCCGAGTGCGCATGAGCAGTAGTGAGTCCGAGTGCGCATGAGCAGTAGTGACCCCGAGTGCCCATGAGCAGTAGTGACCCCGAGTGCGCATGCACAGTAGTGAGTCCAAGTGCGCATCAGCAGTAGTGACCCCGAGTGCGCATGAGCAGTAGTGAACCCGAGTGCGCATGCACAGTAGTGAGCCCGTGTGCGCATGCGCAGAAGTGAGCTCGAATGCGCATGTGCAGGTCTGAGCCGGAGTGCGCATGCGCAGTAGTGGGCCCGTGCGCGCATGCGCAGTAGTGAGCCCGTGTGCGCATGCGCAGTAGTGAGTCCGAGCGCGCATCCGCAGTAGTGAGTCCGAGTGCGCATGAGCAGTAGTGACCCCGAGTGCGCATGAGCAGTAGTGAGTCCGAGTGCGCATCAGCAGTAGTGACCCCGAGTGCGCATGAGCAGTAGTGACCCCGAGTGCGCATGCACATTAGTGAGCCCGAGTGTGCATGAGTAGTAGTGTCCCCGAGTGCGCATGCACAGTAGTGAGCCCGTGCGCGCATGCGCAGTAGTGAGCCCGTGTGCGCATGCGCAGTAGTGAGCTCGAGCGCGCATCCGCAGTAGTGAGTCCGAGTGCGCATGCGCAGTAGTGACCCCGAATGCGCATGAGCAGTTTTGAGTCCGAGTGCGCATGAGCAGTAGTGACCCCGAGTGTGCATGCAGAGTAGTGAGCCCGAGTGCGCATGAGCAGTAGTGAGTCCGAGTGCGCATGAGCAGTAGTGACCCCGAGTGCCCATGAGCAGTAGTGACCCCGAGTGCGCATGCACAGTAGTGAGCCCGTGTGCGCATGCGCAGAAGTGAGCGCGAATGCGCATGTGCAGGTCTGAGCCGGACTGCGCATGCGCAGTAGTGCGCCCGATTGCGCGTCCGCAGTAGTGAGTCCGAGTGCGCATGAGCAGTAGTGACCCCGAGTGCGCATGAGCAGTAGTGACCCCGAGTGCGAATGCACAGTAGTGAGCCCGATTGCGCATCCGCAGTAGTGAGTCCGTGTGCGCATGTGCAGGTCTGAGCCGGAGTGCGCATGCGCAGTAGTGAGCCCGATTGTGCATCCGCAGTAGTGAGTCCGAGTGCGCATGAGCAGTAGTGAGCCCGTGTGCGCATGCGCAGTAGTGAGCCCGAGCGCGCATCCGCAGTAGTGAGTCCGAGTGCGCATGCGCAGTAGTGACCCCGAATGCGCATGAGCAGTAGTGAGTCCGAGTGCGCATGAGCAGTAGTGACCCCGAGTGCGCATGAGCAGTAGTGAGTCCAAGTGCGCATCAGCAGTAGTGACCCCGAGTGCGCATGAGCAGTAGTGAACCCGAGTGCGCATGCACAGTAGTGAGCCCGTGTGCGCATGCGCAGAAGTGAGCTCGAATGCGCATGTGCAGGTCTGAGCCGGAGTGCGCATGCGCAGTAGTGGGCCCGTGCGCGCATGCGCAGTAGTGAGCCCGTGTGCGCATGCGCAGTAGTGAGTCCGAGCGCGCATCCGCAGTAGTGAGTCCGAGTGCGCATGCGCAGTAGTGACCCCGAATGCGCATGAGCAGTAGTGAGTCCGAGTGCGCATGAGCAGTAGTGAGTCCGAGTGCGCATGAGCAGTAGTGACTCCGAGTGCGCATGCACATTAGTGAGCCCGAGTGTGCATGAGTAGTAGTGACCCCGAGTGCGCATGCACAGTAGTGAGCCCGTGTGCGCATCCGCAGTAGTGAGTCCGAGTGCGCATGCGCAGTAGTGACCCCGAGTGCGCATGCACAGTAGTGAGCCCGTGTGCGCATGCGCAGAAGTGAGCTCGAATGCGCATGTGTAGGTCTGAGCCGGAGTGCGCATGCGCAGTAGTGGGCCCGTGCGCGCATGCGCAGTAGTGAGCCCGTGTGCGCATGCGCAGTAGTGAGCCCGAGCGCGCATCCGCAGTAGTGAGTCCGAGTGCGCATGCGCAGTAGTGACCCCGAATGCGCATGAGCAGTAGTGAGTCCGAGTGCGCATGAGCAGTAGTGAGTCCGAGTGCGCATGAGCAGTAGTGACCCCGAGTGCGCATGAGCAGTAGTGACCCCGAGTGCGCATGCACAGTAGTGAGCCCGATTGCGCATCCGCAGTAGTGAGTCCGTGTGCGCATGCACAGTACTGACCCCGAATGCGCATGAGCAGTTTTGAGTCCGAGTGCGCATGCGCAGTAGTGACCCCGAATGCGCATAAGCAGTAGTGAGTCCGAGTGCGCATGAGCAGTAGTGAGTCCGAGTGCGCATGCGCAGTAGTGACCCCGAATGCGCATGAGCAGTAGTGAGTCCGAGTGCGCATGAGCAGTAGTGACCCCAAGTGCGCATGAGCAGTAGTGAGTCCGAGTGCGCATCAGCAGTAGTGACCCCGAGTGCGCATGAGCAGTAGTGACCCCGAGTGCGCATGCACATTAGTGAGCCCGAGTGTGCATGAGTAGTAGTGTCCCCGAGTGCGCATGCACAGTAGTGAGCCCGTGTGCGCATGCACAGTAGTGAGCCCGTGTGCGCATGCGCAGATGTGAGCTCGAATGCGCATGTGCAGGTCTGAGCCGGAGTGCGCATGCGCAGTAGTGGGCCCGTGCGCGCATGCGCAGTAGTGAGCCCGTGTGCGCATGCGCAGTAGTGAGCCCGAGCGCGCATCCGCAGTAGTGAGTCTGAGTGCGCATGCGCAGTAGTGACCCCGAATGCGCATGAGCAGTATTGAGTCCGAGTGCGCATGAGCAGTAGTGACCCCGAGTGCGCATGAGCAGTAGTGAGCCCGAGTGCGCATGAGCAGTAGTGACCCCGAGTGCGCATGAGCAGTAGTGTGTCCGAGTGCGCATGAGCAGTAGTGACCCCGAGTGCGCATGCACATTAGTGAGCCCGAGTGTGCATGAGTAGTAGTGACCCCGAGTGCACATGCACAGTAGTGAGCCCGTGAGCGCATGCGCAGAAGTGAGCTCGAATGCGCATGTGCAGGTCTGAACCGGACTGCGCATGCACAGTAGTGAGCCCGTGTGCGCATGCGCAGTAGTGACCCCGAATGCGCATGAGCAGTAGTGAGTCCGAGTGCGCATGAGCAGTAGTGACCCCGAGTGCGCATGAGCAGTAGTGACACCGAGTGCGCATGAGCAGTAGTGAATCCGAGTGCACATGAGCAGTAGTGAACCCGAGTGCGCATGAGCAGTAGTGAGTTCGAGTGCGCATGAGCAGTAGTGACCCCGAGTGCGCATGAGCAGTAGTGACCCCGAGTGCGCATGCACAGTAGTGAGCCCGAGTGCGCATGCGGAGTAGTGTCCCCGAATGCGCATGAGCAGTAGTGACCCCGAGTGCGCATGAGCAGTAGTGAGTCCGAGTGCGCATCAGCAATAGTGACCCCGAGTGCGCATGAGCAGTAGTGACCCCGAGTGCGCCAGCACAGTA
Organism: Megachile leachella; assembly: GCA_963576845.1. Lineage (NCBI taxonomy): Eukaryota > Metazoa > Arthropoda > Insecta > Hymenoptera > Megachilidae > Megachile > Megachile leachella. Next base: position 23,186,882 of record OY756250.1, on the reverse strand, counting down.
GTGAGCCCGATAGCGCATCCGCAGTAGTGAGGCTGTGTGAGCATGTGCAGGTCTGAGCCGGAGTGCGCGTGAGCAGTAGTGACCCCGAGTGCGCATGCACAGTAGTGAGCCCGAGTGCGCATGAGCAGTAGTGAGTCCGAGTGCGCATGAGCAGTAGTGACCCCGAGTGCGCATGCACAGTAGTGCGCCCCTGTGCGCATGAGCAGTAGTGAGTGCGAGTGCGCGTGAGCAGTAGTGACCCCAAGTGCGCATGAGCAGTTTTGAGTCCGAGTGCGCATGAGCAGTAGTGACCCCGAGTGCGCATGAGCAGTAGTGAGTCCGAGTGCGCATCAGCAGTAGTGACCCCGAGTGCGCATGCACAGTAGTGAGCCCGTGTGCGCATGCGCAGAAGTGAGCTCGAATGCGCATGTGCAGGTCTGAGCCGGAGTGCGCATGCGCAGTAGTGGGCTCGTGCGCGCATGCGCAGCAGTGAGGCCGTGTTCGCATGCGCAGTAGTGAGCCCGAGCGCGCATCCGCAATAGTGAGTCCGAGTGCGCATGCGCAGTAGTGACCCCGAATGCGCATGAGCAGTAGTGAGTTCGAGTGCGCATGAGCAGTAGTGACCCCGAGTGTGCATGAGCAGTAGTGACCCCGAGTGTGCATGAGCAGTAGTGAGTCCGAGTGCGCATGAGCAGTAGTGACCCCGAGTGCGCATGAGCAGTAGTGTGTCCGAGTGCGCATGAGCAGTAGTGACCCCGAGTGCGCATGCACATTAGTGAGCCCGAGTGTGCATGAGTAGTAGTGACCCCGAGTGCGCATGCACAGTAGTGAGCCCGTGTGCGCATGCGCAGAAGTGAGCTCGAATGCGCATGTGCAGGTCTGAATCGGACTGCGCATGCGCAGTAGTGAGCCCGTGTGCGCATGCGCAGTAGTGACCCCGAATGCGCATGAGCAGTACTGAGTCCGAGTGCGCATGAGCAGTAGTGACCCCGAGTGCGCATGAGCAGTAGTGACCCCGAGTGCGCATGAGCAGTAGTGAATCCGAGTGCACATGAGCAGTAGTGAACCCGAGTGCGCATGAGCAGTAGTGAGTTCGAGTGCGCATGAGCAGTAGTGACCCCGAGTGCGCATGAGCAGTAGTGACCCCGAGCGCGCATCCGCAGTAGTGAGCCCGAGTGCGCATGCGCAGTAGTGTCCCCGAATGCGCATGAGCAGTAGTGACCCCGAGTGCGCATGAGCAGTAGTGAGTCCGAGTGCGCATCAGCAATAGTGACCCCGAGTGCGCATGAGCAGTAGTGACCCCGAGTGCGCCAGCACAGTAGTGAGCCCGATAGCGCATCCGCAGTAGTGAGGCTGTGTGAGCATGTGCAGGTCTGAGCCGGAGTGCGCGTGAGCAGTAGTGACCCCGAGTGCGCATGCACAGTAGTGAGCCCGAGTGCGCATGAGCAGTAGTGAGTCCGAGTGCGCATGAGCAGTAGTGACCCCGAGTGCGCATGCACAGTAGTGCGCCCCTGTGCGCATGAGCAGTAGTGAGTCCGAGTGCGCGTGAGCAGTAGTGACCCCAAGTGCGCATGAGCAGTTTTGAGTCCGAGTGCGCATGAGCAGTAGTGACCCCGAGTGCGCATGAGCAGTAGTGGGCCCTTGCGCGCATGCGCAGCAGTGGGCCCGTGTTCGCATGCGCAGTAGTGAGCCCGAGCGCGCATCCGCAATAGTGAGTCCGAGTGCGCATGCGCAGTAGCGACCCCGAATGCGCATGAGAAGTAGTGAGTCCGAGTGCGCATGAGCAGTAGTGACCCCGAGTGCGCATGAGCAGTAGTGAGTCCGAGTGCGCATGCGCAGAAGTGAGCTCGAATGCGCATGTGCAGGTCTGAGCCGGACTGCGCATGCGCAGTAGTGAGCCCGATTGCGCGTCCGCAGTAGTGAGTCCGTGTGCGCATGTGCAGGTCTGAGCCGGAGTGCGCATGCGCAGTAGTGGGCCCGTGCGCGCATGCGCAGTAGTGAGCCCGGGTGCGCATGCGCAGTAGTGAGCCCGAGCGCGCATCCGCAGTAGCGAGCCCGATTGCGCATCCGCAGTAGTGAGTCCGTGTGCGCATGTGCGGGTCTGAGCCGGAGTGCGCATGCGCAGTAGTGGGCCCGTGCGCGCATGCGCAGTAGTGAGCCCGGGTGCGCATGCACAGTAGTGAGCCCGAGCGCGCATCCGCAGTAGTGAGTCCGAGTGCGCATGCGCAGTAGTGAGCCCGAGCGCGCATCCGCAGTAGTGAGTCCGAGTGCGCATGCGCACTAGTGAGCCCGAGCGCGCATCCGCAGTAGTGAGCCCGAGCTCGCATCCGCAGTAGTGAGCCCGATTGCGCATCCGCAGTAGTGAGTCCGTGTGCGCATGTGCAGGTCTGAGCCGGAGTGCGCATGCGCAGTAGTGGGCCCGTGCGCGCATGCGCAGTAGTGAGCCCGTGTGCGCATGCGCAGTAGTGAGCCCGAGCGCGCATCCGCAGTAGTGACCCCGAGTGCGCATGCGCAGTAGTGACCCCGAATGCGCATGAGTAGTAGTGTCCCCGAGTGCGCACGCACAGTAGTGAGCCCGTGCGCGCATGCACAGTAGTGAGCCCGTTTGCGCATGCGCAGAAGTGAGCTCGAATGCGCATTTGCAGGTCTGAGCCGGAGTGCGCATGCGCAGTAGTGGGCCCGTGCGCGCATGCGCAGTAGTGAGCCCGTGTGCGCATGCGTAGTAGTGACCCCGAATGCGCATGAGCAGTAGTGAGTCCGAGTGCGCATGAACAGTAGTGACCCCGAGTGCGCATGAGCAGTAGTGACCCCGAGTGCGCATGAGCAGTAGTGAGCCCGATTGCGCATCCGCAGTAGTGAGTCCGTGTGCGCATGTGCAGGTCTGAGCCGGAGTGCGCATGCGCAGTAGTGAGCCCGATTGTGCATCCGCAGTAGTGAGTCCGAGTGCGCATGAGCAGTAGTGACCCCGAATGCGCATGAGCAGTAGTGAGCCCGTGTGCGCATGCGCAGTAGTGAGCCCGAGCGCGCATCCGCAGTAGCGAGTCCGAGTGCGCATGCGCAGTAGTGACCCCGAATGCGCATGAGCAGTAGTGAATCCGAGTGCGCATGAGCAGTAGTGAGTCCGAGTGCGCATGAGCAGTAGTGACCCCGAGTGCGCATGAGCAGTAGTGACCCCGAGTGCACATGCACAGTAGTGAGCCCGATTGCGCATCGGCAGTAGTGAGGCCGTGTGCGCATGAGCAGTAGTGACCCCGAGCGCGCATCCGCAGTAGTGAGTCCGAGTGCGCATGCGCAGTAGTGTCCCCGAATGCGCATGAGCAGTAGTGACCCCGAGTGCGCATGAGCAGTAGTGAGTCCGAGTGCGCATCAGCGATAGTGACCCCGAGTGCGCATGAGTAGTAGTGACCCCGAGTGCGCCAGCACAGTAGTGAGCCCGATGGCGCATCCGCAGTTGTGAGGCTGTGTGAGCATGTGCAGGTCTGAGCCGGAGTGCGCGTGAGCAGTAGTGACCCCGAGTGCGCATGCACAGTAGTGAGCCCGAGTGCGCATGAGCAGTAGTGAGTCCGAGTGCGCATGAGCAGTAGTGACCCCGAGTGCGCATGCACAGTAGTGCGCCCCTGTGCGCATGAGCAGTAGTGAGTCCGAGTGCGCGTGAGCAGTAGTGACCCCAAGTGCGCATGAGCAGTTTTGAGTCCGAGTGCGCATGAGCAGTAGTGACCCCGAGTGCGCATGAGCAGTAGTGACCCCGAGTGCGCATGAGCAGTAGTGAGTCCGAGTGCGCATCAGCAGTAGTGACCCCGAGTGCGCATGCACAGTAGTGACCCCGAATGCGCATGAGCAGTAGTGAGTCCGAGTGCGCATGAGCAGTAGTGACCCCGAGTGCGCATAAGCAGTAGTGACCCCGAGTGCGCATGAGCAGTAGTGAGTCCGAGTGCGCATGAGCAGTAGTGACCCCGAGTGTGCATGAGCAGTAGTGACCCCGAGTGCGCATGAGCAGTAGTGAGCCCGATTGTGCATCCGCAGTAGTGAGTCCGAGTGCGCATGAGCAGTAGTGAGCCCGTGTGCGCATGCGCAGTAGTGAGCCCGAGCGCGCATCCGCAGTAGTGAGCCCGAGCGCGCATCCGTAGTAGTGAGCCCGAGCGCGCATCCGCAGTAGTGAGTCCGAGTGCGCATGCGCAGTAGTGACCCCGAATGCGCATGAGCAGTAGTGAGTCCGAGTGCGCATGAGCAGTAGTGACCCCGAGTGCGCATGCAGAGTAGTGAGCCCGAGTGCGCATGAGCAGTAGTGAGTCCGAGTGCGCATGAGCAGTAGTGACCCCGAGTGCGCATGAGCAGTAGTGACCCCGAGTGCGCATGCACAGTAGTGAGCCCGTGTGCGCATGCGCAGAAGTGAGCTCGAATGCGCATGTGCAGGTCTGAGCCGGACTGCGCATGCGCAGTAGTGAGCCCGTGTGCGCATCAGCTGTAGTGACCCGAGTGCGCATGAGCAGTAGTGACCCCGAGTGCGCATGCACAGTAGTGAGCCCGTGTGCGCATGCACAGTAGTGAGCCCGATTGCGCATCCGCAGTAGTGAGTCCGAGTGCGCATGCACAGTACTGACCCCGAATGCGCATGAGCAGTTTTGAGTCCGAGTGCGCATGAGCAGTAGTGACCCCGATTGCGCATGAGCAGTAGTGAGTCCGAGTGCGCATCAGCAGTAGTGACCCCGAGTGCGCATGAGCAGGAGTGACCCCGAGTGCGCATGCACATTAGTGAGCCCGAGTGTGCATGAGTAGTAGTGTCCCCGAGTGCGCATGCACAGTAGTGAGCCCGTGTGCGCATGCACAGTAGTGAGCCCGTGTGCGCATGCGCAGAAGTGAGCTCGAATGCGCATGTGCAGGTCTGACCCGGAGTGCGCATGCGCAGTAGTGGGCCCGTGCGCGCATGCGCAGTAGTGAGCCCGTGTGCGCATGCACAGTAGTGAGCCCGAATGCGCATCCGCAGTAGTGAGTCCGAGTGCGCATGCACAGTACTGACCCCGAATGCGCATGAGCAGTTTTGAGTCCGAGTGCGCATGAGCAGTAGTGACCCCGAGTGCGCATGAGCAGTAGTGATTCCGAGTGCGCATCAGCAGTAGTGACCCCGAGTGCGCATGAGCAGTAGTGACCCCGAGTGCGCATGCACATTAGTGAGCCCGAGTGTGCATGAGTAGTAGTGTCCCCGAGTGCGCATGCACAGTAGTGAGCCCGTGTGCGCATGCACAGTAGTGAGCCCGTGTGCGCATGCGCAGAAGTGAGCTCGAATGCGCATGTGCAGGTCTGAGCCGGAGTGCGCATGCGCAGTAGTGGTCCCGTGCGCGCATGCGCAGTAGTGAGCCCGTGTGCGCATGCGCAGGAGTGAGCCCGAGCGCGCATCCGCAGTAGTGAGTCCGAGTGCGCATGCGCAGTAGTGACCCCGAATGCGCATGAGCAGTATTGAGTCCGAGTGCGCATGAGCAGTAGTGACCCCGAGTGCGCATGAGCAGTAGTGAGCCCGAGTGCGCATGAGCAGTAGTGACCCCGAGTGCGCATGCACAGTAGTGAGCCCGATTGCGCATCCGCAGTAGTGAGTCCGAGTGCGCATGCACAGTACTGACCCCGAATGCGCATGAGCAGTAGTGAGTCCGAGTGCGCATGCACAGTAGTGAGCCCGTGTGCGCATGCGCAGAAGTGAGCTCGAATGCGCATGTGCAGGTCTGAACCGGACTGCGCATGCGCAGTAGTGAGCCCGTGTGCGCATGCGCAGTAGTGACCGCGAATGCGCATGAGCAGTACTGAGTCCGAGTGCGCATGAGCAGTAGTGACCCCGAGTGCGCATGAGCAGTAGTGACCCCGAGTGCGCATGAGCAGTAGTGAATCCGAGTGCACATGAGCAGTAGTGAACCCGAGTGCGCATGAGCAGTAGTGAGTTCGAGTGCGCATGAGCAGTAGTGACCCCGAGTGCGCATGAGCAGTAGTGACCCCGAGCGCGCATCCGCAGTAGTGAGCCCGAGTGCGCATGCGCAGTAGTGTCCCCGAATGCGCATGAGCAGTAGTGACCCCGAGTGCGCATGAGCAGTAGTGAGTCCGAGTGCGCATCAGCAATAGTGACCCCGAGTGCGCATGAGCAGTAGTGACCCCGAGTGCGCCAGCACAGTAGTGAGCCCGATAGCGCATCCGCAGTAGTGAGGCTGTGTGAGCATGTGCAGGTCTGAGCCGGAGTGCGCGTGAGCAGTAGTGACCCCGAGTGCGCATGCACAGTAGTGAGCCCGAGTGCGCATGAGCAGTAGTGAGTCCGAGTGCGCATGAGCAGTAGTGACCCCGAGTGCGCATGCACAGTAGTGCGCCCCTGTGCGCATGAGCAGTAGTGAGTCCGAGTGCGCGTGAGCAGTAGTGACCCCAAGTGCGCATGAGCAGTTTTGAGTCCGAGTGCGCATGAGCAGTAGTGACCCCGAGTGCGCATGAGCAGTAGTGACCCCGAGTGCGCATGAGCAGTAGTGAGTCCGAGTGCGCATCAGCAGTAGTGACCCCGAGTGCGCATGCACAGTAGTGACCCCGAATGCGCATGAGCAGTAGTGAGTCCGAGTGCGCATGAGCAGTAGTGACCCCGAGTGCGCATGAGCAGTAGTGACCCCGAGTGCGCATGAGCAGTAGTGAGTCCGAGTGCGCATGAGCAGTAGTGACCCCGAGTGTGCATGAGCAGTAGTGACCCCGAGTGCGCATGAGCAGTAGTGAGCCCGATTGTGCATCCGCAGTAGTGAGTCCGAGTGCGCATGAGCAGTAGTGAGCCCGTGTGCGCATGCGCAGTAGTGAGCCCGAGCGCGCATCCGCAGTAGTGAGCCCGAGCGCGCATCCGTAGTAGTGAGCCCGAGCGCGCATCCGCAGTAGTGAGCCCGAGTGCGCATGAGCAGTAGTGAGCCCGATTGTGCATCCGCAGTAGTGAGTCCGAGTGCGCATGAGCAGTAGTGAGCCCGTGTGCGCATGCGCAGTAGTGAGCCCGAGCGCGCATCCGCAGTAGTGAGCCCGAGCGCGCATCCGTAGTAGTGAGCCCGAGCGCGCATCCGCAGTAGTGAGTCCGAGTGCGCATGCGCAGTAGTGACCCCGAATGCGCATGAGCAGTAGTGAGTCCGAGTGCGCATGAGCAGTAGTGACCCCGAGTGCGCATGCAGAGTAGTGAGCCCGAGTGCGCATCAGCTGTAGTGACCCGAGTGCGCATGAGCAGTAGTGACCCCGAGTGCGCATGCACAGTAGTGAGCCCGTGTGCGCATGCACAGTAGTGAGCCCGATTGCGCATCCGCAGTAGTGAGTCCGAGTGCGCATGCACAGTACTGACCCCGAATGCGCATGAGCAGTTTTGAGTCCGAGTGCGCATGAGCAGTAGTGACCCCGATTGCGCATGAGCAGTAGTGAGTCCGAGTGCGCATCAGCAGTAGTGACCCCGAGTGCGCATGAGCAGGAGTGACCCCGAGTGCGCATGCACATTAGTGAGCCCGAGTGTGCATGAGTAGTAGTGTCCCCGAGTGCGCATGCACAGTAGTGAGCCCGTGTGCGCATGCACAGTAGTGAGCCCGTGTGCGCATGCGCAGAAGTGAGCTCGAATGCGCATGTGCAGGTCTGACCCGGAGTGCGCATGCGCAGTAGTGGGCCCGTGCGCGCATGCGCAGTAGTGAGCCCGTGTGCGCATGCACAGTAGTGAGCCCGAATGCGCATCCGCAGTAGTGAGTCCGAGTGCGCATGCACAGTACTGACCCCGAATGCGCATGAGCAGTTTTGAGTCCGAGTGCGCATGAGCAGTAGTGACCCCGAGTGCGCATGAGCAGTAGTGAGTCCGAGTGCGCATCAGCAGTAGTGACCCCGAGTGCGCATGAGCAGTAGTGACCCCGAGTGCGCATGCACATTAGTGAGCCCGAGTGTGCATGAGTAGTAGTGTCCCCGAGTGCGCATGCACAGTAGTGAGCCCGTGTGCGCATGCACAGTAGTGAGCCCGTGTGCGCATGCGCAGAAGTGAGCTCGAATGCGCATGTGCAGGTCTGAGCCGGAGTGCGCATGCGCAGTAGTGGTCCCGTGCGCGCATGCGCAGTAGTGAGCCCGTGTGCGCATGCGCAGGAGTGAGCCCGAGCGCGCATCCGCAGTAGTGAGTCCGAGTGCGCATGCGCAGTAGTGACCCCGAATGCGCATGAGCAGTATTGAGTCCGAGTGCGCATGAGCAGTAGTGACCCCGAGTGCGCATGAGCAGTAGTGAGCCCGAGTGCGCATGAGCAGTAGTGACCCCGAGTGCGCATGCACAGTAGTGAGCCCGATTGCGCATCCGCAGTAGTGAGTCCGAGTGCGCATGCACAGTACTGACCCCGAATGCGCATGAGCAGTAGTGAGTCCGAGTGCGCATGCACAGTAGTGAGCCCGTGTGCGCATGCGCAGAAGTGAGCTCGAATGCGCATGTGCAGGTCTGAACCGGACTGCGCATGCGCAGTAGTGAGCCCGTGTGCGCATGCGCAGTAGTGACCGCGAATGCGCATGAGCAGTACTGAGTCCGAGTGCGCATGAGCAGTAGTGACCCCGAGTGCGCATGAGCAGTAGTGACCCCGAGTGCGCATGAGCAGTAGTGAGTCCGAGTGCGCATCAGCAGTAGTGACCCCGAGTGCGCATGCACAGTAGTGACCCCGAATGCGCATGAGCAGTAGTGAGTCCGAGTGCGCATGAGCAGTAGTGACCCCGAGTGCGCATGAGCAGTAGTGACCCCGAGTGCGCATGAGCAGTAGTGAGTCCGAGTGCGCATGAGCAGTAGTGACCCCGAGTGTGCATGAGCAGTAGTGACCCCGAGTGCGCATGAGCAGTAGTGAGCCCGATTGTGCATCCGCAGTAGTGAGTCCGAGTGCGCATGAGCAGTAGTGAGCCCGTGTGCGCATGCGCAGTAGTGAGCCCGAGCGCGCATCCGCAGTAGTGAGCCCGAGCGCGCATCCGTAGTAGTGAGCCCGAGCGCGCATCCGCAGTAGTGAGCCCGAGTGCGCATGAGCAGTAGTGAGCCCGATTGTGCATCCGCAGTAGTGAGTCCGAGTGCGCATGAGCAGTAGTGAGCCCGTGTGCGCATGCGCAGTAGTGAGCCCGAGCGCGCATCCGCAGTAGTGAGCCCGAGCGCGCATCCGTAGTAGTGAGCCCGAGCGCGCATCCGCAGTAGTGAGTCCGAGTGCGCATGCGCAGTAGTGACCCCGAATGCGCATGAGCAGTAGTGAGTCCGAGTGCGCATGAGCAGTAGTGACCCCGAGTGCGCATGCAGAGTAGTGAGCCCGAGTGCGCATCAGCTGTAGTGACCCGAGTGCGCATGAGCAGTAGTGACCCCGAGTGCGCATGCACAGTAGTGAGCCCGTGTGCGCATGCACAGTAGTGAGCCCGATTGCGCATCCGCAGTAGTGAGTCCGAGTGCGCATGCACAGTACTGACCCCGAATGCGCATGAGCAGTTTTGAGTCCGAGTGCGCATGAGCAGTAGTGACCCCGATTGCGCATGAGCAGTAGTGAGTCCGAGTGCGCATCAGCAGTAGTGACCCCGAGTGCGCATGAGCAGGAGTGACCCCGAGTGCGCATGCACATTAGTGAGCCCGTGTGTGCATGAGTAGTAGTGTCCCCGAGTGCGCATGCACAGTAGTGAGCCCGTGTGCGCATGCACAGTAGTGAGCCCGTGTGCGCATGCGCAGAAGTGAGCTCGAATGCGCATGTGCAGGTCTGACCCGGAGTGCGCATGCGCAGTAGTGGGCCCGTGCGCGCATGCGCAGTAGTGAGCCCGTGTGCGCATGCACAGTAGTGAGCCCGAATGCGCATCCGCAGTAGTGAGTCCGAGTGCGCATGCACAGTACTGACCCCGAATGCGCATGAGCAGTTTTGAGTCCGAGTGCGCATGAGCAGTAGTGACCCCGAGTGCGCATGAGCAGTAGTGAGTCCGAGTGCGCATCAGCAGTAGTGACCCCGAGTGCGCATGAGCAGTAGTGACCCCGAGTGCGCATGCACATTAGTGAGCCCGAGTGTGCATGAGTAGTAGTGTCCCCGAGTGCGCATGCACAGTAGTGAGCCCGTGTGCGCATGCACAGTAGTGAGCCCGTGTGCGCATGCGCAGTAGTGAGCTCGAATGCGCATGTGCAGGTCTGAGCCGGAGTGCGCATGCGCAGTAGTGGTCCCGTGCGCGCATGCGCAGTAGTGAGCCCGTGTGCGCATGCGCAGGAGTGAGCCCGAGCGCGCATCCGCAGTAGTGAGTCCGAGTGCGCATGCGCAGTAGTGACCCCGAATGCGCATGAGCAGTATTGAGTCCGAGTGCGCATGAGCAGTAGTGACCCCGAGTGCGCATGAGCAGTAGTGAGCCCGAGTGCGCATGAGCAGTAGTGACCCCGAGTGCGCATGCACAGTAGTGAGCCCGATTGCGCATCCGCAGTAGTGAGTCCGAGTGCGCATGCACAGTACTGACCCCGAATGCGCATGAGCAGTAGTGAGTCCGAGTGCGCATGCACAGTAGTGAGCCCGTGTGCGCATGCGCAGAAGTGAGCTCGAATGCGCATGTGCAGGTCTGAACCGGCCTGCGCATGCGCAGTAGTGAGCCCGTGTGCGCATGCGCAGTAGTGACCGCGAATGCGCATGAGCAGTACTGAGTCCGAGTGCGCATGAGCAGTAGTGACCCCGAGTGCGCATGAGCAGTAGTGACCCCGAGTGCGCATGAGCAGTAGTGAATCCGAGTGCACATGAGCAGTAGTGAACCCGAGTGCGCATGAGCAGTAGTGAGTTCGAGTGCGCATGAGCAGTAGTGACCCCGAGTGCGCATGAGCAGTAGTGACCCCGAGCGCGCATCCGCAGTAGTGAGCCCGAGTGCGCATGCGCAGTAGTGTCCCCGAATGCGCATGAGCAGTAGTGACCCCGAGTGCGCATGAGCAGTAGTGAGTCCGAGTGCGCATCAGCAATAGTGACCCCGAGTGCGCATGAGCAGTAGTGACCCCGAGTGCGCCAGCACAGTAGTGAGCCCGATAGCGCATCCGCAGTAGTGAGGCTGTGTGAGCATGTGCAGGTCTGAGCCGGAGTGCGCGTGAGCAGTAGTGACCCCGAGTGCGCATGCACAGTAGTGAGCCCGAGTGCGCATGAGCAGTAGTGAGTCCGAGTGCGCATGAGCAGTAGTGACCCCGAGTGCGCATGCACAGTAGTGCGCCCCTGTGCGCATGAGCAGTAGTGAGTCCGAGTGCGCGTGAGCAGTAGTGACCCCAAGTGCGCATGAGCAGTTTTGAGTCCGAGTGCGCATGAGCAGTAGTGACCCCGAGTGCGCATGAGCAGTAGTGGGCCCTTGCGCGCATGCGCAGCAGTGGCCCCGTGTTCGCATGCGCAGTAGTGAGCCCGAGCGCGCATCCGCAATAGTGAGTCCGAGTGCGCATGCGCAGTAGCGACCCCGAATGCGCATGAGAAGTAGTGAGTCCGAGTGCGCATGAGCAGTAGTGACCCCGAGTGCGCATGAGCAGTAGTGAGTCCGAGTGCGCATGCGCAGAAGTGAGCTCGAATGCGCATGTGCAGGTCTGAGCCGGACTGCGCATGCGCAGTAGTGAGCCCGATTGCGCGTCCGCAGTAGTGAGTCCGTGTGCGCATGTGCAGGTCTGAGCCGGAGTGCGCATGCGCAGTAGTGGGCCCGTGCGCGCATGCGCAGTAGTGAGCCCGGGTGCGCATGCGCAGTAGTGAGCCCGAGCGCGCATCCGCAGTAGCGAGCCCGATTGCGCATCCGCAGTAGTGAGTCCGTGTGCGCATGTGCGGGTCTGAGCCGGAGTGCGCATGCGCAGTAGTGGGCCCGTGCGCGCATGCGCAGTAGTGAGCCCGGGTGCGCATGCGCAGTAGTGAGCCCGAGCGCGTATCCGCAGTAGTGAGTCCGAGTGCGCATGCGCAGTAGTGAGCCCGAGCGCGCATCCGCAGTAGTGAGTCCGAGTGCGCATGCGCAGTAGTGAGCCCGAGCGCGCATCCGCAGTAGTGAGCCCGAGCTCGCATCCGCAGTAGTGAGCCCGATTGCGCATCCGCAGTAGTGAGTCCGTGTGCGCATGTGCAGGTCTGAGCCGGAGTGCGCATGCGCAGTAGTGGGCCCGTGCGCGCATGCGCAGTAGTGAGCCCGTGTGCGCATGCGCAGTAGTGAGCCCGAGCGCGCATCCGCAGTAGTGAGTCCGAGTGCGCATGCGCAGTAGTGACCCCGAATGCGCATGAGCAGTAGTGACCCCGAGTGCGCATGCACATTAGTGAGCCCGAGTGTGCATGAGTAGTAGTGTCCCCGAGTGCGCACGCACAGTAGTGAGCCCGTGTGCGCATGCACAGTAGTGAGCCCGTTTGCGCATGCGCAGAAGTGAGCTCGAATGCGCATTTGCAGGTCTGAGCCGGAGTGCGCATGCGCAGTAGTGGGCCCGTGCGCGCATGCGCAGTAGTGAGCCCGTGTGCGCATGCGCAGTAGTGAGCCCGTGTGCGCATGCGTAGTAGTGACCCCGAATGCGCATGAGCAGTAGTGAGTCCGAGTGCGCATGAACAGTAGTGACTCCGAGTGCGCATGAGCAGTAGTGACCCCGAGTGCGCATGAGCAGTAGTGAGCCCGATTGCGCATCCGCAGTAGTGAGTCCGTGTGCGCATGTGCAGGTCTGAGCCGGAGTGCGCATGCGCAGTAGTGAGCCCGATTGTGCATCCGCAGTAGTGAGTCCGAGTGCGCATGAGCAGTAGTGACCCCGAATGCGCATGAGCAGTAGTGAGCCCGTGTGCGCATGCGCAGTAGTGAGCCCGAGCGCGCATCCGCAGTAGCGAGTCCGAGTGCGCATGCGCAGTGGTGACCCCGAATGCGCATGAGCAGTAGTGAATCCGAGTGCGCATGAGCAGTAGTGAGTCCGAGTGCGCATGAGCAGTAGTGACCCCGAGTGCGCATGAGCAGTAGTGACCCCGAGTGCACATGCACAGTAGTGAGCCCGATTGCGCATCGGCAGTAGTGAGGCCGTGTGCGCATGAGCAGTAGTGACACCGAGCGCGCATCCGCAGTAGTGAGTCCGAGTGCGCATGCGCAGTAGTGTCCCCGAATGCGCATGAGCAGTAGTGACCCCGAGTGCGCATGAGCAGTAGTGAGTCCGAGTGCGCATCAGCGATAGTGACCCCGAGTGCGCATGAGTAGTAGTGACCCCTAGTGCGCATGCACAGTAGTGAGCCCGAGTGCGCATGAGCAGTAGTGAGTCCGAGTGCGCATGAGCAGTAGTGACCCCGAGTGCGCATGAGCAGTAGTGACCCCGAGTGCGCATGAGCAGTAGTGAGTCCGAGTGCGCATCAGCAGTAGTGACCCCGAGTGCGCATGCACAGTAGTGACCCCGAATGCGCATGAGCAGTAGTGAGTCCGAGTGCGCATGAGCAGTAGTGACCCCGAGTGCGCATGAGCAGTAGTGACCCCGAGTGCGCATGAGCAGTAGTGAGTCCGAGTGCGCATGAGCAGTAGTGACCCCGAGTGTGCATGAGCAGTAGTGACCCCGAGTGCGCATGAGCAGTAGTGAGCCCGATTGTGCATCCGCAGTAGTGAGTCCGAGTGCGCATGAGCAGTAGTGAGCCCGTGTGCGCATGCGCAGTAGTGAGCCCGAGCGCGCAACCGCAGTAGTGAGCCCGAGCGCGCATCCGTAGTAGTGAGCCCGAGCGCGCATCCGCAGTAGTGAGTCCGAGTGCGCATGCGCAGTAGTGACCCCGAATGCGCATGAGCAGTAGTGAGTCCGAGTGCGCATGAGCAGTAGTGACCCCGAGTGCGCATGCAGAGTAGTGAGCCCGAGTGCGCATGAGCAGTAGTGAGTCCGAGTGCGCATGCACATTAGTGAGCCCGAGTGTGCATGAGTAGTAGTGTCCCCGAGTGCGCACGCACAGTAGTGAGCCCGTGCGCGCATGCACAGTAGTGAGCCCGTTTGCGCATGCGCAGAAGTGAGCTCGAATGCGCATTTGCAGGTCTGAGCCGGAGTGCGCATGCGCAGTAGTGGGCCCGTGCGCGCATGCGCAGTAGTGAGCCCGTGTGCGCATGCGCAGTAGTGAGCCCGTGTGCGCATGCGTAGTAGTGACCCCGAATGCGCATGAGCAGTAGTGAGTCCGAGTGCGCATGAACAGTAGTGACCCCGAGTGCGCATGAGCAGTAGTGACCCCGAGTGCGCATGAGCAGTAGTGAGCCCGATTGCGCATCCGCAGTAGTGAGTCCGTGTGCGCATGTGCAGGTCTGAGCCGGAGTGCGCATGCGCAGTAGTGAGCCCGATTGTGCATCCGCAGTAGTGAGTCCGAGTGCGCATGAGCAGTAGTGACCCCGAATGCGCATGAGCAGTAGTCAGCCCGTGTGCGCATGCGCAGTAGTGAGCCCGAGCGCGCATCCGCAGTAGCGAGTCCGAGTGCGCATGCGCAGTAGTGACCCCGAATGCGCATGAGCAGTAGTGAATCCGAGTGCGCATGAGCAGTAGTGAGTCCGAGTGCGCATGAGCAGTAGTGACCCCGAGTGCGCATGAGCAGTAGTGACCCCGAGTGCACATGCACAGTAGTGAGCCCGATTGCGCATCGGCAGTAGTGAGGCCGTGTGCGCATGAGCAGTAGTGACCCCGAGCGCGCATCCGCAGTAGTGAGTCCGAGTGCGCATGCGCAGTAGTGTCCCCGAATGCGCATGAGCAGTAGTGACCCCGAGTGCGCATGAGCAGTAGTGAGTCCGAGTGCGCATCAGCGATAGTGACCCCGAGTGCGCATGAGTAGTAGTGACCCCGAGTGCGCCAGCACAGTAGTGAGCCCGATGGCGCATCCGCAGTTGTGAGGCTGTGTGAGCATGTGCAGGTCTGAGCCGGAGTGCGCGTGAGCAGTAGTGACCCCGAGTAAGCATGCACAGTAGTGAGCCCGAGTGCGCATGAGCAGTAGTGAGTCCGAGTGCGCATGAGCAGTAGTGACCCCGAGTGCGCATGCACAGTAGTGCGCCCCTGTGCGCATGAGCAGTAGTGAGTCCGAGTGCGCGTGAGCAGTAGTGACCCCAAGTGCGCATGAGCAGTTTTGAGTCCGAGTGCGCATGAGCAGTAGTGACCGCGAGTGCGCATGAGCAGTAGTGACCCCGAGTGCGCATGAGCAGTAGTGAGTCCGAGTGCGCATCAGCAGTAGTGACCCCGAGTGCGCATGCACAGTAGTGACCCCGAATGCGCATGAGCAGTAGTGAGCCCGATTGTGCATCCGCAGTAGTGAGTCCGAGTGCGCATGAGCAGTAGTGAGCCCGTGTGCGCATGCGCAGTAGTGAGCCCGAGCGCGCATTCGCAGTAGTGAGCCCGAGCGCGCATCCGTAGTAGTGAGCCCGAGCGCGCATCCGCAGTAGTGAGTCCGAGTGCGCATGCGCAGTAGTGACCCCGAATGCGCATGAGCAGTAGTGAGTCCGAGTGCGCATGAGCAGTAGTGACCCCGAGTGCGCATGCAGAGTAGTGAGCCCGAGTGCGCATGAGCAGTAGTGAGTCCGAGTGCGCATGAGCAGTAGTGACCCCGAGTGCGCATGAGCAGTAGTGACCCCGAGTGCGCATGCACAGTAGTGAGCCCGTGTGCGCATGCGCAGAAGTGAGCTCGAATGCGCATGTGCAGGTCTGAGCCGGACTGCGCATGCGCAGTAGTGAGCCCGTGTGCGCATCAGCTGTAGTGACCCGAGTGCGCATGAGCAGTAGTGACCCCGAGTGCGCATGCACAGTAGTGAGCCCGTGTGCGCATGCACAGTAGTGAGCCCGATTGCGCATCCGCAGTAGTGAGTCCGAGTGCGCATGCACAGTACTGACCCCGAATGCGCATGAGCAGTTTTGAGTCCGAGTGCGCATGAGCAGTAGTGACCCCGATTGCGCATGAGCAGTAGTGAGTCCGAGTGCGCATCAGCAGTAGTGACCCCGAGTGCGCATGAGCAGGAGTGACCCCGAGTGCGCATGCACATTAGTGAGCCCGAGTGTGCATGAGTAGTAGTGTCCCCGAGTGCGCATGCACAGTAGTGAGCCCGTGTGCGCATGCACAGTAGTGAGCCCGTGTGCGCATGCGCAGAAGTGAGCTCGAATGCGCATGTGCAGGTCTGACCCGGAGTGCGCATGCGCAGTAGTGGGCCCGTGCGCGCATGCGCAGTAGTGAGCCCGTGTGCGCATGCACAGTAGTGAGCCCGAATGCGCATCCGCAGTAGTGAGTCCGAGTGCGCATGCACAGTACTGACCCCGAATGCGCATGAGCAGTTTTGAGTCCGAGTGCGCATGAGCAGTAGTGACCCCGAGTGCGCATGAGCAGTAGTGAGTCCGAGTGCGCATCAGCAGTAGTGACCCCGAGTGCGCATGAGCAGTAGTGACCCCGAGTGCGCATGCACATTAGTGAGCCCGAGTGTGCATGAGTAGTAGTGTCCCCGAGTGCGCATGCACAGTAGTGAGCCCGTGTGCGCATGCACAGTAGTGAGCCCGTGTGCGCATGCGCAGAAGTGAGCTCGAATGCGCATGTGCAGGTCTGAGCCGGAGTGCGCATGCGCAGTAGTGGTCCCGTGCGCGCATGCGCAGTAGTGAGCCCGTGTGCGCATGCGCAGGAGTGAGCCCGAGCGCGCATCCGCAGTAGTGAGTCCGAGTGCGCATGCGCAGTAGTGACCCCGAATGCGCATGAGCAGTATTGAGTCCGAGTGCGCATGAGCAGTAGTGACCCCGAGTGCGCATGAGCAGTAGTGAGCCCGAGTGCGCATGAGCAGTAGTGACCCCGAGTGCGCATGCACAGTAGTGAGCCCGATTGCGCATCCGCAGTAGTGAGTCCGAGTGCGCATGCACAGTACTGACCCCGAATGCGCATGAGCAGTAGTGAGTCCGAGTGCGCATGCACAGTAGTGAGCCCGTGTGCGCATGCGCAGAAGTGAGCTCGAATGCGCATGTGCAGGTCTGAACCGGACTGCGCATGCGCAGTAGTGAGCCCGTGTGCGCATGCGCAGTAGTGACCGCGAATGCGCATGAGCAGTACTGAGTCCGAGTGCGCATGAGCAGTAGTGACCCCGAGTGCGCATGAGCAGTAGTGACCCCGAGTGCGCATGAGCAGTAGTGAATCCGAGTGCACATGAGCAGTAGTGAACCCGAGTGCGCATGAGCAGTAGTGAGTTCGAGTGCGCATGAGCAGTAGTGACCCCGAGTGCGCATGAGCAGTAGTGACCCCGAGCGCGCATCCGCAGTAGTGAGCCCGAGTGCGCATGCGCAGTAGTGTCCCCGAATGCGCATGAGCAGTAGTGACCCCGAGTGCGCATGAGCAGTAGTGAGTCCGAGTGCGCATCAGCAATAGTGACCCCGAGTGCGCATGAGCAGTAGTGACCCCGAGTGCGCCAGCACAGTAGTGAGCCCGATAGCGCATCCGCAGTAGTGAGGCTGTGTGAGCATGTGCAAGTCTGAGCCGGAGTGCGCGTGAGCAGTAGTGACCCCGAGTGCGCATGCACAGTAGTGAGCCCGAGTGCGCATGAGCAGTAGTGAGTCCGAGTGCGCATGAGCAGTAGTGACCCCGAGTGCGCATGCACAGTAGTGCGCCCCTGTGCGCATGAGCAGTAGTGAGTCCGAGTGCGCGTGAGCAGTAGTGACCCCAAGTGCGCATGAGCAGTTTTGAGTCCGAGTGCGCATGAGCAGTAGTGACCCCGAGTGCGCATGAGCAGTAGTGACCCCGAGTGCGCATGAGCAGTAGTGAGTCCGAGTGCGCATCAGCAGTAGTGACCCCGAGTGCGCATGCACAGTAGTGACCCCGAATGCGCATGAGCAGTAGTGAGTCCGAGTGCGCATGAGCAGTAGTGACCCCGAGTGCGCATGAGCAGTAGTGACCCCGAGTGCGCATGAGCAGTAGTGAGTCCGAGTGCGCATGAGCAGTAGTGACCCCGAGTGTGCATGAGCAGTAGTGACCCCGAGTGCGCATGAGCAGTAGTGAGCCCGATTGTGCATCCGCAGTAGTGAGTCCGAGTGCGCATGAGCAGTAGTGAGCCCGTGTGCGCATGCGCAGTAGTGAGCCCGAGCGCGCATCCGCAGTAGTGAGCCCGAGCGCGCATCCGTAGTAGTGAGCCCGAGCGCGCATCCGCAGTAGTGAGCCCGAGTGCGCATGAGCAGTAGTGAGCCCGATTGTGCATCCGCAGTAGTGAGTCCGAGTGCGCATGAGCAGTAGTGAGCCCGTGTGCGCATGCGCAGTAGTGAGCCCGAGCGCGCATCCGCAGTAGTGAGCCCGAGCGCGCATCCGTAGTAGTGAGCCCGAGCGCGCATCCGCAGTAGTGAGTCCGAGTGCGCATGCGCAGTAGTGACCCCGAATGCGCATGAGCAGTAGTGAGTCCGAGTGCGCATGAGCAGTAGTGACCCCGAGTGCGCATGCAGAGTAGTGAGCCCGAGTGCGCATCAGCTGTAGTGACCCGAGTGCGCATGAGCAGTAGTGACCCCGAGTGCGCATGCACAGTAGTGAGCCCGTGTGCGCATGCACAGTAGTGAGCCCGATTGCGCATCCGCAGTAGTGAGTCCGAGTGCGCATGCACAGTACTGACCCCGAATGCGCATGAGCAGTTTTGAGTCCGAGTGCGCATGAGCAGTAGTGACCCCGATTGCGCATGAGCAGTAGTGAGTCCGAGTGCGCATCAGCAGTAGTGACCCCGAGTGCGCATGAGCAGGAGTGACCCCGAGTGCGCATGCACATTAGTGAGCCCGAGTGTGCATGAGTAGTAGTGTCCCCGAGTGCGCATGCACAGTAGTGAGCCCGTGTGCGCATGCACAGTAGTGAGCCCGAATGCGCATCCGCAGTAGTGAGTCCGAGTGCGCATGCACAGTACTGACCCCGAATGCGCATGAGCAGTTTTGAGTCCGAGTGCGCATGAGCAGTAGTGACCCCGAGTGCGCATGAGCAGTAGTGAGTCCGAGTGCGCATCAGCAGTAGTGACCCCGAGTGCGCATGAGCAGTAGTGACCCCGAGTGCGCATGCACATTAGTGAGCCCGAGTGTGCATGAGTAGTAGTGTCCCCGAGTGCGCATGCACAGTAGTGAGCCCGTGTGCGCATGCACAGTAGTGAGCCCGTGTGCGCATGCGCAGAAGTGAGCTCGAATGCGCATGTGCAGGTCTGAGCCGGAGTGCGCATGCGCAGTAGTGGTCCCGTGCGCGCATGCGCAGTAGTGAGCCCGTGTGCGCATGCGCAGGACTGAGCCCGAGCGCGCATCCGCAGTAGTGAGTCCGAATGCGCATGAGCAGTAGTGACCCCGAGTGCGCATGAGCAGTAGTGAGTCCGAGTGCGCATCAGCAATAGTGACCCCGAGTGCGCATGAGCAGTAGTGACCCCGAGTGCGCCAGCACAGTAGTGAGCCCGATAGCGCATCCGCAGTAGTGAGGCTGTGTGAGCATGTGCAGGTCTGAGCCGGAGTGCGCGTGAGCAGTAGTGACCCCGAGTGCGCATGCACAGTAGTGAGCCCGAGTGCGCATGAGCAGTAGTGAGTCCGAGTGCGCATGAGCAGTAGTGACCCCGAGTGCGCATGCACAGTAGTGCGCCCCTGTGCGCATGAGCAGTAGTGAGTCCGAGTGCGCGTGAGCAGTAGTGACCCCAAGTGCGCATGAGCAGTTTTGAGTCCGAGTGCGCATGAGCAGTAGTGACCCCGAGTGCGCATGAGCAGTAGTGACCCCGAGTGCGCATGAGCAGTAGTGAGTCCGAGTGCGCATCAGCAGTAGTGACCCCGAGTGCGCATGCACAGTAGTGACCCCGAATGCGCATGAGCAGTAGTGAGTCCGAGTGCGCATGAGCAGTAGTGACCCCGAGTGCGCATGAGCAGTAGTGACCCCGAGTGCGCATGAGCAGTAGTGAGTCCGAGTGCGCATGAGCAGTAGTGACCCCGAGTGTGCATGAGCAGTAGTGACCCCGAGTGCGCATGAGCAGTAGTGAGCCCGATTGTGCATCCGCAGTAGTGAGTCCGAGTGCGCATGAGCAGTAGTGAGCCCGTGTGCGCATGCGCAGTAGTGAGCCCGAGCGCGCATCCGCAGTAGTGAGCCCGAGCGCGCATCCGTAGTAGTGAGCCCGAGCGCGCATCCGCAGTAGTGAGCCCGAGTGCGCATGAGCAGTAGTGAGCCCGATTGTGCATCCGCAGTAGTGAGTCCGAGTGCGCATGAGCAGTAGTGAGCCCGTGTGCGCATGCGCAGTAGTGAGCCCGAGCGCGCATCCGCAGTAGTGAGCCCGAGCGCGCATCCGTAGTAGTGAGCCCGAGCGCGCATCCGCAGTAGTGAGTCCGAGTGCGCATGCGCAGTAGTGACCCCGAATGCGCATGAGCAGTAGTGAGTCCGAGTGCGCATGAGCAGTAGTGACCCCGAGTGCGCATGCAGAGTAGTGAGCCCGAGTGCGCATCAGCTGTAGTGACCCGAGTGCGCATGAGCAGTAGTGACCCCGAGTGCGCATGCACAGTAGTGAGCCCGTGTGCGCATGCACAGTAGTGAGCCCGATTGCGCATCCGCAGTAGTGAGTCCGAGTGCGCATGCACAGTACTGACCCCGAATGCGCATGAGCAGTTTTGAGTCCGAGTGCGCATGAGCAGTAGTGACCCCGATTGCGCATGAGCAGTAGTCAGTCCGAGTGCGCATCAGCAGTAGTGACCCCGAGTGCGCATGAGCAGGAGTGACCCCGAGTGCGCATGCACATTAGTGAGCCCGAGTGTGCATGAGTAGTAGTGTCCCCGAGTGCGCATGCACAGTAGTGAGCCCGTGTGCGCATGCACAGTAGTGAGCCCGTGTGCGCATGCGCAGAAGTGAGCTCGAATGCGCATGTGCAGGTCTGACCCGGAGTGCGCATGCGCAGTAGTGGGCCCGTGCGCGCATGCGCAGTAGTGAGCCCGTGTGCGCATGCACAGTAGTGAGCCCGAATGCGCATCCGCAGTAGTGAGTCCGAGTGCGCATGCACAGTACTGACCCCGAATGCGCATGAGCAGTTTTGAGTCCGAGTGCGCATGAGCAGTAGTGACCCCGAGTGCGCATGAGCAGTAGTGAGTCCGAGTGCGCATCAGCAGTAGTGACCCCGAGTGCGCATGAGCAGTAGTGACCCCGAGTGCGCATGCACATTAGTGAGCCCGAGTGTGCATGAGTAGTAGTGTCCCCGAGTGCGCATGCACAGTAGTGAGCCCGTGTGCGCATGCACAGTAGTGAGCCCGTGTGCGCATGCGCAGAAGTGAGCTCGAATGCGCATGTGCAGGTCTGAGCCGGAGTGCGCATGCGCAGTAGTGGTCCCGTGCGCGCATGCGCAGTAGTGAGCCCGTGTGCGCATGCGCAGGAGTGAGCCCGAGCGCGCATCCGCAGTAGTGAGTCCGAGTGCGCATGCGCAGTAGTGACCCCGAATGCGCATGAGCAGTATTGAGTCCGAGTGCGCATGAGCAGTAGTGACCCCGAGTGCGCATGAGCAGTAGTGAGCCCGAGTGCGCATGAGCAGTAGTGACCCCGAGTGCGCATGCACAGTAGTGAGCCCGATTGCGCATCCGCAGTAGTGAGTCCGAGTGCGCATGCACAGTACTGACCCCGAATGCGCATGAGCAGTAGTGAGTCCGAGTGCGCATGCACAGTAGTGAGCCCGTGTGCGCATGCGCAGAAGTGAGCTCGAATGCGCATGTGCAGGTCTGAACCGGACTGCGCATGCGCAGTAGTGAGCCCGTGTGCGCATGCGCAGTAGTGACCGCGAATGCGCATGAGCAGTACTGAGTCCGAGTGCGCATGAGCAGTAGTGACCCCGAGTGCGCATGAGCAGTAGTGACCCCGAGTGCGCATGAGCAGTAGTGAGTCCGAGTGCGCATCAGCAGTAGTGACCCCGAGTGCGCATGCACAGTAGTGACCCCGAATGCGCATGAGCAGTAGTGAGTCCGAGTGCGCATGAGCAGTAGTGACCCCGAGTGCGCATGAGCAGTAGTGACCCCGAGTGCGCATGAGCAGTAGTGAGTCCGAGTGCGCATGAGCAGTAGTGACCCCGAGTGTGCATGAGCAGTAGTGACCCCGAGTGCGCATGAGCAGTAGTGAGCCCGATTGTGCATCCGCAGTAGTGAGTCCGAGTGCGCATGAGCAGTAGTGAGCCCGTGTGCGCATGCGCAGTAGTGAGCCCGAGCGCGCATCCGCAGTAGTGAGCCCGAGCGCGCATCCGTAGTAGTGAGCCCGAGCGCGCATCCGCAGTAGTGAGCCCGAGTGCGCATGAGCAGTAGTGAGCCCGATTGTGCATCCGCAGTAGTGAGTCCGAGTGCGCATGAGCAGTAGTGAGCCCGTGTGCGCATGCGCAGTAGTGAGCCCGAGCGCGCATCCGCAGTAGTGAGCCCGAGCGCGCATCCGTAGTAGTGAGCCCGAGCGCGCATCCGCAGTAGTGAGTCCGAGTGCGCATGCGCAGTAGTGACCCCGAATGCGCATGAGCAGTAGTGAGTCCGAGTGCGCATGAGCAGTAGTGACCCCGAGTGCGCATGCAGAGTAGTGAGCCCGAGTGCGCATCAGCTGTAGTGACCCGAGTGCGCATGAGCAGTAGTGACCCCGAGTGCGCATGCACAGTAGTGAGCCCGTGTGCGCATGCACAGTAGTGAGCCCGATTGCGCATCCGCAGTAGTGAGTCCGAGTGCGCATGCACAGTACTGACCCCGAATGCGCATGAGCAGTTTTGAGTCCGAGTGCGCATGAGCAGTAGTGACCCCGATTGCGCATGAGCAGTAGTGAGTCCGAGTGCGCATCAGCAGTAGTGACCCCGAGTGCGCATGAGCAGGAGTGACCCCGAGTGCGCATGCACATTAGTGAGCCCGTGTGTGCATGAGTAGTAGTGTCCCCGAGTGCGCATGCACAGTAGTGAGCCCGTGTGCGCATGCACAGTAGTGAGCCCGTGTGCGCATGCGCAGAAGTGAGCTCGAATGCGCATGTGCAGGTCTGACCCGGAGTGCGCATGCGCAGTAGTGGGCCCGTGCGCGCATGCGCAGTAGTGAGCCCGTGTGCGCATGCACAGTAGTGAGCCCGAATGCGCATCCGCAGTAGTGAGTCCGAGTGCGCATGCACAGTACTGACCCCGAATGCGCATGAGCAGTTTTGAGTCCGAGTGCGCATGAGCAGTAGTGACCCCGAGTGCGCATGAGCAGTAGTGAGTCCGAGTGCGCATCAGCAGTAGTGACCCCGAGTGCGCATGAGCAGTAGTGACCCCGAGTGCGCATGCACATTAGTGAGCCCGAGTGTGCATGAGTAGTAGTGTCCCCGAGTGCGCATGCACAGTAGTGAGCCCGTGTGCGCATGCACAGTAGTGAGCCCGTGTGCGCATGCGCAGAAGTGAGCTCGAATGCGCATGTGCAGGTCTGAGCCGGAGTGCGCATGCGCAGTAGTGGTCCCGTGCGCGCATGCGCAGTAGTGAGCCCGTGTGCGCATGCGCAGGAGTGAGCCCGAGCGCGCATCCGCAGTAGTGAGTCCGAGTGCGCATGCGCAGTAGTGACCCCGAATGCGCATGAGCAGTATTGAGTCCGAGTGCGCATGAGCAGTAGTGACCCCGAGTGCGCATGAGCAGTAGTGAGCCCGAGTGGGCATGAGCAGTAGTGACCCCGAGTGCGCATGCACAGTAGTGAGCCCGATTGCGCATCCGCAGTAGTGAGTCCGAGTGCGCATGCACAGTACTGACCCCGAATGCGCATGAGCAGTAGTGAGTCCGAGTGCGCATGCACAGTAGTGAGCCCGTGTGCGCATGCGCAGAAGTGAGCTCGAATGCGCATGTGCAGGTCTGAACCGGACTGCGCATGCGCAGTAGTGAGCCCGTGTGCGCATGCGCAGTAGTGACCGCGAATGCGCATGAGCAGTACTGAGTCCGAGTGCGCATGAGCAGTAGTGACCCCGAGTGCGCATGAGCAGTAGTGACCCCGAGTGCGCATGAGCAGTAGTGAATCCGAGTGCACATGAGCAGTAGTGAACCCGAGTGCGCATGAGCAGTAGTGAGTTCGAGTGCGCATGAGCAGTAGTGACCCCGAGTGCGCTTGAGCAGTAGTGACCCCGAGCGCGCATCCGCAGTAGTGAGCCCGAGTGCGCATGCGCAGTAGTGTCCCCGAATGCGCATGAGCAGTAGTGACCCCGAGTGCGCATGAGCAGTAGTGAGTCCGAGTGCGCATCAGCAATAGTGACCCCGAGTGCGCATGAGCAGTAGTGACCCCGAGTGCGCCAGCACAGTAGTGAGCCCGATAGCGCATCCGCAGTAGTGAGGCTGTGTGAGCATGTGCAGGTCTGAGCCGGAGTGCGCGTGAGCAGTAGTGACCCCGAGTGCGCATGCACAGTAGTGAGCCCGAGTGCGCATGAGCAGTAGTGAGTCCGAGTGCGCATGAGCAGTAGTGACCCCGAGTGCGCATGCACAGTAGTGCGCCCCTGTGCGCATGAGCAGTAGTGAGTCCGAGTGCGCGTGAGCAGTAGTGACCCCAAGTGCGCATGAGCAGTTTTGAGTCCGAGTGCGCATGAGCAGTAGTGACCCCGAGTGCGCATGAGCAGTAGTGGGCCCTTGCGCACATGCGCAGCAGTGGCCCCGTGTTCGCATGCGCAGTAGTGAGCCCGAGCGCGCATCCGCAATAGTGAGTCCGAGTGCGCATGCGCAGTAGCGACCCCGAATGCGCATGAGAAGTAGTGAGTCCGAGTGCGCATGAGCAGTAGTGACCCCGAGTGCGCATGAGCAGTAGTGAGTCCGAGTGCGCATGCGCAGAAGTGAGCTCGAATGCGCATGTGCAGGTCTGAGCCGGACTGCGCATGCGCAGTAGTGAGCCCGATTGCGCGTCCGCAGTAGTGAGTCCGTGTGCGCATGTGCAGGTCTGAGCCGGAGTGCGCATGCGCAGTAGTGGGCCCGTGCGCGCATGCGCAGTAGTGAGCCCGGGTGCGCATGCGCAGTAGTGAGCCCGAGCGCGCATCCGCAGTAGCGAGCCCGATTGCGCATCCGCAGTAGTGAGTCCGTGTGCGCATGTGCGGGTCTGAGCCGGAGTGCGCATGCGCAGTAGTGGGCCCGTGCGCGCATGCGCAGTAGTGAGCCCGGGTGCGCATGCGCAGTAGTGAGCCCGAGCGCGCATCCGCAGTAGTGAGTCCGAGTGCGCATGCGCAGTAGTGAGCCCGAGCGCGCATCCGCAGTAGTGAGTCCGAGTGCGCATGCGCAGTAGTGAGCCCGAGCGCGCATCCGCAGTAGTGAGCCCGAGCTCGCATCCGCAGTAGTGAGCCCGATTGCGCATCCGCAGTAGTGAGTCCGTGTGCGCATGTGCAGGTCTGAGCCGGAGTGCGCATGCGCAGTAGTGGGCCCGTGCGCGCATGCGCAGTAGTGAGCCCGTGTGCGCATGCGCAGTAGTGAGCCCGAGCGCGCATCCGCAGTAGTGAGTCCGAGTGCGCATGCGCAGTAGTGACCCCGAATGCGCATGAGCAGTAGTGACCCCGAGTGCGCATGCACATTAGTGAGCCCGAGTGTGCATGAGTAGTAGTGTCCCCGAGTGCGCACGCACAGTAGTGAGCCCGTGTGCGCATGCACAGTAGTGAGCCCGTTTGCGCATGCGCAGAAGTGAGCTCGAATGCGCATTTGCAGGTCTGAGCCGGAGTGCGCATGCGCAGTAGTGGGCCCGTGCGCGCATGCGCAGTAGTGAGCCCGTGTGCGCATGCGCAGTAGTGAGCCCGTGTGCGCATGCGTAGTAGTGACCCCGAATGCGCATGAGCAGTAGTGAGTCCGAGTGCGCATGAACAGTAGTGACCCCGAGTGCGCATGAGCAGTAGTGACCCCGAGTGCGCATGAGCAGTAGTGAGCCCGATTGCGCATCCGCAGTAGTGAGTCCGTGTGCGCATGTGCAGGTCTGAGCCGGAGTGCGCATGCGCAGTAGTGAGCCCGATTGTGCATCCGCAGTAGTGAGTCCGAGTGCGCATGAGCAGTAGTGACCCCGAATGCGCATGAGCAGTAGTGAGCCCGTGTGCGCATGCGCAGTAGTGAGCCCGAGCGCGCATCCGCAGTAGCGAGTCCGAGTGCGCATGCGCAGTGGTGACCCCGAATGCGCATGAGCAGTAGTGAATCCGAGTGCGCATGAGCAGTAGTGAGTCCGAGTGCGCATGAGCAGTAGTGACCCCGAGTGCGCATGAGCAGTAGTGACCCCGAGTGCACATGCACAGTAGTGAGCCCGATTGCGCATCGGCAGTAGTGAGGCCGTGTGCGCATGAGCAGTAGTGACACCGAGCGCGCATCCGCAGTAGTGAGTCCGAGTGCGCATGCGCAGTAGTGTCCCCGAATGCGCATGAGCAGTAGTGACCCCGAGTGCGCATGAGCAGTAGTGAGTCCGAGTGCGCATCAGCGATAGTGACCCCGAGTGCGCATGAGTAGTAGTGACCCCTAGTGCGCATGCACAGTAGTGAGCCCGAGTGCGCATGAGCAGTAGTGAGTCCGAGTGCGCATGAGCAGTAGTGACCCCGAGTGCGCATGAGCAGTAGTGACCCCGAGTGCGCATGAGCAGTAGTGAGTCCGAGTGCGCATCAGCAGTAGTGACCCCGAGTGCGCATGCACAGTAGTGACCCCGAATGCGCATGAGCAGTAGTGAGTCCGAGTGCGCATGAGCAGTAGTGACCCCGAGTGCGCATGAGCAGTAGTGACCCCGAGTGCGCATGAGCAGTAGTGAGTCCGAGTGCGCATGAGCAGTAGTGACCCCGAGTGTGCATGAGCAGTAGTGACCCCGAGTGCGCATGAGCAGTAGTGAGCCCGATTGTGCATCCGCAGTAGTGAGTCCGAGTGCGCATGAGCAGTAGTGAGCCCGTGTGCGCATGCGCAGTAGTGAGCCCGAGCGCGCATCCGCAGTAGTGAGCCCGAGCGCGCATCCGTAGTAGTGAGCCCGAGCGCGCATCCGCAGTAGTGAGTCCGAGTGCGCATGCGCAGTAGTGACCCCGAATGCGCATGAGCAGTAGTGAGTCCGAGTGCGCATGAGCAGTAGTGACCCCGAGTGCGCATGCAGAGTAGTGAGCCCGAGTGCGCATGAGCAGTAGTGAGTCCGAGTGCGCATGCACATTAGTGAGCCCGAGTGTGCATGAGTAGTAGTGTCCCCGAGTGCGCACGCACAGTAGTGAGCCCGTGCGCGCATGCACAGTAGTGAGCCCGTTTGCGCATGCGCAGAAGTGAGCTCGAATGCGCATTTGCAGGTCTGAGCCGGAGTGCGCATGCGCAGTAGTGGGCCCGTGCGCGCATGCGCAGTAGTGAGCCCGTGTGCGCATGCGCAGTAGTGAGCCCGTGTGCGCATGCGTAGTAGTGACCCCGAATGCGCATGAGCAGTAGTGAGTCCGAGTGCGCATGAACAGTAGTGACCCCGAGTGCGCATGAGCAGTAGTGACCCCGAGTGCGCATGAGCAGTAGTGAGCCCGATTGCGCATCCGCAGTAGTGAGTCCGTGTGCGCATGTGCAGGTCTGAGCCGGAGTGCGCATGCGCAGTAGTGAGCCCGATTGTGCATCCGCAGTAGTGAGTCCGAGTGCGCATGAGCAGTAGTGACCCCGAATGCGCATGAGCAGTAGTCAGCCCGTGTGCGCATGCGCAGTAGTGAGCCCGAGCGCGCATCCGCAGTAGCGAGTCCGAGTGCGCATGCGCAGTAGTGACCCCGAATGCGCATGAGCAGTAGTGAATCCGAGTGCGCATGAGCAGTAGTGAGTCCGAGTGCGCATGAGCAGTAGTGACCCCGAGTGCGCATGAGCAGTAGTGACCCCGAGTGCACATGCACAGTAGTGAGCCCGATTGCGCATCGGCAGTAGTGAGGCCGTGTGCGCATGAGCAGTAGTGACCCCGAGCGCGCATCCGCAGTAGTGAGTCCGAGTGCGCATGCGCAGTAGTGTCCCCGAATGCGCATGAGCAGTAGTGACCCCGAGTGCGCATGAGCAGTAGTGAGTCCGAGTGCGCATCAGCGATAGTGACCCCGAGTGCGCATGAGTAGTAGTGACCCCGAGTGCGCCAGCACAGTAGTGAGCCCGATGGCGCATCCGCAGTTGTGAGGCTGTGTGAGCATGTGCAGGTCTGAGCCGGAGTGCGCGTGAGCAGTAGTGACCCCGAGTTCGCATGCACAGTAGTGAGCCCGAGTGCGCATGAGCAGTAGTGAGTCCGAGTGCGCATGAGCAGTAGTGACCCCGAGTGCGCATGCACAGTAGTGCGCCCCTGTGCGCATGAGCAGTAGTGAGTCCGAGTGCGCGTGAGCAGTAGTGACCCCAAGTGCGCATGAGCAGTTTTGAGTCCGAGTGCGCATGAGCAGTAGTGACCGCGAGTGCGCATGAGCAGTAGTGACCCCGAGTGCGCATGAGCAGTAGTGAGTCCGAGTGCGCATCAGCAGTAGTGACCCCGAGTGCGCATGCACAGTAGTGACCCCGAATGCGCATGAGCAGTAGTGAGTCCGAGTGCGCATGAGCAGTAGTGACCCCGAGTGCGCATAAGCAGTAGTGACCCCGAGTGCGCATGAGCAGTAGTGAGTCCGAGTGCGCATGAGCAGTAGTGACCCCGAGTGTGCATGAGCAGTAGTGACCCCGAGTGCGCATGAGCAGTAGTGAGCCCGATTGTGCATCCGCAGTAGTGAGTCCGAGTGCGCATGAGCAGTAGTGAGCCCGTGTGCGCATGCGCAGTAGTGAGCCCGAGCGCGCATTCGCAGTAGTGAGCCCGAGCGCGCATGAGCAGTAGTGAGTCCGAGTGCGCATGAGCAGTAGTGACCCCGAGTGCGCATGCAGAGTAGTGAGCCCGAGTGCGCATGAGCAGTAGTGAGTCCGAGTGCGCATGAGCAGTAGTGACCCCGAGTGCGCATGAGCAGTAGTGACCCCGAGTGCGCATGCACAGTAGTGAGCCCGTGTGCGCATGCGCAGAAGTGAGCTCGAATGCGCATGTGCAGGTCTGAGCCGGACTGCGCATGCGCAGTAGTGAGCCCGTGTGCGCATCAGCTGTAGTGACCCGAGTGCGCATGAGCAGTAGTGACCCCGAGTGCGCATGCACAGTAGTGAGCCCGTGTGCGCATGCACAGTAGTGAGCCCGATTGCGCATCCGCAGTAGTGAGTCCGAGTGCGCATGCACAGTACTGACCCCGAATGCGCATGAGCAGTTTTGAGTCCGAGTGCGCATGAGCAGTAGTGACCCCGATTGCGCATGAGCAGTAGTGAGTCCGAGTGCGCATCAGCAGTAGTGACCCCGAGTGCGCATGAGCAGGAGTGACCCCGAGTGCGCATGCACATTAGTGAGCCCGAGTGTGCATGAGTAGTAGTGTCCCCGAGTGCGCATGCACAGTAGTGAGCCCGTGTGCGCATGCACAGTAGTGAGCCCGTGTGCGCATGCGCAGAAGTGAGCTCGAATGCGCATGTGCAGGTCTGACCCGGAGTGCGCATGCGCAGTAGTGGGCCCGTGCGCGCATGCGCAGTAGTGAGCCCGTGTGCGCATGCACAGTAGTGAGCCCGAATGCGCATCCGCAGTAGTGAGTCCGAGTGCGCATGCACAGTACTGACCCCGAATGCGCATGAGCAGTTTTGAGTCCGAGTGCGCATGAGCAGTAGTGACCCCGAGTGCGCATGAGCAGTAGTGAGTCCGAGTGCGCATCAGCAGTAGTGACCCCGAGTGCGCATGAGCAGTAGTGACCCCGAGTGCGCATGCACATTAGTGAGCCCGAGTGTGCATGAGTAGTAGTGTCCCCGAGTGCGCATGCACAGTAGTGAGCCCGTGTGCGCATGCACAGTAGTGAGCCCGTGTGCGCATGCGCAGAAGTGAGCTCGAATGCGCATGTGCAGGTCTGAGCCGGAGTGCGCATGCGCAGTAGTGGTCCCGTGCGCGCATGCGCAGTAGTGAGCCCGTGTGCGCATGCGCAGGAGTGAGCCCGAGCGCGCATCCGCAGTAGTGAGTCCGAGTGCGCATGCGCAGTAGTGACCCCGAATGCGCATGAGCAGTATTGAGTCCGAGTGCGCATGAGCAGTAGTGACCCCGAGTGCGCATGAGCAGTAGTGAGCCCGAGTGCGCATGAGCAGTAGTGACCCCGAGTGCGCATGCACAGTAGTGAGCCCGATTGCGCATCCGCAGTAGTGAGTCCGAGTGCGCATGCACAGTACTGACCCCGAATGCGCATGAGCAGTAGTGAGTCCGAGTGCGCATGCACAGTAGTGAGCCCGTGTGCGCATGCGCAGAAGTGAGCTCGAATGCGCATGTGCAGGTCTGAACCGGACTGCGCATGCGCAGTAGTGAGCCCGTGTGCGCATGCGCAGTAGTGACCGCGAATGCGCATGAGCAGTACTGAGTCCGAGTGCGCATGAGCAGTAGTGACCCCGAGTGCGCATGAGCAGTAGTGACCCCGAGTGCGCATGAGCAGTAGTGAATCCGAGTGCACATGAGCAGTAGTGAACCCGAGTGCGCATGAGCAGTAGTGAGTTCGAGTGCGCATGAGCAGTAGTGACCCCGAGTGCGCATGAGCAGTAGTGACCCCGAGCGCGCATCCGCAGTAGTGAGCCCGAGTGCGCATGCGCAGTAGTGTCCCCGAATGCGCATGAGCAGTAGTGACCCCGAGTGCGCATGAGCAGTAGTGAGTCCGAGTGCGCATCAGCAATAGTGACCCCGAGTGCGCATGAGCAGTAGTGACCCCGAGTGCGCCAGCACAGTAGTGAGCCCGATAGCGCATCCGCAGTAGTGAGGCTGTGTGAGCATGTGCAAGTCTGAGCCGGAGTGCGCGTGAGCAGTAGTGACCCCGAGTGCGCATGCACAGTAGTGAGCCCGAGTGCGCATGAGCAGTAGTGAGTCCGAGTGCGCATGAGCAGTAGTGACCCCGAGTGCGCATGCACAGTAGTGCGCCCCTGTGCGCATGAGCAGTAGTGAGTCCGAGTGCGCGTGAGCAGTAGTGACCCCAAGTGCGCATGAGCAGTTTTGAGTCCGAGTGCGCATGAGCAGTAGTGACCCCGAGTGCGCATGAGCAGTAGTGACCCCGAGTGCGCATGAGCAGTAGTGAGTCCGAGTGCGCATCAGCAGTAGTGACCCCGAGTGCGCATGCACAGTAGTGACCCCGAATGCGCATGAGCAGTAGTGAGTCCGAGTGCGCATGAGCAGTAGTGACCCCGAGTGCGCATGAGCAGTAGTGACCCCGAGTGCGCATGAGCAGTAGTGAGTCCGAGTGCGCATGAGCAGTAGTGACCCCGAGTGTGCATGAGCAGTAGTGACCCCGAGTGCGCATGAGCAGTAGTGAGCCCGATTGTGCATCCGCAGTAGTGAGTCCGAGTGCGCATGAGCAGTAGTGAGCCCGTGTGCGCATGCGCAGTAGTGAGCCCGAGCGCGCATCCGCAGTAGTGAGCCCGAGCGCGCATCCGTAGTAGTGAGCCCGAGCGCGCATCCGCAGTAGTGAGTCCGAGTGCGCATGCGCAGTAGTGACCCCGAATGCGCATGAGCAGTAGTGAGTCCGAGTGCGCATGAGCAGTAGTGACCCCGAGTGCGCATGCAGAGTAGTGAGCCCGAGTGCGCATCAGCTGTAGTGACCCGAGTGCGCATGAGCAGTAGTGACCCCGAGTGCGCATGCACAGTAGTGAGCCCGTGTGCGCATGCACAGTAGTGAGCCCGATTGCGCATCCGCAGTAGTGAGTCCGAGTGCGCATGCACAGTACTGACCCCGAATGCGCATGAGCAGTTTTGAGTCCGAGTGCGCATGAGCAGTAGTGACCCCGATTGCGCATGAGCAGTAGTGAGTCCGAGTGCGCATCAGCAGTAGTGACCCCGAGTGCGCATGAGCAGGAGTGACCCCGAGTGCGCATGCACATTAGTGAGCCCGAGTGTGCATGAGTAGTAGTGTCCCCGAGTGCGCATGCACAGTAGTGAGCCCGTGTGCGCATGCACAGTAGTGAGCCCGTGTGCGCATGCGCAGAAGTGAGCTCGAATGCGCATGTGCAGGTCTGACCCGGAGTGCGCATGCGCAGTAGTGGGCCCGTGCGCGCATGCGCAGTAGTGAGCCCGTGTGCGCATGCACAGTAGTGAGCCCGAATGCGCATCCGCAGTAGTGAGTCCGAGTGCGCATGCACAGTACTGACCCCGAATGCGCATGAGCAGTTTTGAGTCCGAGTGCGCATGAGCAGTAGTGACCCCGAGTGCGCATGAGCAGTAGTGAGTCCGAGTGCGCATCAGCAGTAGTGACCCCGAGTGCGCATGAGCAGTAGTGACCCCGAGTGCGCATGCACATTAGTGAGCCCGAGTGTGCATGAGTAGTAGTGTCCCCGAGTGCGCATGCACAGTAGTGAGCCCGTGTGCGCATGCACAGTAGTGAGCCCGTGTGCGCATGCGCAGAAGTGAGCTCGAATGCGCATGTGCAGGTCTGAGCCGGAGTGCGCATGCGCAGTAGTGGTCCCGTGCGCGCATGCGCAGTAGTGAGCCCGTGTGCGCATGCGCAGGAGTGAGCCCGAGCGCGCATCCGCAGTAGTGAGTCCGAGTGCGCATGCGCAGTAGTGACCCCGAATGCCCATGAGCAGGATTGAGTCCGAGTGCGCATGAGCAGTAGTGACCCCGAGTGCGCATGAGCAGTAGTGAGTCCGAGTGCGCATCAGCAGTAGTGACCCCGAGTGCGCATGAGCAGGAGTGACCCCGAGTGCGCATGCACATTAGTGAGCCCGAGTGTGCATGAGTAGTAGTGTCCCCGAGTGCGCATGCACAGTAGTGAGCCCGTGTGCGCATGCACAGTAGTGAGCCCGTGTGCGCATGCGCAGAAGTGAGCTCGAATGCGCAT
This sequence comes from Megachile leachella, assembly GCA_963576845.1. NCBI lineage: Eukaryota > Metazoa > Arthropoda > Insecta > Hymenoptera > Megachilidae > Megachile > Megachile leachella. Next base: position 23,154,243 of record OY756250.1, on the reverse strand, counting down.
GTGCAGGTCTGACCCGGAGTGCGCATGCGCAGTAGTGGGCCCGTGCGCGCATGCGCAGTAGTGAGCCCGTGTGCGCATGCACAGTAGTGAGCCCGAATGCGCATCCGCAGTAGTGAGTCCGAGTGCGCATGCACAGTACTGACCCCGAATGCGCATGAGCAGTTTTGAGTCCGAGTGCGCATGAGCAGTAGTGACCCCGAGTGCGCATGAGCAGTAGTGAGTCCGAGTGCGCATCAGCAGTAGTGACCCCGAGTGCGCATGAGCAGTAGTGACCCCGAGTGCGCATGCACATTAGTGAGCCCGAGTGTGCATGAGTAGTAGTGTCCCCGAGTGCGCATGCACAGTAGTGAGCCCGTGTGCGCATGCACAGTAGTGAGCCCGTGTGCGCATGCGCAGAAGTGAGCTCGAATGCGCATGTGCAGGTCTGAGCCGGAGTGCGCATGCGCAGTAGTGGTCCCGTGCGCGCATGCGCAGTAGTGAGCCCGTGTGCGCATGCGCAGGAGTGAGCCCGAGCGCGCATCCGCAGTAGTGAGTCCGAGTGCGCATGCGCAGTAGTGACCCCGAATGCGCATGAGCAGTATTGAGTCCGAGTGCGCATGAGCAGTAGTGACCCCGAGTGCGCATGAGCAGTAGTGAGCCCGAGTGCGCATGAGCAGTAGTGACCCCGAGTGCGCATGCACAGTAGTGAGCCCGATTGCGCATCCGCAGTAGTGAGTCCGAGTGCGCATGCACAGTACTGACCCCGAATGCGCATGAGCAGTAGTGAGTCCGAGTGCGCATGCACAGTAGTGAGCCCGTGTGCGCATGCGCAGAAGTGAGCTCGAATGCGCATGTGCAGGTCTGAACCGGACTGCGCATGCGCAGTAGTGAGCCCGTGTGCGCATGCGCAGTAGTGACCGCGAATGCGCATGAGCAGTACTGAGTCCGAGTGCGCATGAGCAGTAGTGACCCCGAGTGCGCATGAGCAGTAGTGACCCCGAGTGCGCATGAGCAGTAGTGAATCCGAGTGCACATGAGCAGTAGTGAACCCGAGTGCGCATGAGCAGTAGTGAGTTCGAGTGCGCATGAGCAGTAGTGACCCCGAGTGCGCATGAGCAGTAGTGACCCCGAGCGCGCATCCGCAGTAGTGAGCCCGAGTGCGCATGCGCAGTAGTGTCCCCGAATGCGCATGAGCAGTAGTGACCCCGAGTGCGCATGAGCAGTAGTGAGTCCGAGTGCGCATCAGCAATAGTGACCCCGAGTGCGCATGAGCAGTAGTGACCCCGAGTGCGCCAGCACAGTAGTGAGCCCGATAGCGCATCCGCAGTAGTGAGGCTGTGTGAGCATGTGCAGGTCTGAGCCGGAGTGCGCGTGAGCAGTAGTGACCCCGAGTGCGCATGCACAGTAGTGAGCCCGAGTGCGCATGAGCAGTAGTGAGTCCGAGTGCGCATGAGCAGTAGTGACCCCGAGTGCGCATGCACAGTAGTGCGCCCCTGTGCGCATGAGCAGTAGTGAGTCCGAGTGCGCGTGAGCAGTAGTGACCCCAAGTGCGCATGAGCAGTTTTGAGTCCGAGTGCGCATGAGCAGTAGTGACCCCGAGTGCGCATGAGCAGTAGTGGGCCCTTGCGCGCATGCGCAGCAGTGGCCCCGTGTTCGCATGCGCAGTAGTGAGCCCGAGCGCGCATCCGCAATAGTGAGTCCGAGTGCGCATGCGCAGTAGCGACCCCGAATGCGCATGAGAAGTAGTGAGTCCGAGTGCGCATGAGCAGTAGTGACCCCGAGTGCGCATGAGCAGTAGTGAGTCCGAGTGCGCATGCGCAGAAGTGAGCTCGAATGCGCATGTGCAGGTCTGAGCCGGACTGCGCATGCGCAGTAGTGAGCCCGATTGCGCGTCCGCAGTAGTGAGTCCGTGTGCGCATGTGCAGGTCTGAGCCGGAGTGCGCATGCGCAGTAGTGGGCCCGTGCGCGCATGCGCAGTAGTGAGCCCGGGTGCGCATGCGCAGTAGTGAGCCCGAGCGCGCATCCGCAGTAGCGAGCCCGATTGCGCATCCGCAGTAGTGAGTCCGTGTGCGCATGTGCGGGTCTGAGCCGGAGTGCGCATGCGCAGTAGTGGGCCCGTGCGCGCATGCGCAGTAGTGAGCCCGGGTGCGCATGCGCAGTAGTGAGCCCGAGCGCGCATCCGCAGTAGTGAGTCCGAGTGCGCATGCGCAGTAGTGAGCCCGAGCGCGCATCCGCAGTAGTGAGTCCGAGTGCGCATGCGCAGTAGTGAGCCCGAGCGCGCATCCGCAGTAGTGAGCCCGAGCTCGCATCCGCAGTAGTGAGCCCGATTGCGCATCCGCAGTAGTGAGTCCGTGTGCGCATGTGCAGGTCTGAGCCGGAGTGCGCATGCGCAGTAGTGGGCCCGTGCGCGCATGCGCAGTAGTGAGCCCGTGTGCGCATGCGCAGTAGTGAGCCCGAGCGCGCATCCGCAGTAGTGAGTCCGAGTGCGCATGCGCAGTAGTGACCCCGAATGCGCATGAGCAGTAGTGACCCCGAGTGCGCATGCACATTAGTGAGCCCGAGTGTGCATGAGTAGTAGTGTCCCCGAGTGCGCACGCACAGTAGTGAGCCCGTGTGCGCATGCACAGTAGTGAGCCCGTTTGCGCATGCGCAGAAGTGAGCTCGAATGCGCATTTGCAGGTCTGAGCCGGAGTGCGCATGCGCAGTAGTGGGCCCGTGCGCGCATGCGCAGTAGTGAGCCCGTGTGCGCATGCGCAGTAGTGAGCCCGTGTGCGCATGCGTAGTAGTGACCCCGAATGCGCATGAGCAGTAGTGAGTCCGAGTGCGCATTAACAGTAGTGACCCCGAGTGCGCATGAGCAGTAGTGACCCCGAGTGCGCATGAGCAGTAGTGAGCCCGATTGCGCATCCGCAGTAGTGAGTCCGTGTGCGCATGTGCAGGTCTGAGCCGGAGTGCGCATGCGCAGTAGTGAGCCCGATTGTGCATCCGCAGTAGTGAGTCCGAGTGCGCATGAGCAGTAGTGACCCCGAATGCGCATGAGCAGTAGTGAGCCCGTGTGCGCATGCGCAGTAGTGAGCCCGAGCGCGCATCCGCAGTAGCGAGTCCGAGTGCGCATGCGCAGTGGTGACCCCGAATGCGCATGAGCAGTAGTGAATCCGAGTGCGCATGAGCAGTAGTGAGTCCGAGTGCGCATGAGCAGTAGTGACCCCGAGTGCGCATGAGCAGTAGTGACCCCGAGTGCACATGCACAGTAGTGAGCCCGATTGCGCATCGGCAGTAGTGAGGCCGTGTGCGCATGAGCAGTAGTGACACCGAGCGCGCATCCGCAGTAGTGAGTCCGAGTGCGCATGCGCAGTAGTGTCCCCGAATGCGCATGAGCAGTAGTGACCCCGAGTGCGCATGAGCAGTAGTGAGTCCGAGTGCGCATCAGCGATAGTGACCCCGAGTGCGCATGAGTAGTAGTGACCCCTAGTGCGCATGCACAGTAGTGAGCCCGAGTGCGCATGAGCAGTAGTGAGTCCGAGTGCGCATGAGCAGTAGTGACCCCGAGTGCGCATGAGCAGTAGTGACCCCGAGTGCGCATGAGCAGTAGTGAGTCCGAGTGCGCATCAGCAGTAGTGACCCCGAGTGCGCATGCACAGTAGTGACCCCGAATGCGCATGAGCAGTAGTGAGTCCGAGTGCGCATGAGCAGTAGTGACCCCGAGTGCGCATGAGCAGTAGTGACCCCGAGTGCGCATGAGCAGTAGTGAGTCCGAGTGCGCATGAGCAGTAGTGACCCCGAGTGTGCATGAGCAGTAGTGACCCCGAGTGCGCATGAGCAGTAGTGAGCCCGATTGTGCATCCGCAGTAGTGAGTCCGAGTGCGCATGAGCAGTAGTGAGCCCGTGTGCGCATGCGCAGTAGTGAGCCCGAGCGCGCATCCGCAGTAGTGAGCCCGAGCGCGCATCCGTAGTAGTGAGCCCGAGCGCGCATCCGCAGTAGTGAGTCCGAGTGCGCATGCGCAGTAGTGACCCCGAATGCGCATGAGCAGTAGTGAGTCCGAGTGCGCATGAGCAGTAGTGACCCCGAGTGCGCATGCAGAGTAGTGAGCCCGAGTGCGCATGAGCAGTAGTGAGTCCGAGTGCGCATGAGCAGTAGTGACCCCGAGTGCGCATGAGCAGTAGTGACCCCGAGTGCGCATGCACAGTAGTGAGCCCGTGTGCGCATGCGCAGAAGTGAGCTCGAATGCGCATGTGCAGGTCTGAGCCGGACTGCGCATGCGCAGTAGTGAGCCCGTGTGCGCATCAGCTGTAGTGACCCGAGTGCGCATGAGCAGTAGTGACCCCGAGTGCGCATGCACAGTAGTGAGCCCGTGTGCGCATGCACAGTAGTGAGCCCGATTGCGCATCCGCAGTAGTGAGTCCGAGTGCGCATGCACAGTACTGACCCCGAATGCGCATGAGCAGTTTTGAGTCCGAGTGCGCATGAGCAGTAGTGACCCCGAGTGCGCATGAGCAGTAGTGAGTCCGAGTGCGCATCAGCAGTAGTGACCCCGAGTGCGCATGAGCAGTAGTGACCCCGAGTGCGCATGCACATTAGTGAGCCCGAGTGTGCATGAGTAGTAGTGTCCCCGAGTGCGCATGCACAGTAGTGAGCCCGTGCGCGCATGCGCAGTAGTGAGTCCGTGTGCGCATGCGCAGTAGTGAGCTCGAGCGCGCATCCGCAGTAGTGAGTCCGAGTGCGCATGCGCAGTAGTGACCCCGAATGCGCATGAGCAGTAGTGAGTCCGAGTGCGCATGAGCAGTAGTGACCCCGAGTGCGCATGCAGAGTAGTGAGCCCGAGTGCGCATGAGCAGTAGTGAGTCCGAGTGCGCATGAGCAGTAGTGACCCCGAGTGCGCATGAGCAGTAGTGACCCCGAGTGCGCATGCACAGTAGTGAGCCCGTGTGCGCATGCGCAGAAGTGAGCTCGAATGCGCATGTGCAGGTCTGAGCCGGACTGCGCATGCGCAGTAGTGAGCCCGTGTGCGCATCAGCTGTAGTGACCCGAGTGCGCATGAGCAGTAGTGACCCCGAGTGCGCATGCACAGTAGTGAGCCCGTGTGCGCATGCACAGTAGTGAGCCCGATTGCGCATCCGCAGTAGTGAGTCCGAGTGCGCATGCACAGTACTGACCCCGAATGCGCATAAGCAGTTTTGAGTCCGAGTGCGCATGAGCAGTAGTGACCCCGATTGCGCATGAGCAGTAGTGAGTCCGAGTGCGCATCAGCAGTAGTGACCCCGAGTGCGCATGAGCAGGAGTGACCCCGAGTGCGCATGCACATTAGTGAGCCCGAGTGTGCATGAGTAGTAGTGTCCCCGAGTGCGCATGCTGAGTAGTGAGCCCGTGTGCGCATGCACAGTAGTGAGCCCGTGTGCGCATGCGCAGAAGTGAGCTCGAATGCGCATGTGCAGGTCTGAGCCGGAGTGCGCATGCGCAGTAGTGGGCCCGTGCGCGCATGCGCAGTAGTGAGCCCGTGTGCGCATGCGCAGGAGTGAGCCCGAGCGCGCATGCACAGTAGTGAGCCCGTGTGCGCATGCACAGTAGTGAGCCCGAATGCGCATCCGCAGTAGTGAGTCCGAGTGCGCATGCACAGTACTGACCCCGAATGCGCATGAGCAGTTTTGAGTCCGAGTGCGCATGACCAGTAGTGACCCCGAGTGCGCATGAGCAGTAGTGAGTCCGAGTGCGCATCAGCAGTAGTGACCCCGAGTGCGCATGAGCAGTAGTGACCCCGAGTGCGCATGCACATTAGTGAGCCCGAGTGTGCATGAGTAGTAGTGTCCCCGAGTGCGCATGCACAGTAGTGAGCCCGTGTGCGCATGCACAGTAGTGAGCCCGTGTGCGCATGCGCAGAAGTGAGCTCGAATGCGCATGTGCAGGTCTGAGCCGGAGTGCGCATGCGCAGTAGTGGTCCCGTGCGCGCATGCGCAGTAGTGAGCCCGTGTGCGCATGCGCAGGAGTGAGCCCGAGCGCGCATCCGCAGTAGTGAGTCCGAGTGCGCATGCGCAGTAGTGACCCCGAATGCGCATGAGCAGTATTGAGTCCGAGTGCGCATGAGCAGTAGTGACCCCGAGTGCGCATGAGCAGTAGTGAGCCCGAGTGCGCATGAGCAGTAGTGACCCCGAGTGCGCATGCACAGTAGTGAGCCCGATTGCGCATCCGCAGTAGTGAGTCCGAGTGCGCATGCACAGTACTGACCCCGAATGCGCATGAGCAGTAGTGAGTCCGAGTGCGCATGAGCAGTAGTGACCCCGAGTGCGCATGCACATTAGTGAGCCCGAGTGTGCATGAGTAGTAGTGACCCCGAGTGCGCATGCACAGTAGTGAGCCCGTGTGCGCATGCGCAGAAGTGAGCTCGAATGCGCATGTGCAGGTCTGAGCCGGACTGCGCATGCGCAGTAGTGAGCCCGTGCGCGCATGCGCAGTAGTGACCCCGAATGCGCATGAGCTGCAGTGAGTCCGAGTGCGCATGAGCAGTAGTGACCCCGAGTGTGCATGAGCAGTAGTGACCCCTAGTGCGCATGAGCAGTAGTGACCCCGAGTGCGCATGCACAGTAGTGAGCCCGATTGCGCATCCGCAGTAGTGAGTCCGTGTGCGCATGTGCAGGTCTGAGCCGGAGTGCGCATGCGCAGTAGTGAGCCCGATTGTGCATCCGCAGTAGTGAGTCCGAGTGCGCATGAGCAGTAGTGAGCCCGTGTGCGCATGCGCAGTAGTGAGCCCGAGCGCGCATCCGCAGTAGTGAGTCCGAGTGCGCATGCGCAGTAGTGACCCCGAATGCGCATGAGCAGTAGTGAGTCCGAGTGCGCATGAGCAGTAGTGACCCCGAGTGCGCATGAGCAGTAGTGACCCCGAGTGCGCATGAGCAGTAGTGACCCCGAGTGCGCATGCACATTAGTGAGCCCGAGTGTGCATGAGTAGTAGTGACCCCGAGTGCGCATGCACAGTAGTGAGCCCGTGTGCGCATGCGCAGACGTGAGCTCGAATGCGCATGTGCAGGTCTGAGCCGGACTGCGCATGCGCAGTAGTGAGCCCGTGTGCGCATGCGCAGTAGTGACCCCGAATGCGCACAAGCAGTAGTGAGTCCGAGTGCGCATGAGCAGTAGTGACCCCGAGTGCGCATGAGCAGTAGTGACCCCGAGTGCGCATGCACAGTAGTGAGCCCGATTGCGCATCCGCAGTAGTGAGTCCGTGTGCGCATGTGCAGGTCTGAGCCGGAGTGCGCATGCGCAGTAGTGAGCCCGATTGTGCATCCGCAGTAGTGAGTCCGAGTGCGCATGAGCAGTAGTGAGCCCGTGTGCGCATGCGCAGTAGTGAGCCCGAGCGCGCATCCGCAGTAGTGAGTCCGAGTGCGCATGCGCAGTAGTGACCCCGAATGCGCATGAGCAGTAGTGAGTCCGAGTGCGCATGAGCAGTAGTGACCCCGAGTGCGCATGAGCAGAAGTGAGTCCGAGTGCGCATCAGCAGTAGTGACCCCGAGTGCGCATGCACAGTAGTGAGCCCGTGTGCGCATGCACAGTAGTGAGCCCGTGTGCGCATGCGCAGAAGTGAGCTCGAATGCGCATGTGCAGGTCTGAGCCGGAGTGCGCATGCGCAGTAGTGGTCCCGTGCGCGCATGCGCAGTAGTGAGCCCGTGTGCGCATGCGCAGGAGTGAGCCCGAGCGCGCATCCGCAGTAGTGAGTCCGAGTGCGCATGCGCAGTAGTGACCCCGAATGCGCATGAGCAGTATTGAGTCCGAGTGCGCATGAGCAGTAGTGACCCCGAGTGCGCATGAGCAGTAGTGAGCCCGAGTGCGCATGAGCAGTAGTGACCCCGAGTGCGCATGCACAGTAGTGAGCCCGATTGCGCATCCGCAGTAGTGAGTCCGTGTGCGCATGTGCAGGTCTGAGCCGGAGTGCGCATGCGCAGTAGTGAGCCCGATTGTGCATCCGCAGTAGTGAGTCCGAGTGCGCATGAGCAGTAGTGAGCCCGTGTGCGCATGCGCAGTAGTGAGCCCGAGCGCGCATCCGCAGTAGTGAGTCCGAGTGCGCATGCGCAGTAGTGACCCCGAATGCGCATGAGCAGTAGTGAGTCCGAGTGCGCATGAGCAGTAGTGACCCCGAGTGCGCATGAGCAGTAGTGAGTCCGAGTGCGCATCAGCAGTAGTGACCCCGAGTGCGCATGCACAGTAGTGAGCCCGTGTGCGCATGCGCAGAAGTGAGCTCGAATGCGCATGTGCAGGTCTGAGCCGGACTGCGCATGCGCAGTAGTGAGCCCGTGCGCGCATGCGCAGTAGTGACCCCGAATGCGCATGAGCTGTAGTGAGTCCGAGTGCGCATGAGCAGTAGTGACCCCGAGTGTGCATGAGCAGTAGTGACCCCTAGTGCGCATGAGCAGTAGTGACCCCGAGTGCGCATGCACAGTAGTGAGCCCGATTGCGCATCCGCAGTAGTGAGTCCGTGTGCGCATGTGCAGGTCTGAGCCGGAGTGCGCATGCGCAGTAGTGAGCCCGATTGTGCATCCGCAGTAGTGAGTCCGAGTGCGCATGAGCAGTAGTGAGCCCGTGTGCGCATGCGCAGTAGTGAGCCCGAGCGCGCATCCGCAGTAGTGAGTCCGAGTGCGCATGCGCAGTAGTGACCCCGAATGCGCATGAGCAGTAGTGAGTCCGAGTGCGCATGAGCAGTAGTGACCCCGAGTGCGCATGAGCAGTAGTGACCCCGAGTGCGCATGAGCAGTAGTGACCCCGAGTGCGCATGCACATTAGTGAGCCCGAGTGTGCATGAGTAGTAGTGACCCCGAGTGCGCATGCACAGTAGTGAGCCCGTGTGCGCATGCGCAGAAGTGAGCTCGAATGCGCATGTGCAGGTCTGAGCCGGACTGCGCATGCGCAGTAGTGAGCCCGTGTGCGCATGCGCAGTAGTGACCCCGAATGCGCACAAGCAGTAGTGAGTCCGAGTGCGCATGAGCAGTAGTGACCCCGAGTGCGCATGAGCAGTAGTGACCCCGAGTGCGCATGCACAGTAGTGAGCCCGATTGCGCATCCGCAGTAGTGAGTCCGTGTGCGCATGTGCAGGTCTGAGCCGGAGTGCGCATGCGCAGTAGTGAGCCCGATTGTGCATCCGCAGTAGTGAGTCCGAGTGCGCATGAGCAGTAGTGAGCCCGTGTGCGCATGCGCAGTAGTGAGCCCGAGCGCGCATCCGCAGTAGTGAGTCCGAGTGCGCATGCGCAGTAGTGACCCCGAATGCGCATGAGCAGTAGTGAGTCCGAGTGCGCATGAGCAGTAGTGACCCCGAGTGCGCATGAGCAGTAGTGAGTCCGAGTGCGCATCAGCAGTAGTGACCCCGAGTGCGCATGAGCAGTAGTGACCCCGAGTGCGCATGCACATTAGTGAGCCCGAGTGTGCATGAGTAGTAGTGTCCCCGAGTGCGCATGCACAGTAGTGAGCCCGTGCGCGCATGCACAGTAGTGAGCCCGTGTGCGCATGCGCAGAAGTGAGCTCGAATGCGCATGTGCAGGTCTGAGCCGGAGTGCGCATGCGCAGTAGTGGGCCCGTGCGCGCATGCGCAGTAGTGAGCCCGTGTGCGCATGCGCAGTAGTGAGCCCGAGCGCGCATCCGCAGTAGTGAGTCCGAGTGCGCATGCGCAGTAGGGACCCCGAATGCGCATGAGCAGTATTGAGTCCGAGTGCGCATGAGCAGTAGTGACCCCGAGTGCGCATGAGCAGTAGTGAGCCCGAGTGCGCATGAGCAGTAGTGACCCCGAGTGCGCATGCACAGTAGTGAGCCCGATTGCGCATCCGCAGTAGTGAGTCCGAGTGCGCATGCACAGTACTGACCCCGAATGCGCATGAGCAGTAGTGAGTCCGAGTGCGCATGAGCAGTAGTGACCCCGAGTGCGCATGCACATTAGTGAGCCCGAGTGTGCATGAGTAGTAGTGACCCCGAGTGCGCATGCACAGTAGTGAGCCCGTGTGCGCATGCGCAGAAGTGAGCTCGAATGCGCATGTGCAGGTCTGAGCCGGACTGCGCATGCGCAGTAGTGAGCCCGTGCGCGCATGCGCAGTAGTGACCCCGAATGCGCATGAGCTGTAGTGAGTCCGAGTGCGCATGAGCAGTAGTGACCCCGAGTGTGCATGAGCAGTAGTGACCCCTAGTGCGCATGAGCAGTAGTGACCCCGAGTGCGCATGCACAGTAGTGAGCCCGATTGCGCATCCGCAGTAGTGAGTCCGTGTGCGCATGTGCAGGTCTGAGCCGGAGTGCGCATGCGCAGTAGTGAGCCCGATTGTGCATCCGCAGTAGTGAGTCCGAGTGCGCATGAGCAGTAGTGAGCCCGTGTGCGCATGCGCAGTAGTGAGCCCGAGCGCGCATCCGCAGTAGTGAGTCCGAGTGCGCATGCGCAGTAGTGACCCCGAATGCGCATGAGCAGTAGTGAGTCCGAGTGCGCATGAGCAGTAGTGACCCCGAGTGCGCATGAGCAGTAGTGACCCCGAGTGCGCATGAGCAGTAGTGACCCCGAGTGCGCATGCACATTAGTGAGCCCGAGTGTGCATGAGTAGTAGTGACCCCGAGTGCGCATGCACAGTAGTGAGCCCGTGTGCGCATGCGCAGAAGTGAGCTCGAATGCGCATGTGCAGGTCTGAGCCGGACTGCGCATGCGCAGTAGTGAGCCCGTGTGCGCATGCGCAGTAGTGACCCCGAATGCGCACAAGCAGTAGTGAGTCCGAGTGCGCATGAGCAGTAGTGACCCCGAGTGCGCATGAGCAGTAGTGACCCCGAGTGCGCATGCACAGTAGTGAGCCCGATTGCGCATCCGCAGTAGTGAGTCCGTGTGCGCATGTGCAGGTCTGAGCCGGAGTGCGCATGCGCAGTAGTGAGCCCGATTGTGCATCCGCAGTAGTGAGTCCGAGTGCGCATGAGCAGTAGTGAGCCCGTGTGCGCATGCGCAGTAGTGAGCCCGAGCGCGCATCCGCAGTAGTGAGTCCGAGTGCGCATGCGCAGTAGTGACCCCGAATGCGCATGTGCAGGACTGAGCCGGAGTGCGCATGCGCAGTAGTGGGCCCGTGCGCGCATGGGCAGTAGTGAGCCCATGTGCGCATGCGCAGTAGTGAGCCCGAGCGCGCATCCGCAGTAGTGAGTCCGAGTGCGCATGCGCAGTAGTGTCGCCGAATGCGCATTAGCAGTAGTGAATCCGAGTGCGCATGAGCAGTAGTGACCGCGAGTGCGCATGAGCAGTAGTGAGACCGAGTGCGCATGAGCAGTAGTGACCCCGAGTGCGCATGCACAGTAGTGAGCCCGATTGCGCATCCGCAGTAGTGAGTCCGAGTGCGCATGCACAGTACTGACCCCGAATGCGCATGAGCAGTTTTGAGTCCGAGTGCGCATGAGCAGTAGTGACCCCGAGTGCGCATGAGCAGTAGTGACCCCGAGTGCGCATGAGCAGTAGTGACCCCGAGTGCGCATGCACATTAGTGAGCCCGAGTGTGCATGAGTAGTAGTGACCCCGAGTGCGCATGCACAGTAGTGAGCCCGTGTGCGCATGCGCAGAAGTGAGCTCGAATGCGCATGTGCAGGTCTGAGCCGGACTGCGCATGCGCAGTAGTGAGCCCGTGTGCGCATGCGCAGTAGTGACCCCGAATGCGCATGAGCTGTAGTGAGTCCGAGTGCGCATGAGCAGTAGTGACCCCGAGTGTGCATGAGCAGTAGTGACCCCTAGTGCGCATGAGCAGTAGTGACCCCGAGTGCGCATGCACAGTAGTGAGCCCGATTGCGCATCCGCAGTAGTGAGTCCGTGTGCGCATGTGCAGGTCTGAGCCGGAGTGCGCATGCGCAGTAGTGAGCCCGATTGTGCATCCGCAGTAGTGAGTCCGAGTGCGCATGAGCAGTAGTGAGCCCGTGTGCGCATGCGCAGTAGTGAGCCCGAGCGCGCATCCGCAGTAGTGAGTCCGAGTGCGCATGCGCAGTAGTGACCCCGAATGCGCATGAGCAGTAGTGAGTCCGAGTGCGCATGAGCAGTAGTGACCCCGAGTGCGCATGAGCAGTAGTGACCCCGAGTGCGCATGAGCAGTAGTGACCCCGAGTGCGCATGCACATTAGTGAGCCCGAGTGTGCATGAGTAGTAGTGACCCCGAGTGCGCATGCACAGTAGTGAGCCCGTGTGCGCATGCGCAGAAGTGAGCTCGAATGCGCATGTGCAGGTCTGAGCCGGACTGCGCATGCGCAGTAGTGAGCCCGTGTGCGCATGCGCAGTAGTGACCCCGAATGCGCACAAGCAGTAGTGAGTCCGAGTGCGCATGAGCAGTAGTGACCCCGAGTGCGCATGAGCAGTAGTGACCCCGAGTGCGCATGCACAGTAGTGAGCCCGATTGCGCATCCGCAGTAGTGAGTCCGTGTGCGCATGTGCAGGTCTGAGCCGGAGTGCGCATGCGCAGTAGTGAGCCCGATTGTGCATCCGCAGTAGTGAGTCCGAGTGCGCATGAGCAGTAGTGAGCCCGTGTGCGCATGCGCAGTAGTGAGCCCGAGCGCGCATCCGCAGTAGTGAGTCCGAGTGCGCATGCGCAGTAGTGACCCCGAATGCGCATGTGCAGGACTGAGCCGGAGTGCGCATGCGCAGTAGTGGGCCCGTGCGCGCATGGGCAGTAGTGAGCCCATGTGCGCATGCGCAGTAGTGAGCCCGAGCGCGCATCCGCAGTAGTGAGTCCGAGTGCGCATGCGCAGTAGTGTCGCCGAATGCGCATTAGCAGTAGTGAATCCGAGTGCGCATGAGCAGTAGTGACCGCGAGTGCGCATGAGCAGTAGTGAGACCGAGTGCGCATGAGCAGTAGTGACCCCGAGTGCGCATGCACAGTAGTGAGCCCGATTGCGCATCCGCAGTAGTGAGTCCGAGTGCGCATGCACAGTACTGACCCCGAATGCGCATGAGCAGTTTTGAGTCCGAGTGCGCATGAGCAGTAGTGACCCCGAGTGCGCATGAGCAGTAGTGAGTCCGAGTGCGCATCAGCAGTAGTGACCCCGAGAGCGCATGCACAGTAGTGAGCCCGTGTGCGCATGCGCAGAAGTGAGCTCGAATGCGCATGTGCAGGTCTGAGCCGGAGTGCGCATGCGCAGTAGTGGGCCCGTGCGCGCATGCGCAGCAGTGAGGCCGTGTTCGCATGCGCAGTAGTGAGCCCGAGCGCGCATCCGCAATAGTGAGTCCGAGTGCGCATGCGCAGTAGTGACCCCGAATGCGCATGAGCAGTAGTGAGTTCGAGTGCGCATGAGCAGTAGTGACCCCGAGTGTGCATGAACAGTAGTGACCCCGAGTGTGCATGAGCAGTAGTGAGTCCGAGTGCGCATGAGCAGTAGTGACCCCGAGTGCGCATGAGCAGTAGTGTGTCCGAGTGCGCATGAGCAGTAGTGACCCCGAGTGCGCATGCACATTAGTGAGCCCGAGTGTGCATGAGTAGTAGTGACCCCGAGTGCGCATGCACAGTAGTGAACCCGTGTGCGCATGCGCAGAAGTGAGCTCGAATGCGCATGTGCAGGTCTGAACCGGACTGCGCATGCGCAGGAGTGAGCCCGTGTGCGCATGCGCAGTAGTGACCCCGAATGCGCATGAGCAGTAGTGAGTCCGAGTGCGCATGAGCAGTAGTGACCCCGAGTGCGCATGAGCAGTAGTGACCCCGAGTGCGCATGAGCAGTAGTGAATCCGAGTGCACATGAGCAGTAGTGAACCCGAGTGCGCATGAGCAGTAGTGAGTTCGAGTGCGCATGAGCAGTAGTGACCCCGAGTGCGCATGAGCAGTAGTGACCCCGAGAGCGCATGCACAGTAGTGTGCCCGATTGCGCATCCGCAGTAGTGAGTCCGAGTGCGCATGAGCAGTAGTGACCCCGAGTGCGCATGAGCAGTAGTGACCCCGAGTGCGCATGAGCAGTAGTGAGTCCGAGTGCGCATCAGCAGTAGTGACCCCGAGTGCGCATGCACAGTAGTGAGCCCGTGTGCGCATGCGCAGAAGTGAGCTCGAATGCGCATGTGCAGGTCTGAGCCGGAGTGCGCATGCCCAGTAGTGAGCCCGTGTGCGCATGCGCAGTAGTGACCCCGAATGCGCATGAGCAGTAGTGAGTCCGAGTGCGCATGAGCAGTAGTGACCCCGAGTGCGCATGAGCAGTAGTGACCCCGAGTGCACATGCACAGTAGTGAGCCCGATTGCGCATCGGCAGTAGTGAGGCCGTGTGCGCATGAGCAGTAGTGACCCCGAGCGCGCATCCGCAGTAGTGAGTCCGAGTGCGCATGCGCAGTAGTGTCCCCGAATGCGCATGAGCAGTAGTGACCCCGAGTGCGCATGAGCAATAGTGAGTCCGAGTGCGCATCAGCAGTAGTGACCCCGAGTGCGCATGCACAGTAGTGAGCCCGTGTGCGCATGCGCAGAAGTGAGCTCGAATGCGCATGTGCAGGTCTGAGCCGGAGTGCGCATGCGCAGTAGTGAGCCCGATTGCGCGTCCGCAGTAGTGAGTCCGTGTGCGCATGTGCAGGTCTGAGCCGGAGTGCGCATGCGCAGTAGTGGGCCCGTGCGCGCATGCGCAGTAGTGAGCCCGTGTGCGCATGCGCAGTAGTGAGCCCGAATGCGCATGAGCAGTAGTGAGTCCGAGTGCGCATGCGCAGAAGTGAGCTCGAATGCGCATGTGCAGGTCTGAGCCGGAGTGCGCATGCCCAGTAGTGAGCCCGTGTGCGCATGCGCAGTAGTGACCCCGAATGCGCATGAGCAGTAGTGAGTCCGAGTGCGCATGAGCAGTAGTGACCCCGAGTGCGCATGAGCAGTAGTGACCCCGAGTGCACATGCACAGTAGTGAGCCCGATTGCGCATCGGCAGTAGTGAGGCCGTGTGCGCATGAGCAGTAGTGACCCCGAGCGCGCATCCGCAGTAGTGAGTCCGAGTGCGCATGCGCAGTAGTGTCCCCGAATGCGCATGAGCAGTAGTGACCCCGAGTGCGCATGAGCAATAGTGAGTCCGAGTGCGCATCAGCAGTAGTGACCCCGAGTGCGCATGCACAGTAGTGAGCCCGTGTGCGCATGCGCAGAAGTGAGCTCGAATGCGCATGTGCAGGTCTGAGCCGGAGTGCGCATGCGCAGTAGTGAGCCCGATTGCGCGTCCGCAGTAGTGAGTCCGTGTGCGCATGTGCAGGTCTGAGCCGGAGTGCGCATGCGCAGTAGTGGGCCCGTGCGCGCATGCGCAGTAGTGAGCCCGTGTGCGCATGCGCAGTAGTGAGCCCGAGCGCGCATCCGCAGTAGTGAGTCCGAGTGCGCATGCGCAGTAGTGACCCCGAGTGCGCATGAGCAGTAGTGACCCCGAGTGCGCATGAGCAGTAGTGAGCCCGATTGTGCATCCGCAGTAGTGAGTCCGAGTGCGCATGAGCAGTAGTGAGCCCGTGTGCGCATGCGCAGTAGTGAGCCCGAGCGCGCATCCGCAGTAGTGAGCCCGAGCGCGCATCCGCAGTAGTGAGTCCGAGTGCGCATGCGCAGTAGTGACCCCGAATGCGCATGAGCAGTAGTGAGTTCGAGTGCGCATGAGCAGTAGTGACCCCGAGTGCGCATGAGCAGTAGTGACCCCGAGTGCGCATGCAGAGTAGTGAGCCCGAGTGCGCATGAGCAGTAGTGAGTCCGAGTGCGCATGAGCAGTAGTGACCCCGAGTGCGCATGAGCAGTAGTGACCCCGAGTGCGCATGCACAGTAGTGAGCCCGTGTGCGCATGCGCAGAAGTGAGCTCGAATGCGCATGTGCAGGTCTGAGCCGGACTGCGCATGCGCAGTAGTGAGCCCGTGTGCGCATCAGCTGTAGTGACCCGAGTGCGCATGAGCAGTAGTGACCCCGAATGCGCATGAGCAGTAGTGAGTTCGAGTGCGCATGAGCAGTAGTGACCCCGACTGTGCATGAGCAGTAGTGACCCCGAGTGTGCATGAGCAGTAGTGAGACCGAGTGCGCATGAGCAGTAGTGACCCCGAGTGCGCATGAGCAGTAGTGTGTCCGAGTGCGCATGAGCAGTAGTGACCCCGAGTGCGCATGCACATTAGTGAGCCCGAGTGTGCATGAGTAGTAGTGACCCCGAGTGCGCATGCACAGTAGTGAGCCCGTGTGCGCATGCGCAGAAGTGAGCTCGAATGCGCATGTGCAGGTCTGAACCGGACTGCGCATGCGCAGTAGTGAGCCCGTGTGCGCATGCGCAGTAGTGACGCCGAATGCGCATGAGCAGTAGTGAGTCCGAGTGCGCATGAGCAGTAGTGACCCCGAGTGCGCATGAGCAGTAGTGACCCCGAGTGCGCATGCGCAGTAGTGAGCCCGAGCGCGCATCCGCAGTAGTGAGCCCGAGCGCGCATCCGCAGTAGTGAGTCCGAGTGCGCATGCGCAGTAGTGACCCCGAATGCGCATGAGCAGTAGTGAGTTCGAGTGCGCATGAGCAGTAGTGACCCCGAGTGCGCATCAGCAGTAGTGACCCCGAGTGCGCATGCACAGTAGTGAGCCCGTGTGCGCATGCGCAGAAGTGAGCTCGAATGCGCATGTGCAGGTCTGAGCCGGACTGCGCATGCGCAGTACTGAGCCCGTGTGCGCATCAGCTGTAGTGACCCGAGTGCGCATGAGCAGTAGTGACCCCGGCTGCGCATGCACAGTAGTGAGCCCGTGTGCGCATGCACAGTAGTGAGCCCGATTGCGCATCCGCAGTAGTGAGTCCGAGTGCGCATGCACAGTACTGACCCCGAATGCGCATGAGCAGTTTTGAGTCCGAGTGCGCATGAGCAGTAGTGACCCCGAGTGCGCATGAGCAGTAGTGAGTCCGAGTGCGCATCAGCAGTAGTGACCCCGAGTGCGCATGAGCAGTAGTGACCCCGAGTGCGCATGCACATTAGTGAGCCCGAGTGTGCATGAGTAGTAGTGTCCCCGAGTGCGCATGCACAGTAGTGAGCCCGTGCGCGCATGCGCAGTAGTGAGCCCGTGTGCGCATGCGCAGTAGTGAGCTCGAGCGCGCATCCGCAGTAGTGAGTCCGAGTGCGCATGCGCAGTAGTGACCCCGAATGCGCATGAGCAGTAGTGAGTCCGAGTGCGCATGAGCAGTAGTGACCCCGAGTGGGCATGCAGAGTAGTGAGCCCGAGTGCGCATGAGCAGTAGTGAGTCCGAGTGCGCATGAGCAGTAGTGACCCCGAGTGCGCATGAGCAGTAGTGACCCCGAGTGCGCATGCAGAGTAGTGAGCCCGTGTGCGCATGCACAGAAGTGAGCTCGAATGCGCATGTGCAGGTCTGAGCCGGACTGCGCATGCGCAGTAGTGAGCCCGTGTGCGCATCAGCTGTAGTGACCCGAGTGCGCATGAGCAGTAGTGACCCCGAGTGCGCATGCACAGTAGTGAGCCCGTGTGCGCATGCACAGTAGTGAGCCCGATTGCGCATCCGCAGTAGTGAGTCCGAGTGCGCATGCACAGTACTGACCCCGAATGCGCATGAGCAGTTTTGAGTCCGAGTGCGCATGAGCAGTAGTGACACCGAGTGCGCATGAGCAGTAGTGGGTCCGAGTGCGCATCAGCAGTAGTGACCCCGAGTGCGCATGAGCAGTAGTGACCCCGAGTGCGCATGCACATTAGTGAGCCCGAGTGTGCATGAGTAGTAGTGTCCCCGAGTGCGCATGCACAGTAGTGAGCCCGTGTGCGCATGCACAGTAGTGAGCCCGTGTGCGCATGCGCAGAAGTGAGCTCGAATGCGCATGTGCAGGTCTGAGCCGGAGTGCGCATGCGCAGTAGTGGGCCCGTGCGCGCATGCGCAGTAGTGAGCCCGTGTGCGCATGCGCAGTAGTGAGCCCGAGCGCGCATCCGCAGTAGTGAGTCCGAGTGCGCATGCGCAGTAGTGACCCCGAATGCGCATGAGCAGTATTGAGTCCGAGTGCGCATGAGCAGTAGTGACCCCGAGTGCGCATGAGCAGTAGTGAGCCCGAGTGCGCATGAGCAGTAGTGACCCCGAGTGCGCATGCACAGTAGTGAGCCCGATTGCGCATCCGCAGTAGTGAGTCCGAGTGCGCATGCACAGTACTGACCCCGAATGCGCATGAGCAGTAGTGAGTCCGAGTGCGCATGAGCAGTAGTGACCCCGAGTGCGCATGCACATTAGTGAGCCCGAGTGTGCATGAGTAGTAGTGACCCCGAGTGCGCATGCACAGTAGTGAGCCCGTGTGCGCATGCGCAGAAGTGAGCTCGAATGCGCATGTGCAGTAGTGAGTCCGAGTGCGCATGCGCAGTAGTGACCCCGAATGCGCATGAGCAGTATTGAGTCCGAGTGCGCATGAGCAGTAGTGACCCCGAGTGCGCATGAGCAGTAGTGAGCCCGAGTGCGCATGAGCAGTAGTGACCCCGAGTGCGCATGCACAGTAGTGAGCCCGATTGCGCATCCGCAGTAGTGAGTCCGAGTGCGCATGCACAGTACTGACCCCGAATGCGCATGAGCAGTAGTGAGTCCGAGTGCGCATGCACAGTAGTGAGCCCGTGTGCGCATGCGCAGAAGTGAGCTCGAATGCGCATGTGCAGGTCTGAACCGGACTGCGCATGCGCAGTAGTGAGCCCGTGTGCGCATGCGCAGTAGTGACCGCGAATGCGCATGAGCAGTACTGAGTCCGAGTGCGCATGAGCAGTAGTGACCCCGAGTGCGCATGAGCAGTAGTGACCCCGAGTGCGCATGAGCAGTAGTGAATCCGAGTGCACATGAGCAGTAGTGAACCCGAGTGCGCATGAGCAGTAGTGAGTTCGAGTGCGCATGAGCAGTAGTGACCCCGAGTGCGCATGAGCAGTAGTGACCCCGAGCGCGCATCCGCAGTAGTGAGCCCGAGTGCGCATGCGCAGTAGTGTCCCCGAATGCGCATGAGCAGTAGTGACCCCGAGTGCGCATGAGCAGTAGTGAGTCCGAGTGCGCATCAGCAATAGTGACCCCGAGTGCGCATGAGCAGTAGTGACCCCGAGTGCGCCAGCACAGTAGTGAGCCCGATAGCGCATCCGCAGTAGTGAGGCTGTGTGAGCATGTGCAGGTCTGAGCCGGAGTGCGCGTGAGCAGTAGTGACCCCGAGTGCGCATGCACAGTAGTGAGCCCGAGTGCGCATGAGCAGTAGTGAGTCCGAGTGCGCATGAGCAGTAGTGACCCCGAGTGCGCATGCACAGTAGTGCGCCCCTGTGCGCATGAGCAGTAGTGAGTCCGAGTGCGCATGCACAGTAGTGAGCCCGTGTGCGCATGCGCAGAAGTGAGCTCGAATGCGCATGTGCAGGTCTGAACCGGACTGCGCATGCGCAGTAGTGAGCCCGTGTGCGCATGCGCAGTAGTGACCGCGAATGCGCATGAGCAGTACTGAGTCCGAGTGCGCATGAGCAGTAGTGACCCCGAGTGCGCATGAGCAGTAGTGACCCCGAGTGCGCATGAGCAGTAGTGAATCCGAGTGCACATGAGCAGTAGTGAACCCGAGTGCGCATGAGCAGTAGTGAGTTCGAGTGCGCATGAGCAGTAGTGACCCCGAGTGCGCATGAGCAGTAGTGACCCCGAGCGCGCATCCGCAGTAGTGAGGCTGTGTGAGCATGTGCAGGTCTGAGCCGGAGTGCGCGTGAGCAGTAGTGACCCCGAGTGCGCATGCACAGTAGTGAGCCCGAGTGCGCATGAGCAGTAGTGAGTCCGAGTGCGCATGAGCAGTAGTGACCCCGAGTGCGCATGCACAGTAGTGCGCCCCTGTGCGCATGAGCAGTAGTGAGTCCGAGTGCGCGTGAGCAGTAGTGACCCCAAGTGCGCATGAGCAGTTTTGAGTCCGAGTGCGCATGAGCAGTAGTGACCCCGAGTGCGCATGAGCAGTAGTGACCCCGAGTGCGCATGAGCAGTAGTGAGTCCGAGTGCGCATCAGCAGTAGTGACCCCGAGTGCGCTTGCACAGTAGTGACCCCGAATGCGCATGAGCAGTAGTGAGTCCGAGTGCGCATGAGCAGTAGTGACCCCGAGTGCGCATGAGCTGTAGTGACCCCGAGTGCGCATGAGCAGTAGTGAGTCCGAGTGCGCATGAGCAGTAGTGACCCCGAGTGTGCATGAGCAGTAGTGACCCCGAGTGCGCATGAGCAGTAGTGAGCCCGATTGTGCATCCGCAGTAGTGAGTCCGAGTGCGCATGAGCAGTAGTGAGCCCGTGTGCGCATGCGCAGTAGTGAGCCCGAGCGCGCATCCGCAGTAGTGAGCCCGAGCGCGCATCCGTAGTAGTGAGCCCGAGCGCGCATCCGCAGTAGTGAGCCCGAGTGCGCATGAGCAGTAGTGAGCCCGATTGTGCATCCGCAGTAGTGAGTCCGAGTGCGCATGAGCAGTAGTGAGCCCGTGTGCGCATGCGCAGTAGTGAGCCCGAGCGCGCATCCGCAGTAGTGAGCCCGAGCGCGCATCCGTAGTAGTGAGCCCGAGCGCGCATCCGCAGTAGTGAGTCCGAGTGCGCATGCGCAGTAGTGACCCCGAATGCGCATGAGCAGTAGTGAGTCCGAGTGCGCATGAGCAGTAGTGACCCCGAGTGCGCATGCAGAGTAGTGAGCCCGAGTGCGCATCAGCTGTAGTGACCCGAGTGCGCATGAGCAGTAGTGACCCCGAGTGCGCATGCACAGTAGTGAGCCCGTGTGCGCATACACAGTAGTGAGCCCGATTGCGCATCCGCAGTAGTGAGTCCGAGTGCGCATGCACAGTACTGACCCCGAATGCGCATGAGCAGTTTTGAGTCCGAGTGCGCATGAGCAGTAGTGACCCCGATTGCGCATGAGCAGTAGTGAGTCCGAGTGCGCATCAGCAGTAGTGACCCCGAGTGCGCATGAGCAGGAGTGACCCCGAGTGCGCATGCACATTAGTGAGCCCGAGTGTGCATGAGTAGTAGTGTCCCCGAGTGCGCATGCACAGTAGTGAGCCCGTGTGCGCATGCACAGTAGTGAGCCCGTGTGCGCATGCGCAGAAGTGAGCTCGAATGCGCATGTGCAGGTCTGACCCGGAGTGCGCATGCGCAGTAGTGGGCCCGTGCGCGCATGCGCAGTAGTGAGCCCGTGTGCGCATGCACAGTAGTGAGCCCGAATGCGCATCCGCAGTAGTGAGTCCGAGTGCGCATGCACAGTACTGACCCCGAATGCGCATGAGCAGTTTTGAGTCCGAGTGCGCATGAGCAGTAGTGACCCCGAGTGCGCATGAGCAGTAGTGAGTCCGAGTGCGCATCAGCAGTAGTGACCCCGAGTGCGCATGAGCAGTAGTGACCCCGAGTGCGCATGCACATTAGTGAGCCCGAGTGTGCATGAGTAGTAGTGTCCCCGAGTGCGCATGCACAGTAGTGAGCCCGTGTGCGCATGCACAGTAGTGAGCCCGTGTGCGCATGCGCAGAAGTGAGCTCGAATGCGCATGTGCAGGTCTGAGCCGGAGTGCGCATGCGCAGTAGTGGTCCCGTGCGCGCATGCGCAGTAGTGAGCCCGTGTGCGCATGCGCAGGAGTGAGCCCGAGCGCGCATCCGCAGTAGTGAGTCCGAGTGCGCATGCGCAGTAGTGACCCCGAATGCGCATGAGCAGTATTGAGTCCGAGTGCGCATGAGCAGTAGTGACCCCGAGTGCGCATGAGCAGTAGTGAGTCCGAGTGCGCATCAGCAGTAGTGACCCCGAGTGCGCATGAGCAGGAGTGACCCCGAGTGCGCATGCACATTAGTGAGCCCGAGTGTGCATGAGTAGTAGTGTCCCCGAGTGCGCATGCACAGTAGTGAGCCCGTGTGCGCATGCACAGTAGTGAGCCCGTGTGCGCATGCGCAGAAGTGAGCTCGAATGCGCATGTGCAGGTCTGACCCGGAGTGCGCATGCGCAGTAGTGGGCCCGTGCGCGCATGCGCAGTAGTGAGCCCGTGTGCGCATGCACAGTAGTGAGCCCGAATGCGCATCCGCAGTAGTGAGTCCGAGTGCGCATGCACAGTACTGACCCCGAATGCGCATGAGCAGTTTTGAGTCCGAGTGCGCATGAGCAGTAGTGACCCCGAGTGCGCATGAGCAGTAGTGAGTCCGAGTGCGCATCAGCAGTAGTGACCCCGAGTGCGCATGAGCAGTAGTGACCCCGAGTGCGCATGCACATTAGTGAGCCCGAGTGTGCATGAGTAGTAGTGTCCCCGAGTGCGCATGCACAGTAGTGAGCCCGTGTGCGCATTCACAGTAGTGAGCCCGTGTGCGCATGCGCAGAAGTGAGCTCGAATGCGCATGTGCAGGTCTGAGCCGGAGTGCGCATGCGCAGTAGTGGTCCCGTGCGCGCATGCGCAGTAGTGAGCCCGTGTGCGCATGCGCAGGAGTGAGCCCGAGCGCGCATCCGCAGTAGTGAGTCCGAGTGCGCATGCGCAGTAGTGACCCCGAATGCGCATGAGCAGTATTGAGTCCGAGTGCGCATGAGCAGTAGTGACCCCGAGTGCGCATGAGCAGTAGTGAGCCCGAGTGCGCATGAGCAGTAGTGACCCCGAGTGCGCATGCACAGTAGTGAGCCCGATTGCGCATCCGCAGTAGTGAGTCCGAGTGCGCATGCACAGTACTGACCCCGAATGCGCATGAGCAGTAGTGAGTCCGAGTGCGCATGCACAGTAGTGAGCCCGTGTGCGCATGCGCAGAAGTGAGCTCGAATGCGCATGTGCAGGTCTGAACCGGACTGCGCATGCGCAGTAGTGAGCCCGTGTGCGCATGCGCAGTAGTGACCGCGAATGCGCATGAGCAGTACTGAGTCCGAGTGCGCATGAGCAGTAGTGACCCCGAGTGCGCATGAGCAGTAGTGACCCCGAGTGCGCATGAGCAGTAGTGAATCCGAGTGCACATGAGCAGTAGTGAACCCGAGTGCGCATGAGCAGTAGTGAGTTCGAGTGCGCATGAGCAGTAGTGACCCCGAGTGCGCATGAGCAGTAGTGACCCCGAGCGCGCATCCGCAGTAGTGAGCCCGAGTGCGCATGCGCAGTAGTGTCCCCGAATGCGCATGAGCAGTAGTGACCCCGAGTGCGCATGAGCAGTAGTGAGTCCGAGTGCGCATCAGCAATAGTGACCCCGAGTGCGCATGAGCAGTAGTGACCCCGAGTGCGCCAGCACAGTAGTGAGCCCGATAGCGCATCCGCAGTAGTGAGGCTGTGTGAGCATGTGCAGGTCTGAGCCGGAGTGCGCGTGAGCAGTAGTGACCCCGAGTGCGCATGCACAGTAGTGAGCCCGAGTGCGCATGAGCAGTAGTGAGTCCGAGTGCGCATGAGCAGTAGTGACCCCGAGTGCGCATGCACAGTAGTGCGCCCCTGTGCGCATGAGCAGTAGTGAGTCCGAGTGCGCGTGAGCAGTAGTGACCCCAAGTGCGCATGAGCAGTTTTGAGTCCGAGTGCGCATGAGCAGTAGTGACCCCGAGTGCGCATGAGCAGTAGTGGGCCCTTGCGCGCATGCGCAGCAGTGGCCGCGTGTTCGCATGCGCAGTAGTGAGCCCGAGCGCGCATCCGCAATAGTGAGTCCGAGTGCGCATGCGCAGTAGCGACCCCGAATGCGCATGAGAAGTAGTGAGTCCGAGTGCGCATTAGCAGTAGTGACCCCGAGTGCGCATGAGCAGTAGTGAGTCCGAGTGCGCATGCGCAGAAGTGAGCTCGAATGCGCATGTGCAGGTCTGAGCCGGACTGCGCATGCGCAGTAGTGAGCCCGATTGCGCGTCCGCAGTAGTGAGTCCGTGTGCGCATGTGCAGGTCTGAGCCGGAGTGCGCATGCGCAGTAGTGGGCCCGTGCGCGCATGCGCAGTAGTGAGCCCGGGTGCGCATGCGCAGTAGTGAGCCCGAGCGCGCATCCGCAGTAGCGAGCCCGATTGCGCATCCGCAGTAGTGAGTCCGTGTGCGCATGTGCGGGTCTGAGCCGGAGTGCGCATGCGCAGTAGTGGGCCCGTGCGCGCATGCGCAGTAGTGAGCCCGGGTGCGCATGCGCAGTAGTGAGCCCGAGCGCGCATCCGCAGTAGTGAGTCCGAGTGCGCATGCGCAGTAGTGAGCCCGAGCGCGCATCCGCAGTAGTGAGTCCGAGTGCGCATGCGCAGTAGTGAGCCCGAGCGCGCATCCGCAGTAGTGAGCCCGAGCTCGCATCCGCAGTAGTGAGCCCGATTGCGCATCCGCAGTAGTGAGTCCGTGTGCGCATGTGCAGGTCTGAGCCGGAGTGCGCATGCGCAGTAGTGGGCCCGTGCGCGCATGCGCAGTAGTGAGCCCGTGTGCGCATGCGCAGTAGTGAGCCCGAGCGCGCATCCGCAGTAGTGAGTCCGAGTGCGCATGCGCAGTAGTGACCCCGAATGCGCATGAGCAGTAGTGACCCCGAGTGCGCATGCACATTAGTGAGCCCGAGTGTGCATGAGTAGTAGTGTCCCCGAGTGCGCACGCACAGTAGTGAGCCCGTGTGCGCATGCACAGTAGTGAGCCCGTTTGCGCATGCGCAGATGTGAGCTCGAATGCGCATTTGCAGGTCTGAGCCGGAGTGCGCATGCGCAGTAGTGGGCCCGTGCGCGCATGCCCAGTAGTGAGCCCGTGTGCGCATGCGCAGTAGTGAGCCCGTGTGCGCATGCGTAGTAGTGACCCCGAATGCGCATGAGCAGTAGTGAGTCCGAGTGCGCATGAACAGTAGTGACCCCGAGTGCGCATGAGCAGTAGTGACCCCGAGTGCGCATGAGCAGTAGTGAGCCCGATTGCGCATCCGCAGTAGTGAGTCCGTGTGCGCATGTGCAGGTCTGAGCCGGAGTGCGCATGCGCAGTAGTGAGCCCGATTGTGCATCCGCAGTAGTGAGTCCGAGTGCGCATGAGCAGTAGTGACCCCGAATGCGCATGAGCAGTAGTGAGCCCGTGTGCGCATGCGCAGTAGTGAGCCCGAGCGCGCATCCGCAGTAGCGAGTCCGAGTGCGCATGCGCAGTGGTGACCCCGAATGCGCATGAGCAGTAGTGAATCCGAGTGCGCATGAGCAGTAGTGAGTCCGAGTGCGCATGAGCAGTAGTGACCCCGAGTGCGCATGAGCAGTAGTGACCCCGAGTGCACATGCACAGTAGTGAGCCCGATTGCGCATCGGCAGTAGTGAGGCCGTGTGCGCATGAGCAGTAGTGACACCGAGCGCGCATCCGCAGTAGTGAGTCCGAGTGCGCATGCGCAGTAGTGTCCCCGAATGCGCATGAGCAGTAGTGACCCCGAGTGCGCATGAGCAGTAGTGAGTCCGAGTGCGCATCAGCGATAGTGACCCCGAGTGCGCATGAGTAGTAGTGACCCCTAGTGCGCATGCACAGTAGTGAGCCCGAGTGCGCATGAGCAGTAGTGAGTCCGAGTGCGCATGAGCAGTAGTGACCCCGAGTGCGCATGAGCAGTAGTGACCCCGAGTGCGCATGAGCAGTAGTGAGTCCGAGTGCGCATCAGCAGTAGTGACCCCGAGTGCGCATGCACAGTAGTGACCCCGAATGCGCATGAGCAGTAGTGAGTCCGAGTGCGCATGAGCAGTAGTGACCCCGAGTGCGCATGAGCAGTAGTGACCCCGAGTGCGCATGAGCAGTAGTGAGTCCGAGTGCGCATGAGCAGTAGTGACCCCGAGTGTGCATGAGCAGTAGTGACCCCGAGTGCGCATGAGCAGTAGTGAGCCCGATTGTGCATCCGCAGTAGTGAGTCCGAGTGCGCATGAGCAGTAGTGAGCCCGTGTGCGCATGCGCAGTAGTGAGCCCGAGCGCGCATCCGCAGTAGTGAGCCCGAGCGCGCATCCGTAGTAGTGAGCCCGAGCGCGCATCCGCAGTAGTGAGTCCGAGTGCGCATGCGCAGTAGTGACCCCGAATGCGCATGAGCAGTAGTGAGTCCGAGTGCGCATGAGCAGTAGTGACCCCGAGTGCGCATGCAGAGTAGTGAGCCCGAGTGCGCATGAGCAGTAGTGAGTCCGAGTGCGCATGAGCAGTAGTGACCCCGAGTGCGCATGAGCAGTAGTGACCCCGAGTGCGCATGCACAGTAGTGAGCCCGTGTGCGCATGCGCAGAAGTGAGCTCGAATGCGCATGTGCAGGTCTGAGCCGGACTGCGCATGCGCAGTAGTGAGCCCGTGTGCGCATCAGCTGTAGTGACCCGAGTGCGCATGAGCAGTAGTGACCCCGAGTGCGCATGCACAGTAGTGAGCCCGTGTGCGCATGCACAGTAGTGAGCCCGATTGCGCATCCGCAGTAGTGAGTCCGAGTGCGCATGCACAGTACTGACCCCGAATGCGCATGAGCAGTTTTGAGTCCGAGTGCGCATGAGCAGTAGTGACCCCGAGTGCGCATGAGCAGTAGTGAGTCCGAGTGCGCATCAGCAGTAGTGACCCCGAGTGCGCATGAGCAGTAGTGACCCCGAGTGCGCATGCACATTAGTGAGCCCGAGTGTGCATGAGTAGTAGTGTCCCCGAGTGCGCATGCACAGTAGTGAGCCCGTGCGCGCATGCGCAGTAGTGAGTCCGTGTGCGCATGCGCAGTAGTGAGCTCGAGCGCGCATCCGCAGTAGTGAGTCCGAGTGCGCATGCGCAGTAGTGACCCCGAATGCGCATGAGCAGTAGTGAGTCCGAGTGCGCATGAGCAGTAGTGACCCCGAGTGCGCATGCAGAGTAGTGAGCCCGAGTGCGCATGAGCAGTAGTGAGTCCGAGTGCGCATGAGCAGTAGTGACCCCGAGTGCGCATGAGCAGTAGTGACCCCGAGTGCGCATGCACAGTAGTGAGCCCGTGTGCGCATGCGCAGAAGTGAGCTCGAATGCGCATGTGCAGGTCTGAGCCGGACTGCGCATGCGCAGTAGTGAGCCCGTGTGCGCATCAGCTGTAGTGACCCGAGTGCGCATGAGCAGTAGTGACCCCGAGTGCGCATGCACAGTAGTGAGCCCGTGTGCGCATGCACAGTAGTGAGCCCGATTGCGCATCCGCAGTAGTGAGTCCGAGTGCGCATGCACAGTACTGACCCCGAATGCGCATAAGCAGTTTTGAGTCCGAGTGCGCATGAGCAGTAGTGACCCCGATTGCGCATGAGCAGTAGTGAGTCCGAGTGCGCATCAGCAGTAGTGACCCCGAGTGCGCATGAGCAGGAGTGACCCCGAGTGCGCATGCACATTAGTGAGCCCGAGTGTGCATGAGTAGTAGTGTCCCCGAGTGCGCATGCTGAGTAGTGAGCCCGTGTGCGCATGCACAGTAGTGAGCCCGTGTGCGCATGCGCAGAAGTGAGCTCGAATGCGCATGTGCAGGTCTGAGCCGGAGTGCACATGCGCAGTAGTGGGCCCGTGCGCGCATGCGCAGTAGTGAGCCCGTGTGCGCATGCGCAGGAGTGAGCCCGAGCGCGCATGCACAGTAGTGAGCCCGTGTGCGCATGCACAGTAGTGAGCCCGAATGCGCATCCGCAGTAGTGAGTCCGAGTGCGCATGCACAGTACTGACCCCGAATGCGCATGAGCAGTTTTGAGTCCGAGTGCGCATGACCAGTAGTGACCCCGAGTGCGCATGAGCAGTAGTGAGTCCGAGTGCGCATCAGCAGTAGTGACCCCGAGTGCGCATGAGCAGTAGTGACCCCGAGTGCGCATGCACATTAGTGAGCCCGAGTGTGCATGAGTAGTAGTGTCCCCGAGTGCGCATGCACAGTAGTGAGCCCGTGTGCGCATGCACAGTAGTGAGCCCGTGTGCGCATGCGCAGAAGTGAGCTCGAATGCGCATGTGCAGGTCTGAGCCGGAGTGCGCATGCGCAGTAGTGGTCCCGTGCGCGCATGCGCAGTAGTGAGCCCGTGTGCGCATGCGCAGGAGTGAGCCCGAGCGCGCATCCGCAGTAGTGAGTCCGAGTGCGCATGCGCAGTAGTGACCCCGAATGCGCATGAGCAGTATTGAGTCCGAGTGCGCATGAGCAGTAGTGACCCCGAGTGCGCATGAGCAGTAGTGAGCCCGAGTGCGCATGAGCAGTAGTGACCCCGAGTGCGCATGCACAGTAGTGAGCCCGATTGCGCATCCGCAGTAGTGAGTCCGAGTGCGCATGCACAGTACTGACCCCGAATGCGCATGAGCAGTAGTGAGTCCGAGTGCGCATGAGCAGTAGTGACCCCGAGTGCGCATGCACATTAGTGAGCCCGAGTGTGCATGAGTAGTAGTGACCCCGAGTGCGCATGCACAGTAGTGAGCCCGTGTGCGCATGCGCAGAAGTGAGCTCGAATGCGCATGTGCAGGTCTGAGCCGGACTGCGCATGCGCAGTAGTGAGCCCGTGCGCGCATGCGCAGTAGTGACCCCGAATGCGCATGAGCTGTAGTGAGTCCGAGTGCGCATGAGCAGTAGTGACCCCGAGTGTGCATGAGCAGTAGTGACCCCTAGTGCGCATGAGCAGTAGTGACCCCGAGTGCGCATGCACAGTAGTGAGCCCGATTGCGCATCCGCAGTAGTGAGTCCGTGTGCGCATGTGCAGGTCTGAGCCGGAGTGCGCATGCGCAGTAGTGAGCCCGATTGTGCATCCGCAGTAGTGAGTCCGAGTGCGCATGAGCAGTAGTGAGCCCGTGTGCGCATGCGCAGTAGTGAGCCCGAGCGCGCATCCGCAGTAGTGAGTCCGAGTGCGCATGCGCAGTAGTGACCCCGAATGCGCATGAGCAGTAGTGAGTCCGAGTGCGCATTAGCAGTAGTGACCCCGAGTGCGCATGAGCAGTAGTGACCCCGAGTGCGCATGAGCAGTAGTGACCCCGAGTGCGCATGCACATTAGTGAGCCCGAGTGTGCATGAGTAGTAGTGACCCCGAGTGCGCATGCACAGTAGTGAGCCCGTGTGCGCATGCGCAGACGTGAGCTCGAATGCGCATGTGCAGGTCTGAGCCGGACTGCGCATGCGCAGTAGTGAGCCCGTGTGCGCATGCGCAGTAGTGACCCCGAATGCGCACAAGCAGTAGTGAGTCCGAGTGCGCATGAGCAGTAGTGACCCCGAGTGCGCATGAGCAGTAGTGACCCCGAGTGCGCATGCACAGTAGTGAGCCCGATTGCGCATCCGCAGTAGTGAGTCCGTGTGCGCATGTGCAGGTCTGAGCCGGAGTGCGCATGCGCAGTAGTGAGCCCGATTGTGCATCCGCAGTAGTGAGTCCGAGTGCGCATGAGCAGTAGTGAGCCCGTGTGCGCATGCGCAGTAGTGAGCCCGAGCGCGCATCCGCAGTAGTGAGTCCGAGTGCGCATGCGCAGTAGTGACCCCGAATGCGCATGAGCAGTAGTGAGTCCGAGTGCGCATGAGCAGTAGTGACCCCGAGTGCGCATGAGCAGTAGTGAGTCCGAGTGCGCATCAGCAGTAGTGACCCCGAGTGCGCATGCACAGTAGTGAGCCCGTGTGCGCATGCACAGTAGTGAGCCCGTGTGCGCATGCGCAGAAGTGAGCTCGAATGCGCATGTGCAGGTCTGAGCCGGAGTGCGCATGCGCAGTAGTGGTCCCGTGCGCGCATGCGCAGTAGTGAGCCCGTGTGCGCATGCGCAGGAGTGAGCCCGAGCGCGCATCCGCAGTAGTGAGTCCGAGTGCGCATGCGCAGTAGTGACCCCGAATGCGCATGAGCAGTATTGAGTCCGAGTGCGCATGAGCAGTAGTGACCCCGAGTGCGCATGAGCAGTAGTGAGCCCGAGTGCGCATGAGCAGTAGTGACCCCGAGTGCGCATGCACAGTAGTGAGCCCGATTGCGCATCCGCAGTAGTGAGTCCGTGTGCGCATGTGCAGGTCTGAGCCGGAGTGCGCATGCGCAGTAGTGAGCCCGATTGTGCATCCGCAGTAGTGAGTCCGAGTGCGCATGAGCAGTAGTGAGCCCGTGTGCGCATGCGCAGTAGTGAGCCCGAGCGCGCATCCGCAGTAGTGAGTCCGAGTGCGCATGCGCAGTAGTGACCCCGAATGCGCATGAGCAGTAGTGAGTCCGAGTGCGCATGAGCAGTAGTGACCCCGAGTGCGCATGAGCAGTAGTGAGTCCGAGTGCGCATCAGCAGTAGTGACCCCGAGTGCGCATGCACAGTAGTGAGCCCGTGTGCGCATGCGCAGAAGTGAGCTCGAATGCGCATGTGCAGGTCTGAGCCGGACTGCGCATGCGCAGTAGTGAGCCCGTGCGCGCATGCGCAGTAGTGACCCCGAATGCGCATGAGCTGTAGTGAGTCCGAGTGCGCATGAGCAGTAGTGACCCCGAGTGTGCATGAGCAGTAGTGACCCCTAGTGCGCATGAGCAGTAGTGACCCCGAGTGCGCATGCACAGTAGTGAGCCCGATTGCGCATCCGCAGTAGTGAGTCCGTGTGCGCATGTGCAGGTCTGAGCCGGAGTGCGCATGCGCAGTAGTGAGCCCGATTGTGCATCCGCAGTAGTGAGTCCGAGTGCGCATGAGCAGTAGTGAGCCCGTGTGCGCATGCGCAGTAGTGAGCCCGAGCGCGCATCCGCAGTAGTGAGTCCGAGTGCGCATGCGCAGTAGTGACCCCGAATGCGCATGAGCAGTAGTGAGTCCGAGTGCGCATGAGCAGTAGTGACCCCGAGTGCGCATGAGCAGTAGTGACCCCGAGTGCGCATGAGCAGTAGTGACCCCGAGTGCGCATGCACATTAGTGAGCCCGAGTGTGCATGAGTAGTAGTGACCCCGAGTGCGCATGCACAGTAGTGAGCCCGTGTGCGCATGCGCAGAAGTGAGCTCGAATGCGCATGTGCAGGTCTGAACCGGACTGCGCATGCGCAGGAGTGAGCCCGTGTGCGCATGCGCAGTAGTGACCCCGAATGCGCATGAGCAGTAGTGAGTCCGAGTGCGCATGAGCAGTAGTGACCCCGAGTGCGCATGAGCAGTAGTGACCCCGAGTGCGCATGAGCAGTAGTGAATCCGAGTGCACATGAGCAGTAGTGAACCCGAGTGCGCATGAGCAGTAGTGAGTTCGAGTGCGCATGAGCAGTAGTGACCCCGAGTGCGCATGAGCAGTAGTGACCCCGAGAGCGCATGCACAGTAGTGTGCCCGATTGCGCATCCGCAGTAGTGAGTCCGAGTGCGCATGAGCAGTAGTGACCCCGAGTGCGCATGAGCAGTAGTGACCCCGAGTGCGCATGAGCAGTAGTGAGTCCGAGTGCGCATCAGCAGTAGTGACCCCGAGTGCGCATGCACAGTAGTGAGCCCGTGTGCGCATGCGCAGAAGTGAGCTCGAATGCGCATGTGCAGGTCTGAGCCGGAGTGCGCATGCCCAGTAGTGAGCCCGTGTGCGCATGCGCAGTAGTGACCCCGAATGCGCATGAGCAGTAGTGAGTCCGAGTGCGCATGAGCAGTAGTGACCCCGAGTGCGCATGAGCAGTAGTGACCCCGAGTGCACATGCACAGTAGTGAGCCCGATTGCGCATCGGCAGTAGTGAGGCCGTGTGCGCATGAGCAGTAGTGACCCCGAGCGCGCATCCGCAGTAGTGAGTCCGAGTGCGCATGCGCAGTAGTGTCCCCGAATGCGCATGAGCAGTAGTGACCCCGAGTGCGCATGAGCAATAGTGAGTCCGAGTGCGCATCAGCAGTAGTGACCCCGAGTGCGCATGCACAGTAGTGAGCCCGTGTGCGCATGCGCAGAAGTGAGCTCGAATGCGCATGTGCAGGTCTGAGCCGGAGTGCGCATGCGCAGTAGTGAGCCCGATTGCGCGTCCGCAGTAGTGAGTCCGTGTGCGCATGTGCAGGTCTGAGCCGGAGTGCGCATGCGCAGTAGTGGGCCCGTGCGCGCATGCGCAGTAGTGAGCCCGTGTGCGCATGCGCAGTAGTGAGCCCGAATGCGCATGAGCAGTAGTGAGTCCGAGTGCGCATGCGCAGAAGTGAGCTCGAATGCGCATGTGCAGGTCTGAGCCGGAGTGCGCATGCCCAGTAGTGAGCCCGTGTGCGCATGCGCAGTAGTGACCCCGAATGCGCATGAGCAGTAGTGAGTCCGAGTGCGCATGAGCAGTAGTGACCCCGAGTGCGCATGAGCAGTAGTGACCCCGAGTGCACATGCACAGTAGTGAGCCCGATTGCGCATCGGCAGTAGTGAGGCCGTGTGCGCATGAGCAGTAGTGACCCCGAGCGCGCATCCGCAGTAGTGAGTCCGAGTGCGCATGCGCAGTAGTGTCCCCGAATGCGCATGAGCAGTAGTGACCCCGAGTGCGCATGAGCAATAGTGAGTCCGAGTGCGCATCAGCAGTAGTGACCCCGAGTGCGCATGCACAGTAGTGAGCCCGTGTGCGCATGCGCAGAAGTGAGCTCGAATGCGCATGTGCAGGTCTGAGCCGGAGTGCGCATGCGCAGTAGTGAGCCCGATTGCGCGTCCGCAGTAGTGAGTCCGTGTGCGCATGTGCAGGTCTGAGCCGGAGTGCGCATGCGCAGTAGTGGGCCCGTGCGCGCATGCGCAGTAGTGAGCCCGTGTGCGCATGCGCAGTAGTGAGCCCGAGCGCGCATCCGCAGTAGTGAGTCCGAGTGCGCATGCGCAGTAGTGACCCCGAGTGCGCATGAGCAGTAGTGACCCCGAGTGCGCATGAGCAGTAGTGAGCCCGATTGTGCATCCGCAGTAGTGAGTCCGAGTGCGCATGAGCAGTAGTGAGCCCGTGTGCGCATGCGCAGTAGTGAGCCCGAGCGCGCATCCGCAGTAGTGAGCCCGAGCGCGCATCCGCAGTAGTGAGTCCGAGTGCGCATGCGCAGTAGTGACCCCGAATGCGCATGAGCAGTAGTGAGTTCGAGTGCGCATGAGCAGTAGTGACCCCGAGTGCGCATGAGCAGTAGTGACCCCGAGTGCGCATGCAGAGTAGTGAGCCCGAGTGCGCATGAGCAGTAGTGAGTCCGAGTGCGCATGAGCAGTAGTGACCCCGAGTGCGCATGAGCAGTAGTGACCCCGAGTGCGCATGCACAGTAGTGAGCCCGTGTGCGCATGCGCAGAAGTGAGCTCGAATGCGCATGTGCAGGTCTGAGCCGGACTGCGCATGCGCAGTAGTGAGCCCGTGTGCGCATCAGCTGTAGTGACCCGAGTGCGCATGAGCAGTAGTGACCCCGAATGCGCATGAGCAGTAGTGAGTTCGAGTGCGCATGAGCAGTAGTGACCCCGACTGTGCATGAGCAGTAGTGACCCCGAGTGTGCATGAGCAGTAGTGAGACCGAGTGCGCATGAGCAGTAGTGACCCCGAGTGCGCATGAGCAGTAGTGTGTCCGAGTGCGCATGAGCAGTAGTAACCCCGAGTGCGCATGCACATTAGTGAGCCCGAGTGTGCATGAGTAGTAGTGACCCCGAGTGCGCATGCACAGTAGTGAGCCCGTGTGCGCATGCGCAGAAGTGAGCTCGAATGCGCATGTGCAGGTCTGAACCGGACTGCGCATGCGCAGTAGTGAGCCCGTGTGCGCATGCGCAGTAGTGACGCCGAATGCGCATGAGCAGTAGTGAGTCCGAGTGCGCATGAGCAGTAGTGACCCCGAGTGCGCATGAGCAGTAGTGACCCCGAGTGCGCATGCGCAGTAGTGAGCCCGAGCGCGCATCCGCAGTAGTGAGCCCGAGCGCGCATCCGCAGTAGTGAGTCCGAGTGCGCATGCGCAGTAGTGACCCCGAATGCGCATGAGCAGTAGTGAGTTCGAGTGCGCATGAGCAGTAGTGACCCCGAGTGCGCATCAGCAGTAGTGACCCCGAGTGCGCATGCACAGTAGTGAGCCCATGTGCGCATGCGCAGAAGTGAGCTCGAATGCGCATGTGCAGGTCTGAGCCGGACTGCGCATGCGCAGTAGTGAGCCCGTGTGCGCATCAGCTGTAGTGACCCGAGTGCGCATGAGCAGTAGTGACCCCGGCTGCGCATGCACAGTAGTGAGCCCGTGTGCGCATGCACAGTAGTGAGCCCGATTGCGCATCCGCAGTAGTGAGTCCGAGTGCGCATGCACAGTACTGACCCCGAATGCGCATGAGCAGTTTTGAGTCCGAGTGCGCATGAGCAGTAGTGACCCCGAGTGCGCATGAGCAGTAGTGAGTCCGAGTGCGCATCAGCAGTAGTGACCCCGAGTGCGCATGAGCAGTAGTGACCCCGAGTGCGCATGCACATTAGTGAGCCCGAGTGTGCATGAGTAGTAGTGTCCCCGAGTGCGCATGCACAGTAGTGAGCCCGTGCGCGCATGCGCAGTAGTGAGCCCGTGTGCGCATGCGCAGTAGTGAGCTCGAGCGCGCATCCGCAGTAGTGAGTCCGAGTGCGCATGCGCAGTAGTGACCCCGAATGCGCATGAGCAGTAGTGAGTCCGAGTGCGCATGAGCAGTAGTGACCCCGAGTGGGCATGCAGAGTAGTGAGCCCGAGTGCGCATGAGCAGTAGTGAGTCCGAGTGCGCATGAGCAGTAGTGACCCCGAGTGCGCATGAGCAGTAGTGACCCCGAGTGCGCATGCAGAGTAGTGAGCCCGTGTGCGCATGCACAGAAGTGAGCTCGAATGCGCATGTGCAGGTCTGAGCCGGACTGCGCATGCGCAGTAGTGAGCCCGTGTGCGCATCAGCTGTAGTGACCCGAGTGCGCATGAGCAGTAGTGACCCCGAGTGCGCATGCACAGTAGTGAGCCCGTGTGCGCATGCACAGTAGTGAGCCCGATTGCGCATCCGCAGTAGTGAGTCCGAGTGCGCATGCACAGTACTGACCCCGAATGCGCATGAGCAGTTTTGAGTCCGAGTGCGCATGAGCAGTAGTGACACCGAGTGCGCATGAGCAGTAGTGGGTCCGAGTGCGCATCAGCAGTAGTGACCCCGAGTGCGCATGAGCAGTAGTGACCCCGAGTGCGCATGCACATTAGTGAGCCCGAGTGTGCATGAGTAGTAGTGTCCCCGAGTGCGCATGCACAGTAGTGAGCCCGTGTGCGCATGCGCAGAAGTGAGCTCGAATGCGCATGTGCAGGTCTGAGCCGGAGTGCGCATGCGCAGTAGTGGGCCCGTGCGCGCATGCGCAGTAGTGAGCCCGTGTGCGCATGCGCAGTAGTGAGCCCGAGCGCGCATCCGCAGTAGTGAGTCCGAGTGCGCATGCGCAGTAGTGACCCCGAATGCGCATGAGCAGTATTGAGTCCGAGTGCGCATGAGCAGTAGTGACCCCGAGTGCGCATGAGCAGTAGTGAGCCCGAGTGCGCATGAGCAGTAGTGACCCCGAGTGCGCATGCACAGTAGTGAGCCCGATTGCGCATCCGCAGTAGTGAGTCCGAGTGCGCATGCACAGTACTGACCCCGAATGCGCATGAGCAGTAGTGAGTCCGAGTGCGCATGAGCAGTAGTGACCCCGAGTGCGCATGCACATTAGTGAGCCCGAGTGTGCATGAGTAGTAGTGACCCCGAGTGCGCATGCACAGTAGTGAGCCCGTGTGCGCATGCGCAGAAGTGAGCTCGAATGCGCATGTGCAGGTCTGAGCCGGACTGCGCATGCGCAGTAGTGAGCCCGTGCGCGCATGCGCAGTAGTGACCCCGAATGCGCATGAGCAGTAGTGAGTCCGAGTGCGCATGAGCAGTAGTGACCCCGAGTGCGCATGAGCAGTAGTGACCCCGAGTGCGCATGAGCAGTAGTGAATCCGAGTGCACATGAGCAGTAGTGACACCGAGTGCGCATGAGCAGTAGTGAGTCCGAGTGCGCATGAGCAGTAGTGACCCCGAGTGCGCATGAGCAGTAGTGACCCCGAGTGCGCATGCACAGTAGTGAGCCCGATTGCGCATCCGCAGTAGTGACTCCGTGTGCGCATGTGCAGGTCTGAGCCGGAGTGCGCATGCGCAGTAGTGAGCCCGATTGTGCATCCGCAGTAGTGAGTCCGAGTGCGCATGAGCAGTAGTGAGCCCGTGTGCGCATGCGCAGTAGTGAGCCCGAGCGCGCATCCGCAGTAGTGAGTCCGAGTGCGCATGCGCAGTAGTGACCCCGAATGCGCATGAGCAGTAGTGAGTCCGAGTGCGCATGAGCAGTAGTGACCCCGAGTGCGCATGAGCAGTGGTGACCCCGAGTGCGCATGAGCAGTAGTGACCCCGAGTGCGCATAAGCAGTAGTGACCCCGAGTGCGCATGCACAGTAGTGAGCCCGTGTGCGCATGCGCAGAAGTGAGCTCGAATGCGCATGTGCAGGTCTGAGCCGGACTGCGCATGCGCAGTAGTGAGCCCGATTGCGCATCCGCAGTAGTGAGTCCGTGTGCGCATGTGCAGGTCTGAGCCGGAGTGCGCATGCGCAGTAGTGGGCCCGTGCGCGCATGGGCAGTAGTGAGCCCGTGTGCGCATGCGCAGTAGTGAGCCCGAGCGCGCATCCGCAGTAGTGAGTCCGAGTGCGCATGCGCAGTAGTGTCTCCGAATGCGCATTAGCAGTCGTGAATCCGAGTGCGCATGAGCAGTAGTGAGTCCGAGTGCGCATCAGCAGTAGTGACCCCGAGTGCGCATGCACAGTAGTGAGCCCGTGTGCGCATGCGCAGAAGTGAGCTCGAATGCGCATGTGCAGGTCTGAGCCGGAGTGCGCATGCGCAGTAGTGGGCCCGTGCGCGCATGCGCAGCAGTGAGGCCGTGTTCGCATGCGCAGTAGTGAGCCCGAGCGCGCATCCGCAATAGTGAGCCCGAGTGCGCATGCGCAGTAGTGACCCCGAATGCGCATGAGCAGTTTTGAGTCCGAGTGCGCATGAGCAGTAGTGACCGCGAGTGCGCATGAGCAGTAGTGAGCCCGATTGCGCATCCGCAGTAGTGAGTCCGAGTGCGCATGCACATTGCTGACCTCGAATGCGCATGAGCAGTTTTGAGTCCGAGTGCGCATGAGCAGTAGTGACCCCGAGTGCGCATGAGCAGTAGTGAGTCCGAGTGCGCATCAGCAGTAGTGACCCCGAGTGCGCATGCACAGTAGTGAGCCCGTGTGCGCATGCGCAGAAGTGAGCTCGAATGCGCATGTGCAGGTCTGAGCCGGAGTGCGCATGCGCAGTAGTGGGCCCGTGCGCGCATGCGCAGCAGTGAGGCCGTGTTCGCATGCGCAGTAGTGAGCCCGAGCGCGCATCCGCAATAGTGAGCCCGAGTGCGCATGCGCAGTAGTGACCCCGAATGCGCATGAGCAGTAGTGAGTTCGAGTGCGCATAAGCAGTAGTGACCCCGAGTGTGCATGAGCAGTAGTGACCCCGAGTGTGCATGAGCAGTAGTGAGTCCGAGTGCGCATAAGCAGTAGTGACCCCGAGTGCGCATGAGCAGTAGTGTGTCCGAGTGCGCATGAGCAGTAGTGACCCCGAGTGCGCATGCACATTAGTGAGCCCGAGTGTGCATGAGTAGTAGTGACCCCGAGTGCGCATGCACAGTAGTGAGCCCGTGTGCGCATGCGCAGAAGTGAGCTCGAACGCGCATGTGCAGGTCAGAACCGGACTGCGCATGCGCAGTAGTGAGCCCGTGTGCGCATGCGCAGTAGTGACCCCGAATGCGCATGAGCAGTAGTGAGTCCGAGTGCGCATGAGCAGTAGTGACCCCGAGTGCGCATGAGCAGTAGTGAGTTCGAGTGCGCATGAGCAGTAGTGACCCCGAGTGCGCATGCGCAGTAGTGAGCCCGAGCGCGCATCCGCAGTAGTGAGCCCGATTGCGCATCAGCAGTAGTGAGTCCGTGTGCGCATGTGCAGGTCTGAGCCGGAGTGCGCATGCGCAGTAGTGGGCCCGTGCGCGCATGCGCAGTAGTGAGCCCGGGTGCGTATGCGCAGTAGTGAGCCCGAGCGCGCATCCGCAGTATTGAGCCCGATTGCGCATCCGCAGTAGTGAGTCCGTGTGCGCATGTGCAGGTCTGAGCCGGAGTGCGCATGCGCAGTAGTGGGCCCGTGCGCGCATGGGCAGTAGTGAGCCCATGTGCGCATGCGCAGTAGTGAGCCCGAGCGCGCATCCGCAGTAGTGAGTCCGAGTGCGCATGCGCAGTAGTGTCGCCGAATGCGCATTAGCAGTAGTGAATCCGAGTGCGCATGAGCAGTAGTGACCGCGAGTGCGCATGAGCAGTAGTGAGACCGAGTGCGCATGAGCAGTAGTGACCCCGAGTGCGCATGCACAGTAGTGAGCCCGATTGCGCATCCGCAGTAGTGAGTCCGAGTGCGCATGCACAGTACTGACCCCGAATGCGCATGAGCAGTTTTGAGTCCGAGTGCGCATGAGCAGTAGTGACCCCGAGTGCGCATGAGCAGTAGTGAGTCCGAGTGCGCATCAGCAGTAGTGACCCCGAGAGCGCATGCACAGTAGTGAGCCCGTGTGCGCATGCGCAGAAGTGAGCTCGAATGCGCATGTGCAGGTCTGAGCCGGAGTGCGCATGCGCAGTAGTGGGCCCGTGCGCGCATGCGCAGCAGTGAGGCCGTGTTCGCATGCGCAGTAGTGAGCCCGAGCGCGCATCCGCAATAGTGAGTCCGAGTGCGCATGCGCAGTAGTGACCCCGAATGCGCATGAGCAGTAGTGAGTTCGAGTGCGCATGAGCAGTAGTGACCCCGAGTGTGCATGAACAGTAGTGACCCCGAGTGTGCATGAGCAGTAGTGAGTCCGAGTGCGCATGAGCAGTAGTGACCCCGAGTGCGCATGAGCAGTAGTGTGTCCGAGTGCGCATGAGCAGTAGTGACCCCGAGTGCGCATGCACATTAGTGAGCCCGAGTGTGCATGAGTAGTAGTGACCCCGAGTGCGCATGCACAGTAGTGAGCCCGTGTGCGCATGCGCAGAAGTGAGCTCGAATGCGCATGTGCAGGTCTGAACCGGACTGCGCATGCGCAGGAGTGAGCCCGTGTGCGCATGCGCAGTAGTGACCCCGAATGCGCATGAGCAGTAGTGAGTCCGAGTGCGCATGAGCAGTAGTGACCCCGAGTGCGCATGAGCAGTAGTGACCCCGAGTGCGCATGAGCAGTAGTGAATCCGAGTGCACATGAGCAGTAGTGAACCCGAGTGCGCATGAGCAGTAGTGAGTTCGAGTGCGCATGAGCAGTAGTGACCCCGAGTGCGCATGAGCAGTAGTGACCCCGAGAGCGCATGCACAGTAGTGTGCCCGATTGCGCATCCGCAGTAGTGAGTCCGAGTGCGCATGAGCAGTAGTGACCCCGAGTGCGCATGAGCAGTAGTGACCCCGAGTGCGCATGAGCAGTAGTGAGTCCGAGTGCGCATCAGCAGTAGTGACCCCGAGTGCGCATGCACAGTAGTGAGCCCGTGTGCGCATGCGCAGAAGTGAGCTCGAATGCGCATGTGCAGGTCTGAGCCGGAGTGCGCATGCCCAGTAGTGAGCCCGTGTGCGCATGCGCAGTAGTGACCCCGAATGCGCATGAGCAGTAGTGAGTCCGAGTGCGCATGAGCAGTAGTGACCCCGAGTGCGCATGAGCAGTAGTGACCCCGAGTGCACATGCACAGTAGTGAGCCCGATTGCGCATCGGCAGTAGTGAGGCCGTGTGCGCATGAGCAGTAGTGACCCCGAGCGCGCATCCGCAGTAGTGAGTCCGAGTGCGCATGCGCAGTAGTGTCCCCGAATGCGCATGAGCAGTAGTGACCCCGAGTGCGCATGAGCAATAGTGAGTCCGAGTGCGCATCAGCAGTAGTGACCCCGAGTGCGCATGCACAGTAGTGAGCCCGTGTGCGCATGCGCAGAAGTGAGCTCGAATGCGCATGTGCAGGTCTGAGCCGGAGTGCGCATGCGCAGTAGTGAGCCCGATTGCGCGTCCGCAGTAGTGAGTCCGTGTGCGCATGTGCAGGTCTGAGCCGGAGTGCGCATGCGCAGTAGTGGGCCCGTGCGCGCATGCGCAGTAGTGAGCCCGTGTGCGCATGCGCAGTAGTGAGCCCGAGCGCGCATCCGCAGTAGTGAGTCCGAGTGCGCATGCGCAGTAGTGACCCCGAGTGCGCATGAGCAGTAGTGACCCCGAGTGCGCATGAGCAGTAGTGAGCCCGATTGTGCATCCGCAGTAGTGAGTCCGAGTGCGCATGAGCAGTAGTGAGCCCGTGTGCGCATGCGCAGTAGTGAGCCCGAGCGCGCATCCGCAGTAGTGAGCCCGAGCGCGCATCCGCAGTAGTGAGTCCGAGTGCGCATGCGCAGTAGTGACCCCGAATGCGCATGAGCAGTAGTGAGTTCGAGTGCGCATGAGCAGTAGTGACCCCGAGTGCGCATGAGCAGTAGTGACCCCGAGTGCGCATGCAGAGTAGTGAGCCCGAGTGCGCATGAGCAGTAGTGAGTCCGAGTGCGCATGAGCAGTAGTGACCCCGAGTGCGCATGAGCAGTAGTGACCCCGAGTGCGCATGCACAGTAGTGAGCCCGTGTGCGCATGCGCAGAAGTGAGCTCGAATGCGCATGTGCAGGTCTGAGCCGGACTGCGCATGCGCAGTAGTGAGCCCGTGTGCGCATCAGCTGTAGTGACCCGAGTGCGCATGAGCAGTAGTGACCCCGAATGCGCATGAGCAGTAGTGAGTTCGAGTGCGCATGAGCAGTAGTGACCCCGACTGTGCATGAGCAGTAGTGACCCCGAGTGTGCATGAGCAGTAGTGAGACCGAGTGCGCATGAGCAGTAGTGACCCCGAGTGCGCATGAGCAGTAGTGTGTCCGAGTGCGCATGAGCAGTAGTGACCCCGAGTGCGCATGCACATTAGTGAGCCCGAGTGTGCATGAGTAGTAGTGACCCCGAGTGCGCATGCACAGTAGTGAGCCCGTGTGCGCATGCGCAGAAGTGAGCTCGAATGCGCATGTGCAGGTCTGAACCGGACTGCGCATGCGCAGTAGTGAGCCCGTGTGCGCATGCGCAGTAGTGACGCCGAATGCGCATGAGCAGTAGTGAGTCCGAGTGCGCATGAGCAGTAGTGACCCCGAGTGCGCATGAGCAGTAGTGACCCCGAGTGCGCATGAGCAGTAGTGAGTCCGAGTGCGCATCAGCAGTAGTGACCCCGAGTGCGCATGCACAGTAGTGAGCCCGTGTGCGCATGCGCAGAAGTGAGCTCGAATGCGCATGTGCAGGTCTGAGCCGGAGTGCGCATGCCCAGTAGTGAGCCCGTGTGCGCATGCGCAGTAGTGACCCCGAATGCGCATGAGCAGTAGTGAGTCCGAGTGCGCATGAGCAGTAGTGACCCCGAGTGCGCATGAGCAGTAGTGACCCCGAGTGCACATGCACAGTAGTGAGCCCGATTGCGCATCGGCAGTAGTGAGGCCGTGTGCGCATGAGCAGTAGTGACCCCGAGCGCGCATCCGCAGTAGTGAGTCCGAGTGCGCATGCGCAGTAGTGTCCCCGAATGCGCATGAGCAGTAGTGAGTCCGAGTGCGCATGAGCAGTAGTGACCCCGAGTGCGCATGAGCAGTAGTGACCCCGAGTGCACATGCACAGTAGTGAGCCCGATTGCGCATCGGCAGTAGTGAGGCCGTGTGCGCATGAGCAGTAGTGACCCCGAGCGCGCATCCGCAGTAGTGAGTCCGAGTGCGCATGCGCAGTAGTGTCCCCGAATGCGCATGAGCAGTAGTGACCCCGAGTGCGCATGAGCAATAGTGAGTCCGAGTGCGCATCAGCAGTAGTGACCCCGAGTGCGCATGCACAGTAGTGAGCCCGTGTGCGCATGCGCAGAAGTGAGCTCGAATGCGCATGTGCAGGTCTGAGCCGGAGTGCGCATGCGCAGTAGTGAGCCCGATTGCGCGTCCGCAGTAGTGAGTCCGTGTGCGCATGTGCAGGTCTGAGCCGGAGTGCGCATGCGCAGTAGTGGGCCCGTGCGCGCATGCGCAGTAGTGAGCCCGTGTGCGCATGCGCAGTAGTGAGCCCGAGCGCGCATCCGCAGTAGTGAGTCCGAGTGCGCATGCGCAGTAGTGACCCCGAGTGCGCATGAGCAGTAGTGACCCCGAGTGCGCATGAGCAGTAGTGAGCCCGATTGTGCATCCGCAGTAGTGAGTCCGAGTGCGCATGAGCAGTAGTGAGCCCGTGTGCGCATGCGCAGTAGTGAGCCCGAGCGCGCATCCGCAGTAGTGAGCCCGAGCGCGCATCCGCAGTAGTGAGTCCGAGTGCGCATGCGCAGTAGTGACCCCGAATGCGCATGAGCAGTAGTGAGTTCGAGTGCGCATGAGCAGTAGTGACCCCGAGTGCGCATGAGCAGTAGTGACCCCGAGTGCGCATGCAGAGTAGTGAGCCCGAGTGCGCATGAGCAGTAGTGAGTCCGAGTGCGCATGAGCAGTAGTGACCCCGAGTGCGCATGAGCAGTAGTGACCCCGAGTGCGCATGCACAGTAGTGAGCCCGTGTGCGCATGCGCAGAAGTGAGCTCGAATGCGCATGTGCAGGTCTGAGCCGGACTGCGCATGCGCAGTAGTGAGCCCGTGTGCGCATCAGCTGTAGTGACCCGAGTGCGCATGAGCAGTAGTGACCCCGAATGCGCATGAGCAGTAGTGAGTTCGAGTGCGCATGAGCAGTAGTGACCCCGACTGTGCATGAGCAGTAGTGACCCCGAGTGTGCATGAGCAGTAGTGAGACCGAGTGCGCATGAGCAGTAGTGACCCCGAGTGCGCATGAGCAGTAGTGTGTCCGAGTGCGCATGAGCAGTAGTGACCCCGAGTGCGCATGCACATTAGTGAGCCCGAGTGTGCATGAGTAGTAGTGACCCCGAGTGCGCATGCACAGTAGTGAGCCCGTGTGCGCATGCGCAGAAGTGAGCTCGAATGCGCATGTGCAGGTCTGAACCGGACTGCGCATGCGCAGTAGTGAGCCCGTGTGCGCATGCGCAGTAGTGACGCCGAATGCGCATGAGCAGTAGTGAGTCCGAGTGCGCATGAGCAGTAGTGACCCCGAGTGCGCATGAGCAGTAGTGACCCCGAGTGCGCATGCGCAGTAGTGAGCCCGAGCGCGCATCCGCAGTAGTGAGCCCGAGCGCGCATCCGCAGTAGTGAGTCCGAGTGCGCATGCGCAGTAGTGACCCCGAATGCGCATGAGCAGTAGTGAGTTCGAGTGCGCATGAGCAGTAGTGACCCCGAGTGCGCATCAGCAGTAGTGACCCCGAGTGCGCATGCACAGTAGTGAGCCCGTGTGCGCATGCGCAGAAGTGAGCTCGAATGCGCATGTGCAGGTCTGAGCCGGACTGCGCATGCGCAGTAGTGAGCCCGTGTGCGCATCAGCTGTAGTGACCCGAGTGCGCATGAGCAGTAGTGACCCCGGCTGCGCATGCACAGTAGTGAGCCCGTGTGCGCATGCACAGTAGTGAGCCCGATTGCGCATCCGCAGTAGTGAGTCCGAGTGCGCATGCACAGTACTGACCCCGAATGCGCATGAGCAGTTTTGAGTCCGAGTGCGCATGAGCAGTAGTGACCCCGAGTGCGCATGAGCAGTAGTGAGTCCGAGTGCGCATCAGCAGTAGTGACCCCGAGTGCGCATGAGCAGTAGTGACCCCGAGTGCGCATGCACATTAGTGAGCCCGAGTGTGCATGAGTAGTAGTGTCCCCGAGTGCGCATGCACAGTAGTGAGCCCGTGCGCGCATGCGCAGTAGTGAGCCCGTGTGCGCATGCGCAGTAGTGAGCTCGAGCGCGCATCCGCAGTAGTGAGTCCGAGTGCGCATGCGCAGTAGTGACCCCGAATGCGCATGAGCAGTAGTGAGTCCGAGTGCGCATGAGCAGTAGTGACCCCGAGTGGGCATGCAGAGTAGTGAGCCCGAGTGCGCATGAGCAGTAGTGAGTCCGAGTGCGCATGAGCAGTAGTGACCCCGAGTGCGCATGAGCAGTAGTGACCCCGAGTGCGCATGCAGAGTAGTGAGCCCGTGTGCGCATGCACAGAAGTGAGCTCGAATGCGCATGTGCAGGTCTGAGCCGGACTGCGCATGCGCAGTAGTGAGCCCGTGTGCGCATCAGCTGTAGTGACCCGAGTGCGCATGAGCAGTAGTGACCCCGAGTGCGCATGCACAGTAGTGAGCCCGTGTGCGCATGCACAGTAGTGAGCCCGATTGCGCATCCGCAGTAGTGAGTCCGAGTGCGCATGCACAGTACTGACCCCGAATGCGCATGAGCAGTTTTGAGTCCGAGTGCGCATGAGCAGTAGTGACACCGAGTGCGCATGAGCAGTAGTGGGTCCGAGTGCGCATCAGCAGTAGTGACCCCGAGTGCGCATGAGCAGTAGTGACCCCGAGTGCGCATGCACATTAGTGAGCCCGAGTGTGCATGAGTAGTAGTGTCCCCGAGTGCGCATGCACAGTAGTGAGCCCGTGTGCGCATGCACAGTAGTGAGCCCGTGTGCGCATGCGCAGAAGTGAGCTCGAATGCGCATGTGCAGGTCTGAGCCGGAGTGCGCATGCGCAGTAGTGGGCCCGTGCGCGCATGCGCAGTAGTGAGCCCGTGTGCGCATGCGCAGTAGTGAGCCCGAGCGCGCATCCGCAGTAGTGAGTCCGAGTGCGCATGCGCAGTAGTGACCCCGAATGCGCATGAGCAGTATTGAGTCCGAGTGCGCATGAGCAGTAGTGACCCCGAGTGCGCATGAGCAGTAGTGAGCCCGAGTGCGCATGAGCAGTAGTGACCCCGAGTGCGCATGCACAGTAGTGAGCCCGATTGCGCATCCGCAGTAGTGAGTCCGAGTGC
Organism: Megachile leachella; assembly: GCA_963576845.1. NCBI lineage: Eukaryota > Metazoa > Arthropoda > Insecta > Hymenoptera > Megachilidae > Megachile > Megachile leachella. The sequence continues at coordinate 23,109,828 of OY756250.1, read as the reverse complement.
GCATGCACAGTACTGACCCCGAATGCGCATGAGCAGTAGTGAGTCCGAGTGCGCATGAGCAGTAGTGACCCCGAGTGCGCATGCACATTAGTGAGCCCGAGTGTGCATGAGTAGTAGTGACCCCGAGTGCGCATGCACAGTAGTGAGCCCGTGTGCGCATGCGCAGAAGTGAGCTCGAATGCGCATGTGCAGGTCTGAGCCGGACTGCGCATGCGCAGTAGTGAGCCCGTGCGCGCATGCGCAGTAGTGACCCCGAATGCGCATGAGCAGTAGTGAGTCCGAGTGCGCATGAGCAGTAGTGACCCCGAGTGCGCATGAGCAGTAGTGACCCCGAGTGCGCATGAGCAGTAGTGAATCCGAGTGCACATGAGCAGTAGTGACACCGAGTGCGCATGAGCAGTAGTGAGTCCGAGTGCGCATGAGCAGTAGTGACCCCGAGTGCGCATGAGCAGTAGTGACCCCGAGTGCGCATGCACAGTAGTGAGCCCGATTGCGCATCCGCAGTAGTGACTCCGTGTGCGCATGTGCAGGTCTGAGCCGGAGTGCGCATGCGCAGTAGTGAGCCCGATTGTGCATCCGCAGTAGTGAGTCCGAGTGCGCATGAGCAGTAGTGAGCCCGTGTGCGCATGCGCAGTAGTGAGCCCGAGCGCGCATCCGCAGTAGTGAGTCCGAGTGCGCATGCGCAGTAGTGACCCCGAATGCGCATGAGCAGTAGTGAGTCCGAGTGCGCATGAGCAGTAGTGACCCCGAGTGCGCATGAGCAGTGGTGACCCCGAGTGCGCATGAGCAGTAGTGACCCCGAGTGCGCATAAGCAGTAGTGACCCCGAGTGCGCATGCACAGTAGTGAGCCCGTGTGCGCATGCGCAGAAGTGAGCTCGAATGCGCATGTGTAGGTCTGAGCCGGAGTGCGCATGCGCAGTAGTGGGCCCGTGCGCGCATGCGCAGTAGTGAGCCCGTGTGCGCATGCGCAGTAGTGAGCCCGAGCGCGCATCCGCAGTAGTGAGTCCGAGTGCGCATGTGCAGTAGTGACCCCGAATGCGCATGAGCAGTAGTGAGTCCGAGTGCGCATGAGCAGTAGTGACCCCGAGTGCGCATGCACATTAGTGAGCCCGAGTGTGCATGAGTAGTAGTGACCCCGAGTGCGCATGCACAGTAGTGAGCCCGTGTGCGCATGCGCAGAAGTGAGCTCGAATGCGCATGTGCAGGTCTGAGCCGGACTGCGCATGCGCAGTAGTGAGCCCGTGTGCGCATGCGCAGTAGTGACCCCGAATGCGCATAAGCAGTAGTGAGTCCGAGTGCGCATGAGCAGTAGTGACCCCGAGTGCGCATGAGCAGTAGTGACCCCGAGTGCGCATGCACAGTAGTGAGCCCGATTGCGCATCCGCAGTAGTGAGTCCGTGTGCGCATGTGCAGGTCTGAGCCGGAGTGCGCATGCGCAGTAGTGAGCCCGATTGTGCATCCGCAGTAGTGAGTCCGAGTGCGCATGAGCAGTAGTGAGCCCGTGTGCGCATGCGCAGTAGTGAGCCCGAGCGCGGATCCGCAGTAGTGAGTCCGAGTGCGCATGCGCAGTAGTGACCCCGAATGCGCATGCACAGTAGTGAGCCCGTGCGCGCTTCCGCAGTAGTGAGCCCGTGTGCGCATGCGCAGTAGTGAGCTCGAGCGCGCATCCGCAGTAGTGAGTCCGAGTGCGCATGCGCAGTAGTGACACCGAATGCGCACGAGCAGTAGTGAGTCCGAGTGCGCATGAGCAGTAGTGACCCCGAGTGCGCATGCAGAGTAGTGAGCCCGAGTGCGCATGAGCAGTAGTGAGTCCGAGTGCGCATGAGCAGTAGTGACCCCGAGTGCGCATGAGCAGTAGTGACCCCGAGTGCGCATGCACAGTAGTGAGCCCGTGTGCGCATGCGCAGAAGTGAGCTCGAATGCGCATGTGCAGGTCTGAGCCGGACTGCGCATGCGCAGTAGTGAGCCCGATTGCGCATCCGCAGTAGTGAGTCCGTGTGCGCATGTGCAGGTCTGAGCCGGAGTGCGCATGCGCAGTAGTGGGCCCGTGCGCGCATGGGCAGTAGTGAGCCCGTGTGCGCATGCGCAGTAGTGAGCCCGAGCGCGCATCCGCAGTAGTGAGTCCGAGTGCGCATGCGCAGTAGTGTCTCCGAATGCGCATTAGCAGTCGTGAATCCGAGTGCGCATGAGCAGTAGTGAGTCCGAGTGCGCATCAGCAGTAGTGACCCCGAGTGCGCATGCACAGTAGTGAGCCCGTGTGCGCATGCGCAGAAGTGAGCTCGAATGCGCATGTGCAGGTCTGAGCCGGAGTGCGCATGCGCAGTAGTGGGCCCGTGCGCGCATGCGCAGCAGTGAGGCCGTGTTCGCATGCGCAGTAGTGAGCCCGAGCGCGCATCCGCAATAGTGAGCCCGAGTGCGCATGCGCAGTAGTGACCCCGAATGCGCATGAGCAGTTTTGAGTCCGAGTGCGCATGAGCAGTAGTGACCGCGAGTGCGCATGAGCAGTAGTGAGCCCGATTGCGCATCCGCAGTAGTGAGTCCGAGTGCGCATGCACATTGCTGACCTCGAATGCGCATGAGCAGTTTTGAGTCCGAGTGCGCATGAGCAGTAGTGACCCCGAGTGCGCATGAGCAGTAGTGAGTCCGAGTGCGCATCAGCAGTAGTGACCCCGAGTGCGCATGCACAGTAGTGAGCCCGTGTTCGCATGCGCAGTAGTGAGCCCGAGCGCGCATCCGCAATAGTGAGCCCGAGTGCGCATGCGCAGTAGTGACCCCGAATGCGCATGAGGAGTAGTGAGTTCGAGTGCGCATAAGCAGTAGTGACCCCGAGTGTGCATGAGCAGTAGTGACCCCGAGTGTGCATGAGCAGTAGTGAGTCCGAGTGCGCATAAGCAGTAGTGACCCCGAGTGCGCATGAGCAGTAGTGTGTCCGAGTGCGCATGAGCAGTAGTGACCCCGAGTGCGCATGCACATTAGTGAGCCCGAGTGTGCATGAGTAGTAGTGACCCCGAGTGCGCATGCACAGTAGTGAGCCCGTGTGCGCATGCGCAGAAGTGAGCTCGAACGCGCATGTGCAGGTCAGAACCGGACTGCGCATGCGCAGTAGTGAGCCCGTGTGCGCATGCGCAGTAGTGACCCCGAATGCGCATGAGCAGTAGTGAGTCCGAGTGCGCATGAGCAGTAGTGACCCCGAGTGCGCATGAGCAGTAGTGAGTTCGAGTGCGCATGAGCAGTAGTGACCCCGAGTGCGCATGCGCAGTAGTGAGCCCGAGCGCGCATCCGCAGTAGTGAGCCCGATTGCGCATCAGCAGTAGTGAGTCCGTGTGCGCATGTGCAGGTCTGAGCCGGAGTGCGCATGCGCAGTAGTGGGCCCGTGCGCGCATGCGCAGTAGTGAGCCCGGGTGCGTATGCGCAGTAGTGAGCCCGAGCGCGCATCCGCAGTATTGAGCCCGATTGCGCATCCGCAGTAGTGAGTCCGTGTGCGCATGTGCAGGTCTGAGCCGGAGTGCGCATGCGCAGTAGTGGGCCCGTGCGCGCATGGGCAGTAGTGAGCCCATGTGCGCATGCGCAGTAGTGAGCCCGAGCGCGCATCCGCAGTAGTGAGTCCGAGTGCGCATGCGCAGTAGTGTCGCCGAATGCGCATTAGCAGTAGTGAATCCGAGTGCGCATGAGCAGTAGTGACCGCGAGTGCGCATGAGCAGTAGTGAGACCGAGTGCGCATGAGCAGTAGTGACCCCGAGTGCGCATGCACAGTAGTGAGCCCGATTGCGCATCCGCAGTAGTGAGTCCGAGTGCGCATGCACAGTACTGACCCCGAATGCGCATGAGCAGTTTTGAGTCCGAGTGCGCATGAGCAGTAGTGACCCCGAGTGCGCATGAGCAGTAGTGAGTCCGAGTGCGCATCAGCAGTAGTGACCCCGAGAGCGCATGCACAGTAGTGAGCCCGTGTGCGCATGCGCAGAAGTGAGCTCGAATGCGCATGTGCAGGTCTGAGCCGGAGTGCGCATGCGCAGTAGTGGGCCCGTGCGCGCATGCGCAGCAGTGAGGCCGTGTTCGCATGCGCAGTAGTGAGCCCGAGCGCGCATCCGCAATAGTGAGTCCGAGTGCGCATGCGCAGTAGTGACCCCGAATGCGCATGAGCAGTAGTGAGTTCGAGTGCGCATGAGCAGTAGTGACCCCGAGTGTGCATGAACAGTAGTGACCCCGAGTGTGCATGAGCAGTAGTGAGTCCGAGTGCGCATGAGCAGTAGTGACCCCGAGTGCGCATGAGCAGTAGTGTGTCCGAGTGCGCATGAGCAGTAGTGACCCCGAGTGCGCATGCACATTAGTGAGCCCGAGTGTGCATGAGTAGTAGTGACCCCGAGTGCGCATGCACAGTAGTGAGCCCGTGTGCGCATGCGCAGAAGTGAGCTCGAATGCGCATGTGCAGGTCTGAACCGGACTGCGCATGCGCAGGAGTGAGCCCGTGTGCGCATGCGCAGTAGTGACCCCGAATGCGCATGAGCAGTAGTGAGTCCGAGTGCGCATGAGCAGTAGTGACCCCGAGTGCGCATGAGCAGTAGTGACCCCGAGTGCGCATGAGCAGTAGTGAATCCGAGTGCACATGAGCAGTAGTGAACCCGAGTGCGCATGAGCAGTAGTGAGTTCGAGTGCGCATGAGCAGTAGTGACCCCGAGTGCGCATGAGCAGTAGTGACCCCGAGAGCGCATGCACAGTAGTGTGCCCGATTGCGCATCCGCAGTAGTGAGTCCGAGTGCGCATGAGCAGTAGTGACCCCGAGTGCGCATGAGCAGTAGTGACCCCGAGTGCGCATGAGCAGTAGTGAGTCCGAGTGCGCATCAGCAGTAGTGACCCCGAGTGCGCATGCACAGTAGTGAGCCCGTGTGCGCATGCGCAGAAGTGAGCTCGAATGCGCATGTGCAGGTCTGAGCCGGAGTGCGCATGCCCAGTAGTGAGCCCGTGTGCGCATGCGCAGTAGTGACCCCGAATGCGCATGAGCAGTAGTGAGTCCGAGTGCGCATGAGCAGTAGTGACCCCGAGTGCGCATGAGCAGTAGTGACCCCGAGTGCACATGCACAGTAGTGAGCCCGATTGCGCATCGGCAGTAGTGAGGCCGTGTGCGCATGAGCAGTAGTGACCCCGAGCGCGCATCCGCAGTAGTGAGTCCGAGTGCGCATGCGCAGTAGTGTCCCCGAATGCGCATGAGCAGTAGTGACCCCGAGTGCGCATGAGCAATAGTGAGTCCGAGTGCGCATCAGCAGTAGTGACCCCGAGTGCGCATGCACAGTAGTGAGCCCGTGTGCGCATGCGCAGAAGTGAGCTCGAATGCGCATGTGCAGGTCTGAGCCGGAGTGCGCATGCGCAGTAGTGAGCCCGATTGCGCGTCCGCAGTAGTGAGTCCGTGTGCGCATGTGCAGGTCTGAGCCGGAGTGCGCATGCGCAGTAGTGGGCCCGTGCGCGCATGCGCAGTAGTGAGCCCGTGTGCGCATGCGCAGTAGTGAGCCCGAGCGCGCATCCGCAGTAGTGAGTCCGAGTGCGCATGCGCAGTAGTGACCCCGAGTGCGCATGAGCAGTAGTGACCCCGAGTGCGCATGAGCAGTAGTGAGCCCGATTGTGCATCCGCAGTAGTGAGTCCGAGTGCGCATGAGCAGTAGTGAGCCCGTGTGCGCATGCGCAGTAGTGAGCCCGAGCGCGCATCCGCAGTAGTGAGCCCGAGCGCGCATCCGCAGTAGTGAGTCCGAGTGCGCATGCGCAGTAGTGACCCCGAATGCGCATGAGCAGTAGTGAGTTCGAGTGCGCATGAGCAGTAGTGACCCCGAGTGCGCATGAGCAGTAGTGACCCCGAGTGCGCATGCAGAGTAGTGAGCCCGAGTGCGCATGAGCAGTAGTGAGTCCGAGTGCGCATGAGCAGTAGTGACCCCGAGTGCGCATGAGCAGTAGTGACCCCGAGTGCGCATGCACAGTAGTGAGCCCGTGTGCGCATGCGCAGAAGTGAGCTCGAATGCGCATGTGCAGGTCTGAGCCGGACTGCGCATGCGCAGTAGTGAGCCCGTGTGCGCATCAGCTGTAGTGACCCGAGTGCGCATGAGCAGTAGTGACCCCGAATGCGCATGAGCAGTAGTGAGTTCGAGTGCGCATGAGCAGTAGTGACCCCGACTGTGCATGAGCAGTAGTGACCCCGAGTGTGCATGAGCAGTAGTGAGACCGAGTGCGCATGAGCAGTAGTGACCCCGAGTGCGCATGAGCAGTAGTGTGTCCGAGTGCGCATGAGCAGTAGTGACCCCGAGTGCGCATGCACATTAGTGAGCCCGAGTGTGCATGAGTAGTAGTGACCCCGAGTGCGCATGCACAGTAGTGAGCCCGTGTGCGCATGCGCAGAAGTGAGCTCGAATGCGCATGTGCAGGTCTGAACCGGACTGCGCATGCGCAGTAGTGAGCCCGTGTGCGCATGCGCAGTAGTGACGCCGAATGCGCATGAGCAGTAGTGAGTCCGAGTGCGCATGAGCAGTAGTGACCCCGAGTGCGCATGAGCAGTAGTGACCCCGAGTGCGCATGCGCAGTAGTGAGCCCGAGCGCGCATCCGCAGTAGTGAGCCCGAGCGCGCATCCGCAGTAGTGAGTCCGAGTGCGCATGCGCAGTAGTGACCCCGAATGCGCATGAGCAGTAGTGAGTTCGAGTGCGCATGAGCAGTAGTGACCCCGAGTGCGCATCAGCAGTAGTGACCCCGAGTGCGCATGCACAGTAGTGAGCCCGTGTGCGCATGCGCAGAAGTGAGCTCGAATGCGCATGTGCAGGTCTGAGCCGGACTGCGCATGCGCAGTAGTGAGCCCGTGTGCGCATCAGCTGTAGTGACCCGAGTGCGCATGAGCAGTAGTGACCCCGGCTGCGCATGCACAGTAGTGAGCCCGTGTGCGCATGCACAGTAGTGAGCCCGATTGCGCATCCGCAGTAGTGAGTCCGAGTGCGCATGCACAGTACTGACCCCGAATGCGCATGAGCAGTTTTGAGTCCGAGTGCGCATGAGCAGTAGTGACCCCGAGTGCGCATGAGCAGTAGTGAGTCCGAGTGCGCATCAGCAGTAGTGACCCCGAGTGCGCATGAGCAGTAGTGACCCCGAGTGCGCATGCACATTAGTGAGCCCGAGTGTGCATGAGTAGTAGTGTCCCCGAGTGCGCATGCACAGTAGTGAGCCCGTGCGCGCATGCGCAGTAGTGAGCCCGTGTGCGCATGCGCAGTAGTGAGCTCGAGCGCGCATCCGCAGTAGTGAGTCCGAGTGCGCATGCGCAGTAGTGACCCCGAATGCGCATGAGCAGTAGTGAGTCCGAGTGCGCATGAGCAGTAGTGACCCCGAGTGGGCATGCAGAGTAGTGAGCCCGAGTGCGCATGAGCAGTAGTGAGTCCGAGTGCGCATGAGCAGTAGTGACCCCGAGTGCGCATGAGCAGTAGTGACCCCGAGTGCGCATGCAGAGTAGTGAGCCCGTGTGCGCATGCACAGAAGTGAGCTCGAATGCGCATGTGCAGGTCTGAGCCGGACTGCGCATGCGCAGTAGTGAGCCCGTGTGCGCATCAGCTGTAGTGACCCGAGTGCGCATGAGCAGTAGTGACCCCGAGTGCGCATGCACAGTAGTGAGCCCGTGTGCGCATGCACAGTAGTGAGCCCGATTGCGCATCCGCAGTAGTGAGTCCGAGTGCGCATGCACAGTACTGACCCCGAATGCGCATGAGCAGTTTTGAGTCCGAGTGCGCATGAGCAGTAGTGACACCGAGTGCGCATGAGCAGTAGTGGGTCCGAGTGCGCATCAGCAGTAGTGACCCCGAGTGCGCATGAGCAGTAGTGACCCCGAGTGCGCATGCACATTAGTGAGCCCGAGTGTGCATGAGTAGTAGTGTCCCCGAGTGCGCATGCACAGTAGTGAGCCCGTGTGCGCATGCACAGTAGTGAGCCCGTGTGCGCATGCGCAGAAGTGAGCTCGAATGCGCATGTGCAGGTCTGAGCCGGAGTGCGCATGCGCAGTAGTGGGCCCGTGCGCGCATGCGCAGTAGTGAGCCCGTGTGCGCATGCGCAGTAGTGAGCCCGAGCGCGCATCCGCAGTAGTGAGTCCGAGTGCGCATGCGCAGTAGTGACCCCGAATGCGCATGAGCAGTATTGAGTCCGAGTGCGCATGAGCAGTAGTGACCCCGAGTGCGCATGAGCAGTAGTGAGCCCGAGTGCGCATGAGCAGTAGTGACCCCGAGTGCGCATGCACAGTAGTGAGCCCGATTGCGCATCCGCAGTAGTGAGTCCGAGTGCGCATGCACAGTACTGACCCCGAATGCGCATGAGCAGTAGTGAGTCCGAGTGCGCATGAGCAGTAGTGACCCCGAGTGCGCATGCACATTAGTGAGCCCGAGTGTGCATGAGTAGTAGTGACCCCGAGTGCGCATGCACAGTAGTGAGCCCGTGTGCGCATGCGCAGAAGTGAGCTCGAATGCGCATGTGCAGGTCTGAGCCAGACTGCGCATGCGCAGTAGTGAGCCCGTGCGCGCATGCGCAGTAGTGACCCCGAATGCGCATGAGCAGTAGTGAGTCCGAGTGCGCATGAGCAGTAGTGACCCCGAGTGCGCATGAGCAGTAGTGACCCCGAGTGCGCATGAGCAGTAGTGAATCCGAGTGCACATGAGCAGTAGTGACACCGAGTGCGCATGAGCAGTAGTGAGTCCGAGTGCGCATGAGCAGTAGTGACCCCGAGTGCGCATGAGCAGTAGTGACCCCGAGTGCGCATGCACAGTAGTGAGCCCGATTGCGCATCCGCAGTAGTGACCCCGAATGCGCATGAGCAGTAGTGAGTCCGAGTGCGCATGAGCAGTAGTGACCCCGAGTGCGCATGAGCAGTGGTGACCCCGAGTGCGCATGAGCAGTAGTGACCCCGAGTGCGCATAAGCAGTAGTGACCCCGAGTGCGCATGCACAGTAGTGAGCCCGTGTGCGCATGCGCAGAAGTGAGCTCGAATGCGCATGTGTAGGTCTGAGCCGGAGTGCGCATGCGCAGTAGTGGGCCCGTGCGCGCATGCGCAGTAGTGAGCCCGTGTGCGCATGCGCAGTAGTGAGCCCGAGCGCGCATCCGCAGTAGTGAGTCCGAGTGCGCATGTGCAGTAGTGACCCCGAATGCGCATGAGCAGTAGTGAGTCCGAGTGCGCATGAGCAGTAGTGACCCCGAGTGCGCATGCACATTAGTGAGCCCGAGTGTGCATGAGTAGTAGTGACCCCGAGTGCGCATGCACAGTAGTGAGCCCGTGTGCGCATGCGCAGAAGTGAGCTCGAATGCGCATGTGCAGGTCTGAGCCGGACTGCGCATGCGCAGTAGTGAGCCCGTGTGCGCATGCGCAGTAGTGACCCCGAATGCGCATAAGCAGTAGTGAGTCCGAGTGCGCATGAGCAGTAGTGACCCCGAGTGCGCATGAGCAGTAGTGACCCCGAGTGCGCATGCACAGTAGTGAGCCCGATTGCGCATCCGCAGTAGTGAGTCCGTGTGCGCATGTGCAGGTCTGAGCCGGAGTGCGCATGCGCAGTAGTGAGCCCGATTGTGCATCCGCAGTAGTGAGTCCGAGTGCGCATGAGCAGTAGTGAGCCCGTGTGCGCATGCGCAGTAGTGAGCCCGAGCGCGGATCCGCAGTAGTGAGTCCGAGTGCGCATGCGCAGTAGTGACCCCGAATGCGCATGCACAGTAGTGAGCCCGTGCGCGCATGCGCAGTAGTGAGCCCGTGTGCGCATGCGCAGTAGTGAGCTCGAGCGCGCATCCGCAGTAGTGAGTCCGAGTGCGCATGCGCAGTAGTGACACCGAATGCGCACGAGCAGTAGTGAGTCCGAGTGCGCATGAGCAGTAGTGACCCCGAGTGCGCATGCAGAGTAGTGAGCCCGAGTGCGCATGAGCAGTAGTGAGTCCGAGTGCGCATGAGCAGTAGTGACCCCGAGTGCGCATGAGCAGTAGTGACCCCGAGTGCGCATGCACAGTAGTGAGCCCGTGTGCGCATGCGCAGAAGTGAGCTCGAATGCGCATGTGCAGGTCTGAGCCGGACTGCGCATGCGCAGTAGTGAGCCCGATTGCGCATCCGCAGTAGTGAGTCCGTGTGCGCATGTGCAGGTCTGAGCCGGAGTGCGCATGCGCAGTAGTGGGCCCGTGCGCGCATGGGCAGTAGTGAGCCCGTGTGCGCATGCGCAGTAGTGAGCCCGAGCGCGCATCCGCAGTAGTGAGTCCGAGTGCGCATGCGCAGTAGTGTCTCCGAATGCGCATTAGCAGTCGTGAATCCGAGTGCGCATGAGCAGTAGTGAGTCCGAGTGCGCATCAGCAGTAGTGACCCCGAGTGCGCATGCACAGTAGTGAGCCCGTGTGCGCATGCGCAGAAGTGAGCTCGAATGCGCATGTGCAGGTCTGAGCCGGAGTGCGCATGCGCAGTAGTGGGCCCGTGCGCGCATGCGCAGCAGTGAGGCCGTGTTCGCATGCGCAGTAGTGAGCCCGAGCGCGCATCCGCAATAGTGAGCCCGAGTGCGCATGCGCAGTAGTGACCCCGAATGCGCATGAGCAGTTTTGAGTCCGAGTGCGCATGAGCAGTAGTGACCGCGAGTGCGCATGAGCAGTAGTGAGCCCGATTGCGCATCCGCAGTAGTGAGTCCGAGTGCGCATGCACATTGCTGACCTCGAATGCGCATGAGCAGTTTTGAGTCCGAGTGCGCATGAGCAGTAGTGACCCCGAGTGCGCATGAGCAGTAGTGAGTCCGAGTGCGCATCAGCAGTAGTGACCCCGAGTGCGCATGCACAGTAGTGAGCCCGTGTGCGCATGCGCAGAAGTGAGCTCGAATGCGCATGTGCAGGTCTGAGCCGGAGTGCGCATGCGCAGTAGTGGGCCCGTGCGCGCATGCGCAGCAGTGAGGCCGTGTTCGCATGCGCAGTAGTGAGCCCGAGCGCGCATCCGCAATAGTGAGCCCGAGTGCGCATGCGCAGTAGTGACCCCGAATGCGCATGAGCAGTAGTGAGTTCGAGTGCGCATAAGCAGTAGTGACCCCGAGTGTGCATGAGCAGTAGTGACCCCGAGTGTGCATGAGCAGTAGTGAGTCCGAGTGCGCATAAGCAGTAGTGACCCCGAGTGCGCATGAGCAGTAGTGTGTCCGAGTGCGCATGAGCAGTAGTGACCCCGAGTGCGCATGCACATTAGTGAGCCCGAGTGTGCATGAGTAGTAGTGACCCCGAGTGCGCATGCACAGTAGTGAGCCCGTGTGCGCATGCGCAGAAGTGAGCTCGAACGCGCATGTGCAGGTCAGAACCGGACTGCGCATGCGCAGTAGTGAGCCCGTGTGCGCATGCGCAGTAGTGACCCCGAATGCGCATGAGCAGTAGTGAGTCCGAGTGCGCATGAGCAGTAGTGACCCCGAGTGCGCATGAGCAGTAGTGACCCCGAGTGCGCATGAGCAGTACTGAATCCGAGTGCACATGAGCAGTAGTGAACCCGAGTGCGCATGAGCAGTAGTGAGTTCGAGTGCGCATGAGCAGTAGTGACCCCGAGTGCGCATGAGCAGTAGTGACCCCGAGTGCGCATGCACAGTAGTGAGCCCGATTGCGCACCCGCAGTAGTGAGTCCGAGTGCGCATGAGCAGTAGTGACCCCGAGTGCGCATGAGCAGTAGTGACCCCGAGTGCACATGCACAGTAGTGAGCCCGATTGCGCATCGGCAGTAGTGAGGCCGTGTGCGCATGAGCAGTAGTGACCCCGAGCGCGCATCCGCAGTAGTGAGTCCGAGTGCGCATGCGCAGTAGTGTCCCCGAATGCGCATGAGCAGTAGTGACCCCGAGTGCGCATGAGCAGTAGTGAGTCCGAGTGCGCATCAGCAATAGTGACCCCGAGTGCGCATGAGCAGTAGTGACCCCGAGTGCGCCAGCACAGTAGTGAGCCCGATAGCGCATCCGCAGTAGTGAGGCTGTGTGAGCATGTGCAGGTCTGAGCCGGAGTGCGCGTGAGCAGTAGTGACCCCGAGTGCGCATGCAGAGTAGTGAGCCCGAGTGCGCATGAGCAGTAGTGAGTCCGAGTGCGCATGAGCAGTAGTGACCCCGAGTGCGCATGAGCAGTAGTGACCCCGAGTGCGCATGCACAGTAGTGAGCCCGTGTGCGCATGCGCAGAAGTGAGCTCGAATGCGCATGTGCAGGTCTGAGCCGGACTGCGCATGCGCAGTAGTGAGCCCGTGTGCGCATCAGCTGTAGTGACCCGAGTGCGCATGAGCAGTAGTGACCCCGGGTGCGCATGCACAGGAGTGAGCCCGTGTGCGCATGCACAGTAGTGAGCCCGATTGCGCATCCGCAGTAGTGAGTCCGAGTGCGCATGCACAGTACTGACCCCGAATGCGCATGAGCAGTTTTGAGTCCGAGTGCGCATGAGCAGTAGTGACCCCGAGTGCGCATGAGCACTAGTGAGTCCGAGTGCGCATCAGCAGTAGTGACCCCGAGTGCGCATGAGCAGTAGTGACCCCGAGTGCGCATGCACATTAGTGAGCCCGAGTGTGCATGAGTAGTAGTGTCCCCGAGTGCGCATGCACAGTAGTGAGCCCGTGCGCGCGTGCGCAGTAGTGAGCCCGTGTGCGCATGCGCAGTAGTGAGCTCGAGCGCGCATCCGCAGTAGTGAGTCCGAGTGCGCATGCGCAGTAGTGACCCCGAATGCGCATGAGCAGTAGTGAGTCCGAGTGCGCATGAGCAGTAGTGACCCCGAGTGGGCATGCAGAGTAGTGAGCCCGAGTGCGCATGAGCAGTAGTGAGTCCGAGTGCGCATGAGCAGTAGTGACCCCGAGTGCGCATGAGCAGTAGTGACCCCGAGTGCGCATGCAGAGTAGTGAGCCCGTGTGCGCATGCGCAGAAGTGAGCTCGAATGCGCATGTGCAGGTCTGAGCCGGACTGCGCATGCGCAGTAGTGAGCCCGTGTGCGCATCAGCTGTAGTGACCCGAGTGCGCATGAGCAGTAGTGACCCCGAGTGCGCATGCACAGTAGTGAGCCCGTGTGCGCATGCACAGTAGTGAGCCCGATTGCGCATCCGCAGTAGTGAGTCCGAGTGCGCATGCACAGTACTGACCCCGAATGCGCATGAGCAGTTTTGAGTCCGAGTGCGCATGAGCAGTAGTGACCCCGAGTGCGCATGAGCAGTAGTGGGTCCGAGTGCGCATCAGCAGTAGTGACCCCGAGTGCGCATGAGCAGTAGTGAGCTCGAGCGCGCATCCGCAGTAGTGAGTCCGAGTGCGCATGCGCAGTAGTGACCCCGAATGCGCATGAGCAGTAGTGAGTCCGAGTGCGCATGAGCAGTAGTGACCCCGAGTGGGCATGCAGAGTAGTGAGCCCGAGTGCGCATGAGCAGTAGTGAGTCCGAGTGCGCATGAGCAGTAGTGACCCCGAGTGCGCATGAGCAGTAGTGACCCCGAGTGCGCATGCAGAGTAGTGAGCCCGTGTGCGCATGCGCAGAAGTGAGCTCGAATGCGCATGTGCAGGTCTGAGCCGGACTGCGCATGCGCAGTAGTGAGCCCGTGTGCGCATCAGCTGTAGTGACCCGAGTGCGCATGAGCAGTAGTGACCCCGAGTGCGCATGCACAGTAGTGAGCCCGTGTGCGCATGCACAGTAGTGAGCCCGATTGCGCATCCGCAGTAGTGAGTCCGAGTGCGCATGCACAGTACTGACCCCGAATGCGCATGAGCAGTTTTGAGTCCGAGTGCGCATGAGCAGTAGTGACCCCGAGTGCGCATGAGCAGTAGTGGGTCCGAGTGCGCATCAGCAGTAGTGACCCCGAGTGCGCATGAGCAGTAGTGACCCCGAGTGCGCATGCACATTAGTGAGCCCGAGTGTGCATGAGTAGTAGTGTCCCCGAGTGCGCATGCACAGTAGTGAGCCCGTGTGCGCATGCACAGTAGTGAGCCCGTGTGCGCATGCGCAGAAGTGAGCTCGAATGCGCATGTGCACGTCTGAGCCGGAGTGCGCATGCGCAGTAGTGGGCCCGTGCGCGCATGCGCAGTAGTGAGCCCGTGTGCGCATGCGCAGTAGTGAGCCCGAGCGCGCATCCGCAGTAGTGAGTCCGAGTGCGCATGCGCAGTAGTGACCCCGAATGCGCATGAGCAGTATTGAGTCCGAGTGCGCATGAGCAGTAGTGACCCCGAGTGCGCATGAGCAGTAGTGAGCCCGAGTGCGCATGAGCAGTAGTGACCCTGAGTGCGCATGCACAGTAGTGAGCCCGATTGCGCATCCGCAGTAGTGAGTCCGAGTGCGCATGCACAGTACTGACCCCGAATGCGCATGAGCAGTAGTGAGTCCGAGTGCGCATGAGCAGTAGTGACCCCGAGTGCGCATGCACATTAGTGAGCCCGAGTGTGCATGAGTAGTAGTGACCCCGAGTGCGCATGCACAGTAGTGAGCCCGTGTGCGCATGCGCAGAAGTGAGCTCGAATGCGCATGTGCAGGTCTGAGCCGGACTGCGCATGCGCAGTAGTGAGCCCGTGCGCGCATGCGCAGTAGTGACCCCGAATGCGCATGAGCAGTAGTGAGTCCGAGTGCGCATGAGCAGTAGTGACCCCGAGTGCGCATGAGCAGTAGTGACCCCGAGTGCGCATGAGCAGTAGTGAATCCGAGTGCACATGAGCAGTAGTGACACCGAGTGCGCATGAGCAGTAGTGAGTCCGAGTGCGCATGAGCAGTAGTGACCCCGAGTGCGCATGAGCAGTAGTGACCCCGAGTGCGCATGCACAGTAGTGAGCCCGTGTGCGCATGCGCAGAAGTGAGCTCGAATGCGCATGTGTAGGTCTGAGCCGGAGTGCGCATGCGCAGTAGTGGGCCCGTGCGCGCATGCGCAGTAGTGAGCCCGTGTGCGCATGCGCAGTAGTGAGCCCGAGCGCGCATCCGCAGTAGTGAGTCCGAGTGCGCATGCGCAGTAGTGACCCCGAATGCGCATGAGCAGTAGTGAGTCCGAGTGCGCATGAGCAGTAGTGACCCCGAGTGCGCATGCACATTAGTGAGCCCGATTGTGCATGAGTAGTAGTGACCCCGAGTGCGCATGCACAGTAGTGAGCCCGTGTGCGCATGCGCAGAAGTGAGCTCGAATGCGCATGTGCAGGTCTGAGCCGGACTGCGCATGCGCAGTAGTGAGCCCGTGTGCGCATGCGCAGTAGTGACCCCGAATGCGCATAAGCAGTAGTGAGTCCGAGTGCGCATGAGCAGTAGTGACCCCGAGTGCGCATGAGCAGTAGTGACCCCGAGTGCGCATGCACAGTAGTGAGCCCGATTGCGCATCCGCAGTAGTGAGTCCGTGTGCGCATGTGCAGGTCTGAGCCGGAGTGCGCATGCGCAGTAGTGAGCCCGATTGTGCATCCGCAGTAGTGAGTCCGAGTGCGCATGAGCAGTAGTGAGCCCGTGTGCGCATGCGCAGTAGTGAGCCCGAGCGCGCATCCGCAGTAGTGAGTCCGAGTGCGCATGCGCAGTAGTGACCCCGAATGCGCATGAGCAGTAGTGAGTCCGAGTGCGCATGAGCAGCAGTGACCCCGAGTGCGCATGAGCAGTAGTGAGTCCGAGTGCGCATCAGCAGTAGTGACCCCGAGTGCGCATGAGCAGTAGTGAGCCCGAGCGCGCATCCGCAGTAGTGAGTCCGAGTGCGCATGCGCAGTAGTGACCCCGAATGCGCATGCACAGTAGTGAGCCCGTGCGCGCATGCGCAGTAGTGAGCCCGTGTGCGCATGCGCAGTAGTGAGCTCGAGCGCGCATCCGCAGTAGTGAGTCCGAGTGCGCATGCGCAGTAGTGACCCCGAATGCGCGTGAGCAGTAGTGAGTCCGAGTGCGCATGAGCAGTAGTGACCCCGAGTGCGCATGCAGAGTAGTGAGCCCGAGTGCGCATGAGCAGTAGTGAGTCCGAGTGCGCATGAGCAGTAGTGACCCCGAGTGCGCATGAGCAGTAGTGACCCCGAGTGCGCATGCACAGTAGTGAGCCCGTGTGCGCATGCGCAGAAGTGAGCTCGAATGCGCATGTGCAGGTCTGAGCCGGACTGCGCATGCGCAGTAGTGAGCCCGATTGCGCATCCGCAGTAGTGAGTCCGTGTGCGCATGTGCAGGTCTGAGCCGGAGTGCGCATGCGCAGTAGTGGGCCCGTGCGCGCATGCGCAGTAGTGAGCCCGGGTGCGTATGCGCAGTAGTGAGCCCGAGCGCGCATCCGCAGTAGTGAGCCCGATTGCGCATCCGCAGTAGTGAGTCCGTGTGCGCATGTGCAGGTCTGAGCCGGAGTGCGCATGCGCAGTAGTGGGCCCGTGCGCGCATGGGCAGTAGTGAGCCCGTGTGCGCATGCGCAGTAGTGAGCCCGAGCGCGCATCCGCAGTAGTGAGTCCGAGTGCGCATGCGCAGTAGTGTCCCCGAATGCGCATTAGCAGTAGTGAATCCGAGTGCGCATGAGCAGTAGTGACCGCGAGTGCGCATGAGCAGTAGTGAGTCCGA
Source organism: Megachile leachella (assembly GCA_963576845.1). Classification (NCBI taxonomy): domain Eukaryota; kingdom Metazoa; phylum Arthropoda; class Insecta; order Hymenoptera; family Megachilidae; genus Megachile; species Megachile leachella. Next base: position 23,093,354 of record OY756250.1, on the reverse strand, counting down.
GTGCGCATCAGCAGTAGTGACCCCGAGTGCGCATGCACAGTAGTGAGCCCGTGTGCGCATGCGCAGAAGTGAGCTCGAATGCGCATGTGCAGGTCTGAGCCGGAGTGCGCATGCGCAGTAGTGGGCCCGTGCGCGCATGCGCAGCAGTGAGGCCGTGTTCGCATGCGCAGTAGTGAGCCCGAGCGCGCATCCGCAATAGTGAGCCCGAGTGCGCATGCGCAGTAGTGACCCCGAATGCGCATGAGCAGTTTTGAGTCCGAGTGCGCATGAGCAGTAGTGACCGCGAGTGCGCATGAGCAGTAGTGAGCCCGATTGCGCATCCGCAGTAGTGAGTCCGAGTGCGCATGCACATTACTGACCCCGAATGCGCATGAGCAGTTTTGAGTCCGAGTGCGCATGAGCAGTAGTGACCCCGAGTGCGCATGAGCAGTAGTGAGTCCGAGTGCGCATCAGCAGTAGTGACCCCGAGTGCGCATGCACAGTAGTGAGCCCGTGTGCGCATGCGCAGAAGTGAGCTCGAATGCGCATGTGCAGGTCTGAGCCGGAGTGCGCATGCGCAGTAGTGGGCCCGTGCGCGCATGCGCAGCAGTGAGGCCGTGTTCGCATGCGCAGTAGTGAGCCCGAGCGCGCATCCGCAATAGTGAGCCCGAGTGCGCATGCGCAGTAGTGACCCCGAGTGCGCATGAGCAGTAGTGTGTCCGAGTGCGCATGAGCAGTAGTGACCCCGAGTGCGCATGCACATTAGTGAGCCCGAGTGTGCATGAGTAGTAGTGACCCCGAGTGCGCATGCACAGTAGTGAGCCCGTGTGCGCATGCGCAGAAGTGAGCTCGAACGCGCATGTGCAGGTCAGAACCGGACTGCGCATGCGCAGTAGTGAGCCCGTGTGCGTATGCGCAGTAGTGACCCCGAATGCGCATCAGCAGTAGTGAGTCCGAGTGCGCATGAGCAGTAGTGACCCCGAGTGCGCATGAGCAGTAGTGACCCCGAGTGCGCATGAGCAGTACTGAATCCGAGTGCACATGAGCAGTAGTGAACCCGAGTGCGCATGAGCAGTAGTGAGTTCGAGTGCGCATGAGCAGTAGTGACCCCGAGTGCGCATGAGCAGTAGTGACCCCGAGTGCGCATGCACAGTAGTGAGCCCGATTGCGCATCCGCAGTAGTGAGCCCGAGTGCGCATGAGCAGTAGTGACCCCGAGTGCGCATGAGCAGTAGTGACCCCGAGTGCACATGCACAGTAGTGAGCCCGATTGCGCATCGGCAGTAGTGAGGCCGTGTGCGCATGAGCAGTAGTGACCCCGAGCGCGCATCCGCAGTAGTGAGTCCGAGTGCGCATGCGCAGTAGTGTCCCCGAATGCGCATGAGCAGTAGTGACCCCGAGTGCGCATGAGCAGTAGTGAGTCCGAGTGCGCATCAGCAATAGTGACCCCGAGTGCGCATGAGCAGTAGTGACCCCGAGTGCGCATGCACAGTAGTGCGCCCCTGTACGCATGAGCAGTAGTGAGTCCGAGTGCGCGTGAGCAGTAGTGACCCCAAGTGCGCATGAGCAGTTTTGAGTCCGAGTGCGCATGAGCAGTAGTGACCCCGAGTGCGCATGAGCAGTAGTGAGTCCGATTGCGCATCAGCAGTAGTGACCCCGAGTGCGCATGCACAGTAGTGAGCCCGTGTGCGCATGCGCAGAAGTGAGCTCGAATGCGCATGTGCAGGTCTGAGCCGGAGTGCGCATGCGCAGTAGTGAGCCCGTGTGCGCATGCGCAGTAGTGACCCCGAATGCGCATGAGCAGTAGTGAGTCCGAGTGCGCATGAGCAGTAGTGACCCCGAGTGCGCATGAGCAGTAGTGACCCCGAGTGCGCATGAGCAGTAGTGAATCCGAGTGCACATGAGCAGTAGTGAACCCGAGTGCGCATGAGCAGTAGTGAGTTCGAGTGCGCATGAGCAGTAGTGACCCCGAGTGCGCATGAGCAGTAGTGACCCCGAGTGCGCATGCACAGTAGTGAGCCCGATTGCGCATCCGCAGTAGTGAGTCCGAGTGCGCATGAGCAGTAGTGACCCCGAGTGCGCATGAGCAGTAGTGACCCCGAGTGCACATGCACAGTAGTGAGCCCGATTGCGCATCGGCAGTAGTGAGGCCGTGTGCGCATGAGCAGTAGTGACCCCGAGCGCGCATCCGCAGTAGTGAGTCCGAGTGCGCATGCGCAGTAGTGTCCCCGAATGCGCATGAGCAGTAGTGACCCCGAGTGCGCATGAGCAGTAGTGAGTCCGAGTGCGCATCAGCAATAGTGACCCCGAGTGCGCATGAGCAGTAGTGACCCCGAGTGCGCCAGCACAGTAGTGAGCCCGATAGCGCATCCGCAGTAGTGAGGCTGTGTGAGCATGTGCAGGTCTGAGCCGGAGTGCGCGTGAGCAGTAGTGACCCCGAGTGCGCATGCACAGTAGTGAGCCCGAGTGCGCATGAGCAGTAGTGAGTCCGAGTGCGCATGAGCAGTAGTGACACCGAGTGCGCATGCACAGTAGTGCGCCCCTGTGCGCATGAGCAGTAGTGGGTCCGAGTGCGCGTGAGCAGTAGTGACCCCAAGTGCGCATGAGCAGTTTTGAGTCCGAGTGCGCATGAGCAGTAGTGACCCCGAGTGCGCATGAGCAGTAGTGAGTCCGAGTGCGCATCAGCAGTAGTGACCCCGAGTGCGCATGCACAGTAGTGAGCCCGTGTGCGCATGCGCAGAAGTGAGCTCGAATGCGCATGTGCAGGTCTGAGCCGGAGTGCGCATGCGCAGTAGTGGGCCCTTGCGCGCATGCGCAGCAGTGGGCCCGTGTTCGCATGCGCAGTAGTGAGCCCGAGCGCGCATCCGCAATAGTGAGTCCGAGTGCGCATGCGCAGTAGCGACCCCGAATGCGCATGAGAAGTAGTGAGTCCGAGTGCGCATGAGCAGTAGTGAGTCCGAGTGCGCATGCGCAGAAGTGAGCTCGATTGCGCGCATGCGCAGTAGTGAGCCCGGGTGCGCATGCGCAGTAGTGAGCCCGAGCGCGCATCCGCAGTAGCGAGCCCGATTGCGCATCCGCAGTAGTGAGTCCGTGTGCGCATGTGCGGGTCTGAGCCGGAGTGCGCATGCGCAGTAGTGGGCCCGTGCGCGCATGCGCAGTAGTGAGCCCGTGTGCGCATGCGCAGTAGTGAGCCCGAGCGCGCATCCGCAGTAGTGAGTCCGAGTGCGCATGCGCAGTAGTGAGCCCTAGCGCGCATCCGCAGTAGTGAGTCCGAGTGCGCATGCGCAGTAGTGACCCCGAATGCGCATGAGTAGTAGTGAGTTCGAGTGCGCATGAGCAGTAGTGACCCCGAGTGCGCATGAGCAGTAGTGAGTCCGAGTGCGCATGAGCAGTAGTGACCCCAAGTGCGCATGAGCAGTAGTGACCCCGAGTGCGCATGCACAGTAGTGAGCCCGATTGCGCATCCGCAGTAGTGAGTCCGTGTGCGCATGTGCATGTCTGAGCCGGAGTGCGCATACGCAGTAGTGGGCCCGTGCGCGCATGCGCAGTAGTGAGCCCGGGTGCGCATGCGCAGTAGTGAGCCCGAGCTCGCATCCGCAGTAGTGAGCCCGATTGCGCATCCGCAGTAGTGAGTCCGTGTGCGCATGTGCAGGTCTGAGCCGGAGTGCGCATGCGCAGTAGTGGGCCCGTGCGCGCATGCGCAGTAGTGAGCCCGTGTGCGCATGCGCAGTAGTGAGCCCGAGCGCGCATCCGCAGTAGTGAGTCCGAGTGCGCATGCGCAGTAGTGACCCCGAATGCGCATGAGCAGTAGTGACCCCGAGTGCGCATGCACATTAGTGAGCCCGAGTGTGCATGAGTAGTAGTGTCCCCGAGTGCGCATGCACAGTAGTGAGCCCGTGTGCGCATGCACAGTAGTGAGCCCGTTTGCGCATGCGCAGAAGTGAGCTCGAATGCGCATTTGCAGGTCTGAGCCGGAGTGCGCATGCGCAGTAGTGGGCCCGTGCGCGCATGCGCAGTAGTGAGCCCGTGTGCGCTTGCGCAGTAGTGAGCCCGTGTGCGCATGCGCAGTAGCGACCCCGAATGCGCATGAGCAGTAGTGAGTCCGAGTGCGCATGAACAGTAGTGACCCCGAGTGCGCATGAGCAGTAGTGACCCCGAGTGCGCATGAGCAGTAGTGAGCCCGATTGCGCATCCGCAGTAGTGAGTCCGTGTGCGCATGTGCAGGTCTGAGCCGGAGTGCGCATGCGCAGTAGTGAGCCCGATTGTGCATCCGCAGTAGTGAGTCCGAGTGCGCATGAGCAGTAGTGACCCCGAATGCGCATGAGCAGTAGTGAGCCCGTGTGCGCATGCGCAGTAGTGAGCCCGAGCGCGCATCCGCAGTAGCGAGTCCGGGTGCGCATGCGCAGTAGTGACCCCGAATGCGCATGAGCAGTAGTGAATCCGAGTGCGCATGAGCAGTAGTGAGTCCGAGTGCGCATGAGCAGTAGTGACTCCGAGTGCGCATGAGCAGTAGTGACCCCGAGTGCACATGCACAGTAGTGAGCCCGATTGCGCATCGGCAGTAGTGAGGCCGTGTGCGCATGAGCAGTAGTGACCCCGAGCGCGCATCCGCAGTAGTGAGTCCGAGTGCGCATGCGCAGTAGTGTCCCCGAATGCGCATGAGCAGTAGTGACCCCGAGTGCGCATGAGCAGTAGTGAGTCCGAGTGCGCATCAGCGATAGTGACCCCGAGTGCGCATGAGTAGTAGTGACCCCGAGTGCGCCAGCACAGTAGTGAGCCCGATTGCGCATCCGCAGTAGTGAGGCTGTGTGAGCATGTGCAGGTCTGAGCCGGAGTGCGCGTGAGCAGTAGTGACCCCAAGTGCGCATGAGCAGTTTTGAGTCCGAGTGCGCATGAGCAGTAGTGACCCCGAGTGCGCATGAGCAGTAGTGACCCCGAGTGCGCATGAGCAGTAGTGAGTCCGAGTGCGCATCAGCAGTAGTGACCCCGAGTACGCATGCACAGTAGTGAGCCCGTGTGCGCGTGCGCAGAAGTGAGCTCGAATGCGCATGTGCAGGTCTGAGCCGGAGTGCGCATGCGCAGTAGTGGGCCCGTGCGCGCATGCGCAGCAGTGGGCCCGTGTTCGCATGCGCAGTAGTGAGCCCGAGCGCGCATCCGCAATAGTGAGTCCGAGTGCGCATGCGCAGTAGCGACCCCGAATGCGCATGAGCAGTAGTGTGTCCGAGTGCGCATGAGCAGTAGTGACCCCGAGTGCGCATGAGCAGAAGTGAGTCCGAGTGCGCATGCGCAGAAGAGAGCTCGAATGCGCATGTGCAGGTCTGAGCCGGACTGCGCATGCGCAGTAGTGAACCCGAGTGCGCATGAGCAGTAGTGAGTCCGAGTGCGCATCAGCAGTAGTGAATCCGAGTGCACATGAGCAGTAGTGAACCCGAGTGCGCATGAGTAGTAGTGAGTTCGAGTGCGCATGAGCAGTAGTGACCCCGAGTGCGCATGAGCAGTAGTGACTCCGAGTGCGCATGCGCAGTAGTGACCCCGAATGCGCATGAGCAGTAGTGACCCCGAGAGCGCATGCACATTAGTGAGCCCGAGTGTGCATGAGTAGTAGTGTCCCCGAGTGCGCATGCACAGTAGTGAGCCCGTGTGCGCATGCACAGTAGTGAGCCCGTGTGCGCATGCGCAGAAGTGAGCTCGAATGCGCATTTGCAGGTCTGAGCCGGAGTGCGCATGCGCAGTAGTGGGCCCGAGCGCGCATGCGCAGTAGTGACCCCGAATGCGCATGAGCAGTAGTGAGCCCGAGTGCGCATGAACAGTAGTGACCCCGAGTGCGCATGAGCAGTAGTGACCCCGAGTGCGCATGAGCAGTAGTGAATCCGAGTGCACATGAGCAGTAGTGAACCCGAGTGCGCATGAGCAGTAGTGAGCCCGTGTGCGCATGCGCAGAAGTGAGCTCGAATGCGCATTTGCAGGTCTGAGCCGGAGTGCGCATGCGCAGTAGTGGGCCCGTGCGCGCATGCGCAGTAGCGAGCCCGTGTGCGCATGCGCAGTAGTGAGTCCGAGTGCGCATGCGCAGTAGTGACCCCGAATGCGCATGAGCAGTAATGAGTCCGAGTGCGCATGAGCAGTAGTGACCCCGAGTGCGCATGAGCAGTAGTGAGCCCGAGTGCGCATGAGCAGTAGTGACCCCGAGTGCGCATGCACAGTAGTGAGCCCGATTGCGCATCCGCAGTAGTGAGTCCGAGTGCGCATGTGCAGGTCTGAGCCGGAGTGCGCATGCGCAGTAGTGGGCCCGTGCGCGCATGCGCAGCAGTGGGCCCGATTGCGCATGCGCAGTAGTCAGCCCGAGCGCGCATCCGCAGTAGTGAGTGCGAGTGCGCATGCGCAGTAGTGACCCCGAATGCGCATTAGCAGTAGTGAATCCGAGTGCGCATGAGCAGTAGTGACCGCGAGTTCGCATGAGCAGTAGTGAGTCCGAGTGCGCATGAGCAGCAGTGACCCCGAGTGCGCATGAGCAGTAGTGACCCCGAGTGCCCATGCACAGTAGTGAGCCCGATTGCGCATCGGCAGTAGTGAGGCCGTGTGCGCATGAGCAGTAGTGACCCCGAGCGCGCATCCGCAGTAGTGAGTCCGAGTGCGCATGCGCAGTAGTGTCCCCGAATGCGCATGAGCAGTAGTGACCCCGAGTGCGCATGAGCAGTAGTGAGTCCGAGTGCGCATCAGCGATAGTGACCCCGAGTGCGCATGAGTAGTAGTGACCCCGAGTGCGCCAGCACAGTGAGCCCGATTGCGCATCCGCAGTAGTGAGGCTGTGTGAGCATGTGCAGGTCTGAGCCGGAGTGCGCGTGAGCAGTAGTGACCCCGAGTGCGCATGCACAGTAGTGAGCCCGAGTGCGCATGAGCAGTAGTGAGTCCGAGTGCGCATGAGCAGTAGTGACCCCGAGTGCGCATGCACATTAGTGCGCCCCTGTGCGCATGAGCAGTAGTGAGTCCGAGTGCGCGTGAGCAGTAGTGACCCCAAGTGCGCATGAGCAGTTTTGAGTCCGAGTGCGCATGAGCAGTAGTGACCCCGAGTGCGCATGAGCAGTAGTGACCCCGAGTGCGCATGAGCAGTAGTGAGTCCGAGTGCGCATCAGCAGTAGTGACCCCGAGTGCGCATGCACATTAGTGAGCCCGTGTGCGCATGCGCAGAAGTGAGCACGAATGCGCATGTGCAGGATTGAGCCGGAGTGCGCATGCGCAGTAGTGGGCCCGTGCGCGCATGCGCAGTAGTGAGCCCGTGTGCGCATGCGCAGTAGTGAGCCCGAACGCGCATCCGCAGTAGTGAGTCCGAGTGCGCATGCGCAGTAGTGACCCCGAATGCGCATGAGCAGTAGTGAGTCCGAGTGCGCATGAGCAGTAGTGACCCCGAGTGCGCATGCACAGTAGTGAGCCCCAGTGCGCATGAGCAGTAGTGAGTCCGAGTGCGCATGAGCAGTAGTGACCCCGAGTGCGCATGCACAGTAGTGAGTCCGAGTGCGCATGAGCAGTAGTGACCCCGAGTGCGCATGAGCAGTAGTGAGTCCGAGTGCGCGTGAGCAGTAGTGACCCCGAGTGCGCATGCACAGTAGTGAGCCCGAGTGCGCATGAGCAGTAGTGAGTCCGAGTGCGCATGAGCAGTAGTGACCCCGAGTGCGCGTGCACAGTAGTGAGCCCGAGTGCGCATGAGCAGTAGTGAGTCCGAGTGCGCGTTAGCAGTAGTGACCCCGAGTGCGCATGAGCAGTAGTGAGTCCGAGTGCGCATGAGCAGTAGTGACCCCGAGTGCGCATGAGCAGTAGTGACCCCGAGTGGGCATGCACAGTAGTGAGCCCGTGTGCGCATGTGCAGGTCTGAGCCGGAGTGCGCATGCGCAGTGGTGGGCCCGTGCGCGCATGCGCAGTAGTGAGCCCGGGTGCGCATGCGCAGTCGTGAGCCCGAGCGCGCATCCGCAGTAGTGAGCCGGAGCGCGCATGCGCAGTAGTGAGTCCGATTGCGCATGTGCAGGTCTGAGCCGGAGTGCGCATGCGCAGTAGTGGGCCCGTGCGCGCATGCGCAGTAGTGAGCCCGTGTGCGCATGAGCAGTAGTGAGCCCGAGCGCGCATCCGCAGTAGTGAGTCCGAGTGCGCATGCGCAGTAGTGACCCCGAATGCGCATGAGCAGTAGTGACCCCGAATGCGCATGAGCAGTAGTGAGTCCGAGTGCGCATGAGCAGTAGTGACCCCGAGCGCGCATGCGCAGTAGTGAGACCGAGCGCGCATCCGCAGTAGTGAGTCCGAGTGCGCATGCGCAGTAGTGACCCCGAATGCGCATGAGCAGTAGTGAGTCCGAGTGCGCATGAGCAGTAGTGACCCCGAGTGCGCATGAGCAGTAGTGACCCCGAGTGCCCATGCACAGTAGTGAGCCCGATTGCGCATCGGCAGTAGTGAGGCCGTGTGCGCATGAGCAGTTGTGACCCCGAGCGCGCATCCGCAGTAGTGAGTCCGAGTGCGCATGCGCAGTAGTGTCCCCGAATGCGCATGAGCAGTAGTGACCCCGAGTGCGCATGAGCAGTAGTGAGTCCGAGTGCGCATCAGCGATAGTGACCCCGAGTGCGCATGAGTAGTAGTGACCCCGAGTGCGCCAGCACAGTGAGCCCGATTGCGCATCCGCAGTAGTGAGGCTGTGTGAGCATGTGCAGGTCTGAGCCGGAGTGCGCGTGAGCAGTAGTGACCCCGAGTGCGCATGAGCAGTAGTGAGTCCGAGTGCGCATGAGCAGTAGTGACCCCGAGTGCGCATGCACAGTAGTGAGCCCCAGTGCGCATGAGCAGTAGTGAGTCCGAGTGCGCATGAGCAGTAGTGACCCCGAGTGCGCATGCACAGTAGTGAGTCCGAGTGCGCATGAGCATTAATGACCCCGAATGCGCATGAGCAGTAGTGAGTCCGAGTGCGCATGAGCAGTAGTGACCCCGAGTGCGCATGAGCAGTAGTGAGTCCGAGTGCGCGTGAGCAGTAGTGACCCCGAGTGCGCATGCACAGTAGTGAGCCCGAGTGCGCATGAGCAGTAGTGAGTCCGAGTGCGCATGAGCAGTAGTGACCCCGAGTGCGCGTGCACAGTAGCGAGCCCGAGTGCGCATGAGCAGTAGTGAGTCCGAGTGCGCGTTAGCAGTAGTGACCCCGAGTGCGCATGAGCAGTAGTGAGTCCGAGTGCGCATGAGCAGTAGTGACCCCGAGTGCGCATGAGCAGTAGTGACCCCGAGTGGGCATGCACAGTAGTGAGCCCGTGTGCGCATGTGCAGGTCTGAGCCGGAGTGCGCATGCGCAGTGGTGGGCCCGTGCGCGCATGCGCAGTAGTGAGCCCGGGTGCGCATGCGCAGTCGTGAGCCCGAGCGCGCATCCGCAGTAGTGAGCCGGAGCGCGCATGCGCAGTAGTGAGTCCGATTGCGCATGTGCAGGTCTGAGCCGGAGTGCGCATGCGCAGTAGTGGGCCCGTGCGCGCATGCGCAGTAGTGACCCCGAGTGCGCATGAGCAGTAGTGACCCCGAGTGCGCATGCACAGTAGTGAGCCCCTGTGCGCATGCGCAGAAGTGAGCACGAATGCGCATGTGCAGGTCTGAGCCGGAGTGCGCATGCGCAGTAGTGGGCCCGTGCGCGCATGCGCAGTAGTGAGCCCGTGTGCGCATGCGCAGTAGTGAGCCCGAACGCGCATCCGCAGTAGTGAGTCCGAGTGCGCATGCGCAGTAGTGACCCCGAATGCGCATGAGCAGTAGTGAGTCCGAGTACGCATGAGCAGTAGTGACCCCGAGTGCGCATGCACAGTAGTGAGCCCGATTGCGCATCCGCAGTAGTGAGTCCGAGTGCGCATGCACAGTAGTGACCCCGAGTGCGCATGAGCAGTAGTGAGTCCGAGTGCGCATCAGCAGTAGTGACCCCGAGTGCGCATGCACAGTAGTGAGCCCGTGTGCGCATGCGCAGAAGTGAGCTCGAATGCGCATGTGCAAGTCTGAGCCAGAGTGCGCATGCGCAGTAGTGGGCCCGTGCGCGCATGCGCAGCAGCGGGCCCGTGTTCGCATGCGCAGTACTGAGCCCGAGCGCGCATCCGCAATAGTGAGTCCGAGTGCGCATGCGCAGTAGTGACCCCGAATGCGCATGAGCAGTAGTGAGTCCGAGTGCGCATGAGCAGTAGTGACCCCGAGTGCGCATGAGCAGTAGTGAGTCCGAGTGCGCATGCGCAGAAGTGAGCTCGAATGCGCATGTGCAGGTCTGAGCCGGACTGTGCATGCGCAGTAGTGAGCCCGGTTGCGCATCCGCCGTAGTGAGTCCGTGTGCGCATGTGCAGGTCTGAGCCGGAGTGCGCATGCGCAATAGTGGGCCCGTGCGCGCATGCGCAGTAGTGAGCCCGGGTGCGCATGCGCAGTAGTGAGCCCGAGCGCGCATCCGCAGTAGTGAGCCCGATTGCGCATCCGCAGTAGTGAGTCCGTGTGCGCATGTGCAGGTCTGAGCCGGAGTGCGCATGCGCAGTAGTGGGCCCGTGCGCGCATGCGCAGTAGTGAGCCCGTGTGCGCATGCGCAGTAGTGAGCCCGAGCGCGCATCCGCAGTAGTGAGTCCGAGTGCGCATGCGCAGTAGTGACCCCGAATGCGCATTAGCAGTAGTGAATCCGAGTGCGCATGAGCAGTAGTGACAGCGAGTGCGCATGAGCAGTAGTGAGTCCGAGTGCGCATGAGCAGTAGTGACCCCGAGTGCGCATGAGCAGTAGTGACCCCGAGTGCGCATGCACAGTAGTGAGCCCGATTGCGCATCCGCAGTAGTGAGTCCGTGTGCGCATGTGCAGGTCTGAGCCGGAGTGCGCATGCGCAGTAGTGGGCCCGTGCGCGCATGCGCAGTAGTGAGCCCGTGTGCGCATGAGCAGTAGTGAGCCCGAGCGCGCATCCGCAGTAGTGAGTCCGAGTGCGCATGCGCAGTAGTGACCCCGAATGCGCATGAGCAGTAGTGAGTCCGAATGCGCATGAGCAGTAGTGAGCCCGTGTGCGCATACGCAGTAGTGAGCCCGAGCGCGCATCCGCAGTAGTGAGTCCGAGTGCGCATGCGCAGTAGTGACCCCGAATGCGCATGAGCAGTAGTGAATCCGAGTGCGCATGAGCAGTAGTGACCCCGAGTGCGCATGAGCAGTAGTGAGTCCGAGTGCGCATGAGCAGTAGTGACCCCGAGTGCGCATGAGCAGTAGTGACCCCGAGTGCACATGCACAGTAGTGAGCCCGATTGCGCATCCGCAGTAGTGAGCCCGAATGCGCATGAGCAGTAGTGAATCCGAGTGCGCATGAGCAGTAGTGGGCCCGTGCGCGCATGCGCAGTAGTGAGCCCGTGTGCGCATGAGCAGTAGTGAGCCCGAGCGCGCATCCGCAGTAGTGAGTCCGAGTGCGCATGCGCAGTAGTGACCCCGAATGCGCATGAGCAGTAGTGAGTCCGAGTGCGCATGAGCAGTAGTGACCCCGAGTGCGCATGAGCAGTAGTGAGTCCGAGTGCGCATCAGCAGTAGTGACCCCGAGCGCGCATGCGCAGTAGTAAGACCGAGCGCGCATCCGCAGTAGTGAGTCCGAGTGCGCATCAGCAGTAGTGACCCCGAGTGCGCATGAGCAGTAGTGACCCCGAGTGCGCATGAGCAGTAGTGAGTCCGAGTGCGCATGCGCAGAAGTGAGCTCGAATGCGCATGTCCAGGTCTGAGCCGGACTGTGCATGCGCAGTAGTGAGCCCGATTGCGCATCCGCAGTAGTGAGTCCGTGTGCGCATGTGCAGCTCTGAGCCGGAGTGCGCATGCGCAGTAGTGGGCCCGTGCGCGCATGCGCAGTAGTGAGCCCGTGTGCGCATGAGCAGTAGTGAGCCCGAGCGCGCATCCGCAGTAGTGAGTCCGAGTGCGCATGCGCAGTAGTGACCCCGAATGCGCATGAGCAGTAGTGAGTCCGAATGCGCATGAGCAGTAGTGAGCCCGTGTGCGCATACGCAGTAGTGAGCCCGAGCGCGCATCCGCAGTAGTGAGTCCGAGTGCGCATGCGCAGTAGTGACCCCGAATGCGCATGAGCAGTAGTGAATCCGAGTGCGCATGAGCAGTAGTGACCCCGAGTGCGCATGAGCAGTAGTGAGTCCGAGTGCGCATGAGCAGTAGTGACCCCGAGTGCGCATGAGCAGTAGTGAGTCCGAGCGCGCATGAGCAGTAGTGACCCCGAGTGCGCATGAGCAGTAGTGACCCCGAGTGGGCATGCACAGTAGTGAGCCCGATTGCGCATCCGCAGTAGTGAGCCCGAATGCGCATGAGCAGTAGTGAGCCCGTGTGCGCATACGCAGTAGTGAGCCCGAGCGCGCATCCGCAGTAGTGAGTCCGAGTGCGCATGCGCAGTAGTGACCCCGAATGCGCATGAGCAGTAGTGAATCCGAGTGCGCATGAGCAGTAGTGAGTCCGAGTGCGCATGAGCAGTAGTGAGCCCGAGTGCGCATGAGCAGTAGTGAGTCCGAGTGCGCGTTAGCAGTAGTGACCCCGAGTGCGCATGAGCAGTAGTGAGTCCGAGCGCGCATGAGCAGTAGTGACCCCGAGTGCGCATGAGCAGTAGTGACCCCGAGTGGGCATGCACAGTAGTGAGCCCGATTGCGCATCCGTAGTAGTGAGCCCGTGTGCGCATGTGCAGGTCTGAGCCGGAGTGCGCATGCGCAGTGGTGGGCCCGTGCGCGCATGCGCAGTAGTGAGCCCGGGTGCGCATGCGCAGTCGTGAGCCCGAGCGCGCATCCGCAGTAGTGAGCCGGAGCGCGCATGCGCAGTAGTGAGTCCGATTGCGCATGTGCAGGTCTGAGCCGGAGTGCGCATGCGCAGTAGTGGGCCCGTGCGCGCATGCGCAGTAGTGAGCCCGTGTGCGCATGAGCAGTAGTGAGCCCGAGCGCGCATCCGCAGTAGTGAGTCCGAGTGCGCATGCGCAGTAATGACCCCGAATGCGCATGAGCAGTAGTGACCCCGAATGCGCATGAGCAGTAGTGAGTCCGAGTGCGCATGAGCAGTAGTGACCCCGAGCGCGCATGCGCAGTAGTGAGACCGAGCGCGCATCCGCAGTAGTGAGTCCGAGTGCGCATGCGCAGTAGTGACCCCGAATGCGCATGAGCAGTAGTGAGTCCGAGTGCGCATGAGCAGTAGTGACCCCGAGTGCGCATGAGCAGTAGTGAGTCCGAGTGCGCATCAGCAGTAGTGACCCCGAGTGCGTATGAGCAGTAGTGACCCCGAGTGCGCTTGAGCAGTAGTGAGTCCGAGTGCGCATGCACAGTAGTGAGCCCGAGTGCGCATGAGCAGTAGTGACCCCGAGTGCGCGTGCACAGTAGGGAGCCCGAGTGCGCATGAGCAGTAGTGAGTCCGAGTGCGCGTGAGCAGTAGTGACCCCGAGTGCGCATGAGCAGTAGTGACCCCGAGTGCGCATGCACAGTAGTGAGCCCGTGTGCGCATGCGCAGAAGTGAGCACGAATGCGCATGTGCAGGTCTGAGCCGGAGTGCGCATGCGCAGTAGTGGGCCCGTGCGCGCATGCGCAGTAGTGAGCCCGTGTGCGCATGCGCAGTAGTGAGCCCGAACGCGCATCCGCAGTAGTGAGTCCGAGTGCGCATGCGCAGTAGTGACCCCGAATGCGCATGAGCAGTAGTGAGTCCGAGTGCGCATGAGCAGTAGTGACCCCGAGTGCGCATGCACAGTAGTGAGCCCCAGTGCGCATGAGCAGTAGTGAGTCCGAGTGCGCATGAGCAGTAGTGACCCCGAGTGCGCATGCACAGTAGTGAGTCCGAGTGCGCATGAGCAGTAATGACCCCGAATGCGCATGAGCAGTAGTGAGTCCGAGTGCGCATGAGCAGTAGTGAGCCCGAGCGCGCATCCGCAGTAGTGACCCCGAGTGCGCATGAGCAGTAGTGAGTCCGAGTGCGCATGCGCAGAAGTGAGCTCGAATGCGCATGTCCAGGTCTGAGCCGGACTGTGCATGCGCAGTAGTGAGCCCGATTGCGCATCCGCAGTAGTGAGTCCGTGTGCGCATGTGCAGGTCTGAGCCGGAGTGCGCATGCGCAGTAGTGGGCCCGTGCGCGCATGCGCAGTAGTGAGCCCGTGTGCGCATGAGCAGTAGTGAGCCCGAGCGCGCATCCGCAGTAGTGAGTCCGAGTGCGCATGCGCAGTAGTGACCCCGAATGCGCATGAGCAGTAGTGAGTCCGAATGCGCATGAGCAGTAGTGAGCCCGTGTGCGCATGCGCAGTAGTGTGCCCGAGCGCGCATCCGCAGTAGTGAGTCCGAGTGCGCATGCGCAGTAGTGACCCCGAATGCGCATGAGCAGTAGTGAATCCGAGTGCGCATGAGCAGTAGTGAGTCCGTGTGCGCATGTGCAGGTCTGAGCTGGAGTGCGCATGCGCAGTAGCGAGCCCGATTGTGCATCCGCGGTAGTGAGTCTGAGTGCGCATGAGCAGTAGTGAGCCCGAGTGTGCATGAGCAGTAGTAGGCTCGTTTGCGCATGCGCAGTAGTGAACCCGTGTGCGCATGCGCAATTGTGCGCCCGCGTGCGCATGCGTAGTAGTGAGCTCGAGTGCGCATGCGCAGTAGTGACCCCGAGTGCGCATGAGCAGTAGTGAGTCCGAGTGCGCATGAGCAGTAGTGAGCCTGAGTGCGCATGAGCAGTAGTGAGTCCGAGTGCGCATGCGCAGTAGTACGCCCGTGTGCATATGCGCAGAAGTGAGCTCCAATGCGCATGGGCAGGTCTGAGCCGGACTGCGCATGCGCAGTAGTGAGCCCGTGTGCGCTTGCGCAGTGGTGTGCCCGAGTGCGCATGGGCAGGTCTGAGCCCGAGTGCGCATGATCAGTAGTGGGCTCGTGCGCGCATGCGCAGTAGTGAGCCCGTGTGCGCATGCGCAGTAGTGGGCCCGAGCGCGCATCCGCAGTAGTGAGTCCGAGTGCGCATGGGCAGTAGTGAGTTCGAGTGCGCATGAGCAGCAGATACCCCGAGTGCGCATGCGCAGTAGTGACCCCGAGCGCGCATGCGCAGTAGTGAGCCCGTGTGCGCATACGCAGTAGTGAGCCCGAGCGCGCATCCGCAGTAGTGAGTCCGAGTGCGCATGCGCAGTGGTGACCCCGAGTGCGCATGAGCAGTAGCGAGTCCGAGTGCGCATGCGCAGTAGTGACCCCGAGTGCACATGCACAGTAGTGAGCCCGATTGCGCATCCACAGTAGTGAGTCCGTGTGCGCATGTGCAGGTCTGAGCCGGAGTGCGCATGCGCAGTAGCGAGCCCGATTGTGCATCCGCAGTAGTGAGTCTGAGTGCGCATGGGCAGTAGTGAGCCCGAGTGTGCATGAGCAGTAGTAGGCTCGTGCGCGCATGCGCAGTAGTGAACCCGTGTGCGCATGCGCAGTAGTGCGCCCGCGTGCGCATGCGTAGTAGTGAGCTCGAGTGCGCATGCGCAGTAGTGACCCCGAGTGCGCATGAGCAGTAGTGAGTCCGAGTGCGCATGAGCAGAAGTGAGCCGGAGGGCGCATGCGCAGTAGTGACCTCGAGTGCGCATGCGCACTAGTGACCCCGAGCCCGCATGCGCAGTAGTGAGCCCGTGTGCGCATGCGCATTAGTGAGGCCGTGTACGCATGCGCAGTAGTGAGCCCGTGTGCTCATGCGCAGTAGTGAGCCCGTGTGCGCATACGCAGTAGTGACCCCGAGTGCGCATGAGCAGTAGTGACTCCGAGTGCGCATGAGCAGCAGTGACCCCGAGTGTGCATGCGCAGTAGTGAGTCCGAGTGCGCATGAGCAGTAGTGACCCCGAGTGCGCATGCACAGTAGTGTGCCCGATTGCGCATCCCCAGTAGTGAGTCCGTGTGCGCATGTGCAGGTCTGAGCCGGAGTGCGCATGCTCAGTAGTGAGCCTGAGTGCGCATGAGCAGTAGTGAGTCCGAGTGCGCATGCGCAGTAGTACGCCCGTGTGCATATGCGCCAAAGTGAGCTCGAATGCGCATGTGCAGGTCTGAGCCGGACTGCGCAGGCGCAGTAGTGAGCCCGTGTGCGCTTGCGCAGTGGTGTGCCCGAGTGCGCATGCGCAGTAGTGACCCCGAGTGCGCATGAGCAGTAGTGAGTTCGAGTGCGCATGAGCAGCAGTGACCCCGAGTGCGCATGAGCAGTAGTGACTCCGAGTGCGCATGAGCAGCAGTGACCCCGAGCCCACATGCGCAGTAGCGAGCCCGAGTGCGCATGCGTAGTAGTGAGCTCGAGTGCGCATGCGCAGTAGTGACCCCGAGTGCGCATGAGCAGTAGTGAGTCCGAGTGCGCATGAGCAGGAGTGAGCCGGAGGGCGCATGCGCAGTAGTGACCCCGAGTGCGCATGCGCACTAGTGACCCCGAGCCCGCATGCGCAGTAGTGAGCCCGTGTGCGCATGCGCAGTAGTGAGGCCGTGTACGCATGCGCAGTAGTGAGCCCGAGCGCGCATCCGCAGTAGTTAGTCCGAGTGCGCATGCGCAGTAGTGACCCCGAGTGCGCATGAGTAGTAGTGAGTCCCAGTGCGCATGAGCAGTAGTGACCCCGAGTGCGCATGAGTAGTAGTGAGTCCGAGTGCGCATGAGCAGTAGTGACCCCGAGTGCGCATGCGCAGTAGTGAGCCCGAGAGGGCATCCGCAGTAGTGAGTCCGAGTGTGCATGAGCAGTAGTAGGCTCGTGCGCGCATGCGCAGTAGTGAACCCGTGTGCGCATGCGCAGTAGTACGCCCGTGTGCATATGAGCAGAAGTGAGCTCGAATGCGCATGTGCAGCTCTGAGCCGGACTGCGCATGCGCAGTAGTGAGCCCGTGTGCGCTTGCGCAGTGGTGTGCCCGAGTGCGCATGGGCAGGTCTGAGCCGGAGTGCGCATGCGCAGTAGTGGGCTCGTGCGCGCATGCGCAGAAGTGAGCTCGAATGCGCATGTGCAGGTTTGAGCCGGACTGCGCATGCGCATTAGTGAGCCCGTGTGCGCTTGCGCAGTGGTATGCCCGAGTGCGCACGGGCAGGTCTGAGCCGGAGTGCGCATGCGCAGTAGTGGGCTCGGGCGCGCATGCGCAGTAGTGAGCCCGTGTGCGGATGCGCAGTAGTAAGCCCGAGCGCGCATCCGCAGTAGTGAGTCCGAGTGCGCATGCGCAGTAGTGAGCCCGATTGTGCGTCCGCAGTAGTGAGTCTGAGTGCGCATGAGCAGTAGTGGGCCCGTGTGTGCATGAGCAGTAGTGACCCTCAGCGCGCATGCGCAGTAGTGACCCCGAATGCGTATGGGCAGTAGTGAGCCTGATTGCGCATGCGCAGTAGTGAGCTCGATTGTGCATCCGCAGTAGTGAGTCTGAGTGCGCATGAGCAGTAGTGGGCCCGTGTGTGCATGAGCAGTAGTGACCCTCAGCGCGCATGCGCAGTAGTGACCCCGAATGCGTATGGGCAGTAGTGAGCCTGATTGCGCATCGGCAGTAGTGAGTCCGAGTGCCCATGAGCCTTAGTGAGTCCGAGTGCGCATCCGCAGTAGTGACCCCGCGTGCGCATGCGTAGCTGTGGGATCGTGTGCGCATGTGCAGGTCTGAGCCGGAGTGCGCATGCGCAGTAGTGAGTCCCAGTGCGCATGAGCAGTAGTGACCCCGAGTGCGCATGTGCAGGTCTGAGGCGGAGTGCGCATGCGCAGTAGTGAGCCTGATTGCGCATGCGCAGTAGTGGGCCCGATTGTGCATCCGCAGTAGTGAGTCTGAATGCGGATGAGCAGTAGTGAGCCCGTGTGTGCATCAGCAGTAGCGAGTCCGAGTGCGCATGATCAGCAGTGACCCCGAGTGCGCATGCGCAGTAGTGACCCCGAGTGCGCATGAGCAGTAGTGAGTTCGAGTGCGCATGAGCAGCAGTGACCCCGAGTGCGCATGCGCAGTAGTGACCCCTAGCGCGTATGCGCAGTAGTGAGCCCGTGTGCGCATGCGCAGTAGTGAGCCCGAGCGCGCATCCGCAGTAGCTAGTCCGAGTGCGCATGAGCAGTAGTGACCCCGAGTGCGCATGAGTAGTAGTGAGTCCCAGTGCGCATGAGCAGTAGTGACCCCGAGTGCGCATGAGTAGTAGTGAGTCCGAGTGCGCATGAGCAGTAGTGACCCCGAGTGCGCATGCACAGTAGTGAGCCCGATTGCGCATCCCCAGTAGTGAGTCCGTGTGCGCATGTGCAGGTCTGAGCCGGAGTGCGCGTGCGCAGTAGTGAGCCTGAGTGCGCATGAGCAGTAGTGAGTCTGCGTGCGCATGCGCAGTAGTACGCCCGTGTGCATATGCGCAAAAGTGAGCTCGAATGCGCCTGTGCAGGTCTGAGCCGGACTGCGCATGCGCAGTAGTGAGCCCGTGTGCGCTTGCGCAGTGGTGCGCCCGAGTGCGCATGGGCAGTTCTGAGCCGGAGTGCGCATGCGCAGTAGTGGGCTCGTGCGCGCATGCGCAGAAGTGAGCTCGAATGCGCATGTGCAGGTCTGAGCCGGACTGCGCATGCGCAGTAGTGAGCCCGTGTGCGCTTGCGCAGTGGTGTGCCCGAGTGCGCATGGGCAGTAGTGGGCTCGTGCGCGCATGCGCAGTAGTGAGCCCGATTGTGCATCTACAGTAGTGAGACTGAGTGCGCATGAGCAGTAGTGAGCCCGTGTGTGCATCAGCAGTAGTGAGTCCGAGTGCGCATGATCAGCAGTGACCCCGAGTGCGCGTGCGCAGTAGTGACCACGAGTGCGCATGAGCAGTAGTGAGTCCGGGTGTTCATGAGCAGCAGTGACCCCGAGTGTGCATGCGCAGTAGTGAGCCCGAGCGCGCATCCGCAGTAGTGAGTCCGAGTGCGCATGCGCAGTAGTGACCCCGTGTGTGCATGAGCAGTAGTGGGCTCGTGCGCGCATGCGCAGTAGTGAACCCGTGTGCGCATGCGCAGTAGTGACCCCGAGTGCGCATGAGCAGTAGTGAGTCCGAGTGCGCATGAGCAGTAGTGAGCTCGAATGCGCATGTGCAGGTCTGAGCCGGAGTGCGCATGCGCAGTAGTGAGCCCGATTGTGCATCCGCAGTAGTGACCCCGAGTGCGCATGCGCCCTGGTGACCCCGAGCCCGCATGCGCAGTAGTGAGTCTCAGTGCGCATGAGCAGTACTGAGCCCGTGTGTGCATGAGCAGTAGTGAGCCCGCGTGCGCATGCGTTGTAGTGAGCTCGAGTGCGCATACGCAGTAGTGACCCCGAGTGCGCATGAGCAGTAGTGAGTCCGAGTGCGCATGAGCAGTAGTGACCCCGAGTGCGCAGGCATAGTAGTGAGCCCGATTTCGCATCCGCAGTAGTGAGTCCGTGTGCGCATGTGCAGGTCTGAGCCGGAGTGCGCATGCGCAGTAGTGAGCCCGATTGTGCATCCGCAGTAGTGACCCCGAGTGCGCATGCGCCCTGGTGACCCCGAGCCCGCATGCGCAGTAGTGAGCCCGTGTGCGTATGCGCAGTAGTGAGCCCGTGTACGCATGAGCAGTAGTGAGCCCGTGTGCTCATGCGCAGTAAGGAGCCCGCGTGCGCATGCGTAGTAGTGAGCTCGAGTGCGCATGCGCAGTAGTGAGCCCGCGTGCGCATGCGTAGTAGTGAGCTCGAGTGCGCATGTGCAGTAGTGAGTCCGAGTGCGCATGAGCAGCAGTGACCCCGAGTGCGCATGCACAGTAGTGAGCCCGACTTCGCATCCGCAGTAGTGAGTCCGTGTGCGCATGTGCAGGTCTGAGCCGGAGTGCGCATGCGCAGTAGTGAGCCCGATTGTGCATCCGCAGTAGTGACCCCGCGTGCGCATGCGCCCTAGTGACCCCGAGCCCGCATGCGCAGTAGTGAGCCCGTGTGCGTATGCGCAGTAGTGAGCCCGTGTACGCATGCGCAGTAGTGAGCCCGTGTGCTCATGCGCAGTAATGAGCCCGCGTGCGCATGCGTAGTAGTGAGCCCGATTGCGCATCCGCAGTAGTGAGTCCGTGTACGCATGTGCAGGTCTGAGCCGGAGTGCGCATGCGCAGTAGTGAGCCCGATTATGCATCCGCAGTAGTGAGTCTGAGTGCGCATGAGCAGTAGCGAGCCCGTGTGTGCATGAGCAGTAGTGGGCTGGTGCCCGCATGCGCAGTGGTGACCCCGAGTGCGCATGAGCAGTAGCGAGTCCGAATGCGCATGCGCAGTAGTGACCCCGAGTGCACATGCACAGTAGTGAGCCCGATTGCGCATCCACAGTAGTGAGTCCGTGTGCGCATGTGCAGGTCTGAGCCGGAGTGCGCATGCGCAGTAGCGAGCCCGATTGTGCATCCGCAGTAGTGAGTCTGAGTGCGCATGAGCAGTAGTGAGCCCGAGTGTGCATGAGCAGTAGTAGGCTCGTGCGCGCATGCGCAGTAGTGAACCCGTGTGCGCATGCGCAGTAGTGCGCCCGCGTGCGCATGCGTAGTAGTGAGCTCGAGTGCGCATGCGCAGTAGTGACCCCGAGTGCGCATGAGCAGTAGTGAGTCCGAGTGCGCATGAGCAGAAGTGAGCCGGAGGGCGCATGCGCAGTAGTGACCTCGAGTGCGCATGCGCACTAGTGACCCCGAGCCCGCATGCGCAGTAGTGAGCCCGTGTGCGCATGCGCATTAGTGAGGCCGTGTACGCATGCGCAGTAGTGAGCCCGTGTGCTCATGCGCAGTAGTGAGCCCGTGTGCGCATACGCAGTAGTGACCCCGAGTGCGCATGAGCAGTAGTGACTCCGAGTGCGCATGAGCAGCAGTGACCCCGAGTGTGCATGCGCAGTAGTGAGTCCGAGTGCGCATGAGCAGTAGTGACCCCGAGTGCGCATGCACAGTAGTGTGCCCGATTGCGCATCCCCAGTAGTGAGTCCGTGTGGGCATGTGCAGGTCTGAGCCGGAGTGCGCATGCTCAGTAGTGAGCCTGAGTGCGCATGAGCAGTAGTGAGTCCGAGTGCGCATGCGCAGTAGTACGCCCGTGTGCATATGCGCAAAAGTGAGCTCGAATGCGCATGTGCAGGTCTGAGCCGGACTGCGCAGGCGCAGTAGTGAGCCCGTGTGCGCTTGCGCAGTGGTGTGCCCGAGTGCGCATGCGCAGTAGTGACCCCGAGTGCGCATGAGCAGTAGTGAGTTCGAGTGCGCATGAGCAGCAGTGACCCCGAGTGCGCATGAGCAGTAGTGACTCCGAGTGCGCATGAGCAGCAGTGACCCCGAGCCCACATGCGCAGTAGCGAGCCCGAGTGCGCATGCGTAGTAGTGAGCTCGAGTGCGCATGCGCAGTAGTGACCCCGAGTGCGCATGAGCAGTAGTGAGTCCGAGTGCGCATGAGCAGGAGTGAGCCGGAGGGCGCATGCGCAGTAGTGACCCCGAGTGCGCATGCGCACTAGTGACCCCGAGCCCGCATGCGCAGTAGTGAGCCCGTGTGCGCATGCGCAGTAGTGAGGCCGTGTACGCATGCGCAGTAGTGAGCCCGAGCGCGCATCCGCAGTAGTTAGTCCGAGTGCGCATGCGCAGTAGTGACCCCGAGTGCGCATGAGTAGTAGTGAGTCCCAGTGCGCATGAGCAGTAGTGACCCCGAGTGCGCATGAGTAGTAGTGAGTCCGAGTGCGCATGAGCAGTAGTGACCCCGAGTGCGCATGCGCAGTAGTGAGCCCGAGAGGGCATCCGCAGTAGTGAGTCCGAGTGTGCATGAGCAGTAGTAGGCTCGTGCGCGCATGCGCAGTAGTGAACCCGTGTGCGCATGCGCAGTAGTACGCCCGTGTGCATATGAGCAGAAGTGAGCTCGAATGCGCATGTGCAGCTCTGAGCCGGACTGCGCATGCGCAGTAGTGAGCCCGTGTGCGCTTGCGCAGTGGTGTGCCCGAGTGCGCATGGGCAGGTCTGAGCCGGAGTGCGCATGCGCAGTAGTGGGCTCGTGCGCGCATGCGCAGAAGTGAGCTCGAATGCGCATGTGCAGGTTTGAGCCGGACTGCGCATGCGCATTAGTGAGCCCGTGTGCGCTTGCGCAGTGGTATGCCCGAGTGCGCACGGGCAGGTCTGAGCCGGAGTGCGCATGCGCAGTAGTGGGCTCGGGCGCGCATGCGCAGTAGTGAGCCCGTGTGCGGATGCGCAGTAGTAAGCCCGAGCGCGCATCCGCAGTAGTGAGTCCGAGTGCGCATGCGCAGTAGTGAGCCCGATTGTGCGTCCGCAGTAGTGAGTCTGAGTGCGCATGAGCAGTAGTGGGCCCGTGTGTGCATGAGCAGTAGTGACCCTCAGCGCGCATGCGCAGTAGTGACCCCGAATGCGTATGGGCAGTAGTGAGCCTGATTGCGCATGCGCAGTAGTGAGCTCGATTGTGCATCCGCAGTAGTGAGTCTGAGTGCGCATGAGCAGTAGTGGGCCCGTGTGTGCATGAGCAGTAGTGACCCTCAGCGCGCATGCGCAGTAGTGACCCCGAATGCGTATGGGCAGTAGTGAGCCTGATTGCGCATCGGCAGTAGTGAGTCCGAGTGCCCATGAGCCTTAGTGAGTCCGAGTGCGCATCCGCAGTAGTGACCCCGCGTGCGCATGCGTAGCTGTGGGATCGTGTGCGCATGTGCAGGTCTGAGCCGGAGTGCGCATGCGCAGTAGTGAGTCCCAGTGCGCATGAGCAGTAGTGACCCCGAGTGCGCATGTGCAGGTCTGAGGCGGAGTGCGCATGCGCAGTAGTGAGCCTGATTGCGCATGCGCAGTAGTGAGCCCGATTGTGCATCCGCAGTAGTGAGTCTGAATGCGGATGAGCAGTAGTGAGCCCGTGTGTGCATCAGCAGTAGCGAGTCCGAGTGCGCATGATCAGCACTGACCCCGAGTGCGCATGCGCAGTAGTGACCCCGAGTGCGCATGAGCAGTAGTGAGTTCGAGTGCGCATGAGCAGCAGTGACCCCGAGTGCGCATGCGCAGTAGTGACCCCTAGCGCGTATGCGCAGTAGTGAGCCCGTGTGCGCATGCGCAGTAGTGAGCCCGAGCGCGCATCCGCAGTAGCTAGTCCGAGTGCGCATGCGCAGTAGTGACCCCGAGTGCGCATGAGTAGTAGTGAGTCCCAGTGCGCATGAGCAGTAGTGACCCCGAGTGCGCATGAGTAGTAGTGAGTCCGAGTGCGCATGAGCAGTAGTGACCCCGAGTGCGCATGCACAGTAGTGAGCCCGATTGCGCATCCCCAGTAGTGAGTCCGTGTGCGCATGTGCAGGTCTGAGCCGGAGTGCGCGTGCGCAGTAGTGAGCCTGAGTGCGCATGAGCAGTAGTGAGTCTGCGTGCGCATGCGCAGTAGTACGCCCGTGTGCATATGCGCAAAAGTGAGCTCGAATGCGCCTGTGCAGGTCTGAGCCGGACTGCGCATGCGCAGTAGTGAGCCCGTGTGCGCTTGCGCAGTGGTGCGCCCGAGTGCGCATGGGCAGTTCTGAGCCGGAGTGCGCATGCGCAGTAGTGGGCTCGTGCGCGCATGCGCAGAAGTGAGCTCGAATGCGCATGTGCAGGTCTGAGCCGGACTGCGCATGCGCAGTAGTGAGCCCGTGTGCGCTTGCGCAGTGGTGTGCCCGAGTGCGCATGGGCAGTAGTGGGCTCGTGCGCGCATGCGCAGTAGTGAGCCCGATTGTGCATCTACAGTAGTGAGACTGAGTGCGCATGAGCAGTAGTGAGCCCGTGTGTGCATCAGCAGTAGTGAGTCCGAGTGCGCATGATCAGCAGTGACCCCGAGTGCGCGTGCGCAGTAGTGACCACGAGTGCGCATGAGCAGTAGTGAGTCCGGGTGTTCATGAGCAGCAGTGACCCCGAGTGTGCATGCGCAGTAGTGAGCCCGAGCGCGCATCCGCAGTAGTGAGTCCGAGTGCGCATGCGCAGTAGTGACCCCGTGTGTGCATGAGCAGTAGTGGGCTCGTGCGCGCATGCGCAGTAGTGAACCCGTGTGCGCATGCGCAGTAGTGACCGCGAGTGCGCATGAGCAGTAGTGAGTCCGAGTGCGCATGAGCAGTAGTGACCCCGAGTGCGCAGGCATAGTAGTGAGCCCGATTTCGCATCCGCAGTAGTGAGTCCGTGTGCGCATGTGCAGGTCTGAGCCGGAGTGCGCATGCGCAGTAGTGAGCCCGATTGTGCATCCGCAGTAGTGACCCCGAGTGCGCATGCGCCCTGGTGACCCCGAGCCCGCATGCGCAGTAGTGAGCCCGTGTGCGTATGCGCAGTAGTGAGCCCGTGTACGCATGAGCAGTAGTGAGCCCGTGTGCTCATGCGCAGTAAGGAGCCCGCGTGCGCATGCGTAGTAGTGAGCTCGAGTGCGCATGCGCAGTAGTGAGCCCGCGTGCGCATGCGTAGTAGTGAGCTCGAGTGCGCATGTGCAGTAGTGAGTCCGAGTGCGCATGAGCAGCAGTGACCCCGAGTGCGCATGCACAGTAGTGAGCCCGACTTCGCATCCGCAGTAGTGAGTCCGTGTGCGCATGTGCAGGTCTGAGCCGGAGTGCGCATGCGCAGTAGTGAGCCCGATTGTGCATCCGCAGTAGTGACCCCGCGTGCGCATGCGCCCTAGTGACCCCGAGCCCGCATGCGCAGTAGTGAGCCCGTGTGCGTATGCGCAGTAGTGAGCCCGTGTACGCATGCGCAGTAGTGAGCCCGTGTGCTCATGCGCAGTAATGAGCCCGCGTGCGCATGCGTAGTAGTGAGCCCGATTGCGCATCCGCAGTAGTGAGTCCGTGTACGCATGTGCAGGTCTGAGCCGGAGTGCGCATGCGCAGTAGTGAGCCCGATTATGCATCCGCAGTAGTGAGTCTGAGTGCGCATGAGCAGTAGCGAGCCCGTGTGTGCATGAGCAGTAGTGGGCTGGTGCCCGCATGCGCAGTAGTGAACCCGTGTGCGCATGCGCAGTAGTGAGCCCGCGTGCGCATGCGTTGTAGTGAGCTCGAGTGCGCATGCGCAGTAGTGACCCCGAGTGCGCGTGAGTAGTAGTGAGTCCGAGTGCGCATGAGCAGTAGTGACCCCGATTGCGCATGAACAGTAGTGAGCCCGATTGCGCATCCGCAGTAGTGAGTCCGTGTGCGCATGTGCAGGTCTGGGCCGGAGTACGCATGCGCAGTAGTGACCCCGAGTGCGCATGCGCAGTAGTGACCCCGAGCGCGCATGCGCAGTAGACAGCCCGTGTGCGCATGCGCAGCAGTAAGCCCGAGCGCGCATCCGCAGTAGTGAGCCCGTGTACTCATGCGCAGTAGCGAGCCCGCGTGCGCACGCGTAGTAGTGAGCTCGAGTGCGCATGTGCAGGTATGAGCCGGACTGCGCATGCGCAGTAGTGAGCCCGTGTCCGCATGAGCGATAGAGAGTCTGAGCGCGCATGCGCAGTAGTGAGCCCGATTGTGCATCCGCAGTAGTGAGTCTGAGTGCGCATGAGCAGTGGTGAGCCCGTGTGTGCATGAGCAGTAGTGGGCTCGTGCGCGCATCCGCAGTAGTGAACCCGTGTGCGCATGCGCAGTAGTGAGCCCGCGTGCGCATGCGTAGTAGTGAGCTCGAGTGCGCATGCGCAGTAGTGACCCCGAGTGCGCATGAGCAGCACTGAGTCCGAGTGCGCATGAGCAGTAGTGACCCCGAGCCCGCATGCGCAGTAGTGAGTCCGTGTGCACATGCGCAGAAATGAGCTCGAATACGCACGTGCAAGTCTGAGCCGCACTGCGCATGCGCAGTAGTGAGCCCGTGTGCGCATGCGCAGAAGTGAGCTCGAGAGGGCATGTGCATGTCTGAGCAGGTGTGCGCATGCGCAGTAGTGACCCCGAGTGCGCATGCGCAGTAGCGACCCCGAGCGCGTATGCGCAGTAGCGACCCCGAGCGCGTATGCGCAGTAGTGAGCCCGAGTGCGCATGTGCAGGCCTGACCGGAGTGCGCATGCGCAGGAGTGAGCCCGAGCGCGCATGCGCAGTAGTGAGCCCGATTGTGCATCCGCAGTAGTGAGTCCGAGTGCGCATGATCAGCAGTGACCCCGAGTGCGCATGCGCAGTAGTGACCCCGAGTGCGCATGAGCAGTAGTGTGTCCGAGTGCGCATGAGCAGCAGTGAGTCCGAGTGCGCATGAGCAGTAGTGAGTTCGAGTGCGCATGAGCAGCAGTGACCCCGAGTGCGCATGCGCAGTAGTGACCCCGAGCGCGCATGCGCAGTAGTGAGCCCGTGTGCGCATGCGCAGTAGTGAGCCCGCGCGCGCATCCGCAGTAGTGAGTCCGAGTGCGCATGCGCAGTAGTGACCCCGAGTGCGCATGAGTAGTAGTGAGTCCGAGTGCGCATGAGCAGTAGTGACTCCGAGTGCGCACGCACAGTAGTGAGCCCGATTGCGCATCCCCAGTAGTGAGACCGTGTGCGCATGTGCAGGTCTGAGCCGGAGTGCGCATGCGCAGTAGTGAGCCTGAGTGCGCATGAGCAGTAGTGAGTCCGAGTGCGCATGCGCAGTAGTACGCCCGTGTGCATATGCGCAGAAGTGAGCTCCAATGCGCATGGGCAGGTCTGAGCCGGACTGCGCATGCGCAGTAGTGAGCCCGTGTGCGCTTGCGCAGTGGTGTGCCCGAGTGCGCATGGGCAGGTCTGAGCCCGAGTGCGCATGATCAGTAGTGGGCTCGTGCGCGCATGCGCAGTAGTGAGCCCGTGTGCGCATGCGCAGTAGTGGGCCCGAGCGCGCATCCGCAGTAGTGAGTCCGAGTGCGCATGCGCAGTAGTGAGCCCGATTGTGCATCCGCAGTAGTGAGTCCGAGTGCGCATGGGCAGTAGTGAGTTCGAGTGCGCATGAGCAGCAGATACCCCGAGTGCGCATGCGCAGTAGTGACCCCGAGCGCGCATGCGCAGTAGTGAGCCCGTGTGCGCATACGCAGTAGTGAGCCCGAGCGCGCAGCCGCAGTAGTGAGTCCGAGTGCGCATGCGCAGTGGTGACCCCGAGTGCGCATGAGCAGTAGCGGGTCCGAGTGTGCATGCGCAGTAGTGACCCCGAGTGCACATGCACAGTAGTGAGCCCGATTGCGCATCCGCAGTAGTGAGTCCGTGTGCGCATGTGCAGGTCTGAGCCGGAGTGCGCATGCGCAGTAGCGAGCCCGATTGTGCATCCGCAGTAGTGAGTCTGAGTGCGCATGAGCAGTAGTGAACCCGAGTGTGCATGAGCAGTAGTAGGCTCGTGCGCGCATGCGCAGTAGTGAACCCGTGTGCGCATGCGCAGTAGTGCGCCCGCGTGCGCATGCGTAGTAGTGAGCTCGAGTGCGCATGCGCAGTAGTGACCCCGAGTGCGCATGAGCAGTAGTGAGTCCGAGTGCGCATGAGCAGAAGTGAGCCGGAGGGCGCATGCGCAGTAGTGACCCCGAGTGCGCATGCGCACTAGTGACCCCGAGCCCGCATGCGCAGTAGTGAGCCCGTGTGCGCATGCGCATTAGTGAGGCCGTGTACGCATGCGCAGTAGTGAGCCCGTGTGCTCATGCGCAGTAGTGAGCCCGCGTGCGCATGCGTAGTAGTGAGCTCCAGTGCGCATGTGCATGGGTGAGCCGGAGTGCGCATGCGCAGTAGCGAGCCCGAGTGCGCATGCGTAGTTGTGAGCTCGAGTCCGCATGTGCAGGTCTGAGCCGGAGTGCGCATGCGCAGTAGTGAGCCCGAGTGCACATGCACAGTAGTGAGCCCGATTGCGCATCCGCAGTAGTGAGTCCGTGTGCGCATGTGCAGGTCTGAGCTGGAGTGCGCATGCGCAGTAGCGAGCCCGATTGTGCATCCGCAGTAGTGAGTCTGAGTGCGCATGAGCAGTAGTGAGCCCGAGTGTGCATGAGCAGTAGTAGGCTCGTTTGCACATGCGCAGTAGTGAACCCGTGTGCGCATGCGCAGTAGTGCGCCCGCGTGCGCATGCGTAGTAGTGAGCTCGAGTGCGCATGCGCAGTAGTGACCCCGAGTGCGCATGAGCAGTAGTGAGTCCGAGTGCGCATGAGCAGAAGTGAGCCGGAGGGCGCATGCGCAGTAGTGACCCCGAGTGCGCATGCGCACTAGTGACCCCGAGCCCGCATGCGCAGTAGTGAGCCTGAGTGCGCATGAGCAGTAGTGAGTCCGAGTGCGCATGCGCAGTAGTACGCCCGTGTGCATATGCGCAGAAGTGAGCTCCAATGCGCATGGGCAGGTCTGAGCCGGACTGCGCATGCGCAGTAGTGAGCCCGTGTGCGCTTGCGCAGTGGTGTGCCCGAGTGCGCATGGGCAGGTCTGAGCCCGAGTGCGCATGATCAGTAGTGGGCTCGTGCGCGCATGCGCAGTAGTGAGCCCGTGTGCGCATGCGCAGTAGTGGGCCCGAGCGCGCATCCGCAGTAGTGAGTCCGAGTGCGCATGCGCGGTAGTGAGCCCGATTGTGCATCCGCAGTAGTGAGTCCGAGTGCGCATGGGCAGTAGTGAGTTCGAGTGCGCATGAGCAGCAGATACCCCGAGTGCGCATGCGCAGTAGTGACCCCGAGCGCGCATGCGCAGTAGTGAGCCCGTGTGCGCATACGCAGTAGTGAGCCCGAGCGCGCATCCGCAGTAGTGAGTCCGAGTGCGCATGCGCAGTGGTGACCCCGAGTGCGCATGAGCAGTAGCGAGTCCGAGTGCGCATGCGCAGTAGTGACCCCGAGTGCACATGCACAGTAGTGAGCCCGATTGCGCATCCGCAGTAGTGAGTCCGTGTGCGCATGTGCAGGTCTGAGCCGGAGTGCGCATGCGCAGTAGCGAGCCCGATTGTGCATCCGCAGTAGTGAGTCTGAGTGCGCATGAGCAGTAGTGAGCCCGAGTGTGCATGAGCAGTAGTAGGCTCGTGCGCGCATGCGCAGTAGTGAACCCGTGTGCGCATGCGCAGTAGTGCGCCCGCGTGCGCATGCGTAGTAGTGAGCTCGAGTGCGCATGCGCAGTAGTGACCCCGAGTGCGCATGAGCAGTAGTGAGTCCGAGTGCGCATGAGCAGAAGTGAGCCGGAGGGCGCATGCGCAGTAGTGACCTCGAGTGCGCATGCGCACTAGTGACCCCGAGCCCGCATGCGCAGTAGTGAGCCCGTGTGCGCATGCGCATTAGTGAGGCCGTGTACGCATGCGCAGTAGTGAGCCCGTGTGCTCATGCGCAGTAGTGAGCCCGTGTGCGCATACGCAGTAGTGAGCCCGAGCGCGCATCCGCAGTAGTGAGTCCGAGTGCGCATGCGCAGTGGTGACCCCGAGTGCGCATGAGCAGTAGCGAGTCCGAGTGCGCATGCGCAGTAGTGACCCCGAGTGCACATGCACAGTAGTGAGCCCGATTGCGCATCCGCAGTAGTGAGTCCGTGTGCGCATGTGCAGGTCTGAGCCGGAGTGCGCATGCGCAGTAGCGAGCCCGATTGTGCATCCGCAGTAGTGAGTCTGAGTGCGCATGAGCAGTAGTGAGCCCGAGTGTGCATGAGCAGTAGTAGGCTCGTGCGCGCATGCGCAGTAGTGAACCCGTGTGCGCATGCGCAGTAGTGCGCCCGCGTGCGCATGCGTAGTAGTGAGCTCGAGTGCGCATGCGCAGTAGTGACCCCGAGTGCGCATGAGCAGTAGTGAGTCCGAGTGCGCATGAGCAGAAGTGAGCCGGAGGGCGCATGCGCAGTAGTGACCCCGAGTGCGCATGCGCACTAGTGACCCCGAGCCCGCATGCGCAGTAGTGAGCCCGTGTGCGCATGCGCAGTAGTGAGGCCGTGTACGCATGCGCAGTAGTGACCCCGAGTGCGCATGAGTAGTAGTGAGTCCCAGTGCGCATGAGCAGTAGTGACCCCGAGTGCGCATGAGTAGTAGTGAGTCCGAGTGCGCATGAGCAGTAGTGACCCCGAGTGCGCATGCGCAGTAGTGAGCCCGAGAGGGCATCCGCAGTAGTGAGTCCGAGTGTGCATGAGCAGTAGTAGGCTCGTGCGCGCATGCGCAGTAGTGAACCCGTGTGCGCATGCGCAGTAGTGCGCCCGCGTGCGCATGCGTAGTAGTGAGCTCGAGTGCGCATGCGCAGTAGTGACCCCGAGTGCGCATGAGCAGTAGTGAGTCCGAGTGCGCATGAGCAGAAGTGAGCCGGAGGGCGCATGCGCAGTAGTGACCTCGAGTGCGCATGCGCACTAGTGACCCCGAGCCCGCATGCGCAGTAGTGAGCCCGTGTGCGCATGCGCATTAGTGAGGCCGTGTACGCATGCGCAGTAGTGAGCCCGTGTGCTCATGCGCAGTAGTGAGCCCGTGTGCGCATACGCAGTAGTGAGCCCGAGCGCGCATCCGCAGTAGTGAGTCCGAGTGCGCATGCGCAGTGGTGACCCCGAGTGCGCATGAGCAGTAGCGAGTCCGAGTGCGCATGCGCAGTAGTGACCCCGAGTGCACATGCACAGTAGTGAGCCCGATTGCGCATCCGCAGTAGTGAGTCCGTGTGCGCATGTGCAGGTCTGAGCCGGAGTGCGCATACGCAGTAGCGAGCCCGATTGTGCATCCGCAGTAGTGAGTCTGAGTGCGCATGAGCAGTAGTGAGCCCGAGTGTGCATGAGCAGTAGTAGGCTCGTGCGCGCATGCGCAGTAGTGAACCCGTGTGCGCATGCGCAGTAGTGCGCCCGCGTGCGCATGCGTAGTAGTGAGCTCGAGTGCGCATGCGCAGTAGTGACCCCGAGTGCGCATGAGCAGTAGTGAGTCCGAGTGCGCATAAGCAGAAGTGAGCCGGAGGGCGCATGCGCAGTAGTGACCCCGAGTGCGCATGCGCACTAGTGACCCCGAGCCCGCATGCGCAGTAGTGAGCCCGTGTGCGCATGCGCAGTAGTGAGGCCGTGTACGCATGCGCAGTAGTGACCCCGAGTGCGCATGAGTAGTAGTGAGTCCCAGTGCGCATGAGCAGTAGTGACCCCGAGTGCGCATGAGTAGTAGTGAGTCCGAGTGCGCATGAGCAGTAGTGACCCCGAGTGCGCATGCGCAGTAGTGAGCCCGAGAGGGCATCCGCAGTAGTGAGTCCGAGTGTGCATGAGCAGTAGTAGGCTCGTGCGCGCATGCGCAGTAGTGAACCCGTGTGCGCATGCGCAGTAGTACGCCCGTGTGCATATGAGCAGAAGTGAGCTCGAATGCGCATGTGCAGCTCTGAGCCGGACTGCGCATGCGCATTAGTGAGCCCGTGTGCGCTTGCGCAGTGGTATCCCCGAGTGCGCACGGGCAGGTCTGAGCCGGAGTGCGCATGCGCAGTAGTGGGCTCGTGCGCGCATGCGCAGTAGTGAGCCCGTGTGCGGATGCGCAGTAGTAAGCCCGAGCGCGCATCCGCAGTAGTGAGTCCGAGTGCGCATGCGCAGTAGTGAGCCCGATTGTGCGTCCGCAGTAGTGAGCTCGAGTGCGCATGCGCAGTAGTGACCCCGAGTGCGCATGAGCAGCACTGAGTCCGAGTGCGCATGAGCAGTAGTGACCCCGAGCCCGCATGCGCAGTAGTGAGTCCGTGTGCACATGCGCAGAAATGAGCTCGAATGCGCACGTGCAAGTCTGAGCCGCACTGCGCATGCGCAGTAGTGAGCCCGTGTGCGCATGCGCAGAAGTGAGCTCGAGAGGGCATGTGCATGTCTGAGCCGGTGTGCGCATGCGCAGTAGTGACCCCGAGTGCGCATGCGCAGTAGCGACCCCGAGCGCGTATGCGCAGTAGCGACCCCGAGCGCGTATGCGCAGTAGTGAGCCCGAGTGCGCATGTGCAGGCCTGACCGGAGTGCGCATGCGCAGGAGTGAGCCCGAGCGCGCATGCGCAGTAGTGAGCCCGATTGTGCATCCGCAGTAGTGAGTCCGAGTGCGCATGATCAGCAGTGACCCCGAGTGCGCATGCGCAGTAGTGACCCCGAGTGCGCATGAGCAGTAGTGAGTCCGAGTGCGCATGAGCAGCAGTGAGTCCGAGTGCGCATGAGCAGTAGTGAGTTCGAGTGCGCATGAGCAGCAGTGACCCCGAGTGCGCATGCGCAGTAGTGACCCCGAGCGCGCATGCGCAGTAGTGAGCCCGTGTGCGCATGCGCAGTAGTGAGCCCGCGCGCGCATCCGCAGTAGTGAGTCCGAGTGCGCATGCGCAGTAGTGACCCCGAGTGCGCATGAGTAGTAGTGAGTCCGAGTGCGCATGAGCAGTAGTGACTCCGAGTGCGCACGCACAGTAGTGAGCCCGATTGCGCATCCCCAGTAGTGAGACCGTGTGCGCATGTGCAGGTCTGAGCCGGAGTGCGCATGCGCAGTAGTGAGCCTGAGTGCGCATGAGCAGTAGTGAGTCCGAGTGCGCATGCGCAGTAGTACGCCCGTGTGCATATGCGCAGAAGTGAGCTCCAATGCGCATGGGCAGGTCTGAGCCGGACTGCGCATGCGCAGTAGTGAGCCCGTGTGCGCTTGCGCAGTGGTGTGCCCGAGTGCGCATGGGCAGGTCTGAGCCCGAGTGCGCATGATCAGTAGTGGGCTCGTGCGCGCATGCGCAGTAGTGAGCCCGTGTGCGCATGCGCAGTAGTGGGCCCGAGCGCGCATCCGCAGTAGTGAGTCCGAGTGCGCATGCGCAGTAGTGAGCCCGATTGTGCATCCGCAGTAGTGAGTCCGAGTGCGCATGGGCAGTAGTGAGTTCGAGTGCGCATGAGCAGCAGATACCCCGAGTGCGCATGCGCAGTAGTGACCCCGAGCGCGCATGCGCAGTAGTGAGCCCGTGTGCGCATACGCAGTAGTGAGCCCGAGCGCGCAGCCGCAGTAGTGAGTCCGAGTGCGCATGCGCAGTGGTGACCCCGAGTGCGCATGAGCAGTAGCGAGTCCGAGTGTGCATGCGCAGTAGTGACCCCGAGTGCACATGCACAGTAGTGAGCCCGATTGCGCATCCGCAGTAGTGAGTCCGTGTGCGCATGTGCAGGTCTGAGCCGGAGTGCGCATGCGCAGTAGCGAGCCCGATTGTGCATCCGCAGTAGTGAGTCTGAGTGCGCATGAGCAGTAGTGAACCCGAGTGTGCATGAGCAGTAGTAGGCTCGTGCGCGCATGCGCAGTAGTGAACCCGTGTGCGCATGCGCAGTAGTGCGCCCGCGTGCGCATGCGTAGTAGTGAGCTCGAGTGCGCATGCGCAGTAGTGACCCCGAGTGCGCATGAGCAGTAGTGAGTCCGAGTGCGCATGAGCAGAAGTGAGCCGGAGGGCGCATGCGCAGTAGTGACCCCGAGTGCGCATGCGCACTAGTGACCCCGAGCCCGCATGCGCAGTAGTGAGCCCGTGTGCGCATGCGCATTAGTGAGGCCGTGTACGCATGCGCAGTAGTGAGCCCGTGTGCTCATGCGCAGTAGTGAGCCCGCGTGCGCATGCGTAGTAGTGAGCTCCAGTGCGCATGTGCATGGGTGAGCCGGAGTGCGCATGCGCAGTAGCGAGCCCGAGTGCGCATGCGTAGTTGTGAGCTCGAGTCCGCATGTGCAGGTCTGAGCCGGAGTGCGCATGCGCAGTAGTGAGCCCGAGTGCACATGCACAGTAGTGAGCCCGATTGCGCATCCGCAGTAGTGAGTCCGTGTGCGCATGTGCAGGTCTGAGCTGGAGTGCGCATGCGCAGTAGCGAGCCCGATTGTGCATCCGCAGTAGTGAGTCTGAGTGCGCATGAGCAGTAGTGAGCCCGAGTGTGCATGAGCAGTAGTAGGCTCGTTTGCACATGCGCAGTAGTGAACCCGTGTGCGCATGCGCAGTAGTGCGCCCGCGTGCGCATGCGTAGTAGTGAGCTCGAGTGCGCATGCGCAGTAGTGACCCCGAGTGCGCATGAGCAGTAGTGAGTCCGAGTGCGCATGAGCAGAAGTGAGCCGGAGGGCGCATGCGCAGTAGTGACCCCGAGTGCGCATGCGCACTAGTGACCCCGAGCCCGCATGCGCAGTAGTGAGCCTGAGTGCGCATGAGCAGTAGTGAGTCCGAGTGCGCATGCGCAGTAGTACGCCCGTGTGCATATGCGCAGAAGTGAGCTCCAATGCGCATGGGCAGGTCTGAGCCGGACTGCGCATGCGCAGTAGTGAGCCCGTGTGCGCTTGCGCAGTGGTGTGCCCGAGTGCGCATGGGCAGGTCTGAGCCCGAGTGCGCATGATCAGTAGTGGGCTCGTGCGCGCATGCGCAGTAGTGAGCCCGTGTGCGCATGCGCAGTAGTGGGCCCGAGCGCGCATCCGCAGTAGTGAGTCCGAGTGCGCATGCGCAGTAGTGAGCCCGATTGTGCATCCGCAGTAGTGAGTCCGAGTGCGCATGGGCAGTAGCGAGTTCGAGTGCGCATGAGCAGCAGATACCCCGAGTGCGCATGCGCAGTAGTGACCCCGAGCGCGCATGCGCAGTAGTGAGCCCGTGTGCGCATACGCAGTAGTGAGCCCGAGCGCGCATCCGCAGTAGTGAGTCCGAGTGCGCATGCGCAGTGGTGACCCCGAGTGCGCATGAGCAGTAGCGAGTCCGAGTGTGCATGCGCAGTAGTGACCCCGAGTGCACATGCACAGTAGTGAGCCCGATTGCGCATCCGCAGTAGTGAGTCCGTGTGCGCATGTGCAGGTCTGAGCCGGAGTGCGCATGCGCAGTAGCGAGCCCGATTGTGCATCCGCAGTAGTGAGTCTGAGTGCGCATGAGCAGTAGTGAACCCGAGTGTGCATGAGCAGTAGTAGGCTCGTGCGCGCATGCGCAGTAGTGAACCCGTGTGCGCATGCGCAGTAGTGCGCCCGCGTGCGCATGCGTAGTAGTGAGCTCGAGTGCGCATGCGCAGTAGTGACCCCGAGTGCGCATGAGCAGTAGTGAGTCCGAGTGCGCATGAGCAGAAGTGAGCCGGAGGGCGCATGCGCAGTAGTGACCCCGAGTGCGCATGCGCACTAGTGACCCCGAGCCCGCATGCGCAGTAGTGAGCCTGAGTGCGCATGAGCAGTAGTGAGTCCGAGTGCGCATGCGCAGTAGTACGCCCGTGTGCATATGCGCAGAAGTGAGCTCCAATGCGCATGGGCAGGTCTGAGCCGGAGTGCGCATGCGCAGTAGTGGGCTCGTGCGCGCATGCGCAGTAGTGAGCCCGTGTGCGGATGCGCAGTAGTAAGCCCGAGCGCGCATCCGCAGTAGTGAGTCCGAGTGCGCATGCGCAGTAGTGAGCCCGATTGTGCGTCCGCAGTAGTGAGTCTGAGTGCGCATGAGCAGTAGTGGGCCCGTGTGTGCATGAGCAGTAGTGACCCTCAGCGCGCATGCGCAGTAGTGACCCCGAATGCGTATGGGCAGTAGTGAGCCTGATTGCGCATCGGCAGTAGTGAGTCCGAGTGCCCATGAGCCTTAGTGAGTCCGAGTGCGCATCCGCAGTAGTGACCCCGCGTGCGCATGCGTAGCTGTGGGATCGTGTGCGCATGTGCAGGTCTGAGCCGGAGTGCGCATGCGCAGTAGTGAGTCCCAGTGCGCATGAGCAGTAGTGACCCCGAGTGCGCATGTGCAGGTCTGAGGCGGACTGCGCATGCGCAGTAGTGAGCCCGTGTGCGCTTGCGCAGTGGTGTGCCCGAGCCCGCATGCGCAGTAGTGAGCCCGTGTGCGTATGCGCAGTAGTGAGCCCGTGTACGCATGAGCAGTAGTGAGCCCCTGTGCTCATGCGCAGTAAGGAGCCCGCGTGCGCATGCGTAGTAGTGAGCTCGAGTGCGCATGCGCAGTAGTGAGCCCGCGTGCGCATGCGTAGTAGTGAGCTCGAGTGCGCATGTGCAGTAGTGAGTCCGAGTGCGCATGAGCAGCAGTGACCCCGAGTGCGCATGCACAGTAGTGAGCCCGACTTCGCATCCGCAGTAGTGAGTCCGTGTGCGCATGTGCAGGTCTGAGCCGGAGTGCGCATGCGCAGTAGTGACCCCGAGCCCGCATGCGCAGTAGTGAGCCCGTGTGCGTATGCGCAGTAGTGAGCCCGTGCACGCATGCGCAGTAGTGAGCCCGTGTGCTCATGCGCAGTAATGAGCCCGCGTGCGCATGCGTAGTAGTGAGCTCGAGTGCGCATGCGCAGTAGTGAGCCCGCGTGCGCATGCGTAGTAGTGAGCTCGAGTGCGCATGTGCAGTAGTGAGTCCGAGTGCGCATGAGCAGCAGTGACCCCGAGTGCGCATGCACAGTAGTGAGCCCGATTGCGCATCCGCAGTAGTGAGTCCGTGTACGCATGTGCAGGTCTGAGCCGGAGTGCGCATGCGCAGTAGTGAGCCCGATTATGCATCCGCAGTAGTGAGTCTGAGTGCGCATGAGCAGTAGCGAGCCCGTGTGTGCATGAGCAGTAGTGGGCTGGTGCCCGCATGCGCAGTAGTGAACCCGTGTGCGCATGCGCAGTAGTGAGCCCGCGTGCGCATGCGTTGTAGTGAGCTCGAGTGCGCATACGCAGTAGTGACCCCGAGTGCGCGTGAGTAGTAGTGAGTCCGAGTGCGCATGAGCAGTAGTGACCCCGATTGCGCATGAACAGTAGTGAGCCCGATTGCGCATCCGCAGAAGTGAGTCCGTGTGCGCATGTGCAGGTCTGGGCCGGAGTACGCATGCGCAGTAGTGACCCCGAGTGCGCATGCGCAGTAGTGACCCCGAGCGCGCATGCGCAGTAGACAGCCCGTGTGCGCATGCGCAGCAGTAAGCCCGAGCGCGCATCCGCAGTAGTGAGCCCGTGTACTCATGCGCAGTAGCGAGCCCGCGTGCGCATGCGTAGTAGTGAGCTCGAGTGCGCATGCGCAGTAGTGACCCCGAGTGCGCATGAGCAGTAGACAGCCCGTGTGCGCATGCGCAGCAGTAAGCCCGAGCGCGCATCCGCAGTAGTGAGCCCGTGTACTCATGCGCAGTAGCGAGCCCGCGTGCGCACGCGTAGTAGTGAGCTCGAGTGCGCATGTGCAGGTCTGAGCCGGCCTGCGCATGCGCAGTAGTGAGCCCGTGTCCGCATGAGCGATAGAGAGTCTGAGCGCGCATGCGCAGTAGTGAGCCCGACTGTGCATCCGCAGTAGTGAGTCTGAGTGCGCATGAGCAGTGGTGAGCCCGTGTGTGCATGAGCATTAGTGGGCTCGTGCGCGCATCCGCAGTAGTGAACCCGTGTGCGCATGCGCAGTAGTGAGCCCGCGTGCGCATGCGTAGTAGTGAGCTCGAGTGCGCATGCGCAGTAGTGACCCCGAGTGCGCATGAGCAGCACTGAGTCCGAGTGCGCATGAGCAGTAGTGACCCCGAGCCCGCATGCGCAGTAGTGAGTCCGTGTGCACATGCGCAGAAATGAGCTCGAATGCGCACGTGCAAGTCTGAGCCGCACTGCGCATGCGCAGTAGTGAGCCCGTGTGCGCATGCGCAGAAGTGAGCTCGAGAGGGCATGTGCATGTCTGAGCCGGTGTGCGCATGCGCAGTAGTGACCCCGAGTGCGCATGCGCAGTAGCGACCCCGAGCGCGTATGCGCAGTAGCGACCCCGAGCGCGTATGCGCAGTAGTGAGCCCGAGTGCGCATGTGCAGGCCTGACCGGAGTGCGCATGCGCAGGAGTGAGCCCGAGCGCGCATGCGCAGTAGAGAGCCCGATTGTGCATCCGCAGTAGTAAGTCTGAGTGCGCATGAGCAGTAGTGAGCCTGAGCGCGCATGCGCCGTAGGGAGCCCGTGTGCGCATGCGCACTGGTGAGCCCGTCTACGCATGCGCAGTGGTGAGCCCGAGTGCGCATGAGCAGGTCTGAGCCGGAGTGCGCATGCGCAGTAGTGAGCCTGAGTGCGCATGAGCAGTAGTGAGTCTGAGTGCGCATGCGCAGTAGTACGCCCGTGTGCATATGAGCAGAAGTGAGCTCGAATGCGCATGAGCAGGTCTGAGCCGGACTGCGCATGCGCATTAGTGAGCCCGTGTGCGCTTGCGCAGTGGTATGCCCGAGTGCGCACGGGCAGGTCTGAGCCGGAGTGCGCATGCGCAGTAGTGGGCTCGTGCGCGCATGCGCAGTAGTGAGCCCGTGTGCGCATGCGCAGTAGTAAGCCCGAGCGCGCATCCGGAGTAGTGAGTCCGAGTGCGCATGCGCAGTAGTGAGCCCGATTGTGCGTCCGCAGTGGTGAGTCTGAGTGCGCATGAGCAGTAGTGGGCCCGTATGTGCATGCGCAGTAGTGAGCCCGATTGTGCATCCGCAGTAGTGAGTCCGAGTGCGCATGATCAGCAGTGACCCCGAGTGCGCATGCGCAGTAGTGACCCCGTGTGTGCATGAGCAGTAGTGGGCTCGTGCGCGCATGCGCAGTAGTGAACCCGTGTGCGCATGCGCAGTAGTGACCCCGAGTGCGCATGAGCAGTAGTGAGTCCGAGTGCGCATGAGCAGTAGTGACCCCGAGTGCGCATGCATAGTAGTGAGCCCGATTTCGCATCCGCAGTAGTGAGTCCGTGTGCGCATGTGCAGGTCTGAGCCGGAGTGCGCATGCGCAGTAGTGAGCCTGAGTGCGCATGAGCAGTAGTGAGTCCGAGTGCGCATGCGCAGTAGTACGCCCGTGTGCATATGCGCAGAAGTGAGCTCCAATGCGCATGGGCAGGTCTGAGCCGGACTGCGCATGCGCAGTAGTGAGCCCGTGTGCGCTTGCGCAGTGGTGTGCCCGAGTGCGCATGGGCAGGTCTGAGCCCGAGTGCGCATGATCAGTAGTGGGCTCGTGCGCGCATGCGCAGTAGTGAGCCCGTGTGCGCATGCGCAGTAGTGGGCCCGAGCGCGCATCCGCAGTAGTGAGTCCGAGTGCGCATGCGCAGTAGTGAGCCCGATTGTGCATCCGCAGTAGTGAGTCCGAGTGCGCATGGGCAGTAGCGAGTTCGAGTGCGCATGAGCAGCAGATACCCCGAGTGCGCATGCGCAGTAGTGACCCCGAGCGCGCATGCGCAGTAGTGAGCCCGTGTGCGCATACGCAGTAGTGAGCCCGAGCGCGCATCCGCAGTAGTGAGTCCGAGTGCGCATGCGCAGTGGTGACCCCGAGTGCGCATGAGCAGTAGCGAGTCCGAGTGTGCATGCGCAGTAGTGACCCCGAGTGCACATGCACAGTAGTGAGCCCGATTGCGCATCCGCAGTAGTGAGTCCGTGTGCGCATGTGCAGGTCTGAGCCGGAGTGCGCATGCGCAGTAGCGAGCCCGATTGTGCATCCGCAGTAGTGAGTCTGAGTGCGCATGAGCAGTAGTGAACCCGAGTGTGCATGAGCAGTAGTAGGCTCGTGCGCGCATGCGCAGTAGTGAACCCGTGTGCGCATGCGCAGTAGTGCGCCCGCGTGCGCATGCGTAGTAGTGAGCTCGAGTGCGCATGCGCAGTAGTGACCCCGAGTGCGCATGAGCAGTAGTGAGTCCGAGTGCGCATGAGCAGAAGTGAGCCGGAGGGCGCATGCGCAGTAGTGACCCCGAGTGCGCATGCGCACTAGTGACCCCGAGCCCGCATGCGCAGTAGTGAGCCTGAGTGCGCATGAGCAGTAGTGAGTCCGAGTGCGCATGCGCAGTAGTACGCCCGTGTGCATATGCGCAGAAGTGAGCTCCAATGCGCATGGGCAGGTCTGAGCCGGAGTGCGCATGCGCAGTAGTGGGCTCGTGCGCGCATGCGCAGTAGTGAGCCCGTGTGCGGATGCGCAGTAGTAAGCCCGAGCGCGCATCCGCAGTAGTGAGTCCGAGTGCGCATGCGCAGTAGTGAGCCCGATTGTGCGTCCGCAGTAGTGAGTCTGAGTGCGCATGAGCAGTAGTGGGCCCGTGTGTGCATGAGCAGTAGTGACCCTCAGCGCGCATGCGCAGTAGTGACCCCGAATGCGTATGGGCAGTAGTGAGCCTGATTGCGCATCGGCAGTAGTGAGTCCGAGTGCCCATGAGCCTTAGTGAGTCCGAGTGCGCATCCGCAGTAGTGACCCCGCGTGCGCATGCGTAGCTGTGGGATCGTGTGCGCATGTGCAGGTCTGAGCCGGAGTGCGCATGCGCAGTAGTGAGTCCCAGTGCGCATGAGCAGTAGTGACCCCGAGTGCGCATGTGCAGGTCTGAGGCGGACTGCGCATGCGCAGTAGTGAGCCCGTGTGCGCTTGCGCAGTGGTGTGCCCGAGTGCGCATGGGCAGTAGTGGGCTCGTGCGCGCATGCGCAGTAGTGAGCCCGATTGTGCATCTACAGTAGTGAGTCTGAGTGCGCATGAGCAGTAGTGAGCCCGTGTGTGCATCAGCAGTAGTGAGTCCGAGTGCGCATGATCAGCAGTGACCCCGAGTGCGCGTGCGCAGTAGTGACCACGAGTGCGCATGAGCAGTAGTGAGTCCGGGTGTTCATGAGCAGCAGTGACCCCGAGTGTGCATGCGCAGTAGTGAGCCCGAGCGCGCATCCGCAGTAGTGAGTCCGAGTGCGCATGCGCAGTAGTGACCCCGTGTGTGCATGAGCAGTAGTGGGCTCGTGCGCGCATGCGCAGTAGTGAACCCGTGTGCGCATGCGCAGTAGTGACCCCGAGTGCGCATGAGCAGTAGTGAGTCCGAGTGCGCATGAGCAGTAGTGACCCCGAGTGCGCATGCATAGTAGTGAGCCCGATTTCGCATCCGCAGTAGTGAGTCCGTGTGCGCATGTGCAGGTCTGAGCCGGAGTGCGCATGCGCAGTAGTGAGCCCGATTGTGCATCCGCAGTAGTGACCCCGAGTGCGCATGCGCCCTGGTGACCCCGAGCCCGCATGCGCAGTAGTGAGTCTCAGTGCGCATGAGCAGTACTGAGCCCGTGTGTGCATGAGCAGTAGTGAGCCCGCGTGCGCATGCGTTGTAGTGAGCTCGAGTGCGCATACGCAGTAGTGACCCCGAGTGCGCATGAGCAGTAATGAGTCCGAGTGCGCATGAGCAGTAGTGACCCCGAGTGCGCAGGCATAGTAGTGAGCCCGATTTCGCATCCGCAGTAGTGAGTCCGTGTGCGCATGTGCAGGTCTGAGCCGGAGTGCGCATGCGCAGTAGTGAGCCCGATTGTGCATCCGCAGTAGTGACCCCGAGTGCGCATGCGCCCTGGTGACCCCGAGCCCGCATGCGCAGTAGTGAGCCCGTGTGCGTATGCGCAGTAGTGAGCCCGTGTACGCATGAGCAGTAGTGAGCCCCTGTGCTCATGCGCAGTAAGGAGCCCGCGTGCGCATGCGTAGTAGTGAGCTCGAGTGCGCATGCGCAGTAGTGAGCCCGCGTGCGCATGCGTAGTAGTGAGCTCGAGTGCGCATGTGCAGTAGTGAGTCCGAGTGCGCATGAGCAGCAGTGACCCCGAGTGCGCATGCACAGTAGTGAGCCCGACTTCGCATCCGCAGTAGTGAGTCCGTGTGCGCATGTGCAGGTCTGAGCCGGAGTGCGCATGCGCAGTAGTGAGCCCGATTGTGCATCCGCAGTAGTGACCCCGCGTGCGCATGCGTAGTAGTGAGCTCGAGTGCGCATGTGCAGTAGTGAGTCCGAGTGCGCATGAGCAGCAGTGACCCCGAGTGCGCATGCATAGTAGTGAGCCCGATTGCGCATCCGCAGTAGTGAGTCCGTGTACGCATGTGCAGGTCTGAGCCGGAGTGCGCATGCGCAGTAGTGAGCCCGATTATGCATCCGCAGTAGTGAGTCTGAGTGCGCATGAGCAGTAGCGAGCCCGTGTGTGCATGAGCAGTAGTGGGCTGGTGCCCGCATGCGCAGTAGTGAACCCGTGTGCGCATACGCAGTAGTGAGCCCGAGCGCGCATCCGCAGTAGTGAGTCCGAGTGCGCATGCGCAGTGGTGACCCCGAGTGCGCATGAGCAGTAGCGAGTCCGAGTGTGCATGCGCAGTAGTGACCCCGAGTGCACATGCACAGTAGTGAGCCCGATTGCGCATCCGCAGTAGTGAGTCCGTGTGCGCATGTGCAGGTCTGAGCCGGAGTGCGCATGCGCAGTAGCGAGCCCGATTGTGCATCCGCAGTAGTGAGTCTGAGTGCGCATGAGCAGTAGTGAACCCGAGTGTGCATGAGCAGTAGTAGGCTCGTGCGCGCATGCGCAGTAGTGAACCCGTGTGCGCATGCGCAGTAGTGCGCCCGCGTGCGCATGCGTAGTAGTGAGCTCGAGTGCGCATGCGCAGTAGTGACCCCGAGTGCGCATGAGCAGTAGTGAGTCCGAGTGCGCATGAGCAGAAGTGAGCCGGAGGGCGCATGTGCAGTAGTGACCCCGAGTGCGCATGCGCACTAGTGACCCCGAGCCCGCATGCGCAGTAGTGAGCCCGTGTGCGCATGCGCATTAGTGAGGCCGTGTACGCATGC
The DNA here is from genome assembly GCA_963576845.1 of Megachile leachella. Taxonomy (NCBI): domain Eukaryota; kingdom Metazoa; phylum Arthropoda; class Insecta; order Hymenoptera; family Megachilidae; genus Megachile; species Megachile leachella. The sequence continues at coordinate 23,051,309 of OY756250.1, read as the reverse complement.
GCAGTAGTGAGCCCGTGTGCTCATGCGCAGTAGTGAGCCCGCGTGCGCATGCGTAGTAGTGAGCTCCAGTGCGCATGTGCAGGGGTGAGCCGGAGTGCGCATGCGCAGTAGCGAGCCCGAGTGCGCATGCGTAGTAGTGAGCTCGAGTCCGCATGTGCAGGTCTGAGCCGGAGTGCGCATGCGCAGTAGTGAGCCCGAGTGCACATGCACAGTAGTGAGCCCGATTGCGCATCCGCAGTAGTGAGTCCGTGTGCGCATGTGCAGGTCTGAGCTGGAGTGCGCATGCGCAGTAGCGAGCCCGATTGTGCATCCGCAGTAGTGAGTCTGAGTGCGCATGAGCAGTAGTGAGCCCGAGTGTGCATGAGCAGTAGTAGGCTCGTTTGCGCATGCGCAGTAGTGAACCCGTGTGCGCATGCGCAGTAGTGCGCCTGCGCGCGCATGCGTAGTAGTGAGCTCGAGTGCGCATGCGCAGTAGTGACCCCGAGTGCGCATGAGCAGTAGTGAGTCCGAGTGCGCATGAGCAGAAGTGAGCCGGAGGGCGCATGCGCAGTAGTGACCCCGAGTGCGCATGCGCACTAGTGACCCCGAGCCCGCATGCGCAGTAGTGAGCCTGAGTGCGCATGAGCAGTAGTGAGTCCGAGTGCGCATGCGCAGTAGTACGCCCGTGTGCATATGCGCAGAAGTGAGCTCCAATGCGCATGGGCAGGTCTGAGCCGGAGTGCGCATGCGCAGTAGTGGGCTCGTGCGCGCATGCGCAGTAGTGAGCCCGTGTGCGGATGCGCAGTAGTAAGCCCGAGCGCGCATCCGCAGTAGTGAGTCCGAGTGCGCATGCGCAGTAGTGAGCCCGATTGTGCGTCCGCAGTAGTGAGTCTGAGTGCGCATGAGCAGTAGTGGGCCCGTGTGTGCATGAGCAGTAGTGACCCTCAGCGCGCATGCGCAGTAGTGACCCCGAATGCGTATGGGCAGTAGTGAGCCTGATTGCGCATCGGCAGTAGTGAGTCCGAGTGCCCATGAGCCTTAGTGAGTCCGAGTGCGCATCCGCAGTAGTGACCCCGCGTGCGCATGCGTAGCTGTGGGATCGTGTGCGCATGTGCAGGTCTGAGCCGGAGTGCGCATGCGCAGTAGTGAGTCCCAGTGCGCATGAGCAGTAGTGACCCCGAGTGCGCATGTGCAGGTCTGAGGCGGAGTGCGCATGCGCAGTAGTGAGCCTGATTGCGCATGCGCGGTAGTGAGCCCGATTGTGCATCCGCAGTAGTGAGTCTGAATGCGGATGAGCAGTAGTGAGCCCGTGTGTGCATCAGCAGTAGCGAGTCCGAGTGCGCATGATCAGCAGTGACCCCGAGTGCGCATGCGCAGTAGTGACCCCGAGTGCGCATGAGCAGTAGTGAGTTCGAGTGCGCATGAGCAGCAGTGACCCCGAGTGCGCATGCGCAGTAGTGACCCCTAGCGCGTATGCGCAGTAGTGAGCCCGTGTGCGCATGCGCAGTAGTGAGCCCGAGCGCGCATCCGCAGTAGTTAGTCCGAGTGCGCATGCGCAGTAGTGACCCCGAGTGCGCATGAGTAGTAGTGAGTCCCAGTGCGCATGAGCAGTAGTGACCCCGAGTGCGCATGAGTAGTAGTGAGTCCGAGTGCGCATGAGCAGTAGTGACCCCGAGTGCGCATGCACAGTAGTGAGCCCGATTGCGCATCCCCGGTAGTGAGTCCGTGTGCGCATGTGCAGGTCTGAGCCGGAGTGCGCGTGCGCAGTAGTGAGCCTGAGTGCGCATGAGCAGTAGTGAGTCTGCGTGCGCATGCGCAGTAGTACGCCCGTGTGCATATGCGCAAAAGTGAGCTCGAGTGCGCATGTGCAGGTCTGAGCCGGACTGCGCATGCGCAGTAGTGAGCCCGTGTCCGCATGAGCGATAGAGAGTCTGAGCGCGCATGCGCAGTAGTGAGCCCGATTGTGCATCCGCAGTAGTGAGTCTGAGTGCGCATGAGCAGTGGTGAGCCCGTGTGTGCATGAGCAGTAGTGGGCTCGTGCGCGCATCCGCAGTAGTGAACCCGTGTGCGCATGCGCAGTAGTGAGCCCGCGTGCGCATGCGTAGTAGTGAGCTCGAGTGCGCATGCGCAGTAGTGACCCCGAGTGCGCATGAGCAGCACTGAGTCCGAGTGCGCATGAGCAGTAGTGACCCCGAGCCCGCATGCGCAGTAGTGAGTCCGTGTGCACATGCGCAGAAATGAGCTCGAATGCGCACGTGCAAGTCTGAGCCGCACTGCGCATGCGCAGTAGTGAGCCCGTGTGCGCATGCGCAGAAGTGAGCTCGAGAGGGCATGTGCATGTCTGAGCCGGTGTGCGCATGCGCAGTAGTGACCCCGAGTGCGCATGCGCAGTAGCGACCCCGAGCGCGTATGCGCAGTAGCGACCCGGAGCGCGTATGCGCAGTAGTGAGCCCGAGTGCGCATGTGCAGGCCTGACCGGAGTGCGCATGCGCAGGAGTGAGCCCGAGCGCGCATGCGCCGTAGAGAGCCCGATTGTGCATCCGCAGTAGTGAGCCTGAGCGCGCATGCGCCGTAGGGAGCCCGTGTGCGCATGCGCACTGGTAAGCCCGTCTACGCATGCGCAGTGGTGAGCCCGAGTGCGCATGTGCAGGTCTGAGCCGGAGTGCGCATGCGCAGTAGTGAGCCTGAGTGCGCATGAGCAGTAGTGAGTCTGAGTGCGCATGCGCAGTAGTACGCCCGTGTGCATATGAGCAGAAGTGAGCTCGAATGCGCATGTGCAGGTCTGAGCCGGACTGCGCATGCGCATTAGTGAGCCCGTGTGCGCTTGCGCAGTGGTATGCCCGAGTGCGCACGGGCAGGTCTGAGCCGGAGTGCGCATGCGCAGTAGTGGGCTCGTGCGCGCATGCGCAGTAGTGAGCCCGTGTGCGCATGCGCAGTAGTAAGCCCGAGCGCGCATCCGGAGTAGTGAGTCCGAGTGCGCATGCGCAGTAGTGAGCCCGATTGTGCGTCCGCAGTAGTGAGTCTGAGTGCGCATGAGCAGTAGTGGGCCCGTATGTGCATGCGCAGTAGTGAGCCCGATTGTGCATCCGCAGTTGTGAGTCCGAGTGCGCATGATCAGCAGTGACCCCGAGTGCGCATGCGCAGTAGTGAGGCCGTGTACGCATGCGCAGTAGTGAGCCCGTGTGCTCATGCGCAGTAGTGAGCCCGTGTGCGCATGAGCAGTAGTGAGTCCGAGCGCGCATGCGCAGTAGTGAGCCCGATTGTGCATCCGCAGTAGTGAGTCTGAGTGCGCATGAGCAGTAGTGAGCCCGTGTGTGCATCAGCAGTAGTGAGTCCGAGTGCGCATGATCAGCAGTGACCCCGAGTGTGCATGCGCAGTAGTGAGCCCGAGCGCGCATCCGCAGTAGTGAGTCCGAGTGCGCATGCGCAGTAGTGACCAAGAGTGCGCATGAGCAGTAGTGAGTTCGGGTGCGCATGAGCAGCAGTGACCCCGAGTGTGCATGCGCAGTAGTGAGTCCGAGTGCGCATGAGCAGTAGTGACCCCGAGTGCGCATGCACAGTAGTGACCCCGATTGCGCATCCCCAGTAGTGAGTCCGTGTGCGCATGTGCAGGTCTGAGCCGGAGTGCGCATGCTCAGTAGTGAGCCTGAGTGCGCATGAGCAGTAGTGAGTCCGAGTGCGCATGCGCAGTAGTACGCCCGTGTGCATATGCGCAAAAGTGAGCTCGAATGCGCATGTGCAGGTCTGAGCCGGACTGCGCATGCGCAGTAGTGAGCCCGTGTGCGCTTGCGCAGTGGTGTGCCCGAGTGCGCATGCGCAGTAGTGAGCCCGAGCGCGCATCCGCAATAGTGAGTCCGAGTGCGCATGCGCAGTAGTGAGCCCGATTGTGCATCTACAGTAGTGAGTCTGAGTGCGCATGAGCAGTAGTGAGCCCGTGTGTGCATCAGCAGTAGTGAGTCCGAGTGCGCATAATCAGCAGTGACCCCGAGTGCGCGTGCGCAGTAGTGACCACGAGTGCGCATGAGCAGTAGTGAGTCCGGGTGTTCATGAGCAGCAGTGACCCCGAGTGTGCATGCGCAGTAGTGAGCCCGAGCGCGCATCCGCCGTAGTGAGTCCGAGTGCGCATGCGCAGTAGTGAGTCCGAGTGCGCATGCGCAGTAGTGACCCCGAGTGCGCATGAGCAGTAGTGAGTTCGAGTGCGCATGAGCAGCAGTGACCCCGAGTGCGCATGCGCAGTAGTGACCCCGAACGCGCATGCGCAGTAGTGAGCCCGAGCGGGCATCCGCAGTAGTGAGTCCGAGTGCGCATGCACAGTAGTGAGCCCGATTGCGCATCCCCAGTAGTGAGTCCGTGTGCGCATGTGCAGGTCTGAGCCGGAGTGCGCATGCGCAGTAGTGAGCCCCATTGTGCATCCGCAGTAGTGAGTCCGAGTGCGCATAAGCAGTAGTGACCCCGAGCCCGCATGCGCAGTAGTGAGCCCGTGTGCACATGCGCAGAAGTGAGCTCGAATGCGCATGTGCAAGTCTGAGCCGGACTGCGCATGCGCAGTAGTGAGCCCCATTGTGCATCCGCAGTAGTGAGTCCGAGTGCGCATAAGCAGTAGTGACCCCGAGCCCGCATGCGCAGTAGTGAGCCCGTGTGCGCATGCGCAGTAGTGAGGCCGTGTACGCATGCGCAGTAGTGAGCCCGTGTGCTCATGCGCAGTAGTGAGCCCGTGTGCGCATGAGCAGTAGTGACTCCGAGTGCGCATGAGCAGCAGTGACCCCGAGTGTGCATGCGCAGTAGTGAGTCCGAGTGCGCATGCGCAGTAGTGAGCCCGTGTACGCATGCGCAGTAGTGAGCCCGTGTGCGCATGCGCAGAAGTGACCCTGAGTGCGCATGCGCAGTAGTGACCCCGAGCGCGCATGCGCAGTAGTGAGCCCGTGTAAGCATGCGCAGTGGTGAGCCCGAGTGGCGTGCGAATGGTAGCAGTGTGCCACAAGTCGGATCTCCCACCTCCTCGTGGTGTACGCTGGGATAGAGGCACTCTATGCCCTTCGGAAATCAATCGCTTCGGCGATTGGCTTCCCAAGGGTGAGGGCCTCTATGCTAACGGGAGAACGGCGGGTCCTCCAGTTTAGGGAGGGCCTATGCTCATACCGTAAGCCTGTGGTCATGTTTCGCAGGAACGGGGAGGCTTGCCTTAACCGGCTGGCCTCGCGAGGAGTAAACCTCTATAAAAAATCCGCTGTGTGGTTCGCGGGGCGGAATACGGCCACGGTATCCCCTGCCTTGCGGTACGAGTCCGCATAAAAGGGGTGCTCCGGTCGTTTCTAAGTAGGTCCGATGATGTGTCGAGGCGATGCCGGCGGGGTCTTCGGACCCTGGCAGGGCCTCCCTAGCCGGTAAGGCTCGCACGGAGGATTGAAAACGGGGACGGCCGGGGCGCGTTGTACGTCTGAAGTCAAGGTGTTAAGGCAACCGTGCCGAGGACTGCGTGGCTGCCCAGACGTTAAGCAGAGGCAGTCTCTAACGGTTCCCTCGGGGGTACCTGCCGACCCCCCCGAGTATCCAGGCTTCCCCAGGTATGGCGGCTTTGCCTGGGGTGACCGCCATTCCGACCACGCTCGTGGGAAAAACTATGGACAGCTCAATTAAATCTAAAAACCAAGATGTGGCCGCCATCTTTAAAAGCGGCCAACACAACGAGGAAGGCGAGAGCGCCAAGAGGAGGGAAGGGTGCCCTACCCTAACAATACCCGTTGTTAGGTGCACCGAGGTATTGAAGTCGCACACAGTCAGGGTGCGAGGGGTGGACGACCGACCCCAAGAAGGTGAGTCCTGCTCAACTTCCACCGCCGCAGCAGGAACAGTAAAGATGGAGCCGACAGCGGAGCGCTCTGGATCGGAGTCGTCGGGTATAACATTTATCCGACAGACGAGGGCGAGAAGATCTTCGGAAATGGAGCGGGCACCGCTGCGAAACCTGGACCGGAGCCGCGACTCGACACCTGTCCCGGCAAGGCGGCAAACAAGGAGAAAAGCGGCAGTCGACGAGGGGGACGGGTATGACTCACACTCGTCGATTATGTCGATTGAGTTTTCCCGGACGAGCCGAACGGGAGAAAGAGAGAGAAGAGGCCGCCCCCCAACCACGGGGGAGTACATGGGACTCGCTGCCGCGAAGGAGAAGCTCAGCGAGGCCAAGCGGCGCGAGCTTGAGCTGGACAGGGAGCTGAGTGCCTTCGACCTCAGCGGGCCTGTGCCTAGGCCTAGCAAGGGCAGTAAGCCGATTCCAGATGTCGAAGAAGTTATGGAGGAGGTTAGGCACCTTACGACAAGGGACCTGCAGGCGGAATTAATTAGGTACACAAACCTAATCAGGAGGGTAGCAAAGGCCTCCTCCAATTTGAAGGGCGCGAGCGTTCGCCAGCTCCGAGTCTCGACGAACTACATCGAGGGACTCACCACGGAGCTGGCGAAGAGACAGTCCGCCGAGAGTGATGGGGTGGAGAGACGAATGCAGGAACTGGCCCGTGTGCCAGCGACGCGCTCCTCATCGGGGGATGAAGAAAAGGAGCAACTTAGGAGCCTGTTGAAGGTCGCGGAAGAGGACAGGCGAAGGATGGCTGAGGACCTGGCGGCCCTTCGGCAGGAGGTGGAACGCCTCAAGGGCGCGCCGGCGGCGGTAGTGCCGCCCCCACAAGCGCCGATGGAAACGGGCGCAAGAAGAACCCGCAGGCGAGTGCTGTCGACGTCCTCCGAGTCGGGCAGGGAGACAGCAAAGAGGAGGCTGGTGGCTCACACAAGCAGTCCCCAGCCGGAGTTAGTGTCTCCAGTGGAGGTGATGGAGGAGACCCCCCAGGTGACCATGGGGGTGGAGGAGCCGCAGCAGGAGCAGGATAGCAGGCCTGAGGAGGCGGTACGCCGTCCACAAAGCAGAAGAGGAGCATCGATGCAGCAGGAGGCGGCACAGGGGGGCAGGACTCAGGTCCCCGCTGCAGGATTGGAGACCGTGGTGGCGCAGTTAATCCGAAAAGTTGAGGATTTGGCTGCTGAGCTTAGGGGGAAGAAGAGGGAGAGGGCTGACAGCAGAAGCGCCCAACGCAGGGCCCAGCCCAAACCGTCACAGCGGCCTAAGCCGGCCCCGAGGAGGACCATCACCGGATCGGAGGCGGCCAAAAGACCAACCCGAAGCGTTGCCCGGGGCCCGCCCCCTCGGTGGTGACTAACAACCAGGGAACGAAGGAGGAAACGTGGGCCACAGTCCTGGGCAGGAAAGCCAGGCAACGGGAGAGACGGCAGCTGCAGGCAGCAGCAAGCGCGCCACCGGCCGTCAAAAAGCCGGCAAACCGGCCCCAAACAAAGCCAGGGGCAACGGGGAACAAACCACCCCAACCAGCAGCAAGGAAGAGGGTTAAAGTTCCGCGACCGCCGAGGACGGCGGCGGTGACGATTACGGTAGCACCTGGGGGGCAAACAACATATTCCCAGGTGCTCAAAAAGGCCAGGGAGTCGGTGCCAGCCAAGGAACTGGCGGAAATGGGCATCGAAGATCTAAGGATAAGGAAGGCAGTCACAGGGGGGCTGGTGTTGGGGGTTCCCGGTGCAGAGGGGAAAGCTAAGGCAGCGCACCTAGCAGGAAGGCTGAGGGAGGTATTTAAAGAGTCGGAGGTTAGGGTAGCTAACCCAACCAAGACCACCGAGCTGAGGCTGCTAAACCTCGACGACTCGATAGAGAGGGAGGAGATTGCTGATGTTCTGGCAAGGTTAGGGGACTGCACGCCCCAAGAAATCAAGGTCGGTGAGATAAGAAGGTCGCGAGATTCCATGGGAACGGTATGGGTGCGATGCCCCATCCTAGCGGCGAAGAAGGCGGAGGCAGCAGGCAGGGTAAAGGTTGGGTGGTCGTCGGCGCGGGTTGAAGTGCTGGCGGCCCGCCCCATGCACTGCTTCCGCTGCCTGCAGAAAGGGCACACAGCATCGCAGTGCAGTGAGACGACGAGCCGGGCAGGCCGCTGTTATGCATGCGGAGAGGAGGGGCATAGAGCTGCTGAATGCGGCAATAAATTAAAGTGTCCTCTCTGCAGTGACCTGGGGCGGCCGGATAAACATAGGCTGGGGGCGGCAGAGTGTGCGCCCCCACCAAGAAGGAGAAAAGCTGCGGAAAAGGCGAAGCCGCAAGGAGCAGCAGAGCCCGCAATAAGGGAGAAGGCAGCCGATCCTGTAACAGAAAAGGGGAGCGAAGCTGAAGCAGAAAAGGGAGTGGGGAACCCAGAAAGGGGCAGGGCGCAAGAAGACGTTGGGGCAGTGGCTAATAGTCAGCGGGCCACTCAGGCAGAAGAATGCGCCATGGAGGTGGCCGATGAAGGCAGTCAGTGATGGGGCCGCTGAGCCCCATTTTGCAAAGCAACGCGAACCACTCGGCGGGGGCCCAGGACGTTTTCCTGCACACCCTCGCCGAGTGGGATTGTTCACTGGGAGTAGTAGCAGAGCCCTACCGCGTCCCGGACCAGCCCAACTGGTTCGCGGACGCGGAGGGCCGCCGGGCGACTATTGCTATAGTATCGCGCGGTAAGCCCGGCTCCCCGCCCTGCACAGCGGTTGCAGGGGGTAGGGGGGCTGTGGCAATCAGATGGGGGGATATGGCGGTAGTGGGCGTTTACGCACCACCCAGCTGGCCTCTCGCAGAGTATGAAGAGTTGCTCGATAGGGTGGGGCAGTTAGCGTTGCGTTGCCCCACTCAGCGCGTTTTGGTCCTCGGGGACTTCAACGCGAAGGCTCGCGAATGGGGTTCCCCGAGGACCGACGCGAGAGGCCGGGCAACACTGGACTGGGCGGCGGCGCAAGGGCTCCTGCTACTTAACAGGGGCTCGGCGAGCACCTGCGTGCGGCCGCAGGGGGAGTCTGTGGTGGACTTGTCCTGGGGCTCCCCTGAGGTCGCGCGCATGGTTGCGAGCTGGCGGGTCGAGGAGGAGACTGAAACACTGAGTGATCATTTATATATACGTATCAATTTCTCCTCCGAGACCCGGCGCCGCCGGGGTGGACGCCCACTGCCGCCAAGATGGGCGCTGAAGAGGCTAGATAGTGATAAGATGGTGGCTGCGGCCCTCGCGGTTAGCTGGCCGGCTTCACCGGCTAGGGAGGTCGCGGACGTCGAGGGCGAGGCTCAGTGGTTCCGGGGCACCATGCAGGATATCTGCGATGTGGCGATGCCCCGGGCCACCCCTTGCCCCCGTCGGGCGGCGTACTGGTGGACGGGGGACATCGCGCAGTTGCGCGAGGCATGCGTCCCACTGCGTCGCCGGTACCTGCGCGCCCGACGGAGACGCAACCGCGACCCCGCGAGGGAGCAGCAACTTTGGGGCTGTTACCGGGAGGGGGTAACGGCCTACAAGAAAGCCATCAGGGAGGCCAAGGACCGAGCCTGGGACGAGTTCCTCGGCTCTCTTGAGCGGGACCGGTGGGGCCGCCCATACAAGCTAGTTATGGGCAAGTTAAGGCCTTATGCCCCACCGGTTACGGAGAGCCTTGACCCCCATTTACTGGGGCGCGTCGTGGAAACTTTGTTTCCCCGGGATCCTAGTCCCATGACGCGTCCCGGGTCGTCGGGACACCTTCAGTGGACCGACGACATGGGGGTCTCTGACGAGGAGCTCGTTTATGCCGTCAAGAGGGCCAGTGCTCGTAACACTGCACCAGGCCCTGACGGCATCCCGGGCCGGGCTTGGGCCTTGGCACTCCCATTTTTGGGAGATAGATTGAGAGGCCTCTTCAGCGCCTGTCTGAAGTTGGGTAAGTTTCCAGATACTTGGAAGCGAGGACGGCTGGTCCTCCTAAAAAAGGAAGGGCGACCCGATGGGGAGCCCTCGGCGTACCGGCCGATCGTCTTGTTAGATGTCGTGGGGAAGATCCTCGAGACAATAATTGCGAGGAGGTTAACGGATCACCTCTCCCGGGATGGTCCCGACGTGGCCGACTGGCAGTTCGGTTTCAGGCAGGGGAGAAGTACGATAGACGCCATACAGCGGGTGAGAAATATCGCCCAGTCGGCCACGTCGAGGGGCGGGGTGGCGATCGCCATATCACTGGATATAGTGAATGCGTTCAACACCCTGCCCCATAGTGCGATAGTGGGGGGGCTTGAAAGACACCGGGTCCCCCCGGTGGTTAGCAATATTATTGTGGACTATCTCCGGGAGAAGTCGATAGAGTGTGTCGATCGGTCGGGCGCCGCGAGGGTTTGGAATGTGGAGCGGGGCGTGCCCCAGGGTGCGGTTCTCGGGCCGCACCTGTGGATCGTGGGGTACGACCCCGCTCTGAGGGCCCCACTGCCACCGGGCCTTTTCCTCACCTGTTTCGCGGATGATACGCATGTGATGGCAGTGGGGCGAGATTTCTGGAGGACCAGCCGTCTCGCGGAGTTGGGTGCGGCGGTGGTCGTTGCCGAGATCCGGGCGCTCGGGTTGGAGGTGGCTCCCCGCAAGACTGACGCCATGGCCTTCTGCCATAGGCGTAGGGACCGCCCTCCGCCCGGTGCGTTGGTCCGGGTAGGCGGGGCTGATGTCCAGATCGGGTCCGAGATGAGGTATCTCGGACTCCGACTGGACAGCCACTGGAGTTTCGGACCCCACTTCGACGCGTTGGCCCCCAGGTTGGAGCGTGTTGCGGGCGCGTTGGCGCGCATATTGCCCAACCTGCGGGGCCCGAGTGAGAAGGTGCGCCGACTCTATATGGGGGTCGTGCGGAGTATGGCCCTATACGGCGCCCCAGTTTGGGCTGCCGACCTGGCTGCCAGGCGCCGCTCGCAAGGTGTCTTGCGAAAAGTGGAGCGGCGGCTGGCGGTCAGGTTGGTGATGGGGTACCGCACGGTCTCCTACGAGTCGGCTATGGTTCTGGCTGGGGTAATTCCCTGGCGCTACTGCGCCGAGGTGGAGGCAGCGGTATACAGATACCGCTGCACCCTCCGACAGGAGGGAATTGTAGAGGGTGCCCAGCCAGGACCCAGCGTCGAAGAGGTCCGGCTCCAGGCCCGACGCGCTGCTGTCTCCCGCTGGAAGGAGGATTTATCCTCCAGCGGGGCCGTGGGGAAGCGCGCTGTCGGGGCGGTCCTTCCGCGACTTGAGCAGTGGATGGACCGCGGCCACGGTAGGCTCTCGTTCCGGATCACGCAGGTGCTCACCGGGCATGGTTGCTTCGGGGAGTACCTGTGCCGGATCGGTAGGCAACGATCACCCAATTGTTACGAGTGTGGGGCGGAATGCGATGATGCCCAGCATGTGTTGGGGAGGTGCCCTGCCTTTGCTCTGCAGAGGCACCTCCTGGAGTGTGAGTTGGAGTGCGATGCTGCGTGTCTGGGAGAGGTGATCGAGCGAATGTTGAGTAGTGAGGTAGCATGGAAGGCCGTCGCCTCCTTCTGCGAGACGGTGATCTCGCGGAAGGAGGAGGCGGAGCGTGAGAGAGAGAGACGTGGAATGATTGTGAGAAGAAGGAGACGGAGAGGGCGACCCGCTTCTCGGGCGCCCTCCTGAGGGTAGTGGGCGGCGCGGCTTCTCCGCGTCGCCCGCATGGCGTGAATGGTGAGTGATAGTGTGTGTGTGGGTGTGTTGTGTGTATGTGAGTGTGCATGTGTAGTATTATGTGGAGAGGAGTGGTGGGACGGGGATCGCGCCGCCCTTCCCGGCGTGGGTCCTCATCCCCTCGTGTGAGTGTCGGCGGTCTTGGTCCGAGGGTGTCGGAGATCCTCGGGATTGACCAAGGCCGCCAGGACCGCAGGGGTCATGGGCGGGGGCCCATGATCCCATTGCACGCGGTCCGAGGGGCGGAGACGAGGGCGACCGTGGTGGCGCGCTCGGCTCCAATGGGGGTGGGTCGTTGTTTGTGGGGAGCCTTCTGCTCCCCACGAGTAGGGCGACCGGAAGGTTGCATGGCGGCATTTTGGTGGGTCATGGTGAAGAATACTGCATGACCCCATGACCCACCATGCCGCCGAGGGTGGGCACCACCGAGGGGTTTTAGTGGGTAAAAATCCCACACTGCCCCCGCTCCTCCCCCAGGGAGTGGGGGTGTCTTATGTTGAAGATTTCCCCTCGTAAAAAAAAAAAAAAAAAAAAAAAAAAGTGGTGAGCCCGAGTGCGCATGGGCAGATCTGAGCCGGAGTGCGCGTGCGCAGTAGTGAGGCCTAGTGCGCATGAGCAGTAGTGACCCCGAGCGCGCATGCGCAGTTGTAAGCCCGTGTGCGCATGCGCAGTAGTGAGCCCGAGCGCGCATCCGCAGTAGTGAGTCCGAGCGCGCATGCGCACTAGTCACCCCGAGTGCGCATGTGTAGTAGTGTGTCCGAGTGCGCATGAGCAGTAGCGACACCGAGTGCGCATGCACAGTAGTGAGCCCGATTGCGCATCCGCTGTAGTGAGTCCGAGTGCGCATGAGCAGTAGTGAGGCGGAGTGCGCATGCGCAGTAGTGACCCCGAGTGCGCATGCGCACTAGTGACCCCGAGCGCGCATCCGCAGTAGTGAGTCCGAGCGCGCATGCGCACTAGTCACCCCGAGTGCGCATGTGTAGTAGTGTGTCCGAGTGCGCATGAGCAGTAGTGACCCCGAGTGCACATGCACAGTAGTGAGCCCGACTGCGCATCCGCAGTAGTGAGTCCGTGTGCGCATGTGCAGGACTGAGCCGGAGTGCGCATGCGCAGTAGTGAGCCCGATTGCGCATAAGCAGTAGTGAGACAGTGTGCGCATGAGCAGTAGTGAGTCCGAGTGCGCATGAGCAGTAGTGAGGCCGAGTGCGCATGTGCAGGTCTGAGCCCGAGAGCGCATCCGCAGTAGTGAGCCCGATTGCGCACCCGTGGTAGTGAGGCCGAGTGCCCATGAGCAGTAGTGAGCCCGAGTGCGCATGCGCAGTAGCGACACCGAGTGCGCATGCGGAGTAGAGCCCGATTGCGCATACGCAGTAGTGAGTCCGTGTGCGCATGTGCAGGACTGAGCCGGAGTGCGCATGCGCAGTAGTGAGCCCAATTATGCATCCGCATTAGTGAGTCCGAGTGCGCATGAGCAGTAGTGATCCGGAGGGCGCATGCGCAGTAGTGACCCCGAGTGCGCATGCGCACTAGTGACCCCGACCCCGCATGCGCAGTAGTGAGCCCGTGTGCGCATGCGCAGTAGTGAGCCCGTGTACGCATGCGCAGTAGTGAGCCCGTGTGCACATGCGCAGAAGTGAGCTCGAATGTGCATGTGCAAGTCTGAGCCGGATTGCGCATGCGCAGTAGTGAGCCCGTGTGCGCATGAGCAGTAGTGAGTCCGAGCGCGCATGCGCAGTAGCGAGCCCGTCTGCGCATGCGCAGTAGTGAGCCCGTGTACGTATGCGCAGTGGTGAGCCCGAGTGCGCATGGGCAGGTCTGAGCCGGAGTGCGCATGCGCGGTAGTAAGACCGAGTGCGCATGAGCAGAAGTGACCCCGAGCGCGCATGCGCAGTAGTAAGCCCGTGTGCGCATGCGCAGTAGTGAGCCCGAGCGCGCATCCGCAGTAGTGAGTCCGAGCGCGCATGCGCACTAGTCACCCCGAGTGCGCATGTGTAGTAGTGTGTCCGAGTGCGCATGAGCAGTAGTGACACCGAGTGCGCATGCACAGTAGTGAGCCCGATTGCGCATCCGCAGTAGTGACCCCGAGTGCGCATGCGCACTAGTGACCCCGAGCCCGCATGCGCAGTAGTGAGCCCGTGTGCGCATGCGCAGTAGTGAGCCCGTGTACGCATGCGCAGTAGTGAGCCCGAGCGCGCATGAGCAGTAGTGAGTCCGAGTGCGCATGAGCAGTAGTGAGTCCGAGTGCGCATGAGCAGTAGTGAGGCCGAGTGCGCATGAGCAGTAGTGAGCCCGAGCGCGCATCCGCGGTAGTGAGTCCGAGTGCGCATGCGCAGTAGTGTGCCCAATTGCGCATGTGCAGGTCTGAGCCGGAGAGCGCATCCGCAGTAGTGAGCCCGATTGCGTATCCGCAGTAGTGAGTCCGAGTGCCCATGAGCAGTAGTGAGCCCGAGTGTGCATGTGCAGGTCTGACCGGATTGCGCATCCGCAGTAGTGTGCCCGAGCGCGCATGCGCAGTAGTGTGCCCGAGTGCGCATCCGTATTAGTGAGGCCGAGTGCCCATGAGCAGTAGTGAGTCCAAGTGCGCATGAGCAGTAGTGACCCCGAGCGCGCATGCGCAGTAGTGGCCCCGACGGCGCATGCGCAGTAGTGTGCCCGAGCGCGCATCGGCAATAGCGAGCCCGAATGCGCATCCGCATTAGTGAGACAGTGTGCGCATGAGCAATAGTGAGTCCGAGTGCACATGAGCAGTAGTGAGGCCGAGTGCGCATGTGCAGGTCTGAGCCGGAGAGCGCATCCGCAGTAGTGAGCCCGATTGCGAATCCGCAGTAGTGAGGCCGAGTGCCCATGAGCAGTAGTGAGTCCGAGTGCGCATGGGCAGTAGTGACCCCGAGTGCGCATGGACAGTAGCGAGCCCGAGTGCGCATGCGCAGTAGAGAGCCCGATTGCGCATGTGCGGTAGTGAGCCCGAATGCGCGTCCGCAGTAGTGAGACAGTGTGCACATGAGCAGTAGTGAGTCCGAGTTCGCATGAGCAGTAGTGAGGCGAGTGCGCATGAGCAGTATTTAGCTCGAGCGCGCATCCGCAACAGTGGGTCCGAGTGCACATGAGCAGTAGTGAGGCCGAGTGCGCATGTGCAGGTCTGAGCCCGAGAGCGCATCCGCAGTAGTGAGCCCGATTGCGCACCCGTGGTAGTGAGGCCGAGTGCCCATGAGCAGTAGTGAGCCCGAGTGCGCATGCGCAGTAGCGACACCGAGTGCGCATGCGGAGTAGAGGGCCCTATTGCGCATGCGCAGTAGTGAGCCCGAGAGCGCATATGCAGGTCTGACAGGAGTGCGCATGCGCAGGAGTGAGCCCAAGCGCGCACGTGCAGTAGTGAGCCCGATTGCGCATCCGCAGTAGGGAGGCCGAGTGCCCATGAGCAGTAGTGAGTCCAAGTGCGCATGAGTAGTAGTGACCCCGAGTGCGCATGCGCAGTAGTGAGCCCGAGTGCGCATGGGCAGGTCTGAGCCAGAGTGTGCATGCGCAGTAGTGAGTCCGAGTGCGCACGAGAAGTAGTTAATCCGAGAGCGCATGAAAATCAGTGACCCCGTGTGCGCATGCGCAGTAGTGTGCCCGAGCGCGCATCGGCAGTAGTGAGCCACAGTGCGCATGCGCAGTAGTGACCCCGAGCGCGCATGCGCAGTAGTGGCCCCGAGCGCGCATGCGCAGTAGTGTGCCCGAGCGCGCATCGGCAGTAGCGAGCCCGAATGCGCATCCGCATTAGTGAGACAGTGTGAGCATGAGCAGTAGTGAGTCCGAGTGCACAATAGCAGTAGTGAGGCCGAGTGCGCATGTGCAGGTCTGAGCCGGAGAGCGCATTAGCAGTAGTGAGCCCGATTGCGAATCCGCAGTAGTGAGGCCGAGTGCCCATGAGCAGTAGTGAGTCCGAGTGCGCATGCGCAGTAGAGAGCCCGATTGCGCATGTGCAGTAGTGAGCCCGATTGCGCATCCGCAGTAGTGAGGCCGAGTGCCCTTGAGCAGTTGTGAGTCCAAGTGCGCATGAGCAGTAGTGACCCCGAGTGCGCATGGGCAGTAGAGACCCCGATTGCGCATGCGCAGTAGTGAGCCCGTGTGTGCATGCGCAGTAGTGAGCCCATGTGTGCATGCGCAGTAGTGAGCCCGATTGTGCATCCTCAGTAGTGAGCCCGATTGTGCATCCTCAGTAGTGAGCCCGAGTGCGCATGCGCAGTAGTGACCCCGAGTGCGCATGGGCAGTAGAGACCCCGATTGCGCATGCGCAGTAGTGAGCCCGTGTGCGCATGCGCAGTGGTGCGCCCGAGTGCGCATGCGCAGTGGTGCGCCCGAGTGCGCATGGGCAGGTCTGAGCCGGAGTGCGCATGCGCAGTAGTGAGTCCGAGTGCGCACGAGCAGTAGTTAGTCCGAGAGCGCATGAGAATTAGTGACCCCGTGTGCATCCGCATCCGCGTGTGCGCGCATCCGCAGTAGTGAGTCCGAGGGCGCATGAGCAGTAGTGAGTCCGAATGCGCATGCACAGTCGTGAGCCCATGTGTGCATGCGCAGTAGGGAGCCCGATTGTGCATCCGCAGTAGTGACTCCGAGTGCGCATGCCCAGTAGTGAGCCCGTGCGCACATACGCGGTAGTGAGCCCGATTTTGCATCCGCAGTAGTGAGTCCGAGTGCGCATGAGCAGTAGTTAGTCCGAGAGCGCATGAGAATTAGTGACCCCGTGTGCGCATGCGCAGTAGTGTGCCCGAGTGCGCATGCGCAGTAGAGAGGCCGATTACGCATGTGCAGTTCTGGGCCGGAGCGCGCATCCGCAGTCGTTAGCCCGAGTGCGCATGCGCAGTAGTGACCCCGAGCGCGCATGCGCAGAATTGAGCTCGAGGGCGCATGCGCAAGTCTGAGCCTGTGTGCGCATGCGTAGTAGTGACCCCGAATGCGCATGCGCAGTAGAGAGCCCGATTGCGCATGTGCAGGTCTGTGCCGGACAGCGCATCCGCAGTAGTCAGCCCGATTGCGCACCCGCAGTAGTGGGTCCGAGTGCCCATGAGCAGTAGTGAGCCCAAGTGTGCATGAGCAGTAGTGACGCCGAGCGCGCATGCGCAGTAGTGAGCTCGATTGCGCATCCGCTGCAGTCTGTCCGAGTGCGCATGAGCTGTAGTGAGGCCGAGTGAACATGAGCAGTAGTGAGTCCAAGTGCGCATGAGCAGTAGTGATCCCGAGCGCACATGAGCAGTAGTGACCCCGAGTGCGCATGCACAGTCGTGAGCCCGTGTGTGCATGCGCAGTAGTGTGCCCGAGTGCGCATGCGCAGTAGCGACACCGAGTGCGCATGCGGAGTAGAGAGCCCGATTGCGCATGTCCAGGTCTGAGCCGGACAGCGCATCCGCAGTAGTGAGCCCGATTGCGCATCCGTAGTAGTGAGGCCGAGTGCCCATGAGCAGTAGCGAGCCCGAGTGCGCATGCGCAGTAGCGACACCGAGTGCGCATGCGGAGTAGAGAGCCCGATTGCGCATGTCCAGGTCTGAGCCCGACAGCGCATCCGCAGTAGTGAGCCCGAAAGCGTATCGGCAGTAGTGAGCCCGATTACGCATCCGCAGTAATGACCCCGAGCGCGCATGCGCAGTAGTGAACCCGATTGCGCATGCGCAGTAGTGACCCCGAGTGGGCATGCGCAGTAGAGAGCCCGATTGCGCATGTGCAGGTCTGAGCCGGAGAGAGCATCCGCAATAGAGAGCCCGAGTGCGCATGCGCAGTAGTGACCCCGAGTGCGCATGCGCAGTGGCGAGCCCGAGTGCGCATGGGCAAGTCTGAGCCGGAGTGCGCATGCGCAGTAGTTAGCCGGATTGTGCATCCGCAGTAGAGAGCCCGATTGCGCATGCGCAGTAGTGAGCACGAGTGTGCATGTGCAGGTCTGACCGGACTGCGCATCCGCAGTAGTGTGCCCGAGCGCGCATGCGCAGTAGTGAGCCCGAGAGCGCATATACAGGTCTGACAGGAGTGCGCATGCGCAGGAGTGAGCGCAAGCGCGCACGTGCAGTAGTGAGCCCGATTGCGCATCCGTATTAGTGAGGCCGAGTGCCCATGAGCCGTAGTGAGTCCAAGTGCGCATGAGCAGTGGTGACCCCGAGCGCGCATGCGCAGTAGTGGCCCCGACGGCGCATGCGCAGTAGTGTGCCCGAGCGCGCATCGGCAGTAGCGAGCCCGAATGCGCATCCGCATTAGTGAAACAGTGTGCGCATGAGCAGTAGTGAGTCCGATTGCGAATCCGCAGTAGTGAGGCCGAGTGCCCATGAGCAGTAGTGAGTCCGAGTGCGCATGGGCAGTAGTGACCCCGAGTGCGCATGGACAGTAGCGAGCCCGAGTGCGCATGCGCAGAAATGAGCTCGAGGGCGCATGCGCAAGTCTGAGCCTGTGTGCGCATGCGTAGTCGTGAGCTCGAGTGCGCATGCGCAGTAGAGAGGCCGATTACGCATGTGCAGGTCGGTGCCGGAGCGCGCATCCGCAGTCGTGAGCCCGAGTGCGCATGCGCAGTAGTGACGCCGATTGCGCATGCACAGTAGTGACCCCTAGCGCGCATGCGCAGAATTGAGCTCGAGGGCGGATGCGCAAGTCTGAGCCTGTGTGCGCATGCGTAGTAGTGAGCCCGAGTGCGCATGCGCAGTAGAGAGGCCGATTGCGCATGTGCATGTCTGGGCCGGAGAGCGCATCCGCAGTCGTGAGCCCGAGTGCGCATGCGCAGTAGTGACCCCGAGCGCGCATGCGCAGTAGTGAGCCCGATTGCGCATCCGCAACAGTGAGTCGGAGTGCGCATGAGCAGTAGTGAGACCGAGTGCGCATGCGCAGTAGAGAGCCTGATTGCGCATGTGCAGTAGTGACCCCGAGCGCGCATGCGCAGAATTGAGCTCGAGGGCGCGTGCGCAAATCTGAGCCTGTGTGCGCATGCGTAGTAGTGAGCTCGAGTGCGCATGCGCAGTAGAGAGGCCGATTGCGCATGTGCAGGTCTGGGCCGGAGAGCGCATCCGCAGTCGTGAGCCCGAGTGCGCATGCGCAGTAGTGACCCCGAGTGCGCATGAACAGTAGTGACTCCGAGCGCGCATGCGCAGTAGTGAGCCCGATTGCGCATCCGCAACAGTGAGTCGGAGTGCGCATGAGCAGTAGTGAGCCCGAGCGCGCAACCGCAGTAGTGGGTCCGAGTGCGCATGCGCAGTAGAGAGCCTGATTGCGCATGTGCAGGTCTGAGCCGGAGAGCGCATCCGCGGTAGTGAGCCCGATTGCTCATCCGCAGTAGTGAGACCGAGTGCCCTTGAGCAGTAGTGAGTCCAACTGCGCATGACCAGTAGTGACCCCGAGTGCGCATGCGCAGTAGTGACCCCGAGTGCGCATGTACAGTAGTGCGCCCGTGTGCGCATGCGCAGAAGTGAGCCCGATTTTGCATCCGCAGTAGTGAGTCCGAGTGCGCATGAGCAGTAGTTAGACCGAGAGCGCATGAGAATTAGTGACCCCGTGTGTGCATGCGCAGTAGTGAGCCCGATTGTGCATCCGCAGCAGTGACTCCAAGTGCGCATGCCCAGTAGTGAGCCCGTGCGCGCATACGCGGTAGTGAGCCCGATTTTTCATGCGCAGTAGTGAGTCCGAGTGCGCATGAGTAGTAGTTAGTCCGAGAGCGCATGAGAATTAGTGACCCCGTGTGTGCATGCGCAGTAGTGTGCCCGAGTGCGCATGCGCAGTAGTGACCCCGAATGCGCATGCGCAGTAGAGAGCCCGATTGCGCATGTGCAGGTCTGAGCCGGACAGCGCATCCGCAATAGTGAGCCCGATTGCGCAACCGCAGTAGTGAGTCCGCGTGCCCATGAGCAGTAGTGAGTCCAAGTGCGCATGAGCAGTAGTGACCCCGAGCGCGCTTGCGCAGTAGTGAGCCCGATTTCGCATCCGCTGCAGTCTGTCCGAGTGCGCATGAGCAGTAGTGAGACCGAGTGAACATGAGCAGTAGTGAGTCCAAGTGCACATGAGCAGTAGTGACCCCGAATGCGCATGCACAGTCGTGAGCCCGTGTGCGCATGCGCAGGAGTGCGCCCGTGTGCGCATGCGCAGAAGAGAGCTCGAGAGCGCACGCGCAAGTCTGAGCCGGAATGCGCATGCGCAGTAGTGACTCCGAGTGCGCATGCCCAGTAGTGAGCCCGTGCGCGCATACGCCGTAGTGAGCCCAATTTTGCATCCGCAGTAGTGAGTCCGAGTGCGCATGAGCAGTAGTTAGTCCGAGAGCGCATGAGAATTAGTGACCCTGTGTGTGCATGCGCAGTAGTGTGCCCGAGTGCGCATGCGCTGTAGTATCCCCGATTGCGCATGCGCAGTAGTGACCCCGAGTGCGCATGCGCAGAATTGAGCTCGAGTGCGCACGCGCAAGTCTGAGCCTGTGTGCGCATGCGTAGTAGTGAGCTCGCGTCCTCATGCGCAGTAGAGAGGCCGATTGCGCATGTGCAGGTTTGGGCCGGAGAGCGCATCCGCAGTCGTGAGCCGAGCGCGCAACCGCAGCAGTGGGTCCGAGTGCGCATGAGCAGTAGTGAGGCCGAGTGCGCATGAGCAATAGTCAGCCCGATTGCGCATCCGCAGTAGTGAGTCCAAGTGCGCATGAGCAGTAGTGACCCCGAGTGCGCATGCACAGTAGTGAGCACCTGTGCGCATGCGCAGTAGTGCGCCCGTGTGCGCATGCGCAGAAGTGAGCCCGATTGTGCATCCGCAGTAGTGACTCCGAGTGCGCATGCACAGTAGTGAGGCCGTGCGCGCATACGCGGTAGTGAGCCCGATTTTGCATCCGCCGTAGTGAGTCCGAGAGTGCATGAGAAGTAGTGACCCCGTGTGCGCATGCACAGTAGTGAGCCCATGTGTGCATGCGCAGTAGCGAGCCCATGTGTGTATGCGCATTAGTGACCCCGATTGTGCATACGCAGCAGTGAGCCCGAGTGCGCATGCGCAGTAGTGAGTCCGAGTGCGAATGCGCAGTAGTGTGCCCGATTGCGCATGTGCAGGTCTGAGCCGGAGAACGCATCCGCAGTAGTGAGCCCGATTGCGCATCCGCAGTAGAGAGTCCGAGTGCGCATGGGCAGTAGTTAGTCCGAGAGCGCATGAGAATTAGTGACCCCGTGTGTGCATGCGCAGTAGTGTGCCCGAGCGCGCATCGGCAGTAGTGAGCCCGAGTGCGCACGCGCAGTAGTGACCCCGAGCGCGCATGCGCAGTAGTGGCCCCGAGCGCGCATGCGCAGTAGTGTGCCCGAGCGCGCATCGGCAGTAGCGAGCCCGAATGCGCATCCGCAGTAGTGAGACAGTGTGCGCATGAGCAGTAGTGAGTCCGAGTGCGCATGAGCAGTAGTTAGTCCGAGAGCGCATGAGAATTAGTGACCCTGTGTGTGCATGCGCAGTAGTGTGCCCGAGTGCGCATGCGCTGTAGTATCCCCGATTGCGCATGCGCAGTAGTGACCCCGAGTGCGCATGCGCAGAATTGAGCTCGAGTGCGCACGCGCAAGTCTGAGCCTGTGTGCGCATGCGTAGTAGTGAGCTCGCGTCCTCATGCGCAGTAGAGAGGCCGATTGCGCATGTGCAGGTTTGGGCCGGAGAGCGCATCCGCAGTCGTGAGCCGAGCGCGCAACCGCAGCAGTGGGTCCGAGTGCGCATGAGCAGTAGTGAGGCCGAGTGCGCATGAGCAATAGTCAGCCCGATTGCGCATCCGCAGTAGTGAGTCCAAGTGCGCATGAGCAGTAGTGACCCCGAGTGCGCATGCACAGTAGTGAGCACCTGTGCGCATGCGCAGTAGTGCGCCCGTGTGCGCATGCGCAGAAGTGAGCCCGATTGTGCATCCGCAGTAGTGACTCCGAGTGCGCATGCACAGTAGTGAGGCCGTGCGCGCATACGCGGTAGTGAGCCCGATTTTGCATCCGCCGTAGTGAGTCCGAGAGTGCATGAGAAGTAGTGACCCCGTGTGCGCATGCACAGTAGTGAGCCCATGTGTGCATGCGCAGTAGCGAGCCCATGTGTGTATGCGCATTAGTGACCCCGATTGTGCATACGCAGCAGTGAGCCCGAGTGCGCATGCGCAGTAGTGAGTCCGAGTGCGAATGCGCAGTAGTGTGCCCGATTGCGCATGTGCAGGTCTGAGCCGGAGAACGCATCCGCAGTAGTGAGCCCGATTGCGCATCCGCAGTAGAGAGTCCGAGTGCGCATGGGCAGTAGTTAGTCCGAGAGCGCATGAGAATTAGTGACCCCGTGTGTGCATGCGCAGTAGTGTGCCCGAGCGCGCATCGGCAGTAGTGAGCCCGAGTGCGCACGCGCAGTAGTGACCCCGAGCGCGCATGCGCAGTAGTGGCCCCGAGCGCGCATGCGCAGTAGTGTGCCCGAGCGCGCATCGGCAGTAGCGAGCCCGAATGCGCATCCGCAGTAGTGAGACAGTGTGCGCATGAGCAGTAGTGAGTCCGAGTGCGCATGAGCAGTAGTGAGTCCGAGTGCGCATGCGCAGTAGTGACCCCGAGTGCGCATGCGCAGTAGAGAGCCCGATTACGCATGTGCAGGTGTGAGCCGCAGAGCGCATCCGCAGTAGTGAGCCCGATTGCGCATCCGCAGTATTGTGCCCGAGCGCGCATCCGCAGTAGTGAGCCCAATTGCGCATGCGCAGTAGTGACCCCGAGCGTGCATGCGCAGTAGTGAGCCCGATTGCGCATCCGCAGTAGTGTGCCCGAGCGCGCATCCGCAGTAGTGAGCCCGAGCGCGCATGCGCAGTAGTGACGCCGATTGCGCATGCGCAGTAGTGACCCCGAGCGCGCATGCGCAGAATTGATCTCGAGGGCGCATGCGCAAGTCTGAGCCTGTGTGCGCATGCGTAGTAGTGAGCTCGAGTGCGCATGCGCAGTAGAGAGCCCGATTGCGCATGTGCAGGTCTGAGCCGGAGAACGCATCCGCAGTAGTGAGCCCGATTGCGCATCCGCAGTAGTGAGTCCGAGTGCGCATGGGCAGTAGTTAGTCCGAGAGCGCATGAGAATTAGTGACCCCGTGTGCGCATGCGCAGTAGTGTGCCCGAGCGCGCATCGGCAGTAGTGAGCCCGAGTGCGCACGCGCAGTAGTGACCCCGAGCGCGCATGCGCAGTAGTGGCCCCGAGCGCGCATGCGCAGTAGTGTGCCCGAGCGCGCATCGGCAGTAGCGAGCCCGAATGCGCATCCGCAGTAGTGAGACAGTGTGCGCATGAGCAGTAGTGAGTCCGAGTGCGCATGAGCAGTAGTGAGTCCGAGTGCGCATGCGCAGTAGTGACCCCGAGTGCGCATGCGCAGTAGAGAGCCCGATTACGCATGTGCAGGTGTGAGCCGCAGAGCGCATCCGCAGTAGTGAGCCCAATTGCGCATCCGCAGTAGTGTGCCCGAGCGCGCATGCGCAGTAGTGAGCCCGATTGCGCATGCGCAGTAGAGAGCCCGATTGCGCATGTGCAGGTCTGAGCCGCAGAGCGCATCCGCAGTAGTGAGCCCGATTGCGCATCCACAACAGTGAGTCGGAGTGCGCATGGGCAGTAGTGAGGCCGAGTGCGCATGCGCAGTAGAGAGCCCGATTGCGCATGTGCAGGTCTGAGCCGCAGAGCGCATCCGCAGTAGTGAGCCCGATTGCGCATCGGCAGTAGTGAGGCCGAGTGCGCATCCGCAGTAGTGAGTCCGAGTGCGCATGCGCAGTAGAGAGCCCGATTGCGCATGTGCAGTAGTGAGCCCGATTGCGCATCCGCAGTAGTGAGGCCGAGTGTGCATGCTCAGAAATGAGCTCGAGGGCGCATGCGCAGGTCTGAGCCTGTGTGCGCATGCGCCGTAGTGACTCCGAGTGCGCATGCACAGTAGTGAGCCCGTGCGCGCATACGCGGTAGTGAGCCCGATTTTGCATCAGCAGTAGTGAGTCCGAGTGCGCATCCGCAGTAGTGAGTCCGAGTGCGCATGAGCAGTAGTGACCCCGAGTGCGCATGCACAGTAGTGAGCCCCTGTGCGCATGCGCAGTAGTGCGCCCGTGTGCGCATGCGCAGTAGTGAGCCCGATTGCGCATCCGCAACAGTGAGTCGGAGTGCCCATGAGCAGTAGTGAGGCCGAGTGCGCATGAGCAGTAGTGAGCCCGAGCGCGCAACCGCAGTAGTGGGTCCGAGTGCGCATGAGCAGTAGTGAGGCCGAGTGCGCATCAGCAGTAGTCAGCCCGGTTGCGCATCCGCAGTAGTGAGTCCGAGTGCCCATGAGCAGTAGTTAGTCCGAGAGCGCATGAGAATTAGTGATCCCGTGTGTGCATGCGCAGTAGTGTGCCCGAGTGCGCATGCGCAGTAGTGACCCCGAATGCGCATGCGCAGTAGATAGCCCGATTGCGCATGTGCAAGCCTGAGCCGGACAGCGCATCCGCAGTAGTGAGCCCGATTGCGAATCCGCAGTAGTGAGGCCGAGTGCCCATGAGCAGTAGTGAGTCCGAGTGCGCATGGGCAGTAGTGACCCCGAGTGCGCATGGACAGTAGAGAGCCCGGTTGCGCATCCGCAGCAGTGAGTCCGAGTGCGCATGAGCAGTAGTGAGCCCGAGCGCGCATGTGCAGGTCTGAGCCGGAGAGCGCATTAGCGGTAGTGAGCCCGATTGCGAATCCGCAGTAGTGGAGGCCGAGTGCCCATGAGCAGTAGTGAGTCCGAGTGCGCATGCGCAGTAGAGAGCCCGATTGCGCATGTGCAGTTCTGAGCCGCAGAGCGCATCCGTAGTAGTGAGCCCGATTACGCATCGGCAGTAGTGAGGCCGAGTGCGCATCCGCAGTAGTGAGTCCGAGTGCGCATGCGCAGTAGTGACCCCGAGTGCGCATGCGCAGTAGAGAGCCCGATTGCGCATGTGCAGTAGTGAGCCCGATTGCGCATTCGCAGTAGTGAGGCCGAGTGCCCTTGAGCAGTAGTGAGTCCAAGTGCGCATGAGCAGTAGTGACCCCGAGTGCGCATGGGCAGTAGAGACCCCGATTGCGCATGCGCAGTAGTGAGCCCGTGTGTGCATGCGCGGTAGTGAGCCCATGTGTGCATGCGCAGTAGTGAGACCGATTGTGCATCCTCAGTAGTGAGCCCGATTGTGCATCCTCAGTAGTGAGCCCGAGTGCGCATGCGCAGTAGTGACCCCGAGTGCGCATGGGCAGTAGAGACCCCGATTGCGCATGCGCAGTAGTGAGCCCGTGTCCGCATGCGCAGTGGTGCGCCCGAGTGCGCATGGGCAGGTCTGAGCCGGATTGCGCATGCGCAGTAGTGAGTCCGAGTGCGCACGAGCAGTAGTTAGTCCGAGAGCGCATTAGAATTAGTGACCCCGTGTGCATCCGCATCCGCGTGTGCGCGCATCCGCAGTAGTGAGTCCGAGTGCGCATGAGCAGTAGTGAGTCCGAATGCGCATGCACAGTCGTGAGCCCATGTGTGCATGCGCAGTAGGGAGCCCGATTGTGCATCCGCAGTAGTGACTCCGAGTGCGCATGCCCAGTAGTGAGCCCGTGCGCGCATACGCGGTAGTGAGCCCGATTTTGCATCCGCAGTAGTGAGTCCGAGTGCGCATGAGCAGTAGTTAGTCCGAGAGCGCATGAGAATTAGTGACCCCGTGTGCGCATGCGCAGTAGTGTGCCCGAGTGCGCATGCGCAGTGGAGAGGCCGATTGCGCATGTGCAGTTCTGGGCCGGAGCGCGCATCCGCAGTCGTGAGCCCGAGTGCGCATGCGCAGTAGTGACCCCGAGTGCAAATGGGCAGTAGAGACCCCGATTGCGCATGCGCAGTAGTGAGCCCGTGTGCGCATCCGCAGTCGTGAGCCGAGCGCGCAACCGCAGCAGTAGGTCCGAGTGCGCATGAGCAGTAGTGAGGCCGAGTGCGCATGAGCAATAGTCAGCCCGATTGCGCATCCGCAGTAGTGAGTCCAAGTGCGCATGAGCAGTAGTGACCCCGAGTGCGCATGCACAGTAGTGAGCCCCTGTGCGCATGCGCAGTAGTGCGCCCGTGTGCGCATGCGCAGAAATGAGCCCGATTGTGCATCCGCAGTAGTGACTCCGAGTGCGCATGCACAGTAGTGAGGCCGTGCGCGCATACGCGGTAGTGAGCCCGATTTTGCATCCGCCGTAGTGAGTCCGAGAGTGCATGAGAAGTAGTGACCCCGTGTGCGCATGCACAGTAGTGAGCCCATGTGTGCATGCGCAGTAGCGAGCCCATGTGTGTATGCGCAGTAGTGACCCCGATTGTGCATACGCAGCAGTGAGCCCGAGTGCGCATGCGCAGTAGTGAGTCCGAGTGCGAATGCGCAGTAGTGTGCCCGATTGCGCATGTGCAGGTCTGAGCCGGAGAACGCATCCGCAGTAGTGAGCCCGATTGCGCATCCGCAGTAGTGAGTCCGAGTGCGCATGGGCAGTAGTTAGTCCGAGAGCGCATGAGAATTAGTAACCCCGTGTGTGCATGCGCAGTAGTGTGCCCGAGCGCGCATCGGCAGTAGTGAGCCCGAGTGCGCACGCGCAGTAGTGACCCCGAGCGCGCATGTGCAGTAGTGGCCCCGAGCGCGCATGCGCAGTAGTGTGCCCGAGCGCGCATCGGCAGTAGCGAGCCCGAATGCGCATCCGCAGTAGTGAGACAGTGTGCGCATGAGCAGTAGTGAGTCCGAGTGCGCATGAGCAGTAGTGAGTCCGAGTGCGCATGCGCAGTAGTGACCCCGAGTGCGCATGCGCAGTAGAGAGCCCGATTACGCATGTGCAGGTGTGAGCCGCTGAGCGCATCCGCAGTAGTGAGCCCGATTGCGCATCCGCAGTAGTGTGCCCGAGCGCGCATCCGCAGTAGTGAGCCCGATTGCGCATGCGCAGTAGTGACCCCGAGCGCGCATGCGCAGTAGTGAGCCCGATTGCGCATCCGCAGTAGTGTGCCCGAGCGCGCATCCGCAGTAGTGAGCCCGAGCGCGCATGCGCAGTAGTGACGCCGATTGCGCATGCGCAGTAGTGACCCCGAGCGCGCATGCGCAGAATTGATCTCGAGGGCGCATGCGCAAGTCTGAGCCTGTGTGCGCATGCGTAGTAGTGAGCTCGAGTGCGCATGCGCAGTAGAGAGCCCGATTGCGCATGTGCAGGTCTGAGCCGGAGAACGCATCCGCAGTAGTGAGCCCGATTGCGCATCCGCAGTAGTGAGCCCGAGTGCGCACGCGCAGTAGTGACCCCGAGCGCGCATGCGCAGTAGTGGCCCCGAGCGCGCATGCGCAGTAGTGTGCCCGAGCGCGCATCGGCAGTAGCGAGCCCGAATGCGCATCCGCAGTAGTGAGACGGTGTGCGCATGAGCAGTAGTGAGTCCGAGTGCGCATGAGCAGTAGTGAGTCCGAGTGCGCATGCGCAGTAGTGACCCCGAGTGCGCATGCGCAGTAGAGAGCCCGATTACGCATGTGCAGGTGTGAGCCGCAGAGCGCATCCGCAGTAGTGAGCCCGATTGCGCATCCGCAGTAGTGTGCCCGAGCGCGCATCCGCAGTAGTGAGCCCGATTGCGCATGCGCAGTAGTGACCCCGAGCGCGCATGCGCAGTAGTGAGCCCGATTGCGCATCCGCAGTAGTGTGCCCGAGCGCGCATCGGCAGTAGCGAGCCCGAATGCGCATCCGCATTAGTGAGACAGTGTGAGCATGAGCAGTAGTGAGTCCGAGTGCACAATAGCAGTAGTGAGGCCGAGTGCGCATGTGCAGGTCTGAGCCGGAGAGCGCATTAGCGGTAGTGAGCCCGATTGCGAATCCGCAGTAGTGGAGGCCGAGTGCCCATGAGCAGTAGTGAGTCCAAGTGCGCATGAGCAGTAGTGACCCCGAGTGCGCATGCGCAGTAGAGAGCCCGATTGCGCATGTGCAGTTCTGAGCCGCAGAGCGCATCCGTAGTAGTGAGCCCGATTACGCATCGGCAGTAGTGAGGCCGAGTGCGCATCCGCAGTAGTGAGTCCGAGTGCGCATGCGCAATAGTGACCCCGAGTGCGCATGCGCAGTAGAGAGCCCGATTGCGCATGTGCAGTAGTGAGCCCGATTGCGCATTCGCAGTAGTGAGGCCGAGTGCCCTTGAGCAGTAGTGAGTCCAAGTGCGCATGAGCAGTAGTGACCCCGAGTGCGCATGGGCAGTAGAGACCCCGATTGCGCATGCGCAGTGGTGAGCCCGTGTGTGCATGCGCGGTAGTGAGCCCATGTGTGCATGCGCAGTAGTGAGACCGATTGTGCATCCTCAGTAGTGAGCCCGATTGTGCATCCTCAGTAGTGAGCCCGAGTGCGCATGCGCAGTAGTGACCCCGAGTGCGCATGGGCAGTAGAGACCCCGATTGCGCATGCGCAGTAGTGAGCCCGTGTCCGCATGCGCAGTGGTGCGCCCGAGTGCGCATGGGCAGGTCTGAGCCGGATTGCGCATGCGCAGTAGTGAGTCCGAGTGCGCACGAGCAGTAGTTAGTCCGAGAGCGCATTAGAATTAGTGACCCCGTGTGCATCCGCATCCGCGTGTGCGCGCATCCGCAGTAGTGAGTCCGAGTGCGCATGAGCAGTAGTGAGTCCGAATGCGCATGCACAGTCGTGAGCCCATGTGTGCATGCGCAGTAGGGAGCCCGATTGTGCATCCGCAGTAGTGACTCTGAGTGCGCATGCCCAGTAGTGAGCCCGTGCGCGCATACGCGGTAGTGAGCCCGATTTTGCATCCGCAGTAGTGAGTCCGAGTGCGCATGAGCAGTAGTTAGTCCGAGAGCGCATGAGAATTAGTGACCCCGTGTGCGCATGCGCAGTAGTGTGCCCGAGTGCGCATGCGCAGTAGAGAGGCCGATTGCGCATGTGCAGTTCTGGGCCGGAGCGCGCATCCGCAGTCGTGAGCCCGAGTGCGCATGCGCAGTAGTGACCCCGAGTGCGCATGGGCAGTAGAGACCCCGATTGCGCATGCGCAGTAGTGAGCCCGTGTGCGCATCCGCAGTCGTGAGCCGAGCGCGCAACCGCAGCAGTAGGTCCGAGTGCGCATGAGCAGTAGTGAGGCCGAGTGCGCATGAGC
This sequence comes from Megachile leachella, assembly GCA_963576845.1. Lineage (NCBI taxonomy): Eukaryota > Metazoa > Arthropoda > Insecta > Hymenoptera > Megachilidae > Megachile > Megachile leachella. Next base: position 23,022,747 of record OY756250.1, on the reverse strand, counting down.
AATAGTCAGCCCGATTGCGCATCCGCAGTAGTGAGTCCAAGTGCGCATGAGCAGTAGTGACCCCGAGTGCGCATGCACAGTAGTGAGCCCCTGTGCGCATGCGCAGTAGTGCGCCCGTGTGCGCATGCGCAGAAATGAGCCCGATTGTGCATCCGCAGTAGTGACTCCGAGTGCGCATGCACAGTAGTGAGGCCGTGCGCGCATACGCGGTAGTGAGCCCGATTTTGCATCCGCCGTAGTGATTCCGAGAGTGCATGAGAAGTAGTGACCCCGTGTGCGCATGCACAGTAGTGAGCCCATGTGTGCATGCGCAGTAGCGAGCCCATGTGTGTATGCGCAGTAGTGACCCCGATTGTGCATACGCAGCAGTGAGCCCGAGTGCGCATGCGCAGTAGTGAGTCCGAGTGCGAATGCGCAGTAGTGTGCCCGATTGCGCATGTGCAGGTCTGAGCCGGAGAACGCATCCGCAGTAGTGAGCCCGATTGCGCATCCGCAGTAGTGAGTCCGAGTGCGCATGGGCAGTAGTTAGTCCGAGAGCGCATGAGAATTAGTGACCCCGTGTGTGCATGCGCAGTAGTGTGCCCGAGCGCGCATCGGCAGTAGTGAGCCCGAGTGCGCAGGCGCAGTAGTGACCCCGAGCGCGCATGTGCAGTAGTGGCCCCGAGCGCGCATGCGCAGTAGTGTGCCCGAGCGCGCATCGGCAGTAGCGAGCCCGAATGCGCATCCGCAGTAGTGAGACAGTGTGCGCATGAGCAGTAGTGAGTCCGAGTGAGCATGAGCAGTAGTGAGTCCGAGTGCGCATGCGCAGTAGTGACCCCGAGTGCGCATGCGCAGTAGAGAGCCCGATTACGCATGTGCAGGTGTGAGCCGCTGAGCGCATCCGCAGTAGTGAGCCCGATTGCGCATCCGCAGTAGTGTGCCCGAGCGCGCATCCGCAGTAGTGAGCCCGATTGCGCATGCGCAGTAGTGACCCCGAGCGCGCATGCGCAGTAGTGAGCCCGATTGCGCATCCGCAGTAGTGTGCCCGAGCGCGCATCCGCAGTAGTGAGCCCGAGCGCGCATGCGCAGTAGTGACGCCGATTGCGCATGCGCAGTAGTGACCCCGAGCGCGCATGCGCAGAATTGATCTCGAGGGCGCATGCGCAAGTCTGAGCCTGTGTGCGCATGCGTAGTAGTGAGCTCGAGTGCGCATGCGCAGTAGAGAGCCCGATTGCGCATGTGCAGGTCTGAGCCGGAGAACGCATCCGCAGTAGTGAGCCCGATTGCGCATCCGCAGTAGTGAGTCCGAGTGCGCATGGGCAGTAGTTAGTCCGAGAGCGCATGAGAATTAGTGACCCCGTGTGTGCATGCGCAGTAGTGTGCCCGAGCGCGCATCGGCAGTAGTGAGCCCGAGTGCGCACGCGCAGTAGTGACCCCGAGCGCGCATGCGCAGTAGTGGCCCCGAGCGCGCATGCGCAGTAGTGTGCCCGAGCGCGCATCGGCAGTAGCGAGCCCGAATGCGCATCCGCAGTAGTGAGACAGTGTGCGCATGAGCAGTAGTGAGTCCGAGTGCGCATGAGCAGTAGTGAGTCCGAGTGCGCATGCGCAGTAGTGACCCCGAGTGCGCATGCGCAGTAGAGAGCCCGATTACGCATGTGCAGGTGTGAGCCGCAGAGCGCATCCGCAGTAGTGAGCCCGATTGCGCATCCGCAGTAGTGTGCCCGAGCGCGCATCCGCAGTAGTGAGCCCGATTGCGCATGCGCAGTAGTGACCCCGAGCGCGCATGCGCAGTAGTGAGCCCGATTGCGCATCCGCAGTAGTGTGCCCGAGCGCGCATCCGCAGTAGTGAGCCCGAGCGCGCATGCGCAGTAGTGACGCCGATTGCGCATGCGCAGTAGTGACCCCGAGCGCGCATGCGCAGAATTGATCTCGAGGGCGCATGCGCAAGTCTGAGCCTGTGTGCGCATGCGTAGTAGTGAGCTCGAGTGCGCATGCGCAGTAGAGAGGCCGATTGCGCATGTGCAGGTCTGGGCCGGAGAGCGCATCCGCAGTCGTGAGCCCGAGTGCGCATGCGCAGTAGCGACCCCGAGCGCGCATGCGCAGTAGTGAGCCCGATTGCGCATCCACAACAGTGAGTCGGAGTGCGCATGAGCAGTAGTGAGGCCGAGTGCGCATGCGCAGTAGAGAGCCCGATTGCGCATGTGCAGGTCTGAGCCGCAGAGCGCATCCGCAGTAGTGAGCCCGATTGCGCATCGGCAGTAGTGAGGCCGAGTGCGCATCCGCAGTAGTGAGTCCGAGTGCGCATGCGCAGTAGAGAGCCCGATTGCGCATGTGCAGTAGTGAGCCCGATTGCGCATCCGCAGTAGTGGGGCCGAGTGTGCATGCTCAGAAATGAGCTCGAGGGCGCATGCGCAGGTCTGAGCCTGTGTGCGCATGCGCCGTAGTGACCCCGAGTGCGCATGCACAGTAGTGAGCCCCTGTGCGCATGCGCAGTAGTGCGCCCGTGTGCGCAGGCGCAGAAATGAGCCCGATTGTGCATCCGCAGTAGTGACTCCGAGTGCGCATGCACAGTAGTGAGCCCGTGCGCGCATACGCGGTAGTGAGCCCGATTTTGCATCAGCAGTAGTGAGACCGAGTGCGCATCCGCAGTAGTGAGTCCGAGTGCGCATGAGCAGTAGTGACCCCGAGTGCGCATGCACAGTAGTGAGCCCCTGTGCGCATGCGCAGTAGTGCGCCCGTGCGCGCATGCGCAGTAGTGAGCCCGATTGCGCATCCGCAACAGTGAGTCGGAGTGCCCATGAGCAGTAGTGTGCCCGAGCGCGCATTCGCAGTAGTGAGGCCGAGTGCCCTTGAGCAGTAGTGAGTCCAAGTGCGCATGGGCAGTAGAGACCCCGATTGCGCATGCGCAGTAGTGAGCCCGTGTGTGCATGCGCGGTAGTGAGCCCATGTGTGCATGCGCAGTAGTGAGACCGATTGTGCATCCTCAGTAGTGAGCCCGATTGTGCATCCTCAGTAGTGAGCCCGAGTGCGCATGCGCAGTAGTGACCCCGAGTGCGCATGGGCAGTAGAGACCCCGATTGCGCATGCGCAGTAGTGAGCCCGTGTGCGCATGCGCAGTGCTGCGCCCGAGTGCGCATGGGCAGGTCTGAGCCGGAGTGCGCATGCGCAGTAGTGAGTCCGAGTGCGCACGAGCAGTAGTTAGTCCGAGAGCGCATGAGAATTAGTGACCCCGTGTGCATCCGCATCCGCGTGTGCGCGCATCCGCAGTAGTGAGTCCGAGTGCGCATGAGCAGTAGTGAGTCCGAATGCGCATGCACAGTCGTGAGCCCATGTGTGCATGCGCAGTAGGGAGCCCGATTGTGCATCCGCAGTAGTGACTCCGAGTGCGCATGCCCAGTAGTGAGCCCGTGCGCGCATACGCGGTAGTGAGCCCGATTTTGCATCAGCAGTAGTGAGCCCGAGTGCGCACGCGCAGTAGTGACCCCGAGCGCGCATGCGCAGTAGTGGCCCCGAGCGCGCATGCGCAGTAGTGTGCCCGAGCGCGCATCGGCAGTAGCGAGCCCGAATGCGCATCCGCAGTAGTGAGACAGTGTGCGCATGAGCAGTAGTGAGTCCGAGTGCGCATGAGCAGTAGTGAGTCCGAGTGCGCATGCGCAGTAGTGACCCCGAGTGCGCATGCGCAGTAGAGAGCCCGATTACGCATGTGCAGGTGTGAGCCGCAGAGCGCATCCGCAGTAGTGAGCCCGATTGCGCATCCGCAGTAGTGTGCCCGAGCGCGCATCCGCAGTAGTGAGCCCGATTGCGCATGCGCAGTAGTGACCCCGAGCGCGCATGCGCAGTAGTGAGCCCGATTGCGCATCCGCAGTAGTGTGCCCGAGCGCGCATCCGCAGTAGTGAGCCCGAGCGCGCATGCGCAGTAGTGACGCCGATTGCGCATGCGCAGTAGTGACCCCGAGCGCGCATGCGCAGAATTGATCTCGAGGGCGCATGCGCAAGTCTGAGCCTGTGTGCGCATGCGTAGTAGTGAGCTCGAGTGCGCATGCGCAGTAGAGAGGCCGATTGCGCATGTGCAGGTCTGGGCCGGAGAGCGCATCCGCAGTCGTGAGCCCGAGTGCGCATGCGCAGTAGCGACCCCGAGCGCGCATGCGCAGTAGTGAGCCCGATTGCGCATCCACAACAGTGAGTCGGAGTGCGCATGAGCAGTAGTGAGGCCGAGTGCGCATGCGCAGTAGAGAGCCCGATTGCGCATGTGCAGGTCTGAGCCGCAGAGCGCATCCGCAGTAGTGAGCCCGATTGCGCATCGGCAGTAGTGAGGCCGAGTGCGCATCCGCAGTAGTGAGTCCGAGTGCGCATGCGCAGTAGAGAGCCCGATTGCGCATGTGCAGTAGTGAGCCCGATTGCGCATCCGCAGTAGTGGGGCCGAGTGTGCATGCTCAGAAATGAGCTCGAGGGCGCATGCGCAGGTCTGAGCCTGTGTGCGCATGCGCCGTAGTGACCCCGAGTGCGCATGCACAGTAGTGAGCCCCTGTGCGCATGCGCAGTAGTGCGCCCGTGTGCGCAGGCGCAGAAATGAGCCCGATTGTGCATCCGCAGTAGTGACTCCGAGTGCGCATGCACAGTAGTGAGCCCGTGCGCTCATACGCGGTAGTGAGCCCGATTTTGCATCAGCAGTAGTGAGACCGAGTGCGCATCCGCAGTAGTGAGTCCGAGTGCGCATGAGCAGTAGTGACCCCGAGTGCGCATGCACAGTAGTGAGCCCCTGTGCGCATGCGCAGTAGTGCGCCCGTGCGCGCATGCGCAGTAGTGAGCCCGATTGCGCATCCGCAACAATGAGTCGGAGTGCCCATGAGCAGTAGTGTGCCCGAGCGCGCATTCGCAGTAGTGAGGCCGAGTGCCCTTGAGCAGTAGTGAGTCCTAGTGCGCATGAGCAGTAGTGACCCCGAGTGCGCATGGGCAGTAGAGACCCCGATTGCGCATGCGCAGTAGTGAGCCCGTGTGTGCATGCGCGGTAGTGAGCCCATGTGTGCATGCGCAGTAGTGAGACCGATTGTGCATCCTCAGTAGTGAGCCCGATTGTGCATCCTCAGTAGTGAGCCCGAGTGCGCATGCGCAGTAGTGACCCCGAGTGCGCATGGGCAGTAGAGACCCCGATTGCGCATGCGCAGTAGTGAGCCCGTGTGCGCATGCGCAGTGCTGCGCCCGAGTGCGCATGGGCAGGTCTGAGCCGGAGTGCGCATGCGCAGTAGTGAGTCCGAGTGCGCACGAGCAGTAGTTAGTCCGAGAGCGCATGAGAATTAGTGACCCCGTGTGCATCCGCATCCGCGTGTGCGCGCATCCGCAGTAGTGAGTCCGAGTGCGCATGAGCAGTAGTGAGTCCGAATGCGCATGCACAGTCGTGAGCCCATGTGTGCATGCGCAGTAGGGAGCCCGATTGTGCATCCGCAGTAGTGACTCCGAGTGCGCATGCCCAGTAGTGAGCCCGTGCGCGCATACGCGGTAGTGAGCCCGATTTTGCATCAGCAGTAGTGAGCCCGAGTGCGCACGCGCAGTAGTGACCCCGAGCGCGCATGCGCAGTAGTGGCCCCGAGCGCGCATGCGCAGTAGTGTGCCCGAGCGCGCATCGGCGGTAGCGAGCCCGAATGCGCATCCGCAGTAGTGAGACAGTGTGCGCATGAGCAGTAGTGAGTCCGAGTGCGCATGAGCAGTAGTGAGTCCGAGTGCGCATGCGCAGTAGTGACCCCGAGTGCGCATGCGCAGTAGAGAGCCCGATTACGCATGTGCAGGTGTGAGCCGCAGAGCGCATCCGCAGTAGTGAGCCCGATTGCGCATCCGCAGTAGTGTGCCCGAGCGCGCATCCGCAGTAATGAGCCCGATTGCGCATGCGCAGTAGTGACCCCGAGCGCGCATGCGCAGTAGTGAGCCCGATTGCGCATCCGCAGTAGTGTGCCCGAGCGCGCATCCGCAGTAGTGAGCCCGAGCGCGCATGCGCAGTAGTGACGCCGATTGCGCATGCGCAGTAGTGACCCCGAGCGCGCATGCGCAGAATTGATCTCGAGGGCGCATGCGCAAGTCTGAGCCTGTGTGCGCATGCGTAGTAGTGAGCTCGAGTGCGTATGCGCAGTAGAGAGGCCGATTGCGCATGTGCAGGTCTGGGCCGGAGAGCGCATCCGCAGTCGTGAGCCCGAGTGCGCATGCGCAGTAGCGACCCCGAGCGCGCATGCGCAGTAGTGAGCCCGATTGCGCATCCACAACAGTGAGTCGGAGTGCGCATGAGCAGTAGCGAGGCCGAGTGCGCATGCGCAGTAGGCAGCCCGATTGCGCATGTGCAGGTCTGAGCCGCAGAGCGCATCCGCAGTAGTGAGCCCGATTGCGCATCGGCAGTAGTGAGGCCGAGTGCGCATCCGCAGTAGTGAGTCCGAGTGCGCATGCGCAGTAGAGAGCCCGATTGCGCATGTGCAGTAGTGAGCCCGATTGCGCATCCGCAGTAGTGAGGCCGAGTGTGCATGCTCAGAAATGAGCGCGAGGGCGCATGCGCAGGTCTGAGCCTGTGTGCGCATGCGCCGTAGTGACCCCGAGTGCGCATGCACAGTAGTGAGCCCCTGTGCGCATGCGCAGTAGTGCGCCCGTGTGCGCATGCGCAGAAATGAGCCCGATTGTGCATCCGCAGTAGTGACTCCGAGTGCGCATGCACAGTAGTGAGCCCGTGCGCGCATACGCGGTAGTGAGCCCGATTTTGCATCAGCAGTAGTGAGTCCGAGTGCGCATCCGCAGTAGTGAGTCCGAGTGCGCATGAGCAGTAGTGACCCCGAGTGCGCATGCACAGTAGTGAGCCCCTGTGCGCATGCGCAGTAGTGCGCCCGTGTGCGCATGCGCAGTAGTGAGCCCGATTGCGCATCCGCAACAGTGAGTCGGAGTGCCCATGAGCAGTAGTGTGCCCGAGCGCGCATTCGCAGTAGTGAGCCCAAGTGCCCTTGAGCAGTAGTGAGTCCAAGTGCGCATGAGCAGTAGTGACCCCGAGTGCGCATGGGCAGTAGAGACCCCGATTGCGCATGCGCTGTAGTGAGCCCGTGTGTGCATGCGCGGTAGTGAGCCCATGTGTGCATGCGCAGTAGTGAGACCGATTGTGCATCCTCAGTAGTGAGCCCGATTGTGCATCCTCAGTAGTGAGCCCGAGTGCGCATGCGCAGTAGTGACCCCGAGTGCGCATGGGCAGTAGAGACCCCGATTGCGCATGCGCAGTAGTGAGCCCGTGTGCGCATGCGCAGTGGTGCGCCCGAGTGCGCATGGGCAGGTCTGAGCCGGAGTGCGCATGCGCAGTAGTGAGCCCGATTGCGCATGCGCAGTAGTGACCCCGAGCGCGCATGCGCAGTAGTGAGCCCGATTGCGCATCCGCAGTAGTGTGCCCGAGCGCGCATCCGCAGTAGTGAGCCCGAGCGCGCATGCGCAGTAGTGACGCCGATTGCGCATGCACAGTAGTGAGCCCCTGTGCGCATGCGCAGTAGTGCGCCCGTGTGCGCATGCGCAGAAATGAGCCCGATTGTGCATCCGCAGTAGTGACTCCGAGTGCGCATGCACAGTAGTGAGCCCGTGCGCGCATACGCGGTAGTGAGCCCGATTTTGCATCAGCAGTAGTGAGTCCGAGTGCGCATCCGCAGTAGTGAGTCCGAGTGCGCATGAGCAGTAGTGACCCCGAGTGCGCATGCACAGTAGTGAGCCCCTGTGCGCATGCGCAGTAGTGCGCCCGTGTGCGCATGCGCAGTAGTGAGCCCGATTGCGCATCCGCAACAGTGAGTCGGAGTGCCCATGAGCAGTAGTGTGCCCGAGCGCGCATTCGCAGTAGTGAGCCCAAGTGCCCTTGAGCAGTAGTGAGTCCAAGTGCGCATGAGCAGTAGTGACCCCGAGTGCGCATGGGCAGTAGAGACCCCGATTGCGCATGCGCTGTAGTGAGCCCGTGTGTGCATGCGCGGTAGTGAGCCCATGTGTGCATGCGCAGTAGTGAGACCGATTGTGCATCCTCAGTAGTGAGCCCGATTGTGCATCCTCAGTAGTGAGCCCGAGTGCGCATGCGCAGTAGTGACCCCGAGTGCGCATGGGCAGTAGAGACCCCGATTGCGCATGCGCAGTAGTGAGCCCGTGTGCGCATGCGCAGTGGTGCGCCCGAGTGCGCATGGGCAGGTCTGAGCCGGAGTGCGCATGCGCAGTAGTGAGTCCGAGTGCGCACGAGCAGTAGTTAGTCCGAGAGCGCATGAGAATTAGTGACCCCGTGTGCATCCGCATCCGCGTGTGCGCGCATCCGCAGTAGTGAGTCCGAGTGCGCATGAGCAGTAGTGAGTCCGAATGCGCATGCACAGTCGTGAGCCCATGTGTGCATGCGCAGTAGGGAGCCCGATTGTGCATCCGCAGTAGTGACTCCGAGTGCGCATACCCAGTAGTGAGCCCGTGCGCGCATACGCGGTAGTGAGCCCGATTTTGCATCAGCAGTAGTGAGTCCGAGTGCGCATCCGCAGTAGTGAGTCCGAGTGCGCATGAGCAGTAGTGACCCCGAGTGCGCATGCACAGTAGTGAGCCCCTGTGCGCATGCGCAGTGGTGCGCCCGATTGCGCATCCGCAACAGTGAGTCGGAGTGCCCATGAGCAGTAGTGAGGCCGAGTGCGCATCAGCAGTAGTCAGCCCGATTGCGCATCCGCAGTAGTGAGTCCGAGTGCCCATGAGCAGTAGTTAGTCCCAGAGCGCATGAGAATTAGTGATCCCGTGTGTGCATGCGCAGTAGTGTGCCCGAGTGCGCATGCGCAGTAGTGACCCCGAATGCGCATGCGCAGTAGATAGCCCGATTGCGCATGTGCAAGCCTGAGTCGGACAGCGCATCCGCAGTAGTGAGCCCGATTGCGAATCCGCAGTAGTGAGGCCGAGTGCCCATGAGCAGTAGTGAGTCCGAGTGCGCATGGGCAGTCGTGACCCCGAGTGCGCATGGACAGTAGAGAGCCCGGTTGCGCATCCGCAGCAGTGAGTCCGAGTGCGCATGAGCAGTAGTGAGCCCGAGCGCGCATGTGCAGGTCTGAGCCGGAGAGCGCATCCGCAGTAGTGAGCCCGATTGCGCATCCGTATTAGTGAGGCCGAGTGCCCATGAGCAGTAGCGAGCCCGAGTGCGCATGCGCAGTAGCGACACCGAGTGCGCATGCGGAGTAGAGAGCCCGATTGCGCATGTCCAGGTCTGAGCCGGACAGCGCATCCGCAGTAGTGAGCCCGATTGCGCATCCGCAGTAGTGAGCCCGATTGCGCATCCGTAGTAGTGAGGCCGAGTGCCCATGAGCAGTAGCGAGCCCGAGTGCGCATGCGCAGAAGAGACACCGAGTGCGCATGCGGAGTAGAGAGCCCGATTGCGCATGTCCAGGTCTGAGCCGGACAGCGCATCCGCAGTAGTGAGCCCGATTGCGTATCCGCAGTAGTGAGTCCGAGTGCCCATGAGCAGTAGTGAGTCCGAGTGCGCATGCGCAGTAGTGACCCCGAGTGCGCATGCGCAGTAGTGAGCCCGATTGCGTATCCGCAGTGGGGTGTCCGAGCGCGCATCCGCAGTAGTGAGCCCGAGTGCGCATGAGCAGTATTTAGCTCGAGCGCGCATCCGCAACAGTGAGTCCGAGTGCACATGAGCAGCAGTGAGGCCGAGTGCGCATGTGCAGGTCTGAGCCGGAGAGCGCCTCCGCAGTATTGAGCCCGATTGCGCATCCGTAGTAGTGAGGCCGAGTGCCCACGAGCAGTAGTGTGTCGGAGTGCGCATGCGCAGTAGTGACCCCGAGTGCGCATGCGGAGTAGAGAGCCCGACTGCGCACGTCCAGGTCTGAGCCGGACAGCGCATCCGCAGTAGTGAGCCCGATTGCGTATCCGCAGTAGTGAGTCCGAGTGCCCATGAGCTGTAGTGAGTCCGAGTGCGCATGCGCAGTAGTGACCCCGAGTGCGCATGCGGAGTAGAGAGCCCGACTGCGCATGTCCAGGTCTGAGCCGGACAGCGCATCCGCAGTAGTGAGCCCGATTGCGCATCCGTATTAGTGAGGCCGAGCGCCCATGAGCAGTAGTGAGTCCAAGCGCGCATGAGCAGTAGTGACCCCGAGTGCGCATGCGCAGTAGTGAGCCCGAGTGCGCATGGGCAGGTCTGAGCCAGAGTGCGCATGCGCATTAGTGAGACAGTGTGCGCATGAGCAGTAGTGAGTCCGAGTGCACATGAGCAGTAGTGAAGCCGAGTGCGCATGTGCAGGTCTGAGCCGCAGAGCGCATCCGCAGTAGTGAGCCCAATTGCGAATCCGCAGTAGTGAGGCCGAGTGCCCATGAGCAGTAGTGGGTCCGAGTGCGCATGGGCAGTAGTGACCCCGAGTGTGCATGGACAGTAGCGAGCCCGAGTGCGCATGCGCAGTAGAGAGCCCGATTGCGCATGTGCAGTAGTGAGCCCGATTGCGCATCCGCAGTAGTGAGTCCGAGTGCGCATGGGCAGTAGTTAGTCCGAGAGCGCATGAGAATTAGTGACCCCGTGTGTGCATGCGCAGTAGTGTGCCCGAGCGCGCATCGGCAGTAGTGAGCCCGAGTGCGCACGCGCAGTAGTGACCCCGAGCGCGCATGCGCCGTAGTGGCCCCGAGCGCGCATGCGCAGTAGTGTGCCCGAGCGCGCATCGGCAGTAGCGAGCCCGAATGCGCATCCGCAGTAGTGAGACAGTGTGCGCATGAGCAGTAGTGAGTCCGAGTGCGCATGAGCAGTAGTGAGTCCGAGTGCGCATGCGCAGTAGTGACCCCGAGTGCGCATGCGCAGTAGAGAGCCCGATTACGCATGTGCAGGTGTGAGCCGCAGAGCGCATCCGCAGTAGTGAGCCCGATTGCGCATCCGCAGTAGTGTGCCCGAGCGCGCATCCGCAGTAGTGAGCCCGATTGCGCATGCGCAGTAGTGACCCCGAGCGCGCATGCGCAGTAGTGAGCCCGATTGCGCATCCGCAGTAGTGTGCCCGAGCGCGCATCCGCAGTAGTGAGCCCGAGCGCGCATGCGCAGTAGTGACGCCGATTGCGCATGCGCAGTAGTGACCCCGAGCGCGCATGCGCAGAATTGATCTCGAGGGCGCATGCGCAGTAGTGACCCCTGTGTGCCTGTGCGTATGCGTAGTAGTGAGCTCGAGTGCGCATGCGCAGTAGAGAGGCCGATTGCGCATGTGCAGGTCTGGGCCGGAGAGCGCATCCGCAGTCGTGAGCCCGAGTGCGCATGCGCAGTAGCGACCCCGAGCGCGCATGCGCAGTAGTGAGCCCGATTGCGCATCCACAACAGTGAGTCGGAGTGCGCATGAGCAGTAGTGAGGCCGAGTGCGCATGCGCAGTAGAGAGCCCGATTGCGCATGTGCAGGTCTGAGCCGCAGAGCGCATCCGCAGTAGTGAGCCCGATTGCGCATCGGCAGTAGTGAGGCCGAGTGCGCATCCGCAGTAGTGAGTCCGAGTGCGCATGCGCAGTAGAGAGCCCGATTGCGCATGTGCAGTAGTGAGCCCGATTGCGCATCCGCAGTAGTGAGGCCGAGTGTGCATGCTCAGAAATGAGCTCGAGGGCGCATGCGCAGGTCTGAGCCTGTGTGCGCATGCGCCGTAGTGACCCCGAGTGCGCATGCACAGTAGTGAGCCCATGTGCGCATGCGCAGTAGTGCGCCCGTGTGCGCATGCGCAGAAATGAGCCCGATTGTGCATCCGCAGTAGTGACTCCGAGTGCGCATGCACAGTAGTGAGCCCGTGCGCGCATACGCGGTAGTGAGCCCGATTTTGCATCAGCAGTAGTGAGTCCGAGTGCGCATCCGCAGTAGTGAGTCCGAGTGCGCACGAGCAGTAGTGACCCCGAGTGCGCATGCACAGTAGTGAGCCCCTGTGCGCATGCGCAGTAGTGCGCCCGTGTGCGCATGCGCAGTAGTGAGCCCGATTGCGCATCCGCAACAGTGAGTCGGAGTGCCCATGAGCAGTAGTGTGCCCGAGCGCGCATTCGCAGTAGTGAGGCCGAGTGCCCTTGAGCAGTAGTGAGTCCAAGTGCGCATGAGCAGTAGTGACCCCGAGTGCGCATGGGCAGTAGAGACCCCGATTGCGCATGCGCAGTAGTGAGCCCGTGTGTGCATGCGCGGTAGTGAGCCCATGTGTGCATGCGCAGTAGTGAGACCGATTGTGCATCCTCAGTAGTGAGCCCGATTGTGCATCCTCAGTAGTGAGCCCGAGTGCGCATGCGCAGTAGTGACCCCGAGTGCGCATGGGCAGTAGAGACCCCGATTGCGCATGCGCAGTAGTGAGCCCGTGTGCGCATGCGCAGTGGTGCGCCCGAGTGCGCATGGGCTGGTCTGAGCCGGAGTGCGCTTGCGCAGTAGTGAGTCCGAGTGCGCACGAGCAGTAGTTAGTCCGAGAGCGCATGAGAATTAGTGACCCCGTGTGCATCCGCATCCGCGTGTGCGCGCATCCGCAGTAGTGAGTCCGAGTGCGCATGAGCAGTAGTGAGTCCGAATGCGCATGCACAGTCGTGAGCCCATGTGTGCATGCGCAGTAGGGAGCCCGATTGTGCATCCGCAGTAGTGACTCTGAGTGCGCATGCCCAGTAGTGAGCCCGTGCGCGCATACGCGGTAGTGAGCCCGATTTTGCATCCGCAGTAGTGAGTCCGAGTGCGCATGAGCAGTAGTTAGTCCGAGAGCGCATGAGAATTAGTGACCCCGTGTGCGCATGCGCAGTAGTGTGCCCGAGTGCGCATGCGCAGTAGAGAGGCCGATTGCGCATGTGCAGTTCTGGGCCGGAGCGCGCATCCGCAGTCGTGAGCCCGAGTGCGCATGCGCAGTAGTGACCCCGAGTGCGCATGGGCAGTAGAGACCCCGATTGCGCATGCGCAGTAGTGAGCCCGTGTGCGCATCCGCAGTCGTGAGCCGAGCGCGCAACCGCAGCAGTGGGTCCGAGTGCGCATGAGCAGTAGTGAGGCCGAGTGCGCATGAGCAATAGTCAGCCCGATTGCGCATCCGCAGTAGTGAGTCCAAGTGCGCATGAGCAGTAGTGACCCCGAGTGCGCATGCACAGTAGTGAGCCCCTGTGCGCATGCGCACTAGTGCGCCCGTGTGCGCATGCGCAGAAATGAGCCCGATTGTGCATCCGCAGTAGTGACTCCGAGTGCGCATGCACAGTAGTGAGGCCGTGCGCGCATACGCGGTAGTGAGCCCGATTTTGCATCCGCCGTAGTGAGTCCGAGAGTGCATGAGAAGTAGTGACCCCGTGTGCGCATGCACAGTAGTGAGCCCATGTGTGCATGCGCAGTAGCGAGCCCATGTGTGTATGCGCAGTAGTGACCCCGATTGTGCATACGCAGCAGTGAGCCCGAGTGCGCATGCGCAGTAGTGAGTCCGAGTGCGAATGCGCAGTAGTGCGCCCGATTGCGCATGTGCAGGTCTGAGCCGGAGAACGCATCCGCAGTAGTGAGCCCGATTGCGCATCCGCAGTAGTGAGTCCGAGTGCGCATGGGCAGTAGTTAGTCCGAGAGCGCATGAGAATTAGTGACCCCGTGTGTGCATGCGCAGTAGTGTGCCCGAGCGCGCATCGGCAGTAGTGAGCCCGAGTGCGCACGCGCAGTAGTGACCCCGAGCGCGCATGCGCAGTAGTGGCCCCGAGCGCGCATGCGCAGTAGTGTGCCCGAGCGCGCATCGGCAGTAGCGAGCCCGAATGCGCATCCGCAGTAGTGAGACAGTGTGCGCATGAGCAGTAGTGAGTCCGAGTGCGCATGCGCAGTAGTGACCCCGAGTGCGCATGCGGAGTAGAGAGCCCGACTGCGCACGTCCAGGTCTGAGCCGGACAGCGCATCCGCAGTAGTGAGCCCGATTGCGTATCCGCAGTAGTGAGTCCGAGTGCCCATGAGCTGTAGTGAGTCCGAGTGCGCATGCGCAGTAGTGACCCCGAGTGCGCATGCGGAGTAGAGAGCCCGACTGCGCATGTCCAGGTCTGAGCCGGACAGCGCATCCGCAGTAGTGAGCCCGATTGCGCATCCGTATTAGTGAGGCCGAGTGCCCATGAGCAGTAGTGAGTCCAAGCGCGCATGAGCAGTAGTGACCCCGAGTGCGCATGCGCAGTAGTGAGCCCGAGTGCGCATGGGCAGGTCTGAGCCAGAGTGCGCATGCGCATTAGTGAGACAGTGTGCGCATGAGCAGTAGTGAGTCCGAGTGCACATGAGCAGTAGTGAAGCCGAGTGCGCATGTGCAGGTCTGAGCCGCAGAGCGCATCCGCAGTAGTGAGCCCAATTGCGAATCCGCAGTAGTGAGGCCGAGTGCCCATGAGCAGTAGTGGGTCCGAGTGCGCATGGGCAGTAGTGACCCCGAGTGTGCATGGACAGTAGCGAGCCCGAGTGCGCATGCGCAGTAGAGAGCCCGATTGCGCATGTGCAGTAGTGAGCCCGATTGCGCATCCGCAGTAGTGAGTCCGAGTGCGCATGGGCAGTAGTTAGTCCGAGAGCGCATGAGAATTAGTGACCCCGTGTGTGCATGCGCAGTAGTGTGCCCGAGCGCGCATCGGCAGTAGTGAGCCCGAGTGCGCACGCGCAGTAGTGACCCCGAGCGCGCATGCGCCGTAGTGGCCCCGAGCGCGCATGCGCAGTAGTGTGCCCGAGCGCGCATCGGCAGTAGCGAGCCCGAATGCGCATCCGCAGTAGTGAGACAGTGTGCGCATGAGCAGTAGTGAGTCCGAGTGCGCATGAGCAGTAGTGAGTCCGAGTGCGCATGCGCAGTAGTGACCCCGAGTGCGCATGCGCAGTAGAGAGCCCGATTACGCATGTGCAGGTGTGAGCCGCAGAGCGCATCCGCAGTAGTGAGCCCGATTGCGCATCCGCAGTAGTGTGCCCGAGCGCGCATCCGCAGTAGTGAGCCCGATTGCGCATGCGCAGTAGTGACCCCGAGCGCGCATGCGCAGTAGTGAGCCCGATTGCGCATCCGCAGTAGTGTGCCCGAGCGCGCATCCGCAGTAGTGAGCCCGAGCGCGCATGCGCAGTAGTGACGCCGATTGCGCATGCGCAGTAGTGACCCCGAGCGCGCATGCGCAGAATTGATCTCGAGGGCGCATGCGCAGTAGTGACCCCTGTGTGCCTGTGCGTATGCGTAGTAGTGAGCTCGAGTGCGCATGCGCAGTAGAGAGGCCGATTGCGCATGTGCAGGTCTGGGCCGGAGAGCGCATCCGCAGTCGTGAGCCCGAGTGCGCATGCGCAGTAGCGACCCCGAGCGCGCATGCGCAGTAGTGAGCCCGATTGCGCATCCACAACAGTGAGTCGGAGTGCGCATGAGCAGTAGTGAGGCCGAGTGCGCATGCGCAGTAGAGAGCCCGATTGCGCATGTGCAGGTCTGAGCCGCAGAGCGCATCCGCAGTAGTGAGCCCGATTGCGCATCGACAGTAGTGAGGCCGAGTGCGCATCCGCAGTAGTGAGTCCGAGTGCGCATGCGCAGTAGAGAGCCCGATTGCGCATGTGCAGTAGTGAGCCCGATTGCGCATCCGCAGTAGTGAGGCCGAGTGTGCATGCTCAGAAATGAGCTCGAGGGCGCATGCGCAGGTCTGAGCCTGTGTGCGCATGCGCCGTAGTGACCCCGAGTGCGCATGCACAGTAGTGAGCCCATGTGCGCATGCGCAGTAGTGCGCCCGTGTGCGCATGCGCAGAAATGAGCCCGATTGTGCATCCGCAGTAGTGACTCCGAGTGCGCATGCACAGTAGTGAGCCCGTGCGCGCATACGCGGTAGTGAGCCCGATTTTGCATCAGCAGTAGTGAGTCCGAGTGCGCATCCGCAGTAGTGAGTCCGAGTGCGCACGAGCAGTAGTGACCCCGAGTGCGCATGCACAGTAGTGAGCCCCTGTGCGCATGCGCAGTAGTGCGCCCGTGTGCGCATGCGCAGTAGTGAGCCCGATTGCGCATCCGCAACAGTGAGTCGGAGTGCCCATGAGCAGTAGTGTGCCCGAGCGCGCATTCGCAGTAGTGAGGCCGAGTGCCCTTGAGCAGTAGTGAGTCCAAGTGCGCATGAGCAGTAGTGACCCCGAGTGCGCATGGGCAGTAGAGACCCCGATTGCGCATGCGCAGTAGTGAGCCCGTGTGTGCATGCGCGGTAGTGAGCCCATGTGTGCATGCGCAGTAGTGAGACCGATTGTGCATCCTCAGTAGTGAGCCCGATTGTGCATCCTCAGTAGTGAGCCCGAGTGCGCATGCGCAGTAGTGACCCCGAGTGCGCATGGGCAGTAGAGACCCCGATTGCGCATGCGCAGTAGTGAGCCCGTGTGCGCATGCGCAGTGGTGCGCCCGAGTGCGCATGGGCTGGTCTGAGCCGGAGTGCGCTTGCGCAGTAGTGAGTCCGAGTGCGCACGAGCAGTAGTTAGTCCGAGAGCGCATGAGAATTAGTGACCCCGTGTGCATCCGCATCCGCGTGTGCGCGCATCCGCAGTAGTGAGTCCGAGTGCGCATGAGCAGTAGTGAGTCCGAATGCGCATGCACAGTCGTGAGCCCATGTGTGCATGCGCAGTAGGGAGCCCGATTGTGCATCCGCAGTAGTGACTCTGAGTGCGCATGCCCAGTAGTGAGCCCGTGCGCGCATACGCGGTAGTGAGCCCGATTTTGCATCCGCAGTAGTGAGTCCGAGTGCGCATGAGCAGTAGTTAGTCCGAGAGCGCATGAGAATTAGTGACCCCGTGTGCGCATGCGCAGTAGTGTGCCCGAGTGCGCATGCGCAGTAGAGAGGCCGATTGCGCATGTGCAGTTCTGGGCCGGAGCGCGCATCCGCAGTCGTGAGCCCGAGTGCGCATGCGCAGTAGTGACCCCGAGTGCGCATGGGCAGTAGAGACCCCGATTGCGCATGCGCAGTAGTGAGCCCGTGTGCGCATCCGCAGTCGTGAGCCGAGCGCGCAACCGCAGCAGTGGGTCCGAGTGCGCATGAGCAGTAGTGAGGCCGAGTGCGCATGAGCAATAGTCAGCCCGATTGCGCATCCGCAGTAGTGAGTCCAAGTGCGCATGAGCAGTAGTGACCCCGAGTGCGCATGCACAGTAGTGAGCCCCTGTGCGCATGCGCACTAGTGCGCCCGTGTGCGCATGCGCAGAAATGAGCCCGATTGTGCATCCGCAGTAGTGACTCCGAGTGCGCATGCACAGTAGTGAGGCCGTGCGCGCATACGCGGTAGTGAGCCCGATTTTGCATCCGCCGTAGTGAGTCCGAGAGTGCATGAGAAGTAGTGACCCCGTGTGCGCATGCACAGTAGTGAGCCCATGTGTGCATGCGCAGTAGCGAGCCCATGTGTGTATGCGCAGTAGTGACCCCGATTGTGCATACGCAGCAGTGAGCCCGAGTGCGCATGCGCAGTAGTGAGTCCGAGTGCGAATGCGCAGTAGTGCGCCCGATTGCGCATGTGCAGGTCTGAGCCGGAGAACGCATCCGCAGTAGTGAGCCCGATTGCGCATCCGCAGTAGTGAGTCCGAGTGCGCATGGGCAGTAGTTAGTCCGAGAGCGCATGAGAATTAGTGACCCCGTGTGTGCATGCGCAGTAGTGTGCCCGAGCGCGCATCGGCAGTAGTGAGCCCGAGTGCGCACGCGCAGTAGTGACCCCGAGCGCGCATGCGCAGTAGTGGCCCCGAGCGCGCATGCGCAGTAGTGTGCCCGAGCGCGCATCGGCAGTAGCGAGCCCGAATGCGCATCCGCAGTAGTGAGACAGTGTGCGCATGAGCAGTAGTGAGTCCGAGTGCGCATGAGCAGTAGTGAGTCCGAGTGCGCATGCGCAGTAGTGACCCCGAGTGCGCATGCGCAGTAGAGAGCCCGATTACGCATGTGCAGGTGTGAGCCGCAGAGCGCATCCGCAGTAGTGAGCCCGATTGCGCATCCGCAGTAGTGTGCCCGAGCGCGCATCCGCAGTAGTGAGCCCGATTGCGCATGCGCAGTTGTGACCCCGAGCGCGCATGCGCAGTAGTGAGCCCGATTGCGCATCCGCAGTAGTGTGCCCGAGCGCGCATCCGCAGTAGTGAGCCCGAGCGCGCATGCGCAGTAGTGACGCCGATTGCGCATGCGCAGTAGTGACCCCGAGCGCGCATGCGCAGAATTGATCTCGAGGGCGCATGCGCAAGTCTGAGCCTGTGTGCGCATGCGTAGTAGTGAGCTCTAGTGCGCATGCGCAGTAGAGAGGCCGATTGCTCATGTGCAGGTCTGGGCCGGAGAGCGCATCCGCAGTCGTGAGCCCGAGTGCGCATGCGCAGTAGCGACCCCGAGCTCGCATGCGCAGTAGTGAGCCCGATTGCGCATCCACAACAGTGAGTCGGAGTGCGCATGAGCAGTAGTGAGGCCGAGTGCGCATGCGCAGTAGAGAGCCCGATTGCGCATGTGCAGGTCTGAGCCGCAGAGCGCATCCGCAGTAGTGAGCCCGATTGCGCATCGGCAGTAGTGAGGCCGAGTGCGCATCCGCAGTAGTGAGTCCGAGTGCGCATGCGCAGTAGAGAGCCCGATTGCGCATGTGCAGTAGTGAGCCCGATTGCGCATCCGCAGTAGTGAGGCCGAGTGTGCATGCTCAGAAATGAGCTCGAGGGCGCATGCGCAGGTCTGAGCCTGTGTGCGCATACGCCGTAGTGACCTCGAGTGCGCATGCACAGTAGTGAGCCCCTGTGCGCATGCGCAGTAGTGCGCCCGTGTGCGCATGCGCACTAGTGAGCCCGATTGCGCATCCGCAACAGTGAGTCGGAGTGCGCATGCGCAGTAGCGACCCCGAGCGCGCATGCGCAGTAGTGAGCCCGATTGCGCATCCACAACAGTGAGTCGGAGTGCGCATGAGCAGTAGTGAGGCCGAGTGCGCATGCGCAGTAGAGAGCCCGATTGCGCATGTGCAGGTCTGAGCCGCAGAGCGCATCCGCAGTAGTGAGCCCGATTGCGCATCGGCAGTAGTGAGGCCGAGTGCGCATCCGCAGTAGTGAGTCCGAGTGCGCATGCGCAGTAGAGAGCCCGATTGCGCATGTGCAGTAGTGAGCCCGATTGCGCATCCGCAGTAGTGAGGCCGAGTGTGCATGCTCAGAAATGAGCTCGAGGGCGCATGCGCAGGTCTGAGCCTGTGTGCGCATGCGCCGTAGTGACCCCGAGTGCGCATGCACAGTAGTGAGCCCATGTGCGCATGCGCAGTAGTGCGCCCGTGTGCGCATGCGCAGAAATGAGCCCGATTGTGCATCCGCAGTAGTGACTCCGAGTGCGCATGCACAGTAGTGAGCCCGTGCGCGCATACGCGGTAGTGAGCCCGATTTTGCATCAGCAGTAGTGAGTCCGAGTGCGCATCCGCAGTAGTGAGTCCGAGTGCGCACGAGCAGTAGTGACCCCGAGTGCGCATGCACAGTAGTGAGCCCCTGTGCGCATGCGCAGTAGTGCGCCCGTGTGCGCATGCGCAGTAGTGAGCCCGATTGCGCATCCGCAACAGTGAGTCGGAGTGCCCATGAGCAGTAGTGTGCCCGAGCGCGCATTCGCAGTAGTGAGGCCGAGTGCCCTTGAGCAGTAGTGAGTCCAAGTGCGCATGAGCAGTAGTGACCCCGAGTGCGCATGGGCAGTAGAGACCCCGATTGCGCATGCGCAGTAGTGAGCCCGTGTGTGCATGCGCGGTAGTGAGCCCATGTGTGCATGCGCAGTAGTGAGACCGATTGTGCATCCTCAGTAGTGAGCCCGATTGTGCATCCTCAGTAGTGAGCCCGAGTGCGCATGCGCAGTAGTGACCCCGAGTGCGCATGGGCAGTAGAGACCCCGATTGCGCATGCGCAGTAGTGAGCCCGTGTGCGCATGCGCAGTGGTGCGCCCGAGTGCGCATGGGCTGGTCTGAGCCGGAGTGCGCTTGCGCAGTAGTGAGTCCGAGTGCGCACGAGCAGTAGTTAGTCCGAGAGCGCATGAGAATTAGTGACCCCGTGTGCATCCGCATCCGCGTGTGCGCGCATCCGCAGTAGTGAGTCCGAGTGCGCATGAGCAGTAGTGAGTCCGAATGCGCATGCACAGTCGTGAGCCCATGTGTGCATGCGCAGTAGGGAGCCCGATTGTGCATCCGCAGTAGTGACTCTGAGTGCGCATGCCCAGTAGTGAGCCCGTGCGCGCATACGCGGTAGTGAGCCCGATTTTGCATCCGCAGTAGTGAGTCCGAGTGCGCATGAGCAGTAGTTAGTCCGAGAGCGCATGAGAATTAGTGACCCCGTGTGCGCATGCGCAGTAGTGTGCCCGAGTGCGCATGCGCAGTAGAGAGGCCGATTGCGCATGTGCAGTTCTGGGCCGGAGCGCGCATCCGCAGTCGTGAGCCCGAGTGCGCATGCGCAGTAGTGACCCCGAGTGCGCATGGGCAGTAGAGACCCCGATTGCGCATGCGCAGTAGTGAGCCCGTGTGCGCATCCGCAGTCGTGAGCCGAGCGCGCAACCGCAGCAGTGGGTCCGAGTGCGCATGAGCAGTAGTGAGGCCGAGTGCGCATGAGCAATAGTCAGCCCGATTGCGCATCCGCAGTAGTGAGTCCAAGTGCGCATGAGCAGTAGTGACCCCGAGTGCGCATGCACAGTAGTGAGCCCCTGTGCGCATGCGCACTAGTGCGCCCGTGTGCGCATGCGCAGAAATGAGCCCGATTGTGCATCCGCAGTAGTGACTCCGAGTGCGCATGCACAGTAGTGAGGCCGTGCGCGCATACGCGGTAGTGAGCCCGATTTTGCATCCGCCGTAGTGAGTCCGAGAGTGCATGAGAAGTAGTGACCCCGTGTGCGCATGCACAGTAGTGAGCCCATGTGTGCATGCGCAGTAGCGAGCCCATGTGTGTATGCGCAGTAGTGACCCCGATTGTGCATACGCAGCAGTGAGCCCGAGTGCGCATGCGCAGTAGTGAGTCCGAGTGCGAATGCGCAGTAGTGCGCCCGATTGCGCATGTGCAGGTCTGAGCCGGAGAACGCATCCGCAGTAGTGAGCCCGATTGCGCATCCGCA
Source organism: Megachile leachella (assembly GCA_963576845.1). Lineage (NCBI taxonomy): Eukaryota > Metazoa > Arthropoda > Insecta > Hymenoptera > Megachilidae > Megachile > Megachile leachella. The sequence goes on along the minus strand of OY756250.1, from coordinate 23,001,815 downwards.
GTAGTGAGTCCGAGTGCGCATGGGCAGTAGTTAGTCCGAGAGCGCATGAGAATTAGTGACCCCGTGTGTGCATGCGCAGTAGTGTGCCCGAGCGCGCATCGGCAGTAGTGAGCCCGAGTGCGCACGCGCAGTAGTGACCCCGAGCGCGCATGCGCAGTAGTGGCCCCGAGCGCGCATGCGCAGTAGTGTGCCCGAGCGCGCATCGGCAGTAGCGAGCCCGAATGCGCATCCGCAGTAGTGAGACAGTGTGCGCATGAGCAGTAGTGAGTCCGAGTGCGCATGAGCAGTAGTGAGTCCGAGTGCGCATGCGCAGTAGTGACCCCGAGTGCGCATGCGCAGTAGAGAGCCCGATTACGCATGTGCAGGTGTGAGCCGCAGAGCGCATCCGCAGTAGTGAGCCCGATTGCGCATCCGCAGTAGTGTGCCCGAGCGCGCATCCGCAGTAGTGAGCCCGATTGCGCATGCGCAGTTGTGACCCCGAGCGCGCATGCGCAGTAGTGAGCCCGATTGCGCATCCGCAGTAGTGTGCCCGAGCGCGCATCCGCAGTAGTGAGCCCGAGCGCGCATGCGCAGTAGTGACGCCGATTGCGCATGCGCAGTAGTGACCCCGAGCGCGCATGCGCAGAATTGATCTCGAGGGCGCATGCGCAAGTCTGAGCCTGTGTGCGCATGCGTAGTAGTGAGCTCTAGTGCGCATGCGCAGTAGAGAGGCCGATTGCTCATGTGCAGGTCTGGGCCGGAGAGCGCATCCGCAGTCGTGAGCCCGAGTGCGCATGCGCAGTAGCGACCCCGAGCTCGCATGCGCAGTAGTGAGCCCGATTGCGCATCCACAACAGTGAGTCGGAGTGCGCATGAGCAGTAGTGAGGCCGAGTGCGCATGCGCAGTAGAGAGCCCGATTGCGCATGTGCAGGTCTGAGCCGCAGAGCGCATCCGCAGTAGTGAGCCCGATTGCGCATCGGCAGTAGTGAGGCCGAGTGCGCATCCGCAGTAGTGAGTCCGAGTGCGCATGCGCAGTAGAGAGCCCGATTGCGCATGTGCAGTAGTGAGCCCGATTGCGCATCCGCAGTAGTGAGGCCGAGTGTGCATGCTCAGAAATGAGCTCGAGGGCGCATGCGCAGGTCTGAGCCTGTGTGCGCATACGCCGTAGTGACCTCGAGTGCGCATGCACAGTAGTGAGCCCCTGTGCGCATGCGCAGTAGTGCGCCCGTGTGCGCATGCGCACTAGTGAGCCCGATTGCGCATCCGCAACAGTGAGTCGGAGTGCCCATGAGCAGTAGTGAGGCCGAGTGCGCATGCGCAGTAGTGACCCCGAGTGCGCATGCGGAGTAGAGAGCCCGACTGCGCACGTCCAGGTCTGAGCCGGACAGCGCATCCGCAGTAGTGAGCCCGATTGCGTATCCGCAGTAGTGAGTCCGAGTGCCCATGAGCTGTAGTGAGTCCGAGTGCGCATGCGCAGTAGTGACCCCGAGTGCGCATGCGGAGTAGAGAGCCCGACTGCGCATGTCCAGGTCTGAGCCGGACAGCGCATCCGCAGTAGTGAGCCCGATTGCGCATCCGTATTAGTGAGGCCGAGTGCCCATGAGCAGTAGTGAGTCCAAGCGCGCATGAGCAGTAGTGACCCCGAGTGCGCATGCGCAGTAGTGAGCCCGAGTGCGCATGGGCAGGTCTGAGCCAGAGTGCGCATGCGCATTAGTGAGACAGTGTGCGCATGAGCAGTAGTGAGTCCGAGTGCACATGAGCAGTAGTGAGGCCGAGTGCGCATGTGCAGGTCTGAGCCGGAGAGCGCATCCGCAGTAGTGAGCCCAATTGCGAATCCGCAGTAGTGAGGCCGAGTGCCCATGAGCAGTAGTGAGTCCGAGTGCGCATGGGCAGTAGTGACCCCGAGTGTGCATGGACAGTAGCGAGCCCGAGTGCGCATGCGCAGTAGAGAGCCCGATTGCGCATGTGCAGTAGTGAGCCCGATTGCGCATGCGCAGTAGATAGCCCGAGTGCGCATGGGCAGGTCTGAGCCGGAGTGCGCATGCGCAGTAGTGAGTCCGAGTGCGCACGAGAAGTAGTTAGTCCGAGAGCGCATGAGAATCAGTGACCCCGTGTGCGCATGCGCAGTAGTGTGCCCGAGCGCGCATCGGCAGTAGTGAGCCACAGTGCGCATGCGCAGTAGTGACCCCGTGCGCGCATGCGCAGTAGTGGCCCCGAGCGCGCATGCGCAGTAGTGTGCCCGAGCGCGCATCGGCAGTAGCGAGCCCGAATGCGCATCCGCATTAGTGAGACAGTGTGAGCATGAGCAGTAGTGAGTCCGAGTGCACAATAGCAGTAGTGAGGCCGAGTGCGCATGTGCAGGTCTGAGCCGGAGAGCGCATTAGCGGTAGTGAGCCCGATTGCGAATCCGCAGTAGTGGAGGCCGAGTGCCCATGAGCAGTAGTGAGTCCGAGTGCGCATGCGCAGTAGTGACCCCGAGTGCGCATGGGCAGTAGAGACCCCGATTGCGCATGCGCAGTAGTGAGCCCGTGTGCGCATCCGCAGTGGTGCGCCCGAGTGCGCATGGGCAGGTCTGAGCCGGAGTGCGCATGCGCAGTAGTGAGTCCGAGTGCGCACGAGCAGTAGTTAGTCCGAGAGCGCATGAGAATTAGTGACCCCGTGTGCATCCGCATCCGCGTGTGCGCGCATCCGCAGTAGTGAGTCCGAGTGCGCATGAGCAGTAGTGAGTCCCAATGCGCATGCACAGTCGTGAGCCCATGTGTGCATGCGCAGTAGGGAGCCCGATTGTGCATCCGCAGTAGTGACTCCGAGTGCGCATGCCCAGTAGTGAGCCCGTGCGCGCATACGCGGTAGTGAGCCCGATTTTGCATCCGCAGTAGTGAGTCCGAGTGCGCATGAGCAGTAGTTAGTCCGAGAGCGCATGAGAATTAGTGACCCCGTGTGCGCATGCGCAGTAGTGTGCCCGAGTGCGCATGCGCAGTAGAGAGGCCGATTGCGCATGTGCAGTTCTGGGCCGGAGCGCGCATCCGCAGTCGTGAGCCCGAGTGCGCATGCGCAGTAGTGACCCCGAGCGCGCATGCGCAGAATTGAGCTCGAGGGCGCATGCGCAAGTCTGAGCCTGTGTGCGCATGCGTAGTAGTGACCCCGAATGCGCATGCGCAGTAGAGAGCCCGATTGCGCATGTGCAGGTCTGTGCCGGACAGCGCATCCGCAGTAGTCAGCCCGATTGCGCATCCGCAGTAGTGAGGCCGAGTGAACATGAGCAGTAGTGAGTCCAAGTGCGCATGAGCAGTAGTGATCCCGAGCGCGCATGAGTAGTAGTGACCCCGAATGCGCATGCACAGTCGTGAGCCCGTGTGCGCATGCGCAGTAGTGCGCCCGTGTGCGCATGCGCAGAAGTGAGCTCGAGGGCGCATGCGCAAATCTGAGCCTGTGTGCGCATGCGTAGTAGTGAGCTCGAGTGCGCATTTGCAGTAGAGAGGCCGATTGCGCATGTGCAGGTCTGGGCCGGAGAGCGCATCCGCAGTCGTGAGCCCGAGTGCGCATGCGCAGTAGTGACCCCGAGTGCGCATGCGCAGTAGTTAGCCCGAACGCGCATCCGCAGTAGTGAGCCCGAGTGCGCATGAGCAGTAGTGCCCCCGAGCGCGCATACGCGGTAGTGAGCCCGATTTAGCATCTGCAGTAGTGGGTCCGAGTACGCATGAGCAGTAGTGTGGGCGGGTGCGCATGAGTAGTAGTGAGCCAGAGCGCGCATCCGCAGTAGTGAGTCGGAGTGCGCGTGAGCAGTAGTGATCCCGAGTGCGCATGCACAGCCGTGAGCCTGTGTGCGCATGCGCAGCAATGCGCCCGAGCGCGCATCCGCAGTAGTGAGTCCGAGTGCGCATGAGCAGTAGTGACCAGGATTGCGCATGTACAGTAGTGAGCCCATGTGTGCATGCGCAGTAGCGAGCCCGATTGCGCATTCGCAGTAGTGAGCCCGATTGCGCGTCCGCAGTAGTGAGTCCGAGTGCGCATGCGCAGTTGTCAGCCCGAGTGCGCATGAGCAGTAGTGTCCCCGAGAACTCATGCGCAGTAATAAGCCCGACTGCGCTTCCGCAGTAGTGAGTCCGAGTGCGCACGCGCAGTAGTGTCTCCTAGAACGCATGCGCAGTAATAAGCCCGACTGCGCTTCCGCAGTAGTGAGTCCGAGTGCGCATGCGCAGTAGTGAGGCCGAGTGCGCATGCGCAGTAGTCAGCCGGAGTGCGCACGTACAGTAGTGTGTACGAGTGCGCATGAGCAGTAGTGATCCCGAGAACGCATGCGCAGTAGTGAGGCCGAGTGAACACGAGCAGTAGTGAGTCCAAGTGCACATGAGCAGTAGTGACCCCGAGTGCGCATCCGCTGCAGTCTGTCCGAGTGCGCATGAGCAGTAGTGAGTCCGAGTGCGCATGAGCAGTAGTGATGCCGAGTGCGCATATGCAGGTCTGACAGGAGTGCGCATGCGCAGGAGTGAGCCCAAGCGCGCACGTGCAGTAGTGAGCCCGATTGCGCATCCGTATTAGTGAGGCCGAGTGCCCATGAGCGGTAGCGAGTCCATGTGCGCATGAGCAGTAGTGACCCCGAGCGCGCATGCGCAGTAGTGGCCCCGACGGCGCATGCGCAGTAGTGTGCCCGAGCGCGCATCGGCAATAGCGAGCCCGAATGCGCATCCGCATTAGTGAGACAGTGTGCGCATGAGCAGTAGTGAGTCCGATTGCGAATCCGCAGTAGTGAGGCCGAGTGCCCATGAGCAGTAGTGAGTCCGAGTGCGCATGGGCAGTAGTGACCCCGAGTGCGCATGGACAGTAGAGAGCCCGGTTGCGCATCCGCAGCAGTGAGTCCGAGTGCGCATGAGCAGTAGTGAGCCCGAACGCGCATGTGCAGGTCTGAGCCGGAGAGCGCATCCGCAGTAGTGAGCCCGATTGCGCATCCGTAGTAGTGAGGCCGAGTGCCCATGAGCAGTAGCGAGCCCGAGTGCGCATGCGCAGAAGAGACACCGAGTGCGCATGCGGAGTAGAGAGCCCGATTGCGCATGTCCAGGTCTGAGCCGGACAGCGCATCCGCAGTAGTCAGCCCGATTGCGTATCCGCAGTAGTGAGTCCGAGTGCACATGAGCAGTAGTGAGTCCGAGTGCGCATGCGCAGGTCTGAGCCGGAGAGCGCCTCCGCAGTAGTGAGCCCGATTGCGCATCCGTAGTAGTGAGGCCGAGTGCCCACGAGCAGTAGTGAGTCGGAGTGCGCATGCGCAGTAGTGACCCCGAGTTCGCATGCGGAGTAGAGAGCCCGACTGCGCATGTCCAGGTCTGAGCCGGACAGCGCATCCGCAGTAGTGAGCCCGATTGCGTATCCGCAGTAGTGAGTCCAAGCGCGCATGAGCAGTAGTGACCCCGAGTGCGCATGCGCAGTAGTGAGCCCGAGTGCGCATGGGCTGGTCTGAGCCAGAGTGCGCATGCGCATTAGTGAGACAGTGTGCGCATGAGCAGTAGTGAGTCCGAGTGCACATGAGCAGTAGTGAGGCCGAGTGCGCATGTGCAGGTCTGAGCCGGAGAGCGCATCCGCAGTAGTGAGCCCAATTGCGAATCCGCAGTAGTGAGGCCGAGTGCCCATGAGCAGTAGTGAGTCCAAGTGCGCATGAGCAGTAGTGACCCCGAGTGCGCATGCGCAGTAGTGAGCCCGAGTGCGCATGGGCAGGTCTGAGCCAGAGTGCGCATGCGCAGTAGTGAGTCCGAGTGCGCACGAGAAGTAGTTAGTCCGAGAGCGCATGAAAATCAGTGACCCCGTGTGCGCATGCGCAGTAGTGTGCCCGAGCGCGCATCGGCAGTAGTGAGCCACAGTGCGCATGCGCAGTAGTGACCCCGAGCGCGCATGCGCAGTAGAGAGCCCGATTGCGCATGTGCAGGTCTGAGCCGGAGAGCGCATCCGCAATAGAGAGCCCGAGTGCGCATGCGCAGTAGTGACCCCGAGTGCGCATGCGCAGTGGCGAGCCCGAGTGCGCATGGGCAAGTCTGAGCCGGAGTGCGCATGCGCAGTAGTTAGCCGGATTGTGCATCCGCAGTAGAGAGCCCGATTGCGCATGCGCAGTAGTGAGCACGAGTGTGCATGTGCAGGTCTGACCGGACTGCGCATCCGCAGTAGTGTGCCTGATTGCGAATCCGCAGTAGTGAGGCCGAGTGCCCATGAGCAGTAGTGAGTCCGAGTGCGCATGGGCAGTAGTGACCCCGAGTGCGCATGGACAGTAGAGAGCCCGGTTGCGCATCCGCAGCAGTGAGTCCGAGTGCGCATGAGCAGTATTTAGCTCGAGCGCGCATCCGCAACAGTGAGTCCGAGTGCACATGAGCAGCAGTAAGGCCGAGTGCGCATGTGCAGGTCTGAGCCGGAGAGCGCGTCCGCAGTAGTGAGCCCGATTGCGCATCCGTAGTAGTGAGGCCGAGTGCCCACGAGCAGTAGTGAGTCGGAGTGCGCATGCGCAGTAGTGACCCCGAGTGCGCATGCGGAGTAGAGAGCCCGACTGCGCACGTCCAGGTCTGAGCCGGACAGCGCATCCGCAGTAGTGAGCCCGATTGCGTATCCGCAGTAGTGAGTCCGAGTGCCCATGAGCTGTAGTGAGTCCGAGTGCGCATGCGCAGTAGTGACCCCGAGTGCGCATGCGGAGTAGAGAGCCCGACTGCGCATGTCCAGGTCTGAGCCGGACAGAGCATCCGCAGTAGTGAGCCCGATTGCGCATCCGTATTAGTGAGGCCGAGTGCCCATGAGCAGTAGTGAGTCCAAGCGCGCATGAGCAGTAGTGACCCCGAGTGCGCATGCGCAGTAGTGAGCCCGAGTGCGCATGGGCAGGTCTGAGCCAGAGTGCGCATGCGCATTAGTGAGACAGTGTGCGCATGAGCAGTAGTGAGTCCGAGTGCACATGAGCAGTAGTGAGGCCGAGTGCGCATGTGCAGGTCTGAGCCGGAGAGCGCATCCGCAGTAGTGAGCCCAATTGCGAATCCGCAGTAGTGAGGCCGAGTGCCCATGAGCAGTAGTGAGTCCGAGTGCGCATGGGCAGTAGTGACCCCGAGTGTGCATGGACAGTAGCGAGCCCGAGTGCGCATGCGCAGTAGAGAGCCCGATTGCGCATGTGCAGTAGTGAGCCCGATTGCGCATCCGCAGTAGTGAGGCCGAGTGCCCATGAGCAGTAGTGACCCCGAGTGCGCATGCGCAGTAGTGAGCCCGAGTGCGCATGGGCAGGTCTGAGCCGGAGTGCGCATGCGCAGTAGTGAGTCCGAGTGCGCACGAGAAGTAGTTAGTCCGAGAGCGCATGAGAATCAGTGACCCCGTGTGCGCATGCGCAGTAGTGTGCCCGAGCGCGCATCGGCAGTAGTGAGCCACAGTGCGCATGCGCAGTAGTGACCCCGTGCGCGCATGCGCAGTAGTGGCCCCGAGCGCGCATGCGCAGTAGTGTGCCCGAGCGCGCATCGGCAGTAGCGAGCCCGAATGCGCATCCGCATTAGTGAGACAGTGTGAGCATGAGCAGTAGTGAGTCCGAGTGCACAATAGCAGTAGTGAGGCCGAGTGCGCATGTGCAGGTCTGAGCCGGAGAGCGCATTAGCGGTAGTGAGCCCGATTGCGAATCCGCAGTAGTGGAGGCCGAGTGCCCATGAGCAGTAGTGAGTCCGAGTGCGCATGCGCAGTAGTGACCCCGAGTGCGCATGGGCAGTAGAGACCCCGATTGCGCATGCGCAGTAGTGAGCCCGTGTGCGCATCCGCAGTGGTGCGCCCGAGTGCGCATGGGCAGGTCTGAGCCGGAGTGCGCATGCGCAGTAGTGAGTCCGAGTGCGCACGAGCAGTAGTTAGTCCGAGAGCGCATGAGAATTAGTGACCCCGTGTGCATCCGCATCCGCGTGTGCGCGCATCCGCAGTAGTGAGTCCGAGTGCGCATGAGCAGTAGTGAGTCCCAATGCGCATGCACAGTCGTGAGCCCATGTGTGCATGCGCAGTAGGGAGCCCGATTGTGCATCCGCAGTAGTGACTCCGAGTGCGCATGCCCAGTAGTGAGCCCGTGCGCGCATACGCGGTAGTGAGCCCGATTTTGCATCCGCAGTAGTGAGTCCGAGTGCGCATGAGCAGTAGTTAGTCCGAGAGCGCATGAGAATTAGTGACCCCGTGTGCGCATGCGCAGTAGTGTGCCCGAGTGCGCATGCGCAGTAGAGAGGCCGATTGCGCATGTGCAGTTCTGGGCCGGAGCGCGCATCCGCAGTCGTGAGCCCGAGTGCGCATGCGCAGTAGTGACCCCGAGCGCGCATGCGCAGAATTGAGCTCGAGGGCGCATGCGCAAGTCTGAGCCTGTGTGCGCATGCGTAGTAGTGACCCCGAATGCGCATGCGCAGTAGAGAGCCCGATTGCGCATGTGCAGGTCTGTGCCGGACAGCGCATCCGCAGTAGTCAGCCCGATTGCGCATCCGCAGTAGTGAGGCCGAGTGAACATGAGCAGTAGTGAGTCCAAGTGCGCATGAGCAGTAGTGATCCCGAGCGCGCATGAGTAGTAGTGACCCCGAATGCGCATGCACAGTCGTGAGCCCGTGTGCGCATGCGCATTAGTGCGCCCGTGTGCGCATGCGCAGAAGTGAGCTCGAGGGCGCATGCGCAAATCTGAGCCTGTGTGCGCATGCGTAGTAGTGAGCTCGAGTGCGCATTTGCAGTAGAGAGGCCGATTGCGCATGTGCAGGTCTGGGCCGGAGAGCGCATCCGCAGTCGTGAGCCCGAGTGCGCATGCGCAGTAGTGACCCCGAGTGCGCATGCGCAGTAGTTAGCCCGAACGCGCATCCGCAGTAGTGAGCCCGAGTGCGCATGAGCAGTAGTGCCCCCGAGCGCGCATACGCGGTAGTGAGCCCGATTTAGCATCTGCAGTAGTGGGTCCGAGTACGCATGAGCAGTAGTGTGGGCGGGTGCGCATGAGTAGTAGTGAGCCAGAGCGCGCATCCGCAGTAGTGAGTCGGAGTGCGCATGCGCAGTAGAGAGCCCGATTGCGCATGTGCAGGTCTGAACCGGAGAGGGCATCCACAGTAGTGATTCCGAGTGCGCGTGAGCAGTAGTGATCCCGAGTGCGCATGCACAGCCGTGAGCCTGTGTGCGCATGCGCAGCAATGCGCCCGAGCGCGCATCCGCAGTAGTGAGTCCGAGTGCGCATGAGCAGTAGTGACCAGGATTGCGCATGTACAGTAGTGAGCCCATGTGTGCATGCGCAGTAGCGAGCCCGATTGCGCATTCGCAGTAGTGAGCCCGATTGCGCGTCCGCAGTAGTGAGTCCGAGTGCGCATGCGCAGTTGTCAGCCCGAGTGCGCATGAGCAGTAGTGTCCCCGAGAACGCATGCGCAGTAATAAGCCCGACTGCGCTTCCGCAGTAGTGAGTCCGAGTGCGCACGCGCAGTAGTGTCTCCTAGAACGCATGCGCAGTAATAAGCCCGACTGCGCTTCCGCAGTAGTGAGTCCGAGTGCGCATGCGCAGTAGTGAGGCCGAGTGCGCATGCGCAGTAGTCAGCCGGAGTGCGCACGTACAGTAGTGTGTACGAGTGCGCATGAGCAGTAGTGATCCCGAGAACGCATGCGCAGTAGTGAGGCCGAGTGAACACGAGCAGTAGTGAGTCCAAGTGCACATGAGCAGTAGTGACCCCGAGTGCGCATCCGATGCAGTCTGTCCGAGTGCGCATGAGCAGTAGTGAGTCCGAGTGCGCATGAGCAGTAGTGATGCCGAGTGCGCATATGCAGGTCTGACAGGAGTGCGCATGCGCAGGAGTGAGCCCAAGCGCGCACGTGCAGTAGTGAGCCCGATTGCGCATCCGTATTAGTGAGGCCGAGTGCCCATGAGCGGTAGCGAGTCCATGTGCGCATGAGCAGTAGTGACCCCGAGCGCGCATGCGCAGTAGTGGCCCCGACGGCGCATGCGCCGTAGTGTGCCCGAGCGCGCATCGGCAATAGCGAGCCCGAATGCGCATCCGCATTAGTGAGACAGTGTGCGCATGAGCAGTAGTGAGTCCGATTGCGAATCCGCAGTAGTGGGGCCGAGTGCCCATGAGCAGTAGTGAGTCCGAGTGCGCATGGGCAGTAGTGACCCCGAGTGCGCATGGACAGTAGAGAGCCCGGTTGCGCATCCGCAGCAGTGAGTCCGAGTGCGCATGAGCAGTAGTGAGCCCGAGCGCGCATGTGCAGGTCTGAGCCGGAGAGCGCATCCGCAGTAGTGAGCCCGATTGCGCATCCGTAGTAGTGAGGCCGAGTGCCCATGAGCAGTAGCGAGCCCGAGTGCGCATGCGCAGAAGAGACACCGAGTGCGCATGCGGAGTAGAGAGCCCGATTGCGCATGTCCAGGTCTGAGCCGGACAGCGCATCCGCAGTAGTCAGCCCGATTGCGTATCCGCAGTAGTGAGTCCGAGTGCACATGAGCAGTAGTGAGTCCGAGTGCGCATGCGCAGTAGTGACCCCGAGTGCGCATGCGCAGTAGTGAGCCTGATTGCGTATCCGCAGTGGGGTGTCCGAGCGCGCATCCGCGGTAGTGAGCCCGAGTGCGCATGAGCAGTATTTAGCTCGAGCGCGCATCCGCAACAGTGAGTCCGAGTGCACATGAGCAGCAGTGAGGCCGAGTGCGAATGTGCAGGTCTGAGCCGGAGAGCGCCTCCGCAGTAGTGAGCCCGATTGCGCATCCGTAGTAGTGAGGCCGAGTGCCCACGAGCAGTAGTGAGTCGGAGTGCGCATGCGCAGTAGTGACCCCGAGTTCGCATGCGGAGTAGAGAGCCCGACTGCGCATGTCCAGGTCTGAGCCGGACAGCGCATCCGCAGTAGTGAGCCCGATTGCGTATCCGCAGTAGTGAGTCCGAGTGCCCATGAGCTATAGTGAGTCCGAGTGCGCATGCGCAGTAGTGACCCCGAGTGCGCATGCGGAGTAGAGAGCCCGACTGCGCATGTCCAGGTCTGAGCCGGACAGCGCATCCGCAGTAGTGAGCCCGATTGGGCATCCGTATTAGTGAGGCCGAGTGCCCATGAGCAGTAGTGAGTCCAAGCGCGCATGAGCAGTAGTGACCCCGAGTGCGCATGCGCAGTAGTGAGCCCGAGTGCGCATGGGCAGGTCTGAGCCAGAGTGCGCATGCGCATTAGTGAGACAGTGTGCGCATGAGCAGTAGTGAGTCCGAGTGCACATGAGCAGTAGTGAGGCCGAGTGCGCATGTGCAGGTCTGAGCCGGAGAGCGCATCCGCAGTAGTGAGCCCAATTGCGAATCCGCAGTAGTGAGGCCGAGTGCCCATGAGCAGTAGTGAGTCCGAGTGCGCATGGGCAGTAGTGACCCCGAGTGCGCATGGACAGTAGCGAGCCCGAGTGCGCATGCGCAGTAGAGAGCCCGATTGCGCATGTGCAGTAGTGAGCCCGATTGCGCATCCGCAGTAGTGAGGCCGAGTGCCCATGAGCAGTAGTGAGTCCAAGTGCGCATGAGCAGTAGTGACCCCGAGTGCGCATGCGCAGTAGTGAGCCCGAGTGCGCATGGGCAGGTCTGAGCCAGAGTGCGCATGCGCAGTAGTGAGTCCGAGTGCGCACGAGAAGTAGTTAGTCCGAGAGCGCATGAAAATCAGTGACCCCGTGTGCGCATGCGCAGTAGTGTGCCCGAGCGCGCATCGGCAGTAGTGAGCCACAGTGCGCATGCGCAGTAGTGACCCCGAGCGCGCATGCGCAGTAGTGGCCCCGAGCGCGCATGCGCAGTAGTGTGCCCGAGCGCGCATCGGCAGTAGCGAGCCCGAATGCGCATCCGCATTAGTGAGACAGTGTGAGCATGAGCAGTAGTGAGTCCGAATGCACAATAGCAGTAGTGAGGCCGAGTGCGCATGTGCAGGTCTGAGCCGGAGAGCGCATTAGCAGTAGTGAGCCCGATTGCGAATCCGCAGTTGTGAGTCCAAGTGCGCATGAGCAGTAGTGACCCCGAGTGCGCATGGGCAGTAGAGACCCCGATTGCGCATGCGCAGTAGTGAGCCCGTGTGTGCATGCGCAGTAGTGAGCCCATGTGTGCATGCGCAGTAGTGAGCCCGATTGTGCATCCTCAGTAGTGAGCCCGATTGTGCATCCTCAGTAGTGAGCCCGAGTGCGCATGCGCAGTAGTGACCCCGAGTGCGCATGGGCAGTAGAGACCCCGATTGCGCATGCGCAGTAGTGAGCCCGTGTGCGCATGCGCAGTGGTGCGCCCGAGTGCGCATGGGCAGGTCTGAGCCGGAGTGCGCATGCGCAGCAGTGAGTCCGAGTGCGCACGAGCAGTAGTTAGTCCGAGAGCGCATGAGAATTAGTGACCCCGTGTGCATCCGCATCCGCGTGTGCGCGCATCCGCAGTAGTGAGTCCGAGTGCGCATGAGCAGTAGTGAGTCCGAATGCGCATGCACAGTCGTGAGCCCATGTGTGCATGCGCAGTAGGGAGCCCGATTATGCATCCGCAGTAGTGACTCCGAGTGCGCATGCCCAGTAGTGAGCCCGTGCGCGCATACGCGCTAGTGAGCCCGATTTTGCATCCGCAGTAGTGAGTCCGAGTGCGCATGAGCAGTAGTTAGTCCGAGAGCGCATGAGAATTAGTGACCCCGTGTGCGCATGCGCAGTAGTGTGCCCGAGTGCGCATGCGCAGTAGAGAGGCCGATTGCGCATGTGCAGTTCTGGGCCGGAGCGCGCATCCGCAGTCGTGAGCCCGAGTGCGCATGCGCAGTAGTGACCCCGAGCGCGCATGCGCAGAATTGAGCTCGAGGGCGCATGCGCAAGTCTGAGCCTGTGTGCGCATGCGTAGTAGTGACCCCGAATGCGCATGCGCAGTAGAGAGCCCGATTGCGCATGTGCAGGTCTGTGCCGGACAGCGCATCCGCAGTAGTCAGCCCGATTGCGCATCCGCAGTAGTAGGTCCGAGTGCCCATGAGCAGTAGTGAGTCCAAGTGTGCATGAGCAGTAGTGACGCCGAGCGCGCATGCGCAGTAGTGAGCTCGATTGCGCATCCGCTGCAGTCTGTCCGAGTGCGCATGAGCTGTAGTGAGGCCGAGTGAACATGAGCAGTAGTGAGTCCAAGTGCGCATGAGCAGTAGTGATCCCGAGCGCGCATGAGCAGTAGTGACCCCGAATGCGCATGCACAGTCGTGAGCCCGTGTGTGCATGCGCAGTAGTGTGCCCGAGTGCGCATGCGCAGTAGCGACACCGATTGCGCATGCGGAGTAGAGAGCCCGATTGCGCATGTCCAGGTCTGAGCCGGACAGCGCATCCGCAGTAGTGAGCCCGATTGCGTATCGGCAGTAGTGAGCCCGATTACGCATCCGCAGTAATGACCCCGAGCGCGCATGCGCAGTAGTGAGCCCGATTGCGCATGCGCAGTAGTGACCCCGAGTGGGCATGCGCAGTAGAGAGCCCGATTGCGCATGTGCAGGTCTGAGCCGGAGAGCGCATCCGCAATAGAGAGCCCGAGTGCGCATGCGCAGTAGTGACCCCGAGTGCGCATGCGCAGTGGCGAGCCCGAGTGCGCATGGGCAAGTCTGAGCCGGAGTGCGCATGCGCAGTAGTTAGCCGGATTGTGCATCCGCAGTAGAGAGCCCGATTGCGCATGCGCAGTAGTGAGCACGAGTGTGCATGTGCAGGTCTGACCGGACTGCGCATCCGCAGTAGTGTGCCCGAGCGCACATGCGCAGTAGTGAGCCCGAGAGCGCATATACAGGTCTGACAGGAGTGCGCATGCGCAGGAGTGAGCCCAAGCGCGCACGTGCAGTAGTGAGCCCGATTGCGCATCCGTATTAGTGAGGCCGAGTGCCCATGAGCCGTAGTGAGTCCAAGTGCGCATGAGCAGTGGTGACCCCGAGCGCGCATGCGCAGTAGTGGCCCCGACGGCGCATGCGCAGTAGTGTGCCCGAGCGCGCATCGGCAGTAGCGAGCTCGAATGCGCATCCGCATTAGTGAGACAGTGTGCGCATGAGCAGTAGTGAGTCCGATTGCGAATCCGCAGTAGTGAGGCCGAGTGCCCATGAGCAGTAGTGAGTCCGAGTGCGCATGGGCAGTAGTGACCCCGAGTGCGCATGGACAGTAGCGAGCCCGAGTGCGCATGCGCAGAAATGAGCTCGAGGGCGCATGCGCAAGTCTGAGCCTGTGTGCGCATGCGTAGTCGTGAGCTCGAGTGCGCATGCGCAGTAGAGAGGCCGATGCGCATGTGCAGGTCTGGGCCGGAGCGCGCATCCGCAGTCGTGAGCCCGAGTGCGCATGCGCAGTAGTGACGCCGATTGCGCATGCGCAGTAGTGACCCCTAGCGCGCATGCGCAGAATTGAGCTCGAGGGCGGATGCGCAAGTCTGAGCCTGTGTGCGCATGCGTAGTAGTGACCCCGAGTGCGCATGCGTAGTAGTGAGCCCGATTGCGTATCCGCAGTGGGGTGTCCGAGCGCGCATCCGCAGTAGTGAGCCCGAGTGCGCATGAGCAGTATTTAGCTCGAGCGCGCATCCGCAACAGTGAGTCCGAGTGCACATGAGCAGCAGTGAGGCCGAGTGCGCATGTGCAGGTCTGAGCCGGAGAGCGCCTCCGCAGTAGTGAGCCCGATTGCGCATCCGTAGTAGTGAGGCCGAGTGCCCACGAGCAGTAGTGAGTCGGAGTGCGCATGCGCAGTAGTGACCCCGAGTGCGCATGCGGAGTAGAGAGCCCGACTGCGCACGTCCAGGTCTGAGCCGGACAGCGCATCCGCAGTAGTGAGCCCGATTGCGTATCCGCAGTAGTGAGTCCGAGTGCCCATGAGCTGTAGTGAGTCCGAGTGCGCATGCGCAGTAGTGACCCCGAGTGCGCATGCGGAGTAGAGAGCCCGACTGCGCATGTCCAGGTCTGAGCCGGACAGCGCATCCGCAGTAGTGAGCCCGATTGCGCATCCGTATTAGTGAGGCCGAGTGCCCATGAGCAGTAGTGAGTCCAAGCGCGCATGAGCAGTAGTGACCCCGAGTGCGCATGCGCAGTAGTGAGCCCGAGTGCGCATGGGCAGGTCTGAGCCAGAGTGCGCATGCGCAGTAGTGAGTCCGAGTGCGCACGAGAAGTAGTTAGTCCGAGAGCGCATGAGAATCAGTGACCCCGTGTGCGCATGCGCAGTAGTGTGCCCGAGCGCGCATCGGCAGTAGTGAGCCACAGTGCGCATGCGCAGTAGTGACCCCGTGCGCGCATGCGCAGTAGTGGCCCCGAGCGCGCATGCGCAGTAGTGTGCCCGAGCGCGCATAGGCAGTAGCGAGCCCGAATGCGCATCCGCATTAGTGAGACAGTGTGAGCATGAGCAGTAGTGAGTCCGAGTGCACAATAGCAGTAGTGAGGCCGAGTGCGCATGTGCAGGTCTGAGCCGGAGAGCGCATTAGCGGTAGTGAGCCCGATTGCGAATCCGCAGTAGTGGAGGCCGAGTGCCCATGAGCAGTAGTGAGTCCGAGTGCGCATGCGCAGTAGAGAGCCCGATTGCGCATGTGCAGTTCTGAGCCGCAGAGCGCATCCGTAGTAGTGAGCCCGATTACGCATCGGCAGTAGTGAGGCCGAGTGCGCATCCGCAGTAGTGAGTCCGAGTGCGCATGCGCAGTAGTGACCCTGAGTGCGCATGCGCAGTAGAGAGCCCGATTGCGCATGTGCAGTAGTGAGCCCGATTGCGCATTCGCAGTAGTGAGGCCGAGTGACCTTGAGCAGTAGTGAGTCCAAGTGCGCATGAGCAGTAGTGACCCCGAGTGCGCATGGGCAGTAGAGACCCCGATTGCGCATGCACAGTAGTGAGCCCGTGTGTGCATGCGCGGTAGTGAGCCCATGTGTGCATGCGCAGTAGTGAGACCGATTGTGCATCCTCAGTAGTGAGCCCGATTGTGCATCCTCAGTAGTGAGCCCAAGTGCGCATGCGCAGTAGTGACCCCGAGTGCGCATGGGCAGTAGAGACCCCGATTGCGCATGCGCAGTAGTGAGCCCGTGTGCGCATGCGCAGTGGTGCGCCCGAGTGCGCATGGGCAGGTCTGAGCCGGAGTGCGCATGCGCAGTAGTGAGTCCGAGTGCGCACGAGCAGTAGTTAGTCCGAGAGCGCATGAGAATTAGTGACCCCGTGTGCATCCGCATCCGCGTGTGCGCGCATCCGCAGTAGTGAGTCCGAGTGCGCATGAGCAGTAGTGAGTCCGAATGCGCATGCACAGTCGTGAGCCCATGTGTGCATGCGCAGTAGGGAGCCCGATTGTGCATCCGCAGTAGTGACTCCGAGTGCGCATGCCCAGTAGTGAGCCCGTGCGCGCATACGCGGTAGTGAGCCCGATTTTGCATCCGCAGTAGTGAGTCCGAGTGCGCATGAGCAGTAGTTAGTCCGAGAGCGCATGAGAATTAGTGACCCCGTGTGCGCATGCGCAGTAGTGTGCCCGAGTGCGCATGCGCAGTAGAGAGGCCGATTGCGCATGTGCAGTTCTGGGCCGGAGCGCGCATCCGCAGTCGTGAGCCCGAGTGCGCATGCGCAGTAGTGACCCCGAGCGCGCATGCGCAGAATTGAGCTCGAGGGCGCATGCGCAAGTCTGAGCCTGTGTGCGCATGCGTAGTAGTGACCCCGAATGCGCATGCGCAGTAGTCAGCCCGATTGCGCATCCGCAGGAGTGAGGCCGAGTGAACATGAGCAGTAGTGAGTCCAAGTGCGCATGAGCAGTAGTGATCCCGAGCGCGCATGAGTAGTAGTGACCCCGAATGCGCATGCACAGTCGTGAGCCCGTGTGCGCATGCGCAGTAGTGCGCCCGTGTGCGCATGCGCAGAAGTGAGCTCGAGGGCGCATGCGCAAATCTGAGCCTGTGTGCGCATGCGTAGTAGTGAGCTCGAGTGCGCATTTGCAGTAGAGAGGCCGATTGCGCATGTGCAGGTCTGGGCCGGAGAGCGCATCCGCAGTCGTGAGCCCGAGTGCGCATGCGCAGTAGTGACCCCGAGTGCGCATGCGCAGTAGTGAGCCCGAACGCGCATCCGCAGTAGTGAGCCCGAGTGCGCATGAGCAGTAGTGCCCCCGAGCGCGCATACGCGGTAGTGAGCCCGATTTAGCATCTGCAGTAGTGGGTCCGAGTACGCATGAGCAGTAGTGTGGGCGGGTGCGCATGAGTGGTAGTGAGCCAGAGCGCGCATCCGCAGTAGTGAGTCGGAGTGCGCATGCGCAGTAGAGAGCCCGATTGCGCATGTGCAGGTCTGAACCGGAGAGGGCATCCACAGTAGTGATTCCGAGTGCGCGTGAGCAGTAGTGATCCCGAGTGCGCATGCACAGCCGTGAGCCTGTGTGCGCATGCGCAGTAGTGCGCCCGAGCGCGCATCCGCAGTAGTGAGTCCGAGTGCGCATGAGCAGTAGTGACCAGGATTGCGCATGTACAGTAGTGAGCCCATGTGTGCATGCGCAGTAGCGAGCCCGATTGCGCATTCGCAGTAGTGAGCCCGATTGCGCGTCCGCAGTAGTGAGTCCGAGTGCGCATGCGCAGTTGTCAGCCCGAGTGCGCATGAGCAGTAGTGTCCCCGAGAACGCATGCGCAGTAATAAGCCCGACTGCGCTTCCGCAGTAGTGAGTCCGAGTGCGCACGCGCAGTAGTGTCTCCTAGAACGCATGCGCAGTAATAAGCCCGACTGCGCTTCCGCAGTAGTGAGTCCGAGTGCGCATGCGCAGTAGTGAGGCCGAGTGCGCATGCGCAGTAGTCAGCCGGAGTGCGCACGTACAGTAGTGTGTACGAGTGCGCATGAGCAGTAGTGATCCCGAGAACGCATGCGCAGTAGTGAGGCCGAGTGAACATGAGCAGTAGTGAGTCCAAGTGCACATGAGCAGTAGTGACCCCGAGTGCGCATCCGCTGCAGTCTGTCCGAGTGCGCATGAGCAGTAGTGAGTCCGAGTGCGCATGAGCAGTAGTGATGCCGAGTGCGCATATGCAGGTCTGACAGGAGTGCGCATGCGCAGGAGTGAGCCCAAGCGCGCACGTGCAGTAGTGAGCCCGAGAGCGCATATACAGGTCTGACAGGAGTGCGCATGCGCAGGAGTGAGCCCAAGCGCGCACGTGCAGTAGTGAGCCCGATTGCGCATCCGTATTAGTGAGGCCGAGTGCCCATGAGCCGTAGTGAGTCCAAGTGCGCATGAGCAGTGGTGACCCCGAGCGCGCATGCGCAGTAGTGGCCCCGACGGCGCATGCGCAGTAGTGTGCCCGAGCGCGCATCGGCAGTAGCGAGCCCGAATGCGCATCCGCATTAGTGAGACAGTGTGCGCATGAGCAGTAGTGAGTCCGATTGCGAATCCGCAGTAGTGAGGCCGAGTGCCCATGAGCAGTAGTGAGTCCGAGTGCGCATGGGCAGTAGTGACCCCGAGTGCGCATGGACAGTAGCGAGCCCGAGTGCGCATGCGCAGAAATGAGCTCGAGGGCGCATGCGCAAGTCTGAGCCTGTGTGCGCATGCGTAGTCGTGAGCTCGAGTGCGCATGCGCAGTAGAGAGGCCGATTGCGCATGTGCAGGTCTGGGCCGGAGCGCGCATCCGCAGTCGTGAGCCCGAGTGCGCATGCGCAGTAGTGACGCCGATTGCGCATGCGCAGTAGTGACCCCTAGCGCGCATGCGCAGAATTGAGCTCGAGGGCGGATGCGCAAGTCTGAGCCTGTGTGCGCATGCGTAGTAGTGACCCCGAGTGCGCATGCGTAGTAGTGAGCCCGATTGCGTATCCGCAGTGGGGTGTCCGAGCGCGCATCCGCAGTAGTGAGCCCGAGTGCGCATGAGCAGTATTTAGCTCGAGCGCGCATCCGCAACAGTGAGTCCGAGTGCACATGAGCAGCAGTGAGGCCGAGTGCGCATGTGCAGGTCTGAGCCGGAGAGCGCCTCCGCAGTAGTGAGCCCGATTGCGCATCCGTAGTAGTGAGGCCGAGTGCCCACGAGCAGTAGTGAGTCGGAGTGCGCATGCGCAGTAGTGACCCCGAGTGCGCATGCGGAGTAGAGAGCCCGACTGCGCACGTCCAGGTCTGAGCCGGACAGCGCATCCGCAGTAGTGAGCCCGATTGCGTATCCGCAGTAGTGAGTCCGAGTGCCCATGAGCTGTAGTGAGTCCGAGTGCGCATGCGCAGTAGTGACCCCGAGTGCGCATGCGGAGTAGAGAGCCCGACTGCGCATGTCCAGGTCTGAGCCGGACAGCGCATCCGCAGTAGTGAGCCCGATTGCGCATCCGTATTAGTGAGGCCGAGTGCCCATGAGCAGTAGTGAGTCCAAGCGCGCATGAGCAGTAGTGACCCCGAGTGCGCATGCGCAGTAGTGAGCCCGAGTGCGCATGGGCAGGTCTGAGCCAGAGTGCGCATGCGCAGTAGTGAGTCCGAGTGCGCACGAGAAGTAGTTAGTCCGAGAGCGCATGAGAATCAGTGACCCCGTGTGCGCATGCGCAGTAGTGTGCCCGAGCGCGCATCGGCAGTAGTGAGCCACAGTGCGCATGCGCAGTAGTGACCCCGTGCGCGCATGCGCAGTAGTGGCCCCGAGCGCGCATGCGCAGTAGTGTGCCCGAGCGCGCATCGGCAGTAGCGAGCCCGAATGCGCATCCGCATTAGTGAGACAGTGTGAGCATGAGCAGTAGTGAGTCCGAGTGCACAATAGCAGTAGTGAGGCCGAGTGCGCATGTGCAGGTCTGAGCCGGAGAGCGCATTAGCGGTAGTGAGCCCGATTGCGAATCCGCAGTAGTGGAGGCCGAGTGCCCATGAGCAGTAGTGAGTCCGAGTGCGCATGCGCAGTAGAGAGCCCGATTGCGCATGTGCAGTTCTGAGCCGCAGAGCGCATCCGTAGTAGTGAGCCCGATTACGCATCGGCAGTAGTGAGGCCGAGTGCGCATCCGCAGTAGTGAGTCCGAGTGCGCATGCGCAGTAGTGACCCTGAGTGCGCATGCGCAGTAGAGAGCCCGATTGCGCATGTGCAGTAGTGAGCCCGATTGCGCATTCGCAGTAGTGAGGCCGAGTGACCTTGAGCAGTAGTGAGTCCAAGTGCGCATGAGCAGTAGTGACCCCGAGTGCGCATGGGCAGTAGAGACCCCGATTGCGCATGCACAGTAGTGAGCCCGTGTGTGCATGCGCGGTAGTGAGCCCATGTGTGCATGCGCAGTAGTGAGACCGATTGTGCATCCTCAGTAGTGAGCCCGATTGTGCATCCTCAGTAGTGAGCCCGAGTGCGCATGCGCAGTAGTGACCCCGAGTGCGCATGGGCAGTAGAGACCCCGATTGCGCATGCGCAGTAGTGAGCCCGTGTGCGCATGCGCAGTGGTGCGCCCGAGTGCGCATGGGCAGGTCTGAGCCGGAGTGCGCATGCGCAGTAGTGAGTCCGAGTGCGCATGCGCAGTAGTGACCCCGAGCGCGCATGCGCAGAATTGAGCTCGAGGGCGCATGCGCAAGTCTGAGCCTGTGTGCGCATGCGTAGTAGTGACCCCGAATGCGCATGCGCAGTAGTCAGCCCGATTGCGCATCCGCAGTAGTGAGGCCGAGTGAACATGAGCAGTAGTGAGTCCAAGTGCGCATGAGCAGTAGTGATCCCGAGCGCGCATGAGTAGTAGTGACCCCGAATGCGCATGCACAGTCGTGAGCCCGTGTGCGCATGCGCAGTAGTGCGCCCGTGTGCGCATGCGCAGAAGTGAGCTCGAGGGCGCATGCGCAAATCTGAGCCTGTGTGCGCATGCGTAGTAGTGAGCTCGAGTGCGCATTTGCAGTAGAGAGGCCGATTGCGCATGTGCAGGTCTGGGCCGGAGAGCGCATCCGCAGTCGTGAGCCCGAGTGCGCATGCGCAGTAGTGACCCCGAGTGCGCATGCGCAGTAGTGAGCCCGAACGCGCATCCGCAGTAGTGAGCCCGAGTGCGCATGAGCAGTAGTGCCCCGAGCGCGCATACGCGGTAGTGAGCCCGATTTAGCATCTGCAGTAGTGGGTCCGAGTACGCATGAGCAGTAGTGTGGGCGGGTGCGCATGAGTGGTAGTGAGCCAGAGCGCGCATCCGCAGTAGTGAGTCGGAGTGCGCATGCGCAGTAGAGAGCCCGATTGCGCATGTGCAGGTCTGAACCGGAGAGGGCATCCACAGTAGTGATTCCGAGTGCGCGTGAGCAGTAGTGATCCCGAGTGCGCATGCACAGCCGTGAGCCTGTGTGCGCATGCGCAGTAGTGCGCCCGAGCGCGCATCCGCAGTAGTGAGTCCGAGTGCGCATGAGCAGTAGTGACCAGGATTGCGCATGTACAGTAGTGAGCCCATGTGTGCATGCGCAGTAGCGAGCCCGATTGCGCATTCGCAGTAGTGAGCCCGATTGCGCGTCCGCAGTAGTGAGTCCGAGTGCGCATGCGCAGTTGTCAGCCCGAGTGCGCATGAGCAGTAGTGTCCCCGAGAACGCATGCGCAGTAATAAGCCCGACTGCGCTTCCGCAGTAGTGAGTCCGAGTGCGCACGCGCAGTAGTGTCTCCTAGAACGCATGCGCAGTAATAAGCCCGACTGCGCTTCCGCAGTAGTGAGTCCGAGTGCGCATGCGCAGTAGTGAGGCCGAGTGCGCATGCGCAGTAGTCAGCCGGAGTGCGCACGTACAGTAGTGTGTACGAGTGCGCATGAGCAGTAGTGATCCCGAGAACGCATGCGCAGTAGTGAGGCCGAGTGAACATGAGCAGTAGTGAGTCCAAGTGCACATGAGCAGTAGTGACCCCGAGTGCGCATCCGCTGCAGTCTGTCCGAGTGCGCATGAGCAGTAGTGAGTCCGAGTGCGCATGAGCAGTAGTGATGCCGAGTGCGCATATGCAGGTCTGACAGGAGTGCGCATGCGCAGGAGTGAGCCCAAGCGCGCACGTGCAGTAGTGAGCCCGATTGCGCATCCGTATTAGTGAGGCCGAGTGCCCATGAGCGGTAGCGAGTCCAAGTGCGCATGAGCAGTAGTGACCCCGAGCGCGCATGCGCAGTAGTGGCCCCGACGGCGCATGCGCAGTAGTGTGCCCGAGCGCGCATCGGCAATAGCGAGCCCGAATGCGCATCCGCATTAGTGAGGCAGTGTGCGCATGAGCAGTAGTGAGTCCGATTGCGAATCCGCAGTAGTGAGGCCGAGTGCCCATGAGCAGTAGTGAGTCCGAGTGCGCATGGGCAGTAGTGACCCCGAGTGCGCATGCGCAGTAGTGAGCTCGATTGCGCATCCGCTGCAGTCTGTCCGAGTGCGCATGAGCTGTAGTGAGGCCGAGTGAACATGAGCAGTAGTGAGTCCAAGTGCGCATGAGCAGTAGTGATCCCGAGCGCGCATGAGCAGTAGTGAGTCCGAGTGCGCACGAGCAGTAGTTAGTCCGAGAGCGCATGAGAATTAGTGACCCCGTGTGCATCCGCATCCGCGTGTGCGCGCATCCGCAGTAGTGAGTCCGAGTGCGCATGAGCAGTAGTGAGTCCGAATGCGCATGCACAGTCGTGAGCCCATGTGTGCATGCGCAGTAGGGAGCCCGATTATGCATCCGCAGTAGTGACTCCGAGTGCGCATGCCCAGTAGTGAGCCCGTGCGCGCATACGCGCTAGTGAGCCCGATTTTGCATCCGCAGTAGTGAGTCCGAGTGCGCATGAGCAGTAGTTAGTCCGAGAGCGCATGAGAATTAGTGACCCCGTGTGCGCATGCGCAGTAGTGTGCCCGAGTGCGCATGCGCAGTAGAGAGGCCGATTGCGCATGTGCAGTTCTGGGCCGGAGCGCGCATCCGCAGTCGTGAGCCCGAGTGCGCATGCGCAGTAGTGACCCCGAGCGCGCATGCGCAGAATTGAGCTCGAGGGCGCATGCGCAAGTCTGAGCCTGTGTGCGCATGCGTAGTAGTGACCCCGAATGCGCATGCGCAGTAGAGAGCCCGATTGCGCATGTGCAGGTCTGTGCCGGACAGCGCATCCGCAGTAGTCAGCCCGATTGCGCATCCGCAGTAGTAGGTCCGAGTGCCCATGAGCAGTAGTGAGTCCAAGTGTGCATGAGCAGTAGTGACGCCGAGCGCGCATGCGCAGTAGTGAGCTCGATTGCGCATCCGCTGCAGTCTGTCCGAGTGCGCATGAGCTGTAGTGAGGCCGAGTGAACATGAGCAGTAGTGAGTCCAAGTGCGCATGAGCAGTAGTGATCCCGAGCGCGCATGAGCAGTAGTGACCCCGAATGCGCATGCACAGTCGTGAGCCCGTGTGTGCATGCGCAGTAGTGTGCCCGAGTGCGCATGCGCAGTAGCGACACCGATTGCGCATGCGGAGTAGAGAGCCCGATTGCGCATGTCCAGGTCTGAGCCGGACAGCGCATCCGCAGTAGTGAGCCCGATTGCGTATCGGCAGTAGTGAGCCCGATTACGCATCCGCAGTAATGACCCCGAGCGCGCATGCGCAGTAGTTAGCCGGATTGTGCATCCGCAGTAGAGAGCCCGATTGCGCATGCGCAGTAGTGAGCACGAGTGTGCATGTGCAGGTCTGACCGGACTGCGCATCCGCAGTAGTGTGCCCGAGCGCACATGCGCAGTAGTGAGCCCGAGAGCGCATATACAGGTCTGACAGGAGTGCGCATGCGCAGGAGTGAGCCCAAGCGCGCACGTGCAGTAGTGAGCCCGATTGCGCATCCGTATTAGTGAGGCCGAGTGCCCATGAGCCGTAGTGAGTCCAAGTGCGCATGAGCAGTGGTGACCCCGAGCGCGCATGCGCAGTAGTGGCCCCGACGGCGCATGCGCAGTAGTGTGCCCGAGCGCGCATCGGCAGTAGCGAGCCCGAATGCGCATCCGCATTAGTGAGACAGTGTGCGCATGAGCAGTAGTGAGTCCGATTGCGAATCCGCAGTAGTGAGGCCGAGTGCCCATGAGCAGTAGTGAGTCCGAGTGCGCATGGGCAGTAGTGACCCCGAGTGCGCATGGACAGTAGCGAGCCCGAGTGCGCATGCGCAGAAATGAGCTCGAGGGCGCATGCGCAAGTCTGAGCCTGTGTGCGCATGCGTAGTCGTGAGCTCGAGTGCGCATGCGCAGTAGAGAGGCCGATTGCGCATGTGCAGGTCTGGGCCGGAGCGCGCATCCGCAGTCGTGAGCCCGAGTGCGCATGCGCAGTAGTGACGCCGATTGCGCATGCGCAGTAGTGACCCCTAGCGCGCATGCGCAGAATTGAGCTCGAGGGCGGATGCGCAAGTCTGAGCCTGTGTGCGCATGCGTAGTAGTGACCCCGAGTGCGCATGCGTAGTAGTGAGCCCGATTGCGTATCCGCAGTGGGGTGTCCGAGCGCGCATCCGCAGTAGTGAGCCCGAGTGCGCATGAGCAGTATTTAGCTCGAGCGCGCATCCGCAACAGTGAGTCCGAGTGCACATGAGCAGCAGTGAGGCCGAGTGCGCATGTGCAGGTCTGAGCCGGAGAGCGCCTCCGCAGTAGTGAGCCCGATTGCGCATCCGTAGTAGTGAGGCCGAGTGCCCACGAGCAGTAGTGAGTCGGAGTGCGCATGCGCAGTAGTGACCCCGAGTGCGCATGCGGAGTAGAGAGCCCGACTGCGCACGTCCAGGTCTGAGCCGGACAGCGCATCCGCAGTAGTGAGCCCGATCGCGTATCCGCAGTAGTGAGTCCGAGTGCCCATGAGCTGTAGTGAGTCCGAGTGCGCATGCGCAGTAGTGACCCCGAGTGCGCATGCGGAGTAGAGAGCCCGACTGCGCATGTCCAGGTCTGAGCCGGACAGCGCATCCGCAGTAGTGAGCCCGATTGCGCATCCGTATTAGTGAGGCCGAGTGCCCATGAGCAGTAGTGAGTCCAAGCGCGCATCGGCAGTAGCGAGCCCGAATGCGCATCCGCATTAGTGAGACAGTGTGAGCATGAGCAGTAGTGAGTCCGAGTGCACAATAGCAGTAGTGAGGCCGAGTGCGCATGTGCAGGTCTGAGCCGGAGAGCGCATTAGCGGTAGTGAGCCCGATTGCGAATCCGCAGTAGTGGAGGCCGAGTGCCCATGAGCAGTAGTGAGTCCGAGTGCGCATGCGCAGTAGAGAGCCCGATTGCGCATGTGCAGTTCTGAGCCGCAGAGCGCATCCGTAGTAGTGAGCCCGATTACGCATCGGCAGTAGTGAGGCCGAGTGCGCATCCGCAGTAGTGAGTCCGAGTGCGCATGCGCAGTAGTGACCCTGAGTGCGCATGGGCAGTAGAGACCCCGATTGCGCATGCACAGTAGTGAGCCCGTGTGTGCATGCGCGGTAGTGAGCCCATGTGTGCATGCGCAGTAGTGAGACCGATTGTGCATCCTCAGTAGTGAGCCCGATTGTGCATCCTCAGTAGTGAGCCCGAGTGCGCATGCGCAGTAGTGACCCCGAGTGCGCATGGGCAGTAGAGACCCCGATTGCGCATGCGCAGTAGTGAGCCCGTGTGCGCATGCGCAGTGGTGCGCCCGAGTGCGCATGGGCAGGTCTGAGCCGGAGTGCGCATGCGCAGTAGTGAGTCCGAGTGCGCACGAGCAGTAGTTAGTCCGAGAGCGCATGAGAATTAGTGACCCCGTGTGCATCCGCATCCGCGTGTGCGCGCATCCGCAGTAGTGAGTCCGAGTGCGCATGAGCAGTAGTGAGTCCGAATGCGCATGCACAGTCGTGAGCCCATGTGTGCATGCGCAGTAGGGAGCCCGATTGTGCATCCGCAGTAGTGACTCCGAGTGCGCATGCCCAGTAGTGAGCCCGTGCGCGCATACGCGGTAGTGAGCCCGATTTTGCATCCGCAGTAGTGAGTCCGAGTGCGCATGAGCAGTAGTTAGTCCGAGAGCGCATGAGAATTAGTGACCCCGTGTGCGCATGCGCAGTAGTGTGCCCGAGTGCGCATGCGCAGTAGAGAGGCCGATTGCGCATGTGCAGTTCTGGGCCGGAGCGCGCATCCGCAGTCGTGAGCCCGAGTGCGCATGCGCAGTAGTGACCCCGAGCGCGCATGCGCAGAATTGAGCTCGAGGGCGCATGCGCAAGTCTGAGCCTGTGTGCGCATGCGTAGTAGTGACCCCGAATGCGCATGCGCAGTAGTCAGCCCGATTGCGCATCCGCAGTAGTGAGGCCGAGTGAACATGAGCAGTAGTGAGTCCAAGTGCGCATGAGCAGTAGTGATCCCGAGCGCGCATGAGTAGTAGTGACCCCGAATGCGCATGCACAGTCGTGAGCCCGTGTGCGCATGCGCAGTAGTGCGCCCGTGTGCGCATGCGCAGAAGTGAGCTCGAGGGCGCATGCGCAAATCTGAGCCTGTGTGCGCATACGTAGTAGTGAGCTCGAGTGCGCATTTGCAGTAGAGAGGCCGATTGCGCATGTGCAGGTCTGGGCCGGAGAGCGCATCCGCAGTCGTGAGCCCGAGTGCGCATGCGCAGTAGTGACCCCGAGTGCGCATGCGCAGTAGTGAGCCCGAACGCGCATCCGCAGTAGTGAGCCCGAGTGCGCATGAGCAGTAGTGCCCCCGAGCGCGCATACGCGGTAGTGAGCCCGATTTAGCATCTGCAGTAGTGGGTCCGAGTACGCATGAGCAGTAGTGTGGGCGGGTGCGCATGAGTGGTAGTGAGCCAGAGCGCGCATCCGCAGTAGTGAGTCGGAGTGCGCATGCGCAGTAGAGAGCCCGATTGCGCATGTGCAGGTCTGAACCGGAGAGGGCATCCACAGTAGTGATTCCGAGTGCGCGTGAGCAGTAGTGATCCCGAGTGCGCATGCACAGCCGTGAGCCTGTGTGCGCATGCGCAGTAGTGCGCCCGAGCGCGCATCCGCAGTAGTGAGTCCGAGTGCGCATGAGCAGTAGTGACCAGGATTGCGCATGTACAGTAGTGAGCCCATGTGTGCATGCGCAGTAGCGAGCCCGATTGCGCATTCGCAGTAGTGAGCCCGATTGCGCGTCCGCAGTAGTGAGTCCGAGTGCGCATGCGCAGTTGTCAGCCCGAGTGCGCATGAGCAGTAGTGTCCCCGAGAACGCATGCGCAGTAATAAGCCCGACTGCGCTTCCGCAGTAGTGAGTCCGAGTGCGCACGCGCAGTAGTGTCTCCTAGAACGCATGCGCAGTAATAAGCCCGACTGCGCTTCCGCAGTAGTGAGTCCGAGTGCGCATGCGCAGTAGTGAGGCCGAGTGCGCATGCGCAGTAGTCAGCCGGAGTGCGCACGTACAGTAGTGTGTACGAGTGCGCATGAGCAGTAGTGATCCCGAGAACGCATGCGCAGTAGTGAGGCCGAGTGAACATGAGCAGTAGTGAGTCCAAGTGCACATGAGCAGTAGTGACCCCGAGTGCGCATCCGCTGCAGTCTGTCCGAGTGCGCATGAGCAGTAGTGAGTCCGAGTGCGCATGAGCAGTAGTGATGCCGAGTGCGCATATGCAGGTCTGACAGGAGTGCGCATGCGCAGGAGTGAGCCCAAGCGCGCACGTGCAGTAGTGAGCCCGAGAGCGCATATACAGGTCTGACAGGAGTGCGCATGCGCAGGAGTGAGCCCAAGCGCGCACGTGCAGTAGTGAGCCCGATTGCGCATCCGTATTAGTGAGGCCGAGTGCCCATGAGCCGTAGTGAGTCCAAGTGCGCATGAGCAGTGGTGACCCCGAGCGCGCATGCGCAGTAGTGGCCCCGACGGCGCATGCGCAGTAGTGTGCCCGAGCGCGCATCGGCAGTAGCGAGCCCGAATGCGCATCCGCATTAGTGAGACAGTGTGCGCATGAGCAGTAGTGAGTCCGATTGCGAATCCGCAGTAGTGAGGCCGAGTGCCCATGAGCAGTAGTGAGTCCGAGTGCGCATGGGCAGTAGTGACCCCGAGTGCGCATGGACAGTAGCGAGCCCGAGTGCGCATGCGCAGAAATGAGCTCGAGGGCGCATGCGCAAGTCTGAGCCTGTGTGCGCATGCGTAGTCGTGAGCTCGAGTGCGCATGCGCAGTAGAGAGGCCGATTGCGCATGTGCAGGTCTGGGCCGGAGCGCGCATCCGCAGTCGTGAGCCCGAGTGCGCATGCGCAGTAGTGACGCCGATTGCGCATGCGCAGTAGTGACCCCTAGCGCGCATGCGCAGAATTGAGCTCGAGGGCGGATGCGCAAGTCTGAGCCTGTGTGCGCATGCGTAGTAGTGACCCCGAGTGCGCATGCGTAGTAGTGAGCCCGATTGCGTATCCGCAGTGGGGTGTCCGAGCGCGCATCCGCAGTAGTGAGCCCGAGTGCGCATGAGCAGTATTTAGCTCGAGCGCGCATCCGCAACAGTGAGTCCGAGTGCACATGAGCAGCAGTGAGGCCGAGTGCGCATGTGCAGGTCTGAGCCGGAGAGCGCCTCCGCAGTAGTGAGCCCGATTGCGCATCCGTAGTAGTGAGGCCGAGTGCCCACGAGCAGTAGTGAGTCGGAGTGCGCATGCGCAGTAGTGACCCCGAGTGCGCATGCGGAGTAGAGAGCCCGACTGCGCACGTCCAGGTCTGAGCCGGACAGCGCATCCGCAGTAGTGAGCCCGATTGCGTATCCGCAGTAGTGAGTCCGAGTGCCCATGAGCTGTAGTGAGTCCGAGTGCGCATGCGCAGTAGTGACCCCGAGTGCGCATGCGGAGTAGAGAGCCCGACTGCGCATGTCCAGGTCTGAGCCGGACAGCGCATCCGCAGTAGTGAGCCCGATTGCGCATCCGTATTAGTGAGGCCGAGTGCCCATGAGCAGTAGTGAGTCCAAGCGCGCATGAGCAGTAGTGACCCCGAGTGCGCATGCGCAGTAGTGAGCCCGAGTGCGCATGGGCAGGTCTGAGCCAGAGTGCGCATGCGCAGTAGTGAGTCCGAGTGCGCACGAGAAGTAGTTAGTCCGAGAGCGCATGAGAATCAGTGACCCCGTGTGCGCATGCGCAGTAGTGTGCCCGAGCGCGCATCGGCAGTAGTGAGCCACAGTGCGCATGCGCAGTAGTGACCCCGTGCGCGCATGCGCAGTAGTGGCCCCGAGCGCGCATGCGCAGTAGTGTGCCCGAGCGCGCATCGGCAGTAGCGAGCCCGAATGCGCATCCGCATTAGTGAGACAGTGTGAGCATGAGCAGTAGTGAGTCCGAGTGCACAATAGCAGTAGTGAGGCCGAGTGCGCATGTGCAGGTCTGAGCCGGAGAGCGCATTAGCGGTAGTGAGCCCGATTGCGAATCCGCAGTAGTGGAGGCCGAGTGCCCATGAGCAGTAGTGAGTCCGAGTGCGCATGCGCAGTAGAGAGCCCGATTGCGCATGTGCAGTTCTGAGCCGCAGAGCGCATCCGTAGTAGTGAGCCCGATTACGCATCGGCAGTAGTGAGGCCGAGTGCGCATCCGCAGTAGTGAGTCCGAGTGCGCATGCGCAGTAGTGACCCTGAGTGCGCATGCGCAGTAGAGAGCCCGATTGCGCATGTGCAGTAGTGAGCCCGATTGCGCATTCGCAGTAGTGAGGCCGAGTGACCTTGAGCAGTAGTGAGTCCAAGTGCGCATGAGCAGTAGTGACCCCGAGTGCGCATGGGCAGTAGAGACCCCGATTGCGCATGCACAGTAGTGAGCCCGTGTGTGCATGCGCGGTAGTGAGCCCATGTGTGCATGCGCAGTAGTGAGACCGATTGTGCATCCTCAGTAGTGAGCCCGATTGTGCATCCTCAGTAGTGAGCCCGAGTGCGCATGCGCAGTAGTGACCCCGAGTGCGCATGCGCAGTAGTGAGCCCGTGTGCGCATGCGCAGTGGTGCGCCCGAGTGCGCATGGGCAGGTCTGAGCCGGAGTGCGCATGCGCAGTAGTGAGTCCGAGTGCGCACGAGCAGTAGTTAGTCCGAGAGCGCATGAGAATTAGTGACCCCGTGTGCATCCGCATCCGCGTGTGCGCGCATCCGCAGTAGTGAGTCCGAGTGCGCATGAGCAGTAGTGAGTCCGAATGCGCATGCACAGTCGTGAGCCCATGTGTGCATGCGCAGTAGGGAGCCCGATTGTGCATCCGCAGTAGTGACTCCGAGTGCGCATGCCCAGTAGTGAGCCCGTGCGCGCATACGCGGTAGTGAGCCCGATTTTGCATCCGCAGTAGTGAGTCCGAGTGCGCATGAGCAGTAGTTAGTCCGAGAGCGCATGAGAATTAGTGACCCCGTGTGCGCATGCGCAGTAGTGTGCCCGAGTGCGCATGCGCAGTAGAGAGGCCGATTGCGCATGTGCAGTTCTGGGCCGGAGCGCGCATCCGCAGTCGTGAGCCCGAGTGCGCATGCGCAGTAGTGACCCCGAGCGCGCATGCGCAGAATTGAGCTCGAGGGCGCATGCGCAAGTCTGAGCCTGTGTGCGCATGCGTAGTAGTGACCCCGAATGCGCATGCGCAGTAGTCAGCCCGATTGCGCATCCGCAGTAGTGAGGCCGAGTGAACATGAGCAGTAGTGAGTCCAAGTGCGCATGAGCAGTAGTGATCCCGAGCGCGCATGAGTAGTAGTGACCCCGAATGCGCATGCACAGTCGTGAGCCCGTGTGCGCATGCGCAGTAGTGCGCCCGTGTGCGCATGCGCAGAAGTGAGCTCGAGGGCGCATGCGCAAATCTGAGCCTGTGTGCGCATGCGTAGTAGTGAGCTCGAGTGCGCATTTGCAGTAGAGAGGCCGATTGCGCATGTGCAGGTCTGGGCCGGAGAGCGCATCCGCAGTCGTGAGCCCGAGTGCGCATGCGCAGTAGTGACCCCGAGTGCGCATGCGCAGTAGTGAGCCCGAACGCGCATCCGCAGTAGTGAGCCCGAGTGCGCATGAGCAGTAGTGCCCCCGAGCGCGCATACGCGGTAGTGAGCCCGATTTAGCATCTGCAGTAGTGGGTCCGAGTACGCATGAGCAGTAGTGTGGGCGGGTGCGCATGAGTGGTAGTGAGCCAGAGCGCGCATCCGCAGTAGTGAGTCGGAGTGCGCATGCGCAGTAGAGAGCCCGATTGCGCATGTGCAGGTCTGAACCGGAGAGGGCATCCACAGTAGTGATTCCGAGTGCGCGTGAGCAGTAGTGATCCCGAGTGCGCATGCACAGCCGTGAGCCTGTGTGCGCATGCGCAGTAGTGCGCCCGAGCGCGCATCCGCAGTAGTGAGTCCGAGTGCGCATGAGCAGTAGTGACCAGGATTGCGCATGTACAGTAGTGAGCCCATGTGTGCATGCGCAGTAGCGAGCCCGATTGCGCATTCGCAGTAGTGAGCCCGATTGCGCGTCCGCAGTAGTGAGTCCGAGTGCGCATGCGCAGTTGTCAGCCCGAGTGCGCATGAGCAGTAGTGTCCCCGAGAACGCATGCGCAGTAATAAGCCCGACTGCGCTTCCGCAGTAGTGAGTCCGAGTGCGCACGCGCAGTAGTGTCTCCTAGAACGCATGCGCAGTAATAAGCCCGACTGCGCTTCCGCAGTAGTGAGTCCGAGTGCGCATGCGCAGTAGTGAGGCCGAGTGCGCATGCGCAGTAGTCAGCCGGAGTGCGCACGTACAGTAGTGTGTACGAGTGCGCATGAGCAGTAGTGATCCCGAGAACGCATGCGCAGTAGTGAGGCCGAGTGAACATGAGCAGTAGTGAGTCCAAGTGCACATGAGCAGTAGTGACCCCGAGTGCGCATCCGCTGCAGTCTGTCCGAGTGCGCATGAGCAGTAGTGAGTCCGAGTGCGCATGAGCAGTAGTGATGCCGAGTGCGCATATGCAGGTCTGACAGGAGTGCGCATGCGCAGGAGTGAGCCCAAGCGCGCACGTGCAGCAGTGAGCCCGATTGCGCATCCGTATTAGTGAGGCCGAGTGCCCATGAGCGGTAGCGAGTCCAAGTGCGCATGAGCAGTAGTGACCCCGAGCGCGCATGCGCAGTAGTGGCCCCGACGGCGCATGCGCAGTAGTGTGCCCGAGCGCGCATCGGCAATAGCGAGCCCGAATGCGCATCCGCATTAGTGAGACAGTGTGCGCATGAGCAGTAGTGAGTCCGATTGCGAATCCGCAGTAGTGAGGCCGAGTGCCCATGAGCAGTAGTGAGTCCGAGTGGGCATGGGCAGTAGTGACCCCGAGTGCGCATGGACAGTAGAGAGCCCGGTTGCGCATCCGCAGCAGTGAGTCCGAGTGCGCATGAGCAGTAGTGAGCCCGAGCGCGCATGTGCAGGTCTGAGCCGGAGAGCGCATCCGCAGTAGTGAGCCCGATTGCGCATCCGTAGTAGTGAGGCCGAGTGCCCATGAGGAGTAGCGAGCCCGAGTGCGCATGCGCAGAAGAGACACCGAGTGCGCATGCGGAGTAGAGAGCCCGATTGCGCATGTCCAGGTCTGAGCCGGACAGCGCATCCGCAGTAGTCAGCCCGATTGCGTATCCGCAGTAGTGAGTCCGAGTGCGCATGCGCAGTAGTGACCCCGAGTGCGCATGCGCAGTAGTGAGCCTGATTGCGTATCCGCAGTGGGGTGTCCGAGCGCGCATCCGCAGTAGTGAGCCCGAGTGCGCATGAGCAGTAGTAACCCCGAGTGCGCATGCGGAGTAGAGAGCCCGACTGCGCATGTCCAGGTCTGAGCCGGAGAGCGCCTCCGCAGTAGTGAGCCCGATTGCGCATCCGTAGTAGTGAGGCCGAGTGCCCACGAGCAGTAGTGAGTCGGAGTGCGCATGCGCAGTAGTGACCCCGAGTGCGCATGCGGAGTAGAGAGCCCGACTGCGCATGTCCAGGTCTGAGCCGGACAGCGCATCCGCAGTAGTGAGCCCGATTGCGTATCCGCAGTAGTGAGTCCGAGTGCCCATGAGCTGTAGTGAGTCCGAGTGCGCATGCGCAGAGATGTCCTGTTTGATTTATCGTGCGGTTCCCGCCATAGGCCCTACCACACGGCCCCCATGGGCGTGGAATTGGGATACGCCCAATTAGCGCGTCCCCGCCGAAGCAGGGACTACCAGAAACGGCACCAGGCTCTACGGGTCCCGGTAACCGACCTCTGGTGGGGCCGAGTGACTTTCCAACACTCTACCAGCTAAGACAGGCTGGTACCCGAGCTGTTGGGACGCAGCTCACCCGCCGAGGGCCCGACTAGCAGGCCCTCTAGCCAGCATGCGGCTTTTAAACCACTGCCCCCGCGATGGTCCAACCCACGCCCGAGCCAGGGTTGCCCCTGTAGGCGCCTCGGTCCCCGCGGTACCAGTCAGGATCACTGGTGGGATCTGCGCGACCGAAGTCGCTTCCATTTGGGGGGTCCCGCAACCCCCGGCAATGGTCAGCCGGCGACTCGGGTACGTGGAGACGCCAACCTCCAAAGGCCACGAGTAGGAATCGACCCTAAGGTCTTTGACCTCCTCGCGGCCACCCTGCGCACACCTCAGACACCCCATTCATTCAATTCACACACTCACTCTCGCTCTTCTCCTCTCAAACACCCTTCTCGCATACACACAGAAACATTCATACTTTTCCTTGCATTCCAACACACCACTCACATCCAGACTACCATCCTCTCTTCTCACCACGCCACATTCACTCAGGTTCCGGAGGTCAGCATACATCACACACTCGGCCAGGACATGCTTCCAGTCCTCGCACTCAGCACCACACATACATCGCTCGCTCTCACCCAAACCTCGTTTGTACAAAAACTCATTCATACTACCATGGCCAGTCATCAGGAAACATGCATACACATTCGGCTCAAAATTCACACAACTTTCAGCAAACCTAACATCCTTGATATACTCATACGTAACTCGCCCTTTCTCACTTGAATCCCATCTTCTCTGCCAACACTCATACGCCCTATCATTCACGACTTCCACACACTCATCCACTGTCCTCCCATTCAAATCATTCGAAGCGACGAGCTCATTCACACACAGACTCACGCCATTCTTTATACTACTACACACACCCCTCCTTACACACTCTAGATCCCAAGGTAGGGCACCCATCATCACTTGCATACACTCAGTCGACACAGTTCTACACACATTCAAACACGCATACAACACAACACGCTGACATCTATTCATCAACTCTCTCGCATATCCATACTGCATCACATCATACCATACACTCGCACCGTACATAACACACGCAACAAATAATCCTTTATACAACACTCTGACTGCTCTTTTCCTCATACCCCATTCTCTCCTCAACACTCTTCTCATCGCACCCACCACATTCGTTACCTTTTTCCTCACATACTCCAAATGCACTTTGAAATTCATTCTCTCACTCATCCATATACCCAAATACTTAACTTTATCTACGTACTTCACAGACACTCCATTCATTCGCACAATCGGACGTCTATTCACAGCCATACTGCCTTTGAGCAACATAGTCACACTCTTACTCTCTGACACACTAACACCTACTCCTGCACCCCATTCACAAACTATTTTCATCCACTCTGCTCCGATTCGCTCAACTTCCATTCGGCTCTGTCCTTCAATCATCAGATACAAATCATCTGCAAAAGCCACACACTTACATCCACATTCTCTTAAGCGCCGCAGAAGTCCGTCCATCCGCCCAATCCAAAGGAAAGGGCCAGAGACAGACCCCTGCGGGCATCCTCGCTCTACATTTTTCCACACAGTCTCATTTACACCACACATACA
The DNA here is from genome assembly GCA_963576845.1 of Megachile leachella. Lineage (NCBI taxonomy): Eukaryota > Metazoa > Arthropoda > Insecta > Hymenoptera > Megachilidae > Megachile > Megachile leachella. Next base: position 22,967,414 of record OY756250.1, on the reverse strand, counting down.
CGCTGTCCTCCCCTGGAAGTAACTCTTCCAGAGGGGCATTTCCTTACATCCAGTTTCATGCAACCATTCAATCACGCTTTTCCATTCTAAGTTGTCAAACGCTCCCTTGAAGTCAACAAATATACCCAACACATACTTACTTTCACTCTGCTGCACATATTCTCTCACTCTCAACCATGCACTCTCCGTCGATCGTCCCCTGCGAAATCCGTGCTGTGCGTCATCCAATCTCTCATTCACTCTCCGTTCATGCCTTCTAACCATCACTCGCTCTAACGTCTTTCCAAGCACGGACAACAGACTTATCGGTCTATAGGACGCAGGGTCCGATCGCGGTTTCTCAGGAGACTTCAGCAGAACAACAACACACGCTTTCTTCCATTCATACGGGAAGCATCCATTCCTCAAGCACGCATTGTACAAATTCAGCAAGCATCCCGGAATCGCATCCCAAATCACACGCAACATCTTCGCTGTTATTCCATCCAAGCCAGGTGCCTTATTCAGCTTTGCTGCCATTACGGCCTCATTCACTTCATCCCATTCAAACTCTTCTACCTGATTCACACTCTCTTCCATACCACTCACTCCACCTGCCATACCTGAGGCTGGGAAGAAACGCTCAAGTAATACCTCTGCACATTCTCTCCACGTGGAATAGGTTACACCATCGACATTCAACGATCTCATACTCTCTCGCTCATTCTTTCCTCTACACACCCTATACACAGGGCCCCATGGATCCAGGTTCGATGACTCACTCACAAAACATCGCCAGCTTTCCTCTTTCACCCTACACAACTCACGCTTATACTCTTTCATCAAACTTTTATACCTATTGAGTCGCTCATCAACATCCTCGCTTCGTCTTCTTTTCGCTCTCTGCCATAATTTTCTACTCTTCCGCACTTTAACTTTCAATTTTCTCAGTTCATCCGTCCACCATATAATCTTCCTATCATTCACTCTTACCTTCTTTTTCATTCTTTTGTCATTCGAATCCTGGATCCAACTCATAATACACTCAAGCATCCTATCCACGTTTGTTTCATTACATACATCCTGTCCATACATCAACGCATATTCGATCAAATCATTCTTATATCCTTCCCAGTCTACATCCTTACACACCCATCCCATACGTACATTTGAGGCATTCGACTGGCTCTCATCATACATTATATCAATCACAATCACATTATGATCACTCACTCCCCAATCATTCTTCACTTCCCATTCCACACGGCACCTGGCTAAAGATTCATTCATCAGAGTGACATCAATGTCACTCTGCCCATTCACGCCCGAGAAAGTATAGTACTCACTCGGCTCATTCATTACAATCATACCACTCGCTAACACCCATTCTTCCAAAATCCTTCCACGCATTTCATTCTCTCTACTGCGTCCCCCACCCTTACTAAACCATAGGGGTGAGGTCGCATTCGCATCCATTCCAAACAGCACTCGCTTCCCGTTTACAAATTCTATCACTCTCTCCATATACACTAAATACGGCACGATGTCATAACCCCATCTACAATACATTGACACAACATACAGTTCGCCGAAGTCTCCCTTGATCCACACACACACACCATACTCATTGGTACATTCACTCACACACATCACTTCCACATTCACATCACGAACGACCACTGCAGCCTTGGCAGGGTCGTCCTCACAAACATACACTTTCCATCCACTCGGTAATCCTTTCACACAACCTTGCAGCACATATAACTCTTGTAGCAAGGCCACACTTACATTCTTTTCGTTCGTAACAACACTCAAATCACACAACACAGTATACGACTTTTGACAATTACACTGCACAATTCTTAAACATTCAGTCATCACAAATTCGCGCCCTCTCTCTTTCCAACACTCTCACATATTCAGGACATTCACTCGACAGAACCGAATGGCTCGCATCCTTACCTCTCAACTTACAATTCCTACACACACACTCACTCTTACACTTATCTCTCAGATGCCCACTTTCACCACACTTCTCACATAATCTGTCTTTCACGCTACACTCACGCATCATGTGCCCAAAGGCAAAACATTTATAGCATCTCATCACATTCACCAAATCTCTCACCTTGCACGCCCTCCATTTCACATACACACGCTCTTCGCTCACTAACACATCACGCATTTTCCTAGACATTTCCACAATTACGTTTCCAACATTCACACCTTTCTTATTCGTTCTACTCACAACACGCACTCTATCTTTAAATTCCATTTCCGTAACACCAGCAGTCTTAAGGTTCTTCACATATAGCTCATTCATCAATTCATCATTACTCATTTCATTTTCCACATCATACACAATAACTTTCGGACCCACTCTTTTAGGCGCCTCTACCTTGAGTCCCAATTCCTCAAACTTCCTATGCTCTTTCAACATATCCATCTCACGCGCACTCGCCGCTTCAATGACCACACCACCACTCCTTGTCTTCCTCACAGCTTTCACTCTCACATTCAAATCACCACTAACATCTTTCATCACTCTCTCTTTCACTTGCTCACTCGTCATCTTTGCACTTTCATCCCTCGCTTTCACCACAACAGCAAACGATCTCACTCTCGGCTTCTCACTCATACCAGTCTTCACTCGCTCAGTCGCACTCTTACCGCTCACACTCACTGTACTTCTACCAGCCACACTAGCAAAACTCACTGCTCCGGAATCACACACATGCTCACTCAAAACTCTTCGGCTTCCTCTAATCGACCAGTCAATCTCTCATTCTTCGCAACCATACCCATCATACACTCTTCATAATCACTCACACAACTTAAAATAAAATCAGTGGCTGCCTTGGAGACGCGGTTAGATTCCGTCAACAAGAATCTCCGCAGCTTCTCCCCGACCTTCCGCAGCACTTTCACCTCTTTCTCCTCTCCTTCTTCCTCCTCCATCCTCACATCCTCCTCCGTCACTCTTACCCTTTTCCTTGGACTAAGGCTCCGTGACACAGCCTTCCTTCCTTTCCCCTCCTTTCCACCGTTACCCTCTCCTTCCTTCTTCCCCCCCATATCCCCAAGTTTAACAAATTTTTCTTTTTCCATGTTATTCCCACGAGTAGGGACGAACGACTGTCACTCCCCGGGTGACGCCCTTTCCGGGGAGAAGGCTCATTCTCTCAGGAGGTCGCCAGGTGTCCTGAGGTGGCCGCTAATGGCTGGTGCTCCCACCAGCCCACCCCCCAGTGCAAGACTGGGAGGTGCCCCATCGCCGCGCACCATAGCTTGGGGTTAGGGTATTTTTTATAGAGGTTTACATCCTCGCGGCCCGGCCGGTTAAGGCAAGGCCCCCGTTCCTGCGAAACATGACCACAGGCTTACGGTATGAGCACAAACCCCGCTAGGGGGTCCGCCGTTCTCCCGTTAGCATAGAGGCCCTCACCCTTGGATAGCACCGAAGTACTACCGAAGGGCATAGAGTGCCTCTATCCCAGCGACCACCACGAGGAGGTGGGAGATCCGACTTGCGTCAACTGACGCCATTCGGTCAAGTGCGCATGCGCAGTAGTGACCCCGAGTGCGCATGCGGAGTAGAGAGCCCGACTGCGCATGTCCAGGTCTGAGCCGGACAGCGCATCCGCAGTAGTGAGCCCGATTGCGCATCCGTATTAGTGAGGCCGAGTGCCCATGAGCAGTAGTGAGTCCAAGCGCGCATGAGCAGTAGTGACCCCGAGTGCGCATGCGCAGTAGTGAGCCCGAGTGCGCATGGGCAGGTCTGAGCCAGAGTGCGCATGCGCATTAGTGAGACAGTGTGCGCATGAGCAGTAGTGAGTCCGAGTGCACATGAGCAGTAGTGAGGCCGAGTGCGCATGTGCAGGTATGAGCCGGAGAGCGCATCCGCAGTAGTGAGCCCAATTGCGAATCCGCAGTAGTGAGGCCGAGTGCCCATGAGCAGTAGTGAGTCCGAGTGCGCATGGGCAGTAGTGACCCCGAGTGCGCATGGACAGTAGCGAGCCCGAGTGCGCATGCGCAGTAGAGAGCCCGATTGCGCATGTGCAGTAGTGAGCCCGATTGCGCATCCGCAGTAGTGAGGCCGAGTGCCCATGAGCAGTAGTGAGTCCAAGTGCGCATGAGCAGTAGTGACCCCGAGTGCGCATGCGCAGTAGTGAGCCCGAGTGCGCATGGGCAGGTCTGAGCCAGAGTGCGCATGCGCAGTAGTGAGTCCGAGTGCGCACGAGAAGTAGTTAGTCCGAGAGCGCATGAAAATCAGTGACCCCGTGTGCGCATGCGCAGTAGTGTGCCCGAGCGCGCATCGGCAGTAGTGAGCCACAGTGCGCATGCGCAGTAGTGACCCCGAGCGCGCATGCGCAGTAGTGGCCCCGAGCGCGCATGCGCAGTAGTGTGCCCGAGCGCGCATCGGCAGTAGCGAGCCCGAATGCGCATCCGCATTAGTGAGACAGTGTGAGCATGAGCAGTAGTGAGTCCGAATGCACAATAGCAGTAGTGAGGCCGAGTGCGCATGTGCAGGTCTGAGCCGGAGAGCGCATTAGCAGTAGTGAGCCCGATTGCGAATCCGCAGTTGTGAGTCCAAGTGCGCATGAGCAGTAGTGACCCCGAGTGCGCATGGGCAGTAGAGACCCCGATTGCGCATGCGCAGTAGTGAGCCCGTGTGTGCATGCGCAGTAGTGAGCCCATGTGTGCATGCGCAGTAGTGAGCCCGATTGTGCATCCTCAGTAGTGAGCCCGAGTGCGCATGCGCTGTAGTGACCCCGAGTGCGCATGGGCAGTAGAGACCCCGATTGCGCATGCGCAGTAGTGAGCCCGTGTGCGCATGCGCAGTGGTGCGCCCGAGTGCGCATGGGCAGGTCTGAGCCGGAGTGCGCATGCGCAGTAGTGAGTCCGAGTGCGCACGAGCAGTAGTTAGTCCGAGAGCGCATGAGAATTAGTGACCCCGTGTGCATCCGCATCCGCGTGTGCGCGCATCCGCAGTAGTGAGTCCGAGTGCGCATGAGCAGTAGTGAGTCCGAATGCGCATGCACAGTCGTGAGCCCGTGCGCGCATACGCGGTAGTGAGCCCGATTTTGCATCCGCAGTAGTGAGTCCGAGTGCGCATGAGCAGTAGTTAGTCCGAGAGCGCATGAGAATTAGTGACCCCGTGTGCGCATGCGCAGTAGTGTGCCCGAGTGCGCATGCGCAATAGAGAGGCCGATTGCGCATGTGCAGTTCTGGGCCGGAGCGCGCATCCGCAGTCGTGAGCCCGAGTGCGCATGCGCAGTAGTGACCCCGACCGCGCATGCGCAGAATTGAGCTCGAGGGCGCATGCGCAAGTCTGAGCCTGTGTGCGCATGCGTAGTAGTGACCCCGAATGCGCATGCGCAGTAGAGAGCCCGATTGCGCATGTGCAGGTCTGTGCCGGACAGCGCATCCGCAGTAGTCAGCCCGATTGCGCATCCGCAGTAGTAGGTCCGAGTGCCCATGAGCAGTAGTGAGTCCAAGTGTGCATGAGCAGTAGTGACGCCGAGCGCGCATGCGCAGTAGTGAGCTCGATTGCGCATCCGCTGCAGTCTGTCCGAGTGCGCATGAGCTGTAGTGAGGCCGAGTGAACATGAGCAGTAGTGAGTCCAAGTGCGCATGAGCAGTAGTGATCCCGAGCGCGCATGAGCAGTAGTGACCCCGAATGCGCATGCACAGTCGTGAGCCCGTGTGTGCATGCGCAGTAGTGTGCCCGAGTGCGCATGCGCAGTAGCGACACCGAGTGCGCATGCGGAGTAGAGAGCCCGATTGCGCATGTCCAGGTCTGAGCCGGACAGCGCATCCGCAGTAGTGAGCCCGATTGCGTATCGGCAGTAGTGAGCCCGATTACGCATCCGCAGTAATGACCCCGAGCGCGCATGCGCAGTAGTGAGCCCGATTGCGCATGCGCAGTAGTGACCCCGAGTGGGCATGCGCAGTAGAGAGCCCGATTGCGCATGTGCAGGTCTGAGCCGGAGTGCGCATCCGCAAAAGAGAGCCCGAGTGCGCATGCGCAGTAGTGACCCCGAGTGCGCATGGGCAAGTCTGAGCCGGAGTGCGCATGCGCAGTAGTTAGCCGGATTGTGCATCCGCAGTAGAGAGCCCGATTGCACATGCGCAGTAGTGAGCACGAGTGTGCATGTGCAGGTCTGACCGGACTGCGCATCCGCAGTAGTGTGCCCGAGCGCACATGCGCAGTAGTGAGCCCGAGAGCGCATATACAGGTCTGACAGGAGTGCGCATGCGCAGGAGTGAGCCCAAGCGCGCACGTGCAGTAGTGAGCCCGATTGCGCATCCGTATTAGTGAGGCCGAGTGCCCATGAGCCGTAGTGAGTCCAAGTGCGCATGAGCAGTGGTGACCCCGAGCGCGCATGCGCAGTAGTGGCCCCGACGGCGCATGCGCAGTAGTGTGCCCGAGCGCGCATCGGCAGTAGCGAGCCCGAATGCGCATCCGCATTAGTGAGACAGTGTGCGCATGAGCAGTAGTGAGTCCGATTGCGAATCCGCAGTAGTGAGGCCGAGTGCCCATGAGCAGTAGTGAGTCCGAGTGCGCATGGGCAGTAGTGACCCCGAGTGCGCATGGACAGTAGCGAGCCCGAGTGCGCATGCGCAGAAATGAGCTCGAGGGCGCATGCGCAAGTCTGAGCCTGTGTGCGCATGCGTAGTCGTGAGCTCGAGTGCGCATGCGCAGTAGAGAGGCCGATTGCGCATGTGCAGGTCTGGGCCGGAGCGCGCATCCGCAGTCGTGAGCCCGAGTGCGCATGCGCAGTAGTGACGCCGATTGCGCATGCGCAGTAGTGACCCCTAGCGCGCATGCGCAGAATTGAGCTCGAGGGCGGATGCGCAAGTCTGAGCCTGTGTGCGCATGCGTAGTAGTGAGCCCGAGTGCGCATGCGCAGTAGAGAGGCCGATTGCGCATGTGCAGGTCTGGGCCGGAGAGCGCATCCGCAGTCGTGAGCCCGAGTGCGCATGCGCAGTAGTGACCCCGAGCGCGCATGCGCAGTAGTGAGCCCGATTGCGCATCCGCAACAGTGAGTCGGTGTGCGCATGAGCAGTAGTGAGGCCGATTGCGCATGCGCAGTAGAGAGCCTGATTGCGCATGTGCAGTAGTGACCCCGAGCGCGCATGCGCAGAATTGAGCTCGAGGGCGCGTGCGCAAATCTGAGCCTGTGTGCGCATGCCCAGTAGTGAGCCCGTGCGCGCATACGCCGTAGTGAGCCCAATTTTGCATCCGCAGTAGTGAGTCCGAGTGCGCATGAGCAGTAGTTAGTCCGAGAGCGCATGAGAATTAGTGACCCTGTGTGTGCATGCGCAGTAGTGAGCCCGAGTGCGCATGCGCAGTAGTGACGCCGATTGCGCATGCGCAGTAGTGACCCCTAGCGCGCATGCGCAGAATTGAGCTCGAGGGCGCGTGCGCAAATCTGAGCCTGTGTGCGCATGCCCAGTAGTGAGCCCGAGTGCGCATGCGCAGTAGAGAGGCCGATTGCGCATGTGCAGGTTTGGGCCGGAGAGCGCATCCGCAGTCGTGAGCCGAGCGCGCAACCGCAGCAGTGGGTCCGAGTGCGCATGAGCAGTAGTGAGGCCGAGTGCGCATGAGCAATAGTCAGCCCGATTGCGCATCCGCAGTAGTGAGTCCAAGTGCGCATGAGCAGTAGTCACCCCGAGTGCGCATGCACAGAAGTGAGCCCCTGTGCGCATGCGCAGTAGTGCGCCCGTGTGCGCATGCGCAGAAATGAGCCCGATTGTGCATCCGCAGTAGTGACTCCGAGTGCGCATGCACAGTAGTGAGGCCGTGCGCGCATACGCGGTAGTGAGCCCGATTTTGCATCCGCCGTAGTGAGTCCGAGAGTGCATGAGAAGTAGTGACCCCGTGTGCGCATGCACAGTAGTGAGCCCATGTGTGCATGCGCAGTAGCGAGCCCATGTGTGTATGCGCAGTAGTGACCCCGATTGTGCATACGCAGCAGTGAGCCCGAGTGCGCATGCGCAGTAGTGAGTCCGAGTGCGAATGCGCAGTAGTGTGCCCGATTGCGCATGTGCAGGTCTGAGCCGGAGAACGCATCCGCAGTAGTGAGTCCGAGTGCGCATTGGCAGTAGTTAGTCCGAGAGCGCATGAGAATTAGTGACCCCGTGTGTGCATGCGCAGTAGTGTGCCCGAGCGCGCATCGGCAGTAGTGAGCCCGAGTGCGCACGCGCAGTAGTGACCCCGAGCGCGCATGCGCAGTAGTGGCCCCGAGCGCGCATGCGCAGTAGTGTGCCCGAGCGCGCATCGGCAGTAGCGAGCCCGAATGCGCATCCGCAGTAGTGAGACAGTGTGCGCATGAGCAGTAGTGAGTCCGAGTGCGCATGAGCAGTAGTGAGTCCGAGTGCGCATGCGCAGTAGTGACCCCGAGTGCGCATGCGCAGTAGAGAGCCCGATTACGCATGTGCAGGTGTGAGCCGCAGAGCGCATCCGCAGTAGTGAGCCCGATTGCGCATCCGCAGTAGTGTGCCCGAGCGCGCATCCGCAGTAGTGAGCCCGATTGCGCATGCGCAGTAGTGACCCCGAGCGCGCATGCGCAGTAGTGAGCCCGATTGCGCATCCGCAGTAGTGTGCCCGAGCGCGCATCCGCAGTAGTGAGCCCGAGCGCGCATGCGCAGTAGTGACGCCGATTGCGCATGCGCAGTAGTGACCCCGAGCGCGCATGCGCAGTAGAGAGCCCGATTACGCATGTGCAGGTGTGAGCCGCAGAGCGCATCCGCAGTAGTGAGCCCGATTGCGCATCCGCCGTAGTGAGTCCGAGAGTGCATGAGAAGTAGTGACCCCGTGTGCGCATGCACAGTAGTGAGCCCATGTGTGCATGCGCAGTAGCGAGCCCATGTGTGTATGCGCAGTAGTGACCCCGATTGTGCATACGCAGCAGTGAGCCCGAGTGCGCATGCGCAGTAGTGAGTCCGAGTGCGAATGCGCAGTAGTGTGCCCGATTGCGCATGTGCAGGTCTGAGCCGGAGAACGCATCCGCAGTAGTGAGCCCGATTGCGCATCCGCAGTAGTGAGTCCGAGTGCGCATTGGCAGTAGTTAGTCCGAGAGCGCATGAGAATTAGTGACCCCGTGTGTGCATGCGCAGTAGTGTGCCCGAGCGCGCATCGGCAGTAGTGAGCCCGAGTGCGCACGCGCAGTAGTGACCCCGAGCGCGCATGCGCAGTAGTGGCCCCGAGCGCGCATGCGCAGTAGTGTGCCCGAGCGCGCATCGGCAGTAGCGAGCCCGAATGCGCATCCGCAGTAGTGAGACAGTGTGCGCATGAGCAGTAGTGAGTCCGAGTGCGCATGAGCAGTAGTGAGTCCGAGTGCGCATGCGCAGTAGTGACCCCGAGTGCGCATGCGCAGTAGAGAGCCCGATTACGCATGTGCAGGTGTGAGCCGCAGAGCGCATCCGCAGTAGTGAGCCCGATTGCGCATCCGCAGTAGTGTGCCCGAGCGCGCATCCGCAGTAGTGAGCCCGATTGCGCATGCGCAGTAGTGACCCCGAGCGCGCATGCGCAGTAGTGAGCCCGATTGCGCATCCGCAGTAGTGTGCCCGAGCGCGCATCCGCAGTAGTGAGCCCGAGCGCGCATGCGCAGTAGTGACGCCGATTGCGCATGCGCAGTAGTGACCCCGAGCGCGCATGCGCAGAATTGATCTCGAGGGCGCATGCGCAAGTCTGAGCCTGTGTGCGCATGCGTAGTAGTGAGCTCGAGTGCGCATGCGCAGTAGAGAGCCCGATTGCGCATGTGCAGGTCTGAGCCGGAGAACGCATCCGCAGTAGTGAGCCCGATTGCGCATCCGCAGTAGTGAGTCCGAGTGCGCATGGGCAGTAGTTAGTCCGAGAGCGCATGAGAATTAGTGACCCCGTGTGTGCATGCGCAGTAGTGTGCCCGAGCGCGCATCGGCAGTAGTGAGCCCGAGTGCGCACGCGCAGTAGTGACCCCGAGCGCGCATGCGCAGTAGTGGCCCCGAGCGCGCATGCGCAGTAGTGTGCCCGAGCGCGCATCGGCAGTAGCGAGCCCGAATGCGCATCCGCAGTAGTGAGACAGTGTGCGCATGAGCAGTAGTGAGTCCGAGTGCGCATGAGCAGTAGTGAGTCCGAGTGCGCATGCGCAGTAGTGACCCCGAGTGCGCATGCGCAGTAGAGAGCCCGATTACGCATGTGCAGGTGTGAGCCGCAGAGCGCATCCGCAGTAGTGAGCCCGATTGCGCATCCGCAGTAGTGTGCCCGAGCGCGCATCCGCAGTAGTGAGCCCGATTGCGCATGCGCAGTAGTGACCCCGAGCGCGCATGCGCAGTAGTGTGCCCGAGGGCGCATCCGCAGTAGTGAGACCGAGCGCGCATGCGCAGTAGTGACGCCGATTGCGCATGCGCAGTAGTGACCCCGAGCGCGCATGCGCAGAATTGATCTCGAGGGCGCATGCGCAAGTCTGAGCCTGTGTGCGCATGCGTAGTAGTGAGCTCGAGTGCGCATGCGCAGTAGAGAGGCCGATTGCGCATGTGCAGGTCTGGGCCGGAGAGCGCATCCGCAGTCGTGAGCCCGAGTGCGCATGCGCAGTAGCGACCCCGAGCGCGCATGCGCAGTAGTGAGCCCGATTGCGCATCCACAACAGTGAGTCGGAGTGCGCATGAGCAGTAGTGAGGCCGAGTGCGCATGCGCAGTAGAGAGCCCGATTGCGCATGTGCAGGTCTGAGCCGCAGAGCGCATCCGCAGTAGTGAGCCCGATTGCGCATCGGCAGTAGTGAGGCCGAGTGCGCATCCGCAGTAGTGAGTCCGAGTGCGCATGCGCAGTAGAGAGCCCGATTGCGCATGTGCAGTAGTGAGCCCGATTGCGCATCCGCAGTAGTGAGGCCGAGTGTGCATGCTCAGAAATGAGCTCGAGGGCGCATGCGCAGGTCTGAGCCTGTGTGCGCATGCGCCGTAGTGACCCCGAGTGCGCATGCACAGTAGTGAGCCCCTGTGCGCATGCGCAGTAGTGCGCCCGTGTGCGCATGCGCAGAAATGAGCCCGATTGTGCAACCGCAGTAGTGACTCCGAGTGCGCATGCACAGTAGTGAGCCCGTGCGCGCATACGCGGTAGTGAGCCCGATTTTGCATCTGCAGTAGTGAGTCCGAGTGCGCATCCGCAGTAGTGAGTCCGAGTGCGCATGAGCAGTAGTGACCCCGAGTGCGCATGCACAGTAGTGAGCCCCTGTGCGCATGCGCAGTAGTGCGCCCGTGTGCGCATGCGCAGTAGTGAGCCCGATTGCGCATCCGCAACAGTGAGTCGGAGTGCCCATGAGCAGTAGTGAGGCCGAGTGCGCATGAGCAGTAGTGAGCCCGAGCGCGCAACCGCAGTAGTGGGTCCGAGTGCGCATGAGCAGTAGTGAGGCCGAGTGCGCATCAGCAGTAGTCAGCCCGATTGCGCATCCGCAGTAGTGAGTCCGAGTGCCCATGAGCAGTAGTTAGTCCGAGAGCGCATGAGAATTAGTGATCCCGTGTGTGCATGCGCAGTAGTGTGCCCGAGTGCGCATGCGCAGTAGTGACCCCGAATGCGCATGCGCAATAGATAGCCCGATTGCGCATGTGCAAGCCTGAGCCGGACAGCGCATCCGCAGTAGTGAGCCCGATTGCGAATCCGCAGTAGTGAGGCCGAGTGCCCATGAGCAGTAGTGAGTCCGAGTGCGCATGGGCAGTAGTGACCCCGAGTGCGCATGGACAGTAGAGAGCCCGGTTGCGCATCCGCAGCAGTGAGTCCGAGTGCGCATGAGCAGTAGTGAGCCCGAGCGCGCATGTGCAGGTCTGAGCCGGAGAGCGCATCCGCAGTAGTGAGCCCGATTGCGCATCCGTAGTAGTGAGGCCGAGTGCCCATGAGCAGTAGCGAGCCCGAGTGCGCATGCGCAGTAGCGACACCGAGTGCGCATGCGGAGTAGAGAGCCCGATTGCGCATGTCCAGGTCTGAGCCGGACAGCGCATCCGCAGTAGTGAGCCCGATTGCGCATCCGCAGTAGTGAGCCCGATTGCGCATCCGTAGTAGTGAGGCCGAGTGCCCATGAGCAGTAGCGAGCCCGAGTGCGCATGCGCAGAAGAGACACCGAGTGCGCATGCGGAGTAGAGAGCCCGATTGCGCATGTCCAGGTCTGAGCCGGACAGCGCATCCGCAGTAGTGAGCCCGATTGCGTATCCGCAGTAGTGAGTCCGAGTGCCCATGAGCAGTAGTGAGTCCGAGTGCGCATGCGCAGTAGTGACCCCGAGTGCGCATGCGCAGTAGTGAGCCCGATTGCGTATCCGCAGTGGGGTGTCCGAGCGCGCATCCGCAGTAGTGAGCCCGAGTGCGCATGAGCAGTATTTAGCTCGAGCGCGCATCCGCAACAGTGAGTCCGAGTGCGCATGGACAGTAGCGAGCCCGAGTGCGCATGCGCAGTAGAGAGCCCGATTGCGCATGTGCAGTAGTGAGCCCGATTGCGCATCCGCAGTAGTGAGGCCGAGTGCCCATGAGCAGTAGTGACCCCGAGTGCGCATGCGCAGTAGTGAGCCCGAGTGCGCATGGGCAGGTCTGAGCCAGAGTGCGCATGCGCAGTAGTGAGTCCGAGTGCGCACGAGAAGTAGTTAGTCCGAGAGCGCATGAGAATCAGTGACCCCGTGTGCGCATGCGCAGTAGTGTGCCCGAGCGCGCATCGGCAGTAGTGAGCCACAGTGCGCATGCGCAGTAGTGACCCCGTGCGCGCATGCGCAGTAGTGGCCCCGAGCGCGCATGCGCAGTAGTGTGCCCGAGCGCGCATCGGCAGTAGCGAGCCCGAATGCGCATCCGCATTAGTGAGACAGTGTGAGCATGAGCAGTAGTGAGTCCGAGTGCACAATAGCAGTAGTGAGGCCGAGTGCGCATGTGCAGGTCTGAGCCGGAGAGCGCATTAGCGGTAGTGAGCCCGATTGCGAATCCGCAGTAGTGGAGGCCGAGTGCCCATGAGCAGTAGTGTGTCCGAGTGCGCATGCGCAGTAGAGAGCCCGATTGCGCATGTGCAGTTCTGAGCCGCAGAGCGCATCCGTAGTAGTGAGCCCGATTACGCATCGGCAGTAGTGAGGCCGAGTGCGCATCCGCAGTAGTGAGTCCGAGTGCGCATGCGCAGTAGTGACCCCGAGTGCGCATGCGCAGTAGAGAGCCCGATTGCGCATGTGCAGTAGTGAGCCCGATTGCGCATTCGCAGTAGTGAGGCCGAGTGCCCTTGAGCAGTAGTGAGTCCAAGTGCGCATGAGCAGTAGTGACCCCGAGTGCGCATGGGCAGTAGAGACCCCGATTGCGCATGCGCAGTAGTGAGCCCGTGTGTGCATGCGCGGTAGTGAGCCCATGTGTGCATGCGCAGTAGTGAGACCGATTGTGCATCCTCAGTAGTGAGCCCGATTGTGCATCCTCAGTAGTGTGCCCGAGTGCGCATGCGCAGTAGAGAGGCCGATTGCGCATGTGCAGTTCTGGGCCGGAGCGCGCATCCGCAGTCGTGAGCCCGAGTGCGCATGCGCAGTAGTGACCCCGAGTGCGCATGGGCAGTAGAGACCCCGATTGCGCATGCGCAGTAGTGAGCCCGTGTGCGCATCCGCAGTCGTGAGCCGAGCGCGCAACCGCAGCAGTGGGTCCGAGTGCGCATGAGCAGTAGTGAGGCCGAGTGCGCATGAGCAACAGTCAGCCCGATTGCGCATCCGCAGTAGTGAGTCCAAGTGCGCATGAGCAGTAGTGACCCCGAGTGCGCATGCACAGTAGTGAGCCCCTGTGCGCATGCGCAGTAGTGCGCCCGTGTGCGCATGCGCAGAAATGAGCCCGATTGTGCATCCGCAGTAGTGACTCCGAGTGCGCATGCACAGTAGTGAGGCCGTGCGCGCATACGCGGTAGTGAGCCCGATTTTGCATCCGCCGTAGTGAGTCCGAGAGTGCATGAGAAGTAGTGACCCCGTGTGCGCATGCACAGTAGTGAGCCCATGTGTGCATGCGCAGTAGCGAGCCCATGTGTGTATGCGCAGTAGTGACCCCGATTGTGCATACGCAGCAGTGAGCCCGAGTGCGCATGCGCAGTAGTGAGTCCGAGTGCGAATGCGCAGTAGTGTGCCCGATTGCGCATGTGCAGGTCTGAGCCGGAGAACGCATCCGCAGTAGTGAGCCCGATTGCGCATCCGCAGTAGTGAGTCCGAGTGCGCATGGGCAGTAGTTAGTCCGAGAGCGCATGAGAATTAGGGACCCCGTGTGTGCATGCGCAGTAGTGTGCCCGAGCGCGCATCGGCAGTAGTGACCCCGAGCGCGCATGCGCAGTAGTGGCCCCGAGCGCGCATGCGCAGTAGTGTGCCCGAGCGCGCATCGGCAGTAGCGAGCACGAATGCGCATCCGCAGTAGTGAGACAGTGTGCGCATGAGCAGTAGTGAGTCCGAGTGCGCATGAGCAGTAGTGAGTCCGAGTGCGCATGCGCAGTAGTGACCCCGAGTGCGCATGCGCAGTAGACAGCCCGATTACGCATGTGCAGGTGTGAGCCGCAGAGCGCATCCGCAGTAGTGAGCCCGATTGCGCATCCGCAGTAGTGTGCCCGAGCGCGCATCCGCAGTAGTGACCCCGAGCGCGCATGCGCAGTAGTGACCTCGATTGCGCATCCGCAGTAGTGTGCCCGAGCGCGCATCCGCAGTAGTGAGCCCGAGCGCGCATGCGCAGTAGTGACGCCGATTGCGCATGCGCAGTAGTGACCCCGAGCGCGCATGCGCAGAATTGATCTCGAGGGCGCATGCGCAGTAGTGAGCCCGATTGCGCATCCACAACAGTGAGTCGGAGTGCGCATGAGCAGTAGTGAGGCCGAGTGCGCATGCGCAGTAGAGAGCCCGATTGCGCATGCGCAGGTCTGAGCCGCAGAGCGCATCCGCAGTAGTGAGCCCGATTGCGCATCGGCAGTAGTGAGGCCGAGTGCGCATCCGCAGTAGTGAGTCCGAGTGCGCATGCGCAGTAGAGAGCCCGATTGCGCATGTGCAGTAGTGAGCCCGATTGCGCATCCGCAGTAGTGAGGCCGAGTGTGCATGCTCAGAAATGAGCTCGAGGGCGCATGCGCAGGTCTGAGCCTGTGTGCGCATGCGCCGTAGTGACCCCGAGTGCGCATGCGCAGTAGTGTGCCCGAGCGCGCATCGGCAGTAGCGAGTCCGAATGCGCATCCGCATTAGTGAGACAGTGTGAGCATGAGCAGTAGTGAGTCCGAGTGCACAATAGCAGTAGTGAGGCCGAGTGCGCATGTGCAGGTCTGAGCCGGAGAGCGCATTAGCGGTAGTGAGCCCGATTGCGAATCCGCAGTAGTGGAGGCCGAGTGCCCATGAGCAGTAGTGAGTCCGAGTGCGCATGCGCAGTAGAGAGCCCGATTGCGCATGTGCAGTTCTGAGCCGCAGAGCGCATCCGTAGTAGTGAGCCCGATTACGCATCGGCAGTAGTGAGGCCGAGTGCGCATCCGCAGTAGTGAGTCCGAGTGCGCATGCGCAGTAGTGACCCCGAGTGCGCATGCGCAGTAGAGAGCCCGATTGCGCATGTGCAGTAGTGAGCCCGATTGCGCATTCGCAGTAGTGAGGCCGAGTGCCCTTGAGCAGTAGTGAGTCCAAGTGCGCATGAGCAGTAGTGACCCCGAGTGCGCATGGGCAGTAGAGACCCCGATTGCGCATGCGCAGTAGTGAGCCCGTGTGTGCATGCGCGGTAGTGAGCCCATGTGTGCATGCGCAGTAGTGAGACCGATTGTGCATCCTCAGTAGTGAGCCCGATTGTGCATCCTCAGTAGTGAGCCCGAGTGCGCATGCGCAGTAGTGACCCCGAGTGCGCATGGGCAGTAGAGACCCCGATTGCGCATGCGCAGTAGTGAGCCCGTGTGCGCATGCGCAGTGGTGCGCCCGAGTGCGCATGGGCAGGTCTGAGCCGGAGTGCGCATGCGCAGTAGTGAGTCCGAGTGCGCACGAGCAGTAGTTAGTCCGAGAGCGCATGAGAATTAGTGACCCCGTGTGCATCCGCATCCGCGTGTGCGCGCATCCGCAGTAGTGAGTCCGAGTGCGCATGAGCAGTAGTGAGTCCGAATGCGCATGCACAGTCGTGAGCCCATGTGTGCATGCGCAGTAGGGAGCCCGATTGTGCATCCGCAGTAGTGACTCCGAGTGCGCATGCCCAGTAGTGAGCCGGTGCGCGCATACGCGGTAGTGAGCCCGATTTTGCATCCGCAGTAGTGAGTCCGAGTGCGCATGAGCAGTAGTTAGTCCGAGAGCGCATGAGAATTAGTGACCCCGTGTGCGCATGCGCAGTAGTGTGCCCGAGTGCGCATGCGCAGTAGAGAGGCCGATTGCGCATGTGCAGTTCTGGGCCGGAGCGCGCATCCGCAGTCGTGAGCCCGAGTGCGCATGCGCAGTAGTGACCCCGAGTGCGCATGGGCAGTAGAGACCCCGATTGCGCATGCGCAGTAGTGAGCCCGTGTGCGCATCCGCAGTCGTGAGCCGAGCGCGCAACCGCAGCAGTGGGTCCGAGTGCGCATGAGCAGTAGTGAGGCCGAGTGCGCATGAGCAATAGTCAGCCCGATTGCGCATCCGCAGTAGTGAGTCCAAGTGCGCATGAGCAGTAGTGACCCCGAGTGCGCATGCACAGTAGTGAGCCCCTGTGCGCATGCGCAG
The DNA here is from genome assembly GCA_963576845.1 of Megachile leachella. NCBI lineage: Eukaryota > Metazoa > Arthropoda > Insecta > Hymenoptera > Megachilidae > Megachile > Megachile leachella. The sequence goes on along the minus strand of OY756250.1, from coordinate 22,950,778 downwards.
TAGTGCGCCCGTGTGCGCATGCGCAGAAATGAGCCCGATTGTGCATCCGCAGTAGTGACTCCGAGTGCGCATGCACAGTAGTGAGGCCGTGCGCGCATACGCGGTAGTGAGCCCGATTTTGCATCCGCCGTAGTGAGTCCGAGAGTGCATGAGAAGTAGTGACCCCGTGTGCGCATGCACAGTAGTGAGCCCATGTGTGCATGCGCAGTAGCGAGCCCATGTGTGTATGCGCAGTAGTGACCCCGATTGTGCATACGCAGCAGTGAGCCCGAGTGCGCATGCGCAGTAGTGAGTCCGAGTGCGAATGCGCAGTAGTGTGCCCGATTGCGCATGTGCAGGTCTGAGCCGGAGAACGCATCCGCAGTAGTGAGCCCGATTGCGCAACCGCAGTAGTGAGTCCGAGTGCGCATGGGCAGTAGTTAGTCCGAGAGCGCATGAGAATTAGTGACCCCGTATGTGCATGCGCAGTAGTGTGCCCGAGCGCGCATCGGCAGTAGTGAGCCCGAGTGCGCACGCGCAGTAGTGACCCCGAGCGCGCATGCGCAGTAGTGGCCCCGAGCGCGCATGCGCAGTAGTGTGCCCGAGCGCGCATCGGCAGTAGCGAGCCCGAATGCGCATCCGCAGTAGTGAGACAGTGTGCGCATGAGCAGTAGTGAGTCCGAGTGCGCATGAGCAGTAGTGAGTCCGAGTGCGCATGAGCAGTAGTGACCCCGAGTGCGCATGGGCAGTAGAGACCCCGATTGCGCATGCGCAGTAGTGAGCCCGTGTGTGCATGCGCGGTAGTGAGCCCATGTGTGCATGCGCAGTAGTGAGACCGATTGTGCATCCTCAGTAGTGAGCCCGATTGTGCATCCTCAGTAGTGAGCCCGAGTGCGCATGCGCTGTAGTGACCCCGAGTGCGCATGGGCAGTAGAGACCCCGATTGCGCATGCGCAGTAGTGAGCCCGAGTGCGCATGGGCAGGTCTGAGCCAGAGTGCGCATGCGCAGTAGTGAGTCCGAGTGCGCACGAGAAGTAGTTAGTCCGAGAGCGCATGAGAATCAGTGACCCCGTGTGCGCATGCGCAGTAGTGTGCCCGAGCGCGCATCGGCAGTAGTGAGCCACAGTGCGCATGCGCAGTAGTGACCCCGTGCGCGCATGCGCAGTAGTGGCCCCGAGCGCGCATGCGCAGTAGTGTGCCCGAGCGCGCATCGGCAGTAGCGAGCCCGAATGCGCATCCGCATTAGTGAGACAGTGTGAGCATGAGCAGTAGTGAGTCCGAGTGCACAATAGCAGTAGTGAGGCCGAGTGCGCATGTGCAGGTCTGAGCCGGAGAGCGCATTAGCGGTAGTGAGCCCGATTGCGAATCCGCAGTAGTGGAGGCCGAGTGCCCATGAGCAGTAGTGAGTCCGAGTGCGCATGCGCAGTAGAGAGCCCGATTGCGCATGTGCAGTTCTGAGCCGCAGAGCGCATCCGTAGTAGTGAGCCCGATTACGCATCGGCAGTAGTGAGGCCTAGTGCGCATCCGCAGTAGTGAGTCCGAGTGCGCATGCGCAGTAGTGACCCCGAGTGCGCATGCGCAGTAGAGAGCCCGATTGCGCATGTGCAGAAGTGAGCCCGATTGCGCATTCGCAGTAGTGAGGCCGAGTGCCCTTGAGCAGTAGTGAGTCCAAGTGCGCATGAGCAGTAGTGACCCCGAGTGCGCATGGGCAGTAGAGACCCCGATTGCGCATGCGCAGTAGTGAGCCCGTGTGTGCATGCGCGGTAGTGAGCCCATGTGTGCATGCGCAGTAGTGAGACCGATTGTGCATCCTCAGTAGTGAGCCCGATTGTGCATCCTCAGTAGTGAGCCCGAGTGCGCATGCGCAGTAGTGACCCCGAGTGCGCATGGGCAGTAGAGACCCCGATTGCGCATGCGCAGTAGTGAGCCCGTGTGCGCATGCGCAGTGGTGCGCCCGAGTGCGCATGGGCAGGTCTGAGCCGGAGTGCGCATGCGCAGTAGTGAGTCCGAGTGCGCACGAGCAGTAGTTAGTCCGAGAGCGCATGAGAATTAGTGACCCCGTGTGCATCCGCATCCGCGTGTGCGCGCATCCGCAGTAGTGAGTCCGAGTGCGCATGAGCAGTAGTGAGTCCGAATGCGCATGCACAGTCGTGAGCCCATGTGTGCATGCGCAGTAGGGAGCCCGATTGTGCATCCGCAGTAGTGACTCCGAGTGCGCATGCCCAGTAGTGAGCCCGTGCGCGCATACGCGGTAGTGAGCCCGATTTTGCATCCGCAGTAGTGAGTCCGAGTGCGCATGAGCAGTAGTTAGTCCGAGAGCGCATGAGAATTAGTGACCCCGTGTGCGCATGCGCAGTAGTGTGCCCGAGTGCGCATGCGCAGTAGAGAGGCCGATTGCGCATGTGCAGTTCTGGGCCGGAGCGCGCATCCGCAGTCGTGAGCCCGAGTGCGCATGCGCAGTAGTGACCCCGAGTGCGCATGGGCAGTAGAGACCCCGATTGCGCATGCGCAGTAGTGAGCCCGTGTGCGCATCCGCAGTCGTGAGCCGAGCGCGCAACCGCAGCAGTGGGTCCGAGTGCGCATGAGCAGTAGTGAGGCCGAGTGCGCATGAGCAATAGTCAGCCCGATTGCGCATCCGCAGTAGTGAGTCCAAGTGCGCATGAGCAGTAGTGACCCCGAGTGCGCATGCACAGTAGTGAGCCCCTGTGCGCATGCGCAGTAGTGCGCCCGTGTGCGCATGCGCAGAAATGAGCCCGATTGTGCATCCGCAGTAGTGACTCCGAGTGCGCATGCACAGTAGTGAGCCCGTGCGCGCATACGCGGTAGTGAGCCCGATTTTGCATCAGCAGTAGTGAGTCCGAGTGCGCATCCGCAGTAGTGAGTCCGAGTGCGCATGAGCAGTAGTGACCCCGAGTGCGCATGCACAGTAGTGAGCCCCTGTGCGCATGCGCAGTAGTGGCCCCGAGCGCGCATGCGCAGTAGTGTGCCCGAGCGCGCATCGTAGGTAGCGAGCCCGAATGCGCATCCGCATTAGTGAGACAGTGTGAGCATGAGCAGTAGTGAGTCCGAGTGCACAATAGCAGTAGTGAGGCCGAGTGCGCATGTGCAGGTCTGAGCCGGAGAGCGCATTAGCGGTAGTGAGCCCGATTGCGAATCCGCAGTAGTGGAGGCCGAGTGCCCATGAGCAGTAGTGAGTCCGAGTGCGCATGCGCAGTAGAGAGCCCGATTGCGCATGTGCAGTTCTGAGCCGCAGAGCGCATCCGTAGTAGTGAGCCCGATTACGCATCGGCAGTAGAGACCCCGATTGCGCATGCGCAGTAGTGAGCCCGTGTGTGCATGCGCGGTAGTGAGCCCATGTGTGCATGCGCAGTAGTGAGACCGATTGTGCATCCTCAGTAGTGAGCCCGATTGTGCATCCTCAGTAGTGAGCCCGAGTGCGCATGCGCAGTAGTGACCCCGAGTGCGCATGGGCAGTAGAGACCCCGATTGCGCATGCGCAGTAGTGAGCCCGTGTGCGCATGCGCAGTGGTGCGCCCGAGTGCGCATGGGCAGGTCTGAGCCGGAGTGCGCATGCGCAGTAGTGAGTCCGAGTGCGCACGAGCAGTAGTTAGTCCGAGAGCGCATGAGAATTAGTGACCCCGTGTGCATCCGCATCCGCGTGTGCGCGCATCCGCAGTAGTGAGTCCGAGTGCGCATGAGCAGTAGTGAGTCCGAATGCGCATGCACAGTCGTGAGCCCATGTGTGCATGCGCAGTAGGGAGCCCGATTGTGCATCCGCAGTAGTGACTCCGAGTGCGCATGCCCAGTAGTGAGCCCGTGCGCGCATACGCGGTAGTGAGCCCGATTTTGCATCCGCAGTAGTGAGTCCGAGTGCGCATGAGCAGTAGTTAGTCCGAGAGCGCATGAGAATTAGTGACCCCGTGTGCGCATGCGCAGTAGTGTGCCCGAGTGCGCATGCGCAGTAGAGAGGCCGATTGCGCATGTGCAGTTCTGGGCCGGAGCGCGCATCCGCAGTCGTGAGCCCGAGTGCGCATGCGCAGTAGTGACCCCGAGTGCGCATGGGCAGTAGAGACCCCGATTGCGCATGCGCAGTAGTGAGCCCGTGTGCGCATCCGCAGTCGTGAGCCGAGCGCGCAACCGCAGCAGTGGGTCCGAGTGCGCATGAGCAGTAGTGAGGCCGAGTGCGCATGAGCAATAGTCAGCCCGATTGCGCATCCGCAGTAGTGAGTCCAAGTGCGCATGAGCAGTAGTGACCCCGAGTGCGCATGCACAGTAGTGAGCCCCTGTGCGCATGCGCAGTAGTGCGCCCGTGTGCGCATGCGCAGAAATGAGCCCGATTGTGCATCCGCAGTAGTGACTCCGAGTGCGCATGCACAGTAGTGAGGCCGTGCGCGCATACGCGGTAGTGAGCCCGATTTTGCATCCGCCGTAGTGAGTCCGAGAGTGCATGAGAAGTAGTGACCCCGTGTGCGCATGCAAAGTAGTGAGCCCATGTGTGCATGCGCAGTAGCGAGCCCATGTGTGTATGCGCAGTAGTGACCCCGATTGTGCATACGCAGCAGTGAGCCCGAGTGCGCATGCGCAGTAGTGAGTCCGAGTGCGAATGCGCAGTAGTGTGCCCGATTGCGCATGCGCAGGTCTGAGCCGGAGAACGCATCCGCAGTAGTGAGCCCGATTGCGCATCCGCAGTAGTGAGTCCGAGTGCGCATGGGCAGTAGTTAGTCCGACAGCGCATGAGAATTAGTGACCCCGTCTGTGCATGCGCAGTAGTGTGCCCGAGCGCGCATCGGCAGTAGTGAGCCCGAGTGCGCACGCGCAGTAGTGACCCCGAGCGCGCATGCGCAGTAGTGGCTCCGAGCGCGCATGCGCAGTAGTGTGCCCGAGCGCGCATCGGCAGTAGCGAGCCCGAATGCGCATCCGCAGTAGTGAGACAGTGTGCGCATGAGCAGTAGTGAGTCCGAGTGCGCATGAGCAGTAGTGAGTCCGAGTGCGCATGCGCAGTAGTAACCCCGAGTGCGCATGCGCAGTAGAGAGCCCGATTACGCATGTGCAGGTGTGAGCCGCAGAGCGCATCCGCAGTAGTGAGCCCGATTGCGCATCCGCAGTAGTGTGCCCGAGCGCGCATCCGCAGTAGTGAGCCCGATTGCGCATGCGCAGTAGTGACCCCGAGCGCGCATGCGCAGTAGTGAGCCCGATTGCGCATCCGCAGTAGTGTGCCCGAGCGCGCATCCGCAGTAGTGAGCCCGAGCGCGCATGCGCAGTAGTGACGCCGATTGCGCATGCGCAGTAGTGACCCCGAGCGCGCATGCGCAGAATTGATCTCGAGGGCGCATGCGCAAGTCTGAGCCTGTGTGCGCATGCGTAGTAGTGAGCTCGAGTGCGCATGCGCAGTAGAGAGCCCGATTGCGCATGTGCAGGTCTGAGCCGGAGAACGCATCCGCAGTAGTGAGCCCGATTGCGCATCCGCAGTAGTGAGTCCGAGTGCGCATGGGCAGTAGTTAGTCCGAGAGCGCATGAGAATTAGTGACCCCGTGTGTGCATGCGCAGTAGTGTGCCCGAGCGCGCATCGGCAGTAGTGAGCCCGAGTGCGCACGCGCAGTAGTGACCCCGAGCGCGCATGCGCAGTAGTGGCCCCGAGCGCGCATGCGCAGTAGTGTGCCCGAGCGCGCATCGGCAGTAGCGAGCCCGAATGCGCATCCGCAGTAGTGAGACAGTGTGCGCATGAGCAGTAGTGAGTCCGAGTGCGCATGAGCAGTAGTGAGTCCGAGTGCGCATGCGCAGTAGTGACCCCGAGTGCGCATGCGCAGTAGAGAGCCCGATTACGCATGTGCAGGTGTGAGCCGCAGAGCGCATCCGCAGTAGTGAGCCCGATTGCGCATCCGCAGTAGTGTGCCCGTGCGCGCATCGGCAGTAGTGAGCCCGATTGCGCATGCGCAGTAGTGACCCCGAGCGCGCATGCGCAGTAGTGAGCCCGATTGCGCATCCGCAGTAGTGTGCCCGAGCGCGCATCCGCAGTAGTGAGCCCGAGCGCGCATGCGCAGTAGTGACGCCGATTGCGCATGCGCAGTAGTGACCCCGAGCGCGCATGCGCAGAATTGATCTCGAGGGCGCATGCGCAATTCTGAGCCTGTGTGCGCATGCGTAGTAGTGAGCTCGAGTGCGCATGCGCAGTAGAGAGGCCGATTGCGCATGTGCAGGTCTGGGCCGGAGAGCGCATCCGCAGTCGTGAGCCCGAGTGCGCATGCGCAGTAGCGACCCCGAGCGCGCATGCGCAGTAGTGAGCCCGATTGCGCATCCACAACAGTGAGTCGGAGTGCGCATGAGCAGTAGTGAGGCCGAGTGCGCATGCGCAGTAGAGAGCCCGATTGCGCATGTGCAGGTCTGAGCCGCAGAGCGCATCCGCAGTAGTGAGCCCGATTGCGCATCGGCAGTAGTGAGGCCGAGTGCGCATCCGCAGTAGTGAGTCCGAGTGCGCATGCGCAGTAGAGAGCCCGATTGCGCATGTGCAGTAGTGAGCCCGATTGCGCATCCGCAGTAGTGAGGCCGAGTGTGCATGCTCAGAAATGAGCTCGAGGGCGCATGCGCAGGTCTGAGCCTGTGTGCGCATGCGCCGTAGTGACCCCGAGTGCGCATGCACAGTAGTGAGCCCCTGTGCGCATGCGCAGTAGTGCGCCCGTGTGCGCATGCGCAGAAATGAGCCCGATTGTGCATCCGCAGTAGTGACTCCGAGTGCGCATGCACAGTAGTGAGCCCGTGCGCGCATACGCGGTAGTGAGCCCGATTTTGCATCAGCAGTAGTGAGTCCGAGTGCGCATGAGCAGTAGTGACCCCGAGTGCGCATGCACAGTAGTGAGCCCCTGTGCGCATGCGCAGTAGTGCGCCCGTGTGCGCATGCGCAGTAGTGAGCCCGATTGCGCATCCGCAACAGTGAGTCGGAGTGCCCATGAGCAGTAGTGAGGCCGAGTGCGCATGAGCAGTAGTGAGCCCGAGCGCGCAACCGCAGTAGTGGGTCCGAGTGCGCATGAGCAGTAGTTAGTCCGAGAGCGCATGAGAATTAGTGACCCTGTGTGCGCATGCGCAGTAGTGCGCCCGTGTGCGCATGCGCAGTAGTGAGCCCAATTTTGCATCCGCAGTAGTGAGTCCGAGTGCGCATGAGCAGTAGTTAGTCCGAGAGCGCATGAGAATTAGTGACCCTGTGTGTGCATGCGCAGTAGTGTGCCCGAGTGCGCATGCGCAGTAGTATCCCCGATTGCGCATGCGCAGTAGTGACCCCGAGTGCGCATGCGCAGAATTGAGCTCGAGTGCGCACGCGCAAGTCTGAGCCTGTGTGCGCATGCGTAGTAGTGAGCTCGCGTCCGCATGCGCAGTAGAGAGGCCGATTGCGCATGTGCAGGTTTGGGCCGGAGAGCGCATCCGCAGTCGTGAGCCGAGCGCGCAACCGCAGCAGTGGGTCCGAGTGCGCATGAGCAGTAGTGAGGCCGAGTGCGCATGAGCAATAGTCAGCCCGATTGCGCATCCGCCGTAGTGAGTCCGAGAGTGCATGAGAAGTAGTGACCCCGTGTGCGCATGCACAGTAGTGAGCCCATGTGTGCATGCGCAGTAGCGAGCCCATGTGTGTATGCGCAGTAGTGACCCCGATTGTGCATACGCAGCAGTGAGTCCGAGTGCGCATGCGCAGTAGTGAGTCCGAGTGCGAATGCGCAGTAGTGTGCCCGATTGCGCATGTGCAGGTCTGAGCCGGAGAACGCATCCGCAGTAGTGAGCCCGATTGCGCATCCGCAGTAGTGAGTCCGAGTGCGCATGGGCAGTAGTTAGTCCGAGAGCGCATGAGAATTAGTGACCCCGTGTGTGCATGCGCAGTAGTGTGCCCGAGCGCGCATCAGCAGTAGTGAGCCCGAGTGCGCACGCGCAGTAGTGACCCCGAGCGCGCATGCGCAGTAGTGGCCCCGAGCGCGCATGCGCAGTAGTATGCCCGAGCGCGCATCGGCAGTAGCGAGCCCGAATGCGCATCCGCAGTAGTGAGACAGTGTGCGCATGAGCAGTAGTGAGTCCGAGTGCGCATGAGCAGTAGTGAGTCCGAGTGCGCATGCGCAGTAGTGACCCCGAGTGCGCATGCGCAGTAGAGAGCCCGATTACGCATGTGCAGGTGTGAGCCGCAGAGCGCATCCGCAGTAGTGAGCCCGATTGCGCATCCGCAGTAGTGTGCCCGAGCGCGCATCCGCAGTAGTGAGCCCGATTGCGCATGCGCAGTAGTGACCCCGAGCGCGCATGCGCAGTAGTGAGCCCGATTGCGCATCCGCAGTAGTGTGCCCGAGCGCGCATCCGCAGTAGTGAGCCCGAGAGCGCATGCGCAGTAGTGACGCTGATTGCGCATGCGCAGTAGTGACCCCGAGCGCGCATGCGCAGAATTGATCTCGAGGGCGCATGCGCAAGTCTGAGCCTGTGTGCGCATGCGTAGTAGTGAGCTCGAGTGCGCATCCGCAGTAGTGAGCCCGATTGCGCATCCGCAGTAGTGAGTCCGAGTGCGCACGCGCAGTAGTGACCCCGAGCGCGCATGCGCAGTAGTGAGCCCGATTGCGCATCCGCAGTAGTGTGCCCGAGCGCGCATCCGCAGTAGTGAGCCCGAGCGCGCATGCGCAGTAGTGACGCCGATTGCGCATGCGCAGTAGTGACCCCGAGCGCGCATGCGCAGAATTGATCTCGAGGGCGCGTGCGCAAGTCTGAGCCTGTGTGCGCATGCGTAGTAGTGAGCTCGAGTGCGCATGCGCAGTAGAGAGGCCGATTGCGCATGTGCAGGTCTGGGCCGGAGAGCGCATCCGCAGTCGTGAGCCCGAGTGCGCATGCGCAGTAGCGACCCCGAGCGCGCATGCGCAGTAGTGAGCCCGATTGCGCATCCACAACAGTGAGTCGGAGTGCGCATGAGCAGTAGTGAGGCCGAGTGCGCATGCGCAGTAGAGAGCCCGATTGCGCATGTGCAGGTCTGAGCCGCAGAGCGCATCCGCAGTAGTGAGCCCGATTGCGCATCGGCAGTAGTGAGGCCGAGTGCGCATCCGCAGTAGTGAGTCCGAGTGCGCATGCGCAGTAGAGAGCCCGATTGCGCATGTGCAGTAGTGAGCCCGATTGCGCATCCGCAGTAGTGAGGCCGAGTGTGCATGCTCAGAAATGAGCTCGAGGGCGTATGCGCAGGTCTGAGCCTGTGTGCGCATGCGCCGTAGTGACCCCGAGTGCGCATGCACAGTAGTGAGCCCCTGTGCGCATGCGCAGTAGTGCGCCCGTGTGCGCATGCGCAGAAATGAGCCCGATTGTGCATCCGCAGTAGTGACTCCGAGTGCGCATGCACAGTAGTGAGCCCGTGCGCGCATACGCGGTAGTGAGCCCGATTTTGCATCAGCAGTAGTGAGTCCGAGTGCGCATCCGCAGTAGTGAGTCCGAGTGCGCATGAGCAGTAGTGACCCCGAGTGCGCATGCACAGTAGTGAGCCCCTGTGCGCATGCGCAGTAGTGCGCCCGTGTGCGCATGCGCAGTAGTGAGCCCGATTGCGCATCCGCAACAGTGAGTCGGAGTGCCCATGAGCAGTAGTGAGGCCGAGTGCGCATGAGCAGTAGTGAGCCCGAGCGCGCAACCGCAGTAGTGGGTCCGAGTGCGCATGAGCAGTAGTGAGGCCGAGTGCGCATCAGCAGTAGTCAGCCCGATTGCGCATCCGCAGTAGTGAGTCCGAGTGCCCATGAGCAGTAGTTAGTCCGAGAGCGCATGAGAATTAGTGATCCCGTGTGTGCATGCGCAGTAGTGTGCCCGAGTGCGCATGCGCAGTAGTGACCCCGAATGCGCATGCGCAGTAGATAGCCCGATTGCGCATGTGCAAGCCTGAGCCGGACAGCGCATCCGCAGTAGTGAGCCCGATTGCGAATCCGCAGTAGTGAGGCCGAGTGCCCATGAGCAGTAGTGAGTCCGAGTGCGCATGGGCAGTAGTGACCCCGAGTGCGCATGGACAGTAGAGAGCCCGGTTGCGCATCCGCAGCAGTGAGTCCCAGTGCGCATGAGCAGTAGTGAGCCCGAGCGCGCATGTGCAGGTCTGAGCCGGAGAGCGCATCCGCAGTAGTGAGCCCGATTGCGCATGCGCAGTAGTGCGCCCGTGTGCGCATGCGCAGTAGTGAGCCCGATTGCGCATCCGCAACAGTGAGTCGGAGTGCCCATGAGCAGTAGTGAGGCCGAGTGCGCATGCGCAGTAGTAACCCCGAGTGCGCATGCGCAGAATTGAGCTCGAGTGCGCACGCGCAAGTCTGAGCCTGTGTGCGCATGCGTAGTAGTGAGCTCGCGTCCGCATGCGCAGTAGAGAGGCCGATTGCGCATGTGCAGGTTTGGGCCGGAGAGCGCATCCGCAGTCGTGAGCCGAGCGCGCAACCGCAGCAGTGGGTCCGAGTGCGCATGAGCAGTAGTGAGGCCGAGTGCGCATGAGCAATAGTCAGCCCGATTGCGCATCCGCCGTAGTGAGTCCGAGAGTGCATGAGAAGTAGTGACCCCGTGTGCGCATGCACAGTAGTGAGCCCATGTGTGCATGCGCAGTAGCGAGCCCATGTGTGTATGCGCAGTAGTGACCCCGATTGTGCATACGCAGCAGTGAGTCCGAGTGCGCATGCGCAGTAGTGAGTCCGAGTGCGAATGCGCAGTAGTGTGCCCGATTGCGCATGTGCAGGTCTGAGCCGGAGAACGCATGCGCAGTAGTGAGCCCGATTGCGCATCCGCAGTAGTGAGTCCGAGTGCGCATGGGCAGTAGTTAGTCCGAGAGCGCATGAGAATTAGTGACCCCGTGTGTGCATGCGCAGTAGTGTGCCCGAGCGCGCATCGGCAGTAGTGAGCCCGAGTGCGCACGCGCAGTAGTGACCCCGAGCGCGCATGCGCAGTAGTGGCCCCGAGCGCGCATGCGCAGTAGTATGCCCGAGCGCGCATCGGCAGTAGCGAGCCCGAATGCGCATCCGCAGTAGTGAGACAGTGTGCGCATGAGCAGTAGTGAGTCCGAGTGCGCATGAGCAGTAGTGGGTCCGAGTGCGCATGCGCAGTAGTGACCCCGAGTGCGCATGCGCAGTAGAGAGCCCGATTACGCATGTGCAGGTGTGAGCCGCAGAGCGCATCCGCAGTAGTGAGCCCGATTGCGCATCCGCAGTAGTGTGCCCGAGCGCGCATCCGCAGTAGTGAGCCCGATTGCGCATGCGCAGTAGTGACCCCGAGCGCGCATGCGCAGTAGTGAGCCCGATTGCGCATCCGCAGTAGTGTGCCCGAGCGCGCATCCGCAGTAGTGAGCCCGAGAGCGCATGCGCAGTAGTGACGCTGATTGCGCATGCGCAGTAGTGACCCCGAGCGCGCATGCGCAGAATTGATCTCGAGGGCGCATGCGCAAGTCTGAGCCTGTGTGCGCATGCGTAGTAGTGAGCTCGAGTGCGCATGCGCAGTAGAGAGCCCGATTGCGCATGTGCAGGTCTGAGCCGGAGAACGCATCCGCAGTAGTGGGCCCGATTGCGCATCCGCAGTAGTGAGTCCGAGTGCGCATGGGCAGTAGTTAGTCCGAGAGCGCATGAGAATTAGTGACCCCGTGTGTGCATGCGCAGTAGTGTGCCCGAGCGCGCATCGGCAGTAGTGAGCCCGAGTGCGCACGCGCAGTAGTGACCCCGAGCGCGCATGCGCAGTAGTGAGCCCGATTGCGCATCCGCAGTAGTGTGCCCGAGCGCGCATCCGCAGTAGTGAGCCCGAGCGCGCATGCGCAGTAGTGACGCCGATTGCGCATGCGCAGTAGTGACCCCGAGCGCGCATGCGCAGAATTGATCTCGAGGGCGCGTGCGCAAGTCTGAGCCTGTGTGCGCATGCGTAGTAGTGAGCTCGAGTGCGCATGCGCAGTAGAGAGGCCGATTACGCATGTGCAGGTCTGGGCCGGAGAGCGCATCCGCAGTCGTGAGCCCGAGTGCGCATGCGCAGTAGCGACCCCGAGCGCGCATGCGCAGTAGTGAGCCCGATTGCGCATCCACAACAGTGAGTCGGAGTGCGCATGAGCAGTAGTGAGGCCGAGTGCGCATGCGCAGTAGAGAGCCCGATTGCGCATGTGCAGGTCTGAGCCGCAGAGCGCATCCGCAGTAGTGAGCCCGATTGCGCATCGGCAGTAGTGAGGCCGAGTGCGCATCCGCAGTAGTGAGTCCGAGTGCGCATGCGCAGTAGAGAGCCCGATTGCGCATGTGCAGTAGTGAGCCCGATTGCGCATCCGCAGTAGTGAGGCCGAGTGTGCATGCTCAGAAATGAGCTCGAGGGCGCATGCGCAGGTCTGAGCCTGTGTGCGCATGCGCCGTAGTGACCCCGAGTGCGCATGCACAGTAGTGAGCCCCTGTGCGCATGCGCAGTAGTGCGCCCGTGTGCGCATGCGCAGAAATGAGCCCGATTGTGCATCCGCAGTAGTGACTCCGAGTGCGCATGCACAGTAGTGAGCCCGTGCGCGCATACGCGGTAGTGAGCCCGATTTTGCATCAGCAGTAGTGAGTCCGAGTGCGCATCCGCAGTAGTGAGTCCGAGTGCGCATGAGCAGTAGTGACCCCGAGTGCGCATGCACAGTAGTGAGCCCCTGTGCGCATGCGCAGTAGTGCGCCCGTGTGCACATGCGCAGTAGTGAGCCCGATTGCGCATCCGCAACAGTGAGTCGGAGTGCCCATGAGCAGTAGTGAGGCCGAGTGCGCATGAGCAGTAGTGAGCCCGAGCGCGCAACCGCAGTAGTGGGTCCGAGTGCGCATGAGCAGTAGTGAGGCCGAGTGCGCATCAGCAGTAGTCAGCCCGATTGCGCATCCGCAGTAGTGAGTCCGAGTGCCCATGAGCAGTAGTTAGTCCGAGAGCGCATGAGAATTAGTGATCCCGTGTGTGCATGCGCAGTAGTGTGCCCGAGTGCGCATGCGCAGTAGTGACCCCGAATGCGCATGCGCAGTAGATAGCCCGATTGCGCATGTGCAAGCCTGAGCCGGACAGCGCATCCGCAGTAGTGAGCCCGATTGCGAATCCGCAGTAGTGAAGCCGAGTGCCCATGAGCAGTAGTGAGTCCGAGTGCGCATGGGCAGTAGTGACCCCGAGTGCGCATGGACAGTAGAGAGCCCGGTTGCGCATCCGCAGCAGTGAGTCCGAGTGCGCATCCGCAGTAGTGAGCCCGATTGCGCATTCGTAGTAGTGAGGCCGAGTGCCCATGAGCAGTAGCGAGCCCGAGTGCGCATGCGCAGTAGCGACACCGAGTGCGCATGCGGAGTAGAGAGCCCGATTGCGCATGTCCAGGTCTGAGCCGGACAGCGCATCCGCAGTAGTGAGCCCGATTGCGCATCCGCAGTAGTGAGCCCGATTGCGCATCCGTAGTAGTGAGGCCGAGTGCCCATGAGCAGTAGCGAGCCCGAGTGCGCATGCGCAGAAGAGACACCGAGTGCGCATGCGGAGTAGAGAGCCCGATTGCGCATGTCCAGGTCTGAGCCGGACAGCGCATCCGCAGTAGTGAGCCCGATTGCGTATCCGCAGTAGTGAGTCCGAGTGCCCATGAGCAGTAGTGAGTCCGAGTGCGCATGCGCAGTAGTGACCCCGAGTGCGCATGCGCAGTAGTGAGCCCGATTGCGTATCCGCAGTGGGGTGTCCGAGCGCGCATCCGCAGTAGTGTGCCCGAGTGCGCATGAGCAGTATTTAGCTCGAGCGCGCATCCGCAACAGTGAGTCCGAGTGCACATGAGCAGCAGTGAGGCCGAGTGCGCATGTGCAGGTCTGAGCCGGACAGCGCATCCGCAGTAGTGAGCCCGATTGCGTATCCGCAGTAGTGAGTCCGAGTGCCCATGAGCTGTAGTGAGTCCGAGTGCGCATGCGCAGTAGTGACCCCGAGTGCGCATGCGGAGTAGAGAGCCCGACTGCGCATGTCCAGGTCTGAGCCGGACAGCGCATCCGCAGTAGTGAGCCCAATTGCGAATCCGCAGTAGTGAGGCCGAGTGCCCATGAGCAGTAGTGAGTCCGAGTGCGCATGGGCAGTAGTGACCCCGAGTGTGCATGGACAGTAGCGAGCCCGAGTGCGCATGTGCAGTAGTGAGCCCGATTGCGCATCCGCAGTAGTGAGGCCGAGTGCCCATGAGCAGTAGTGACCCCGAGTGCGCATGCGCAGTAGTGAGCCCGAGTGCGCATGGGCAGGTCTGAGCCAGCGTGCGCATGCGCAGTAGTGAGTCCGAGTGCGCACGAGAAGTAGTTAGTCCGAGAGCGCATGAGAATCAGTGACCCCGTGTGCGCATGTGCAGTAGTGTGCCCGAGCGCGCATCGGCAGTAGTGAGCCACAGTGCGCATGCGCAGTAGTGACCTCGTGCGCGCATGCGCAGTAGTGGCCCCGAGCGCGCATGCGCAGTAGTGTGCCCGAGCGCGCATCGGCAGTAGCGAGCCCGAATGCGCATCCGCATTAGTGAGACAGTGTGAGCATGAGCAGTAGTGAGTCCGAGTGCACAATAGCAGTAGTGAGGCCGAGTGCGCATGTGCAGGTCTGAGCCGGAGAGCGCATTAGCGGTAGTGAGCCCGATTGCGAATCCGCAGTAGTGGAGGCCGAGTGCCCATAAGCAGTAGTGAGTCCGAGTGCGCATGCGCAGTAGAGAGCCCGATTGCGCATGTGCAGTTCTGAGCCGCAGAGCGCATCCGTAGTAGTGAGCCCGATTACGCATCGGCAGTAGTGAGGCCGAGTGCGCATCCGCAGTAGTGAGTCCGAGTGCGCATGCGCAGTAGTGACCCCGAGTGCGCATGCGCAGTAGAGAGCCCGATTGCGCATGTGCAGTAGTGAGCCCGATTGCGCATTCGCAGTAGTGAGGCCGAGTGCCCTTGAGCAGTAGTGAGTCCAAGTGCGCATGAGCAGTAGTGACCCCGAGTGCGCATGGGCAGTAGAGACCCCGATTGCGCATGCGCAGTAGTGAGCCCGTGTGTGCATGCGCGGTAGTGAGCCCATGTGTGCATGCGCAGTAGTGACCCCGAGTGCGCATGGGCAGTAGAGACCCCGATTGCGCATGCGCAGTAGTGAGCTCGTGTGCGCATGCGCAGTGGTGCGCCCGAGTGCGCATGGGCAGGTCTGAGCCGGAGTGCGCATGCGCAGTAGTGAGTCCGAGTGCGCACGAGCAGTAGTTAGTCCGAGAGCGCATGAGAATTAGTGACCCCGTGTGCATCCGCATCCGCGTGTGCGCGCATCCGCAGTAGTGAGTCCGAGTGCGCATGAGCAGTAGTGAGTCCGAATGCGCATGCACAGTCGTGAGCCCATGTGTGCATGCGCAGTAGGGAGCCCGATTGTGCATCCGCAGTAGTGACTCCGAGTGCGCATGCCCAGTAGTGAGCCCGTGCGCGCATACGCGGTAGTGAGCCCGATTTTGCATCCGCAGTAGTGAGTCCGAGTGCGCATGAGCAGTAGTTAGTCCGAGAGCGCATGAGAATTAGTGACCCCGTGTGCGCATACGCAGTAGTGTGCCCGAGTGCGCATGCGCAGTAGAGAGGCCGATTGCGCATGTGCAGTTCTGGGCCGGAGAGCGCATCCGCAGTCGTGAGCCCGAGTGCGCATGCGCAGTAGTGACCCCGAGTGCGCATGGGCAGTAGAGACCCCGATTGCGCATGCGCAGTAGTGAGCCCGTGTGCGCATCCGCAGTCGTGAGCCGAGCGCGCAACCGCAGCAGTGGGTCCGAGTGCGCATGAGCAGTAGTGAGGCCGAGTGCGCATGAGCAATAGTCAGCCCGATTGCGCATCCGCAGTAGTGAGTCCAAGTGCGCATGAGCAGTAGTGACCCCGAGTGCGCATGCACAGTAGTGAGCCCCTGTGCGCATGCGCAGTAGTGCGCCCGTGTGCGCATGCGCAGAAATGAGCCCGATTGTGCATCCGCAGTAGTGACTCCGAGTGCGCATGCACAGTAGTGAGGCCGTGCGCGCATACGCGGTAGTGAGCCCGATTTTGCATCCGCCGTAGTAAGTCCGAGAGTGCATGAGAAGTAGTGACCCCGTGTGCGCATGCACAGTAGTGAGCCCATGTGTGCATGCGCAGTAGCGAGCCCATGTGTGTATGCGCAGTAGTGACCCCGATTGTGCATACGCAGCAGTGAGCCCGAGTGCGCATGCGCAGTAGCGAGCCCGAGTGCGCATGCGCAGAAGAGACACCGAGTGCGCATGCGGAGTAGAGAGCCCGATTGCGCATGTCCAGGTCTGAGCCGGACAGCGCATCCGCAGTAGTGAGCCCGATTGCGTATCCGCAGTAGTGAGTCCGAGTGCGCATGAGCAGTAGTGAGTCCGAGTGCGCATGCGCAGTAGTGACACCGAGTGCGCATGCGCAGTAGTGAGCCCGATTGCGTATCCGCAGTGGGGTGTCCGAGCGCGCATCCGCAGTAGTGAGCCCGAGTGCGCATGAGCAGTATTTAGCTCGAGCGCGCATCCGCAACAGTGAGTCCGAGTGCACATGAGCAGCAGTGAGGCCGAGTGCGCATGTGCAGGTCTGATCCGGAGAGCGCCTCCGCAGTAGTGAGCCCGATTGCGCATCCGTAGTAGTGAGGCCGAGTGCCCACGAGCAGTAGTGAGTCGGAGTGCGCATGCGCAGTAGTGACCCCGAGTGCGCATGCGGAGTAGAGAGCCCGACTGCGCACGTCCAGGTCTGAGCCGGACAGCGCATCCGCAGTAGTGAGCCCGATTGCGTATCCGCAGTAGTGAGTCCGAGTGCCCATGAGCTGTAGTGAGTCCGAGTGCGCATGCGCAGTAGTGACCCCGAGTGCGCATGCGGAGTAGAGAGCCCGACTGCGCATGTCCAGGTCTGAGCCGGACAGCGCATCCGCAGTAGTGAGCCCGATTGCGTATCCGCAGTAGTGAGTCCGAGTGCCCATGAGCTGTAGTGAGTCCGAGTGCGCATGCGCAGTAGTGACCCCGAGTGCGCATGCGGAGTAGAGAGCCCGACTGCGCATGTCCAGGTCTGAGCCGGACAGCGCATCCGCAGTAGTGAGCCCAATTGCGAATCCGCAGTAGTGAGGCCGAGTGCCCATGAGCAGTAGTGAGTCCGAGTGCGCATGGGCAGTAGTGACCCCGAGTGTGCATGGACAGTAGCGAGCCCGAGTGCGCATGTGCAGTAGTGAGCCCGATTGCGCATCCGCAGTAGTGAGGCCGAGTGCCCATGAGCAGTAGTGACCCCGAGTGCGCATGCGCAGTAGTGAGCCCGAGTGCGCATGGGCAGGTCTGAGCCAGCGTGCGCATGCGCAGTAGTGAGTCCGAGTGCGCACGAGAAGTAGTTAGTCCGAGAGCGCATGAGAATCAGTGACCCCGTGTGCGCATGTGCAGTAGTGTGCCCGAGCGCGCATCGGCAGTAGTGAGCCACAGTGCGCATGCGCAGTAGTGACCTCGTGCGCGCATGCGCAGTAGTGGCCCCGAGCGCGCATGCGCAGTAGTGTGCCCGAGCGCGCATCGGCAGTAGCGAGCCCGAATGCGCATCCGCATTAGTGAGACAGTGTGAGCATGAGCAGTAGTGAGTCCGAGTGCACAATAGCAGTAGTGAGGCCGAGTGCGCATGTGCAGGTCTGAGCCGGAGAGCGCATTAGCGGTAGTGAGCCCGATTGCGAATCCGCAGTAGTGGAGGCCGAGTGCCCATAAGCAGTAGTGAGTCCGAGTGCGCATGCGCAGTAGAGAGCCCGATTGCGCATGTGCAGTTCTGAGCCGCAGAGCGCATCCGTAGTAGTGAGCCCGATTACGCATCGGCAGTAGTGAGGCCGAGTGCGCATCCGCAGTAGTGAGTCCGAGTGCGCATGCGCAGTAGTGACCCCGAGTGCGCATGCGCAGTAGAGAGCCCGATTGCGCATGTGCAGTAGTGAGCCCGATTGCGCATTCGCAGTAGTGAGGCCGAGTGCCCTTGAGCAGTAGTGAGTCCAAGTGCGCATGAGCAGTAGTGACCCCGAGTGCGCATGGGCAGTAGAGACCCCGATTGCGCATGCGCAGTAGTGAGCCCGTGTGTGCATGCGCGGTAGTGAGCCCATGTGTGCATGCGCAGTAGTGACCCCGAGTGCGCATGGGCAGTAGAGACCCCGATTGCGCATACGCAGTAGTGAGCTCGTGTGCGCATGCGCAGTGGTGCGCCCGAGTGCGCATGGGCAGGTCTGAGCCGGAGTGCGCATGCGCAGTAGTGAGTCCGAGTGCGCACGAGCAGTAGTTAGTCCGAGAGCGCATGAGAATTAGTGACCCCGTGTGCATCCGCATCCGCGTGTGCGCGCATCCGCAGTAGTGAGTCCGAGTGCGCATGAGCAGTAGTGAGTCCGAATGCGCATGCACAGTCGTGAGCCCATGTGTGCATGCGCAGTAGGGAGCCCGATTGTGCATCCGCAGTAGTGACTCCGAGTGCGCATGCCCAGTAGTGAGCCCGTGCGCGCATACGCGGTAGTGAGCCCGATTTTGCATCCGCAGTAGTGAGTCCGAGTGCGCATGAGCAGTAGTTAGTCCGAGAGCGCATGAGAATTAGTGACCCCGTGTGCGCATACGCAGTAGTGTGCCCGAGTGCGCATGCGCAGTAGAGAGGCCGATTGCGCATGTGCAGTTCTGGGCCGGAGAGCGCATCCGCAGTCGTGAGCCCGAGTGCGCATGCGCAGTAGTGACCCCGAGTGCGCATGGGCAGTAGAGACCCCGATTGCGCATGCGCAGTAGTGAGCCCGTGTGCGCATCCGCAGTCGTGAGCCGAGCGCGCAACCGCAGCAGTGGGTCCGAGTGCGCATGAGCAGTAGTGAGGCCGAGTGCGCATGAGCAATAGTCAGCCCGATTGCGCATCCGCAGTAGTGAGTCCAAGTGCGCATGAGCAGTAGTGACCCCGAGTGCGCATGCACAGTAGTGAGCCCCTGTGCGCATGCGCAGTAGTGCGCCCGTGTGCGCATGCGCAGAAATGAGCCCGATTGTGCATCCGCAGTAGTGACTCCGAGTGCGCATGCACAGTAGTGAGGCCGTGCGCGCATACGCGGTAGTGAGCCCGATTTTGCATCCGCCGTAGTAAGTCCGAGAGTGCATGAGAAGTAGTGACCCCGTGTGCGCATGCACAGTAGTGAGCCCATGTGTGCATGCGCAGTAGCGAGCCCATGTGTGTATGCGCAGTAGTGACCCCGATTGTGCATACGCAGCAGTGAGCCCGAGTGCGCATGCGCAGTAGCGAGCCCGAGTGCGCATGCGCAGAAGAGACACCGAGTGCGCATGCGGAGTAGAGAGCCCGATTGCGCATGTCCAGGTCTGAGCCGGACAGCGCATCCGCAGTAGTGAGCCCGATTGCGTATCCGCAGTAGTGAGTCCGAGTGCGCATGAGCAGTAGTGAGTCCGAGTGCGCATGCGCAGTAGTGACACCGAGTGCGCATGCGCAGTAGTGAGCCCGATTGCGTATCCGCAGTGGGGTGTCCGAGCGCGCATCCGCAGTAGTGAGCCCGAGTGCGCATGAGCAGTATTTAGCTCGAGCGCGCATCCGCAACAGTGAGTCCGAGTGCACATGAGCAGCAGTGAGGCCGAGTGCGCATGTGCAGGTCTGATCCGGAGAGCGCCTCCGCAGTAGTGAGCCCGATTGCGCATCCGTAGTAGTGAGGCCGAGTGCCCACGAGCAGTAGTGAGTCGGAGTGCGCATGCGCAGTAGTGACCCCGAGTGCGCATGCGGAGTAGAGAGCCCGACTGCGCACGTCCAGGTCTGAGCCGGACAGCGCATCCGCAGTAGTGAGCCCGATTGCGTATCCGCAGTAGTGAGTCCGAGTGCCCATGAGCTGTAGTGAGTCCGAGTGCGCATGCGCAGTAGTGACCCCGAGTGCGCATGCGGAGTAGAGAGCCCGACTGCGCATGTCCAGGTCTGAGCCGGACAGCGCATCCGCAGTAGTGAGCCCGATTGCGCATCCGTATTAGTGAGGCCGAGTGCCCATGAGCAGTAGTGAGTCCAAGCGCGCATGAGCAGTAGTGACCCCGAGAGCGCATGCGCAGTAGTGAGCCCGAGTGCGCATGGGCAGGTCTGAGCCAGAGTGCGCATGCGCATTAGTGAGACAGTGTGCGCATGAGCAGTAGTGAGTCCGAGTGCACATGAGCAGTAGTGAGGCCGAGTGCGCATGTGCAGGTCTGAGCCGGAGAGCGCATCCGCAGTAGTGAGCCCAATTGCGAATCCGCAGTAGTGAGGCCGAGTGCCCATGAGCAGTAGTGAGTCCGAGTGCGCATGGGCAGTAGTGACCCCGAGTGTGCATGGACAGTAGCGAGCCCGAGTGCGCATGCGCAGTAGAGAGCCCGATTGCGCATGTGCAGTAGGGAGCCCGATTGCGCATCCGCAGTAGTAGGGCCGAGTGCCCATGAGCAGTAGTGACCCCGAGTGCGCATGCGCAGTAGTGAGCCCGAGTGCGCATGGGCAGGTCTGAGCCAGAGTGCGCATGCGCAGTAGTGAGTCCGAGTGCGCACGAGAAGTAGTTAGTCCGAGAGCGCATGAGAATCAGTGACCCCGTGTGCGCATGCGCAGTAGTGTGCCCGAGCGCGCATCGGCAGTAGTGAGCCACAGTGCGCATGCGCAGTAGTGACCCCGTGC
This sequence comes from Megachile leachella, assembly GCA_963576845.1. Lineage (NCBI taxonomy): Eukaryota > Metazoa > Arthropoda > Insecta > Hymenoptera > Megachilidae > Megachile > Megachile leachella. The sequence continues at coordinate 22,930,250 of OY756250.1, read as the reverse complement.
GCGCATGCGCAGTAGTGGCCCCGAGCGCGCATGCGCAGTAGTGTGCCCGAGCGCGCATCGGCAGTAGCGAGCCCGAATGCGCATCCGCATTAGTGAGACAGTGTGAGCATGAGCAGTAGTGAGTCCGAGTGCACAATAGCGGTAGTGAGGCCGAGTGCGCATGTGCAGGTCTGAGCCGGAGAGCGCATTAGCGGTAGTGAGCCCGATTGCGAATCCGCAGTAGTGGAGGCCGAGTGCCCATGAGCAGTAGTGAGTCCGAGTGCGCATGCGCAGTAGAGAGCCCGATTGCGCATGTGCAGTTCTGAGCCGCAGAGCGCATCCGTAGTAGTGAGCCCGATTACGCATCGGCAGTAGTGAGGCCGAGTGCGCATCCGCAGTAGTGAGTCCGAGTGCGCATGCGCAGTAGTGACCCCGAGTGCGCATGCGCAGTAGAGAGCCCGATTGCGCATGTGCAGTAGTGAGCCCGATTGCGCATTCGCAGTAGTGAGGCCGAGTGACCTTGAGCAGTAGTGAGTCCAAGTGCGCATGAGCAGTAGTGACCCCGAGTGCGCATGGGCAGTAGAGACCCCGATTGCGCATGCGCAGTAGTGAGCCCGTGTGTGCATGCGCGGTAGTGAGCCCATGTGTGCATGCGTAGTAGTGAGACCGATTGTGCATCCTCAGTAGTGAGCCCGATTGTGCATCCTCAGTAGTGAGCCCGAGTGCGCATGCGCAGTAGTGACCCCGAGTGCGCATGGGCAGTAGAGACCCCGATTGCGCATGCGCAGTAGTGAGCCCGTGTGCGCATGCGCAGTGGTGCGCCCGAGTGCGCATGGGCAGGTCTGAGCCGGAGTGCGCATGCGCAGTAGTGAGTCCGAGTGCGCACGAGCAGTAGTGAGTCCCAATGCGCATGCACAGTCGTGAGCCCATGTGTGCATGCGCGGTAGGGAGCCCGATTGTGCATCCGCAGTAGTGACTCCGAGTGCGCATGCCCAGTAGTGAGCCCGTGCGCGCATACGCGGTAGTGAGCCCGATTTTGCATCCGCAGTAGTGAGTCCGAGTGCGCATGAGCAATAGTTAGTCCGAGAGCGCATGAGAATTAGTGACCCCGTGTGCGCATGCGCAGTAGTGTGCCCGAGTGCGCATGCGCAGTAGAGAGGCCGATTGCGCATGTGCAGTTCTGGGCCGGAGCGCGCATCCGCAGTCGTGAGCCCGAGTGCGCATGCGCAGTAGTGACCCCGAGCGCGCATGCGCAGAATTGAGCTCGAGGGCGCATGCGCAAGTCTGAGCCTGTGTGCGCATGCGTAGTAGTGACCCCGAATGCGCATGCGCAGTAGAGAGCCCGATTGCGCATGTGCAGGTCTGTGCCGGACAGCGCATCCGCAGTAGTCAGCCCGATTGCGCATCCGCAGTAGTGAGGCCGAGTGAACATGAGCAGTAGTGAGTGCAAGTGCGCATGAGCAGTAGTGATCCCGAGCGCGCATGAGCAGTAGTGACCCCGAATGCGCATGCACAGTCGTGAGCCCGTGTGCGCATGCGCAGTAGTGCGCCCGTGTGCGCATGCGCAGAAGTGAGCTCGAGGGCGCATGCGCAAATCTGAGCCTGTGTGCGCATGCGTAGTAGTGAGCTCGAGTGCGCATTTGCAGTAGAGAGGCCGATTGCGCATGTGCAGGTCTGGGCCGGAGAGCGCATCCGCAGTCGTGAGCCCGAGTGCGCATGCGCAGTAGTGACCCCGAGTGCGCATGCGCAGTAGTGAGCCCGAACGCGCATCCGCAGTAGTGAGCCCGAGTACGCATGAGCAGTAGTGTGGGCGGGTGCGCATGAGTAGTAGTGAGCCAGAGCGCGCATCCGCAGTAGTGAGTCGGAGTGCGCATGCGCAGTAGAGAGCCCGATTGCGCATGTGCAGGTCTGAACCGGAGAGGGCATCCACAGTAGTGATTCCGAGTGCGCGTGAGCAGTAGTGATCCCGAGTGCGCATGCACAGCCGTGAGCCTGTGTGCGCATGCGCAGTAGTGCGCCCGAGCGCGCATCCGCAGTAGTGAGTCCGAGTGCGCATGAGCAGTAGTGACCAGGATTGCGCATGTACAGTAGTGAGCCCATGTGTGCACGCGCAGTAGCGAGCCCGATTGCGCATTCGCAGTAGTGAGCCCGATTGCGCGTCCGCAGTAGTGAGTCCGAGTGCGCATGCGCAGTTGTCAGCCCGAGTGCGCATGAGCAGTAGTGTCCCCGAGAACGCATGCGCAGGAGTGAGGCCGAGTGAACATGAGCAGTAGTGAGTCCAAGTGCACATGAGCAGTAGTGAGTCCGAGTGCGCATGAGCAGTAGTGATGCCGAGTGCGCATCCGCAGTAGTGAGTCCGAGTGCGCATGAGCAGTAGTGACCCCGAGTGCGCATGAGCAGTAGTAACCTCGAGTGCGCATGCACAGTCGTGAGCCAGTGTATGCGCACTCAGACTCACTACTGCGAATGCACAATCGGGCTCACTACTGCGCATGCGCGCTCGGACTCACTACAGCCCATGCGCACACGGACTCACGACTGCGGATGCGCGCTCGGGCTCACTACTGCGCATGCGCGCACGGGCTCTCTACTGCGCATGCGCACTCCGGCTCAGACCTGCACATGCGCACACGGACTCACAACTGCGGAAGCGCAATCGGGCTCACTACTGTGCATGCGCACTCGGGGTCACTACTGCTCATGCGCACTCGGACTCACTACTGCTCATGCGCACTCGGGGTCACTACTGCGCATGCGCACTCGGACTCACTACTGCGGATGCGGGCTCGGGCCTACTACTGCGCATGCGCACACGGGCTCACTACTGCGCATGCGCACTCGGGGTCACTACTGCGCATGCGCACTCGGAATCACTACTGCGTATGAGCACTCCGCCTCAGACCTGCACATGCGCACTCGAGCTCACTACTACGCATGCGTAGACGGGCTCACTACTGCGCACGCGCGCTCGGGGTCACTGCTGCTCATGCGCACTCGGCCTCACTACTGCGCATGCGCACTCCGGCTCAGACCTGCACATGCGCACTCGGGCTCACCACTGCGCATGCGTACACGGGCTCACTACTGCGCATGCGCTCACGTGCTCACTACTGTGCATGTGCACTCGGGCTCACTACTGCGCATGCTAACACGGGCTCACTACTGCGCATGCGCGCTCGGGGTCACTACTGCGCATGCGCACTCCACCTCAGACCTGCACATGCGCACTCGAGAACACTACTGCTCATGCACACACGGGCTCACTACTGCTCATGCGCAATCGGGTTCACTACTGCTCATGCACACACGGGCTCACTACTGCTCATGCGCACTCAGTCTCACTACTGCGGATACACAATCGGGCTCACTACTGCGCATGCGCACACGGGCGCACTACTGCGCATGCGCACTCCGGCTCAAACCTGCACATGCGCACACGGACTCACAACTGCGGATGCGCGCTCGGGCTCACTACTGCGCATGCGCACACGGGCTCACTACTGCGCATGCGCGCTCGAGGTCACTACTGCGCATGCGCACTCGAGAACACTACTGCGCATGCACACTCGGGCTCACTACTGCGCATGCACACACGCGCTCACTTCTGCGCATGCGCACTCGGGGTCACTACTGCGCATGCGCACACGGGCTCACTACTGCGCATGCGTCCACGGGCTCACTACTTCGCATGCGCACACGGGCTCACTACTGCGCATGCGCGCACGGGCTCACTACTGCGCATGCGCGCACGAGCTCACTTCTGCGCATGCGCAATCGGGGTCACTACTCCGCATGCGCACTCCGGCTCAGACCTGCACATGCGCACTCGAGAACACTACTGCGCATGCGCACTCGGGCTCACTACTGCGCATACATACACGGGCTCACTTCTGCGCATGCGCAATCGGGGTCACTACTCCGCATGCGCACTCCGGCTCAGACCTGCCCATGCGCCCGCGGGCACAACACTGCGCATGCCCAGTCCGGCTTAGACCAGCACATGCGCATTCGAGCCCACTTCTGCGCATGTGCACACGGGCGCACTACCGCGCTTGCGCACTCGGACTCACTACTGTGCATGCGCACTGGGACTCACTACTGCGCATGCGCACTCCGGCTCAGACCTGTACATGCGCACTCGGGCTCACCATTGCGCATGCGTACACGGGCTCACTACTGCGCATGCGCACACAGGCTCACTACTGAACATGCGTACATGGGCTCACTACTTCGCATGCGCACACGGGCTCACTACAGCGCACGCGCACTCGAGCTCACTACTGCGCATGCGCACACGTGCTCACTACTGTGCATGTGCACTCGGGCTCACTACTGCGCATGCTAACACGGGCTCGCTACTGCGCATGCGCGCTCGGGGTCACTACTGCGCATGCGCACTCGAGGTCACTACTGCGCATGCGCACTCCACCTCAGACCTGCACATGCGCACTCGAGAACACTACTGCGCATGCGTACTCGTGCTCACTACTGCGCATGCGCGCTCGGGGTCACTACAGCCCATGCACACACGGGCTCACTACTGCTCATGCGCACTCCGTCTCAGACCTGCACGTGCGCACTCCAGAACACTACTGCGCGTGCGCACACGGGCTCACTACTGCGCATGCGCAATCGGGCTCACTACTGTGCATGCGCACGCGGGGTCACTACTGCGGATGCGCACTCGGACACACCACGGCTCATGGGCACTCGGACTCACTACTGCCGATGCGCAATCAGGCTCACTACTGCGCATGCGCAATCGGGGTCACTACTCCGCATGCGCACTCCGGCTCAGACCTGCACATGCGCACTCGAGAACACTACTGCGCATGCGCACTCGGGCTCACTACTGCGCATGCACACACGGGCTCACTTCTGCGCATGCGCAATCGAGGTCACTACTCCGCATGCGCACTCCGACTCAGACCTGCACATGCGCACTCCGGCTCAGACCTGCCCATGCGCCCTCGGGCACACCACTGCGCATGCGCGCTCGGGCTCACTACTGTGGATGCGCAACCGGGTTCACGGCTGCGTATGCACACACGGGCTCACTTCTGCGCATGCGCACTCGGGGTCACTACGGCTCATGCGCACTCGGCCTCACTGCTGCGCATGCGCACTCCGGCTCAGACCTGCCCATGCGCACACGGGCTCACTACTGCTCATGCCCAGTCCGGCTTAGACCAGCACATGCGCATTCGAGCCCACCTCTGCGCATGTGCACACGGGCGCACTACTGCGCTTGTGCACTCGGACTCACTACTGTGCATGCGCACTCCGTCTCAGTTCTGCACATGCGCACTCGAGAACACTACTGCGCATGCGCACTCGGGCTCACTACTGCGCATGCGCAATCGGGGTCACTACTCCGCATGCGCACTCCGGCTCAGACCTGCACATGCGCACTCAAGCTCACTACTGTGCATGCGTACACGGGCTCACTACGGCGCATGCGCGCTCGGGGTCACTTATGCGCATTCGCACTCCGGCCCACTACTGCTCATGCGCACTCGAGAACACTACTGCGCATCCGCACTCGTGCTCACTACTGCGCCTGCGCGCTCGGGGTCACTACTGCTCATGCACACACGGGCTCACTACTGCTCATGCGCACTCAGACTCACTACTGCGGATGCACAATCGGACTCACTACAGCGCATGCGCACTTAGGCTCAGAGCTGCACATGCGCACACGGACTCACTACTGCGGATGCGCTATCGGGCTCCCAACTGTGCATGCGCACGCGGGGTCACTACTGCTCATGCGCACTCGGACCCACTACTGCGCATGCGCACTCCGTCTCAGACCTGCACATGCGCACTCGAGAACACTACTGCGCATGCGCACTCGGGCTCACTACTGCGCATGCGCAATCGGGGTCACTACTCCGCATGCGCACTCCGGCTCAGACGTGCACATGCGCACTCAAGCTCACTACTGTGCATGCGTACACGGGCTCACTACGGCGCATGCGCGCTCGGGGTCACTTATGCGCATTCGCACTCCGGCCCACTACTGCTCATGCGCACTCGAGAACACTACTGCGCATGCGCACTCGTGCTCACTACTGCGCCTGCGCGCTCGGGGTCACTACTGCTCATGCACACACGGGCTCACTACTGCTCATGCGCACTCAGACTCACTACTGCGGATGCACAATCGGACTCACTACAGCGCATGCGCACTCCGGCTCAGAGCTGCACATGCGCACACGGACTCACTACTGCGGATGCGCTATCGGGCTCACAACTGTGCATGCGCACGCGGGGTCACTACTGCTCATGCGCACTCGGACCCACTACTGCGCATGCGCACTCGGACTCACTACTGCCGATGCGCAATCAGGCTCACTAGTGCGCATGCGCACTCGGGCTCATTACTGCGCATGCGCACACGGGCTCACTACTGCGCATGTGTAAATGGGCTCACTACTTCGCATGCGCACACGGGCTCACTACAGCGCACGCGCACTCGAGCTCACTACTGCGCATGCGCACACGTGCTCACTACAGAGCATGTGCACTCGGGCTCACTACTGCGCATGCGCGCTCGGGGTCACTACTGCCTATGCGCACTCGGGGTCATTACTGCGCATGCGCACACCACCTCAGACCTGCACATGCGCACTCGAGCTCACTTCTGCGCATCTGCACACGGGCGCACTACTGCGCATGCGCACTCCGGCTCAGACCTGCACATGCGCACACGGACTCACTACTGCGGATGCACGCTCGGGCTCACTAATGCGCAAGCGCGCACGAGCTCACTACTGCGTAAGCGCAATCGGGTTCACTACTGCGCATGCACACACGTGCTCACTTCTGCGCATGCGCACTCGGGCTCACTACTGCGCATGCATACACGGGCTCACTTCTGCGCATGCGCAATCGGGGTCACTACTCCGCATGCGCACTCCGGCTCAGACCTGCCCATGCGCCCTCGGGCACACCACTGCGCATGCCCAGTCCGGCTTAGACCAGCACATGCGCATTCGAGCCCACTTCTGCGCATGTGCACACGGGCGCACTACCGCGCTTGCGCACTCGGACTCACTACTGTGCATGCGCACTCCGCCTCAGACCTGCACATGCGCACTCGAGAACACTACTGCGCATGCGCACTCGAGCTCACTACTGCGCATGCGCACACGTGCTCACTACTGTGCATGTGCACTCGGGCTCACTACTGCGCATGCTAACACGGGCTCGCTACTGCGCATGCGCGCTCGGGGTCACTACTGCGCATGCGTACACGGGCTCACTACTGCGGATGCGCGCTCGGGCACACTACTGTACATGCGCACACGGGCTCACTATTGCGCATGCGCGCACGAGCTCACTACTGCTCACGCGCACTCGGACTCACTACTGCTCATGCGCACTCGGGGTCACTACTGCTCATGCGCACTCGGACTCACAACTGCTCATGCGCACTCGAGCTCACTACTACGCATGCGCGCTCGGGGTCACTACTGCTCATGCACACACGGGCTCACTACTGCTCATGCGCACTCAGACTCACTACTGCGGATACACAATCGGGCTCACTATTGCGCATGCGCACACGGGCTCACTACTGCGCATACGCGCTCGGGGTCACTACTGCGCATGCGCACTCGGGGTCACTACTGCGCATGCGCACTCCGTCTCAGACCAGCACGTGCGCACTCCAGAACACTACTACGCATGCGCACGCGGGCTCTCTACGGCGCATGCGCAATCGGTCTCACTACTGCTAATGCGCACTGGGACTCACTACTGCGCATGCGCACTCCGGCTCAGACCTGTACATGCGCACTCGGGCTCACCACTGCGCATGCGTACACGGGCTCACTACTGCGCATGCGCACACAGGCTCACTACTGAACATGCGTACATGGGCTCACTACTTCGCATGCGCACACGGGCTCACTACAGCGCACGCGCACTCGAGCTCACTACTGCGCATGCGCACACGTGCTCACTACTGTGCATGTGCACTCGGGCTCACTACTGCGCATGCTAACACGGGCTCGCTACTGCGCATGCGCGCTCGGGGTCACTACTGCGCATGCGCACTCGAGGTCACTACTGCGCATGCGCACTCCACCTCAGACCTGCACATGCGCACTCGAGAACACTACTGCGCATGCGTACGCGTGCTCACTACTGCGCATGCGTACTCGTGCTCACTACTGCGCATGCGCGCTCGGGGTCACTACAGCTCATGCACACACGGGCTCACTACTGCTCATGCGCACTCCGTCTCAGACCTGCACGTGCGCACTCCAGAACACTACTGCGCGTGCGCACACGGGCTCACTACTGCGCATGCGCAATCGGGCTCACTACTGTGCATGCGCACGCGGGGTCACTACTGCGGATGCGCACTCGGACTCACTACGGCTCATGGGCACTCGGACTCACTACTGCCGATGCGCAATCAGGCTCACTACTGCGCATGCGCAATCGGGGTCACTACTCCGCATGCGCACTCCGGCTCAGACCTGCACATGCGCACTCGAGAACACTACTGCGCATGCGCACTCGGGCTCACTACTGCGCATGCGCAATCGGGGTCACTACTGCGCCTGCGCGCTCGGGGTCACTACTGCTCATGCACACACGGGCTCACCACTGCTCATGCACACACGGGCTCACTACTGCTCATGCGCACTCAGACTCACTACTGCGGATGCGCTATCGGGCTCACAACTGTGCATGCGCACGCGGGGTCACTACTGCTCATGCGCGCTCGGACCCACTACTGTGCATGCGCACTCCGGCTCAGACCTGCACATGCGCACTCAAGCTCACTACTGTGCATGCGTACACGGGCTCACTACGGCGCATGCGCGCTCGGGGTCACTTATGCGCATTCGCACTCCGGCCCACTACTGCTCATGCGCACTCGAGAACACTACTGCGCATGCGCACTCGTGCTCACTACTGCGCCTGCGCGCTCGGGGTCACTACTGCTCATGCACACACGGGCTCACTACTGCTCATGCGCACTCAGACTCACTACTGCGGATGCACAATCGGACTCACTACAGCGCATGCGCACTCCGGCTCAGAGCTGCACATGCGCACACGGACTCACTACTGCGGATGCGCTATCGGGCTCACAACTGTGCATGCGCACGCGGGGTCACTACTGCTCATGCGCACTCGGACCCACTACTGCGCATGCGCACTCCGGCTCAGACCTGCACATGAGCATTCGAGCTCACTTCTGCGCATCTGCACACGGGCGCACTACTGCGCATGCCCACTCCGGCTCAAACCTGCACATGCGCACACGGACTCACTACTGCGGATGCGCAATCGGGCTCACTACTGTGCATGCGCACGCGGGGTCACTACTGCGGATGCGCACTCGGACTCACTACGGCTCATGGGCACTCGGACTCACTACTGCCGATGCGCAATCAGGCTCACTACTGCGCATGCGCACTCGGGCTCATTACTGCGCATGCGCACACGGGCTCACTACTGCGCATGTGTAAATGGGCTCACTACTTCGCATGCGCACACGGGCTCACTACAGCGCACGCGCACTCGAGCTCACTACTGCGCATGCGCACACGTGCTCACTACAGAGCATGTGCACTCGGGCTCACTACTGCGCATGCGCGCTCGGGGTCACTACTGCCTATGCGCACTCGGGGTCATTACTGCGCATGCGCACACCACCTCAGACCTGCACATGCGCACTCGAGCTCACTTCTGCGCATCTGCACACGGGCGCACTACTGCGCATGCGCACTCCGGCTCAGACCTGCACATGCGCACACGGACTCACTACTGCGGATGCACGCTCGGGCTCACTAATGCGCATGCGCGCACGAGCTCACTTCTGCGCATGCGCAATCGGGGTCACTACTCCGCATGCGCACTCCGGCTCAGACCTGCACATGCGCACTCGAGAACACTACTGCGCATGCGCACTCGGGCTCACTACTGCGCATGCATACACGGGCTCACTTCTGCGCATGCGCAATCGGGGTCACTACTCCGCATGCGCACTCCGGCTCAGACCTGCCCATGCGCCCTCGGGCACACCACTGCGCATGCCCAGTCCGGCTTAGACCAGCACATGCGCATTCGAGCCCACTTCTGCGCATGTGCACACGGGCGCACTACCGCGCTTGCGCACTCGGACTCACTACTGTGCATGCGCACTCCGCCTCAGACCTGCACATGCGCACTCGAGAACACTACTGCGCATGCGCACTCGAGCTCACTACTGCGCATGCGCACACGTGCTCACTACTGTGCATGTGCACTCGGGCTCACTACTGCGCATGCTAACACGGGCTCGCTACTGCGCATGCGCGCTCGGGGTCACTACTGCGCATGCGCACTCGGGGTCACTACTGCGCATGCGCACTCCGGCTCAGGCATGCCCATGCGCACTCGGGCTCACCACTGCGCATGCGTACACGGGCTCACTACTGCGCATGCGCACTCGAGGTCACTACTGCGCATGCGCACTCCACCTCAGACCTGCACATGCGCACTCGAGAACACTACTGCGCATGCGTACTCGTGCTCACTACTGCGCATGCGTACTCGTGCTCACTACTGCGCATGCGCGCTCGGGGTCACTACAGCTCATGCACACACGGGCTCACTACTGCTCATGCGCACACGGGCTCACTACAGCGCACGCGCACTCGAGCTCACTACTGCGCATGCGCACACGTGCTCACTACTGCTCATGCGCACTCAGACTCACTACTGCGGATACACAATCGGGCTCACTATTGCGCATGCGCACACGGGCTCACTACTGCGCATACGCGCTCGGGGTCACTACTGCGCATGCGCACTCGGGGTCACTACTGCGCATGCGCACTCCGTCTCAGACCAGCACGTGCGCACTCCAGAACACTACTACGCATGCGCACGCGGGCTCTCTACGGCGCATGCGCAATCGGTCTCACTACTGCTCATGCGCACTGGGACTCACTACTGCGCATGCGCACTCCGGCTCAGACCTGTACATGCGCACTCGGGCTCACCACTGCGCATGCGTACACGGGCTCACTACTGCGCATGCGCACACAGGCTCACTACTGAACATGCGTACATGGGCTCACTACTTCGCATGCGCACACGGGCTCACTACAGCGCACGCGCACTCGAGCTCACTACTGCGCATGCGCACACGTGCTCACTACTGTGCATGTGCACTCGGGCTCACTACTGCGCATGCTAACACGGGCTCGCTACTGCGCATGCGCGCTCGGGGTCACTACTGCGCATGCGCACTCGAGGTCACTACTGCGCATGCGCACTCCACCTCAGACCTGCACATGCGCACTCGAGAACACTACTGCGCATGCGTACTCGTGCTCACTACTGCGCATGCGTACTCGTGCTCACTACTGCGCATGCGCGCTCGGGGTCACTACAGCTCATGCACACACGGGCTCACTACTGCTCATGCGCACTCCGTCTCAGACCTGCACGTGCGCACTCCAGAACACTACTGCGCGTGCGCACACGGGCTCACTACTGCGCATGCGCAATCGGGCTCACTACTGTGCATGCGCACGCGGGGTCACTACTGCGGATGCGCACTCGGACTCACTACGGCTCATGGGCACTCGGACTCACTACTGCCGATGCGCAATCAGGCTCACTACTGCGCATGCGCAATCGGGGTCACTACTCCGCATGCGCACTCCGGCTCAGACCTGCACATGCGCACTCGAGAACACTACTGCGCATGCGCACTCGGGCTCACTACTGCGCATGCGCAATCGGGGTCACTACTGCGCCTGCGCGCTCGGGGTCACTACTGCTCATGCACACACGGGCTCACTACTGCTCATGCACACACGGGCTCACTACTGCTCATGCGCACTCAGACTCACTACTGCGGATGCGCTATCGGGCTCACAACTGTGCATACGCACGCGGGGTCACTACTGCTCATGCGCGCTCGGACCCACTACTGTGCATGCGCACTCCGTCTCAGACCTGCACATGCGCACTCGAGAACACTACTGCGCATGCGCACTCGGGCTCACTACTGCGCATGCGCAATCGGGGTCACTACTCCGCATGCGCACTCCGGCTCAGACCTGCACATGCGCACTCAAGCTCACTACTGTGCATGCGTACACGGGCTCACTACGGCGCATGCGCGCTCGGGGTCACTTATGCGCATTCGCACTCCGGCCCACTACTGCTCATGCGCACTCGAGAACACTACTGCGCATGCGCACTCGTGCTCACTACTGCGCCTGCGCGCTCGGGGTCACTACTGCTCATGCACACACGGGCTCACTACTGCTCATGCGCACTCAGACTCACTACTGCGGATGCACAATCGGACTCACGACTGCGGATGCGCGCGCGGGCTCAGACCTGCACATGCGCACACGGACTCACTACCGCGGATGCGCAATCGGGCTCACTACTGTGCATGCGCACTCGGGGTCACTACTGCTCATGCGCACTCGGACTCACTACTACTCATGCGGACTCGGGGACACTAATGCGCATGCGCGCTCGGACTCACTACTGCCCATGCGCACACGGACTCACGACTGCGGATGCGCGCGCGGGCTCATTACTGCGGATGCGCAATCGGGTTCACTACTGCGCATGCACACACGTGCCCACTTCTGCGCATGCGCACTCGGGGTCACTACTGCTCATTCGCACTCGGCCTCACTACTGCGCATGCGCACTCCGGCTCAGACCTGCACATGCGCACTCCGGCTCAGACCTGCCCATGCGCCCTCGGGCACACCACTGCGCATGCGCGCTCGGGCTCACTACTGTGGATGCGCAACCGGGTTCACGACTGCGTATGCACACACGGGCTCACTTCTGCGCATGCGCACTCGGGGTCACTACGGGTCATGCGCACTCGGCCTCACTACTGCGCATGCGCACTCCGGCTCAGACCTGCCCATGCGCACACGGGCTCACTACTGTACATGCCCAGTCCGGCTTAGACCAGCACATGCGCATTCGAGCCCACTTCTGCGCATGTGCACGGGGGTGTCCCACTTGGACGTCGACCGATTGGACGCGTTCCGTTTGGACGGTCCCGATTCGACGCATTCCAATCCGAAGCGGTGCCGATTGGACGCGTCCCAATTCGAAGAGCTTAGATTTGGTTAGGTTAGGTTCTATAAGCCCTGCTTAGTATTGGAACGCGTCCAATCGGCACCGCTTCGAATTGGAACGAGTCGAATCGGGACCGTCCAATCGGGACGCGTCCAAGCGGTCGGCGTCCAAGTGGGCATCACTCCATGTGCACACGGGCGCACTACTGCGCTTGCGCACTCGGACTCGCTACTGTGCATGCGCACTCCGCCTCAGACCTGCACATGCGCACTCGAGAACACTACTGCGCATGCGCACGCGGGCTCTCTACTGCGCATGCACAATCGGGTACACTACTGCGCATGCGCACTCGGAGTCACTACTGCGTATGAGCACTCCGGCTCAGACCTGCACATGCGCACTCGAGCTCACTACTACGCATGCGCACGCGGGCTCTCTACTGCGCATGCGCAATCCGGCTCACTACTGTGCATGCGCACGCGGGGTCACTACTGCGTATGAGCACTCCGGCTCAGACCTGCACATGCGCACTCGAGCTCACTACTACGCATGCGCACGCGGGCTCTCAACTGCGCATGCACAATCGGGTTCACTACTGCGCATGCGCACTCGGAGTCACTACTGCGTATGAGCACTCCGGCTCACTACTGCGCATGCGCACACGGGCTCACTACTGCGCATGCGCGCTCGGGGTCACTAATGCGCATGCGCACTCGGAGTCACTACTGCGTATGAGCACTCCGGCTCAGACCTGCCCATGCGCACTCGGGCTCACCACTGCGCATGCGTACACGGGCGCACTACTGCGCATGCGAACTCGGACTCACTACTGCGCATGCGCGCTCGGGGTCACCAGTGCGCATGCGCACTCCGGCTCACTACTGCTCATGCGCACTCGGACTCACTACAGCGCATGCGCACTCCGGCTCAGAGCTGCACATGCGCACACGGACTCACTACTGCGGATGCGCTATCGGGCTCACAACTGTGCATGCGCACGCGGGGTCACTACTGCTCATGCGCACTCGGACCCACTACTGCGCATGCACACTCCGGCTCAGACCTGCACATGAGCATTCGAGCTCACTTCTGCGCATCTGCACACGGGCGCACTACTGCGCATGCCCACTCCGGCTCAAACCTGCACATGCGCACACGGACTCACTACTGCGGATGCGCAATCGGGCTCACTACTGTGCATGCGCACGCGGGGTCACTACTGCGGATGCGCACTCGGACTCACTACGGCTCATGGGCACTCGGACTCACTACTGCCGATGCGCAATCAGGCTCACTACTGCGCATGCGCACTCGGGCTCATTACTGCGCATGCGCACACGGGCTCACTACTGCGCATGTGTAAATGGGCTCACTACTTCGCATGCGCACACGGGCTCACTACAGCGCACGCGCACTCGAGCTCACTACTGCGCATGCGCACACGTGCTCACTATAGAGCATGTGCACTCGGGCTCACTACTGCGCATGCGCGCTCGGGGTCACTACTGTCTATGCGCACTCGGGGTCATTACTGCGCATGCGCACACCACCTCAGACCTGCACATGCGCACTCGAGCTCACTTCTGCGCATCTGCACACGGGCGCACTACTGCGCATGCGCACTCCGGCTCAGACCTGCACATGCGCACTCCGGCTCAGACCTTCCCATGCGCCCTCGGGCACACCACTGCGCATGCGCGTTCGGGCTCACTACAGTGGATGCGCAACCGGGTTCACGACTGCGTATGCACACACGGGCTCACTTCTGCGCATGCGCACTCGGGGTCACTACGGCTCATGCGCACTCGGCCTCACTACTGCGCATGCGCACTCCGGCTCAGACCTGCCCATGCGCACACGGGCTCACTACTGTACATGCCCAGTCCGGCTTAGACCAGCACATGCGCATTCGAGCCCACTTCTGCGAATGTGCACGGGGGTGTCCCACTTGGACGTCGACCGATTGGACGCGTTCCGTTTGGACGGTCCCGATTCGACGCGTTCCAATCCGAAGCGGTGCCGATTGGACGCGTCCCAATTCGAAGAGCTTAGATTTGGTTAGGTTAGGTTCTATAAGCCCTGCTTAGAATTGGAACGCGTCCAATCGGCACCGCTTCGAATTGGAACGAGTCGAATCGGGACGGTCCAGTCGGGACGCGTCCAAGCGGTCGGCGTCCAAGTGGGCATCACTCCATGTGCACACGGGCTCACTACTGCGCATGCGCGCGGGCTCACTACTGCGGATGCGCAATCGGGCCCACTCCTGCGCATGCGCGCACGAGCCCACTACTGCTCATGCACACACAGGCTCGCTACTGCGCATGCGGGCTCGGGGTCACTACTGCGCATGCGCAGTCCGGCTCAGACTTGCACATGCGCATTCGAGCTCAATTCTGCGCATGTGCACACGGGCTCACTACTGCGCATGCGCAGTCCGGCTCAGACCTGCCCATGCGCCCTCGGGCACACCACTGCGCATGCGCACACGGGCTCACTACTGCGCATGAGCACACGGGCTCACTACTGCGCATGCGTACACGGGCTCACTACTGCGCATGCGCACGGGCTCACTACTGCGCATGCGTTCTCGGGGTCACTAGTGCGCATGCGCACTCGGGGTCACTACTGTGCATGCGCCCGCCGGCTCACTACTGCTCATGCGCACTCGGACTCACTACTGCGGGGGCACAATCGGGCTCACTACTGCGCATGCGCACCCCGGCTCAGACCTGCACATGCGCACACGGACTCACTACTGCGCATGCGCGCTCGGGCTCACTACTGTGCATGCGCACTCGGGGTCACTACTGCTCATGCGCACTCGGTGACCGAATGGCGTCAGTTGACGCAAGTCGGATCTCCCACCTCCTCGTGGTGGTCGCTGGGATAGAGGCACTCTATGCCCTTCGGTAGTACTTCGGTGCTACCCAAGGGTGAGGGCCTCTATGCTAACGGGAGAACGGCGGACCCCCTAGCGGGGTTTGTGCTCATACCGTAAGCCTGTGGTCATGTTTCACAGGAACGGGGACCTTGCCTTAACCGGCTGGGTCGCGAGGATGTAAACCTCTATAAAAAATACCCTAACCCCAAGTTATGGTGCGCGGCGATGGGGCACCTCCCAGTCTTGCACTGGGGGGTGGGCTGGTGGGAGCACCAGCCATTAGCGGCCACCTCATGATACCTGGCGACCTCATGAGTATTGAGCCTTCTCTCCGGGAAGGGCGTCACCCGGGGAGTGACCGTGTTACGTCCCAACTCGTGGGAATGCTATGGAGACATTCGTAAAACTTGGGGATATGGGGGGGAAGAAGGAAGGAGAGGGTGGTAGTGGAAAGGAGGGGAAGGGTAGGAAGGCGCTGTCGCGAAGCCTCAGCCCGAGAAAGAGAGTTAAGGCGACGGAGGAGGATGTGAGAATGGAGGAAGAGGAAGGAGATGAGAAAGAAATGAGGATGATGCGAAAGGTCGGGGAGAAATTGCGGAAATTCCTGTTGACGGAATCGAACCGCGTTTCCAAGACAGCGACGGAATTTATTTTAAACTCTGTGAGTGAATATGAAGAATGTATGATGGGTATGATTGCGAAAAATGAGAGATTGACTGGACGATTGGAAGAAAGCAGAAAAATTTTGAGTGAGCGTGTGTGTGATCCCGGAGTGGTAAGCTATGCGAGTATGGCTGGTAGGAGTGCAGTAAGTGTGAGTGATAAGAGTGTGACTGAGCGAATGAAGACTAGTATGAGTGATAAACCGAAAGTGAGATCGTTTGCGGTGGTTGTAAAAGCGAAGGATGAAAGTGCGAAAATGACGAGTGAGCAAGTGAAAGAGAAAGTGATGAAGGATGTTAGTGGTGATTTGAATGTGAGAGTAAAAGCTGTGAGAAAGACAAGGAGTGGTGGTGTTGTGATTGAAGCGGCGAGTGCGCGTGAAATGGATATGCTGAAAGGGCATAGGAAGTTTGAGGAGCTAGGACTCAAGGTAGAGGCGCCTAAAAGAGTGGGTCCGAAAATTATTTTGTATGATGTGGAAAATGAGATGAGTAATGATGAACTGATGAGTGAATTGTATGTAAAGAATTTGAAGACAGCGGGTGTGACAGAAATGGAGTTTAAAGATAGAGTGCGTGTTGTGAGTAGGACGAACAAGAAGGGTGCGAGTGTTGGAAATGTGATTGTGGAAGTGTCTAAGAAAATGCGTGATGTGATAATGTGTGAAGAGCGTGTGTATGTGAAATGGAGAGCGTGCAAGGTGAGAGACTTTATAAATGTGATGCGGTGTTATAAATGTTTTGCCTTTGGGCACATGATGAGAGAGTGTAGTGTGAAAGATAGATTGTGTGAGAAGTGCGGTGAGAGTGGACATCTGAGGGATAAGTGTAAGAGTGAATGTGTGTGTAGGAATTGTAAGATAAGAGGTAAGGATGCGGGCCATTCGGTTCTGTCGAGTGAGTGTCCTGAGTATGTGAGAGTGTTGGAAAGAGAGAGGGTACGAATTTGCGATGACTGAATGTTTAAGAATTGTCCAATGTAATTGTCAAAAGTCGTATAGTGTGTTGTGTGATTTGAGTGTTGTTATGAATGAAAAGAATGTAAGTGTAGCCTTGCTTCAAGAATTGTATGTGTCGCAAGGTTGTGTGAGAGGCTTACCGAGTGGATGGAAAGTGTATGTCTGTGAGGACGACCCTGCTAAAGCAGCAGTGGTCGTCCGTGATGTGAACGTGGAAGTGATGTGTGTGAGTGAATGTACCAATGAGTATGGTGTGTGTGTGTGGATCAAAGGAGACTTCGGCGAGCTGTATGTTGTGTCAGTGTATTGTAGATGGGGTTTTGACATTGTGCCGTATTTGATATATATGGAGAGAGTGATTGAATTTGTTAACGGGAAGCGAGTGCTGTTTGGAATGGATGCGAATGCGACCTCGCCCTTATGGTTTAGTAAGGGTGGGGGACGCAGTAGAGAGAATGAAATGCGTGGAAGACTTTTGGAAGAGTGGGTGTTAGCGAGTGGAATGATTGTGATGAATGAGCCGAGTACGTATTATACGTTCTCGGGTGTGGTAGGGCAGAGTGACATAGATGTCACTCTGATGAATGAATCGTTAGCCAGGTGTCGTGTTGAATGGGAAGTAAAGAATGATTGGGGAGTGAGTGATCACAATGTGATTTTGATTAAAATAATGTATGATGAGAGTCAGCGGAGTGCCTCGAACGTGCGTAAGGGATGGGTGTGCAAGGATGCAGACTGGGAAGGATATAAGAATGACTTGATCGAATGCGCGCTGATGTATGGACAGGATGTGTGTAACGAGACAAACGTGGATAGGATGCTTGAGTGTATTGTGAGTTGGATCCAGGATTCGAATGACAAAAGAATGAAAAGGAAAGTAAGAATGAATGATAGGAAGACTGTATGGTGGACGGATGAATTGAGAAGATTGAAAGGTAAAGTGCGGAAGAGCAGAAAGTTATGGCAGAGAGCGAAAAGAAGACGAAGCGAGGATGTTGATGAGAGGCTGGATAGGTATAAAAGATTGATGAAAGAGTATAAGCGTGAATTGTGTAGGGTGAAAGAGGAAAGCTGGCGAATGTTCGTGAGTGAGTCATCGAACCTGGATCCATGGGGCCCTGTGTACAGGGTATGTAGAGGAAAGAATGAACGTGAGAGAATGAGATCGTTGAATGTTGATGGTGTGACCTATTCCACGTGGAGAGAATGTGCTGAAGTATTGTTGGAGCGATTTTTCCCAGTCGCAGGTATGTCAGGCGGAGTAAGTGGTGTGGAAGAGAGTGTGGATCAGGTAGAAGATTTCGAATGGGATGAAGTGAATGAGGCCGTAATGGCAGCGAAGCTGAATAAGGCACCTGGCTTGGATGGGATAACAGCGAAGATGTTGCGTGTGATATGGGATGCGATTCCGGGATGCTTGTTGAATTTGTATAATGCGTGCTTGAGAAATGGATATTTCCCGTATGAATGGAAGAAAGCGTGTGTGGTCGTTCTGCTGAAGTCTCCTGAGAAACCGCGATCGGACCCTGCGTCTTATAGACCTATAAGTCTGCTGTCTGTGCTTGGAAAGACGTTAGAGCGAATGATGGTTAAAAGGCATGAACGGAGAGTGAATGAGAGAATGGATGATGCACAGCACGGATTTCGCAGGGGACGGTCGACGGAGAGTGCTTGGTTGAGAGTGAGAGAATATGTACAGGAGAGTGAAAGTAAGTATGTATTGGGTATATTTGTGGATTTTAAAGGAGCGTTTGACAATTTAGAATGGAAAAGTGTGATTGAATGGTTGTATGAAACTGGATGTAAGGAGATGCCCCTCTGGAAAAGTTACTTCCAGGGGAGGACAGCGTGTATGTGCGGAGTGAATGAGACTGTGTGGAAAAACGTGGAACGAGGATGCCCACAGGGGTCTGTCTCCGGCCCTTTTCTCTGGATTGGGAGGATGGACGGACTCCTGTGGCGCTTGAGAGAATGTGGATGCAAGTGTGTGGCTTTTGCCGACGATTTGTTTTTAATGATTGAAGGACAGAGCCGAATGGAAGTTGAACGAATTGGAACAGAGTGGATGAAAATAGTGTGTGAATGGGGTGCGAGAGTAGGTGTTAGTGTGTCTGAGAGTAAGACTGTGACTATGTTGCTCAAAGGCAGTATGGCTGTGAGTAGACGTCCTATTGTGCGAATGAATGGAATGCCTGTGAAGTATGTGGATAAATTTAAGTATTTGGGTATATGGATGAGTGAGAGAATGAATTTTAAAGTGCATTTGGAGTATGTGAGGAAGAAGGTTACGAATGTGGTGGGTGCGATGAGAAGAGTGTTGAGGAGAGAATGGGGTATGAGGAAAAGAGCGGTGAGAGTGTTGTATAAAGGACTGTTTGTTGCGTGTGTCATGTATGGTGCGAGTGTGTGGTGTGATGTGATGCAATATGGGTATGCGAGAGAGTTAATGAATAGGAGTCAGCGTGTTGTGTTGTATGCGTGTTTGAATGTGTGTAGAACTGTGTCGACTGAGTGTATGCAAGTGATGATGGGCGCCCTACCTTGGGATCTAGAGTGTGTAAGGAGGGGTGTATGTAACAGAATTAAGAATGGTGCAAGTCTGTGTGTGAATGACCTCGTCGCTTCGAATGATTTGAATGGGAGAACGATGGATGAGTGTGTGCAACTTGTGGATGATAGGGCGTATGAGTGCTGGCAGAGAAGATGGGACCTAAGTGAGAAAGGACGGGTCACGTATGAATATATTAAGGATGTTAGATTTGCTGAAAGGTGTGTGAATTTTGAGCCGAATGTGTATGCGTGTTCCCTTATGACTGGTCATGGTAGTATGAATGAGTATTTGTGTAAGCGAGGGTTGGGTGAAAGTGAGCGGTGTATGTGTGGTGCTGAGCGCGAGGACTGGAAGCACGTGTTGGCTGAGTGTGTGATGTATGCTGACCTCCGGGACCTGAG
This sequence comes from Megachile leachella, assembly GCA_963576845.1. NCBI lineage: Eukaryota > Metazoa > Arthropoda > Insecta > Hymenoptera > Megachilidae > Megachile > Megachile leachella. The sequence goes on along the minus strand of OY756250.1, from coordinate 22,909,740 downwards.
TGAATGTGGCGTGGTAAGAAGAGAAGATGGGAGTCTGGATGTGAGTGGTGTGCTGGAATGCAAGGAGAAGTATGAATGTTTTTGTATGTATGCGAGAAGGGTGTTTGAGAGGAGAAGAGTGAGAGTGAGTGCGTGAACTGAATGAATGGGGTGTCTGAGGTACGCAGGGTGGCTGCGAGGAGGTCAAAGACCCTAGGGTCGATTCCTACTCGTGGCCTTTGGAGGTTGGCGTCTCCACGTACCCGATTCGCCGGCCGACCATTGCCGGGGGTTGCGGGACCCCCAAAATGGAAGCGACTTCGGTCGCGCAGATCCCACCAGTGATTTTGACTGGTACCGCGGGGACCGAGGCGCCTACAGGGGTAACCCTGGCTCGGTCGTGGGTTGGACCATCGCGGGGGCAGTGGTTTAAAAGCCGCATGCTGGCTAGAGGGCCTGCTAGTCGGGCCCTCGGCGGGTGAGCTGCGTCCCAACAGCTCGGGTACCAGCCTGTCTTAGCTGGTAGAGTGTTGGAAAGTCACTCGGCCCCACCAGAGGTCGGCTACCGGGACCCGTAGAGCCCGGTGCTGTTTCTGGTAGTCCTTGCTTCGGCACGGACGCGCTAATTGGGCGTATCCCAATTCCACGCCCATGGGGGCCGTGTGGTAGGGCCTATGGCGGGAACCGCACGTAAAACTACACAGGACATCTCTGCTCATGCGCACTCGGACTCACTACTACTCATGCGCACTCGGGGACACTAATGCGCATGCGCACTCGGACTCACTACTGCGGATGCGCGCTCGGGCTCACTACTGCGCATGCGCGCTCGGGGTCACTAGTGCGCATGCGCACTCGGGCTCACTACTGCGCATGCGCACCCCGGCTCAGACCTGCACATGCGCACACGGACTCACTACTGCGGATGCGCAATCGGGCTCACTACTGTGCATGCGCACTCGGGGTCACTACTGCTCATGCGCACTCGGACTCACTACTACTCATGCGCACTCGGGAACACTAATGCGCATGCGCACTCGGACTCACTACTGCGGATGCGCGCTCGGGCTCACTACTGTGCATGCGCACTCGGGGTCACTACTGCTCATGCGCACTCGGGGACACTAATGCGCATGCGCACTCGGACTCACTACTGCGGATGCGCGCTCGGGATCACTACTGCGCATGCGCACACGGGCTCACTACTGCGCATGCGCGCTCGGGGTCACTACTGCGCATGCGCACTCGGGGTCACTACTGCGCATGCGCACCCCGGCTCAGACCTGCACATGCGCACACGGACTCACTACTGCGGATGCGCAATCGGGCTCACTACTGTGCATGCGCACTCGGGGTCACTACTGCTCATGCGCACTCGGACTCACTACTGCTCATGCGCACTCGGGGTCACTACTGCGCATGCGCCCTCCGGCTCACTACTGCTCATGCGTACTCGGACTCACTATTGCGGATGCGCACTCGGGCTCACTACTGCGCATGCGCACCCCGGCTCAGACCTGCACATGCGCACACGGACTCACTACTGCGGATGCGCAATCGGGCTCACTACTGTGCATGCGCACTCGGGGTCACTACTGCTCATGCGCACTCGGACTCACTACTACTCATGCGCACTCGGGAACACTAATGCGCATGCGCACTCGGACTCACTACTGCGGATGCGCGCTCGGGCTCACTACTGCGCATGCGCGCTCGGGGTCACTAGTGCGCATGCGCACTCGGGCTCACTACTGCGCATGCGCACCCCGGCTCAGACCTGCACATGCGCACACGGACTCACTACTGCGGATGCGCAATCGGGCTCACTACTGTGCATGCGCACTCGGGGTCACTACTGCTCATGCGCACTCGGGGACACTAATGCGCATGCGCACTCGGACTCACTACTGCGGATGCGCGCTCGGGCTCACTACTGCGCATGCGCACACGGGCTCACTACTGCGCATGCGCGCTCGGGGTCACTACTGCGCATGCGCACTCGGGGTCACTACTGCGCATGCGCACCCCGGCTCAGACCTGCACATGCGCACACGGACTCACTACTGCGGATGCGCAATCGGGCTCACTACTGTGCATGCGCACTCGGGGTCACTACTGCTCATGCGCACTCGGACTCACTACTGCTCATGCGCACTCGCGGTCACTACTGCGCATGCGCCCTCCGGCTCACTACTGCTCATGCGTACTCGGACTCACTATTGCGGATGCGCAATCGGGCCCACTCCTGCGCATGCGCGCACGAGCCCACTACTGCTCATGCACACACAGGTTCACTACTGCGCATGCGGGCTCGGGGTCACTACTGTGCATGCGCAGTCCGGCTCAGACTTGCACATGCGCATTCGAGCTCAATTCTGCGCATGTGCACACGGGATCACTACTGCGCATGCGGGCTCGGGGTCACTACTGCTCATGCGCACTCGGACTCACTACTGCGCAGGCGCAATCCGGCTCAGACCTGCACATGCGCACTCGAGCTCACTACTACGCATGCGCACGCGGGCTCGCGACTGCGAATGAGCACACGGGCGCACTACTGCGCATACGTACGCGGGCTCACTACTGCGCATGCGCACACGGGCTCACTACTGCGCATGCGGGCTCGGGGTCACTAGTGCGCATGCGCACTCGGGGTCACTACTGCGCATGCGCCCTCCGCCTCACTACTGCTCATGCGCACTCGGACTCACTACTGCGGATGCACAATCGGGCTCACTACTGCGCATGTGCACTCCGGCTCAGACCTGCACATGCGCACTCGGACTCACTACTGCGGTTGCGCGCTCGGGCTCACTACTGTGCATGCGCACTCGGGGTCACTACTGCTCGTGCGCACTCGGACTCACTACTGCTCATGCGCACTCGGGGTCACTACTGCGCATGTGCCCACCGGCTCACTACTGCTCATGCGTACTCGGACTCACTACTGCTCATGCGCACTCTGGGTCACTACTGCGCATGCGCCCTCCGGCTCACTACTGCGCATGCGGGCTCGGGGTCACTACTGTGCATGCGCAGTCCGGCTCAGACTTGCACATGCGCATTCGAGCTCAATTCTGCGCATGTGCACACGGGCTCACTACTGCGCATGCGGGCTCGGGGTCACTACTGCTCATGCGCACTCGGACTCACTACTGCGGATGCGCAATCGCGCCCACTACTGCGCATGCGCGCACGAGCCCACTACTGCTCATGCACACACAGGCTCACTACTGCGCATGCGGGCTCGGGGTCACTAGTGCGCATGCGCACTCGGGGTCACTACTGCGCATGCGCATTCCGGCTCAGACCTGTTCATGCGCACTCGGACTCACTACTGCGGATGCACAATCGGGCTCAGACCTGCCCATGCGCCCTCGGGCACACCACTGCGCATGCGCACACGGGCTCACTACTGCGCATGCGCAGTCCGGCTCAGACCTGCACATGCGCACTCGAGCTCACTACTACGCATGCGCACGCGGGCTCACTACTGCGCATGAGCACACGGGCTCACTACTGCGCATGCGTACACGGGCTCACAACTGCGCATGCGCAAACGGGCTCACTACTGCGCATGCGGGCTCGGGGTCACTAGTGCGCATGCGCACTCGGGGTCACTACTGCGGATGCACAATCGGGCTCACTACTGCGCATGCGCACTCCGGCTCAGACCTGCACATGCGCACACGGACTGACTACTGCGGACGCGCAATCGGGCTCACTACTGTGCATGCGCACTCGGGGTCACTACTGCTCATGCGCACTCGGACTCACTACTACTCATGCGCACTCGGGGTCACTTCTGCTCATGCGAACTCGGACTCACTACTACTCATGCGCACTCGGGGTCACTACTGCTCATGCGCACTCGGACTCACTACTGCGGATGCGCGCTCGGGCTCACTACTGCGCATGCGCACACGGGCTCACTTCTGTGCATGGGCACACGGGCTCACTACTGCGCATGCGCACTCGAACCCACTACTACTCATGCGCACTCGGGGTCACTACTGCTCATGCGCACTCGGACTCACTACTGCTCATGCGCAATCGGGGTCACTACTGTGCATGCGCACACGGGCTCACTACTGCGCATGCGGGCTCGGGGTCACTACTGCTCATGCGCACTCGGACTCACTACTGCGCAGGCGCAATCCGGCTCAGACCTGCACATGCGCACTCGAGCTCACTACTACGCATGCGCACGCGGGCTCGCGACTGCGAATGAGCACACGGGCGCACTACTGCGCATACGTACGCGGGCTCACTACTGCGCATGCGCACACGGGCTCACTACTGCGCATGCGGACTCGGGGTCACTAGTGCGCATGCGCACTCGGGGTCACTACTGCGCATGCGCCCTCCGCCTCACTACTGCTCATGCGCACTCGGAGTCACTACTGCGGATGCACAATCGGGCTCACTACTGCGCATGTGCACTCCGGCTCAGACCTGCACATGCGCACTCGGACTCACTACTGCGGTTGCGCGCTCGGGCTCACTACTGTGCATGCGCACTCGGGGTCACTACTGCTCGTGCGCACTCGGACTCACTACTGCTCATGCGCACTCGGGGTCACTACTGCGCATGTGCCCACCGGCTCACTACTGCTCATGCGTACTCGGACTCACTACTGCTCATGCGCACTCTGGGTCACTACTGCGCATGCGCCCTCCGGCTCACTACTGCGCATGCGGGCTCGGGGTCACTACTGTGCATGCGCAGTCCGGCTCAGACTTGCACATGCGCATTCGAGCTCAATTCTGCGCATGTGCACACGGGCTCACTACTGCGCATGCGGGCTCGGGGTCACTACTGCTCATGCGCACTCGGACTCACTACTGCGGATGCGCAATCGCGCCCACTACTGCGCATGCGCGCACGAGCCCACTACTGCTCATGCACACACAGGCTCACTACTGCGCATGCGGGCTCGGGGTCACTAGTGCGCATGCGCACTCGGGGTCACTACTGCGCATGCGCATTCCGGCTCAGACCTGCTCATGCGCACTCGGACTCACTACTGCGGATGCACAATCGAGCTCAGACCTGCCCATGCGCCCTCGGGCACACCACTGCGCATGCGCACACGGGCTCACTACTGCGCATGCGCAGTCCGGCTCAGACCTGCACATGCGCACTCGAGCTCACTACTACGCATGCGCACGCGGGCTCACTACTGCGCATGAGCACACGGGCTCACTACTGCGCATGCGTACACGGGCTCACAACTGCGCATGCGCAAACGGGCTCACTACTGCGCATGCGTTCTCGGGGTCACTAGTGCGCATGAGCACTCGGACTCACTACTGCGCATGCGCACTCCGGCTCAGACCTGCACATGCGCACACGCACTCACTACTGCGGATGCGCAATCGGGCTCACTACTGTGCATGCGCACTCGGGGTCACTACTGCTCATGCGCACTCGGACTCACTACTACTCATGCGCACTCGGGGACACTAATGGGCATGCGCACTCGGACTCACTACTGCGGATGCGCGCCCGGGCTCACTACTGCGCATGCGCACACGGGATCACTGCTGCTCATGCGCACTCGGACTCACTACTGCTCATGCGCACTCGGGGTCACTACTGCGCATGCGCACTCGGACTCACTACTGCTCATGCGCACTCGGACTCACTACTGCGGATGCGCACTCGGACTCACTACTGCGGTTGCAGGCTCGGGGTCACTAGTGCGCATGCGCACTCGGACCCACTACTGCGGATGCGCGCTCGGGGTGCACAACTGCGCATGCGCACACGGGCTCACTACTGCGCACGCGCGCTCGGGGTCACTACTGCGCATGCGCATACGGGGTCACTACTGCGCATGCGCACTCCGGCTCAGACCTGCACATGCGCACACGCACTCACTACTGCGGATGCGCAATCGGGCTCACTACTGTGCATGCGCACTCGGGGTCACAACTGCTCATGCGCACTCGGACTCACTACTGCTCATGCGCAGTCCAGCTCAGACCTGCACATGCGCATTCGAGCTCACTTCTGCGCATATGCACACGGGCGTACTACTGCGCATGCGCACTCGGACTCACTACTGCTCATGCGCACTCGGACTCACTACTGCGCATGCGCACTCCGGCTCAGACCTGCACATGCGTACTCGAGCTCACTACTACGCATGCGCACGCGGGCTCACTACTGCGCATGCGTTCTCGGGGTCACTAATGCGCATGCGCACTCGGGGTCACTACTGTGGATGCGCCCTCCGGCTCACTACTGCTCATGCGCACTCGGACTCACCACTGCGGATGCGCGCTCGGGCTCACTACTGCGCATGCGCACACGGACTCACTACTGCGCATGCGCGCACGAGCCCACTACTGCGCATGCGCACTCCGGCTCAGACCTGCCCATGCGCACTCGTGCACACTACTGCGCATGCGCACACGGGCTCACTACTGCGCATGCGCAGTCCGGCTCAGACCTGCACATGCATACTCGAGCTCACTACTACGCATGCGCACGCGGGCTCGCTACTGCGCATGAGCACACGGGCTCACTACTGCGGATGCGCGCTTGGGGTCACTACTGCGCATGCGCACTCGGGGTCACTACTGCGCATGCGCACTCCGGCTCGGACCTGCACATGCGCACTCGGACTCACTACTGCGGATGCGCGCTCGGGCTCACTACTGCGCATGCGCACACGGACTCACTACTGCGCATGCGCGCACGAGCCCACTACTGCGCATGCGCACTCCGGCTCAGACCTGCACATGCGCACACGCACTCACTACTGCGGATGCGCAATCGGGCTCACTACTGTGCATGCGCACTCGGGGTCACAACTGCTTATGCGCACTCGGACTCACTACTGCTCATGCGCACTCGGGGTCACTACTGCGCATGCGCCCTCCGGCTCACTACTCCTCATGCGTACTCGGACTCACTACTGCGGATGCGCAATCGGGCCCACTCCTGCGCATGCACGCACTCGGACTCACTACTGCTCATGCACACACAGGCTCACTACTGCGCATGCGGGCTCGGGGTCACTACTTTGCATGCGCAGTCCGGCTTAGACTTGCACATGCGCATTCGAGCTCAATTCTGCGCATGTGCACACGGGCTCACTACTGCGCATGCGCAGTCCGGCTCAGACCTGCCCATGCGCCCTCGGGCACACCACTGCGCATGCGCACACGGGCTCACTACTGCGCATGAGCACACGGGCTCACTACTGCGCATGCGTACACGGGCTCACTACTGCGCATGCGCACGCGGGCTCGCTACTGCGCATGCGTTCTCGGGGTCACTAGTGCGCATGCGCACTCGGGGTCACTACTGTGCATGCGCCCTCCGGCTCACTACTGCTCATGCGCACTCGGACTCACTACTGCGGGGGCACAATCGGGCTCACTACTGCGCATGCGCACCCCGGCTCAGACCTGCACATGCGCACACGGACTCACTACTGCGGTTGCGCGCTCGGGCTCGCTACTGTGCATGCGCACTCGGGGTCACTACCGCTCATGCGCACTCGGACTCACTACTGCTCATGCGCACTCGGGGTCACTACTGCGCATGCGCCCACCGGCTCACTACTGCTCATGCGTACTCGGACTCACTACTGCGGATGCGCAATCGGGCCCACTACTGTGCATGCGCGCACGAGCCCACTACTGCTCATGCACACACAGGCTCACTACTGCGCATGCGGGCTCGGGGTCACTACTGCGCATGCGCTGTCCGGCTGAGACCTGCACATGCGCCCTCGGGCACACCACTGCGCATGCGCACACGGGCTAACTACTGCGCACGCGCAGTCCGGCTCAGACCTGCACATGCGCACTCGAGCTCACTACTGCGGATGCGCAATCGGGCTCACTACTGTGCCTGCGCACTCGGGGTCACTACTGCTCATGCGCACTCGGACTCACTACTGCTCATGCGCACTCGGGGTCACTACTGCGCATGCGCCCTCCGGCTCACTACTGCTCATGCGTACTCGGACTCACTACTGCGGATGCGCAATCGGGCCCACTACTGCGCATGCGCGCACGAGCCCACTACTGCTCATGCACACACAGGCTCACTACTGCGCATGCGGGCTCGGGGTCACTAGTGCGCATGCGCACTCGGACTCACTACTGCGGATGCGCGCTCGGGCTCACTACAGCGCATGCGCACACGGACTCACTACTGCGCATGCGCGCACGAGCCCACTACTGCGCATGCGCACTCCGGCTCAGACCTGCCCATGCGCACTCGTGCACACTACTGCGCATGCGCACACGGGCTCACTACTGCGCATGCGCAGTCCGGCTCAGACCTGCACATGCGCACTCGAGCTCACTACTACGCATGCGCACGCGGGCTCGCTACTGCGCATGAGCACACGGGCTCACTACTGCGGATGCGCGCTTGGGGTCACTACTGCGCATGCGCACTCGGGGTCACTACTGCGCATGCGCACTCCGGCTCGGACCTGCACATGCGCACTCGGACTCACTACTGCGGATGCGCGCTCGGGCTCACTACTGCGCATGCGCACACGGCTCAGACCTGCACATGCGCACACGGACTCACTACTGCGGATGCGCAATCGGGCTCACTACTGTGCATGCGCACTCGGGGTCACTACTGCTCATGCGCACTCGGACTCACTACTACTCATGCGCACTCGGACTCACTACTACTCATGCGCACTCGGGGACACTAATGCGCATGCGCACTCGGACTCACTACTGCGGATGCGCGCTCGGGCTCACTACTGCGCATGCGCACACGGGCTCACTACTGCGCATGCGCGCTCGGGGTCACTACTGCGCATGCGCACTCGGGGTCACTACTGCTTATGCGGGCTCGGGGTCACTAGTGCGCATGCGCACTCGGGGTCACTACTGCGCATGCGCCCTCCGGCTCACTACTGCTCATGCGCACTCGGACTCACTACTGCGGATGCACAATCGGGCTCACTACTGCGCATGCGCACTCCGGCTCAGACCTGCACATGCGCACTAGGGCTCACTACTGCGGTTGCGCGCTCGGGCTCGCTACTGTGCATGCGCACTCGGGGTCACTACCGCTCATGCGCACTCGGACTCACTACTGCTCATGCGCACTCGGGGTCACTACTGCGCATGCGCCCACCGGCTCACTACTGCTCATGCGTACTCGGACTCACTACTGCGGATGCGCAATCGGGCCCACTACTGTGCATGCGCGCACGAGCCCACTACTGCGCATGCACACACAGGCTCACTACTGCGCATGCGGGCTCGGGGTCACTACTGCGCATGCGCTGTCCGGCTGAGACCTGCACATGCGCCCTCGGGCACACCACTGCGCATGCGCACACGGGCTAACTACTGCGCACGCGCAGTCCGGCTCAGACCTGCACATGCGCACTCGAGCTCACTACTGCGGATGCGCAATCGGGCTCACTACTGTGCCTGCGCACTCGGGGTCACTACTGCTCATGCGCACTCGGACTCACTACTGCTCATGCGCACTCGGGGTCGCTACTGCGCATGCGCCCTCCGGCTCACTACTGCTCATGCGTACTCGGACTCACTACTGCGGATGCGCAATCGGGCCCACTACTGCGCATGCGCGCACGAGCCCACTACTGCTCATGCACACACAGGCTCACTACTGCGCATGCAGGCTCGGGGTCACTAGTGCGCATGCGCACTCGGACTCACTACTGCGGATGCGCGCTCGGGCTCACTACTGCGCATGCGCACACGGACTCACTACTGCGCATGCGCGCACGAGCCCACTACTGCGCATGCGCACTCCGGCTCAGACCTGCCCATGCGCACTCGTGCACACTACTGCGCATGCGCACACGGGCTCACTACTGCGCATGCGCAGTCCGGCTCAAACCTGCACATGCGCACTCGAGCTCACTACTACGCATGCGCACGCGGGCTCGCTACTGCGCATGAGCACACGGGCTCACTACTGCGGATGCGCGCTTGGGGTCACTACTGCGCATGCGCACTCGGGGTCACTACTGCGCATGCGCACTCCGGCTCGGACCTGCACATGCGAACTCGGACTCACTACTGCGGATGCGCGCTCGGGCTCACTACTGCGCATGCGCACACGGACTCACTACTGCGCATGCGCGCACGAGCCCACTACTGCGCATGCGCACTCCGGCTCAGACCTGCACATGCGCACACGCACTCACTACTGCGGATGCGCAATCGGGCTCACTACTGTGCATGCGCACTCGGGGTCACAACTGCTTATGCGCACTCGGACTCACTACTGCTCATGCGCACTCGGGGTCACTACTGCGCATGCGCCCTCCGGCTCACTACTCCTCATGCGTACTCGGACTCACTACTGCGGATGCGCAATCGGGCCCACTCCTGCGCATGCCCGCACTCGGACTCACTACTGCTCATGCACACACAGGCTCACTACTGCGCATGCGGGCTCGGGGTCACTACTTTGCATGCGCAGTCCGGCTTAGACTTGCACATGCGCATTCGAGCTCAATTCTGCGCATGTGCACACGGGCTCACTACTGCGCATGCGCAGTCCGGCTCAGACCTGCCCATGCGCCCTCGGGCACACCACTGCGCATGCGCACACGGGCTCACTACTGCGCATGAGCACACGGGCTCACTACTGCGCATGCGTACACGGGCTCACTACTGCGCATGCGCACGCGGGCTCGCTACTGCGCATGCGTTCTCGGGGTCACTAGTGCGCATGCGCACTCGGGGTCACTACTGTGCATGCGCCCTCCGGCTCACTACTGCCCATGCGCACTCGGACTCACTACTGCGGGGGCACAATCGGGCTCACTACTGCGCATGCGCACCCCGGCTCAGACCTGCACATGCGCACACGGACTCACTACTGCGGATGCGCGCTCGGGCTCACTACTGTGCATGCGCACTCGGGGTCACTACTGCTCATGCGCACTCGGACTCACTACTACTCATGCGCACTCGGGGACACCACTGCGGATGTGTGCTCGGGCTCACTACTGCGCATGCGCGCTCGGGGTCACTACTGCGCATGCGCACTCGGGCTCACTACTGCGCATGCGCACCCGGCTCAGACCTGCACATGCGCACACGGACTCACTACTGCGGATGCGCAATCGGGCTCACTACTGTGCATGCGCACTCGGGGTCACTACTGCTCATGCGCACTCGGACTCACTACTACTCATGCGCACTCGGGGACACTAATGCGCATGCGCACTCGGACTCACTACTGCGGATGCGCGCTCGGGCTCACTACTGCGCATGCGCACACGGGCTCACTACTGCGCATGCGCGCTCGGGGTCACTACTGCGCATGCGCACTCGGGGTCACTACTGCTTATGCGGGCTCGGGGTCACTAGTGCGCATGCGCACTCGGGGTCACTACTGCGCATGCGCCCTCCGGCTCACTACTGCTCATGCGCACTCGGATTCACTACTGCGGATGCACAATCGGGCTCACTACTGCGCATGCGCACTCCGGCTCAGACCTGCACATGCGCACTAGGACTCACTACTGCGGTTGCGCGCTCGGGCTCGCTACTGTGCATGCGCACTCGGGGTCACTACTGCGCATGCGCCCTCCGGCTCACTACTGCTCATGCGTACTCGGACTCACTACTGCGGATGCGCAATCGGGCCCACTACTGCGCATGCGCGCACGAGCCCACTACTGCTCATGCACACACAGGCTCACTACTGCGCATGCGGGCTCGGGGTCACTAGTGCGCATGCGCACTCGGACTCACTACTGCGGATGCGCGCTCGGGCTCACTACTGCGCATGCGCACACGGACTCACTACTGCGCATGCGCGCACGAGCCCACTACTGCGCATGCGCACTCCGGCTCAGACCTGCCCATGCGCACTCGTGCACACTACTGCGCATGCGCACACGGGCTCACTACTGCGCATGCGCAGTCCGGCTCAAACCTGCACATGCGCACTCGAGCTCACTACTACGCATGCGCACGCGGGCTCGCTACTGCGCATGAGCACACGGGCTCACTACTGCGGATGCGCGCTTGGGGTCACTACTGCGCATGCGCACTCGGGGTCACTACTGCGCATGCGCACTCCGGCTCGGACCTGCACATGCGCACTCGGACTCACTACTGCGGATGCGCGCTCGGGCTCACTACTGCGCATGCGCACACGGACTCACTACTGCGCATGCGCGCACGAGCCCACTACTGCGCATGCGCACTCCGGCTCAGACCTGCACATGCGCACACGCACTCACTACTGCGGATGCGCAATCGGGCTCACTACTGTGCATGCGCACTCGGGGTCACAACTGCTTATGCGCACTCGGACTCACTACTGCTCATGCGCACTCGGGGTCACTACTGCGCATGCGCCCTCCGGCTCACTACTCCTCATGCGTACTCGGACTCACTACTGCGGATGCGCAATCGGGCCCACTCCTGCGCATGCCCGCACTCGGACTCACTACTGCTCATGCACACACAGGCTCACTACTGCGCATGCGGGCTCGGGGTCACTACTTTGCATGCGCAGTCCGGCTTAGACTTGCACATGCGCATTCGAGCTCAATTCTGCGCATGTGCACACGGGCTCACTACTGCGCATGCGCAGTCCGGCTCAGACCTGCCCATGCGCCCTCGGGCACACCACTGCGCATGCGCACACGGGCTCACTACTGCGCATGAGCACACGGGCTCACTACTGCGCATGCGTACACGGGCTCACTACTGCGCATGCGCACGCGGGCTCGCTACTGCGCATGCGTTCTCGGGGTCACTAGTGCGCATGCGCACTCGGGGTCACTACTGTGCATGCGCCCTCCGGCTCACTACTGCTCATGCGCGCTCGGACTCACTACTGCGGGGGCACAATCGGGCTCACTACTGCGCATGCGCACCCCGGCTCAGACCTGCACATGCGCACACGGACTCACTACTGCGGATGCGCGCTCGGGCTCACTACTGTGCATGCGCACTCGGGGTCACTACTGCTCATGCGCACTCGGACTCACTACTACTCATGCGCACTCGGGGACACTAATGCGCATGCGCACTCGGACTCACTACTGCGGATGCGCGCTCGGGCTCACTACTGCGCATGCGCACACGGGCTCACTACTGCGCATGCGCGCTCGGGGTCACTACTGCGCATGCGCACTCGGGGTCACTACTGCTTATGCGGGCTCGGGGTCACTAGTGCGCATGCGCACTCGGGGTCACTACTGCGCATGCGCACTCGGACCCACTACCACTCATGCGCACTCGGGGTCACTACTGCTCATGCGCACTCGGACTCACTACTGCTCATGCGCACTCGGGGTCACTACTGCGCATGCGCGCTCGGCGTCACTACTGCGCATGCGCACTCCGGCTCAGACCTGCACATGCGCACACGGACTCACTACTGCGGATGCGCAATCGGGCTCACTACTATGCATGCGCACTCGGCGTCACTACTGCTCATGCGCACTCGGACTCACTACTGCTCATGCGCACTCGGGGTCACTACTGCGCATGCGCAGTCCGGCTCAGACCTGCACATGCGCATTCGAGCTCACTTCTGCGCATATGCACACGGGCGTACTACTACGCATGCGCGCTCGGCGTCACTACTGCGCATGCGCACTCGGGGTCACTACTGCGCATGCGCACTCGAGCTCACTACTACGCATGCGCACGCGGGCTCACTACTGCGCATGCGCACACGGACTCACTACTGCGCATGCGCACACGGGCTCACTACTGTCCATGCGCACTCGGGGTCACTACTGCTCATGCGCACTCGGACTCACTACTGCGCATGCGCCCACCGGCTCACTACTGCTCATGCGTACTCGGACTCACTACTGCGGATGCGCAATCGGGCCCACTACTGTGCATGCGCGCACGAGCCCACTACTGCTCATGCACACACAGGCTCACTACTGCGCATGCGGGCTCGGGGTCACTACTGCGCATGCGCTGTCCGGCTGAGACCTGCACATGCGCCCTCGGGCACACCACTGCGCATGCGCACACGGGCTAACTACTGCGCACGCGCAGTCCGGCTCAGACCTGCACATGCGCACTCGAGCTCACTACTGCGGATGCGCAATCGGGCTCACTACTGTGCCTGCGCACTCGGGGTCACTACTGCTCATGCGCACTCGGACTCACTACTGCTCATGCGCACTCGGGGTCACTACTGCGCATGCGCCCTCCGGCTCACTACTGCTCATGCGTACTCGGACTCACTACTGCGGATGCGCAATCGGGCCTACTACTGCGCATGCGCGCACGAGCCCACTACTGCTCATGCACACACAGGCTCACTACTGCGCATGCGGGCTCGGGGTCACTAGTGCGCATGCGCACTCGGGGTCACTACTGCGCATGCGCAGTCCGGCTCAGACTTGCACATGCACATTCGAGCTCAATTCTGCGCATGTGCACACGGGCTCACTACTGCGCATGCGGGCTCGGGGTCACTAGTGCTCACGCGCACGCGGACTCACTACTGCGCATGCGCAATCCGGCTCAGACCTGCACATGCGCACTCGAGCTCACTACTACGCATGCGCACTCGGGGTCACTACTGCTCATGCGCACTCGGACTCACTACTACTCATGCGCACTCGGGGTCACTACTGCTCATGCGCACTCGGACTCACTACTGCGGATGCGCGCTCGGGCTCACTACTGCGCATGCGCACACGGACTGACTACTGCGCATGCGCGCACGAGCCCACTACTGCGCATGCGCACTCCGGCTCAGACCTGCCCATACGCACTCGGGCACACTACTGCGCATGCGCACACGGGCTCACTACTGCGCATGCGCAGTCCGGCTCAGACCTGCACATGCGCACTCGAGGTCACTACTACGCATGCGCACGCGGGCTCGCTACTGCGCATGAGCACACGGGCTCACTACTGCGGATGCGCGCTCGGGGTCACTACTGCGCATGCGCACTCGGGGTCACTACTGCGCATGCGCGCTCGGGGTCACTACTGCGCATGCGCACTGGGGCTCACTACTACTCATGCGCACTCGGGGACACTACTGCGGATGTGTGCTCGGGCTCACTACTGCGCATGCGCGCTCGGGGTCACTACTGCGCATGCGCACTCGGGCTCACTACTGCGCATGCGCACCCGGCTCAGACCTGCACATGCGCACACGGACTCACTACTGCGGATGCGCAATCGGGCTCACTACTGTGCATGCGCACTCGGGGTCACTACTGCTCATGCGCACTCGGACTCACTACTACTCATGCGCACTCGGGGACACTAATGCGCATGCGCACTCGGACTCACTACTGCGGATGCGCGCTCGGGCTCACTACTGCGCATGCGCACACGGGCTCACTACTGCGCATGCGCGCTCGGGGTCACTACTGCGCATGCGCACTCGGGGTCACTACTGCTTATGCGGGCTCGGGGTCACTAGTGCGCATGCGCACTCGGGGTCACTACTGCGCATGCGCCCTCCGGCTCACTACTGCTCATGCGCACTCGGATTCACTACTGCGGATGCACAATCGGGCTCACTACTGCGCATGCGCACTCCGGCTCAGACCTGCACATGCGCACTAGGACTCACTACTGCGGTTGCGCGCTCGGGCTCGCTACTGTGCATGCGCACTCGGGGTCACTACTGCGCATGCGCCCTCCGGCTCACTACTGCTCATGCGTACTCGGACTCACTACTGCGGATGCGCAATCGGGCCCACTACTGCGCATGCGCGCACGAGCCCACTACTGCTCATGCACACACAGGCTCACTACTGCGCATGCGGGCTCGGGGTCACTAGTGCGCATGCGCACTCGGACTCACTACTGCGGATGCGCGCTCGGGCTCACTACTGCGCATGCGCACACGGACTCACTACTGCGCATGCGCGCACGATCCCACTACTGCGCATGCGCACTCCGGCTCAGACCTGCCCATGCGCACTCGTGCACACTACTGCGCATGCGCACACGGGCTCACTACTGCGCATGCGCAGTCCGGCTCAAACCTGCACATGCGCACTCGAGCTCACTACTACGCATGCGCACGCGGGCTCGCTACTGCGCATGAGCACACGGGCTCACTACTGCGGATGCGCGCTTGGGGTCACTACTGCGCATGCGCACTCGGGGTCACTACTGCGCATGCGCGCACGAGCCCACTACTGCGCATGCGCACTCCGGCTCAGACCTGCACATGCGCACACGCACTCACTACTGCGGATGCGCAATCGGGCTCACTACTGTGCATGCGCACTCGGGGTCACAACTGCTTATGCGCACTCGGACTCACTACTGCTCATGCGCACTCGGGGTCACTACTGCGCATGCGCCCTCCGGCTCACTACTCCTCATGCGTACTCGGACTCACTACTGCGGATGCGCAATCGGGCCCACTCCTGCGCATGCCCGCACTCGGACTCACTACTGCTCATGCACACACAGGCTCACTACTGCGCATGCGGGCTCGGGGTCACTACTTTGCATGCGCAGTCCGGCTTAGACTTGCACATGCGCATTCGAGCTCAATTCTGCGCATGTGCACACGGGCTCACTACTGCGCATGCGCAGTCCGGCTCAGACCTGCCCATGCGCCCTCGGGCACACCACTGCGCATGCGCACACGGGCTCACTACTGCGCATGAGCACACGGGCTCACTACTGCGCATGCGTACACGGGCTCACTACTGCGCATGCGCACGCGGGCTCGCTACTGCGCATGCGTTCTCGGGGTCACTAGTGCGCATGCGCACTCGGGGTCACTACTGTGCATGCGCCCTCCGGCTCACTACTGCTCATGCGCGCTCGGACTCACTACTGCGGGGGCACAATCGGGCTCACTACTGCGCATGCGCACCCCGGCTCAGACCTGCACATGCGCACACGGACTCACTACTGCGGATGCGCGCTCGGGCTCACTACTGTGCATGCGCACTCGGGGTCACTACTGCTCATGCGCACTCGGACTCACTACTACTCATGCGCACTCGGGGACACTAATGCGCATGCGCACTCGGACTCACTACTGCGGATGCGCGCTCGGGCTCACTACTGCGCATGCGCACACGGGCTCACTACTGCGCATGCGCGCTCGGGGTCACTACTGCGCATGCGCACTCGGGGTCACTACTGCTTATGCGGGCTCGGGGTCACTAGTGCGCATGCGCACTCGGGGTCACTACTGCGCATGCGCACTCGGACCCACTACCACTCATGCGCACTCGGGGTCACTACTGCTCATGCGCACTCGGACTCACTACTGCTCATGCGCACTCGGGGTCACTACTGCGCATGCGCGCTCGGCGTCACTACTGCGCATGCGCACTCCGGCTCAGACCTGCACATGCGCACACGGACTCACTACTGCGGATGCGCAATCGGGCTCACTACTATGCATGCGCACTCGGCGTCACTACTGCTCATGCGCACTCGGACTCACTACTGCTCATGCGCACTCGGGGTCACTACTGCGCATGCGCAGTCCGGCTCAGACCTGCACATGCGCATTCGAGCTCACTTCTGCACATATGCACACGGGCGTACTACTACGCATGCGCGCTCGGCGTCACTACTGCGCATGCGCACTCGGGGTCACTACTGCGCATGCGCACTCGAGCTCACTACTACGCATGCGCACGCGGGCTCACTACTGCGCATGCGCACACGGACTCACTACTGCGCATGCGCACACGGGCTCACTACTGTCCATGCGCACTCGGGGTCACTACTGCTCATGCGCACTCGGACTCACTACTGCGCATGCGCCCACCGGCTCACTACTGCTCATGCGTACTCGGACTCACTACTGCGGATGCGCAATCGGGCCCACTACTGTGCATGCGCGCACGAGCCCACTACTGCTCATGCACACACAGGCTCACTACTGCGCATGCGGGCTCGGGGTCACTACTGCGCATGCGCTGTCCGGCTGAGACCTGCACATGCGCCCTCGGGCACACCACTGCGCATGCGCACACGGGCTAACTACTGCGCACGCGCAGTCCGGCTCAGACCTGCACATGCGCACTCGAGCTCACTACTGCGGATGCGCAATCGGGCTCACTACTGTGCCTGCGCACTCGGGGTCACTACTGCTCATGCGCACTCGGACTCACTACTGCTCATGCGCACTCGGGGTCACTACTGCGCATGCGCCCTCCGGCTCACTACTGCTCATGCGTACTCGGACTCACTACTGCGGATGCGCAATCGGGCCTACTACTGCGCATGCGCGCACGAGCCCACTACTGCTCATGCACACACAGGCTCACTACTGCGCATGCGGGCTCGGGGTCACTAGTGCGCATGCGCACTCGGGGTCACTACTGCGCATGCGCAGTCCGGCTCAGACTTGCACATGCACATTCGAGCTCAATTCTGCGCATGTGCACACGGGCTCACTACTGCGCATGCGGGCTCGGGGTCACTAGTGCTCACGCGCACGCGGACTCACTACTGCGCATGCGCAATCCGGCTCAGACCTGCACATGCGCACTCGAGCTCACTACTACGCATGCGCACTCGGGGTCACTACTGCTCATGCGCACTCGGACTCACTACTACTCATGCGCACTCGAGGTCACTACTGCTCATGCGCACTCGGACTCACTACTGCGGATGCGCGCTCGGGCTCACTACTGCGCATGCGCACACGGACTGACTACTGCGCATGCGCGCACGAGCCCACTACTGCGCATGCGCACTCCGGCTCAGACCTGCCCATACGCACTCGGGCACACTACTGCGCATGCGCACACGGGCTCACTACTGCGCATGCGCAGTCCGGCTCAGACCTGCACATGCGCACTCGAGGTCACTACTACGCATGCGCACGCGGGCTCGCTACTGCGCATGAGCACACGGGCTCACTACTGCGGATGCGCGCTCGGGGTCACTACTGCGCATGCGCACTCGGGGTCACTACTGCGCATGCGCGCTCGGGGTCACTACTGCGCATGCGCACTGGGGCTCACTACTACTCATGCGCACTCGGGGACACTACTGCGCATGCGCACACGGGCTCACTACTGCGCATGCGCGCTCGGGGTCACTACAGCGCATGCGCACTGGGGCTCACTACTGCGCATGCGCACCCCGGCTCACGCGTGCACATGCGCACACGGACTCACTACTGCGGATGCGCAATCGGGCTCACTACTGTGCATGCGCACTCGGGGTCACTACTGCTCATGCGCACTCGGACTCACTACTACTCATGCGCACTCGGGGACACTAATGCGCATGCGCACTCGAACTCACTACTGCGGATGCGCGCTCGGGCTCACTACTGCGCATGCGGGCTCGGGGTCACTAGTGCGCATGCGCACTCGGGGTCACTACTGCGCATGCGCAGTCCGGCTCAGACTTGCACATGCGCATTCGAGCTCAATTCTGCGCATGTGCACACGGGCTCACTACTGCGCATGCGGGCTCGGGGTCACTACTGCTCATGCGCACTCGGACTCACTACTGCGCATGCGCAATCCGGCTCAGACCTGCACATGCGCACTCGAGCTCACTACTGCGGATGCGCGCTCGGGCTCACTACTGCGCATGCGCACACGGACTCACTACTGCGCATGCGCACACGGGCTCACTACTGCGCATGCGCCCTCCGGCTCACTACTGCTCATGCGCACTCGGATTCACTACAGCGGATGCACAATCGGGCTCACTACTGCGCATGCGCAGTCCGGCTCAGACCTGCACATGCGCCCTCGGGCACACCACTGCGCATGCGCACACGGACTCACTTCTGCGCACGCGCAGTCCGGCTCAGACCTGCACATGCGCACTCGAGCTCACTACTGCGGATGCGCAATCGGGCTCACTACTGTGCCTGCGCACTCGGGGTCACTACTGCTTCTGTGCACTCGGACTCACTACTGCTCATGCGCACTCGGGGTCACTACTGCCCATGCGCCCTCCGGCTCACTACTGCTCATGCGTACTCGGACTCACTACTGCGGATGCGCAATCGGGCCCACTACTGCGCATGCGCGCACGAGCCAACTAATGCTCATGCACACACTGGCTCACTACTGCGCATGCGGGCTCGGGGTCACTACTGCGCATGCGCAGTCCGGCTCAGACTTGCACATGCGCATTCGAGCTCAATTCTGCGCATGTGCACACGGGCTCACTACTGCGCATGCGGGCTCGGGGTCACTACTGCTCATGCGCAGTCGGACTCACTACTGCGCATGCGCAATCCGGCTCAGACCTGCACATGCGCACTCGAGCTCACTACTACGCATGCGCACTAGGGGTCACTACTGCTCATGCGCACTCGGACTCACTACTACTCATGCGCACTCGGGGTCACTACTGCTCATGCGCACTCGGACTCACTACGGCGGATGCGCGCTCGGGCTCACTACTGCGCATGCGCACACGGACTCACTACTGCGCATGCGCACACGGGCTCACTACTGCGCATGCGCTCTCGGGGTCACTGCTGCTCATGCGCACTCGGACTCACTACTACTCATGCGCACTCGGGGTCACTACTGCTCATGCGCACTCGGACTCACTACTGCGGATGCGCGCTCTGGCTCACTACTGCGCATGGGCACACGGGGTCACTACTGCGCATGCGCACTCGGACCCACTACCACTCATGCGCACTCGGGGTCACTACTGCTCATGCGCCCTCGGACTCACTACTGCGGATGCGCGCTCGGGCTCAGTACTGCGCATGCGCACACGGGGTCACTGCTGCTCATGCGCACTCGGACTCACTACTGCTCATGCGGTGTCGGGGCCACTAGTGCGCATGCGCACTCGGACTCACTACTGCGCATGCGCGCTCGGCGTCACTATTGCGCATGCGCACTCGGGGTCACTACTGCGCATGCACACTCCGGCTCAGACCTGCACATGCGCACACGGACTCACTACTGCGGATGCGCAATCGGGCTCACTACTATGCCTGCGGGCTCGGGGTCACTACTGCGCATGCGCAGTCCGGCTCAGACCTGCACATGCGCCCTCGGGCACAGCACTGCGCATGCGCACACGGGCTCACTACTGCGCACGCGCAGTCCGGCTCAGACCTGCACATGCGCACTCGAGCTCACTACTGCGGATGCGCAATCGGGATTACTACTGTGCCTGCGCACTCGGGGTCACTACTGCTCATGCGCACTCGGACCCACTACTGCGCATGCGCAATCCGGCTCAGACCTGCACATGCGCACTCGAGCTCACTACTACGCATGCGCACTCGGGGTCACTACTGCGCATGCGCACACGGACTCACTACTGCGCATGCGCACACGGGCTCACTACTGCGCATGCGCACTCGGACCCACTACCACTCATGCGCACTCGGGGTCACTACTGCTCATGCGCCCTCGGACTCACTACTCCGGATGCGCGCTCGGGCTCACTACTGCGCATGCGCACACGGGGTCACTGCTGCTCATGCGCACTCGGACTCACTACTACTCGTGCGCACTCGGGGACACTACTGCTCATGCGCACTCGGATTCACTACTGCGGATGCGCGCTCTGGCTCACTACTGCGCATGGGCACACGGGCTCACTATTGCGCATGCGCACTCGGACCCACTACCACTCATGCGCACTCGGGGTCACTACTGCTCATGCGCACTCGGACTCACTACTGCGGATGCGCGCTCGGGCTCACTACTGCGCATGCGCACACGGACTCACTACCGCGCATGCGCACACGGGCTCACTACTGCGCATGCGCTCTCGGGGTCACTGCTGCTCATGCGCACTCGGACTCACTACTACTCATGCGCACTCGGGGACACTACTGCTCATGCGCACTCGGACTCACTACTGCGGATGCGCGCTCTGGCTCACTACTGCGCATGGGCACACGGGCTCACTACTGCGCATGCGCACTCGGACCCACTACCACTCATGCGCACTCGGGGTCACTACTGCTCATTCGCACTCGGACTCACTACTGCTCATGCGCACTCGGGGTCACTATTGCGCATGCGCGTTCGGCGTCACTACTGCGCATGCGCACTCCGGCTCAGACCTGCACATGCGCACACGGACTCACTACTGCGGATGCGCAATCGGGCTCACTACTATGCATGCGCACTCGGCGTCACTACTGCTCATGCGCACTCGGACTCACTACTGCTCATGCGCACTCGGGGTCACTACTGCGCATGCGCACTCGAGCTCACTACTACGCATGCGCGCGCGGGCTCACTACTGCGCATGCGCACACGGGCTCACTACTGCGCATGCGCAGTCCGGCTCAGACCTGCACATGCGCATTCGAGCTCACTTCTGCGCATATGCACACGGGCGTACTACTGCGCATGCGCGCTCGGCGTCACTACTGCGCATGCGCACTCGGGGTCACTACTGCGCATGCGCACTCGAGCTCACTACTACGCATGCGCAGGCGGGCTCACTACTGCGCATGCGCACTCGGGGTCACTACTGCTCATGCGCACTCGGACTCACTACTGCGCATGCGCCCACCGGCTCACTACTGCTCATGCGTACTCGGACTCACTACTGCGGATGCGCAATCGGGCCCACTGCTGCGCATGCGCGCACGAGCCCACTACTGCTCATGCACACACAGGCTCACTACTGCGCATGCGGGCTCGGGGTCACTACTGCGCATGCGCACTCCGGCTCAGATTTGCACATGCGCACACGCACTCACTACTGCGTATGCCCAATCGGGCTCACTACTGTGCATGCGCACTCGGGCACACCACTGCGCATGCGCACACGGGCTCACTACTGCGCATGCGCAGTCCGGCTCAGACCTGCACATGCGCACTCGAGCTCACTACTACGCATGCGCACGCGGGCTCACTACTGCGCATGAGCACACGGGCTCACTACTGCGCATGCGTACACGGGCTCACAACTGCGCATGAGCAAACGGGCTCACTACTGCGCATGCGGGCTCGGGGTCACTAGTGCGCATGCGCACTCGGGGTCACTACTGCGGATGCACAATCGGGCTCACTACTGCGCATGCGCACTCCGGCTCAGACCTGCACATGCGCACACGGACTGACTACTGCGGACGCGCAATCGGGCTCACTACTGTGCATGCGCACTCGGGGTCACTACTGCTCATGCGCACTCGGACTCACTACTACTCATGCGCACTCGGGGTCACTACTGCTCATGCGAACTCGGACTCACTACTACTCATGCGCACTCGGGGTCACTACTGCTCATGCGCACTCGGACTCACTACTGCGGATGCGCGCTCGGGCTCACTACTGCGCATGCGCACACGGGCTCACTTCTGTGCATGGGCACACGGGCTCACTACTGCGCATGCGCACTCGAACCCACTACTACTCATGCGCACTCGGGGTCACTACTGCTCATTCGCACTCGGACTCACTACTCCGGATGCGCGCTCGGGCTCACTACTGCGCATGCGCACACGGGGTCACTGCTGCTCATGCGCACTCGGACTCACTACTGCTCATGCGGGCTTGGGGCCACTAGTGCGCATGCGCACTCGGACTCACTACTGCGCATGCGCGCTCGGCGTCACTACTGCGCATGCGCACTCGGGGTCACTACTGCGCATGCGCACTCGAGCTCACTACTACGCATGCGCACGCGGGCTCACTACTGCGCATGCGCACACGGACTCACTACTGCGCATGCGCACACGGGCTCACTACTGCGCATGCGCTCTCGGGGTCACTGCTGCTCATGCGCACTCGGACTCACTACTACTCATGCGCACTCGGGGACACTACTGCTCATGCGCACTCGGACTCACTACTGCGGATGCGCGCTCTGGCTCACTACTGCGCGTGGGCACACGGGCTCACTACTGCGCATGCGCACTCGGACCCACTACCACTCATGCGCACTCGGGGTCACTACTGCTCATGCGCACTCGGACTCACTACTGCTCATGCGCACTCGGGGTCACTACTGCGCATGCGCGCTCCGCGTCACTACTGCGCATGCGCACTCCGGCTCAGACCTGCACATGCGCACACGGACTCACTACTGCGGATGCGCAATCGGGCTCACTACTATGCATGCGCACTCGGCGTCACTACTGCTCATGCGCACTCGGACTCACTACTGCTCATGCGCACTCGGGGTCACTACTGCGCATGCGCAGTCCGGCTCAGACCTGCACATGCGCATTCGAGCTCACTTCTGCGCATATGCACACGGGCGTACTACTACGCATGCGCGCTCGGCGTCACTACTGCGCATGCGCACTCGGGGTCACTACTGCGCATGCGCACTCGAGCTCACTACTACGCATGCGCACGCGGGCTCACTACTGCGCATGCGCACACGGACTCACTACTGCGCATGCGCACACGGGCTCACTACTGTCCATGCGCACTTGGGGTCACTACTGCTCATGCGCACTCGGACTCACTACTGCGCATGCGCCCACCGGCTCACTACTGCTCATGCGTACTCGGACTCACTACTGCGGATGCGCAATCGGGCCCACTACTGCGCATGCGCGCACGAGCCCACTACTGCTCATGCACACACAGGCTCACTACTGCGCATGCGGGCTCGGGGTCACTGCTGCTCATGCGCACTCGGACTCACTACTACTCATGCGCACTCGGGGACACTACTGCTCATGCGCACTCGGACTCACTACTGCGGATGCGCGCTCTGGCTCACTACTGCGCATGGGCACACGGGCTCACTACTGCGCATGCGCACTCGGACCCACTACCACTCATGCGCACTCGGGGTCACTACTGCGCATGCGCGCTCGGCGTCACTACTGCGCATGCGCACTCCGGCTCAGACCTGCACATGCGCACACGGACTCACTACTGCGGATGCGCAATCGGGCTCACTACTATGCATGCGCACTCGGCGTCACTACTGCTCATGCGCACTCGGACTCACTACTGCTCATGCGCACTCGGGGTCACTACTGCGCATGCGCACTCGAGCTCACTACTACGCATGCGCACGCGGGCTCACTACTGCGCATGCGCACACGGGCTCACTACTGCGCATGCGCAGTCCGGCTCAGACCTGCACATGCGCATTCGAGCTCACTTCTGCGCATATGCACACGGGCGTACTACTGCGCATGCGCGCTCGGCGTCACTACTGCGCATGCGCACTCGGGGTCACTACTGCGCATGCGCACTCGAGCTCACTACTACGCATGCGCACGCGGGCTCACTACTGCGCATGCGCACACGGACTCACTACTGCGCATGCGCACACGGGCTCGCTACTGTCCATGCGCACTCGGGGTCACTACTGCTCATGCGCACTCGGACTCACTACTGCGCATGCGCCCACCGGCTCACTACTGCTCATGCGTACTCGGACTCACTACTGCGGATGCGCAATCGGGCCCACTACTGCGCATGCGCGCACGAGCCCACTACTGCTCATGCACACACAGGCTCACTACTGCGCATGCGGGCTCGGGGTCACTACTGCGCATGCGCACTCCGGCTCAGACCTGCACATGCGCACACGCACTCACTACTGCGTATGCCCAATCGGGCTCACTACTGTGCATGCGCAGTCGGGGTCACTACTGCTCATGCGCACTCGGACTCACTACTGCTCATGCGCACTTGGGGTCACTACTGTGCATGCGCCCTCCGGCTCACTACTGCTCATGCGTACTCGGACTCACTACTGCGGATGCGCAATCGGGCCCACTACTGCGGATGCACAATCGGGCTCACTACTGTGCATGCGCACTCGGGCACACCACTACGCATGCGCACGCGGGCTCACTACTGCGCATGAGCACACGGGCTCACTACTGCGCATGCGTACACGGGCTCACAACTGCGCATGCGCAAACGGGCTCACTACTGCGCATGCGGGCTCGGGGTCACTAGTGCGCATGCGCACTCGGGGTCACTACTGCGGATGCACAATCGGGCTCACTACTGCGCATGCGCATTCCGGCTCAGACCTGCACATGCGCACACGGACTGACTACTGCGGACGCGCAATCGGGCTCACTACTGTGCATGCGCACTCGGGGTCACTACTGCTCATGCGCACTCGGACTCACTACTACTCATGCGCACTCGGGGTCACTACTGCTCATGCGAACTCGTACTCACTACTACTCATGCGCACTCGGGGTCACTACTGCTCATGCGCACTCGAACTCACTACTGCGGATGCGCGCTCGGGCTCACTACTGCGCATGCGCACACGGGCTCACTTCTGTGCATGGGCACACGGGCTCACTACTGCGCATGCGCACTCGAACCCACTACTACTCATGCGCACTCGGGGTCACTACTGCTCATGCGCACTCGGACTCACTACTGCTCATGCGCACTCGGGGTCACTACTGTGCATGCGCACTCGGACTCACTACTGCGGATGCGGGCTCGGGGTCACTAGTGCGCATGCGCACTCGGGCTCACTACTGCGCATGCGTACACGGGCTCACTACTGCGCATGCGCACGCGGGCTCACTACTGCGCATGCGTTCTCGGGGTCACTAGTGCGCATGAGCACTCGGACTCACTACTGCGCATGCGCACTCCGGCTCAGACCTGCACATGCGCACACGCACTCACTACTGCGGATGCGCAATCGGGCTCACTACTGTGCATGCGCACTCGGGGTCACAACTGCTCATGCGCACTCGGACTCACTACTTCTCATGCGCAGTCCAGCTCAGACCTGCACATGCGCATTCGAGCTCACTTCTGCGCATATGCACACGGGCGTACTACTGCGCATGCGCAATCGGACTCACTACTGCTCATGCGCACTCGGACTCACTACTGCGCATGCGCACTCCGGCTCGCACCTGCACATGCGCACTCGAGCTCACTACTACGCATGCGCACGCGGGCTCACTACTGCGCATGCGTTCTCGGGGTCACTAATGCGCATGCGCACTCGGGGTCACTACTGTGGATGCACCCTCCGGCTCACTACTGCTCATGCGCACTCGGACTCACTACTGCGGATGCGCGCTCGGGCTCACTACTGCGCATGCGCACACGGACTCACCACTGCGCATGCGCGCACGAGCCCACTACTGCGCATGCGCACTCCGGCTCAGACCTGCCCATGCGCACTCGTGCACACTACTGCGCATGCGCACACGGGCTCACTACTGCGCATGCGCAGTCCGGCTCAGACCTGCACATGCGCACTCGAGCTCACTACTACGCATGCGCACGCGGGCTCGCTACTGCGCATGAGCACTCGGGCTCACTACTGCGGATGCGCGCTCGGGGTCACTACTGCGCATGCGCACTCGGGGTCACTACTGCGCATGCGCACTCCGGCTCGGACCTGCACATGCGTACTCGGACTCACTACTGCGGATGCGCGCTCGGGCTCACTACTGCGCATGCGCACACGGACTCACTACTGCGCATGCGCGCACGAGCCCACTACTGCGCATGTGCACTCCGGCTCAGACCTGCACATGCGCACACGCACTCACTACTGCGGATGCGCAATCGGGCTCACTACAGTGCATGCGCACTCGGGGTCACAACTGCTTATGCGCACTCGGACTCACTACTGCTCATGCGCACTCGGGGTCACTACTGCGCATGCGCCCTCCGGCTCACTACTGCTCATGCGTACTCGGACTCACTACTGCGGATGCGCAATCGGGCCCACTCCTGCGCATGCGCGCACTCGGACTCACTACTGCTCATGCACACACAGGCTCACTACTGCGCATGCGGGCTCGGGGTCACTACTTTGCATGCGCAGTCCGGCTTAGACTTGCACATGCGCATTCGAGCTCAATTCTGCGCATGTGCACACGGGCTCACTACTGCGCATGCGCAGTCCGGCTCAGACCTGCCCATGCGCCCTCGGGCACACCACTGCGCATGCGCACACGGGCTCACTTCTGCGCATATGCACACGGGCGTACTACTGCGCATGCGCACTCGGACTCACTACTGCTCACGCGCACTCGGGCTCACTACTGCGCATGCGCACTCCGGCTCGGACCTGCACATGCGCACTCGAGCTCACTACTACGCATGCGCACGCGGGCTCACTACTGCGCATGCGTTCTCGGGGTCACTAATGCGCATGCGCACTCGGGGTCACTACTGCTCATGCGCACTCGGGGTCACTACTGCGCATGCGCCCTCCGGCTCACTACTGCCCATGCGTACTCGTGCACACTACTGCGCATGCGCACACGGGCTCACTACTGCGCATGCGCAGTCCGGCTCAGACCTGCACATGCGCACTCGAGCTCACTACTACGCATGCGCACGCGGGCTCGCTACTGCGCATGAGCACTCGGGCTCACTACTGCGGATGCGCGCTCGGGGTCACTACTGCGCATGCGCACTCGGGGTCACTACTGCGCATGCGCACTCCGGCTCGGACCTGCACATGCGCACTCGGACTCACTACTGCGCATGCGCACACGGGCTCACTTCTGTGCATGGGCACACGGGCTCACTACTGCGCATGCGCACTCGAACCCACTACTACTCATGCGCACTCGGGGTCACTACTGCTCATGCGCACTCGGACTCACTACTGCTCATGCGCACTCGGGGTCACTACTGTGCATGCGCACTCGGACTCACTACTGCGGATGCGGGCTCGGGGTCACTAGTGCGCATGCGCACTCGGGCTCACTACTGCGCATGCGTACACGGGCTCACTACTGCGCATGCGCACGCGGGCTCACTACTGCGCATGCGTTCTCGGGGTCACTAGTGCGCATGAGCACTCGGACTCACTACTGCTCATGCACACACAGGCTCACTACTGCGCATGCGGGCTCGGGGTCACTACTTTGCATGCGCAGTCCGGCTTAGACTTGCACATGCGCATTCGAGCTCAATTCTGCGCATGTGCACACGGGCTCACTACTGCGCATGCGCAGTCCGGCTCAGACCTGCCCATGCGCCCTCGGGCACACCACTGCGCATGCGCACACGGGCTCACTTCTGCGCATATGCACACGGGCGTACTACTGCGCATGCGCACTCGGACTCACTACTGCTCACGCGCACTCGGACTCACTACTGCGCATGCGCACTCCGGCTCGGACCTGCACATGCGCACTCGAGCTCACTACTACGCATGCGCACGCGGGCTCACTACTGCGCATGCGTTCTCGGGGTCACTAATGCGCATGCGCACTCGGGGTCACTACTGCTCATGCGCACTCGGGGTCACTACTGCGCATGCGCCCTCCGGCTCACTACTGCCCATGCGTACTCGTGCACACTACTGCGCATGCGCACACGGGCTCACTACTGCGCATGCGCAGTCCGGCTCAGACCTGCACATGCGCACTCGAGCTCACTACTACGCATGCGCACGCGGGCTCGCTACTGCGCATGAGCACTCGGGCTCACTACTGCGGATGCGCGCTCGGGGTCACTACT
This sequence comes from Megachile leachella, assembly GCA_963576845.1. NCBI lineage: Eukaryota > Metazoa > Arthropoda > Insecta > Hymenoptera > Megachilidae > Megachile > Megachile leachella. Next base: position 22,880,440 of record OY756250.1, on the reverse strand, counting down.
GCGCATGCGCACTCGGGGTCACTACTGCGCATGCGCACTCCGGCTCGGACCTGCACATGCGCACTCGGACTCACTACTGCGGATGCGCGCTCGGGCTCACTACTGCGCATGCGCACACGGACTCACTACTGCGCATGCGCGCACGAGCCCACTACTGCGCATGCGCACTCCGGCTCAGACCTGCACATGCGCACACGCACTCACTACTGCGGATGCGCAATCGGGCTCACTACAGTGCATGCGCACTCGGGGTCACAACTGCTTATGCGCACTCGGACTCACTACTGCTCATGCGCACTCGGGGTCACTACTGCGCATGCGCCCTCCGGCTCACTACTGCTCATGCGTACTCGGACTCACTACTGCGGATGCGCAATCGGGCCCACTCCTGCGCATGCGCGCACTCGGACTCACTACTGCTCATGCACACACAGGCTCACTACTGCGCATGCGGGCTCGGGGTCACTACTTTGCATGCGCAGTCCGGCTTAGACTTGCACATGCGCATTCGAGCTCAATTCTGCGCATGTGCACACGGGCTCACTACTGCGCATGCGCAGTCCGGCTCAGACCTGCCCATGCGCCCTCGGGCACACCACTGCGCATGCGCACACGGGCTCACTTCTGCGCATATGCACACGGGCGTACTACTGCGCATGCGCACTCGGACTCACTACTGCTCATGCGCACTCGGACTCACTACTGCGCATGCGCACTCCGGCTCGGACCTGCACATGCGCACTCGAGCTCACTACTACGCATGCGCACGCGGGCTCACTACTGCGCATGCGTTCTCGGGGTCACTAATGCGCATGCGCACTCGGGGTCACTACTGTGGATGCGCCCTCCGGCTCACTACTGCTCATGCGCACTCGGACTCACTACTGCGGATGCGCGCTCGGGCTCACTACTGCGCATGCGCACACGGACTCACTACTGCGCATGCGCGCACGAGCCCACTACTGCGCATGCGCACTCCGGCTCAGACCTGCCCATGCGTACTCGTGCACACTACTGCGCATGCGCACACGGGCTCACTACTGCGCATGCGCAGTCCGGCTCAGACCTGCACATGCGCACTCGAGCTCACTACTACGCATGCGCACGCGGGCTCGCTACTGCGCATGAGCACTCGGGCTCACTACTGCGGATGCGCGCTCGGGGTCACTACTGCGCATGCGCACTCGGGGTCACTACTGCGCATGCGCACTCCGGCTCGGACCTGCACATGCGCACTCGGACTCACTACTGCGGATGCGCGCTCGGGCTCACTACTGCGCATGCGCACACGGACTCACTACTGCGCATGCGCGCACGAGCCCACTACTGCGCATGCGCACTCCGGCTCAGACCTGCACATGCGCACACGCACTCACTACTGCGGATGCGCAATCGGGCTCACTACAGTGCATGCGCACTCGGGGTCACAACTGCTTATGCGCACTCGGACTCACTACTGCTCATGCGCACTCGGGGTCACTACTGCGCATGCGCCCTCCGGCTCACTACTGCTCATGCGTACTCGGACTCACTACTGCGGATGCGCAATCGGGCCCACTCCTGCGCATGCGCGCACTCGGACTCACTACTGCTCATGCACACACAGGCTCACTACTGCGCATGCGGGCTCGAGGTCACTACTTTGCATGCGCAGTCCGGCTTAGACTTGCACATGCGCATTCGAGCTCAATTCTGCGCATGTGCACACGGGCTCACTACTGCGCATGCGCGCTCGGGGTCACTACTGCGCATGCGCACACGGACTCACTACTGCGCATGCGCAATCCGTCTCAGACCTGCACATGCGCACTCGAGCTCACTACTACGCATGCGCACTCGGGGTCACTACTGCTCATGCGCACTCGGAATCACTACTACTCATGCGCACTCGGGGTCACTACTGCTCATGCGCACTCGGACTCACTACTGCGGGTGCACAATCGGGCTCACTACTGCGCATGCGCAGTCCGGCTCAGACCTGCACATGCGCCCTCGGGCACACCACTGCGCATGCGCACACGGACTCACTTCTGCGCACGCGCAGTCCGGCTCAGACCTGCACATGCGCACTCGAGCTCACTACTGCGGATGCGCAATCGGGCTCACTACTGCTTCTGCGCACTCGGACTCACTACTGCTCATGCGCACTCGGGGTCACTACTGCGCATGCGCCCTCCGGCTCACTACTGCTCATGCGTACTCGGACTCACTACTGCGGATGCGCAATCGGGCCCACTACTGCGCATGCGCGCACGAGCCAACTACTGCTCATGCACACACAGGCTCACTACTGCGCATGCGGGCTCGGGGTCACTACTGCGCATGCGCAGTCCGGCTCAGACTTGCACATGCGCATTCGAGCTCAATTCTGCGCATGTGCACACGGGCTCACTACTGCGCATGCGGGCTCGGGGTCACTACTGCTCATGCGCAGTCGGACTCACTACTGCGCATGCGCAATCCGGCTCAGACCTGCACATGCGCACTCGAGCTCACTACTACGCATGCGCACTAGGGGTCACTACTGCTCATGCGCACTCGGACTCACTACTACTCATGCGCACTCGGGGTCACTACTGCTCATGCGCACTCGGACTCACTACTGCGGATGCGCGCTCGGGCTCACTACTGCGCATGCGCACACGGACTCACTACTGCGCATGCGCACACGGGCTCACTACTGCGCATGCGCTCTCGGGGTCACTGCTGCTCATGCGCACTCGGACTCACTACTACTCATGCGCACTCGGGGTCACTACTGCTCATGCGCACTCGGACTCACTACTGCGGATGCGCGCTCTGGCTCACTACTGCGCATGGGCACACGGGCTCACTACTGCGCATGCGCACTCGGACCCACTACCACTCATGCGCACTCGGGGTCACTACTGCTCATGCGCCCTCGGACTCACTACTGCGGATGCGCGCTCGGGCTCAGTACTGCGCATGCGCACACGGGGTCACTGCTGCTCATGCGCACTCGGACTCACTACTGCTCATGCGGTGTCGGGGCCACTAGTGCGCATGCGCACTCGGACTCACTACTACTCGTGCGCACTCGGGGACACTACTGCTCATGCGCACTCGGACTCACTACTGCGGATGCGCGCTCTGGCTCACTACTGCGCATGGGCACTCGGGCTCACTACTGCGCATGCGCACTCGGACCCACTACCACTCATGCGCACTCGGGGTCACTACTGCTCATGCGCACTCGGACTCACTACTGCGGATGCGCGCTCGGGCTCACTACTGCGCATGCGCACACGGACTCACTGCTGCGCATGCGCACACGGGCTCACTACTGCGCATGCGCTCTCGGGGTCACTGCTGCTCATGCGCACTCGGACTCACTACTACTCATGCGCACTCGGGGACACTACTGCTCATGCGCACTCGGACTCACTACTGCGCATGCGCCCACCGGCTCACTACTGCTCATGCGTACTCGGACTCACTACTGCGGATGCGCAATCGGGCCCACTACTGCGCATGCGCGCACGAGCCCACTACTGCTCATGCACACACAGGCTCACTACTGCGCATGCGGGCTCGGGGTCACTACTGCGCATGCGCACTCCGGCTCAGACCTGCACATGCGCACACGCACTCACTACTGCGTATGCCCAATCGGGCTCACTACTGTGCATGCGCAGTCGGGGTCACTACTGCTCATGCGCACTCGGACTCACTACTGCTCATGCGCACTTGGGGTCACTACTGCGCATGCGCCCTCCGGCTCACTACTGCTCATGCGTACTCGGACTCACTACTGCGGATGCGCAATCGGGCCCACTACTGCGCATGCGCACACGGGCTCACTACTGCGCATGCGTTCTCGGGGTCACTAGTGCGCATGCGCACTCGGACTCACTACTGCGGATGCACAATCGGGCTCACTACTGCGCATGCGCACCCCGGCTCAGAACTGCACATGCGCACACGGACTCACTACTGCGGATGCGCAATCGGGCTCACTACTGTGCATGCGCACTCGGGGTCACTAGTGCTCATGCGCACTCGGACTCACTACTACTCATGCGCACTCGGGGACACTAATGCGCATGCGCACTCGGACTCACTACTGCGGATGCGCGCTCGGGCTCACTACTGCGCATGCGCACACGGGATCACTGCTGCCCATGCGCACTCGGACTCACTACAGCTCATGCGCACTCGGACTCACTACTACTCATGCGCACTCGGGGACACTAATGCGCATGCGCACTCGGACTCACTACTGCGGATGCGCGCTCGGGCTCGCAACTGCGCATGCGCACACGGGCTCACTACTGCGCATGCGCGCTCGGGGTCACTACTGCGCATGCGCACTCGGGGTCACTACTGCGCATGCGCACTCCGGCTCAGACCTGCACATGCGCACACGCACTCACTACTGCGGATGCGCAATCGGGCTCACTACTGTGCATGCGCACTCGGGGTCACTACTGCTCATGCGCACTCGGACTCACTACTGCTCATGCGCACTCGGGGTCACTACTGCGCATGCGCCCTCCGGCTCACTACTGCTCATGCGTACTCGGACTCACTACTACTCATGCGCACTTGGGGTTACTACTGCGGATGCGCGCTCGGGCTCACTACTGCGCATGCGCACACGGGATCACTGCTGCTCATGCGCACTCGGACGCACTACATCTCATGCGCACTCGGGGTCACTACTGCGCATGCGCACTCGGGGTCACTGCTGCTCATGCGCACTCGGACTCACTACTGCTCATGCGCACTCGGGGTCACTACTGCGCATGCGCACTCGGACTCACTACTGCGGTTGCGGGCTCGGCGTCACTAGTGCGCATGCGCACTTGGACTCACTACAGCGCATGCGCGCTCGGGGTCACTACTGCGCATGCGCACTCCGGTCACTACTGCGCATACGCACTCCGGCTCAGACCTGCACATGCGCACACGGACTCACTACTGCGGATGCGCAATCGGGCTCACTACTATGCATGCGGGCTCGGGGTCACTACTGCGCATGCGCAGTCCGGCTCAGACCTGCACATGCGCCCTCGGGCACATCACTGCGCATGCGCACATGGGCTCACTACTGCGGTTGCGCGCTCGGGCTCACTACTGTGCATGCGCACTCGGGGTCACTACTGCTCATGCGCACTCGGACTCACTACTGCGCATGCGCCCACCGGCTCACTACTGCTCATGCGTACTCGGACTCACTGCTGCGGATGCGCAATCGGGCCCACTACTGCGCATGCGCGCACGAGCCCACTACTGCTCATGCACACACAGGCTCACTACTGCGCATGCGGGCTCGGGGTCACTACTGCGCATGCGCACTCCGGCTCAGACCTGCACATGCGCACACGCACTCACTACTGCGTATGCCCAATCGGGCTCACTACTGTGCATGCGCAGTCGGGGTCACTACTGCTCATGCGCACTCGGACTCACTACTGCTCATGCGCACTTGGGGTCACTACTGCGCATGCGCCCTCCGGCTCACTACTGCTCATGCGTACTCGGACTCACTACTGCGGATGCGCAATCGGGCCCACTACTGCGCATGCGCACACGGGCTCACTACTGCGCATGCGTTCTCGGGGTCACTAGTGCGCATGCGCACTCGGACTCACTACTGCGGATGCACAATCGGGCTCACTACTGCGCATGCGCACTCCGGCTCAGACCTGCACATGCGCACACGCACTCACAACTGCGGATGCGCAATCGGGCTCACTACTGTGCATGCGCACTCGGGGTCACTACTGCTCATGCGCACTCGGACTCACTACTGCTCATGCGCACTCGGGGTCACTACTGCGCATGCGCCCTCCGGCTCACTACTGCTCATGCGTACTCGGACTCACTACTACTCATGCGCACTTGGGGTTACTACTGCGGATGCGCGCTCGGGCTCACTACTGCGCATGCGCACACGGGATCACTGCTGCTCATGCGCACTCGGACGCACTACATCTCATGCGCACTCGGGGTCACTACTGCGCATGCGCACTCGGGGTCACTGCTGCTCATGCGCACTCGGACTCACTACTGCTCATGCGCACTCGGGGTCACTACTGCGCATGCGCACTCGGACTCACTACTGCGGTTGCGGGCTCGGCGTCACTAGTGCGCATGCGCACTTGGACTCACTACAGCGCATGCGCGCTCGGGGTCACTACTGCGCATGCGCACTCCGGTCACTACTGCGCATACGCACTCCGGCTCAGACCTGCACATGCGCACACGGACTCACTACTGCGGATGCGCAATCGGGCTCACTACTATGCATGCGGGCTCGGGGTCACTACTGCGCATGCGCAGTCCGGCTCAGACCTGCACATGCGCCCTCGGGCACATCACTACTCATGCGCACTTGGGGTTACTACTGCGGATGCGCGCTCGGGCTCACTACTGCGCATACGCACACGGGATCACTGCTGCTCATGCGCACTCGGACGCACTACACCTCATGCGCACTCGGGGTCACTACTGCGCATGCGCACTCGGGGTCACTGCTGCTCATGCGCACTCGGACTCACTACTGCTCATGCGCACTCGGGGTCACTACTGCGCATGCGCACTCGGACTCACTACTGCGGTTGCGGGCTCGGCGTCACTAGTGCGCATGCGCACTTGGACTCACTACAGCGCATGCGCGCTCGGGGTCACTACTGCGCATGCGCACTACGGTCACTACTGCGCATACGCACTCCGGCTCAGACCTGCACATGCGCACACGGACTCACTACAGCGGATGCGCAATCGGGCTCACTACTATGCATGCGGGCTCGGGGTCACTACTGCGCATGCGCAGTCCGGCTCAAACCTGCACATGCGCCCTCGGGCACATCACTGCGCATGCGCACACGGGCTCACTACTGCGGTTGCGCGCTCGGGCTCACTACTGTGCATGCGCACTCGGGGTCACTACTGCGCATGCGCCCACCGGCTCACTACTGCTCATGCGTACTCGGACTCACTGCTGCGGATGCGCAATCGGGCCCACTACTGCGCATGCGCGCACGAGCCCACTACTGCTCATGCACACACAGGCTCACTACTGCGCATGCGGGCTCGGGGTCACTACTGCGCATGCGCACTCCGGCTCAGACCTGCACATGCGCACACGCACTCACTACTGCGTATGCCCAATCGGGCTCACTACTGTGCATGCGCAGTCGGGGTCACTACTGCTCATGCGCACTCGGACTCACTACTGCTCATGCGCACTTGGGGTCACTACTGCGCATGCGCCCTCCGGCTCACTACTGCTCATGCGTACTCGGACTCACTACTGCGGATGCGTAATCAGGCCCACTACTGCGCATGCGCACACGGGCTCACTACTGCGCATGCGTTCTCGGGGTCACTAGTGCGCATGCGCACTCGGACTCACTACTGCGGATGCGCAATCGGGCTCACTACTGCGCATGCGCACTCCGGCTCAGACCTGCACATGCGCACACGCACTCACTACTGCGGATGCGCAATCGGGCTCACTACTGTGCATGCGCACTCGGGGTCACTACTGCTCATGCGCACTCGGACTCACTACTGCTCATGCGCACTCGGGGTCACTACTGCGCATGCGCCCTCCGGCTCACTACTGCTCATGCGTACTCGGACTCACTACTACTCATGCGCACTTGGGGTTACTACTGCGGATGCGCGCTCGGGCTCACTACTGCGCATGCGCACACGGGATCACTGCTGCTCATGCGCACTCGGACGCACTACATCTCATGCGCACTCGGGGTCACTACTGCGCATGCGCACTCGGGGTCACTGCTGCTCATGCGCACTCGGACTCACTACTGCTCATGCGCACTCGGGGTCACTACTGCGCATGCGCACTCGGACTCACTACTGCGGTTGCGGGCTCGGCGTCACTAGTGCGCATGCGCACTTGGACTCACTACAGCGCATGCGCGCTCGGGGTCACTACTGCGCATGCGCACTCCGGTCACTACTGCGCATACGCACTCCGGCTCAGACCTGCACATGCGCACACGGACTCACTACTGCGGATGCGCAATCGGGCTCACTACTATGCATGCGGGCTCGGGGTCACTACTGCGCATGCGCAGTCCGGCTCAGACCTGCACATGCGCCCTCGGGCACATCACTGCGCATGCGCACACGGGCTCACTACTGCGGTTGCGCGCTCGGGCTCACTACTGTGCATGCGCACTCGGGGTCACTACTGCTCATGCGCACTCGGACTCACTACTGCGCATGCGCCCACCGGCTCACTACTGCTCATGCGTACTCGGACTCACTACTGCGGATGCGCAATCGGGCCCACTACTGCGCATGCGCGCACGAGCCCACTACTGCTCATGCACACACAGGCTCACTACTGCGCATGCGGGCTCGGGGTCACTACTGCGCATGCGCAGTCCGGCTCAGACCTGCACATGCGCACTCGAGCTCACTACTGCGGATGCGCAATCGGGCTCACTACTGTGCCTGCGCACTCGGGGGCACTACTGCTCATGCGCACTCGGACTCACTACTGCTCATGCGCACTCGGGGTCACTACTGCGCATGCGCCCTCCGGCTCACTACTGCTCATGCGTACTCGGACTCACTACTGCGGATGCGCAATCGGGCCCACTACTGCGCATGCGCGCACGAGCCCACTACTGCTCATGTACACACAGGCTCACTACTGCGCATGCGGGCTCGGGGTCACTAGTGCGCATGCGCACTCGGGGTCACTACTGCGCATGCGCAGTCCGGCTCAGACTTGCACATGCACATTCGAGCTCAATTCTGCGCATGTGCACACGGGCTCACTACTGCGCATGCGGGCTCGGGCTCACAAATGCGCATGCGCACACGGGCTCACTACTGCGCATGCGCGCTCGGGCTCACTACTACGCATGCGCACTCGGGGTCACTACTGCTCATGCGCACTCGGACTCACTACTACTCATGCGCACTCGGACTCACTACTGCGGATGTGCGCTCGGGCTCACTACTGCGCATGCGCACACGGACTCACTACTTCGCATGCGCACACGGGCTCACTACTGCGCATGCGCTCTCGGGGTCACTGCTGCTTATGCGCACTCGGGGTCACTACTGCGCATGCGCAGTCCGGCTCAGACTTGCACATGCGCATTCGAGCTCACTACTGCGCATGCGCACTCGGGGTCGCTACTGCGCATGCGCCAACCGGCTCACTACTGCTCATGCGTACTCGGACTCACTACTGCGGATGCGCAATCGGGCCCACTACTGCGCATGCGCGCACGAGCCCACTACTGCTCATGCACACACAGGCTCACTACTGCGCATGCGGGCTCGGGGTCACTAGTGCACATGCGCACTCGGGGTCATTACTGCGCATGCGCAGTCCGGCTCAGACTTGCACATGCGCATTCGAGCTCAATTCTGCGCATGCGCACACAGGCTCACTACTGCGCATGCGGGCTCGGGGTCACTACTGCGCATGCGCACTCGGGGTCACTACTGCGCATGCGCAGTCCGGCTCAGACTTGCACATGCGCATTCGAGCTCAATTCTGCGCATGTGCACACAGGCTCACTACTGCGCATGCGGGCTCGGGGTCACTAGTGCGCATGCGCACTCGGGGTCACTACTGCGCATGCGCAGTCCGGCTCAGACTTGCACATGCGCATTCGAGCTCAATTCTGCGCATGTGCACACAGGCTCACTACTGCGCATGCGGGCTCGGGGTCACTACTGCGCATGCGCACTCGGGGTCACTACTGCGCATGCGCAGTCCGGCTCAGACTTGCACATGCGCATTCGAGCTCAATTCTGCGCATGTGCACACAGGCTCACTACTGCGCATGCGGGCTCGGGCTCACTACTGCGCATGCGCACACGGACTCACTACTGCGCATGCGCACACGGGCTCACTACTGCGCATGTGCTCTCGGGGTCACTGCTGCTCATGCGCACTCGGGCTCACTACTACTCATGCGCACTCGGGGACACTACTGCTCATGCGCACTCGGACTCACTACTGCGGATGCGCGCTCTGGCTCACTACTGCGCATGGGCACACGGGCTCACTACTGCGCATGCGCACTCGGACCCACTACCACTCATGCGCACTCGGGGTCACTACTGCTCATGCGCCCTCGGACTCACAACTGCTGATGCGCGCTCGGGCTCACTACTGCGCATGCGCACACGGGGTCACTGCTGCTCATGCACACTCGGACTCACTACCGCTCATGCGGACACGGGCTCACTACTGCGCATGCTCAGTCCGGCTCAGACTTGCACGTGCGCATTCGAGCTCACTTCTGCGCGTGTGCACACGGGCTCACTACTGCGCATGCGGGCTCGGGGTCACTACTGCTCATGCGCACTCGGACTCACTACTGCTCATGCGCACTCGGGGTCACTACTGCGCATGCGCCAACCGGCTCACTACTGCTCATGCGTACTCGGACTCACTACTGCGGATGCGCAATCGGGCCCACTACTGCGCATGCGCGCACGAGCCCACTACTGCTCATGCACACACAGGCTCACTACTGCGCATGCGGGCTCGGGGTCACTAGTGCACATGCGCACTCGGGGTCATTACTGCGCATGCGCAGTCCGGCTCAGACTTGCACATGCGCATTCGAGCTCAATTCTGCGCATGCGCACACAGGCTCACTACTGCGCATGCGGGCTCGGGGTCACTACTGCGCATGCGCACTCGGGGTCACTACTGCGCATGCGCAGTCCGGCTCAGACTTGCACATGCGCATTCGAGCTCAATTCTGCGCATGTGCACACAGGCTCACTACTGCGCATGCGGGCTCGGGGTCACTAGTGCGCATGCGCACTCGGGGTCACTACTGCGCATGCGCAGTCCGGCTCAGACTTGCACATGCGCATTCGAGCTCAATTCTGCGCATGTGCACACAGGCTCACTACTGCGCATGCGGGCTCGGGGTCACTACTGCGCATGCGCACTCGGGGTCACTACTGCGCATGCGCAGTCCGGCTCAGACTTGCACATGCGCATTCGAGCTCAATTCTGCGCATGTGCACACAGGCTCACTACTGCGCATGCGGGCTCGGGCTCACTACTGCGCATGCGCACACGGACTCACTACTGCGCATGCGCACACGGGCGCACTACTGCGCATGTGCTCTCGGGGTCACTGCTGCTCATGCGCACTCGGGCTCACTACTACTCATGCGCACTCGGGGACACTACTGCTCATGCGCACTCGGACTCACTACTGCGGATGCGCGCTCTGGCTCACTACTGCGCATGGGCACACGGGCTCACTACTGCGCATGCGCACTCGGACCCACTACCACTCATGCGCACTCGGGGTCACTACTGCTCATGCGCCCTCGGACTCACAACTGCTGATGCGCGCTCGGGCTCACTACTGCGCATGCGCACACGGGGTCACTGCTGCTCATGCACACTCGGACTCACTACCGCTCATGCGGACACGGGCTCACTACTGCGCATGCTCAGTCCGGCTCAGACTTGCACGTGCGCATTCGAGCTCACTTCTGCGCGTGTGCACACGGGCTCACTACTGCGCATGCGGGCTCGGGGTCACTACTGCTCATGCGCACTCGGACTCACTACTGCTCATGCGCACTCAGGGTCACTACTGCGCATGCGCCCTCCGGCTCACTACTGCTCATGCGTACTCGGACTCACTACTACTCATGCGGACTCGGGGTCACTACTGCTCATGCGCACTCGGACTCACTACTACTCATGCGCACTCGGGGACACTAATGCGCATGCGCACTCGGACTCTCTACTGCGGATGCGCGCTCGGGCTCACTACTGCGCTTGCGCACACGGGATCACTGCTGCCCATGCGCACTCGGACTCACTACTGCTCATGCGCACTCGGGGTCACTACTGCGCATGCGCACTCGGGGTCACTGCTGCTCATGCGCACTCGGGGTCACTACTGCTCATGCGCCCTCGGACTCACTACTGCGGATGCGCGCTCGGGCTCACTACTGCGCATGCGCACACGGGGTCACTGCTGCTCATGCGCACTCGGACTCACTACTGCTCATGCGGGCTTGGGGCCACTAGTGCGCATGCGCACTCGGACTCACTACTGCGCATGCGCGCTCGGCGTCACTACTGCGCATGCGCACTCGGGGTCACTACTGCGCATGCGCACTCGAGCTCACTACTACGCATGCGCACGCGGGCTCACTACTGCGCATGCGCACACGGACTCACTACTGCGCATGCGCACACGGGCTCACTACTGCGCATGCGCTCTCGGGGTCACTGCTGCTCATACGCACTCGGACTCACTACTACTCGTGCGCACTCGGGGACACTACTGCTCATGCGCACTCGGACTCACTACTGCGGATGCGCGCTCTGGCTCACTACTGCGCATGGGCACACGGGCTCACTACTGCGCATGCGCACTCGGACCCACTACCACTCATGCGCACTCGGGGTCACTACTGCTCATGCGCACTCGGACTCACTACTGCGGATGCGCGCTCGGGCTCACTACTGCGCATGCGCACACGGACTCACTACTGCGCATGCGCACACGGGCTCACTACTGCGCATGCGCTCTCGGGGTCACTGCTGCTCATGCGCACTCGGACTCACTACTACTCATGCGCACTCGGGGACACTACTGCTCATGCGCACTCGGGGTCACTACTGCTCATGCGCACTCGGACTCACTACTGCGCATGCGCCCACCGGCTCACTACTGCTCATGCGTACTCGGACTCACTACTGCGGATGCGCAATCGGGCCCACTACTGCGCATGCGCGCACGAGCCCACTACTGCTCATGAACACACAGGCTCACTACTGCGCATGCGGGCTCGGGGTCACTACTGCGCATGCGCACTCCGGCTCAGACCTGCACATGCGCACACGCACTCACTACTGCGTATGCCCAATCGGGCTCACTACTGTGCATGCGCAGTCGGGGTCACTACTGCTCATGCGCACTCGGACTCACTACTGCTCATGCGCACTTGGGGTCACTACTGCGCATGCGCCCTCCGGCTCACTACTGCTCATGCGTACTCGGACTCACTACTGCGGATGCGCAATCGGGCCCACTACTGCGCATGCGCACACGGGCTCACTACTGCGCATGCGTTCTCGGGGTCACTAGTGCGCATGCGCACTCGGACTCACTACTGCGGATGCACAATCGGGCTCACTACTGTGCATGCGCACTCGGGCACACCACTGCGCATGCGCACACGGGCTCACTACTGCGCATGCGCAGTCCGGCTCAGACCTGCACATGCGCACTCGAGCTCACTACTACGAATGCGCACGCGGGCTCACTACTGCGCATGAGCACACGGGCTCACTACTGCGCATGCGTACACGGGCTCACAACTGCGCATGCGCAAACGGGCTCACTACTGCGCATGCGGGCTCGGGGTCACTAGTGCGCATGCGCACTCGGGGTCACTACTGCGGATGCACAATCGGGCTCACTACTGCGCATGCGCATTCCGGCTCAGACCTGCACATGCGCACACGGACTGACTACTGCGGACGCGCAATCGGGCTCACTACTGTGCATGCGCACTCGGGGTCACTACTGCTCATGCGCACTCGGACTCACTACTACTCATGCGCACTCGGGGTCACTACTGCTCATGCGAACTCGTACTCACTACTACTCATGCGCACTCGGGGTCACTACTGCTCATGCGCACTCGGACTCACTACTGCGGATGCGCGCTCGGGCTCACTACTGCGCATGCGCACACGGGCTCACTTCTGTGCATGGGCACACGGGCTCACTACTGCGCATGCGCACTCGAACCCACTACTACTCATGCGCACTCGGGGTCACTACTGCTCATGCGCACTCGGACTCACTACTGCTCATGCGCACTCGGGGTCACTACTGTGCATGCGCACTCGGACTCACTACTGCGGATGCGGGCTCGGGGTCACTAGTGCGCATGCGCACTCGGGCTCACTACTGCGCATGCGTACACGGGCTCACTACTGCGCATGCGCACGCGGGCTCACTACTGCGCATGCGTTCTCGGGGTCACTAGTGCGCATGAGCACTCGGACTCACTACTGCGCATGCGCACTCCGGCTCAGACCTGCACATGCGCACACGCACTCACTACTGCGGATGCGCAATCGGGCTCACTACTGTGCATGCGCACTCGGGGTCACTACTGCTCATGCGCACTCGGACTCACTACTACTCATGCGCACTCGGGGACACTAATGGGCATGCGCACTCGGACTCACTACTGCGGATGCGCGCCCGGGCTCACTACTGTGCATGCGCACACGGGATCACTGCTGCTCATGCGCACTCGGACTCACTACTGCTCATGCGCACTCGGGGTCACTACTGCGCATGCGCACTCGGGGTCACTGCTGCTCATGCGCACTCGGACTCACTACTGCTCATGCGCACTCGGGGTCACTACTGCTCATGCGCACTCGGACTCACTACTGCGGATGCGGGCTCGGGGTCACTAGTGCGCATGCGCACTCGGACTCACTACTGCGCATGCGCGCTGGGGTCACTACTGCGCATGCGCACTCGAGGTCACTACTACGCATGCGCACTCCGGCTCAGACCTGCACGTGCGCACACGGACTCACTACTGCGGATGCGCGCTCGGGCTCACTACTGCGCATGCGTACACGGGCTCACTACTGCGCATGCGCACGCGGGCTCACTACTGCGCATGCGTTCTCGGGGTCACTAGCGCGCATGCGCACTCGGGGTCACTACTGCGCATGCGCCCTCCGGCTCACTACTGCTCATGCGCACTCGGACTCACTACTGCGGATGCACAATCGGGCCCACTACTGCGCATGCGCACCCCGGCTCAGACCTGCACATGCGCACACGGACTCACTACCGCGGATGCGCAATCGGGCTCACTACTGTGCATGCGCACTCGGGGTCACTACTGCTCATGCGCACTCGGACTCACTACTACTCATGCGGACTCGGGGACACTAATGCGCATGCGCACTCGGACTCACTACTGCGGATGCGCACTCGGACTCACTGCTGCGGTTGCTGGCTCGGGGTCACTAGTGCGCATGCGCACTCGGACCCACTACTGCGGATGCGCGCTCGGGCTCACAACTGCGCATGCGCACACGGGCTCACTACTGCGCATGCGCATTCGGGGTCACTACTGCGCATGCGCACTCCGGCTCAGACCTGCACATGCGCACACGCACTCACTACTGCGGATGCGCAATCGGGCTCACTACTGTGCATGCGCACTCGGGGTCACAACTGCTCATGCGCACTCGGACTCACTACTGCTCATGCGCAGTCCAGCACAGACCTGCACATGCGCATTCGAGCTCACTTCTGCGCATATGCACACGGGCGTACTACTGCGCATGCGCAATCGGACTCACTACTGCTCATGCGCACTCGGACTCACTACTGCGCATGCGCACTCCGGCTCGCACCTGCACATGCGCACTCGAGCTCACTACTACGCATGCGCACGCGGGCTCACTACTGCGCATGCGTTCTCGGGGTCACTAATGCGCATGCGCACTCGGGGTCACTACTGTGGATGCACCCTCCGGCTCACTACTGCTCATGCGCACTCGGACTCACTACTGCGGATGCGCGCTCGGGCTCACTACTGCGCATGCGCACACGGACTCACCACTGCGCATGCGCGCACGAGCCCACTACTGCGCATGCGCACTCCGGCTCAGACCTGCCCATGCGCACTCGTGCACACTACTGCGCATGCGCACACGGGCTCACTACTGCGCATGCGCAGTCCGGCTCAGACCTGCACATGCGCACTCGAGCTCACTACTACGCATGCGCACGCGGGCTCGCTACTGCGCATGAGCACTCGGGCTCACTACTGCGGATGCGCGCTCGGGGTCACTACTGCGCATGCGCGCACGAGCCCACTACTGCGCATGTGCACTCCGGCTCAGACCTGCACATGCGCACACGCACTCACTACTGCGGATGCGCAATCGGGCTCACTACAGTGCATGCGCACTCGGGGTCACAACTGCTTATGCGCACTCGGACTCACTACTGCTCATGCGCACTCGGGGTCACTACTGCGCATGCGCCCTCCGGCTCACTACTGCTCATGCGTACTCGGACTCACTACTGCGGATGCGCAATCGGGCCCACTCCTGCGCATGCGCGCACTCGGACTCACTACTGCTCATGCACACACAGGCTCACTACTGCGCATGCGGGCTCGGGGACACTACTTTGCATGCGCAGTCCGGCTTAGACTTGCACATGCGCATTCGAGCTCAATTCTGCGCATGTGCACACGGGCTCACTACTGCGCATGCGCAGTCCGGCTCAGACCTGCCCATGCGCCCTCGGGCACACCACTGCGCATGCGCACACGGGCTCACTTCTGCGCATATGCACACGGGCGTACTACTGCGCATGCGCACTCGGACTCACTACTGCTCATGCGCACTCGGACTCACTACTGCGCATGCGCACTCCGGCTCGGACCTGCACATGCGCACTCGAGCTCACTACTACGCATGCGCACGCGGGCTCACTACTGCGCATGCGTTCTCGGGGTCACTAATGCGCATGCGCACTCGGGGTCACTACTGTGGATGCGCCCTCCGGCTCACTACTGCTCATGCGCACTCGGACTCACTACTGCGGATGCGCGCTCGGGCTCACTACTGCGCATGCGCACACGGGCTCACTACTGCGCATGCGCAGTCCGGCTCAGACCTGCACATGCGCACTCGAGCTCACTACTACGCATGCGCACGCGGGCTCGCTACTGCGCATGAGCACTCGGGCTCACTACTGCGGATGCGCGCTCGGGGTCACTACTGCGCATGCGCACTCGGGGTCACTACTGCGCATGCGCACTCCGGCTCGGACCTGCACATGCGTACTCGGACTCACTACTGCGGATGCGCGCTCGGGCTCACTACTGCGCATGCGCACACGGACTCACTACTGCGCATGCGCGCACGAGCCCACTACTGCGCATGTGCACTCCGGCTCAGACCTGCACATGCGCACACGCACTCACTACTGCGGATGCGCAATCGGGCTCACTACAGTGCATGCGCACTCGGGGTCACAACTGCTTATGCGCACTCGGCGTCACTACTGCTCATGCGCACTCGGACTCACTACTGCTCATGCGCACTCGGGGTCACTACTGCGCATGCGCACTCGAGCTCACTACTACGCATGCGCACGCGGGCTCACTACTGCGCATGCGCACACGGGCTCACTACTGCGCATGCGCAGTCCGGCTCAGACCTGCACATGCGCATTCGAGCTCACTTCTGCGCATATGCACACGGTCGTACTACTGCGCATGCGCGCTCGGCGTCACTACTGCGCATGCGCACTCGGGGTCACTACTGTGCATGCGCACTCGAGCTCACTACTACGCATGCGCACGCGGGCTCACTACTGCGCATGCGCACACGGACTCACTACTGCGCATGCGCACACGGGCTCACTACTGTCCATGCGCACTCGGGGTCACTACTGCTCATGCGCACTCGGACTCACTACTGCGCATGCGCCCACCGGCTCACTACTGCTCATGCGTACTCGGACTCACTACTGCGGATGCGCAATCGGGCCCACTACTGCGCATGCGCGCACGAGCCCACTACTGCTCATGCACACACAGGCTCACTACTGCGCATGCGGGCTCGGGGTCACTACTGCGCATGCGCACTCCGGCTCAGACCTTTTTTTTTTTTTTTTTTTTTTTTTTACGAGGGGAAATCTTCAACATAAGACACCCCCACTCCCCGGGGGAGGAGCGGGGGCAGTGTGGGATTTTTACCCACTAAAACCCCTCGGTGGTGCCCACCCTCGGCGGCATGGTGGGTCATGGGGTCATGCAGTATTCTTCACCACGACCCACCAAAATGCCGCCATGCAACCTTCCGGTCGCCCTACTCGTGGGGAGCAGAAGGCTCCCCACAAACAACGACCCACCCCCATTGGAGCCGAGCGCGCCACCACGGTCGCCCTCGTCTCCGCCCCTCGGACCGCGTGCAATGGGATCATGGGCCCCCGCCCATGACCCCTGCGGTCCTGGCGGCCTTGGTCAATCCCGAGGATCTCCGACACCCTCGGACCAAGACCGCCGACACTCACACGAGGGGATGAGGACCCACGCCGGGGAGGGCGGCGCGATCCCCGTCCCACCACTCCTCTCCACATAATACTACACATGCACACTCACATACACACAACACACCCACACACACACTATCACTCACCATTCACGCCATGCGGGCGACGCGGAGAAGCCGCGCCGCCCACTACCCTCAGGAGGGCGCCCGAGAAGCGGGTCGCCCTCTCCGTCTCCTTCTTCTCACAATCATTCCACGTCTCTCTCTCTCACGCTCCGCCTCCTCCTTCCGCGAGATCACCGTCTCGCAGAAGGAGGCGACGGCCTTCCATGCTACCTCACTACTCAACATTCGCTCGATCACCTCTCCCAGACACGCAGCATCGCACTCCAGCTCACACTCCAGGAGGTGCCTCTGCAGAGCAAAGGCAGGGCACCTCCCCAACACATGCTGGGCATCATCGCATTCCGCCCCACACTCGTAACAATTGGGTGATCGTTGCCTACCGATCCGGCACAGGTACTCCCCGAAGCAACCATGCCCGGTGAGCACCTGCGTGATCCGGAACGAGAGCCTACCGTGGCCGCGGTCCATCCACTGCTCAAGTCGCGGAAGGACCGCCCCGACAGCGCGCTTCCCCACGGCCCCGCTGGAGGATAAATCCTCCTTCCAGCGGGAGACAGCAGCGCGTCGGGCCTGGAGCCGGACCTCTTCGACGCTGGGTCCTGGCTGGGCACCCTCTACAATTCCCTCCTGTCGGAGGGTGCAGCGGTATCTGTATACCGCTGCCTCCACCTCGGCGCAGTAGCGCCAGGGAATTACCCCAGCCAGAACCATAGCCGACTCGTAGGAGACCGTGCGGTACCCCATCACCACCCTGACCGCCAGCCGCCGTTCCACTTTTCGCAAGACACCTTGCGAGCGGCGCCTGGCAGCCAGGTCGGCAGCCCAAACTGGGGCGCCGTATAGGGCCATACTCCGCACGACCCCCATATAGAGTCGGCGCACCTTCTCACTCGGGCCCCGCAGGTTGGGCAATATGCGCGCCAACGCGCCCGCAACACGCTCCAACCTGGGGGCCAACGCGTCGAAGTGGGGTCCGAAACTCCAGTGGCTGTCCAGTCGGAGTCCGAGATACCTCATCTCGGACCCGATCTGGACATCAGCCCCGCCTACCCGGACCAACGCACCGGGCGGAGGGCGGTCCCTACGCCTATGGCAGAAGGCCATGGCCTCAGTCTTGTGGGGAGCCACCTCCAACCCGAGCGCCCGGATCTCGGCAACGACCACCGCCGCACCCAACTCCGCGAGACGGCTGGTCCTCCAGAAATCTCGCCCCGCTGCCAGGATGTGCGTATCATCTGCGAAACACGTCAGATACAATCCTGGTGGCAGTGGGGCCCTCAGAGCGGGGTCGTACCCCACGATCCACAGGTGCGGCCCAAGAACCGCACCCTGGGGCACGCCCCGCTCAACTTTCCAACTCCTCTCGGCGCCCGACCGATCGATGCACACGACCCACCTCTCACGGAGATAGTCCTCTATGATATATTTTATTTCCGGTGGCACCTGGTGCCTCTCTAGTCCCTCTATTATTACCCTGTGGGGCAGGGTGTTAAATGCGTTGACTATATCAAGCGATACAGCCACCGCCACCCCGCCCCTGGACGTGGCCGACTGGGCGATGTCTCTAACTCGCTTAATTGCGTCGATTGTGCTTCGCCCCCTTCTAAAGCCGTACTGCCAGTCGGCCACGTCCGGACCATCTCCGGAGAGGTGATCTGTCAATCTCTTCGCGATTACTGTTTCGAAGATTTTACCAACCACATTTAATAAAACTATAGGCCGGTACGCCGAGGGCTCTCCTTCCGGTCTCCCATCTTTCTTGAGGAGGACCAGCCGTCCCTTCTTCCATTCCTCTGGAAACGTACTCTGCTTCAGACAGGCGCTGAAGAGGCCTCTCAATCTATCTCCCAAGCATGGGAGTGCCAAGGCCCAAGCCCGGCCCGGGATGCCGTCAGGGCCTGGTGCAGTGTTACGAGCACTGACCCTCTTGACGGCATAAACGAGCTCCTCGTCAGAGACCCCCATGTCGTCGGTCCACTGAAGGTGTCCCGACGACCCGGGACGCGTCATGGGACCAGGATCCCGGGGAAACAAAATTTCCACGACGCGCCCCAGTAAATGGGGGTCGAGGCTCTCCGTAACCGGTGGGGCATAAGGCCTTAACTTGCCCATTACAAGCTTGTATGGGCGGCCCCACCGGTCCCGCTCAAGAGAGCCGAGGAACTCGTCCCAGGCTCGGTCCTTGGCCTCCCTGATGGCTTTCTTGTAGGCCATTACCCCCTCCCGGTAACAGCCCCAAAGTTGCTGCTCCCTCGCGGGGTCGCGGTTGCGTCTCCGTCGGGCGCGCAGGTACCGGCGACGCAGTGGGACGCATGCCTCGCGCAACTGCGCGATGTCCCCCGTCCACCAGTACGCCGCCCGACGGGGGCAAGGGGTGGCCCGGGGCATCGCCACATCGCAGATATCCTGCATGGTGCCCCGGAACCACTGAGCCTCGCCCTCGACGTCCGCGACCTCCCTAGCCGGTGAAGCCGGCCAGCTAACCACGAGGGCCGCAGCCACCATCATATCACTATCTAGCCCCTTCAGCGCCCATCTTGGCGGCAGTGGGCGTCCACCCCGGCGGCGCCGGGTCTCGGAGGAGAACTTGATACGTACTCCGGCTCAGACCTGCACATGCGCACACGCACTCACTACTGTGCATGCGTACTCGGACTCACTACTGCGGATGCGCAATCGGGCCCACTACTGCGCATGCGCACACGGGCTCACTACTGCGCATGCGTTCTCGGGGTCACTAGTGCGCATGCGCACTCGGACTCACTACTGCGGATGCACAATCGGGCTCACTACTGCGCATGCGCACCCCGGCTCAGAACTGCACATGCGCACACGGACTCACTACTGCGGATGCGCAATCGGGCTCACTACTGTGCATGCGCACTCGGGGTCACTAGTGCTCATGCGCACTCGGACTCACTACTACTCATGCGCACTCGGGGACACTAATGCGCATGCGCACTCGGACTCACTACTGCGGATGCGCGCTCGGGCTCACTACTGCGCATGCGCACACGGGATCACTGCTGCCCATGCGCACTCGGACTCACTACAGCTCATGCGCACTCGGACTCACTACTACTCATGCGCACTCGGGGACACTAATGCGCATGCGCACTCGGACTCACTACTGCGGATGCGCGCTCGGGCTCACAACTGCGCATGCGCACACGGGCTCACTACTGCGCATGCGCGCTCGGGGTCACTACTGCGCATGCGCACTCGGGGTCACTACTGCGCATGCGCACTCCGGCTCAGACCTGCACATGCGCACACGCACTCACTACTGCGGATGCGCAATCGGGCTCACTACTGTGCATGCGCACTCGGGGTCACTACTGCTCATGCGCACTCGGACTCACTACTGCTCATGCGCACTCGGGGTCACTACTGCGCATGCGCCCTCCGGCTCACTACTGCTCATGCGTACTCGGACTCACTACTACTCATGCGCACTTGGGGTTACTACTGCGGATGCGCGCTCGGGCTCACTACTGCGCATGCGCACACGGGATCACTGCTGCTCATGCGCACTCGGACGCACTACATCTCATGCGCACTCGGGGTCACTACTGCGCATGCGCACTCGGGGTCACTGCTGCTCATGCGCACTCGGACTCACTACTGCTCATGCGCACTCGGGGTCACTACTGCGCATGCGCACTCGGACTCACTACTGCGGTTGCGGGCTCGGCGTCACTAGTGCGCATGCGCACTTGGACTCACTACAGCGCATGCGCGCTCGGGGTCACTACTGCGCATGCGCACTCCGGTCACTACTGCGCATACGCACTCCGGCTCAGACCTGCACATGCGCACACGGACTCACTACTGCGGATGCGCAATCGGGCTCACTACTATGCATGCGGGCCCGGGGTCACTACTGCGCATGCGCAGTCCGGCTCAGACCTGCACATGCGCCCTCGGGCACATCACTGCGCATGCGCACACGGGCTCACTACTGCGGTTGCGCGCTCGGGCTCACTACTGTGCATGCGCACTCGGGGTCACTACTGCTCATGCGCACTCGGACTCACTACTGCGCATGCGCCCACCGGCTCACTACTGCTCATGCGTACTCGGACTCACTGCTGCGGATGCGCAATCGGGCCCACTACTGCGCATGCGCGCACGAGCCCACTACTGCTCATGCACACACAGGCTCACTACTGCGCATGCGGGCTCGGGGTCACTACTGCGCATGCGCACTCCGGCTCAGACCTGCACATGCGCACACGCACTCACTACTGCGTATGCCCAATCGGGCTCACTACTGTGCATGCGCAGTCGGGGTCACTACTGCTCATGCGCACTCGGACTCACTACTGCTCATGCGCACTTGGGGTCACTACTGCGCATGCGCCCTCCGGCTCACTACTGCTCATGCGTACTCGGACTCACTACTGCGGATGCGCAATCGGGCCCACTACTGCGCATGCGCACACGGGCTCACTACTGCGCATGCGTTCTCGGGGTCACTAGTGCGCATGCGCACTCGGACTCACTACTGCGGATGCACAATCGGGCTCACTACTGCGCATGCGCACTCCGGCTCAGACCTGCACATGCGCACACGCACTCACAACTGCGGATGCGCAATCGGGCTCACTACTGTGCATGCGCACTCGGGGTCACTACTGCTCATGCGCACTCGGACTCACTACTGCTCATGCGCACTCGGGGTCACTACTGCGCATGCGCCCTCCGGCTCACTACTGCTCATGCGTACTCGGACTCACTACTACTCATGCGCACTTGGGGTTACTACTGCGGATGCGCGCTCGGGCTCACTACTGCGCATGCGCACACGGGATCACTGCTGCTCATGCGCACTCGGACGCACTACATCTCATGCGCACTCGGGGTCACTACTGCGCATGCGCAGTCCGGCTCAGACCTGCACATGCGCCCTCGGGCACATCACTACTCATGCGCACTTGGGGTTACTACTGCGGATGCGCGCTCGGGCTCACTACTGCGCATGCGCACACGGGATCACTGCTGCTCATGCGCACTCGGACGCACTACATCTCATGCGCACTCGGGGTCACTACTGCGCATGCGCACTCGGACTCACTACTGCGGTTGCGGGCTCGGCGTCACTAGTGCGCATGCGCACTTGGACTCACTACAGCGCATGCGCGCTCGGGGTCACTACTGCGCATGCGCACTCCGGTCACTACTGCGCATACGCACTCCGGCTCAGACCTGCACATGCGCACACGGACTCACTACAGCGGATGCGCAATCGGGCTCACTACTATGCATGCGGGCTCGGGGTCACTACTGCGCATGCGCAGTCCGGCTCAGACCTGCACATGCGCCCTCGGGCACATCACTGCGCATGCGCACACGGGCTCACTACTGCGGTTGCGCGCTCGGGCTCACTACTGTGCATGCGCACTCGGGGTCACTACTGCTCATGCGCACTCGGACTCACTACTGCGCATGCGCCCACCGGCTCACTACTGCTCATGCGTACTCGGACTCACTGCTGCGGATGCGCAATCGGGCCCACTACTGCGCATGCGCGCACGAGCCCACTACTGCTCATGCACACACAGGCTCACTACTGCGCATGCGGGCTCGGGGTCACTACTGCGCATGCGCACTCCGGCTCAGACCTGCACATGCGCACACGCACTCACTACTGCGTATGCCCAATCGGGCTCACTACTGTGCATGCGCAGTCGGGGTCACTACTGCTCATGCGCACTCGGACTCACTACTGCTCATGCGCACTTGGGGTCACTACTGCGCATGCGCCCTCCGGCTCACTACTGCTCATGCGTACTCGGACTCACTACTGCGGATGCGCAATCAGGCCCACTACTGCGCATGCGCACACGGGCTCACTACTGCGCATGCGTTCTCGGGGTCACTAGTGCGCATGCGCACTCGGACTCACTACTGCGGATGCACAATCGGGCTCACTACTGCGCATGCGCACTCCGGCTCAGACCTGCACATGCGCACACGCACTCACTACTGCGGATGCGCAATCGGGCTCACTACTGTGCATGCGCACTCGGGGTCACTACTGCTCATGCGCACTCGGACTCACTACTGCTCATGCGCACTCGGGGTCACTACTGCGCATGCGCCCTCCGGCTCACTACTGCTCATGCGTACTCGGACTCACTACTACTCATGCGCACTTGGGGTTACTACTGCGGATGCGCGCTCGGGCTCACTACTGCGCATGCGCACACGGGATCACTGCTGCTCATGCGCACTCGGACGCACTACATCTCATGCGCACTCGGGGTCACTACTGCGCATGCGCACTCGGGGTCACTGCTGCTCATGCGCACTCGGACTCACTACTGCTCATGCGCACTCGGGGTCACTACTGCGCATGCGCACTCGGACTCACTACTGCGGTTGCGGGCTCGGCGTCACTAGTGCGCATGCGCACTTGGACTCACTACAGCGCATGCGCGCTCGGGGTCACTACTGCGCACGCGCACTCCGGTCACTACTGCGCATACGCACTCCGGCTCAGACCTGCACATGCGCACACGGACTCACTACTGCGGATGCGCAATCGGGCTCACTACTATGCATGCGGGCTCGGGGTCACTACTGCGCATGCGCAGTCCGGCTCAGACCTGCACATGCGCCCTCGGGCACATCACTGCGCATGCGCACACGGGCTCACTACTGCGGTTGCGCGCTCGGGCTCACTACTGTGCATGCGCACTCGGGGTCACTACTGCTCATGCGCACTCGGACTCACTACTGCGCATGCGCCCACCGGCTCACTACTGCTCATGCGTACTCGGACTCACTACTGCGGATGCGCAATCGGGCCCACTACTGCGCATGCGCGCACGAGCCCACTACTGCTCATGCACACACAGGCTCACTACTGCGCATGCGGGCTCGGGGTCACTACTGCGCATGCGCACTCCGGCTCAGACCTGCACATGCGCACACGCACTCACTACTGCGTATGCCCAATCGGGCTCACTACTGTGCATGCACAGTCGGGGTCACTACTGCTCATGCGCACTCGGACTCACTACTGCTCATGCGCACTTGGGGTCACTACTGCGCATGCGCCCTCCGGCTCACTACTGCTCATGCGTACTCGGACTCACTACTGCGGATGCGCAATCGGGCCCACTACTGCGCATGCGCACACGGGCTCACTACTGCGCATGCGTTCTCGGGGTCACTAGTGCGCATGCGCACTCGGACTCACTACTGCGGATGCACAATCGGGCTCACTACTGCGCATGCGCACCCCGGCTCAGAACTGCACATGCGCACACGGACTCACTACTGCGGATGCGCAATCGGGCTCACTACTGTGCATGCGCACTCGGGGTCACTAGTGCTCATGCGCACTCGGACTCACTACTACTCATGCGCACTCGGGGGCACTAATGCGCATGCGCACTCGGACTCACTACTGCGGATGCGCGCTCGGGCTCACTACTGCGCATGCGCACACGGGATCACTGCTGCCCATGCGCACTCGGACTCACTACAGCTCATGCGCACTCGGACTCACTACTACTCATGCGCACTCGGGGACACTAATGCGCATGCGCACTCGGACTCACTACTGCGGATGCGCGCTCGGGCTCACAACTGCGCATGCGCACACGGGCTCACTACTACGCATGCGCGCTCGGGGTCACTACTGCGCATGCGCACTCGGGGTCACTACTGCGCATGCGCACTCCGGCTCAGACCTGCACATGCGCACACGCACTCACTACTGCGGATGCGCAATCGGGCTCACTACTGTGCATGCGCACTCGGGGTCACTACTGCTCATGCGCACTCGGGGTCACTGCTGCTCATGCGCACTCGGACTCACTACTGCTCATGCGCACTCGGGGTCACTACTGCGCATGCGCACTCGGACTCACTACTGCGGTTGCGGGCTCGGCGTCACTAGTGCGCATGCGCAC
This sequence comes from Megachile leachella, assembly GCA_963576845.1. Taxonomy (NCBI): domain Eukaryota; kingdom Metazoa; phylum Arthropoda; class Insecta; order Hymenoptera; family Megachilidae; genus Megachile; species Megachile leachella. Next base: position 22,854,316 of record OY756250.1, on the reverse strand, counting down.
TTGGACTCACTACAGCGCATGCGCGCTCGGGGTCACTACTGCGCATGCGCACTCCGGTCACTACTGCGCATACGCACTCCGGCTCAGACCTGCACATGCGCACACGGACTCACTACTGCGGATGCGCAATCGGGCTCACTACTATGCATGCGGGCTCGGGGTCACTACTGCGCATGCGCCCTCCGGCTCACTACTGCTCATGCGTACTCGGACTCACTACTGCGGATGCGCAATCGGGCCCACTACTGCGCATGCGCGCACGAGCCCACTACTGCTCATGTACACACAGGCTCACTACTGCGCATGCGGGCTCGGGGTCACTAGTGCGCATGCGCACTCGGGGTCACTACTGCGCATGCGCAGTCCGGCTCAGACTTGCACATGCACATTCGAGCTCAATTCTGCGCATGTGCACACGGGCTCACTACTGCGCATGCGGGCTCGGGGTCACTACTGCTCATGCGCACTCGGACTCACTGCTGCGCATGCGCAATCCGGCTCAGACCTGCACATGCGCACTCGAGCTCACTACTACGCATGCGCACTCGGGGTCACTACTGCTCATGCGCACTCGGACTCACTACTACTCATGCGCACTCGGACTCACTACTGCGGATGTGCGCTCGGGCTCACTACTGCGCATGCGCACACGGACTCACTACTGCGCATGCGCACACGGGCTCACTACTGCGCATGCGCTCTCGGGGTCACTGCTGCTCATGCGCACTCGGGGTCACTACTGCGCATGCGCAGTCCGGCTCAGACTTGCACATGCGCACTCGAGCTCACTACTGCGCATGCGCACTCGGGGTCACTACTGCGCATGCGCCCACCGGCTCACTACTGCTCATGCGTACTCGGACTCACTACTGCGGATGCGCAATCGGGCCCACTACTGCGCATGCGCGCACGAGCCCACTACTGCTCATGCACACACAGGCTCACTACTGCGCATGCGGGCTCGGGGTCACTAGTGCGCATGCGCACTCGGGGTCACTACTGCGCATGCGCAGTCCGGCTCAGACTTGCACATGCGCATTCGAGCTCAATTCTGCGCATGTGCACACAGGCTCACTACTGCGCATGCGGGCTCGGGGTCACTACTGCGCATGCGCACTCGGGGTCACTACAGCGCATGCGCAGTCCGGCTCAGACTTGCACATGCGCATTCGAGCTCAATTCTGCGCATGTGCACACAGGCTCACTACTGCGCATGCGGGCTCGGGGTCACTAGTGCGCATGCGCACTCGGGGTCACAACTGCGCATGCGCAGTCCGGCTCAAACTTGCACATGCGCATTCGAGCTCAATTCTGCGCATGTGCACACAGGCTCACTACTGCGCATGCGGGCTCGGGGTCACTACTGCGCATGCGCACTCGGGGTCACTGCTGCGCATTCGCAGTCCGGCTCAGACTTGCACATGCGCATTCGAGCTCAATTCTGCGCATGTGCACACAGGCTCACTACTGCGCATGCGGGCTCGGGCTCACTACTGCGCATGCGCACACGGACTCACTACTGCGCATGCGCACACGGGCTCACTACTGCGCATGTGCTCTCGGGGTCACTGCTGCTCATGCGCACTCGGGCTCACTACTACTCATGCGCACTCGGGGACACTACTGCTCATGCGCACTCGGACTCACTACTGCGGATGCGCGCTCTGGCTCCCTACTGCGCATGGGCACACGGGCTCACTACTGCGCATGCGCACTCGGACCCACTACCACTCATGCGCACTCGGGGTCACTACTGCTCATGCGCCCTCGGACTCACAACTGCGGATGCGCGCTCGGGCTCACTACTGCGCATGCGCACACGGGGTCACTGCTGCTCATGCACACTCGGACTCACTACTGCTCATGCGGGCTTGGGGCCACTAGTGCGCATGCGCACTCGGACTCACTATTGCGCATGCGCGCTCGGCGTCACTACTGCGCATGCGCACTCGGGGTCACTACTGCGCATGCACACTCCGGCTCAGACCTGCACATGCGCACACGGACTCACTACTGCGGATGCGCAATCGGGCTCACTACTATGCATGCGCACTCGGGGTCACTACTGCTCATGCGCACTCGGACTCACTACTGCTCATGCGCACTCGGGGTCACTACTGCGCATGCGCACTCGAGCTCACTACTACGCATGCGCACGCGGGCTCACTACAGCGCATGCGCACACGGGCTCACTACTGCGCATGCGCGCACGAGCCCACTACTGCTCATGCACACACGGGCTCACTACTGCACATGCGCACTCAGACTCACTACTGCGGATGCACAATCGGGCTCACTACTGCGCATGCGCACTCGGGCACATCACTGCGCATGCGCACACGGGCTCACTACTGCGCATGCGCAGTCCGGCTCAGACCTGCACATGCGCATTCGAGCTCACTTCTGCGCATATGCACACGGGCGTACTACTGCGCATGCGCACTCAGACTCACTACTGCTCATGCGCACCCGGACTCACTACTGCGCATGCGCACTCCGGCTCGGACCTGCACATGCGCACTCGAGCTCACTACTACGCATGCGCACGCGGGCTCGCTACTGCGCATGAGCACACGGGCTCACTACTGCGCATGCGCACGCGGGCTCACTACTGCGCATGCGTTCTCGGGGTCACTACTGCGCATGCGCACTCGGGGTCACTGCTGCTCATGCGCACTCGGACTCACTACTGCTCATGCGCACTCGGGGTTACTACTGCGCATGCGCACTCGGACTCACTACTGCGGTTGCGGGCTCGGGGTCACTAGTGCGCATGCGCACTCGGACTCACTACTGCGCATGCGCACTCGGGGTCACTACTGCGCATGCGCACTCAGACTCACTACTGCGGATGCACAATCGGGCTCACTACTGCGCATGCGCGCTCGGACTCACTACCGCTCATGCGGACACGGGCTCACTACTGCGCATGCGCACTCCGGCTCGGACCTGCACATGCGCACTCGAGCTCACTACTACGCATGCGCACGCGGGCTCGCTACTGCGCATGAGCACACGGGCTCACTACTGCGCATGCGCACGCGGGCTCACTACTGCGCATGCGTTCTCGGGGTCACTACTGCGCATGCGCACTCGGGGTCACTGCTGCTCATGCGCACTCGGACTCACTACTGCTCATGCGCACTCGGGGTTACTACTGCGCATGCGCACTCGGACTCACTACTGCGGTTGCGGGCTCGGGGTCACTAGTGCGCATGCGCACTCGGACTCACTACTGCGCATGCGCACTCGGGGTCACTACTGCGCATGCGCACTCAGACTCACTACTGCGGATGCACAATCGGGCTCACTACTGCGCATGCGCGCTCGGACTCACTACCGCTCATGCGGACACGGGCTCACTACTGCGCATGCGCAGTCCGGCTCAGACTTGCACGTGCGCATTCGAGCTCACTTCTGCGCGTGTGCACACGGGCTCACTACTGCGCATGCGGGCTCGGGGTCACTACTGCTCATGCGCACTCGGACTCACTACTGCTCATGCGCACTCAGGGTCACTACTGCGCATGCGCCCTCCGGCTCACTACTGCTCATGCGTACTCGGACTCACTACTACTCATGCGGACTCGGGGACACTAATGCGCATGCGCACTCGGACTCACTACTACTCATGCGGACTCGGGGACAATAATGCGCATGCGCACTCGGACTCACTACTGCGGATGCGCGCTCGGGCTCACTACTGTGCATGCGCACACGGGATCACTGCTGCTCAAGCGCACTCGGGCGCACTACTGCTCAAGCGCACTCGGGGTCACTACTGCGCATGCGCACTCGGGGTCACTGCTGCTCATGCGCACTCGGACTCACTACTGCTCATGCGCACTCGGGGTCACTACTGCGCATGCGCACTCGGACTCACTACAGCTCATGCGCACTCGGACTCACTACTACTCATGCGCACTCGGGGACACTAATGCGCATGCGCACTCGGACTCACTACTGCGGATGCGTGCTCGGGCTCACTACTGTGCATGCGCACTCCGGCTCAGACCTGCACATGCGCACACGGACTCACTACTGCGGGTGCGCAATCGGGCTCACTACTGTGCATGCGCACTCCGGCTCAGACCTGCACATGCGCACTCGGACTCACTACTGCGGATGCGCAATCGGGCCCACTACTGCGCATGCGCGCACGAGCCCACTACTGCTCATGTACACACAGGCTCACTACTGCGCATGCGGGCTCGGGGTCACTAGTGCGCATGCGCACTCGGGGTCACTACTGCGCATGCGCAGTCCGGCTCAGACTTGCACATGCACATTCGAGCTCAATTCTGCGCATGTGCACACGGGCTCACTACTGCGCATGCGGGCTCGGGGTCACTACTGCTCATGCGCACTCGGACTCACTACTGCGCATGCGCAATCCGGCTCAGACCTGCACATGCGCACTCGAGCTCACTACTACGCATGCGCACTCGGGGTCACTACTGCGCATGCGCACACGGACTCACTACTGCGCATGCGCACACGGGCTCACTACTGCGCATGCGCACTCGGACCCACTACCACTCATGCGCACTCGGGGTCACTACTGCTCATGCGCCCTCGGACTCACTACTCCGGATGCGCGCTCGGGCTCACTACTGCGCATGCGCACACGGGGTCACTGCTGCTCATGCGCACTCGGACTCACTACTGCTCATGCGGGCTTGGGGCCACTAGTGCGCATGCGCACTCGGACTCACTACTGCGCATGCGCGCTCGGCGTCACTACTGCGCATGCGCACTCGGGGTCACTACTGCGCATGCGCACTCGAGCTCACTACTACGCATGCGCACGCGGGCTCACTACTGCGCATGCGCACACGGACACACTACTGCGCATGCGCACACGGGCTCACTACTGCGCATGCGCTCTCGGGGTCACTGCTGCTCATACGCACTCGGACTCACTACTACCCGTGCACACTCGGGGACACTACTGCTCATGCGCACTCGGACTCACTACTGCGGATGCGCGCTCTGGCTCACTACTGCGCATGGGCACACGGGCTCACTACTGCGCATGCGCACTCGGACCCACTACCACTCATGCGCACTCGGGGTCACTACTGCTCATGCGCACTCGGACTCACTACTGCGGATGCGCGCTCGGGCTCACTACTGCGCATGCGCACACGGACTCACTACTGCGCATGCGCACACGGGCTCACTACTGCGCATGCGCTCTCGGGGTCACTGCTGCTCATGCGCACTCGGGCTCACTACTACTCATGCGCACTCGGGGACACTACTGCTCATGCGCACTCGGACTCACTACTGCGGATGCGCGCTCTGGCTCCCTACTGCGCATGGGCACACGGGCTCACTACTGCGCATGCGCACTCGGACCCACTACCACTCATGCGCACTCGGGGTCACTACTGCTCATGCGCCCTCGGACTCACAACTGCGGATGCGCGCTCGGGCTCACTACTGCGCATGCGCACACGGGGTCACTGCTGCTCATGCACACTCGGACTCACTACTGCTCATGCGGGCTTGGGGCCACTAGTGCGCATGCGCACTCGGACTCACTATTGCGCATGCGCGCTCGGCGTCACTACTGCGCATGCGCACTCGGGGTCACTACTGCGCATGCACACTCCGGCTCAGACCTGCACATGCGCACACGGACTCACTACTGCGGATGCGCAATCGGGCTCACTACTATGCATGCGCACTCGGGGTCACTACTGCTCATGCGCACTCGGACTCACTACTGCTCATGCGCACTCGGGGTCACTACTGCGCATGCGCACTCGAGCTCACTACTACGCATGCGCACGCGGGCTCACTACAGCGCATGCGCACACGGGCTCACTACTGCGCATGCGCGCACGAGCCCACTACTGCTCATGCACACACGGGCCAACTACTGCTCATGCGCACTCAGACTCACTACTGCGGATGCACAATCGGGCTCACTACTGCGCATGCGCACTCGGGCACATCACTGCGCATGCGCACACGGGCTCACTACTGCGCATGCGCAGTCCGGCTCAGACCTGCACATGCGCATTCGAGCTCACTTCTGCGCATATGCACACGGGCGTACTACTGCGCATGCGCACTCAGACTCACTACTGCTCATGCGCACCCGGACTCACTACTGCGCATGCGCACTCCGGCTCGGACCTGCACATGCGCACTCGAGCTCACTACTACGCATGCGCACGCGGGCTCGCTACTGCGCATGAGCACACGGGCTCACTACTGCGCATGCGCACGCGGGCTCACTACTGCGCATGCGTTCTCGGGGTCACTACTGCGCATGCGCACTCGGGGTCACTGCTGCTCATGCGCACTCGGACTCACTACTGCTCATGCGCACTCGGGGTTACTACTGCGCATGCGCACTCGGACTCACTACTGCGGTTGCGGGCTCGGGGTCACTAGTGCGCATGCACACTCGGACTCACTACTGCGCATGCGCACTCGGGGTCACTACTGCGCATGCGCACTCAGACTCACTACTGCGGATGCACAATCGGGCTCACTACTGCGCATGCGCGCTCGGACTCACTACCGCTCATGCGGACACGGGCTCACTACTGCGCATGCGCAGTCCGGCTCAGACTTGCACGTGCGCATTCGAGCTCACTTCTGCGCGTGTGCACACGGGCTCACTACTGCGCATGCGGGCTCGGGGTCACTACTGCTCATGCGCACTCGGACTCACTACTGCTCATGCGCACTCAGGGTCACTACTGCGCATGCGCCCTCCGGCTCACTACTGCTCATGCGTACTCGGACTCACTACTACTCATGCGGACTCGGGGACACTAATGCGCATGCGCACTCGGACTCACTACTACTCATGCGGACTCGGGGACACTAATGCGCATGCGCACTCGGACTCACTACTGCGGATGCGCGCTCGGGCTCACTACTGTGCATGCGCACACGGGATCACTGCTGCTCATGCGCACTCGGGCGCACTACTGCTCATGCGCACTCGGGGTCACTACTGCGCATGCGCACTCGGGGTCACTGCTGCTCATGCGCACTCGGACTCACTACTGCTCATGCGCACTCGGGGTCACTACTGCGCATGCGCACTCGGACTCACTACAGCTCATGCGCACTCGGACTCACTACTACTCATGCGCACTCGGGGACACTAATGCGCATGCGCACTCGGACTCACTACTGCGGATGCGTGCTCGGGCTCACTACTGTGCATGCGCACTCCGGCTCAGACCTGCACATGCGCACACGGACTCACTACTGCGGGTGCGCAATCGGGCTCACTACTGTGCATGCGCACTCCGGCTCAGACCTGCACATGCGCACTCGGACTCACTACTGCGGATGCGCAATCGGGCCCACTACTGCGCATGCGCGCACGAGCCCACTACTGCTCATGTACACACAGGCTCACTACTGCGCATGCGGGCTCGGGGTCACTAGTGCGCATGCGCACTCGGGGTCACTACTGCGCATGCGCAGTCCGGCTCAGACTTGCACATGCACATTCGAGCTCAATTCTGCGCATGTGCACACGGGCTCACTACTGCGCATGCGGGCTCGGGGTCACTACTGCTCATGCGCACTCGGACTCACTACTGCGCATGCGCAATCCGGCTCAGACCTGCACATGCGCACTCGAGCTCACTACTACGCATGCGCACTCGGGGTCACTACTGCGCATGCGCACACGGACTCACTACTGCGCATGCGCACACGGGCTCACTACTGCGCATGCGCACTCGGACCCACTACCACTCATGCGCACTCGGGGTCACTACTGCTCATGCGCCCTCGGACTCACTACTCCGGATGCGCGCTCGGGCTCACTACTGCGCATGCGCACACGGGGTCACTGCTGCTCATGCGCACTCGGACTCACTACTGCTCATGCGGGCTTGGGGCCACTAGTGCGCATGCGCACTCGGACTCACTACTGCGCATGCGCGCTCGGCGTCACTACTGCGCATGCGCACTCGGGGTCACTACTGCGCATGCGCACTCGAGCTCACTACTACGCATGCGCACGCGGGCTCACTACTGCGCATGCGCACACGGACACACTACTGCGCATGCGCACACGGGCTCACTACTGCGCATGCGCTCTCGGGGTCACTGCTGCTCATACGCACTCGGACTCACTACTACCCGTGCACACTCGGGGACACTACTGCTCATGCGCACTCGGACTCACTACTGCGGATGCGCGCTCTGGCTCACTACTGCGCATGGGCACACGGGCTCACTACTGCGCATGCGCACTCGGACCCACTACCACTCATGCGCACTCGGGGTCACTACTGCTCATGCGCACTCGGACTCACTACTGCGGATGCGCGCTCGGGCTCACTACTGCGCATGCGCACACGGACTCACTACTGCGCATGCGCACACGGGCTCACTACTGCGCATGCGCTCTCGGGGTCACTGCTGCTCATGCGCACTCGGACTCACTACTACTCATGCGCACTCGGGGTCACTACTGCTCATGCGCACTCGGACTCACTACTGCGGATGCGCGCTCTGGCTCACTACTGCGCATGGGCACACGGGCTCACTACTGCGCATGCGCACTCGGACCCACTACCACTCATGCGCACTCGGGGTCACTACTGCTCATGCGCACTCGGACTCACTACTGCTCATGCGCACTCGGGGTCACTACTGCGCATGCGCGCTCGGCGTCACTACTGCGCATGCGCACTCCGGCTCAGACCTGCACATGCGCACACGGACTCACTACTGCGGATGCGCAATCGGGCTCACTACTATGCATGCGCACTCGGCGTCACTACTGTTCATGCGCACTCGGACTCACTACTGCTCATGCGCACTCGGGGTCACTACTGCGCATGCGCACTCGAGCTCACTACTACGCATGCGCACGCGGGCTCACTAATGCGCATGCGCACACGGGCTCACTACTGCGCATGCGCAGTCCGGCTCAGGCCTGCACATGCGCATTCGAGCTCACTTCTGCGCATATGCACACGGGCGTACTACTGCGCATGCGCGCTCGGCGTCACTACTGCGCATGCGCACTCGGGGTCACTACTGCGCATGCGCACTCGAGCTCACTACTACGCATGCACACACAGGCTCACTACTGCGCATGCGGGCTCGGGGTCACTACTGCGCATGCGCACTCGGGCTCAGACCTGCACATGCGCACACGCACTCACTACTGCGTATGCCCAATCGGGCTCACTACTGTGCATGCGCAGTCGGGGTCACTACTGCTCATGCGCACTCGGACTCACTAGTGCTCATGCGCACTTGGGGTCACTACTGCGCATGCGCCCTCCGGCTCACTACTGCTCATGCGTACTCGGACTCACTACTGCGGATGCGCAATCGGGCTCACTACTGTGCATGCGCACTCGGGGTCACTAGTGCTCATGCGCACTCGGACTCACTACTACTCATGCGCACTCGGGGACACTAATGCGCATGCGCACTCGGACTCACTACTGCGGATGCGCGCTCGGGTTCACTACTGCGCATATGCACACGGGATCACTGCTGCCCATGCGCACTCGGACTCACTACAGCTCATGCGCACTCGGACTCACTACTACTCATGCGCACTCGGGGACACTAATGCGCATGCGCACTCGGACTCACTACTGCGGATGCGCGCTCGGGCTCACAAATGCGCATGCGCACACGGGCTCACTACTGCGCATGCGCGCTCGGGGTCACTACTGCGCATGCGCACTCGGGGTCACTACTGCGCATGCGCACTCCGGCTCAGACCTGCACACGCGCACACGCACTCACTACTGCGGATGCGCAATCGGGCTCACTACTGTGCATGCGCACTCGGGGTCACTACTGCTCATGCGCACTCGGACTCACTACTGCTCATGCGCACTCGGGGTCACTACTGCGCATGCGCACTCGGGGTCACTGCTGCTCATGCGCACTCGGACTCACTACTGCTCATGCGCACTCGGGGTCACTACTGCGCATGCGCACTCGGACTCACTACTGCGGTTGCGGGCTCGGCGTCACTAGTGCGCATGCGCACTTGGACTCACTACAGCGCATGCGCGCTCGGGGTCACTACTGCGCATGCGCACTCCGGTCACTACTGCGCATACGCACTCCGGCTCAGACCTGCACATGCGCACACGGACTCACTACTGCGGATGCGCAATCGGGCTCACTACTATGCATGCGGGCTCGGGGTCACTACTGCGCATGCGCAGTCCGGCTCAGACCTGCACATGCGCCCTCGGGCACATCACTGCGCATGCGCACACGGGCTCACTACTGCGGTTGCGCGCTCGGGCTCACTACTGTGCATGCGCACTCGGGGTCACTACTGCTCATGCGCACTCGGACTCACTACTGCGCATGCGCCCACCGGCTCACTACTGCTCATGCGTACTCGGACTCACTACTGCGGATGCGCAATCGGGCCCACTACTGCGCATGCGCGCACGAGCCCACTACTGCTCATGCACACACAGGCTCACTACTGCGCATGCGGGCTCGGGGTCACTACTGCGCATGCGCAGTCCGGCTCAGACCTGCACATGCGCACTCGAGCTCACTACTGCGGATGCGCAATCGGGCTCACTACTGTGCCTGCGCACTCGGGGGCACTACTGCTCATGCGCACTCGGACTCACTACTGCTCATGCGCACTCGGGGTCACTACTGCGCATGCGCCCTCCGGCTCACTACTGCTCATGCGTACTCGGACTCACTACTGCGGATGCGCAATCGGGCCCACTACTGCGCATGCGCGCACGAGCCCACTACTGCTCATGTACACACAGGCTCACTACTGCGCATGCGGGCTCGGGGTCACTAGTGCGCATGCGCACTCGGGGTCACTACTGCGCATGCGCAGTCCGGCTCAGACTTGCACATGCACATTCGAGCTCAATTCTGCGCATGTGCACACGGGCTCACTACTGCGCATGCGGGCTCGGGGTCACTACTGCTCATGCGCACTCGGACTCACTGCTGCGCATGCGCAATCCGGCTCAGACCTGCACATGCGCACTCGAGCTCACTACTACGCATGCGCACTCGGGGTCACTACTGCTCATGCGCACTCGGACTCACTACTACTCATGCGCACTCGGACTCACTACTGCGGATGTGCGCTCGGGCTCACTACTGCGCATGCGCACACGGACTCACTACTTCGCATGCGCACACGGGCTCACTACTGCGCATGCGCTCTCGGGGTCACTGCTGCTTATGCGCACTCGGGGTCACTACTGCGCATGCGCAGTCCGGCTCAGACTTGCACATGCGCATTCGAGCTCACTACTGCGCATGCGCACTCGGGGTCACTACTGCGCATGCGCCAACCGGCTCACTACTGCTCATGCGTACTCGGACTCACTACTGCGGATGCGCAATCGGGCCCACTACTGCGCATGCGCGCACGAGCCCACTACTGCTCATGCACACACAGGCTCACTACTGCGCATGCGGGCTCGGGGTCACTAGTGCACATGCGCACTCGGGGTCATTACTGCGCATGCGCAGTCCGGCTCAGACTTGCACGTGCGCATTCGAGCTCACTTCTGCGCGTGTGCACACGGGCTCACTACTGCGCATGCGGGCTCGGGGTCACTACTGCTCATGCGCACTCGGACTCACTACTGCGCATGCGCACTCAGGGTCACTACTGCGCATGCGCCCTCCGGCTCACTACTGCTCATGCGTACTCGGACTCACTACTACTCATGCGGACTCGGGGACACTAATGCGCATGCGCACTCGGACTCACTACTACTCATGCGGACTCGGGGACACTAATGCGCATGCGCACTCGGACTCACTACTGCGGATGCGCGCTCGGGCTCACTACTGCGCATGCGCACACGGGATCACTGCTGCTCATGCGCACTCGGGCGCACTACTGCTCATGCGCACTCGGGGTCACTACTGCGCATGCGCACTCGGGGTCACTGCTGCTCATGCGCACTCGGACTCACTACTGCTCATGCGCACTCGGGGTCACTACTGCGCATGCGCACTCGGACTCACTACAGCTCATGCGCACTCGGACTCACTACTACTCATGCGCACTCGGGGACACTAATGCGCATGCGCACTCGGACTCACTACTGCGGATGCGTGCTCGGGCTCACTACTGTGCATGCGCACTCCGGCTCAGACCTGCACATGCGCACACGGACTCACTACTGCGGGTGCGCAATCGGGCTCACTACTGTGCATGCGCACTCCGGCTCAGACCTGCACATGCGCACTCGGACTCACTACTGCGGATGCGCAATCGGGCCCACTACTGCGCATGCGCGCACGAGCCCACTACTGCTCATGTACACACAGGCTCACTCCTGCGCATGCGGGCTCGGGGTCACTAGTGCGCATGCGCACTCGGGGTCACTACTGCGCATGCGCAGTCCGGCTCAGACTTGCACATGCACATTCGAGCTCAATTCTGCGCATGTGCACACGGGCTCACTACTGCGCATGCGGGCTCGGGGTCACTACTGCTCATGCGCACTCGGACTCACTACTGCGCATGCGCAATCCGGCTCAGACCTGCACATGCGCACTCGAGCTCACTACTACGCATGCGCACTCGGGGTCACTACTGCTCATGCGCACTCGGACTCACTACTACTCATGCGCACTCGGGGTCACTACTGCTCATGCGCACTCGGACTCAATACTGCGGATGCGCGCTCGGGCTCACTACTGCGCATGCGCACACGGACTCACTACTGCGCATGCGCACACGGGCTCACTACTGCGCATGCGCACTCGGACCCACTACCACTCATGCGCACTCGGGGTCACTACTGCTCATGCGCCCTCGGACTCACTACTCCGGATGCGCGCTCGGGCTCACTACTGCGCATGCGCACACGGGGTCACTGCTGCTCATGCGCACTCGGACTCACTACTGCGCATGCGCACACGGACACACTACTGCGCATGCGCACACGGGCTCACTACTGCGCATGCGCTCTCGGGGTCACTGCTGCTCATACGCACTCGGACTCACTACTACCCGTGCACACTCGGGGACACTACTGCTCATGCGCACTCGGACTCACTACTGCGGATGCGCGCTCTGGCTCACTACTGCGCATGGGCACACGGGCTCACTACTGCGCATGCGCACTCGGACCCACTACAACTCATGCGCACTCGGGGTCACTACTGCTCATGCGCACTCGGACTCACTACTGCGGATGCGCGCTCGGGCTCACTACTGCGCATGCGCACACGGACTCACTACTGCGCATGCGCACACGGGCTCACTACTGCGCATGCGCTCTCGGGGTCACTGCTGCTCATGCGCACTCGGACTCACTACTACTCATGCGCACTCGGGGACACTACTGCTCATGCGCACTCGGACTCACTACTGCGGATGCGCGCTCTGGCTCACTACTGCGCATGGGCACACGGGCTCACTACTGCGCATGCGCACTCGGACCCACTACCACTCATGCGCACTCGGGGTCACTACTGCTCATGCGCACTCGGACTCACTACTGCTCATGCGCACACGGGCTCACTACTGCGCATGCGCGCTCGGGGTCACTACTGCGCATGCGCACTCGGGGTCACTACTGCGCATGCGCACTCCGGCTCAGACCTGCACATGCGCACACGCACTCACTACTGCGGATGCGCAATCGGGCTCACTACTGTGCATGCGCACTCGGGGTCACTACTGCTCATGCGCACTCGGACTCACTACTGCTCATGCGCACTCGGGGTCACTACTGCGCATGCGCCCTCCGGCTCACTACTGCTCATGCGTACTCGGACTCACTACTGCTCATGCGCACTTGGGGTTACTACTGCGGATGCGCGCTCGGGCTCACTACTGCGCATGCGCACACGGGATCACTGCTGCTCATGCGCACTCGGACGCACTACATCTCATGCGCACTCGGGGTCACTACTGCGCATGCGCACTCGGGGTCACTGCTGCTCATGCGCACTCGGACTCACTACTGCTCATGCGCACTCGGGGTCACTACTGCGCATGCGCACTCGGACTCACTACTGCGGTTGCGGGCTCGGCGTCACTAGTGCGCATGCGCGCTTGGACTCACTACAGCGCATGCGCGCTCGGGGTCACTACTGCGCATGCGCACTCCGGTCACTACTGCGCATACGCACTCCGGCTCAGACCTGCACATGCGCACACGGACTCACTACTGCGGATGCGCAATCGGGCTCACTACTATGCATGCGGGCTCGGGGTCACTACTGCGCATGCGCAGTCCGGCTCAGACGTGCACATGCGCCCTCGGGCACATCACTGCGCATGCGCACACGAGCCCACTACTGCTCATGCACACACAGGCTCACTACTGCGCATGCGCGCTCGGGGTCACTACTGCGCATGCGCACTCGGGGTCACTACTGCGCATGCGCACTCCGGCTCAGACCTGCACATGCGCACACGCACTCACTACTGCGGATGCGCAATCGGGCTCACTACTGTGCATGCGCACTCGGGGTCACTACTGCTCATGCGCACTCGGACTCACTACTGCTCATGCGCACTCGGGGTCACTACTGCGCATGCGCCCTCCGGCTCACTACTGCTCATGCGTACTCGGACTCACTACTGCTCATGCGCACTTGGGGTTACTACTGCGGATGCGCGCTCGGGCTCACTACTGCGCATGCGCACACGGGATCACTGCTGCTCATGCGCACTCGGACGCACTACATCTCATGCGCACTCGGGGTCACTACTGCTCATGCGCACTCGGACTCACTACTGCTCATGCGCACTCGGGGTCACTACTGCGCATGCGCGCTCGGCGTCACTACTGCGCATGCGCACTCCGGCTCAGACCTGCACATGCGCACACGGACTCACTACTGCGGATGCGCAATCGGGCTCACTACTATGCATGCGCACTCGGCGTCACTACTGTTCATGCGCACTCGGACTCACTACTGCTCATGCGCACTCGGGGTCACTACTGCGCATGCGCACTCGAGCTCACTACTACGCATGCGCACGCGGGCTCACTAATGCGCATGCGCACACGGGCTCACTACTGCGCATGCGCAGTCCGGCTCAGACCTGCACATGCGCATTCGAGCTCACTTCTGCGCATATGCACACGGGCGTACTACTGGGCATGCGCGCTCGGCGTCACTACTGCGCATGCGCACTCGGGGTCACTACTGCGCATGCGCACTCGAGCTCACTACTACGCATGCACACACAGGCTCACTACTGCGCATGCGGGCTCGGGGTCACTACTGCGCATGCGCACTCGGGCTCAGACCTGCACATGCGCACACGCACTCACTACTGCGTATGCCCAATCGGGCTCACTACTGTGCATGCGCAGTCGGGGTCACTACTGCTCATGCGCACTCGGACTCACTAGTGCTCATGCGCACTTGGGGTCACTACTGCGCATGCGCCCTCCGGCTCACTACTGCTCATGCGTACTCGGATTCACTACTGCGGATGCGCAATCGGGCTCACTACTGTGCATGCGCACTCGGGGTCACTAGTGCTCATGCGCACTCGGACTCACTACTACTCATGCGCACTCGGGGACACTAATGCGCATGCGCACTCGGACTCACTACTGCGGATGCGCGCTCGGGTTCACTACTGCGCATATGCACACGGGATCACTGCTGCCCATGCGCACTCGGACTCACTACAGCTCATGCGCACTCGGACTCACTACTACTCATGCGCACTCGGGGACACTAATGCGCATGCGCACTCGGACTCACTACTGCGGATGCGCGCTCGGGCTCACAAATGCGCATGCGCACACGGGCTCACTACTGCGCATGCGCGCTCGGGGTCACTACTGCGCATGCGCACTCGGGGTCACTACTGCGCATGCGCACTCCGGCTCAGACCTGCACATGCGCACACGCACTCACTACTGCGGATGCGCAATCGGGCTCACTACTGTGCATGCGCACTCGGGGTCACTACTGCTCATGCGCACTCGGACTCACTACTGCTCATGCGCACTCGGGGTCACTACTGCGCATGCGCCCTCCGGCTAACTACTGCTCATGCGTACTCGGACTCACTACTGCTCATGCGCACTTGGGGTTACTACTGCGGATGCGCGCTCGGGCTCACTACTGCGCATGCGCACACGGGATCACTGCTGCTCATGCGCACTCGGACGCACTACATCTCATGCGCACTCGGACTCACTACTACTCATGCGCACTCGGGGACACTAATGCGCATGCGCACTCGGACTCACTACTGCGGATGCGCGCTCGGGCTCACAAATGCGCATGCGCACACGGGCTCACTACTGCGCATGCGCGCTCGGGGTCACTACTGCGCATGCGCACTCGGGGTCACTACTGCGCATGCGCACTCCGGCTCAGACCTGCACATGCGCACACGCACTCACTACTGCGGATGCGCAATCGGGCTCACTACTGTGCATGCGCACTCGGGGTCACTACTGCTCATGCGCACTCGGACTCACTACTGCTCATGCGCACTCGGGGTCACTACTGCGCATGCGCCCTCCGGCTCACTACTGCTCATGCGTACTCGGACTCACTACTGCTCATGCGCACTTGGGGTTACTACTGCGGATGCGCGCTCGGGCTCACTACTGCGCATGCGCACACGGGATCACTGCTGCTCATGCGCACTCGGACGCACTACATCTCATGCGCACTCGGGGTCACTACTGCGCATGCGCACTCGGGGTCACTGCTGCTCATGCGCACTCGGACTCACTACTGCTCATGCGCACTCGGGGTCACTACTGCGCATGCGCACTCGGACTCACTACTGCGGTTGCGGGCTCGGCGTCACTAGTGCGCATGCGCGCTTGGACTCACTACAGCGCATGCGCGCTCGGGGTCACTACTGCGCATGCGCACTCCGGTCACTACTGCGCATACGCACTCCGGCTCAGACCTGCACATGCGCACACGGACTCACTACTGCGGATGCGCAATCGGTCTCACTACTATGCATGCGGGCTCGGGGTCACTACTGCGCATGCGCAGTCCGGCTCAGACCTGCACATGCGCCCTCGGGCACATCACTGCGCATGCGCACACGGGCTCACTACTGCGGTTGCGCGCTCGGGCTCACTACTGTGCATGCGCACTCGGGGTCACTACTGCTCATGCGCACTCGGACTCACTACTGCGCATGCGCCCACCGGCTCACTACTGCTCATGCGTACTCGGACTCACTACTGCGGATGCGCAATCGGGCCCACTACTGCGCATGCGCGCACGAGCCCACTACTGCTCATGCACACACAGGCTCACTACTGCGCATGCGGGCTCGGGGTCACTACTGCGCATGCGCAGTCCGGCTCAGACCTGCACATGCGCACTCGAGCTCACTACTGCGGATGCGCAATCGGGCTCACTACTGTGCCTGCGCACTCGGGGGCACTACTGCTCATGCGCACTCGGACTCACTACTGCTCATGCGCACTCGGGGTCACTACTGCGCATGCGCCCTCCGGCTCACTACTGCTCATGCGTACTCGGACTCACTACTGCGGATGCGCAATCGGGCCCACTACTGCGCATGCGCGCACGAGCCCACTACTGCTCATGTACACACAGGCTCACTACTGCGCATGCGGGCTCGGGGTCACTAGTGCGCATGCGCACTCGGGGTCACTACTGCGCATGCGCAGTCCGGCTCAGACTTGCACATGCACATTCGAGCTCAATTCTGCGCATGTGCACACGGGCTCACTACTGCGCATGCGGGCTCGGGGTCACTACTGCTCATGCGCACTCGGACTCACTGCTGCGCATGCGCAATCCGGCTCAGACCTGCACATGCGCACTCGAGCACACTACTACGCATGCGCACTCGGGGTCACTACTGCTCATGCGCACTCGGACTCACTACTACTCATGCGCACTCGGACTCACTACTGCGGATGTGCGCTCGGGCTCACTACTGCGCATGCGCACACGGACTCACTACTTCGCATGCGCACACGGGCTCACTACTGCGCATGCGCTCTCGGGGTCACTGCTGCTTATGCGCACTCGGGGTCACTACTGCGCATGCGCAGTCCGGCTCAGACTTGCACATGCGCATTCGAGCTCACTACTGCGCATGCGCACTCGGGGTCACTACTGCGCATGCGCCAACCGGCTCACTACTGCTCATGCGTACTCGGACTCACTACTGCGGATGCGCAATCGGGCCCACTACTGCGCATGCGCGCACGAGCCCACTACTGCTCATGCACACACAGGCTCACTACTGCGCATGCGGGCTCGGGGTCACTAGTGCACATGCGCACTCGGGGTCATTACTGCGCATGCGCAGTCCGGCTCAGACTTGCACATGCGCATTCGAGCTCAATTCTGCGCATGCGCACACAGGCTCACTACTGCGCATGCGGGCTCGGGGTCACTACTGCGCATGCGCACTCGGGGTCACTACTGCGCATGCGCAGTCCGGCTCAGACTTGCACATGCGCATTCGAGCTCAATTCTGCGCATGTGCACACAGGCTCACTACTGCGCATGCGGGCTCGGGGTCACTAGTGCGCATGCGCACTCGGGGTCACTACTGCGCATGCGCAGTCCGGCTCAGACTTGCACATGCGCATTCGAGCTCAATTCTGCGCATGTGCACACAGGCACACTACTGCGCATGCGGGCTCGGGGTCACTACTGCGCATGCGCACTCGGGGTCACTACTGCGCATGCGCAGTCCGGCTCAGACTTGCACATGCGCATTCGAGCTCAATTCTGCGCATGTGCACACAGGCTCACTACTGCGCATGCGGGCTCGGGCTCACTACTGCGCATGCGCACACGGACTCACTACTGCGCATGCGCACACGGGCTCACTACTGCGCATGTGCTCTCGGGGTCACTGCTGCTCATGCGCACTCGGGCTCACTACTACTCATGCGCACTCGGGGACACTACTGCTCATGCGCACTCGGACTCACTACTGCGGATGCGCGCTCTGGCTCACTACTGCGCATGGGCACACGGGCTCACTACTGCGCATGCGCACTCGGACCCACTACCACTCATGCGCACTCGGGGTCACTACTGCGCATGCGCACTCGGACTCACTACTGCGGTTGCGGGCTCGGGGTCACTAGTGCGCATGCGCACTCGGACTCACTACTGCGCATGCGCGCTCGGGGTCACTACTGCGCATGCGCACTCGGGGTCACTACTGCTCATGCGCACTCAGGGTCACTACTGCGCATGCGCCCTCCGGCTCACTACTGCTCATGCGTACTCGGACTCACTACTACTCATGCGGACTCGGGGTCACTACTGCTCATGCGCACTCGGACTCACTACTACTCATGCGCACTCGGGGACACTAATGCGCATGCGCACTCGGACTCTCTACTGCGGATGCGCGCTCGGGCTCACTACTGCGCTTGCGCACACGGGATCACTGCTGCCCATGCGCACTCGGACTCACTACTGCTCATGCGCACTCGGGGTCACTACTGCGCATGCGCACTCGGGGTCACTGCTGCTCATGCGCCTTCGGACTCACTACTGCTCATGCGCACTCGGGGTCACTACTGCGCATGCGCACTCGGGGTCACTGCTGCTCATGCGCACTCGGACTCACTACTGCTCATGCGCACTCGGGGACACTAATGCGCATGCGCACTCGGACTCACTACTGCGGATGCGCGCTCGGGCTCACTACTGTGCATGCGCACTCCGGCTCAGACCTGCACATGCGCACACGGACTCACTACTGCGGATGCGCAATCGGGCTCACTACTGTGCATGCGCACTCCGGCTCAGACCTGCACATGCGCACTCGGACTCACTACTGCGGATGCGCAATCGGGCCCACTACTGCGCATGCGCGCACGAGCCCACTACTGCTCATGTACACACAGGCTCACTACTGCGCATGCGGGCTCGGGGTCACTAGTGCGCATGCGCACTCGGGGTCACTACTGCGCATGCGCAGTCCGGCTCCGACTTGCACATGCACATTCGAGCTCAATTCTGCGCATGTGCACACGGGCTCACTACTGCGCATGCGGGCTCGGGGTCACTACTGCTCATGCGCACTCGGACTCACTACTGCGCATGCGCAATCCGGCTCAGACCTGCACATGCGCACTCGAGCTCACTACTACGCATGCGCACTCGGGGTCACTACTGCTCATGCGCACTCGGACTCACTACTACTCATGCGCACTCGGGGTCACTACTGCTCATGCGCACTCGGACTCACTACTACTCATGCGCACTCGGGGTCACTACTGCTCATGCGCACTCGGACTCACTACTGCGGATGTGCGCTCGGGCTCACTACTGCGGATGCGCACACGGACTCACTACTGCGGATGCGCGCTCTGGCTCACTACTGCGCATGGGCACACGGGCTCACTACTGCGCATGCGCACTCGGACCCACTACCACTCATGCGCACTCGGGGTCACTACTGCTCATGCGCACTCGGACTCACTACTGCGGATGCGCGCTCGGGCTCACTACTGCGCATGGGCACACGGACTCACTACTGCGCATGCGCACTCGGACCCACTACCACTCATGCGCACTCGGGGTCACTACTGCTCATGCGCACTCGGACTCACTACTGCTCATGCGCACTCGGGGTCACTACTGCGCATGCGCGCTCGGCGTCACTGCTGCGCATGCGCACTCCGGCTCAGACCTGCACATGCGCACACGGACTCACTACTGCGGATGCGCAATCGGGCTCACTACTATGCATGCGCAATCGGCGTCACTACTGCTCATGCGCACTCGGACTCACTACTGCTCATGCGCACTCGGGGTCACTACTGCGCATGCGCACTCGAGCTCACTACTACGCATGCGCACGCGGGCTCACTACTGCGCATGCGCACACGGGCTCACTACTGCGCATGCGCAGTCCGGCTCAGACCTGCACATGCGCATTCGAGCTCACTTCTGCGCATATGCACACGGGCGTACTACTGCGCATGCGCGCTCGGCGTCACTACTGCGCATGCGCACTCGGGGTCACTACTGCGCATGCGCACTCGAGCTCACTACTACGCATGCGCACGCGGGCTCACTACTGCGCATGCGCACACGGACTCACTACTGCGCATGCGCACACGGGCTCACTACTGTGCATGCGCACTCGGGGTCACTACTGCTCATGCGCACTCGGACTCACTACTGCGCATGCGCCCACCGGCTCACTACTGCTCATGCGTACTCGGACTCACTACTGCGGATGCGCAATCGGGCCCACTACTGCGCATGCGCGCACGAGCCCACTACTGCTCATGCACACACAGGCTCACTACTGCGCATGCGGGCTCGGGGTCACTACTGCGCATGCGCACTCCGGCTCAGACCTGCACATGCGCACACGCACTCACTACTGCGTATGCCCAATCGGGCTCACTACTGTGCATGCGCAGTCGGGGTCACTACTGCTCATGCGCACTCGGACTCACTACTGCTCATGCGCACTTGGGGTCACTACTGCGCATGCGCCCTCCGGCTCACTACTGCTCATGCGTACTCGGACTCACTACTGCGGATGCGCAATCGGGCCCACTACTGCGCATGCGCACACGGGCTCACTACTGCGCATGCGTTCTCGGGGTCACTAGTGCGCATGCGCACTCGGACTCACTACTGCGGATGCACAATCGGGCTCACTACTGCGCATGCGCACCCCGGCTCAGAACTGCACATGCGCACACGGACTCACTACTGCGGATGCGCAATCGGGCTCACTACTGTGCATGCGCACTCGGGGTCACTACTGCTCATGCGCACTCGGACTCACTACTACTCATGCGCACTCGGGGACACTAATGCGCATGCGCACTCGGACTCACTACTGCGGATGCGCGCTCGGGCTCACAACTGCGCATGCGCACACGGGCTCACTACTGCGCATGCGCGCTCGGGGTCACTACTGCGCATGCGCACTCGGGGTCACTACTGCGCATGCGCACTCCGGCTCAGACCTGCACATGCGCACACGCACTCACTACTGCGGATGCGCAATCGGGCTCACTACTGTGCATGCGCACTCGGGGTCACTACTGCTCATGCGCACTCGGACTCACTACTGCTCATGCGCACTCGGGGTCACTACTACTCATGCGCACTTGGGGTTACTACTGCGGATGCGCGCTCGGGCTCACTACTGCGCATGCGCACACGGGATCTCTGCTGCTCATGCGCACTCGGACGCACTACTGCTCATGCGCACTCGGGGTCACTACTGCGCATGCGCACTCGGGGTCACTGCTGCTCATGCGCACTCGGACTCACTACTGCTCATGCGCACTCGGGGTCACTACTGCGCATGTGCACTCGGACTCACTACTGCGGTTGCGGGCTCGGCGTCACTAGTGCGCATGCGCACTTGGACTCACTACAGCGCATGCGCGCTCGGGGTCACTACAGCGCATGCGCACTCCGGTCACTACTGCGCATGCGCACTCCGGCTCAGACCTGCACATGCGCACACGGACTCACTACTGCGGATGCGCAATCGGGCTCACTACTATGCATGCGGGCTCGGGGTCACTACTGCGCATGCGCAGTCCGGCTCAGACCTGCACATGCGCCCTCGGGCACACCACTGCGCATGCGCACACGGGCTCACTACTGCGGTTGCGCGCTCGGGCTCACTACTGTGCATGCGCACTCGGGGTCACTACTGCTCATGCGCACTCGGACTCACTACTGCGCATGCGCACTCGGGGTCACTACTGCGCATGCGCCCACCGGCTCACTACTGCTCATGCGTACTCGGACTCACTACTGCGGATGCGCAATCGGGCCCACTACTGCGCATGCGCGCACGAGCCCACTTCTGCTCATGCACACACAGGCTCACTACTGCGCATGCGGGCTCGGGGTCACTAGTGCGCATGCGCATTCGGGGTCACTACTGCGCATGCGCAGTCCGGCTCAGACTTGCACATGCGCATTCGAGCTCAATTCTGCGCATGTGCACACAGGCTCACTACTGCGCATGCGGGCTCGGGGTCACTAGTGCGCATGCGCACTCGGGGTCACTACTGCGCATGCGCAGTCCGGCTCAGACTTGCACGTGCGCATTCGAGCTCACTTTTGCGCATATGCACACGGGCGTACTACTGCGCATGCGCACTCGGACTCACTACTGCTCATGCGCACTCGGACTCACTACTGCACATGCGCACTCCGGCTCGGACCTGCACATGCGCACTCGAGCTCACTACTACGCATGCGCACGCGGGCTCACTACTGCGCATGAGCACACGGGCTCACTACTGCGCATGCGCACGCGGGCTCACTACTCCGCATGCGTTCTCGGGGTCACTAGTGCGCATGCGCACTCGGACTCACTAGTGCGGATGAACAATCGGGCTCACTACTGCGCATGCGCACCCCGGCTCAGAACTGCACATGCGCACACGGACTCACTACTGCGGATGCGCAATCGGGCTCACTACTGTGCATGCGCACTCGGGGTCACTACTGCTCATGCGCACTCGGACTCACTACTACTCATGCGCACTCGGGGACACTAATGCGCATGCGCACTCGGACTCACTACTGCGGATGCGCGTTCGGGCTCACCACTGCGCATGCGCACACGGGATCACTGCTGCCCATGCGCACTCGGACTCACTACTGCTCATGCGCACTCGGGGTCACTACTGCGCATGCGCACTCGGGGTCACTGCTGCTGATGCGCACTCGAACTCACTACTGCTCATGCGCACTCGGGGTTACTACTGCGCATGCGCACTCGGACTCACTACTGCGGTTGCGGGCTCGGGGTCACTAGTGCGCATGCGCACTCGGACTCACTACTGCGCATGCGCGCTCGGGGTCACTACTGCGCATGCGCACTCGGGGTCACTGCTGCGCATGCGCACTCAGACTCACCTCTGCGGATGCACAATCGGGCTCACTACTGCGCATGCGCGCTCGGACTCACTACCGCTCATGCGGACACGGGCTCACTACTGCGCATGCGCAGTCCGGCTCAGACTTGCACGTGCGCATTCGAGCTCACTTCTGCGCGTGTGCACACGGGCTCACTACTGCGCATGCGGGCTCGGGGTCACTACTGCTCATGCGCACTCGGACTCACTACTGCTCATGCGCACTCAGGGTCACTACTGCGCATGCGCCCCCCGGCTCACTACTGCTCATGCGTACTCGGACTCACTACTACTCATGCGGACTCGTGGACATTAATGCGCATGCGCACTCGGACTCACTACTACTCATGCGGACTCGGGGACACTAATGCGCATGCGCACTCGGACTCACTACTGCGGATGCGCGCTCGGGCTCACTACAGCGCATGCGCACACGGGCTCACTACTGCGCATGCGCACTCGGGGTAACTACTGCTCATGCGCACTCGGACTCACTACTGCGGATGCGCACTCGGGCTCACTACAGCTCATGCGCACTCGGACTCACTACTACTCATGCGCACTCGGGGACACTAATGCGCATGCGCACTCGGACTCACTACTGCGGATGCGCGCTCGGGCTCACTACTGTGCATGCGCACTCCGGCTCAGACCTGCACATGCGCATTCGAGCTCAGTTCTGCGCACGCGCACTCGGACTCACTATTGCGCATGCGCGCTCGGCGTCACTACTGCGCATGCGCACTCGGGGTCACTACTGCGCATGCACACTCCGGCTCAGACCTGCACATGCGCACACGGACTCACTACTGCGGATGCGCAATCGGGCTCACTACTATGCATGCGCACTCGGGGTCACTACTGCTCATGCGCACTCGGACTCACTACTGCTCATGCGCACTCGGGGTCACTACTCCGCATGCGCACTCGAGCTCACTACTACGCATGCACACGCGGGCTCACTACAGCGCATGCGCACACGGGCTCACTACTGCGCATGCGCGCACGAGCCCACTACTGCTCATGCACACACGGGCTCACTACTGCTCATGCGCACTCAGACTCACTACTGCGGATGCACAATCGGGCTCACTACTGCGCATGCGCACTCGGGCACATCACTGCGCATGAGCACACGGGCTCACTACTGCGCATGCGCAGTCCGGCTCAGACCTGCGCATGCGCGCTCGGACTCACTACTACTCATGCGCACTCGGGGACACTAATGCGCATGCGCACTCGGACTCACTACTACTCATGCGCACTCGGGGACACTAATGCGCATGCGCACTCGGACTCACTACTGCGGATGCACAATCGGGCTCACTACTGCGCATGCGCGCTCGGACTCACTACCGCTCATGCGGACACGGGCTCACTACTACGCATGCGCAGTCAGGCTCAGACTTGCACGTGCGCATTCGAGCTCACTTCTGCGCGTGTGCACACGGGCTCACTACTGCGCATGCGGGCTCGGGGTCACTACTGCTCATGCGCACTCGGACTCACTACTGCTCATGCGCACTCAGGGTCACTACTGCGCATGCGCCCTCCGGCTCACTACTGCTCATGCGTACTCGGACTCACTACTACTCATGCGGACTCGGGGACACTAATGCGCATGCGCACTCGGACTCACAACTACTCATGCGGACTCGGGGACACTAATGCGCATGCGCACTCGGACTCACTACTGCGGATGCGCGCTCGGGCTCACTACTGCGCATGCGCACACGGGCTCACTACTGCGCATGCGCACTCGGGGTAACTACTGCTCATGCGCACTCGGACTCACTACTGCGGATGCGCGCTCGGGCTCACTACTGCGCATGCGCACACGGGATCACTGCTGCTCATGCGCACTCGGGCGCACTACTGCTCATGCGCACTCTGGGTCACTACTGCGCATGCGCACTCGGGGTCACTGCTGCTCATGCGCACTCGGACTCACTACTGCTCATGCGCACTTGGGGTCACTACTGCGCATGCGCACTCGGACTCACTACAGCTCATGCGCACTCGGACTCACTACTACTCATGCGCACTCGGGGACACTAATGCGCATGCGCACTCGGACTCACTACTGCGGATGCGCGCTCGGGCTCAATACTGCGCATGCGCAGTCCGGCTCAGACTTGCACATGCGCATTCGAGCTCAATTCTGCGCATGTGCACACAGGCTCACTACTGCGCATGCGGGCTCGGGGTCACTAGTGCGCATGCGCACTCGGGGTCACTACTGCGCATGCGCAGTCCGGCTCAGACTTGCACATGCGCATTCGAGCTCAATTCTGCGCATGTGCACACGGGCTCACTGCTGCGCATGCGGGCTCGGGGTCACTACTGCTCATGCGCACTCGGACTCACTACTGCGCATGCGCAATCCGGCTCAGACCTGCAGATGCGCACTCGAGCTCACTACTACGCATGCGCACTCGGGGTCACTACTGCTCATGCGCACTCGGACTCACTACTACTCATGCGCACTCGGGGTCACTACTGCTCATGCGCACTCGGACTCACTACTGCGGATGTGCGCTCGGGCTCACTACTGCGCATGCGCACACGGACTCACTACTGCGCATGCGCACACGGGCTCACTACTGCGCATGCGCTCTCGGGGTCACTGCTGCTCATGCGCACTCGGACTCACTACTACTCATGCGCAGTCGGGGACACTACTGCTCATGCGTACTCGGACTCACTACTGCGGATGCGCAATCGGGCCCACTACTGCGCATGCGCGCACGAGCCCACTACTGCTCATGCACACACAGGCTCACTACTGCGCATGCGGGCTCGGGGTCACTAGTGCGCATGCGCACTCGGGGTCACTACTGCGCATGCGCAGTCCGGCTCAGACTTGCACATGCGCATTCGAGCTCAGTTCTGCGCATGCGCACTCGGACTCACTATTGCGCATGCGCGCTCGGCGTCACTACTGCGCATGCGCACTCGGGGTCACTACTGCGCATGCACACTCCGGCTCAGACCTGCACATGCGCACACGGACTCACTACTGCGGATGCGCATTCGGGCTCACTACTATGCATGCGCACTCGGGGTCACTACTGCTCATGCGCACTCGGACTCACTACTGCTCATGCGCACTCGGGGTCACTACTACTCATGCGCACTTGGGGTTACTACTGCGGATGCGCGCTCGGGCTCACTACTGCGCATGCGCACACGGGATCTCTGCTGCTCATGCGCACTCGGACGCACTACTGCTCATGCGCACTCGGGGTCACTACTGCGCATGCGCACTCGGGGTCACTGCTGCTCATGCGCACTCGGACTCACTACTGCTCATGCGCACTCGGGGTCACTACTGCGCATGTGCACTCGGACTCACTACTGCGGTTGCGGGCTCGGCGTCACTAGTGCGCATGCGCACTTGGACTCACTACAGCGCATGCGCGCTCGGGGTCACTACAGCGCATGCGCACTCCGGTCACTACTGCGCATGCGCACTCCGGCTCAGACCTGCACATGCGCACACGGACTCACTACTGCGGATGCGCAATCGGGCTCACTACTATGCATGCGGGCTCGGGGTCACTACTGCGCATGCGCAGTCCGGCTCAGACCTGCACATGCGCCCTCGGGCACACCACTGCGCATGCGCACACGGGCTCACTACTGCGGTTGCGCGCTCGGGCTCACTACTGTGCATGCGCACTCGGGGTCACTACTGCTCATGCGCACTCGGACTCACTACTGCGCATGCGCACTCGGGGTCACTACTGCGCATGCGCCCACCGGCTCACTACTGCTCATGCGTACTCGGACTCACTACTGCGGATGCGCAATCGGGCCCACTACTGCGCATGCGCGCACGAGCCCACTTCTGCTCATGCACACACAGGCTCACTACTGCGCATGCGGGCTCGGGGTCACTAGTGCGCATGCGCACTCGGGGTCACTACTGCGCATGCGCAGTCCGGCTCAGACTTGCACGTGCGCATTCGAGCTCACTTTTGCGCATATGCACACGGGCGTACTACTGCGCATGCGCACTCGGACTCACTACTGCTCATGCGCACTCGGACTCACTACTGCACATGCGCACTCCGGCTCGGACCTGCACATGCGCACTCGAGCTCACTACTACGCATGCGCACGCGGGCTCACTACTGCGCATGAGCACACGGGCTCACTACTGCGCATGCGCACGCGGGCTCACTACTCCGCATGCGTTCTCGGGGTCACTAGTGCGCATGCGCACTCGGACTCACTAGTGCGGATGAACAATCGGGCTCACTACTGCGCATGCGCACCCCGGCTCAGAACTGCACATGCGCACACGGACTCACTACTGCGGATGCGCAATCGGGCTCACTACTGTGCATGCGCACTCGGGGTCACTACTGCTCATGCGCACTCGGACTCACTACTACTCATGCGCACTCGGGGACACTAATGCGCATGCAAACTCGGACTCACTACTGCGGATGCGCGTTCGGGCTCACCACTGCGCATGCGCACACGGGATCACTGCTGCCCATGCGCACTCGGACTCACTACTGCTCATGCGCACTCGGGGTCACTACTGCGCATGCGCACTCGGGGTCACTGCTGCTCATGCGCACTCGAACTCACTACTGCTCATGCGCACTCGGGGTTACTACTGCGCATGCGCACTCGGACTCACTACTGCGGTTGCGGGCTCGGGGTCACTAGTGCGCATGCGCACTCGGACTCACTACTGCGCATGCGCGCTCGGGGTCACTACTGCGCATGCGCACTCGGGGTCACTGCTGCGCATGCGCACTCAGACTCACCTCTGCGGATGCACAATCGGGCTCACTACTGCGCATGCGCGCTCGGACTCACTACCGCTCATGCGGACACGGGCTCACTACTGCGCATGCGCAGTCCGGCTCAGACTTGCACGTGCGCATTCGAGCTCACTTCTGCGCGTGTGCACACGGGCTCACTACTGCGCATGCGGGCTCGGGGTCACTACTGCTCATGCGCACTCGGACTCACTACTGCTCATGCGCACTCAGGGTCACTACTGCGCATGCGCCCCCCGGCTCACTACTGCTCATGCGTACTCGGACTCACTACTACTCATGCGGACTCGTGGACATTAATGCGCATGCGCACTCGGACTCACTACTACTCATGCGGACTCGGGGACACTAATGCGCATGCGCACTCGGACTCACTACTGCGGATGCGCGCTCGGGCTCACTACAGCGCATGCGCACACGGGCTCACTACTGCGCATGCGCACTCGGGGTAACTACTGCTCATGCGCACTCGGACTCACTACTGCGGATGCGCACTCGGGCTCACTACAGCTCATGCGCACTCGGACTCACTACTACTCATGCGCACTCGGGGACACTAATGCGCATGCGCACTCGGACTCACTACTGCGGATGCGCGCTCGGGCTCACTACTGTGCATGCGCACTCCGGCTCAGACCTGCACATGCGCATTCGAGCTCAGTTCTGCGCACGCGCACTCGGACTCACTATTGCGCATGCGCGCTCGGCGTCACTACTGCGCATGCGCACTCGGGGTCACTACTGCGCATGCACACTCCGGCTCAGACCTGCACATGCGCACACGGACTCACTACTGCGGATGCGCAATCGGGCTCACTACTATGCATGCGCACTCGGGGTCACTACTGCTCATGCGCACTCGGACTCACTACTGCTCATGCGCACTCGGGGTCACTACTCCGCATGCGCACTCGAGCTCACTACTACGCATGCACACGCGGGCTCACTACAGCGCATGCGCACACGGGCTCACTACTGCGCATGCGCGCACGAGCCCACTACTGCTCATGCACACACGGGCTCACTACTGCTCATGCGCACTCAGACTCACTACTGCGGATGCACAATCGGGCTCACTACTGCGCATGCGCACTCGGGCACATCACTGCGCATGAGCACACGGGCTCACTACTGCGCATGCGCAGTCCGGCTCAGACCTGCGCATGCGCGCTCGGACTCACTACTACTCATGCGCACTCGGGGACACTAATGCGCATGCGCACTCGGACTCACTACTAC
Organism: Megachile leachella; assembly: GCA_963576845.1. Classification (NCBI taxonomy): domain Eukaryota; kingdom Metazoa; phylum Arthropoda; class Insecta; order Hymenoptera; family Megachilidae; genus Megachile; species Megachile leachella. The sequence goes on along the minus strand of OY756250.1, from coordinate 22,824,432 downwards.
TCATGCGCACTCGGGGACACTAATGCGCATGCGCACTCGGACTCACTACTGCGGATGCACAATCGGGCTCACTACTGCGCATGCGCGCTCGGACTCACTACCGCTCATGCGGACACGGGCTCACTACTACGCATGCGCAGTCAGGCTCAGACTTGCACGTGCGCATTCGAGCTCACTTCTGCGCGTGTGCACACGGGCTCACTACTGCGCATGCGGGCTCGGGGTCACTACTGCTCATGCGCACTCGGACTCACTACTGCTCATGCGCACTCAGGGTCACTACTGCGCATGCGCCCTCCGGCTCACTACTGCTCATGCGTACTCGGACTCACTACTACTCATGCGGACTCGGGGACACTAATGCGCATGCGCACTCGGACTCACAACTACTCATGCGGACTCGGGGACACTAATGCGCATGCGCACTCGGACTCACTACTGCGGATGCGCGCTCGGGCTCACTACTGCGCATGCGCACACGGGCTCACTACTGCGCATGCGCACTCGGGGTAACTACTGCTCATGCGCACTCGGACTCACTACTGCGGATGCGCGCTCGGGCTCACTACTGCGCATGCGCACACGGGATCACTGCTGCTCATGCGCACTCGGGCGCACTACTGCTCATGCGCACTCTGGGTCACTACTGCGCATGCGCACTCGGGGTCACTGCTGCTCATGCGCACTCGGACTCACTACTGCTCATGCGCACTTGGGGTCACTACTGCGCATGCGCACTCGGACTCACTACAGCTCATGCGCACTCGGACTCACTACTACTCATGCGCACTCGGGGACACTAATGCGCATGCGCACTCGGACTCACTACTGCGGATGCGCGCTCGGGCTCAATACTGCGCATGCGCAGTCCGGCTCAGACTTGCACATGCGCATTCGAGCTCAATTCTGCGCATGTGCACACAGGCTCACTACTGCGCATGCGGGCTCGGGGTCACTAGTGCGCATGCGCACTCGGGGTCACTACTGCGCATGCGCAGTCCGGCTCAGACTTGCACATGCGCATTCGAGCTCAATTCTGCGCATGTGCACACGGGCTCACTGCTGCGCATGCGGGCTCGGGGTCACTACTGCTCATGCGCACTCGGACTCACTACTGCGCATGCGCAATCCGGCTCAGACCTGCAGATGCGCACTCGAGCTCACTACTACGCATGCGCACTCGGGGTCACTACTGCTCATGCGCACTCGGACTCACTACTACTCATGCGCACTCGGGGTCACTACTGCTCATGCGCACTCGGGCTCACTACTGCGGATGTGCGCTCGGGCTCACTACTGCGCATGTGCACACGGACTCACTACTGCGCATGCGCACACGGGCTCACTACTGCGCATGCGCTCTCGGGGTCACTGCTGCTCATGCGCACTCGGACTCACTACTACTCATGCGCAGTCGGGGACACTACTGCTCATGCGTACTCGGACTCACTACTGCGGATGCGCAATCGGGCCCACTACTGCGCATGCGCGCACGAGCCCACTACTGCTCATGCACACACAGGCTCACTACTGCGCATGCGGGCTCGGGGTCACTGGTGCGCATGCGCACTCGGGGTCACTACTGCGCATGCGCAGTCCGGCTCAGACTTGCACATGCGCATTCGAGCTCAGTTCTGCGCATGCGCACTCGGACTCACTATTGCGCATGCGCGCTCGGCGTCACTACTGCGCATGCGCACTCGGGGTCACTACTGCGCATGCACACTCCGGCTCAGACCTGCACATGCGCACACGGACTCACTACTGCGGATGCGCATTCGGGCTCACTACTATGCATGCGCACTCGGGGTCACTACTGCTCATGCGCACTCGGACTCACTACTGCTCATGCGCACTCGGGGTCACTACTGCGCATGCGCACTCGAGCTCACTACTACGCATGCGCACGCGGGCTCACTACAGCGCATGCGCACTCGGGCACATCACTGCGCATGAGCACACGGGCTCACTACTGCGCATGCGCAGTCCGGCTCAGACTTGCACATGCGCATTCGAGCTCAGTTCTGCGCATGCGCACTCGGACTCACTATTGCGCATGCGCGCTCGGCGTCACTACTGCGCATGCGCACTCGGGGTCACTACTGCGCATGCACACTCCGGCTCAGACCTGCACATGCGCACTCAGACTCACTACTGCGGATGCACAATCGGGCTCACTACTATGCATGCGCACTCGGGGTCACTACTGCTCATGCGCACTCGGACTCACTACTACTCATGCGCACTCGGGGACACTAATGCGCATGCGCACTCGGACTCACTACTGCGGATGCGCGCTCGGGCTCACTACTGCGCATGCGCAGTCCGGCTCAGACTTGCACATGCGCATTCGAGCTCAATTCTGCGCATGTGCACACAGGCTCACTACTGCGCATGCGGGCTCGGGCTCACTACTGCGCATGCGCACACGGACTCACTACTGCGCATGCGCACACGGGCTCATTACTGCGCATGTGCTCTCGGGGTCACTGCTGCTCATGCGCACTCGGGCTCACTACTACTCATGCGCACTCGGGGACACTACTGCTCATGCGCACTCGGACTCACTACTGCGGATGCGCGCTCTGGCTCACTACTGCGCATGGGCACACGGGCTCACTACTGCGCATGCGCACTCGGACCCACTACCACTCATGCGCACTCGGGGTCACTACTGCTCATGCGCCCTCGGACTCACAACTGCGGATGCGCGCTCGGGCTCACTACTGCGCATGCGCACACGGGGTCACTGCTGCTCATGCACACTCGGACTCACTACTGCTCATGCGCACTCGGGGTGACTACTGCGCATGCGCACTCGGACTCACTACTGCGGTTGCGGGCTCGGGGTCACTAGTGCGCATGCGCACTCGGACTCACTACTGCGCATGCGCGCTCGGGGTCACTACTGCGCATGCGCACTCGGGGTCACTACTGCGCATGCGCACTCAGACTCACTACTGCGGATGCACAATCGGGCTCACTACTGCGCATGCGCGCTCGGACTCACTACCGCTCATGCGGACACGGGCTCACTACTGCGCATGCGCAGTCCGGCTCAGACTTGCACGTGCGCATTCGAGCTCACTTCTGCGCGTGTGCACACGGGCTCACTACTGCGCATGCGGGCTCGGGGTCACTACTGCTCATGCGCACTCGGACTCACTACTGCTCATGCGCACTCAGGGTCACTACTGCGCATGCGCCCTCCGGCTCACTACTGCTCATGCGTACTCGGACTCACTACTACTCATGCGGACTCGGGGACACTAATGCGCATGCGCACTCGGACTCACTACTACTCATGCGGACTCGGGGACACTAATGCGCATGCGCACTCGGACTCACTACTGCGGATGCGCGCTCGGGCTCACTACTGCGCATGCGCACCCGGGCTCACTACTGCGCATGCGCACTCGGACTCACTACTGCGGATGCGCGCTCGGGCTCACTACTGCGCATGCGCACACGGGATCACTGCTGCTCATGCGCACTCGGGCGCACTACTGCTCATGCGCACTCGGGGTCACTACTGCGCATGCGCACTCGGGGTCACTGCTGCTCATGCGCACTCGGACTCACTACTGCTCATGCGCACTCGGGGTCAGTACTGCGCATGCGCACTCGGACTCACTACAGCTCATGCGCACTCGGACTCACTACTACTCATGCGCACTCGGGGACACTAATGCGCATGCGCACTCGGACTCACTACTGCGGATGCGCGCTCGGGCTCACTACTGTGCATGCGCACTCCGGCTCAGACCTGCACATGCGCACACGGACTCACTACTGCGGATGCGCAATCGGGCTCACTACTATGCATGCGCACTCGGGGTCACTACTGCTCATGCGCACTCGGACTCACTACTGCTCATGCGCACTCGGGGTCACTACTGCGCATGCGCACTCGAGCTCACTACTACGCATGCGCACGCGGGCTCACTACAGCGCATGCGCACACGGGCTCACTACTGCGCATGCGCGCACGAGCCCACTAATGCTCATGCACACACGGGCTCACTACTGCTCATGCGCACTCAGACTCACTACTGCGGATGCACAATCGGGCTCACTACTGCGCATGCGCACTCGGGCACATCACTGCGCATGCGCACACGGGCTCACTACTGCGCATGCGCAGTCCGGCTCAGACCTGCACATGCGCATTCGAGCTCACTTCTGCGCATATGCACACGGGCGTACTACTGCGCATGCGCACTCAGACTCACTACTGCTCATGCGCACCCGGACTCACTACTGCGCATGCGCACTCCGGCTCGGACCTGCACATGCGCACTCGAGCTCACTACTACGCATGCGCACGCGGGCTCACTACTGCGCATGAGCACACGGGCTCACTACTGCGCATGCGCACGCGGGCTCACTTCTGCGCATGCGTTCTCGGGGTCACTAGTGCGCATGCGCACTCGGACTCACTACTGCGGATGCACAATCGGGCTCACTACTGCGCATGCGCACCCCGGCTCAGAACTGCACATGCGCACACGGACTCACTACTGCGGATGCGCAATCGGGCTCACTACTGCGGATGCGCGCTCGGGCTCACTACTGCGCATGCGCACACGGGATCACTGCTGCCCATGCGCACTCGGACTCACTACTGCTCATGCGCACTCGGGGTCACTACTGCGCATGCGCACTCGGGGTCACTGCTGCTCATGCGCACTCGGACTCACTACTGCTCATGCGCACTCGGGGTCACTACTGCGCATGCGCACTCGGGGTCACTGCTGCTCATGCGCACTCGGACTCACTACTGCTCATGCGCACTCGGGGACACTAATGCGCATGCGCACTCGGACTCACTACTGCGGATGCGCGCTCGGGCTCACTACTGTGCATGCGCACTCCGGCTCAGACCTGCACATGCGCACACGGACTCACTACTGCGGATGCGCAATCGGGCTCACTACTGTGCATGCGCACTCCGGCTCAGACCTGCACATGCGCACTCGGACTCACTACTGCGGATGCGCAATCGGGCCCACTACTGCGCATGCGCGCACGAGCCCACTACTGCTCATGTACACACAGGCTCACTACTGCGCATGCGGGCTCGGGGTCACTAGTGCGCATGCGCACTCGGGGTCACTACTGCGCATGCGCAGTCCGGCTCAGACTTGCACATGCACATTCGAGCTCAATTCTGCGCATGTGCACACGGGCTCACTACTGCGCATGCGGGCTCGGGGTCACTACTGCTCATGCGCACTCGGACTCACTACTGCGCATGCGCAATCCGGCTCAGACCTGCACATGCGCACTCGAGCTCACTACTACGCATGCGCACTCGGGGTCACTACTGCTCATGCGCACTCGGACTCACTACTACTCATGCGCACTCGGGGTCACTACTGCTCATGCGCACTCGGACTCACTACTACTCATGCGCACTCGGGGTCACTACTGCTCATGCGCACTCGGACTCACTACTGCGGATGTGCGCTCGGGCTCACTACTGCGCATGCGCACACGGACTCAATACTGCGGATGCGCGCTCTGGCTCACTACTGCGCATGGGCACACGGGCTCACTACTGCGCATGCGCACTCGGACCCACTACCACTCATGCGCACTCGGGGTCACTACTGCTCATGCGCCCTCGGACTCACTACTGCGGATGCGCGCTCGGGCTCACTACTGCGCATGCGCACACGGGGTCACTGCTGCTCATGCACACTCGGGCTCACTACTGCTCATGCGGGCTTGGGGCCACTAGTGCGCATGCGCACTCGGACTCACTATTGCGCATGCGCGCTCGGCGTCACTACTGCGCATGCGCACTCGGGGTCACTACTGCGCATGCACACTCCGGCTCAGACCTGCACATGCGCACACGGACTCACTACTGCGGATGCGCAATCGGGCTCACTACTATGCGTGCGCACTCGGGGTCACTACTGCTCATGCGCACTCGGACTCACTACTGCTCATGCGCACTCGGGGTCACTACTGCGCATGCGCACTCGAGCTCACTACTACGCATGCGCACGCGGGCTCACTACAGCGCATGCGCACACGGGCTCACTACTGCGCATGCGCGCACGAGCCCACTACTGCTCATGCACACACGGGCTCACTACTGCTCATGCGCACTCAGACTCACTACTGCGGATGCACAATCGGGCTCACTACTGCGCATGCGCTGTCCGGCTCAGACCTGCACATGCGCCCTCGGGCACACCACTGCGCATGCGCACACGGGCTCACTACTGCGGTTGCGCGCTCGGGCTCACTACTGTGCATGCGCACTCGGGGTCACTGCTGCTCATGCGCACTCGGACTCACTACTGCGCATGCGCCCACCGGCTCACTACTGCTCATGCGCACTCGGACTCACTACTGCGGATGCACAATCGGGCTCACTACTGCGCATGCGCAGTCCGGCTCAGACCTGCACATGCGCCCTCGGGCACACCACTGCGCATGCGCACACGGACTCACTTCTGCGCACGCGCAGTCCGGCTCAGACCTGCACATGCGCACTCGAGCTCACTGCTGCGGATGCGCAATCGGGCTCACTACTGTGCCTGCGCACTCGGGGTCACTACTGCTTCTGCGCACTCGGACTCACTACTGCTCATGCGCACTCGGGGTCACTACTGCGCATGCGCCCTCCGGCTCACTACTGCTCATGCGTACTCGGACTCACTACTGCGGATGCGCAATCGGGCCCACTACTGCGCATGCGCGCACGAGCCAACTACTGCTCATGCACACACAGGCTCACTACTGCGCATGCGGGCTCGGGGTCACTAGTGCGCATGCGCACTCGGGGTCACTACTGCGCATGCGCAGTCCGGCTCAGACTTGCACATGCGCATTCGAGCTCAATTCTGCGCATGTGCACACGGGCTCACTACTGCGCATGCGGGCTCGGGGTCACTACTGCTCATGCGCAGTCGGACTCACTACTGCGCATGCGCAATCCGGCTCAGACCTGCACATGCGCACTCGAGCTCACTACTACGCATGCGCACTCGGGGTCACTACTGCTCATGCGCACTCGGACTCACTACTACTCATGCGCACTCGGGGTCACTACTGCTCATGCGCACTCGGACTCACTACTGCGGATGCGCGCTCGGGCTCACTACTGCGCATGCGCGCTCGGGCTCACTACTGCGCATGCGCACACGGACTCACTACTGCGCATGCGCACACGGGCTCACTACTGCGCATGCGCACTCGGACCCACTGCCACTCATTCGCACTCGGGGTCACTACTGCTCATGCGCCCTCGGACTCACTACTGCGGATGCGCGCTCGGGCTCACTACTGCGCATGCGCACACGGGGTCACTGCTGCTCATGCGCACTCCGACTCACTACTGCTCATGCGGGCTTGGGGCCACTAGTGCGCATGCGCACTCGGACTCACTACTGCGCATGCGCGCTCGGCGTCACTACTGCGCATGCGCACTCGGGGTCACTACTGCGCATGCGCACTCGAGCTCACTACTACGCATGCGCACGCGGGCTCACTACTGCGCATGCGCACACGGGCTCACTACTGCGCATGCGCTCTCGGGGTCACTGCTGCTCATACGCACTCGGACTCACTACTACTCGTGCGCACTCGGGGACACTACTGCTCATGCGCACTCGGACTCACTACTGCGGATGCGCGCTCTGGCTCACTACTGCGCATGGGCACACGGGCTCACTACTGCGCATGCGCACTCGGACCCACTACCACTCATGCGCACTCGGGGTCACTACTGCTCATGCGCACTCGGACTCACTACTGCGGATGCGCGCTCGGGCTCACTACTGCGCATGCGCACACGGACTCACTACTGCGCATGCGCACACGGGCTCACTACTGCGCATGCGCTCTCGGGGTCACTGCTGCTCATGCGCACTCGGACTCACTACTACTCATGCGCACTCGGGGACACTACTGCTTATGCGCACTCGGACTCACTACTGCTCATGCGCACTCGGGGTCACTACTGCGCATGCGCACTCGAGCTCACTACTACGCATGCGCACGCGGGCTCACTACTGCGCATGCGCACACGGGCTCACTACTGCGCATGCGCAGTCCGGCTCAGACCTGCACATGCGCATTCGAGCTCACTTCTGCGCATATGCACACGGGCGTACTACTGCGCATGCGCGCTCGGCGTCACTACTGCGCATGCGCACTCGGGGTCACTACTGCGCATGCGCACTCGAGCTCACTACTACGCATGCGCACGCGGGCTCACTACTGCGCATGCGCACACGGACTCACTACTGCGCATGCGCACACGGGCTCACTACTGTGCATGCGCACTCGGGGTCACTACTGCTCATGCGCACTCGGACTCACTTCTGCGCATGCGCCCACCGGCTCACTACTGCTCATGCGTACTCGGACTCACTACTGCGGATGCGCAATCGGGCCCACTACTGCGCATGCGCGCACGAGCCCACTACTGCTCATGCACACACAGGCTCACTACTGCGCATGCGGGCTCGGGGTCACTGCTACTCATGCGCACTCGGACTCACTACTGCTCATGCGCACTCGGGGTCACTACTGCGCATGCGCCCTCCGGCTCACTACTGCTCATGCGTACTCGGACTCACTACTGCGGATGCGCAATCGGGCCCACTACTGCGCATGCGCACACGGGCTCACTACTGCGCATGCGTTCTCGGGGTCACTAGTGCGCATGCGCACTCGGACTCACTACTGCGGATGCACAATCGGGCTCACTACTGCGCATGCGCACCCCGGCTCAGAACTGCACATGCGCACACGGACTCACTACTGCGGATGCGCAATCGGGCTCACTACTGTGCATGCGCACTCGGGGTCACTACTGCTCATGCGCACTCGGACTCACTACTACTCATGCGCACTCGGGGACACTAATGCGCATGCGCACTCGGACTCACTACTGCGGATGCGCGCTCGGGCTCACAACTGCACATGCGCACACGGGCTCACTACTGCGCATGCGCGCTCGGGGTCACTACTGCGCATGCGCACTCGGGGTCACTACTGCGCATGCGCACTCCGGCTCAGACCTGCACATGCGCACACGCACTCACTACTGCGGATGCGCAATCGGGCTCACTACTGTGCATGCGCACTCGGGGTCACTACTGCTCATGCGCACTCGGACTCAATACTGCTCATGCGCACTCGGGGTCACTACTACTCATGCGCACTTGGGGTTACTACTGCGGATGCGCGCTCGGGCTCACTACTGCGCATGCGCACACGGGATCACTGCTGCTCATGCGCACTCGGACGCACTACTGCTCATGCGCACTCGGGGTCACTACTGCGCATGCGCACTCGGGGTCACTGCTGCTCATGCGCACTCGGACTCACTACTGCTCATGCGCACTCGGGGTCACTACTGCGCATGTGCACTCGGACTCACTACTGCGGTTGCGGGCTCGGCGTCACTAGTGCGCATGCGCACTTGGACTCACTACAGCGCATGCGCGCTCGGGGTCACTACTGCGCATGCGCACTCCGGTCACTACTGCGCATGCGCACTCCGGCTCAGACCTGCACATGCGCACACGGACTCACCACTGCGGATGCGCAATCGGGCTCACTACTATGCATGCGGGCTCGGGGTCACTACTGCGCATGCGCAGTCCGGCTCAGACCTGCACATGCGCCCTCGGGCACACCACTGCGCATGCGCACAGGGGCTCACTACTGCGGTTGCGCGCTCGGGCTCACTACTGTGCATGCGCACTCGGGGTCACTACTGCTCATGCGCACTCGGACTCACTACTGCGCATGCGCACTCGGGGTCACTACTGCGCATGCGCCCACCGGCTCACTACTGCTCATGCGTACTCGGACTCACTACTGCGGATGCGCAATCGGGCCCACTACTGCGCATGCGCGCACGAGCCCACTACTGCTCAAGCACACACAGGCTCACTACTGCGCATGCGGGCTCGGGGTCACTAGTGCGCATGCGCACTCGGGGTCACTACTGCGCATGCGCAGTCCGGCTCAGACTTGCACATGCGCATTCGAGCTCAATTCTGCGCATGTGCACACAGGCTCACTACTGCGCATGCGGGCTCGGGGTCACTACTGCGCATGCGCACTCGGGGTCACTACTGCGCATGCGCAGTCCGGCTCAGACTTGCACATGCGCATTCGAGCTCAATTCTGCGCATGTGCACACAGGCTCACTACTGCGCATGCGGACTCGGGGTCACTAGTGCGCATGCGCACTCGGGGTCACTACTGCGCATGCGCAGTCCGGCTCAGACTTGCACGTGCGCATTCGAGCTCACTTCTGCGCATATGCACACGGGCGTACTACTGCGCATGCGCACTCGGACTCACTACTGCTCATGCGCACTCGGACTCACTACTGCGCATGCGCACTCCGGCTCGGACCTGCACATGCGCACTCGAGCTCACTACTACGCATGCGCACGCGGGCTCACTACTGCGCATGAGCACACGGGCTCACTACTGCGCATGCGCACGCGGGCTCACTACTCCGCATGCGTTCTCGGGGTCACTAGTGCGCATGCGCACTCGGACTCACTAGTGCGGATGAACAATCGGGCTCACTACTGCGCATGCGCACCCCGGCTCAGAACTGCACATGCGCACACGGACTCACTACTGCGGATGCGCAATTGGGCTCACTACTGTGCATGCGCACTCGGGGTCACTACTGCTCATGCGCACTCGGACTCACTACTACCCATGCGCACTCGGGGACACTAATGCGCATGCGCACTCGGACTCACTACTGCGGATGCGCGTTCGGGCTCACCACTGCGCATGCGCACACGGGATCACTGCTGCCCATGCGCACTCGGACTCACTACTGCTCATGCGCACTCGGGGTCACTACTGCGCATGCGCACTCGGGGTCACTGCTGCTCATGCGCACTCGAACTCACTACTGCTCATGCGCACTCGGGGTTACTACTGCGCATGCGCACTCGGACTCACTACTGCGGTTGCGGGCTCGGGGTCACTAGTGCGCATGCGCACTCGGACTCACTACAGCGCATGCGCGCTCGGGGTCACTACTGCGCATGCGCACTCTGGGTCACTACTGCGCATGCGCACTCAGACTCACTACTGCGGATGCACAATCGGGCTCACTACTGCGCATGCGCGCTCGGACTCACTACCGCTCATGCGGACACGGGCTCACTACTGCGCATGCGCAGTCCGGCTCAGACATGCACGTGCGCATTCGAGCTCACTTCTGCGCGTGTGCACACGGGCTCACTACTGCGCATGCGGGCTCGGGGTCACTACTGCTCATGCGCACTCGGACTCACTACTGCGGATGCGCGCTCGGGCTCACTACTGCGCATGCGCACACGGGCTCACTACTGCGCATGCGCACTCGGGGTAACTACTGCTCATGCGCACTCGGACTCACTACTGCGGATGCGCACTCGGGCTCACTACAGCTCATGCGCACTCGGACTCACTACTACTCATGCGCACTCTGGGACACTAATGCGCATGCGCACTCGGACTCACTACTGCGGATGCGCGCTCGGGCTCACTACTGTGCATGCGCACTCCGGCTCAGACCTGCACATGCGCACACGGACCCACTACTGCGGATGCGCAATCGGGCTCACTACTGTGCATGCGCACTCCGGCTCAGACCTGCACATGCGCACTCGGACTCACTACTGCGGATGCGCAATCGGGCCCACTACTGCGCATGCGCGCACGAGCCCACTACTGCTCATGTACACACAGGCTCACTACTGCGCATGCGGGCTCGGGGTCACTAGTGCGCATGCGCACTCGGGGTCACTACTGCGCATGCGCAGTCCGGCTCAGACTTGCACATGCACATTCGAGCTCAATTCTGCGCATGTGCACACGGGCTCACTACTGCGCATGCGGGCTCGGGGTCACTACTGCTCATGCGCACTCGGACTCACTACTGCGCATGCGCAATCCGGCTCAGACCTGCACATGCGCACTCGAGCTCACTACTACGCATGCGCACTCGGGGTCACTACTGCTCATGCGCACTCGGACTCACTACTACTCATGCGCACTCGGACTCACTACTGCGGATGTGCGCTCGGGCTCACTACTGCGCATGCGCACACGGACTCACTACTGCGCATGCGCACACGGGCTCACTACTGCGCATGCGCTCTCGGGGTCACTGCTGCTCATGCGCACTCGGACTCACTACTACTCATGCGCAGTCGGGGACACTACTGCTCATGCGTACTCGGACTCACTACTGCGGATGCGCAATCGGACTCACTACTGCGCATGCGCAATCCGGCTCAGACCTGCACATGCGCACTCGAGCTCACTACTACGCATGCGCACTCGGGGTCACTACTGCTCATGCACACACGGGCTCAATACTGCTCATGCGCACTCAGACTCACTACTGCGGATGCACAATCGGGCTCACTACTGCGCATACGCACTCGGGCACATCACTGCGCATGAGCACACGGGCTCACTACTGCGCATGCGCAGTCCGGCTCAGACCTGCGCATGCGCGCTCGGACTCACTACTACTCATGCGCACTCGGGGACACTAATGCGCATGCGCACTCGGACTCACTACTGCGGATGCACAATCGGGCTCACTACTGCGCATGCGCGCTCGGACTCACTACCGCTCATGCGGACACGGGCTCACTACTGCGCATGCGCAGTCAGGCTCAGACTTGCACGTGCGCATTCGAGCTCACTTCTGCGCGTGTGCACACGGGCTCACTACTGCGCATGCGGGCTCGGGGTCACTACTGCTCATGCGCACTCGGACTCACTACTGCTCATGCGCACTCAGGGTCACTACTGCGCATGCGCCCTCCGGCTCACTACTGCTCATGCGTACTCGGACTCACTACTACTCATGCGGACTCGGGGACACTAATGCGCATGCGCACTCGGACTCACAACTACTCATGCGGACTCGGGGACACTAATGCGCATGCGCACTCGGACTCACTACTGCGGATGCGCGCTCGGGCTCACTACTGCGCATGCGCACACGGGCTCACTACTGCGCATGCGCACTCGGGGTAACTACTGCTCATGCGCACTCGGACTCACTACTGCGGATGCGCGCTCGGGCTCACTACTGCGCATGCGCACACGGGATCACTGCTGCTCATGCGCACTCGGGCGCACTACTGCTCATGCGCACTCTGGGTCACTACTGCGCATGCGCACTCGGGGTCACTGCTGCTCATGCGCACTCGGACTCACTACTGCTCATGCGCACTTGGGGACACTAATGCGCATGCGTACTCGGACTCACTACTGCGGATGCGCAATCGGGCTCACTACTATGCATGCGCACTCGGGGTCACTACTGCTCATGCGCACTCGGACTCACTACTGCTCATGCGCACTCGGGGTCACTACTGCGCATGCGCAATCCGGCTCAGACCTGCACATGCGCACTCGAGCTCACTACTACGCATGCGCACTCGGGGTCACTACTGCTCATGCACACACGGGCTCACTACTGCTCATGCGCACTCAGACTCACTACTGCGGATGCACAATCGGGCTCACTACTGCGCATGCGCACTCGGGCACATCACTGCGCATGAGCACACGGGCTCACTACTGCGCATGCGCAGTCCGGCTCAGACCTGCGCATGCGCGCTCGGACTCACTACTACTCATGCGCACTCGGGGACACTAATGCGCATGCGCACTCGGACTCACTACTGCGGATGCACAATCGGGCTCACTACTGCGCATGCGCGCTCGGACTCACTACCGCTCATGCGGACACGGGCTCACTACTGCGCATGCGCAGTCAGGCTCAGACTTGCACGTGCGCATTCGAGCTCACTTCTGCGCGTGTGCACACGGGCTCACTACTGCGCATGCGGGCTCGGGGTCACTACTGCTCATGCGCACTCGGACTCACTACTGCTCATGCGCACTCAGGGTCACTACTGCGCATGCGCCCTCCGGCTCACTACTGCTCATGCGTACTCGGACTCACTACTACTCATGCGGACTCGGGGACACTAATGCGCATGCGCACTCGGACTCACAACTACTCATGCGGACTCGGGGACACTAATGCGCATGCGCACTCGGACTCACTACTGCGGATGCGCGCTCGGGCTCACTACTGCGCATGCGCACACGGGCTCACTACTGCGCATGCGCACTCGGGGTAACTACTGCTCATGCGCACTCGGACTCACTACTGCGGATGCGCGCTCGGGCTCACTACTGCGCATGCGCACACGGGATCACTGCTGCTCATGCGCACTCGGGCGCACTACTGCTCATGCGCACTCTGGGTCACTACTGCGCATGCGCACTCGGGGTCACTGCTGCTCATGCGCACTCGGACTCACTACTGCTCATGCGCACTTGGGGTCACTACTGCGCATGCGCACTCGGACTCACTACAGCTCATGCGCACTCGGACTCACTACTACTCATGCGCACGCGGGCTCACTACAGCGCATGCGCACACGGGCTCACTACTGCGCATGCGCGCACGAGCCCACTACTGCTCATGCACACACGGGCTCACTACTGCTCATGCGCACTCAGACTCACTACTGCGGATGCACAATCGGGCTCACTACTGCGCATGCGCACTCGGGCACATCACTGCGCATGAGCACACGGGCTCGCTACTGCGCATGCGCAGTCCGGCTCAGACCTGCGCAGGCGCGCTCGGACTCACTACCGCTCATGCGGACACGGGCTCACTACTGCGCATGCGCAGTCCGGCTCAGACTTGCACGTGCGCACTCGAGCTCACTACTACGCATGCGCACGCGGGCTCACTACTGCGCATGAGCACACGGGCTCACTACTGCGCATGCGCACGCGGGCTCACTACTGCGCATGCACAATCGGGCTCACTACTGCGCATGCGCACCCCGGCTCAGAACTGCACATGCGCACACGGACTCACTACTGCGGATGCGCAATCGGGCTCACTACTGTGCATGCGCACTCGGGGTCACTACTGCTCATGCGCACTCGGACTCACTACTACTCATGCGCACTCGGGGACACTACTGCGCATGCGCACACGGGCTCACTACTGCGCATGAGCACACGGGCTCACTACTGCACATTGGCACTCGGACTCACTACAGCTCATGCGCACTCGGACTCACTACTACTCATGCGCACTCGGGGACACTAATGCGCATGCGCACTCGGACTCACTACTGCGGATGCGCGCTCGGGCTCACTACTGCGCATGCGCAGTCCGGCTCAGACTTGCACGTGCGCATTCGAGCTCACTTCTGCGCGTGTGCACACGGGCTCACTACTGCGCATGCGGGCTCGGGGTCACTACTGCTCACGCGCACTCGGACTCACTACTGCTCATGCGCACTCAGGGTCACTACTGCGCATGCGCCCTCCGGCTCACTACTGCTCATGCGTACTCGGACTCACTACTACTCATGCGGACTCGGGGACACTAATGCGCATGCGCACTCGGACTCACAACTACTCATGCGGACTCGGGGACACTAATGCGCATGCGCACTCGGACTCACTACTGCGGATGCGCGCTCGGGCTCACTACTGCGCATGCGCACACGGGCTCACTACTGCGCATGCGCACTCGGGGTAACTACTGCTCATGCGCACTCGGGGTCACTACTGCTCATGCGCACTCGGACTCACTACTGCTCATGCGCACTCAGGGTCACTACTGCGCATGCGCCCTCCGGCTCACTACTGCTCATGCGTACTCGGACTCACTACTACTCATGCGGACTCGGGGACACTAATGCGCATGCGCACTCGGACTCACTACTGCGGATGTGCGCTCGGGCTCACTACTGCGCATGCGCACACGGGCTCACTACTGCGCATGCGCACTCGGGGTAACTACTGCTCATGCGCACTCGGACTCACTACTGCGGATGCGCACTCGGGCTCACTACAGCTCATGCGCACTCGGACTCACTACTACTCATGCGCACTCTGGGACACTAATGCGCATGCGCACTCGGACTCACTACTGCGGATGCGCGCTCGGGCTCACTACTGTGCATGCGCACTCCGGCTCAGACCTGCACATGCGCACACGGACCCACTACTGCGGATGCGCAATCGGGCTCACTACTGTGCATGCGCACTCCGGCTCAGACCTGCACATGCGCACTCGGACTCACTACTGCGGATGCGCAATCGGGCCCACTACTGCGCATGCGCGCACGAGCCCACTACTGCTCATGTACACACAGGCTCACTACTGCGCATGCGGGCTCGGGGTCACTAGTGCGCATGCGCACTCGGGGTCACTACTGCGCATGCGCAGTCCGGCTCAGACTTGCACATGCACATTCGAGCTCAATTCTGCGCATGTGCACACGGGCTCACTACTGCGCATGCGGGCTCGGGGTCACTACTGCTCATGCGCACTCGGACTCACTACTGCGCATGCGCAATCCGGCTCAGACCTGCACATGCGCACTCGAGCTCACTACTACGCATGCGCACTCGGGGTCACTACTGCTCATGCGCACTCGGACTCACTACTACTCATGCGCACTCGGACTCACTACTGCGGATGTGCGCTCGGGCTCACTACTGCGCATGCGCACACGGACTCACTACTGCGCATGCGCACACGGGCTCACTACTGCGCATGCGCTCTCGGGGTCACTGCTGCTCATGCGCACTCGGACTCACTACTACTCATGCGCAGTCGGGGACACTACTGCTCATGCGTACTCGGACTCACTACTGCGGATGCGCAATCGGGCCCACTACTGCGCATGCGCGCACGAGCCCACTACTGCTCATGCACACACAGGCTCACTACTGCGCATGCGGGCTCGGGGTCACTAGTGCGCATGCGCACTCGGGGTCACTACTGCGCATGCGCAGTCCGGCTCAGACTTGCACATGCGCATTCGAGCTCAGTTCTGCGCATGCGCACTCGGACTCACTATTGCGCATGCGCTCTCGGGGTCACTGCTGCTCATGCGCACTCGGACTCACTACTACTCATGCGCAGTCGGGGACACTACTGCTCATGCGTACTCGGACTCACTACTGCGGATGCGCAATCGGACTCACTACTGCGCATGCGCAATCCGGCTCAGACCTGCACATGCGCACTCGAGCTCACTACTACGCATGCGCACTCGGGGTCACTACTGCTCATGCACACACGGGCTCACTACTGCTCATGCGCACTCAGACTCACTACTGCGGATGCACAATCGGGCTCACTACTGCGCATGCGCACTCGGGCACATCACTGCGCATGAGCACACGGGCTCACTACTGCGCATGCGCAGTCCGGCTCAGACCTGCGCATGCGCGCTCGGACTCACTACTACTCATGCGCACTCGGGGACACTAATGCGCATGCGCACTCGGACTCACTACTACTCATGCGCACTCGGGGACACTAATGCGCATGCGCACTCGGACTCACTACTGCGGATGCACAATCGGGCTCACTACTGCGCATGCGCGCTCGGACTCACTACCGCTCATGCGGACACGGGCTCACTACTGCGCATGCGCAGTCAGGCTCAGACTTGCACGTGCGCATTCGAGCTCACTTCTGCGCGTGTGCACACGGGCTCACTACTGCGCATGCGGGCTCGGGGTCACTACTGCTCATGCGCACTCGGACTCACTACTGCTCATGCGCACTCAGGGTCACTACTGCGCATGCGCCCTCCGGCTCACTACTGCTCATGCGTACTCGGACTCACTACTACTCATGCGGACTCGGGGACACTAATGCGCATGCGCACTCGGACTCACAACTACTCATGCGGACTCGGGGACACTAATGCGCATGCGCACTCGGACTCACTACTGCGGATGCGCGCTCGGGCTCACTACTGCGCATGCGCACACGGGCTCACTACTGCGCATGCGCACTCGGGGTAACTACTGCTCATGCGCACTCGGACTCACTACTGCGGATGCGCGCTCGGGCTCACTACTGCGCATGCGCACACGGGATCACTGCTGCTCATGCGCACTCGGGCGCACTACTGCTCATGCGCACTCTGGGTCACTACTGCGCATGCGCACTCGGGGTCACTGCTGCTCATGCGCACTCGGACTCACTACTGCTCATGCGCACTCGGGGTCACTACTGCGCATGCGCACTCGGACTCACTACAGCTCATGCGCACTCGGACTCACTACTACTCATGCGCACTCGGGGACACTAATGCGCATGCGCACTCGGACTCACTACTGCGGATGCGCGCTCGGGCTCACTACTGTGCATGCGCACTCCGGCTCAGACCTGCACATGCGCACACGGACTCACTACTGCGGATGCGCAATCGGGCTCACTACTGCGCATGCGCACTCCGGCTCAGACCTGCACATGCGCACTCGGACTCACTACTGCGGATGCGCGCTCGGGCTCACTACTGCGCATGCGCACACGGACTCACTACTGCGCATGCGCGCACGAGCCCACTACTGCGCATGCGCACTCCGGCTCAGACCTGCTCATACGCACTCGGGCACACTACTGCGCATGCGCACACGGGCTCACTACTGCGCATGCGCACGCGGGCTCACTACTGCGCATGCACAATCGGGCTCACTACTGCGCATGCGCACCCCGGCTCAGAACTGCACATGCGCACACGGACTCACTACTGCGGATGCGCAATCGGGCTCACTACTGTGCATGCGCACTCGGGGTCACTACTGCTCATGCGCACTCGGACTCACTACTACTCATGCGCACTCGGGGACACTACTGCGCATGCGCACACGGGCTCACTACTGCGCATGAGCACACGGGCTCACTACTGCACATTGGCACTCGGACTCACTACAGCTCATGCGCACTCGGACTCACTACTACTCATGCGCACTCGGGGACACTAATGCGCATGCGCACTCGGACTCACTACTGCGGATGCGCGCTCGGGCTCACTACTGCGCATGCGCAGTCCGGCTCAGACTTGCACGTGCGCATTCGAGCTCACTTCTGCGCGTGTGCACACGGGCTCACTACTGCGCATGCGGGCTCGGGGTCACTACTGCTCACGCGCACTCGGACTCACTACTGCTCATGCGCACTCAGGGTCACTACTGCGCATGCGCCCTCCGGCTCACTACTGCTCATGCGTACTCGGACTCACTACTACTCATGCGGACTCGGGGACACTAATGCGCATGCGCACTCGGACTCACAACTACTCATGCGGACTCGGGGACACTAATGCGCATGCGCACTCGGACTCACTACTGCGGATGCGCGCTCGGGCTCACTACTGCGCATGCGCACACGGGCTCACTACTGCGCATGCGCACTCGGGGTAACTACTGCTCATGCGCACTCGGGGTCACTACTGCTCATGCGCACTCGGACTCACTACTGCTCATGCGCACTCAGGGTCACTACTGCGCATGCGCCCTCCGGCTCACTACTGCTCATGCGTACTCGGACTCACTACTACTCATGCGGACTCGGGGACACTAATGCGCATGCACACTCGGACTCACTACTGCGGATGCGCGCTCGGGCTCACTACTGCGCATGCGCACACGGGCTCACTACTGCGCATGCGCACTCGGGGTAACTACTGCTCATGCGCACTCGGACTCACTACTGCGGATGCGCACTCGGGCTCACTACAGCTCATGCGCACTCGGACTCACTACTACTCATGCGCACTCTGGGACACTAATGCGCATGCGCACTCGGACTCACTACTGCGGATGCGCGCTCGGGCTCACTACTGTGCATGCGCACTCCGGCTCAGACCTGCACATGCGCACACGGACCCACTACTGCGGATGCGCAATCGGGCTCACTACTGTGCATGCGCACTCCGGCTCAGACCTGCACATGCGCACTCGGACTCACTACTGCGGATGCGCAATCGGGCCCACTACTGCGCATGCGCGCACGAGCCCACTACTGCTCATGTACACACAGGCTCACTACTGCCCATGCGGGCTCGGGGTCACTAGTGCGCATGCGCACTCGGGGTCACTACTGCGCATGCGCAGTCCGGCTCAGACTTGCACATGCACATTCGAGCTCAATTCTGCGCATGTGCACACGGGCTCACTACTGCGCATGCGGGCTCGGGGTCACTACTGCTCATGCGCACTCGGACTCACTACTGCGCATGCGCAATCCGGCTCAGACCTGCACATGCGCACTCGAGCTCACTACTACGCATGCGCACTCGGGGTCACTACTGCTCATGCGCACTCGGACTCACTACTACTCATGCGCACTCGGACTCACTACTGCGGATGTGCGCTCGGGCTCACTACTGCGCATGCGCACACGGACTCACTACTGCGCATGCGCACACGGGCTCACTACTGCGCATGCGCTCTCGGGGTCACTGCTGCTCATGCGCACTCGGACTCACTACTACTCATGCGCAGTCGGGGACACTACTGCTCATGCGTACTCGGACTCACTACTGCGGATGCGCAATCGGGCCCACTACTGCGCATGCGCGCACGAGCCCACTACTGCTCATGCACACACAGGCTCACTACTGCGCATGCGGGCTCGGGGTCACTAGTGCGCATGCGCACTCGGGGTCACTACTGCGCATGCGCAGTCCGGCTCAGACTTGCACATGCGCATTCGAGCTCAGTTCTGCGCATGCGCACTCGGACTCACTATTGCGCATGCGCTCTCGGGGTCACTGCTGCTCATGCGCACTCGGACTCACTACTACTCATGCGCAGTCGGGGACACTACTGCTCATGCGTACTCGGACTCACTACTGCGGATGCGCAATCGGACTCACTACTGCGCATGCGCAATCCGGCTCAGACCTGCACATGCGCACTCGAGCTCACTACTACGCATGCGCACTCGGGGTCACTACTGCTCATGCACACACGGGCTCACTACTGCTCATGCGCACTCAGACTCACTACTGCGGATGCACAATCGGGCTCACTACTGCGCATGCGCACTCGGGCACATCACTGCGCATGAGCACACGGGCTCACTACTGCGCATGCGCAGTCCGGCTCAGACCTGCGCATGCGCGCTCGGACTCACTACTACTCATGCGCACTCGGGGACACTAATGCGCATGCGCACTCGGACTCACTACTACTCATGCGCACTCGGGGACACTAATGCGCATGCGCACTCGGACTCACTACTGCGGTTGCACAATCGGGCTCACTACTGCGCATGCGCGCTCGGACTCACTACCGCTCATGCGGACACGGGCTCACTACTGCGCATGCGCAGTCAGGCTCAGACTTGCACGTGCGCATTCGAGCTCACTTCTGCGCGTGTGCACACGGGCTCACTACTGCGCATGCGGGCTCGGGGTCACTACTGCTCATGCGCACTCGGACTCACTACTGCTCATGCGCACTCAGGGTCACTACTGCGCATGCGCCCTCCGGCTCACTACTGCTCATGCGTACTCGGACTCACTACTACTCATGCGGACTCGGGGACACTAATGCGCATGCGCACTCGGACTCACAACTACTCATGCGGACTCGGGGACACTAATGCGCATGCGCACTCGGACTCACTACTGCGGATGCGCGCTCGGGCTCACTACTGCGCATGCGCACACGGGCTCACTACTGCGCATGCGCACTCGGGGTAACTACTGCTCATGCGCACTCGGACTCACTACTGCGGATGCGCGCTCGGGCTCACTACTGCGCATGCGCACACGGGATCACTGCTGCTCATGCGCACTCTGGGTCACTACTGCGCATGCGCACTCGGGGTCACTGCTGCTCATGCGCACTCGGACTCACTACTGCTCATGCGCACTCGGGGTCACTACTGCGCATGCGCACTCGGACTCACTACAGCTCATGCGCACTCGGACTCACTACTACTCATGCGCACTCGGGGACACTAATGCGCATGCGCACTCGGACTCACTACTGCGGATGCGCGCTCGGGCTCACTACTGTGCATGCGCACTCCGGCTCAGACCTGCACATGCGCACACGGACTCACTACTGCGGATGCGCAATCGGGCTCACTACTGCGCATGCGCACTCCGGCTCAGACCTGCACATGCGCACTCGGACTCACTACTGCGGATGCGCGCTCGGGCTCACTACTGCGCATGCGCACACGGACTCACTACTGCGCATGCGCGCACGAGCCCACTACTGCGCATGCGCACTCCGGCTCAGACCTGCTCATACGCACTCGGGCACACTACTGCGCATGCGCACACGGGCTCACTACTGCGCATGCGCACGCGGGCTCACTACTGCGCATGCACAATCGGGCTCACTACTGCGCATGCGCACCCCGGCTCAGAACTGCACATGCGCACACGGACTCACTACTGCGGATGCGCAATCGGGCTCACTACTGTGCATGCGCACTCGGGGTCACTACTGCTCATGCGCACTCGGACTCACTACTACTCATGCGCACTCGGGGACACTACTGCGCATGCGCACACGGGCTCACTACTGCGCATGAGCACACGGGCTCACTACTGCACATTGGCACTCGGACTCACTACAGCTCATGCGCACTCGGACTCACTACTACTCATGCGCACTCGGGGACACTAATGCGCATGCGCACTCGGACTCACTACTGCGGATGCGCGCTCGGGCTCACTACTGCGCATGCGCAGTCCGGCTCAGACTTGCACGTGCGCATTCGAGCTCACTTCTGCGCGTGTGCACACGGGCTCACTACTGCGCATGCGGGCTCGGGGTCACTACTGCTCACGCGCACTCGGACTCACTACTGCTCATGCGCACTCAGGGTCACTACTGCGCATGCGCCCTCCGGCTCACTACTGCTCATGCGTACTCGGACTCACTACTACTCATGCGGACTCGGGGACACTAATGCGCATGCGCACTCGGACTCACAACTACTCATGCGGACTCGGGGACACTAATGCGCATGCGCACTCGGACTCACTACTGCGGATGCGCGCTCGGGCTCACTACTGCGCATGCGCACACGGGCTCACTACTGCGCATGCGCACTCGGGGTAACTACTGCTCATGCGCACTCGGACTCACTACTGCGGATGCGCACTCGGGCTCACTACAGCTCATGCGCACTCGGACTCACTACTACTCATGCGCACTCTGGGACACTAATGCGCATGCGCACTCGGACTCACTACTGCGGATGCGCGCTCGGGCTCACTACTGTGCATGCGCACTCCGGCTCAGACCTGCACATGCGCACACGGACCCACTACTGCGGATGCGCAATCGGGCTCACTACTGTGCATGCGCACTCCGGCTCAGACCTGCACATGCGCACTCGGACTCACTACTGCGGATGCGCAATCGGGCCCACTACTGCGCATGCGCGCACGAGCCCACTACTGCTCATGTACACACAGGCTCACTACTGCGCATGCGGGCTCGGGGTCACTAGTGCGCATGCGCACTCGGGGTCACTACTGCGCATGCGCAGTCCGGCTCAGACTTGCACATGCACATTCGAGCTCAATTCTGCGCATGTGCACACGGGCTCACTACTGCGCATGCGGGCTCGGGGTCACTACTGCTCATGCGCACTCGGACTAACTACTGCGCATGCGCAATCCGGCTCAGACCTGCACATGCGCACTCGAGCTCACTACTACGCATGCGCACTCGGGGTCACTACTGCTCATGCGCACTCGGACTCACTACTACTCATGCGCACTCGGACTCACTACTGCGGATGTGCGCTCGGGCTCACTACTGCGCATGCGCACACGGACTCACTACTGCGCATGCGCACACGGGCTCACTACTGCGCATGCGCTCTCGGGGTCACTGCTGCTCATGCGCACTCGGACTCACTACTACTCATGCGCAGTCGGGGACACTACTGCTCATGCGTACTCGGACTCACTACTGCGGATGCGCAATCGGGCCCACTACTGCGCATGCGCGCACGAGCCCACTACTGCTCATGCACACACAGGCTCACTACTCCGCATGCGGGCTCGGGGTCACTAGTGCGCATGCGCACTCGGGGTCACTACTGCGCATGCGCAATCCGGCTCAGACTTGCACATGCGCATTCGAGCTCAGTTCTGCGCATGCGCACTCGGACTCACTATTGCGCATGCGCTCTCGGGGTCACTGCTGCTCATGCGCACTCGGACTCACTACTACTCATGCGCAGTCGGGGACACTACTGCTCATGCGTACTCGGACTCACTACTGCGGATGCGCAATCGGACTCACTACTGCGCATGCGCAATCCGGCTCAGACCTGCACATGCGCACTCGAGCTCACTACTACGCATGCGCACTCGGGGTCACTACTGCTCATGCACACACGGGCTCACTACTGCTCATGCGCACTCAGACTCACTACTGCGGATGCACAATCGGGCTCACTACTGCGCATGCGCACTCGGGCACATCACTGCGCATGAGCACACGGGCTCACTACTGCGCATGCGCAGTCCGGCTCAGACCTGCGCATGCGCGCTCGGACTCACTACTACTCATGCGCACTCGGGGACACTAATGCGCATGCGCACTCGGACTCACTACTACTCATGCGCACTCGGGGACACTAATGCGCATGCGCACTCGGACTCACTACTGCGGATGCACAATCGGGCTCACTACTGCGCATGCGCGCTCGGACTCACTACCGCTCATGCGGACACGGGCTCACTACTGCGCATGCGCAGTCAGGCTCAGACTTGCACGTGCGCATTCGAGCTCACTTCTGCGCGTGTGCACACGGGCTCACTACTGCGCATGCGGGCTCGGGGTCACTACTGCTCATGCGCACTCGGACTCACTACTGCTCATGCGCACTCAGGGTCACTACTGCGCATGCGCCCTCCGGCTCACTACTGCTCATGCGTACTCGGACTCACTACTACTCATGCGGACTCGGGGACACTAATGCGCATGCGCACTCGGACTCACAACTACTCATGCGGACTCGGGGACACTAATGCGCATGCGCACTCGGACTCACTACTGCGGATGCGCGCTCGGGCTCACTACTGCGCATGCGCACACGGGCTCACTACTGCGCATGCGCACTCGGGGTAACTACTGCTCATGCGCACTCGGACTCACTACTGCGGATGCGCGCTCGGGCTCACTACTGCGCATGCGCACACGGGATCACTGCTGCTCATGCGCACTCGGGCGCACTACTGCTCATGCGCACTCTGGGTCACTACTGCGCATGCGCACTCGGGGTCACTGCTGCTCATGCGCACTCGGACTCACTACTGCTCATGCGCACTCGGGGTCACTACTGCGCATGCGCACTCGGACTCACTACAGCTCATGCGCACTCGGACTCACTACTACTCATGCGCACTCGGGGACACTAATGCGCATGCGCACTCGGACTCACTACTGCGGATGCGCGCTCGGGCTCACTACTGTGCATGCGCACTCCGGCTCAGACCTGCACATGCGCACACGGACTCACTACTGCGGATGCGCAATCGGGCTCACTACTGCGCATGCGCACTCCGGCTCAGACCTGCACATGCGCACTCGGACTCACTACTGCGGATGCGCGCTCGGGCTCACTACTGCGCATGCGCACACGGACTCACTACTGCGCATGCGCGCACGAGCCCACTACTGCGCATGCGCACTCCGGCTCAGACCTGCTCATACGCACTCGGGCACACTACTGCGCATGCGCACACGGGCTCACTACTGCGCATGCGCACGCGGGCTCACTACTGCGCATGCACAATCGGGCTCACTACTGCGCATGCGCACCCCGGCTCAGAACTGCACATGCGCACACGGACTCACTACTGCGGATGCGCAATCGGGCTCACTACTGTGCATGCGCACTCGGGGTCACTACTGCTCATGCGCACTCGGACTCACTACTACTCATGCGCACTCGGGGACACTACTGCGCATGCGCACACGGGCTCACTACTGCGCATGAGCACACGGGCTCACTACTGCACATTGGCACTCGGACTCACTACAGCTCATGCGCACTCGGACTCACTACTACTCATGCGCACTCGGGGACACTAATGCGCATGCGCACTCGGACTCACTACTGCGGATGCGCGCTCGGGCTCACTACTGCGCATGCGCAGTCCGGCTCAGACTTGCACGTGCGCATTCGAGCTCACTTCTGCGCGTGTGCACACGGGCTCACTACTGCGCATGCGGGCTCGGGGTCACTACTGCTCACGCGCACTCGGACTCACTACTGCTCATGCGCACTCAGGGTCACTACTGCGCATGCGCCCTCCGGCTCACTACTGCTCATGCGTACTCGGACTCACTACTACTCATGCGGACTCGGGGACACTAATGCGCATGCGCACTCGGACTCACAACTACTCATGCGGACTCGGGGACACTAATGCGCATGCGCACTCGGACTCACTACTGCGGATGCGCGCTCGGGCTCACTACTGCGCATGCGCACACGGGCTCACTACTGCGCATGCGCACTCGGGGTAACTACTGCTCATGCGCACTCGGGGTCACTACTGCTCATGCGCACTCGGACTCACTACTGCTCATGCGCACTCAGGGTCACTACTGCGCATGCGCCCTCCGGCTCACTACTGCTCATGCGTACTCGGACTCACTACTACTCATGCGGACTCGGGGACACTAATGCGCATGCACACTCGGACTCACTACTGCGGATGCGCGCTCGGGCTCACTACTGCGCATGCGCACACGGGCTCACTACTGCGCATGCGCACTCGGGGTAACTACTGCTCATGCGCACTCGGACTCACTACTGCGGATGCGCACTCGGGCTCACTACAGCTCATGCGCACTCGGACTCACTACTACTCATGCGCACTCTGGGACACTAATGCGCATGCGCACTCGGACTCACTACTGCGGATGCGCGCTCGGGCTCACTACTGTGCATGCGCACTCCGGCTCAGACCTGCACATGCGCACACGGACCCACTACTGCGGATGCGCAATCGGGCTCACTACTGTGCATGCGCACTCCGGCTCAGACCTGCACATGCGCACTCGGACTCACTACTGCGGATGCGCAATCGGGCCCACTACTGCGCATGCGCGCACGAGCCCACTACTGCTCATGTACACACAGGCTCACTACTGCGCATGCGGGCTCGGGGTCACTAGTGCGCATGCGCACTCGGGGTCACTACTGCGCATGCGCAGTCCGGCTCAGACTTGCACATGCACATTCGAGCTCAATTCTGCGCATGTGCACACGGGCTCACTACTGCGCATGCGGGCTCGGGGTCACTACTGCTCATGCGCACTCGGACTCACTACTGCGCATGCGCAATCCGGCTCAGACCTGCACATGCGCACTCGAGCTCACTACTACGCATGCGCACTCGGGGTCACTACTGCTCATGCGCACTCGGACTCACTACTACTCATGCGCACTCGGACTCACTACTGCGGATGTGCGCTCGGGCTCACTACTGCGCATGCGCACACGGACTCACTACTGCGCATGCGCACACGGGCTCACTACTGCGCATGCGCTCTCGGGGTCACTGCTGCTCATGCGCACTCGGACTCACTACTACTCATGCGCAGTCGGGGACACTACTGCTCATGCGTACTCGGACTCACTACTGCGGATGCGCAATCGGGCCCACTACTGCGCATGCGCGCACGAGCCCACTACTGCTCATGCACACACAGGCTCACTACTGCGCATGCGGGCTCGGGGTCACTAGTGCGCATGCGCACTCGGGGTCACTACTGCGCATGCGCAGTCCGGCTCAGACTTGCACATGCGCATTCGAGCTCAGTTCTGCGCATGCGCACTCGGACTCACTATTGCGCATGCGCTCTCGGGGTCACTGCTGCTCATGCGCACTCGGACTCACTACTACTCATGCGCAGTCGGGGACACTACTGCTCATGCGTACTCGGACTCACTACTGCTCATGCGCACTCAGACTCACTACTGCGGATGCACAATCGGGCTCACTACTGCGCATGCGCACTCGGGCACATCACTGCGCATGAGCACACGGGCTCACTACTGCGCATGCGCAGTCCGGCTCAGACCTGCGCATGCGCGCTCGGACTCACTACTACTCATGCGCACTCGGGGACACTAATGCGCATGCGCACTCGGACTCACTACTACTCATGCGCACTCGGGGACACTAATGCGCATGCGCACTCGGACTCACTACTGCGGTTGCACAATCGGGCTCACTACTGCGCATGCGCGCTCGGACTCACTACCGCTCATGCGGACACGGGCTCACTACTGCGCATGCGCAGTCAGGCTCAGACTTGCACGTGCGCATTCGAGCTCACTTCTGCGCGTGTGCACACGGGCTCACTACTGCGCATGCGGGCTCGGGGTCACTACTGCTCATGCGCACTCGGACTCACTACTGCTCATGCGCACTCAGGGTCACTACTGCGCATGCGCCCTCCGGCTCACTACTGCTCATGCGTACTCGGACTCACTACTACTCATGCGGACTCGGGGACACTAATGCGCATGCGCACTCGGACTCACAACTACTCATGCGGACTCGGGGACACTAATGCGCATGCGCACTCGGACTCACTACTGCGGATGCGCGCTCGGGCTCACTACTGCGCATGCGCACACGGGCTCACTACTGCGCATGCGCACTCGGGGTAACTACTGCTCATGCGCACTCGGACTCACTACTGCGGATGCGCGCTCGGGCTCACTACTGCGCATGCGCACACGGGATCACTGCTGCTCATGCGCACTCTGGGTCACTACTGCGCATGCGCACTCGGGGTCACTGCTGCTCATGCGCACTCGGACTCACTACTGCTCATGCGCACTCGGGGTCACTACTGCGCATGCGCACTCGGACTCACTACAGCTCATGCGCACTCGGACTCACTACTACTCATGCGCACTCGGGGACACTAATGCGCATGCGCACTCGGACTCACTACTGCGGATGCGCGCTCGGGCTCACTACTGTGCATGCGCACTCCGGCTCAGACCTGCACATGCGCACACGGACTCACTACTGCGGATGCGCAATCGGGCTCACTACTGCGCATGCGCACTCCGGCTCAGACCTGCACATGCGCACTCGGACTCACTACTGCGGATGCGCGCTCGGGCTCACTACTGCGCATGCGCACACGGACTCACTACTGCGCATGCGCGCACGAGCCCACTACTGCGCATGCGCACTCCGGCTCAGACCTGCTCATACGCACTCGGGCACACTACTGCGCATGCGCACACGGGCTCACTACTGCGCATGCGCACGCGGGCTCACTACTGCGCATGCACAATCGGGCTCACTACTGCGCATGCGCACCCCGGCTCAGAACTGCACATGCGCACACGGACTCACTACTGCGGATGCGCAATCGGGCTCACTACTGTGCATGCGCACTCGGGGTCACTACTGCTCATGCGCACTCGGACTCACTACTACTCATGCGCACTCGGGGACACTACTGCGCATGCGCACACGGGCTCACTACTGCGCATGAGCACACGGGCTCACTACTGCACATTGGCACTCGGACTCACTACAGCTCATGCGCACTCGGACTCACTACTACTCATGCGCACTCGGGGACACTAATGCGCATGCGCACTCGGACTCACTACTGCGGATGCGCGCTCGGGCTCACTACTGCGCATGCGCAGTCCGGCTCAGACTTGCACGTGCGCATTCGAGCTCACTTCTGCGCGTGTGCACACGGGCTCACTACTGCGCATGCGGGCTCGGGGTCACTACTGCTCACGCGCACTCGGACTCACTACTGCTCATGCGCACTCAGGGTCACTACTGCGCATGCGCCCTCCGGCTCACTACTGCTCATGCGTACTCGGACTCACTACTACTCATGCGGACTCGGGGACACTAATGCGCATGCGCACTCGGACTCACAACTACTCATGCGGACTCGGGGACACTAATGCGCATGCGCACTCGGACTCACTACTGCGGATGCGCGCTCGGGCTCACTACTGCGCATGCGCACACGGGCTCACTACTGCGCATGCGCACTCGGGGTAACTACTGCTCATGCGCACTCGGACTCACTACTGCGGATGCGCACTCGGGCTCACTACAGCTCATGCGCACTCGGACTCACTACTACTCATGCGCACTCTGGGACACTAATGCGCATGCGCACTCGGACTCACTACTGCGGATGCGCGCTCGGGCTCACTACTGTGCATGCGCACTCCGGCTCAGACCTGCACATGCGCACACGGACCCACTACTGCGGATGCGCAATCGGGCTCACTACTGTGCATGCGCACTCCGGCTCAGACCTGCACATGCGCACTCGGACTCACTACTGCGGATGCGCAATCGGGCCCACTACTGCGCATGCGCGCACGAGCCCACTACTGCTCATGTACACACAGGCTCACTACTGCGCATGCGGGCTCGGGGTCACTAGTGCGCATGCGCACTCGGGGTCACTACTGCGCATGCGCAGTCCGGCTCAGACTTGCACATGCACATTCGAGCTCAATTCTGCGCATGTGCACACGGGCTCACTACTGCGCATGCGGGCTCGGGGTCACTACTGCTCATGCGCACTCGGACTCACTACTGCGCATGCGCAATCCGGCTCAGACCTGCACATGCGCACTCGAGCTCACTACTACGCATGCGCACTCGGGGTCACTACTGCTCATGCGCACTCGGACTCACTACTACTCATGCGCACTCGGACTCACTACTGCGGATGTGCGCTCGGGCTCACTACTGCGCATGCGCACACGGACTCACTACTGCGCATGCGCACACGGGCTCACTACTGCGCATGCGCTCTCGGGGTCACTGCTGCTCATGCGCACTCGGACTCACTACTACTCATGCGCAGTCGGGGACACTACTGCTCATGCGTACTCGGACTCACTACTGCGGATGCGCAATCGGGCCCACTACTGCGCATGCGCGCACGAGCCCACTACTGCTCATGCACACACAGGCTCACTACTGCGCATGCGGGCTCGGGGTCACTAGTGCGCATGCGCACTCGGGGTCACTACTGCGCATGCGCAGTCCGGCTCAGACTTGCACATGCGCATTCGAGCTCAGTTCTGCGCATGCGCACTCGGACTCACTATTGCGCATGCGCTCTCGGGGTCACTGCTGCTCATGCGCACTCGGACTCACTACTACTCATGCGCAGTCGGGGACACTACTGCTCATGCGTACTCAGACTCACTACTGCGGATGCGCAATCGGACTCACTACTGCGCATGCGCAATCCGGCTCAGACCTGCACATGCGCACTCGAGCTCACTACTACGCATGCGCACTCGGGGTCACTACTGCTCATGCACACACGGGCTCACTACTGCTCATGCGCACTCAGACTCACTACTGCGGATGCACAATCGGGCTCACTACTGCGCATGCGCACTCGGGCACATCACTGCGCATGAGCACACGGGCTCACTACTGCGCATGCGCAGTCCGGCTCAGACCTGCGCATGCGCGCTCGGACTCACTACTACTCATGCGCACTCGGGGACACTAATGCGCATGCGCACTCGGACTCACTACTACTCATGCGCACTCGGGGACACTAATGCGCATGCGCACTCGGACTCACTACTGCGGATGCACAATCGGGCTCACTACTGCGCATGCGCGCTCGGACTCACTACCGCTCATGCGGACACGGGCTCACTACTGCGCATGCGCAGTCAGGCTCAGACTTGCACGTGCGCATTCGAGCTCACTTCTGCGCGTGTGCACACGGGCTCACTACTGCGCATGCGGGCTCGGGGTCACTACTGCTCATGCGCACTCGGACTCACTACTGCTCATGCGCACTCAGGGTCACTACTGCGCATGCGCCCTCCGGCTCACTACTGCTCATGCGTACTCGGACTCACTACTACTCATGCGGACTCGGGGACACTAATGCGCATGCGCACTCGGACTCACAACTACTCATGCGGACTCGGGGACACTAATGCGCATGCGCACTCGGACTCACTACTGCGGATGCGCGCTCGGGCTCACTACTGCGCATGCGCACACGGGCTCACTACTGCGCATGCGCACTCGGGGTAACTACTGCTCATGCGCACTCGGACTCACTACTGCGGATGCGCGCTCGGGCTCACTACTGCGCATGCGCACACGGGATCACTGCTGCTCATGCGCACTCGGGCGCACTACTGCTCATGCGCACTCTGGGTCACTACTGCGCATGCGCACTCGGGGTCACTGCTGCTCATGCGCACTCGGACTCACTACTGCTCATGCGCACTCGGGGTCACTACTGCGCATGCGCACTCGGACTCACTACAGCTCATGCGCACTCGGACTCACTACTACTCATGCGCACTCGGGGACACTAATGCGCATGCGCACTCGGACTCACTACTGCGGATGCGCGCTCGGGCTCACTACTGTGCATGCGCACTCCGGCTCAGACCTGCACATGCGCACACGGACTCACTACTGCGGATGCGCAATCGGGCTCACTACTGCGCATGCGCACTCCGGCTCAGACCTGCACATGCGCACTCGGACTCACTACTGCGGATGCGCGCTCGGGCTCACTACTGCGCATGCGCACACGGACTCACTACTGCGCATGCGCGCACGAGCCCACTACTGCGCATGCGCACTCCGGCTCAGACCTGCTCATACGCACTCGGGCACACTACTGCGCATGCGCACACGGGCTCACTACTGCGCATGAGCACACGGGCTCACTACTGCACATTGGCACTCGGACTCACTACAGCTCATGCGCACTCGGACTCACTACTACTCATGCGCACTCGGGGACACTAATGCGCATGCGCACTCGGACTCACTACTGCGGATGCGCGCTCGGGCTCACTACTGCGCATGCGCAGTCCGGCTCAGACTTGCACGTGCGCATTCGAGCTCACTTCTGCGCGTGTGCACACGGGCTCACTACTGCGCATGCGGGCTCGGGGTCACTACTGCTCACGCGCACTCGGACTCACTACTGCTCATGCGCACTCAGGGTCACTACTGCGCATGCGCCCTCCGGCTCACTACTGCTCATGCGTACTCGGACTCACTACTACTCATGCGCACTCGGACTCACAACTACTCATGCGGACTCGGGGACACTAATGCGCATGCGCACTCGGACTCACTACTGCGGATGCGCGCTCGGGCTCACTACTGCGCATGCGCACACGGGCTCACTACTGCGCATGCGCACTCGGGGTAACTACTGCTCATGCGCACTCGGGGTCACTACTGCTCATGCGCACTCGGACTCACTACTGCTCATGCGCACTCAGGGTCACTACTGCGCATGCGCCCTCCGGCTCACTACTGCTCATGCGTACTCGGACTCACTACTACTCATGCGGACTCGGGGACACTAATGCGCATGCGCACTCGGACTCACTACTGCGGATGCGCGCTCGGGCTCACTACTGCGCATGCGCACACGGGCTCACTACTGCGCATGCGCACTCGGGGTAACTACTGCTCATGCGCACTCGGACTCACTACTGCGGATGCGCACTCGGGCTCACTACAGCTCATGCGCACTCGGACTCACTACTACTCATGCGCACTCTGGGACACTAATGCGCATGCGCACTCGGACTCACTACTGCGGATGCGCGCTCGGGCTCACTACTGTGCATGCGCACTCCGGCTCAGACCTGCACATGCGCACACGGACCCACTACTGCGGATGCGCAATCGGGCTCACTACTGTGCATGCGCACTCCGGCTCAGACCTGCACATGCGCACTCGGACTCACTACTGCGGATGCGCAATCGGGCCCACTACTGCGCATGCGCGCACGAGCCCACTACTGCTCATGTACACACAGGCTCACTACTGCGCATGCGGGCTCGGGGTCACTAGTGCGCATGCGCACTCGGGGTCACTACTGCGCATGCGCAGTCCGGCTCAGACTTGCACATGCACATTCGAGCTCAATTCTGCGCATGTGCACACGGGCTCACTACTGCGCATGCGGGCTCGGGGTCACTACTGCTCATGCGCACTCGGACTCACTACTGCGCATGCGCAATCCGGCTCAGACCTGCACATGCGCACTCGAGCTCACTACTACGCATGCGCACTCGGGGTCACTACTGCTCATGCGCACTCGGACTCACTACTACTCATGCGCACTCGGACTCACTACTGCGGATGTGCGCTCGGGCTCACTACTGCGCATGCGCACACGGACTCACTACTGCGCATGCGCACACGGGCTCACTACTGCGCATGCGCTCTCGGGGTCACTGCTGCTCATGCGCACTCGGA
This sequence comes from Megachile leachella, assembly GCA_963576845.1. Lineage (NCBI taxonomy): Eukaryota > Metazoa > Arthropoda > Insecta > Hymenoptera > Megachilidae > Megachile > Megachile leachella. The sequence goes on along the minus strand of OY756250.1, from coordinate 22,790,280 downwards.
CTCACTACTACTCATGCGCAGTCGGGGACACTACTGCTCATGCGTACTCGGACTCACTACTGCGGATGCGCAATCGGGCCCACTACTGCGCATGCGCGCACGAGCCCACTACTGCTCATGCACACACAGGCTCACTACTGCGCATGCGGGCTCGGGGTCACTAGTGCGCATGCGCACTCGGGGTCACTACTGCGCATGCGCAGTCCGGCTCAGACTTGCACATGCGCATTCGAGCTCAGTTCTGCGCATGCGCACTCGGACTCACTATTGCGCATGCGCTCTCGGGGTCACTGCTGCTCATGCGCACTCGGACTCACTACTACTCATGCGCAGTCGGGGACACTACTGCTCATGCGTACTCGGACTCACTACTGCGGATGCGCAATCGGACTCACTACTGCGCATGCGCAATCCGGCTCAGACCTGCACATGCGCACTCGAGCTCACTACTACGCATGCGCACTCGGGGTCACTACTGCTCATGCACACACGGGCTCACTACTGCTCATGCGCACTCAGACTCACTACTGCGGATGCACAATCGGGCTCACTACTGCGCATGCGCACTCGGGCACATCACTGCGCATGAGCACACGGGCTCACTACTGCGCATGCGCAGTCCGGCTCAGACCTGCGCATGCGCGCTCGGACTCACTACTACTCATGCGCACTCGGGGACACTAATGCGCATGCGCACTCGGACTCACTACTACTCATGCGCACTCGGGGACACTAATGCGCATGCGCACTCGGACTCACTACTGCGGATGCACAATCGGGCTCACTACTGCGCATGCGCGCTCGGACTCACTACCGCTCATGCGGACACGGGCTCACTACTGCGCATGCGCAGTCAGGCTCAGACTTGCACGTGCGCATTCGAGCTCACTTCTGCGCGTGTGCACACGGGCTCACTACTGCGCATGCGGGCTCGGGGTCACTACTGCTCATGCGCACTCGGACTCACTACTGCTCATGCGCACTCAGGGTCACTACTGCGCATGCGCCCTCCGGCTCACTACTGCTCATGCGTACTCGGACTCACTACTACTCATGCGGACTCGGGGACACTAATGCGCATGCGCACTCGGACTCACAACTACTCATGCGGACTCGGGGACACTAATGCGCATGCGCACTCGGACTCACTACTGCGAATGCGCGCTCGGGCTCACTACTGCGCATGCGCACACGGGCTCACTACTGCGCATGCGCACTCGGGGTAACTACTGCTCATGCGCACTCGGGGTCACTGCTGCTCATGCGCACTCGGACTCACTACTGCTCATGCGCACTCGGGGTCACTACTGCGCATGCGCACTCGGACTCACTACAGCTCATGCGCACTCGGACTCACTACTACTCATGCGCACTCGGGGACACTAATGCGCATGCGCACTCGGACTCACTACTGCGGATGCGCGCTCGGGCTCACTACTGTGCATGCGCACTCCGGCTCAGACCTGCACATGCGCACACGGACTCACTACTGCGGATGCGCAATCGGGCTCACAACTGCGCATGCGCACTCCGGCTCAGACCTGCACACGCGCACTCGGACTCACTACTGCGGATGCGCGCTCGGGCTCACTACTGCGCATGCGCACACGGACTCACTACTGCGCATGCGCGCACGAGCCCACTACTGCGCATGCGCACTCCGGCTCAGACCTGCTCATACGCACTCGGGCACACTACTGCGCATGCGCACACGGGCTCACTACTGCGCATGAGCACACGGGCTCACTACTGCACATGCGCACTCGGACTCACTACAGCTCATGCGCACTCGGACTCACTACTGCTCATGCGCACTCGGGGTCACTACTGCGCATGCGCCCTCCGGCTCATTACTGCTCATGCGTACTCGGACTCACTACTGCGGATGCGCAATCGGGCAAACTACTGCGCATGCGCGCACGAGCCCACTACTGCTCATGCACACACAGGCTCACTACTGCGCATGCGTACGCGGGCTCACTACTGCGCATGCGCACACGGGCTCACTACCGCTCATGCGGACACGGGCTCACTACTGCGCATAATCAGTCCAGCTCAGACTTGCACGTGCGCATTCGAGCTCACTTCTGCGCGTGTGCACACGGGCTCACTACTGCGCATGCGCCCTCCGGCTCACTACTGCTCATGCGTACTCGGACTCACTACTGCGGATGTGCACAGGGGCTCACTACTGCTCATGCGCATTCGAGCTCACTTCTGCGCATATGCACACGGGCGTACAACTGCGCATGCGCACTCGGACTCACTACTGCTCATGCGCACTCGGACTCACTACTACGCATGCGCACGCGGGCTCACTACTGCGCATGAGCACACGGGCTCACTACTGCGCATGCGTACACGGGCTCACTACTGCGCATACGCACTCGGGGTCACAGCTGCTCATGCGCACTCGAACTCACCACTGCTCATGCGCACTCGGGGTCACTACTGCTCATGCGCACTCGGACTCACTACTGCGGATGCGCAATCGGGGTCACTACTGCGCATGCGCACTCCGGCTCAGACCTGCACATGCGCACTCGGACTCACTACTGCGGGTGCGCGCTCGTGCTCACTACTGCGCATGCGCACACGGGCTCACTGCTGCGGATGCGCATAGGGGCTAACTACTGCGCATGCGCGCACGAGCCCACTGCTGCGCATGCGCACTCCGGCTCAGACCTGCCCATGCGCACTCGGGCACACCACTGCGCATGCGCACACGGCCTCACTACTGCGCATGCGCAGTCCGGCTGAGACTTGCACATGCGCATTCGAGCTCACTTCTGCGCATGTGCACACGGCCGCACTACTGCGCATCCGCACTCGGACTCACTACTGCTCATGCGCACTGGGACTCACTACTGCGCATGCGCACTCCGGCTCAGACCTGCACATGCGCACTCGAGCTCACTACTACGCATGCGCACGCGGGCTCACTACTGCGCATGAGCACTCGGACTCACTAGTACTCATGCGCACTCGGGGTCACTACTGTCCATGCGCACTCGGACTCACTACTGCGGATGCGCGCTCGGGCTCACTACCGCGCATGCGCACACGGGCTCACTACTGCGCATGCGCACACGGGCTCACTACTGGGGATGCGCGCTCGGGCTCACTACTGCGCATGCGCACACGGGCTCACTACTGCGCATGCGCGCACGAGCCCACTACTGCGCATGCGCACTCCGGCTCAGACCTGCCCATGCGAACTCGGGCACACCACTGCGCATGCGCACACGGGCTCACTACTGGGCATGCCCACTCCGGCTCAGACCTGCACATGCGCACTCGAGCTCACTACTGCGGATGCGCGCTCGGGCTCTCTACTGCGCATGCGCACACGGGCTCACTACTGCGCATGCGCACTCCGGCTCAGACCTGCACATGCGCACTCGGATTCATTACTGCGGATGCGCGCTCGGGCTCACTACTGCCCATGCGCACACGGGCTCACTACTGCGCATGCGCGCACGAGCCCACTACTGCGCATGCGCACTCCGGCTCAGAATTGCCCATGCGCACTCGGGCACACCAAAGCGCATGCGGACACGGGCTCACTACTGGGCATGCGCAGTCCGGCTCAGACCTGCACATGTGCACACGGACTCACTACTGCGGACGCGCAATCGGGCTCACTACTGTGCATGCGCCCTCGGGGTCACTACTGCGCATGCGCACTCGGACTCACTACTACTCATGCGCACTCGGGGTCACTACTGCTCATGCACACTCGGACTCACTACTACTTATGCGCACTCGGGGTCACTACTGCTCATGCGCACTCGGACTCACTACTGCGGATGCGCGCTCGGGCTCACTACTGCGCATGCGCAAATGGGCTCACTACTGCGCATGGGCACACGGGCTCACTACTGCGCATGCGCACTCGGACCCACTACTACTCATGCGCACTCGGGGTCACTACTGCTCATGCGCACTCGGATTCACTACTGCGGATGCGCGCTCGGGGTCACTACTGCGCATGCGCACTCGGGGTCATTGCTGCTCATGCGCACTCGGACTCACTACTGCTCATGCGCACTCGGGGTCACTACTGCGCATGCGCACTCGGACTCACTACTGCGCATGCGCGCTCGGGGTCACTACTGCGCATGCGCACTCGGGGTCACTACTGCGCATGCGCACTCCGGCTCCGACCTGCACATGCGCACACGGACTCACTACTGCGGATGCGCAATCGGGCTCACTACTGCGCATGCGTACTCCGGCTCAGACCTGCACATGCGCACACGGACTCACTACTGCGGACGCGCAATCGGGCTCACTACTGTGCATGCGCACTCGGGCTCACTACTGCGCATGCGCACTCCGGCTCCGACCTGCACATGCGCACACGGACTCACTACTGCGGATGCGCAATCGGGCTCACTACTGTGCATGCGCACTCGGGGTCACTACCGCTCATGCGCACTCCGACTCACTACTGCTCATGCGCACTCGGAGTCACTACTGCGCATGCGCAGTCCGGCTCAGACCTGCACATGCGCATTCGAGCTCACTTCTGCGCATATGCACACGGGCGTACTACTGCGCATGCGCACTCGGACTCACTACTGCTCATGCGCACTCGGACTCACTACTGCGCATGCGCACGCGGGCTCACTACTGCGCATGCGTTCTCGGGGTCACTACTGTGCATGCGCACTCCGGCTCAGACCTGCACATGCGCACTCGGACTCACTACTGCGGATGCGCAATCGGGCCCACTACTGCGCATGCGCACACGGGCTCACTACTGCGCATGCGCACTCGGGGTAACTACTGCTCATGCGCACTCGGACTCACTACTGCGGATGCGCACTCGGGCTCACTACAGCTCATGCGCACTCGGACTCACTACTACTCATGCGCACTCTGGGACACTAATGCGCATGCGCACTCGGACTCACTACTGCGGATGCGCGCTCGGGCTCACTACTGTGCATGCGCACTCCGGCTCAGACCTGCACATGCGCACACGGACCCACTACTGCGGATGCGCAATCGGGCTCACTACTGTGCATGCGCACTCCGGCTCAGACCTGCACATGCGCACTCGGACTCACTACTGCGGATGCGCAATCGGGCCCACTACTGCGCATGCGCGCACGAGCCCACTACTGCTCATGTACACACAGGCTCACTACTGCGCATGCGGGCTCGGGGTCACTAGTGCGCATGCGCACTCGGGGTCACTACTGCGCATGCGCAGTCCGGCTCAGACTTGCACATGCACATTCGAGCTCAATTCTGCGCATGTGCACACGGGCTCACTACTGCGCATGCGGGCTCGGGGTCACTACTGCTCATGCGCACTCGGACTCACTACTGCGCATGCGCAATCCGGCTCAGACCTGCACATGCGCACTCGAGCTCACTACTACGCATGCGCACTCGGGGTCACTACTGCTCATGCGCACTCGGACTCACTACTACTCATGCGCACTCGGACTCACTACTGCGGATGTGCGCTCGGGCTCACTACTGCGCATGCGCACACGGACTCACTACTGCGCATGCGCACACGGGCTCACTACTGCGCATGCGCTCTCGGGGTCACTGCTGCTCATGCGCACTCGGACTCACTACTACTCATGCGCAGTCGGGGACACTACTGCTCATGCGTACTCGGACTCACTACTGCGGATGCGCAATCGGGCCCACTACTGCGCATGCGCGCACGAGCCCACTACTGCTCATGCACACACAGGCTCACTACTGCGCATGCGGGCTCGGGGTCACTAGTGCGCATGCGCACTCGGGGTCACTATTGCGCATGCGCAGTCCGGCTCAGACTTGCACATGCGCATTCGAGCTCAGTTCTGCGCATGCGCACTCGGACTCACTATTGCGCATGCGCTCTCGGGGTCACTGCTGCTCATGCGCACTCGGACTCACTACTACTCATGCGCAGTCGGGGACACTACTGCTCATGCGTACTCGGACTCACTACTGCGGATGCGCAATCGGACTCACTACTGCGCATGCGCAATCCGGCTCAGACCTGCACATGCGCACTCGAGCTCACTACTACGCATGCGCACTCGGGGTCACTACTGCTCATGCACACACGGGCTCACTACTGCTCATGCGCACTCAGACTCACTACTGCGGATGCACAATCGGGCTCACTACTGCGCATGCGCACTCGGGCACATCACTGCGCATGAGCACACGGGCTCACTACTGCGCATGCGCAGTCCGGCTCAGACCTGCGCATGCGCGCTCGGACTCACTACTACTCATGCGCACTCGGGGACACTAATGCGCATGCGCACTCGGACTCACTACTACTCATGCGCACTCGGGGACACTAATGCGCATGCGCACTCGGACTCACTACTGCGGATGCACAATCGGGCTCACTACTGCGCATGCGCGCTCGGACTCACTACCGCTCATGCGGACACGGGCTCACTACTGCGCATGCGCAGTCAGGCTCAGACTTGCACGTGCGCATTCGAGCTCACTTCTGCGCGTGTGCACACGGGCTCACTACTGCGCATGCGGGCTCGGGGTCACTACTGCTCATGCGCACTCGGACTCACTACTGCTCATGCGCACTCAGGGTCACTACTGCGCATGCGCCCTCCGGCTCACTACTGCTCATGCGTACTCGGACTCACTACTACTCATGCGGACTCGGGGACACTAATGCGCATGCGCACTCGGACTCACAACTACTCATGCGGACTCGGGGACACTAATGCGCATGCGCACTCGGACTCACTACTGCGAATGCGCGCTCGGGCTCACTACTGCGCATGCGCACACGGGCTCACTACTGCGCATGCGCACTCGGGGTAACTACTGCTCATGCGCACTCGGGGTCACTGCTGCTCATGCGCACTCGGACTCACTACTGCTCATGCGCACTCGGGGTCACTACTGCGCATGCGCACTCGGACTCACTACAGCTCATGCGCACTCGGACTCACTACTACTCATGCGCACTCGGGGACACTAATGCGCATGCGCACACGGACTCACTACTGCGGATGCGCAATCGGGCTCACAACTGCGCATGCGCACTCCGGCTCAGACCTGCACACGCGCACTCGGACTCACTACTGCGGATGCGCGCTCGGGCTCACTACTGCGCATGCGCACACGGACTCACTACTGCGCATGCGCGCACGAGCCCACTACTGCGCATGCGCACTCCGGCTCAGACCTGCTCATACGCACTCGGGCACACTACTGCGCATGCGCACACGGGCTCACTACTGCGCATGAGCACACGGGCTCACTACTGCACATGCGCACTCGGACTCACTACAGCTCATGCGCCCTCGGACTCACTACTGCTCATGCGCACTCGGGGTCACTACTGCGCATGCGCCCTCCGGCTCATTACTGCTCATGCGTACTCGGACTCACTACTGCGGATGCGCAATCGGGCAAACTACTGCGCATGCGCGCACGAGCCCACTACTGCTCATGCACACACAGGCTCACTACTGCGCATGCGTACGCGGGCTCACTACTGCGCATGCGCACACGGGCTCACTACCGCTCATGCGGACACGGGCTCACTACTGCGCATAATCAGTCCAGCTCAGACTTGCACGTGCGCATTCGAGCTCACTTCTGCGCGTGTGCACACGGGCTCACTACTGCGCATGCGCCCTCCGGCTCACTACTGCTCATGCGTACTCGGACTCACTACTGCGGATGTGCACAGGGGCTCACTACTGCTCATGCGCATTCGAGCTCACTTCTGCGCATATGCACACGGGCGTACAACTGCGCATGCGCACTCGGACTCACTACTGCTCATGCGCACTCGGACTCACTACTACGCATGCGCACGCGGGCTCACTACTGCGCATGAGCACACGGGCTCACTACTGCGCATGCGTACACGGGCTCACTACTGCGCATACGCACTCGGGGTCACTGCTGCTCATGCGCACTCGAACTCACCACTGCTCATGCGCACTCGGGGTCACTACTGCTCATGCGCACTCGGACTCACTACTGCGGATGCGCAATCGGGGTCACTACTGCGCATGCGCACTCCGGCTCAGACCTGCACATGCGCACTCGGACTCACTACTGCGGGTGCGCGCTCGTGCTCACTACTGCGCATGCGCACACGGGCTCACTGCTGCGGATGCGCATAGGGGCTAACTACTGCGCATGCGCGCACGAGCCCACTGCTGCGCATGCGCACTCCGGCTCAGACCTGCCCATGCGCACTCGGGCACACCACTGCGCATGCGCACACGGCCTCACTACTGCGCATGCGCAGTCCGGCTGAGACTTGCACATGCGCATTCGAGCTCACTTCTGCGCATGTGCACACGGCCGCACTACTGCGCATCCGCACTCGGACTCACTACTGCTCATGCGCACTGGGACTCACTACTGCGCATGCGCACTCCGGCTCAGACCTGCACATGCGCACTCGAGCTCACTACTACGCATGCGCACGCGGGCTCACTACTGCGCATGAGCACTCGGACTCACTAGTACTCATGCGCACTCGGGGTCACTACTGTCCATGCGCACTCGGACTCACTACTGCGGATGCGCGCTCGGGCTCACTACCGCGCATGCGCACACGGGCTCACTACTGCGCATGCGCACACGGGCTCACTACTGGGGATGCGCGCTCGGGCTCACTACTGCGCATGCGCACACGGGCTCACTACTGCGCATGCGCGCACGAGCCCACTACTGCGCATGCGCACTCCGGCTCAGACCTGCCCATGCGAACTCGGGCACACCACTGCGCATGCGCACACGGGCTCACTACTGGGCATGCCCACTCCGGCTCAGACCTGCACATGCGCACTCGAGCTCACTACTGCGGATGCGCGCTCGGGCTCTCTACTGCGCATGCGCACACGGGCTCACTACTGCGCATGCGCACTCCGGCTCAGACCTGCACATGCGCACTCGGATTCATTACTGCGGATGCGCGTTCGGGCTCACTACTGCCCATGCGCACACGGGCTCACTACTGCGCATGCGCGCACGAGCCCACTACTGCGCATGCGCACTCCGGCTCAGAATTGCCCATGCGCACTCGGGCACACCAAAGCGCATGCGGACACGGGCTCACTACTGGGCATGCGCAGTCCGGCTCAGACCTGCACATGTGCACACGGACTCACTACTGCGGACGCGCAATCGGGCTCACTACTGTGCATGCGCCCTCGGGGTCACTACTGCGCATGCGCACTCGGACTCTCTACTACTCATGCGCACTCGGGGTCACTACTGCTCATGCACACTCGGACTCACTACTACTTATGCGCACTCGGGGTCACTACTGCTCATGCGCACTCGGACTCACTACTGCGGATGCGCGCTCGGGCTCACTACTGCGCATGCGCAAATGGGCTCACTACTGCGCATGGGCACACGGGCTCACTACTGCGCATGCGCACTCGGACCCACTACTACTCATGCGCACTCGGGGTCACTACTGCTCATGCGCACTCGGATTCACTACTGCGGATGCGCGCTCGGGGTCACTACTGCGCATGCGCACTCGGGGTCATTGCTGCTCATGCGCACTCGGACTCACTACTGCTCATGCGCACTCGGGGTCACTACTGCGCATGCGCACTCGGACTCACTACTGCGCATGCGCGCTCGGGGTCACTACTGCGCATGCGCACTCGGGGTCACTACTGCGCATGCGCACTCCGGCTCCGACCTGCACATGCGCACACGGACTCACTACTGCGGATGCGCAATCGGGCTCACTACTGCGCATGCGTACTCCGGCTCAGACCTGCACATGCGCACACGGACTCACTACTGCGGACGCGCAATCGGGCTCACTACTGTGCATGCGCACTCGGGCTCACTACTGCGCATGCGCACTCCGGCTCCGACCTGCACATGCGCACACGGACTCACTACTGCGGATGCGCAATCGGGCTCACTACTGTGCATGCGCACTCGGCGTCACTACCGCTCATGCGCACTCCGACTCACTACTGCTCATGCGCACTCGGAGTCACTACTGCGCATGCGCAGTCCGGCTCAGACCTGCACATGCGCATTCGAGCTCACTTCTGCGCATATGCACACGGGCGTACTACTGCGCATGCGCACTCGGACTCACTACTGCTCATGCGCACTCGGACTCACTACTGCGCATGCGCACGCGGGCTCACTACTGCGCATGCGTTCTCGGGGTCACTAGTGCGCATGCGCATTCGGACTCACTACTGCGCATGCGCACTCCGGCTCAGACCTGCACATGCGCACTCGAGCTCACTACTACGCATGCGCACGCGGGCTCACGACTGCGAATAAGCACACGGGCTCACTACTGCGCATGCGTACGCGGGCTCACTACTGCGCATGCGCACACGGGCTCACTAGTGCGCATGCGCACTCGGAGTCACTACTGCTCATGCGCACTCGGACCCACTACTACTCATGCGCACTCGGGGTCACTACTGCTCATGCGCACTCGGACTCAGTACCACTCATGCGCACACGGGGTCACTACATCTCATGCGCACTCGGACTCACTACTACTCATGCGCACTCGGGGTCACTACTGCTCATGCGCACTCGGCCTCACTACTGCGGATGCGCGCTCGGGCTCACTACTGCGCATGCGCACACGGGCTCACTACTGCGCATGCGCACACGGGCTCACTACTGCGCCCGCGCACACGGGCTCACTACTGCGCATGCGCACTCGGGGTCACTGCTGCTCATGCGCACTCGGACTCACTACTACTCATGCGCACTCGGGGTCACTACTGCTCATGCGCACTCGGACTCACTACTGCGGATTCGGCGCTCTGGCTCACTACTGCGCATGGGCACACGGGCTCACTACTGCTCATGCGCACTCGGACTCACTACTGCTCATGCGCACTCAGACTCACTACTGCGGATGCACAATCGGGCTCACTACTGCGCATGCGCGCTCAGACTCACTATCGCTCATGCGGACACGGGCTCACTACTGCGCATGCGCAATCCGGCTCAGACTTGCACGTGCGCATTCGAGCTCACTTCTGCGCGTGTGCACACGTGCTTATTGCAGCGCATGCGCACTCGGGGTCACTACTGCGCATGCGCACTCCGGCCCAGACCTGCACATGCGCACACGGACTCACTACTGCGGATGCGCAATCGGGTTCACTACTGTGCATGCGCAATCGGGGTCACTACTGCTCATGCGCACTCGGACTCACTACTACTCATGCGCACTCGGGGTCACTACTGCGCATGCGCACTCGAGCACACTACAACGCATGCGTACGCGGGCTCACTACTGCGCATGCGCACACGGGTTCACTACTGCGCATGCGCGCACGAGCCCACTAATGCTCATGCACACACGGGCTCACTACTGCTCATGCGCACTCAGACTCACTACTGCGGATGCATAATCGGGCTCACTACTGCGCATGCGCACTCCGGCTCAGACCCGCACATGCGCACACGGACTCACTACTGCGGATGCGCGCTCGGGCTCACTACTGCGCATGCGCCCACGGGCTCACTACTGCGCATGCGTACACGGGCTCACTACTGCGCATGCGCAAACGGGCTCACTACTGCGCATGCGGGCTCGGGGTCACTAGTGCGCATGCGCACTCGGGGTCATTGCTGCGGATGCACAATCGGGCTCACTACCGCTCATGCGCACTCGGACTCACTACTGCTCATGCGCACTCGGAGTCATTACTGCGCATGCGCAGTCCGGCTCAGACCTGCACATGCGCATTCGAGCTGACTTCTGCGCATATGCACACGGGCGTACTACTGCGCTTGCGCACTCGGACTCACTACTGCTCATGCGCACTCGGACTCACTACTGCGCATGCGCACGCGGGCTCACTACTGCGCATGCGTTCTCGGGGTCACTAGTGCGCATGCACACTCGGACTCACTACTGCGCATGCGCACTCCGGCTCAGACCTGCACATGCGCACTCGAGCTCACTACTACGCATGCGCACGCGGGCTCACGACTGCGAATAAGCACACGGGCTCACTACTGCGCATGCGTACGCGGGCTCACTACTGCGCATGCGCACGCGGTCTCACTACAGCGCATGCGGGCTCGGGGTCACTAGTGCGCATGCGCACTCGGGGTCACTACTGCGCATGCGCCCTTCGGCTCACTACTGCTCATACGCACTCGGACTCACTACTGCGGATGCACAATCGGGCTCACTACTGCGCATGCGTACTCCGGCTCAGACCTGCACATGCGCACACGGACTCATTACTGCGGACGCGCAATCGGGCTCACTACTGTGCATGCGCACTCGGGCTCACTACTGCGCATGCGCACTCCGGCTCCGACCTGCACATGCGCACACGGACTCACTACTGCGGATGCGCAATCGGGCTCACTACTGTGCATGCGCACTCGGGGTCACTACCGCTCATGCGCACTCCGACTCACAACTGCTCATGCGCACTCGGGGTCACTACTGCGCATGCGCAGTCCGGCTCAGACCTGCACATGCGCATTCGAGCTCACTTCTGCGCATATGCACACGGGCGTACTACTGCGCATGCGCACTCGGACTCACTACTGCTCATGCGCACTCGGACTCACTACTGCGCATGCGCACGTGGGCTCACTACTGCGCATGCGTTCTCGGGGTCACTAGTGCGCATGCGCACTCGGACTCACTACTGCGCATGCGCACTCCGGCTCCGACCTGCACATGCGCACACGGACTCACTACTGCGGATGCGCAATCGGGCTCACTACTGTGCATGCGCACTCGGGGTCACTACTGCGCATGCGCACTCCGGCCCAGACCTGCACATGCGCACACGGACTCACTACTGCGGATGCGCAATCGGGTTCACTACTGTGCATGCGCAATCGGGGTCACTACTGCTCATGCGCACTCGGACTCACTACTACTCATGCGCACTCGGGGTCACTACTGCGCATGCGCACTCGAGCTCACTACAACGCATGCGTACGCGGGCTCACTACTGCGCATGCGCACACGGGTTCACTACTGCGCATGCGCGCACGAGCCCACTAATGCTCATGCACACACGGGCTCACTACTGCTCATGCGCACTCAGACTCACTACTGCGGATGCATAATCGGGCTCACTACTGCGCATGCGCACTCCGGCTCAGACCCGCACATGCGCACACGGACTCACTACTGCGGATGCGCGCTCGGGCTCACTACTGCGCATGCGCCCACGGGCTCACTACTGCGCATGCGTACACGGGCTCACTACTGCGCATGCGCAAACGGGCTCACTACTGCGCATGCGGGCTCGGGGTCACTAGTGCGCATGCGCACTCGGGGTCATTGCTGCGGATGCACAATCGGGCTCACTACCGCTCATGCGCACTCGGACTCACTACTGCGGATTCGGCGCTCTGGCTCACTACTGCGCATGGGCACACGGGCTCACTACTGCTCATGCGCACTCGGACTCACTACTGCTCATGCGCACACGGGCTCACTACTGCGCATGCGCAGTGCGGCTCAGACTTGCACGTGCGCATTCGAGCTCACTTCTGCGCATGTGCACACGGGCTCACTACTGCGCATGCGCACTCGGGGTCACTGCTGCTCATGCGCACTCGGACTCACTACTACTCATGCGCACTCGGGGTCACTACTTCTCATGCGCACTCGGACTCACTACTGCGGATTCGGCGCTCTGGCTCACTACTGCGCATGGGCACACGGGCTCACTACTGCTCATGCGCACTCGGACTCACTACTGCTCATGCGCACTCGGGGTCACTACTGCGCATGCGCACTCGAGCTCACTACTGCGCATGCGCACGCGGGCTCACTACTGCGCATGCGCACACGGGCTCACTACTGCGCATGCGCGCACGAGCCCACTACTGCTCATGCACACACGGGCTCACTACTGCTCATGCGCACTCAGACTCACTACTGCGGATGCACAATCGGGCTCACTACTGCGCATGCGCGCTCGGACTCACTACTGCTCATGCGCACACGGGCTCACTACTGCGCATGCGCAGTGCGGCTCAGACTTGCACGTGCGCATTCGAGCTCACTTCTGCGCATGTGCACACGGGCTCACTACTGCGCATGCGGGCTCGGGGTCACTACTGCTCATGCGCACTCGGACTCACTGCTGCTGATGCGCACTCGGGGTCACTACTGCGCATGCGCACTCGAGCTCACTACTACGCTTGCGCACGCGGGCTCACTACTGCGCATGCGCACACGGGTTCGCTACTGCGCATGCGCGCACGAGCCCACTACTGCTCATGCACACACGGGCTCAACACTGCTCATGCGCACTCAGACTCACTACTGCTGATGCACAATCGGGCTCACTACTGCGCATGCGCGCTCAGACTCACTATCGCTCATGCGGACACGGGCTCACTACTGCGCATGCGCAGTCCGGCTCAGACTTGCACGTGCGCATTCGAGCTCACTTCTGCGCGTGTGCACACGGGTTCACTATTGCGCATGCGCGCACGAGCCCACTACTGCTCATGCACACACGGGCTCACCCCTGCTCATGCGCACTCAGACTCACTACTGCGGATGCACAATCGGGCTCACTACTGCGCATGCGCGCTCAGACTCACTATCGCTCATGCGGACACGGGCTCACTACTGCGCATGCGCAGTCCGGCTCAGACCTGCACATGCGCACTCGAGCTCACTACTGCGGGTGCGCAATCGGGCTCACTACTGTGCATGCGCAATCGGGGTCACTACTGCTCATGCGCACTCAGACTCACTACTGCGGATGCATAATCGGGCTCACTACTGCGCATGCGCACTCCGGCTCCGACCTGCACATGCGCACACGGACTCACTACTGCGGATGCGCAATCGGGCTCACTACTGTGCATGCGCACTCGGGGTCACTGCTGCTCATGCGCCCTCGGACTCACTACTGCACATGCGCACTCGGGGTCACTACTGCGCATGCGCACTCGAGCTCACTACTACGGATGCGCACGCGGGTTCACTACTGCGCATGCGCACTCGAGCTCACTACTACGCATGCGGGCTCGGGGTAACTAGGGCGCATGCGCACTCGGGGTCACTACTGCGGATGCACAATCGGGCTCACCACTGCGCATGCGCACTCCGGCTCAGACCTGCACATGCGCACACGGACTCACTACTGCGGATGCGAAGTCGGGCTCACTACTGTGCATGCGCACGCGGGGTCACTGCTGCTCATGCGCACTCGGACTCACTACTGCACATGCGCACTCGAGCTCACTACTACGCATGCGCACGCGGGCTCACTACTGCGCATGCGCACTCGAGCTCACTACTACGCATGCGCACGCGGGCTCATTACTGCGCATGAGCACACGGGCTCACTACTGCGCATGCGTACACGGGCTCACTACTGCGCATACGCACACGGGCTCACTACTGCGCATGCGGGCTCGGGGTCACCAGGGCGCATGCGCACTCGGGGTCACTACTGCGGATGCACAATTGGGCTCACTACTGCGCATGCGCACTCCGGCTCAGACCTGCACATGCGCACACGGACTCACTACTGCTCATGCGCACTCAGGCTCACTACTGGGCATGCGCACTCCGGCTCAGACCTGCACATGCGCACACGGACTCACTACTGGGGATGCGCAATCGGGCTCACTACTGTGCATGCGCACTCGGGGTCACTACTGCTCATGCGCACTCGGACTCACTACTAGTCATGCGCTCTCGGGGTCACTACTGCGCATGTGCACACGGGCGTACTACTGCGCATGCGCACTCGGACTCACTACTGCTCATGCGCACTCAGGCTCACTACTGCGCATGCGCACTCCGGCTCAGACCTGCACATGCGCACACGGTCTCACTACTGGGGATGCGCAATCGGGCTCACTACTGCGCATGCGCACTCGGACTCACTACTGCGGATGCGCGGTCGGTCTCACTGCTGCTCATGCGCACTCGAACTCACTACTGCTCATGCGCACTCGGGGTCACTACTGCGCATGCGCACTCGGACTCACTGCTGCTCATGCGCACTCGAACTCACTACTGCTCATGCGCACTCGGGGTCACTACTGCGCATGCGCACTCGGACTCACTACTGCGCATGCGCACTCGGACTCACTACTGCGGATGCGCGCTCGGGCTCACTACTGCGCATGCACACTCGGGGTCACTGCTGCTCATGAACACCCGGACTCACTACTGCTCATGCGCACTCGTGGTCACTACTGCGCACGCGCACTCGGGGTCACTGCTGATCATGCGCACTCGGACTCACTACTGCTGATGCACACACGGGCTCACTACTGCTCATGCGCACTCAGACTCACTACTGTAGATGCACAATCGGGCTCACTACTGCGCATGCGCACTCGGACTCTCTACTGCGGATGCGCGCTCGGGCTCACTACTGCGCATGCGCACACGGGCTCACTACTGCGCATGCGCGCACGAGCCCACTACTGCCCATGCGCACTCGGGCACACCACTGCGCAAGCGCACACGGGCTCACTACTGGGGATGCGCAATCGGGATCACTACTGTGCATGCGCACTCGGGGTCACTACTGCTCATGCGCACTCGGATTCACTACTGCGCATGCACACTCGGGGTCACTGCTGCTCATGCGCACCCGAACTCACTACTGCTCATGCGCACTCTTGGTCACTACTGCGCATGCGCACTCGGACTCACTACTGCGGATGCGCGCTCGGGCTCACTACTGCGCATGCACACTCGGGGTCACTGCTGCTCATGCGCACTCGGAGTCACTACTGCTCATGCGCACTCGGGGTCACTACTGCGCATGCGCACTCGGGGTCACTGCTGATCATGCGCACTCGGACTCACTACTGCTGATGCACACACGGGCTCACTACTGCTCATGCGCACTCAGACTCACTACTGCGGATGCACAATCGGGCTCACTACTGCGCATGCGCGGTCGGACTCACTACTGCTCATGCGCACACGGGCTCACTACTGCGCATGCGCAGTCCGGCTCAGACTTGCACATGCGCATTCGAGCTCACTTCTGCGCATGTGCACACGGGCTCACTACTGCGCATGCGGGCTCGGGGTCACTACTGCTTATGCGCACTCGGACTCACTACTGCGGATGCACAATGGGGCTCACTACTGCGCATGCGTACTCCGGCTCAGACCTGCACATGCGCACACGGACTCACTACTGGGGATGCGCAATCGGGCTCACTACTGTGCATGCGCACACGGGCTCACTACTGCGCATGCGCGCTCGGGGTCACTTCTGCGCATGCGCACTCGGGGTCACTGCTGCTCATGCGCACTCGAACTCACTACTGCTCATGCGCACTCGGGGTCACTACTGCGCATGCGCAATCGGACTCACTACTGCGGATGCCCGCTCGGGCTCACTACTACGCATGCACACTCGGGGTCACTGCTGCTCATGCGCACTCGGACTCACTACTGCTCATGCGCACTCGGGGTCACTACTGCGCATGCGCACTCGGGGTCACTGCTGATCATGCGCACTCAGACTCACTACTGCTGATGCACACACGGGCTCACTACTGCTCATGCGCACTCAGACTCACTACTGCGGATGCACAATCGGGCTCACTACTGCGCATGCGCGCTCGGACTCACTACTGCTCATGCGCACACGGGCTCACTACTGCGCATGCGCAGTCCGGCTCAGACATGCACATGCGCTCTCGAGCTCACTTCTGCGCATGCGCACACGGGCGCACTACTGCGCACGGGCAAACGGGCTCACTACTGTGCATGCGCAGCCGCGGTCACTACTACTCATGCGCACTTGGACTCACTACTGTTCATAGGCACTCGGACTCACTACTGCTCATGCGCACTCGGTGTCACTACTGCGCATGCGCACTCGGGGTCACTGCTGATCATGCGCACTCGGACTCACTACTGCTGATGCACACACGGGCTCACTACTGCTCATCCGCACTCAGACTCACTACTGCGGATGCACAATCGGGCTCACTACAGCGCATGCACAATCAGGCTCACTACTGCGCATGCGCACTCCGGCTCAGACCTGCACATGCGCACTCGAGCTCACTACTACGCATGCGCACTCGGGCTCGCTACTGCGCATGCGCACTCCGGCTCACCCCTGCACATGCGCACTGGAGCTCACTACTACGCATGCGCACGCGGGCTCACTACTGCGCATGAGCACACGGGCTCACTACTGCGCATGCGTACACGGCCTCACTACTGCGCATGCGCACACGGGCTCACTACTGCGCATGCGGGCTCGGGGTCACTATTGCGCATGCGCACTCGGGGTCACTACTGCGCATGCGCCCTCCGGCTCACTTCTGCTCATGCGCACTCGGACTCACTACTGCTCATGCGCACTCGGGGTCACTACTGCGCATGCGCACTCGAGCTCACTACTACGCATGCGCACGCGGGCGCACTACTGCGCATGCGCACACGGGTTCACTACTGCGCATGCGCGCACGAGCCTACTACTTCTCATGCACACTCGGGCTCACTACTGCTCATGCGCACTCAGACCCACTACTGCGGATGCACAATCGGGCTCGCTACTGCGCATGCGCACTCCGGCTCAGACCTGCACATGCGCACACGGACTCACTACTGCGGATGCGCAATCGGGCTCACTACTGTGCATGTGCACTCGGGCCCACTACTGCGCATGCGCACTCCGGCTCAGACCTGCACATGCGGACTCGAGCTCACTACTACGCATGCGCACTCGGGCTCGCTACTGCGCATGCACACTCTGGCTCACCCCTGCACATGCGCACTGGAGCTCACTACTACGCATGCGCACGCGGGCTCACTACTGCGCATGAGCACACGGGCTCACTACTGCGCATGCGTACACGGCCTCACTAATGCGCATGCGCACACGGGCTCACTACTGCGCATGCGCACTCCGGCTCAGACCTGCACATGCGCACACGGACTCACTACTGCGGATGCGCAATCGGGCTCACTACTGTGCATGTGCACTCGGGGTCACTACTGCGCATGCGCACTCGGACTCGCTACTGCTCATGCGCACTCGGGGTCACCACTGCGCATGCGCACTCGGACTCACTACTGTGGATGCGCGCTCGGGCTCACTACTGCGTATGCGCACACGGGCTCACTACTGCGCATGCGCGCTCGGGGTCACTACTGCGCATGCGCACTCGGGGTATCTGCTGCTCATGCGCACTCGAACTCACTACTGCCCATGCGCACTCGGACTCACTACTGCGGATGCACAATCGGGCTCACTACTGCGCACGCGCACTCGGACTCACTACTGCGGATGCGCGCTCGGGCCCACTACTGCGCATGCGCACACGCGCTCACTACTGCGCATGCGCGCACGAGCCCACTACTGATCATGCGCACTCGGGGTCACTACTGCGCATGCGCACTCGGACTCACTGCTGCTCATGCGCACTCGAACTCACTACTGCTCATGCGCACTCGGGGTCACTACTGCGCATTCGCACTCGGACTCACTGCTGCTCATGCGCACTCGGAGTCACTACTGCTCATGCGCACTCGGGGTCACTACTGCGCATGCGCACTCGGGGTCACTGCTGATCATGCGCACTCGGACTCACTACTGCTGATGCACACACGGGCTCACTACTGCTCATGCGCACTCAGACTCACTACTGCGGATGCACAATCGGGCTCACTACTGCGCATGCGCGGTCGGACTCACTACTGCTCATGCGCACACGGGCTCACTACTGCGCATGCGCAGTCCGGCTCAGACTTGCACATGCGCATTCGAGCTCACTTCTGCGCATGTGCACACGGGCTCACTACTGCGCATGCGGGCTCGGGGTCACTACTGCTTATGCGCACTCGGACTCACTACTGCGGATGCACAATGGGGCTCACTACTGCGCATGCGTACTCCGGCTCAGACCTGCACATGCGCACACGGACTCACTACTGGGGATGCGCAATCGGGCTCACTACTGTGCATGCGCACACGGGCTCACTACTGCGCATGCGCGCTCGGGGTCACTTCTGCGCATGCGCACTCGGGGTCACTGCTGCTCATGCGCACTCGAACTCACTACTGCTCATGCGCACTCGGGGTCACTACTGCGCATGCGCAATCGGACTCACTACTGCGGATGCCCGCTCGGGCTCACTACTACGCATGCACACTCGGGGTCACTGCTGCTCATGCGCACTCGGACTCACTACTGCTCATGCGCACTCGGGGTCACTACTGCGCATGCGCACTCGGGGTCACTGCTGATCATGCGCACTCGGACTCACTACTGCTGATGCACACACGGGCTCACTACTGCTCATGCGCACTCAGACTCACTACTGC
Source organism: Megachile leachella (assembly GCA_963576845.1). Classification (NCBI taxonomy): domain Eukaryota; kingdom Metazoa; phylum Arthropoda; class Insecta; order Hymenoptera; family Megachilidae; genus Megachile; species Megachile leachella. The sequence goes on along the minus strand of OY756250.1, from coordinate 22,769,986 downwards.
GGATGCACAATCGGGCTCACTACTGCGCATGCGCGCTCGGACTCACTACTGCTCATGCGCACACGGGCTCACTACTGCGCATGCGCAGTCCGGCTCAGACTTGCACATGCGCATTCGAGCTCACTTCTGCGCATGTGCACACGGGTTCACTACTGCGGATGCGCGCTCGGGCTCACTACTGCCCATGCGCACACCGGCTCAGACATGCACATGCGCTCTCGAGCTCACTTCTGCGCATGCGCACACGGGCGCACTACTGCGCACGGGCAAACGGGCTCACTACTGTGCATGCGCAGCCGCGGTCACTACTACTCATGCGCACTTGGACTCACTACTGTTCATAGGCACTCGGACTCACTACTGCTCATGCGCACTCGGTGTCACTACTGCGCATGCGCACTCGGGGTCACTGCTGATCATGCGCACTCGGACTCACTACTGCTGATGCACACACGGGCTCACTACTGCTCATCCGCACTCAGACTCACTACTGCGGATGCACAATCGGGCTCACTACTGCGCATGCACAATCAGGCTCACTACTGCGCATGCGCACTCCGGCTCAGACCTGCACATGCGCACTCGAGCTCACTACTACGCATGCGCACTCGGGCTCGCTACTGCGCATGCGCACTCCGGCTCACCCCTGCACATGCGCACTGGAGCTCACTACTACGCATGCGCACGCGGGCTCACTACTGCGCATGAGCACACGGGCTCACTACTGCGCATGCGTACACGGCCTCACTACTGCGCATGCGCACACGGGCTCACTACTGCGCATGCGGGCTCGGGGTCACTATTGCGCATGCGCACTCGGGGTCACTACTGCGCATGCGCCCTCCGGCTCACTTCTGCTCATGCGCACTCGGACTCACTACTGCTCATGCGCACTCGGGGTCACTACTGCGCATGCGCACTCGAGCTCACTACTACGCATGCGCACGCGGGCGCACTACTGCGCATGCGCACACGGGTTCACTACTGCGCATGCGCGCACGAGCCTACTACTTCTCATGCACACTCGGGCTCACTACTGCTCATGCGCACTCAGACCCACTACTGCGGATGCACAATCGGGCTCGCTACTGCGCATGCGCACTCCGGCTCAGACCTGCACATGCGCACACGGACTCACTACTGCGGATGCGCAATCGGGCTCACTACTGTGCATGTGCACTCGGGCCCACTACTGCGCATGCGCACTCCGGCTCAGACCTGCACATGCGGACTCGAGCTCACTACTACGCATGCGCACTCGGGCTCGCTACTGCGCATGCACACTCTGGCTCACCCCTGCACATGCGCACTGGAGCTCACTACTACGCATGCGCACGCGGGCTCACTACTGCGCATGAGCACACGGGCTCACTACTGCGCATGCGTACACGGCCTCACTAATGCGCATGCGCACACGGGCTCACTACTGCGCATGCGCACTCCGGCTCAGACCTGCACATGCGCACACGGACTCACTACTGCGGATGCGCAATCGGGCTCACTACTGTGCATGTGCACTCGGGGTCACTACTGCGCATGCGCACTCGGACTCGCTACTGCTCATGCGCACTCGGGGTCACCACTGCGCATGCGCACTCGGACTCACTACTGTGGATGCGCGCTCGGGCTCACTACTGCGTATGCGCACACGGGCTCACTACTGCGCATGCGCGCTCGGGGTCACTACTGCGCATGCGCACTCGGGGTATCTGCTGCTCATGCGCACTCGAACTCACTACTGCCCATGCGCACTCGGACTCACTACTGCGGATGCACAATCGGGCTCACTACTGCGCACGCGCACTCGGACTCACTACTGCGGATGCGCGCTCGGGCCCACTACTGCGCATGCGCACACGCGCTCACTACTGCGCATGCGCGCACGAGCCCACTACTGATCATGCGCACTCGGGGTCACTACTGCGCATGCGCACTCGGACTCACTGCTGCTCATGCGCACTCGAACTCACTACTGCTCATGCGCACTCGGGGTCACTACTGCGCATTCGCACTCGGACTCACTACTGCGCATGCGCACTCGGACTCACTACTGCGGATGCGCGCTCGGGCTCACTACTGCGCATGCACACTCGGGGTCACTGCTGCTCATGAACACCCGTACTCACTACTGCTCATGCGCACTCGTGGTCACTACTGCGCACGCGCACTCGGGGTCACTGCTGATCATGCGCACTCGGACTCACTACTGCTGATGCACACACGGGCTCACTACTGCTCATGCGCACTCAGACTCACTACTGTAGATGCACAATCGGGCTCACTACTGCGCATGCGCACTCGGACTCACTACTGCGGATGCGCGCTCGGGCTCACTACTGCGCATGCGCACACGGGCTCACTACTGCGCATGCGCGCACGAGCCCACTACTGCCCATGCGCACTCGGGCACACCACTGCGCAAGCGCACACGGGCTCACTACTGCGCATGCGGGCTCGGCGTCACTACTGCTCATGCGCAATCGGCCTCTCTACTGCGCATGCGCACTCGGACTCACTACTGCTCATGCGCACTCAGACTCATTACTGCGGATGCACAATCGGGCTCACTTCTGCGCATGCGCACACGGGCTCACTACTGCGCATGCGTACACGGGCTCACTACTGCGCATGCGCACACGGGCTCACTACTGCGCATGCGGGCTCGGGGTCACTAGTGCGCATGCGCACTCGGGGTCACTACTGCGCATGCGCCCTCCGGATCACTACTGCTCATGCGCACTCGGACTCACTACTGCGGATGCATAATTGGGCTCACTACTGCGCATGCGCACTCTGGCTCAGACCTGCCCATGCGCACTCGGGCTCACTACTGCGCATGCGCACTCGGGGTCACTACTGCTCATGCGCAATCGGCCTCTCTACTGCGCATGCGCACTCGGACTCACTACTGCTCATGCGCACACTGTCTCACTACTGCGGATGCGCATTCGGGCTCGCTACTGCCGATGCGCGCTCGGGCACACTACTGCGCATGCGCGCTCGGGGCCACTACTGCGCATGCGCGCTCGGGGTCACTACTGCGCGTGCGCACTCGGGCTCACTACTGCCGATGCGCGCTCGGGCACACTACTGCGCATGCACACACGGGGTCACTAATTCTCATGCGCTCTCGGACTAACTACTGCCCATGCGCACTCGGACTCTCTACTGCGGATGCGCAATCGGGCTCACTACTGCGGATGCGTTCTCCGGCTCAGACCTGCACATGCGCAATCGGGCACACTACTGCGCATTCGCACTCGGACTCACTACTGCGCATGCGCACTCGGGCTCACTGCTGCGTATGCACAATCGGGGTCACTAATGCGCATACACACATGGGCTCGCTACTGCGCATGCACACATGGGCTCACTACTGTGCATGCGCACACGGGGTCACTACTTCTCATGCACTCTCGGACTCACTACGGCGGATGCAAAATCGGGCTCACTACCGCGTATGCGCGCACGGCCTCACTACTGTGCATGCGCACTCGGAGTCACTACTGCGGATGCACAATCGGGCTCACTTCTGCGCATGCGCACACGGGCGCACTACTGCGCATGCGCACAGGTGCTCACTACTGTGCATGCGCACTCGGGGTCACTACTGCTCATGCGCACTTGGACTCACTACTGCGGATGCGCAATCGGGCTGACTATTGCTCATGCGCACTCGGCCTCACTACTGCTCATGCGCACTCGGACCCACTGCTGCGGTTGCGCGCTCGGCTCACGACTGCGGATGCGCTCTCCGGCCCAAACCTGCACATGCGCAATCGGCCTCTCTACTGCGCATGAGGACGCGAGCTCACTACTACGCATGCGCACACAGGCTCAGACTTGCGCGTGCGCACTCGAGCTCAATTCTGCGCATGCGCACTCGGGGTCACTACTGCGCATGCGCAATCGGGGATACTACAGCGCATGCGCACTCGGGCACACTACTGCGCATGCACACACAGGGTCACTAATTCTCATGCGCTCTCGGACTAACTACTGCTCATGCGCACTCGGACTCACTACTGCGGATGCAAAATTGGGCTCACTACGGCGTATGCGCGCACGGGCTCACTACTGGGCATGCGCACTCGGAGTCACTACTGCGCATGCGCATTCCGGCTCAGACTTGCGCGTGCGCTCTCGAGCTCTCTTCTGCGCATGCGCACACGGGCGCACTCCTGCGCATGCGCACACGGGCTCACGACTGTGCATGCGCATTCGGGGTCACTACTGCTCATGTGCACTTGGACTCACTACTGCTCATGTTCACTCGGTCTAACTACTGCTCATGCGCACTCGGACTCACTACTGCGGATGCAAAATCGGGCTCACTTCTGCGCATGCGCACACGGGCGCACTACTGTACATGCGCACTCGGGGTCACTACTGCGCATGCGCACTCGGGGTCACTACTGGTCATGCGCAGTTGGACTCACTACTGCTCAAGGGCACTCGGTCTCACTACTGCGGATGAGCAATCGGGCTCACTACCGCGGATGCGCTCTCCGGCTCAGACCTGCACATGCGCAATCAGGCTCTCTACTGCGCATGCGCACTCGGACCCACTACTGCGGTTGCGCGCTCGGGCTCACTACTGCTCATGCGCACTCCGACTCACTGTTGCGGATGCGCAATCGGGCTCACTACTGCGCATGCGCGCTCGGAGTCACAACTGTTCATGCGCACTCGGGGTCACTACTGCGCATGCGCACTCGGGCTCACGACTGCGGATGCGCTCTCCGGCCCAGACCTGCACATGCGCAATCGGCCTCTCTACTGCGCATGCGCACTCGAGCTCACTACTACGCATGCGCACACAGGCTCAGATTTGCGCACGCGCCCTCGAGCTCAATTCTGCGCATGCGCGCTCGGGGTCACTACTGCACATGCGCAATCAGGCTCTCTACTGCGCATGCGCACTCGGTCTCACTACTGCTCATGCGCACTCCGACTCACTGTTGCGGATGCGCAATCGGGCTCACTACTGCGCATGCGCGCTCGGGGTCACTACTGCGCATGCGCACTCGGGCTCACGACTGCGGATGCGCTCTCCGGCCCAGACATGCACATGCGCAATCGGCCTCTCTACTGCGCATGCGCACTCGGGCTCACTACTACGCATGCGCACACAGGCTCAGACTTGCGCATCCGCCCTCGAGCTCAATTCTGCGCATGCGCGCTAGGGGTCACTACTGCGCATGCGCAATCGGCGTCACTACTGCGCATGCGCACTCGGGCTCACGACTGCGGATGCGCGCTCCGGCACAGACCTGCACATGCGCAATCGGCCTCTCTACTGCGCATGCGCACTCGAGCTCACGACTACGCATGCGCACACAGGCTCAGACTTGCGCATGCGCCCTCGAGCTCATTTCTGCGCATGCGCACTCGGGCTCGCTACTGTCCATGCGCACTCGGGGTCACTACTGCCCATGCGCACTCGGACTCACTACTGCTCATGGGCACTCGGCCTCACTACTGCGGATTCGCAATCGGACTCACTACTGCTCATGCGCACACTGTTTCACTAATGCGGATGCGCATTCGGGCTCGCTACTGCCGATGCGCGCTCGGGCACACTACTGCGCATGCGCCGTCGGGGCCACTACTGCGCATGCGCGCTCGGGGTCACCACTGCTCATGCGCACTTGGACTCACTACGGCTCATGGGCACTCGGCCTCACTAATACGGATGCGCAATCGGGCTCACTACTGCACGTGCGCGCTTGCGCTCACTCCTGCGCATGCGCACTCCTGTCAGACCTGTATATGCGCTCTCGGGCTCACTACTGCGCATGCGCGCTCGGGCACACTACTGCGGATGCGCAGTCCGGTCAGACCTGCACATGCACACTCGTGCTCACTACTGCGCATGCGCAATCGGGCTCTCTACTGCGGATGCACAATCCGGCTAACTACTGCGCATGCGCACTCCGGCTCAGACTTGCCCATGCGCACTCGGGCTCGCCACTGCGCATGCGCACTCGGGGTCACTACTGCGCATGCGCACTCGGGCTCTCTATTGCGGATGCTCTCTCCGGCTCAGACCTGCACATGCGCAATCGGGCTCTCTACTGCGCATGCCCACTCGGGGTCACTACTGCGCATGCGCAATCGGGTTCACTACTGCGCATGCGCGCTCGGGGTCATTACTGCGGATGCGTAATCGGGCTCACTACTGCCGATACGCTTTCGGGCTCACTACTGCGGATGCGCTGTCCGGCTCAGACCTGGACATGCGCAATCGGGCTCTCTACTCCGCATGCGCACTCGGTGTCGCTACTGCGCATGCGCACTCGGGCTCGCTACTGCTCATGGGCACTCGGCCTCACTACTACGGATGCGCAATCGGGCTCACTACTGCGGATGCGCTGTCCGGCTCAGACCTGGACATGCGCAATCGGGCTCTCTACTCCGCATGCGCACTCGGTGTCGCTACTGCGCATGCGCACTCGGGCACACTACTGCGCATGCACACACGGGCTCACGACTGTGCATGCGCATTCGGGGTCACTACTGCTCATGTGCGCTCGGGATCACTACTGCTCATGCGCACTTGGACTCACTACTGCTCATGTTCACTCGGCCTCACTACAGCTCATGCGCACTCGGACAGACTGCAGCGGATGCGCAATCGAGCTCACTACTGCGCATGCGCGCTCGGCGTCACTACTGCTCATGCACACTTGGGCTCACTACTGCTCATGGGCACTCGGACCCACTACTGCGGGTGCGCAATCGGGCTGACTACTGCGGATGCGCTGTCCGGCACAGACCTGCACATGCGCAATCGGGCTCTCTACTGCGCATGCGCATTCGGGGTCACTACTACGCATGCGCACACAGGCTCAGACTTGCGCATGCGCCCTCGAGCTCAATTCTGCGCATGCGCGCTCGGGGTCACTACTGCGCATGCGCACTCGGGCTAACGACTGCGGATGCGCGCTCCGGCCCAGAACTGCACATGCGTAATCGGCCTCTCTACTGCGCATGCGCACTCGGGCACACTACTGCGCATGCGCACACGGGGTCACTAATTCTCATGCGCTCTCGGACTAACTACTGCTCATGCGCACTCGGACTCACTACTGCGGATGCAAAATCGGGCTCACTACCGCGTATGTGCGCACGGGCTCACGACTGTGCATGCGCATTCGGACTCACTACTGCTCATGCGCCCTCGGACTCACTACTGCGGATGCGCGCACACGCGGATGCGGATGCACACGGGGTCACTAATTCTCATGCGCTCTCGGACTAACTACTGCTCGTGCGCACTCGGACTCACTACTGCGCATGCGCACTCCGGCTCAGACCTGCCCATGCGCACTCGGGCGCACCACTGCGCATGCGCACTCGGGCGCACCACTGCGCATGCGCACACGGGCTCACTACTGCGCATGCGCAATCGGGGTCTCTACTGCCCATGCGCACTCGGGGTCACTACTGCGCATGCGCACTCGGGCTCACTACTGAGGATGCACAATCGGGCTCACTACTGAGGATGCACAATCGGGCTCACTACTGCGCATGCACACATGGGCTCACTACTGCGCATGCACACACGGGCTCACTACTGCGCATGCGCAATCGGGGTCTCTACTGCCCATGCGCACTCGGGGTCACTACTGCTCATGCGCACTTGGACTCACAACTGCTCAAGGGCACTCGGCCTCACTACTGCGGATGCGCAATCGGGCTCACTACTGCACATGCGCAATCGGGCTCTCTACTGCGCATGCGCACTCGGACTCACTACTGCTCATGGGCACTCGGCCTCACTACTGCGGATTCGCAATCGGGCTCACTACTGCTAATGCGCTCTCCGGCTCAGACCTGCACATGCGCACTCGGCCTCACTACTGCTATTGTGCACTCGGACTCACTACTGCTCATGCTCACACTGTCTCACTAATGCGGATGCGCATTCGGGCTCGCTACTGCCGATGCGCGCTCGGGCACACTACTGCGCATGCGCGCTCGGGGCCACTACTGCGCATGCGCGCTCGGGGTCACTACTGCGCATGCGCACTGTGGCTCACTACTGCCGATGCGCGCTCGGGCACACTACTGCGCATGCGCACACGGGGTCACTGATTTTCATGCGCTCTCGGACTAACTACTTCTCGTGCGCACTCGGACTCACTACTGCGCATGCACACTCTGGCTCAGACCTGCCCATGCGCACTCGGGCTCACTACTGCGCATGCGCACTCGGGGTCACTACTACTCATGCGCACTTGGACTCACTACTGCTCATGGGCACTCGGCCTCCCTACTGCGGATGCGCAATCGGGCTCACTACTGCACGTGCGCGCTTGGGCTCACTCCTGCGCATGCGCACTCCTGTCAGACCTGCATATGCGCTCTCGGGCTCACTACTGCGCATGCGCGCTCGGGCACACTACTGCGGATGCGCAATCCGGTCAGACCTGCACATGCACACTCGGGCTCACTACTGCGCATGCGCAATCGGGCTCTCTACTGCGGATGCACAATCCGTCTAACTACTGCGCATGTGCACTCCGGCTGAGACCTGCACAGGCGCAATCGGGCTCACTACTGCGCATGCGCACTCCGGCTCAGACTTGCCCATGCGCACTAGGGCTCGCCACTGCGCATGCGCACTCGGGGTCACTACTGCGCATGCGCACTCGGGCTCTCTATTGCGGATGCGCTCTCCGGCTCAGACCTGCACATGCGCAATCGGGCTCTCTACTGCGCATGCCCACTCGGGGTCACTATTGCGCATGCGCAATCGGGCCCTCTACTCCGCATGCGCACTCGGTGTCGCTACTGCGCATGCGCACTCGGGCTCACTACTGCTCATGGGCACTCGGCCTCACTACCACGGGTGCGCAATCGGGCTCACTACTGCGGATGCGCTCTCGGGCTCAGACCTGCACATGCGCACTCGGCCTCACTACTGCTCATGTGCACTCGGACCCACTGTTGCGGATGCGCGCTCGAGCTAAATACTGCTCATGCGCACTCGCCTCACTACTGCTCATGCGAACTCGGACTCACTACTGCTCATGTGCACTCGGACTCACTATTGCTCATGCGCACACTGTCTCACTAATGCGGATGCGCATTCGGGCTCGCTATTGCCGATGCGCGCTCGGGCACACTACTGCGCATGCGCCGTCGGGGCCACTACTGCGCATGCGCGCTCGGGGTCACTACTGCTCATGCGCACTTGGACTCACTACTGCTCATGGGCACTCGGCCTCACTAATACGGATGCGCACTCGGGCACACTACTGCGCATGCGCGCTCGGGCACACTACTGCGGATGCGCAATCCGGTCAGACCTGCACATGCACACTCGGGCTCACTACTGCTCATGGGCACTCGGACTCACTACTGCGGATACGCAATCGGGCTCACTACTGCGGATGCGCTCTCCGGCTCAGACCTGCACATGCGCAATTGGGCACACTACTGCGCATGCGCACTCGGACTCACTACCGCGGATGCGCGCTCGGGCTCACTACTGCTCATGCGCACTCGGCCTCACTACTGCTCATGCGCACTCGGACTCACTACTGCTCATGCGCACTCGGACTCACTACTGCTCATGCGCGCTCGGGCTCACTACTGCGCATGCGTACACGGGCTCACTACTGCGCATGCGCACACGGGCTCACTACTGCGCATGCGGGCTCGGGGTCACTAGTGCGCATGCGCACTCGGGGTCACTACTGCGGATGCGCAATCGGGCTCACTACTGTGCATGCGCACTCGGTGTCACTACTGCTCATGCGCACTCGGACACACTACTACACATGCGCACTCGGGGTGACTAGTGCGCATGCGCGCTCGGACTCACTACTGCGGATGCGCGCTCGGGCTCACTACTGCGCATGCGCGCTCGGGGTCACTTCTGCTCATGCGCACTCGGTCTTACTACCGCGCATGCGCACTCCGGCTCAGACCTGCCCATGCGCACTCGGGCTCACCACTGCGCATACGTACACGGGCTCACTACTGCGCATGCGCAGACGGGCTCGCTACTGCGCATGCGCGCTCGGACTCACTACTGCTCATGCGCACACGGGCTCACTACTGCGCATGCGCAATCCGGCTCAGACTTGCACATGCACATTCGAGCTCACTTCTGCGCATGCGCACACGGGCTCACTACTGCGCATGCGTACACGGGCTCACTACTGCGCATGCGCACACGGGCTCACTACTGCGCATGCGGGCTCGGGGTCACTAGTGCGCATGCGCACTCGGGGTCACTACTGCGCATGCGCCCTCCGGATCACTACTGCTCATGCGCACTCGGACTCACTACTGCGGATGCATAATTGGGCTCACTACTGCGCATGCGCACTCTGGCTCAGACCTGCCCATGCGCACTCGGGCTCACTACTGCGCATGCGCACTCGGGGTCACTACTGCTCATGCGCAATCGGCCTCTCTACTGCGCATGCGCACTCGGGCACACTACTGCGCATGCGCACACGGGGTCACTAATTCTCATGCGCTCTCGGACTAACTACTGCTCATGTGCACTCGGACTCACTACTGCGGATGCAAAATCGGGCTCACTACCGCGTATGCGCGCACGGGCTCACTACTGGGCATGCGCACTCGGAGTCACTACTGCGGATGCACAATCGGGCTCCCTACTGCGCATGCACACATGGGGTCACGACTGTGCATGCGCATTCGGACTCACTACTGCTCATGCGCACTCGGACTCACTACTGCGGATGCGCGCACACGCGGATTCGGATGCACACGGGGTCACTAATTCTCATGCGCTCTCGGACTAACTACTGCTCGTGCGCACTCGGACTCACTACTGCGCATGCGCACTCCGGCTCAGACCTGCCCATGCGCACTCGGGCGCACCACTGCGCATGCGCACACGGGCTCACTACTGCGCATGCGCAATCGGGGTCTCTACTGCCCATGCGCACTCGGGGTCACTACTGCGCATGCGCACTCGGGCTCACTACTGAGGATGCACAATCGGGCTCACTACTGAGGATGCACAATCGGGCTCACTACTGCGCATGCACACATGGGCTCACTACTGCGCATGCACACACGGGCTCACTACTGCGCATGCGCAATCGGGGTCTCTACTGCCCATGCGCACTCGGGGTCACTACTGCTCATGCGCACTTGGACTCACAACTGCTCAAGGGCACTCGGCCTCACTACTGCGGATGCGCAATCGGGCTCACTACTGCACATGCGCAATCGGGCTCTCTACTGCGCATGCGCACTCGGACTCACTACTGCTCATGGGCACACGGGGTCACTAATTCTCATGCGCTCTCGGACTAACTACTGCTCGTGCGCACTCGGACTCACTACTGCGCATGCGCACTCCGGCTCAGACCTGCCCATGCGCACTCGGGCGCACCACTGCGCATGCGCACACGGGCTCACTACTGCGCATGCGCAATCGGGGTCTCTACTGCCCATGCGCACTCGGGGTCACTACTGCGCATGCGCGCACGGGCTCACTACTGGGCATGCGCACTCGGAGTCACTACTGCGGATGCACAATCGGGCTCCCTACTGCGCATGCACACATGGGCTCACGACTGTGCATGCGCATTCGGACTCACTACTGCTCATGTGCACTCGGACTCACTACTGCGCATGCGCACTCCGGCTCAGACCTGCCCATGCGCACTCGGGCGCACCACTGCGCATGCGCACACGGGCTCACTACTGCGCATGCGCAATCGGGGTCTCTACTGCCCATGCGCACTCGGGGTCACTACTGCGCATGCGCACTCGGGCTCACTACTGAGGATGCACAATCGGGCTCACTACTGAGGATGCACAATCGGGCTCACTACTGCGCATGCACACATGGGCTCACTACTGCGCATGCACACACGGGCTCTCTACTGCGCATGCGCAATCGGGGTCTCTACTGCCCATGCGCACTCGGGGTCACTACTGCTCATGCGCACTTGGACTCACAACTGCTCAAGGGCACTCGGCCTCACTACTGCGGATGCGCAATCGGGCTCACTACTGCACATGCGCAATCGGGCTCTCTACTGCGCATGCGCACTCGGACTCACGAGTGATGCCCACTTGGACGCCGACCGTTTGGACGCGTCCCGATTGGACGGTCCCGATTCGACTCGTTCCAATTCGAAGCGGTGCCGATTGGACGCGTTCCAATTCTAAGCAGGGCTTATAGAACATAACCTAACCAAATCTAACCTCTTCGAATTGGGACGCGTCCAATCGGCACCGCTTCGAATTGGAACGCGTCGAATCGGGACCGTCCAAACGGAACGCGTCCAATCGGTCGACGTCCAAGTGGGACACCCCCGGACTCACTACTGCTCATGGGCACTCGGCCTCACTACTGCGGATTCGCAATCGGGCTCACTACTGCTAATGCGCTCTCCGGCTCAGACCTGCACATGCGCACTCGGCCTCACTACTGCTATTGTGCACTCGGACTCACTACTGCTCATGCTCACACTGTCTCACTAATGCGGATGCGCATTCGGGCTCGCTACTGCCGATGCGCGCTCGGGCACACTACTGCGCATGCGCGCTCGGGGCCACTACTGCGCATGCGCGCTCGGGGTCACTACTGCGCATGCGCACTGTGGCTCACTACTGCCGATGCGCGCTCGGGCACACTACTGCGCATGCGCACACGGGGTCACTGATTTTCATGCGCTCTCGGACTAACTACTTCTCGTGCGCACTCGGACTCACTACTGCGCATGCGCACTCTGGCTCAGGCCTGCCCATGCGCACTCGGGCTCACTACTGCGCATGCGCACTCGGGGTCACTACTGCACATGCGCAATCGGCCTCTCTACTGCGCATGCGCACTCGGGCACACTACTGCGCATGCGCACACGGGGTCACTAATTCTCATGCGCTCTCGGACTAACTACTGCTCATGCGCAATCGGACTCACTACTGCGGATGCAAAATCGGGCTCACTACCGCGTATGCGCGCACGGGCTCACTACTGGGCATGCGCACTCGGAGTCACTACTGCGGATGCACAATCGGGCTCCCTACTGCGCATGCACACATGGGCTCACGACTGTGCATGCGCATTCGGACTCACTACTGCTCATGCGCACTCGGACTCACTACTGCGCATGCGCACTCCGGCTCAGACCTGCCCATGCGCACTCGGGCGCACCACTGCGCATGCGCACACGGGCTCACTACTGCGCATGCGCAATCGGGGTCTCTACTGCCCATGCGCACTCGGGGTCACTACTGCGCATGCGCACTCGGGCTCACTACTGAGGATGCACAATCGGGCTCACTACTGAGGATGCACAATCGGGCTCACTACTGCGCATGCACACATGGGCTCACTACTGCGCATGCACACACGGGCTCTCTACTGCGCATGCGCAATCGGGGTCTCTACTGCCTATGCGCACTCGGGGTCACTACTGCTCATGCGCACTTGGACTCACAACTGCTCAAGGGCACTCGGCCTCACTACTGCGGATGCGCAATCGGGCTCACTACTGCACATGCGCAATCGGGCTCTCTACTGCGCATGCGCACTCGGACTCACGAGTGATGCCCACTTGGACGCCGACCGTTTGGACGCGTCCCGATTGGACGGTCCCGATTCGACTCGTTCCAATTCGAAGCGGTGCCGATTGGACGCGTTCCAATTCTAAGCAGGGCTTATAGAACATAACCTAACCAAATCTAACCTCTTCGAATTGGGACGCGTCCAATCGGCACCGCTTCGAATTGGAACGCGTCGAATCGGGACCGTCCAAACGGAACGCGTCCAATCGGTCGACGTCCAAGTGGGACACCCCCGGACTCACTACTGCTCATGGGCACTCGGCCTCACTACTGCGGATTCGCAATCGGGCTCACTACTGCTAATGCGCTCTCCGGCTCAGACCTGCACATGCGCACTCGGCCTCACTACTGCTATTGTGCACTCGGACTCACTACTGCTCATGCTCACACTGTCTCACTAATGCGGATGCGCATTCGGGCTCGCTACTGCCGATGCGCGCTCGGGCACACTACTGCGCATGCGCGCTCGGGGCCACTACTGCGCATGCGCGCTCGGGGTCACTACTGCGCATGCGCACTGTGGCTCACTACTGCCGATGCGCGCTCGGGCACACTACTGCGCATGCGCACACGGGGTCACTGATTTTCATGCGCTCTCGGACTAACTACTTCTCGTGCGCACTCGGACTCACTACTGCGCATGCGCACTCTGGCTCAGGCCTGCCCATGCGCACTCGGGCTCACTACTGCGCATGCGCACTCGGGGTCACTACTGCACATGCGCAATCGGCCTCTCTACTGCGCATGCGCACTCGGGCACACTACTGCGCATGCGCACACGGGGTCACTAATTCTCATGCGCTCTCGGACTAACTACTGCTCATGCGCAATCGGACTCACTACTGCGGATGCAAAATCGGGCTCACTACCGCGTATGCGCGCACGGGCTCACTACTGGGCATGCGCACTCGGAGTCACTACTGCGGATGCACAATCGGGCTCCCTACTGCGCATGCACACATGGGCTCACGACTGTGCATGCGCATTCGGACTCACTACTGCTCATGCGCACTCGGACTCACTACTGCGCATGCGCACTCCGGCTCAGACCTGCCCATGCGCACTCGGGCGCACCACTGCGCATGCGCACACGGGCTCACTACTGCGCATGCGCAATCGGGGTCTCTACTGCCCATGCGCACTCGGGGTCACTACTGCGCATGCGCACTCGGGCTCACTACTGAGGATGCACAATCGGGCTCACTACTGAGGATGCACAATCGGGCTCACTACTGCGCATGCACACATGGGCTCACTACTGCGCATGCACACACGGGCTCTCTACTGCGCATGCGCAATCGGGGTCTCTACTGCCCATGCGCACTCGGGGTCACTACTGCTCATGCGCACTTGGACTCACAACTGCTCAAGGGCACTCGGCCTCACTACTACGGATGCGCAATCGGGCTCACTACTGCACATGCGCAATCGGGCTCTCTACTGCGCATGCGCACTCGGACTCACGAGTGATGCCCACTTGGACGCCGACCGTTTGGACGCGTCCCGATTGGACGGTCCCGATTCGACTCGTTCCAATTCGAAGCGGTGCCGATTGGACGCGTTCCAATTCTAAGCAGGGCTTATAGAACATAACCTAACCAAATCTAACCTCTTCGAATTGGGACGCGTCCAATCGGCACCGCTTCGAATTGGAACGCGTCCAATCGGGACCGTCCAAACGGAACGCGTCCAATCGGTCGACGTCCAAGTGGGACACCCCCGGACTCACTACTGCTCATGGGCACTCGGCCTCACTACTGCGGATTCGCAATCGGGCTCACTACTGCTAATGCGCTCTCCGGCTCAGACCTGCACATGCGCACTCGGCCTCACTACTGCTATTGTGCACTCGGACTCACTACTGCTCATGCTCACACTGTCTCACTAATGCGGATGCGCATTCGGGCTCGCTACTGCCGATGCGCGCTCGGGCACACTACTGCGCATGCGCGCTCGGGGCCACTACTGCGCATGCGCGCTCGGGGTCACTACTGCGCATGCGCACTGTGGCTCACTACTGCCGATGCGCGCTCGGGCACACTATTGCGCATGCGCACACGGGGTCACTGATTTTCATGCGCTCTCGGACTAACTACTTCTCGTGCGCACTCGGACTCACTACTGCGCATGCGCACTCTGGCTCAGACCTGCCCATGCGCACTCGGGCTCACTACTGCGCATGCGCACTCGGGGTCACTACTGCTCATGCGCACTTGGACTCACTACTGCTCATGGGCACTCGGCCTCACTACTGCGGATGCGCAATCGGGCTCACTACTGCACATGCGCAATCGGGCTCTCTACTGCGCATGCGCATTCGGGCTCGCTACTGTCCATGCGCACTCGGGGTCACTACTGCCCATGCGCACTCGGACTCACTACTGCTCATGGGCACTCGGCCTCACTACTGCGGATTCGCAATTGGGCTCACTACTGCGGATGCGCTCTCCGGCTCAGACCTGCACATGCGCACTCGGCCTCACTACTGCTCATGTGCACTCGGACTCACTACTGCTCATGCGCACACTGTCTCACTAATGCGCATGCGCACTCTGGCTCAGACCTGCCCATGCGCACTCGGGCTCACTACTGCGCATGCGCACTCGGGGTCACTACTGCTCATGCGCGCTTGGACTCACTACTGCTCATGGGCACTCGGCCTCACTAATACGGATGCGCAATCGGGCTCACTACTGCGGATGCGCTGTCCGGCTCAGACCTGGACATGCGCAGTCGGGCTCTCTACTCCGCATGCGCACTCGGGGTCACTACTGCGCATGCGCACTCGGACTCACTACAGCTCATGGGCACTCGGACTCACTACTGCGGATACGCAATCGGGCTCACTACTGCGGATGCGCTGTCCGGCTCAGACCTGGACATGCGCAGTCGGGCTCTCTACTCCGCATGCGCACTCGGGGTCACTACTGCGCATGCGCACTCCGACTCACTACTGCTCGTGGGCACTGGTGACCGAATGGCGTCAGTTGACGCAAGTCGGATCTCCCACCTCCTCGTGGTGGTCGCTGGGATAGAGGCACTCTATGCCCTTCGGTAGTACTTCGGTGCTACCCAAGGGTGAGGGCCTCTATGCTAACGGGAGAACGGCGGACCCCCTAGTGGGGTTTGTGCTCATACCGTAAGCCTGTGGTCATGTTTCGCAGGAACGGGGGCCTTGCCTTAACCGGCCGGGCCGCGAGGATGTAAACCTCTATAAAAAATACCCTAACCCCAAGCTATGGTGCGCGGCGATGGGGCACCTCCCAGTCTTGCACTGGGGGGTGGGTTGGTGGGAGCATCAGCCATTAGCGACCCCCTCAGGACACCTGGCGACCTCCTGAGCGTATGAGCCTTCTCCCCGGGAAGGGCGTCACCCGGGGAGTGACAGATTTTCGTCCCTGCTCGTGGGAATTCTCATGGAATTTGTAAAACTTGACGATATCGGGGGGGGGGGGAAGCAAAGATGGCGGTGGTGAGGGGTTGCCGTCTAGTTCGCGTGGCCGTGCGCCTGCTGCTAGAGGCAAGAAGCTGGCTTCTAGAAGCCTGAGTCCGCGAAAGCGGACAAGACAGGAGGTGGGGTCGATGGAGGAGGTAGTGATTGAGGATGAGGGAGAGGATAAGGAGTTGAAGGTGATGCGGCGTGTTAGCGAAAAGTTGCGCAAATTTGTGCTGACCGAAACTAACCGCGTGTCGAAGGTTGCGGCTGATTTCATTTTAAACTGTGTGAGTGAGTATGAGGATTGTGTGGTGAGCATGATGGGAAAGAATGAACGACTGGCTGGACGATTGGAAGAGAGCAGGAAGATGTTGGATGAGCGTATGAGTGTGCCAGCAGTGATGAGTTATGCGAGTGTGGCTGGCAAGAGTGATAGTGGTGTGAGTGAGAGAGCGAAAGGTGTGTGTGTGAGTGAGAAGCCGAAAGCGCGTACGTTTGCAGTGGTCGTAAAGGCCAAGGATGATAGTGTGAAATTGACTAGCGAGCAAGTGAAGGAAAAGGTAATGAGTGATGTGAGTAGCGGATTGAATGTGAGAGTGAAAGCGGTGAGGAAGACGCGGAGTGGTGGTTTGTTTATAGAAGCAGCGAGCGCGAGAGAGATGGAGATGCTAAAGCAGCATAAAAAGTTTGAGGAAGTGGGACTCAGGGTGGAGACACCCAAGAGAGTGGGTCCGAAAGTAATTGTGTTTGATGTGGAAAATGTGATGACGAATGATGAGTTGATGAGTGAATTGTATACGAAGAATCTGAAAGCGAGTGGTGTGACTGAGATGGAATTTAAAGATAGAGTGCGAATAGTTAGCCGTATGAATAGGAAAGGTGTGAATGTTGGGAACGTGGTACTTGAGGTGTCCAAAAGAATGCGGGATGTATTGATGAGTGAGGAGCGTGTGTACATTAAATGGAGAGCGTGTAAAGTGAGAGATTTCGTGAATGTTATGCGGTGCTACAAGTGTTTTGCCTTCGGGCATATGATGCGTGAATGCAGTATGAAAGAGAGGTTGTGTGAGAAGTGTGGCGAAAGCGGTCACTTGAAAGAGAAATGTAAGAACGCGTGTGTGTGTAGAAATTGTAAAATTAAAGGGCGAGTGAGTGACCATTCGGTTCTGGCGAGTGAATGTCCCGAATATGTGCGTATGCTAGAGAGAGAGAAGGCCAGAATATGTGATGACTGACGTGTGTTTGAGAGTGATACAGTGTAATTGTCAGAGGTCGTATAGTGTGTTGTGTGATTTGGGTAGTGTTATGAATGAAAGGGATGTGGGTGTGGCTTTGTTGCAAGAAGTGTATGTGTCGCATGGTAGTGTGAGAGGCTTACCAAGTGGGTGGCAAGTGTATGCATGTGCGGACGACCCTGCAAAAGCTGCAGTGGTTGTTCGCGATGTGAATGTGGAAGTGATGTGTGTAAGGGAAGTTACGAATGAATATGGTGTGTGTGTGTGGTTGAAAGGGGAATTTGGCGAGTTGTATGTAGTATCTGTGTACTGCAGGTGGGGCACAGATATTGAGCCCTACCTGGGGTATATGGAGAGTGTGAAAGAGTATGTGAGAGGGAAACGTGTGTTATTCGGAATGGATGCGAATGCGACCTCGCCCTTGTGGTATAGCAAGGGTGGGGGTCGCAGCAGAGAGAATGAGATGCGTGGAAGGATTCTGGAAGAGTGGATTTTGGCGAATGGAATGATTGTGTTGAATGAGCCAAGTGAGTATTATACTTTCTCGGGCGTGAATGGGCAGAGTGACATTGATGTCACTCTGATGAATGATTCGTTAGCCAGGTGCCGCCTTGAATGGGAAGTTAAGAGTGACTGGGGTATAAGTGATCATAATGTGATTTTGATTAGGATGATGAGTGATGAGTGTCTGCAGAATGCCTCAGATGAGCGAATGGGATGGATATGCAAGGATGTAGACTGGGAAGAATACAAGAACGATTTGAGGGAATTTTCGTTGATGTATGGGCAAGATATGAGTGATGAAACAAATGTGGATAGAATGCTAGGAATTTTAATGGAATGGATTCGGGGCTCGAACGACAGGAGGATGAAACGGAGAGTGAGAGTGAATGACAGAAGGATGGTGTGGTGGACGGATGAGCTGAAGAGGATGAAAGTTAAGGTTCGAAAGAGCCGGAAGTTGTGGCAGAAAGCGAAGAGAAGAAGAAGTGTGGATGTGGATGCGCGTTTGGAGACGTATAGAAGATTGATGCGTGAATATAAGCGTGAAGTGTGTAGAGTGAAAGAAGAATGCTGGAGGAAGTTTGTAAGTGAGTCGTCGAACCCGGATCCATGGGGTCCTGTATACAGAGTATGCAGAGGTAAGAATGCGAGGGAGAGAATGAGTTCGTTGAATGTTGATGGTGTGAATTATTCCACATGGCGAGAATGTGCGCAAGTGTTGCTAGAGCGATTCTTCCCAGTCTCGAATGATTCGAGGTGTGTGAGTGGTACTGTAGAGAGTGTGAATGATGTGGTAGAGTTTGACTGGGACGAGGTGAATGAGGCCGTGATGGCATCAAAGTTGGGCAAGGCACCTGGCTTGGATGGTGTAACTGTGAAGATGTTGCGAATGATTTGGTGTGCGATTCCGGGATGGCTGTTGAGATTGTATAATACTTGCTTGAAGACTGGATGTTTTCCGAATGAGTGGAAGAAAGCGTGCATTGTTGTTTTGCTGAAGTCCCCTGACAAGCCGCGAACGGACCCTGCGTCATATAGGCCGATAAGCCTGCTGTCGGTGTTTGGAAAAACGTTGGAACGAATGATGATTAAAAGGCATGAACGGAGAGTGAGTGAGAGTATGGATGATGCGCAGTATGGCTTTCGCAGGGGCCGTTCGACGGAGAGTGCCTGGTTGAAAGTGAGAGAGTATGTGGAACAGAGTGAGAAGAAGTATGTGTTAGGGATATTTGTTGACTTTAAGGGTGCGTTTGATCATTTGGAGTGGAAGAGTATGATAGAGTGGTTGAGTGAGACAGGGTGTGCGGAGCTGCCACTCTGGAAAAGTTATTTCCAAGGGAGGGCAGCATGTATGTGTGGCGTGAATGAGGTTGTGTGGAGGAATGTTGAGCGTGGATGCCCGCAGGGGTCTGTGTCTGGCCCATTCCTCTGGATTGGGCGGATGAATGGACTCCTGCGGCGTTTGAGAGAATGTGGGTGTAGATGTGTGGCCTTCGCGGATGATTTGTATTTGTTTGTTGAAGGACAGAGCCGAATGGAAATTGAACGTATCGGAACGGAATGGATGAAAATAGTGTGTGAATGGGGTGCGAGTGTTGGAGTCAGTGTGTCCGAAGGCAAAACAGTTACAATGTTGATGAAAGGTAGCATGGCTGCGAGCAGAAGACCGATTGTGCGAATGAATGGGAAGGCTTTGAAGTATGTAGAGCGTGTGAAATATTTGGGTGTATGGGTGAGTGAAAGAATGCATTTTAAGGTACACCTCGAGTATCTGCGAAAGAAAGTAATGAATGTTGTGGGTGCGATGAGAAGAGTGTTGAGGAGAGAATGGGGTATGAGAAGGAGAGCTGTGCGTGTGCTGTATAAGGGTCTGTTTGTTGCGTGTGTTATGTATGGCGCGAGTGTATGGTATGACGTGATGCAGTATGGGTATGCAAGAGACATGATGAATAGATGCCAGCGTGTTGTGTTGTATGCATGTTTGAGTGTGTGTAGAACCGTCTCGACGGAAAGTATGCAAGTGTTGATGGGTGTCCTGCCCTGGGACCTTGAGTGTGTGAGGCGAGGTATGTGTGCAAGGATAAAGAGTAGAGTGAATCTGTGTGAGAATGTAAATGCGCTCGCTGTTTCTGGTATGGATGGTCGTGATGTGGATGAGTGTGTGGAAATGGTGAATGAAAGAGCGTATGAATGTTGGCAGAATAGATGGGATGTAAGTGAGAAAGGTAGAGTAACGTATGAATATATAAAGGATGTAAGGTTTGCTGAAAGGTGTGTGAATTTTGAGCCGAGTGTGTTTGCGTGCTTTTTGATGACTGGACATGGAAGTATGAATGCGTATTTGTATAGATGTGGAAAGAGTGAAAGTGAACAGTGTATATGTGGAGCTGTGCGTGAGGATTGGAAGCACGTGTTGGTTGAGTGTAGTATGTATGACGACCTCCGATGTCTGGATGAGTGTGGTGTGACAAGAAGAGAGGATGGAAGTGTGGATGTGAGTGGTGTGTTAGAATGCAAGGAGAAGTATGAACGTTTTTGTGCGTATGCGAGAAGTGTGTTTGTGCGGAGAAGAAGGTGTGTGAATGCGTAGTGTGTGTGTATGGGTGTATGAGGGACGCAGGGGGGCTGCGAGGTGGTCAAAGACCCTAGGGTCGATTCCTACTCGCGGCCTTTGGAGGTTGGCGTCTCCACGTACCCGATGCGCCGGCTGACCATTGCCGGGGGTTGCGGGACCCCCAAAATGGAAGCGACTTCGGTCGCGCAGATCCCACCAGTGATCTTGACTGGTACCGCGGGGACCGAGATGCCTACAGGGGCAACCCTGGCTCGGTCGTGGGTTGGACCATCGCGGGGGCAGTGGTTTAAAAGCCGCATGCTGGCTAGAGGGCCTGCTTGTCGGGCCCTCGGCGGGTGAGCTGCGTCCCAACAGCTCGGGTACCAGCCTGTCTTAGCTGGTAGAGTGCTGGAAAGTCACTCGGCCCCACCAGAGGTCGGTTACCAGGACCCGTAGAGCCTGGTGCCATTCCTGGTAGTCCTTGCTTCGGCGGGGACGCGCTAATTGGGCGTATCCCAATTCCGCGCCCATGGGGGCCGTGTAGTAGAGCTGTAATGGCGGGAACTGCACGTAAAACACACACAGATAATCTCTGCTCGTGGGCACTCGGCCTCACTACTACGGATGCGCAATCGGGCTCACTACTGCGGAGGCGCTCTCCGGCTCAGACCTGCACATGCGCACTCGGCCTCACTGCTGCTCATGTGCACTCGGACTCACTGTTGCGGATGCGCGCTCGAGCTAAATACTGCTCATGCGCACTCGGGCTCACTACTGCGGATGCGCGCTCGGACACCCCACTGCGGATACGCAATCGGGCTCACTACTGCGCATGCGCACTCGGGGTCACTACTGCGCATGCGCACTCGGACTCACTACTGCTCATGGGCACTCGGACTCACTACTGCGGATACGCAATCGGGCTGACTACTGCGGATGCGCTGTCCGGCTCAGACCTGGACATGCGCAATCGGGCTCTCTACTCCGCATGCGCACTCGGACTCACTGCTGCGGATGCGCAACCGGGCTCTCTACTGGCCATGCGCACTCGGGGTCACTACTGCCCATGCGCACTCGGACTCACTACTGCTCATGGGCACTCGGCCTCACTACTGCGGATGCGCAATCGGGCTCACTACTGCACATGCGCAATCGGGCTCTCTACTGCGCATGCGCACTCGGGCTCGCTACTGTCCATGCGCACTCGGGGTCACTACTGCCCATGCGCACTCGGACTCACTACTGCTCATGGGCACTCGGCCTCACTACTGCGGATTCGCAATTGGGCTCACTACTGCGGATGCGCTCTCCGGCTCAGACCTGCACATGCGCACTTGGCCTCACTACTGCTCATGTGCACTCGGACTCACTACTGCTCATGCGCACACTGTCTCACTAATGCGCATGCGCACTCTGGCTCAGACCTGCCCATGCGCACTCGGGCTCACTACTGCGCATGCGCACTCGGGGTCACTACTGCTCATGCGCGCTTGGACTCACTACTGCTCATGGGCACTCGGCCTCACTAATACGGATGCGCAATCGAGCTCACTACTGCGGATGCGCTCTCCGGCTCAGACCTGCACATGCGCGCTCGGGCTCACTACTGCTCATGCGCACTCGGACTCACTGCTGCGGATGCGCAACCGGGCTCTCTACTGGCCATGCGCACTCGGGGTCACTACTGCCCATGCGCACTCGGACTCACTACTGCTCATGGGCACTCGGCCTCACTACTGCGGATGCGCAATCGGGCTCACTACTGCACATGCGCAATCGGGCTCTCTACTGCGCATGCGCACTCGGGCTCGCTACTGTCCATGCGCACTCGGGGTCACTACTGCCCATGCGCACTCGGACTCACTACTGCTCATGGGCACTCGGCCTCACTACTGCGGATTCGCAATTGGGCTCACTACTGCGGATGCGCTCTCCGGCTCAGACCTGCACATGCGCACTTGGCCTCACTACTGCTCATGTGCACTCGGACTCACTACTGCTCATGCGCACACTGTCTCACTAATGCGCATGCGCACTCTGGCTCAGACCTGCCCATGCGCACTCGGGCTCACTACTGCGCATGCGCACTCGGGGTCACTACTGCTCATGCGCGCTTGGACTCACTACTGCTCATGGGCACTCGGCCTCACTAATACGGATGCGCAATCGAGCTCACTACTGCGGATGCGCTGTCCGGCTCAGACCTGGACATGCGCAGTCGGGCTCTCTACTCCGCATGCGCACTCGGGGTCACTACTGCGCATGCGCACTCGGACTCACTACAGCTCATGGGCACTCGGACTCACTACTGCGGATACGCAATCGGGCTCACTACTGCGGATGCGCTGTCCGGCTCAGACCTGGACATGCGCAGTCGGGCTCTCTACTCCGCATGCGCACTCGGGGTCACTACTGCGCATGCGCACTCCGACTCACTACTGCTCGTGGGCACTCGGCCTCACTACTACGGATGCGCAATCGGGCTCACTACTGCGGAGGCGCTCTCCGGCTCAGACCTGCACATGCGCACTCGGCCTCACTGCTGCTCATGTGCACTCGGACTCACTGTTGCGGATGCGCGCTCGAGCTAAATACTGCCCATGCGCACTCGGGCTCACTACTGCGGATGCGCGCTCGGACACCCCACTGCGGATACGCAATCGGGCTCACTACTGCGCATGCGCACTCGGGGTCACTACTGCGCATGCGCACTCGGACTCACTACTGCTCATGGGCACTCGGACTCACTACTGCGGATACGCAATCGGGCTGACTACTGCGGATGCGCTGTCCGGCTCAGACCTGGACATGCGCAATCGGGCTCTCTACTCCGCATGCGCACTCGGTGTCTCTTCTGCGCATGCGCACTCGGGCTCGCTACTGCTCATGGGCACTCGGCCTCACTACTACGGATGCGCATTCGGGCTCACTACTGCGGATGCGCTCTCCGGCTCAGACCTGCACATGCGCGCTCGGGCTCACTACTGCTCATGCGCACTCGGACTCACTGCTGCGGATGCGCAACCGGGCTCTCTACTGGCCATGCGCACTCGGGGTCACTACTGCCCATGCGCACTCGGACTCACTACTGCTCATGGGCACTCGGCCTCAATACTGCGGATTCGCAATCGGACTCACTACTGCTCATGCGCACACTGTCTCACTAATGCGGATGCGCATTCGGGCTCGCTATTGCCGATGCGCGCTCGGGCACACTACTGCGCATGCGCCGTCGGGGCCACTACTGCGCATGCGCGCTCGGGGTCACTACTGCTCATGCGCACTTGGACTCGCTACCGCTCATGGGCACTCGGCCTCACTAATACGGATGCGCAATCGGGCTCACTACTGCACGTGCGCGCTTGGGCTCACTCCTGCGCATGCGCACTCCTGTCAGACCTGCATATGCGCTCTCGGGCTCACTACTGCGCATGCGCGCTCGGGCACACTACTGCGGATGCGCAATCCGGTCAGACCTGCACATGCACACTCGGGCTCACTACTGCGCATGCGCAATCGGGCTCTCTACAGCGGATGCACAATCCGTCTAACTACTGCGCATGTGCACTCCGGCTGAGACCTGCACAGGCGCAATCGGGCTCACTACTGCGCATGCGCACTCCGGCTCAGACTTGCCCATGCGCACTAGGGCTCGCCACTGCGCATGCGCACTCGGGGTCACTACTGCGCATGCGCACTCGGGCTCTCTATTGCGGATGCGCTCTCCGGCTCAGACCTGCACATGCGCAATCGGGCTCTCTACTGCGCATGCCCACTCGGGGTCACTGTTGCGCATGCGCAATCGGGCCCTCTACTCCGCATGCGCACTCGGTGTCGCTACTGCGCATGCGCACTCGGGCTCACTACTGCTCATGGGCACTCGGCCTCACTACCACGGGTGCGCAATCGGGCTCACTACTGCGGATGCGCTCTCGGGCTCAGACCTGCACATGCGCACTCGGCCTCACTACTGCTCATGTGCACTCGGACTCACTATTGCTCATGCGCACACTGTCTCACTAATGCGGATGCGCATTCGGGCTCGCTATTGCCGATGCGCGCTCGGGCACACTACTGCGCATGCGCCGTCGGGGCCACTACTGCGCATGCGCGCTCGGGGTCACTACTGCTCATGCGCACTTGGACTCACTACTGCTCATGGGCACTCGGCCTCACTAATACGGATGCGCACTCGGGCACACTACTGCGCATGGGCACTCGGACTCACTACTGCGGATACGCAATCGGGCTCACTACTGCGGATGCGCTCTCCGGCTCAGACCTGCACATGCACACTCGGGCTCACTACTGCTCATGGGCACTCGGACTCACTACTGCGGATACGCAATCGGGCTCACTACTGCGGATGCGCTCTCCGGCTCAGACCTGCACATGCGCAATTGGGCACACTACTGCGCATGCGCACTCGGACTCACTACCGCGGATGCGCGCTCGGGCTCACTACTGCTCATGCGCACTCGGCCTCACTACTGCTCATGCGCACTCGGACTCACTACTGCTCATGCGCACACTGTCTCACTACTGCTTATGCGCAATCGGGCTCACTACTGCGCATGCGCACTCCGGCTCAGTCCTGCACATGCGCACACGGACTCACTACTGCGGATGCGCAGTCGGGCTCACTACTGTGCATGCGCAGTCGGTGTCACTACTGCTCATGCGCACTCGGACTCACTACTGCTCATGCGCACTCGGGGTCACTACTGCGTATGCGCACTCGAGCTCACTACTACGCATGCGCACGCGGGCTCACTACTGCTCATGCGCACTCAGACTCATTACTGCGGATGCACAATCGGGCTCACTACTGCGCATGCGCGCTCGGACTCACTACTGCTCATGCGCACACGGGCGCACTACTGCGCATGCGCAGTCCGGCTCAGACGTGCACATGCGCATTCGAGCTCACTTCTGCGCATGTGCACACGGGCTCACTACTGCGCATGCGGGCTCGGGGTCACTAGTGCGCATGCGCACTCGGGGTCACTACTGCGCATGCGCCCTCCGGATCACTACTGCTCATGCGCACTCGGAATCACTAATGCGGATGCATAATTGGGCTCACTACTGCGCATGCGCACTCCGGCTCAGTCCTGCACATGCGCACACGGACTCACTACTGCGTATGGGCACTCGAGCTCACTACTACGCATGCGCACGCGGGCTCACTACTGCTCATGCGCACTCAGACTCATTACTGCGGATGCACAATCGGGCTCACTACTGCGCATGCGCGCTCGGACCCACTACTGCTCATGCGCACTCGGACACACTTCTACACATGCGCACTCGGGGTGACTAGTGCGCATGCGCGCTCGGACTCACTACTGCGGATGCGCGCACGGGCTCACTACTGCGCATGCGCAATCCGGCTCAGACTTGCACATGCGCATTCGAGCTCACTTCTGCGCATGTGCACACGGGCTCACTACTGCGCATGCGGGCTCGGGGTCACTAGTGCGCATGCGCACTCGGGGTCACTACTGCGCATGCGCCCTCCGGCTCACCATTGCTCATGCGTACTCGGACCCACTACTGCGGATGCACAATTGGGCTCACTACTGCGCATGCGCACTCCGGCTCAGTCCTGCACATGCGCACACGGACTCACTACTGCCGATGCGCAATCGGGCTCACTACTGTGCATGTGCACTCGGGGTCACTACTGCTCATGCGCACTCGGACTCACTACAGCGGATGCGCAATCGGCCTCACTACTCTGCATGCGCACTCGGGCTCACTACTGCGCATGCGCACACGGGCTCACTACTGCGCATGCGCAATCGGGCTCACAACTACGCATACGCGCTCGGAATCACTACTGCTCATGCGCACACGCACTCAAGACTGCGGATGCGCGCTCGGGGTCACTAGTGCGCATGCGCACTCGGGGTCACTACTGCGCATGCGCACTCCGCCTCACTACTGCTCATGCGCACTCGGACTCACTACAGCGGATGCGCAATCGGGCTCACTACTGTGCATGCGCACTCGGTGTCGCTACTGCTCATGCGCACTCGGACACACTACTACACATGCGCACTCGGGGTGACTAGTGCGCATGCGCGCTCGGACTCACTACTGCGGATGCGCGCTCGGGCTCACTACTGCGCATGCGCACACGGGCTTACTACTGCGCATGCGCGCTCGGGGTCACTACTGCTCATGCGCACTAGGCCTCACTACTGCGCACGCGCACTCCGGCTCAGATCTGCCCATGCGCACTCGGGCTCACCACTGCGCATGCTTACACGGGCTCACTACTGCGCATGCGCGCTCGGGGTCACTACTGCGCATGCGCACTCAGGGTCACTTCTGCGCATGCGCACACGGGCTCACTACTGCGCATGCGTACACGGGCTCACTACTGCGCATGCGCACACGGGCTCACTACTGCGCATGCGGGCTCGGGGTCAATAGTGCGCATGCGCACTCGGGGTCACTACTGCGCATGCGCCCTCCGGATCACTACTGCTCATGCGCACTCGGACTCACTACTGCGGATGCATAATTGGGCTCACTACTGCGCATGCGCACTCCGGCTCAGTCCTGCACATGCGCACACGGACTCACTACTGCGTATGCGCACTCGAGCTCACTACTACGCATGCGCACGCGGGCTCACTACTGCTCATGCGCACTCAGACTCATTACTGCGGATGCACAATCGGGCTCACTACTGCGCATGCGCGCTCGGACCCACTACTGCGCATGCGCACACGGGCTCACAACTGCGCATGCGCACACGGGCTCACTACTGCGCATGCGGGCTCGGGGTCACTAGTGCGCATGCGCACTCGGGGTCACTACTGCGGATACGCAATCGCGCTCACTACTGCGGATGCGCTCTCCGGCTCAGACCTGCACATGCGCAATTGGGCACACTACTGCGCATGCGCAGTCGGGGTCACTACTGCTCATGCGCACTCGGACTCACTACTGCTCATGCGCACTCGGGGTCACTACTGCGTATGCGCACTCGAGCTCACTACTACGCATGCGCACGCGGGCTCACTACTGCTCATGCGCACTCAGACTCATTACTGCGGATGCACAATCTGTCTCACTACTGCGCATGCGCGCTCGGACTCACTACTGCTCATGCGCACTCGGGCTCACTACTGCGCATGCGCAGTCCGGCTCAGACGTGCACATGCGCATTCGAGCTCACTTCTGCGCATGTGCACACGGGCTCACTACTGCGCATGCGGGCTCGGGGTCACTAGTGCGCATGCGCACTCGGGGTCACTACTGCGCATGCGCCCTCCGGATCACTACTGCACATGCGCACACGGACTCACTACTGCGTATGCGCACTCGAGCTCACTACTACGCATGCGCACGCGGGCTCACTACTGCTCATGCGCACTCAGACTCATTACTGCGGATGCACAATCGGGCTCACTACTGCGCATGCGCGCTCGGACCCACTACTGCTCATGCGCACTCGGACACACTACTACACATGCGCACTCGGGGTGACTAGTGCGCATGCGCGCTCGGACTCACTACTGCGGATGCGCGCACGGGCTCACTACTGCGCATGCGCAATCCGGCTCAGACTTGCACATGCGCATTCGAGCTCACTTCTGCGCATGTGCACACGGGCTCACTACTGCGCATGCGGGCTCGGGGTCACTAGTGCGCATGCGCACTCGGGGTCACTACTGTGCATGCGCACTCGGAGTCACTACTGCTCATGCGCACTCGGACACACTACTACACATGCGCACTCGGGGTGACTAGTGCGCATGCGCGCTCGGACTCACTACTGCGGATGCGCGCTCGGGCTCACTATTGCGCATGCGCACACGGGCTTACTACTGCGCATGCGCGCTCGGGGTCACTTCTGCTCATGCGCACTCGGTCTTACTACCGCGCATGCGCACTCCGGCTCAGACCTGCCCATGCGCACTCGGGCTCACCACTGCGCATACGTACACGGGCTCACTACTGCGCATGCGCAGACGGGCTCGCTACTGCGCATGCGCGCTCGGACTCACTACTGCGCATGTGCACACGGGCTCACTACTGCGCATGCAGGCTCGGGGTCACTAGTGCGCATGCGCACTCGGGGTCACTACTGCGCATGCGCCCTCCGGCTCACTATTGCTCATGCGTACTCGGACCCACTACTGCGGATGCACAATTGGGCTCACTACTGCGCATGCGCACTCCGGCTCAGTCCTGCACATGCGCACACGGACTCACTACTGCCGATGCGCAATCGGGCTCACTACTGTGCATGTGCACTCGGGGTCACTACTGCTCATGCGCACTCGGACTCACTACAGCGGATGCGCAATCGGCCTCACTACTCTGCATGCGCACTCGGGCTCACTACTGCGCATGCGCACACGGGCTCACTACTGCGCATGCGCAATCGGGCTCACTACTGAGGATGCACAATCGGGCTCACTACTGCGCATGCACACATGGGCTTACTACTACGCATGCACACATGGGCTCACTACTGTGCATGCGCTCTCGGGGTCACTACTGCGCATGCGCACTCGGGGTCACTACTGCTCATGCGCACTTGGACTCACTACTGCTCAAGGGCACTCGGCCTCACTACTGCGGATGCGCAATCGGGCTCACTACTGCACATGCGCAATCGGGCTCTCTACTGCGCATGCGCACTCGGGGTCACTACTGCGCATGCGCACTCGGACGCACTACTGCGGTGTCGCACTCGGCCTCACTACTGCCGATGCGCAATCGGGCTCACTACTGCGGATGCGCTCTGCGGCTCAGACCTGCACATGCGCAATCGCGCTCTCTACTGCGCATGCGCACTCGGCCTCACTACTGCTCATGCGCACTCCGACTCACTGTTGCGGATGCGCAATCGGGCTCACTACTGCGCATGCGCGCTCGGGGTCACTACTGCGCATGCGCACTCGGGCTCACGACTGCGGATGCGCTCTCCGGCCCAGACCTGCACATGCGCAATCGGGCTCTCTACTGCGCATGCGCATTCGGGGTCACTACTGCGCATGCGCACTCGGAGTCACTACTGGTCATGCGCAGTTGGACTCACTACTGCTCAAGGGCACTCGGCCTCACTACTGCGGATGCGCAATCGGGCTCACTACTGCACATGCGCAATCGGGCTCTCTACTGCACATGCGCAATCGGGCTCTCTACTGCGCATGCCCACTCGGGGTCACTACTACGCATGCGCACTCGGACTCACTACTGCTCATGGGCACTCGGACTCACTACTGCGGATACGCAATCGGGCTCACGACTGCGGATGCCCTCTCCGGCCCAGACCTGCACATGCGCAATCGGTCTCTCTACTGCGCATGCGCACTCGAGCTCACTACTACGCATGCGCACTCGGGCTCACTACTGCGGATTCGCAATCGGGCTCACTACTGCGGATGCGCTCTCCGGCTCAGACCTGCACATGCGCACTCGGCCTCACTACTGCTCATGTGCACTCGGACTCACTACTGCTCATGCGCACACTGTCTCACTAATGCGGATGCGCATTCGGGCTCGCTATTGCCGATGCGCGCTCGGACACACTACTGCGCATGCGCCGTCGGGGCCACTACTGCGCATGCGCGCTCGGGGTCACTACGGCGCATGCGCACTGTGGCTCACTACTGCCGATGCGCGCTCGGGCACACTGCTGCGCATGCGCACACGGGGTCACTAATTCTCATGCGCTCTCGGACTAACTACTTCTCGTGCGCACTCGGACTCACTACTGCGCATGCGCACTCCGGCTCAGACCTGCACATGCGCACTCGGCCTCACTACTGCTCATGTGCACTCGGACTCACTGTTGCGGCTGCGCGCTCGGCCTAACTACTGCTCATGCGCACTCGGCCGCACTACTGCTCATGCGCACTCGGACTCACTACTGCTCATGCGCACACTGTCTCACTAATGCGGATGCGCATTCGGGCTCGCTACTGCCGATGCGCGCTCGGGCACACTACTGCGCATGCGCGCTCGGGGCCACTACAGCGCATGCGCGCTCGGGGTCACTACTGCGCATGCGCACTGTGGCTCACTACTGCCGATGCGCGCTCGGGCACACTACTGCGCATGCGCACACGGGGTCACTAATTCTCATGCGCTCTCGGACTAACTACTGCTCGTGCGCACTCGGACTCACTACTGCGCATGCGCACTCTGGCTCAGACCTGCCTATGCGCACTCGGGCTCACCACTGCGCATGCGCACACGGTCTCACTACTGCGCAGGCGCAATTGGGGACTCTACTGCGCATGCGCACTCGGGGTCACTGCTGCGCATGCGCACTCGGGCTCATTACTGCGGATGCACAATCGGGCTCACAACTGCGCATGCGCGCTCGGACTCACTACTGCTCATGCGCACACGGAGTCACGACTGCGGATGCGCGCTCCGGCTCACTACTGCGGATGCGCACACTGGCTCACTACTGCGCATGCGTGCTCGGGGTCACTAGTGCGCATGCGCACTCGGGGTCACTACTGCGCATGCGCACTCCGCCTCACTACTGCTCATGCGCACTCGGACTCACTACAGCGGATGCGCAATCGGGCTCACTACTGTGCATGCGCACTCGGAGTCACTTCTGCTCATGCGCACTCGGTCTTACTACCGCGCATGCGCACTCCGGCTCAGACCTGCCCATGCGCACTCGGGCTCACCACTGCGCATACGTACACGGGCTCACTACTGCGCATGCGCAGACGGGCTCGCTACTGCGCATGCGCGCTCGGACTCACTACTGCTCATGCGCACACGGGCTCACTACTGCGCATGCGCAATCCGGCTCAGACTTGCACATGCGCATTCGAGCTCACTTCTGCGCATGTGCACACGGGCTCACTACTGCGCATGCGTACACGGGCTCACTACTGCGCATGCGCACACGGGCTCACTACTGCGCATGCGGGCTCGGGGTCACTAGTGCGCATGCGCACTCGGGGTCACTACTGCGCATGCGCCCTCCGGATCACTACTGCTCATGCGCACTCGGACTCACTAATGCGGATGCATAATTGGGCTCACTACTGCGCATGCGCACTCCGGCTCAGTCCTGCACATGCGCACACGGACTCACTACTGCGGATGCGCAGTCGGGCTCACTACTGTGCATGCGCAGTCGGTGTCACTACTGCTCATGCGCACTCGGACTCACTACTGCTCATGCGCACTCGGGGTCACTACTGCGTATGCGCACTCGAGCTCACTACTACGCATGCGCACGCGGGCTCACTACTGCTCATGCGCACTCAGACACATTACTGCGGATGCACAATCGGGCTCACTACTGCGCATGCGCGCTCGGACTCACTACTGCTCATGCGCACACGGGCGCACTACTGCGCATGCGCAGTCCGGCTCAGACGTGCACATGCGCATTCGAGCTCACTTCTGCGCATGTGCACACGGGCTCACTACTGCGCATGCGGGCTCGGGGTCACTAGTGCGCATGCGCACTCGGGGTCACTACTGCGCATGCGCCCTCCGGATCACTACTGCTCATGCGCACTCGGACTCACTAATGCGGATGCATAATTGGGCTCACTACTGCGCATGCGCACTCCGGCTCAGTCCTGCACATGCGCACACGGACTCACTACTGCGTATGGGCACTCGAGCTCACTACTACGCATGCGCACGCGGGCTCACTACTGCTCATGCGCACTCAGACTCATTACTGCGGATGCACAATCGGGCTCACTACTGCGCATGCGCGCTCGGACCCACTACTGCTCATGCGCACTCGGACACACTTCTACACATGCGCACTCGGGGTGACTAGTGCGCATGCGCGCTCGGACTCACTACTGCGGATGCGCGCACGGGCTCACTACTGCGCATGCGCAATCCGGCTCAGACTTGCACATGCGCATTCGAGCTCACTTCTGCGCATGTGCACACGGGCTCACTACTGCGCATGCGGGCTCGGGGTCACTAGTGCGCATGCGCACTCGGGGTCACTACTGCGCATGCGCCCTCCGGCTCACCATTGCTCATGCGTACTCGGACCCACTACTGCGGATGCACAATTGGGCTCACTACTGCGCATGCGCACTCCGGCTCAGTCCTGCACATGCGCACACGGACTCACTACTGCCGATGCGCAATCGGGCTCACTACTGTGCATGTGCACTCGGGGTCACTACTGCTCATGCGCACTCGGACTCACTACAGCGGATGCGCAATCGGCCTCACTACTCTGCATGCGCACTCGGGCTCACTACTGCGCATGCGCACACGGGCTCACTACTGCGCATGCGCAATCGGGCTCACAACTACGCATACGCGCTCGGAATCACTACTGCTCATGCGCACACGCACTCAAGACTGCGGATGCGCGCTCGGGGTCACTAGTGCGCATGCGCACTCGGGGTCACTACTGCGCATGCGCACTCCGCCTCACTACTGCTCATGCGCACTCGGACTCACTACAGCGGATGCGCAATCGGGCTCACTACTGTGCATGCGCACTCGGTGTCGCTACTGCTCATGCGCACTCGGACACACTACTACACATGCGCACTCGGGGTGACTAGTGCGCATGCGCGCTCGGACTCACTACTGCGGATGCGCGCTCGGGCTCACTACTGCGCATGCGCACACGGGCTTACTACTGCGCATGCGCGCTCGGGGTCACTACTGCTCATGCGCACTAGGCCTCACTACTGCGCACGCGCACTCCGGCTCAGATCTGCCCATGCGCACTCGGGCTCACCACTGCGCATGCTTACACGGGCTCACTACTGCGCATGCGCGCTCGGGGTCACTACTGCGCATGCGCACTCAGGGTCACTTCTGCGCATGCGCACACGGGCTCACTACTGCGCATGCGTACACGGGCTCACTACTGCGCATGCGCACACGGGCTCACTACTGCGCATGCGGGCTCGGGGTCACTAGTGCGCATGCGCACTCGGGGTCACTACTGCGCATGCGCCCTCCGGATCACTACTGCTCATGCGCACTCGGACTCACTACTGCGGATGCATAATTGGGCTCACTACTGCGCATGCGCACTCCGGCTCAGTCCTGCACATGCGCACACGGACTCACTACTGCGTATGCGCACTCGAGCTCACTACTACGCATGCGCACGCGGGCTCACTACTGCTCATGCGCACTCAGACTCATTACTGCGGATGCACAATCGGGCTCACTACTGCGCATGCGCGCTCGGACCCACTACTGCGCATGCGCACACGGGCTCACAACTGCGCATGCGCACACGGGCTCACTACTGCGCATGCGGGCTCGGGGTCACTAGTGCGCATGCGCACTCGGGTTCACTACTGCGGATACGCAATCGCGCTCACTACTGCGGATGCGCTCTCCGGCTCAGACCTGCACATGCGCAATTGGGCACACTACTGCGCATGCGCAGTCGGGGTCACTACTGCTCATGCGCACTCGGACTCACTACTGCTCATGCGCACTCGGGGTCACTACTGCGTATGCGCACTCGAGCTCACTACTACGCATGCGCACGCGGGCTCACTACTGCTCATGCGCACTCAGACTCATTACTGCGGATGCACAATCTGTCTCACTACTGCGCATGCGCGCTCGGACTCACTACTGCTCATGCGCACTCGGGCTCACTACTGCGCATGCGCAGTCCGGCTCAGACGTGCACATGCGCATTCGAGCTCACTTCTGCGCATGTGCACACGGGCTCACTACTGCGCATGCGGGCTCGGGGTCACTAGTGCGCATGCGCACTCGGGGTCACTACTGCGCATGCGCCCTCCGGCTCACTATTGCTCATGCGTACTCGGACCAACTACTGCGGATGCACAATTGGGCTCACTACTGCGCATGCGCACTCCGGCTCAGTCCTGCACATGCGCACACGGACTCACTACTGGGGATGCGCAATCGGGCTCACTACTGTGCATGCGCACTCGGTGTCACTACTGCTCATGCGCACTCGGACACACTACTACAAATGCGCACTCGGGGTGACAAGTGCGCATGCGCGCTCGGACTCACTACTGCGGATGCGCGCTCGGGTTCACTACTGCGCATGCGCACACGGGCTTACTACTGCGCATGCGCGCTCGGGGTCACTTCTGCTCATGCGCACTCGGTCTTACTACCGCGCATGCGCACTCCGGCTCAGACCTGCCCATGCGCACTCGGGCTCACCACTGCGCATACGTACACGGGCTCACTACTGCGCATGCGCAGACGGGCTCGCTACTGCGCATGCGCGCTCGGACTCACTACTGCTCATGCGCACACGGGCTCACTACTGCGCATGCGCAATCCGGCTCAGACTTGCACATGCGCATTCGAGCTCACTTCTGCGCATGTGCACACGGGCTCACTACTGCGCATGCGTACACGGGCTCACTACTGCGCATGCGCACACGGGCTCACTACTGCGCATGCGGGCTCGGGGTCACTAGTGCGCATGCGCACTCGGGGTCACTACTGCGCATGCGCCCTCCGGATCACTACTGCTCATGCGCACTCGGACTCACTAATGCGGATGCATAATTGGGCTCACTACTGCGCATGCGCACTCCGGCTCAGTCCTGCACATGCGCACACGGACTCACTACTGCGTATGCGCACTCGAGCTCACTACTACGCATGCGCACGCGGGCTCACTACTGCTCATGCGCACTCAGACTCATTACTGCGGATGCACAATCGGGCTCACTACTGCGCATGCGCGCTCGGACCCACTACTGCTCATGCGCACTCGGACACACTACTACACATGCGCACTCGGGGTGACTAGTGCGCATGCGCGCTCGGACTCACTACTGCGGATGCGCGCACGGGCTCACTACTGCGCATGCGCAATCCGGCTCAGACTTGCACATGCGCATTCGAGCTCACTTCTGCGCATGTGCACACGGGCTCACTACTGCGCATGCGGGCTCGGGGTCACTAGTGCGCATGCGCACTCGGGGTCACTACTGTGCATGCGCACTCGGAGTCACTACTGCTCATGCGCACTCGGACACACTACTACACATGCGCACTCGGGGTGACTAGTGCGCATGCGCGCTCGGACTCACTACTGCGGATGCGCGCTCGGGCTCACTATTGCGCATGCGCACACGGGCTTACTACTGCGCATGCGCGCTCGGGGTCACTTCTGCTCATGCGCACTCGGTCTTACTACCGCACATGCGCACTCCGGCTCAGACCTGCCCATGCGCACTCGGGCTCACCACTGCGCATACGTACACGGGCTCACTACTGCGCATGCGCAGACGGGCTCGCTACTGCGCATGCGCGCTCGGACTCACTACTGCTCATGCGCACACGGGCTCACTACTGCGCATGCGCAATCCGGCTCAGACTTGCACATGCGCATTCGAGCTCACTTCTGCGCATGTGCACACGGGCTCACTACTGCGCATGCAGGCTCGGGGTCACTAGTGCGCATGCGCACTCGGGGTCACTACTGCGCATGCGCCCTCCGGCTCACTATTGCTCATGCGTACTCGGACCCACTACTGCGGATGCACAATTGGGCTCACTACTGCGCATGCGCACTCCGGCTCAGTCCTGCACATGCGCACACGGACTCACTACTGCCGATGCGCAATCGGGCTCACTACTGTGCATGTGCACTCGGGGTCACTACTGCTCATGCGCACTCGGACTCACTACAGCGGATGCGCAATCGGCCTCACTACTCTGCATGCGCACTCGGGCTCACTACTGCGCATGCGCACACGGGCTCACTACTGCGCATGCGCAATCGGGCTCACTACTGAGGATGCACAATCGGGCTCACTACTGCGCATGCACACATGGGCTTACTACTACGCATGCACACATGGGCTCACTACTGTGCATGCGCTCTCGGGGTCACTACTGCGCATGCGCACTCGGGGTCACTACTGCTCATGCGCACTTGGACTCACTACTGCTCAAGGGCACTCGGCCTCACTACTGCGGATGCGCAATCGGGCTCACTACTGCACATGCGCAATCGGGCTCTCTACTGCGCATGCGCACTCGGGGTCACTACTGCGCATGCGCACTCGGACGCACTACTGCGGTGTCGCACTCGGCCTCACTACTGCCGATGCGCAATCGGGCTCACTACTGCGGATGCGCTCTGCGGCTCAGACCTGCACATGCGCAATCGCGCTCTCTACTGCGCATGCGCACTCGGCCTCACTACTGCTCATGCGCACTCCGACTCACTGTTGCGGATGCGCAATCGGGCTCACTACTGCGCATGCGCGCTCGGGGTCACTACTGCGCATGCGCACTCGGGCTCACGACTGCGGATGCGC
This sequence comes from Megachile leachella, assembly GCA_963576845.1. Lineage (NCBI taxonomy): Eukaryota > Metazoa > Arthropoda > Insecta > Hymenoptera > Megachilidae > Megachile > Megachile leachella. Next base: position 22,732,402 of record OY756250.1, on the reverse strand, counting down.
TCTCCGGCCCAGACCTGCACATGCGCAATCGGGCTCTCTACTGCGCATGCGCATTCGGGGTCACTACTGCGCATGCGCACTCGGAGTCACTACTGGTCATGCGCAGTTGGACTCACTACTGCTCAAGGGCACTCGGCCTCACTACTGCGGATGCGCAATCGGGCTCACTACTGCACATGCGCAATCGGGCTCTCTACTGCACATGCGCAATCGGGCTCTCTACTGCGCATGCCCACTCGGGGTCACTACTACGCATGCGCACTCGGACTCACTACTGCTCATGGGCACTCGGACTCACTACTGCGGATACGCAATCGGGCTCACGACTGCGGATGCCCTCTCCGGCCCAGACCTGCACATGCGCAATCGGTCTCTCTACTGCGCATGCGCACTCGAGCTCACTACTACGCATGCGCACTCGGGCTCACTACTGCGGATTCGCAATCGGGCTCACTACTGCGGATGCGCTCTCCGGCTCAGACCTGCACATGCGCACTCGGCCTCACTACTGCTCATGTGCACTCGGACTCACTACTGCTCATGCGCACACTGTCTCACTAATGCGGATGCGCATTCGGGCTCGCTATTGCCGATGCGCGCTCGGACACACTACTGCGCATGCGCCGTCGGGGCCACTACTGCGCATGCGCGCTCGGGGTCACTACGGCGCATGCGCACTGTGGCTCACTACTGCCGATGCGCGCTCGGGCACACTGCTGCGCATGCGCACACGGGGTCACTAATTCTCATGCGCTCTCGGACTAACTACTTCTCGTGCGCACTCGGACTCACTACTGCGCATGCGCACTCCGGCTCAGACCTGCCCATGCGCACTCGGGCTCACTACTGCGCATGCGCAATCGGGCTCTCTACTGCGGATGCACAATCCGGCTAACTACTGCGCATGTGCACTCCGGCTGAGACCTGCACAGGCGCACTCGGGGTCACTACTGTGCATGCGCACTCGGGCTCTCTACTGCGGATGCGCTCTCCGGCTCAGACCTGCACATGCGCAATCGGGCTCTCTACTGCGCATGCCCACTCGGGGTCACTACTACGCATGCGCACTCGGACTCACTTCTGCTCATGGGCACTCGGACTCACTACTGCGGATACGCAATCGGGCTCACGACTGCGGATGCCCTCTCCGGCCCAGACCTGCACATGCGCAATCGGTCTCTCTACTGCGCATGCGCACTCGAGCTCACTACTACGCATGCGCACACAGGCTCAGACTTGCGCATGCGCCCTCGAGCTCAATTCTGCGCATGCGCGCTCGGGGTCACTACTGCTCATGCGCACTTGGACTCACTACTGCTCAAGGACACTCGGCCTCACTACTGCGGATGCGCAATCGGGCTCACTACTGCACATGCGCAATCGGGCTCTCTACTGCGCATGCGCACTCGGGCTCGCTACTGTCCATGCGCACTGGGGGTCACTACTGCCCATGCGCACTCGGACTCACGACTGCTCATGGGCACTCGGCCTCACTACAGCGGATTCGCAATCGGGCTCACTACTGCGGATGCGCTCTCCGGCTCAGACCTGCACATGCGCACTCGGCCTCACTACTGCTCATGTGCACTCGGACTCACTGTTGCGGCTGCGCGCTCGGCCTAACTACTGCTCATGCGCACTCGGCCGCACTACTGCTCATGCGCACTCGGACTCACTACTGCTCATGCGCACACTGTCTCACTAATGCGGATGCGCATTCGGGCTCGCTACTGCCGATGCGCGCTCGGGCACACTACTGCGCATGCGCGCTCGGGGCCACTACAGCGCATGCGCGCTCGGGGTCACTACTGCGCATGCGCACTGTGGCTCACTACTGCCGATGCGCGCTCGGGCACACTACTGCGCATGCGCACACGGGGTCACTAATTCTCATGCGCTCTCGGACTAACTACTGCTCGTGCGCACTCGGACTCACTACTGCGCATGCGCACTCTGGCTCAGACCTGCCTATGCGCACTCGGGCTCACCACTGCGCATGCGCACACGGTCTCACTACTGCGCAGGCGCAATTGGGGACTCTACTGCGCATGCGCACTCGGGGTCACTGCTGCGCATGCGCACTCGGGCTCATTACTGCGGATGCACAATCGGGCTCACAACTGCGCATGCGCGCTCGGACTCACTACTGCTCATGCGCACACGGAGTCACGACTGCGGATGCGCGCTCCGGCTCACTACTGCGGATGCGCACACTGGCTCACTACTGCGCATGCGTGCTCGGGGTCACTAGTGCGCATGCGCACTCGGGGTCACTACTGCGCATGCGCACTCCGCCTCACTACTGCTCATGCGCACTCGGACTCACTACAGCGGATGCGCAATCGGGCTCACTACTGTGCATGCGCACTCGGAGTCACTTCTGCTCATGCGCACTCGGTCTTACTACCGCGCATGCGCACTCCGGCTCAGACCTGCCCATGCGCACTCGGGCTCACCACTGCGCATACGTACACGGGCTCACTACTGCGCATGCGCAGACGGGCTCGCTACTGCGCATGCGCGCTCGGACTCACTACTGCTCATGCGCACACGGGCTCACTACTGCGCATGCGCAATCCGGCTCAGACTTGCACATGCGCATTCGAGCTCACTTCTGCGCATGTGCACACGGGCTCACTACTGCGCATGCGTACACGGGCTCACTACTGCGCATGCGCACACGGGCTCACTACTGCGCATGCGGGCTCGGGGTCACTAGTGCGCATGCGCACTCGGGGTCACTACTGCGCATGCGCCCTCCGGATCACTACTGCTCATGCGCACTCGGACTCACTAATGCGGATGCATAATTGGGCTCACTACTGCGCATGCGCACTCCGGCTCAGTCCTGCACATGCGCACACGGACTCACTACTGCGTATGCGCACTCGAGCTCACTACTACGCATGCGCACGCGGGCTCACTACTGCTCATGCGCACTCAGACTCATTACTGCGGATGCACAATCGGGCTCACTACTGCGCATGCGCGCTCGGACCCACTACTGCTCATGCGCACTCGGACACACTACTACACATGCGCACTCGGGGTGACTAGTGCGCATGCGCGCTCGGACTCACTACTGCGGATGCGCGCACGGGCTCACTACTGCGCATGCGCAATCCGGCTCAGACTTGCACATGCGCATTCGAGCTCACTTCTGCGCATGTGCACACGGGCTCACTACTGCGCATGCGGGCTCGGGGTCACTAGTGCGCATGCGCACTCGGGGTCACTACTGTGCATGCGCACTCGGAGTCACTACTGCTCATGCGCACTCGGACACACTACTACACATGCGCACTCGGGGTGACTAGTGCGCATGCGCGCTCGGACTCACTACTGCGGATGCGCGCTCGGGCTCACTATTGCGCATGCGCACACGGGCTTACTACTGCGCATGCGCGCTCGGGGTCACTTCTGCTCATGCGCACTCGGTCTTACTACCGCGCATGCGCACTCCGGCTCAGACCTGCCCATGCGCACTCGGGCTCACCACTGCGCATACGTACACGGGCTCACTACTGCGCATGCGCAGACGGGCTCGCTACTGCGCATGCGCGCTCGGACTCACTACTGCTCATGCGCACACGGGCTCACTACTGCGCATGCGCAATCCGGCTCAGACTTGCACATGCGCATTCGAGCTCACTTCTGCGCATGTGCACACGGGCTCACTACTGCGCATGCAGGCTCGGGGTCACTAGTGCGCATGCGCACTCGGGGTCACTACTGCGCATGCGCCCTCCGGCTCACTATTGCTCATGCGTACTCGGACCCACTACTGCGGATGCACAATTGGGCTCACTACTGCGCATGCGCACTCCGGCTCAGTCCTGCACATGCGCACACGGACTCACTACTGCCGATGCGCAATCGGGCTCACTACTGTGCATGTGCACTCGGGGTCACTACTGCTCATGCGCACTCGGACTCACTACAGCGGATGCGCAATCGGCCTCACTACTCTGCATGCGCACTCGGGCTCACTACTGCGCATGCGCACACGGGCTCACTACTGCGCATGCGCAATCGGGCTCACTACTGAGGATGCACAATCGGGCTCACTACTGCGCATGCACACATGGGCTTACTACTACGCATGCACACATGGGCTCACTACTGTGCATGCGCTCTCGGGGTCACTACTGCGCATGCGCACTCGGGGTCACTACTGCTCATGCGCACTTGGACTCACTACTGCTCAAGGGCACTCGGCCTCACTACTGCGGATGCGCAATCGGGCTCACTACTGCACATGCGCAATCGGGCTCTCTACTGCGCATGCGCACTCGGGGTCACTACTGCGCATGCGCACTCGGACGCACTACTGCGGTGTCGCACTCGGCCTCACTACTGCCGATGCGCAATCGGGCTCACTACTGCGGATGCGCTCTGCGGCTCAGACCTGCACATGCGCAATCGCGCTCTCTACTGCGCATGCGCACTCGGCCTCACTACTGCTCATGCGCACTCCGACTCACTGTTGCGGATGCGCAATCGGGCTCACTACTGCGCATGCGCGCTCGGGGTCACTACTGCGCATGCGCACTCGGGCTCACGACTGCGGATGCGCTCTCCGGCCCAGACCTGCACATGCGCAATCGGGCTCTCTACTGCGCATGCGCATTCGGGGTCACTACTGCGCATGCGCACTCGGAGTCACTACTGGTCATGCGCAGTTGGACTCACTACTGCTCAAGGGCACTCGGCCTCACTACTGCGGATGCGCAATCGGGCTCACTACTGCACATGCGCAATCGGGCTCTCTACTGCACATGCGCAATCGGGCTCTCTACTGCGCATGCCCACTCGGGGTCACTACTACGCATGCGCACTCGGACTCACTACTGCTCATGGGCACTCGGACTCACTACTGCGGATACGCAATCGGGCTCACGACTGCGGATGCCCTCTCCGGCCCAGACCTGCACATGCGCAATCGGTCTCTCTACTGCGCATGCGCACTCGAGCTCACTACTACGCATGCGCACTCGGGCTCACTACTGCGGATTCGCAATCGGGCTCACTACTGCGGATGCGCTCTCCGGCTCAGACCTGCACATGCGCACTCGGCCTCACTACTGCTCATGTGCACTCGGACTCACTACTGCTCATGCGCACACTGTCTCACTAATGCGGATGCGCATTCGGGCTCGCTATTGCCGATGCGCGCTCGGACACACTACTGCGCATGCGCCGTCGGGGCCACTACTGCGCATGCGCGCTCGGGGTCACTACGGCGCATGCGCACTGTGGCTCACTACTGCCGATGCGCGCTCGGGCACACTGCTGCGCATGCGCACACGGGGTCACTAATTCTCATGCGCTCTCGGACTAACTACTTCTCGTGCGCACTCGGACTCACTACTGCGCATGCGCACTCCGGCTCAGACCTGCCCATGCGCACTCGGGCTCACTACTGCGCATACGCAATCGGGCTCTCTACTGCGGATGCACAATCCGGCTAACTACTGCGCATGTGCTCTCCGGCTGAGACCTGCACAGGCGCACTCGGGGTCACTACTGTGCATGCGCACTCGGGCTCTCTACTGCGGATGCGCTCTCCGGCTCAGACCTGCACATGCGCAATCGGGCTCTCTACTGCGCATGCCCACTCGGGGTCACTACTACGCATGCGCACTCGGACTCACTTCTGCTCATGGGCACTCGGACTCACTACTGCGGATACGCAATCGGGCTCACGACTGCGGATGCCCTCTCCGGCCCAGACCTGCACATGCGCAATCGGTCTCTCTACTGCGCATGCGCACTCGAGCTCACTACTACGCATGCGCACACAGGCTCAGACTTGCGCATGCGCCCTCGAGCTCAATTCTGCGCATGCGCGCTCGGGGTCACTACTGCTCATGCGCACTTGGACTCACTACTGCTCAAGGACACTCGGCCTCACTACTGCGGATGCGCAATCGGGCTCACTACTGCACATGCGCAATCGGGCTCTCTACTGCGCATGCGCACTCGGGCTCGCTACTGTCCATGCGCACTGGGGGTCACTACTGCCCATGCGCACTCGGACTCACGACTGCTCATGGGCACTCGGCCTCACTACAGCGGATTCGCAATCGGGCTCACTACTGCGGATGCGCTCTCCGGCTCAGACCTGCACATGCGCACTCGGCCTCACTACTGCTCATGTGCACTCGGACTCACTGTTGCGGCTGCGCGCTCGGCCTAACTACTGCTCATGCGCACTCGGCCGCACTACTGCTCATGCGCACTCGGACTCACTACTGCTCATGCGCACACTGTCTCACTAATGCGGATGCGCATTCGGGCTCGCTACTGCCGATGCGCGCTCGGGCACACTACTGCGCATGCGCGCTCGGGGCCACTACAGCGCATGCGCGCTCGGGGTCACTACTGCGCATGCGCACTGTGGCTCACTACTGCCGATGCGCGCTCGGGCACACTACTGCGCATGCGCACACGGGGTCACTAATTCTCATGCGCTCTCGGACTAACTACTGCTCGTGCGCACTCGGACTCACTACTGCGCATGCGCACTCTGGCTCAGACCTGCCTATGCGCACTCGGGCTCACCACTGCGCATGCGCACACGGTCTCACTACTGCGCAGGCGCAATTGGGGACTCTACTGCGCATGCGCACTCGGGGTCACTGCTGCGCATGCGCACTCGGGCTCATTACTGCGGATGCACAATCGGGCTCACAACTGCGCATGCGCGCTCGGACTCACTACTGCTCATGCGCACACGGAGTCACGACTGCGGATGCGCGCTCCGGCTCACTACTGCGGATGCGCACACTGGCTCACTACTGCGCATGCGTGCTCGGGGTCACTAGTGCGCATGCGCACTCGGGGTCACTACTGCGCATGCGCACTCCGCCTCACTACTGCTCATGCGCACTCGGACTCACTACAGCGGATGCGCAATCGGGCTCACTACTGTGCATGCGCACTCGGAGTCACTACTGCTCATGCGCACTCGGACACACTACTACACATGCGCACTCGGGGTGACTAGTGCGCATGCGCGCTCGGACTCACTACTGCGGATGCGCGCTCGGGCTCACTACTGCGCATGCGCACACGGGCTTACTACAGCGCATGCGCGCTCGGGGTCACTTCTGCTCATGCGCACTCGGTCTTACTACCGCGCATGCGCACTCCGGCTCAGACCTGCCCATGCGCACTCGGGCTCACCACTGCGCATACGTACACGGGCTCACTACTGCGCATGCGCAGACGGGCTCGCTACTGCGCATGCGCGCTCGGACTCACTACTGCTCATGCGCACACGGGCTCACTACTGCGCATGCGCAATCCGGCTCAGACTTGCACATGCGCATTCGAGCTCACTTCTGCGCATGTGCACACGGGCTCACTACTGCGCATGCAGGCTCGGGGTCACTAGTGCGCATGCGCACTCGGGGTCACTACTGCGCATGCGCCCTCCGGCTCACTATTGCTCATGCGTACTCGGACCCACTACTGCGGATGCACAATTGGGCTCACTACTGCGCATGCGCACTCCGGATCAGTCCTGCACATGCGCACACGGACTCACTACTGCCGATGCGCAATCGGGCTCACTACTGTGCATGTGCACTCGGGGTCACTACTGCTCATGCGCACTCGGACTCACTACAGCGGATGCGCAATCGGCCTCACTACTCTGCATGCGCACTCGGGCTCACTACTGCGCATGCGCACACGGGCTCACTACTGCGCATGCGCAATCGGGCTCACAACTACGCATACGCGCTCGGAATCACTACTGCCCATGCGCACACGGACTCAAGACTGCGGATGCGCGCTCGGGGTCACTAGTGCGCATGCGCACTCGGTGTCACTACTGCGCATGCGCACTCCGCCTCACTACTGCTCATGCGCACTCGGACTCACTACAGCGGATGCGCAATCGGGCTCACTACTGCGCATGCGCACTCGGGCTCACGACTGCGGATGCGCACATGGGGTCACTAATTCTCATGCGCTCTCGGACTAACTACTGCTCGTGCGCACTCGGACTCACTACTGCGCATGCGCACTCCGGCTCAGACCTGCCCATGCGCACTCGGGCTCACCACTGCGCATGCGCACACGGGCTCACTACTGCGCATGCGCAATCGGGGTCACTACTGCGCATGCGCACTCGGGCTCACTACTGAGGATGCACAATCGGGCTCACTACTGCGCATGCACACATGGGCTTACTACTACGCATGCACACATGGGCTCACTACTGTGCATGCGCTCTCGGGGTCACTACTGCGCATGCGCACTCGGGGTCACTACTGCTCATGCGCACTTGGACTCACTACTGCTCAAGGGCACTCGGCCTCACTACTGCGGATGCGCAATCGGGCTCACTACTGCACATGCGCAATCGGGCTCTCTACTGCGCATGCGCACTCGGGGTCACTACTGCGCATGCGCACTCGGACGCACTACTGCGGATGCGCACTCGGCCTCACTACTGCCGATGCGCAATCGGGCTCACTACTGCGGATGCGCTCTGCGGCTCAGACCTGCACATGCGCAATCGCGCTCTCTACTGCGCATGCGCACTCGGCCTCACTACTGCTCATGCGCACTCCGACTCACTGTTGCGGATGCGCAATCGGGCTCACTACTGCGCATGCGCGCTCGGGGTCACTACTGCGCATGCGCACACGGGCTCACGACTGCGGATGCGCTCTCCGGCCCAGACCTGCACATGCGCAATCGGGCTCTCTACTGCGCATGCGCATTCGGGGTCACTACTGCGCATGCGCACTCGGAGTCACTACTGGTCATGCGCAGTTGGACTCACTACTGCTCAAGGGCACTCGGCCTCACTACTGCGGATGCGCAATCGGGCTCACTACTGCACATGCGCAATCGGGCTCTCTACTGCGCATGCGCACTCGGGGTCACTACTGCGCATGCGCATTCCGGCTCAGACTTGCGCGTGCGCTCCCGAGCTCACTTCTGCGCATGCGCACACGGGCGCACTACTGCGCATGCCCACACGGGCTCTCTACTGCGCATGCGCACTCGCGCTCGCTACTGTCGATGCGCACTCGGGGTCACTACTGCCCATGCGCACTCGGACTCGCTACTGCTCATGGGCACTCGGCCTCACTACTGCGGATTCGCAATCGGGCTCACTACTGCGGATGCGCTCTCCGGCTCAGACCTGCACATGCGCACTCGGCCTCACTACTGCTCATGTGCACTCGGACTCACTACTGCTCATGCGCACACTGTCTCACTAATGCGGATGCGCATTCGGGCTCGCTATTGCCGATGCGCGCTCGGGCACACTACTGCGCATGCGCCGTCGGGGCCACTACTGCGCATGCGCGCTCGGGGTCACTACTGCGCATGCGCACTGTGGCTCACTACTGCCGATGCGCGCTCGGGCACACTGCTGCGCATGCGCACACGGGGTCACTAATTCTCATGCGCTCTCGGACTAACTACTTCTCGTGCGCACTCGGACTCACTACTGCGCATGCGCACTCCGGCTCAGACCTGCCCATGCGCACTCGGGCTCACTACTGCGCATGCGCACTCGGGGTCACTACTGCTCATGCGCACTTGGACTCACTACGGCTCATGGGCACTCGGCCTCACTAATACGGATGCGCAATCGGGCTCACTACTGCACGTGCGCGCTTGGGCTCACTCCTGCGCATGCGCACTCCTGTCAGACCTGTATATGCGCTCTCGGGCTCACTACTGCGCATGCGCGCTCGGGCACACTACTGCGGATGCGCAATCCGGTCAGACCTGCACATGCACACTCGGGCTCACTACTGCGCATGCGCAATCGGGCTCTCTACTGCGGATGCACAATCCGGCTAACTACTGCGCATGTGCACTCCGGCTGAGACCTGCACAGGCGCACTCGGGGTCACTACTGTGCATGCGCACTCGGGCTCTCTACTGCGGATGCGCTCTCCGGCTCAGACCTGCACATGCGCAATCGGGCTCTCTACTGCGCATGCCCACTCGGGGTCACTACTACGCATGCGCACTCGGACTCACTACTGCTCATGGGCACTCGGACTCACTACTGCGGATACGCAATCGGGCTCACGACTGCGGATGCCCTCTCCGGCCCAGACCTGCACATGCGCAATCGGTCTCTCTACTGCGCATGCGCACTCGAGCTCACTACTACGCATGCGCACACAGGCTCAGACTTGCGCATGCGCCCTCGAGCTCAATTCTGCGCATGCGCGCTCGGGGTCACTACTGCTCATGCGCACTTGGACTCACTACTGCTCAAGGACACTCGGCCTCACTACTGCGGATGCGCAATCGGGCTCACTACTGCACATGCGCAATCGGGCTCTCTACTGCGCATGCGCACTCGGGCTCGCTACTGTCCATGCGCACTGGGGGTCACTACTGCCCATGCGCACTCGGACTCACTACTGCTCATGGGCACTCGGCCTCACTACAGCGGATTCGCAATCGGGCTCACTACTGCGGATGCGCTCTCCGGCTCAGACCTGCACATGCGCACTCGGCCTCACTACTGCTCATGTGCACTCGGACTCACTGTTGCGGCTGCGCGCTCGGCCTAACTACTGCTCATGCGCACTCGGCCGCACTACTGCTCATGCGCACTCGGACTCACTACTGCTCATGCGCACACTGTCTCACTAATGCGGATGCGCATTCGGGCTCGCTACTGCCGATGCGCGCTCGGGCACACTACTGCGCATGCGCGCTCGGGGCCACTACAGCGCATGCGCGCTCGGGGTCACTACTGCGCATGCGCACTGTGGCTCACTACTGCCGATGCGCGCTCGGGCACACTACTGCGCATGCGCACACGGGGTCACTAATTCTCATGCGCTCTCGGACTAACTACTGCTCGTGCGCACTCGGACTCACTACTGCGCATGCGCACTCTGGCTCAGACCTGCCTATGCGCACTCGGGCTCACCACTGCGCATGCGCACACGGTCTCACTACTGCGCATGCGCAATTGGGGACTCTACTGCGCATGCGCACTCGGGGTCACTGCTGCGCATGCGCACTCGGGCTCACTACTGCGGATGCACAATCGGGCTCACTACTGCGCATGCACACGTGGGCTCACTACTGTGCATGCGCACACGGGGTCACTACTTCTCATGCGCAATCGGACTAACTACTGCTCATGCGCACTCGGACTCACTACTGCGGATTCGCAATCGGGCTCACTACTGCGGATGCGCTCTCCGGCTCAGACCTGCACATGCGCACTCGGCCTCACTACTGCTCATGTGCACTCGGACACACTGTTGCGGATGCGCGCTCGGGCTAACTACTGCTCATGCGCACTCGGCCTCACTACTGCTCATGCGCACTCGGACTCACTACTGCTCATGCGCACACTGCCTCACTACTGCGGATGCGCATTCGGGCTCACTACTGCCGATGCGCGCTCAGGCACACTACTGCGCATGCGCGCTCGGGGCCACTACTGCGCATGCGCGCTCGGGGTCACTACTGCACTTGCGCACTCGGGCTCACTGCTGCCGATGCGCGCTCGGGCACACTACTGCGCATGCACACACGGGCTCACTAATTCTCATGCGCTCTCGGACTAACTACTGCTCATGCGCGCTCGGACTCACTACTACGGATGCGCAATCGGGCTCACTACTGCGGATGCGTTCTCCGGCTCAGACCTGCACATGCGCAATCTGGCACACTACTGCTCATGCGCACTCGGACTCACTACTGCGGATGCGCGCTCGGGCTAACTACTGCTCATGCGCACTTGGACCCACTACTGCGCATGCCCTCTCCGGTCAGCCCTGCACATGCGCACTCGGGCTCACTACTGCGCATGCGCACTTGGAGTCACTGCTGCGGATGCACAATCGGGCTCACTACTGCGCATGCACACGTGGGCTCACTACTGTGCATGCGCACACGGGGTCACTACTTCTCATGCGCAATCGGACTAACTACTGCTCATGCGCACTCGGACTCACTGCTGCTCATGGGCACTCGGCCTCACTACTGCGGATTCGCAATCGGGCTCACTACTGCGGATGCGCTCTCCGCCTCAGACCTGCACATGCGCACTCGGCCTCACTACTGCTCATGTGCACTCGGACACACTGTTGCGGATGCGCGCTCGGGATAACTACTGCTCATGCGCACTCGGCCTCACTACTGCTCATGCGCACTCGGACTCACTACTGCTCATGCGCACACTGCCTCACTACAGCGGATGCGCATTCGGGCTCACTACTGCCGATGCGCGCTCAGGCACACTACTGCGCGTGCGCGCTCGGGGTCACTACTGCACTTGCGCACTCGGGCTCACTACTGCCGATGCGCGCTCGGGCACACTACTGCGCATGCACACACGGGCTCACTAATTCTCATGTGCTCTCGGACTAACTACTGCTCATGCGCACTCGGACTCACTACTACGGATGCGCAATCGGGCTCACTACTGCGGATGCGTTCTCCGGCTCAGACCTGCACATGCGCAATCTGGCACACTACTGCTCATGCGCACTCGGACTCACTACTGCGGATGCGCGCTCGGGCTAACTACTGCTCATGCGCACTTGGACCCACTACTGCGCATGCCCTCTCCGGTCAGCCCTGCACATGCGCACTCGGGCTCACTACTGCGCATGCGCACTCGGGGTCACTACTGCTCATGCGCACTTGGACTCACTACTGTTCATGGGCACTCGGCCTCACTAATACGGATGCGCAATCGGGCTCACTACTGCACATGCGCGCTTGGGCTCACTCCTGCGCATGCGCACTGCGGTCAGACCTGTATATGCGCTCTCGGGCTCACTACTGCGCATGCGCGCTCGGGCACACTACTGCGGATGCGCAATCCGGTCAGACCTGCACATGCACGCTCGGGCTCACTACTGCGCATGCGCAATCGGTCTCACTACTGCGGATGCGCTCTGCGACTCACACCTGCACATGCTCAATCGGGCTCTCTACTGCGCATGCGCACTCGGGGTCACTACTGCTCATGGGCACTCGGACTCACTACTGCGGATACGCAATCGGGCTCACTACTGCGGATGTGCTGTCCGGCTCAGACCTGGACATGGGCAATCGGGCTCTCTACTCCGCATGCGCACTCGGTGTCGCTACTGCGCATGCGCACTCCGGTTCACTACTGCTCGTGCGCACTCGGACTCACTACTGCGCATGCGCAGTCCGGCTCAGACCTGTCCATGCGCACTCGGGCACACCACTGCGCATGCGCACACGGGCTCACTACTGCGCATGCACAATCCGGCTAACTACTGCGCATGTGCACTCCGGCTCAGACCTGCACAGGCGCAATCGGGCTCACTACTGCGCATGCGCACTCCGGCTCAGACTTGCCCATGCGCACTCGGGCTCGGCACTGCGCATGCGCACTCGGGGTCACTACTGCGCATGCGCACTCGGGCTCTCTACTGCGGATGCGCTCTCCGGCTCACAACTGCACATGCGCAATCGGGCTCTCTACTGCGCATGCGCACTCGGGGTCACTACTGCGCATGCGCACTCGGACTCACTACTGCTCATGGGCACTCGGACTCACTACTGCAGATACGCAATCGAGCTCACTACTGCGGATGCGCTGTCCGGCTCAGACCTGGACATGGGCAATCGGGCTCTCTACACCGCATGCGCACTCGGCGTCGCTACTGCGCATGCGCACTCGGGCTCACTACTGCGGATGCGCGCTCGGTCACACTACTGCGGATGCGCAATCGGGCTCACTACTGCGGATGCGCAATCGGGCTCACTACTGCGGATGCGCAATCGGGCTCACTACTGCGGATGCGCTCTGCGACTCACACCTGCACATGCGCAATCGGGCTCTCTACTGCGCATGCGCACTCGGGGTCACTACTGCTCATGGGCACTCGGACTCACTACTGCGGATACGCAATCGGGCTCACTACTGCGGATGTGCTGTCCGGCTCAGACCTGGACATGGGCAATCGGGCTCTATACTCCGCATGCGCACTCGGTGTCGCTACTGCGCATGCGCACTCCGGTTCACTACTGCTCGTGCGCACTCGGACTCACTACTGCGCATGCGCAGTCCGGCTCAGACCTGCCCATGCGCACTCGGGCACACCACTGCGCATGCGCACACGGGCTCACTACTGCGCATGCGCACTCCGGCTCAGACTTGCCCATGCGCACTCGGGCTCGCCACTGCGCATGCGCACTCGGGGTCACTACTGCGCATGCGCACTCGGGCTCTCTACTGCGGATGCGCTCTCCGGCTCACAACTGCACATGCGCAATCGGGCTCTCTACTGCGCATGCGCACTCGGGGTCACTACTGCGCATGCGCACTCGGACTCACTACTGCTCATGGGCACTCGGACTCACTACTGCAGATACGCAATCGAGCTCACTACTGCGGATGCGCTGTCGGGCTCAGACCTGGACATGGGCAATCGGGCTCTCTACTCCGCATGCGCACTGGGCGTCGCTACTGCGCATGCGCACTCGGGCTCACTACTGCTCATGGGCACTCGTCCTCACTACTACGGATGCGCAATCGGGCTCACTACTACGGACGCGCTCTCCGGCTCTGACCTGCACATGCGCACTCGGCCTCACTACTGCTCATGCGCACTCGGACTCACTACTGCGGATGCTCAATCGGGCTCACTACTGCGGGTGCGTTCTGCGGCTCAGACCTGCACATGCGCAATCGGGCACACTACTGCGCATTCGCACTCGGACTCACTACTGCGGATGCGCGCTCGGGCTAACTACTCCTCATGCGCACTTGGACTCACTACTGCGCATGCCCTCTCCGGTCAGCCCTGTACATGCGCACTCGGGCTCACTACTGCGCATGCGCACTCGGGGTCGCTACTGCGGATGCGCAATCGGGCTCACTACTGCGCATGCGCGCTCGGGGTCACTACTGCGCATGCGCACTCGGGCTCATTACTGCGGATGCGCGCTCAGGCACACTACTGCGGATGCGCAATCGGGCTCACTACTGCGGATGCGCTCTGCGGCTCACACCTGCACATGCGCAATCGGTCTCTCTACTGCGCATGCGCACTCGGGGTCACTACTGCGCATGCGCACTCGGACTCACTACTGCTCATGGGCACTCGGACTCACTACTGCGGATACCCAATCGGGCTCACTACTGCGGATGCGCTCTCCGGCTCAGGCCTGCACATGCGCTCTCGGGCTCACTACTGCGCATGCGCGCTCGGGCACACTACTGCGGATGCGCAATCCGGTCAGATCTGCACATGCACACTCGGGCTCACTACTGCGCATGCGCAATCGGGCTCTCTACTGCGGATGCACAATCCGGCTAACTACTGCGCATGTGCACTCCGGCTCAGACCTGCACAGGCGCAATCGGGCTCACTACTGCGCATGCGCACTCCGGCTCAGACTTGCCCATGCGCACTCGGGCTTGCCACTGCGCATGCGCACTTGGGGTCACTACTGCGCATGCGCACTCGGGCTCTCTACTGCGGATGCGCTCTCCGGCTCAGACCTGCACATGCGCAATCGGGCTCTCTACTGCGCATGCCCACTCGGGGTCACTACTGCTCATGGGCACTCGTCCTCACTACTACGGATGCGCAATCGGGCTCACTACTACGGACGCGCTCTCCGGCTCTGACCTGCACATGCGCACTCGGCCTCACTACTGCTCATGCGCACTCGGACTCACTACTGCGGATGCTCAATCGGGCTCACTACTGCGGGTGCGTTCTGCGGCTCAGACCTGCACATGCGCAATCGGGCACACTACTGCGCATTCGCACTCGGACTCACTACTGCGGATGCGCGCTCGGGCTAACTACTCCTCATGCGCACTTGGACTCACTACTGCGCATGCCCTCTCCGGTCAGCCCTGTACATGCGCACTCGGGCTCACTACTGCGCATGCGCACTCGGGGTCGCTACTGCGGATGCGCAATCGGGCTCACTACTGCGCATGCGCGCTCGGGGTCACTACTGCGCATGCGCACTCGGGCTCATTACTGCGGATGCGCGCTCAGGCACACTACTGCGGATGCGCAATCGGGCTCACTACTGCGGATGCGCTCTGCGGCTCACACCTGCACATGCGCAATCGGTCTCTCTACTGCGCATGCGCACTCGGGGTCACTACTGCGCATGCGCACTCGGACTCACTACTGCTCATGGGCACTCGGACTCACTACTGCGGATACCCAATCGGGCTCACTACTGCGGATGCGCTCTCCGGCTCAGGCCTGCACATGCGCTCTCGGGCTCACTACTGCGCATGCGCGCTCGGGCACACTACTGCGGATGCGCAATCCGGTCAGATCTGCACATGCACACTCGGGCTCACTACTGCGCATGCGCAATCGGGCTCTCTACTGCGGATGCACAATCCGGCTAACTACTGCGCATGTGCACTCCGGCTCAGACCTGCACAGGCGCAATCGGGCTCACTACTGCGCATGCGCACTCCGGCTCAGACTTGCCCATGCGCACTCGGGCTTGCCACTGCGCATGCGCACTTGGGGTCACTACTGCGCATGCGCACTCGGGCTCTCTACTGCGGATGCGCTCTCCGGCTCAGACCTGCACATGCGCAATCGGGCTCTCTACTGCGCATGCCCACTCGGGGTCACTACTGCGCATGCGCAATCGGGCTCACCACTGCGCATGCGCGCTCGGGGTCACTACTGCGTATGCGCAATCGGGCTCACTACTGCGCATGCGCGTTCGGGGTCACTACTGCGCATGCGCACTCGGGCTCACTACTGCGGATGCGCGCTCGGGCACACTACTGCGGATGCGCAATCGGGCTCACTACTGCGGATGCGCTCTGCGGCTCACACCTGCACATGCGCAATCGGGCTCTCTACTGCGCATGCGCACTCGGGGTCACCACTGCGCATGCGCACTCGGACTCACTACTGCTCATGGGCACTCGGACTCACTACTGCGGATACGCAATCGGGCTCACTACTGCGGATGCGCTGTCCGGCTCAGACCTGGACATGGGCAATCGGGCTCTCTACTCCGCATGCGCACTCGGCGTCGCTACTGCGCATGCGCACTCGGGCTCACTACTGCTCATGGGCACTCGTCCTCACTACTACGGATGCGCAATCGGGCTCACTACTGCGGATGCGCTCTCCGGCTCAGGCCTGCACATGCGCACTCGGCCTCACTACTGCTCATGTGCACTCGGACTCACTGTTGTGGGTGCGCGCTCGAGTTAAATACTGCTCATGCGCACTCGGCCTCACTACTGCTCATGCGCACTCGTACTCACTACTGCTCATGCGCACACTGTCTCACTACTGCGGATGCGCATTCGGGCTCGCTACTGCCGATGCGCGCTCGGGCACACTGCTGCGCATGCGCGCTCGGGGCCACTACTGCGCATGCGCGCTCGTGGTCACTACTGCGCATGCGCACTCGGGCTCACTACTGCCGATGCGCGCTCGGGCACACTACTGCGCATTCGCACTCGGACTCACTACTGCGGATGCGCATTCGGGCCCGCTACTGCCGATGCGCGCTCGGGCACACTACTGCGCATGCACACACGGGGTCACTAATTCTCATGCGCTCTCGGACTAACTACTGCTCATGCGCACTCGGACTCACTACTGCGCATGCGCACTCGGGCTCACTACTGCTCATGGGCACTCGGCCTCACTACTACGGATGCGCAATCGGGCTCACTACTGCACATGCGCGCTTGGGCTCACTCCTGCGCATGCGCACTCCGGTCAGACCTGTATATGCGCTCTCGGGCTCACTACTGCGCATGCGCGCTCGGGCTCTGTACTGCGGATGCACAATCCGGCTAACTACTGCGCATGTGCACTCCGGCTCAGACCTGCACAGGCGCAATCGGGCTCACTACTGCGCATGCGCACTCCGGCTCAGACTTGCCCATGCGCACCCGGGCTCACCACTCCGCATGCGCACTCGGGGTCACTACTGCGCATGCGCACTCGGGCTCTCTACTGCGGATGCGATCTCCGGCTCAGACCTGCACATGCGCAATCGGGCTCACCACTGCGCATGCGCACACGGGCTCACTACTGCGCATGCGTTATCGGGGTCTCTACTGCGCATGCGCACACGGGCTCACTACTGCGCATGCGCAATCGGGATCTCTACTGCGGATGCACAATCGGGGTCACTACTGCGCATGCGCACTCGGACTCACTACTGCGGATGCGCGCTCTGTCTCACTACTGCTCATGCGCACTCGGACTCACTGCTGCAGATGCGCAATCGGGCTCAATACTGCGGGTGCGTTCTCCGGCTCAGATCTGCACATGCGCAATCGGGCTCTCTACTGCGCATGCGCACTCGGTGTCACTACTGCGCATGCGCACTCGGGCTCACTACTGCTCATGGGCACTCGGCCTCACTACTACGGATGCGCAATCGGGCTCACTACTGCACATGCGCGCTTGGGCTCACTCCTGCGCATGCGCACTCCGGTCAGACCTGTATATGCGCTCTCGGGCTCACTACTGCGCATGCGCGCTCGGGCACACTACTGCGGATGCGCAATCCGGTCAGATCTGCACATGCACACTCGGGCTCACTACTGCGCATGCGCAATCGGGCTCACTACTGCGCATGCGCACTCCGGCTCAGACTTGCCCATGCGCACTCGGGCTCGCCACTGCGCATGCGCACTCGGGGTCACTACTGCGCATGCGCACTCGGGCTCTCTACTGCGGATGCGCTCTCCGGCTCACAACTGCACATGCGCAATCGGGCTCTCTACTGCGCATGCGCACTCGGGGTCACTACTGCGCATGCGCACTCGGACTCACTACTGCTCATGGGCACTCGGACTCACTACTGCAGATACGCAATCGAGCTCACTACTGCGGATGCGCTGTCGGGCTCAGACCTGGACATGGGCAATCGGGCTCTCTACTCCGCATGCGCACTCGGCGTCGCTACTGCGCATGCGCACTCGGGCTCACTACTGCTCATGGGCACTCGTCCTCACTACTACGGATGCGCAATCGGGCTCACTACTACGGACGCGCTCTCCGGCTCTGACCTGCACATGCGCACTCGGCCTCACTACTGCTCATGCGCACTCGGACTCACTACTGCGGATGCTCAATCGGGCTCACTACTGCGGGTGCGTTCTGCGGCTCAGACCTGCACATGCGCAATCGGGCACACTACTGCGCATTCGCACTCGGACTCACTACTGCGGATGCGCGCTCGGGCTAACTACTCCTCATGCGCACTTGGACTCACTACTGCGCATGCCCTCTCCGGTCAGCCCTGTACATGCGCACTCGGGCTCACTACTGCGCATGCGCACTCGGGGTCGCTACTGCGGATGCGCAATCGGGCTCACTACTGCGCATGCGCGCTCGGGGTCACTACTGCGCATGCGCACTCGGGCTCATTACTGCGGATGCGCGCTCAGGCACACTACTGCGGATGCGCAATCGGGCTCACTACTGCGGATGCGCTCTGCGGCTCACACCTGCACATGCGCAATCGGTCTCTCTACTGCGCATGCGCACTCGGGGTCACTACTGCGCATGCGCACTCGGACTCACTACTGCTCATGGGCACTCGGACTCACTACTGCGGATACCCAATCGGGCTCACTACTGCGGATGCGCTGTCCGGCTCAGACCTGCACATGCGCACTCCGGGTCACTACTGCTCGTGCGCACTCGGACTCACTACTGCGCATGCGCACACGGGCTCACTACTGCTCATGGGCACTCGGCCTCACTACTACGGATGCGCAATCGGGCTCACTACAGCGGATGCGCTCTCCGGCTCAGACCTGCACATGCGCACTCGGGCTCGCTACTGCGCATGTGCACTCGGGCACACTACTGCGGATGCACAATCCGGCTAACTACTGCGCATGTGCACTCCGGCTCAGACCTGCACAGGCGCAATCGGGCTCACTACTGCGCATGCGCACTCCGGCTCAGACTTGCCCATGCGCACTCGGGCTCGGCACTGCGCATGCGCACTCGGGGTCACTACTGCGCATGCGCACTCGGGCTCTCTACTGCGGATGCGCTCTCCGGCTCACAACTGCACATGCGCAATCGGGCTCTCTACTGCGCATGCGCACTCGGGGTCACTACTGCGCATGCGCACTCGGACTCACTACTGCTCATGGGCACTCGGACTCACTACTGCAGATACGCAATCGAGCTCACTACTGCGGATGCGCTGTCGGGCTCAGACCTGGACATGGGCAATCGGGCTCTCTACTCCGCATGCGCACTCGGCGTCGCTACTGCGCATGCGCACTCGGGCTCACTACTGCTCATGGGCACTCGTCCTCACTACTACGGATGCGCAATCGGGCTCACTACTACGGACGCGCTCTCCGGCTCTGACCTGCACATGCGCACTCGGCCTCACTACTGCTCATGCGCACTCGGACTCACTACTGCGGATGCTCAATCGGGCTCACTACTGCGGGTGCGTTCTGCGGCTCAGACCTGCACATGCGCAATCGGGCACACTACTGCGCATTCGCACTCGGACTCACTACTGCGGATGCGCGCTCGGGCTAACTACTCCTCATGCGCACTTGGACTCACTACTGCGCATGCCCTCTCCGGTCAGCCCTGTACATGCGCACTCGGGCTCACTACTGCGCATGCGCACTCGGGGTCGCTACTGCGGATGCGCAATCGGGCTCACTACTGCGCATGCGCGCTCGGGGTCACTACTGCGCATGCGCACTCGGGGTCACTACTGCTCATGCGCACTTGGACTCACTACTGCTAATGGGCACTCGGCCTCAATAATACGGATGCGCAATCGGGCTCACTGCTGCACATGCGCGTTTGGGCTCACTCCTGCGCATGCGCACTCCGTTCAGACCTGTATACGCGCTCTCGGGCTCACTACTGCGCATGCGCGCTCGGGCACACTACTGCGGATGCGCAATCCGGTCAGACCTGCACATGCACACTCGGGCTCACTACTGCGCATGCGCAATCGGGCTCTCTACTGCGGATGCACAATCCGGCTAACTACTGCGCATGTGCACTCCGGCTCAGACCTGCACTGGCGCAATCGGGCTCACTACTGCGCATGTGCACTCCGGCTCAGACTTGCCCATGCGCACTCGGGCTCACCACTGCGCATGCGCACTCGGGGTCACTACTGCTCGTGCGCACTCGGACTCACTACTGCGCATGCGCAGTCCGGATCAGACCTGCCCATGCGCACTCGGGCTCACCACTGCGCATGCGCACACGGGCTCGCTACTGCGCATGCGCATTCGGGGTCTCTACTGCGCATGCGCACACGGGCTTACTACTGCGCATGCGCAATCGGGGTCTCTACAGCGCATGCGCACTCGGGGTCACTACTGCGCATGCGCACGCGGACTCACTACTGCGGATGCGCGCTCGGGCTCACTACTGCGCATGCGCACACGGGCTCACTACTGCGCATGCGCACACAAGGTCACTACGTCTCATGCGCTCTCGGACTAACTACTGCTCATGGGCACTCGGACTCACTACTGCGCATGCGCACACGGGCTCACTACTGTGCATGCGCACACGGACTCACTACAGCGGATGCGCACTTGGGCACACTACTGCGCATGCGCACACGGTCTCACTACTGCGGATGCGCGCTCGGTCTCACTACTGCTCATGCGCACTCGGACTCACTGCTGCGGATGCGCAATCGGGCTCTCTATTGTCGATGCGCACTCGGGGTCACTACTGCTCATGCGCACTTGGACTCACTACTGCGCATGCGCTCTCCGGCTCAGTCCTGCACATGCCCACTCGGCCTCACTACTGCTCATGTGCACTCGGACTCACTGTTGCGGATGCGCAATCGGGCTCACTACTGCGCATGCGCGCTCAGGGTCACTACAGCGCATGCGCACTCCGGCTCAGACCTGCACATGCGCACTCGAGCTCATTACTGCGCATGTGTACACTGGCTCACTACTGTGCATGCGCACTCGAGGTTACTACTGCTCATGCGCACTCGGGGTTACTACTGCTCGTGCGCACTTGGACAGTCTGCAGCGGACGCGCAATCGGGCTCACTACTGCGGATGCGCTATCCGGCTCAGACCTGCACATTCGCAATCGGGCTCTCTACTGCGCATGCGCACACGGTGTCACTACCGCGCATGCGCACACGGGCTCACTACTGCTCATGGGCACTCGGCCTCACTACTACGGATGCGCAATCGGGCTCACTACTGCACATGCGCGCTTGGGCTCACTCCTGCGCATGCGCACTCCGGTCAGACCTGTATATGCGCTCTCGGGCTCACTACTGCGCATGCGCGCTCGGGCACACTACTGCGGATGCGCAATCCGGTCAGATCTGCACATGCACACTCGGGCTCACTACTGCGCATGCGCAATCGGGCTCTCTACTGCGGATGCACAATCCGGCTAACTACTGCGCATGTGCACTCCGGCTCAGACCTGCACAGGCGCAATCGGGCTCACTACTGCGCATGCGCACTCCGGCTCAGACTTGCCCATGCGCACTCGGGCTTGCCACTGCGCATGCGCACTTGGGGTCACTACTGCGCATGCGCACTCGGGCTCTCTACTGCGGATGCGCTCTCCGGCTCAGACCTGCACATGCGCAATCGGGCTCTCTACTGCGCATGCCCACTCGGGGTCACTACTGCGCATGCGCAATCGGGCTCACCACTGCGCATGCGCGCTCGGGGTCACTACTGCGTATGCGCAATCGGGCTCACTACTGCGCATGCGCGCTCGGGGTCACTACTGCGCATGCGCACTCGGGCTCACTACTGCGGATGCGCGCTCGGGCACACTACTGCGGATGCGCAATCGGGCTCACTACTGCGGATGCGCTCTGCGGCTCACACCTGCACATGCGCAATCGGGCTCTCTACTGCGCATGCGCACTCGGGGTCACCACTGCGCATGCGCAATCGGACTCACTACTGCTCATGGGCACTCGGACTCACTACTGCGGATACGCAATCGGGCTCACTACTGCGGATGCGCTGTCCGGCTCAGACCTGGACATGGGCAATCGGGCTCTCTACTCCGCATGCGCACTCGGCGTCGCTACTGCGCATGCGCACTCGGGCTCACTACTGCTCATGGGCACTCGTCCTCACTACTACGGATGCGCAATCGGGCTCACTACTGCGGATGCGCTCTCCGGCTCAGGCCTGCGCATGCGCACTCGGCCTCACTACTGCTCATGTGCACTCGGACTCACTGTTGTGGGTGCGCGCTCGAGTTAAATACTGCTCATGCGCACTCGGCCTCACTACTGCTCATGCGCACTCGTACTCACTACTGCTCATGCGCACACTGTCTCACTACTGCGGATGCGCATTCGGGCTCGCTACTGCCGATGCGCGCTCGGGCACACTGCTGCGCATGCGCGCTCGGGGCCACTACTGCGCATGCGCGCTCGTGGTCACTACTGCGCATGCGCACTCGGGCTCACTACTGCCGATGCGCGCTCGGGCACACTACTGCGCATTCGCACTCGGACTCACTACTGCGGATGCGCATTCGGGCCCGCTACTGCCGATGCGCGCTCGGGCACACTACTGCGCATGCACACACGGGGTCACTAATTCTCATGCGCTCTCGGACTAACTACTGCTCATGCGCACTCGGACTCACTACTGCGCATGCGCACTCGGGCTCACTACTGCTCATGGGCACTCGGCCTCACTACTACGGATGCGCAATCGGGCTCACTACTGCACATGCGCGCTTGGGCTCACTCCTGCGCATGCGCACTCCGGTCAGACCTGTATATGCGCTCTCGGGCTCACTACTGCGCATGCGCGCTCGGGCTCTGTACTGCGGATGCACAATCCGGCTAACTACTGCGCATGTGCACTCCGGCTCAGACCTGCACAGGCGCAATCGGGCTCACTACTGCGCATGCGCACTCCGGCTCAGACTTGCCCATGCGCACCCGGGCTCACCACTCCGCATGCGCACTCGGGGTCACTACTGCGCATGCGCACTCGGGCTCTCTACTGCGGATGCGATCTCCGGCTCAGACCTGCACATGCGCAATCGGGCTCACCACTGCGCATGCGCACACGGGCTCACTACTGCGCATGCGTTATCGGGGTCTCTACTGCGCATGCGCACACGGGCTCACTACAGCGCATGCGCAATCGGGATCTCTACTGCGGATGCACAATCGGGGTCACTACTGCGCATGCGCACTCGGACTCACTACTGCGGATGCGCGCTCTGTCTCACTACTGCTCATGCGCACTCGGACTCACTGCTGCAGATGCGCAATCGGGCTCAATACTGCGGGTGCGTTCTCCGGCTCAGATCTGCACATGCGCAATCGGGCTCTCTACTGCGCATGCGCACTCGGTGTCACTACTGCGCATGCGCACTCGGGCTCACTACTGCTCATGGGCACTCGGCCTCACTACTACGGATGCGCAATCGGGCTCACTACTGCACATGCGCGCTTGGGCTCACTCCTGCGCATGCGCACTCCGGTCAGACCTGTATATGCGCTCTCGGGCTCACTACTGCGCATGCGCGCTCGGGCTCTCTACTGCGGATGCACAATCCGGCTAACTACTGCGCATGTGCACTCCGGCTCAGACCTGCGCAGGCGCAATCGGGCTCACTACTGCGCATGCGCACTCCGGCTCAGACTTGCCCATGCGCACTCGGGCTCACCACTCCGCATGCGCACTCGGGGTCACTACTGCGCATGCGCACTCGGGCTCTCTACTGCGGATGAGATCTCCGGCTCAGACCTGCACATGCGCAATCGGGCTCACTACTGCGAATGCGCTGTCCGGCTCAGAACTGCACATGCGCAATCGGGCTCACTACTGCGCATGCGCACACGGGCTCACTACTGCGCATGCGCAATCGGGGTCTCTACTGCGCATGCGCACACGGGCTTACTACTGCGCATGCGCAATCGGGGTCTCTACAGCGCATGCGCACTCGGGGTCACTACTGCGCATGCGCACTCGGACTCACTACTGCGGATGAGCGCTCGGGCTCACTACTGCGCATGCGCACACGGGCACACTACTGCGCATGCGCACACGGGGTCACTAATTCTCATGCGCTCTGCGACTAACTACTGCTCATGCGCACTCGGACTCACTACTGCGGATGCGCATTCGGGCTCACTACTGCGCATGCGCACACGGGATCACTACTGCTCATGCTTACTCGGGGTCACTACTGCTCACGCGCACTCGGACTTACTACTGCGCATACGCACTCCGGCTCAGACCTGCCCATGCGCACTCGGGCTCACCACTGCGCATGCGCACACGGGCTCACTACCGCGCATGCGCAATCGGGCCCTCTACTGCGCATGCGCACGCGGGTTCACTACTGCGCATGCGCACTCTGACTCACTACTGCGCTTGCGCACTCGGGGTCACTACTGCGCATGCGCAGTCCGGCTCAGACCTGCCCATGCGCACTCGGGCACACCACTGCGCATGCGCACACGGGCTCACTACTGCGCATGCGCAATCGGGGTCTCTACTGCGCATGCGCACACGGGCTTACTACTGCGCACGCGCAATCGGGGTCTCTACAGCGCATGCGCACTCGGGGTCACTACTGCGCATGCGCACTCGGACTCACTACTGCGGATGCGCGCCCGGACTCACTACTGCTCATGGGCACTCGGCCTCACTACTACGGATGCGCGCTCGGGCTCAGTACTGCGGATGCGTTCTCCGGCTCAGACCTGCACATGCGCAATCGGGCTCTCTACTGCGCATGCCCACTCGGGGTCACTACTGCGCATGCGCAATCGGGCTCACTACTGCGCATGCGCGCTCGGGCTCACTACTGCGGACGCGCAATCGGGCTCACTACTGCGAATGCGCTGTCCGGCTCAGAACTGCACATGCGCAATCGGGCTCACCACTGCGCATGCGCACACGGGCTCACTACTGCGCATGCGCAATCGGGGTCACTACGTCTCATGCGCTCTCGGACTAACTACTGCTTATGGGCACTCGGACTCACTACTGCGCATGCGCACACGGGCTCACTACTGTGCATGCGCACACGGACTCAGTACTGCGGATGCGCGCTCGGGCACACTACTGCGCATGCGCACACGGGGTCACTAATTCTCATGCGCCCTCGGACTATCTACTGCTCGTGCGCACTCGGACTCACTACTGCGGATGCGCTCTTCGGCTCAGACCTGCACATGCGCAATCGGGCTCTCTACTGCGCATGCCCACTCGGGGTCACTACTGCGCATGCGCAATCGGGCTCACTACTGCGCATGCGCGCTCGGGGTCACTACTGCGGACGCGCAATCGGGCTCACTACTGCGAATGCGCTGTCCGGCTCAGAACTGCACATGCGCAATCGGGCTCACCACTGCGCATGCGCACACGGGCTCACTACTGCGCATGCGCAATCGGGGTCAGTACGTCTCATGCGCTCTCGGACTAACTACTGCTTATGGGCACTCGGACTCACTACTGCGCATGCGCACACGGGCTCACTACTGTGCATGCGCACACGGACTCAGTACTGCGGATGCGCGCTCGGGCACACTACTGCGCATGCGCACACGGGGTCACTAATTCTCATGCGCTCTGGGACTAACTACTGTCATGCGCACTAGGACTCACTACTGCGGATGCGCATTCGGGCTCACTACTGCGCATGCGCACACGGGGTCACTAATTCTCATGCGCTCTCGGACTAACTACTGCTCGTGCGCACTCGGACTCACTACTGCGCATGCGCGCTCGGGGTCACTACTGCGGACGCGCAATCGGGCTCACTACTGCGAATGCGCTGTCCGGCTCAGAACTGCACATGCGCAATCGGGCTCACTACTGCGCATGCGCACACGGGCTCACTACTGCGCATGCGCAATCGTGGTCTCTACTGCGCATGCGCACACGGGCACACTACTGCGCATGCGCAATCGGGGTCTCTACAGCGCATGCGCACTCGAGGTCACTACTGCGCATGCGCACTCGGACTCACTATTGCGGATGCGTGCTCGGGCTCACTACTGCGCATGCGCACACGGGCTCACTACTGCGCATGCGCACACGGGGTCACTACGTCTCATGCGCACACGGGCTCACTACTGCGCATGCGCAATCGGGGTCTCTACTGCGCATGCGCACACGGGCTTACTACTGCACATGCGCAATCGGGCACACTACTGCGCATGCGCACTCGGTCTCACTACTGCGGATGCGCGCTCGGGCTAACTACTGCTCATGGGCACTTGGCCTCAATAATACGGATGCGCAATCGGGCTCACTACTGCACATGCGCGCTTGGGCTCACTCCTGCGCATGCGCACTCCGTTCAGACCTGTATATGCGCTCTCGGGCTCACTACTGCGCATGCGCGCTCGGGCACACTACTGCGGATGCGCAATCCGGTCAGACCTGCACATGCACACTCGGGCTCACTACTGCGCATGCGCAATCGGGCTCTCTACTGCGGATGCACAATCCGGCTAACTACTGCGCATGTGCACTCCGGCTCAGACCTGCACAGGCGCAATCGGGCTCGCTACTGCGCATGCGCACTCCGGCTCAGATTTGCCCATGCGCACTCGGGCTCACCACTGCGCATGCGGACACGGGCTCACTACTGCGCATGCGCAATCGGGCTCTGTACTGCGCATGCGCACTCGGGGTCACTACTGCGCATGCGTAGTCCGGCTCAGACCTGCCCATGCGCACTCGGGCACACCACTGCGCATGCGCACACGGGCTCACTACTGCGCATGCGCAATCGGGGTCTCTACTGCGCATGCGCACACGGGCTTACTACTGCGCATGCGCAATCGGGGTCTCTACAGCGCATGCGCACTCGGGATCACTACTGCGCATGCGCACTCGGACTCACTACTGCGGATGCGCGCTCGGGCTCACTACTGCGCATGCGCACACGGGCTCACTACTGTGCATGCGCACACGGGGTCACTACTGCTCATGCGCACTTGGACTCACTACCGCTCATGGGCACTCGGAGTCACTACTGCGGATGCGCAATCGGCCTCACTACTGCGGATGCGCTGTCCGGCTCAGACCTGCACATGCGCAATCGGGCTCTCTACTGCGCATGCGCACTCGGTGTCACTACTGCGCATGCGCACACGGGCCCACTACTGCTCATGGGCACTCGGTCTCACTACTACGGATGCGCGCTCGGGATCACTACTGCGCTTGCGCACTCGGGCTCACTACTGCCGATGCGCGCTCGGGCACACTACTGCGCATGCACACACCGGGTCACTAATTCTCATGCGCTCTCGGACTAACTACTGCTCATGCGCACTCGGACTCACTACTGCGGATGCGCAATTGGGCTCAGTACTGCGGATGCGTTCTCCGGCTCAGACCTGCACATGCGCAATCGGGCACACTACTGCGCATGCGCACTCGGTCTCACTACTGCGGATGCGCGCTCGGGCTAACTACTGCTCATGGGCACTTGGCCTCAATAATACGGATGCGCAATCGGGCTCACTACTGCACATGCGCGCTTGGGCTCACTCCTGCGCATGCGCACTCCGTTCAGACCTGTATATGCGCTCTCGGGCTCACTACTGCGCATGCGCGCTCGGGCACACTACTGCGGATGCGCAATCCGGTCAGACCTGCACATGCACACTCGGGCTCACTACTGCGCATGCGCAATCGGGCTCTCTACTGCGGATGCACAATCCGGCTAACTACTGCGCATGTGCACTCCGGCTCAGACCTGCACAGGCGCAATCGGGCTCGCTACTGCGCATGCGCACTCCGGCTCAGATTTGCCCATGCGCACTCGGGCTCACCACTGCGCATGCGGACACGGGCTCACTACTGCGCATGCGCAATCGGGCTCTGTACTGCGCATGCGCACTCGGGGTCACTACTGCGCATGCGTAGTCCGGCTCAGACCTGCCCATGCGCACTCGGGCACACCACTGCGCATGCGCACACGGGCTCACTACTGCGCATGCGCAATCGGGGTCTCTACTGCGCATGCGCACACGGGCTTACTACTGCGCATGCGCAATCGGGGTCTCTACAGCGCATACGCACTCGGGATCACTACTGCGCATGCGCACTCGGACTCACTACTGCGGATGCGCACACGGGCTCACTACTGCGCATGCGCACATGGGGTCACTACGTCTCATGCGCTCTCGGACTAACTACTGCGCATGGGCACTCGGACTCACTACTGCGCATGCGCACTCGGGGTCACTACTGTGCATGCGCACACGGGGTCACTACTGCTCATGCGCACTCGGTGTCACTACCGCGCATGCGCACACGGGCTCACTACTGCTCATGGGCACTTGGACTCACTACTGCGCATGCCCTCTCCGGTCAGACCTGTATATGCGCTCTCGGGCTCGCTACTGCGCATGCGCGCTCGGGCTCTGTACTGCGGATGCACAATCCGGCTAACTACTGCGCATGTGCACTCCGGCTCAGACCTGCACAGGCGCAATAGGCCTCACTACTGCGCATGCGCACTCCGGCACAGACTTGCCCATGCGCACCCGGGCTCACCACTCCGCATGCGCACACGGGCTCACTACTGCGCATGCGCAATCGGGGTCACTACGTCTCATGCGCTCTCGGACTAACTACTGCTTATGGGCACTCGGACTCACTGCTGCGCATGCGCACACGGGCTCACTACTGTGCATGCGCACACGGACTCAGTACTGCGGATGCGCGCTCGGGCACACTACTGCGCATGCGCACACGGGGTCACTAATTCTCATGCGCTCTCGGACTAACTACTGCTCGTGCGCACTCGGACTCACTACTGCGCATGCGCGCTCGGGGTCACTACTGCGGACGCGCAATCGGGCTCACTACTGCGAATGCGCTGTCCGGCTCAGAACTGCACATGCGCAATCGGGCTCACTACTGCGCATGCGCACACGGGCTCACTACTGCGCATGCGCAATCGTGGTCTCTACTGCGCATGCGCACACGGGCACACTACTGCGCATGCGCAATCGGGGTCTCTACAGCGCATGCGCACTCGAGGTCACTACTGCGCATGCGCACTCGGACTCACTATTGCGGATGCGTGCTCGGGCTCACTACTGCGCATGCGCACACGGGCTCACTACTGCGCATGCGCACACGGGGTCACTACGTCTCATGCGCTCTCGGACTAACTACTGCTCATGGGCACTCGGACTCACTACTGCGCATGCGCACTTGGGCTCACTACTGTGCATGCGCACACGGGGTCACTACTGCTCATGCGCACTTGGACTCACTACCGCTCATGGGCACTCGGAGTCACTACTGCGGATGCGCAATCGGCCTCACTACTGCGGATGCGCTGTCCGGCTCAGACCTGCACATGCGCAATCGGGCTCTCTACTGCGCATGCGCACTCGGTGTCACTACTGCGCATGCGCACACGGGCCCACTACTGCTCATGGGCACTCGGTCTCACTACTACGGATGCGCACACGGGCCCACTACTGCTCATGGGCACTCGGACTCACTACTGCGGATGCGCAATTGGGCTCAGTACTGCGGATGCGTTCTCCGGCTCAGACCTGCACATGCGCAATCGGGCACACTACTGCGCATGCGCACTCGGTCTCACTACTGCGGATGCGCGCTCGGGCTAACTACTGCTCATGGGCACTTGGCCTCAATAATACGGATGCGC
Organism: Megachile leachella; assembly: GCA_963576845.1. NCBI lineage: Eukaryota > Metazoa > Arthropoda > Insecta > Hymenoptera > Megachilidae > Megachile > Megachile leachella. The sequence continues at coordinate 22,701,749 of OY756250.1, read as the reverse complement.
AATCGGGCTCACTACTGCACATGCGCGCTTGGGCTCACTCCTGCGCATGCGCACTCCGTTCAGACCTGTATATGCGCTCTCGGGCTCACTACTGCGCATGCGCGCTCGGGCACACTACTGCGGATGCGCAATCCGGTCAGACCTGCACATGCACACTCGGGCTCACTACTGCGCATGCGCAATCGGGCTCTCTACTGCGGATGCACAATCCGGCTAACTACTGCGCATGTGCACTCCGGCTCAGACCTGCACAGGCGCAATCGGGCTCGCTACTGCGCATGCGCACTCCGGCTCAGATTTGCCCATGCGCACTCGGGCTCACCACTGCGCATGCGGACACGGGCTCACTACTGCGCATGCGCAATCGGGCTCTGTACTGCGCATGCGCACTCGGGGTCACTACTGCGCATGCGTAGTCCGGCTCAGACCTGCCCATGCGCACTCGGGCACACCACTGCGCATGCGCACACGGGCTCACTACTGCGCATGCGCAATCGGGGTCTCTACTGCGCATGCGCACACGGGCTTACTACTGCGCATGCGCAATCGGGGTCTCTACAGCGCATGCGCACTCGGGATCACTACTGCGCATGCGCACTCGGACTCACTACTGCGGATGCGCGCTCGGGCTCACTACTGCGCATGCGCACACGGGCTCACTACTGCGCATGCGCACATGGGGTCACTACGTCTCATGCGCTCTCGGACTAACTACTGCGCATGGGCACTCGGACTCACTACTGCGCATGCGCACTCGGGGTCACTACTGTGCATGCGCACACGGGGTCACTACTGCTCATGCGCACTCGGTGTCACTACCGCGCATGCGCACACGGGCTCACTACTGCTCATGGGCACTTGGACTCACTACTGCGCATGCCCTCTCCGGTCAGACCTGTATATGCGCTCTCGGGCTCGCTACTGCGCATGCGCGCTCGGGCTCTGTACTGCGGATGCACAATCCGGCTAACTACTGCGCATGTGCACTCCGGCTCAGACCTGCACAGGCGCATTCGGGCTCACTACTGCGCATGCGCACTCCGGCTCAGACTTGCCCATGCGCACCCGGGCTCACCACTCCGCATGCGCACTCGGGGTCACTACTGCGCATGCGCACTCGGGCTCTCTACTGCGGATGCGATCTCCGGCTCAGACCTGCACCTGCGAAATCGGGCTCACCACTGCGCATGCGCACACGGGCTCACTACTGCGCATGCGTTATCGGGGTCTCTACTGCGCATGCGCACACGGGCTCACTACTGCGCATGCGCAATCGGGGTCTCTGCTGCGGATGCACAATCGGGGTCACTACTGCGCATGCGCACTCAGACTCACTACTGCGGATGCGCGCTGTGTCTCACTACTGCTCATGCGCACTCGGACTCACTGCTGCAGATGCGCAATCGGGCTCTCTACTATCCATGCGCACTCGGGGTCACTACTGCCCATGCGCACTCGGACTCACTACTGCTCATGCGCACTCGGGGTCACTACTGCCCATGCGCACTCGGACTCACTACTGCTCATGCGCACTCGGACTCACTACTGCGCTTGCGCACTCGGGGTCACTACTGCGCATGCGCAGTCCGGCTCAGACCTGCCCATGCGCACTCGGGCACACCACTGCGCATGCGCACACGGGCTCACTACTGCGCATGCGCAATCGGGGTCTCTACTGCGCATGCGCACACGGGCTTACTACTGCGCACGCGCAATCGGGGTCTCTACAGCGCATGCGCACTCGGGGTCACTACTGCGCATGCGCACTCGGACTCACTACTGCGGATGCGCGCCCGGGCTCACTACTGCTCATGGGCACTCGGCCTCACTACTACGGATGCGCGCTCGGGATCACTACTGCGCATGCGCACTCGAGCTCACTACTGCCGATGCGCGCTCGGGCACACTACTGCGCATGCACACACGGGGTCACTAATTCTCTTGCGCTCTCGGACTAACTACTGCTCATGCGCACTCGGACTCACTACTGCGGATGCGCAATCGGGCTCAGTACTGCGGATGCGTTCTCCGGCTCAGACCTGCACATGCGCAATCGGGCACACTACTGCGCATGCGCACTCGGACTCACTACTGCGGATGCGCGCTCGGGCTAACTACTGCTCATGCGCACTTGGACTCACTACTGCGCATGCCCTCTCCGGTCAGCCCTGTACATGCGCACTCGGGCTCACTGCTGCGCATGCGCAATCGGGCTCTCTACTGCGGATGCACAATCCGGCTAACTACTGCGCATGTGCACTCCGGCTCAGACCTGCACAGGCGCAATAGGCCTCACTACTGCGCATGCGCACTCCGGCACAGACTTGCCCATGCGCACTCGGGCTCACCACTGCGCATGCGCACACGGGCTCACTACTGCGCATGCGCAATCGGGGTCACTACGTCTCATGCGCTCTCGGACTAACTACTGCTTATGGGCACTCGGACTCACTGCTGCGCATGCGCACACGGGCTCACTACTGTGCATGCGCACACGGACTCAGTACTGCGGATGCGCGCTCGGGCACACTACTGCGCATGCGCACACGGGGTCACTAATTCTCATGCGCTCTGGGACTAACTACTGCTCATGCGCACTAGGACTCACTACTGCGGATGCGCATTCGGGCTCACTACTGCGCATGCGCACACGGGCTCACTACTGCTCATGCTTACTCGGGGTCACTACTGCTGATGCGCACTCGGACTTACTACTGCGCATACGCACTCCGGCTCAGCCCTGCCCATTCGCACTCGGGCTCACCACTGCGCATGCGCACACGGGCTCACTACCGCGCATGCGCAATCGGGCCCTCTACTGCGCATGCGCACTCGGGTTCACTACGGCGCATGCGCACTCGGACTCACTACTGCGCTTGCGCACTCGGGGTCACTACTGCTCATGCGCACTCGGACTCACTACTGCGGATGCGCGCTCGGGCACACTACTGCGCATGCACACGGGGTCACTAATTCTCATGCGCCCTCGGACTAACTACTGCTCGTGCGCACTCGGACTCACTACTGCGGATGCGCTCTCCGGCTCAGACCTGCACATGCGCAATCGGGCTCTCTACTGCGCATGCCCACTCGGTGTCACTACTGCGCATGCGCAATCGGGCTCACTACTGTGCATGCGCACACGGACTCAGTACTGCGGATGCGCGCTCGGGCACACTACTGCGCATGCGCACACGGGGTCACTAATTCTCATGCGCTCTGGGACTAACTACTGCTCATGCGCACTAGGACTCACTACTGCGGATGCGCATTCGGGCTCACTACTGCGCATGCGCACACGGGCTCACTACTGCTCATGCTTACTACGGGTCACTACTGCTGATGCGCACTCGGACTTACTACTGCGCATACGCACTCCGGCTCAGACCTGCCCATGCGCACTCGGGCTCACCACTGCGCATGCGCACACGGGCTCACTACCGCGCATGCGCAATCGGGCCCTCTACTGCGCATGCGCACTCGGGTTCACTACTGCGCATGCGCACTCGGACTCACTACTGCGCTTGCGCACTCGGGGTCACTACTGCTCATGCGCACTCGGACTCACTACTGCGGATGCGCGCTCGGGCACACTACTGCGCATGCGCACACGGGGTCACTAATTCTCATGCGCTCTCGGACTAACTACTGCTCGTGCGCACTCGGACTCACTACTGCGCATGCGCGCTCGGGGTCACTACTGCGGACGCGCAATCGGGCTCACTACTGCGAATGCGCTGTCCGGCTCAGAACTGCACATGCGCAATCGGGCTCACTACTGCGCATGCGCACACGGGCTCACTACTGCGCATGCGCAATCGTGGTCTCTACTGCGCATGCGCACACGGGCACACTACTGCGCATGCGCAATCGGGGTCTCTACAGCGCATGCGCACTCGAGGTCACTACTGCGCATGCGCACTCGGACTCACTATTGCGGATGCGTGCTCGGGCTCACTACTGCGCATGCGCACACGGGCTCACTACTGCGCATGCGCACACGGGGTCACTACGTCTCATGCGCTCTCGGACTAACTACTGCTCATGGGCACTCGGACTCACTACTGCGCATGCGCGCTCGGGGTCACTACTGCGGACGCGCAATCGGGCTCACTACTGCGAATGCGCTGTCCGGCACAGACTTGCCCATGCGCACTCGGGCTCACCACTGCGCATGCGCACTCGGGGTCACTACTGCTCGTGCGCACTCGGACTCACTACTGCGCATGCGCAGTCCGGCTCAGACCTGCCCATGCGCACTCGGGCTCACCACTGCGCATGCGCACACGGGCTCACTACTGCGCATGCGCAATCGGTGTCACTACTTCTCATGCGCTCTCGGACTAACTACTGCTTATGCGCACTCGGACTCACTACTGCTCATGCGCACTCGGACTCACTACTACGGATGCGCATTCGGGCTCACTACTGCGCATGCGCACACGGGCTCACTACTGCTCATGCTTACTCGGGGTCACTACTGCTCATGCGCACTCGGACTTACTACTGCGCATACGCACTCCGGCTCAGACCTGCCCATGCGCACTCGGGCTCACCACTGCGCATGCGCACTCGGACTCACTACTGCGCATGCGCACACGGGGTCACTACGTCTCATGCGCTCTCGGACTAACTACTGCTCATGGGCACTCGGACCCACTACTGCGCATGCGCAGTTGGGCTCACTACTGTGCATGCGCACACGGGGTCACTACTGCTCATGCGCACTTGGACTCACTACCGCTCATGGGCACTCGGAGTCACTACTGCGGATGCGCACTCGGACTCACTACTGCGGATGCGCTCTCCGGCTCAGACCTGCACATGCGCAATCGGGCTCTCTACTGCGCATGCCCACTCGGGGTCACTACTGCGCATGCGCTCTCGGACTCACTATTGCGGATGCGCGCTCGGGCTCACTACTGCTCATGCGCACTCGGACTCACTACTGCGGATGCGCATTCGGGCTCACTACTGCGCATGCGCACACAGGCTCACTACTGCGCATGCGCAATCGGGGTCTCTACAGCCCATGCGCACACGGGCTCACTACTGCGCATGCGCAATCGGGGTCTCTACAGCGCATGCGCACTCGAGGTCACTACTGCGCATGCGCACTCGGACTCACTATTGCGGATGCGCGCTCGGGCTCACTACTGCTCATGCGCACTCGGACTCACTACTGCGGATGCGCATTCGGGCTCACTACTGCGCATGCGCACACGGGCTCACTACTGCGCATGCGCAATCGGGGTCTCTACAGCCCATGCGCACACGGGGTCACTACTGCTCATGCGCACTTGGACTCACTACCGCTCATGGGCACTCGGAGTCACTACTGCGGATGCGCAATCGGCCTCACCACTGCGGATGCGCTGTCCGGCTCAGATCTGCACGTGCGCAATCGGGCTCTCTACTGCGCATGCGCACTCGGACTCACTACTGCGGATGCGCAATTGGGCTCAGTACTGCGGATGCGTTCTCCGGCTCAGACCTGCACATGCGCAATCGGGCACACTACTGCGCATGCGCACACGGGGTCACTAATTCTCATGCGCTCTCGGACTAACTACTGCTCGTGCGCACTCGGACTCACTACTGCGCATGCGCGCTCGGGGTCACTACTGCGGACGCGCAATCGGGCTCACTACTGCGAATGCGCTGTCCGGCTCAGAACTGCACATGCGCAATCGGGCTCACTACTGCGCATGCGCACACGGGCTCACTACTGCGCATGCGCAATCGTGGTCTCTACTGCGCATGCGCACACGGGCACACTACTGCGCATGCGCAATCGGGGTCTCTACAGCGCATGCGCACTCGAGGTCACTACTGCGCATGCGCACTCGGACTCACTATTGCGGATGCGTGCTCGGGCTCACTACTGCGCATGCGCACACGGGCTCACTACTGCGCATGCGCACACGGGGTCACTACGTCTCATGCGCTCTCGGACTAACTACTGCTCATGGGCACTCGGACTCACTACTGCGCATGCGCACTTGGGCTCACTACTGTGCATGCGCACACGGGGTCACTACTGCTCATGCGCACTTGGACTCACTACCGCTCATGGGCACTCGGAGTCACTACTGCGGATGCGCAATCGGCCTCACTACTGCGGATGCGCTGTCCGGCTCAGACCTGCACATGCGCAATCGGGCTCTCTACTGCGCATGCGCACTCGGTGTCACTACTGCGCATGCGCACACGGGCCCACTACTGCTCATGGGCACTCGGTCTCACTACTACGGATGCGCGCTCGGGATCACTACTGCGCTTGCGCACTCGGGCTCACTACTGCCGATGCGCGCTCGGGCACACTACTGCGCATGCACACACCGGGTCACTAATTCTCATGCGCTCTCGGACTAACTACTGCTCATGCGCACTCGGACTCACTACTGCGGATGCGCAATTGGGCTCAGTACTGCGGATGCGTTCTCCGGCTCAGACCTGCACATGCGCAATCGGGCACACTACTGCGCATGCGCACTCGGTCTCACTACTGCGGATGCGCGCTCGGGCTAACTACTGCTCATGGGCACTTGGCCTCAATAATACGGATGCGCAATCGGGCTCACTACTGCACATGCGCGCTTGGGCTCACTCCTGCGCATGCGCACTCCGTTCAGACCTGTATATGCGCTCTCGGGCTCACTACTGCGCATGCGCGCTCGGGCACACTACTGCGGATGCGCAATCCGGTCAGACCTGCACATGCACACTCGGGCTCACTACTGCGCATGCGCAATCGGGCTCTCTACTGCGGATGCACAATCCGGCTAACTACTGCGCATGTGCACTCCGGCTCAGACCTGCACAGGCGCAATCGGGCTCGCTACTGCGCATGCGCACTCCGGCTCAGATTTGCCCATGCGCACTCGGGCTCACCACTGCGCATGCGGACACGGGCTCACTACTGCGCATGCGCAATCGGGCTCTGTACTGCGCATGCGCACTCGGGGTCACTACTGCGCATGCGTAGTCCGGCTCAGACCTGCCCATGCGCACTCGGGCACACCACTGCGCATGCGCACACGGGCTCACTACTGCGCATGCGCAATCGGGGTCTCTACTGCGCATGCGCACACGGGCTTACTACTGCGCATGCGCAATCGGGGTCTCTACAGCGCATGCGCACTCGGGATCACTACTGCGCATGCGCACTCGGACTCACTACTGCGGATGCGCGCTCGGGCTCACTACTGCGCATGCGCACACGGGCTCACTACTGCGCATGCGCACATGGGGTCACTACGTCTCATGCGCTCTCGGACTAACTACTGCGCATGGGCACTCGGACTCACTACTGCGCATGCGCACTCGGGGTCACTACTGTGCATGCGCACACGGGGTCACTACTGCTCATGCGCACTCGGTGTCACTACCGCGCATGCGCACACGGGCTCACTACTGCTCATGGGCACTTGGACTCACTACTGCGCATGCCCTCTCCGGTCAGACCTGTATATGCGCTCTCGGGCTCGCTACTGCGCATGCGCGCTCGGGCTCTGTACTGCGGATGCACAATCCGGCTAACTACTGCGCATGTGCACTCCGGCTCAGACCTGCACAGGCGCATTCGGGCTCACTACTGCGCATGCGCACTCCGGCTCAGACTTGCCCATGCGCACCCGGGCTCACCACTCCGCATGCGCACTCGGGGTCACTACTGCGCATGCGCACTCGGGCTCTCTACTGCGGATGCGATCTCCGGCTCAGACCTGCACCTGCGAAATCGGGCTCACCACTGCGCATGCGCACACGGGCTCACTACTGCGCATGCGTTATCGGGGTCTCTACTGCGCATGCGCACACGGGCTCACTACTGCGCATGCGCAATCGGGGTCTCTGCTGCGGATGCACAATCGGGGTCACTACTGCGCATGCGCACTCAGACTCACTACTGCGGATGCGCGCTGTGTCTCACTACTGCTCATGCGCACTCGGACTCACTGCTGCAGATGCGCAATCGGGCTCTCTACTATCCATGCGCACTCGGGGTCACTACTGCCCATGCGCACTCGGACTCACTACTGCTCATGCGCACTCGGGGTCACTACTGCCCATGCGCACTCGGACTCACTACTGCTCATGCGCACTCGGACTCACTACTGCGCTTGCGCACTCGGGGTCACTACTGCGCATGCGCAGTCCGGCTCAGACCTGCCCATGCGCACTCGGGCACACCACTGCGCATGCGCACACGGGCTCACTACTGCGCATGCGCAATCGGGGTCTCTACTGCGCATGCGCACACGGGCTTACTACTGCGCACGCGCAATCGGGGTCTCTACAGCGCATGCGCACTCGGGGTCACTACTGCGCATGCGCACTCGGACTCACTACTGCGGATGCGCGCCCGGGCTCACTACTGCTCATGGGCACTCGGCCTCACTACTACGGATGCGCGCTCGGGATCACTACTGCGCATGCGCACTCGAGCTCACTACTGCCGATGCGCGCTCGGGCACACTACTGCGCATGCACACACGGGGTCACTAATTCTCTTGTGCTCTCGGACTAACTACTGCTCATGCGCACTCGGACTCACTACTGCGGATGCGCAATCGGGCTCAGTACTGCGGATGCGTTCTCCGGCTCAGACCTGCACATGCGCAATCGGGCACACTACTGCGCATGCGCACTCGGACTCACTACTGCGGATGCGCGCTCGGGCTAACTACTGCTCATGCGCACTTGGACTCACTACTGCGCATGCCCTCTCCGGTCAGCCCTGTACATGCGCACTCGGGCTCACTGCTGCGCATGCGCAATCGGGCTCTCTACTGCGGATGCACAATCCGGCTAACTACTGCGCATGTGCACTCCGGCTCAGACCTGCACAGGCGCAATAGGCCTCACTACTGCGCATGCGCACTCCGGCACAGACTTGCCCATGCGCACTCGGGCTCACCACTGCGCATGCGCACACGGGCTCACTACTGCGCATGCGCAATCGGGGTCACTACGTCTCATGCGCTCTCGGACTAACTACTGCTTATGGGCACTCGGACTCACTGCTGCGCATGCGCACACGGGCTCACTACTGTGCATGCGCACACGGACTCAGTACTGCGGATGCGCGCTCGGGCACACTACTGCGCATGCGCACACGGGGTCACTAATTCTCATGCGCTCTGGGACTAACTACTGCTCATGCGCACTAGGACTCACTACTGCGGATGCGCATTCGGGCTCACTACTGCGCATGCGCACACGGGCTCACTACTGCTCATGCTTACTCGGGGTCACTACTGCTGATGCGCACTCGGACTTACTACTGCGCATACGCACTCCGGCTCAGCCCTGCCCATTCGCACTCGGGCTCACCACTGCGCATGCGCACACGGGCTCACTACCGCGCATGCGCAATCGGGCCCTCTACTGCGCATGCGCACTCGGGTTCACTACTGCGCATGCGCACTCGGACTCACTACTGCGCTTGCGCACTCGGGGTCACTACTGCTCATGCGCACTCGGACTCACTACTGCGGATGCGCGCTCGGGCACACTACTGCGCATGCACACGGGGTCACTAATTCTCATGCGCCCTCGGACTAACTACTGCTCGTGCGCACTCGGACTCACTACTGCGGATGCGCTCTCCGGCTCAGACCTGCACATGCGCAATCGGGCTCTCTACTGCGCATGCCCACTCGGTGTCACTACTGCGCATGCGCAATCGGGCTCACTACTGCGCATGCGCGCTCGGGGTCACTACTGCGGACGCGCAATCGGGCTCACTACTGCGAATGCGCTGTCCGGCTCAGAACTGCACATGCGCAATCGGGCTCACCACTGCGCATGCGCACACGGGCTCACTACTGCGCATGCGCAATCGGGGTCACTACGTCTCATGCGCTCTCGGACTAACTACTGCTTATGGGCACTCGGACTCACTACTGCGCATGCGCACACGGGCTCACTACTGTGCATGCGCACACGGACTCAGTACTGCGGATGCGCGCTCGGGCACACTACTGCGCATGCGCACACGGGGTCACTAATTCTCATGCGCTCTGGGACTAACTACTGCTCATGCGCACTAGGACTCACTACTGCGGATGCGCATTCGGGCTCACTACTGCGCATGCGCACACGGGCTCACTACTGCTCATGCTTACTACGGGTCACTACTGCTGATGCGCACTCGGACTTACTACTGCGCATACGCACTCCGGCTCAGACCTGCCCATGCGCACTCGGGCTCACCACTGCGCATGCGCACACGGGCTCACTACCGCGCATGCGCAATCGGGCCCTCTACTGCGCATGCGCACTCGGGTTCACTACTGCGCATGCGCACTCGGACTCACTACTGCGCTTGCGCACTCGGGGTCACTACTGCTCATGCGCACTCGGACTCACTACTGCGGATGCGCGCTCGGGCACACTACTGCGCATGCGCACACGGGGTCACTAATTCTCATGCGCTCTCGGACTAACTACTGCTCGTGCGCACTCGGACTCACTACTGCGCATGCGCGCTCGGGGTCACTACTGCGGACGCGCAATCGGGCTCACTACTGCGAATGCGCTGTCCGGCTCAGAACTGCACATGCGCAATCGGGCTCACTACTGCGCATGCGCACACGGGCTCACTACTGCGCATGCGCAATCGTGGTCTCTACTGCGCATGCGCACACGGGCACACTACTGCGCATGCGCAATCGGGGTCTCTACAGCGCATGCGCACTCGAGGTCACTACTGCGCATGCGCACTCGGACTCACTATTGCGGATGCGTGCTCGGGCTCACTACTGCGCATGCGCACACGGGCTCACTACTGCGCATGCGCACACGGGGTCACTACGTCTCATGCGCTCTCGGACTAACTACTGCTCATGGGCACTCGGACTCACTACTGCGCATGCGCGCTCGGGGTCACTACTGCGGACGCGCAATCGGGCTCACTACTGCGAATGCGCTGTCCGGCACAGACTTGCCCATGCGCACTCGGGCTCACCACTGCGCATGCGCACTCGGGGTGACTACTGCTCGTGCGCACTCGGACTCACTACTGCGCATGCGCAGTCCGGCTCAGACCTGCCCATGCGCACTCGGGCTCACCACTGCGCATGCGCACACGGGCTCACTACTGCGCATGCGCAATCGGTGTCACTACGTCTCATGCGCTCTCGGACTAACTACTGCTTATGCGCACTCGGACTCACTACTGCTCATGCGCACTCGGACTCACTACTACGGATGCGCATTCGGGCTCACTACTGCGCATGCGGACACGGGCTCACTACTGCTCATGCTTACTCGGGGTCACTACTGCTCATGCGCACTCGGACTTACTACTGCGCATACGCACTCCGGCTCAGACCTGCCCATGCGCACTCGGGCTCACCACTGCGCATGCGCACTCGGACTCACTACTGCGCATGCGCACACGGGGTCACTACGTCTCATGCGCTCTCGGACTAACTACTGCTCATGGGCACTCGGACCCACTACTGCGCATGCGCAGTTGGGCTCACTACTGTGCATGCGCACACGGGGTCACTACTGCTCATGCGCACTTGGACTCACTACCGCTCATGGGCACTCGGAGTCACTACTGCGGATGCGCACTCGGACTCACTACTGCGGATGCGCTCTCCGGCTCAGACCTGCACATGCGCAATCGGGCTCTCTACTGCGCATGCCCACACGGGGTCACTACTGCGCATGCGCAATCGGGCTCACTACTGCGCACGCGCGCTCGGGGTCACTACTGCGGACGCGCAATCGGGCTCACTACTGCGAATGCGCAATCGGGGTCTCTACTGCGCATGCGCACACGGGCTTACTACTGCGCATGCGCAATCGGGGTATCTACAGCGCCACGCACTCGGGGTCACTACTGCGCATGCGCACTCGGACTCACTACTGCGGATGCGTGCTCGGGCTCACTACTGCGCATGCGCACACGGGCACACTACTGCGCATGCGCACACGGGGTCACTAATTCTCATGCGCTCTGGGACTAACTACTGCTCATGCGCACTCGGACTCACTACTGCGGATGCGCATTCGGGCTCACTACTGCGCATGCGCACACGGGCTCACTACTGCTCATGCTTACTCGGGGTCACTACTGCTCATGCGCACTCGGACTTACTACCGCGCATACGCACTCCGGCTCAGACCTGCCCATGCGCAATCGGGCTCTCTACTGCGCATGCCCACTCGGGGTCACTACTGCTCATGCGCACTCGGACTCACTACTGCGGATGCGCGCTCGGGCACACTACTGCGCATGCGCACACGGGGTCACTAATTCTCATGCGCTCTCGGACTAACTACTGCTCGTGCGCACTCGGACTCACTACTGCGGATGCGCTCTCCGGCTCAGACCTGCACATGCGCAATCGGGCTCTCTACTGCGCATGCCCACTCGGGGTCACTACTGCGCATGCGCATTCGGGCTCACTACTGCGCATGCGCACACGGGCTCACTACTGCGCATGCGCAATCGGGGTCTCTACAGCGCATGCGCACTCGAGGTCACTACTGCGCATGCGCTCTCGGACTCACTATTGCGGATGCGCGCTCGGGCTCACTACTGCTCATGCGCACTCGGACTCACTACTGCGGATGCGCATTCGGGCTCACTACTGCGCATGCGCACACGGGCTCACTACTGCGCATGCGCAATCGGGGTCTCTACAGCCCATGCGCACACGGGCTCACTACTGCGCATGCGCAATCGGGGTCTCTACAGCGCATGCGCACTCGAGGTCACTACTGCGCATGCGCACTCGGACTCACTATTGCGGATGCGCGCTCGGGCTCACTACTGCTCATGCGCACTCGGACTCACTACTGCGGATGCGCATTCGGGCTCACTACTGCGCATGCGCACACGGGCTCACTACTGCGCATGCGCAATCGGGGTCTCTACAGCCCATGCGCACACGGGGTCACTACTGCTCATGCGCACTTGGACTCACTACCGCTCATGGGCACTCGGAGTCACTACTGCGGATGCGCAATCGGCCTCACCACTGCGGATGCGCTGTCCGGCTCAGATCTGCACGTGCGCAATCGGGCTCTCTACTGCGCATGCGCACTCGGACTCACTACTGCGGATGCGCAATTGGGCTCAGTACTGCGGATGCGTTCTCCGGCTCAGACCTGCACATGCGCAATCGGGCACACTACTGCGCATGCGCACTCGGACTCACTACTGCGGATGCGCGCTCGGGCTAACTACTGCTCATGGGCACTTGGCCTCAATAATACGGATGCGCAATCGGGCTCACTACTGCACATGCGCGCTTGGGCTCACTCCTGCGCATGCGCACTCCGTTCAGACCTGTATATGCGCTCTCGGGCTCACTACTGCGCATGCGCGCTCGGGCACACTACTGCGGATGCGCAATCCGGTCAGACCTGCACATGCACACTCGGGCTCACTACTGCGCATGCGCAATCGGGCTCTCTACTGCGAATGCACAATCCGGCTAACTACTGCTCATGTGCACTCCGGCTCAGACCTGCACAGGCGCAATAGGCCTCACTACTGCGCATGCGCTCTCCGGCACAGACTTGCCCATGCGCACTCGGGCTCACCACTGCGCATGCGCACTCGGGGTCACTACTGCTCGTGCGCACTCGGACTCACTACTGCGCATGCGCAGTCCGGCTCAGACCTGCCCATGCGCACTCGGGCTCACCACTGCGCATGCCCACTCGGGGTCACTACTGCGCATGCGCAATCGGGCTCACTACTGTGCATGCGCACACGGGGTCACTACAGCTCATGCGCACTTGGACTCACTACCGCTCATGGGCACTCGGAGTCACTACTGCGGATGCGCAATCGGCCTCACTACTGCGGATGCGCTGTCCGGCTCAGACCTGCACATGCGCAATCGGGCTCTCTACTGCGCATGCGCACTCGGTGTCACTACTGCGCATGCACACACGGGGTCACAAATTCTCATGCGCTCTCGGACTAACTACTGCTCATGCGCACTCGGACTCACTACTGCGGATGCGCAATCGGGCTCAGTACTGCGGATGCGTTCTCCGGCTCAGACCTGCACATGCGCAATCGGGCACACTACTGCGCATGCGCACTCGGACTCACTACTGCGGATGCGCGCTCGGGCTAACTACTGCTCATGGGCACTTGGCCTCAATAATACGGATGCGCAATCGGGCACACTACTGCACATGCGCGCTTGGGCTCACTCCTGCGCATGCGCACTCCGTTCAGACCTGTATATGCGCTCTCGGGCTCACTACTGCGCATGCGCGCTCGGCCACACTACTGCGGATGCGCAATCCGGTCAGACCTGCACATGCACACTCGGGCTCACTACTGCGCATGCGCAATCGGGCTCTCTACTGCGAATGCACAATCCGGCTAACTACTGCTCATGTGCACTCCGGCTCAGACCTGCACAGGCGCAATAGGCCTCACTACTGCGCATGCGCTCTCCGGCACAGACTTGCCCATGCGCACTCGGGCTCACCACTGCGCATGCGCAGTCGGGGTCACTACTGCTCGTGCGCACTCGGACTCACTACTGCGCATGCGCAGTCCGGCTCAGACCTGCCCATGCGCACTCGGGCTCACCACTGCGCATGCCCACTCGGGGTCACTACTGCGCATGCGCAATCGGGCTCACTACTGCGCATGCGCGCTCGGGGTCACTACTGCGGACGCGCAATCGGGCTCACTACTGCGAATGCGCTGTCCGGCTCAGAACTGCACATGCGCAGTCGGGCTCACTACTGCGCATGCGCACACGGGCTCACTACTGCGCATGCGCAATCGGGGTCTCTACTGCGCATGCGCACACGGGCTTACTACTGCGCATGCGCAATCGGGGTCTCTACAGCGCATGCGCACTCGGGGTCACTACTGCGCATGCGCACTCGGACTCACTACTGCGGATGCGCGCTCGGGCTCACTACTACGGATGCGCGCTCGGGATCACTACTGCTCATGCGCACTCGGACTCACTACTGCGGATGCGCAATCGGGCTCAGTACTGCGGATGCGTTCTCCGGCTCAGACCTGCACATGCGCAATCGGGCACACTACTGCGCATGCGCACTCGGACTCACTACTGCGGATGCGCGCTCGGGCTAACTACTGCTCATGCGCACTTGGACTCACTACTGCGCATGCCCTCTCCGGTCAGCCCTGTACATGCGCACTCGGGCTCACTAACGCGCATGCGCAATCGTGCTCTCTACTGCGGATTCACAATCCGTCTAACTACTGCGCATGTGCACTCCGGCTCAGACCTGCACAGGCGCAATAGGCCGCACTACTGCGCATGCGCACTCCGGCACAGACTTGCCCATGCGCACTCGGGCTCACCACTGCGCATGCGCACTCGGGGTCACTACTGCTCGTGCGCACTCGGACTCACTACTGCGCATGCGCAGTCCGGCTCAGACCTGCCCATGCGCACTCGGGCTCACCACTGCGCATGCGCACACGGGCTCACTACTGCGCATGCGCAATCGGGGTCACTACGTCTCATGCGCTCTCGGACTAACTACTGCTTATGGGCACTCGGACTCACTACTGCGCATGCGCACACGGGCTCACTACTGTGCATGCGAACACGGACCCACTACTGCGGATGCGCGCTCGGGCACACTACTGCGCATGCGCACACGGGGTCACTAATTCTCATGCGCTCTCGGACTAACTACTGCTCGTGCGCAATCGGACTCACTACTGCGGATGCGCTCTCCGGCTCAGACCTGCACATGCGCAATCGGGCTCTCTACTGCGCATGCCCACTCGGGGTCACTACTGCGCATGCGCAATCGGGCTCACTACTGCGCATGCGCGCTCGGGGGCACAACTGCGGACGCGCAATCGGGGTCTTTACTGCGAATGCGCTGTCCGGCTCAGAACTGCACATGCGCAATCGGGCTCACTACTGCGCATGCGCACACGGGCTCACTACTGCGCATGCGCAATCGGGGTCTCTACTGCGCATGCGCACACGGGCTTACTACTGCGCATGCGCAATCGGGCTCTCTACTGCGGATGCACAATCCGGCTAACTACTGCGCACGTGTACTCCGGCTCAGACCTGCACAGGCGCAATAGGCCTCACTACTGCGCATGCGCACTCCGGCACAGACTTGCCCATGCGCACTCGGGCTCACCACTGCGCATGCGCACTCGGGGTCACTACTGCTCGTGCGCACTCGGACTCACTACTGCGCATGCGCAGTCCGGCTCAGACCTGCCCATGCGCACTCGGGCTCACCACTGCGCATGCGCACACGGGCTCACTACTGCGCATGCGCAATCGGGGTCACTAATTTTCTTGCGCTCTCGGACTAACTACTGCTCGTGCGCACTCGGACTCACTACTGCGGATGCGCTCTCCGGCTCAGACCTGCACATGCGCAATCGGGTTCTCTACTGCGCATGCCCACTCGGGGTCAATACTGCGCATGCGCAATCGGGCTCACTACTGCGCATGCGCGCTCGGGGTCACTACTGCGGACGCGCAATCGGGCTCACTACTGCGAATGCGCTGTCCGGCTCAGAACTGCACATGCGCAATCGGGCTCACTACTGCGCATGCGCACACGGGCTCACTACTGCGCATGCGCAATCGGGGTTTCTACTGCGCATGCGCACACGGGCTTACTACTGCGCATGCGCAATCGGGGTCTCTACAGCGCATGCGCACTCGGGGTCACTACTGCGCATGCGCACACGGGGTCACTAATTCTCATGCGCTCTCGGACTAACTACTGCTCGTGCGCATTCGGACTCACTACTGCGGATGCGCTCTCCGGCTCAGACCTGCACATGCGCTATCGGGCTCTCTACTGCGCATGCCCACTCGGGGTCACTACTGCGCATGCGCAATCGGGCTCACTACTGCGCATGCGCGCTCGGGGTCACTACTGCGGACGCGCAATCGGGCACTTTACTGCGAATGCGCTGTCCGGCTCAGAACTGCACATGCGCAATCGGGCTAACTACTGCTCATGCGCACTTGGACTCACTACTGCGCATGCCCTCTCCGGTCAGCCCTGTACATGCGCACTCGGGCTCACTACCGCGCATGCGCACTCGGGCTCACCACTGCGCATGCGCACACGGGCTCACTACTGCGCATGCGCAATCGGGGTCACTACGTCTCATGCGCTCTCGGACTAACTACTGCTTATGGGCACTCGGACTCACTACTGCTCATGCGCACTCGGACTCACTACTGCGGATGCGCATTCGGGCTCACTACTGCGCATGCGCACAGGGGCTCACTACTGCTCATGCTTACTCGGGGTCACTACTGCTCATGCGCACTCGGACTTACTACTGCGCATACGCACTCCGGCTCAGACCTGCCCATGCGCACTCGGGCTCACCAGTGCGCATGCGCACACGGGCTCACTACCGCGCATGCGCAATCGGGCCCTCTACTGCGCATGCGCACTCGGGTTCACTACTGCGCATGCGCACTCGGACTCACTACTGCGCTTGCGCACTCGGGGTCACTACTGCTCATGCGCACTCGGACTCACTACTGCGGATGCGCGCTCGGGCACACTACTGCGCATGCGCACACGGGGTCACTAATTCTCATGCGCTCTCGGACTAACTACTGCTCGTGCGCACTCGGACTCACTACTGCGGATGCGCATTCGGGCTCACTACTGCGCATGCGCATTCGGGCTCACTACTGCGCATGCGCACACGGGCTCACTACTGCGCATGCGCACACGGGCTCACTACTGCGCATGCGCAATCGGGGTCTCTACAGCGCATGCGCACTCGAGGTCACTACTGCGCATGCGCACTCGGACTCACTATTGCGGATGCGCGCTCGGACTCACTACTGCTCATGCGCACTCGGACTCACCACTGCGGATGCGCATTCGGGCTCACTACTGCGCATGCGCACACGGGCTCACTACTGCGCATGCGCAATCGGGGTCTCTACAGCGCATGCGCACACGGGGTCACTACTGCTCATGCGCACTTGGACTCACTACCGCTCATGGGCACTCGGAGTCACTACTGCGGATGCGCAATCGGCCTCACTACTGCGGATGCGCTGTCCGGCTCAGACCTGCACGTGCGCAATCGGGCTCTCTACTGCGCATGCGCACTCGGTGTCACTACTGCGCATGCGCACACGGACTCACTTCTGCGCATGCGCAATCGGGGTCTCTACAGCGCATGCGCACACGGGGTCACTACTGCTCATGCGCACTTGGACTCACTACCGCTCATGGGCACTCGGACTAACTACTGCTCATGCGCACTCGGACTCACTACTGCGGATGCGCAATTGGGCTCAGTACTGCGGATGCGTTCTCCGGCTCAGACCTGCACATGCGCAATCGGGCACACTACTGCGCATGCGCACTCGGACTCACTACTGCGGATGCGCGCTCGGGCTAACTACTGCTCATGGGCACTTGGCCTCAATAATACGGATGCGCAATCGGGCACACTACTGCACATGCGCGCTTGGGCTCACTCCTGCGCATGCGCACTCCGTTCAGACCTGTATATGCGCTCTCGGGCTCACTACTGCGCATGCGCGCTCGGGCACACTACTGCGGATGCGCAATCCGGTCAGACCTGCACATGCACACTCGGGCTCACTACTGCGCATGCGCAATCGGGCTCTCTACTGCGAATGCACAATCCGGCTAACTACTGCTCATGTGCACTCCGGCTCAGACCTGCACAGGCGCAATAGGCCTCACTACTGCGCATGCGCTCTCCGGCACAGACTTGCCCATGCGCACTCGGGCTCACCACTGCGCATGCGCACTCGGGGTCACTACTGCTCGTGCGCACTCGGACTCACTACTGCGCATGCGCAGTCCGGCTCAGACCTGCCCATGCGCACTCGGGCTCACCACTGCGCATGCCCACTCGGGGTCACTACTGCGCATGCGCAATCGGGCTCACTACTGCGCATGCGCGCTCGGGGTCACTACTGCGGACGCGCAATCGGGCTCACTACTGCGAATGCGCTGTCCGGCTAAGAACTGCACATGCGCAGTCGGGCTCACTACTGCGCATGCGCACACGGGCTCACTACTGCGCATGCGCAATTGGGGTCTCTACTGCGCATGCGCACACGGGCTTACTACTGCGCATGCGCAATCGGGCTCTCTACTGCGGATGCACAATCCGGCTAACTACTGCGCATGTGCACTCCGGCTCAGACCTGCACAGGCGCAATCGGGCTCACTACTGCGCATGCGCGCTCGGGGTCACTACTGCGGACGCGCAATCGGGCTCACTACTGCGAATGCGCTGTCCGGCTCAGAGCTGCACATGCGCAATCGGGCTCACTACTGCGCATGCGCACACGGGCTCACTACTGCGCATGCGCAATCGGGGTCTCTACTGCGCATGCGCACACGGGCTTACTACTGCGCATGCGCAATCGGGGTCTCTACAGCGCATGCGCACTCGGGGTCACTACTGCGCATGCGCACTCGGACTCACTACTGCGGATGCGCGCTCGGGCTCACTACTGCGCATGCGCACACGGGCTCACTACGTCTCATGCGCTCTCGGACTAACTACTGCTCATGGGCACTCGGACTCACTACTGCGCATGCGCACTCGGGGTCACTACTGTGCATGCGCACACGGGGTCACTACTGCTCATGCGCACTCGGTGTCACTACCGCGCATGCGCACACGGGCTCACTACTGCTCATGGGCACTCGGCCTCACTACTACGGATGCGCGCTCGGGATCACTACTGCGCATGCGCACTCGGGCTCACTACTGCCGATGCGCGCTCGGGCACACTACTGCGCATACACACACGGCGTCACTAATTCTCATGCGCTCTCGGACTAACTACTGCTCATGCGCACTCGGACTCACTACTGCGGATGCGCAATCGGGCTCAGTACTGCGGATGCGTTCTCCGGCTCAGACCTGCACATGCGCAATCGGCCACACTACTGCGCATGCGCACTCGGACTCACTACTGCGGATGCGCGCTCGGGCTAACTACTGCTCATGCGCACTTGGACTCACTACTGCGCATGCCCCCTCCGGTCAGCCCTGTACATGCGCACTCGGGCACACCACTGCGCATGCGCACTCGGGGTCACTACTGCTCGTGCGCACTCGGACTCACTACTGCGCATGCGCAGTCCGGCTCAGACCTGCCCATGCGCACTCGGGCTCACCACTGCGCATGCGCACACGGGCTCACTACTGCGCATGCGCAATCGGGGTCACTACGTCTCATGCGCTCTCGGACTAACTACTGCTTATGGGCACTCGGACTCACTACTGCGCATGCGCACACGGGCTCACTACTGTGCATGCGCACACGGACCCACTACTGCGGATGCGCGCTCGGGCACACTACTGCGCATGCGCACACGGGGTCACTAATTCTCATGCGCTCTCGGACTAACTACTGCTCGTGCGCACTCGGACTCACTACTGCGGATGCGCTCTCCGGCTCAGACCTGCACATGCGCAATCGGGCTCTCTACTGCGCATGCCCACTCGGGGTCACTACTGCGCATGCGCAATCCGGCTCACTACTGCGCATGCGCGCTCGGGATCACTACTGCGGACGCGCAATCGGGCTCACGACTGCGAATGCGCTGTCCGGCTCAGAACTGCACATGCGCACTCGGACTCACTACTGCGGATGCGCATTCGGGCTCACTTCTGCGCATGCGCACAGGGGCTCACTACTGCTCATGCTTACTCGGGGTCACTACTGCTCATGCGCACTCGGACTTACTACTGCGCATACGCACTCCGGCTCAGACCTGCCCATGCGCACTCGGGCTCACCACTGCGCATGCGCACACAGGCTCACTAGAGCGCATGCGCAATCGGGCCCTCTACTGCGCATGTGCACTCGGGTTCACTTCTGCGCATGCGCACTCGGACTCACTACTGCGCTTGCGCACTCGGGGTCACTACTGCTCATGCGCACTCGGACTCACTACTGCGGATGCGCAATCGGGCTCACTACTGCGGATACGCTCTCCGGCTCAGACCTGCACATGCGCAATCGGGCACACTACTGCGCATGCGCACTCGGACTCACTACTGCGGATGCGCGCTTGGGCTATCTACTGCTCGTGCGCACTTGGACTCACTACTGCGCATGCCCTCTCCGGTCAGCCCTGTACATGCGCACTCGGGCTCACTACTGCGCATGCGCACTCGGGGTCACTACTGCTCATGCGCACTTGGACTCACTACTGCTCATGGGCACTCGGCCTCACTACTGCGCATGCGCACACGGGCTCTCTACTGTGCATGCGCACACGGGGTCACTACTGCTCATGCGCACTTGGACTCACTACCGCTCATGGGCACTCGGAGTCACTACTGCGGATGCGCAATCGGGTTCACTACTGCGCATGCGCAATCGGGGTCACTACTGCGCATGCGCGCTCGGGGTCACTACTGCGCCAGCGCACTCCGGCTCAGACCTGCACATGCGCACTCGAGCTCATTACTGCGCATGTGTACACTGGCTCACTACTGTGCATGCGCACTCGGCATCACTACTGCTCATGCGCACTCGGACTCACTACTGCTCATGCGCATTCGGACTCACTACTACGGATGCGCAATCGGGCTCACTACTGCGGATACGCTCTCCGGCTCAGACCTGCACATGCGCAATCGGGCACCCTACTGCGCATGCGCACTCGGGCTCACTACTGCTCATGCGCACACTGTCTCACTACTGCGGATGCACATTCGGGCTCGCTATTGCCGATGCGCGCTCGGGCACACTACTGCGCATGCGCGCTCGGGGTCACTACTGCGCATGCGCGCTCGGGGTCACTACTGCGCCAGCGCACTCGGGCACACTACTGTGCATGCGCGCTCGGGGTCACTACTGCGCATGCGCACTCCGGCTCAGACCTGCACATGCGCACTCGAGCTCATTACTGCGCATGTGTACACTGGCTCACTACTGCGCATGCGCACTCGGGCTCACTACTGTGCATGCGCACACGGGCTCACTACTGCTCATGCTTACTCGGGGTCACTACTGCTCATGCGCACTCGGACTTACTACTGCGCATACGCACTCCGGCTCAGACCTGCCCATGCGCACTCGGGCTCACCACTGCGCATGCGCACACGGGCTCACTACCGCGCATGCGCAATCGGGCCCTCTACTGCGCATGCGCACTCGGGTTCACTACTGCGCATGCGCACTCGGACTCACTACTGCGCTTGCGCACTCGGGGTCACTACTGCTCATGCGCACTCGGACTCACTACTGCGGATGCGCGCTCGGGCACACTACTGCGCATGCGCACACGGGGTCACTAATTCTCATGCGCTCTCGGACTAACTACTGCTCGTGCGCACTCGGACTCACTACTGCGGATGCGCATTCGGGCTCACTACTGCGCATGCGCATTCGGGCTCACTACTGCGCATGCGCACACGGGCTCACTACTGCGCATGCGCACACGGGCTCACTACTGCGCATGCGCAATCGGGGTCTCTACAGCGCATGCGCACACGGGGTCACTACTGCTCATGCGCACTTGGACTCACTACCGCTCATGGGCACTCGGAGTCACTACTGCGGATACGCAATCGGCCTCACTACTGCGGATGCGCTGTCCGGCTCAGACCTGCACGTGCGCAATCGGGCTCTCTACTGCGCATGCGCACTCGGTGTCACTACTGCGCATGCGCACACGGACTCACTACTGCGCATGCGCAATCGGGGTCTCTACAGCGCCTGCGCACACGGGGTCACTACTGCTCATGCGCACTTGGACTCACTACCGCTCATGGGCACTCGGACTAACTACTGCTCATGCGCACTCGGACTCACTACTGCGGATGCGCAATTGGGCTCAGTACTGCGGATGCGTTCTCCGGCTCAGACCTGCACATGCACACTCGGGCTCACTACTGCGCATGCGCAATCGGGCTCTCTACTGCGAATGCACAATCCGGCTAACTACTGCTCATGTGCACTCCGGCTCAGACCTGCACAGGCGCAATAGGCCTCACTACTGCGCATGCGCTCTCCGGCACAGACATGCCCATGCGCACTCGGGCTCACCACTGCGCATGCGCACTCGGGGTCACTACTGCTCGTGCGCACTCGGACTCACTACTGCGCATGCGCAGTCCGGCTCAGACCTGCCCATGCGCACTCGGGCTCACCACTGCGCATGCCCACTCGGGGTCACTACTGCGCATGCGCAATCGGGCTCACTACTGCGCACGCGCGCTCGGGGTCACTACTGCGGACGCGCAATCGGGCTCTTTACTGCGAATGCGCTGTCCGGCTCAGAACTGCACATGCGCAATCGGGCTCACTACTGCGCATGCGCACACGGGCTCACTACTGCGCATGCGCAATTGGGGTCTCTACTGCGCATGCGCACACGGGCTTACTACTGCGCATGCGCAATCGGGCTCTCTACTGCGGATGCACAATCCGGCTAACTACTGCGCATGTGCACTCCGGCTCAGACCTGCACAGGCGCAATCGGGCTCACTACTGCGCATGCGCGCTCGGGGTCACTACTGCGGACGCGCAATCGGGCTCACTACTGCGAATGCGCTGTCCGGCTCAGAGCTGCACATGCGCAATCGGGCTCACTACTGCGCATGCGCACACGGGCTCACTACTGCGCATGCGCAATCGGGGTCTCTACTGCGCATGCGCACACGGGCTTACTACTGCGCATGCGCAATCGGGGTCTCTACAGCGCATGCGCACTCGGGGTCACTACTGCGCATGCGCACTCGGACTCACTACTGCGGATGCGCGCTCGGGCTCACTACTGCGCATGCGCACACGGGCTCACTACGTCTCATGCGCTCTCGGACTAACTACTGCTCATGGGCACTCGGACTCACTACTGCGCATGCGCACTCGGGGTCACTACTGTGCATGCGCACACGGGGTCACTACTGCTCATGCGCACTCGGTGTCACTACCGCGCATGCGCACACGGGCTCACTACTGCTCATGGGCACTCGGCCTCACTACTACGGATGCGCGCTCGGGATCACTACTGCGCATGCGCACTCGGGCTCACTACTGCCGATGCGCGCTCGGGCACACTACTGCGCATACACACACGGCGTCACTAATTCTCATGCGCTCTCGGACTAACTACTGCTCATGCGCACTCGGACTCACTACTGCGGATGCGCAATCGGGCTCAGTACTGCGGATGCGTTCTCCGGCTCAGACCTGCACATGCGCAATCGGCCACACTACTGCGCATGCGCACTCGGACTCACTACTGCGGATGCGCGCTCGGGCTAACTACTGCTCATGCGCACTTGGACTCACTACTGCGGATGCGCATTCGGGCTCACTACTGCGCATGCGCATTCGGGCTCACTACTGCGCATGCGCACACGGGCTCACTACTGCGCATGCGCACACGGGCTCACTACTGCGCATGCGCAATCGGGGTCTCTACAGCGCATGCGCACTCGAGGTCACTACTGCGCATGCGCACTCGGACTCACTATTGCGGATGCGCGCTCGGACTCACTACTGCTCATGCGCACTCGGACTCACCACTGCGGATGCGCATTCGGGCTCACTACTGCGCATGCGCACACGGGCTCACTACTGCGCATGCGCAATCGGGGTCTCTACAGCGCATGCGCACACGGGGTCACTACTGCTCATGCGCACTTGGACTCACTACCGCTCATGGGCACTCGGAGTCACTACTGCGGATGCGCAATCGGCCTCACTACTGCGGATGCGCTGTCCGGCTCAGACCTGCACGTGCGCAATCGGGCTCTCTACTGCGCATGCGCACTCGGTGTCACTACTGCGCATGCGCACACGGACTCACTTCTGCGCATGCGCAATCGGGGTCTCTACAGCGCATGCGCACACGGGGTCACTACTGCTCATGCGCACTTGGACTCACTACCGCTCATGGGCACTCGGACTAACTACTGCTCATGCGCACTCGGACTCACTACTGCGGATGCGCAATTGGGCTCAGTACTGCGGATGCGTTCTCCGGCTCAGACCTGCACATGCGCAATCGGGCACACTACTGCGCATGCGCACTCGGACTCACTACTGCGGATGCGCGCTCGGGCTAACTACTGCTCATGGGCACTTGGCCTCAATAATACGGATGCGCAATCGGGCACACTACTGCACATGCGCGCTTGGGCTCACTCCTGCGCATGCGCACTCCGTTCAGACCTGTATATGCGCTCTCGGGCTCACTACTGCGCATGCGCGCTCGGGCACACTACTGCGGATGCGCAATCCGGTCAGACCTGCACATGCACACTCGGGCTCACTACTGCGCATGCGCAATCGGGCTCTCTACTGCGAATGCACAATCCGGCTAACTACTGCTCATGTGCACTCCGGCTCAGACCTGCACAGGCGCAATAGGCCTCACTACTGCGCATGCGCTCTCCGGCACAGACTTGCCCATGCGCACTCGGGCTCACCACTGCGCATGCGCACTCGGGGTCACTACTGCTCGTGCGCACTCGGACTCACTACTGCGCATGCGCAGTCCGGCTCAGACCTGCCCATGCGCACTCGGGCTCACCACTGCGCATGCCCACTCGGGGTCACTACTGCGCATGCGCAATCGGGCTCACTACTGCGCATGCGCGCTCGGGGTCACTACTGCGGACGCGCAATCGGGCTCACTACTGCGAATGCGCTGTCCGGCTAAGAACTGCACATGCGCAGTCGGGCTCACTACTGCGCATGCGCACACGGGCTCACTACTGCGCATGCGCAATTGGGGTCTCTACTGCGCATGCGCACACGGGCTTACTACTGCGCATGCGCAATCGGGCTCTCTACTGCGGATGCACAATCCGGCTAACTACTGCGCATGTGCACTCCGGCTCAGACCTGCACAGGCGCAATCGGGCTCACTACTGCGCATGCGCGCTCGGGGTCACTACTGCGGACGCGCAATCGGGCTCACTACTGCGAATGCGCTGTCCGGCTCAGAGCTGCACATGCGCAATCGGGCTCACTACTGCGCATGCGCACACGGGCTCACTACTGCGCATGCGCAATCGGGGTCTCTACTGCGCATGCGCACACGGGCTTACTACTGCGCATGCGCAATCGGGGTCTCTACAGCGCATGCGCACTCGGGGTCACTACTGCGCATGCGCACTCGGACTCACTACTGCGGATGCGCGCTCGGGCTCACTACTGCGCATGCGCACACGGGCTCACTACGTCTCATGCGCTCTCGGACTAACTACTGCTCATGGGCACTCGGACTCACTACTGCGCATGCGCACTCGGGGTCACTACTGTGCATGCGCACACGGGGTCACTACTGCTCATGCGCACTCGGTGTCACTACCGCGCATGCGCACACGGGCTCACTACTGCTCATGGGCACTCGGCCTCACTACTACGGATGCGCGCTCGGGATCACTACTGCGCATGCGCACTCGGGCTCACTACTGCCGATGCGCGCTCGGGCACACTACTGCGCATACACACACGGCGTCACTAATTCTCATGCGCTCTCGGACTAACTACTGCTCATGCGCACTCGGACTCACTACTGCGGATGCGCAATCGGGCTCAGTACTGCGGATGCGTTCTCCGGCTCAGACCTGCACATGCGCAATCGGCCACACTACTGCGCATGCGCACTCGGACTCACTACTGCGGATGCGCGCTCGGGCTAACTACTGCTCATGCGCACTTGGACTCACTACTGCGCATGCCCCCTCCGGTCAGCCCTGTACATGCGCACTCGGGCACACCACTGCGCATGCGCACTCGGGGTCACTACTGCTCGTGCGCACTCGGACTCACTACTGCGCATGCGCAGTCCGGCTCAGACCTACCCATGCGCACTCGGGCTCACCACTGCGCATGCGCACACGGGCTCACTACTGCGCATGCGCAATCGGGGTCACTACGTCTCATGCGCTCTCGGACTAACTACTGCTTATGGGCACTCGGACTCACTACTGCGCATGCGCACACGGGCTCACTACTGTGCATGCGCACACGGACCCACTACTGCGGATGCGCGCTCGGGCACACTACTGCGCATGCGCACACGGGGTCACTAATTCTCATGCGCTCTCGGACTAACTACTGCTCGTGCGCACTCGGACTCACTACTGCGGATGCGCTCTCCGGCTCAGACCTGCACATGCGCAATCGGGCTCTCTACTGCGCATGCCCACTCGGGGTCACTACTGCGCATGCGCAATCCGGCTCACTACTGCGCATGCGCGCTCGGGATCACTACTGCGGACGCGCAATCGGGCTCACGACTGCGAATGCGCTGTCCGGCTCAGAACTGCACATGCGCACTCGGACTCACTACTGCGGATGCGCATTCGGGCTCACTTCTGCGCATGCGCACAGGGGCTCACTACTGCTCATGCTTACTCGGGGTCACTACTGCTCATGCGCACTCGGACTTACTACTGCGCATACGCACTCCGGCTCAGACCTGCCCATGCGCACTCGGGCTCACCACTGCGCATGCGCACACAGGCTCACTAGAGCGCATGCGCAATCGGGCCCTCTACTGCGCATGTGCACTCGGGTTCACTTCTGCGCATGCGCACTCGGACTCACTACTGCGCTTGCGCACTCGGGGTCACTACTGCTCATGCGCACTCGGACTCACTACTGCGGATGCGCAATCGGGCTCACTACTGCGGATACGCTCTCCGGCTCAGACCTGCACATGCGCAATCGGGCACACTACTGCGCATGCGCACTCGGACTCACTACTGCGGATGCGCGCTTGGGCTATCTACTGCTCGTGCGCACTTGGACTCACTACTGCGCATGCCCTCTCCGGTCAGCCCTGTACATGCGCACTCGGGCTCACTACTGCGCATGCGCACTCGGGGTCACTACTGCTCATGCGCACTTGGACTCACTACTGCTCATGGGCACTCGGCCTCACTACTGCGCATGCGCACACGGGCTCTCTACTGTGCATGCGCACACGGGGTCACTACTGCTCATGCGCACTTGGACTCACTACCGCTCATGGGCACTCGGAGTCACTACTGCGGATGCGCAATCGGGTTCACTACTGCGCATGCGCAATCGGGGTCACTACTGCGCATGCGCGCTCGGGGTCACTACTGCGCCAGCGCACTCGGGCACACTACTGTGCATGCGCGCTCGGGGTCACTACTGCGCATGCGCACTCCGGCTCAGACCTGCACATGCGCACTCGAGCTCATTACTGCGCATGTGTACACTGGCTCACTACTGTGCATGCGCACTCGGCATCACTACTGCTCATGCGCACTCGGACTCACTACTGCTCATGCGCATTCGGACTCACTACTACGGATGCGCAATCGGGCTCACTACTGCGGATACGCTCTCCGGCTCAGACCTGCACATGCGCAATCGGGCACCCTACTGCGCATGCGCACTCGGGCTCACTACTGCTCATGCGCACACTGTCTCACTACTGCGGATGCACATTCGGGCTCGCTATTGCCGATGCGCGCTCGGGCACACTACTGCGCATGCGCGCTCGGGGTCACTACTGCGCATGCGCGCTCGGGGTCACTACTGCGCCAGCGCACTCGGGCACACTACTGTGCATGCGCGCTCGGGGTCACTACTGCGCATGCGCACTCCGGCTCAGACCTGCACATGCGCACTCGAGCTCATTACTGCGCATGTGTACACTGGCTCACTACTGCGCATGCGCACTCGGGCTCACTACTGTGCATGCGCACACGGGCTCACTACTGCTCATGCTTACTCGGGGTCACTACTGCTCATGCGCACTCGGACTTACTACTGCGCATACGCACTCCGGCTCAGACCTGCCCATGCGCACTCGGGCTCACCACTGCGCATGCGCACACGGGCTCACTACCGCGCATGCGCAATCGGGCCCTCTACTGCGCATGCGCACTCGGGTTCACTACTGCGCATGCGCACTCGGACTCACTACTGCGCTTGCGCACTCGGGGTCACTACTGCTCATGCGCACTCGGACTCACTACTGCGGATGCGCGCTCGGGCACACTACTGCGCATGCGCACACGGGGTCACTAATTCTCATGCGCTCTCGGACTAACTACTGCTCGTGCGCACTCGAACTCACTACTGCGGATGCGCATTCGGGCTCACTACTGCGCATGCGCATTCGGGCTCACTACTGCGCATGCGCACACGGGCTCACTACTGCGCATGCGCACACGGGCTCACTACTGCGCATGCGCAATCGGGGTCTCTACAGCGCATGCGCACACGGGGTCACTACTGCTCATGCGCACTTGGACTCACTACCGCTCATGGGCACTCGGAGTCACTACTGCGGATACGCAATCGGCCTCACTACTGCGGATGCGCTGTCCGGCTCAGACCTGCACGTGCGCAATCGGGCTCTCTACTGCGCATGCGCACTCGGTGTCACTACTGCGCATGCGCACACGGACTCACTACTGCGCATGCGCAATCGGGGTCTCTACAGCGCCTGCGCACACGGGGTCACTACTGCTCATGCGCACTTGGACTCACTACCGCTCATGGGCACTCGGACTAACTACTGCTCATGCGCACTCGGACTCACTACTGCGGATGCGCAATTGGGCTCAGTACTGCGGATGCGTTCTCCGGCTCAGACCTGCA
Source organism: Megachile leachella (assembly GCA_963576845.1). NCBI lineage: Eukaryota > Metazoa > Arthropoda > Insecta > Hymenoptera > Megachilidae > Megachile > Megachile leachella. Next base: position 22,672,143 of record OY756250.1, on the reverse strand, counting down.
CATGCGCAATCGGGCACACTACTGCGCATGCGCACTCGGACTCACTACTGCGGATGCGCGCTCGGGCTAACTACTGCTCATGGGCACTTGGCCTCAATAATACGGATGCGCAATCGGGCACACTACTGCACATGCGCGCTTGGGCTCACTCCTGCGCATGCGCACTCCGTTCAGACCTGTATATGCGCTCTCGGGCTCACTACTGCGCATGCGCGCTCGGGCACACTACTGCGGATGCGCAATCCGGTCAGACCTGCACATGCACACTCGGGCTCACTACTGCGCATGCGCAATCGGGCTCTCTACTGCGAATGCACAATCCGGCTAACTACTGCTCATGTGCACTCCGGCTCAGACCTGCACAGGCGCAATAGGCCTCACTACTGCGCATGCGCTCTCCGGCACAGACATGCCCATGCGCACTCGGGCTCACCACTGCGCATGCGCACTCGGGGTCACTACTGCTCGTGCGCACTCGGACTCACTACTGCGCATGCGCAGTCCGGCTCAGACCTGCCCATGCGCACTCGGGCTCACCACTGCGCATGCCCACTCGGGGTCACTACTGCGCATGCGCAATCGGGCTCACTACTGCGCACGCGCGCTCGGGGTCACTACTGCGGACGCGCAATCGGGCTCTTTACTGCGAATGCGCTGTCCGGCTCAGAACTGCACATGCGCAATCGGGCTCACTACTGCGCATGCGCACACGGGCTCACTACTGCGCATGCGCAATTGGGGTCTCTACTGCGCATGCGCACACGGGCTTACTACTGCGCATGCGCAATCGGGCTCTCTACTGCGGATGCACAATCCGGCTAACTACTGCGCATGTGCACTCCGGCTCAGACCTGCACAGGCGCAATCGGGCTCACTACTGCGTATGCGCGCTCGGGGTCACTACTGCGGACGCGCAATCGGGCTCACTACTGCGAATGCGCTGTCCGGCTCAGAGCTGCACATGCGCAATCGGGCTCACTACTGCGCATGCGCACACGGGCTCACTACTGCGCATGCGCAATCGGGGTCTCTACTGCGCATGCGCACACGGGCTTACTACTGCGCATGCGCAATCGGGGTCTCTACAGCGCATGCGCACTCGGGGTCACTACTGCGCATGCGCACTCGGACTCACTACTGCGGATGCGCGCTCGGGCTCACTACTGCGCATGCGCACACGGGCTCACTACGTCTCATGCGCTCTCGGACTAACTACTGCTCATGGGCACTCGGACTCACTACTGCGCATGCGCACTCGGGGTCACTACTGTGCATGCGCACACGGGGTCACTACTGCTCATGCGCACTCGGTGTCACTACCGCGCATGCGCACACGGGCTCACTACTGCTCATGGGCACTCGGCCTCACTACTACGGATGCGCGCTCGGGATCACTACTGCGCATGCGCACTCGGGCTCACTACTGCCGATGCGCGCTCGGGCACACTACTGCGCATACACACACGGCGTCACTAATTCTCATGCGCTCTCGGACTAACTACTGCTCATGCGCACTCGGACTCACTACTGCGGATGCGCAATCGGGCTCAGTACTGCGGATGCGTTCTCCGGCTCAGACCTGCACATGCGCAATCGGCCACACTACTGCGCATGCGCACTCGGACTCACTACTGCGGATGCGCGCTCGGGCTAACTACTGCTCATGCGCACTTGGACTCACTACTGCGCATGCCCCCTCCGGTCAGCCCTGTACATGCGCACTCGGGCACACCACTGCGCATGCGCACTCGGGGTCACTACTGCTCGTGCGCACTCGGACTCACTACTGCGCATGCGCAGTCCGGCTCAGACCTGCCCATGCGCACTCGGGCTCACCACTGCGCATGCGCACACGGGCTCACTACTGCGCATGCGCAATCGGGGTCACTACGTCTCATGCGCTCTCGGACTAACTACTGCTTATGGGCACTCGGACTCACTACTGCGCATGCGCACACGGGCTCACTACTGTGCATGCGCACACGGACCCACTACTGCGGATGCGCGCTCGGGCACACTACTGCGCATGCGCACACGGGGTCACTAATTCTCATGCGCTCTCGGACTAACTACTGCTCGTGCGCACTCGGGCTCACTACTGCGGATGCGCTCTCCGGCTCAGACCTGCACATGCGCAATCGGGCTCTCTACTGCGCATGCCCACTCGGGGTCACTACTGCGCATGCGCAATCCGGCTCACTACTGCGCATGCGCGCTCGGGATCACTACTGCGGACGCGCAATCGGGCTCACGACTGCGAATGCGCTGTCCGGCTCAGAACTGCACATGCGCACTCGGACTCACTACTGCGGATGCGCATTCGGGCTCACTTCTGCGCATGCGCACAGGGGCTCACTACTGCTCATGCTTACTCGGGGTCACTACTGCTCATGCGCACTCGGACTTACTACTGCGCATACGCACTCCGGCTCAGACCTGCCCATGCGCACTCGGGCTCACCACTGCGCATGCGCACACAGGCTCACTAGAGCGCATGCGCAATCGGGCCCTCTACTGCGCATGTGCACTCGGGTTCACTTCTGCGCATGCGCACTCGGACTCACTACTGCGCTTGCGCACTCGGGGTCACTACTGCTCATGCGCACTCGGACTCACTACTGCGGATGCGCAATCGGGCTCACTACTGCGGATACGCTCTCCGGCTCAGACCTGCACATGCACCAATCGGGCACACTACTGCGCATGCGCACTCGGACTCACTACTGCGGATGCGCGCTTGGGCTATCTACTGCTCGTGCGCACTTGGACTCACTACTGCGCATGCCCTCTCCGGTCAGCCCTGTACATGCGCACTCGGGCTCACTACTGCGCATGCGCACTCGGGGTCACTACTGCTCATGCGCACTTGGACTCACTACTGCTCATGGGCACTCGGCCTCACTACTGCGCATGCGCACACGGGCTCTCTACTGTGCATGCGCACACGGGGTCACTACTGCTCATGCGCACTTGGACTCACTACCGCTCATGGGCACTCGGAGTCACTACTGCGGATGCGCAATCGGGTTCACTACTGCGCATGCGCAATCGGGGTCACTACTGCGCATGCGCGCTCGGGGTCACTACTGCGCCAGCGCACTCGGGCACACTACTGTGCATGCGCGCTCGGGGTCACTACTGCGCATGCGCACTCCGGCTCAGACCTGCACATGCGCACTCGAGCTCATTACTGCGCATGTGTACACTGGCTCACTACTGTGCATGCGCACTCGGCATCACTACTGCTCATGCGCACTCGGACTCACTACTGCTCATGCGCATTCGGACTCACTACTACGGATGCGCAATCGGGCTCACTACTGCGGATACGCTCTCCGGCTCAGACCTGCACATGCGCAATCGGGCACCCTACTGCGCATGCGCACTCGGGCTCACTACTGCTCATGCGCACACTGTCTCACTACTGCGGATGCACATTCGGGCTCGCTATTGCCGATGCGCGCTCGGGCACACTACTGCGCATGCGCGCTCGGGGTCACTACTGCGCATGCGCGCTCGGGGTCACTACTGCGCCAGCGCACTCGGGCACACTACTGTGCATGCGCGCTCGGGGTCACTACTGCGCATGCGCACTCCGGCTCAGACCTGCACATGCGCACTCGACCTCATTACTGCGCATGTGTACACTGGCTCACTACTGCGCATGCGCACTCGGGCTCACTACTGTGCATGCGCACACGGGCTCACTACTGCTCATGCTTACTCGGGGTCACTACTGCTCATGCGCACTCGGACTTACTACTGCGCATACGCACTCCGGCTCAGACCTGCCCATGCGCACTCGGGCTCACCACTGCGCATGCGCACACGGGCTCACTACCGCGCATGCGCAATCGGGCCCTCTACTGCGCATGCGCACTCGGGTTCACTACTGCGCATGCGCACTCGGACTCACTACTGCGCTTGCGCACTCGGGGTCACTACTGCTCATGCGCACTCGGACTCACTACTGCGGATGCGCGCTCGGGCACACTACTGCGCATGCGCACACGGGGTCACTAATTCTCATGCGCTCTCGGACTAACTACTGCTCGTGCGCACTCGGACTCACTACTGCGGATGCGCATTCGGGCTCACTACTGCGCATGCGCATTCGGGCTCACTACTGCGCATGCGCACACGGGCTCACTACTGCGCATGCGCACACGGGCTCACTACTGCGCATGCGCAATCGGGGTCTCTACAGCGCATGCGCACACGGGGTCACTACTGCTCATGCGCACTTGGACTCACTACCGCTCATGGGCACTCGGAGTCACTACTGCGGATACGCAATCGGCCTCACTACTGCGGATGCGCTGTCCGGCTCAGACCTGCACGTGCGCAATCGGGCTCTCTACTGCGCATGCGCACTCGGTGTCACTACTGCGCATGCGCACACGGACTCACTACTGCGCATGCGCAATCGGGGTCTCTACAGCGCCTGCGCACACGGGGTCACTACTGCTCATGCGCACTTGGACTCACTACCGCTCATGGGCACTCGGACTAACTACTGCTCATGCGCACTCGGACTCACTACTGCGGATGCGCAATTGGGCTCAGTACTGCGGATGCGTTCTCCGGCTCAGACCTGCACATGCGCAATCGGGCACACTACTGCGCATGCGCACTCGGACTCACTACTGCGGATGCGCGCTCGGGCTAACTACTGCTCATGGGCACTTGGCCTCAATAATACGGATGCGCAATCGGGCACACTACTGCACATGCGCGCTTGGGCTCACTCCTGCGCATGCGCACTCCGTTCAGACCTGTATATGCGCTCTCGGGCTCACTACTGCGCATGCGCGCTCGGGCACACTACTGCGGATGCGCAATCCGGTCAGACCTGCACATGCACACTCGGGCTCACTACTGCGCATGCGCAATCGGGCTCTCTACTGCGAATGCACAATCCGGCTAACTACTGCTCATGTGCACTCCGGCTCAGACCTGCACAGGCGCAATAGGCCTCACTACTGCGCATGCGCTCTCCGGCACAGACATGCCCATGCGCACTCGGGCTCACCACTGCGCATGCGCACTCGGGGTCACTACTGCTCGTGCGCACTCGGACTCACTACTGCGCATGCGCAGTCCGGCTCAGACCTGCCCATGCGCACTCGGGCTCACCACTGCGCATGCCCACTCGGGGTCACTACTGCGCATGCGCAATCGGGCTCACTACTGCGCACGCGCGCTCGGGGTCACTACTGCGGACGCGCAATCGGGCTCTTTACTGCGAATGCGCTGTCCGGCTCAGAACTGCACATGCGCAATCGGGCTCACTACTGCGCATGCGCACACGGGCTCACTACTGCGCATGCGCAATCGGGGTCTCTACTGTGCATGCGCACACGGGCTTACTACTGCGCATGCGCAATCGGGCTCTCTACTGCGGATGCACAATCCGGCTAACTACTGCGCATGTGCACTCCGGCTCAGACCTGCACAGGCGCAATCGGGCTCACTACTGCGCATGCGCACTCCGGCACAGACTTGCCCATGCGCACTCGGGCACACCACTGCGCATGCGCACTCGGGGTCACTACTGCTCGTGCGCACTCGGACTCACTACTGCGCATGCGCAGTCCGGCTCAGACCTGCCCATGCGCACTCGGGCTCACCACTGCGCATGCGCACACGGGCTCACTACTGCGCATGCGCAATCGGGGTCACTACGTCTCATGCGCTCTCGGACTAACTACTGCTTATGGGCACTCGGACTCACTACTGCGCATGCGCACACGGGCTCACTACTGTGCATGCGCACACGGACCCACTACTGCGGATGCGCGCTCGGGCACACTACTGCGCATGCGCACACGGGGTCACTAATTCTCATGCGCTCTCGGACTAACTACTGCTCGTGCGCACTCGGACTCACTACTGCGGATGCGCTCTCCGGCTCAGACCTGCACATGCGCAATCGGGCTCTCTACTGCGCATGCCCACTCGGGGTCACTACTGCGCATGCGCTATCGGGCTCACTACTGCGCATGCGCGCTCGGGGTCACTACTGCGGACGCGCAATCGGGCTCTTTACTGCGAATGCGCTGTCCGGCTCAGAACTGCACATGCGCAATCGGGCTCACTACTGCGCATGCGCGCTCGGGGTCACTACTGCGCATGCGCGCTCGGGGTCACTACTGCGCCAGCGCACTCGGGCCCACTACTGTGCATGCGCGCTCGGGGTCACTACTGCGCATGCGCACTCCGGCTCAGACCTGCACATGCGCACTCGAGCTCATTACTGCGCATGTGTACACTGCCTCACTACTGCGCATGCGCACTCGGGCTCACTACTGTGCAAGCGCACACGGGCTCACTACTGCGCATGCGCAATCGGGGTCACTAATTCTCATGCGCTCTCGGACTAACTACTGCTCGTGCGCACCCGGACTCACTACTGCGGATGCGCTCTCCGGCTCAGACCTGCACATGCGCAATCGGGCTCTCTACTGCGCATGCCCACTCGGGGTCACTACTGCGCATGCGCAATCGGGCTCACTACTGCGCATGCGCGCTCGGGGTCACTACTGCGGACGCGCAATCGGGCTCACGACTGCGAATGCGCTGTCCGGCTCAGAACTGCACATGCGCACTCGGGCTCACCACTGCGCATGCGCACACAGGCTCACTAGAGCGCATGCGCAATCGGGCCCTCTACTGCGCATGCGCACTCGGGTTCACTACTGCGCATGCGCACTCGGACTCACTACTGCGCTTGCGCACTCGGGGTCACTACTGCTCATGCGCACTCGGACTCACTACTGCGGATGCGCAATCGGGCTCACTACTGCGGATACGCTCTCCGGCTCAGACCTGCACATGCGCAATCGGGCACACTACTGCGCATGCGCACTCGGACTCACTACTGCGGATGCGCGCTCGGGCTAACTACTGCTCGTGCGCACTTGGACTCACTACTGCGCATGCCCTCTCCGGTCAGCCCTGTACATGCGCACTCGGGGTCACTACTGCTCATGCGCACTTGGACTCACTACTGCTCATGGGCACTCGGCCTCACTACTGCGCATGCGCACACGGGCTCTCTACTGTGCATGCGCACACGGGGTCACTACTGCTCATGCGCACTTGGACTCACTACCGCTCATGGGCACTCGGAGTCACTACTGCGGATGCGCAATCGGGTTCACTACTGCGCATGCGCAATCGGGGTCACTACTGCGCATGCGCGCTCGGGGTCACTACTGCGCCAGCGCACTCGGGCACACTACTGTGCATGCGCGCTCGGGGTCACTACTGCGCATGCGCACTCCGGCTCAGACCTGCACATGCGCACTCGAGCTCATTACTGCGCATGTGTACACTGGCTCACTACTGTGCATGCGCACTCGGCATCACTACTGCTCATGCGCACTCGGACTCACTACTGCTCATGCGCATTCGGACTCACTACTACGGATGCGCAATCGGGCTCACTACTGCGGATACGCTCTCCGGCTCAGACCTGCACATGCGCAATCGGGCACCCTACTGCGCATGCGCACTCGGGCTCACTACTGCTCATGCGCACACTGTCTCACTACTGCGGATGCGCATTCGGGCTCGCTATTACCGATGCGCGCTCGGGCACACTACTGCGCATGCGCGCTCGGGGTCACTACTGCGCATGCGCGCTCGGGGTCACTACTGCGCCAGCGCACTCGGGCACACTACTGTGCATGCGCGCTCGGGGTCACTACTGCGCATGCGCCCTCCGGCTCAGACCTGCACATGCGCACTCGAGCTCATTACTGCGCATGTGTACACTGGCTCACTACTGCGCATGCGCACTCGGGCTCACTACTGTGCATGCGCACACGGGCTCACTACTGCGCATGCGCAATCGGGGTCACTAATTCTCATGCGCTCTCGGACTAACTACTGCTCGTGCGCACTCGGACTCACTACTGCGGATGCGCTCTCCGGATCAGACCTGCACATGCGCAATCGGGCTCTCTACTGCGCATGCCCACTCGGGGTCACTACTGCGCATGCGCAATCGGGCTCACTACTGCGCATGCGCGCTCGGGGTCACTACTGCGGACGCGCAATCGGGCTCACTACTGCGAATGCGCTGTCCGGCTCAGAACTGCACATGCGCAATCGGGCTCACTACTGCGCATGCGCACACGGGCTCACTACTGCGCATGCGCAATCGGGGTCTCTACTGCGCATGCGCACACGGGCTTACTACTGCGCATGCGCAATCGGGGTCTCTACAGCGCATGCGCACTCGGGGTCACTACTGCGCATGCGCACTCGGACTCTCTACTGCGGATGCGCGCTCGGGCTCACTACTGCGCATGCGCACACGGGCACACTACTGCGCATGCGCACACGGGGTCACTAATTCTCATGCGCTCTGGACTAACTACTGCTCATGCGCACTCGGACTCACTACTGCGGATGCGCAATCGGGATCAGTACTGCGGATGCGTTCTCCGGCTCAGACCTGCACATGCGCAATCGGCCACACTACTGCGCATGCGCACTCGGACTCACTACTGCGCTTGCGCACTCGGGGTCACTACTGCTCATGCGCACTCGGACTCACTACTGCGGATGCGCAATCGGGCTCACTACTGCGGATACGCTCTCCGGCTCAGACCTGCACATGCGCAATCGGGCACACTACTGCGCATGCGCACTCGGACTCACTACTGCGGATGCGCGCTCGGGCTAACTACTGCTCGTGCGCACTTGGACTCACTACTGCGCATGCCCTCTCCGGTCAGCCCTGTACATGCGCACTCGGGCTCACTACTGCGCATGCGCACTCGGGGTCACTACTGCTCATGCGCACTTGGACTCACTACTGCTCATGGGCACTCGGAGTCACTACTGCGGATGCGCAATCGAGTTCACTACTGCGCATGCGCAATCGGGGTCACTACTGCGCATGCGCGCTCGGCGTCACTACTGCGCCAGCGCACTCGGGCACACTACTGTGCATGCGCGCTCGGGGTCACTACTGCGCATGCGCACTCCGGCTCAGACCTGCACATGCGCACTCGAGCTCATTACTGCGCATGTGTACACTGGCTCACTACTGTGCATGCGCACTCGGCATCACTACTGCTCATGCGCACTCGGACTCACTACTGCTCATGCGCATTCGGACTCACTACTACGGATGCGCAATCGGGCTCACTACTGCGGATACGCTCTCCGGCTCAGACCTGCACATGCGCAATCGGGCACCCTACTGCGCATGCGCACTCGGGCTCACTACTGCTCATGCGCACACTGTCTCACTACTGCGGATGCGCATTCGGGCTCGCTATTGCCGATGCGCGCTCGGGCACACTACTGCGCATGCGCGCTCGGGGTCACTACTGCGCATGCGCGCTCGGGGTCACTACTGCGCCAGCGCACTCGGGCACACTACTGTGCATGCGCGCTCGGGGTCACTAATGCGCATGCGCACTCCGGCTCAGACCTGCACATGCGCACTCGAGCTCATTACTGCGCATGTGTACACTGGCTCACTACTGCGCATGCGCACTCGGGCTCACTACTGTGCATGCGCACACGGGCTCACTACTGCGCATGCGCAATCGGGGTCACTAATTCTCATGCGCTCTCGGACTAACTACTGCTCGTGCGCACTCGGACTCACTACTGCGGATGCGCTCTCCGGCTCAGACCTGCACATGCGCAATCGGGCTCTCTACTGCGCATGCCCACTCGGGGTCACTACTGCGCATGCGCAATCGGGCTCACAACTGCGCATGCGCGCTCGGGGTCACTACTGCGGACGCGCAATCGGGCTCACTACTGCGAATGCGCTGTCCGGCTCAGAACTGCACATGCGCAATCGGGCTCACTACTGCGCATGCGCACACGGGCTCACTACTGCGCATGCGCAATCGGGGTCTCTACTGCGCATGCGCACACGGGCTTACTACTGCGCATGCGCAATCGGGGTCTCTACAGCGCATGCGCACTCGGGGTCACTACTGCGCATGCGCACTCGGACTCTCTACTGCGGATGCGCGCTCGGGCTCACTACTGCGCATGCGCACACGGGCACACTACTGCGCATGCGCACACGGGGTCACTAATTCTCATGCGCTCTGGACTAACTACTGCTCATGCGCACTCGGACTCACTACTGCGGATGCGCAATCGGGATCAGTACTGCGGATGCGTTCTCCGGCTCAGACCTGCACATGCGCAATCGGCCACACGACTGCGCATGCGCACTCGGACTCACTACTGCGCTTGCGCACTCGGGGTCACTACTGCTCATGCGCACTCGGACTCACTACTGCGGATGCGCAATCGGGCTCACTACTGCGGATACGCTCTCCGGCTCAGACCTGCACATGCGCAATCGGGCACACTACTGCGCATGCGCACTCGGACTCACTACTGCGGATGCGCGCTCGGGCTAACTACTGCTCGTGCGCACTTGGACTCACTACTGCCCATGCCCTCTCCGGTCAGCCCTGTACATGCGCACTCGGGCTCACTACTGCGCATGCGCACTCGGGGTCACTACTGCTCATGCGCACTTGGACTCACTACTGCTCATGCGCACTTGGACTCACTACCGCTCATGGGCACTCGGAGTCACTACTGCGGATGCGCAATCGGGTTCACTACTGCGCATGCGCAATCGGGGTCACTACTGCGCATGCGCGCTCGGCGTCACTACTGCGCCAGCGCACTCGGGCACACTACTGTGCATGCGCGCTCGGGGTCACTACTGCGCATGCGCACTCCGGCTCAGACCTGCACATGCGCACTCGAGCTCATTACTGCGCATGTGTACACTGGCTCACTGCTGTGCATGCGCACTCGGCATCACTACTGCTCATGCGCACTCGGACTCACTACTTCTCATGCGCATTCGGACTCACTACTACGGATGCGCAATCGGGCTCACTACTGCGGATACGCTCTCCGGCTCAGACCTGCACATGCGCAATCGGGCACCCTACTGCGCATGCGCACTCGGGCTCACTACTGCTCATGCGCACACTGTCTCACTACTGCGGATGCGCATTCGGGCTCGCTATTGCCGATGCGCGCTCGGGCACACTACTGCGCATGCACGCTCGGGGTCACTACTGCGCATGCGCGCTCGGGGTCACTACTGCGCCAGCGCACTCGGGCACACTACTGTGCATGCGCGCTCGGGGTCACTACTGCGCATGCGCACTCCGGCTCAGACCTGCACATGCGCACTCGAGCTCATTACTGCGCATGTGTACACTGGCTCACTACTGCGCATGCGCACTCGGGCTCACTACTGTGCATGCGCACACGGGCTCACTACTGCGCATGCGCAATCGGGGTCACTAATTCTCATGCGCTCTCGGACTAACTACTGCTCGTGCGCACTCGGACTCACTACTGCGGATGCGCTCTCCGGCTCAGACCTGCACATGCGCAATCGGGCTCTCTACTGCGCATGCCCACTCGGGGTCACTACTGCGCATGCGCAATCGGGCTCACTACTGCGCATGCGCGCTCGGGGTCACTACTGCGGACGCGCAATCGGGCTCACGACTGCGAATGCGCTGTCCGGCTCAGAACTGCACATGCGCACTCGGACTCACTACTGCGGATGCGCATTCGGGCTCACTACTGCGCATGCGCACAGGGGCTCACTACTGCTCATGCTTACTCGGGGTCACTACTGCTCATGCGCACTCGGACTTACTACTGCGCATACGCACTCCGGCTCAGACCTGCCCATGCGCACTCGGGCTCACCACTGCGCATGCGCACACAGGCTCACTAGAGCGCATGCGCAATCGGGCCCTCTACTGCGCATGCGCACTCGGGTTCACTACTGCGCATGCGCACTCGGACTCACTACTGCGCTTGCGCACTCGGGGTCACTACTGCTCATGCGCACTCGGACTCACTACTGCGGATGCGCAATCGGGCTCACTACTGCGGATACGCTCTCCGGCTCAGACCTGCACATGCGCAATCGGGCACACTACTGCGCATGCGCACTCGGACTCACTACTGCGGATGCGCGCTCGGGCTAACTACTGCTCGTGCGCACTTGGACTCACTACTGCGCATGCCCTCTCCGGTCAGCCCTGTACATGCGCACTCGGGCTCACTACTGCGCATGCGCACTCGGGGTCACTACTGCTCATGCGCACTTGGACTCACTACTGCTCATGGGCACTCGGCCTCACTACTGCGCATGCGCACACGGGCTCTCTACTGTGCATGCGCACACGAGGTCACTACTGCTCATGCGCACTTGGACTCACTACCGCTCATGGGCACTCGGAGTCACTACTGCGGATGCGCAATCGGGTTCACTACTGCGCATGCGCAATCGGGGTCACTACTGCGCATGCGCGCTCGGGGTCACTACTGCGCCAGCGCACTCGGGCACACTACTGTGCATGCGCGCTCGGGGTCACTACTGCGCATGCGCACTCCGGCTCAGACCAGCACATGCGCACTCGATCTCATTACTGCGCATGTGTACACTGGCTCACTACTGTGCATGCGCACTCGGCATCACTACTGCTCATGCGCACTCGGACTCACTACTGCTCATGCGCATTCGCACTCACTACTACGGATGCGCAATCGGGCTCACTACTGCGGATACGCTCTCCGGCTCAGACCTGCACATGCGCAATCGGGCACCCTACTGCGCATGCGCACTCGGGCTCACTACTGCTCATGCGCACACTGTCTCACTACTGCGGATGCGCATTCGGGCTCGCTATTGCCGATGCGCGCTCGGGCACACTACTGCGCATGCGCGCTCGGGGTCACTACTGCGCATGCGCGCTCGGGGTCACTACTGCGCCAGCGCACTCGGGCACACTACTGTGCATGCGCGCTCGGGGTCACTACTGCGCATGCGCACTCCGGCTCAGACCTGCACATGCGCACTCGAGCTCATTACTGCGCATGTGTACACTGGCTCACTACTGCGCATGCGCACTCGGGCTCACTACTGTGCATGCGCACACGGGCTCACTACTGCGCATGCGCAATCGGGGTCACTAATTCTCATGCGCTCTCGGACTAACTGCTGCTCGTGCGCACTCGGACTCACTACTGCGGATGCGCTCTCCGGCTCAGACCTGCACATGCGCAATCGGGCTCTCTACTGCGCATGCCCACTCGGGGTCACTACTGCGCATGCGCAATCGGGCTCACTACTGCGCATGCGCGCTCGGGGTCACTACTGCGGACGCGCAATCGGGCTCACTACTGCGTATGCGCTGTCCGGCTCAGAACTGCACATGCGCAATCGGGCTCACTACTGCGCATGCGCACACGGGCTCACTACTGCGCATGCGCAATCGGGGTCTCTACTGCGCATGCGCACACGGGCTTACTACTGCGCATGCGCAATCGGGGTCTCTACAGCGCATGCGCACTCGGGGTCACTACTGCGCATGCGCACTCGGACTCTCTACTGCGGATGCGCGCTCGGGCTCTCTACTGCGCATGCCCACTCGGGGTCACTACTGCGCATGCGCAATCGGGCTCACTACTGCGCATGCGCGCTCGGGGTCACTACTGCGGACGCGCAATCGGGCTCACTACTGCGTATGCGCTGTCCGGCTCAGAACTGCACATGCGCAATCGGGCTCACTACTGCTCATGCGCACTCGGACTCACTACTGCGTATGCGCATTCGGGCTCACTACTGCGCATGCGCACACGGGCTCACTACTGCTCATGCTTACTCGGGGTCACTACTGCTCATGCGCACTCGGACTTACTACTGCGCATACGCACTCCGGCTCAGACCTGCCCATGCGCGCTCGGGCTCACCACTGCGCATGCGCACACGGGCTCACTACAGCGCATGCGCACACGGGCTCACTACTGCGCATGCGCAATCGGGGTCTCTACAGCGCATGCGCACACGGGGTCACTACTGCTCATGCGCACTTGGACTCACTACCGCTCATGGGCACTCGGAGTCACTACTGCGGATGCGCAATCGGCCTCACTACTGCGGATGCGCTGTCCGGCTCAGACCTGCACGTGCGCAATCGGGCTCTCTACTGCGCATGCGCACTCGGTGTCACTACTGCGCATGCGCACACGGACTCACTACTGCGCATGCGCAATCGGGGTCTCTACAGCGCATGCGCACACGGGGTCACTACTGCTCATGCGCACTTGGACTCACTACCGCTCATGGGCACTCGGACTAACTACTGCTCATGCGCACTCGGACTCACTACTGCGGATGCGCAATTGGGCTCAGTACTGCGGATGCGTTCTCCGGCTCAGACCTGCACATGCGCAATCGGGCACACTACTGCGCATGCGCACTCGGACTCACTACTGCGGATGCGCGCTCGGGCTAACTACTGCTCATGGGCACTTGGCCTCAATAATACGGATGCGCAATCGGGCACACTACTGCACATGCGCGCTTGGGCTCACTCCTGCGCATGCGCACTCCGTTCAGAACTGTATTTGCGCTCTCGGGCTCACTACTGCGCATGCGCGCTCGGGCACACTACTGCGGATGCGCAATCCGGTCAGACCTGCACATGCACACTCGGGCTCACTACTGCGCATGCGCAATCGGGCTCTCTACTGCGAATGCACAATCCGGCTAACTACTGCTCATGTGCACTCCGGCTCAGACCTGCACAGGCGCAATAGGCCTCACTACTGCGCATGCGCTCTCCGGCACAGACTTGCCCATGCGCACTCGGGCTCACCACTGCGCATGCGCACTCGGGGTCACTACTGCTCGTGCGCACTCGGACTCACTACTGCGCATGCGCAGTCCGGCTCAGACCTGCCCATGCGCACTCGGGCTCACCACTGCGCATGCCCACTCGGGGTCACTACTGCGCATGCGCAATCGGGCTCACTACTGCGCATGCGCGCTCGGGGTCACTACTGCGGACGCGCAATCGGGCTCACTACTGCGAATGCGCTGTCCGGCTCAGAACTGCACATGCGCAGTCGGGCTCACTACTGCGCATGCGCACTCGGGCTCACCACTGCGCATGCGCACTCGGGGTCACTACTGCTCGTGCGCACTCGGACTCACTACTGCGCATGCGCAGTCCGGCTCAGACCTGCCCATGCGCACTCGGGCTCACCACTGCGCATGCCCACTCGGGGTCACTACTGCGCATGCGCAATCGGGCTCACTACTGCGCATGCGCGCTCGGGGTCACTACTGCGGACGCGCAATCGGGCTCACTACTGCGAATGCGCTGTCCGGCTCAGAACTGCACATGCGCAGTCGGGCTCACTACTGCGCATGCGCACACGGGCTCACTACTGCGCATGCGCAATTGGGGTCTCTACTGCGCATGCGCACACGGGCTTACTACTGCGCATGCGCAATCGGGGTCTCTACAGCGCATGCGCACTCGGGGTCACTACTGCGCATGCGCACTCGGACTCACTACTGCGGATGCGCGCTCGGGCTCACTACTGCGCATGCGCACACGGGCTCACTACGTCTCATGCGCTCTCGGACTAACTACTGCTCATGGGCACTCGGACTCACTACTGCGCATGCGCACTCGGGGTCACTACTGTGCATGCGCACACGGGGTCACTACTGCTCATGCGCACTCGGTGTCACTACCGCGCATGCGCACACGGGCTCACTACTGCTCATGGGCACTCGGCCTCACTACTACGGATGCGCGCTCGGGATCACTACTGCGCATGCGCACTCGGGCTCACTACTGCCGATGCGCGCTCGGGCACACTACTGCGCATACACACACGGCGTCACTAATTCTCATGCGCTCTCGGACTAACTACTGCTCATGCGCACTCGGACTCACTACTGCGGATGCGCAATCGGGCTCAGTACTGCGGATGCGTTCTCCGGCTCAGACCTGCACATGCGCAATCGGCCACACTACTGCGCATGCGCACTCGGACTCACTACTGCGGATGCGCGCTCGGGCTAACTACTGCTCATGCGCACTTGGACTCACTACTGCGCATGCCCCCTCCGGTCAGCCCTGTACATGCGCACTCGGGCACACCACTGCGCATGCGCACTCGGGGTCACTACTGCTCGTGCGCACTCGGACTCACTACTGCGCATGCGCAGTCCGGCTCAGACCTGCCCATGCGCACTCGGGCTCACCACTGCGCATGCGCACACGGGCTCACTACTGCGCATGCGCAATCGGGGTCACTACGTCTCATGCGCTCTCGGACTAACTACTGCTTATGGGCACTCGGACTCACTACTGCGCATGCGCACACGGGCTCACTACTGTGCATGCGCACACGGACCCACTACTGCGGATGCGCGCTCGGGCACACTACTGCGCATGCGCACACGGGGTCACTAATTCTCATGCGCTCTCGGACTAACTACTGCTCGTGCGCACTCGGACTCACTACTGCGGATGCGCTCTCCGGCTCAGACCTGCACATGCGCAATCGGGCTCTCTACTGCGCATGCCCACTCGGGGTCACTACTGCGCATGCGCAATCGGGCTCACTACTGCGCATGCGCGCTCGGGATCACTACTGCGGACGCGCAATCGGGCTCACGACTGCGAATGCGCTGTCCGGCTCAGAACTGCACATGCGCACTCGGACTCACTACTGCGGATGCGCATTCGGGCTCACTTCTGCGCATGCGCACAGGGGCTCACTACTGCTCATGCTTACTCGGGGTCACTACTGCTCATGCGCACTCGGACTTACTACTGCGCATACGCACTCCGGCTCAGACCTGCCCATGCGCACTCGGGCTCACCACTGCGCATGCGCACACAGGCTCACTAGAGCGCATGCGCAATCGGGCCCTCTACTGCGCATGTGCACTCGGGTTCACTACTGCGCATGCGCACTCGGACTCACTACTGCGCTTGCGCACTCGGGGTCACTACTGCTCATGCGCACTCGGACTCACTACTGCGGATGCGCAATCGGGCTCACTACTGCGGATACGCTCTCCGGCTCAGACCTGCACGTGCGCAATCGGGCTCTCTACTGCGCATGCGCACTCGGTGTCACTACTGCGCATGCGCACACGGACTCACTACTGCGCATGCGCAATCGGGGTCTCTACAGCGCCTGCGCACACGGGGTCACTACTGCTCATGCGCACTTGGACTCACTACCGCTCATGGGCACTCGGACTAACTACTGCTCATGCGCACTCGGACTCACTACTGCGGATGCGCAATTGGGCTCAGTACTGCGGATGCGTTCTCCGGCTCAGACCTGCACATGCGCAATCGGGCACACTACTGCGCATGCGCACTCGGACTCACTACTGCGGATGCGCGCTCGGGCTAACTACTGCTCATGGGCACTTGGCCTCAATAATACGGATGCGCAATCGGGCACACTACTGCACATGCGCGCTTGGGCTCACTCCTGCGCATGCGCACTCCGTTCAGACCTGTATATGCGCTCTCGGGCTCACTACTGCGCATGCGCGCTCGGGCACACTACTGCGGATGCGCAATCCGGTCAGACCTGCACATGCACACTCGGGCTCACTACTGCGCATGCGCAATCGGGCTCTCTACTGCGAATGCACAATCCGGCTAACTACTGCTCATGTGCACTCCGGCTCAGACCTGCACAGGCGCAATAGGCCTCACTACTGCGCATGCGCTCTCCGGCACAGACATGCCCATGCGCACTCGGGCTCACCACTGCGCATGCGCACTCGGGGTCACTACTGCTCGTGCGCACTCGGACTCACTACTGCGCATGCGCAGTCCGGCTCAGACCTGCCCATGCGCACTCGGGCTCACCACTGCGCATGCCCACTCGGGGTCACTACTGCGCATGCGCAATCGGGCTCACTACTGCGCATGCGCGCTCGGGGTCACTACTGCGGACGCGCAATCGGGCTCACTACTGCGAATGCGCTGTCCGGCTCAGAACTGCACATGCGCAGTCGGGCTCACTACTGCGCATGCGCACACGGGCTCACTACTGCGCATGCGCAATTGGGGTCTCTACTGCGCATGCGCACACGGGCTTACTACTGCGCATGCGCAATCGGGGTCTCTACAGCGCATGCGCACTCGGGGTCACTACTGCGCATGCGCACTCGGACTCACTACTGCGGATGCGCGCTCGGGCTCACTACTGCGCATGCGCACACGGGCTCACTACGTCTCATGCGCTCTCGGACTAACTACTGCTCATGGGCACTCGGACTCACTACTGCGCATGCGCACTCGGGGTCACTACTGTGCATGCGCACACGGGGTCACTACTGCTCATGCGCACTCGGTGTCACTACCGCGCATGCGCACACGGGCTCACTACTGCTCATGGGCACTCGGCCTCACTACTACGGATGCGCGCTCGGGATCACTACTGCGCATGCGCACTCGGGCTCACTACTGCCGATGCGCGCTCGGGCACACTACTGCGCATACACACACGGCGTCACTAATTCTCATGCGCTCTCGGACTAACTACTGCTCATGCGCACTCGGACTCACTACTGCGGATGCGCAATCGGGCTCAGTACTGCGGATGCGTTCTCCGGCTCAGACCTGCACATGCGCAATCGGCCACACTACTGCGCATGCGCACTCGGACTCACTACTGCGGATGCGCGCTCGGGCTAACTACTGCTCATGCGCACTTGGACTCACTACTGCGCATGCCCCCTCCGGTCAGCCCTGTACATGCGCACTCGGGCACACCACTGCGCATGCGCACTCGGGGTCACTACTGCTCGTGCGCACTCGGACTCACTACTGCGCATGCGCAGTCCGGCTCAGACCTGCCCATGCGCACTCGGGCTCACCACTGCGCATGCGCACACGGGCTCACTACTGCGCATGCGCAATCGGGGTCACTACGTCTCATGCGCTCTCGGACTAACTACTGCTTATGGGCACTCGGACTCACTACTGCGCATGCGCACACGGGCTCACTACTGTGCATGCGCACACGGACCCACTACTGCGGATGCGCGCTCGGGCACACTACTGCGCATGCGCACACGGGGTCACTAATTCTCATGCGCTCTCGGACTAACTACTGCTCGTGCGCACTCGGACTCACTACTGCGGATGCGCTCTCCGGCTCAGACCTGCACATGCGCAATCGGGCTCTCTACTGCGCATGCCCACTCGGGGTCACTACTGCGCACGCGCAATCGGGCTCACTACTGCGCATGCGCGCTCGGGATCACTACTGCGGACGCGCAATCGGGCTCACGACTGCGAATGCGCTGTCCGGCTCAGAACTGCACATGCGCACTCGGACTCACTACTGCGGATGCGCATTCGGGCTCACTTCTGCGCATGCGCACAGGGGCTCACTACTGCTCATGCTTACTCGGGGTCACTACTGCTCATGCGCACTCGGACTTACTACTGCGCATACGCACTCCGGCTCAGACCTGCCCATGCGCACTCGGGCTCACCACTGCGCATGCGCACACAGGCTCACTAGAGCGCATGCGCAATCGGGCCCTCTACTGCGCATGTGCACTCGGGTTCACTACTGCGCATGCGCACTCGGACTCACTACTGCGCTTGCGCACTCGGGGTCACTACTGCTCATGCGCACTCGGACTCACTACTGCGGATGCGCAATCGGGCTCACTACTGCGGATACGCTCTCCGGCTCAGACCTGCACATGCGCAATCGGGCACACTACTGCGCATGCGCACTCGGACTCACTACTGCGGATGCGCGCTTGGGCTATCTACTGCTCGTGCGCACTTGGACTCACTACTGCGCATGCCCTCTCCGGTCAGCCCTGTACATGCGCACTCGGGCTCACTACTGCGCATGCGCACTCGGGGTCACTACTGCTCATGCGCACTTGGACTCACTACTGCTCATGGGCACTCGGCCTCACTACTGCGCATGCGCACACGGGCTCTCTACTGTGCATGCGCACACGGGGTCACTACTGCTCATGCGCACTTGGACTCACTACCGCTCATGGGCACTCGGAGTCACTACTGCGGATGCGCAATCGGGTTCACTACTGCGCATGCGCAATCGGGGTCACTACTGCGCATGCGCGCTCGGGGTCACTACTGCGCCAGCGCACTCGGGCACACTACTGCGCATGCGCACACGGGGTCACTAATTCTCATGCGCTCTCGGACTAACTACTGCTCGTGCGCACTCGGACTCACTACTGCGGATGCGCATTCGGGCTCACTACTGCGCATGCGCTTTCGGGCTCACTACTGCGCATGCGCACACGGGCTCACTACTGCGCATGCGCACACGGGCTCACTACTGCGCATGCGCAATCGGGGTCTCTACAGCGCATGCGCACTCGAGGTCACTACTGCGCATGCGCACTCGGACTCACTATTGCGGATGCGCGCTCGGACTCACTGCTGCTCATGCGCACTCGGACTCACCACTGCGGATGCGCATTCGGGCTCACTACTGCGCATGCGCACACGGGCTCACTACTGCGCATGCGCAATCGGGGTCTCTACAGCGCATGCGCACACGGGGTCACTACTGCTCATGCGCACTTTGACTCACTACCGCTCATGGGCACTCGGAGTCACTACTGCGGATGCGCAATCGGCCTCACTACTGCGGATGCGCTGTCCGGCTCAGACCTGCACGTGCGCAATCGGGCTCTCTACTGCGCATGCGCACTCGGTGTCACTACTGCGCATGCGCACACGGACTCACTACTGCGCATGCGCAATCGGGGTCTCTACAGCGCCTGCGCACACGGGGTCACTACTGCTCATGCGCACTTGGACTCACTACCGCTCATGGGCACTCGGACTAACTACTGCTCATGCGCACTCGGACTCACTACTGCGGATGCGCAATTGGGCTCAGTACTGCGGATGCGTTCTCCGGCTCAGACCTGCACATGCGCAATCGGGCACACTACTGCGCATGCGCACTCGGACTCACTACTGCGGATGCGCGCTCGGGCTAACTACTGCTCATGGGCACTTGGCCTCAATAATACGGATGCGCAATCGGGCACACTACTGCACATGCGCGCTTGGGCTCACTCCTGCGCATGCGCACTCCGTTCAGACCTGTATATGCGCTCTCGGGCTCACTACTGCGCATGCGCGCTCGGGCACACTACTGCGGATGCGCAATCCGGTCAGACCTGCACATGCACACTCGGGCTCACTACTGCGCATGCGCAATCGGGCTCTCTACTGCGAATGCACAATCCGGCTAACTACTGCTCATGTGCACTCCGGCTCAGACCTGCACAGGCGCAATAGGCCTCACTACTGCGCATGCGCTCTCCGGCACAGACATGCCCATGCGCACTCGGGCTCACCACTGCGCATGCGCACTCGGGGTCACTACTGCTCGTGCGCACTCGGACTCACTACTGCGCATGCGCAGTCCGGCTCAGACCTGCCCATGCGCACTCGGGCTCACCACTGCGCATGCCCACTCGGGGTCACTACTGCGCATGCGCAATCGGGCTCACTACTGCGCATGCGCGCTCGGGGTCACTACTGCGGACGCGCAATCGGGCTCACTACTGCGAATGCGCTGTCCGGCTCAGAACTGCACATGCGCAGTCGGGCTCACTACTGCGCATGCGCACACGGGCTCACTACTGCGCATGCGCAATTGGGGTCTCTACTGCGCATGCGCACACGGGCTTACTACTGCGCATGCGCAATCGGGCTCTCTACTGCGGATGCACAATCCGGCTAACTACTGCGCATGTGCACTCCGGCTCAGACCTGCACAGGCGCAATCGGGCTCACTACTGCGCATGCGCGCTCGGGGTCACTACTGCGGACGCGCAATCGGGCTCACTACTGCGAATGCGCTGTCCGGCTCAGAGCTGCACATGCGCAATCGGGCTCACTACTGCGCATGCGCACACGGGCTCACTACTGCGCATGCGCAATCGGGGTCTCTACTGCGCATGCGCACACGGGCTTACTACTGCGCATGCGCAATCGGGGTCTCTACAGCGCATGCGCACTCGGGGTCACTACTGCGCATGCGCACTCGGACTCACTACTGCGGATGCGCGCTCGGGCTCACTACTGCGCATGCGCACACGGGCTCACTACGTCTCATGCGCTCTCGGACTAACTACTGCTCATGGGCACTCGGACTCACTACTGCGCATGCGCACTCGGGGTCACTACTGTGCATGCGCACACGGGGTCACTACTGCTCATGCGCACTCGGTGTCACTACCGCGCATGCGCACACGGGCTCACTACTGCTCATGGGCACTCGGCCTCACTACTACGGATGCGCGCTCGGGATCACTACTGCGCATGCGCACTCGGGCTCACTACTGCCGATGCGCGCTCGGGCACACTACTGCGCATACACACACGGCGTCACTAATTCTCATGCGCTCTCGGACTAACTACTGCTCATGCGCACTCGGACTCACTACTGCGGATGCGCAATCGGGCTCAGTACTGCGGATGCGTTCTCCGGCTCAGACCTGCACATGCGCAATCGGCCACACTACTGCGCATGCGCACTCGGACTCACTACTGCGGATGCGCGCTCGGGCTAACTACTGTTCATGCGCACTTGGACTCACTACTGCGCATGCCCCCTCCGGTCAGCCCTGTACATGCGCACTCGGGCACACCACTGCGCATGCGCACTCGGGGTCACTACTGCTCGTGCGCACTCGGACTCACTACTGCGCATGCGCAGTCCGGCTCAGACCTGCCCATGCGCACTCGGGCTCACCACTGCGCATGCGCACACGGGCTCACTACTGCACATGCGCAATCGGGGTCACTACGTCTCATGCGCTCTCGGACTAACTACTGCTTATGGGCACTCGGACTCACTACTGCGCATGCGCACACGGGCTCACTACTGTGCATGCGCACACGGACCCACTACTGCGGATGCGCGCTCGGGCACACTACTGCGCATGCGCACACGGGGTCACTAATTCTCATGCGCTCTCGGACTAACTACTGCTCGTGCGCACTCGGACTCACTACTGCGGATGCGCTCTCCGGCTCAGACCTGCACATGCGCAATCGGGCTCTCTACTGCGCATGCCCACTCGGGGTCACTACTGCGCTTGCGCAATCGGGCTCACTACTGCGCACGCGCGCTCGGGGTCACTACTGCGGACGCGCAATCGGGCTCTTTACTGCGAATGCGCTGTCCGGCTCAGAACTGCACATGCGCAATCGGGCTCACTACTGCGCATGCGCACACGGGCTCACTACTGCGCATGCGCAATCGGGGTCTCTACTGCGCATGCGCACACGGGCTTACTACTGCGCATGCGCAATCGGGCTCTCTACTGCGGATGCACAATCCGGCTAACTACTGCGCATGTGCACTCCGGCTCAGACCTGCACAGGCGCAATCGGGCTCACTACTGCGCATGCGCACTCCGGCACAGACTTGCCCATGCGCACTCGGGCACACCACTGCGCATGCGCACTCGGGGTCACTACTGCTCGTGCGCACTCGGACTCACTACTGCGCATGCGCAGTCCGGCTCAGACCTGCCCATGCGCACTCGGGCTCACCACTGCGCATGCGCACACGGGCTCACTACTGCGCATGCGCAATCGGGGTCACTACGTCTCATGCGCTCTCGGACTAACTACTGCTTATGGGCACTCGGACTCACTACTGCGCATGCGCACACGGGCTCACTACTGTGCATGCGCACACGGACCCACTACTGCGGATGCGCGCTCGGGCACACTACTGCGCATGCGCACACGGGGTCACTAATTCTCATGCGCTCTCGGACTAACTACTGCTCGTGCGCACTCGGACTCACTACTGCGGATGCGCTCTCCGGCTCAGACCTGCACATGCGCAATCGGGCTCTCTACTGCGCATGCCCACTCGGGGTCACTACTGCGCATGCGCTATCGGGCTCACTACTGCGCATGCGCGCTCGGGGTCACTACTGCGGACGCGCAATCGGGCTCTTTACTGCGAATGCGCTGTCCGGCTCAGAACTGCACATGCGCAATCGGGCTCACTACTGCGCATGCGCACACGGGCTCACTACTGCGCATGCGCAATCGGGGTCTCTACTGCGCATGCGCACACGGGCTTACTACTGCGCATGCGCAATCGGGCTCTCTACTGCGGATGCACAATCCGGCTAACTACTGCGCATGTGCACTCCGGCTCAGACCTGCACAGGCGCAATCGGGCTCACTACTGCGCATGCGCACTCCGGCTCAGACTTGCCCATGCGCACTCGGGCTCACCACTGCGCATGCGCACTCGGGGTCACTACTGCTCGTGCGCACTCGGACTCACTGCTGCGCATGCGCAGTCCGGCTCAGACCTGCCCATGCGCACTCGGGCACACCACTGCGCATGCGCACACGGGCTCACTACTGCGCATGCGCAATCGGGGTCTCTACTGAGCATGCGCACACGGGCTTACTACTGCGCATGCGCAAACGGGCTCACTACTGCTCATGGGCACTCGGCCTCACTACTACGGATGCGCGCTCGGGATCACTACTGCGCATGCGCACTCGGGCCCACTACTGCCGATGCGCGCTCGGGCACACTACTGCGCATGCACACACGGGGTCACTAATTCTCATGCGCTCTCGGACTAACTACTGCTCATGCGCACTCGGACTCACTACTGCGGATGCGCAATCGGGATCAGTACTGCGGATGCGTTCTCCGGCTCAGACCTGCACATGCGCAATCGGCCACACTACTGCGCATGCGCACTCGGACTCACTACTGCGGATGCGCGCTCGGGCTAACTACTGCTCATGCGCACTTGGACTCACTACTGCGCATGCCCTCTCCGGTCAGCCCTGTACATGCGCACTCGGGCTCACTACTGCGCATGCGCAATCGGGCTCTCTACTGCGGATGCACAATCCGGCTAACTACTGCGCACGTGTACTCCGGCTCAGACCTGCACAGGCGCAATAGGCCTCACTACTGCGCATGCGCACTCCGGCACAGACTTGCCCATGCGCACTCGGGCTCACCACTGCGCATGCGCACTCGGGGTCACTACTGCTCGTGCGCACTCGGACTCACTACTGCGCATGCGCAGTCCGGCTCAGACCTGCCCATGCGCACTCGGGCTCACCACTGCGCATGCGCAATCGGGGTCACTAGCTTTCATGCGCTCTCGGACTAACTACTGCTCGTGCGCAGTCGGACTCACTACTGCGGATGCGCTCTCCGGCTCAGACCTGCACATGCGCAATCGGGTTCTCTACTGCGCATGCCCACTCGGGGTCAATATTGCGCATGCGCAATCGGGCTCACTACTGCGCATGCGCGCTCGGGGTCACTACTGCGCATGCGCGCTCGGGGTCACTACTGCGCCAGCGCACTCGGGCACACTACTGTGCATGCGCGCTCGGGGTCACTACTGCGCATGCGCACTCCGGCTCAGACCTGCACATGCGCACTCGAGCTCATTACTGCGCATGTGTACACTGGCTCACTACTGCGCATGCGCACTCGGGCTCACTACTGTGCAAGCGCACACGGGCTCACTACTGCGCATGCGCAATCGGGGTCACTAATTCTCATGCGCTCTCGGACTAACTACTGCTCGTGCGCACTCGGACTCACTACTGCGGATGCGCTCTCCGGCTCAGACCTGCACATGCGCAATCGGGCTCTCTACTGCGCATGCCCACTCGGGGTCACTACTGCGCATGCGCAATCGGGCTCACTACTGCGCATGCGCGCTCGGGGTCACTACTGCGGACGCGCAATCGGGCTCACGACTGCGAATGCGCTGTCCGGCTCAGAACTCCACATGCGCACTCGGACTCACTACTGCGGATGCGCATTCGGGCTCACTACTGCGCATGCGCACAGGGGCTCACTACTGCTCATGCTTACTCGGGGTCACTACTGCTCATGCGCACTCGGACTTACTACTGCGCATACGCACTCCGGCTCAGACCTGCCCATGCGCACTCGGGCTCACCACTGCGCATGCGCACACAGGCGCACTAGAGCGCATGCGCAATCGGGCCCTCTACTGCGCATGCGCACTCGGGTTCACTACTGCGCATGCGCACTCGGACTCACTACTGCGCTTGCGCACTCGGGGTCACTACTGCTCATGCGCACTCGGACTCACTACTGCGGATGCGCAATCGGGCTCACTACTGCGGATACGCTCTCCGGCTCAGACCTGCACATGCGCAATCGGGCACACTACTGCGCATGCGCACTCGGACTCACTACTGCGGATGCGCGCTCGGGCTAACTACTGCTCGTGCGCACTTGGACTCACTACTGCGCATGCCCTCTCCGGTCAGCCCTGTACATGCGCACTCGGGCTCACTACTGCGCATGCGCACTCGGGGTCACTACTGCTCATGCGCACTTGGACTCACTACTGCTCATGGGCACTCGGCCTCACTACTGCGCATGCGCACACGGGCTCTCTACTGTGCATGCGCACACGGGGTCACTACTGCTCATGCGCACTTGGACTCACTACCGCTCATGGGCACTCGGAGTCACTACTGCGGATGCGCAATCGGGTTCACTACTGCGCATGCGCAATCGGGGTCACTACTGCGCATGCGCGCTCGGGGTCACTACTGCGCCAGCGCACTCGGGCACACTACTGTGCATGCGCGCTCGGGGTCACTACTGCGCATGCGCACTCCGGCTCAGACCTGCACATGCGCACTCGAGCTCATTACTGCGCATGTGTACACTGGCTCACTACTGTGCATGCGCACTCGGCATCACTACTGCTCATGCGCACTCGGACTCACTACTGCTCATGCGCATTCGGACTCACTACTACGGATGCGCAATCGGGCTCACTACTGCGGATACGCTCTCCGGCTCAGACCTGCACATGCGCAATCGGGCACCCTACTGCGCATGCGCACTCGGGCTCACTACTGCTCATGCGCACACTGTCTCACTACTGCGGATGCGCATTCGGGCTCGCTATTACCGATGCGCGCTCGGGCACACTACTGCGCATGCGCGCTCGGGGTCACTACTGCGCATGCGCGCTCGGGGTCACTACTGCGCCAGCGCACTCGGGCACACTACTGTGCATGCGCGCTCGGGGTCACTACTGCGCATGCGCACTCCGGCTCAGACCTGCACATGCGCACTCGAGCTCATTACTGCGGCATGTGTACACTGGCTCACTACTGCGCATGCGCACTCGGGCTCACTACTGTGCATGCGCACACGGGCTCACTACTGCGCATGCGCAATCGGGGTCACTAATTCTCATGCGCTCTCGGACTAACTACTGCTCGTGCGCACTCGGACTCACTACTGCGGATGCGCTCTCCGGATCAGACCTGCACATGCGCAATCGGGCTCTCTACTGCGCATGCCCACTCGGGGTCACTACTGCGCATGCGCAATCGGGCTCACTACTGCGCATGCGCGCTCGGGGTCACTACTGCGGACGCGCAATCGGGCTCACTACTGCGAATGCGCTGTCCGGCTCAGAACTGCACATGCGCAATCGGGCTCACTACTGCGCATGCGCACACGGGCTCACTACTGCGCATGCGCAATCGGGGTCTCTACTGCGCATGCGCACACGGGCTTACTACTGCGCATGCGCAATCGGGGTCTCTACAGCGCATGCGCACTCGGGGTCACTACTGCGCATGCGCACTCGGACTCTCTACTGCGGATGCGCGCTCGGGCTCACTACTGCGCATGCGCACACGGGCACACTACTGCGCATGCGCACACGGGGTCACTAATTCTCATGCGCTCTGGACTAACTACTGCTCATGCGCACTCGGACTCACTACTGCGGATGCGCAATCGGGATCAGTACTGCGGATGCGTTCTCCGGCTCAGACCTGCACATGCGCAATCGGCCACACTACTGCGCATGCGCACTCGGACTCACTACTGCCCTTGCGCACTCGGGGTCACTACTGCTCATGCGCACTCGGACTCACTACTGCGGATGCGCAATCGGGCTCACTACTGCGGATACGCTCTCCGGCTCAGACCTGCACATGCGCAATCGGGCACACTACTGCGCATGCGCACTCGGACTCACTACTGCGGATGCGCGCTCGGGCTAACTACTGCTCGTGCGCACTTGGACTCACTACTGCGCATGCCCTCTCCGGTCAGCCCTGTACATGCGCACTCGGGCTCACTACTGCGCATGCGCACTCGGGGTCACTACTGCTCATGCGCACTTGGACTCACTACTGCTCATGCGCACTTGGACTCACTACCGCTCATGGGCACTCGGAGTCACTACTGCGGATGCGCAATCGGGTTCACTACTGCGCATGCGCAATCGGGGTCACTACTGCGCATGCGCGCTCGGCGTCACTACTGCGCCAGCGCACTCGGGCACACTACTGTGCATGCGCGCTCGGGGTCACTACTGCGCATGCGCACTCCGGCTCAGACCTGCACATGCGCACTCGAGCTCATTACTGCGCATGTGTACACTGGCTCACTACTGTGCATGCGCACTCGGCATCACTACTGCTCATGCGCACTCGGACTCACTACTGCTCATGCGCATTCGGACTCACTACTACGGATGCGCAATCGGGCTCACTACTGCGGATACGCTCTCCGGCTCAGACCTGCACATGCGCAATCGGGCACCCTACTGCGCATGCGCACTCGGGCTCACTACTGCTCATGCGCACACTGTCTCACTACTGCGGATGCGCATTCGGGCTCGCTATTGCCGATGCGCGCTCGGGCACACTACTGCGCATGCGCGCTCGGGGTCACTACTGCGCATGCGCGCTCGGGGTCACTACTGCGCCAGCGCACTCGGGCACACTTCTGTGCATGCGCGCTCGGGGTCACTACTGCGCATGCGCACTCCGGCTCAGACCTGCACATGCGCACTCGAGCTCATTACTGCGCATGTGTACACTGGCTCACTACTGCGCATGCGCACTCGGGCTCACTACTGTGCATGCGCACACGGGCTCACTACTGCGCATGCGCAATCGGGGTCACTAATTCTCATGCGCTCTCGGACTAACTACTGCTCGTGCGCACTCGGACTCACTACTGCGGATGCGCTCTCCGGCTCAGACCTGCACATGCGCAATCGGGCTCTCTACTGCGCATGCCCACTCGGGGTCACTACTGCGCATGCGCAATCGGGCTCACAACTGCGCATGCGCGCTCGGGGTCACTACTGCGGACGCGCAATCGGGCTCACTACTGCGAATGCGCTGTCCGGCTCAGAACTGCACATGCGCAATCGGGCTAACTACTGCGCATGCGCACACGGGCTCACTACTGCGCATGCGCAATCGGGGTCTCTACTGCGCATGCGCACACGGGCTTACTACTGCGCATGCGCAATCGGGGTCTCTACAGCGCATGCGCACTCGGGGTCACTACTGCGCATGCGCACTCGGACTCTCTACTGCGGATGCGCGCTCGGGCTCACTACTGCGCATGCGCACACGGGCACACTACTGCGCATGCGCACACGGGGTCACTAATTCTCATGCGCTCTGGACTAACTACTGCTCATGCGCACTCGGACTCACTACTGCGGATGCGCAATCGGGACCAGTACTGCGGATGCGTTCTCCGGCTCAGACCTGCACATGCGCAATCGGCCACACTACTGCGCATGCGCACTCGGACTCACTACTGCGCTTGCGCACTCGGGGTCACTACTGCTCATGCGCACTCGGACTCACTACTGCGGATGCGCAATCGGGCTCACTACTGCGGATACGCTCTCCGGCTCAGACCTGCACATGCGCAATCGGGCACACTACTGCGCATGCGCACTCGGACTCACTACTGCGGATGCGCGCTCGGGCTAACTACTGCTCGTGCGCACTTGGACTCACTACTGCCCATGCCCTCTCCGGTCAGCCCTGTACATGCGCACTCGGGCTCACTACTGCGCATGCGCACTCGGGGTCACTACTGCTCATGCGCACTTGGACTCACTACTGCTCATGCGCACTTGGACTCACTACCGCTCATGGGCACTCGGAGTCACTACTGCGGATGCGCAATCGGGTTCACTACTGCGCATGCGCAATCGGGGTCACTACTGCGCATGCGCGCTCGGCGTCACTACTGCGCCAGCGCACTCGGGCACACTACTGTGCATGCGCGCTCGGGGTCACTACTGCGCATGCGCACTCCGGCTCAGACCTGCACATGCGCACTCGAGCTCATTACTGCGCATGTGTACACTGGCTCACTACTGTGCATGCGCACTCGGCATCACTACTGCTCATGCGCACTCGGACTCACTACTGCTCATGCGCATTCGGACTCACTACTACGGATGCGCAATCGGGCTCACTACTGCGGATACGCTCTCCGGCTCAGACCTGCACATGCGCAATCGGGCACCCTACTGCGCATGCGCACTCGGGCTCACTACTGCTCATGCGCACACTGTCTCACTACTGCGGATGCGCATTCGGGCTCGCTATTGCCGATGCGCGCTCGGGCACACTACTGCGCATGCGCGCTCGGGGTCACTACTGCGCATGCGCGCTCGGGGTCACTACTGCGCCAGCGCACTCGGGCACACTACTGTGCATGCGCGCTCGGGGTCACTACTGCGCATGCGCACTCCGGCTCAGACCTGCACATGCGCACTCGAGCTCATTACTGCGCATGTGTACACTGGCTCACTACTGCGCATGCGCACTCGGGCTCACTACTGTGCATGCGCACACGGGCTCACTACTGCGCATGCGCAATCGGGTCACTAATTCTCATGCGCTCTCGGACTAACTACTGCTCGTGCGCACTCGGACTCACTACTGCGGATGCGCTCTCCGGCTCAGACCTGCACATGCGCAATCGGGCTCTCTACTGCGCATGCCCACTCGGGGTCACTACTGCGCATGCGCAATCGGGCTCACTACTGCGCATGCGCGCTCGGGGTCACTACTGCGGACGCGCAATCGGGCTCACGACTGCGAATGCGCTGTCCGGCTCAGAACTGCACATGCGCACTCGGACTCACTACTGCGGATGCGCATTCGGGCTCACTACTGCGCATGCGCACAGGGGCTCACTACTGCTCATGCTTACTCGGGGTCACTACTGCTCATGCGCACTCGGACTTACTACTGCGCATACGCACTCCGGCTCAGACCTGCCCATGCGCACTCGGGCTCACCACTGCGCATGCGCACACAGGCTCACTAGAGCGCATGCGCAATCGGGCCCTCTACTGCGCATGCGCACTCGGGTTCACTACTGCGCATGCGCACTCGGACTCACTACTGCGCTTGCGCACTCGGGGTCACTACTGCTCATGCGCACTCGGACTCACTACTGCGGATGCGCAATCGGGCTCACTACTGCGGATACGCTCTCCGGCTCAGACCTGCACATGCGCAATCGGGCACACTACTGCGCATGCGCACTCGGACTCACTACTGCGGATGCGCGCTCGGGCTAACTACTGCTCGTGCGCACTTGGACTCACTACTGCGCATGCCCTCTCCGGTCAGCCCTGTACATGCGCACTCGGGCTCACTACTGCGCATGCGCACTCGGGGTCACTACTGCTCATGCGCACTTGGACTCACTACTGCTCATGGGCACTCGGCCTCACTACTGCGCATGCGCACACGGGCTCTCTACTGTGCATGCGCACACGGGGTCACTACTGCTCATGCGCACTTGGACTCACTACCGCTCATGGGCACTCGGAGTCACTACTGCGGATGCGCAATCGGGTTCACTACTGCGCATGCGCAATCGGGGTCACTACTGCGCATGCGCGCTCGGGGTCACTACTGCGCCAGCGCACTCGGGCACACTACTGTGCATGCGCGCTCGGGGTCACTACTGCGCATGCGCACTCCGGCTCAGACCAGCACATGCGCACTCGATCTCATTACTGCGCATGTGTACACTGGCTCACTACTGTGCATGCGCACTCGGCATCACTACTGCTCATGCGCACTCGGACTCATTACTGCTCATGCGCATTCGGACTCACTACTACGGATGCGCAATCGGGCTCACTACTGCGGATACGCTCTCCGGCTCAGACCTGCACATGCGCAATCGGGCACCCTACTGCGCATGCGCACTCGGGCTCACTACTGCTCATGCGCACACTGTCTCACTACTGCGGATGCGCATTCGGGCTCGCTATTGCCGATGCGCGCTCGGGCACACTACTGCGCATGCGCGCTCGGGGTCACTACTGCGCATGCGCGCTCGGGGTCACTACTGCGCCAGCGCACTCGGGCACACTACTGTGCATGCGCGCTCGGGGTCACTACTGCGCATGCGCACTCCGGCTCAGACCTGCACATGCGCACTCGAGCTCATTACTGCGCATGTGTACACTGGCTCACTACTGCGCATGCGCACTCGGGCTCACTACTGTGCATGCGCACACGGGCTCACTACTGCGCATGCGCAATCGGGGTCACTAATTCTCATGCGCTCTCGGACTAACTACTGCTCATGCGCACTCGGACTCACTACTGCGGATGCGCTCTCCGGCTCAGACCTGCACATGCGCAATCGGGCTCTCTACTGCGCATGCCCACTCGGGGTCACTACTGCGCATGCGCAATCGGGCTCACAACTGCGCATGCGCGCTCGGGGTCACTACTGCGGACGCGCAATCGGGCTCACTACTGCGAATGCGCTGTCCGGCTCAGAACTGCACATGCGCAATCGGGCTCACTACTGCGCATGCGCACACGGGCACACTACTGCGCATGCGCACACGGGGTCACTAATTCTCATGCGCTCTGGACTAACTACTGCTCATGCGCACTCGGACTCACTACTGCGTATGCGCATTCGGGCTCACTACTGCGCATGCGCACACGGGCTCACTACTGCTCATGCTTACTCGGGGTCACTACTGCTCATGCGCACTCGGACTTACTACTGCGCATACGCACTCCGGCTCAGACCTGCCCATGCGCACTCGGGCTCACCACTGCGCATGCGCACACGGGCTCACTACAGCGCATGCGCAATCGGGCCCTCTACTGCGCATGCGCACTCGGGTTCACTACTGCGCATGCGCACTCGGACTCACTACTGCGCTTGCGCACTCGGGGTCACTACTGCTCATGCGCACTCGGACTCACTACTGCGGATGCGCGCTCGGGCACACTACTGCGCATGCGCACACGGCGTCACTAATTCTCATGCGCTCTCGGACTAACTACTGCTCGTGCGCACTCGGACTCACTACTGCGGATGCGCTCTCCGGCTCAGACCTGCACATGCGCAATCGGGCTCTCTACTGCGCATGCCCACTCGGGGTCACTACTGCGCATGCGCAATCGGGCTCACTACTGCGCATGCGCGCTCGGGGTCACTACTGCGCATGCGCACTCGGACTCACTACTGCGGATGCGCGCTCGGGCTCACTACTGCGCATGCGCACACGGGCACACCACTGCGCATGCGCACACGGGGTCTCTAATTCTCATGCGCTCTGGGACTAACTACTGCTCATGCGCACTCGGACTCACTACTGCGGATGCGCATTCGGGCTCACTACTGCGCATGCGTATTCGGGCTCACTACTGCGCATGCGCACACGGGCTCACTACTGCGCATGCGCAATCGGCGTCTCTACAGCGCATGCGCACACGGGGTCACTACTGCTCATGCGCACTTGGACTCACTACCGCTCATGGGCACTCGGAGTCACTACTGCGGATGCGCAATCGGCCTCACTACTGCGGATGCGCTGTCCGGCTCAGACCTGCACGTGCGCAATCGGGCTCTCTACTGCGCATGCGCACTCCGTGTCACTACTGCGCATGCGCACACGGGCTCACTACTGCTCATGGGCACTCGGCCTCACTACTACGGATGCGCGCTCGGGATCACTAATGCGCATGCGCACTCGGGCTCACTACTGCCGATGCGCGCTCGGGCACACTACTGCGCATGCACACACCGGGTCACTAATTCTCATGCGCTCTCGGACTAACTACTGCTCATGCGCACTCGGACTCACTACTGCGGATGCGCAATTGGGCTCAGTACTGCGGATGCCCACTCGGGGTCACTACTGCGCATGCGCAATCGGGCTCACTACTGCGCATGCGCGCTCGGGGTCACTACTGCGGACGCGCAATCGGGCTCACTACTGCGAATGCGCTGTCCGGCTCAGAACTGCACATGCGCAATCGGGCTCACTACTGCGCATGCGCACACGGGCTCACTACTGCGCATGCGCAATCGGGGTCTCTACTGCGCATGCGCACACGGGCTCACTACTGCTCATGCTTACTCGGGGTCACTACTGCTCATGCGCACTCGGACTTACTACTGCGCATACGCACTCCGGCTCAGACCTACCCATGCGCACTCGGGCTCACCACTGCGCATGTGCACACGGGCTCACTACCGCGCATGCGCAATCGGGCCCTCTACTGCGCATGCGCACTCGGGTTCACTACTGCGCATGCGCACTCGGACTCACTACTGCGCTTGCGCACTCGGGGTCACTACTGCTCATGCGCACTCGGACACACTACTGCGGATGCGCGCTCGGGCACACTACTGCGCATGCGCACACGGGGTCACTACTTCTCATGCGCTCTCGGACTAACTACTGCTCGTGCGCACTCGGACTCACTACTGCGGATGCGCTCTCCGGCTCAGACCTGCACATGCGCAATCGGGCTCTCTACTGCTCATGCCCACTCGGGGTCACTACTGCGCATGCGCAATCGGGCTCACTACTGCGCATGCGCGCTCGGGGTCACTACTGCGGACGCGCAATCGGGCTCACTACTGCGAATGCGCTGTCCGGCTCAGAACTGCACATGCGCAATCGGGCTCACTACTGCGCATGCGCACACGGGCTCACTACCGCGCATGCGCAATCGGGCCCTCTACTGCGCATGCGCACACGGGCTTACTACAGCGCATGCGCAATCGGGGTCTCTACAGCGCATGCGCACTCGGGGTCACTACTGCGCATGCGCACTCGGACTCACTACTGCGGATGCGCGCTCGGGCTCACTACTGCGCATGCGAACACGGGCACACTACTGCGCATGCGCACACGGGGTCACTAATTCTCATGCGCTCTGGGACTAACTACTGCTCATGCGCACTCGGACTCACTACTGCGGATGCGCATTCGGGATCACTACTGCGCATGCGCACACGGGCTCACTACTGCTCATGCTTACTCGGGGTCACTACTGCTCATGCGCACTCGGACTTACTACTGCGCATACGCACTCCGGCTCAGACCTGCCCATGCGCACTCGGGCTCACCACTGCGCATGCGCACACGGGCTCACTACCGCGCATGCGCAATCGGGCCCTCTACTGCGCATGCGCACTCGGGTTCACTACTGCGCATGCGCACTCGGACTCACTACTGCGCTTGCGCACTCGGGGTCACTACTGCTCATGCGCACTCGGACTCACTACTGCTCATGCGCACTCGGACTCACTACTACGGATGCGCAATCGGGCTCACTACTGCGGATACGCTCTGCGGCTCAGACCTGCACATGCGCAATCGGGCACCCTACTGCGCATGCGCACTCGGACTCACTACTGCGGATGCGCGCTCGGGCTCACTACTGCGGATGCGTACTCCGGTCAGACCTGCACATGCACACTCGGGCTCACTACTGCGCATGCGCAATCGGGCTCACTACTGCGGATGCACAATCCGGCTAACTACTGC
Source organism: Megachile leachella (assembly GCA_963576845.1). Classification (NCBI taxonomy): domain Eukaryota; kingdom Metazoa; phylum Arthropoda; class Insecta; order Hymenoptera; family Megachilidae; genus Megachile; species Megachile leachella. Next base: position 22,636,580 of record OY756250.1, on the reverse strand, counting down.
GCATGTGCACTCCGGCTCAGACCTGCACAGGCGCAATCGGGCTCACTACTGCACATTCGCACGCCGGCTCAGACTTGCCCATGCGCACTCGGGCTCTCTACTGCGCATGCGCGCTCGGGGCCACTACTGCGCATGCGCGCTCGGGGTCACTACTGCGCATGCGCACTGTGGCTCACTACTGCGGATGCGCGCTCGGGCACACTACTGCGCATGCGCACACGGGGTCACTACGTCTCATACGCTCTCGGACTAACTACTGCTCATGGGCACTCGGACTCACTACTGCGCATGCGCACACGGGCTCACTACTGTGCATGCGCACACGGGGTCACTACTGCTCATGCGCACTTGGACTCACTACTACTCATGCGCACTCGGACTCACTACTGCTAATGCGCACTCGGACTCACTAGTACGGATGCGCAATCGGGCTCACTACTGCACACGCGCGCTCGGGCTCACTACTGCGCATGCGCACTCCGGTCAAACCTGTATATGCGCTCTCGGGCTCACTACTGCGCATGCGCAATCGAGCTCGCTACTACGCACGCGCACACGGGCTCACTACTGCGCATGCCCTCTCCGGTCAGATCTGTCCATGCGCACTCGGGCACACTACTGCGCATGCGCGCTCGGGGCCACTACTGCGCATGCGCGGTCGGTGTCACTACTGCGCATGCGCATTCGGGCTCACTACTGCCGATGCGCGCTCGGGCACACTACTGCCCATGCACACACGGGGTCACTAATTCTCATGCGTTCTCGGAATAACTACTGCTCATGCGCACTCGAACTCACTACTGCGGATGCGCAATCGGGCTCAATACTGCGGGTGCGTTCTCCGGCTCAGACCTGCAAATGCGCAGTCGGGCACACTACTCCGCATGCGCACTCGGACTCACTACTGCGGATGCGCGCTCGGGCTAACTACTGCTCATGCGCACTTGGACTCACTACTGCGCATGCCCTCTCCGGTCAGCCCTGCACATGCGCACACGGGCTCACTACTGCTCATGCTTACTCGGGGTCACTACTGCTCATGCGCACTCGGACTTACTACTGCGCATACGCACTCCGGCTCAGACCTGCCCATGCGCACTCGGGCTCACCACTGCGCATGCGCACACGGGCTCACTACAGCGCATGCGCAATCGGGCCCTCTACTGCGCATGCGCACTCGGTTTCACTACTGCGCATGCGCACTCGGACTCACTACTGCGCTTGCGCACTCGGGGTCACTACTGCTCATGCGCACTCGGACTTACTACTGCGCATACGCACTCCGGCTCAGACCTGCCCATGCGCAATCGGGCTCTCTACTGCTCATGCCCACTCGGGGTCACTACAGCGCATGCGCAATCGGGCTCACTACTGCGCATGCGCGCTCGGGGTCACTACTGCGGACGCGCAATCGGGCTCACTACTGCGAATGCGCTGTCCGGCTCAGAACTGCACATGCGCAATCGGGCTCACTACTGCGCATGCGCACACGGGCTCACTACCGCGCATGCGCAATCGGGCCCTCTACTGCGCATGCGCAAACGGGCTTACTACAGCGCATGCGCAATCGGGGTCTCTACAGCGCATGCGCACTCGGGGTCACTACTGCGCATGCGCACTCGGACTCACTACTGCGGATGCGCGCTCGGGCTCACTACTGCGCATGCGAACACGGGCACACTACTGCGCATGCGCACACGGGGTCACTAATTCTCATGCGCTCTGGGACTAACTACTGCTCATGCGCACTCGGACTCACTACTGCGGATGCGCATTCGGGCTCACTACTGCGCATGCGCACACGGGCTCACTACTGCTCATGCTTACTCGGGGTCACTACTGCTCATGCGCACTCGGACTTACTACTGCGCATACGCACTCCGGCTCAGACCTGCCCATGCGCACTCGGGCTCACCACTGCGCATGCGCACACGGGCTCACTACCGCGCATGCGCAATCGGGCCCTCTACTGCGCATGCGCACTCGGGTTCACTACTGCGCATGCGCACTCGGACTCACTACTGCGCTTGCGCACTCGGGGTCACTACTGCTCATGCGCACTCGGACTCACTACTGCTCATGCGCACTCGGACTCACTACTACGGATGCGCAATCGGGCTCACTACTGCGGATACGCTCTGCGGCTCAGACCTGCACATGCGCAATCGGGCACCCTACTGCGCATGCGCACTCGGACTCACTACTGCGGATGCGCGCTCGGGCTCATTACTGCTCATTGGCACTCGGCCTCACTACTGCGGATTCGCAATCGGGCTCACTACTGCGGATGCGCTCTCCGGCTCAGACCTGCACATGCGCACTCGGCTTCACTACTGCTCATGTGCACTCGGACTCACTGTTGCGGATGCGCGCTTGGGCTAACTACTGCTCATGCGCACTCGGCCTCACTACTGCTCACGCGCACTCGGACTCACTACTGCTCATGCGCACACTGTCTCACTACTGCGGATGCGCATTCGGGCTCGCTACTGCCGATGCGCGCTCGGGCACACTACTGCGCATGCACACACGGGGTCGCTAATTCTCATGCGCTCTCGGACTAACTACTGCTCATGCGCACTCGGACTCACTACTGCGGATGCGCAATCGGGCTCACTACTGCGGATGCGCGCTCGGGCTAACTACTGCTCGTGCGCACTTGGACTCTCTCCTGCGCATGCCCTCTCCGGTCAGCCCTGTACATGCGCACTCGGGCTCACTACTGCATATGCGCACTCGGGGTCACTACTGCTCATGGGCACTCGGCCACACTACTGCGCATGCGCACACGGGCTCTCTACTGTGCATGCGCACACGGGGTCACTACTGCTCATGCGCACTTGGACTCACTACCGCTCATGGGCACTCGGAGTCACTACTGCGGATGCGCAATCGGGTTCACTACTGCGCATGCGCAATCGGGGTCACTACTGCGCATGCGCGCTCGGGGTCACTACTGCGCCAGCGCACTCGGGCACACTACTGTGCATGCGCGCTCGGACTCACTACTGCTCATGCGCATTCGGACTCACTACTACGGATGCGCAATCGGGCTCACTACTGCGGATACGCTCTCCGGCTCAGACCTGCACATGCGCAATCGGGCACCCTACTGCGCATGCGCACTCGGGCTCACTACTGCTCATGCGCACACTGTCTCACTACTGCGGATGCGCATTCGGGCTCGCTATTGCCGATGCGCGCTCGGGCACACTACTGCGCATGCGCGCTCGGGGCCACTACTGCGCATGCGCGGTCGGTGTCACTACTGCGCATGCGCATTCGGGCTCACTACTGCCGATGCGCGCTCGGGCACACTACTGCCCATGCACACACGGGGTCACTAATTCTCATGCGTTCTCGGAATAACTACTGCTCATGCGCACTCGGACTCACTACTGCGGATGCGCAATCGGGCTCAATACTGCGGGTGCGTTCTCCGGCTCAGACCTGCAAATGCGCAGTCGGGCACACTACTCCGCATGCGCACTCGGACTCACTACTGCGGATGCGCGCTCGGGCTAACTACTGCTCATGCGCACTTGGACTCACTACTGCGCATGCCCTCTCCGGTCAGCCCTGTACATGCGCACTCGGGCTCACTACTGCGCATGCGCACTCGGGGTCACTACTGCTCATGGGCACTCGGCCTCACTAATACGGATGCGCAATCGAGCTCACTATTGCACATGCGCGCTTGGGCTCACTCCTGCGCATGCGCACTCCGGTCAGACCTGTATATGCGCTCTCGGGCTCACTACTGCGCATGCGCGCTCGGGCACACTACTGCGGATGCGCAATCCGGTCAGACCTGCACATGCACACTCGGGCTCACTACTGCTCATGCGCACTCGGGCTCACTACTGCGGATGCGTACTCCGGTCAGACCTGCACATGCACACTCGGGCTCACTACTGCGCATGCGCAATCGGGCTCACTACTGCGGATGCACAATCCGGCTAACTACTGCGCATGTGCACTCCGGCTCAGACCTGCACAGGCGCAATCGGGCTCACTACTGCACATTCGCACGCCGGCTCAGACTTGCCCATGCGCACTCGGGCTCTCTACTGCGCATGCGCGCTCGGGGCCACTACTGCGCATGCGCGCTCGGGGTCACTACTGCGCATGCGCACTGTGGCTCACTACTGCGGATGCGCGCTCGGGCACACTACTGCGCATGCGCACACGGGGTCACTACGTCTCATACGCTCTCGGACTAACTACTGCTCATGGGCACTCGGACTCACTACTGCGCATGCGCACACGGGCTCACTACTGTGCATGCGCACACGGGGTCACTACTGCTCATGCGCACTTGGACTCACTACTACTCATGCGCACTCGGACTCACTACTGCTAATGCGCACTCGGACTCACTAGTACGGATGCGCAATCGGGCTCACTACTGCACACGCGCGCTCGGGCTCACTACTGCGCATGCGCACTCCGGTCAAACCTGTATATGCGCTCTCGGGCTCACTACTGCGCATGCGCAATCGAGCTCGCTACTACGCACGCGCACACGGGCTCACTACTGCGCATGCCCTCTCCGGTCAGATCTGTCCATGCGCACTCGGGCACACTACTGCGCATGCGCGCTCGGGGCCACTACTGCGCATGCGCGGTCGGTGTCACTACTGCGCATGCGCATTCGGGCTCACTACTGCCGATGCGCGCTCGGGCACACTACTGCCCATGCACACACGGGGTCACTAATTCTCATGCGTTCTCGGAATAACTACTGCTCATGCGCACTCGAACTCACTACTGCGGATGCGCAATCGGGCTCAATACTGCGGGTGCGTTCTCCGGCTCAGACCTGCAAATGCGCAGTCGGGCACACTACTCCGCATGCGCACTCGGACTCACTACTGCGGATGCGCGCTCGGGCTAACTACTGCTCATGCGCACTTGGACTCACTACTGCGCATGCCCTCTCCGGTCAGCCCTGTACATGCGCACTCGGGCTCACTACTGCGCATGCGCACTCGGGGTCACTACTGCTCATGGGCACTCGGCCTCACTAATACGGATGCGCAATCGGGCTCACTATTGCACATGCGCGCTTGGGCTCACTCCTGCGCATGCGCACTCCGGTCAGACCTGTATATGCGCTCTCGGGCTCACTACTGCGCATGCGCGCTCGGGCACACTACTGCGGATGCGCAATCCGGTCAGACCTGCACATGCACACTCGGGCTCACTACTGCTCATGCGCACTCGGGCTCACTACTGCGGATGCGTACTCCGGTCAGACCTGCACATGCACACTCGGGCTCACTACTGCGCATGCGCAATCGGGCTCACTACTGCGGATGCACAATCCGGCTAACTACTGCGCATGTGCACTCCGGCTCAGACCTGCACAGGCGCAATCGGGCTCACTACTGCACATTCGCACGCCGGCTCAGACTTACCCATGCGCACTCGGGCTCTCTACTGCGCATGCGCGCTCGGGGCCACTACTGCGCATGCGCGCTCGGGGTCACTACTGCGCATGCGCACTGTGGCTCACTACTGCGGATGCGCGCTCGGGCACACTACTGCGCATGCGCACACGGGGTCACTACGTCTCATACGCTCTCGGACTAACTACTGCTCATGGGCACTCGGACTCACTACTGCGCATGCGCACACGGGCTCACTACTGTGCATGCGCACACGGGGTCACTACTGCTCATGCGCACTTGGACTCACTACTACTCATGCGCACTAGGACTCACTACTGCTAATGCGCACTCGGACTCACTAGTACGGATGCGCAATCGGGCTCACTACTGCACACGCGCGCTCGGGCTCACTACTGCGCATGCGCACTCCGGTCAAACCTGTATATGCGCTCTCGGGCTCACTACTGCGCATGCGCAATCGAGCTCGCTACTACGCACGCGCACACGGGCTCACTACTGCGCATGCCCTCTCCGGTCAGATCTGTCCATGCGCACTCGGGCACACTACTGCGCATGCGCGCTCGGGGCCACTACTGCGCATGCGCGGTCGGTGTCACTACTGCGCATGCGCATTCGGGCTCACTACTGCCGATGCGCGCTCGGGCACACTACTGCCCATGCACACACGGGGTCACTAATTCTCATGCGTTCTCGGAATAACTACTGCTCATGCGCACTCGAACTCACTACTGCGGATGCGCAATCGGGCTCAATACTGCGGGTGCGTTCTCCGGCTCAGACCTGCAAATGCGCAGTCGGGCACACTACTCCGCATGCGCACTCGGACTCACTACTGCGGATGCGCGCTCGGGCTAACTACTGCTCATGCGCACTTGGACTCACTACTGCGCATGCCCTCTCCGGTCAGCCCTGTACATGCGCACTCGGGCTCACTACTGCGCATGCGCACTCGGGGTCACTACTGCTCATGGGCACTCTGCCTCACTAATACGGATGCGCAATCGGGCTCACTATTGCACATGCGCGCTTGGGCTCACTCCTGCGCATGCGCACTCCGGTCAGACCTGTATATGCGCTCTCGGGCTCACTACTGCGCATGCGCGCTCGGGCACACTACTGCGGATGCGCAATCCGGTCAGACCTGCACATGCACACTCGGGCTCACTACTGCTCATGCGCACTCGGGCTCACTACTGCGGATGCGTACTCCGGTCAGACCTGCACATGCACACTCGGGCTCACTACTGCGCATGCGCAATCGGGCTCACTACTGCGGATGCACAATCCGGCTAACTACTGCGCATGTGCACTCCGGCTCAGACCTGCACAGGCGCAATCGGGCTCACTACTGCACATTCGCACGCCGGCTCAGACTTGCCCATGCGCACTCGGGCTCTCTACTGCGCATGCGCGCTCGGGGCCACTACTGCGCATGCGCGCTCGGGGTCACTACTGCGCATGCGCACTGTGGCTCACTACTGCGGATGCGCGCTCGGGCACACTACTGCGCATGCGCACACGGGGTCACTACGTCTCATGCGCTCTCGGACTAACTACTGCTCATGGGCACTCGGACTCACTACTGCGCATGCGCACACGGGCTCACTACTGTGCATGCGCACACGGGGTCACTACTGCTCATGCGCACTTGGACTCACTACTACTCATGCGCACTCGGACTCACTACTGCTAATGCGCACTCGGACTCACTAGTACGGATGCGCAATCGGGCTCACTACTGCACACGCGCGCTCGGGCTCACTACTGCGCATGCGCACTCCGGTCAAACCTGTATATGCGCTCTCGGGCTCACTACTGCGCATGCGCAATCGAGCTCGCTACTACGCACGCGCACACGGGCTCACTACTGCGCATGCCCTCTCCGGTCAGATCTGTCCATGCGCACTCGGGCTCACTACTGCGCATGCGCACTCGGGGTCACTACTGCTCATGCGCACTTGGACTCACTACTGCTCATGGGCACTCCTCACTAATACGGATGCGCAATCGGGCTCACTACTGCACATGCGCGCTCGGGCTCACTACTGCGCATGCGCACACGGGGTCACTAACTCTCATGCGCTCTCGGACTCACTACTGCGGATGCGCAATCGGGCTCAATACTGCGGGTGCGTTCTCCGGCTCAGACCTGCACATGCGCAATCGGGCACACTACTGCGCATGTGCACTCGGACTCACTACTGCGGATGCGCGCTCGGGCTAACTACTGCTCATGCGCACTTGGACTCACTACTGCGCATGCCCTCTCCGGTCAGCCCTGTACATGCGCACTCGGGCTCACTACTGCGCATGCGCACTCGGGGTCACTACTGCTCATGGGCACTCGGCCTCACTAATACGGATGCGCAATCGGGCTCACTATTGCACATGCGCGCTTGGGCTCACTCCTGCGCATGCGCACTCCGGTCAGACCTGTATATGCGCTCTCGGGCTCACTACTGCGCATGCGCGCTCGGGCACACTACTGCGGATGCGCAATCCGGTCAGACCTGCACATGCACACTCGGGGTCACTACTGCGCATGCGCACTCGGGCTCTCTACTGCGGATGCGCTCTCCGGCTCAGACCTGCACATACGCAATCGGGCTCACCACTGCGCATGCGCACGCGGGCTCACTACTGCGCATGCGCAATCGGTGTCTCTACTGCGCATGCGCACACGGGCTCACTACTGCGCATGCGCAATCGGGGTGTCTACTGCGCATGCGCACTCGGGGTCACTACTGCGCATGCGCACTCGGACTCACTACTGCGGATGCGCGCTCGGGCTCACTACTGCCGATGCGTGCTCGGGCACACTACTGCGCATGCACACACGCGGTCACTAATTCTCATGCGCTCTCGGACTAACTACTGCTCATGCGCACTCGGACTCACTACTGCGGATGCGCAATCGGGCTCAATACTGCGGGTGCGTTCTCCGGCTCAGAACTGCACATGCGCAATCGGGCACACTAGTGCGCATGCGCACTCGGACTCACTACTGCGGATGCGCGCTCGGGCTAACTACTGCTCATGCGCACTTGGACTCACTACTGCGGATGCGCTCTCCGGCTCAGACCTGCACATGCGCACTCGGCCTCACTACTGCTCATGCGCACTCGGGCTCACTACTGCGGATGCGTACTCCGGTCAGACCTGCACATGCACACTCGGGCTCACTACTGTGCATGCGCAATCGGGCTCACTACTGCGGATGCACAATCCGGCTAACTACTGCGCATGTGCACTCCGGCTCAGACCTGCACAGGCGCAATCGGGCTCACTACTGCACATTCGCACTCCGGCTCAGACTTGCCCATGCGCACTCTGGCTCTCTACTGCGCATGCGCGCTCGGGGCTACTACTGCGCATGCGCGCTCGGGGTCACTACTGCGCATGCGCACTGTGGCTCACTACTGCGGATGCGCGCTCGGGCACACTACTGCGCATGCGCAATCGAGCTCGCTACTACGCACGCGCACACGGGCTCACTACTGCGCATGCGCACTCGGGGTCACTACTGCTCATGCGCACTTGGACTCACTACTGCTCATGGGCACTCCTCACTAATACGGATGCGCAATCGGGCTCACTACTGCACATGCGCGCTCGGGCTCACTACTGCGCATGCGCACTCCGGTCAGACCTGTATATGCGCTCTCGGGCTCACTACTGCGCATGCGCGCTCGGGCACGCTACTGCGGATGCGTACTCCGGTCAGACCTGCACATGCACACTCGGGCTCACTACTGCGCATGCGCAATCGGGCTCACTACTGCGGATGCACAATCCGGCTAACTACTGCGCATGTGCACTCCGGCTCAGACCTGCACAGGCGCAATCGGGCTCACTAATGCACATTCGCACTCCGGCTCAGACTTGCCGATGCGCACTCGGGCTCTCTACTGCTCATGCGCACTCGGGCTCACTACTGCGGATGCGTACTCCGGTCAGACCTGCACATGCACACTCGGGCTCACTACTGCGCATGCGCAATCGGGCTCACTACTGCGGATGCACAATCCGGCTAACTACTGCGCATGTGCACTCCGGCTCAGACCTGCACAGGCGCAATCGGGCTCACTACTGCACATTCGCACTCCGGCTCAGACTTGCCCATGCGCACTCGGGCTCTCTACTGCGCATGCGCGCACGGGGCCACTACTGCGCATGCGCGCTCGGGGTCACTACTGCGCATGCGCACTGTGGCTCACTACTGCGGATGCGCGCTCGGGCACACTACTGCGCATGCGCACACGGGGTCACTACGTCTCATGCGCTCTCGGACTAACTACTGCTTATGGGCACTCGGACTCACTACTGCGCATGCGCACACGGGCTCACTACTGTGCATGCGCACACGGGGTCACTACTGCTCATGCGCACTTGGACTCACTACTACTCATGCGCACTCGGACTCTACTACTGCTAATGCGCACTCGGACTCACTAGTACGGATGAGCAATCGGGCTCACTACTGCACACGCGCGCTCGGGCTCACTACTGCGCATGCGCACTCCGGTCAAACCTGTATATGCGCTCTCGGGCTCACTACTGCGCATGCGCAATCGAGCTCGCTGCTACGCACGCGCACACGGGCTCACTACTGCGCATGCCCTCTCCGGTCAGATCTGTCCATGCGCACTCGGGCTCACTACTGCGCATGCGCACTCGGGGTCACTACTGCTCATGCGCACTTGGACTCACTACTGCTCATGGGCACTCCTCACTAATACGGATGCGCAATCGGGCTCACTACTGCACATGCGCGCTCGGGCTCACTACTGCGCATGCGCACTCCGGTCAGACCTGTATATGCGCTCTCGGGCTCACTACTGCGCATGCGCGCTCGGGCACGCTACTGCGGATGCGTACTCCGGTCAGACCTGCACATGCACACTCGGGCTCACTACTGCGCATGCGCAATCGGGCTCACTACTGCGGATGCACAATCCGGCTAACTACTGCGCATGTGCACTCCGGCTCAGACCTGCACAGGCGCACTCGGGCTCACTACTGCGGAAGCGTACTCCGGTCAGACCTGCACATGCACACTCGGGCTCACTACTGCGGATGCGCGCTCGGGCACACTACTGCGCATGCGCACACGGGGTCTCTACTGCGCATGCGCACTCGGGGTCACTAATTCTCATGCGCTCTCGGACTAACTACTGCTCATGCGCACTCGGACTCACTACTGCGGATGCGCAATCGGGCTCACTACTGCGCATGCACACACGGGCTCACTACTGCGCATGCGCACACGGGGTCACAACGTCTCATGCGCTCTCGGACTAACTACTGCGCATGCGCACTCGGTGTCACATCTGCGCATGCGCACTCGGGGTCACTACTGCTCATGGGCACTCGGCCTCACTAATACGGATGCGCAATCGGGCTCACTATTGCACATGCGCGCTTGGGCTCACTCCTGCGCATGCGCACTCCGGTCAGACCTGTATATGCGCTCTCGGGCTCACTACTGCGCATGCGCGCTCGGGCACACTACTGCGGATGCGCAATCCGGTCAGACCTGCACATGCACACTCGGGCGCACTACTGCGCATGCGCAATCGGGCTCTCTACTGCGGATGCACAATCCGGCTAACTAGTGCGCATGTGCACTCCGGCTCAGACTTGCCCATGCGCACTCGGGCTCACCACTGCGCATGCGCACTCGGGGTCACTACTGCGCATGCGCACTCGGGCTCTCTACTGCGGATGCGCTCTCCGGCTCAGACCTGCACATGCGCAATCGGGCTCACCACTGCGCATGCGCACGCGGGCTCACTACTGCGCATGCGCAATCGGGGGCTCTACTGCGCATGCGCACACGGGCTCACTACTGCGCATGCGCAATCGGGGTGTCTACTGCGCATGCGCACTCGGGGTCACTACTGCGCATGCGCACTCGGACTCACTACTGCGGATGCACGCTCGGGCTCACTACTGCCGATGCGCGCTCGGGCTCACTACTGCGCATGCACACACGGGGTCACTAATTCTCATGCGCTCTCGGACTACCTACTGCTCATGCGCACTCGGACTCACTACTGCGGATGCGCAATCGGGCTCAATACTGCGGGTGCGTTCTCCGGCTCAGACCTGCACATGCGCAATCGGGCACACTACTGCGCATGCGCACTCGGACTCACTACTGCGGATGCGCGCTCGGGCTAACTACTGCTCATGCGCACTTGGACTCACTACTGCGCATGCCCTCTCCGGTCAGCCCTGTACATGCGCACTCGGGCTCACTACTGCGCATGCGCACTCGGGGTCACTACTGCTCATGGGCACTCGGCCTCACTAATACGGATGCGCAATCGGGCTCACTATTGCACATGTGCGCTTGGGCTCACTCCTGCGCATGCGCACTCCGGTCAGACCTGTATATGCGCTCTCGGGCTCACTACTGCGCATGCGCGCTCGGGCACACTACTGCGGAGGCGCAATCCGGTCAGACCTGCACATGCACACTCGGGGTCACTACTGCACATGCGCACTCGGGCTCTCTACTGCGGATGCGCTCTCCGGCTCAGACCTGCACATACGCAATCGGGCTCACCACTGCGCATGCGCACGCGCGCTCACTACTGCGCATGCGCAATCGGGGTCTCTACTGCGCATGCGCACACGGGCTCACTACTGCGCATGCGCAATCGGGGTGTCTACTGCGCATGCGCACTCGGGGTCACTACTGCGCATGCGCACTCGGACTCACTACTGCGGATGCGCGCTCGGGCTCACTACTGCCGATGCGTGCTCGGGCACACTACTGCGCATGCACACACGGGGTCACTAATTCTCATGCGCTCTCGGACTAACTACTGCTCATGCGCACTCGGACTCACTACTGCGGATGCGCAATCGGGCTCAATACTGCGGGTGCGTTCTCCGGCTCAGAACTGCACATGCGCAATCGGGCACACTAGTGCGCATTCGCACTCGGACTCACTACTGCGGATGCGCGCTCGGGCTAACTACTGCTCATGCGCACTTGGACTCACTACTGCGGATGCGCTCTCCGGCTCAGACCTGCACATGCGCACTCGGCCTCACTACTGCGCATGCGCACTCGGGGTCACTACTGCTCATGCGCACTTGGACTCACTACTGCTCATGGGCACTCCTCACTAATACGGATGCGCGCTCGGGCTCGCTACTGCGCATGCGCACTCCGGTCAGACCTGTATATGCGCTCTCGGGCTCACTACTGCGCATGCGCGCTCGGGCACGCTACTGCGGATGCGTACTCCGGTCAGACCTGCACATGCACACTCGGGCTCACTACTGCGCATGCGCAATCGGGCTCACTACTGCGGATGCACAATCCGGCTAACTACTGCGCATGTGCACTCCGGCTCAGACCTGCACAGGCGCAATCGGGCTCACGAATGCACATTCGCACTCCGGCCCAGACTTGCCCATGCGCACTCGGGCTCTCTACTGCGCATGCGCACTCGGGGTCACTACTGCGCATGCGCATTCGGGGTCACTACTGCTCATGCGCACTCGGACTCACTGCTGCGGATGCGCATTCGGGCTCTCTACTGCCCATGCGCACTCGGGGTCACTACATCCCATGCGCACTCGGACTCACTACTGCTCATGGGCACTCGGCCTCACTACTGCGGATTCGCAATCGGGCTCACTACTGCGGATGCGCTCTCCGGCTCAGACCTGCACATGCGCACTCGGCCTCACTACTGCTCATGCGCACTCGGGCTCACTACTGCGGATGCGTACTCCGGTCAGACCTGCACATGCACACTCGGGCTCACTACTGCGCATGCGCAATCGGAATCACTACTGCTCATGCGCACACTGTCTCACTACTGCGGATGCGCATTCGGGCTCGCTATTGCCGATGCGCGCTCGGGCACACTACTGCGCATGCGCGCTCGGGGCCACTACTGCGCATGCGCGGTCGGTGTCACTACTGCGCATGCGCACTCGGGCTCACTACTGCCGATGCGCGCTCGGGCACACTACTGCCCATGCACACACGGGGTCACTAATTCTCATGCGTTCTCGGAATAACTACTGCTCATGCGCACTCGGACTCACTACTGCGGATGCGCAATCGGGCTCAATACTGCGGGTGCGTTCTCCGGCTCAGACCTGCAAATGCGCAGTCGGGCACACTACTCCGCATGCGCACTCGGACTCACTACTGCGGATGCGCGCTCGGGCTAACTACTGCTCATGCGCACTTGGACTCACTACTGCGCATGCCCTCTCCGGTCAGCCCTGTACATGCGCACTCGGGCTCACTACTGCGCATGCGCACTCGGGGTCACTACTGCTCATGGGCACTCGGCCTCACTAATACGGATGCGCAATCGGGCTCACTATTGCACATGCGCGCTTGGGCTCACTCCTGCGCATGCGCACTCCGGTCAGACCTGTATATGCGCTCTCGGGCTCACTACTGCGCATGCGCGCTCGGGCACACTACTGCGGATGCGCAATCCGGTCAGACCTGCACATGCACACTCGGGCTCACTACTGCGCATGCGCAATCGGGCTCTCTACTGCGGATGCACAGTCCGGCTAACTAGTGCGCATGTGCACTCCGGCTCAGACTTGCCCATGCGCACTCGGGCTCACCACTGCGCGTGCGCACTCGGGGTCACTACTGCGCATGCGCACTCGGGCTCTCTACTGCGGATGCGCTCTCCGGCTCAGACCTGCACATGCGCAATCGGGCTCACCACTGCGCATGCGCACGCGGGCTCACTACTGCGCATGCGCAATCGGGGGCTCTACTGCGCATGCGCACACGGGCTCACTACTGCGCATGCGCAATCGGGGTGTCTACTGCGCATGCGCACTCGGGGTCACTACTGCGCATGCGCACTCGGACTCACTACTGCGGATGCGCGCTCGGGCTCACTACTGCCGATGCGCGCTCGGGCTCACTACTGCGCATGCACACACGGGGTCACTAATTCTCATGCGCTCTCGGACTACCTACTGCTCATGCGCACTCGGACTCACTACTGCGGATGCGCAATCGGGCTCAATACTGCGGGTGCGTTCTCCGGCTCAGACCTGCACATGCGCAATCGGGCACACTACTGCGCATGCGCACTCGGACTCACTACTGCGGATGCGCGCTCGGGCTAACTACTGCTTGTGCGCACTTGGACTCACTACTGCGCATGCCCTCTCCGGTCAGCCCTGTACATGCGCACTCGGGCTCACTACTGCGCATGCGCACTCGGGGTCACTACTGCTCATGGGCACTCGGCCTCACTAATACGGATGCGCAATCGGGCTCACTATTGCACATGCGCGCTTGGGCTCACTCCTGCGCATGCGCACTCCGGTCAGACCTGTATATGCGCTCTCGGGCTCACTACTGCGCATGCGCGCTCGGGCACACTACTGCGGATGCGCAATCCGGTCAGACCTGCACATGCACACTCGGGGTCACTACTGCGCATGCGCACTCGGGCTCTCTACTGCGGATGCGCTCTCCGGCTCAGACCTGCACATACGCAATCGGGCTCACCACTGCGCATGCGCACGCGGGCTCACTACTGCGCATGCGCAATCGGGGTCTCTACTGCGCATGCGCACACGGGCTCACTACTGCGCATGCGCAATCGGGGTGTCTACTGCGCATGCGCACTCCGGGTCACTACTGCGCATGCGCACTCGGACTCACTACTGCGGATGCGCGCTCGGGCTCACTACTGCCGATGCGTGCTCGGGCACACTACTGCGCATGCACACACGGGGTCACTAATTCTCATGCGCTCTCGGACTAACTACTGCTCATGCGCACTCGGACTCACTACTGCGGATGCGCAATCGGGCTCAATACTGCGGGTGCGTTCTCCGGCTCAGAACTGCACATGCGCAATCGGGCACACTAGTGCGCATGCGCACTCGGACTCACTACTGCGGATGCGCGCTCGGGCTAACTACTGCTCATGCGCACTTGGACTCACTACTGCGGATGCGCTCTCCGGCTCAGACCTGCACATGCGCACTCGGCCTCACTACTGCTCATGCGCACTCGGGCTCACTACTGCGGATGCGTACTCCGGTCAGACCTGCACATGCACACTCGGGCTCACTACTGTGCATGCGCAATCGGGCTCACTACTGCGGATGCACAATCCGGCTAACTACAGCGCATGTGCACTCCGGCTCAGACCTGCACAGGCGCAATCGGGCTCACTACTGCACATTCGCACTCCGGCTCAGACTTGCCCATGCGCACTCGGGCTCTCTACTGCGCATGCGCGCACGGGGCCACTACTGCGCATGCGCGCTCGGGGTCACTACTGCGCATGCGCACTGTGGCTCACTACTGCGGATGCGCGCTCGGGCACACTACTGCGCATGCGCAATCGAGCTCGCTACTACGCACGCGCACACGGGCTCACTACTGCGCATGCGCACTCGGGGTCACTACTGCTCATGCGCACTTGGACTCACTACTGCTCATGGGCACTCCTCACTAATACGGATGCGCAATCGGGCTCACTACTGCACATGCGCGCTCGGGCTCACTACTGCGCATGCGCACTCCGGTCAGACCTGTATATGCGCTCTCGGGCTCACTACTGCGCATGCGCGCTCGGGCACGCTACTGCGGATGCGTACTCCGGTCAGACCTGCACATGCACACTCGGGCTCACTACTGCGCATGCGCAATCGGGCTCACTACTGCGGATGCACAATCCGGCTAACTACTGCGCATGTGCACTCCGGCTCAGACCTGCACAGGCGCAATCGGGCTCACTACTGCACATTCGCACTCCGGCTCAGACTTCCCCATGCGCACTCGGGCTTTCTACTGCGCATGCGCACTCGGGGTCACTACTGCGCATGCGCATTCGGGGTCACTACTGCTCATGCGCACTCGGACTCACTGCTGCGGATGCGCAATCGGGCTCTCTACTGTCCATGCGCACTCGGGGTCACTACATCCCATGCGCACTCGGACTCACTACTGCTCATGCGCACTCGGGCTCACTACTGCGGAAGCGTACTCCGGTCAGACCTGCACATGCACACTCGGGCTCACTACTGCGGATGCGCGCTCGGGCACACTACTGCGCATGCGCACACGGGGTCTCTACTGCGCATGCGCACTCGGGGTCACTAATTCTCATGCGCTCTCGGACTAACTACTGCTCATGCGCACTCGGACTCACTACTGCGGATGCGCAATCGGGCTCACTACTGCGCATGCACACACGGGCTCACTACTGCGCATGCGCACACGGGGTCACTACGTCTCATGCGCTCTCGGACTAACTACTGCGCATGCGCACTCGGTGTCACTACCGCGCATGCGCACTCGGGCTCACTACTGCTCATGGGCACTCGGCCTCACTACTACGGATGCGCGCTCGGGATCACTACTGCGCATGCGCACTTGGGCTCACTACTGCCGATGCGCGCTCGGGCACACTACTGCGCATGCACACACGGGGACACTAATTCTCATGCGCTCTCGGACTAACTACTGCTCATGCGCACTCGGACTCACGACTGCGGATGCGCAATCGGGCTCAGTACTGCGGATGCGTTCTCCGGCTCAGACCTGCACATGCGCAATCGGGCACACTACTGCGCATGCGCACTCGGACTCACTACTGCGGATGCGCGCTCGGGCTAACTACTGCTCATGCGCACTTGGACTCACTACTGCGCATGCCCTCTCCGGTCAGCCCTGTACATGCGCACTCGGGCTCACTACTGCGCATGCGCAATCCTGCTCACTACTGCGCATGCGCGCTCGGGGTCACTACTGCGGACGCGCAATCGGGCTCACTACTGCGAATGCGCTGTCCGGCTCAGAACTGCACATGCGCAATCGGGCTCACTACTGCGCATGCGCACACGGGCTCACTACTGCGCATGCGCAATCGGGGTCTCTACTGCGCATGCGCACACGGGCTTACTACTGCGCATGCGCAATCGGGGTCACTACTGCTCATGCGCACTTGGACTCACTACCGCTCATGGGCACTCGGAGTCACTACTGCGGATGCGCAATCGGCCTCACTACTGCGGATGCGCTGTTCGGCTCAGACCTGCACATGCGCAATCGGGCTCTCTACTGCGCATGCGCACTCGGTGTCACTACCGCGCATGCGCACTCGGGCTCACTACTGCTCATGGGCACTCGGCCTCACTACTACGGATGCGCGCTCGGGATCACTACTGCGCATGCGCACTTGGGCTCACTACTGCCGATGCGCGCTCGGGCACACTACTGCGCATGCACACACGGGGTCACTAATTCTCATGCGCTCTCGGACTAACTACTGCTCATGCGCACTCGGGCTCACTACTGCGAATGCGCTGTCCGGCTCAGAACTGCACATGCGCAATCGGGCTCACTACTGCTCATGCGCACACTGTCTCACTGCTGCGGATGCGCATTCGGGCGCGCTACTGCCGATGCGCGCTCGGGCACACTACTGCGCATGCGCGCTCGGGGCCACTACTGCGCATGCGCGTCGGTGTCACTACTCCGCATGCGCACTCGGGCTCACTACTGCCGATGCGCGCTCGGGCACACTACTGCGCATGCACACACGGGGTCACTAATTCTCATGCGCTCTCGGACTCACTACTGCGGATGCGCAATAGGGCTCAATACTGCGGGTGCGTTCTCCGGCTCAGACCTGCACATGCGCAATCGGGCACACTACTGCGCATGCGCACTCGGACTCACTACTGCGGATGCGCGCTCGGGCTAACTACTGCTCATGCGCACTTGGACTCACTACTGCGCATGCCCTCTCCGGTCAGCCCTGTACATGCGCACTCGGGCTCACTACTGCGCATGCGCACTCGGGGTCACTACTGCTCATGGGCACTCGGCCTCACTAATACGGATGCGCAATCGGGCTCACTATTGCACATGCGCGCTTGGGCTCACTCCTGCGCATGCGCACTCCGGTCGGACCTGTATATGCGCTCTCGGGCTCACTACTGCGCATGCGCGCTCGGGCACACTACTGCGGATGCGCAATCCGGTCAGACCTGCACATGCACACTCGGGCTCACTACTGCGCATGCGCAATCGGGCTCTCTACTGCGGATGCACAATCCGGCTAACTACTGCGCATGTGCACTCCGGCTCAGACTTGCCCATGCGCACTCGGGCTCACCACTGCGCATGCGCACTCGGGGTCACTACTGCGCATGCGCACTCGGGCTCTCTACTGCGGATGCGCTCTCCGGCTCAGACCTGCACATGCGCAATCGGGCTCACCACTGCGCATGCGCACGCGGGCTCACTACTGCGCATGCGCAATCGGGGTCTCTACTGCGCATGCGCACACGTGCTCACTAATGCGCATGCGCAATCGGGGTCTCTACTGCGCATGCGCACTCGGGGTCACTACTGCGCATGCGCACTCGGACTCACTACTGCCGATGCGCGCTCGGGCTCACTACTGCGCATGCGCACACGGGCTCACTACTGCGCATGCGCACACGGGGTCACTACGTCTCATGCGCTCTCGGACTAACTACTGCTCATGGGCACTCGGACTCACTACTGCGCATGCGCACACGGGCTCACTACTGTGCATGCGCACACGGGGTCACTACTGCTCATGCGCACTTGGACTCACTACTACTCATGCGCACTCGGACTCACTACTGCTAATGCGCACTCGGACTCACTAGTACGGATGCGCAATCGGGCTCACTACTGCACACGCGCGCTCGGGCCCTCTACTGCGCATGCGCACTCGGGTTCACTACTGCGCATGCGCACTCGGACTCACTACTGCGCTTGCGCACTCGGGGTCACTACTGCTCATGCGCACTCGGACTCACTACTGCTCATGCGCACTCGGACTCACTACTACGGATGCGCAATCGGCTCACTACTGCGGATACGCTCTCCGGCTCAGACCTGCACATGCGCAATCGGGCACCCTACTGCGCATGCGCACTCGGGCTCACTACGGCTCATGCGCACACTGTCTCACTACTGCGGATGCGCATTCGGGCTCGCTATTGCCGATGCGCGCTCGGGCACACTACAGCGCATGCGCACTCGGGGTCACTACTGCTCATGGGCACTCGGCCTCACTAATACGGATGCGCAATCGGGCTCACTATTGCACATGCGCGCTTGGGCTCACTCCTGCGCATGCGCACTCCGGTCAGACCTGTATATGCGCTCTCGGGCTCACTACTGCGCATGCGCGCTCGGGCACACTACTGCGGATGCGCAATCCGGTCAGACCTGCACATGCACACTCGGGCTCACTACTGCGCATGCGCAATCGGGCTCTCTACTGCGGATGCACAATCCGGCTAACTACTGCGCATGTGCACTCCGGCTCAGACTTGCCCATGCGCACTCGGGCTCACCACTGCGCATGCGCACTCGGGGTCACTACTGCGCATGCGCACTCGGGCTCTCTACTGCGGATGCGCGCTCGGGCTCACTACTGCGCATGCGCACACGGGCTCACTACTGCGCATGCGCACACGGGGTCACTACGTCTCATGCGCTCTCGGACTAACTACTGCTCATGGCCACTCGGACTCACTACTGCGGATGCGCAATCGGGATCAGTACTGCGGATGCGTTCTCAGGCTCAGACCTGCACATGCGCAATCGGGCACACTACTGCGCATGCGCACTCGGACTCACTACTGCGGATGCGCGCTCGGGCTAACTACTGCTCATGCGCACTTGGACTCACTACTGCGCATGCCCTCTCCGGTCAGCCCTGTACATGCGCACTCGGGCTCACTACTGCGCATGCGCAATCGGGCTCTCTACTGCGGATGCACAATCCGGCTAACTACTGCGCATGTGCACTCCGGCTCAGACTTGCCCATGCGCACTCGGGCTCACCACTGCGCATGCGCAATCGGGCTCACTACTGCACACGCGCGCTCGGGCCCTCTACTGCGGATGCGCGCTCGGGCTAACTACTGCTCATGCGCACTTGGACTCACTACTGCGCATGCCCTCTCCGGTCAGCCCTGCCCATGCGCACTCGGGCTCACCACTGCGCATGCGCACACGGGCTCACTACTGCGCATGCGCAATCGGGGTCTCTACTGCGCATGCGCACACGGGCTTACTACTGCGCATGCGCAATCGGGCTCACTACTGCGCATGCGCACACGGGCTCACTACTGCGCATGCGCAATCGGGGTCTCTACTGCGCATGCGCACACGGGCTTACTACTGCGCATGCGCAATCGGGGTCTCTACAGCGCATGCGCACACGGGCTCACTACTGCGCATGCGCAATCGGGGTCTCTACTGCGCATGCGCACACGGGCTCACTACTGCGCATGCGCAATCGGGGTCTCTACTGCGCATGCGCACACGGGCTCACTACTGCGGACGCGCAATCGGGCTCTCTACTGCGGATGCACAATCCGGCTAACTACTGCGCATGTGCACTCCGGCTCAGACTTGCCCATGCGCACTCGGACTCACTACTGCGGATGCGCGCTCGGGCTAACTACTGCTCATGCGCACTTGGACTCACTACTGCGCATGCCCTCTCCGGTCAGCCCTGTACATGCGCACTCGGGCTCACTACTGCGCATGCGCACTCCTGCTCACTACTGCGCATGCGCGCTCGGGGCCACTACTGCGGACGCGCAATCGGGCTCACTACTGCGAATGCGCTGTCCGGCTCAGAACTGCACATGCGCAATCGGGCTCACTACTGCGCATGCGCACACGGGCTCACTACTGCGCATGCGCAATCGGGGTCTCTACTGCGCATGCGCACACGGGCTTACTACTGCGCATGCGCAATCGGGGTCACTACTGCTCATGCGCACTTGGACTCACTACTGCTCATGGGCAATCGGCCTCAATAATACGGATGGGCAATCGGACTCACTACCGCTCATGGGCACTCGGAGTCACTACTGCGGATGCGCAATCGGCCTCACTACTGCGGATGCGCTGTTCGGCTCAGACCTGCACATGCGCAATCGGGCTCTCTACTGCGCATGCGCACTCGGTGTCACTACCGCGCATGCGCACTCGGGCTCACTACTGCTCATGGGCACTCGGCCTCACTACTACGGATGCGCGCTCGGGATCACTACTGCGCATGCGCACTTGGGCTCACTACTGCCGATGCGCGCTCGGTCACACTACTGCGCATGCACACACGGGGTCACTAATTCTCATGCGCTCTCGGACTAACTACTGCTCATGCGCACTCGGACTCACGACTGCGGATGCGCAATCGGGCTCAGTACTGCGGATGCGTTCTCCGGCTCAGACCTGCACATGCGCAATCGGGCACACTACTGCGCATGCGCACTCGGACTCACTACTGCGGATGCGCGCTCGGGCTAACTACTGCTCATGCGCACTTGGACTCACTACTGCGCATGCCCTCTCCGGTCAGCCCTGTACATGCGCACTCGGGCTCACTACTGCGCATGCGCACTCCTGCTCACTACTGCGCATGCGCGCTCGGGGTCACTACTGCGGACGCGCAATCGGGCTCACTACTGCGAATGCGCTGTCCGGCTCAGAACTGCACATGCGCAATCGGGCTCACTACTGCGCATGCGCACACGGGCTCACTACTGCGCATGCGCAATCGGGGTCTCTACTGCGCATGCGCACACGGGCTTACTACTGCGCATGCGCAATCGGGGTCACTACTGCTCATGCGCACTTGGACTCACTACTGCTCATGGGCAATCGGCCTCAATAATACGGATGGGCAATCGGGCTCACTACTGCACATGCGCGCTTGGGCTCACTCCTGCGCATGCGCACTCCGCTCAGACCTGTATACGCGCTCTCGGGCTCACTACTGCGCATGCGCGCTCGGGCACACTACTGCGGATGCGCAATCCGGTCAGACCTGCACATGCACACTCGGGCTCACTACTGCGCATGCGCAATCGGGCTCTCTACTGCGGATGCACAATCCGGCTAACTACTGCGCATGTGCACTCCGGCTCAGACTTGCCTATGTGCACTCGGGCTCACCACTGCGCATGCGCACTCCGGCTCAGACCTGCACATGCGCACTCGAGCTCATTACTGCGCATGTGTACACTGGCTCACTACTGTGCATGCGCACTCGGCATCACTACTGCTCATGCGCACTCGGACTCACTACTGCTCATGCGCATTCGGACAGTCTGCAGCGCACGTGCAATCGGGCTCACTACTGCGGATACGCTGTCCGGCTCAGAACTGCACATGCGCAACCGGGCTCTCTACTGCGCATGCGCGCTCGGGGTCACTACCACGGATGCGCAATCGGGCTCACTACTGCGCATGCGCGCTCGAGGTCACTACTGCTCATGCGCACTCGGGCTCACCACTGCGCATGCGCACACGAGCTCACTACCGCGCATGTGCAATCGGGCACCCTACTGCGCATGCGCACTCGGGCTCACTACTGCTCATGCGCACACTGTCTCACTGCTGCGGATGCGCATTCGGGCGCGCTACTGCCGATGCGCGCTCGGGCACACTACTGCGCATGCGCGCTCGGGGCCACTACTGCGCATGCGCGTCGGTGTCACTACTCCGCATGCGCACTCGGGCTCACTACTGCCGATGCGCGCTCGGGCACACTACTGCGCATGCACACACGGGGTCACTAATTCTCATGCGCTCTCGGACTCACTACTGCGGATGCGCAATAGGGCTCAATACTGCGGGTGCGTTCTCCGGCTCAGACCTGCACATGCGCAATCGGGCACACTACTGCGCATGCGCACTCGGACTCACTACTGCGGATGCGCGCTCGGGCTAACTACTGCTCATGCGCACTTGGACTCACTACTGCGCATGCCCTCTCCGGTCAGCCCTGTACATGCGCACTCGGGCTCACTACTGCGCATGCGCACTCGGGGTCACTACTGCTCATGGGCACTCGGCCTCACTAATACGGATGCGCAATCGGGCTCACTATTGCACATGCGCGCTTGGGCTCACTCCTGCGCATGCGCACTCCGGTCGGACCTGTATATGCGCTCTCGGGCTCACTACTGCGCATGCGCGCTCGGGCACACTACTGCGGATGCGCAATCCGGTCAGACCTGCACATGCACACTCGGGCTCACTACTGCGCATGCGCAATCGGGCTCTCTACTGCGGATGCACAATCCGGCTAACTACTGCGCATGTGCACTCCGGCTCAGACTTGCCCATGCGCACTCGGGCTCACCACTGCGCATGCGCACTCGGGGTCACTACTGCGCATGCGCACTCGGGCTCTCTACTGCGGATGCGCTCTCCGGCTCAGACCTGCACATGCGCAATCGGGCTCACCACTGCGCATGCGCACGCGGGCTCACTACTGCGCATGCGCAATCGGGGTCTCTACTGCGCATGCGCACACGTGCTCACTAATGCGCATGCGCAATCGGGGTCTCTACTGCGCATGCGCACTCGGGGTCACTACTGCGCATGCGCACTCGGACTCACTACTGCCGATGCGCGCTCGGGCTCACTACTGCGCATGCGCACACGGGCTCACTACTGCGCATGCGCACACGGGGTCACTACGCCTCATGCGCTCTCGGACTAACTACTGCTCATGGGCACTCGGACTCACTACTGCGCATGCGCACACGGGCTCACTACTGTGCATGCGCACACGGGGTCACTACTGCTCATGCGCACTTGGACTCACTACTACTCATGCGCACTCGGACTCACTACTGCTAATGCGCACTCGGACTCACTAGTACGGATGCGCAATCGGGCTCACTACTGCACACGCGCGCTCGGGCCCTCTACTGCGCATGCGCACTCGGGTTCACTACTGCGCATGCGCACTCGGACTCACTACTGCGCTTGCGCACTCGGGGTCACTACTGCTCATGCGCACTCCGACTCACTACTGCTCATGCGCACTCGGACTCACTACTACGGATGCGCAATCGGCTCACTACTGCGGATACGCTCTCCGGCTCAGACCTGCACATGCGCAATCGGGCACCCTACTGCGCATGCGCACTCGGGCTCACTACGGTTCATGCGCACACTGTCTCACTACTGCGGATGCGCATTCGGGCTCGCTATTGCCGATGCGCGCTCGGGCACACTACAGCGCATGCGCACTCGGGGTCACTACTGCTCATGGGCACTCGGCCTCACTAATACGGATGCGCAATCGGGCTCACTATTGCACATGCGCGCTTGGGCTCACTCCTGCGCATGCGCACTCCGGTCAGACCTGTATATGCGCTCTCGGGCTCACTACTGCGCATGCGCGCTCGGGCACACTACTGCGGATGCGCAATCCGGTCAGACCTGCACATGCACACTCGGGCTCACTACTGCGCATGCGCAATCGGGCTCTCTACTGCGGATGCACAATCCGGCTAACTACTGCGCATGTGCACTCCGGCTCAGACTTGCCCATGCGCACTCGGGCTCACCACTGCGCATGCGCACTCGGGGTCACTACTGCGCATGCGCACTCGGGCTCTCTACTGCGGATGCGCGCTCGGGCTCACTACTGCGCATGCGCTCACGGGCTCACTACTGCGCATGCGCACACGGGGTCACTACGTCTCATGCGCTCTCGGACTAACTACTGCTCATGGCCACTCGGACTCACTACTGCGGATGCGCAATCGGGATCAGTACTGCGGATGCGTTCTCAGGCTCAGACCTGCACATGCGCAATCGGGCACACTACTGCGCATGCGCACTCGGACTCACTACTGCGGATGCGCGCTCGGGCTAACTACTGCTCATGCGCACTTGGACTCACTACTGCGCATGCCCTCTCCGGTCAGCCCTGTACATGCGCACTCGGGCTCACTACTGCGCATGCGCAATCGGGCTCTCTACTGCGGATGCACAATCCGGCTAACTACTGCGCATGTGCACTCCGGCTCAGACTTGCCCATGCGCACTCGGGCTCACCACTGCGCATGCGCAATCGGGCTCACTACTGCACACGCGCGCTCGGGCCCTCTACTGCGGATGCGCGCTCGGGCTAACTACTGCTCATGCGCACTTGGACTCACTACTGCGCATGCCCTCTCCGGTCAGCCCTGCCCATGCGCACTCGGGCTCACCACTGCGCATGCGCACACGGGCTCACTACTGCGCATGCGCAATCGGGCTCACTACTGCGCATGCGGGCTCGGGGTCACTACTGCGGACGCGCAATCGGGCTCACTACTGCGAATGCGCTGTCCGGCTCAGAACTGCACATGCGCACTCGGGGTCACTACAGCGCATGCGCACTCGGACTCACTACTGCGGGTGCGCACTCGGACTCACTACTGCGGATGCGCATTCGGGCTCACTACTGCGCATGCGCACACGGGCTCACTACTGCTCATGCTTACTCGGGGTCACTACTGCTCATGCGCACTCGGACTTACTACTGCGCATACGCACTCCGGCTCAGACCTACCCATGCGCACTCGGGCTCACCACTGCGCATGTGCACACGGGCTCACTACCGCGCATGCGCAATCGGGCCCTCTACTGCGCATGCGCACTCGGGTTCACTACTGCGCATGCGCACTCGGACTCACTACTGCGCTTGCGCACTCGGGGTCACTACTGCTCATGCGCACTCGGACTCACTACTGCGGATGCGCGCTCGGGCACACTACTGCGCATGCGCACACGGGGTCACTAATTCTCATGCGCTCTCGGACTAACTACTGCTCGTGCGCACTCG
The DNA here is from genome assembly GCA_963576845.1 of Megachile leachella. NCBI lineage: Eukaryota > Metazoa > Arthropoda > Insecta > Hymenoptera > Megachilidae > Megachile > Megachile leachella. Next base: position 22,610,500 of record OY756250.1, on the reverse strand, counting down.
GACTCACTACTGCGGATGCGCTCTCCGGCTCAGACCTGCACATGCGCAATCGGGCTCTCTACTGCTCATGCCCACTCGGCGTCACTACTGCGCATGCGCAATCGGGCTCACTACTGCGCATGCGCGCTCGGGGTCACTACTGCGGACGCGCAATCGGGCTCACTACTGCGAATGCGCTGTCCGGCTCAGAACTGCACATGCGCAATCGGGCTCACTACTGCGCATGCGCACACGGGCTCACTACCGCGCATGCGCAATCGGGCCCTCTACTGCGCATGCGCACACGGGCTTACTACAGCGCATGCGCAATCGGGGTCTCTACAGCGCATGCGCACTCGGGGTCACTACTGCGCATGCGCACTCGGACTCACTACTGCGGATGCGCGCTCGGGCTCACTACTGCGCATGCGAACACGGGCACACTACTGCGCATGCGCACACGGGGTCACTAATTCTCATGCGCTCTGGGACTAACTACTGCTCATGCGCACTCGGCCTCACTACTGCGGATGCGCATTCGGGCTCACTACTGCGCATGCGCACACGGGCTCACTACTGCTCATGCTTACTCGGGGTCACTACTGCTCATGCGCACTCGGACTTACTACTGCGCATACGCACTCCGGCTCAGACCTGCCCATGCGCACTCGGGCTCACCACTGCGCATGCGCACACGGGCTCACAACCGCGCATGCGCAATCGGGCCCTCTACTGCGCATGCGCACTCGGGTTCACTACTGCGCATGCGCACTCGGAATCACTACTGCGCTTGCGCACTCGGGGTCACTACTGCTCATGCGCACTCGGACTCACTACTGCTCATGCGCACTCGGACTCACTACTACGGATGCGCAATCGGGCTCACTACTGCGGATACGCTCTGCGGCTCAGACCTGCACATGCGCAATCGGGCACCCTGCTGCGCATGCGCACTCGGACTCACTACTGCGGATGCGCGCTCGGGCTCACTACTGCTCATGGGCACTCGGCCTCACTACTGCGGATTCGCAATCGGGCTCACTACTGCGGATGCGCTCTCCGGCTCAGACCTGCACATGCGCACTCGGCTTCACTACTGCTCATGTGCACTCGGACTCACTGTTGCGAATGCGCGCTTGGGCTAACTACTGCTCATGCGCACTCGGCCTCACTACTGCTCACGCGCACTCGGACTCACTACTGCTCATGCGCACACTGTCTCACTACTGCGGATGCGCATTCGGGCTCGCTACTGCCGATGCGCGCTCGGGCACACTACTGCGCATGCACACACGGGGTCGCTAATTCTCATGCGCTCTCGGACTAACTACTGCTCATGCGCACTCGGACCCACTACTGCGGATGCGCAATCGGGCTCACTACTGCGGATACGCTCTCCGGCTCAGACCTGCACATGCGCAATCGGGCACACTACTGCGCATGCGCACTCGGACTCACTACTGCGGATGCGCGCTCGGGCTAACTACTGCTCGTGCGCACTTGGACTCTCTCCTGCGCATGCCCTCTCCGGTCAGCCCTGTACATGCGCACTCGGGCTCACTACTGCATATGCGCACTCGGGGTCACTACTGCTCATGGGCACTCGGCCACACTACTGCGCATGCGCACACGGGCTCTCTACTGTGCATGCGCACACGGGGTCACTACTGCTCATGCGCACTTGGACTCACTACCGCTCATGGGCACTCGGAGTCACTACTGCGGATGCGCAATCGGGTTCACTACTGCGCATGCGCAATCGGCGTCACTACTGCGCATGCGCGCTCGGGGTCACTACTGCGCCAGCGCACTCGGGCACACTACTGTGCATGCGCGCTCGGACTCACTACTGCTCATGCGCATTCGGACTCACTACTACGGATGCGCAATCGGGCTCACTACTGCGGATACGCTCTCCGGCTCAGACCTGCACATGCGCAATCGGGCACCCTACTGCGCATGCGCACTCGGGCTCACTACTGCTCATGCGCACACTGTCTCACTACTGCGGATGCGCATTCGGGCTCGCTATTGCCGATGCGCGCTCGGGCACACTACTGCGCATGCGCGCTCGGGGCCACTACTGCGCATGCGCGGTCGGTGTCACTACTGCGCATGCGCACTCGGGCTCACTACTGCCGATGCGCGCTCGGGCACACTACTGCCCATGCACACACGGGGTCACTAATTCTCATGCGTTCTCGGAATAACTACTGCTCATGCGCACTCGGACTCACAACTGCGGATGCGCAATCGGGCTCAATACTGCGGGTGCGTTCTCCGGCTCAGACCTGCAAATGCGCAGTCGGGCACACTACTCCGCATGCGCACTCGGACTCACTACTGCGGATGCGCGCTCGGGCTAACTACTGCTCATGCGCACTTGGACTCACTACTGCGCATGCCCTCTCCGGTCAGCCCTGTACATGCGCACTCGGGCTCACTACTGCGCATGCGCACTCGGGGTCACTACTGCTCATGGGCACTCGGCCTCACTAATACGGATGCGCAATCGGGCTCACTATTGCACATGCGCGCTTGGGCTCACTCCTGCGCATGCGCACTCCGGTCAGACCTGTATATGCGCTCTCGGGCTCACTACTGCGCATGCGCGCTCGGGCACACTACTGCGGATGCGCAATCCGGTCAGACCTGCACATGCACACTCGGGCTCACTACTGCTCATGCGCAGTCGGGCTCACTACTGCGGATGCGTACTCCGGTCAGACCTGCACATGCACACTCGGGCTCACTACTGCGCATGCGCAATCGGGCTCACTACTGCGGATGCACAATCCGGCTAACTACTGCGCATGTGCACTCCGGCTCAGACCTGCACAGGCGCAATCGGGCTCACTACTGCACATTCGCACGCCGGCTCAGACTTGCCCATGCGCACTCGGGCTCTCTACTGCGCATGCGCGCTCGGGGCCACTACTGCGCATGCGCGCTCGGGGTCACTACTGCGCATGCGCACTGTGGCTCACTACTGCGGATGCGCGCTCGGGCACACTACTGCGCATGCGCACACGGGGTCACTACGTCTCATGCGCTCTCGGACTAACTACTGCTCATGGGCACTCGGACTCACTACTGCGCATGCGCACACGGGCTCACTACTGTGCATGCGCACACGGGGTCACTACTGCTCATGCGCACTTGGACTCACTACTGCTCATGGGCACTCCTCACTAATACGGATGCGCAATCGGGCTCACTACTGCACACGCGCGCTCGGGCACACTACTGCGCATGCGCAGTCCGGTCAGACCTGTATATGCGCTCTCGGGTTCACTACTGCGCATGCGCGCTCGGGCACGCTACTGCGGATGCGTACTCCGGTCAGACCTGCACATGCACACTCGGGCTCACTACTGCGCATGCGCACTCGGGGTCACTACTGCGCATGCGTACTCGGGGTCACTACTGCGGATGCGCGCTCGGGCTCACTACTGCTCATGCGCACTCGGGGTCACTACTGCGGATGCGCAATCGGGCTCACTACTGCAGATACGCTCTCCGGCTCAGACCTGCACATGCGCAATCGGGCACACTACTGCGCATGCGCACTCGGACTCACTACTGCGGATGCGCGCTCGGGCTAACTACTGCTCGTGCGCACTTGGACTCACTACTGCGCATGCCCTCTCCGGTCAGCCCTGTACATGCGCACTCGGGCTCGCTACTGCGCATGCGCACTCGGGGTCACTACTGCTCATGCGCACTTGGACTCACTACTGCTCATGGGCACTCGGCCTCACTACTGCACATGCGCACACGGGCTCTCTACTGTGCATGCGCACACGGGGTCACTACTGCTCATGCGCACTTGGACTCACTACCGCTCATGGGCACTCGGAGTCACTACTGCGGATGCGCTGTCCGGCTCAGACCTGCACATGCGCAATCGGGCTCTCTACTGCGCATGCGCACTCGGTGTCACTACTGCGCATGCGCACTCGGGCTCACTACTGCTCATGGGCACTCGGCCTCACTACTACGGATGCGCAATCGGGCTCACTACTGCACATGCGCAATCGGGCTCACTACTGCGCATGCGCGCTCGGGGTCACTGCTGCGCCAGCGCACTCGGGCTCACTACTACAGATGCGCGCTCGGGCACACTACCGCGCATGCGCAAACGGGGTCACTAATTCTCATGCGCTCTCGGACTAACTACTGCTCGTGCGCACTCGGGGTCACTACTGCTCATGCGCACTCGAGCTCACTTCTGCGCATGTGCGCTCGGGGTCACTACTGCGGATGCGCAATCGGGTTCACTACTGCGCATGCGCAATCGGGGTCACTACTGCGCATGCGCGCTCGGGGCCACTACTGCGCATGCGCGCTCGGTGTCACTACTGCGCATGCGCACTCGGGCTCACTACTGCCGATGCGCGCTCGGGCACACTACTGCGTATGCACACACGGGGTCACTAATTCTCATGCGCTCTCGGACTAACTACTGCTCATGCGCACTCGGACTCACTACTGCGGATGCGCAATCGGGCTCAATACTGTCGGTGCGTTCTCCGGCTCAGACCTGCACATGCGCAATCGGGCACACTACTGCGCATGCGCACTCGGACTCACTACTGCGGATGCGCGCTCGGGCTAACTACTGCTCATGCGCACTTGGACTCACTACTGCGCATGCCCTCTCCGGTCAGCCCTGTACATGCGCACTCGGGCTCACTACTGCGCATGCGCACTCGGGGTCACTACTGCTCATGGGCACTAGGCCTCACAAATACGGATGCGCAATCGGGCTCACTATTGCACATGCGCGCTTGGGCTCACTCCTGCGCATGCGCACTCCGGTCAGACTTGTATATGCGTTCTCGAGCTCACTACTGCGCATGCGCGCTCGGACTCACTACTGCCGATGCGCGCTCGGGCTCACTACTGCGCATGCGCACACGGGCTCACTACTGCGCATGCGCACACGGGGTCACTACGGCTCATGCGCACTTGGACTCACTACTACTCATGCGCACTCGGACTCACTACTGCGGATGCGCGCTCGGGCTCACTACTGCGCATGCGCACACGGGGTCACTACGTCTCATGCGCTCTCGGACTAACTACTGCTCATGGGCACTCGGACTCACTACTGCGCATGCGCACACGGGCTCACTACTGTGCATGCGCACACGGGGTCACTACTGCTCATGCGCACTTGGACTCACTACTACTCATGCGCACTCGGACTCACTACTGCTAATGCGCAATCGGACTCACTAGTACGGATGCGCAATCGGGCTCACTACTGCACACGCGCGCTCGGGCTCACTACTGCGCATGCGCACTCCGGTCAAACCTGTATATGCGCTCTCGGGCTCACTACTGCGCATGCGCAATCGAGCTCGCTACTACGCACGCGCACACGGGCTCACTACTGCGCATGCCCTCTCCGGTCAGACCTGTCCATGCGCACTCGGGCTCACTACTGCGCATGCGCACTCGGGGTCACTAAGCTCATGCGCACTTGGACTCACTACTGCTCATGGGCACTCGGCCTCACTAATACGGATGCGCAATCGGGCTCACTACTGCGCATGCACACATGGGCTCACTACTGTGCATGCGCATTCGGGGTCACTACTGCTCATGCGCACACGGGTGCACTACTGCGCATGCGCCCACGGGCACACTACTGTGCATGCGCATTTGGGGTCACTACTGCTCATGCGCACTTGGACTCACTACTACTCATGCGCACTCGGACTCACTAGTACGGATGCGCAATCGGGCTCACTACTGCACATGCGCGCTCGGGCTCACTACTGCGCATGCGCACTCCGGTCAGACCTGTATATGCGCTCTCGGGCTCACTACTGCGCATACGCCCTCGAGCTCGCTACTACGCACGCGCACACGGGCTCACTACTGCGCACGCGCACTCCGGCTCAGACATGCCCTTGCGCACTCAGGCACACCACTGCGCATGCGCACTCGGGGTCACTACTGCTCGTGCGCACTCGGACTCACTACTGCGCATGCGCAGTCCGGCTCAGACCTGCCCATGCGCACTCGGGCACACCACTGCGCATGCGCACACGGGCTCACTACTGCGCATGCGCAATCGGGGTCTCTACTGCGCATGCGCACACGGGCTTACTACTGCGCATGCGCAATCGGGGTCTCTACAGCGCATGCGCACTCGGGCTCACTACTGCGCATGCGCACACGGGGTCACTACGTCTCATGCGCTCTGGGACTAACTACTGCTCATGGGCACTCGGACTCACTACTGCGCATGCGCACTCGGTCTCACTACTGTGCATGCGCACACGGGGTCACTACTGCTCATGCGCACTCGGTGTCACTACCGCGCATGCGCACACGGGCTCACTACTGCTCATGGGCACTCGGCCTCACTACTACGGATGCGCGCTCGGGATCACTACTGCGCATGCGCACTCGGGCTCACTACTGCCGATGCGCGCTCGGGCACACTACTGCGCATGCACACACGGGGTCACTAATTCTCATGCGCTCTGGGACTAACTACTGCTCATGCGCACTCGGACTCACTACTGCGGATGCGCAATCGGGCTCAGTACTGCGGATGCATTCTCCGGCTCAGACCTGCACATGCGCAATCGGGCACACTACTGCGCATGCGCACTCGGACTCACTACTGCGGATGCGCGCCAGGGCTAACTACTGCTGATGCGCACTTGGACTCACTACTGCGCATGCCCTCTCCGGTCAGCCCTGTACATGCGCACTCGGGCTCACTACTGCGCATGCGCACTCGGGGTCACTACTGCTCATGCGCACTTGGACTCACTACTGCTCATGGGCACTCGGCCTCAATAATACGGATGCGCAATCGGTCTCACTACTGCACATGCGCGCTTGGGCTCACTCCTGCGCATGCGCACTCCATTCAGACCTGTATACGCGCTCTCGGGCTCACTACTGCGCATGCGCGCTCGGGCACACTACTGCGCATGCGCAGTCCGGCTCAGACCTGCCCATGCGCACTCGGGCTCACCACTGCGCATGCGCACACGGGCTCACTACTGCGCATGCGCAATCGGGGTCACTACGTCTCATGCGCTCTCGGACTAACTACTGCTTATGGGCACTAGGATTCACTACTGCGCATGCGCACACGGGCTCACTACTGTGCATGCGCACACGGACTCACTACTGCGGATGCGCGCTCGGGCACACTACTGGGCATGCGCACACGGGGTCACTAATTCTCATGCGCTCTCGGACTAACTACTGCTCGTGCGCACTCGGACTCACTACTGCGGATGCGCTCTCCGGCTCAGACCTGCACATGCGCAATCGGGCTCACTACTGCGCATGCGCACACGGGCTCACTACTGCTCATGCGCACTCGGACTCACTACTACGGATGCGCAATCGGGCTCACTACTGCGGATACGCTCTCCGGCTCAGACCTGCACATGCGCAATCGGGCACCCTACTGCGCATGCGCACTCGGACTCACTACTGCGGATGCGCGCTCGGGCTAACTACTGCTCGTGCGCACTTGGACTCACTACTGCGCATGCCCTCTCCGGCCAGCCCTGTACATGCGCACTCGGGCTCACTACTGCGCATGCGCACTCGGGGTCACTACTGCTCATGCGCACTTGGACTCACTACTGCTCATGGGCACTCGGCCTCACTACTGCGCATGCGCACACGGGCTCTCTACTGTGCATGCGCACACGGGGTCACTACTGCTCATGCGCACTTGGACTCACTACCGCTCATGGGCACTCGGAGTCACTACTGCGGATGCGCTGTCCGGCTCAGACCTGCACATGCGCAATCGGGCTCTCTACTGCGCATGCGCACTCGGCGTCACTACTGCGCATGCGCACTCGGGCTCACTACTGCTCATGGGCACTCGGCCTCACTACTACGGATGCGCAATCGGGCTCACTACTGCACATGCGCAATCGGGCTTACTACTGCGCATGCGCGCTCGGGGTCACTGCTGCGCCAGCGCACTCAGGCTCACTACTACAGATGCGCGCTCGGGCACACTACCGCGCATGCGCAAACGGGGTCACTAATTCTCATGCGCTCTCGGACTAACTACTGCTCGTGCGCACTCGGGGTCACTACTGCTCATGCGCACTCGAGCTCACTTCTGCGCATGTGCGCTCGGGGTCACTACTGCGGATGCGCAATCGGGTTCACTACTGCGCATGCGCAATCGGGGTCACTACTGCGCATGCGCGCTCGGGGTCACTACTGCGCCAGCGCACTCGGGCACACTACTGTGCATGCGCGCTCGGGGTCACTACTGCGCATGCGCACTCCGGCTCAGACCTGCACATGCGCACTCGAGCTCATTACTGCGCATGTGTACACTGGCTCACTACTGTGCATGCGCACTCGGCATCACTACTGCTCATGCGCACTCGGACTCACTAATGCTCATGCGCATTCGGACTCACTACTACGGATGCGCACTTGGACTCACTACTGCGCATGCCCTCTCCGGTCAGCTCTGTACATGCGCACTCGGGCTCACTACTGCGCATGCGCACTCGGGGTCACTACTGCTCATGCGCACTTGGACTCACTACTGCTCATGGGCACTCGGCCTCACTATTGCGCATGCGCACACGGGCTCTCTACTGTGCATGCGCACACGGGGTCACTACTGCTCATGCGCACTTGGACTCACTACCGCTCATGGGCAATCGGGCTCAATACTGCGGATGCGTTCCGGGCTCAGACCTGCACATGCGCAATCGGGCACACTACTGCGCATGCGCACACGGACTCACTACTGCGGATGCGCGCTCGGGCTAACTACTGCTTATGCGCACTTGGACTCACTACTGCGCATGCCCTCTCCGGGCAGCCCTGTACATGCGCACTCGGGGTCACTACTGCGCATGCGCACTCGGGGTCACTACTGCTCATGCGCACTTGGACTCACTACTGCTCATGGGCACTCGGCCTCACTAATACGGATGCGCAATCGGGCTCACTACTGCACATGCGCGCTTGGGCTCACTCCTGCGCATACGCACTCCGGCTCAGACCTGCCCATGCGCACTCGGGCTCACCACTGCGCATGCGCACACGGGCTCACTACTGCGCATGCGCAATCGGGCTCTCTACTGCGCTTGCGCACTCGGGGTCACTACTGCGCATGCACACATGGGCTCACTACTGTGCATGCGCATTCGGGGTCACTACTGCTCATGCGCACACGGGTGCACTACTGCGCATGCGCCCACGGGCACACTACTGTGCATGCGCATTTGGGGTCACTACTTTACATGCGCACTTGGACTCACTGCTGCTCATGGGCACTCCTTACGAATACGGATGCGCAATCGGGCTCACTACTGCACATGCGCGCTCGGGCACGCTACTGCGGATGCGCACTCCGGTCAGACCTGCACATGCACACTCGGGCTCACTACTGCGCATGCGCAATCGGGCTCACTACTGCGGATGCACAATCCGGCTAACTACTGCGCATGTGCACTCCGGCTCAGGCCTGCACAGGCGCAATCGGGCTCACTACTGCACATGCGCGCTCGGGCACGCTACTGCGGATGCGCGCTCCGGTCAGACCTGCACATGCACACTCGGGCTCACTACTGCGCATGCGCAATCGGGCTCACTACTGCGGATGCACAATCCGGCTAACTACTGCGCATGTGCACTCCGGCTCAGGCCTGCACAGGCGCAATCGGGCTCACTACTGCACATGCGCACGCCCGCTCAGACTTGCCCATGCGTACTCGGGCTCACCACTGCTCATGCGGACTCGTCGTCACTACTGCGCATGCGCGCTCGGGGTCACTACTGTGGATGCGCGCTCGGGCTCACTACTGCTCATGCGCACTCGGGGTCACTACTGCTCATGCGCAATCGGACTCACTGCTGCGGATGCGCAATCGGGCTCTCTACTGTCCATGCGCACTCGGGGTCACTACTGCCCATGCGCACTCGGACTCACTACTGCTCATGGGCACTCGGCCTCACTACTGCGGATTCGCAATCGGGCTCACTACTGCTCATGCGCGCACGGGCGCACTACTGTGCATGTGCACTCGGGGTCACTACTGCCCATAGGCACTCGGGCTCACTACTGCTGATGCGCGCCGCGGGCTCACTACTGCGGATGCGCGCGCGGGCTCACTACTGCGCATGCGCACGCCGGCTCAATACTGCGCATGTGCACACGGGGTCACTACTTCTCATGCGCACTCGGACTTACTACTGCGCATACGCACTCCGGCTCAGACCTGCCCATGCGCACTCGGACTAACTACTGCTCATGGGCACTCGGACTCACTACTACGGATGCGCAATCGGGCTCACTACTGCTCATCCGCACTCGGACTCACTGCTGCGCATGCGCACACGGGCACACTACTGTGCATGCGCACTCGGGGTCACTACTGCTCATATGCTCTTGGACTCACTGCTGCCCATGCGCACTCGGACTAACTACTGCTCATGCGCACTCGGACTCACTACTGCTCAGGCGCACGCTGTCTCACTACTGCGGATGCGAATTGGGGCTCACTACTGCGCATGCGCACACGGGCTCACTACTGTGGATGCACACTCGGGCTCACTACTGTGCATGCGCACTCGGGGTCACTACTGCTCATGCGAGCTCGGGGTCACTAAAACTCATGCGCACACGGACTTACTACTGCGGACGCGCAATCGGGCTCACTACTGCGGATGCGCTGTCCGGCTCAGACCTGCACATGCGCAATCGGGCACTCTACAGCGCATGCGCATTCGGGGTCACTACTGCGCATGCGCACTCGGGCCCACTACTGCGGATGTGCGCTCGGGCTCACTACTGCGGATGCGCACTCTGGATCACTACTGCGCATGCGCATTCCGGCTCAGACTTGCGCGTGCGCTCTCGAGCTCACTTCTGCGTATGCGCACACGGGCGCACTACTGCGCATGCGCACACGGGTTCACGACTGTGCATGCGCGTTCGGGGTCACTACTGCTCATGCGCACCCGAGCTCATTTCTGCGCATGCGCACACGAGCGCACTACTGCGCATGCGCGCACGGGCACACTACTGTGCATGCGCACACGGACTCACTACTGCTCATGCGCACACTGTCTCACTACTGCGGATGCGCATTCGGGCTCGCTACTGCCGATGCGCGCGCGGGCACACTACTGCGCATGCGCGCTCGGGGCTACTACTGCGCATGCGCGCTCGGGGTCACTACTGCGCATGCGCAATCGGGGTCTCTACTACGCATGCGCAATCGGGGTCTCTACTGCGCATGCGCACTCGGTTTCACTACTGCGCATGAGCACTCGCACTCACTACTGCGGATGCGCGCTCGGGCTCACTACTGCGCATGCGCACACGGGCTCACTACTACGCATGCGCACACGGGGTCACTACTGCTCATGCGCACTTGTACTCACTACTGCTCATGCGCACTCGGACTCACTACTGCTCATGCGCACTCGGACTCACTACAGCTCATGGGCACTCGGACTCACTACTGCTCATGCGCACTCGGACTCACTACTGCGGATGCGCAATCGGGTTCACTACTGCGGATGCGCGCTGGGGTCTCACCACTGCGCATGCGCACACGGGGTCACTTCTGCGAATGCGCGCTCGGGCTCACTACTGCGCATGCGCACTCCGGTCAGACCTGCACATGCGCACTCGGGCTCACTACTGCGCATGCGCGCTCGGGGTCGCTACTGCGCATTCGCACACAGGGTCACTACATCTCATGCGCTCTCGGACTAACTACTGCTCGTGCGCACTCCGACTCACTACTGCGGATCCAAAATCGGGCTCACTACCGCGTACGCGCGCACGGGTTCACTACTGTGCATGCGCACTCGGAGTCACTACTGCTCATGCATACACGGGCTCACTACTGCTCATGGGCATTCGGCCTCACTACTGCGGATGCGCAATCGGGCTCACTACTGCGCATGCGCAATCGGGTTCACTACTGCGGATGCGCGCTGGGGTCTCACCACTGCGCATGCGCACACGGGGTCACTACTTCTCATGCGCTCTCGGACTAACTACTGCTAATGCGCACTCGGGCTCACTACAGCGCATGCGCACTCCGGTCAAACCTGTATATGCGCTCTCGGGCTCACTACTGCGCATGCGCAGTCGAGCTCGCTACTACGCACGCGCACACGGGCTCACTACTGCGCATGCCCTCTCCGGTCAGACCTGTCCATGCGCACTCGGGCTCACTACTGCGCATGCGCACTCGGGGTCACTACTGCTCATGCGCACTTGGACTCACTACTGCTCATGGGCACTCGGCCTCACTAATACGGATGCGCAATCGGGCTCACTACTGCACATGCGCGCTTGGGCTCACTCCTGCGCATACGCACTCCGGCTCAGACCTGCCCATGCGCACTCGGGCTCACCACTGCGCATGCGCACACGGGCTCACTACTGCGCATGCGCAATCGGGCTCTCTACTGCGCTTGCGCACTCGGGGTCACTACTGCGCATGCACACATGGGCTCACTACTGTGCATGCGCATTCGGGGTCACTACTGCTCATGCGCACACGGGTGCACTACTGCGCATGCGCCCACGGGCACACTACTGTGCATGCGCATTTGGGGTCACTACTTTACATGCGCACTTGGACTCACTACTGCTCATGGGCACTCCTCACTAATACGGATGCGCAATCGGGCTCACTACTGCACATGCGCGCTCGGGCACGCTACTGCGGATGCGCACTCCGGTCAGACCTGCACATGCACACTCGGGCTCACTACTGCGCATGCGCAATCGGGCTCACTACTGCGGATGCACAATCCGGCTAACTACTGCGCATGTGCACTCCGGCTCAGGCCTGCACAGGCGCAATCGGGCTCACTACTGCACATGCGCACGCCCGCTCAGACTTGCCCATGCGCACTCGGGCTCACCACTGCTCATGCGGACTCGTCGTCACTACTGCGCATGCGCGCTCGGGGTCACTACCGTGGATGCGCGCTCGGGCTCACTACTGCTCATGCGCACTCGGGGTCACTACTGCTCATGCGCAATCGGACTCACTGCTGCGGATGCGCAATCGGGCTCTCTACTGTCCATGCGCACTCGGGGTCACTACTGCCCATGCGCACTCGGACTCACTACTGCTCATGGGCACTCGGCCTCACTACTGCGGATTCGCAATCGGGCTCACTACTGCGGATGCGCTCTCCGGCTCAGACCTGCACATGCGCACTCGGCCTCACTACTGCGGATTCGCAATCGGGCTCACTACTGCAGATGCGCTCTCCGGCTCAGACCTGCACATGCGCACTCGGCCTCACTACTGCACATGTGCACTCGGACTCACTACTGCGGATGCGCGCTCGGGCTCACTACTGCGCATGCGCACGCCGGCTCAATACTGCGCATGTGCACACGGGGTCACTACTTCTCATGCGCACTCGGACTTACTACTGCGCATACGCACTCCGGCTCAGACCTGCCCATGCGCACTCGGACTAACTACTGCTCATGGGCACTCGGACTCACTACTACGGATGCGCAATCGGGCTCACTACTGCTCATCCGCACTCGGACTCACTGCTGCGCATGCGCACACGGGCACACTACTGTGCATGCGCACTCGGGGTCACTACTGCTCATATGCTCTTGGACTCACTGCTGCCCATGCGCACTCGGACTAACTACTGCTCATGCGCACTCGGACTCACTACTGCTCATGCGCACGCTGTCTCACTACTGCGGATGCGCATTGGGGCTCACTACTGCGCATGCGCACACGGGCTCACTACTGTGGATGCACACTCGGGCTCACTACTGTGCATGCGCACTCGGGGTCACTACTGCTCATGCGAGCTCGGGGTCACTAAAACTCATGCGCACACGGACTTACTACTGCGGACGCGCAATCGGGCTCACTACTGCGGATGCGCTGTCCGGCTCAGACCTGCACATGCGCAATCGGGCACTCTACAGCGCATGCGCATTCGGGGTCACTACGGCGCATGCGCACTCGGGCCCACTACTGCGGATGTGCGCTCGGGCTCACTACTGCGGATGCGCACTCTGGATCACTACTGCGCATGCGCATTCCGGCTCAGACTTGCGCGTGCGCTCTCGAGCTCACTTCTGCGTATGCGCACACGGGCGCACTACTGCGCATGCGCACACGGGTTCACGACTGTGCATGCGCATTCGGGGTCACTACTGCTCATGCGCACCCGAGCTCATTTCTGCGCATGCGCACACGAGCGCACTACTGCGCATGCGCGCACGGGCACACTACTGTGCATGCGCACACGGACTCACTACTGCTCATGCGCACACTGTCTCACTACTGCGGATGCGCATTCGGGCTCGCTACTGCCGATGCGCGCGCGGGCACACTACTGCGCATGCGCGCTCGGGGCTACTACTGCGCATGCGCGCTCGGGGTCACTACTGCGCATGCGCAATCGGGGTCTCTACTACGCATGCGCAATCGGGGTCTCTACTGCGCATGCGCACTCGGTTTCACTACTGCGCATGAGCACTCGCACTCACTACTGCGGATGCGCGCTCGGGCTCACTACTGCGCATGCGCACACGGGCTCACTACTACGCATGCGCACACGGGGTCACTACTGCTCATGCGCACTTGTACTCACTACTGCTCATGCGCACTCGGACTCACTACTGCTCATGCGCACTCGGACTCACTACAGCTCATGGGCACTCGGACTCACTACTGCTCATGCGCACTCGGACTCACTACTGCGGATGCGCAATCGGGTTCACTACTGCGGATGCGCGCTGGGGTCTCACCACTGCGCATGCGCACACGGGGTCACTTCTGCGAATGCGCGCTCGGGCTCACTACTGCGCATGCGCACTCCGGTCAGACCTGCACATGCGCACTCGGGCTCACTACTGCGCATGCGCGCTCGGGGTCGCTACTGCGCATTCGCACACAGGGTCACTACATCTCATGCGCTCTCGGACTAACTACTGCTCGTGCGCACTCCGACTCACTACTGCGGATCCAAAATCGGGCTCACTACCGCGTACGCGCGCACGGGTTCACTACTGTGCATGCGCACTCGGAGTCACTACTGCTCATGCATACACGGGCTCACTACTGCTCATGGGCATTCGGCCTCACTACTGCGGATGCGCAATCGGGCTCACTACTGCGCATGCGCAATCGGGTTCACTACTGCGGATGCGCGCTGGAGTCTCACCACTGCGCATGCGCACACGGGGTCACTACTTCTCATGCGCTCTCGGACTAACTACTGCTAATGCGCACTCGGACTCACTAGTACGGATGCGCAATCGGGCTCACTACTGCACACGCGCGCTCGGGCTCACTACAGCGCATGCGCACTCCGGTCAAACCTGTATATGCGCTCTCGGGCTCACTACTGCGCATGCGCAGTCGAGCTCGCTACTACGCACGCGCACACGGGCTCACTACTGCGCATGCCCTCTCCGGTCAGACCTGTCCATGCGCACTCGGGCTCACTACTGCGCATGCGCACTCGGGGTCACTACTGCTCATGCGCACTTGGACTCACTACTGCTCATGGGCACTCGGCCTCACTAATACGGATGCGCAATCGGGCTCACTACTGCACATGCGCGCTTGGGCTCACTCCTGCGCATACGCACTCCGGCTCAGACCTGCCCATGCGCACTCGGGCTCACCACTGCGCATGCGCACACGGGCTCACTACTGCGCATGCGCAATCGGGCTTTCTACTGCGCTTGCGCACTCGGGGTCACTACTGCGCATGCACACATGGGCTCACTACTGTGCATGCGCATTCGGGGTCACTACTGCTCATGCGCACACGGGTGCACTACTGCGCATGCGCCCACGGGCACACTACTGTGCATGCGCATTTGGGGTCACTACTTTACATGCGCACTTGGACTCACTACTGCTCATGGGCACTCCTCACTAATACGGATGCGCAATCGGGCTCACTACTGCACATGCGCGCTCGGGCACGCTACTGCGGATGCGCACTTCGGTCAGACCTGCACATGCACACTCGGGCTCACTACTGCGCATGCGCAATCGGGCTCACTACTGCGGATGCACAATCCGGCTAACTACTGCGCATGTGCACTCCGGCTCAGGCCTGCACAGGCGCAATCGGGCTCACTACTGCACATGCGCACGCCCGCTCAGACTTGCCCATGCGCACTCGGGCTCACCACTGCTCATGCGGACTCGTCGTCACTACTGCGCATGCGCGCTCGGGGTCACTACCGTGGATGCGCGCTCGGGCTCACTACTGCTCATGCGCACTCGGGGTCACTACTGCTCATGCGCAATCGGACTCACTGCTGCGGATGCGCAATCGGGCTCTCTACTGTCCATGCGCACTCGGGGTCACTACTGCCCATGCGCACTCGGACTCACTACTGCTCATGGGCACTCGGCCTCACTACTGCGGATTCGCAATCGGGCTCACTACTGCGGATGCGCTCTCCGGCTCAGACCTGCACATGCGCACTCGGCCTCACTACTGCGGATTCGCAATCGGGCTCACTACTGCAGATGCGCTCTCCGGCTCAGACCTGCACATGCGCACTCGGCCTCACTACTGCACATGTGCACTCGGACTCACTACTGCGGATGCGCGCTCGGGCTCACTACTGCGCATGCGCACACGGGCTCACTACTACGCATGCGCACACGGGGTCACTACTGCTCATGCGCACTTGTACTCACTACTGCTCATGCGCACTCGGACTCACTTCTGCTCATGCGCACTCGGACTCACTACAGCTCATGGGCACTCGGACTCACTACTGCTCATGCGCACTCGGACTCACTACTGCGGATGCGCAATCGGGTTCACTACTGCGGATGCGCGCTGGGGTCTCACCACTGCGCATGCGCACACGGGGTCACTTCTGCGAATGCGCGCTCGGGCTCACTACTGCGCATGCGCACTCCGGTCAGACCTGCACATGCGCACTCGGGCTCACTACTGCGCATGCGCGCTCGGGGTCGCTACTGCGCATTCGCACACAGGGTCACTACATCTCATGCGCTCTCGGACTAACTACTGCTCGTGCGCACTCCGACTCACTACTGCGGATCCAAAATCGGGCTCACTACCGCGTACGCGCGCACGGGTTCACTACTGTGCATGCGCACTCGGAGTCACTACTGCTCATGCATACACGGGCTCACTACTGCTCATGGGCATTCGGCCTCACTACTGCGGATGCGCAATCGGGCTCACTACTGCGCATGCGCGATTGGGATCACTACTGCGTATGCGCGCTGGAGTCTCACCACTGCGCATGCGCACACGGGGTCACTACTTCTCATGCGCTCTCGGACTAACTACTGCGCATGCGCACACGGGCGCACTACTGTGCATGCGCACTCGGGGTCACTACTGCGCATGCGCACTCGGGCTCACTACTGCTGATGCGCGACACGGGCTCACTACTGCTCATGCGCACTCGGACTCACTACTGCTCATGCGCAATCGGACTCACTACGACTCATGGGCACTCGGACTCACTACTGCTCATGCGCACACGGACTCACTACTGCGGGTGCGCAATCGGGCTCGCTACTGCGCATGCACACATGGGCTCACTACTGCGCATGCGCAATCGGACTCACTACTGCGCATGCGCACACGGGCGCACTACTGCTCATGCGCGCACGGGCGCACTACTGTGCATGTGCACTCGGGGTCACTACTGCCCATAGGCACTCGGGCTCACTACTGCTGATGCGCGCCGCGGGCTCACTACTGCGGATGCGCGCGCGGGCTCTCTACTGCGCATGCGCGCTCTGGCCCACTACTGCGCATGCGCACTCCGGTCAGACCTGCACATGCGCACTCGAGCTCACTTCTGCGCATGCGCACTCGGACTCACTACTGCGCATGCGCGCTCTGGCTCACTACTGGGCATGCGCACACGGACTCACTACTGCGGATGCGCAATCGGACTCCCTACTGCGGATGCGCGCTCGGGCTCACTACTGCGCATGCGCACACGGGGTCACTACTTCTCATGCGCTCTCGGACTAACTACTGCTCATGAGTACTCCGACTCACTACGGTGGATGCAAAATCGGGCTCACTCCCGCGTATGCGTGCACGGGCTCACTACTGTGCATGCGCACTCGGGGTCACTACTGCTCATGCACACACGGGCTCACTATTGTTCATGCGCACTCGGACTCACTACTGCGGATGCACAATCGGGCTCACTACTGCGGATGCACGCTCGGGCTCACTACTGCGCATGCGCGGTCGGGATCACTACTGCGCCTGGCCACACGGGCTCACTACTGTGCATGCGCAATCGGGGTCACTACTGCTCATGCGCACTCTGACTCCCTACTGCTTAAGCGCACTCGGCCTCACTACTGCGGATGCGCGATCGGACTCACTACTGCGCATGGGCACTCGGCCTCATTACTGCGGATGCGCAATCGGGGTCACTACTGCTCATGCGTACTCGGGCTCACTACTGCGGATGCAAAATCGGGCTCTCTACCGCGTATGCGCACACGGGCTCACTACTGTGCATGCGTACTCGGGGTCACTACTGCGCATTCGCACTCGGGCTCACTACTGCGGATGCGCGCTCGGGCTCACTACTGCGCATGCGCACTCCGGTCAGACCTGCACATGCGCACTCGGGCTCACTACTGCGCATGCGCGCTCGGGCTCGCTACTGCGCATTTGCACACAGGGTCACTACATCTCATGCGCTCTCGGACTAACTGCTGCTCGTGCGCACTCCGACTCACTACTGCGGATCCAAAATCGGGCTCACTACCGCGTACGCGCGCACGGGTTCACTACTGTGCATGCGCACTCGGGGTCACTACTGCTCATGCATACACGGGCTCACTACTGCGCATGGGCGCTCGGGCTCACTACTGCGGATGCGCGCTCGGGCTCACTACTGCGCATGCGCGCTCGGGGTCGCTACTGCGCATGCGCACTCCGGCTCAGACTTGCACATGCGCTCTCGAGCTCACTTTTGCGCATGGGCACTCGGGCTCACTACTGCGGATGCGCACACGGGGTCACTACTTCTCATGCGCTCTCGGACTAACCACTGCTCATACGCACTCGGACTCAATACTGCTCATGCGCACTCGGACACACTGCAGCATATGCGCAATCGGGCTGACTACTGCCCATGCGCACTCGGTGTCACTACTGCGCATGCGCACACGGGCGCACTACTGCGCATGCGCGCACGGGCGCACTACTGTGCATGCGCACTCGGGGTCACTACTGCTCATGCGCACTCGGATTCACTACTGCGGATGCACAATTGGGTTCACTACTGCGGATGCGCGCTGGAGTCTCATCACTGCGCATGCGCACACGGGTCACTACTTCTCATGCGCTCTCGGACTAACTACTGGTCATGCGCACTCGGACTCACTACTGCGGGTACAAAATCGGGCTCGCTGCCGCGTATGCGCGCACGGGCTCATTACTGTGCATGCGCACTCGGGGTCACTACTGCTCATGCACACGCGGGCTCACTACTGCTCATGGGCACTCGGCCTCACTACTGCGGATGCGCAATCGAGCTCACTACTGCGCATGCGCAATCGGGTTCACTACTGCGGATGCGCGCTGGAATCTCACCACTGCGCATGCGCACACGGGGTCACTACTTCTCATGCGCTCTCGGACTAACTACTGCGTATGCGCGCACGGGCTCACTACTGTGCATGCGCACTCGGGGTCACTACTGCTCACGCACACACGGGCACACTACTGCTCATGCGCACTCGGACTCACTACTGCGCATGCGCACACGGGCGCCCTACTGTGCATGCGCACTCGGGGTCACTACTGCGCATGCGCACTCGGGATCACTACTGCTGATGCGCGACACGGGCTCACTACTGCTCATGCGCACTCGGACTCACTACTGCTCATGCGCAATCGAACTCACTACGGCTCATGGGCACTCGGACTCACTACTGCTCATGCGCACACGGACTCACTACTGCGGGTGCGCAATCGGGCTCGCTACTGCGCATGCACACATGGGCTCACTACTGCGCATGCGCAATCGGACTCACTACTGCGCATGCGCACACGGGCGCACTACTGTTCATGCGCGCACGGGCGCACTACTGTGCATGTGCACTCGGGGTCACTACTGCCCTTAGGCACTCGGGCTCACTACTGCTGATGCGCGCCGCGGGCTCACTACTGCGGATGCGCGCTCGGGCTCTCTACTGCGCATGCGCGCTCTGGCCCACTACTGCGCATGCGCACTCCGGTCAGACCTGCACATGCGCACTCGAGCTCACTTCTGCGCATGCGCACTCGGACTCACTACTGCGCATGCACACATGGGCTCACTACTGTGCATGCGCAATCGGGGTTACTACTGCTCATGCGCACTTGGACTCACTACTGCTCATGGGCCCTCGGCCTCACTACTGCGGATGCGCAATCGGACTCTCTACTGCGCATGCGCACTCGGGCTCACTACTGGGCATGCGCACACGGACACACTACTGTGGATGCGGAATCGAGCTCGCTACTGCGTATGCACACATGGGCTCACTACTGTGCATGCGCAATCGGGCTCAGTACTGCGTATGCGCACTCGGGGTCACTACTGCTCATGTGCACTACGACTCAATACTGCTCATGCGGACTCGGCCTCACTACTGCGGATGTGCAATCGGGCTCACTACTGCGCATGCGCCCTCGGGGTCACTACTGCGCATGCGCACTCTGGGTCACTACTGCTCATGCACACACGGGCTCACTACTGCTCGTGCGCACTCGGATTCACTACTGCGGATGTACAATCGAGCTCACTACTCTGCCTGCCCACTCCGGCTCAGACCTGCACGTGCGCACTCGGGCTCACTACTGGGCATGCGCACACGGACTCACTACTGCCGATGCGCAATCGGGGTCATTACTGCGCATGCGCACACGGACTCCCTACTACGGATGCGCAATCGGGCTCACTACTGCGTATGCGCACTCGGGGTCGCTACTGCTCATGCGCACTTGGACTCACTACTGCGCATGCGCGCACGTACTCCCTACTGCGGATGCGCAATCGGGCTCACTACTGCCCATGCGCACTCGTGGTCACTACTTCTCATGCGCACTTGGACTCACTACTGCTCATGGGCCCTCGGCCTCACTACTGCGGATGCGCAATCGGACTCTCTACTGCGCATGCGCACTCGGGCTCACTACTGGGCATGCGCACACGGACACACTACTGTGGATGCGGAATCGAGGTCGCTACTGCGCATGCACACATGGGCTCACTACTGTGCATGCGCAATCGGGCTCAGTACTGCGTATGCGCACTCGGGGTCACAACTGCTCATGTGCACTACGACTCAATACTGCTCATGCGGACTCGGCCTCACTACTGCGGATGTGCAATCGGGCTCACTACTGCGCATGCGCGCTCGGGCTCAATACTGCGCATGCGCACTCGGCCTCACTACTGCTCATGCGCACTCGGACTCACTACTGCGCATGCACACACGGCCTCACTACAGCGCACGCGCACTCGGACTCACTACTGCTCATGCGCACTTGGACTCACTACTGGGCCTGCGCACACGGACTCACAACTGCCGATGCGCAATCGGGGTCACTACTGCGTATGCGCACTTGGACTCACTACTGCGCATGCGCGCACGTACTCCCTACTGCGGATGCGCAATCGGGCTCACTACTGCCCATGCGCACTCGTGGTCACTACTTCTCATGGCACTTGGACTCACTACTGCTCATGGGCCCTCGGCCTCACTACTGCGGATGCGCAATCGGGCTCTCTACTGCGCATGCGCACTCGGGCTCACTACTGGGCATGCGCACATGGACACACTACTGCGGATGCGCAATGGGGCTCGCTACGGCGCATGCACACATGGGCTCACTACTGTGCATGCGCACACGGACTCACTACTGCCGATGCGCAATCGGGCTCACTACTGCGCATCCGCGCTCGGGCTCAGTACTGCGCATGCGCACTCCGGTCAGACCTGCACATGCGCACTCGGGCTCACTACTGCGCATGCGCGCTCGGGGTCGCTACTGCGCATTTGCACACAGGGTCACTACATCTCATGCGCTCTCGGACTAACTGCTGCTCGTGCGCACTCCGACTCACTACTGCGGATCCAAAATCGGGCTCACAACCGCGTACGCGCGCACGGGTTCACTACTGTGCATGCGCACTCGGGGTCACTACTGCTCATGCATACACGGGCTCACTACTGCGCATGGGCGCTCGGGCTCACTACTGCGGATGCGCGCTCGGGCTCACTACTGCGCATGCGCGCTCGGGGTCGCTACTGCGCATGCGCACTCCGGCTCAGACTTGCACATGCGCTCTCGAGCTCACTTTTGCGCATGGGCACTCGGGCTCACTACTGCGGATGCGCACACGGGGTCACTACTTCTCATGCGCTCTCGGACTAACCACTGCTCATACGCACTCGGACTCAATACTGCTCATGCGCACTCGGACACACTGCAGCATATGCGCAATCGGGCTGACTACTGCCCATGCGCACTCGGTGTCACTACTGCGCATGCGCACACGGGCGCACTACTGCGCATGCGCGCACGGGCGCACTACTGTGCATGCGCACTCGGGGTCACTACTGCTCATGCGCACTCGGATTCACTACTGCGGATGCGCAATTGGGTTCACTACTGCTGATGCGCGCTGGAGTCTCACCACTGCGCATGCGCACACGGGTCACTACTTCTCATGCGCTCTCGGACTAACTACTGGTCATGGGCACTCGGACTCACTACTGCGGGTACAAAATCGGGCTCGCTGCCGCGTATGCGCGCACGGGCTCATTACTGTGCATGCGCACTCGGGGTCACTACTGCTCATGCACACGCGGGCTCACTACTGCTCATGGGCACTCGGCCTCACTACTGCGGATGCGCAATCGAGCTCACTACTGCGCATGCGCAATCGGGTTCACTACTGCGGATGCGCGCTGGAATCTCACCACTGCGCATGCGCACACGGGGTCACTACTTCTCATGCGCTCTCGGACTAACTACTGCTCATGCGCACTCGGACTCACTACTGCGAGTGCAAAGTCGGGCTCGCTGCCGCGTATGCGCGCACGGGCTCACTACTGTGCATGCGCACTCGGGGTCACTACTGCTCACGCACACACGGGCACACTACTGCTGATGCGCGACACGGGCTCACTACTGCTCATGCGCACTCGGACTCACTACTGCTCATGCGCAATCGAACTCACTACGGCTCATGGGCACTCGGACTCACTACTGCTCATGCGCACACGGACTCACTACTGCGGGTGCGCAATCGGGCTCGCTACTGCGCATGCACACATGGGCTCACTACTGCGCATGCGCAATCGGACTCACTACTGCGCATGCGCACACGGGCGCACTACTGCTCATGCGCGCACGGGCGCACTACTGTGCATGTGCACTCGGGGTCACTACTGCCCATAGGCACTCGGGCTCACTACTGCTGATGCGCGCCGCGGGCTCACTACTGCGGATGCGCGCTCGGGCTCTCTACTGCGCATGCGCGCTCTGGCCCACTACTGCGCATGCGCACTCCGGTCAGACCTGCACATGCGCACTCGAGCTCACTTCTGCGCATGCGCACTCGGACTCACTACTGCGCATGCACACATGGGCTCACTACTGTGCATGCGCAATCGGGGTCACTACTGCTCATGCGCACTTGAACTCACTACTGCTCATGGGCCCTCGGCCTCACTACTGCGGATGCGCAATCGGACTCTCTACTGCGCATGCGCACTCGGGCTCACTACTGGGCATGCGCACACGGACACACTACTGTGGATGCGGAATCGAGCTCGCTACTGTGTATGCACACATGGGCTCACTACTGTGCATACGCAATCGGGCTCAGTACTGCGTATGCGCACTCGGGGTCACTACTGCTCATGTGCACTACGACTCAATACTGCTCATGCGGACTCGGCCTCACTACTGCGGATGTGCAATCGGGCTCACTACTGCGCATGCGCGCTCGGGCTCAATACTGCGCATGCGCACTCGGCCTCACTACTGCTCATGCGCACTCGGACTCACTACTGCGCATGCACACACGGCCTCACTACAGCGCACGCGCACTCGGGGTCACTACTGCGCATGCGCACACCGGCTCAGACTTGCACATGCGCTCTCGAGCTCACTTTTGCGCATGCGCACTCGGGCCCATTATTGCGCATGCGCACACGGGCTCACGACTGTGCATGCGCCCTCGGGGTCACTACTGCGCATGCGCACTCTGGGTCACTACTGCTCATGCACACACGGGCTCACTACTGCTCATGGGCACTCGGCCTCACTACTGCGGATGCGCAATCGAGCTCACTACTGCGCATGCGCAATCGGGTTCACTACTGCGGATGCGCGCTGGAATCTCACCACTGCGCATGCGCACACGGGGTCACTACTTCTCATGCGCTCTCGGACTAACTACTGCTCATGCGCACTCGGACTCACTACTGCGAGTGCAAAGTCGGGCTCGCTGCCGCGTATGCGCGAACGGGCTCACTACTGTGCATGCGCACTCGGGGTCACTACTGCTCACGCACACACGGGCACACTACTGCTGATGCGCGACACGGGCTCACTACTGCTCATGCGCACTCGGACTCACTACTGCTCATGCGCAATCGAACTCACTACGGCTCATGGTCACTCGGACTCACTACTGCTCATGCGCACACGGACTCACTACTGCGGGTGCGCAATCGGGCTCGCTACTGCGCATGCACACATGGGCTCACTACTGCGCATGCGCAATCGGACTCACTACTGCGCATGCGCACACGGGCGCACTACTGCTCATGCGCGCACGGGCGCACTACTGTGCATGTGCACTCGGGGTCACTACTGCCCATAGGCACTCGGGCACACTACTGCTGATGCGCGCCGCGGGCTCACTACTGCGGATGCGCGTTCGGGCTCTCTACTGCGCATGCGCGCTCTGGCCCACTACTGCGCATGCGCACTCCGGTCAGACCTGCACATGCGCACTCGAGCTCACTTCTGCGCATGCGCACTCGGACTCACTACTGCGCATGCACACATGGGCTCACTACTGTGCATGCGCAATCGGGGTCACTACTGCTCATGCGCACTTGAACTCACTACTGCTCATGGGCCCTCGGCCTCACTACTGCGGATGCGCAATCGGACTCTCTGCTGCGCATGCGCACTCGGGCTCACTACTGGGCATGCGCACACGGACACACTACTGTGGATGCGGAATCGAGCTCGCTACTGTGTATGCACACATGGGCTCACTACTGTGCATACGCAATCGGGCTCAGTACTGCGTATGCGCACTCGGGGTCACTACTGCTCATGTGCACTACGACTCAATACTGCTCATGCGGACTCGGCCTCACTACTGCGGATGTGCAATCGGGCTCACTACTGCGCATGCGCGCTCGGGCTCAATACTGCGCATGCGCACTCGGCCTCACTACTGCTCATGCGCACTCGGACTCACTACTGCGCATGCACACACGGCCTCACTACAGCGCACGCGCACTCGGGGTCACTACTGCGCATGCGCACACCGGCTCAGACTTGCACATGCGCTCTCGAGCTCACTTTTGCGCAGGCGCACTCGGGCCCACTATTGCGCATGCGCACACGGGCTCACGACTGTGCATGCGCCCTCGGGGTCACTACTGCGCATGCGCACTCTGGGTCACTACTGCTCATGCACACACGGGCTCACTACTGCTCGTGCGCACTCGGATTCACTACTGCGGATGTACAATCGAGCTCACTACTCTGCCTGCCCACTCCGGCTCAAACCTGCACGTGCGCACTCGGGCTCACTACTGGGCATGCGCACACGGACTCACTACTGCCGATGCGCAATCGGGGTCACTACTGCGCATGCGCACACGGACTCCCTACTACGGATGCGCAATCGGGCTCACTACTGCGTATGCGCACTCGGGGTCGCTACTGCTCATGCGCACTTGGACTCACTACTGCGCATGCGCGCACGTACTCCCTACTGCGGATGCGCAATCGGGCTCACTACTGCCCATGCGCACTCGTGGTCACTACTGCTCATGCGCACTTGGACTCACTACTGCTCATGGGCCCTCGGCCTCACTACTGCGGATGCGCAATCGGACTCTCTACTGCGCATGCGCACTCGGGCTCACTACTGGGCATGCGCACACGGACACACTACTGTGGATGCGGAGTCGAGGTCGCTACTGCGCATGCACACATGGGCTCACTACTGTGCATGCGCAATCGGGCTCAGTACTGCGTATGCACACTCGGGGTCACTACTGCTCATGTGCACTACGACTCAATACTGCTCATGCGGACTCGGCCTCACTACTGCGGATGTGCAATCGGGCTCACTACTGCGCATGCGCGCTCGGGCTCAATACTGCGCATGCGCACTCGGCCTCACTACTGCTCATGCGCACTCGGACTCACTACTGCGCATGCACACACGGCCTCACTACAGCGCACGCGCACTCGGGGTCACTACTGCGCATGCGCACTCGGGCTCACTACTGCTGATGCGCGACACGGGCTCACTACTGCTCATGCGCACTCGGACTCACTACTGCTCATGCGCAATGGGACTCACTACGGCTCATGGGCACTCGGACTCACTACTGCTCATGCGCACACGGACTCACTACTGCGGGTGCGCAATCGGGCTCGCTACTGCGCATGCACACATGGGCTCACTACTGCGCATGCGCAATCGGACTCACTACTGCGCATGCGCACACGGGTGCACTACTGCTCATGCGCGCACGGGCGCACTACTGTGCATGTGCACTCGGGGTCACTACTGCCCATAGGCACTCGGGCTCACTACTGCTGATGCGCGCCGCGGGCTCACTACTGCGGATGCGCGCTCGGGCTCTCTACTGCGCATGCGCGCTCTGGCCCACTACTGCGCATGCGCACTCCGGTCAGACCTGCACATGCGCACTCGAGCTCACATCTGCGCATGCGCACTCGGACTCACTACTGCGCATGCGCGCTCTGGCTCACTACTGGGCATGCGCACATGGACACACTACTGCGGATGCGCAATGGGGATCGCTACGGCGCATGCACACATGGGCTCACTACTGTGCATGCGCACACGGACTCACTACTGCCGATGCGCAATCGGGCTCACTACTGCGCATCCGCGCTCGGGCTCAGTACTGCGCATGCGCACTCCGGTCAGACCTGCACATGCGCACTCGGGCTCACTACTTCGCATGCGCGCTCGGGGTCGCTACTGCGCATGCGCACACGGACTCACTACTGCTCATGGGCAATCGGCCTCACTACTGCGGATGCGCAATCGGGCTCACTACTGCGCATGCGCACACGTACTCCCTACTGCGGATGCGCAATCGGGCTCACTACTGCCCATGCGCACTCGGGGTCACTACTGCTCATGCGCACTTGGACTCACTACTGCTCATGGGCCCTCGGCCTCACTACTGCGGATGCGCAATCGGACTCTCTACTGCGCATGCGCACTCGGGCTCACTACTGGGCATGCGCACACGGACACACTACTGTGGATGCGGAATCGAGCTCGCTACTGCGCATGCACACATGGGCTCACTACTGTGCATGCGCAATCGGGCTCAGTACTGCGTATGCGCACTCGGGGTCACTACTGCTCATGTGCACTACGACTCAATACTGCTCATGCGGACTCGGCCTCACTACTGCGGATGTGCAATCGGGCTCACTACTGCGCATGCGCGCTCGGGCTCAATACTGCGCATGCGCACTCGGCCTCACTACTGCTCATGCGCACTCGGACTCACTACTGCGCATGCACACGCGGCCTCACTACAGCGCACGCGCACTC
Organism: Megachile leachella; assembly: GCA_963576845.1. NCBI lineage: Eukaryota > Metazoa > Arthropoda > Insecta > Hymenoptera > Megachilidae > Megachile > Megachile leachella. The sequence goes on along the minus strand of OY756250.1, from coordinate 22,582,635 downwards.
GGGGTCACTACTGTGCATGCGCACACCGGCTCAGACTTGCACATGCGCTCTCGAGCTCACTTTTGCGCATGCCCACTCGGGCCCACTATTGCGCATGCGCACACGGGCTCACGACTGTGCATGCGCACTCGGGGTCACTACTGCTCATGCGCACTCGGACTCACTACTGCGGATGCGCAATCGGGTTCACCACTGCGGATGCGCGCTGGGGTCTCACCACTGCGCATGCGCACACGGGGTCACTTCTGCGAATGCGCGCTCGGGCTCACTACTGCGCATGCGCACTCCGGTCAGACCTGCACATGCGCAATCGGGCTCACTACTGCGCATGCGCGCTCGGGGTCGCTACTGCGCATTCGCACACAGGGTCACTACATCTCATGCGCTCTCGGACTAACTGCTGCTCGTGCGCACTCCGACTCACTACTGCGGATCCAAAATCGGGCTCACTACCGCGTACGCGCGCACGGGTTCACTACTGTGCATGCGCACTCGGGGTCACTACTGCTCATGCATACACGGGCTCACTACTGCGCATGGGCGCTCGGGCTCACTACTGCGGATGCGCGCTCGGGCTCACTACTGCGCATGCGCGCTCGGGGTCGCTACTGCGCATGCGCACTCCGGCTCAGACTTGCACATGCGCTCTCGAGCTCACTTTTGCGCATGGGCACTCGGGCTCACTACTGCGGATGCGCACACGGGGTCACTACTTCTCATGCGCTCTCGGACTAACCACTGCTCATACGCACTCGGACTCAATACTGCTCATGCGCACTCGGACACACTGCAGCATATGCGCAATCGGGCTGACTACTGCCCATGCGCACTCGGTGTCACTACTGCGCATGCGCACACGGGCGCACTACTGCGCATGCGCGCACGGGCGCACTACTGTGCATGCGCACTCGGGGTCACTACTGCTCATGCGCACTCGGATTCACTACTGCGGATGCGCAATTGGGTTCACTACTGCGGATGCGCGCTGGAGTCTCACGACTGCGCATGCGCACACGGGTCACTACTTCTCATGCGCTCTCGGACTAACTACTGGTCATGCGCACTCGGACTCACTACTGCGGGTACAAAATCGGGCTCGCTGCCGCGTATGCGCGCACGGGCTCATTACTGTGCATGCGCACTCGGGGTCACTACTGCTCATGCACACGCGGGCTCACTACTGCTCATGGGCACTCGGCCTCACTACTGCGGATGCGCAATCGAGCTCACTACTGCGCATGCGCAATCGGGTTCACTACTGCGGATGCGCGCTGGAATCTCACCACTGCGCATGCGCACACGGGGTCACTACTTCTCATGCGCTCTCGGACTAACTACTGCTCATGCGCACTCGGACTCACTACTGCGAGTGCAAAGTCGGGCTCGCTGCCGCGTATGCGCGCACGGGCTCACTACTGTGCATGCGCACTCGGGGTCACTACTGCTCACGCACACACGGGCACACTACTGCTGATGCGCGACACGGGCTCACTACTGCTCATGCGCACTCGGACTCACTACTGCTCATGCACAATCGAACTCACTACGGCTCATGGGCACTCGGACTCACTACTGCTCATGCGCACACGGACTCACTACTGCGGGTGCGCAATCGGGCTCGCTACTGCGCATGCACACATGGGCTCACTACTGCGCATGCGCAATCGGACTCACTACTGCGCATGCGCACACGGGCGCACTACTGCTCATGCGCGCACGGGCGCACTACTGTGCATGTGCACTCGGGGTCACTACTGCCCATAGGCACTCGGGCTCACTACTGCTGATGCGCGCCGCGGGCTCACTACTGCGGATGCGCGCTCGGGCTCTCTACTGCGCATGCGCGCTCTGGCCCACTACTGCGCATGCGCACTCCGGTCAGACCTGCACATGCGCACTCGAGCTCACTTCTGCGCATGCGCACTCGGACTCACTACTGCGCATGCACACATGGGCTCACTACTGTGCATACGCAATCGGGCTCAGTACTGCGTATGCGCACTCGGGGTCACTACTGCTCATGTGCACTACGACTCAATACTGCTCATGCGGACTCGGCCTCACTACTGCGGATGTGCAATCGGGCTCACTACTGCGCATGCGCGCTCGGGCTCAATACTGCGCATGCGCACTCGGCCTCACTACTGCTCATGCGCACTCGGACTCACTACTGCGCATGCACACACGGCCTCACTACAGCGCACGCGCACTCGGGGTCACTACTGCGCATGCGCACACCGGCTCAGACTTGCACATGCGCTCTCGAGCTCACTTTTGCGCATGCGCACTCGGGCCCACTATTGCGCATGCGCACACGGGCTCACGACTGTGCATGCGCCCTCGGGGTCACTACTGCGCATGCGCACTCTGGGTCACTACTGCTCATGCACACACGGGCTCACTACTGCTCGTGCGCACTCGGATTAACTACTGCGGATGTACAATCGAGCTCACTACTCTGCCTGCCCACTCCGGCTCAAACCTGCACGTGCGCACTCGGGCTCACTACTGGGCATGCGCACACGGACTCACTACTGCCGATGCGCAATCGGGGTCACTACTGCGCATGCGCACACGGACTCCCTACTACGGATGCGCAATCGGGCTCACTACTGCGTATGCGCACTCGGGGTCGCTACTGCTCATGCGCACTTGGACTCACTACTGCGCATGCGCGCACGTACTCCCTACTGCGGATGCGCAATCGGGCTCACTACTGCCCATGCGCACTCGTGGTCACTACTGCTCATGCGCACTTGGACTCACTACTGCTCATGGGCCCTCGGCCTCACTACTGCGGATGCGCAATCGGACTCTCTACTGCGCATGCGCACTCGGCCTCACTACTGCTCATGCGCACTCGGACTCACTACTGCGCATGCACACACGGCCTCACTACAGCGCACGCGCACTCGGGGTCACTACTGCGCATGCGCACTCGGGCTCACTACTGCTGATGCGCGACACGGGCTCACTACTGCTCATGCGCACTCGGACTCACTACTGCTCATGCGCAATGGGACTCACTACGGCTCATGGGCACTCGGACTCACTACTGCTCATGCGCACACGGACTCACTACTGCGGGTGCGCAATCGGGCTCGCTACTGCGCATGCACACATGGGCTCACTACTGCGCATGCGCAATCGGACTCACTACTGCGCATGCGCACACGGGTGCACTACTGCTCATGCGCGCACGGGCGCACTACTGTGCATGTGCACTCGGGGTCACTACTGCCCATAGGCACTCGGGCTCACTACTGCTGATGCGCGCCGCGGGCTCACTACTGCGGATGCGCGCTCGGGCTCTCTACTGCGCATGCGCGCTCTGGCCCACTACTGCGCATGCGCACTCCGGTCAGACCTGCACATGCGCACTCGAGCTCACATCTGCGCATGCGCACTCGGACTCACTACTGCGCATGCGCGCTCTGGCTCACTACTGGGCATGCGCACACGGACTCACTACTGCGGATGCGCAATCGGGCTCGCTACTGCGCATGCACACATGGGCTCACTACTGTGCATGCGCAATCGGGGTCACTACTGCTCATGCGCACTTGGACTCACTACTGCTCATGGGCCCTCGGCCTCACTACTGCGGATGCGCAATCGGACTCTCTACTGCGCATGCGCACTCGGGCTCACTACTGGGCATGCGCACACGGACACACTACTGTGGATGCGGAATCGAGCTCGCTACTGCGCATGCACACATGGGCTCACTACTGTGCATGCGCAATCGGGCTCAGTACTGCGTATGCGCACTCGGAGTCACTACTGCTCATGTGCACTACGACTCAATACTGCTCATGCGGACTCGGCCTCACTACTGCGGATGTGCAATCGGGCTCACTACTGCGCATGCGCGCTCGGGCTCAATACTGCGCATGCGCACTCGGCCTCACTACTGCTCATGCGCACTCGGACTCACTACTGCGCATGCACACACGGCCTCACTACAGCGCACGCGCACTCGGGGTCACTACTGCGCATGCGCACTCGGGCTCACTACTGCTGATGCGCGACACGGGCTCACTACTGCTCATGCGCACTCGGACTCACTACTGCTCATGCGCAATGGGACTCACTACGGCTCATGGGCACTCGGACTCACTACTGCTCATGCGCACACGGACTCACTACTGCGGGTGCGCAATCGGGCTCGCTACTGCGCATGCACACATGGGCTCACTACTGCGCATGCGCAATCGGACTCACTACTGCGCATGCGCACACGGGTGCACTACTGCTCATGCGCGCACGGGCGCACTACTGTGCATGTGCACTCGGGGTCACTACTGCCCATAGGCACTCGGGCTCACTACTGCTGATGCGCGCCGCGGGCTCACTACTGCGGATGCGCGCTCGGGCTCTCTACTGCGCATGCGCGCTCTGGCCCACTACTGCGCATGCGCACTCCGGTCAGACCTGCACATGCGCACTCGAGCTCACATCTGCGCATGCGCACTCGGACTCACTACTGCGCATGCGCGCTCTGGCTCACTACTGGGCATGCGCACACGGACTCACTACTGCGGATGCGCAATCGGGGTCGCTACTGCTCATGCGCACTTGGACTCACTACTGCGCATGCGCGCACGTACTCCCTACTGCGGATGCGCAATCGGGCTCACTACTGCCCATGCGCACTCGTGGTCACTACTGCTCATGCGCACTTGGACTCACTACTGCTCATGGGCCCTCGGCCTCACTACTGCGGATGCGCAATCGGACTCTCTACTGCGCATGCGCACTCGGGCTCACTACTGGGCATGCGCACACGGACACACTACTGTGGATGCGGAGTCGAGGTCGCTACTGCGCATGCACACATGGGCTCACTACTGTGCATGCGCAATCGGGCTCAGTACTGCGTATGCACACTCGGGGTCACTACTGCTCATGTGCACTACGACTCAATACTGCTCATGCGGACTCGGCCTCACTACTGCGGATGTGCAATCGGGCTCACTACTGCGCATGCGCGCTCGGGCTCAATACTGCGCATGCGCACTCGGCCTCACTACTGCTCATGCGCACTCGGACTCACTACTGCGCATGCACACACGGCCTCACTACAGCGCACGCGCACTCGGGGTCACTACTGCGCATGCGCACTCGGGCTCACTACTGCTGATGCGCGACACGGGCTCACTACTGCTCATGCGCACTCGGACTCACTACTGCTCATGCGCAATGGGACTCACTACGGCTCATGGGCACTCGGACTCACTACTGCTCATGCGCACACGGACTCACTACTGCTCGTGCGCACTCGGATTAACTACTGCGGATGTACAATCGAGCTCACTACTCTGCCTGCCCACTCCGGCTCAAACCTGCACGTGCGCACTCGGGCTCACTACTGGGCATGCGCACACGGACTCACTACTGCCGATGCGCAATCGGGGTCACTACTGCGCATGCGCACACGGACTCCCTACTACGGATGCGCAATCGGGCTCACTACTGCGTATGCGCACTCGGGGTCGCTACTGCTCATGCGCACACGGACACACTACTGTGGATGCGGAATCGAGCTCGCTACTGCGCATGCACACATGGGCTCACTACTGTGCATGCGCAATCGGGCTCAGTACTGCGTATGCGCACTCGGAGTCACTACTGCTCATGTGCACTACGACTCAATACTGCTCATGCGGACTCGGCCTCACTACTGCGGATGTGCAATCGGGCTCACTACTGCGCATGCGCGCTCGGGCTCAATACTGCGCATGCGCACTCGGCCTCACTACTGCTCATGCGCACTCGGACTCACTACTGCGCATGCACACACGGCCTCACTACAGCGCACGCGCACTCGGGGTCACTACTGCGCATGCGCACTCGGGCTCACTACTGCTGATGCGCGACACGGGCTCACTACTGCTCATGCGCACTCGGACTCACTACTGCTCATGCGCAATGGGACTCACTACGGCTCATGGGCACTCGGACTCACTACTGCTCATGCGCACACGGACTCACTACTGCGGGTGCGCAATCGGGCTCGCTACTGCGCATGCACACATGGGCTCACTACTGCGCATGCGCAATCGGACTCACTACTGCGCATGCGCACACGGGTGCACTACTGCTCATGCGCGCACGGGCGCACTACTGTGCATGTGCACTCGGGGTCACTACTGCCCATAGGCACTCGGGCTCACTACTGCTGATGCGCGCCGCGGGCTCACTACTGCGGATGCGCGCTCGGGCTCTCTACTGCGCATGCGCGCTCTGGCCCACTACTGCGCATGCGCACTCCGGTCAGACCTGCACATGCGCACTCGAGCTCACATCTGCGCATGCGCACTCGGACTCACTACTGCGCATGCGCGCTCTGGCTCACTACTGGGCATGCGCACATGGACACACTACTGCGGATGCGCAATGGGGCTCGCTACGGCGCATGCACACATGGGCTCACTACTGTGCATGCGCACACGGACTCACTACTGCCGATGCGCAATCGGGCTCACTACTGCGCATCCGCGCTCGGGCTCAGTACTGCGCATGCGCACTCCGGTCAGACCTGCACATGCGCACTCGGGCTCACTACTTCGCATGCGCGCTCGGGGTCGCTACTGCGCATGCGCACACGGACTCACTACTGCTCATGGGCAATCGGCCTCACTACTGCGGATGCGCAATCAGGCTCACTACTGCGCATGCGCACACGTACTCCCTACTGCGGATGCGCAATCGGGCTCACTACTGCCCATGCGCACTCGGGGTCACTACTGCTCATGCGCACTTGGACTCACTACTGCTCATGGGCCCTCGGCCTCACTACTGCGGATGCGCAATCGGACTCACTACTGCGCATGCGCGCTCTGGCTCACTACTGGGCATGCGCACACGGACTCACTACTGCGGATGCGCAATCGGGCTCGCTACTGCGCATGCACACATGGGCTCACTACTGTGCATGCGCAATCGGGGTCACTACTGCTCATGCGCACTTGGACTCACTACTGCTCATGGGCCCTCGGCCTCACTACTGCGGATGCGCAATCGGACTCTCTACTGCGCATGCGCACTCGGGCTCACTACTGGGCATGCGCACACGGACACACTACTGTGGATGCGGAGTCGAGGTCGCTACTGCGCATGCACACATGGGCTCACTACTGTGCATGCGCAATCGGGCTCAGTACTGCGTATGCACACTCGGGGTCACTACTGCTCATGTGCACTACGACTCAATACTGCTCATGCGGACTCGGCCTCACTACTGCGGATGTGCAATCGGGCTCACTACTGCGCATGCGCGCTCGGGCTCAATACTGCGCATGCGCACTCGGCCTCACTACTGCTCATGCGCACTCGGACTCACTACTGCGCATGCACACACGGCCTCACTACAGCGCACGCGCACTCGGGGTCACTACTGCGCATGCGCATTCGGGCTCACTACTGCTGATGCGCGACACGGGCTCACTACTGCTCATGCGCACTCGGACTCACTACTGCTCATGCGCAATGGGACTCACTACGGCTCATGGGCACTCGGACTCACTACTGCTCATGCGCACACGGACTCACTACTGCTCGTGCGCACTCGGATTAACTACTGCGGATGTACAATCGAGCTCACTACTCTGCCTGCCCACTCCGGCTCAAACCTGCACGTGCGCACTCGGGCTCACTACTGGGCATGCGCACACGGACTCACTACTGCCGATGCGCAATCGGGGTCACTACTGCGCATGCGCACACGGACTCCCTACTACGGATGCGCAATCGGGCTCACTACTGCGTATGCGCACTCGGGGTCGCTACTGCTCATGCGCACACGGACACACTACTGTGGATGCGGAATCGAGCTCGCTACTGCGCATGCACACATGGGCTCACTACTGTGCATGCGCAATCGGGCTCAGTACTGCGTATGCGCACTCGGAGTCACTACTGCTCATGTGCACTACGACTCAATACTGCTCATGCGGACTCGGCCTCACTACTGCGGATGTGCAATCGGGCTCACTACTGCGCATGCGCGCTCGGGCTCAATACTGCGCATGCGCACTCGGCCTCACTACTGCTCATGCGCACTCGGACTCACTACTGCGCATGCACACACGGCCTCACTACAGCGCACGCGCACTCGGGGTCACTACTGCGCATGCGCACTCGGGCTCACTACTGCTGATGCGCGACACGGGCTCACTACTGCTCATGCGCACTCGGACTCACTACTGCTCATGCGCAATGGGACTCACTACGGCTCATGGGCACTCGGACTCACTACTGCTCATGCGCACACGGACTCACTACTGCGGGTGCGCAATCGGGCTCGCTACTGCGCATGCACACATGGGCTCACTACTGCGCATGCGCAATCGGACTCACTACTGCGCATGCGCACACGGGTGCACTACTGCTCATGCGCGCACGGGCGCACTACTGTGCATGTGCACTCGGGGTCACTACTGCCCATAGGCACTCGGGCTCACTACTGCTGATGCGCGCCGCGGGCTCACTACTGCGGATGCGCGCTCGGGCTCTCTACTGCGCATGCGCGCTCTGGCCCACTACTGCGCATGCGCACTCCGGTCAGACCTGCACATGCGCACTCGAGCTCACATCTGCGCATGCGCACTCGGACTCACTACTGCGCATGCGCGCTCTGGCTCACTACTGGGCATGCGCACATGGACACACTACTGCGGATGCGCAATGGGGCTCGCTACGGCGCATGCACACATGGGCTCACTACTGTGCATGCGCACACGGACTCACTACTGCCGATGCGCAATCGGGCTCACTACTGCGCATCCGCGCTCGGGCTCAGTACTGCGCATGCGCACTCCGGTCAGACCTGCACATGCGCACTCGGGCTCACTACTTCGCATGCGCGCTCGGGGTCGCTACTGCGCATGCGCACACGGACTCACTACTGCTCATGGGCAATCGGCCTCACTACTGCGGATGCGCAATCAGGCTCACTACTGCGCATGCGCACACGTACTCCCTACTGCGGATGCGCAATCGGGCTCACTACTGCCCATGCGCACTCGGGGTCACTACTGCTCATGCGCACTTGGACTCACTACTGCTCATGGGCCCTCGGCCTCACTACTGCGGATGCGCAATCGGACTCACTACTGCGCATGCGCGCTCTGGCTCACTACTGGGCATGCGCACACGGACTCACTACTGCGGATGCGCAATCGGGCTCGCTACTGCGCATGCACACATGGGCTCACTACTGTGCATGCGCAATCGGGGTCACTACTGCTCATGCGCACTTGGACTCACTACTGCTCATGGGCCCTCGGCCTCACTACTGCGGATGCGCAATCGGACTCTCTACTGCGCATGCGCACTCGGGCTCACTACTGGGCATGCGCACACGGACACACTACTGTGGATGCGGAATCGAGCTCGCTACTGCGCATGCACACATGGGCTCACTACTGTGCATGCGCAATCGGGCTCAGTACTGCGTATGCGCACTCGGAGTCACTACTGCTCATGTGCACTACGACTCAATACTGCTCATGCGGACTCGGCCTCACTACTGCGGATGTGCAATCGGGCTCACTACTGCGCATGCGCGCTCGGGCTCAATACTGCGCATGCGCACTCGGCCTCACTACTGCTCATGCGCACTCGGACTCACTACTGCGCATGCACACACGGCCTCACTACAGCGCACGCGCACTCGGGGTCACTACTGCGCATGCGCACTCGGGCTCACTACTGCTGATGCGCGACACGGGCTCACTACTGCTCATGCGCACTCGGACTCACTACTGCTCATGCGCAATGGGACTCACTACGGCTCATGGGCACTCGGACTCACTACTGCTCATGCGCACACGGACTCACTACTGCGGGTGCGCAATCGGGCTCGCTACTGCGCATGCACACATGGGCTCACTACTGCGCATGCGCAATCGGACTCACTACTGCGCATGCGCACACGGGTGCACTACTGCTCATGCGCGCACGGGCGCACTACTGTGCATGTGCACTCGGGGTCACTACTGCCCATAGGCACTCGGGCTCACTACTGCTGATGCGCGCCGCGGGCTCACTACTGCGGATGCGCGCTCGGGCTCTCTACTGCGCATGCGCGCTCTGGCCCACTACTGCGCATGCGCACTCCGGTCAGACCTGCACATGCGCACTCGAACTCACATCTGCGCATGCGCACTCGGACTCACTACTGCGCATGCGCGCTCTGGCTCACTACTGGGCATGCGCACATGGACACACTACTGCGGATGCGCAATGGGGCTCGCTACGGCGCATGCACACATGGGCTCACTACTGTGCATGCGCACACGGACTCACTACTGCCGATGCGCAATCGGGCTCACTACTGCGCATCCGCGCTCGGGCTCAGTACTGCGCATGCGCACTCCGGTCAGACCTGCACATGCGCACTCGGGCTCACTACTTCGCATGCGCGCTCGGGGTCGCTACTGCGCATGCGCACACGGACTCACTACTGCTCATGGGCAATCGGCCTCACTACTGCGGATGCGCAATCGGGCTCACTACTGCGCATGCGCACACGTACTCCCTACTGCGGATGCGCAATCGGGCTCACTACTGCCCATGCGCACTCGGGGTCACTACTGCTCATGCGCACTTGGACTCACTACTGCTCATGGGCCCTCGGCCTCACTACTGCGGATGCGCAATCGGACTCTCTACTGCGCATGCGCACTCGGGCTCACTACTGGGCATGCGCACACGGACACACTACTGTGGATGCGGAATCGAGCTCGCTACTGCGCATGCACACATGGGCTCACTACTGTGCATGCGCAATCGGGCTCAGTACTGCGTATGCGCACTCGGGGTCACTACTGCTCATGTGCACTACGACTCAATACTGCTCATGCGGACTCGGCCTCACTACTGCGGATGTGCAATCGGGCTCACTACTGCGCATGCGCGCTCGGGCTCAATACTGCGCATGCGCACTCGGCCTCACTACTGCTCATGCGCACTCGGACTCACTACTGCGCATGCACACGCGGCCTCACTACAGCGCACGCGCACTCGGGGTCACTACTGTGCATGCGCACACCGGCTCAGTCTTGCACATGCGCTCTCGAGCTCACTTTTGCGCATGCCCACTCGGGCCCACTATTGCGCATGCGCACACGGGCTCACGACTGTGCATGCGCACTCGGGGTCACTACTGCCCATAGGCACTCGGGCTCACTACTGCTGATGCGCGCCGCGGGCTCACTACTGCGGATGCGCGCTCGGGCTCTCTACTGCGCATGCGCGCTCTGGCCCACTACTGCGCATGCGCACTCCGGTCAGACCTGCACATGCGCACTCGAGCTCACATCTGCGCATGCGCACTCGGACTCACTACTGCGCATGCGCGCTCTGGCTCACTACTGGGCATGCGCACATGGACACACTACTGCGGATGCGCAATGGGGCTCGCTACGGCGCATGCACACATGGGCTCACTACTGTGCATGCGCACACGGACTCACTACTGCCGATGCGCAATCGGGCTCACTACTGCGCATCCGCGCTCGGGCTCAGTACTGCGCATGCGCACTCCGGTCAGACCTGCACATGCGCACTCGGGCTCACTACTTCGCATGCGCGCTCGGGGTCGCTACTGCGCATGCGCACACGGACTCACTACTGCTCATGGGCAATCGGCCTCACTACTGCGGATGCGCAATCGGGCTCACTACTGCGCATGCGCACACGTACTCCCTACTGCGGATGCGCAATCGGGCTCACTACTGCCCATGCGCACTCGGGGTCACTACTGCTCATGCGCACTTGGACTCACTACTGCTCATGGGCCCTCGGCCTCACTACTGCGGATGCGCAATCGGACTCACTACTGCGCATGCGCGCTCTGGCTCACTACTGGGCATGCGCACACGGACTCACTACTGCGGATGCGCAATCGGGCTCGCTACTGCGCATGCACACATGGGCTCACTACTGTGCATGCGCAATCGGGGTCACTACTGCTCATGCGCACTTGGACTCACTACTGCTCATGGGCCCTCGGCCTCACTACTGCGGATGCGCAATCGGACTCTCTACTGCGCATGCGCACTCGGGCTCACTACTGGGCATGCGCACACGGACACACTACTGTGGATGCGGAATCGAGCTCGCTACTGCGCATGCACACATGGGCTCACTACTGTGCATGCGCAATCGGGCTCAGTACTGCCTATGCGCACTCGGAGTCACTACTGCTCATGTGCACTACGACTCAATACTGCTCATGCGGACTCGGCCTCACTACTGCGGATGTGCAATCGGGCTCACTACTGCGCATGCGCGCTCGGGCTCAATACTGCGCATGCGCACTCGGCCTCACTACTGCTCATGCGCACTCGGACTCACTACTGCGCATGCACACACGGCCTCACTACAGCGCAAGCGCACTCGGGATCACTACTGCGCATGCGCACTCGGGCTCACTACTGCTGATGCGCGACACGGGCTCACTACTGCTCATGCGCACTCGGACTCACTACTGCTCATGCGCAATGGGACTCACTACGGCTCATGGGCACTCGGACTCACTACTGCTCATGCGCACAGGGACTCACTACTGCGGGTGCGCAATCGGGCTCGCTACTGCGCATGCACACATGGGCTCACTACTGCGCATGCGCAATCGGACTCACTACTGCGCATGCGCACACGGGTGCACTACTGCTCATGCGCGCACGGGCGCACTACTGTGCATGTGCACTCGGGGTCACTACTGCCCATAGGCACTCGGGCTCACTACTGCTGATGCGCGCCGCGGGCTCACTACTGCGGATGCGCGCTCGGGCTCTCTACTGCGCATGCGCGCTCTGGCCCACTACTGCGCATGCGCACTCCGGTCAGACCTGCACATGCGCACTCGAGCTCACATCTGCGCATGCGCACTCGGACTCACTACTGCGCATGCGCGCTCTGGCTCACTACTGGGCATGCGCACATGGACACACTACTGCGGATGCGCAATGGGGCTCGCTACGGCGCATGCACACATGGGCTCACTACTGTGCATGCGCACACGGACTCACTACTGCCGATGCGCAATCGGGCTCACTACTGCGCATCCGCGCTCGGGCTCAGTACTGCGCATGCGCACTCCGGTCAGACCTGCACATGCGCACTCGGGCTCACTACTTCGCATGCGCGCTCGGGGTCGCTACTGCGCATGCGCACACGGACTCACTACTGCTCATGGGCAATCGGCCTCACTACTGCGGATGCGCAATCGGGCTCACTACTGCGCATGCGCACACGTACTCCCTACTGCGGATGCGGAATCGAGCTCGCTACTGCGCATGCACACATGGGCTCACTACTGTGCATGCGCAATCGGGCTCAGTACTGCGTATGCGCACTCGGGGTCACTACTGCTCATGTGCACTACGACTCAATACTGCTCATGCGGACTCGGCCTCACTACTGCGGATGTGCAATCGGGCTCACTACTGCGCATGCGCGCTCGGGCTCAATACTGCGCATGCGCACTCGGCCTCACTACTGCTCATGCGCACTCGGACTCACTACTGCGCATGCACACGCGGCCTCACTACAGCGCACGCGCACTCGGGGTCACTACTGTGCATGCGCACACCGGCTCAGTCTTGCACATGCGCTCTCGAGCTCACTTTTGCGCATGCCCACTCGGGCCCACTATTGCGCATGCGCACACGGGCTCACGACTGTGCATGCGCACTCGGGGTCACTACTGCTCATGCGCACTCGGACTCACTACTGCGGATGCGCAATCGGGTTCACCACTGCGGATGCGCGCTGGGGTCTCACCACTGCGCATGCGCACACGGGGTCACTTCTGCGAATGCGCGCTCGGGCTCACTACTGCGCATGCGCACTCCGGTCAGACCTGCACATGCGCACTCGGGCTCACTACTGCGCATGCGCGCTCGGGGTCGCTACTGCGCATTCGCACACAGGGTCACTACATCTCATGCGCTCTCGGACTAACTGCTGCTCGTGCGCACTCCGACTCACTACTGCGGATCCAAAATCGGGCTCACTACCGCGTACGCGCGCACGGGTTCACTACTGTGCATGCGCACTCGGGGTCACTACTGCTCATGCATACACGGGCTCACTACTGCGCATGGGCGCTCGGGCTCACTACTGCGGATGCGCGCTCGGGCTCACTACTGCGCATGCGCGCTCGGGGTCGCTACTGCGCATGCGCACTCCGGCTCAGACTTGCACATGCGCTCTCGAGCTCACATTTGCGCATGGGCACTCGGGCTCACTACTGCGGATGCGCACACGGGGTCACTACTTCTCATGCGCTCTCGGACTAACCACTGCTCATACGCACTCGGACTCAATACTGCTCATGCGCACTCGGACACACTGCAGCATATGCGCAATCGGGCTGACTACTGCCCATGCGCACTCGGTGTCACTACTGCGCATGCGCACACGGGCGCACTACTGCGCATGCGCGCACGGGCGCACTACTGTGCATGCGCACTCGGGGTCACTACTGCTCATGCGCACTCGGATTCACTACTGCGGATGCGCAATTGGGTTCACTACTGCGGATGCGCGCTGGAGTCTCACGACTGCGCATGCGCACACGGGTCACTACTTCTCATGCGCTCTCGGACTAACTACTGGTCATGCGCACTCGGACTCACTACTGCGGGTACAACATCGGGCTCGCTGCCGCGTATGCGCGCACGGGCTCATTACTGTGCATGCGCACTCGGGGTCACTACTGCTCATGCACACGCGGGCTCACTACTGCTCATGGGCACTCGGCCTCACTACTGCGGATGCGCAATCGAGCTCACTACTGCGCATGCGCAATCGGGTTCACTACTGCGGATGCGCGCTGGAATCTCACCACTGCGCATGCGCACACGGGGTCACTACTTCTCATGCGCTCTCGGACTAACTACTGCTCATGCGCACTCGGACTCACTACTGCGAGTGCAAAGTCGGGCTCGCTGCCGCGTATGCGCGCACGGGCTCACTACTGTGCATGCGCACTCGGGGTCACTACTGCTCACGCACACACGGGCACACTACTGCTGATGCGCGACACGGGCTCACTACTGCTCATGCGCACTCGGACTCACTACTGCTCATGCACAATCGAACTCACTACGGCTCATGGGCACTCGGACTCACTACTGCTCATGCGCACACGGACTCACTACTGCGGGTGCGCAATCGGGCTCGCTACTGCGCATGCACACATGGGCTCACTACTGCGCATGCGCAATCGGACTCACTACTGCGCATGCGCACACGGGCGCACTACTGCTCATGCGCGCACGGGCGCACTACTGTGCATGTGCACTCGGGGTCACTACTGCCTATAGGCACTCGGGCTCACTACTGCTGATGCGCGCCGCGGGCTCACTACTGCGGATGTGCCCTCGGGCTCTCTACTGCGCATGCGCGCTCTGGCCCACTACTGCGCATGCGCACTCCGGTCAGACCTGCACATGCGCACTCGAGCTCACTTCTGCGCATGCGCACTCGGACTCACTACTGCGCATGCACACATGGGCTCACTACTGTGCATACGCAATCGGGCTCAGTACTGCGTATGCGCACTCGGGGTCACTACTGCTCATGTGCACTACGACTCAATACTGCTCATGCGGACTCGGCCTCACTACTGCGGATGTGCAATCGGGCTCACTACTGCGCATGCGCGCTCGGGCTCAATACTGCGCATGCGCACTCGGCCTCACTACTGCTCATGCGCACTCGGACTCACTACTGCGCATGCACACACGGCCTCACTACAGCGCACGCGCACTCGGGGTCACTACTGCGCATGCGCACACCGGCTCAGACTTGCACATGCGCTCTCGAGCTCACTTTTGCGCATGCGCACTCGGGCCCACTATTGCGCATGCGCACACGGGCTCACGACTGTGCATGCGCCCTCGGGGTCACTACTGCGCATGCGCACTCTGGGTCACTACTGCTCATGCACACACGGGCTCACTACTGCTCGTGCGCACTCGGATTAACTACTGCGGATGTACAATCGAGCTCACTACTCTGCCTGCCCACTCCGGCTCAAACCTGCACGTGCGCACTCGGGCTCACTACTGGGCATGCGCACACGGACTCACTACTGCCGATGCGCAATCGGGGTCACTACTGCGCATGCGCACACGGACTCCCTACTACGGATGCGCAATCGGGCTCACTACTGCGTATGCGCACTCGGGGTCGCTACTGCTCATGCGCACTTGGACTCACTACTGCGCATGCGCGCACGTACTCCCTACTGCGGATGCGCAATCGGGCTCACTACTGCCCATGCGCACTCGTGGTCACTACTGCTCATGCGCACTTGGACTCACTACTGCTCATGGGCCCTCGGCCTCACTACTGCGGATGCGCAATCGGGGTCGCTACTGCTCATGCGCACTTGGACTCACTACTGCGCATGCGCGCACGTACTCCCTACTGCGGATGCGCAATCGGGCTCACTACTGCCCATGCGCACTCGTGGTCACTACTGCTCATGCGCACTTGGACTCACTACTGCTCATGGGCCCTCGGCCTCACTACTGCGGATGCGCAATCGGACTCTCTACTGCGCATGCGCACTCGGGCTCACTACTGGGCATGCGCACACGGACACACTACTGTGGATGCGGAGTCGAGGTCGCTACTGCGCATGCACACATGGGCTCACTACTGTGCATGCGCAATCGGGCTCAGTACTGCGTATGCACACTCGGGGTCACTACTGCTCATGTGCACTACGACTCAATACTGCTCATGCGGACTCGGCCTCACTACTGCGGATGTGCAATCGGGCTCACTACTGCGCATGCGCGCTCGGGCTCAATACTGCGCATGCGCACTCGGCCTCACTACTGCTCATGCGCACTCGGACTCACTACTGCGCATGCACACACGGCCTCACTACAGCGCACGCGCACTCGGGGTCACTACTGCGCATGCGCACTCGGGCTCACTACTGCTGATGCGCGACACGGGCTCACTACTGCTCATGCGCACTCGGACTCACTACTGCTCATGCGCAATGGGACTCACTACGGCTCATGGGCACTCGGACTCACTACTGCTCATGCGCACACGGACTCACTACTGCTCGTGCGCACTCGGATTAACTACTGCGGATGTACAATCGAGCTCACTACTCTGCCTGCCCACTCCGGCTCAAACCTGCACGTGCGCACTCGGGCTCACTACTGGGCATGCGCACACGGACTCACTACTGCCGATGCGCAATCGGGGTCACTACTGCGCATGCGCACACGGACTCCCTACTACGGATGCGCAATCGGGCTCACTACTGCGTATGCGCACTCGGGGTCGCTACTGCTCATGCGCACACGGACACACTACTGTGGATGCGGAATCGAGCTCGCTACTGCGCATGCACACATGGGCTCACTACTGTGCATGCGCAATCGGGCTCAGTACTGCGTATGCGCACTCGGAGTCACTACTGCTCATGTGCACTACGACTCAATACTGCTCATGCGGACTCGGCCTCACTACTGCGGATGTGCAATCGGGCTCACTACTGCGCATGCGCGCTCGGGCTCAATACTGCGCATGCGCACTCGGCCTCACTACTGCTCATGCGCACTCGGACTCACTACTGCGCATGCACACACGGCCTCACTACAGCGCACGCGCACTCGGGGTCACTACTGCGCATGCGCACTCGGGCTCACTACTGCTGATGCGCGACACGGGCTCACTACTGCTCATGCGCACTCGGACTCACTACTGCTCATGCGCAATGGGACTCACTACGGCTCATGGGCACTCGGACTCACTACTGCTCATGCGCACACGGACTCACTACTGCGGGTGCGCAATCGGGCTCGCTACTGCGCATGCACACATGGGCTCACTACTGCGCATGCGCAATCGGACTCACTACTGCGCATGCGCACACGGGTGCACTACTGCTCATGCGCGCACGGGCGCACTACTGTGCATGTGCACTCGGGGTCACTACTGCCCATAGGCACTCGGGCTCACTACTGCTGATGCGCGCCGCGGGCTCACTACTGCGGATGCGCGCTCGGGCTCTCTACTGCGCATGCGCGCTCTGGCCCACTACTGCGCATGCGCACTCCGGTCAGACCTGCACATGCGCACTCGAGCTCACATCTGCGCATGCGCACTCGGACTCACTACTGCGCATGCGCGCTCTGGCTCACTACTGGGCATGCGCACATGGACACACTACTGCGGATGCGCAATGGGGCTCGCTACGGCGCATGCACACATGGGCTCACTACTGTGCATGCGCACACGGACTCACTACTGCCGATGCGCAATCGGGCTCACTACTGCGCATCCGCGCTCGGGCTCAGTACTGCGCATGCGCACTCCGGTCAGACCTGCACATGCGCACTCGGGCTCACTACTTCGCATGCGCGCTCGGGGTCGCTACTGCGCATGCGCACACGGACTCACTACTGCTCATGGGCAATCGGCCTCACTACTGCGGATGCGCAATCAGGCTCACTACTGCGCATGCGCACACGTACTCCCTACTGCGGATGCGCAATCGGGCTCACTACTGCCCATGCGCACTCGGGGTCACTACTGCTCATGCGCACTTGGACTCACTACTGCTCATGGGCCCTCGGCCTCACTACTGCGGATGCGCAATCGGACTCACTACTGCGCATGCGCGCTCTGGCTCACTACTGGGCATGCGCACACGGACTCACTACTGCGGATGCGCAATCGGGCTCGCTACTGCGCATGCACACATGGGCTCACTACTGTGCATGCGCAATCGGGGTCACTACTGCTCATGCGCACTTGGACTCACTACTGCTCATGGGCCCTCGGCCTCACTACTGCGGATGCGCAATCGGACTCTCTACTGCGCATGCGCACTCGGGCTCACTACTGGGCATGCGCACACGGACACACTACTGTGGATGCGGAATCGAGCTCGCTACTGCGCATGCACACATGGGCTCACTACTGTGCATGCGCAATCGGGCTCAGTACTGCGTATGCGCACTCGGAGTCACTACTGCTCATGTGCACTACGACTCAATACTGCTCATGCGGACTCGGCCTCACTACTGCGGATGTGCAATCGGGCTCACTACTGCGCATGCGCGCTCGGGCTCAATACTGCGCATGCGCACTCGGCCTCACTACTGCTCATGCGCACTCGGACTCACTACTGCGCATGCACACACGGCCTCACTACAGCGCACGCGCACTCGGGGTCACTACTGCGCATGCGCACTCGGGCTCACTACTGCTGATGCGCGACACGGGCTCACTACTGCTCATGCGCACTCGGACTCACTACTGCTCATGCGCAATGGGACTCACTACGGCTCATGGGCACTCGGACTCACTACTGCTCATGCGCACACGGACTCACTACTGCGGGTGCGCAATCGGGCTCGCTACTGCGCATGCACACATGGGCTCACTACTGCGCATGCGCAATCGGACTCACTACTGCGCATGCGCACACGGGTGCACTACTGCTCATGCGCGCACGGGCGCACTACTGTGCATGTGCACTCTGGGTCACTACTGCCCATAGGCACTCGGGCTCACTACTGCTGATGCGCGCCGCGGGCTCACTACTGCGGATGCGCGCTCGGGCTCTCTACTGCGCATGCGCGCTCTGGCCCACTACTGCGCATGCGCACTCCGGTCAGACCTGCACATGCGCACTCGAGCTCACATCTGCGCATGCGCACTCGGACTCACTACTGCGCATGCGCGCTCTGGCTCACTACTGGGCATGCGCACATGGACACACTACTGCGGATGCGCAATGGGGCTCGCTACGGCGCATGCACACATGGGCTCACTACTGTGCATGCGCACACGGACTCACTACTGCCGATGCGCAATCGGGCTCACTACTGCGCATCCGCGCTCGGGCTCAGTACTGCGCATGCGCACTCCGGTCAGACCTGCACATGCGCACTCGGGCTCACTACTTCGCATGCGCGCTCGGGGTCGCTACTGCGCATGCGCACACGGACTCACTACTGCTCATGGGCAATCGGCCTCACTACTGCGGATGCGCAATCGGGCTCACTACTGCGCATGCGCACACGTACTCCCTACTGCGGATGCGCAATCGGGCTCACTACTGCCCATGCGCACTCGGGGTCACTACTGCTCATGCGCACTTGGACTCACTACTGCTCATGGGCCCTCGGCCTCACTACTGCGGATGCGCAATCGGACTCTCTACTGCGCATGCGCACTCGGGCTCACTACTGGGCATGCGCACACGGACACACTACTGTGGATGCGGAATCGAGCTCGCTACTGCGCATGCACACATGGGCTCACTACTGTGCATGCGCAATCGGGCTCAGTACTGCGTATGCGCACTCGGGGTCACTACTGCTCATGTGCACTACGACTCAATACTGCTCATGCGGACTCGGCCTCACTACTGCGGATGTGCAATCGGGCTCACTACTGCGCATGCGCGCTCGGGCTCAATACTGCGCATGCGCACTCGGCCTCACTACTGCTCATGCGCACTCGGACTCACTACTGCGCATGCACACGCGGCCTCACTACAGCGCACGCGCACTCGGGGTCACTACTGTGCATGCGCACACCGGCTCAGTCTTGCACATGCGCTCTCGAGCTCACTTTTGCGCATGCCCACTCGGGCCCACTATTGCGCATGCGCACACGGGCTCACGACTGTGCATGCGCACTCGGGGTCACTACTGCCCATAGGCACTCGGGCTCACTACTGCTGATGCGCGCCGCGGGCTCACTACTGCGGATGCGCGCTCGGGCTCTCTACTGCGCATGCGCGCTCTGGCCCACTACTGCGCATGCGCACTCCGGTCAGACCTGCACATGCGCACTCGAGCTCACATCTGCGCATGCGCACTCGGACTCACTACTGCGCATGCGCGCTCTGGCTCACTACTGGGCATGCGCACATGGACACACTACTGCGGATGCGCAATGGGGCTCGCTACGGCGCATGCACACATGGGCTCACTACTGTGCATGCGCACACGGACTCACTACTGCCGATGCGCAATCGGGCTCACTACTGCGCATCCGCGCTCGGGCTCAGTACTGCGCATGCGCACTCCGGTCAGACCTGCACATGCGCACTCGGGCTCACTACTTCGCATGCGCGCTCGGGGTCGCTACTGCGCATGCGCACACGGACTCACTACTGCTCATGGGCAATCGGCCTCACTACTGCGGATGCGCAATCGGGCTCACTACTGCGCATGCGCACACGTACTCCCTACTGCGGATGCGCAATCGGGCTCACTACTGCCCATGCGCACTCGGGGTCACTACTGCTCATGCGCACTTGGACTCACTACTGCTCATGGGCCCTCGGCCTCACTACTGCGGATGCGCAATCGGACTCACTACTGCGCGTGCGCGCTCTGGCTCACTACTGGGCATGCGCACACGGACTCACTACTGCGGATGCGCAATCGGGCTCGCTACTGCGCATGCACACATGGGCTCACTACTGTGCATGCGCAATCGGGGTCACTACTGCTCATGCGCACTTGGACTCACTACTGCTCATGGGCCCTCGGCCTCACTACTGCGGATGCGCAATCGGACTCTCTACTGCGCATGCGCACTCGGGCTCACTACTGGGCATGCGCACACGGACACACTACTGTGGATGCGGAATCGAGCTCGCTACTGCGCATGCACACATGGGCTCACTACTGTGCATGCGCAATCGGGCTCAGTACTGCCTATGCGCACTCGGAGTCACTACTGCTCATGTGCACTACGACTCAATACTGCTCATGCGGACTCGGCCTCACTACTGCGGATGTGCAATCGGGCTCACTACTGCGCATGCGCGCTCGGGCTCAATACTGCGCATGCGCACTCGGCCTCACTACTGCTCATGCGCACTCGGACTCACTACTGCGCATGCACACACGGCCTCACTACAGCGCAAGCGCACTCGGGATCACTACTGCGCATGCGCACTCGGGCTCACTACTGCTGATGCGCGACACGGGCTCACTACTGCTCATGCGCACTCGGACTCACTACTGCTCATGCGCAATGGGACTCACTACGGCTCATGGGCACTCGGACTCACTACTGCTCATGCGCACAGGGACTCACTACTGCGGGTGCGCAATCGGGCTCGCTACTGCGCATGCACACATGGGCTCACTACTGCGCATGCGCAATCGGACTCACTACTGCGCATGCGCACACGGGTGCACTACTGCTCATGCGCGCACGGGCGCACTACTGTGCATGTGCACTCGGGGTCACTACTGCCCATAGGCACTCGGGCTCACTACTGCTGATGCGCGCCGCGGGCTCACTATTGCGGATGCGCGCTCGGGCTCTCTACTGCGCATGCGCGCTCTGGCCCACTACTGCGCATGCGCACTCCGGTCAGACCTGCACATGCGCACTCGAGCTCACATCTGCGCATGCGCACTCGGACTCACTACTGCGCATGCGCGCTCTGGCTCACTACTGGGCATGCGCACATGGACACACTACTGCGGATGCGCAATGGGGCTCGCTACGGCGCATGCACACATGGGCTCACTACTGTGCATGCGCACACGGACTCACTACTGCCGATGCGCAATCGGGCTCACTACTGCGCATCCGCGCTCGGGCTCAGTACTGCGCATGCGCACTCCGGTCAGACCTGCACATGCGCACTCGGGCTCACTACTTCGCATGCGCGCTCGGGGTCGCTACTGCGCATGCGCACACGGACTCACTACTGCTCATGGGCAATCGGCCTCACTACTGCGGATGCGCAATCGGGCTCACTACTGCGCATGCGCACACGTACTCCCTACTGCGGATGCGGAATCGAGCTCGCTACTGCGCATGCACACATGGGCTCACTACTGTGCATGCGCAATCGGGCTCAGTACTGCGTATGCGCACTCGGGGTCACTACTGCTCATGTGCACTACGACTCAATACTGCTCATGCGGACTCGGCCTCACTACTGCGGATGTGCAATCGGGCTCACTACTGCGCATGCGCGCTCGGGCTCAATACTGCGCATGCGCACTCGGCCTCACTACTGCTCATGCGCACTCGGACTCACTACTGCGCATGCACACGCGGCCTCACTACAGCGCACGCGCACTCGGGGTCACTACTGTGCATGCGCACACCGGCTCAGTCTTGCACATGCGCTCTCGAGCTCACTTTTGCGCATGCCCACTCGGGCCCACTATTGCGCATGCGCACACGGGCTCACGACTGTGCATGCGCACTCGGGGTCACTACTGCTCATGCGCACTCGGACTCACTACTGCGGATGCGCAATCGGGTTCACCACTGCGGATGCGCGCTGGGGTCTCACCACTGCGCATGCGCACACGGGGTCACTTCTGCGAATGCGCGCTCGGGCTCACTACTGCGCATGCGCACTCCGGTCAGACCTGCACATGCGCACTCGGGCTCACTACTGCGCATGCGCGCTCGGGGTCGCTACTGCGCATTCGCACACAGGGTCACTACATCTCATGCGCTCTCGGACTAACTGCTGCTCGTGCGCACTCCGACTCACTACTGCGGATCCAAAATCGGGCTCACTACCGCGTACGCGCGCACGGGTTCACTACTGTGCATGCGCACTCGGGGTCACTACTGCTCATGCATACACGGGCTCACTACTGCGCATGGGCGCTCGGGCTCACTACTGCGGATGCGCGCTCGGGCTCACTACTGCGCATGCGCGCTCGGGGTCGCTACTGCGCATGCGCACTCCGGCTCAGACTTGCACATGCGCTCTCGAGCTCACATTTGCGCATGGGCACTCGGGCTCACTACTGCGGATGCGCACACGGGGTCACTACTTCTCATGCGCTCTCGGACTAACCACTGCTCATACGCACTCGGACTCAATACTGCTCATGCGCACTCGGCCACACTGCAGCATATGCGCAATCGGGCTGACTACTGCCCATGCGCACTCGGTGTCACTACTGCGCATGCGCACACGGGCGCACTACTGCGCATGCGCGCACGGGCGCACTACTGTGCATGCGCACTCGGGGTCACTACTGCTCATGCGCACTCGGATTCACTACTGCGGATGCGCAATTGGGTTCACTACTGCGGATGCGCGCTGGAGTCTCACGACTGCGCATGCGCACACGGGTCACTACTTCTCATGCGCTCTCGGACTAACTACTGGTCATGCGCACTCGGACTCACTACTGCGGGTACAACATCGGGCTCGCTGCCGCGTATGCGCGCACGGGCTCATTACTGTGCATGCGCACTCGGGGTCACTACTGCTCATGCACACGCGGGCTCACTACTGCTCATGGGCACTCGGCCTCACTACTGCGGATGCGCAATCGAGCTCACTACTGCGCATGCGCAATCGGGTTCACTACTGCGGATGCGCGCTGGAATCTCACCACTGCGCATGCGCACACGGGGTCACTACTTCTCATGCGCTCTCGGACTAACTACTGCTCATGCGCACTCGGACTCACTACTGCGAGTGCAAAGTCGGGCTCGCTGCCGCGTATGCGCGCACGGGCTCACTACTGTGCATGCGCACTCGGGGTCACTACTGCTCACGCACACACGGGCACACTACTGCTGATGCGCGACACGGGCTCACTACTGCTCATGCGCACTCGGACTCACTACTGCTCATGCACAATCGAACTCACTACGGCTCATGGGCACTCGGACTCACTACTGCTCATGCGCACACGGACTCACTACTGCGGGTGCGCAATCGGGCTCGCTACTGCGCATGCACACATGGGCTCACTACTGCGCATGCGCAATCGGACTCACTACTGCGCATGCGCACACGGGCGCACTACTGCTCATGCGCGCACGGGCGCACTACTGTGCATGTGCACTCGGGGTCACTACTGCCTATAGGCACTCGGGCTCACTACTGCTGATGCGCGCCGCGGGCTCACTACTGCGGATGCGCCCTCGGGCTCTCTACTGCGCATGCGCGCTCTGGCCCACTACTGCGCATGCGCACTCCGGTCAGACCTGCACATGCGCACTCGAGCTCACTTCTGCGCATGCGCACTCGGACTCACTACTGCGCATGCACACATGGGCTCACTACTGTGCATACGCAATCGGGCTCAGTACTGCGTATGCGCACTCGGGGTCACTACTGCTCATGTGCACTACGACTCAATACTGCTCATGCGGACTCGGCCTCACTACTGCGGATGTGCAATCGGGCTCACTACTGCGCATGCGCGCTCGGGCTCAATACTGCGCATGCGCACTCGGCCTCACTACTGCTCATGCGCACTCGGACTCACTACTGCGCATGCACACACGGCCTCACTACAGCGCACGCGCACTCGGGGTCACTACTGCGCATGCGCACTCGGGCTCACTACTGCTGATGCGCGACACGGGCTCACTACTGCTCATGCGCACTCGGACTCACTACTGCTCATGCGCAATGGGACTCACTACGGCTCATGGGCACTCGGACTCACTACTGCTCATGCGCACACGGACTCACTACTGCGGGTGCGCAATCGGGCTCGCTACTGCGCATGCACACATGGGCTCACTACTGCGCATGCGCAATCGGACTCACTACTGCGCATGCGCACACGGGTGCACTACTGCTCATGCGCGCACGGGCGCACTACTGTGCATGTGCACTCGGGGTCACTACTGCCCATAGGCACTCGGGCTCACTACTGCTGATGCGCGCCGCGGGCTCACTACTGCGGATGCGCGCTCGGGCTCTCTACTGCGCATGCGCGCTCTGGCCCACTACTGCGCATGCGCACTCCGGTCAGACCTGCACATGCGCACTCGAGCTCACATCTGCGCATGCGCACTCGGACTCACTACTGCGCATGCGCGCTCTGGCTCACTACTGGGCATGCGCACACGGACTCACTACTGCGGATGCGCAATCGGGCTCGCTACTGCGCATGCACACATGGGCTCACTACTGCGCATGCGCACACGGGGTCACTACTGCTCCTGCGCTCTTGGACTCACTACTGCTCATGGGCACTCGGCCTCACCACTGCGGATGCGCACTCGGACTCACTACTGCTCATGCGCACTCGGACTCACTACTGCGGGTGCAAAATCGGTCTCACTACTGCGCATGCGCCCTCGATCTCACTACTGGGCATGCGCACACGGACTCACTATTGCGCACGCGCAATCGGGCTCGCTACTGCGCATGCACACATGGGCTCACTACTGTGCATGCGCAATCGCGGTCACTACATCGCATGCGCACTCCGGCTCTGACTTGCACATGCTCTCTCGAGCTCACTTTTGCGCATGCGAACACGGACGCACTACTGCGCATGCGCACACGGGCTTACGACTGTGCATGCGCAATCGGGCACTCTACTGCGCATGCGCACTCCGGCTCAGACTCGACCATGCGCACTCGGGCTCTCCACTGCGCATGCGGACACGGGCTCACTACTGCGCATGCGCACTCCGGCTCAGACTCGACCATGCGCACTCGGGCTCTCCACTGCGCATGCGGACACGGGCTCACTACTGCGCATGCGCAATCGGGGTCACTACTGCGCATGCGCGCTCGGGCTCACTACTGTGCATGCGCACTTGGACTCACTACTGCTAATGGGAACTCGGCCTCACTACTGCGGATGCGCAATCGGGTTCACTACTGCGCATAAGCACACGGGGTCACTAATTCTCATGCGTTCTCGGACTAACTACTGCTCATGGGCACTCGGACTCACTACTGCGAGTGCAAAATCGGGCTCGCTGCCGCGTATGCGCGCACGGGCTCACTACTGTGCATGCGCACTCGGGGTCACTACTGCGCATAAGCACACGAGGTCACTAATTCTCATGCGTTCTCGGACTAACTACTGCTCATGGGCACTCGGACTCACTACTGCGAGTGTAAAATCGGGCTCGCTACTTCGCATGCACGCATGGGCTCACTACTGTGCATGCGCAATCGGGGTCACTACTGCTCATGCGCACTTGGACTCACTACTGCTCATGGGCACTCGGCCTCACTACTGCGGATGCGCAATCGGGCTCACTACTGCGCATGCGCACTCCGGCGCAGACCTGCACATGCGCACTCGGGCTCACTACTGGGCATGCGCACACGGACTCCCTACTGCGGATGCGCAAAGGGGCTCGGTACTGCGCATGCACACATGGGCTCACTACTGTGCATGCGCAATCGGGGTCACTACTGCTCATGCGCACTCGGACTCACTACTGGGCATGCGCGCACGGACTCACTACTGCCGATGCGCAATCGGTGTCACTACTGCGCATGCGCAATCGGGCTCGCTACTGCTCATGCGCACTTGTACTCACTACTGCTCATGGGCACTCGGACCCACTGCTGCTGATGCGCAATCGGGCTCGCTACAGCACATTCGCATTCGGCCTCACTACTGCTCATGCGCACTCGGACACATTACTGCTCATGCGCACTCGGACACACTGCAGCGGATGCGCAATAGGGCTGACTACTGCGCATGCGCGCTCGGGGTCGCTACTACGCATCCGCACTCGGGGTCACTACTGCGCATGCGCACTCGGGCGCACTACTGCGCATGCGCGCACGGGCTCACTACTGTGCATGCGCACTCGGGGTCACTACTGCACATGCGCACACGGACGCACTGCAGCGGATGCGCAATCGGGCTCACTACTGCGCATGCGCGCTCGGGCTCACTACTGTGCTTGCGCACTCGGGGCCACTACTGCTCATGCACACACGGGCTCACTACTGCTCATGCGCACTCGGACCCACTACTGCGGATGCAGAATCGGGCTCGCTACTGCGCATGCGCAGTCAGGCTCAGACCTGCACATGCGCACTCGGGCTCACTACTGGGCACGCGCACGCGGACTCACTACTGCAGATGCGCAATCGGGGTCACTACTGCGCATGCGCACTCGGGCTCACTACTGCGGATGCGCGCTCGGGCTCTCTACTGCGCATGCGCGCTCTGGCTCACTACTGCGCATGCGCACTCCGGTCAGACCTGCACATGCGCACTCGAACTCACTTCTGCGCATGCGCACTCGGACTCACTACTGCGCATGCGCGCTCTGGCTCACTACTGGGCATGCGCACACGGACTCACTACTGCGGATGCGCAAAAGGGCTCGCTACTGCGCATGCACACATGGGCTCACTACTGTGCATGCGCAATCGGGGTCACTACCGTGCATGCGCACTCGGGGTCACTACTGCTCATGCGCACTCGGATTCACTACTGCGGATGCGCAATCGGGTTCACTACTGCGGATGCGCGCTGGAGTCTCACCACTGCGCATGCGCACACGGGTCACTAGTCCTCATGCGCTCTCGGACTAACTACTGCTCATGCGCACTCGGACTCACTACTGCGGGTGCAAAATCGGGCTCGCTGCCGCGTATGCGCGCACGGGCTCACTACAGAGCATGCGCATTGGGGTTCACTAATGCTCACGCACACACGAGCTCACTACTGCTCATGCGCACTCGGACTCACTACTGCGCATGCGCACACGGGCGCACTACTGCGCATGCGCGCACGGGCGCACTACTGTGCATGCGCACTCGGGGTCACTACTGCGCATACGCACTCGGGCTCACTACTGCTGATGCGCGCCACGGGCTCACTACTGTGCATGCGCACTCGGGGTCACTACTGCACATGCGCACACGGACGCACTGCAGCGGATGCGCAATCGGGCTCACTACTGCGCATGCGCGCTCGGGCTCACTACTGTGCTTGCGCACTCGGGGCCACTACTGCTCATGCACACACGGGCTCACTACTGCTCATGCGCACTCGGACCCACTACTGCGGATGCAGAATCGGGCTCGCTACTGCGCATGCGCACTCAGGCTCAGACCTGCACATGCGCACTCGGGCTTACTACTGGGCACGCGCACACGGACTCACTACTGCAGATGCGCAATCCGGGTCACTACTGCGCATGCGCACTCGGGCTCACTACTGCGGATGCGCGCTCGGGCTCTCTACTGCGCATGCGCGCTCTGGCTCACTACTGCGCATGCGCACTCCGGTCAGACCTGCACATGCGCA
The DNA here is from genome assembly GCA_963576845.1 of Megachile leachella. Classification (NCBI taxonomy): domain Eukaryota; kingdom Metazoa; phylum Arthropoda; class Insecta; order Hymenoptera; family Megachilidae; genus Megachile; species Megachile leachella. Next base: position 22,553,587 of record OY756250.1, on the reverse strand, counting down.
CTCGAACTCACTTCTCTGCATGCGCACTCGGACTCACTACTGCGCATGCGCGCTCTGGCTCACTACTGGGCATGCGCACACGGACTCCCTACTGCAGATGCGCAAAAGGGCTCGCTACTGCGCATGCACACATGGGCTCACTACTGTGCATGCGCAATCGGGGTCACTACTGTGCATGCGCACTCGGGGTCACTACTGCTCATGCGCACTCGGACTCACTACTGCGCATGCGCGCTCGGGCTCACTACTGTGCATGCGCACTCGGGGTCACTACTGCTCATGCACACAAGGGCTCTCTACTGCGCATGCGCACTCCGGCGCAGACCTGCACATGCGCACTCGAGCTCACTTCTGCGCATGCGCACTCGGCCTCACTACTGCTCATGCGCACTCGGACACATTACTGCTCATGCGCGCTCGGGCTCACTACTGTGCTTGCGCACTCGGGGCCACTACTGCTCATGCACACACGGGCTCACTACTGCTCATGCGCACTCGGACCCACTACTGCCGATGCAGAATCGGGCTCGCTACTGCGCATGCGCACTCAGGCTCAGACCTGCACATGCGCACTCGGGCTCACTACTGGGCACGCGCACACGGACTCACTACTGCAGATGCGCAATCGGGGTCACTACTGCGCATGCGCACTCGGGCTCACTACTGCGGATGCGCGCTCGGGTTCACTACTGCGCATAAGCACACGGGGTCACTAATTCTCATGCGTTCTCGGACTAACTACTGCTCATGGGCACTCGGACTCACAACTGCGAGTGCAAAATCGGGCTCACTGCCGCGTATGCGCGCACGGGCTGACTACTGTGCATGCGCACTCGGGGTCACTACTGCTCACGCACACACGGGCTCACTACTGCTCATGCGCACTCGGACTCACTACTGCGCATGCGCACACGGGCGCACTACTGTGCATGCGCAATCGGGGTCACTACTGCTCATGCGCACTCGGACTCACTACTGCGGATGCGCAATCGGGCTCACTACTGCGCATGCGCACTCCGGCTATGACTTGCACATGCTCTCTCGAGCTCACTTTTGCGCATGCGAACACGGACGCTCTACTGCGCATGCGCACACGGGCTTACGACTGTGCATGCGCAATCGGGCACTCTACTGCGCATGCGCACTCGGGGTCACTACTGCTCATGCGCACTTGGACTCACTACTGCTAATGGGCACTCGGCCTCACTACTGCGGATGCGCAATCGGGTTCACTACTGCGCATAAGCACAGGGATCTCTGTCTTGGTTTAACGTGTAGTTCCCGCCATCACAGCTCTACTACACGGCCCCCATGGGCGCGGAATTGGGATACGCCCAATTAGCGCGTCCCCGCCGAGGCAAGGACTACCAGAAACGGCACCAGGCTCTACGGGTCCTGGCAACCGACCTCTGGTGGGGCCGAGTGACTTTCCAACACTCTACCAGCTAAGACAGGCTGGTACCCGAGCTGTTGGGACGCAGCTCACCCGCCGAAGGCCCGACTAGCAGGCCCTCTAGCCAGCATACGGCTTCTAAACCACTGCCCCCGCGATGGTCCAACCCACGACCGAGCCAGGGTTGCCCCTGTAGGCATCTCGGTCCCCGCGGTACCAGTCAAGATCACTGGTGGGATCTGCGCGACCAAGGTCGCTACCATTTTGGGGATCCCGCAACCCCCGGCAATGGTCAGCCGGCGCATCGGGTACGTGGAGACGCCAACCTCCAAAGGCCACGAGTAGGAATCGACCCTAAGGTCTTTGACCTCCTCGCGGCCACCCTGCGTTCCTCATACACCCATACACACACACTACGCATTCACACATCTTCTTCTTCTCACAAACACACTTCTTGCATACGCACAAAAACATTCATACTTCTCCTTGCATTCTAGCACACCACTCACATCCACACTACCATCCTCTCTCCTTATTACACCACATGCATTCAGATCTCGGAGATCATCATACATACTACATTCAGTCAACACATGTTTCCAGTCTTCACACACAGCACCACACATACAATGCTCAGTTTCACTTAGACCACGTTTATACAAATACGCATTCATACTACCATGCCCAGTCAGCAAGAAACACGCAAACAGACTTGGTTCAAAACTCACACAACTCTCAGCAAACCTTACACTCTTAATGTATTCATACGTCACACGTCCTTTTTCACTCTGATCCCATCTACGCTGCCAACAATCATACACTTTTTCATCCACAATTTCCAAGCATTCATCAACAGCACGTCCATCCAAATCACCCAAGGCTACAATCTCATTCGCACACAGACTCACACCATTTTTAATTCTTGCACACATCCCTCTTCTCACGCATTCTAGGTCCCAGGGTAGGACACCCATCAACACTTGCATACTGTCTGTTGAAACGGTTCTACAGACATTCAAACACGCATGCAACACCACACGCTGACATCTATTCAATAAGTCTCTCGCATACCCATACTGCATCACATCATACCACACACTCGCTCCATACATCACACACGCAACAAACAAACCTTTGTACAACACTCGCACAGATTTCCTTTTCATACCCCATTCTCTCTTCATCACCCTCCTCATAGCACCCACAACATTTGTAACTTTCTTCCTAAGATAATCGAGGTGCACTTTAAAATTCATTCTCTCACTCACCCATATTCCCAAATACTTCACTTTCTCTACATACCGCAAGGGCATTCCATTCATACGCACAATCGGTCGCCTACTCTCAGCCACGCTACCTTTCATCAACATTGTCACAGTCTTACCCACAGATACACTAACACCCACTTCCGCACCCCATTCGCACACAATTGTCATCCACTCAGTTCCGATTCGCTCAATTTCCCTTCGGTTCTGTCCCTCAACCATCAAATACAGATCATCCGCAAATGCCACACACTTACATCCATGCTCTCTCAAACGCCGCAGGAGCCCATCCATTCGTCCATTCCATAAGAAAGGACCAGAGACGGACCCCTGCGGACATCCACGCACAACATCCCTCCACACAATTTCATTCACACCACAGATACACGCTTTCCGCCCCTGGAAGTAACTCTTCCACAGTGGCATCTCCGCGCAACCCGTCTCATTCAGCCAATCAATCACACTCTTCCATTCCAGATTATCAAACGCTCCTTTAAAGTCCACAAATATACCAAGCACATACTTCTTTTCACTTCCACGCACGTACTCTTTCACTTTCACCCAAGCACTCTCAGTCGAACGTCCCCTGCGAAAACCATGCTGTGCATCATCCATACTACCACACACTCTCCGCTCATGTCTTTTAACCATCATTCGTTCTAAAGTTTTCCCAAACACTGACAGCAAACTAATTGGTCTATATGACGCAGGGTCCGTTCGCGGCTTTTCAGGAGACTTCAGTAACACAACCACACAAGCTTTCTTCCATTCATTCGGAAAACATCCAGTCCTCAAACATGCATTAAACAATTCCAACAAACATCCAGGAATTGCATACCAGATCATTCGCAACATCTTCGCAGTTATTCCATCCATGCCAGGTGCCTTGCCCAACTTTGCTGCCATTACGGCCTCGTTCACCTCATCCCAATCAAACTCTTCCATTTCACTTACACTCTCATCCACTCCACTCTCTCGATCCGAAGCACTCGAGGCTGGGAAGAAACATTCCAACAACATTTGCGCACATTCTTTCCATGTGGAATAATTCACCCCACCGATATTTAACGAACTCATCCTCTCCCTCACATTCTTACCTCTACACACTCTATAGACAGGACCCCATGGATCCGGGTTCGTCGACTCGCTGACGAATTTTCGCCAGCTCTCCTCTTTCACTCTCCACAATTCACGCTTGTACACTTTCATCAGTCGTTTATACTTACTCAAGCACTCATCAACATCCTCGCTTCTTCTTCTTCTCGCTCTCTGCCATACCTTCCTACTCTTTCGTACTTTAGCTTTCATTCTCTTCAATTCATCCGTCCACCATACTAACTTCCTCTTATTCATTCTCACTCTCCTCCTCATTCTATTGTCGTTCGAACCCTGGATCCAGTCCATCAAAATCTCAACCATTCTATCCACATTTGTTTCATTACATACATCCTGTCCAAGCATCAACGCAAACTCCATCAAATCATTTCTATATCCTTCCCAGTCCACATCCTTGCATATCCATCCCTTTCGCACATCCAAGACACTCTGCTCTCTCTCTTCACACATTATCCCAATTAATACCACATTGTGGTCACTTATTCCCCAGTCATTCTTCACTTCCCATTCAATGCGGCACCTGGCCAACGAATCATTCACCAGAGTGACATCAATGTCACTCTGCCCATTCACGCCCGAGAAAGTATAGTACTCACTCGGCTCATTCAACACAATCATTCCACTCGCTAACACCCATTCTTCTAGAATCCTTCCACGCATCTCATTCTCTCTACTGCGGCCCCCGCCCTTGCTGTACCACAAGGGCGAGGTCGCATTCGCATCCATACCAAATAACACACGCTTACCACCCACATATTCTCTCACACTCTCCATGTACTCCAAGTAGGGCTCAATATCGAAACCCCACCTGCAATACACGGACACTACATACAATTCACCGAAGCCTCCTTTAAGCCATACACACACACCAAATTCATTCGTATATTCACGCACGCACATAGCTTCCACATTCACATCACGAACAACCACCGCCGCCTTGGCGGGGTCATCCGCACATCCATACACCTGCCATCCAGTCGGTAAACCTCTCACACATCCATGCGTCACATACAGCTCTTGCAACAAAGCGACACTCACATTCTTCTCATTCATCACATTTCCCATATCACACAACACACTATAGGACTTCTGACAGTTACACTGCAGAATCCTCAAACATACATCAGTCATCACTTATTCTAGACCTTTCTCGCTCCAACATTCGCACATATTCCGGACATTCCACGGACAGAACCGAATGATCACACACTCTTCCTTTCATCCTACAATTCCTACACACACACACATTCTTGCACTTGTCTTTCAAGTGCCCACTCTCACCACACTTTTCACATAATCGTTCTTTCACACTACATTCTCTCATCATATGCCCGAAGGCAAAACACTTATAACACCTCATTACATTCAAATAATCCCTTACTTTGCATGCTCTCCATTTGACATACACTCGTTCCTCATTCATTAATATATCACGCATTTTCTTGGACACCTCGATTATCACATTTCCCACATCCGCACCTTTCTTATTCATTCTACTCACTACACGCACACGATCCTTAAATTCCATCTCAGTCACTCCAGCAGATTTTAAATTCTTAATGTACAACTCATTCATTAACTCATCATTCGTCATATCATTCATAACATCAAACACAATCATCTTCGGACCCACTCTTTTGGGTGTCTCTACCCTGAGGCCTATTTCATCGAACTTCCTGTGTTGCTTCAACATTTCCATTTCCCTCGCACTTGCAGCTTCGATTACCAGTCCTCCACTTCTGGTCTTTCTTACTGCTCTCACGCGCACATTCAAGCTACCACTCACACCAGTCATCACCTTCTCTTTCACCTGATCACTCGTCATTTTCACACTCTCATCTTTCGCTTTAACTACTACTGCAAACGTTTTCGCTTTCGGCTTTTCACTCACACTCACACTCTTCAAACGATTATCCACATCTATTCCACTCTTTCCAGCCACACTTGCATAACTTACTGACATAGGCACATTCACACGTTCACTCATAATCTTCCTACTCTCTTCTAACCTTCCGATCAACCTTTCATTCCTTCCAGCCATTACAGTCATACATCCCTCATACTCACTCACACAATTCAATATAAATTCGGTTGCCACCTTGGACACACGGTTGGTCTCAGTCAGGAGAAATTTCCTCAACTTCTCGCTCACTTTCCGCATCGCCCGCAACTCCTTCTCGTCTCCCTCACATTCCTCCAACTCCACTTCCTCCACCACCTCCTCCTGTCTGACCCGCTTACGCGGACTCAAACTTCTTGAGCCAAACTTCTTGCCCTTGGCTCCGGGCGTACGGCCTCGCGTGCTAGACGCCTCGCCTTCTCCTTTACCTTCATCCCCCCCTTTCAAATCCCCAAGTTTCACATAATCCATGAGATTCCCACGAGTTGGGACGAACAATAGTCACTCCCCGGGTGACGCCCTTCCCGGGGAGAAGGCTCATACACTCAGGAGGTCGCCAGGTGTCCTGAGGAGGTCGCTAATGGCTGGTGCTCCCACCAACCCACCCCCCAGTGCAAGACTGGGAGGTGCCCCATCGCCGCGCACTATAGCTTGGGGTTAGGGTATTTTTTATAGAGGTTTACATCCTCGCGGCCCAGCCGGTTAAGGCAAGGCCCCCGTTCCTGCGAAACATGACCACAGGCTTACGGTATGAGCACAAACCCCACTAGGGGGGTCCGCCGTTCTCCCGTTAGCATAGAGGCCCTCACCCTTGGGTAGCACCGAAATACTACCGAAGGGCATAGAGTGCCTCTATCCCAGCGACCACCACGAGGAGGTGGGAGATCCGACTTGCGTCAACTGACGCCATTCGGTCACCTGCGCATAAGCACACGGGGTCACTAATTCTCATGCGTTCTCGGACTAACTACTGCTCATGGGCACTCGGACTCACTACTGCGAGTGCAAAATCGGGCTCGCCGCCGCGTATGCGCGCACGGGCTCACTACTGTGCATGCGCACTCGGGGTCACTACTGCGGATGCGCGCTCGGGTTCACTCCTGCGCATAAGCACACGGGGTCACTAATTCTCATGCGTTCTCGGACTAACTACTGCTCATGGGCACTCGGACTCACTACTGCGAGTGCAAAATCGGGCTCGCTGCCGCGTATGCGCGCACGGGCTCACTACTGTGCATGCGCACTCGGGGTCACTACTGCTCACGCACACACGGGCTCACTACTGCTCATGCGCACTCGGATTCACTACTGCGCATGCGCACACGGGCGCACTACTGCGCATGCGCGCACGGGCGCACTACTGCGCATGCGCGCACGGGCGCACTACTGCGCATGCGCAATCGGGCTCACTACTGCGCATGCGCGCTCAGGCTCACTACTGTGCATGCGCACTTGGACTCACTACTGCTCATGGGCACTCGGCCTCACTACTGCGGATGCGCAATCGGGCTCACTACTGCGCATGCGCACTCCGGTCAGCCCTGCACACGCGCACTCGAGCTCACTTCTGCGCATGCGCACTCGGACTCACTACTGCGCATGCGCGCTCGGGCTCACTACTGTGCATGCGCAGTCGGGGTCACTACTGCTCATGCACACAAGGGCTCTCCACTGCGCATGCGCACTCCGGCGCAGACCTGCACATGCGCACTCGGGCTCACTACTGGGCATGCGCACCCGGACTCACTACTGCGGATGCGCAAAAGGGCTCGCTACTGCGCATGCACACATGGGCTCACTACTGTGCATGCGCAATCGGGGTCACTACTGCTCATGCGGACTCGGACTCACTACTGGGCATGCGCGCACGGACTCACTGCTGCCGATGCGCAATCGGTGTCACTACTGCTCATGCGCAATCGGGCTCGATACTGCTCATGCGCACTCGTACTCACTACTGCTCATGGGCACTCGGACCCACTGCTGCGGATGCGCAATCGGGCTCGCTACAGCACATTCGCATTCGGCCTCACTACTGCTCATGCGCACTCGGACACACTGCAGCGGATGCGCAATCGGGCTGACTACTGCGCATGCGCGCTCGGGGTCGCTACTACGCATCCGCACTCGGGGTCACTACTGCGCATGCGCACTCGGGCGCACTACTGCGCATGCGCGCACGGGCTCACTACTGTGCATGCGCACTTGGACTCACTACTGCTCATGGGCACTCGGCCTCACTACTGCGGATGCGCAATCGGGCTCACTACTGCGCATGCGCACACGGGGTCACGACTGTGAATTCGCAATCGGGCTCTCTACTGCGCATGCGCACTGGGGGTCACTACTGCGCATGCGCACTCGGGCTCACTACTGCGGATGCGCAATCGGGCTCGCTACTTCGCATGCACACATGGGCTCACTACTGTGCATGCGCAATCGGGGTCACTACTGCTCATGCGCACTTGGACTCACTACTGCTCATGGGCACTCGGCCTCACTACTGCGGATGCGCGCTCGGGCTCACTACTGTGCATGCGCAGTCGGGGTCACTACTGCTCATGCACACAAGGGCTCTCTACTGCGCATGCGCACTCCGGCGCAGACCTGCACATGCGCACTCGGGCTCACTACTGGGCATGCGCACCCGGACTCACTACTGCGGATGCGCAAAAGGGCTCGCTACTGCGCATGCACACATGGGCTCACTACTGTGCATGCGCAATCGGGGTCACTACTGCTCATGCGGACTCGGACTCACTACTGGGCATGCGCGCACGGACTCACTGCTGCCGATGCGCAATCGGTGTCACTACAGCTCATGCGCAATCGGGCTCGATACTGCTCATGCGCACTCGTACTCACTACTGCACATGGGCACTCGGACCCACTGCTGCGGATGCGCAATCGGGCTCGCTACAGCACATTCGCATTCGGCCTCACTACTGCTCATGCGCACTCGAACACACTGCAGCGGATGCGCAATCGGGCTGACTACTGCGCATGCGCGCTCGGGGTCGCTACTACGCATCCGCACTCGGGGTCACTACTGCGCATGCGCACTCGGGCGCACTACTGCGCATGCGCGCACGGGCTCACTACTGTGCATGCGCACTTGGACTCACTACTGCTCATGGGCACTCGGCCTCACTACTGCGGATGCGCAATCGGGCTCACTACTGCGCATGCGCACACGGGGTCACGACTGTGCATTCGCAATCGGGCTCTCTACTGCGCATGCGCACTGGGGGTCACTACTGCGCATGCGCACTCGGGCTCACTACTGCGGATGCGCAATCGGGCTCGCTACTTCGCATGCACACATGGGCTCACTACTGTGCATGCGCAATCGGGGTCACTACTGCTCATGCGCACTTGGACTCACTACTGCTCATGGGCACTCGGCCTCACTACTGCGGATGCGCAATCGGGCTCACTACTGCGCATGCGCACTCCGGTCAGCCCTGCACATGCGCACTCGAGCTCACTTCTGCTCATGCGCACTCGGACTCACTACTGCGCATGCGCGCTCGGGCTCACTACTGTGCATGCGCACTCGGGGTCACTACTGCTCATGCACACAAGGGCTCTCTACTGCGCATGCGCACTCCGGCGCAGACCTGCACATGCGCACTCGGGCTCACTACTGGGCATGCGCACCCGGACTCACTACTGCGGATGCGCAAAAGGGCTCGCTACTGCGCATGCACACATGGGCTCACTACTGTGCATGCGCAATCGGGGTCACTACTGCTCATGCGCAATCGGGCTCGATACTGCTCATGCGCACTCGTACTCACTACTGCTCATGGGCACTCGGACCCACTGCTACGGATGCGCAATCGGGCGCGCTACAGCACATTCGCATTCGGCCTCACTACTGCTCATGCGCACTCGGACACACTGCAGCGGATGCGCAATCGGGCTGACTACTGCGCATGCGCGCTCGGGGTCGTTACTACGCATCCGCACTCGGGGTCACTACTGCGCATGCGCACTAGGGCGCACTACTGCGCATGCGCGCACGGGCTCACTACTGTGCATGCGCACTTGGACTCACTACTGCTTATGGGCACTCGGCCTCACTACTGCGGATGCGCAATCGGGCTCACTACTGCGCATGCGCACACGGGGTCACGACTGTGCATTCGCAATCGGGCTCTCTACTGCGCATGCGCGCACGGGCTCACTACTGTGCATGCGCACTCGGGGTCACTACTGCACATGCGCACACGGACGCACTGCAGCGGATGCGCAATCGGGCTCACTACTGCGGATGCGCGCTCGGGCTCTCTACTGCGCATGCGCGCTCTGGCTCACTACTGGGCATGCGCACACGGACTCACTACTGCGGATGCGCAAAAGGGCTCGCTACTGCGCATGCACACATGGGCTCATTACTGTGCATGCGCAATCGGGGTCACTACTGTGCATGCGCACTCGGGGTCACTACTGCTCATGCGCACTCGGATTCACTACTGCGGATGCGCAATCGGGTTCACTACTGCGGATGCGCGCTGGAGTCTCACCACTGCGCATGCGCACACGGGTCACTACTTCTCATGCGCTCTCGGACTAACTACTGCTCATGCGCACTCGGACTCACTACTGCGGGTGCAAAATCGGGCTCGCTGCCGCGTATGCGTGCACGGGCTCACTACTGTGCATGCGCACTCGGCGTCACTACTGCTCATGCACACACGGGCTTACTACTGCTCATGGGCACTCGGCCTCACTACTGCGGATGCGCAATCGGGCTCACTACTGCGCATCCGCAATCGGGTTCACTACTGCGGATGCGCGCTGGAGTCTCACCACTGCGCATGCGCACACGGGGTCACTACTTCTCATGCGCTCTCGGACTAACTACTGCTCATGCCAACTCGGACTCACTACTGCGAGTGCAAAATCGGGCTCGCTGCCGCGTATGCGCGCACGGGCTCACTACAGAGCATGCGCATTGGGGTTCACTACTGCTCACGCACACACGAGCTCACTACTGCTCATGCGCACTCGGACTCACTACTGCGCATACGCACTCGGGCTCACTACTGCTGATGCGCGCCACGGGCTCACTATTGCTCATGCGCACTCGGACTCACTACTGCTCATGCGCAATCGGACGCACTACGGCTCATGGGCACTCGGACTCACTACTGCTCATGCGCACTCGGACTCACTACTGCGGGTGCAAAATCGGGCTCACTACTGCGCATGCGCCCTCGATCTCACTACTGGGCATGCGCACATGGACTCACTACTGCGGACGCGCAATCGGGCTCGCTACTGCGCATGCACACATGGGCTCACTACTGTGCATGCGCAATCGCGGTCACTACTGCGCATGCGCACTCCGGCTCAGACTTGCACATGCTCTCTCGAGCTCACTTTTGCGCATGCGAACACGGACGCACTACTGCGCATGCGCACTCCGGTCAGACCTGCACATGCGCACTCGAGCTCACTTCTGCGCATGCGCACTCGGACTCACTACTGCGCATGCGCGCTCGGGCTCACTACTGTGCATGCGCACTCGGGGTCACTACTGCTCATGCACACAAGGGCTCTCTACTGCGCATGCGCACTCCGGCGCAGACCTGCACATGCGCACTCGAGCTCACTTCTGCGCATGAGCAGTAGCACTCGGACACATTACTGCTCATGCGCACTCGGACACACTGCAGCGGATGCGCAATCGGGCTGACTACTGCGCATGCGCGCTCGGGGTCGCTACTACGCATCCGCACTCGGGGTCACTACTGCGCATGCGCACTCGGGCGCACTACTGTGCTTGCGCAATCGGGGGCACTACTGCTCATGCACACACGGGCTCACTACTGCAGATGCGCAATCGGGGTCACTACTGCGCATGCGCACTCGGGCTCACTACTGCGGATGCGCGCTCGGGTTCACTACTGCGCATAAGCACACGGGGTCACTAATTCTCATGCGTTCTCGGACTCACTACTGCGCATGCGCACACGGGCGCACTACTGCGCATGCGCGCACGGGCGCACTACTGTGCATGCGCACTCGGGGTCACTACTGCGCATACGCACTCGGGCTCATTACTGCTGATTCGCGCCACGGGCTCACTATTGCTCATGCGCACTCGGACTCACTACTGCTCATGCGCAATCGGACTCACTAAGGCTCATGGGCACTCGGACTCACTACTGCGGATGCGCAATCGGGCTCACTACTGCGCATGCGCACTCCGGCTCAGACTCGACCATGCGCACTCGGAATCTCCACTGCGCATGCGGACACGGGCTCACTACTGCGCATGCGCAATCGGGATCACTACTGCGCATGCGCGCTCGGGCTCACTACTGTGCATGCGCACTTGGACTCACTACTGCTAGTGGGCACTCGGCCTCACTACTGCGGATGCGCAATCGGGTTCACTACTGCGCATAAGCACACGGGGTCACTAATTCTCATGCGTTCTCGGACTAACTACTGCTCATGGGCACTCGGACTCACTACTGCGAGTGCAAAATCGGGCTCGCTGCCGCGTATGCGCGCACGGGCTCACTACTGTGCATGCGCACTCGGGGTCACTACTGCGGATGCGCGCTCGGGTTCACTACTGCGCATAAGCACACGGGGTCACTAATTCTCATGCGTTCTCGGACTAACTACTGCTCATGGGCACTCGGACTCACTACTGCGAGTGCAAAATCGGGCTCGCTGCCGCGTATGCGCGCACGGGCTCACTACTGTGCATGCGCACTCGGGGTCACTACTGCGCATGCGCAATCGGGGTCACTACTGCTCATGCGCACTTGGACTCACCAATGCTCATGGGCACTCGGCCTCACTACTGCGGATGCGCAATCGGGCTCACTACTGCGCATGCGCACACGGGGTCGCGACTGTGCATTCGCAATCGGGCTCTCTACTGCGCATGCGCACTGGGGGTCACTACTGCGCATGCGCACTCGGGCTCACTACTGCGGATGCGCGCTCGGGCTCTCTACTGCGCATGCGCGCTCTGGCTCTCTACTGCGCATGCGCACTCCGGCGCAGACCTGCAAACGCACACACGAGCTCATTACTCCTCATGCGCACTCGGACTCACTACTGCGCATGCGCACACGGGCGCACTACTACGCATGCGCGCACGGGCGCACTACTGTGCATGCGCACTCGGGCTCACTACTGTGCTTGCGCACTCGGGGCCACTACTGCTCATGCACACACGGGCTCACTACTGCTCATGCGCACTCGGACCCACTACTGCGGATGCAGAATCGGGCTCGCTACTGCGCATGCGCACTCAGGCTCAGACCTGCACATGCGCACTCGGGCTTACTACTGGGCACGCGCACACGGACTCACTACTGCAGATGCGCAATCCGGGTCACTACTGCGCATGCGCACTCGGGCTCACTACTGCGGATGCGCGCTCGGGCTCTCTACTGCGCATGCGCGCTCTGGCTCACTACTGCGCATGCGCACTCCGGTCAGACCTGCACATGCGCACTCGAACTCACTTCTCTGCATGCGCACTCGGACTCACTACTGCGCATGCGCGCTCTGGCTCACTACTGGGCATGCGCACACGGACTCCCTACTGCAGATGCGCAAAAGGGCTCGCTACTGCGCATGCACACATGGGCTCACTACTGTGCATGCGCAATCGGGGTCACTACTGTGCATGCGCACTCGGGGTCACTACTGCTCATGCGCACTCGGACTCACTACTGCGCATGCGCGCTCGGGCTCACTACTGTGCATGCGCACTCGGGGTCACTACTGCTCATGCACACAAGGGCTCTCTACTGCGCATGCGCACTCCGGCGCAGACCTGCACATGCGCACTCGAGCTCACTTCTGCGCATGCGCACTCGGCCTCACTACTGCTCATGCGCACTCGGACACATTACTGCTCATGCGCGCTCGGGCTCACTACTGTGCTTGCGCACTCGGGGCCACTACTGCTCATGCACACACGGGCTCACTACTGCTCATGCGCACTCGGACCCACTACTGCCGATGCAGAATCGGGCTCGCTACTGCGCATGCGCACTCAGGCTCAGACCTGCACATGCGCACTCGGGCTCACTACTGGGCACGCGCACACGGACTCACTACTGCAGATGCGCAATCGGGGTCACTACTGCGCATGCGCACTCGGGCTCACTACTGCGGATGCGCGCTCGGGTTCACTACTGCGCATAAGCACACGGGGTCACTAATTCTCATGCGTTCTCGGACTAACTACTGCTCATGGGCACTCGGACTCACAACTGCGAGTGCAAAATCGGGCTCACTGCCGCGTATGCGCGCACGGGCTGACTACTGTGCATGCGCACTCGGGGTCACTACTGCTCACGCACACACGGGCTCACTACTGCTCATGCGCACTCGGACTCACTACTGCGCATGCGCACACGGGCGCACTACTGTGCATGCGCAATCGGGGTCACTACTGCTCATGCGCACTCGGACTCACTACTGCGGATGCGCAATCGGGCTCACTACTGCGCATGCGCACTCCGGCTATGACTTGCACATGCTCTCTCGAGCTCACTTTTGCGCATGCGAACACGGACGCTCTACTGCGCATGCGCACACGGGCTTACGACTGTGCATGCGCAATCGGGCACTCTACTGCGCATGCGCACTCGGGGTCACTACTGCTCATGCGCACTTGGACTCACTACTGCTAATGGGCACTCGGCCTCACTACTGCGGATGCGCAATCGGGTTCACTACTGCGCATAAGCACACGGGGTCACTAATTCTCATGCGTTCTCGGACTAACTACTGCTCATGGGCACTCGGACTCACTACTGTGAGTGCAAAATCGGGCTCGCCGCCGCGTATGCGCGCACGGGCTCACTACTGTGCATGCGCACTCGGGGTCACTACTGCGGATGCGCGCTCGGGTTCACTCCTGCGCATAAGCACACGGGGTCACTAATTCTCATGCGTTCTCGGACTAACTACTGCTCATGGGCACTCGGACTCACTACTGCGAGTGCAAAATCGGGCTCGCTGCCGCGTATGCGCGCACGGGCTCACTACTGTGCATGCGCACTCGGGGTCACTACTGCTCACGCACACACGGGCTCACTACTGCTCATGCGCACTCGGATTCACTACTGCGCATGCGCACACGGGCGCACTACTGCGCATGCGCGCACGGGCGCACTACTGCGCATGCGCGCACGGGCGCACTACTGCGCATGCGCAATCGGGCTCACTACTGCGCATGCGCGCTCAGGCTCACTACTGTGCATGCGCACTTGGACTCACTACTGCTCATGGGCACTCGGCCTCACTACTGCGGATGCGCAATCGGGCTCACTACTGCGCATGCGCACTCCGGTCAGCCCTGCACACGCGCACTCGAGCTCACTTCTGCGCATGCGCACTCGGACTCACTACTGCGCATGCGCGCTCGGGCTCACTACTGTGCATGCGCAGTCGGGGTCACTACTGCTCATGCACACAAGGGCTCTCTACTGCGCATGCGCACTCCGGCGCAGACCTGCACATGCGCACTCGGGCTCACTACTGGGCATGCGCACCCGGACTCACTACTGCGGATGCGCAAAAGGGCTCGCTACTGCGCATGCACACATGGGCTCACTACTGTGCATGCGCAATCGGGGTCACTACTGCTCATGCGGACTCGGACTCACTACTGGGCATGCGCGCACGGACTCACTGCTGCCGATGCGCAATCGGTGTCACTACTGCTCATGCGCAATCGGGCTCGATACTGCTCATGCGCACTCGTACTCACTACTGCTCATGGGCACTCGGACCCACTGCTGCGGATGCGCAATCGGGCTCGCTACAGCACATTCGCATTCGGCCTCACTACTGCTCATGCGCACTCGGACACACTGCAGCGGATGCGCAATCGGGCTGACTACTGCGCATGCGCGCTCGGGGTCGCTACTACGCATCCGCACTCGGGGTCACTACTGCGCATGCGCACTCGGGCGCACTACTGCGCATGCGCGCACGGGCTCACTACTGTGCATGCGCACTTGGACTCACTACTGCTCATGGGCACTCGGCCTCACTACTGCGGATGCGCAATCGGGCTCACTACTGCGCATGCGCACACGGGGTCACGACTGTGCATTCGCAATCGGGCTCTCTACTGCGCATGCGCACTGGGGGTCACTACTGCGCATGCGCACTCGGGCTCACTACTGCGGATGCGCAATCGGGCTCGCTACTTCGCATGCACACATGGGCTCACTACTGTGCATGCGCAATCGGGGTCACTACTGCTCATGCGCACTTGGACTCACTACTGCTCATGGGCACTCGGCCTCACTACTGCGGATGCGCGCTCGGGCTCACTACTGTGCATGCGCAGTCGGGGTCACTACTGGTCATGCACACAAGGGCTCTCTACTGCGCATGCGCACTCCGGCGCAGACCTGCACATGCGCACTCGGGCTCACTACTGGGCATGCGCACCCGGACTCACTACTGCGGATGCGCAAAAGGGCTCGCTACTGCGCATGCACACATGGGCTCACTACTGTGCATGCGCAATCGGGGTCACTACTGCTCATGCGGACTCGGACTCACTACTGGGCATGCGCGCACGGACTCACTGCTGCCGATGCGCAATCGGTGTCACTACAGCTCATGCGCAATCGGGCTCGATACTGCTCATGCGCACTCGTACTCACTACTGCACATGGGCACTCGGACCCACTGCTGCGGATGCGCAATCGGGCTCGCTACAGCACATTCGCATTCGGCCTCACTACTGCTCATGCGCACTCGGACACACTGCAGCGGATGCGCAATCGGGCTGACTACTGCGCATGCGCGCTCGGGGTCGCTACTACGCATCCGCACTCGGGGTCACTACTGCGCATGCGCACTCGGGCGCACTACTGCGCATGCGCGCACGGGCTCACTACTGTGCATGCGCACTTGGACTCACTACTGCTCATGGGCACTCGGCCTCACTACTGCGGATGCGCAATCGGGCTCACTACTGCGCATGCGCACACGGGGTCACGACTGTGCATTCGCAATCGGCCTCTCTACTGCGCATGCGCACTGGGGGTCACTACTGCGCATGCGCACTCGGGCTCACTACTGCGGATGCGCAATCGGGCTCGCTACTTCGCATGCACACATGGGCTCACTACTGTGCATGCGCAATCGGGGTCACTACTGCTCATGCGCACTTGGACTCACTACTGCTCATGGGCACTCGGCCTCACTACTGCGGATGCGCAATCGGGCTCACTACTGCGCATGCGCACTCCGGTCAGCCCTGCACATGCGCACTCGAGCTCACTTCTGCTCATGCGCACTCGGACTCACTACTGCGCATGCGCGCTCGGGCTCACTACTGTGCATGCGCACTCGGGGTCACTACTGCTCATGCACACAAGGGCTCTCTACTGCGCATGCGCACTCCGGCGCAGACCTGCACATGCGCACTCGGGCTCACTACTGGGCATGCGCACCCGGACTCACTACTGCGGATGCGCAAAAGGGCTCGCTACTGCGCATGCACACATGGGCTCACTACTGTGCATGCGCAATCGGGGTCACTACTGCTCATGCGCACTCGGACTCACTACTGCGGATGCGCAATCGGGCTCACTACTGCGCATGCGCACTCCGGCTATGACTTGCACATGCTCTCTCGAGCTCACTTTTGCGCATGCGAACACGGACGCTCTACTGCGCATGCGCACACGGGCTTACGACTGTGCATGCGCAATCGGGCACTCTACTGCGCATGCGCACTCGGGGTCACTACTGCTCATGCGCACTTGGACTCACTACTGCTAATGGGCACTCGGCCTCACTACTGCGGATGCGCAATCGGGTTCACTACTGCGCATAAGCACACGGGGTCACTAATTCTCATGCGTTCTCGGACTAACTACTGCTCATGGGCACTCGGACTCACTACTGTGAGTGCAAAATCGGGCTCGCCGCCGCGTATGCGCGCACGGGCTCACTACTGTGCATGCGCACTCGGGGTCACTACTGCGGATGCGCGCTCGGGTTCACTCCTGCGCATAAGCACACGGGGTCACTAATTCTCATGCGTTCTCGGACTAACTACTGCTCATGGGCACTCGGACTCACTACTGCGAGTGCAAAATCGGGCTCGCTGCCGCGTATGCGCGCACGGGCTCACTACTGTGCATGCGCACTCGGGGTCACTACTGCTCACGCACACACGGGCTCACTACTGCTCATGCGCACTCGGATTCACTACTGCGCATGCGCACACGGGCGCACTACTGCGCATGCGCGCACGGGCGCACTACTGCGCATGCGCGCACGGGCGCACTACTGCGCATGCGCAATCGGGCTCACTACTGCGCATGCGCGCTCAGGCTCACTACTGTGCATGCGCACTTGGACTCACTACTGCTCATGGGCACTCGGCCTCACTACTGCGGATGCGCAATCGGGCTCACTACTGCGCATGCGCACTCCGGTCAGCCCTGCACACGCGCACTCGAGCTCACTTCTGCGCATGCGCACTCGGACTCACTACTGCGCATGCGCGCTCGGGCTCACTACTGTGCATGCGCAGTCGGGGTCACTACTGCTCATGCACACAAGGGCTCTCTACTGCGCATGCGCACTCCGGCGCAGACCTGCACATGCGCACTCGGGCTCACTACTGGGCATGCGCACCCGGACTCACTACTGCGGATGCGCAAAAGGGCTCGCTACTGCGCATGCACACATGGGCTCACTACTGTGCATGCGCAATCGGGGTCACTACTGCTCATGCGGACTCGGACTCACTACTGGGCATGCGCGCACGGACTCACTGCTGCCGATGCGCAATCGGTGTCACTACTGCTCATGCGCAATCGGGCTCGATACTGCTCATGCGCACTCGTACTCACTACTGCTCATGGGCACTCGGACCCACTGCTGCGGATGCGCAATCGGGCTCGCTACAGCACATTCGCATTCGGCCTCACTACTGCTCATGCGCACTCGGACACACTGCAGCGGATGCGCAATCGGGCTGACTACTGCGCATGCGCGCTCGGGGTCGCTACTACGCATCCGCACTCGGGGTCACTACTGCGCATGCGCACTCGGGCGCACTACTGCGCATGCGCGCACGGGCTCACTACTGTGCATGCGCACTTGGACTCACTACTGCTCATGGGCACTCGGCCTCACTACTGCGGATGCGCAATCGGGCTCACTACTGCGCATGCGCACACGGGGTCACGACTGTGCATTCGCAATCGGGCTCTCTACTGCGCATGCGCACTGGGGGTCACTACTGCGCATGCGCACTCGGGCTCACTACTGCGGATGCGCAATCGGGCTCGCTACTTCGCATGCACACATGGGCTCACTACTGTGCATGCGCAATCGGGGTCACTACTGCTCATGCGCACTTGGACTCACTACTGCTCATGGGCACTCGGCCTCACTACTGCGGATGCGCGCTCGGGCTCACTACTGTGCATGCGCAGTCGGGGTCACTACTGGTCATGCACACAAGGGCTCTCTACTGCGCATGCGCACTCCGGCGCAGACCTGCACATGCGCACTCGGGCTCACTACTGGGCATGCGCACCCGGACTCACTACTGCGGATGCGCAAAAGGGCTCGCTACTGCGCATGCACACATGGGCTCACTACTGTGCATGCGCAATCGGGGTCACTACTGCTCATGCGGACTCGGACTCACTACTGGGCATGCGCGCACGGACTCACTGCTGCCGATGCGCAATCGGTGTCACTACAGCTCATGCGCAATCGGGCTCGATACTGCTCATGCGCACTCGTACTCACTACTGCACATGGGCACTCGGACCCACTGCTGCGGATGCGCAATCGGGCTCGCTACAGCACATTCGCATTCGGCCTCACTACTGCTCATGCGCACTCGGACACACTGCAGCGGATGCGCAATCGGGCTGACTACTGCGCATGCGCGCTCGGGGTCGCTACTACGCATCCGCACTCGGGGTCACTACTGCGCATGCGCACTCGGGCGCACTACTGCGCATGCGCGCACGGGCTCACTACTGTGCATGCGCACTTGGACTCACTACTGCTCATGGGCACTCGGCCTCACTACTGCGGATGCGCAATCGGGCTCACTACTGCGCATGCGCACACGGGGTCACGACTGTGCATTCGCAATCGGCCTCTCTACTGCGCATGCGCACTGGGGGTCACTACTGCGCATGCGCACTCGGGCTCACTACTGCGGATGCGCAATCGGGCTCGCTACTTCGCATGCACACATGGGCTCACTACTGTGCATGCGCAATCGGGGTCACTACTGCTCATGCGCACTTGGACTCACTACTGCTCATGGGCACTCGGCCTCACTACTGCGGATGCGCAATCGGGCTCACTACTGCGCATGCGCACTCCGGTCAGCCCTGCACATGCGCACTCGAGCTCACTTCTGCTCATGCGCACTCGGACTCACTACTGCGCATGCGCGCTCGGGCTCACTACTGTGCATGCGCACTCGGGGTCACTACTGCTCATGCACACAAGGGCTCTCTACTGCGCATGCGCACTCCGGCGCAGACCTGCACATGCGCACTCGGGCTCACTACTGGGCATGCGCACCCGGACTCACTACTGCGGATGCGCAAAAGGGCTCGCTACTGCGCATGCACACATGGGCTCACTACTGTGCATGCGCAATCGGGGTCACTACTGCTCATGCGCAATCGGGCTCGATACTGCTCATGCGCACTCGTACTCACTACTGCTCATGGGCACTCGGACCCACTGCTACGGATGCGCAATCGGGCGCGCTACAGCACATTCGCATTCGGCCTCACTACTGCTCATGCGCACTCGGACACACTGCAGCGGATGCGCAATCGGGCTGACTACTGCGCATGCGCGCTCGGGGTCGTTACTACGCATCCGCACTCGGGGTCACTACTGCGCATGCGCACTCGGGCGCACTACTGCGCATGCGCGCACGGGCTCACTACTGTGCATGCGCACTTGGACTCACTACTGCTTATGGGCACTCGGCCTCACTACTGCGGATGCGCAATCGGGCTCACTACTGCGCATGCGCACACGGGGTCACGACTGTGCATTCGCAATCGGGCTCTCTACTGCGCATGCGCGCACGGGCTCACTACTGTGCATGCGCACTCGGGGTCACTACTGCACATGCGCACACGGACGCACTGCAGCGGATGCGCAATCGGGCTCACTACTGCGGATGCGCGCTCGGGCTCTCTACTGCGCATGCGCGCTCTGGCTCACTACTGGGCATGCGCACACGGACTCACTACTGCGGATGCGCAAAAGGGCTCGCTACTGCGCATGCACACATGGGCTCATTACTGTGCATGCGCAATCGGGGTCACTACTGTGCATGCGCACTCGGGGTCACTACTGCTCATGCGCACTCGGATTCACTACTGCGGATGCGCAATCGGGTTCACTACTGCGGATGCGCGCTGGAGTCTCACCACTGCGCATGCGCACACGGGTCACTACTTCTCATGCGCTCTCGGACTAACTACTGCTCATGCGCACTCGGACTCACTACTGCGAGTGCAAAATCGGGCTCGCTGCCGCGTATGCGCGCACGGGCTCACTACTGTGCATGCGCACTCGGGGTCACTACTGCGGATGCGCGCTCGGGTTCACTACTGCGCATAAGCACACGGGGTCACTAATTCTCATGCGTTCTCGGACTAACTACTGCTCATGGGCACTCGGACTCACTACTGCGAGTGCAAAATCGGGCTCGCTGCCGCGTATGCGCGCACGGGCTCACTACTGTGCATACGCACTCGGGGTCACTACTGCTCACGCACACACGGGCTCACTACTGCTCATGCGCACTCGGATTCACTACTGCGCATGCGCACACGGGCGCACTACTGCGCATGCGCGCACGGGCCCACTACTGTGCATGCGCAATCGCGGTCACTACTGCGCATGCGCACTCCGGCTCAGACCTGGACATGCTCTCTCGAGCTCACTCTTGCGCATGCGGACACGGACGCACTACTGCGCATGCGCACACGGGCTTACGACTGTGCATGCGCAACCGGGCTCTCTACTGCGCATGCGCACTCGGGGTCACTACTGCTCATGAGCACTTGGACTCACTACTGCTCATGGGCACTCGGCCTCACTACTGCGGATGCGCAATTGGGCTCACTACTGCGCATGCGCACACGGGGTCACGACTGTGCATTCGCAATCGGGCTCTCTACTGCGCATGCGCACTGGGGGTCACTACTGCGCATGCGCACTCGGGCTCACTACTGCGGATGCGCTCTCGGACTCACTACTGCGCATGCGCGCTCTGGCTCACTACTGGGCATGCGCACACGGACTCACTACTGGGGATGCGCAATCGGGCTCGCTACTGCGCATGCACACATGGGCTCACTACTGTGCATGCGCAATCGGGGTCACTACTCCTCATGCGCACTCCGGTCAGACCTGCACATGCGCACTCGAGCTCACTTCTGCGCATGCGCACTCGGACTCACTACTGCGCATGCGCGCTCGGGCTCACTACTGTGCATGCGCACTCGGGGTCACTACTGCTCATGCACACAAGGGCTCTCTACTGCGCATGCGCACTCCGGCGCAGACCTGCACATGCGCACTCGAGCTCACTTCTGCGCATGAGCAGTAGCACTCGGACACATTACTGCTCATGCGCACTCGGACACACTGCAGCGGATGCGCAATCGGGCTGACTACTGCGCATGCGCGCTCGGGGTCGCTACTACGCATCCGCACTCGGGGTCACTACTGCGCATGCGCACTCGGGCGCACTACTGTGCTTGCGCACTCGGGGGCACTACTGCTCATGCACACACGGGCTCACTACTGCAGATGCGCAATCGGGGTCACTACTGCGCATGCGCACTCGGGCTCACTACTGCGGATGCGCGCTCGGGTTCACTACTGCGCATAAGCACACGGGGTCACTAATTCTCATGCGTTCTCGGACTAACTACTGCTCATGGGCACTCGGACTCACTACTGCGAGTGCAAAATCGGGCTCGCTGCCGCGTATGCGCGCACGGGCTCACTACTGTGCATGCGCACTCGGGGTCACTACTGCGGATGCGCGCTCGGGTTCACTACTGCGCATAAGCACACGGGGTCACTAATTCTCATGCGTTCTCGGACTAACTACTGCTCATGGGCACTCGGACTCACTACTGCGAGTGCAAAATCGGGCTCGCTGCCGCGTATGCGCGCGCGGGCTCACTACTGTGCATACGCACTCGGGGTCACTACTGCTCACGCACACACGGGCTCACTACTGCTCATGCGCACTCGGATTCACTACTGCGCATGCGCACACGGGCGCACTACTGCGCATGCGCGCACGGGCGCACTACTGTGCATGCGCAATCGCGGTCACTACTGCGCATGCGCACTCCGGCTCAGACCTGGACATGCTCTCTCGAGCTCACTCTTGCGCATGCGGACACGGACGCACTACTGCGCATGCGCACACGGGCTTACGACTGTGCATGCGCAACCGGGCTCTCTACTGCGCATGCGCACTCGGGGTCACTACTGCTCATGAGCACTTGGACTCACTACTGCTCATGGGCACTCGGCCTCACTACTGCGGATGCGCAATTGGGCTCACTACTGCGCATGCGCACACGGGGTCACGACTGTGCATTCGCAATCGGGCTCTCTACTGCGCATGCGCACTGGGGGTCACTACTGCGCATGCGCACTCGGGCTCACTACTGCGGATGCGCTCTCGGACTCACTACTGCGCATGCGCGCTCTGGCTCACTACTGGGCATGCGCACACGGACTCACTACTGGCGATGCGCAATCGGGCTCGCTACTGCGCATGCACACATGGGCTCACTACTGTGCATGCGCAATCGGGGTCACTACTCCTCATGCGCACTTGGACTCACTACTGCTCATGAGCACTCGGCCTCACTACTGCGGATGCGCAATCGGGCTCACTACAGCGCATGCGCACACGGGGTCACGACTGTGCATTCGCAATCGGGCTCTCTACTGCGCATGCGCACTGGGGGGTCACTACTGCGCATGCGCACTGGGGGTCACTACTGCGCATGCGCACTCGGGCTCACTACTGCGGATGCGCGCTCGGGCTCTCTACTGCGCATGCGCGCTCTGGCTCACTACTGCGCATGCGCACTCCGGTCAGACCTGCACATGCGCACTCGAGCTCACTTCTGCGCATGCGCACTCGGACTCACTACTGCGCATGCGCGCTCGGGCTCACTACTGTGCATGCGCACTCGGGGTCACTACTGCTCATGCACACAAGGGCTCTCTACTGCGCATGCGCACTCCGGCGCAGACCTGCAAACGCACACACGAGCTCACTACTCCTCATGCGCACTCGGACTCACTACTGCGCATGCGCACACGGGCGCACTACTACGCATGCGCGCACGGGCGCACTACTGTGCATGCGCACACGGGGTCACGACTGTGCATTCGCAATCGGGCTCTCTACTGCGCATGCGCACTGGGGGTCACTACTGCGCATGCGCACTCGGGCTCACTACTGCGGATGCGCAATCGGGCTCGCTACTTCGCATGCACACATGGGCTCACTACTGTGCATGCGCAATCGGGGTCACTACTGCTCATGCGCACTTGGACTCACTACTGCTCATGGGCACTCGGCCTCACTACTGCGGATGCGCGCTCGGGCTCACTACTGTGCATGCGCAGTCGGGGTCACTACTGCTCATGCACACAAGGGCTCTCTACTGCGCATGCGCACTCCGGCGCAGACCTGCACATGCGCACTCGGGCTCACTACTGGGCATGCGCACCCGGACTCACTACTGCGGATGCGCAAAAGGGCTCGCTACTGCGCATGCACACATGGGCTCACTACTGTGCATGCGCAATCGGGGTCACTACTGCTCATGCGGACTCGGACTCACTACTGGGCATGCGCGCACGGACTCACTGCTGCCGATGCGCAATCGGTGTCACTACAGCTCATGCGCAATCGGGCTCGATACTGCTCATGCGCACTCGTACTCACTACTGCACATGGGCACTCGGACCCACTGCTGCGGATGCGCAATCGGGCTCGCTACAGCACATTCGCATTCGGCCTCACTACTGCTCATGCGCACTCGGACACACTGCAGCGGATGCGCAATCGGGCTGACTACTGCGCATGCGCGCTCGGGGTCGCTACTACGCATCCGCACTCGGGGTCACTACTGCGCATGCGCACTCGGGCGCACTACTGCGCATGCGCGCACGGGCTCACTACTGTGCATGCGCACTTGGACTCACTACTGCTCATGGGCACTCGGCCTCACTACTGCGGATGCGCAATCGGGCTCACTACTGCGCATGCGCACACGGGGTCACGACTGTGTATTCGCAATCGGGCTCTCTACTGCGCATGCGCACTGGGGGTCACTACTGCGCATGCGCACTCGGGCTCACTACTGCGGATGCGCAATCGGGCTCGCTACTTCGCATGCACACATGGGCTCACTACTGTGCATGCGCAATCGGGGTCACTACTGCTCATGCGCACTTGGACTCACTACTGCTCATGGGCACTCGGCCTCACTACTGCGGATGCGCAATCGGGCTCACTACTGCGCATGCGCACTCCGGTCAGCCCTGCACATGCGCACTCGAGCTCACTTCTGCTCATGCGCACTCGGACTCACTACTGCGCATGCGCGCTCGGGCTCACTACTGTGCATGCGCACTCGGGGTCACTACTGCTCATGCACACAAGGGCTCTCTACTGCGCATGCGCACTCCGGCGCAGACCTGCACATGCGCACTCGGGCTCACTACTGGGCATGCGCACCCGGACTCACTACTGCGGATGCGCAAAAGGGCTCGCTACTGCGCATGCACACATGGGCTCACTACTGTGCATGCGCAATCGGGGTTACTACTGCTCATGCGCAATCGGGCTCGATACTGCTCATGCGCACTCGTACTCACTACTGCTCATGGGCACTCGGACCCACTGCTACGGATGCGCAATCGGGCGCGCTACAGCACATTCGCATTCGGCCTCACTACTGCTCATGCGCACTCGGACACACTGCAGCGGATGCGCAATCGGGCTGACTACTGCGCATGCGCGCTCGGGGTCGTTACTACGCATCCGCACTCGGGGTCACTACTGCGCATGCGCACTCGGGCGCACTACTGCGCATGCGCGCACGGGCTCACTACTGTGCATGCGCACTTGGACTCACTACTGCTTATGGGCACTCGGCCTCACTACTGCGGATGCGCAATCGGGCTCACTACTGCGCATGCGCACACGGGGTCACGACTGTGCATTCGCAATCGGGCTCTCTACTGCGCATGCGCGCACGGGCTCACTACTGTGCATGCGCACTCGGGGTCACTACTGCACATGCGCACACGGACGCACTGCAGCGGATGCGCAATCGGGCTCACTACTGCGGATGCGCGCTCGGGCTCTCTACTGCGCATGCGCGCTCTGGCTCACTACTGGGCATGCGCACACGGACTCACTACTGCGGATGCGCAAAAGGGCTCGCTACTGCGCATGCACACATGGGCTCATTACTGTGCATGCGCAATCGGGCTCTCTACTGCGCATGCGCGCACGGGCTCACTACTGTGCATGCGCACTCGGGGTCACTACTGCTCATGCGCACTCGGATTCACTACTGCGGATGCGCAATCGGGTTCACTACTGCGGATGCGCGCTGGAGTCTCACCACTGCGCATGCGCACACGGGTCACTACTTCTCATGCGCTCTCGGACTAACTACTGCTCATGCGCACTCGGACTCACTACTGCGGGTGCAAAATCGGGCTCGCTGCCGCGTATGCGTGCACGGGCTCACTACTGTGCATGCGCACTCGGCGTCACTACTGCTCATGCACACACGGGCTTACTACTGCTCATGGGCACTCGGCCTCACTACTGCGGATGCGCAATCGGGCTCACTACTGCGCATCCGCAATCGGGTTCACTACTGCGGATGCGCGCTGGAGTCTCACCACTGCGCATGCGCACACGGGGTCACTACTTCTCATGCGCTCTCGGACTAACTACTGCTCATGCCAACTCGGACTCACTACTGCGAGTGCAAAATCGGGCTCGCTGCCGCGTATGCGCGCACGGGCTCACTACAGAGCATGCGCATTGGGGTTCACTACAGCTCACGCACACACGAGCTCACTACTGCTCATGCGCACTCGGACTCACTACTGCGCATACGCACTCGGGCTCACTACTGCTGATGCGCGCCACGGGCTCACTATTGCTCATGCGCACTCGGACTCACTACTGCTCATGCGCAATCGGACGCACTACGGCTCATGGGCACTCGGACTCACTACTGCTCATGCGCACTCGGACTCACTACTGCGGGTGCAAAATCGGGCTCACTACTGCGCATGCGCCCTCGATCTCACTACTGGGCATGCGCACATGGACTCACTACTGCGGACGCGCAATCGGGCTCGCTACTGCGCATGCACACATGGGCTCACTACTGTGCATGCGCAATCGCGGTCACTACTGCGCATGCGCACTCCGGCTCAGACTTGCACATGCTCTCTCGAGCTCACTTTTGCGCATGCGAACACGGACGCACTACTGCGCATGCGCACTCCGGTCAGACCTGCACATGCGCACTCGAGCTCACTTCTGCGCATGCGCACTCGGACTCACTACTGCGCATGCGCGCTCGGGCTCACTACTGTGCATGCGCACTCGGGGTCACTACTGCTCATGCACACAAGGGCTCTCTACTGCGCATGCGCACTCCGGCGCAGACCTGCACATGCGCACTCGAGCTCACTTCTGCGCATGAGCAGTAGCACTCGGACACATTACTGCTCATGCGCACTCGGACACACTGCAGCGGATGCGCAATCGGGCTGACTACTGCGCATGCGCGCTCGGGGTCGCTACTACGCATCCGCACTCGGGGTCACTACTGCGCATGCGCACTCGGGCGCACTACTGTGCTTGCGCACTCGGGGGCACTACTGCTCATGCACACACGGGCTCACTACTGCAGATGCGCAATCGGGGTCACTACTGCGCATGCGCACTCGGGCTCACTACTGCGGATGCGCGCTCGGGTTCACTACTGCGCATAAGCACACGGGGTCACTAATTCTCATGCGTTCTCGGACTCACTACTGCGCATGCGCACACGGGCGCACTACTGCGCATGCGCGCACGGGCGCACTACTGTGCATGCGCACTCGGGGACACTACTGCGCATACGCACTCGGGCTCATTACTGCTGATTCGCGCCACGGGCTCACTATTGCTCATGCGCACTCGGACTCACTACTGCTCATGCGCAATCGGACTCACTAAGGCTCATGGGCACTCGGACTCACTACTGCGGATGCGCAATCGGGCTCACTACTGCGCATGCGCACTCCGGCTCAGACTCGACCATGCGCACTCGGAATCTCCACTGCGCATGCGGACACGGGCTCACTACTGCGCATGCGCAATCGGGCTCACTACTGCGCATGCGCGCTCGGGCTCACTACTGTGCATGCGCACTTGGACTCACTACTGCTAATGGGCACTCGGCCTCACTACTGCGGATGCGCAATCGGGTTCACTACTGCGCATAAGCACACGGGGTCACTAATTCTCATGCGTTCTCGGACTAACTACTGCTCATGGGCACTCGGACTCACTACTGCGAGTGCAAAATCGGGCTCGCTGCCGCGTATGCGCGCACGGGCTCACTACTGTGCATGCGCACTCGGGGTCACTACTGCGGATGCGCGCTCGGGTTCACTACTGCGCATAAGCACACGGGGTCACTAATTCTCATGCGTTCTCGGACTAACTACTGCTCATGGGCACTCGGACTCACTACTGCGAGTGCAAAATCGGGCTCGCTGCCGCGTATGCGCGCACGGGCTCACTACTGTGCATACGCACTCGGGGTCACTACTGCTCACGCACACACGGGCTCACTACTGCTCATGCGCACTCGGATTCACTACTGCGCATGCGCACACGGGCGCACTACTGCGCATGCGCGCACGGGCGCACTACTGTGCATGCGCAATCGCGGTCACTACTGCGCATGCGCACTCCGGCTCAGACCTGGACATGCTCTCTCGAGCTCACTCTTGCGCATGCGGACACGGACGCACTACTGCGCATGCGCACACGGGCTTACGACTGTGCATGCGCAACCGGGCTCTCTACTGCGCATGCGCACTCGGGGTCACTACTGCTCATGAGCACTTGGACTCACTACTGCTCATGGGCACTCGGCCTCACTACTGCGGATGCGCAATTGGGCTCACTACTGCGCATGCGCACACGGGGTCACGACTGTGCATTCGCAATCGGGCTCTCTACTGCGCATGCGCACTGGGGGTCACTACTGCGCATGCGCACTCGGGCTCACTACTGCGGATGCGCTCTCGGACTCACTACTGCGCATGCGCGCTCTGGCTCACTACTGGGCATGCGCACACGGACTCACTACTGGGGATGCGCAATCGGGCTCGCTACTGCGCATGCACACATGGGCTCACTACTGTGCATGCGCAATCGGGGTCACTACTCCTCATGCGCACTCCGGTCAGACCTGCACATGCGCACTCGAGCTCACTTCTGCGCATGCGCACTCGGACTCACTACTGCGCATGCGCGCTCGGGCTCACTACTGTGCATGCGCACTCGGGGTCACTACTGCTCATGCACACAAGGGCTCTCTACTGCGCATGCGCACTCCGGCGCAGACCTGCACATGCGCACTCGAGCTCACTTCTGCGCATGAGCAGTAGCACTCGGACACATTACTGCTCATGCGCACTCGGACACACTGCAGCGGATGCGCAATCGGGCTGACTACTGCGCATGCGCGCTCGGGGTCGCTACTACGCATCCGCACTCGGGGTCACTACTGCGCATGCGCACTCGGGCGCACTACTGTGCTTGCGCACTGGGGGGCACTACTGCTCATGCACACACGGGCTCACTACTGCAGATGCGCAATCGGGGTCACTACTGCGCATGCGCACTCGGGCTCACTACTGCGGATGCGCGCTCGGGTTCACTACTGCGCATAAGCACACGGGGTCACTAATTCTCATGCGTTCTCGGACTCACTACTGCGCATGCGCACACGGGCGCACTACTGCGCATGCGCGCACGGGCGCACTACTGTGCATGCGCACTCGGGGTCACTACTGCGCATACGCACTCGGGCTCATTACTGCTGATTCGCGCCACGGGCTCACTATTGCTCATGCGCACTCGGACTCACTACTGCTCATGCGCAATCGGACTCACTAAGGCTCATGGGCACTCGGACTCACTACTGCGGATGCGCAATCGGGCTCACTACTGCGCATGCGTACTCCGGCTCAGACTCGACCATGCGCACTCGGAATCTCCACTGCGCATGCGGACACGGGCTCACTACTGCGCATGCGCAATCGGGCTCACTACTGCGCATGCGCGCTCGGGCTCACTACTGTGCATGCGCACTTGGACTCACTACTGCTAATGGGCACTCGGCCTCACTACTGCGGATGCGCAATCGGGTTCACTACTGCGCATAAGCACACGGGGTCACTAATTCTCATGCGTTCTCGGACTAACTACTGCTCATGGGCACTCGGACTCACTACTGCGAGTGCAAAATCGGGCTCGCTGCCGCGTATGCGCGCACGGGCTCACTACTGTGCATGCGCACTCGGGGTCACTACTGCGGATGCGCGCTCGGGTTCACTACTGCGCATAAGCACACGGGGTCACTAATTCTCATGCGTTCTCGGACTAACTACTGCTCATGGGCACTCGGACTCACTACTGCGAGTGCAAAATCGGGCTCGCTGCCGCGTATGCGCGCACGGGCTCACTACTGTGCATACGCACTCGGGGTCACTACTGCTCACGCACACACGGGCTCACTACTGCTCATGCGCACTCGGATTCACTACTGCGCATGCGCACACGGGCGCACTACTGCGCATGCGCGCACGGGCGCACTACTGTGCATGCGCAATCGCGGTCACTACTGCGCATGCGCACTCCGGCTCAGACCTGGACATGCCCTCTCGAGCTCACTCTTGCGCATGCGGACACGGACGCACTACTGCGCATGCGCACACGGGCTTACGACTGTGCATGCGCAACCGGGCTCTCTACTGCGCATGCGCACTCGGGGTCACTACTGCTCATGAGCACTTGGACTCACTACTGCTCATGGGCACTCGGCCTCACTACTGCGGATGCGCAATTGGGCTCACTACTGCGCATGCGCACACGGGGTCACGACTGTGCATTCGCAATCGGGCTCTCTACTGCGCATGCGCACTGGGGGTCACTACTGCGCATGCGCACTCGGGCTCACTACTGCGGATGCGCTCTCGGACTCACTACTGCGCATGCGCGCTCTGGCTCACTACTGGGCATGCGCACACGGACTCACTACTGGGGATGCGCAATCGGGCTCGCTACTGCGCATGCACACATGGGCTCACTACTGTGCATGCGCAATCGGGGTCACTACTCCTCATGCGCACTTGGACTCACTACTGCTCATGAGCACTCGGCCTCACTACTGCGGATGCGCAATCGGGCTCACTACAGCGCATGCGCACACGGGGTCACGACTGTGCATTCGCAATCGGGCTCTCTACTGCGCATGCGCACTGGGGGGTCACTACTGCGCATGCGCACTGGGGGTCACTACTGCGCATGCGCACTCGGGCTCACTACTGCGGATGCGCGCTCGGGCTCTCTACTGCGCATGCGCGCTCTGGCTCACTACTGCGCATGCGCACTCCGGTCAGACCTGCACATGCGCACTCGAGCTCACTTCTGCGCATGCGCACTCGGACTCACTACTGCGCATGCGCGCTCGGGCTCACTACTGTGCATGCGCACTCGGGGTCACTACTGCTCATGCACACAAGGGCTCTCTACTGCGCATGCGCACTCCGGCGCAGACCTGCAAACGCACACACGAGCTCACTACTCCTCATGCGCACTCGGACTCACTACTGCGCATGCGCACACGGGCGCACTACTACGCATGCGCGCACGGGCGCACTACTGTGCATGCGCACACGGGGTCACGACTGTGCATTCGCAATCGGGCTCTCTACTGCGCATGCGCACTGGGGGTCACTACTGCGCATGCGCACTCGGGCTCACTACTGCGGATGCGCAATCGGGCTCGCTACTTCGCATGCACACATGGGCTCACTACTGTGCATGCGCAATCGGGGTCACTACTGCTCATGCGCACTTGGACTCACTACTGCTCATGGGCACTCGGCCTCACTACTGCGGATGCGCGCTCGGGCTCACTACTGTGCATGCGCAGTCGGGGTCACTACTGCTCATGCACACAAGGGCTCTCTACTGCGCATGCGCACTCCGGCGCAGACCTGCACATGCGCACTCGGGCTCACTACTGGGCATGCGCACCCGGACTCACTACTGCGGATGCGCAAAAGGGCTCGCTACTGCGCATGCACACATGGGCTCACTACTGTGCATGCGCAATCGGGGTCACTACTGCTCATGCGGACTCGGACTCACTACTGGGCATGCGCGCACGGACTCACTGCTGCCGATGCGCAATCGGTGTCACTACAGCTCATGCGCAATCGGGCTCGATACTGCTCATGCGCACTCGTACTCACTACTGCACATGGGCACTCGGACCCACTGCTGCGGATGCGCAATCGGGCTCGCTACAGCACATTCGCATTCGGCCTCACTACTGCTCATGCGCACTCGGACACACTGCAGCGGATGCGCAATCGGGCTGACTACTGCGCATGCGCGCTCGGGGTCGCTACTACGCATCCGCACTCGGGGTCACTACTGCGCATGCGCACTCGGGCGCACTACTGCGCATGCGCGCACGGGCTCACTACTGTGCATGCGCACTTGGACTCACTACTGCTCATGGGCACTCGGCCTCACTACTGCGGATGCGCAATCGGGCTCACTACTGCGCATGCGCACACGGGGTCACGACTGTGTATTCGCAATCGGGCTCTCTACTGCGCATGCGCACTGGGGGTCACTACTGCGCATGCGCACTCGGGCTCACTACTGCGGATGCGCAATCGGGCTCGCTACTTCGCATGCACACATGGGCTCACTACTGTGCATGCGCAATCGGGGTCACTACTGCTCATGCGCACTTGGACTCACTACTGCTCATGGGCACTCGGCCTCACTACTGCGGATGCGCAATCGGGCTCACTACTGCGCATGCGCACTCCGGTCAGCCCTGCACATGCGCACTCGAGCTCACTTCTGCTCATGCGCACTCGGACTCACTACTGCGCATGCGCGCTCGGGCTCACTACTGTGCATGCGCACTCGGGGTCACTACTGCTCATGCACACAAGGGCTCTCTACTGCGCATGCGCACTCCGGCGCAGACCTGCACATGCGCACTCGGGCTCACTACTGGGCATGCGCACCCGGACTCACTACTGCGGATGCGCAAAAGGGCTCGCTACTGCGCATGCACACATGGGCTCACTACTGTGCATGCGCAATCGGGGTCACTACTGCTCATGCGCAATCGGGCTCGATACTGCTCATGCGCACTCGTACTCACTACTGCTCATGGGCACTCGGACCCACTGCTACGGATGCGCAATCGGGCGCGCTACAGCACATTCGCATTCGGCCTCACTACTGCTCATGCGCACTCGGACACACTGCAGCGGATGCGCAATCGGGCTGACTACTGCGCATGCGCGCTCGGGGTCGTTACTACGCATCCGCACTCGGGGTCACTACTGCGCATGCGCACTCGGGCGCACTACTGCGCATGCGCGCACGGGCTCACTACTGTGCATGCGCACTTGGACTCACTACTGTTTATGGGCACTCGGCCTCACTACTGCGGATGCGCAATCGGGCTCACTACTGCGCATGCGCACACGGGGTCACGACTGTGCATTCGCAATCGGGCTCTCTACTGCGCATGCGCGCACGGGCTCACTACTGTGCATGCGCACTCGGGGTCACTACTGCACATGCGCACACGGACGCACTGCAGCGGATGCGCAATCGGGCTCACTACTGCGGATGCGCGCTCGGGCTCTCTACTGCGCATGCGCGCTCTGGCTCACTACTGGGCATGCGCACACGGACTCACTACTGCGGATGCGCAAAAGGGCTCGCTACTGCGCATGCACACATGGGCTCATTACTGTGCATGCGCAATCGGGCTCTCTACTGCGCATGCGCGCACGGGCTCACTACTGTGCATGCGCACTCGGGGTCACTACTGCTCATGCGCACTCGGATTCACTACTGCGGATGCGCAATCGGGTTCACTACTGCGGATGCGCGCTGGAGTCTCACCACTGCGCATGCGCACACGGGTCACTACTTCTCATGCGCTCTCGGACTAACTACTGCTCATGCGCACTCGGACTCACTACTGCGGGTGCAAAATCGGGCTCGCTGCCGCGTATGCGTGCACGGGCTCACTACTGTGCATGCGCACTCGGCGTCACTACTGCTCATGCACACACGGGCTTACTACTGCTCATGGGCACTCGGCCTCACTACTGCGGATGCGCAATCGGGCTCACTACTGCGCATCCGCAATCGGGTTCACTACTGCGGATGCGCGCTGGAGTCTCACCACTGCGCATGCGCACACGGGGTCACTACTTCTCATGCGCTCTCGGACTAACTACTGCTCATGCCAACTCGGACTCACTACTGCGAGTGCAAAATCGGGCTCGCTGCCGCGTATGCGCGCACGGGCTCACTACAGAGCATGCGCATTGGGGTTCACTACAGCTCACGCACACACGAGCTCACTACTGCTCATGCGCACTCGGACTCACTACTGCGCATACGCACTCGGGCTCACTACTGCTGATGCGCGCCACGGGCTCACTATTGCTCATGCGCACTCGGACTCACTACTGCTCATGCGCAATCGGACGCACTACGGCTCATGGGCACTCGGACTCACTACTGCTCATGCGCACTCGGACTCACTACTGCGGGTGCAAAATCGGGCTCACTACTGCGCATGCGCCCTCGATCTCACTACTGGGCATGCGCACATGGACTCACTACTGCGGACGCGCAATCGGGCTCGCTACTGCGCATGCACACATGGGCTCACTACTGTGCATGCGCAATCGCGGTCACTACTGCGCATGCGCACTCCGGCTCAGACTTGCACATGCTCTCTCGAGCTCACTTTTGCGCATGCGAACACGGACGCACTACTGCGCATGCGCACTCCGGTCAGACCTGCACATGCGCACTCGAGCTCACTTCTGCGCATGCGCACTCGGACTCACTACTGCGCATGCGCGCTCGGGCTCACTACTGTGCATGCGCACTCGGGGTCACTACTGCTCATGCACACAAGGGCTCTCTACTGCGCATGCGCACTCCGGCGCAGACCTGCACATGCGCACTCGAGCTCACTTCTGCGCATGAGCAGTAGCACTCGGACACATTACTGCTCATGCGCACTCGGACACACTGCAGCGGATGCGCAATCGGGCTGACTACTGCGCATGCGCGCTCGGGGTCGCTACTACGCATCCGCACTCGGGGTCACTACTGCGCATGCGCACTCGGGCGCACTACTGTGCTTGCGCACTCGGGGGCACTACTGCTCATGCACACACGGGCTCACTACTGCAGATGCGCAATCGGGGTCACTACTGCGCATGCGCACTCGGGCTCACTACTGCGGATGCGCGCTCGGGTTCACTACTGCGCATAAGCACACGGGGTCACTAATTCTCATGCGTTCTCGGACTCACTACTGCGCATGCGCACACGGGCGCACTACTGCGCATGCGCGCACGGGCGCACTACTGTGCATGCGCACTCGGGGTCACTACTGCGCGTACGCACTCGGGCTCATTACTGCTGATTCGCGCCACGGGCTCACTATTGCTCATGCGCACTCGGACTCACTACTGCTCATGCGCAATCGGACTCACTAAGGCTCATGGGCACTCGGACTCACTACTGCGGATGCGCAATCGGGCTCACTACTGCGCATGCGCACTCCGGCTCAGACTCGACCATGCGCACTCGGAATCTCCACTGCGCATGCGGACACGGGCTCACTACTGCGCATGCGCAATCGGGCTCACTACTGCGCATGCGCGCTCGGGCTCACTACTGTGCATGCGCACTTGGACTCACTACTGCTAATGGGCACTCGGCCTCACTACTGCGGATGCGCAATCGGGTTCACTACTGCGCATAAGCACACGGGGTCACTAATTCTCATGCGTTCTCGGACTAACTACTGCTCATGGGCACTCGGACTCACTACTGCGAGTGCAAAATCGGGCTCGCTGCCGCGTATGCGCGCACGGGCTCACTACTGTGCATGCGCACTCGGGGTCACTACTGCGGATGCGCGCTCGGGTTCACTACTGCGCATAAGCACACGGGGTCACTAATTCTCATGCGTTCTCGGACTAACTACTGCTCATGGGCACTCGGACTCACTACTGCGAGTGCAAAATCGGGCTCGCTGCCGCGTATGCGCGCACGGGCTCACTACTGTGCATACGCACTCGGGGTCACTACTGCTCACGCACACACGGGCTCACTACTGCTCATGCGCACTCGGATTCACTACTGCGCATGCGCACACGGGCGCACTACTGCGCATGCGCGCACGGGCGCACTACTGTGCATGCGCAATCGCGGTCACTACTGCGCATGCGCACTCCGGCTCAGACCTGGACATGCTCTCTCGAGCTCACTCTTGCGCATGCGGACACGGACGCACTACTGCGCATGCGCACACGGGCTTACGACTGTGCATGCGCAACCGGGCTCTCTACTGCGCATGCGCACTCGGGGTCACTACTGCTCATGAGCACTTGGACTCACTACTGCTCATGGGCACTCGGCCTCACTACTGCGGATGCGCAATTGGGCTCACTACTGCGCATGCGCACACGGGGTCACGACTGTGCATTCGCAATCGGGCTCTCTACTGCGCATGCGCACTGGGGGTCACTACTGCGCATGCGCACTCGGGCTCACTACTGCGGATGCGCTCTCGGACTCACTACTGCGCATGCGCGCTCTGGCTCACTACTGGGCATGCGCACACGGACTCACTACTGGGGATGCGCAATCGGGCTCGCTACTGAGCATGCACACATGGGCTCACTACTGTGCATGCGCAATCGGGGTCACTACTCCTCATGCGCACTTGGACTCACTACTGCTCATGAGCACTCGGCCTCACTACTGCGGATGCGCAATCGGGCTCACTACTGCGCATGCGCACACGGGGTCACGACTGTGCATTCGCAATCGGGCTCTCTACTGCGCATGCGCACTGGGGGGTCACTACTGCGCATGCGCACTGGGGGTCACTACTGCGCATGCGCACTCGGACTCACTACTGCGCATGCGCGCTCTGGCTCACTACTGGGCATGCGCACACGGACTCACTACTGGGGATGCGCAATCGGGCTCGCTACTGAGCATGCACACATGGGCTCACTACTGTGCATGCGCAATCGGGGTCACTACTCCTCATGCGCACTTGGACTCACTACTGCTCATGAGCACTCGGCCTCACTACTGCGGATGCGCAATCGGGCTCACTACTGCGCATGCGCACACGGGGTCACGACTGTGCATTCGCAATCGGGCTCTCTACTGCGCATGCGCACTGGGGGGTCACTACTGCGCATGCGCACTGGGGGTCACTACTGCGCATGCGCACTCGGGCTCACTACTGCGGATGCGCGCTCGGGCTCTCTACTGCGCATGCGCGCTCTGGCTCACTACTGCGCATGCGCACTCCGGTCAGACCTGCACATGCGCACTCGAGCTCACTTCTGCGCATGCGCACTCGGACTCACTACTGCGCATGCGCGCTCGGGCTCACTACTGTGCATGCGCACTCGGGGTCACTACTGCTCATGCACACAAGGGCTCTCTACTGCGCATGCGCACTCCGGCGCAGACCTGCAAACGCACACACGAGCTCACTACTCCTCATGCGCACTCGGACTCACTACTGCGCATGCGCACACGGGCGCACTACTACGCATGCGCGCACGGGGTCACTACTGCGCATGCGCAATCGGGGTCACTACTGCTCATGCGCACTTGGACTCACCAATGCTCATGGGCACTCGGCCTCACTACTGCGGATGCGCAATCGGGCTCACTACTGCGCATGCGCACACGGGGTCGCGACTGTGCATTCGCAATCGGGCTCTCTACTGCGCATGCGCACTGGGGGTCACTACTGCGCATGCGCACTCGGGCTCACTACTGCGGATGCGCGCTCGGGCTCTCTACTGCGCATGCGCGCTCTGGCTCACTACTGCGCATGCGCACTCCGGTCAGACCTGCACACGCACACACGAGCTCACTACTGCTCATGCGCACTTGGACTCACTACTGCGCTAGCGCACACGGGCGCACTACTGTGCATGCGCGCACGGGCGCACTACTGTGCATGCGCACTCGGGGTCACTACTGCGCATACGCACTCGGGCTCACTACTGCTGATGCGCGCCACGGGCTCACTATTGCTCATGCGCACTCGGAATCACTACTGCTCATGCGCAATCGGACTCACTACGGCTCATGGGCACTCGGACTCACTACTGCTCATGCGCACTCGGACTCACTACTGCGGGTGCAAAATCGGGATCACTACTGCGCATGCGCCCTCGATCTCACTACTGGGCATGCGCACACGGACTCACTACTGCTCATGGGCACTCGGCCTCAGACTCGACCATGCGCACTCGGGCTCACCACTGCGCATGCGGACACAGGCTCACTACTGCGCATGCGCAATCGGGCTCACTACTGCGCATGCGCACACGAGGTCACGACTGTGCATTCGCAATCGGGCTCTCTACTGCGCATGCGCACTGGGGGTCACTACTGCGCATGCGCACTCGGGCTCACTACTGCGGATGCGCGCTCGGGCTCTCTACTGCGATGCGCGCTCGGGCTCTCTACTGCGCATGCGCACTCAGGCTCAGACCTGCACATGCGCACTCGGGCTCACTACTGGGCATGCGCACACGGACTCACTACCGCGGATGCGCAAAAGGGATCGCTACTGCGCATGCACACATGGGCTCACTACTGTGCATGCGCAATTGGGGTCACTACTGCTCATGCGCACTCGGGCTCACTACTGGGCATGCGCACACGGACTCACTACTGGCGATGCGCAATCGGGGTCACTACTGCGCATGCGCAATCGGTCTCACTACTGCGCATGCGCAATCGGGCTCTCTACTGCGCATGCGCACTCGGGGTCATTACTGCGCATGCACACACGGGCTCTCTACTGCGCATGCGCGCTCTGGCTCACTACTGCGCATGCGCACTCCGGTCAGACATGCACATGCGCACTCGAGCTCACTTCTGCGCATGCGCACTCGGACTCACTACTGCTAATGCGCAATCGGACTCACTACGGCTCATGGGCACTCGGACTCACTACTGCTCATGCGCACACGGACTCACAACTGCGGACGCGCAATCGGGCTCGCTACTGCGCATGGACACATGGGCTCACTAATGTACATGCGCAATCGCGGTCACTACTGCGCATGCGCACTCCGGCTCAGACTTGCACATTCTCTCTCGAGCTCACTTTTGCGCATGCGAACACAGACGCACTACTGCGCATGCGCACACGGGCTCACGACTGTGCATGCGCAATCGGGCTCTCTACTGCGCATGCGCACTCGTTGTCACTACATGCTCATGCGCACTTGGACTCACTAATGCTCATGGGCACTCGGCCTCACTACTGCGGATGCGCAATCGGGCTCACTACTGCGCATGCGCACACGGGGTCACTACTGTGCATGCGCAATCGGGGTCACTACTGCCCATGCGCACTTGGACTCACTACTGCTCATGGGCACTGGGGGTCACTACTGCGTATGCGCACTCGGGCTCACTACTGCGGATGCGCGCTCGGGCTCACTACTGCGCATGCGCGCTCTGGCTCACTACTGGGCATGCGCACACGCACTCACTACTGCGGATGCGCAATCGGGCTCGCTACTGCGCATGCACACATGGGCTCACTACTGCGCATGCGCAATCGAGTTCACTACTGCTCATGCGCTCTTGGACTCACTACTGCTCATGCGCACTCGGCCTCACTACTGCGGATGCGCAATCGGGCTCACTACTGCGCATGCGCACACGAGGTCACGACTGTGCATTCGCAATCGGGCTCTCTACTGCGCATGCGCACTGGGGGTCACTACTGCGCATGCGCACTCGGGCTCACTACTGCGGATGCGCAGCCGGGCACACTACTGCCCGTGCGCGCTCGGGCTCACTACTGCGCATGCGCACTCCGGTCAGACCTGCACATGCGAACTCGGGCTCACTACTGCGCATGCGCGCTCGGTGTCACTATTGCTCATGCGCACTCGGGGTAACTACTGCTCATGGGCACTGGGGGTCACTACTGCGCATGCGCACTCGGGCTCACTACTGCGGATGCGCGCTCGGGCTCACTACTGCGCATGCGCGCTCTGGCTCACTACTGGGCATGCGCACACGGACTTACTACTGCGGATGCGCAATCGGGCTCGCTACTGCGCATGCACACATGGGCTCAATACTGTGCATGCGCAATCGGGGTCACTACTGCTCATGCGCACTTGGACTCACTACTGCTCATGAGCACTCGGCCTCACTACTGCGGATGCGTAATCGGGCTCACTACTGCGCATGCGCACACGGGGTCACGACTGTGCATTCGCAATCGGGCTCTCTACTGCGCATGCACACTGGGGATCTCTGCTGCGCATGCGCACTCGGGCTCACTACTGCGGATGCGCGCTCGGGCTCTCTACTGCGCATGCGCGCTCTGGCTCACTACTGCGCATGCGCACTCCGGTCAGACCTGCACATGCGCACTCGAGCTCACTTCTGCGCATGCGCACTCGGACTCACTACTGCGCATGCGCGCTCGGGCTCACTACTGTGCATGCGCACTCGGGGTCACTACTGCTCATGCACACAAGGGCTCTCTACTGCGCATGCGCACTCCGGCGCAGACCTGCAAACGCACACACGAGCTCACTACTCCTCATGCGCACTCGGACTCACTACTGCGCATGCGCACACGGGCGCACTACTACGCATGCGCGCACGGGCGCACTACTGTGCATGCGCACTCGGGGTCACTACTGCGCATGCGCAATCGGGGTCACTACTGCTCATGCGCACTTGGACTCACCAATGCTCATGGGCACTCGGCCTCACTACTGCGGATGCGCAATCGGGCTCACTACTGCGCATGCGCACACGGGGTCGCGACTGTGCATTCGCAATCGGGCTCTCTACTGCGCATGCGCACTGGGGGTCACTACTGCGCATGCGCACTCGGGCTCACTACTGCGGATGCGCGCTCGGGTTCTCTACTGCGCATGCGCGCTCTGGCTCACTACTGCGCATGCGCACTCCGGTCAGACCTGCACACGCACACACGAGCTCACTACTGCTCATGCGCACTTGGACTCACTACTGCGCTAGCGCACACGGGCGCACTACTGCGCATGCGTGCACGGGCGCACTACTGTGCATGCGCACTCGGGGTCACTACTGCGCATACGCACTCGGGCTCACTACTGCTGATGCGCGCCACGGGCTCACTATTGCTCATGCGCACTCGGAATCACTACTGCTCATGCGCAATCGGACTCACTACGGCTCATGGGCACTCGGACTCACTACTGCTCATGCGCACTCGGACTCACTACTGCGGGTGCAAAATCGGGATCACTACTGCGCATGCGCCCTCGATCTCACTACTGGGCATGCGCACACGGACTCACTACTGCTCATGGGCACTCGGCCTCAGACTCGACCATGCGCACTCGGGCTCACCACTGCGCATGCGGACACAGGCTCACTACTGCGCATGCGCAATCGGGCTCACTACTGCGCATGCGCACACGAGGTCACGACTGTGCATTCGCAATCGGGCTCTCTACTGCGCATGCGCACTGGGGGTCACTACTGCGCATGCGCACTCGGGCTCACTACTGCGGATGCGCGCTCGGGCTCTCTACTGCGATGCGCGCTCGGGCTCTCTACTGCGCATGCGCACTCAGGCTCAGACCTGCACATGCCCACTCGGGCTCACTACTGGGCATGCGCACACGGACTCACTACCGCGGATGCGCAAAAGGGCTCGCTACTGCGCATGCACACATGGGCTCACTACTGTGCATGCGCAATTGGGGTCACTACTGCTCATGCGCACTCGGGCTCACTACTGGGCATGCGCACACGGACTCACTACTGGCGATGCGCAATCGGGGTCACTACTGCGCATGCGCAATCGGTCTCACTACTGCGCATGCGCAATCGGGCTCTCTACTGCGCATGCGCACTCGGGGTCATTACTGCGCATGCACACACGGGCTCTCTACTGCGCATGCGCGCTCTGGCTCACTACTGCGCATGCGCACTCCGGTCAGACATGCACATGCGCACTCGAGGTCACTTCTGCGCATGCGCACTCGGACTCACTACTGCGCATGCGCGCTCGGGCTCACTAGTGTGCATGCGCACTCGGGGTCACTACTGCTCACGCACACAAGGGCTCTCTACTGCGCATGCGCACTCCGACGCAGACCTGCACATGCGCAATCGGGCTCACTACTGCGCATGCGCGCTCTGGCTCACTACTGCGCATGCGCACTCCGGTCAGACATGCACATGCG
Source organism: Megachile leachella (assembly GCA_963576845.1). Classification (NCBI taxonomy): domain Eukaryota; kingdom Metazoa; phylum Arthropoda; class Insecta; order Hymenoptera; family Megachilidae; genus Megachile; species Megachile leachella. The sequence goes on along the minus strand of OY756250.1, from coordinate 22,511,187 downwards.
CACTCGAGCTCACTTCTGCGCATGCGCACTCGGACTCACTACTGCTAATGCGCAATCGGACTCACTACGGCTCATGGGCACTCGGACTCACTACTGCTCATGCGCACACGGACTCACAACTGCGGACGCGCAATCGGGCTCGCTACTGCGCATGGACACATGGGCTCACTAATGTACATGCGCAATCGCGGTCACTACTGCGCATGCGCACTCCGGCTCAGACTTGCACATTCTCTCTCGAGCTCACTTTTGCGCATGCGAACACAGACGCACTACTGCGCATGCGCACACGGGCTCACGACTGTGCATGCGCAATCGGGCTCTCTACTGCGCATGCGCACTCGTTGTCACTACATGCTCATGCGCACTTGGACTCACTAATGCTCATGGGCACTCGGCCTCACTACTGCGGATGCGCAATCGGGCTCACAACTGCGCATGCGCACACGGGGTCACTACTGTGCATGCGCAATCGGGGTCACTACTGCCCATGCGCACTTGGACTCACTACTGCTCATGGACACTGGGGGTCACTACTGCGTATGCGCACTCGGGCTCACTACTGCGGATGCGCGCTCGGGCTCACTACTGCGCATGCGCGCTCTGGCTCACTACTGGGCATGCGCACACGCACTCACTACTGCGGATGCGCAATCGGCCTCACTACTGCGCATGCACACATGGGCTCACTACTGTGCATGCGCAATCGAGTTCACTACTGCTCATGCGCTCTTGGACTCACTACTGCTCATGCGCACTCGGCCTCACTACTGCGGATGCGCAATCGGGCTCACTACTGCGCATGCGCACACGAGGTCACGACTGTGCATTCGCAATCGGGCTCTCTACTGCGCATGCGCACTGGGGGTCACTACTGCGCATGCGCACTCGGGCTCACTACTGCGGATGCGCAGCCGGGCACACTACTGCCCGTGCGCGCTCGGGCTCACTACTGCGCATGCGCACTCCGGTCAGACCTGCACATGCGAACTCGGGCTCACTACTGCGCATGCGCGCTCGGTGTCACTATTGCTCATGCGCACTCGGACTCACTACTGCTCATGCGCAATCGGACTCACTACGGCTCATGGGCACTCGGACGCACTACTGCTCATGCGCACTCGGACTCACTACTGCGGGTGCAAAATCGGGCTCACTACTGCGCATGCGCCCTCGATCTCACTACTGGGCATGCGCACACGGACTCACTACTGCAGACGCGCACTTGGACTCACTACTGCTCATGAGCACTCGGCCTCACTACTGCGGATGCGTAATCGGGCTCACTACTGCGCATGCGCACACGGGGTCACGACTGTGCATTCGCAATCGGGCTCTCTACTGCGCATGCACACTGGGGATCTCTGCTGCGCATGCGCACTCGGGCTCACTACTGCGGATGCGCGCTCGGGCTCTCTACTGCGCATGCGCGCTCTGGCTCACTACTGCGCATGCACACTCCGGTCAGACCTGCACATGCGCACTCGAGCTCACTTCTGCGCATGGGCACTCGGACTCACTACTGCGCATGCGCGCTCGGGCTCACTACTGTGCATGCGCACTCGGGGTCACTACTGCTCATGCACACAAGGGCTCTCTACTGCGCATGCGCACTCCGGCGCAGACCTGCACATGCGCACTCCGGCGCAGACCTGCACACGCACACACGAGCTCACTACTGCTCATGCGCACTCGGACTCACTACTGCGCATGCGCACACGGGCGCACTACTGCGCATGCGCGCACGGGCGCACTACTGTGCATGCGCAATCGGGGTCACTACTGCGCATACGCACTCGGGCTCACTACTGCTGATGCGCGCCACGGGCTCACTATTGCTCATGCGCACTCGGACTCACTACTGCTCATGCGCAATCGGACTCACTACGGCTCATGGGCACTCGGACTCACTACTGCTCATGCGCACTCGGACTCACTACTGCGGGTGCAAAATCGGGCTCACTACTGCGCATGCGCCCTCGATCTCACTACTGGGCATGCGCACACGGACTCACTACTGCAGGCGCGCAATCGGGCTCGCTACTGCGCATGCACAGATGGGCTCACTACTGTGCATGCGCAATCGCGGTCACTACTGCGCATGCGCACTCCGGCTCAGACTTGCACATGCTCTCTCGAGCTCACTTTTGCGCATGCGCGCTCGGGCTCACTACTGTGCATGCGCACTCGGGGTCACTACTGCTCATGCACACAAGGGCTCTCTACTGCGCATGCGCACTCCGGCGCAGACCTGCACATGCGCACTCCGGCGCAGACCTGCACACGCACACACGAGCTCACTACTGCTCATGCGCACTCGGACTCACTACTGCGCATGCGCACACGGGCGCACTACTGCGCATGCGCGCACGGGCGCACTACTGCGCATGCGCGCACGGGCGCACTACTGTGCATGCGCAATCGGGGTCACTACTGCGCATACGCACTCGGGCTCACTACTGCTGATGCGCGCCACGGGCTCACTATTGCTCATGCGCACTCGGACTCACTACTGCTCATGCGCAATCGGACTCACTACGGCTCATGGGCACTCGGACTCACTACTGCTCATGCGCACTCGGACTCACTACTGCGGGTGCAAAATCGGGCTCACTACTGCGCATGCGCCCTCGATCTCACTACTGGGCATGCGCACACGGACTCACTACTGCAGACGCGCAATCGGGCTCGCTACTGCGCATGCACAGATGGGCTCACTACTGTGCATGCGCAATCGCGGTCACTACTGCGCATGCGCACTCCGGCACAGACTTGCACATGCTCTCTCGAGCTCACTTTTGCGCATGCGAACACGGACGCACTACTGCGCATGCGCACACTGGCTTACGACTGTGCATGCGCAATAGGGCACTCTACTGCGCATGCGCACTCGGGGTCACTACTGCTCATGCGCACTTGGACTCACTAATGCTCATGGGCACTCGGCCTCACTACTGCGGATGCGCAATCGGGCTCACTACTGCGCATGCGCACACGGGGTCGCGACTGTGCATTCGCAATCGGGCTCTCTACTGCGCATGCGCACTGGGGGTCACTACTGCGCATGCGCACTCGGGCTCACTACTGCGGATGCGCGCTCGGGCTCTCTACTGCGCATGCGCGCTCTGGCTCACTACTGCGCATGCGCACTCCGGTCAGACCTGCACATGCGCACTCGAGCTCACTTCTGCGCATGCGCACTCGGACTCACTACTGCGCATGCGCGCTCTGGCCCACTACTGGGCATGCGCACACGGACTCACTACTGGGGATGCGCAATCGGGCTCGCTACTGCGCATGCACACGTGGGCTCACTACTGTGCATGCGCAATCGGGGTCACTACTGCTCATGCGCACTCGGACTCACTACTGGGCATGCGCACACGGACTCACTACTGCGGATGCGCAATCGGGCTCGCTACTGCGCATGGACACATGGGCTCACTAATGTACATGCGCAATCGCGGTCACTACTGCGCATTCGCACTCCGGCTCAGACTTGCACATTCTCTCTCGAGCTCACTTTTGCGCATGCGAACACAGACGCACTACTGCGCATGCGCACACGGGCTCACGACTGTGCATGCGCAATCGGGCTCTCTACTGCGCATGCGCACTCGTTGTCACTACATGCTCGTGCGCACTTGGACTCACTAATGCTCATGGGCACTCGGCCTCACTACTGCAGATGCGCAATCGGGCTCACTACTGCGCATGCGCACACGGGGTCACGACTGTGCATTCGCAATCGGGCTCTCTACTGCGCATGCGCACTGGGGGTCACTACTGCGCATGCGCACTCGGGCTCACTACAGCGGATGCGCGCTCGGGCTCACTACCGCGCATGCGCGCTCTGGCTCACTACTGCGCATGCGCACTCCGGTCAGACCTGCACATGCGCACTCGAGCTTACTTCTGCGCATGCGCACTCGGACTCACTACTGCGCATGCGCGCTCGGGCTCACTACTGTGCATGCGCACTCGGTTCCACTACTGCTCATGCACACACGGGCTCACTATTGGGCATGCGCACATGGACTCACTACTGCGGATGCGCACACGGACACACTACTGCGGATGCGCAATCGGGCTCGCTACTGCGCATGCACACATGGGCTCACTACTGCGCATGCGCAATCGGGGTCACTACTGCTCATCCGCACTTGGACTCACTACTGCTCATGGGCACTCGGCCTCAATACTGCGGATGAGCAATCGGGCTCACTACTGCGCATGCGCACACGGGGTCACGACTGTGCATTCGCAATCGGGCTCTCTACTGCGCATGCGCACTGGGGGTCACTACTGCGCACGCGCACTCGGGCTCACTACAGCGGGTGCGCGCTCGGGCTCACTACCGCGCATGCGCGCTCTGGATCACTACTGCGCATGCGCAATCCGGTCAGACCTGCACATGCGCACTCGAGCTTACTTCTGCGCATGCGCACTCGGACTCACTACTGCGCATGCGCGCTCGGGCTCACTACTGTGCATGCGCACTCGGTTCCACTACTGCTCATGCACACACGGGCTCACTACTGGGCATGCGCACATGGACTCAGTACTGCGGATGCGCACACGGACTCACTACTGCGGATGCGCAATCGGGCTCGCTACTGCGCATGCACACATGGGCTCACTACTGTGCATGCGCAATCGGGGTCACTACTGCCCATGCGCACTTGGACTCACTACTGCTCATGGGCACTGGGGGTCACTACTGCGCATGCGCACTCGGGCTCACTACTGCGGATGCGCGCCCGGGCTCACTACTGCGCATGCGCGCTCTGGCTCACTACTGGGCATGCGCACACGCACTCACTACTGCGGATGCGCAATCGGGCTCGCTACTGCGCATGCACACATGGGCTCACTACTGTGCATGCGCAATCGAGTTCACTACTGCTCATGCGCTCTTGGACTCACTACTGCTCATGCGCACTCGGCCTCACTACTGCGGATGCGCAATCGGGCTCACTACTGCGCATGCGCGCACGAGGTCACGACTGTGCATTCGCAATCGGGCTCTCTACTGCGCATGCGCACTGGGGGTCACTAATCCGCATGCGCACTCGGGCTCACTACTGCGGATGCGCAGCCGGGCACACTACTGCGCGTGAGCGCTCGGGCTCACTACTGCGCATGCGCACTCCGGTCAGACCTGCACATGCGAACTCGGGCTCACTACTGCGCATGCGCGCTCGGTGTCGCTACTGTGTATCCGCACTCGAGGTCACTACTGCGCATGCGCACTCCGGCTCAGACTTGCACATGCGCTCTCAAGCTCACTTCTGCGCATGCGCACACGGGCTCACGACCGTGCATGCGCACTCGGGGTCACTACTGCTCATGCGCACTCCGGGTCACTACAGCTCATGCGCAATCGGACTCACTACTGCTCATGGGCACTCGGCCTCAATACTGCGGATGAACAATCGGGCTCACTACTGCGCATGCGCACACGGGGTCACGACTGTGCATTCGCAATCGGGCTCTCTACTGCGCATGCGCACTGGGGGTCACTACTGCGCATGCGCACTCGGGCTCACTACTGCTCATGGGCACTCGGCCTCACTGCTGCGGATGCGCAGTCGGGCTCACTACTGCGCAGGCGCACACGAGGTCACGACTGTGCATTCGCAATCGGGCTCTCTACTGCGCATGCGCACTGGGGGTCACTACTGCGCATGCGCACTCGGGCTCACTACTGCGGATGCGCGCTCGGGCTCTCTACTGCTATGCGCGCTCGGGCTCACTACTGCGCATGCGCACTCCGGTCAGACATGCACATGCGCACTCGAGCTCACTTCTGCGCATGCGCACTCGGACTCACTACTGCGCATGCGCTCTCGGGCTCACTAGTGTGCGTGTGCACTCGGACTAACTACTGCTCATGCGCACTCGGTCTCACTACTGCGGATGCAAAATCGGGCTCACTACCCCGTATGCGCGCACGGGCTCACTACTGTGCATGCGCACACGGGGTCACTATTGCTCATGCACACACGGGCTCACTACTGCTCATGCGCACTCGGACTCACTACTGCTCATGCGCACTCGGACTCACTACTGCACATGCACACACGGGCGCACTACTGCGCATGCGCGCACGGGCGCACTACTGTGCATACGCACTCGGTTCCACTACTGCTCATGCACACACGGGCTCACTACTGGGCATGCGCACACGGACTCACTACTGCGGATGCGCACACGGACTCACTACTGCGGATGCGCAATCGGGCTCGCTACTGCGCATGCACACATGGGCTCACTACTGTGCATGCGCAATCGGGGTCACTACTGCCCATGCGCACTTGGACTCACTACTGCTCATGGGCACTGGGGGTCACTACTGCGCATGCGCACTCGGGCTCACTACTGCGGATGCGCGCTCGGGCTCACTACTGCGCATGCGCGCTCTGGCTCACTACTGGGCATGCGCACACGCACTCACTACTGCGGATGCGCAATCGGGCTCGCTACTGCGCATGCACACATGGGCTCACTACTGTGCATGCGCAATCGAGTTCACTACTGCTCATGCGCTCTTGGACTCACTACTGCTCATGCGCACTCGGCCCCACTACTGCGGATGCGCAATCGGGCTCACTAGTGCGCATGCGCACACGAGGTCACGACTGTGCATTCGCAATCGGGCTCTCTACTGCGCATGCGCACTCGTTGTCACTACATGCTCGTGCGCACTTGGACTCACTAATGCTCATGGGCACTCGGCCTCACTACTGCAGATGCGCAATCGGGCTCACGACTGTGCATTCGCAATCGGGCTCTCTACTGCGCATGCGCACTGGGGGTCACTACTGCGCATGCGCACTCGGGCTCACTACAGCGGATGCGCGCTCGGGCTCACTACCGCGCATGCATGCTCTGGCTCACTACTGCGCATGCGCACTCCGGTCAGACCTGCACATGCGCACTCGAGCTTACTTCTGCGCATGCGCACTCGGACTCACTACTGCGCATGCGCGCTCGGGCTCACTACTGTTCATGCGCACTCGGTTCCACTACTGCTCATGCACACACGGGCTCACTATTGGGCATGCGCACACGGACTCACTACTGCGGATGCGCACACGGACACATTACTGCGGATGCGCAATCGGGCTCGCTACTGCGCATGCACACATGGGCTCACTACTGCGCATGCGCAATCGGGGTCACTACTGCTCATGCGCACTTGGACTCACTACTGCTCATGGGCACTCGGCCTCAATACTGCGGATGAGCAATCGGGCTCACTACTGCGCATGCGCACACGGGGTCACGACTGTGCATTCGCAATCGGGCTCTCTACTGCGCATGCGCACTGGGGGTCACTACTGCGCACGCGCACTCGGGCTCACTACAGCGGATGCGCGCTCGGGCTCACTACCGCGCATGCGCGCTCTGGATCACTACTGCGCATGCGCAATCCGGTCAGACCTGCACATGCGCACTCGAGCTTACTTCTGCGCATGCGCACTCGGACTCACTACTGCGCATGCGCGCTCGGGCTCACTACTGTGCATGCGCACTAGGTTCCACTACTGCTCATGCACACACGGGCTCACTACTGGGCATGCGCACACGGACTCACTACTGCGGATGCGCACACGGACTCACTACTGCGGATGCGCAATCGGGCTCGCTACTGCGCATGCACACATGGGCTCACCACTGTGCATGCGCAATCGGGGTCACTACTGCCCATGCGCACTTGGACTCACTACTGCTCATGGGCACTGGGGGTCACTACTGCGCAAGCGCACTCGGGCTCACTACTGCGGATGCGCGCTCGGGCTCACTACTGCGCATGCGCGCTCTGGCTCACTACTGGGCATGCGCACACGCACTCACTACTGCGGATGCGCAATCGGGCTCGCTACTGCGCATGCACACATGGGCTCACTACTGTGCATGCGCAATCGAGTTCACTACTGCTCATGCGCTCTTGGACTCACTACTGCTCATGCGCACACGGCCTCACTACTGCGGATGCGCAATCGGGCTCACTACTGCGCATGCGCACACGAGGTCACGACTGTGCATTCGCAATCGGGCTCTCTTCTGCGCATGCGCACTGGGGGTCACTACTGCGCATGCGCACTCGGGCTCACTACTGCGGATGCGCAGTCGGGCACACTACTGCGCGTGCGCGCTCGGGCTCACTACTGCGCATGCGCACTCCGGTCAGACCTGCACATGCGAACTCGGGCTCACTACTGCGCATGCGCGCTCGGTGTCGCTACTGTGTATCCGCACTCGAGGTCACTACTGCGCATGCGCACTCCGGCTCAGACTTGCACATGCGCTCTCAAGCTCACTTCTGCGCATGCGCACACGGGCTCACGACTGTGCATGCGCACTCGGGGTCACTACTGCTCATGCGCACTCCGGGTCACTACTGCTCATGCGTAATCGGACTCACTACTGCTCATGGGCACTCGGCCTCAATACTGCGGATGAGCAATCGGGCTCACTACTGCGCATGCGCACACGGGGTCACGACTGTGCATTCGCAATCGGGCTCTCTACTGCGCAGGCGCACTGGGGGTCACTACTGCGCATGCGCACTCGGGCTCACTACTGCGGATACGCGCTCGGGCTCTCTACTGCGATGCGCGCTCGGGCTCACTACTGCGCATGCGCACTCCGGTCAGACCTGCACTTGCGCACTCGAGCTCACTTCTGCGCATGCGCACTCGGACTCACGACTGCTCCTGCGCGCTCGGGCTCACTACTGTGCATGCGCACTCGGGGTCACTACTGCTCATGTACACACGGGGTCTCTACTGCGCATGCGCACTCCGGCTCAGACCTGCATATGCGCACTCGGGCTCACTACTGGGCATGCGCACACGGACTCACTACCGCGGATGCGCAAAAGGGCTCGCTACTGCGCATGCACACATGGGCTCACTACTGTGCATGCGCAATTGGGGTCACTACTGCTCATGCGCACTCGGGCTCACTACTGGGCATGCGCACACGGACTCACTACTGCCGATGCGCAATCGGGGTCACTACTACGCATGCGCACACGGACTCACTACTGCGGATGCGCAATCGGGGTCGCTACTGCTCATGCGCAATCGGGCTCTCTACTGCGCATGCGCACTCGGGGTCATTACTGCGCATGCACACACGGGCTCTCTACTGCGCATGCGCGCTCTGGCTCACTACTGCGCATGCGCACTCCGGTCAGACATGCACATGCGCACTTGAGCTCACTTCTGCGCATGCGCACTCGGACTCACTACTGCGCATGCGCTCTCGGGCTCACTAGTGTGCGTGTGCACTCGGACTAACTACTGCTCATGCGCACTCGGACTCACTACTGCGGATGCAAAATCGGGCTCACTACCCCGTATGCGCGCACGGGCTCACTACTGTGCATGTGCACACGGGGTCACTATTGCTCATGCACACACGGGCTCACTACTGCTCATGCGCACTCGGACTCACTACTGCTCATGCGCACTCGGACTCACTACTGCACATGCACACACGGGCGCACTACTGCGCATGCGCGCACGGGCGCACTACTGTGCATACGCACTCGGGGTCACTACTGCCCATGCGCACTCGGACTCACTACTGCGGATGCGCAATCGGGTTCACTACTGCGGATGCGCGCTGGGGTCTCACCATTGCGCAAGCGCACACGGGGTCACTACTTCTCATGCGCTCTCGGACTAACTACTGCTCATCCGCACTCGGACTCACTACTGCGGGTGCAAAATCGGGCTCGCTACCGCGTATGCGCGCACGGGCTCACTACTGCGCATGCGCACTCGGGGACACTACTGTGGATGCGCACTCGGGGTCACTACTGCTCATGCACACACGGGCTCACTACTGGGCATGCGCACACGGACTCACTACTGCGGATGCGCAATCGGGCTCGCTACTGCGCATGCACACATGGGCTCACTACTGTGCATGCGCAATCGGGGTCACTACTGCCCATGCGCACTTGGACTCACTACTGCTCATGGGCACTGGGGGTCACTACTGCGCATGCGCACTCGGGCTCACTACTGCGGATGCGCGCTCGGGCTCACTACTGCGCATGCGCGCTCTGGCTCACTACTGGGCATGCGCACACGGACTCACTACTGCGGATGCGCAATCGGGCTCTCTACTGCGCATGCGCGCACTGGCTCACTACTGCACATGCGCGCTCGGACACTCTGCAGCAGATGCGCAATTGGGGTCACTACTGCTCATGCACACACGGGCTCACTACTGCTCATGCGCACTCGGCCTCACTACTGCTCATGCGCACTCGCACTCACTACTGCGCATGCACACAGGGCCTCACTACAGCGCACGCGCACTCGGGGTCACTACTGCGCATGCGCACACCGGCTCAGACCTGCACATGCGCACTCGGGCTCACTACTGGGCATGCGGACACGGGCTCACTACTGCGCATGCGCAATCGAGCTCACTACTGCGCATGCGCGCTCAGGCTCACTACTGTGCATGCGCACTTGGACTCACTACTGCTCATGGGCACTCGGCCTCACTACTGCGGATGCGCAATCGGGCTCACTACTGCGCATGCGCACACGGGGTCACGACTGTGCATTCGCAATCGGGCTCTCTACTGCGCATGCGCACTGGGGGTCACTACTGCGCATGCGCACTCGGGCTCACTACTGCGGATGCGCGCTCGGACTCACTACTGCGCATGCGCGCTCTGGCTCACTACTGGGCATGCGCACACGGACTCACTACTGGGGATGCGCAATCGGGCTCGCTACTGCGCATGCACACATGGGCTCACTACTGTGCATGCGCAATCGGGGTCACTACTGCTCATGCGCACTTGGACTCATTACTGCTCATGGGCACTCGGCCTCACTACTGCGGATGCGCAATCGGGCTCACTACTGCGCATGCGCACACGGGGTCACGACTGTGCATTCGCAATCGGGCTCTCTACTGCGCATTCGCACTGGGGGTCACTACTGCGCATGCGCACTCGGGCTCACTACTGCGGATGCGCACTCGGGCTCACTACTGCGGATGCGCGCGCGGGCTCTCTACTGCACATGCGCACTCGGGCTCACTACTGGGCATGCGCACACGGACTCACTACTGCGGATGCGCAAAAGGGCTCGCTACTGCGCATGCACACATGGACTCACTACTGCGGATGCGCAATCGGGCTCGCTACTGCTCATGCGCACTCGGACTCACTACTGCACATGCGCACTCGGACGCACTGCAGCGGATGCGCAATCGGGCTCACTACTGCGCATGCGCGCTCGGGCTCACTACTGTGCTTGCGCACTCGGGGCCACTACTGCTCATGCACACACGGGCTCACTACTGGGCACGCGCAATTGGGGTCACTGCTGCTCATGCGCACTTGTTCTCACTACTGCTCATGGGCACTGGGGGTCACTACTGCGCATGCGCACTCGGGCTCACTACTGCGCATGCGCGCTCTGGCTCACTACTGGGCATGCGCACACGGACTTACTACTGCGGATGCGCAATCGGGCTCGCTACTGCGCATGCACACATGGGCTCACTACTGTGCATGCGCAATCGGGGTCACTACTGCTCATGCGCACTTGGACTCACTACTGCTCATGAGCACTCGGCCTCACTACTGCGGATGCGCAATCGGGCTCACTACTGCGCATGCGCACACGGGGTCACGACTGTGCATTCGCAATCGGGCTCTCTACTGCGCATGCGCACTGGGGGTCACTACTGCGCATGCGCACTGGGGGTCACTACTGCGCATGCGCACTCGGGCTCACTACTGCGGATGCGCGCTCGGGCTCTCTACTGCGCATGCGCGCTCTGGCTCACTACTGCGCATGCGCACTCCGGTCAGACCTGCACATGCGCACTCGAGCTCACTTCTGCGCATGCGCACTCGGACTCACTACTGCGCATGCGCGCTCGGGCTCACTACTGTGCATGTGCACTCGGGGTCACTACTGCTCATGCACACAAGGGCTCTCTACTGCGCATGCGCACTCCGGCGCAGACCTGCACACGCACACACGAGCTCACTACTCCTCATGCGCACTCGGACTCACTACTGCGCATGCGCACACGGGCGCACTACTGCGCATGCGCGCACGGGCGCACTACTGTGCATGCGCACTCGGGGTCACTACTGCGCATACGCACTCGGGCTCACTACTGCTGATGCGCGCCACGGGCTCACTATTGCTCATGCGCACTCGGACTCACTACTGCTCATGCGCAATCGGACTCACTACGGCTCATGGGCACTCGGACTCACTACTGCTCATGCGCACTCGGACTCACTACTGCGGGTGCAAAATCGGGATCACTACTGCGCATGCGCCCTCGATCTCACTACTGGGCATGCGCACACGGACTCACTACTGCGGACGCGCAATCGGGCTCGCTACTGCGCATGCACACATGGGCTCACTACTGTGCATGCGCAATCGCGGTCACTACTGCGCATGCGCTCTCCGGCTCAGACTTGCACATGCTCTCTCGAGCTCACTTTTGCGCATGCGAACACGGACGCACTACTGCGCATGCGCACACGGGCTCACTACTGTGCATGCGCAATCGCGGTCACTACTGCGCATGCGCACTCCGGCTCAGACTTGCACATGCTCTCTCGAGCTCACTTTTGCGCATGCGAACACGGACGCACTACTGCGCATGCGCACTCGGGCTCACTACTGCGGATGCGCGCTCGGGCTCTCTACTGCGCATGCGCGCTCTGGCTCACTACTGCGCATGCGCACTCCGGTCAGACCTGCACATGCGCACTCGAGGTCACTTCTGCGCATGCGCACTCGGACTCACTACTGCGCATGCGCGCTCGGGCTCACTACTGTGCATGCGCACTAGGTTCCACTACTGCTCATGCACACACGGGCTCACTACTGGGCATGCGCACACGGACTCACTACTGCGGATGCGCACACGGACTCACTACTGCGGATGCGCAATCGGGCTCGCTACTGCGCATGCACACATGGGCTCACTACTGTGCATGCGCAATCGGGGTCACTACTGCCCATGCGCACTTGGACTCACTACTGCTCATGGGCACTGGGGGTCACTACTGCGCATGCGCTCTCGGGCTCACTACTGCGGATGCGCGCTCGGGCTCACTACTGCGCATGCGCGCTCTGGCTCACTACTGGGCATGCGCACACGCACTCACTACTGCGGATGCGCAATCGGGCTCGCCACTGCGCATGCACACATGGGCTCACTACTGTGCGTGCGCAATCGAGTTCACTACTGCTCATGCGCTCTTGGACTCACTACTGCTCATGCGCACTCGGCCTCACTACTGCGGATGAGCAATCGGGCTCACTACTGCGCATGCGCACACGGGGTCACGACTGTGCATTCGCAATCGGGCTCTCTACTGCGCATGCGCACTGGGGGTCACTACTGCGCATGCGCACTCGGGCTCACTACTGCGGATGCGCAGCCGGGCACACTACTGCGCGTGCGCGCTCGGGCTCACTACTGCGCATGCGCACTCCGGTCAGACCTGCACATGCGAACTCGGGCTCACTACTGCGCATGCGCGCTCGGTGTCGCTACTGTGTATCCGCACTCGAGGTCACTACTGCGCATGCGCACTCCGGCTCAGACTTGCACATGCGCTCTCAAGCTCACTTCTGCGCATGCGCACACGGGCTCACGACTGTGCATGCGCACTCGGGGTCACTACTGCTCATGCGCACTCCGGGTCACTACTGCTCATGCGCAATCGGACTCACTACTGCTCATGGGCACTCGGCCTCAATACTGCGGATGAGCAATCGGGCTCACTACTGCGCATGCGCACACGGGGTCACGACTGTGCATTCGCAATCGGGCTCTCTACTGCGCATGCGCACTGGGGGTCACTACTGCGCATGCGCACTCGGGCTCACTACTGCGGATGCGCAGCCGGGCACACTACTGCGCGTGCGCGCTCGGGCTCACTACTGCGCATGCGCACTCCGGTCAGACCTGCACATGCGAACTCGGGCTCACTACTGCGCATGCGCGCTCGGTGTCGCTACTGCTCATGCGCAATCGGGCTCTCTACTGCGCATGCGCACTCGGGGTCATTACTGCGCATGCACACACGGGCTCTCTACTGCGCATGCGCGCTCTGGCTCACTACTGCGCATGCGCACTCCGGTCAGACATGCACATGCGCACTCGAGCTCACTTCTGCGCATGCGCACTCGGACACACTACTGCGCATGCGCTCTCGGGCTCACTAGTGTGCGTGTGCACTCGGACTAACTACTGCTCATGCGCACTCGGACTCACTACTGCGGATGCAAAATCGGGCTCACTACCCCGTATGCGCGCACGGGCTCACTACTGTGCATGCGCACACGGGGTCACTATTGCTCATGCACACACGGGCTCACTACTGCTCATGCGCACTCGGACTCACTACTGCTCATGCGCACTCGGACTCACTACTGCACATGCACACACGGGCGCACTACTACGCATGCGCGCACGGGCGCACTACTGTGCATACGCACTCGGGGTCACTACTGCCCATGCGCACTCGGACTCACTACTGCGGATGCGCAATCGGGTTCACTACTGCGGATGCGCGCTGGGGTCTCACCATTGCGCAAGCGCACACGGGGTCACTACTTCTCATGCGCTCTCGGACTAACTACTGCTCATCCGCACTCGGACTCACTACTGCGGGTGCAAAATCGGGCTCGCTACCGCGTATGCGCGCACGGGCTCACTACTGCGCATGCGCACTCGGGGACACTACTGTGGATGCGCACTCGGGGTCACTACTGCTCATGCACACACGGGCTCACTACTGCGGATGCGCTGTTGGGCACACTACTGCGCACGCGCACTGCGGTCAGACCTGCACATGCGCACTCGGGCTCACTACTGGGCATGCGCACACGGACTCACTACTGCGGATGCGCAATCGGGCTCGCTACTGCGCATGCACACATGGGCTCACTACTGTGCATGCGCAATCGGGGTCACTACTGCCCATGCGCACTTGGACTCACTACTGCTCATGGGCACTGGGGGTCACTACTGCGCATGCGCACTCGGGCTCACTACTGCGGATGCGCGCTCGGGCTCACTACTGCGCATGCGCGCTCTGGCTCACTACTGGGCATGCGCACACGGACTCACTACTGCGGATGCGCAATCGGGCTCTCTACTGTGCATGCGCGCACTGGCTCACTACTGCACATGCGCGCTCGGACACACTGCAGCAGATGCGCAATTGGGGTCACTACTGCTCATGCACACACGGGCTCACTACTGCTCATGCGCGCTCGGCCTCACTACTGCTCATGCGCACTCGGCCTCACTACTGCCCATGCGCACTTGGACTTACTACTGCTCATGGGCACTGGGGGTCACTACTGCGCATGCGCACTCGGGCTCACTACTGCGGATGCGCGCTCGGGCTCACTACTGCGCATGCGCGCTCTGGCTCGCTACTGGGCATGCGCACACGGACTCACTACTGCGGATGCGCAATCGGGCTCTCTACTGCGCATGCGCGCACTGGCTCACTACTGTGCATGCGCACTTGGTGACCGAATGGCGTCAGTTGACGCAAGTCGGATCTCCCACCTCCTCGTGGTGGTCGCTGGGATAGAGGCACTCTATGCCCTTCGGTAGTACTTCGGTGCTACCCAAGGGTGAGGGCCTCTATGCTAACGGGAGAACGGCGGACCCCCTAGCGGGGTTTGTGCTCATACCGTAAGCCTGTGGTCATGTTTCACAGGAACGGGGGCCTTGCCTTAGCCGGCTGGGCCGCGAGGATGTAAACCTCTATAAAAAATACCCTAACCCTAAGCTATGGTGCGCGGCGATGGGGCACCTCCCAGTCTTGCACTGGGGGGTGGGCTGGTGGGAGCACCAGCCATTAGCGGCCACCTCAGGACACCTGGCGACCTCCTGAGAGAATGAGCCTTCTCCCCGGAAAGGGCGTCACCCGGGGAGTGACAGTCGTTCGTCCCTTTTCGTGGGAATAGTATGGAAAAGGAAAAATTTGTAAAACTTGGGGATATGGGGGGGAAGAAGGAAGGAGAGGGTAACGGTGGAAAGGAGGGGAAAGGAAGGAAGGCTGTGTCACGTAGCCTTAGTCCAAGGAAAAGGGTAAGAGTGACGGAGGAGGATGTGAGAATGGAGGAGGAAGAAGGAGAGGAGAAAGAGATGAAGGTGCTGCGGAAGGTCGGGGAGAAGCTGCGGAGATTCTTATTAACAGAATCTAACCGCGTCTCCAAGGCAGCCACTGACTTTATTTTAAGTTGTGTGAGTGACTATGAAGAGTGTGTGATGGGTATGGTTGCGAAGAATGAGAGATTGACTGGTCGATTAGAGGAAAGCCGAAGAATTTTGAGTGAGCATGTGTGTGATTCCGGAGCAGTGAGTTTTGCTAGTGTGGCTGGTAGAAGTACAGTGAGTGTGCGTGGTAAGAGTGCGACTGAGCGAGTGAAGACTGGTATGAGTGAGAAGCCGAGAGTGAGATCGTTTGCTGTTGTGGTGAAAGCGAGGGATGAAAGTGCAAAGATGACGAGTGAGCAAGTGAAAGAGAGAGTGATGAAAGATGTTAGTGATGATTTGAATGTGAGAGTGAAAGCTGTGAGGAAGACAAGGAGTGGTGGTGTGGTCATTGAAGCGGCGAGTGCGCGTGAGATGGATATGTTGAAAGAGCATAGGAAGTTTGAGGAATTGGGACTCAAGGTAGAGGCGCCTAAAAGAGTGGGTCCGAAAGTTATTGTGTATGATGTGGAAAATGAAATGAGTAATGATGAATTGATGAATGAGCTATATGTGAAGAACCTTAAGACTGCTGGTGTTACGGAAATGGAATTTAAAGATAGAGTGCGTGTTGTGAGTAGAACGAATAAGAAAGGTGTGAATGTTGGAAACGTAATTGTGGAAATGTCTAAGAAAATGCGTGATGTGTTAGTGAGCGAAGAGCGTGTGTATGTGAAATGGAGGGCGTGCAAGGTGAGAGATTTTGTGAATGTGATGAGATGCTATAAATGTTTTGCCTTTGGGCACATGATGCGTGAGTGTAGCGTGAAAGACAGATTATGTGAGAAGTGTGGTGAAAGTGGGCATCTGAGAGATAAGTGTAAGAGTGAGTGTGTGTGTAGGAATTGTAAGTTGAGAGGTAAGGATGCGAGCCATTCGGTTCTGTCGAGTGAATGTCCTGAATATGTGAGAGTGTTGGAAAGAGAGAGGGCGCGAATTTGTGATGACTGAATGTTTAAGAATTGTGCAGTGTAATTGTCAAAAGTCGTATAGTGTGTTGTGTGATTTGAGTGTTGTTATGAACGAAAAGAATGTAAGTGTGGCCTTGCTACAAGAGTTATATGTGTTGCAAGGTTGTGTGAAAGGATTACCGAGTGGATGGAAAGTGTATGTTTGTGAGGACGACCCTGCCAAGGCTGCAGTGGTCGTTCGTGATGTGAATGTGGAAGTGATGTGTGTGAGTGAATGTACCAATGAGTATGGTGTGTGTGTGTGGATCAAGGGAGACTTCGGCGAACTGTATGTTGTGTCAATGTATTGTAGATGGGGTTATGACATCGTGCCGTATTTAGTGTATATGGAGAGAGTGATAGAATTTGTAAACGGGAAGCGAGTGCTGTTTGGAATGGATGCGAATGCGACCTCACCCCTATGGTTTAGTAAGGGTGGGGGACGCAGTAGAGAGAATGAAATGCGTGGAAGGATTTTGGAAGAATGGGTGTTAGCGAGTGGTATGATTGTAATGAATGAGCCGAGTGAGTACTATACTTTCTCGGGCGTGAATGGGCAGAGTGACATTGATGTCACTCTGATGAATGAATCTTTAGCCAGGTGCCGTGTGGAATGGGAAGTGAAGAATGATTGGGGAGTGAGTGATCATAATGTGATTGTGATTGATATAATGTATGATGAGAGCCAGTCGAATGCCTCAAACGTACGTAAGGGATGGGTGTGTAAGGATGTAGACTGGGAAGGATATAAGAATGATTTGATCGAATATGCGTTGATGTATGGACAGGATGTATGTAATGAAACAAACGTGGATAGGATGCTTGAGTGTATTATGAGTTGGATCCAGGATTCGAATGACAAAAGAATGAAAAAGAAGGTAAGAGTGAATGATAGGAAGATTATATGGTGGACGGATGAACTGAGAAGATTGAAAGTTAAAGTGCGGAAGAGTAGAAAATTATGGCAGAGAGCGAAAAGAAGACGAAGCGAGGATGTTGATGAGCGACTGAATAGGTATAAAAGTTTGATGAAAGAGTATAAGCGTGAGTTGTGTAGGGTGAAAGAGGAAAGCTGGCGATGTTTTGTGAGTGAGTCATCGAACCTGGAACCATGGGGCCCTGTGTATAGGGTGTGTAGAGGAAAGAATGAGCGAGAGAGTATGAGATCGTTGAATGTCGATGGTGTAACCTATTCCACGTGGAGAGAATGTGCAGAGGTATTACTTGAGCGTTTCTTCCCAGCCTCAGGTATGGCAGGTGGAATGAGTGGTATGGAAGAGAGTGTGAATCAGGTAGAAGAGTTTGAATGGGATGAAGTGAATGAGGCCGTAATGGCAGCAAAGCTGAATAAGGCACCTGGCTTGGATGGAATAACAGCGAAGATGTTGCGTGTGATTTGGGATGCGATTCCGGGATGCTTGCTGAATTTGTACAATGCGTGCTTGAGGAATGGATGCTTCCCGTATGAATGGAAGAAAGCGTGTGTTGTTGTTCTGCTGAAGTCTCCTGAGAAACCGCGATCGGACCCTGCGTCCTATAGACCGATAAGTCTGTTGTCCGTGCTTGGAAAGACGTTAGAGCGAATGATGGTTAGAAGGCATGAACGGAGAGTGAATGAGAGATTGGATGACGCACAGCACGGATTTCGCAGGGGACGATCGACGGAGAGTGCATGGTTGAGAGTGAGAGAATATGTGCAGCAGAGTGAAAGCAAGTATGTGTTGGGTATATTTGTTGACTTCAAGGGAGCGTTTGACAACTTAGAATGGAAAAGCGTGATTGAATGGTTGCATGAAACTGGATGTAAGGAAATGCCCCTCTGGAAGAGTTACTTCCAGGGGAGGACAGCGTGTATGTGTGGTGTGAATGAGACTGTGTGGAAAAATGTAGAGCGAGGATGCCCGCAGGGGTCTGTCTCTGGCCCTTTCCTTTGGATTGGGCGGATGGACGGACTTCTGCGGCGCTTAAGAGAATGTGGATGTAAGTGTGTGGCTTTTGCAGATGATTTGTATTTGATGATTGAAGGACAGAGCCGAATGGAAGTTGAGCGAATCGGAGCAGAGTGGATGAAAATAGTTTGTGAATGGGGTGCAGGAGTAGGTGTTAGTGTGTCTGAGAGTAAGAGTGTGACTATGTTGCTCAAAGGCAGTATGGCTGTGAATAGACGTCCGATTGTGCGAATGAATGGAGTGTCTGTGAAGTATGTAGATAAAGTTAAGTATTTGGGTATATGGATGAGTGAGAGAATGAATTTCAAAGTGCATTTGGAGTATGTGAGGAAAAAGGTAACGAATGTGGTGGGTGCGATGAGAAGAGTGTTGAGGAGAGAATGGGGTATGAGGAAAAGAGCAGTCAGAGTGTTATATAAAGGATTATTTGTTGCGTGTGTTATGTACGGTGCGAGTGTATGGTATGATGTGATGCAGTATGGATATGCGAGAGAGTTGATGAATAGATGTCAGCGTGTTGTGTTGTATGCGTGTTTGAATGTGTGTAGAACTGTGTCGACTGAGTGTATGCAAGTGATGATGGGTGCCCTACCTTGGGATCTAGAGTGTGTAAGGAGGGGTGTGTGTAGTAGGATAAAGAATGGCGTGAGTCTGTGTGTGAATGAGCTCGTCGCTTCGAATGATTTGAATGGGAGGACAGTGGATGAGTGTGTGGAAGTCGTGAATGATAGGGCGTATGAGTGTTGGCAGAGAAGATGGGATTCAAGTGAGAAAGGACGAGTTACGTATGAGTATATTAAGGATGTTAGGTTTGCTGAAAGTTGTGTGAATTTTGAGCCGAATGTGTATGCATGTTTCCTGATGACTGGCCATGGTAGTATGAATGAGTTTTTGTACAAACGAGGGTTGGGTGAGAGCGAGCGATGTATGTGTGGTGCTGAGTGCGAGGACTGGAAGCATGTCCTGGCCGAGTGTGTGATGTATGCTGACCTCCGGAACCTGAGTGAATGTGGCGTGGTGAGAAGAGAGGATGGTAGTCTGGATGTGAGTGGTGTGTTGGAATGCAAGGAAAAGTATGAATGTTTCTGTGTGTATGCGAGAAGGGTGTTTGAGAGGAGAAGAGTGAGAGTGAGTGTGTGAATTGAATGAATGGGGTGTCTGAGGTGTGCGCAGGGTGGCCGCGAGGAGGTCAAAGACCTTAGGGTCGATTCCTACTCGTGGCCTTTGGAGGTTGGCGTCTCCACGTACCCGAGTCGCCGGCTGACCATTGCCGGGGGTTGCGGGACCCCCCAAATGGAAGCGACTTCGGTCGCGCAGATCCCACCAGTGATCCTGACTGGTACCGCGGGGACCGAGGCGCCTACAGGGGCAACCCTGGCTCGGTCGTGGGTTGGACCATCGCGGGGGCAGTGGTTTAAAAGCCGCATGCTGGCTAGAGGGCCTGCTAGTCGGGCCCTCGGCGGGTGAGCTGCGTCCCAACAGCTCGGGTACCAGCCTGTCTTAGCTGGTAGAGTGTTGGAAAGTCACTCGGCCCCACCAGAGGTTGGTTACCGGGACCCGTAGAGCCTGGTGCCGTTTCTGGCAGTCCCTGCTTCGGCGGGGACGCGCTAATTGGGCGTATCCCAATTCCACGCCCATGGGGGCCGTGTGGTAGGGCCTATGGCGGGAACCGCACGATAAATCAAACAGGACATCTGTGCATGCGCACTTGGACTCACTACTGCTCATGGGCACTCGGCCTCACTACTGCGGATGCGCAATCGGGCTCACTACTGCGCATGCGCACACGGGGTCACGACTGTGCATTCGCAATCGGGCTCTCTACTGCGCATTCGCACTGGGGGTCACTACTGCGCATGCGCACTCGGGCTCACTACTGCGGATGCGCACTCGGGCTCACTACTGCGGATGCGCGCGCGGGCTCTCTACTGCACATGCGCACTCGGGCTCACTACTGGGCATGCGCACACGGACTCACTACTGCGGATGCGCAAAAGGGCTCGCTACTGCGCATGCACACATGGACTCACTACTGCGGATGCGCAATCGGGCTCGCTACTGCTCATGCGCACTCGGACTCACTACTGCACATGCGCACTCGGACGCACTGCAGCGGATGCGCAATCGGGCTCACTACTGCGCATGCGCGCTCGGGCTCACTACTGTGCTTGCGCACTCGGGGCCACTACTGCTCATGCACACACGGGCTCACTACTGGGCACGCGCAATTGGGGTCACTGCTGCTCATGCGCACTTGTTCTCACTACTGCTCATGGGCACTGGGGGTCACTACTGCGCATGCGCACTCGGGCTCACTACTGCGGATGCGCGCTCGGGCTCTCTACTGCGCATGCGCGCTCTGGCTCACTACTGCGCATGCGCACTCCGGTCAGACCTGCACATGCGCACTCGAGCTCACTTCTGCGCATGCGCACTCGGACTCACTACTGCGCATGCGCGCTCGGGCTCACTACTGTGCATGTGCACTCGGGGTCACTACTGCTCATGCACACAAGGGCTCTCCACTGCGCATGCGCACTCCGGCGCAGACCTGCACACGCACACACGAGCTCACTACTCCTCATGCGCACTCGGACTCACTACTGCGCATGCGCACACGGGCGCACTACTGCGCATGCGCGCACGGGCGCACTACTGTGCATGCGCACTCGGGGTCACTACTGCGCATACGCACTCGGGCTCACTACTGCTGATGCGCGCCACGGGCTCACTATTGCTCATGCGCACTCGGACTCACTACTGCTCATGCGCAATCGGATTCACTACGGCTCATGGGCACTCGGACTCACTACTGCTCATGCGCACTCGGACTCACTACTGCGGGTGCAAAATCGGGATCACTACTGCGCATGCGCCCTCGATCTCACTACTGGGCATGCGCACACGGACTCACTACTGCGGACGCGCAATCGGGCTCGCTACTGCGCATGCACACATGGGCTCACTACTGTGCATGCGCAATCGCGGTCACTACTGCGCATGCGCACTCCGGCTCAGACTTGCACATGCTCTCTCGAGCTCACTTTTGCGCATGCGAACACGGACGCACTACTGCGCATGCGCACACGGGCTTACGACTGTGCATGCGCAATCGGGCACTCTACTGTGCATGCGCACTCGGGGTCACTACTGCTCATGCGCACTTGGACTCACCAATGCTCATGGGCACTCGGCCTCACTACTGCGGATGCGCAATCGGGATCACTACTGCGCATGCGCCCTCGATCTCACTACTGGGCATGCGCACACGGACTCACTACTACGGACGCGCAATCGGGCTCGCTACTGCGCATGCACACATGGGCTCACTACTGTGCATGCGCAATCGCGGTCACTACTGCGCATGCGCACTCCGGCTCAGACTTGCACATGCTCTCTCGAGCTCACTTTTGCGCATGCGAACACGGACGCACTACTGCGCATGCGCTCTCTGGCCCACTACTGGGCATGCGCACACGGACTCACTACTGGGGATGCGCAATCGGGCTCGCTGCTTTGCATGCACACATGGGCTCACTACTGGGCATGCGCACACGGACTCACTACCGCGGATGCGCAAAAGGGCTCGCTACTGCGCATGCACACATGGGCTCACTGCTGTGCATGCGCAATTGGGGTCACTACTGCTCATGCGCACTCGTACTCACTACTGGGCATGCGCACACGGACTCACTACTGCCGATGCGCAATCGGGGTCATTACTGCGCATGCGCACACGGACTCACTACTGCGGATGCGCAATCGGGGTCGCTACTGCTCATGCGCACTCGGTCTCACTACTGCGCATGCGCAATCGGGCTCTCTACTGCGCATGCGCACTCGGGGTCATTACTGCGCATGCGCGCTCGGGCTCACTACTGCGCATGCGTACACGGGCTCACTACTTTGCTTGCGCGCTCGGGCTCACTACTGTGCATGCGCACTCGGGGTCACTACTGCTCATGCACACAAGGGCTCTCTACTGCGCATGCGCACTCCGGCGCAGACCTGCACATGCGCACTCGGGCTCACTACTGGGCATGCGCACACGGACTCACTACTGCGGATGCGCAAAGGTCTCGCTACTGCGCATGCACACATGGGCTCACTACTGTGCATGCGCACACGGGGTCACGACTGTGCATTCGCAATCGGGCTCTCTACTGCGCATGCGCACTGGGGGTCACTACTGCGCATGCGCACTCGGGCTCACTACTGCTCATGGGCACTCGGCCTCACTACTGCGGATGCGCAATCGGGCTCACTACTGCGCATGCGCACACGAGGTCACGACTGTGCATTCGCAATCGGGCTCTCTACTGCGCATGCGCACTGGGGGTCACTACTGCGCATGCGCACTCGGGCTCACTACTGCGGATGCGCGCTCGGGCTCTCTACTGCGATGCGCGCTCGGGCTCTCTACTGCGCATGCGCACTCAGGCTCAGACCTGCACATGCGCACTCGGGCTCACTACTGGGCATGCGCACACGGACTCACTACCGCGGATGCGCAAAAGGGCTCGCTACTGCGCATGCACACATGGGCTCACTACTGTGCATGCGCAATTGGGGTCACTACTGCTCATGCGCACTCGGGCTCACTACTGGGCATGCGCACACGGACTCACTACTGGCGATGCGCAATCGGGGTCACTACTGCGCATGCGCACACGGACTCACTACTGCGGATGCGCAATCGGGGTCGCTACTGCTCATGCGCAATCGGGCTCTCTACTGCGCATGCGCACTTGGGGTCATTACTGCGCATGCACACACGGGCTCTCTACTGCGCATGCGCGCTCTGGCTCATTACTGCGCATGCGCACTCCGGTCAGACATGCACATGCGCACTCGAGCTCACTTCTGCGCATGCGCACTCGGACTCACTACTGCGCATGCGCAATCGGGCTCTCTACTGTGCATGCGCACTCGGGGTCACTACTGCTCATGCACACACTGGCACACTACTGCTCATGGGCACTCGGCCTCAGACTCGACCATGCGCACTCGGGCTCACCACTGCGCATGCGGACACAGGCTCACTACTGCGCATGCGCGCTCGGGCTCACTAGTGTGCATGCGCACTCGGGGTCACTACTGCTCATGCACACAAGGGCCCTCTACTGCGCATGCGCACTCCGACGCAGACCTGCACATGCGCACTCGTGCTCACTACTGGGCATGCGCACACAGACTCACTACTGCGGATGCGCAAGGGGCTCGCTACTGCGCATGCACACATGGGCTCACTACTGTGCTTGCGCACTCGGGGCCACTACTGCTCATGCACACACGGCCTCACTACTGCTCATGCGCACTCGGACCCACTACTGCGGATGCACAATCGGGCTCACTACTGCGCATGCGCACTCAGACTCACTACTGCTCATGCGCAATCGGACTCACTACGGCTCATGGGCACTCGGA
This sequence comes from Megachile leachella, assembly GCA_963576845.1. NCBI lineage: Eukaryota > Metazoa > Arthropoda > Insecta > Hymenoptera > Megachilidae > Megachile > Megachile leachella. The sequence goes on along the minus strand of OY756250.1, from coordinate 22,486,559 downwards.
CTCACTACTGCTCATGCGCACTCGGACTCACTACTGCGGGTGCAAAATCGGGCTCACTACTGCGCATGCGCACTCGATCTCACTACTGGGCATGCGCACACGGACACACAACTGCGGACGCGCAATCGGGCTCGCTACTGCGCATGGACACATGGGCTCACTAATGTACATGGGCACTCGGCCTCAGACTCGACCATGCGCACTCGGGCTCACCACTGCGCATGCGGACACAGGCTCACTACTGCGCATGCGCAATCGGGCACACTACTGCGCATGCGCGCTCGGGCTCACTACTGTGCATGCGCACTCGGGGTCACTACTGCCCATGCGCACTTGGACTCACTACTGCTCATGGGCACTCGGCCTCAATTCTGCGGATGAGCAATCGGGCTCACTACTGAGCATGCGCACACGGGGTCACGACTGTGCATTCGCAATCGGGCTCTCTACTGCGCATGAGCACTGGGGGTCACTACTGCGCATGCGCACTCGGGATCACTACTGCTCATGGGCACTCGGCCTCACTACTGCGGATGCGCAATCGGGCTCACTACTGCGCATGCGCACACGAGGTCACGACTGTGCATTCGCAATCGGGCTCTCTACTGCGCATGCGCACTGGGGGTCACTACTGCGCATGCGCACTCGGGCTCACTACTGCGGATGCGCGCTCGGGCTCTCTACTGCGATGCGCGCTCGGGCTCACTACTGCGCATGCGCACTCCGGCTCAGACCTGCACATGCGCACTCGGGCTCACTACTGGGCATGCGCACACGGACTCACTACCGCTGATGCGCAAAGGGGCTCGCTACTGCGCATGCACACATGGGTTCACTACTGTGCATGCGCAATTGGGGTCACTACTGCTCATGCGCACTCGGGCTCACTACAGAGCATGCGCAATCGGGCTCTCTACTGCGCATGCGCACTCGGGGTCATTACTGCGCATGCACACACGGGCTCTCTACTGCGCATGCGCGCTCTGGCTCACTACTGCGCATGCGCACTCCGGTCAGACATGCACATGCGCACTCGAGCTCACTTCTGCGCATGCGCACTCGGACTCACTAGTGTGCATGCGCACTCGGGGTCACTACTGCTCATGCACACAAGGGCTCTCTACTGCGCATGCGCACTCCGACGCAGACCTGCACATGCGCAATCGGGCTCACTACTGCGCATGCGCGCTCTGGCTCACTACTGCGCATGGACACATGGGCTCACTAATGTACATGCGCAATCGCGGTCACTACTGCGCATGCGCACTCCGGCTCAGACTTGCACATTCTCTCTCGAGCTCACTTTTGCGCATGCGAACACAGACGCACTACTGCGCATGCGCACACGGGCTCACGACTGTGCATGCGCAATCGGGCTCTCTACTGCGCATGCGCACTCGTTGTCACTACATGCTCATGCGCACTTGGACTCACTACTGCTCATGAGCACTCGGCCTCACTACTGCGGATGCGTAATCGGGCTCGCTACTGCGCATGCACACATGGGCTCACTACTGTGCATGCGCAATCGAGTTCACTACTGCTCATGCGCTCTTGGACTCACTACTGCTCATGCGCACTCGGCCTCACTACTGCGGATGCGCAATCGGGCTCACTACTGCGCATGCGCACACGAGGTCACGACTGTGCATTCGCAATCGGGCTCTCTACTGCGCATGCGCACTGGGGGTCACTACTGCGCATGCGCACTCGGGCTCACTACTGCGGATGCGCAGCCGGGCACACTACTGCCCGTGCGCGCTCTGGCTCACTACTGCGCATGCACACTCCGGTCAGACCTGCACATGCGCACTCGAGCTCACTTCTGCGCATGGGCACTCGGACTCACTACTGCGCATGCGCGCTCGGGCTCACTACTGTGCATGCGCACTCGGGGTCACTACTGCTCATGCACACATGGGCTCTCTACTTCGCATGCGCACTCCGGCGCAGACCTGCACATGCGCACTCCGGCGCAGACCTGCACACGCACACACGAGCTCACTACTGCTCATGCGCACTCGGACTCACTACTGCGCATGCGCACACGGGCGCACTACTGCGCATGCGCGCACGGGCGCACTACTGTGCATGCGCACTCGGGGTCACTACTGCGCATACGCACTCGGGCTCACTACTGCTGATGCGCGCCACGGGCTCACTATTGCTCATGCGCACTCGGACTCACTACTGCTCATGCGCAATCGGACTCACTACGGCTCATGGGCACTCGGACTCACTACTGCTCATGCGCACTCGGACTCACTACTGCGGGTGCAAAATCGGGCTCACTACTGCGCATGCGCCCTCGATCTCACTACTGGGCATGCGCACACGGACTCACTACTGCAGACGCGCAATCGGGCTCGCTACTGCGCATGCACACATGGGCTCACTACTGTGCATGCGCAATCGCGGTCACTACTGCGCATGCGCACTCCGGCTCAGACTTGCACATGCTCTCTCGAGCTCACTTTTGCGCATGCGAACACGGACGCACTACTGCGCATGCGCACACGGGCTTACGACTGTGCATGCGCAATAGGGCACTCTACTGCGCATGCGCACTCGGGGTCACTACTGCTCATGCGCACTTGGACTCACTAATGCTCATGGGCACTCGGCCTCACTACTGCGGATGCGCAATCGGGCTCACTACTGCGCATGCGCACACGGGGTCGCGACTGTGCATTCGCAATCGGGCTTTCTACTGCGCATGCGCACTGGGGGTCACTACTGCGCATGCGCACTCGGGCTCACTACTGCGGATGCGCGCTCGGGCTCTCTACTGCCCATGCGCGCTCTGGCTCACTACTGCGCATGCGCACTCCGGTCAGACCTGCACATGCGCACTCGAGCTCACTTCTGCGCATGCGCACTCGGACTCACTACGGCGCATGCGCGCTCTGGCTCACTACTGGGCATGCGCACACGGACTCACTACTGCGGATGCGCAATCGGGCTCGCTACTGCGCATGCGCACACGGGCTCACGACTGTGCATGCGCAATCGGGCTCTCTACTGCGCATGCGCACTCGTTGTCACTACATGCTCGTGCGCACTTGGACTCACTAATGCTCATGGGCACTCGGCCTCACTACTGCAGATGCGCAATCGGGCTCACTACTGCGCATGCGCACACGGGGTCACGACTGTGCATTCGCACTCCGGCTCAGACTTGCACATTCTCTCTCGAGCTCACTTTTGCGCATGCGAACACAGACGCACTACTGCGCATGCGCACACGGGCTCACGACTGTGCATGCGCAATCGGGCTCTCTACTGCGCATGCGCACTCGTTGTCACTACATGCTCATGCGCACTTGGACTCACTAATGCTCATGGGCACTCGGCCTCACTACTGCGGATGCGCAATCGGGCTCACTACTGCGCATGCGCACACGGGGTCACTACTGTGCATGCGCAATCGGGGTCACTACTGCCCATGCGCACTTGGACTCACTACTGCTCATGGGCACTGGGGGTCACTACTGCGTATGCGCACTCGGGCTCACTACTGCGGATGCGCGCTCGGGCTCACTACTGCGCATGCGCGCTCTGGCTCACTACTGGGCATGCGCACACGCACTCACTACTGCGGATGCGCAATCGGGCTCGCTACTGCGCATGCACACATGGGCTCACTACTGTGCATGCGCAATCGAGTTCACTACTGCTCATGCGCTCTTGGACTCACTACTGCTCATGCGCACTCGGCCTCACTACTGCGGATGCGCAATCGGGCTCACTACTGCGCATGCGCACACGAGGTCACGACTGTGCATTCGCAATCGGGCTCTCTACTGCGCATGCGCACTGGGGGTCACTACTGCGCATGCGCACTCGGGCTCACTACTGCGGATGCGCAGCCGGGCACACTACTGCCCGTGCGCGCTCGGGCTCACTACTGCGCATGCGCACTCCGGTCAGACCTGCACATGCGAACTCGGGCTCACTACTGCGCATGCGCGCTCGGTGTCACTACTGCTCATGCGCACTCGGGGTCACTACTGCTCATGGGCACTGGGGGTCACTACTGCGCATGCGCACTCGGGCTCACTACTGCGGATGCGCGCTCGGGCTCACTACTGCGCATGCGCGCTCTGGCTCACTACTGGGCATGCGCACTCGGACTTACTACTGCGGATGCGCAATCGGGCTCGCTACTGCGCATGCACACATGGGCCCAATACTGTGCATGCGCAATCGGGGTCACTACTGCTCATGCGCACTTGGACTCACTACTGCTCATGAGCACTCGGCCTCACTACTGCGGATGCGTAATCGGGCTCACTACTGCGCATGCGCACACGGGGTCACGACTGTGCATTCGCAATCGGGCTCTCTACTGCGCATGCACACTGGGGATCTCTGCTGCGCATGCGCACTCGGGCTCACTACTGCGCATGCGCGCTCGGGCTCACTACTGTGCATGCGCACTCGGGGTCACTACTGCTCATGCACACTCCGGTCAGACCTGCACATGCGCACTCGAGCTCACTTCTGCGCATGGGCACTCGGACTCACTACTGCGCATGCGCGCTCGGGCTCACTACTGTGCATGCGCACTCGGGGTCACTACTGCTCATGCACACAAGGGCTCTCTACTGCGCATGCGCACTCCGGCGCAGACCTGCACATGCGCACTCCGGCGCAGACCTGCACACGCACACACGAGCTCACTACTGCTCATGCGCACTCGGACTCACTACTGCGCATGCGCACACGGGCGCACTACTGCGCATGCGCGCACGGGCGCACTACTGTGCATGCGCACTCGGGGTCACTACTGCGCATACGCACTCGGGCTCACTACTGCTGATGCGCGCCACGGGCTCACTATTGCTCATGCGCACTCGGACTCACTACTGCTCATGCGCAATCGGACTCACTACGGCTCATGGGCACTCGGACTCACTACTGCTCATGCGCACTCGGACTCACTACTGCGGGTGCAAAATCGGGCTCACTACTGCGCATGCGCCCTCGATCTCACTACTGGGCATGCGCACACGGACTCACTACTGCAGACGCGCAATCGGGCTCGCTACTGCGCATGCACACATGGGCTCACTACTGTGCATGCGCAATCGCGGTCACTACTGCGCATGCGCACTCCGGCTCAGACTTGCACATGCTCTCTCGAGCTCACTTTTGCGCATGCGAACACGGACGCACTACTGCGCATGCGCACACGGGCTTACGACTGTGCATGCGCAATAGGGCACTCTACTGCGCATGCGCACCCGGGGTCACTACTGCTCATGCGCACTTGGACTCACTACTGCTCATGGGCACTCGGCCTCAATACTGCGGATGAGCAATCGGGCTCACTACTGCGCATGCGCACACGGGGTCACGACTGTGCATTCGCAATCGGGCTCTCTACTGCGCATGCACACTGGGGATCTCTGCTGCGCATGCGCACTCGGGCTCACTACTGCGGATGCGCGCTCGGGCTCTCTACTGCGCATGCGCGCTCTGGCTCACTACTGCGCATGCACACTCCGGTCAGACCTGCACATGCGCACTCGAGCTCACTTCTGCGCATGGGCACTCGGACTCACTACTGCGCATGCGCGCTCGGGCTCACTACTGTGCATGCGCACTCGGGGTCACTACTGCTCATGCACACAAGGGCTCTCTACTTCGCATGCGCACTCCGGCGCAGACCTGCACATGCGCACTCCGGCGCAGACCTGCACACGCACACACGAGCTCACTACTGCTCATGCGCACTCGGACTCACTACTGCGCATGCGCACACGGGCGCACTACTGCGCATGCGCGCACGGGCGCACTACTGTGCATGCGCACTCGGGGTCACTACTGCGCATACGCACTCGGGCTCACTACTGCTGATGCGCGCCACGGGCTCACTATTGCTCATGCGCACTCGGACTCACTACTGCTCATGCGCAATCGGACTCACTACGGCTCATGGGCACTCGGACTCACTACTGCTCATGCGCACTCGGACTCACTAGTGCGGGTGCAAAATCGGGCTCACTACTGCGCATGCGCCCTCGATCTCACTACTGGGCATGCGCACACGGACTCACTACTGCAGACGCGCAATCGGGCTCGCTACTGCGCATGCACACATGGGCTCACTACTGTGCATGCGCAATCGCGGTCACTACTGCGCATGCGCACTCCGGCTCAGACTTGCACATGCTCTCTCGAGCTCACTTTTGCGCATGCGAACACGGACGCACTACTGCGCATGCGCACACGGGCTTACGACTGTGCATGCGCAATAGGGCACTCTACTGCGCATGCGCACTCGGGGTCACTACTGCTCATGCGCACTTGGACTCACTAATGCTCATGGGCACTCGGCCTCACTACTGCGGATGCGCAATCGGGCTCACTACTGCGCATGCGCACACGGGGTCGCGACTGTGCATTCGCAATCGGGCTTTCTACTGCGCATGCGCACTGGGGGTCACTACTGCGCATGCGCACTCGGGCTCACTACTGCGGATGCGCGCTCGGGCTCTCTACTGCGCATGCGCGCTCTGGCTCACTACTGCGCATGCGCACTCCGGTCAGACCTGCACATGCGCACTCGAGCTCACTTCTGCGCATGCGCACTCGGACTCACTACTGCGCATGCGCGCTCTGGCTCACTACTGGGCATGCGCACACGGACTCACTACTGGGGATGCGCAATCGGGCTCGCTACTGCGCATGCACACATGGGCTCACTACTGTGCATGCGCAATCGGGGTCACTACTGCTCATGCGCACTCGGACTCACTACTGGGCATGCGCACACGGACTCACTACTGCGGATGCGCAATCGGGCTCGCTACTGCGCATGCGCACACGGGCTCACGACTGTGCATGCGCAATCGGGCTCTCTACTGCGCATGCGCACTCGTTGTCACTACATGCTCGTGCGCACTTGGACTCACTAATGCTCATGGGCACTCGGCCTCACTACTGCAGATGCGCAATCGGGCTCACTACTGCGCATGCGCACACGGGGTCACGACTGTGCATTCGCACTCCGGCTCAGACTTGCACATTCTCTCTCGAGCTCACTTTTGCGCATGCGAACACAGACGCACTACTGCGCATGCGCACACGGGCTCACGACTGTGCATGCGCAATCGGGCTCTCTACTGCGCATGCGCACTCGTTGTCACTACATGCTCATGCGCACTTGGACTCACTAATGCTCATGGGCACTCGGCCTCACTACTGCGGATGCGCAATCGGGCTCACTACTGCGCATGCGCACACGGGGTCACTACTGTGCATGCGCAATCGGGGTCACTACTGCCCATGCGCACTTGGACTCACTACTGCTCATGGGCACTGGGGGTCACTACTGCGTATGCGCACTCGGGCTCACTACTGCGGATGCGCGCTCGGGCTCACTACTGCGCATGCGCGCTCTGGCTCACTACTGGGCATGCGCACACGCACTCACTACTGCGGATGCGCAATCGGGCTCGCTACTGCGCATGCACACATGGGCTTACTACTGTGCATGCGCAATCGAGTTCACTACTGCTCATGCGCTCTTGGACTCACTACTGCTCATGCGCACTCGGCCTCACTACTGCGGATGCGCAATCGGGCTCACTACTGCGCATGCGCACACGAGGTCACGACTGTGCATTCGCAATCGGGCTCTCTACTGCGCATGCGCACTGGGGGTCACTACTGCGCATGCGCACTCGGGCTCACTACTGCGGATGCGCAGCCGGGCACACTACTGCCCGTGCGCGCTCGGGCTCACTACTGCGCATGCGCACTCCGGTCAGACCTGCACATGCGAACTCGGGCTCACTACTGCGCATGCGCGCTCGGTGTCACTACTGCTCATGCGCACTCGGGGTCACTACTGCTCATGGGCACTGGGGGTCACTACTGCGCATGCGCACTCGGGCTCACTACTGCGGATGCGCGCTCGGGCTCACTACTGCGCATGCGCGCTCTGGCTCACTACTGGGCATGCGCACACGGACTTACTACTGCGGATGCGCAATCGGGCTCGCTACTGCGCATGCACACATGGGCTCAATACTGTGCATGCGCAATCGGGGTCACTACTGCTCATGCGCACTTGGACTCACTACTGCTCATGAGCACTCGGCCTCACTACTGCGGATGCGTAATCGGGCTCACTACTGCGCATGCGCACACGGGGTCACGACTGTGCATTCGCAATCGGGCTCTCTACTGCGCATGCACACTGGGGATCTCTGCTGCGCATGCGCACTCGGGCTCACTACTGCGCATGCGCGCTCGGGCTCACTACTGTGCATGCGCACTCGGGGTCACTACTGCTCATGCACACTCCGGTCAGACCTGCGCATGCGCACTCGAGCTCACTTCTGCGCATGGGCACTCGGACGCACTACTGCGCATGCGCGCTCGGGCTCACTACTGTGCATGCGCACTCGGGGTCACTACTGCTCATGCACACAAGGGCTCTCTACTGCGCATGCGCACTCCGGCGCAGACCTGCACATGCGCACTCCGGCGCAGACCTGCACACGCACACACGAGCTCACTACTGCTCATGCGCACTCGGACTCACTACTGCGCATGCGCACTCGGGGTCACTACTGCGCATACGCACTCGGGCTCACTACTGCTGATGCGCGCCACGGGCTCACTATTGCTCATGCGCACTCGGACTCACTACTGCTCTTGCGCAATCGGACTCACTACGGCTCATGGGCACTCGGACTCACTACTGCTCATGCGCACTCGGACTCACTACTGCGGGTGCAAAATCGGGCTCACTACTGCGCATGCGCCCTCGATCTCACTACTGGGCATGCGCACACGGACTCACTACTGCAGACGCGCAATCGGGCTCGCTACTGCGCATGCACACATGGGCTCACTACTGTGCATGCGCAATCGCGGTCACTACTGCGCATGCGCACTCCGGCTCAGACTTGCACATGCTCTCTCGAGCTCACTTTTGCGCATGCGAACACGGACGCACTACTGCGCATGCGCACACGGGCTTACGACTGTGCATTCGCAATCGGGCTCTCTACTGCGCATGCGCACTGGGGGTCACTACTGCGCACGCGCACTCGGGCTCACTACAGCGGATGCGCGCTCGGGCTCACTACCGCGCATGCGCGCTCTGGATCACTACTGCGCATGCGCAATCCGGTCAGACCTGCACATGCGCACTCGAGCTTACTTCTGCGCATGCGCACTCGGACTCACTACTGCGCATGCGCGCTCGGGCTCACTACTGTGCATGCGCACTCGGTTCCACTACTGCTCATGCACACACGGGCTCACTACTGGGCATGCGCACACGGACTCACTACTGCGGATGCGCACACGGACTCACTACTGCGGATGCGCAATCGGGCTCGCTACTGCGCATGCACACATGGGCTCACTACTGTGCATGCGCAATCGGGGTCACTACTGCCCATGCGCACTTGGACTCACTACTGCTCATGGGCACTGGGGGTCACTACTGCGCATGCGCACTCGGGCTCACTACTGCGGATGCGCGCTCGGGCTCACTACTGCGCATGCGCGCTCTGGCTTACTACTGGGCATGCGCACACGCACTCACTACTGCGGATGCGCAATCGGGCTCGCTACTGCGCATGCACACATGGGCTCACTACTGTGCATGCGCAATCGAGTTCACTACTGCTCATGCGCTCTTGGACTCACTACTGCTCATGCGCACTCGGCCTCACTACTGCGGATGCGCAATCGGGCTCACTACTGCGCATGCGCACACGAGGTCACGACTGTGCATACGCAATCGGGCTCTCTACTGCGCATGCGCACTGGGGGTCACTACTGCGCATGCGCACTCGGGCTCACTACTGCGGATGCGCAGCCGGGCACACTACTGCGCGTGCGCGCTCGGGCTCACTACTGCGCATGCGCACTCCGGTCAGTCCTGCACATGCGTACTCGGGCTCACTATTGCGCATGCGCGCTCGGTGTCGCTACTGTGTATCCGCACTCGAGGTCACTACTGCGCATGCGCACTCCGGCTCAGACTTGCACATGCGCTCTCAAGCTCACTTCTGCGCATGCGCACACGGGCTCACGACTGTGCATGCGCACTCGGGGTCACTACTGCTCATGCGCAATCGGACTCACTACTGCCCATGGGCACTCGGCCTCAATACTGCGGATGAGCAATCGGGCTCACTACTGCGCATGCGCACACGGGGTCACGACTGTGCATTCGCAATCGGGCTCTCTACTGCGCATGCGCACTGGGGGTCACTACTGCGCATGCGCACTCGGGCTCACTACTGCTCATGGGCACTCGGCCTCACTGCTGCGGATGCGCAGTCGGGCTCACTACTGCGCAGGCGCACACGAGGTCACGACTGTGCATTCGCAATCGGGCTCTCTACTGCGCAGGCGCACACGAGGTCACGACTGTGCATTCGCAATCGGGCTCTCTACTGCGCATGCGCACTCGTTGTCACTACATGCTCGTGCGCACTTGGACTCACTAATGCTCATGGGCACTCGGCCTCACTACTGCAGATGCGCAATCGGGCTCACTACTGCGCATGCGCACACGGGGTCACGACTGTGCATTCGCACTCCGGCTCAGACTTGCACATTCTCTCTCGAGCTCACTTTTGCGCATGCGAACACAGACGCACTACTGCGCATGCGCACACGGGCTCACGACTGTGCATGCGCAATCGGGCTCTCTACTGCGCATGCGCACTCGTTGTCACTACATGCTCATGCGCACTTGGACTCACTAATGCTCATGGGCACTCGGCCTCACTACTGCGGATGCGCAATCGGGCTCACTACTGCGCATGCGCACACGGGGTCACTACTGTGCATGCGCAATCGGGGTCACTACTGCCCATGCGCACTTGGACTCACTACTGCTCATGGGCACTGGGGGTCACTACTGCGTATGCGCACTCGGGCTCACTACTGCGGATGCGCGCTCGGGCTCACTACTGCGCATGCGCGCTCTGGCTCACTACTGGGCATGCGCACACGCACTCACTACTGCGGATGCGCAATCGGGCTCGCTACTGCGCATGCACACATGGGCTCACTACTGTGCATGCGCAATCGAGTTCACTACTGCTCATGCGCTCTTGGACTCACTACTGCTCATGCGCACTCGGCCTCACTACTGCGGATGCGCAATCGGGCTCACTACTGCGCATGCGCACACGAGGTCACGACTGTGCATTCGCAATCGGGCTCTCTACTGCGCATGCGCACTGGGGGTCACTACTGCGCATGCGCACTCGGGCTCACTACTGCGGATGCGCAGCCGGGCACACTACTGCCCGTGCGCGCTCGGGCTCACTACTGCGCATGCGCACTCCGGTCAGACCTGCACATGCGAACTCGGGCTCACTACTGCGCATGCGCGCTCGGTGTCACTACTGCTCATGCGCACTCGGGGTCACTACTGCTCATGGGCACTGGGGGTCACTACTGCGCATGCGCACTCGGGCTCACTACTGCGGATGCGCGCTCGGGCTCACTACTGCGCATGCGCGCTCTGGCTAACTACTGGGCATGCGCACACGGACTTACTACTGCGGATGCGCAATCGGGCTCGCTACTGCGCATGCACACATGGGCTCAATACTGTGCATGCGCAATCGGGGTCACTACTGCTCATGCGCACTTGGACTCACTACTGCTCATGAGCACTCGGCCTCACTACTGCGGATGCGTAATCGGGCTCACTACTGCGCATGCGCACACGGGGTCACGACTGTGCATTCGCAATCGGGCTCTCTACTGCGCATGCACACTGGGGATCTCTGCTGCGCATGCGCACTCGGGCTCACTACTGCGCATGCGCGCTCGGGCTCACTACTGTGCATGCGCACTCGGGGTCACTACTGCTCATGCACACTCCGGTCAGACCTGCACATGCGCACTCGAGCTCACTTCTGCGCATGGGCACTCGGACGCACTACTGCGCATGCGCGCTCGGGCTCACTACTGTGCATGCGCACTCGGGGTCACTACTGCTCATGCACACAAGGGCTCTCTACTGCGCATGCGCACTCCGGCGCAGACCTGCACATGCGCACTCCGGCGCAGACCTGCACACGCACACACGAGCTCACTACTGCTCATGCGCACTCGGACTCACTACTGCGCATGCGCACACGGGCGCACTACTGCGCATGCGCGCACGGGCGCACTACTGTGCATGCGCACTCGGGGTCACTACTGCGCATACGCACTCGGGCTCACTACTGCTGATGCGCGCCACGGGCTCACTATTGCTCATGCGCACTCGGACTCACTACTGCTCATGCGCAATCGGACTCACTACGGCTCATGGGCACTCGGACTCACTACTGCTCATGCGCACTCGGACTCACTACTGCGGGTGCAAAATCGGGCTCACTACTGCGCATGCGCCCTCGATCTCACTACTGGGCATGCGCACACGGACTCACTACTGCAGACGCGCAATCGGGCTCGCTACTGCGCATGCACACATGGGCTCACTACTGTGCATGCGCAATCGCGGTCACTACTGCGCATGCGCACTCCGGCTCAGACTTGCACATGCTCTCTCGAGCTCACTTTTGCGCATGCGAACACGGACGCACTACTGCGCATGCGCACACGGGCTTACGACTGTGCATGCGCAATAGGGCACTCTACTGCGCATGCGCACTCGGGGTCACTACTGCTCATGCGCACTTGGACTCACTACTGCTCATGGGCACTCGGCCTCAATACTGCGGATGAGCAATCGGGCTCACTACTGCGCATGCGCACACGGGGTCACGACTGTGCATTCGCAATCGGGCTCTCTACTGCGCATGCGCACTGGGGGTCACTACTGCGCACGCGCACTCGGGCTCACTACAGCGGATGCGCGCTCGGGCTCACTACCGCGCATGCGCGCTCTGGATCACTACTGCGCATGCGCAATCCGGTCAGACCTGCACATGCGCACTCGAGCTTACTTCTGCGCATGCGCACTCGGACTCACTACTGCGCATACGCGCTCGGGCTCACTACTGTGCATGCGCACTCGGTTCCACTACTGCTCATGCACACACGGGCTCACTACTGGGCATGCGCACACGGACTCACTACTGCGGATGCGCACACGGACTCACTACTGCTCATGGGCACTCGGCCTCAATACTGCGGATGAGCAATCGGGCTCACTACTGCGCATGCGCACACGGGGTCACGACTGTGCATTCGCAATCGGGCTCTCTACTGCGCATGCGCACTGGGGGTCACTACTGCGCATGCGCACTCGGGCTCACTACTGCTCATGGGCACTCGGCCTCACTGCTGCGGATGCGCAGTCGGGCTCACTACTGCGCAGGCGCACACGAGGTCACGACTGTGCATTCGCAATCGGGCTCTCTACTGCGCATGCGCACTGGGGGTCACTACTGCGCATGCGCACTCGGGCTCACTACTGCGGATGCGCGCTCGGGCTCTCTACTGCGATGCGCGCTCGGGCTCACTACTGCGCATGCGCACTCCGGTCAGACCTGCACTTGCGCACTCGATCTCACTTCTGCGCATGCGCACTCGGACTCACTACTGCTCCTGCGCGCTCGGGCTCACTACTGTGCATGCGCACTCGGGGTCACTACTGCTCATGTACACACGGGGTCTCTACTGCGCATGCGCACTCCGGCTCAGACCTGCACATGCGCACTCGGGCTCACTACAGGGCATGCGCACACGGACTCACTACCGCGGATGCGCAAAAGGGCTCGCTACTGCGCATGCACACATGGGCTCACTACTGTGCATGCGCAATTGGGGTCACTACTGCTCATGCGCACTCGGGCTCACTACTGGGCATGCGCACACGGACTCACTACTGCCGATGCGCAATCGGGCTCACTACTGCGCATGCGCACACGGACCCACTACTGCGAATGCGCAATCGGGGTCACTACTGCTCATGCGCAATCGGGCTCTCTACTGCGCATGCGCACTCGGGGTCATTACTGCGCATGCACACACGGGCTCTCTACTGCGCATGCGCGCTCTGGCTCACTACTGCGCATGCGCACTCCGGTCAGACATGCACATGCGCACTCGAGCTCACTTCTGCGCATGCGCACTCGGACTCACTACTGCGCATGCGCTCTCGGGCTCACTAGTGTGCGTGTGCTCTCGGACTAACTACTGCTCATGCGCACTCGGACTCACTACTGCGGATGCAAAATCGGGCTCACTACCGCGTATGCGCGCACGGGCTCACTACTGTGCATGCGCACACGGGGTCACTATTGCTCATGCACACACGGGCTCACTACTGCTCATGCGCACTCGGACTCACTACTGCTCATGCGCACTCGGACTCACTACTGCACATGCACACACGGGCGCACTACTGCGCATGCGCGCACGGGCGCACTACTGTGCATACGCACTCGGTTCCACTACTGCTCATGCACACACGGGCTCACTACTGGGCATGCGCACACGGACTCACTACTGCGGATGCGCACACGGACTCACTACTGCGGATGCGCAATCGGGCTCGCTACTGCGCATGCACACATGGGCTCACTACTGTGCATGCGCAATCGGGGTCACTACTGCCCATGCGCACTTGGACTCACTACTGCTCATGGGCACTGGGGGTCACTACTGCGCATGCGCACTCGGGCTCACTACTGCGGATGCGCGCTCGGGCTCACTACTGCGCATGCGCGCTCTGGCTCACTACTGGGCATGCGCACACGCACTCACTACTGCGGATGCGCAATCGGGCTCGCTACTGCGCATGCACACATGGGCTCACTACTGTGCATGCGCAATCGAGTTCACTACTGCGGATGCCCAGCCGGGCACACTACTGCGCGTGCGCGCTCGGGCTCACTACTGCGCATGCGCACTCCGGTCAGACCTGCACATGCGAACTCGGGCTCACTACTGCGCATGCGCGCTCGGTGTCGCTACTGTGTATCCGCACTCGAGGTCACTACTGCGCATGCGCACTCCAGCTCAGACTTGCACATGCGCTCTCAAGCTCACTTCTGCGCATGCGCACACGGGCTCACGACTGTGCATGCGCACTCGGGGTCACTACTGCTCATGCGCACTCCGGGTCACTACTGCTCATGCGCAATCGGACTCACTACTGCTCATGGGCACTCGGCCTCAATACTGCGGATGAGCAATCGGGCTCACTACTGCGCATGCGCACACGGGGTCACGACTGTGCATTCGCAATCGGGCTCTCTACTGCGCATGCGCACTGGGGGTCACTACTGCGCATGCGCACTCGGGCTCACTACTGCGGATGCGCAGCCGGGCACACTACTGCCCGTGCGCGCTCGGGCTCACTACTGCGCATGCGCACTCCGGTCAGACCTGCACATGCGAACTCGGGCTCACTACTGCGCATGCGCGCTCGGTGTCACTACTGCTCATGCGCACTCGGGGTCACTACTGCTCATGGGCACTGGGGGTCACTACTGCGCATGCGCACTCGGGCTCACTACTGCGGATGCGCGCTCGGGCTCACTACTGCGCATGCGCGCTCTGGCTCACTACTGGGCATGCGCACACGGACTTACTACTGCGGATGCGCAATCGGGCTCGCTACTGCGCATGCACACATGGGCTCAATACTGTGCATGCGCAATCGGGGTCACTACTGCTCATGCGCACTTGGACTCACTACTGCTCATGAGCACTCGGCCTCACTACTGCGGATGCGTAATCGGGCTCACTACTGCGCATGCGCACACGGGGTCACGACTGTGCATTCGCAATCGGGCTCTCTACTGCGCATGCACACTGGGGATCTCTGCTGCGCATGCGCACTCGGGCTCACTACTGCGCATGCGCGCTCGGGCTCACTACTGTGCATGCGCACTCGGGGTCACTACTGCTCATGCACACTCCGGTCAGACCTGCACATGCGCACTCGAGCTCACTTCTGCGCATGGGCACTCGGACGCACTACTGCGCATGCGCGCTCGGGCTCACTACTGTGCATGCGCACTCGGGGTCACTACTGCTCATGCACACAAGGGCTCTCTACTGCGCATGCGCACTCCGGCGCAGACCTGCACATGCGCACTCCGGCGCAGACCTGCACACGCACACACGAGCTCACTACTGCTCATGCGCACTCGGACTCACTACTGCGCATGCGCACACGGGCGCACTACTGCGCATGCGCGCACGGGCGCACTACTGTGCATGCGCACTCGGGGTCACTACTGCGCATACGCACTCGGGCTCACTACTGCTGATGCGCGCCACGGGCTCACTATTGCTCATGCGCACTCGGACTCACTACTGCTCATGCGCAATCGGACTCACTACGGCTCATGGGCACTCGGACTCACTACTGCTCATGCGCACTCGGACTCACTACTGCGGGTGCAAAATCGGGCTCACTACTGCGCATGCGCCCTCGATCTCACTACTGGGCATGCGCACACGGACTCACTACTGCAGACGCGCAATCGGGCTCGCTACTGCGCATGCACACATGGGCTCACTACTGTGCATGCGCAATCGCGGTCACTACTGCGCATGCGCACTCCGGCTCAGACTTGCACATGCTCTCTCGAGCTCACTTTTGCGCATGCGAACACGGACGCACTACTGCGCATGCGCACACGGGCTTACGACTGTGCATGCGCAATAGGGCACTCTACTGCGCATGCGCACTCGGGGTCACTACTGCTCATGCGCACTTGGACTCACTACTGCTCATGGGCACTCGGCCTCAATACTGCGGATGAGCAATCGGGCTCACTACTGCGCATGCGCACACGGGGTCACGACTGTGCATTCGCAATCGGGCTCTCTACTGCGCATGCGCACTGGGGGTCACTACTGCGCACGCGCACTCGGGCTCACTACAGCGGATGCGCGCTCGGGCTCACTACCGCGCATGCGCGCTCTGGATCACTACTGCGCATGCGCAATCCGGTCAGACCTGCACATGCGCACTCGAGCTTACTTCTGCGCATGCGCACTCGGACTCACTACTGCGCATACGCGCTCGGGCTCACTACTGTGCATGCGCACTCGGTTCCACTACTGCTCATGCACACACGGGCTCACTACTGGGCATGCGCACACGGACTCACTACTGCGGATGCGCACACGGACTCACTACTGCTCATGGGCACTCGGCCTCAATACTGCGGATGAGCAATCGGGCTCACTACTGCGCATGCGCACACGGGGTCACGACTGTGCATTCGCAATCGGGCTCTCTACTGCGCATGCGCACTGGGGGTCACTACTGCGCATGCGCACTCGGGCTCACTACTGCTCATGGGCACTCGGCCTCACTGCTGCGGATGCGCAGTCGGGCTCACTACTGCGCAGGCGCACACGAGGTCACGACTGTGCATTCGCAATCGGGCTCTCTACTGCGCATGCGCACTGGGGGTCACTACTGCGCATGCGCACTCGGGCTCACTACTGCGGATGCGCGCTCGGGCTCTCTACTGCGATGCGCGCTCGGGCTCACTACTGCGCATGCGCACTCCGGTCAGACCTGCACTTGCGCACTCGAGCTCACTTCTGCGCATGCGCACTCGGACTTACTACTGCTCCTGCGCGCTCGGGCTCACTACTGTGCATGCGCACTCGGGGTCACTACTGCTCATATACACACGGGGTCTCTACTGCGCATGCGCACTCCGGCTCAGACCTGCACATGCGCACTCGGGCTCACTACAGGGCATGCGCACACGGACTCACTACCGCGGATGCGCAAAAGGGCTCGCTACTGCGCATGCACACATGGGCTCACTACTGTGCATGCGCAATTGGGGTCACTACTGCTCATGCGCACTCGGGCTCACTACTGGGCATGCGCACACGGACTCACTACTGCCGATGCGCAATCGGGCTCACTACTGCGCATGCGCACACGGACCCACTACTGCTCATGCGCAATCGGGCTCTCTACTGCGCATGCGCACTCGGGGTCATTACTGCGCATGCACACACGGGCTCTCTACTGCGCATGCGCGCTCTGGCTCACTACTGCGCATGCGCACTCCGGTCAGACATGCACATGCGCACTCGAGCTCACTTCTGCGCATGCGCACTCGGACTCACTACTGCGCATGCGCTCTCGGGCTCACTAGTGTGCGTGTGCTCTCGGACTAACTACTGCTCATGCGCACTCGGACTCACTACTGCGGATGCAAAATCGGGCTCACTACCCCGTATGCGCGCACGGGCGCACTACTGTGCATACGCACTCGGTTCCACTACTGCTCATGCACACACGGGCTCACTACTGGGCATGCGCACACGGACTCACTACTGCGGATGCGCACACGGACTCACTACTGCGGATGCGCAATCGGGCTCGCTACTGCGCATGCACACATGGGCTCACTACTGTGCATGCGCAATCGGGGTCACTACTGCCCATGCGCACTTGGACTCACTACTGCTCATGGGCACTGGGGGTCACTACTGCGCATGCGCACTCGGGCTCACTACTGCGGATGCGCGCTCGGGCTCACTACTGCGCATGCGCGCTCTGGCTCACTACTGGGCATGCGCACACGCACTCACTACTGCGGATGCGCAATCGGGCTCGCTACTGCGCATGCACACATGGGCTCACTACTGTGCATGCGCAATCGAGTTCACTACTGCGGATGCCCAGCCGGGCACACTACTGCGCGTGCGCGCTCGGGCTCACTACTGCGCATGCGCACTCCGGTCAGACCTGCACATGCGAACTCGGGCTCACTACTGCGCATGCGCGCTCGGTGTCGCTACTGTGTATCCGCACTCGAGGTCACTACTGCGCATGCGCACTCCGGCTCAGACTTGCACATGCGCTCTCAAGCTCACTTCTGCGCATGCGCACACGGGCTCACGACTGTGCATGCGCACTCGGGGTCACTACTGCTCATGCGCACTCCGGGTCACTACTGCTCATGCGCAATCGGACTCACTACTGCTCATGGGCACTCGGCCTCAATACTGCGGATGAGCAATCGGGCTCACTACTGCGCATGCGCACACGGGGTCACGACTGTGCATTCGCAATCGGGCTCTCTACTGCGCATGCGCACTGGGGGTCACTACTGCGCATGCGCACTCGGGCTCACTACTGCTCATGGGCACTCGGCCTCACTACTGCGGATGCGCAGTCGGGCTCACTACTGCGCAGGCGCACACGAGGTCACGACTGTGCATTCGCAATCCGGCTCTCTACTGCGCATGCGCACTGGGGGTCACTACTGCGCATGCGCACTCGGGCTCACTACTGCGGATGCGCACACGGGGTCACGACTGTGCATTCGCAATCGGGCTCTCTACTGCGCATGCGCACTGGGGGTCACTACTGCGCATGCGCACTCGGGCTCACTACTGCTCATGGGCACTCGGCCTCACTACTGCGGATGCGCAGTCGGGCTCACTACTGCGCAGGCGCACACGAGGTCACGACTGTGCATTCGCAATCCGGCTCTCTACTGCGCGTGCGCGCTCGGGCTCACTACTGCGCATGCGCACTCCGGTCAGACCTGCACATGCGAACTCGGGCTCACTACTGCGCATGCGCGCTCGGTGTCGCTACTGTGTATCCGCACTCGAGGTCACTACTGCGCATGCGCACTCCGGTCAGACCTGCACTTGCGCACTCGAGCTCACTTCTGCGCATGCGCACTCGGACTCACTACTGCTCCTGCGCGCTCGGGCTCACTACTGTGCATGCGCACTCGGGGTCACTACTGCTCATGTACACACGGGGTCTCTACTGCGCATGCGCACTCCGGCTCAGACCTGCACATGCGCACTCGGGCTCACTACTGGGCATGCGCACACGGACTCACTACCGCGGATGCGCAAAAGGGCTCGCTACTGCGCATGCACACATGGGCTCACTACTGTGCATGCGCAATTGGGGTCACTACTGCTCATGCGCACTCGGGCTCACTACTGGGCATGCGCACACGGACTCACTACTGCCGATGCGCAATCGGGGTCACTACTGCGCATGCGCACACGGACTCACTACTGCGGATGCGCAATCGGGGTCGCTACTGCTCATGCGCAATCGGGCTCTCTACTGCGCATGCGCACTCGGGTTCATTACTGCGCATGCACACACGGGCTCTCTACTGCGCATGCGCGCTCTGGCTTACTACTGCGCATGCGCACTCCGGTCAGACATGCACATGCGCACTCGAGCTCACTTCTGCGCATGCGCACTCGGACTCACTACTGCGCATGCGCTCTCGGGCTCACTAGTGTGCGTGTGCACTCGGACTAACTACTGCTCATGCGCACTCGGACTCACTACTGCGGATGCAAAATCGGGCTCACTACCCCGTATGCGCGCACGGGCTCACTACTGTGCATGCGCACACGGGGTCACCATTGCTCATGCACACACGGGCTCACTACTGCTCATGCGCACTCGGACTCACTACTGCTCATGCGCACTCGGAATCACTACTGCACATGCACACACGGGCGCACTACTGCGCATGCGCGCACGGGCGCACTACTGTGCATACGCACTCGGGGTCACTACTGCCCATGCGCACTCGGACTCACTACTGCGGATGCGCAATCGGGTTCACTACTGCGGATGCGCGCTGGGGTCTCACCACTGCGCAAGCGCACACGGGGTCACTACTTCTCATGCGCTCTCGGACTAACTACTGCTCATCCGCACTCGGACTCACTACTGCGGGTGCAAAATCGGGCTCGCTACCGCGTATGCGCGCACGGGCTCACTACTGCGCATGCGCACTCGGGGACACTACTGTGGATGCGCACTCGGGGTCACTACTGCTCATGCACACACGGGCTCACTACTGCGGATGCGCTGTTGGGCACACTACTGCGCACGCGCACTGCGGTCAGACCTGCACATGCGCACTCGGGCTCACTACTGGGCATGCGCACACGGACTCACTACTGCGGATGCGCAATCGGGCTCTCTACTGCGCATGCGCGCACTGGCTCACTACTGCACATGCGCACTCGGACACACTGCAGCAGATGCGCAATTGGGGTCACTACTGCTCATGCACACACGGGCTCACTACTGCTCATGCGCGCTCGGCCTCACTACTGCTCATGCGCACTCGGCCTCACTACTGCCCATGCGCACTTGGACTCACTACTGCTCATGGGCACTGGGGGTCACTACTGCGCATGCGCACTCGGGCTCACTACTGCGGATGCGCGCTCGGGCTCACTACTGCGCATGCGCGCTCTGGCTCACTACTGGGCATGCGCACACGCACTCACTACTGCGGATGCGCAATCGGGCTCGCTACTGCGCATGCACACATGGGCTCACTACTGTGCATGCGCAATCGAGTTCACTACTGCGGATGCCCAGCCGGGCACACTACTGCGCGTGCGCGCTCGGGCTCACTACTGCGCATGCGCACTCCGGTCAGACCTGCACATGCGAACTCGGGCTCACTACTGCGCATGCGCGCTCGGTGTCGCTACTGTGTATCCGCACTCGAGGTCACTACTGCGCATGCGCACTCCGGCTCAGACTTGCACATGCGCTCTCAAGCTCACTTCTGCGCATGCGCACACGGGCTCACGACTGTGCATGCGCACTCGGGGTCACTACTGCTCATGCGCACTCCGGGTCACTACTGCTCATGCGCAATCGGACTCACTACTGCTCATGGGCACTCGGCCTCAATACTGCGGATGAGCAATCGGGCTCACTACTGCGCATGCGCACACGGGGTCACGACTGTGCATTCGCAATCGGGCTCTCTACTGCGCATGCGCACTGGGGGTCACTACTGCGCATGCGCACTCGGGCTCACTACTGCGGATGCGCAGCCGGGCACACTACTGCCCGTGCGCGCTCGGGCTCACTACTGCGCATGCGCACTCCGGTCAGACCTGCACATGCGAACTCGGGCTCACTACTGCGCATGCGCGCTCGGTGTCACTACTGCTCATGCGCACTCGGGGTCACTACTGCTCATGGGCACTGGGGGTCACTACTGCGCATGCGCACTCGGGCTCACTACTGCGGATGCGCGCTCGGGCTCACTACTGCGCATGCGCGCTCTGGCTCACTACTGGGCATGCGCACACGGACTTACTACTGCGGATGCGCAATCGGGCTCGCTACTGCGCATGCACACATGGGCTCAATACTGTGCATGCGCAATCGGGGTCACTACTGCTCATGCGCACTTGGACTCACTACTGCTCATGAGCACTCGGCCTCACTACTGCGGATGCGTAATCGGGCTCACTACTGCGCATGCGCACACGGGGTCACGACTGTGCATTCGCAATCGGGCTCTCTACTGCGCATGCACACTGGGGATCTCTGCTGCGCATGCGCACTCGGGCTCACTACTGCGCATGCGCGCTCGGGCTCACTACTGTGCATGCGCACTCGGGGTCACTACTGCTCATGCACACTCCGGTCAGACCTGCACATGCGCACTCGAGCTCACTTCTGCGCATGGGCACTCGGACGCACTACTGCGCATGCGCGCTCGGGCTCACTACTGTGCATGCGCACTCGGGGTCACTACTGCTCATGCACACAAGGGCTCTCTACTGCGCATGCGCACTCCGGCGCAGACCTGCACATGCGCACTCCGGCGCAGACCTGCACACGCACACACGAGCTCACTACTGCTCATGCGCACTCGGACTCACTACTGCGCATGCGCACACGGGCGCACTACTGCGCATGCGCGCACGGGCGCACTACTGTGCATGCGCACTCGGGGTCACTACTGCGCATACGCACTCGGGCTCACTACTGCTGATGCGCGCCACGGGCTCACTATTGCTCATGCGCACTCCGACTCACTACTGCTCATGCGCAATCGGACTCACTACGGCTCATGGGCACTCGGACTCACTACTGCTCATGCGCACTCGGACTCACTACTGCGGGTGCAAAATCGGGCTCACTACTGCGCATGCGCCCTCGATCTCACTACTGGGCATGCGCACACGGACTCACTACTGCAGACGCGCAATCGGGCTCGCTACTGCGCATGCACACATGGGCTCACTACTGTGCATGCGCAATCGCGGTCACTACTGCGCATGCGCACTCCGGCTCAGACTTGCACATGCTCTCTCGAGCTCACTTTTGCGCATGCGAACACGGACGCACTACTGCGCATGCGCACACGGGCTTACGACTGTGCATGCGCAATAGGGCACTCTACTGCGCATGCGCACTCGGGGTCACTACTGCTCATGCGCACTTGGACTCACTACTGCTCATGGGCACTCGGCCTCAATACTGCGGATGAGCAATCGGGCTCACTACTGCGCATGCGCACACGGGGTCACGACTGTGCATTCGCAATCGGGCTCTCTACTGCGCATGCGCACTGGGGGTCACTACTGCGCACGCGCACTCGGGCTCACTACAGCGGATGCGCGCTCGGGCTCACTACCGCGCATGCGCGCTCTGGATCACTACTGCGCATGCGCAATCCGGTCAGACCTGCACATGCGCACTCGAGCTTACTTCTGCGCATGCGCACTCGGACTCACTACTGCGCATACGCGCTCGGGCTCACTACTGTGCATGCGCACTCGGTTCCACTACTGCTCATGCATACACGGGCTCACTACTGGGCATGCGCACACGGACTCACTACTGCGGATGCGCACACGGACTCACTACTGCTCATGGGCACTCGGCCTCAATACTGCGGATGAGCAATCGGGCTCACTACTGCGCATGCGCACACGGGGTCACGACTGTGCATTCGCAATCGGGCTCTCTACTGCGCATGCGCACTGGGGGTCACTACTGCGCATGCGCACTCGGGCTCACTACTGCTCATGGGCACTCGGCCTCACTGCTGCGGATGCGCAGTCGGGCTCACTACTGCGCAGGCGCACACGAGGTCACGACTGTGCATTCGCAATTGGGCTCTCTACTGCGCATGCGCACTGGGGGTCACTACTGCGCATGCGCACTCGGGCTCACTACTGCGGATGCGCGCTCGGGCTCTCTACTGCGATGCGCGCTCGGGCTCACTACTGCGCATGCGCACTCCGGTCAGACCTGCACTTGCGCACTCGAGCTCACTTCTGCGCATGCGCACTCGGACTCACTACTGCTCCTGCGCGCTCGGGCTCACTACTGTGCATGCGCACTCGGGGTCACTACTGCTCATGTACACACGGGGTCTCTACTGCGCATGCGCACTCCGGCTCAGACCTGCACATGCGCACTCGGGCTCACTACAGGGCATGCGCACACGGACTCACTACCGCGGATGCGCAAAAGGGCTCGCTACTGCGCATGCACACATGGGCTCACTACTGTGCATGCGCAATTGGGGTCACTACTGCTCATGCGCACTCGGGCTCACTACTGGGCATGCGCACACGGACTCACTACTGCCGATGCGCAATCGGGCTCACTACTGCGCATGCGCACACGGACCCACTACTGCGAATGCGCAATCGGGGTCACTACTGCTCATGCACAATCGGGCTCTCTACTGCGCATGCGCACTCGGGGTCATTACTGCGCATGCACACACGGGCTCTCTACTGCGCATGCGCGCTCTGGCTCACTACTGCGCATGCGCACTCCGGTCAGACATGCACATGCGCACTCGAGCTCACTTCTGCGCATGCGCACTCGGACTCACTACTGCGCATGCGCTCTCGGGCTCACTAGTGTGCGTGTGCTCTCGGACTAACTACTGCTCATGCGCACTCGGACTCACTACTGCGGATGCAAAATCGGGCTCACTACCCCGTATGCGCGCACGGGCTCACTACTGTGCATGCGCACACGGGGTCACTATTGCTCATGCACACACGGGCTCACTACTGCTCATGCGCACTCGGACTCACTACTGCTCATGCGCACTCGGACTCACTACTGCACATGCACACACGGGCGCACTACTGCGCATGCGCGCACGGGCGCACTACTGTGCATACGCACTCGGTTCCACTACTGCTCATGCACACACGGGCTCACTACTGGGCATGCGCACACGGACTCACTACTGCGGATGCGCACACGGACTCACTACTGCGGATGCGCAATCGGGCTCGCTACTGCGCATGCACACATGGGCTCACTACTGTGCATGCGCAATCGGGGTCACTACTGCCCATGCGCACTTGGACTCACTACTGCTCATGGGCACTGGGGGTCACTACTGCGCATGCGCACTCGGGCTCACTACTGCGGATGCGCGCTCGGGCTCACTACTGCGCATGCGCGCTCTGGCTCACTACTGGGCATGCGCACACGCACTCACTACTGCGGATGCGCAATCGGGCTCGCTACTGCGCATGCACACATGGGCTCACTACTGTGCATGCGCAATCGAGTTCACTACTGCGGATGCCCAGCCGGGCACACTACTGCGCGTGCGCGCTCGGGCTCACTACTGCGCATGCGCACTCCGGTCAGACCTGCACATGCGAACTCGGGCTCACTACTGCGCATGCGCGCTCGGTGTCGCTACTGTGTATCCGCACTCGAGGTCACTACTGCGCATGCGCACTCCGGCTCAGACTTGCACATGCGCTCTCAAGCTCACTTCTGCGCATGCGCACACGGGCTCACGACTGTGCATGCGCACTCGGACTCACTACTGCTCATGCGCACTCGGAATCACTACTGCACATGCACACACGGGCGCACTACTGCGCATGCGCGCACGGGCGCACTACTGTGCATACGCACTCGGGGTCACTACTGCCCATGCGCACTCGGACTCACTACTGCGGATGCGCAATCGGGTTCACTACTGCGGATGCGCGCTGGGGTCTCACCACTGCGCAAGCGCACACGGGGTCACTACTTCTCATGCGCTCTCGGACTAACTACTGCTCATCCGCACTCGGACTCACTACTGCGGGTGCAAAATCGGGCTCGCTACCGCGTATGCGCGCACGGGCTCACTACTGCGCATGCGCACTCGGGGACACTACTGTGGATGCGCACTCGGGGTCACTACTGCTCATGCACACACGGGCTCACTACTGCGGATGCGCTGTTGGGCACACTACTGCGCACGCGCACTGCGGTCAGACCTGCACATGCGCACTCGGGCTCACTACTGGGCATGCGCACACGGACTCACTACTGCGGATGCGCAATCGGGCTCTCTACTGCGCATGCGCGCACTGGCTCACTACTGCACATGCGCACTCGGACACACTGCAGCAGATGCGCAATTGGGGTCACTACTGCTCATGCACACACGGGCTCACTACTGCTCATGCGCGCTCGGCCTCACTACTGCTCATGCGCACTCGGCCTCACTACTGCCCATGCGCACTTGGACTCACTACTGCTCATGGGCACTGGGGGTCACTACTGCGCATGCGCACTCGGGCTCACTACTGCGGATGCGCGCTCGGGCTCACTACTGCGCATGCGCGCTCTGGCTCACTACTGGGCATGCGCACACGGACTCACTACTGCGGATGCGCACTCGGACACACTGCAGCGGATGCGCAATCGGGCTCACTATTGCGGATGCGCAGTCGGGCTAACTACTGTGCATGCGCGCTCGGGTGTCACTACTGCTTATGCCGTCTCCGGTCAGACCTGCACATGCGCACTCGGGCTCACTACTGCGCATGCGCACTCGGGGTCACTACTGCTCATGCGCACTTTGTCTCACTACTGCTCAAGGGCACTCGGCCTCACTACTACGGACACGCATCGGGCTCACTACTGCGCATGCGCACACCGGCTCACGACTGTGCATGCGCACTCGGGGTCACTACTGCTCATGCGCACTCGGCCTCACTACTGCGGATGCGCAATCGGGCCAACTACTGCGCATGCGCACACGAGGTCACGACTGTGCATTCGCAATCGGGCTCTCTACGGCGCATGCGCACTGGGGGGCACTACTGCGCATGCGCACTCGGGCTCACTACTGCGGATGCGCGCTCGGGCTCTCTACTGCGCATGCGCGCACTGGCTCACTACTGCGCATGCGCACTCCAGTCAGACCTGCACATGCGCACTCGAGCTCACTTCTGCGCATGCGCACTCGGACTCACTACTGCGCATGCGCGCTCTGGCTCACTACTGGGCATGCGCACACGGACTCACTACTGGGGATGCGCAATCGGGCTCGCTACTGCGCATGCACACATGGGCTCACTACTGTGCATGCGCAATCGGGGTCACTACTTCTCATGCGCACTCGGACTCACTACTGGGCATGCGCACACGGACTCACTACTGCGGATGCGCAATCGGGCTCGCTACTGCGCATGGACACATGGGCTCACTAATGTACATGCGCAATCGCGGTCACTACTGCGCATTCGCACTCCGGCTCAGACTTGCACATTCTCTCTCGAGCTCACTTTTGCGCATGCGAACACAGACGCACTACTGCGCATGCGCACACGGGCTCACGACTGTGCATGCGCAATCGGGCTCTCTACTGCGCATGCGCACTCGTTGTCACTACATGCTCATGCGCACTTGGACTCACTAATGCTCATGGGCACTCGGCCTCACTACTGCAGATGCGCAATCGGGCTCACTACTGCGCATGCGCACACGGGGTCACGACTGTGCATTCGCAATCGGGCTCTCTACTGCGCATGCGCACTGGGGGTCACTACTGCGCATGCGCACTCGGGCTCACTACAGCGGATGCGCGCTCGGGCTCACTACCGCGCATGCGCGCTCTGGCTCACTACTGCGCATGCGCACTCCGGTCAGACCTGCACATGCGCACTCGAGCTTACTTCTGCGCATGCGCACTCGGACTCACTACTGCGCATGCGCGCTCGGGCTCACTACTGTGCATGCGCACTCGGTTCCACTACTGCTCATGCACACACGGGCTCACCATTGGGCATGCGCACACGGACTCACTACTGCGGATGCGCACACTGACACACTACTGCGGATGCGCAATCGGGCTCGCTCCTGCTCATGCACACATGGGCTCACTACTGCGCATGCGCAATCGAGGTCACTACTGCTGATGCGCACTTGGACTCACTACTGCTCATGGGCACTCGGCCTCAATACTGCGGATGAGCAATCGGGCTCACTACTGCGCATGCGCACACGGGGTCACGACTGTGCATTCGCAATCGGGCTCTCTACTGCGCATGCGCACTGGGGGTCACTACTGCGCACGCGCACTCGGGCTCACTACAGCGGATGCGCGCTCGGGCACACTACTGCGCGTGCGCGCTCGGGCTCACTACTGCGCATGCGCACTCCGGTCAGACCTACACATGCGAAATCGGGCTCACTACTGCGCATGCGCGCTCGGTGTCGCTACTGAGTATCCGCACTCGAGGTCACTACTGCGCATGCGCACTCCGGCTCAGACTTGCACATGCGCTCTCAAGCTCACTTCTGCGCATGCGCACACGGGCTCACGACTGTGCATGCGCACTCGGGGTCACTACTGCTCATGCGCACTCCGGGTCACTACTGCTCATGCGCAATCGGACTCACTACTGCTCATGGGCACTCGGCCTCAATACTGCGGATGAGCAATCGGGCTCACTACTGCGCATGCGCACACGGGGTCACGACTGTGCATTCGCAATCGGGCTCTCTACTGCGCATGCGCACTGGGGGTCACTACTGCGCATGCGCACTCGGGCTCACTACTGCTCATGGGCACTCGGCCTCACTACTGCGGATGCGCAGTCGGGCTCACTACTGCGCAGGCGCACACGAGGTCACGACTGTGCATTCGCAATCGGGCTCTCTACTGCGCATGCGCACTGGGGGTCACTACTGCGCATGCGCACTCGGGCTCACTACTGCGGATGCGCGCTCGGGCTCTCTACTGCGATGCGCGCTCGGGCTCACTACTGCGCATGCGCACTCCGGTCAGACCTACACATGCGAAATCGGGCTCACTACTGCGCATGCGCGCTCGGTGTCGCTACTGAGTATCCGCACTCGAGGTCACTACTGCGCATGCGCACTCCGGCTCAGACTTGCACATGCGCTCTCAAGCTCACTTCTGCGCATGCGCACACGGGCTCACGACTGTGCATGCGCACTCGGGGTCACTACTGCTCATGCGCACTCCGGGTCACTACTGCTCATGCGCAATCGGACTCACTACTGCTCATGGGCACTCGGCCTCAATACTGCGGATGAGCAATCGGGCTCACTACTGCGCATGCGCACACGGGGTCACGACTGTGCATTCGCAATCGGGCTCTCTACTGCGCATGCGCACTGGGGGTCACTACTGCGCATGCGCACTCGGGCTCACTACTGCTCATGGGCACTCGGCCTCACTACTGCGGATGCGCAGTCGGGCTCACTACTGCGCAGGCGCACACGAGGTCACGACTGTGCATTCGCAATCGGGCTCTCTACTGCGCATGCGCACTGGGGGTCACTACTGCGCATGCGCACTCGGGCTCACTACTGCGGATGCGCGCTCGGGCTCTCTACTGCGATGCGCGCTCGGGCTCACTACTGCGCATGCGCACTCCGGTCAGACCTGCACTTGCGCACTCGAGCTCACTTCTGCGCATGCGCACTCGGACTCACTACTGCTCCTGCGCGCTCGGGCTCACTACTGTGCATGCGCACTCGGGGTCACTTCTGCTCATGTACACACGGGGTCTCTACTGCGCATGCGCACTCCGGCTCAGACCTGCACATGCGCACTCGGGCTCAATACTGGGCATGCTCACACGGACTCACTACCGCGGATGCGCAAAAGGGCTCGCTACTGCGCATGCACACATGGGCTCACTACTGTGCATGCGCAATTGGGGTCACTACTGCTCATGCGCACTCGGGCTCACTACTGTGCATGCGCACACGGGGTCACTATTGCTCATGCACACACGGGCTCACTACTGCTCATGCGCACTCGGACTCACTACTGCTCATGCGCACTCGGACTCACTACTGCACATGCACACACGGGCGCACTACTGCGCATGCGCGCACGGGCGCACTACTGCGCATGCGCGCTCTGGCTCACTACTGCACATGCGCACTCGGACACACTGCAGCAGATGCGCAATTGGGGTCACTACTGCTCATGCACACACGGGCTCACTACTGCTCATGCGCGCTCGGCCTCACTACTGCTCATGCGCACTCGGCCTCACTACTGCCCATGCGCACTTGGACTCACTACTGCTCATGGGCACTGGGGGTCACTACTGCGCATGCGCACTCGGGCTCACTACTGCGCATGCGCGCACAGGCGCACTACTGCGCATGCGCGCTCTGGCTCACTACTGGGCATGCGCACACGGACTCACTACTGCGGATGCGCAATCGGGCTCTCTACTGCGCATGCGCGCACTGGCTCACTACTGCACATGCGCACTCAGACACACTGCAGCAGATGCGCAATTGGGGTCACTACTGCTCATGCACACACGGGCTCACTACTGCTCATGCGCGCTCGGCCTCACTACTGCTCATGCGCACTCGGCCTCACTACTGCCCATGCGCACTTGGACTCACTACTGCTCATGGGCACTGGGGGTCACTACAGCGCACGCGCACTCGGGGTCACTACTGCGCATGCGCACACCGGCTCAGACCTGCACATGCGCACTCGGGCTCACTACTGGGCATGCGCACTCGGGGTCACTACTGCTCATGCGCACTCGGACACACTGCAGCGGATGCGCAATCGGGCTCACTATTGCGGATGCGCAGTCGGGCTCACTACTGTGCATGCGCGCTCGGGTGTCACTACTGCTCATGCCCTCTCCGGTCAGACCTGCACATGCGCACTCGGGCTCACTACTGCGCATGCGCACTCGGGGTCACTACTGCTCATGCGCACTTGGTCTCACTAGTGCTCAAGGGCACTCGGCCTCACTACTACGGATACGCATCGGGCTCACTACTGCGCATGCGCGCTCGGGCTCACTACTGCGCATGCGCACTCCGTTGAGACCTGCACATGCGCACTCGGGCTCACTACTGGGCATGCGCACACGGACTCACTACTGCCGATGCGCAATCGTGGTCATTACTGCGCATGCGCGCTCGGGCCCGCTACTGCGCATGCGTACACGGGCTCACTACTGCGCATGCGCACACGTGGTCACTACTTCTCATGCGCTCTCGGACTAACTAGTGCTCATGCGCACTCGGACTCACTACTGCGGGTGCAAAATCGGGCTCGCTACCGCGTATGCGCGCACGGGCTCACTACTTTGCATGCGCACTCGGACTCACTACTGCACATGCGCACACGGGCGCACTACTGCGCATGCGCGCACGGGCGCACTACTGTGCATGCGCACTCGGGATCACTACTGCGCATGCGCGCTCGGGCGCACTACTGCGGATGCGCGCTCGGGCTCACTACGGCTCATGGGCACTCGGACTCACTGCTGCCGATGCGCAATCGGGCTCAGACTTGCACATGCTCCCTCGAGCTCACTTCTGCGCATGCGCACACGGGCGCACTACTGTGCATGCGCGCACGGGCTCACTACTGTGCATGCGCACTCGGGGTCACTACTGCGCATGCGCACTCGGGCTCACTACTGCGGATGCCCACTCGGGCTCACTATTGCGCATGCGCACACCGGCTCACGACTGTGCATGCGCACTCGGGGTCACTACTGCTCATGCGCACTCGGCCTCACTACTGCGGATGCGCACTCCGACTCACTACTGCGGATGCAAAATCGGGCTCACTACCGCGTATGCGCGCACGGGCTCACTACTGCGCATGCGCACACGGGGTCACTACTTCTCATGCGCTCTCGGACTAACTATTGCTCATGCGGACTCGGACACACTACTGCGGATGCAAAATCGGTGTCACTACCGCGTATGCGCGCACGGGCTCACCACTGTGCATTCGCAATCGGGCTCTCTACTGCGCATGCGCACTCGGGCTCACTACTGTTCATGCGCACTCGGACTCACTACTGCCGATGCACAATCGGGCTCACTACTGCGCATGCGCGCTCGGGCTCACTACTGTGCATGCGCACGCGGGGTCACTACTGCTCATGCACACACAGGCTCGCTACTGGTCACGAGCACTCGGACTCACTACTGCGGATGTACAATCGAGCACACTACTGTGCATGCGCACTCCGGCTCAGATTTGACCATGCGCACTCGGGCTCACCACTGCGCATGCGGACACGGGCTCACAACTGCGCATGCGCAATCGGGCTCTCTACTGCGCATGCGCACTCGGGCTCACTACTGCGGACGCGCGCTCGGGCTCACAACTGCGCATGCGCACACGGGGTCACTACTTCTCTTGCGCTCTCGGACTAACTATTGCTCATGCCCACTCCGACTCACTGCAAAATCGGGCTCACTACCGCGTATGCGCGCACGGGCTCACTACTGTGCATGCGCACTCGGGGGCACTTCTGCTCATGCGCACTTGGACTCACTACTGCTCATGGGCACTCGGCCTCATTACTGCGGATGCGAAATCGGGCTCACTACTGCGCATGCGTGGTCGGGCTCAGACTTGACCATGCGCACTCGGGCTCACCACTGCGCATGCGGACACGGGCTCACTACTGCGCATGCGCAATCGGGCTCCCTACTGCGCATGCGCACTCGGGGTCACTACTGCGCATGCGCACTCGGGCTCACTACTGTTCATGCGCACTCGGACTCACTACTGCGGATGCACAATCGGGCTCACTACTGCGCATGCGCACTCGGGCTCACTACTGCGGATGCGCGCTCGGTCTCATTACTGCGCATGCGCACACGGGCTCACTATTGAGCATGCGCACACGCGGTCACGAATGTGCATTCGCAATCGGGCTCTCTACTGCGCATGCGCTCTCGGGCTCACCACTGCGCATGCGGACACGTGCTCACTACTGCGCATGCGCAATCGGGCTCTCTACTGCTTATGCGCACTCCGACTCACTACTGCGGATGCAAAATCGGGCTCACTACCGCGTATGCGCGCACGGGCTCACTACTGTGCATGCGCACGCGGGGTCACTACTGCTCATGCACACACAGGCTCGCTACTGGTCATGAGCACTCGGACTCACTACTGCGGATGTACAATCGAGCACACTACTGTGCATGCGCACTCCGGCTCAGACATGACCATGCGCACTCGGGCCCACCACTGCGCATGCGGACACGGACTCACTACTGCGCATGCGCAATCGGGCTCTCTACTGCACATGCGCACTCGGTATCACTACTGCGCATGCGCACTCGGACTCACTACTGCGGATGCGCGCTCGGGCTCACTACTGCGCATGCGCACACGGGGTCACTACTTCTCATGCGCTCTCGGACTAACTACTGCTCATGAGTACCCCGACTCACTACTGCTGATGCAAAATCGGGCTCACTACCGCGTATGCGTGCACGGGCTCACTACTGTGCATGCGCACTCGGGGTCACTACTGCTCATGCACACACGTGCTCACTACTGTTCATGCGCACTCGGACTCACTACTGCGGATACACAATCGGGATCACTACTGCTCATGCGCACTTGGACTCACTACTGCTCATGGGCACTCGGCCTCACTTCTGCGCATGCGCAATCGGGCTCACTACTGCGGATGCGCGCTCGGTCTTTTTACTGCGCATGCGCACGCGGGGTCACTACTGCGCATGCACACACAGGCTCGCTACTGGTCACGAGCACTCGGACTCACTATTGCGGATGTACAATCGAGCACACTACTGTGCATGCGCACTCCGGCTCAGATTTGACCATGCGCACTCGGGCTCACCACTGCGCATGCGGACACGGGCTCACAACTGCGCATGCGCAATCGGGCTCTCTACTGCGCATGCGCACTCGGGCTCACTACTGCGGACGCGCGCTCGGGCTCACAACTGCGCATGCGCACACGGGGTCACTACTTCTCATGCGCTCTCGGACTAACTATTGCTCATGCGCACTCCGACTCACTACTGCGGATGCAAAATCGGGCTCACTACCGCGTATGCGCGCACGGGCTCACTACTGTGCATGCGCACTCGGGGTCACTTCGGCTCATGCGCACTTGGACTCACTACTGCTCATGGGCACTCGGCCTCATTATTGCGGATGCGAAATCGGGCTCACTACTGCGCATGCGTGGTCGGGCTCAGGCTTGACCATGCGCACTCGGGCTTACCACTGCGCATGCGGACACGGGCTCACTACTGCGGATGCGCAATCGGGCTCTCTACTGCGCATGCGCGCACTGGCTCACTACTGCACATGCGCACTCGGACACACTGCAGCAGATGCGCAATTGGGGTCACTACTGCTCATGCACACACGGGCTCACTACTGCTCATGCGCACTCGGCCTCACTACTGCTCATGCGCACTCGGCCTCACTACTGCTCATGCGCACTCGCACTCACTACTGCGCATGCACACAGGGCCTCACTACAGCGCACGCGCACTCGGGGTCACTACTGCGCATGCGCACACCGGCTCAGACCTGCACATGCGCACTCGGGCTCACTACTGGGCATGCGCACTCGGGGTCACTACTGCTCATGCGCACTCGGACACACTGCAGCGGATGCGCAATCGGGCTCACTATTGCGGATGCGCAGTCGGGCTCACTACTGCGCATGCGCACTCGGGGTCACTACTGCTCATGCGCACTTTGTCTCACTACTGCTCAATGGCACTCGGCCTCACTACTACGGACACGCATCGGGCTCACTACTGCGCATGCGCACACCGGCTCACGACTGTGCATGCGCACTCGGGGTCTATACTGCTCATGCGCACTCGGCCTCACTACTGCGGATGCGCAGTCGGGCCAACTACTGCGCATGCGCACACGAGGTCACGACTGTGCATTCGCAATCGGGCTCTCTACTGCGCATGCGCACTGGGGGTCACTACTGCGCATGCGCACTCGGGCTCACTACAGCGGATGCGCGCTCGGGCTCACTACCGCGCATGCGCGCTCTGGCTCACTACTGCGCATGCGCACTCCGGTCAGACCTGCACCTGCGCACTCGAGCTCACTTCTGCGCATGCGCACTCGGACTCACTACTGCGCATGCGCGCTCTGGCTCACTACTGGGCATGCGCACACGGACTCACTACTGGGGATGCGCAATCGGGCTCGCTACTGCGCATGCACACATGGGCTCACTACTGTGCATGCGCAATCGGGGTCACTACTGCTCATGCGCACACGGACTCACTACTGGGCATGCGCACACGGACTCACTACTGCGGATGCGCAATCGGGCTCGCTACTGCGCATTCGCACTCCGGCTCAGACTTGCACATTCTCTCTCGAGCTCACTTTTGCGCATGCGAACACAGACGCACTACTGCGCATGCGCACACGGGCTCACGACTGTGCATGCGCAATCGGGCTCTCTACTGCGCATGCGCACTCGTTGTCACTACATGCTCATGCGCACTTGGACTCACTAATGCTCATGGGCACTCGGCCTCACTACTGCAGATGCGCAATCGGGCTCACTACTGCGCATGCGCACTCGGGGTCACTACTGCTCATGCGCACTTTGTCTCACTACTGCTCAATGGCACTCGGCCTCACTACTACGGACACGCATCGGGCTCACTACTGCGCATGCGCACACCGGCTCACGACTGTGCATGCGCACTCGGGGTCTATACTGCTCATGCGCACTCGGCCTCACTACTGCGGATGCGCAGTCGGGCCAACTACTGCGCATGCGCACACGAGGTCACGACTGTGCATTCGCAATCGGGCTCTCTACTGCGCATGCGCACTGGGGGTCACTACTGCGCATGCGCACTCGGGCTCACTACAGCGGATGCGCGCTCGGGCTCACTACCGCGCATGCGCGCTCTGGCTCACTACTGCGCATGCGCACTCCGGTCAGACCTGCACCTGCGCACTCGAGCTCACTTCTGCGCATGCGCACTCGGACTCACTACTGCGCATGCGCGCTCTGGCTCACTACTGGGCATGCGCACACGGACTCACTACTGGGGATGCGCAATCGGGCTCGCTACTGCGCATGCACACATGGGCTCACTACTGTGCATGCGCAATCGGGGTCACTACTGCTCATGCGCACACGGACTCACTACTGGGCATGCGCACACGGACTCACTACTGCGGATGCGCAATCGGGCTCGCTACTGCGCATTCGCACTCCGGCTCAGACTTGCACATTCTCTCTCGAGCTCACTTTTGCGCATGCGAACACAGACGCACTACTGCGCATGCGCACACGGGCTCACGACTGTGCATGCGCAATCGGGCTCTCTACTGCGCATGCGCACTCGTTGTCACTACATGCTCATGCGCACTTGGACTCACTAATGCTCATGGGCACTCGGCCTCACTACTGCAGATGCGCAATCGGGCTCACTACTGCGCATGCGCACACGGGGTCACGACTGTGCATTCGCAATCGGGCTCTCTACTGCGCATGCGCACTGGGGGTCACTACTGCGCATGCGCACTCGGGCTCACTACAGCGGATGCGCGCTCGGGCTCACTACCGCGCATGCGCGCTCTGGCTCACTACTGCGCATGCGCACTCCGGTCAGACCTGCACATGCGCACTCGAGCTTACTTCTGCGCATGCGCACTCGGACTCGCTACTGCGCATGCGCGCTCGGGCTCACTACTGTGCACGCGCACTCGGTTCCACTACTGCTCATGCACACACGGGCTCACTATTGAGCATGCGCACACGGACTCACTACTGCGGATGCGCACACGGACACACTACTGCGGATGCGCAATCGGGCTCGCTACTGCGCATGCACACATGGGCTCACTACTGCGCATGCGCAATCGGTGTCACTACTGCTCATGCGCACTTGGACTCACTACTGCTCATGGGCACTCGGCCTCAATACTGCGGATGAACAATCGGGCTCACTACTGCGCATGCGCACACGGGGTCACGACTGTGCATTCGCAATCGGGCTCACTACTGTGCATGCGCACTCGGGGTCACTACTGCGCATGCGCACTCGGGCTCACTACTGCGGATGCGCACTCGGGCTCACTATTGCGCATGCGCACACCGGCTCACGACTGTGCATGCGCACTCGGGGTCACTACTGCTCATGCGCACTCGGCCTCACTACTGCGGATGCGCACTCCGACTCACTACTGCGGATGCAAAATCGGGCTCACTACCGCGTATGCGCGCACGGGCTCACTACTGCGCATGCGCACACGGGGTCACTACTTCTCATGCGCTCTCGGACTAACTATTGCTCATGCGGACTCGGACACACTACTGCGGATGCAAAATCGGTGTCACTACCGCGTATGCGCGCACGGGCTCACCACTGTGCATTCGCAATCGGGCTCTCTACTGCGCATGCGCACTCGGGCTCACTACTGTTCATGCGCACTCGGACTCACTACTGCCGATGCACAATCGGGCTCACTACTGCGCATGCGCGCTCGGGCTCACTACTGTGCATGCGCACGCGGGGTCACTACTGCTCATGCACACACAGGCTCGCTACTGGTCACGAGCACTCGGACTCACTACTGCGGATGTACAATCGAGCACACTACTGTGCATGCGCACTCCGGCTCAGATTTGACCATGCGCACTCGGGCTCACCACTGCGCATGCGGACACGGGCTCACAACTGCGCATGCGCAATCGGGCTCTCTACTGCGCATGCGCACTCGGGCTCACTACTGCGGACGCGCGCTCGGGCTCACAACTGCGCATGCGCACACGGGGTCACTACTTCTCTTGCGCTCTCGGACTAACTATTGCTCATGCCCACTCCGACTCACTGCAAAATCGGGCTCACTACCGCGTATGCGCGCACGGGCTCACTACTGTGCATGCGCACTCGGGGGCACTTCTGCTCATGCGCACTTGGACTCACTACTGCTCATGGGCACTCGGCCTCATTACTGCGGATGCGAAATCGGGCTCACTACTGCGCATGCGTGGTCGGGCTCAGACTTGACCATGCGCACTCGGGCTCACCACTGCGCATGCGGACACGGGCTCACTACTGCGCATGCGCAATCGGGCTCCCTACTGCGCATGCGCACTCGGGGTCACTACTGCGCATGCGCACTCGGGCTCACTACTGTTCATGCGCACTCGGACTCACTACTGCGGATGCACAATCGGGCTCACTACTGCGCATGCGCACTCGGGCTCACTACTGCGGATGCGCGCTCGGTCTCATTACTGCGCATGCGCACACGGGCTCACTATTGAGCATGCGCACACGCGGTCACGAATGTGCATTCGCAATCGGGCTCTCTACTGCGCATGCGCTCTCGGGCTCACCACTGCGCATGCGGACACGTGCTCACTACTGCGCATGCGCAATCGGGCTCTCTACTGCTTATGCGCACTCCGACTCACTACTGCGGATGCAAAATCGGGCTCACTACCGCGTATGCGCGCACGGGCTCACTACTGTGCATGCGCACGCGGGGTCACTACTGCTCATGCACACACAGGCTCGCTACTGGTCATGAGCACTCGGACTCACTACTGCGGATGTACAATCGAGCACACTACTGTGCATGCGCACTCCGGCTCAGACATGACCATGCGCACTCGGGCACACCACTGCGCATGCGGACACGGACTCACTACTGCGCATGCGCAATCGGGCTCTCTACTGCACATGCGCACTCGGTATCACTACTGCGCATGCGCACTCGGACTCACTACTGCGGATGCGCGCTCGGGCTCACTACTGCGCATGCGCACACGGGGTCACTACTTCTCATGCGCTCTCGGACTAACTACTGCTCATGAGTACCCCGACTCACTACTGCTGATGCAAAATCGGGCTCACTACCGCGTATGCGTGCACGGGCTCACTACTGTGCATGCGCACTCGGGGTCACTACTGCTCATGCACACACGTGCTCACTACTGTTCATGCGCACTCGGACTCACTACTGCGGATACACAATCGGGATCACTACTGCTCATGCGCACTTGGACTCACTACTGCTCATGGGCACTCGGCCTCACTTCTGCGCATGCGCAATCGGGCTCACTACTGCGGATGCGCGCTCGGTCTTTTTACTGCGCATGCGCACGCGGGGTCACTACTGCGCATGCACACACAGGCTCGCTACTGGTCACGAGCACTCGGACTCACTACTGCGGATGTACAATCGAGCACACTACTGTGCATGCGCACTCCGGCTCAGATTTGACCATGCGCACTCGGGCTCACCACTGCGCATGCGGACACGGGCTCACAACTGCGCATGCGCAATCGGGCTCTCTACTGCGCATGCGCACTCGGGCTCACTACTGCGGACGCGCGCTCGGGCTCACAACTGCGCATGCGCACACGGGGTCACTACTTCTCATGCGCTCTCGGACTAACTATTGCTCATGCGCACTCCGACTCACTACTGCGGATGCAAAATCGGGCTCACTACCGCGTATGCGCGCACGGGCTCACTACTGTGCATGCGCACTCGGGGTCACTTCGGCTCATGCGCACTTGGACTCACTACTGCTCATGGGCACTCGGCCTCATTATTGCGGATGCGAAATCGGGCTCACTACTGCGCATGCGTGGTCGGGCTCAGGCTTGACCATGCGCACTCGGGCTTACCACTGCGCATGCGGACACGGGCTCACTACTGCGGATGCGCAATCGGGCTCTCTACTGCGCATGCGCGCACTGGCTCACTACTGCACATGCGCACTCGGACACACTGCAGCAGATGCGCAATTGGGGTCACTACTGCTCATGCACACACGGGCTCACTACTGCTCATGCGCACTCGGCCTCACTACTGCTCATGCGCACTCGGCCTCACTACTGCTCATGCGCACTCGCACTCACTACTGCGCATGCACACAGGGCCTCACTACAGCGCACGCGCACTCGGGGTCACTACTGCGCATGCGCACACCGGCTCAGACCTGCACATGCGCACTCGGGCTCACTACTGGGCATGCGCACTCGGGGTCACTACTGCTCATGCGCACTCGGACACACTGCAGCGGATGCGCAATCGGGCTCACTATTGCGGATGCGCAGTCGGGCTCACTACTGCGCATGCGCACTCGGGGTCACTACTGCTCATGCGCACTTTGTCTCACTACTGCTCAATGGCACTCGGCCTCACTACTACGGACACGCATCGGGCTCACTACTGCGCATGCGCACACCGGCTCACGACTGTGCATGCGCACTCGGGGTCTATACTGCTCATGCGCACTCGGCCTCACTACTGCGGATGCGCAGTCGGGCCAACTACTGCGCATGCGCACACGAGGTCACGACTGTGCATTCGCAATCGGGCTCTCTACTGCGCATGCGCACTGGGGGTCACTACTGCGCATGCGCACTCGGGCTCACTACAGCGGATGCGCGCTCGGGCTCACTACCGCGCATGCGCGCTCTGGCTCACTACTGCGCATGCGCACTCCGGTCAGACCTGCACATGCGGACTCGAGCTCACTTCTGCGCATGCGCACTCGGACTCACTACTGCGCATGCGCGCTCTGGCTCACTACTGGGCATGCGCACACGGACTCACTACTGGGGATGCGCAATCGGGCTCGCTACTGCGCATGCACACATGGGCTCACTACTGTGCATGCGCAATCGGGGTCACTACTGCTCATGCGCACACGGACTCACTACTGGGCATGCGCACACGGACTCACTACTGCGGATGCGCAATCGGGCTCGCTACTGCGCATTCGCACTCCGGCTCAGACTTGCACATTCTCTCTCGAGCTCACTTTTGCGCATGCGAACACAGACGCACTACTGCGCATGCGCACACGGGCTCACGACTGTGCATGCGCAATCGGGCTCTCTACTGCGCATGCGCACTCGTTGTCACTACATGCTCATGCGCACTTGGACTCACTAATGCTCATGGGCACTCGGCCTCACTACTGCAGATGCGCAATCGGGCTCACTACTGCGCATGCGCACACGGGGTCACGACTGTGCATTCGCAATCGGGCTCTCTACTGCGCATGCGCACTGGGGGTCACTACTGCGCATGC
Organism: Megachile leachella; assembly: GCA_963576845.1. NCBI lineage: Eukaryota > Metazoa > Arthropoda > Insecta > Hymenoptera > Megachilidae > Megachile > Megachile leachella. The sequence continues at coordinate 22,445,672 of OY756250.1, read as the reverse complement.
GCACTCGGGCTCACTACAGCGGATGCGCGCTCGGGCTCACTACCGCGCATGCGCGCTCTGGCTCACTACTGCGCATGCGCACTCCGGTCAGACCTGCACATGCGCACTCGAGCTTACTTCTGCGCATGCGCACTCGGACTCGCTACTGCGCATGCGCGCTCGGGCTCACTACTGTGCACGCGCACTCGGTTCCACTACTGCTCATGCACACACGGGCTCACTATTGAGCATGCGCACACGGACTCACTACTGCGGATGCGCACACGGACACACTACTGCGGATGCGCAATCGGGCTCGCTACTGCGCATGCACACATGGGCTCACTACTGCGCATGCGCAATCGGTGTCACTACTGCTCATGCGCACTTGGACTCACTACTGCTCATGGGCACTCGGCCTCAATACTGCGGATGAACAATCGGGCTCACTACTGCGCATGCGCACACGGGGTCACGACTGTGCATTCGCAATCGGGCTCTCTACTGCGCATGCGCACTGGGGGTCACTACTGCGCACGCGCACTCGGGCTCACTACAGCGGATGCGCGCTCGGGCACACTACTGCGCGTGCGCGCTCGGGCTCACTACTGCGCATGCGCACTCCGGTCAGACCTGCACATGCGAACTCGGGCTCACTACTGCGCATGCGCGCTCGGTGTCGCTACTGTGTATCCGCACTCGAGGTCACTACTGCGCATGCGCACTCCGGCTCAGACTTGCACATGCGCTCTCAAGCTCACTTCTGCGCATGCTCACACGGGCTCACGACTGTGCATGCGCACTCGGGGTCACTACTGCTCATGCGCCCTCCGGGTCACTACTGCTCATGCGCAATCGGACTCACTACTGCTCATGGGCACTCGGCCTCAATACTGCGGATGAGCAATCGGGCTCACTACTGCGCATGCGCACACGGGGTCACGACTGTGCATTCGCAATCGGGCTCTCTACTGCGCATGCGCACTGGGGGTCACTACTGCGCATGCGCACTCGGGCTCACTACTGCTCATGGGCACTCGGCCTCACGACTGCGGATGCGCAGTCGGGCTCACTACTGCGCAGGCGCACACGAGGTCACGACTGTGCATTCGCAATCGGGCTCTCTACTGCGCATGCGCACTGGGGGTCACTACTGCGCATGCGCACTCGGGCTCACTACTGCGGATGCGCGCTCGGGCTCTCTACTGCGATGCGCGCTCGGGCTCACTACTGCGCATGCGCACTCCGGTCAGACCTGCACATGCGCATTCGGGCTCAATACTGGGCATGCGCACGCGGACTCACTACCGCGGATGCGCAAAAGGGCTCGCTACTGCGCATGCACACATGGGCTCACTACTGTGCATGCGCAATTGGGGTCACTACTGCTCATGCGCACTCGGGCTCACTACTGGGCATGCACACACGGACTCACTACTGCCGATGCGCAATCGGGGTCACTACTGCGCATGCGCACACGGACTCACTACTGCGGATGCGCAATCGGGGTCGCTACTGCTCATGCGCAATCGGGCTCTCTACTGCGCATGCGCACTCGGGGTCATTACTGCGCATGCACACACGGGCTCTCTACTGCGCATGCGCGCTCTGGCTCACTACTGCGCATGCGCACTCCGGTCAGACATGCACATGCGCACTCGAGCTCACTTCTGCGCATGCGCACTCGGACTCAATACTGCGCATGCGCTCTCGGGCTCACTAGTGTGCGTGTGCACTCGGACTAACTACTGCTCATGCGCACTCGGACTCACTACTGCGGATGCAAAATCGGGCTCACTACCCCGTATGCGCGCACGGGCTCACTACTGTGCATGCGCACACGGGGTCACTATTGCTCATGCACACACGGGCTCACTACTGCTCATGCGCACTCGGACTCACTACTGCTCATGCGCACTCGGACTCACTACTGCACATGCACACACGGGCGCACTACTGCGCATGCGCGCACGGGCGCACTACTGTGCATACGCACTCGGGGTCACTACTGCCCATGCGCACTCGGACTCACTACTGCGGATGCGCGCTCGGGCTCACTACTGCGCATGCGCGCTCTGGCTCACTACTGGGCATGCGCACACGGACTCACTACTGCGGATGCGCAATCGGGCTCGCTACTGCGCATGCACACATGGGCTCACTACTGTGCATGCGCAATCGGGGTCACTACTGCCCATGCGCACTTGGACTCACTACTGCTCATGGGCACTGGGGGTCACTACTGCGCATGCGCACTCGGGCTCACTACTGCGGATGCGCGCTCGGGCTCACTACTGCGCATGCGCGCTCTGGCTCACTACTGGGCATGCGCACACGGACTCACTACTGCGGATGCGCAATCGGGCTCTCTACTGCGCATGCGCGCACTGGCTCACTACTGCACATGCGCACTCGGACACACTGCAGCAGATGCGCAATTGGGGTCACTACTGCTCATGCACACACGGGCTCACTACTGCTCATGCGCGCTCGGCCTCACTACTGCTCATGCGCACTCGGCCTCACTACTGCCCATGCGCACTTGGACTCACTACTGCTCATGGGCACTGGGGGCCACTACTGCGCATGCGCACTCGGGCTCACTACTGCGGATGCGCGCTCGGGCGCACTACTGCGCATGCGCGCACGGGCGCACTACTGTGCATACGCACTCGGGGTCACTACTGCCCATGCGCACTCGGACTCACTACTGCGGATGCGCGCTCGGGCTCACTACTGCGCATGCGCGCTCTGGCTCACTACTGGGCATGCGCACACGGACTCACTACTGCGGATGCGCAATCGGGCTCGCTACTGCGCATGCACACATGGGCTCACTACTGTGCATGCGCAATCGGGGTCACTACTGCCCATGCGCACTTGGACTCACTACTGCTCATGGGCACTGGGGGTCACTACTGCGCATGCGCACTCGGGCTCACTACTGCGGATGCGCGCTCGGGCTCACTACTGCGCATGCGCGCTCTGGCTCACTACTGGGCATGCGCACACGGACTCACTACTGCGGATGCGCAATCGGGCTCTCTACTGCGCATGCGCGCACTGGCTCACTACTGCACATGCGCACTCGGACACACTGCAGCAGATGCGCAATTGGGGTCACTACTGCTCATGCACACACGGGCTCACTACTGCTCATGCGCGCTCGGCCTCACTACTGCTCATGCGCACTCCGCCTCACTACTGCCCATGCGCACTTGGACTCACTACTGCTCATGGGCACTGGGGGCCACTACTGCGCATGCGCACTCGGGCTCACTACTGCGGATGCGCGCTCGGGCTCACTACTGCGCATGCGCGCTCTGGCTCACTACTGGGCATGCGCACACGGACTCACTACTGCGGATGCGCAATCGGGCTCTCTACTGCGCATGCGCTCACTGGCTCACTACTGCACATGCGCACTCGGACACACTGCAGCAGATGCGCAATTGGGGTCACTACTGCTCATGCACACACGGGCTCACTACTGCTCATGCGCACTCGGCCTCACTACTGCTCATGCGCACTCGGCCTCACTACTGCTCATGCGCACTCGCACTCACTACTGCGCATGCACACAGGGCCTCACTACAGCGCACGCGCACTCGGGGTCACTACTGCGCATGCGCACACCGGCTCAGACCTGCACATGCGCACTCGGGCTCACTACTGGGCATGCGCACTCGGGGTCACTACTGCTCATGCGCACTCGGACACACTGCAGCGGATGCGCAATCGGGCTCACTATTGCGGATGCGCAGTCGGGCTCACTACTGCGCATGCGCACTCGGGGTCACTACTGCTCATGCGCACTTTGTCTCACTACTGCTCAATGGCACTCGGCCTCACTACTACGGACACGCATCGGGCTCACTACTGCGCATGCGCACACCGGCTCACGACTGTGCATGCGCACTCGGGGTCTATACTGCTCATGCGCACTCGGCCTCACTACTGCGGATGCGCAGTCGGGCCAACTACTGCGCATGCGCACACGAGGTCACGACTGTGCATTCGCAATCGGGCTCTCTACTGCGCATGCGCACTGGGGGTCACTACTGCGCATGCGCACTCGGGCTCACTACAGCGGATGCGCGCTCGGGCTCACTACCGCGCATGCGCGCTCTGGCTCACTACTGCGCATGCGCACTCCGGTCAGACCTGCACATGCGCACTCGAGCTCACTTCTGCGCATGCGCACTCGGACTCACTACTGCGCATGCGCGCTCTGGCTCACTACTGGGCATGCGCACACGGACTCACTACTGGGGATGCGCAATCGGGCTCGCTACTGCGCATGCACACATGGGCTCACTACTGTGCATGCGCAATCGGGGTCACTACTGCTCATGCGCACACGGACTCACTACTGGGCATGCGCACACGGACTCACTACTGCGGATGCGCAATCGGGCTCGCTACTGCGCATTCGCACTCCGGCTCAGACTTGCACATGCGCTCTCAAGCTCACTTCTGCGCATGCGCACACGGGCTCACGACTGTGCATGCGCACTCGGGGTCACTACTGCTCATGCGCCCTCCGGGTCACTACTGCTCATGCGCAATCGGACTCACTACTGCTCATGGGCACTCGGCCTCAATACTGCGGATGAGCAATCGGGCTCACTACTGCGCATGCGCACACGGGGTCACGACTGTGCATTCGCAATCGGGCTCTCTACTGCGCATGCGCACTGGGGGTCACTACTGCGCATGCGCACTCGGGCTCACTACTGCTCATGGGCACTCGGCCTCACGACTGCGGATGCGCAGTCGGGCTCACTACTGCGCAGGCGCACACGAGGTCACGACTGTGCATTCGCAATCGGGCTCTCTACTGCGCATGCGCACTGGGGGTCACTACTGCGCATGCGCACTCGGGCTCACTACTGCGGATGCGCGCTCGGGCTCTCTACTGCGATGCGCGCTCGGGCTCACTACTGCGCATGCGCACTCCGGTCAGACCTGCACTTGCGCACTCGAGCTCACTTCTGCGCATGCGCACTCGGACTCACTACTGCTCCTGCGCGCTCGGGCTCACTACTGTGCATGCGCACTCGGGGTCACTACTGCTCATGTACACACGGGGTCTCTACTGCGCATGCGCACTCCGGCTCAGACCTGCACATGCGCACTCGGGCTCAATACTGGGCATGCGCACGCGGACTCACTACCGCGGATGCGCAAAAGGGCTCGCTACTACGCATGCACACATGGGCTCACTACTATGCATGCGCAATTGGGGTCACTACTGCTCATGCGCACTCGGGCTCACTACTGGGCATGCACACACGGACTCACTACTGCCGATGCGCAATCGGGGTCACTACTGCGCATGCGCACACGGACTCACTACTGCGGATGCGCAATCGGGGTCGCTACTGCTCATGCGCAATCGGGCTCTCTACTGCGCATGCGCACTCGGGGTCATTACTGCGCATGCACACACGGGCTCTCTACTGCGCATGCGCGCTCTGGCTCACTACTGCGCATGCGCACTCCGGTCAGACATGCACATGCGCACTCGAGCTCACTTCTGCGCATGCGCACTCGGACTCAATACTGCGCATGCGCTCTCGGGCTCACTAGTGTGCGTGTGCACTCGGACTAACTACTGCTCATGCGCACTCGGGCTCACTACTGCGGATGCAAAATCGGGCTCACTACCCCGTATGCGCGCACGGGCTCACTACTGTGCATGCGCACACGGGGTCACTATTGCTCATGCACACACGGGCTCACTACTGCTCATGCGCACTCGGACTCACTACTGCTCATGCGCACTCGGACTCACTACTGCACATGCACACACGGGCGCACTACTGCGCATGCGCGCACGGGCGCACTACTGTGCATACGCACTCGGGGTCACTACTGCCCATGCGCACTCGGACTCACTACTGCCCATGCGCACTTGGACTCACTACTGCTCATGGGCACTGGGGGCCACTACTGCGCATGCGCACTCGGGCTCACTACTGCGGATGCGCGCTCGGGCTCACTACTGCGCATGCGCGCTCTGGCTCACTACTGGGCATGCGCACACGGACTCACTACTGCGGATGCGCAATCGGGCTCTCTACTGCGCATGCGCGCACTGGCTCACTACTGCACATGCGCACTCGGACACACTGCAGCAGATGCGCAATTGGGGTCACTACTGCTCATGCACACACGGGCTCACTACTGCTCATGCGCACTCGGCCTCACTACTGCTCATGCGCACTCGGCCTCACTACTGCTCATGCGCACTCGCACTCACTACTGCGCATGCACACAGGGCCTCGCTACAGCGCACGCGAACTCGGGGTCACTACTGCGCATGCGCACACCGGCTCAGACCTGCACATGCGCACTCGGGCTCACTACTGGGCATGCGCACTCGGGGTCACTACTGCTCATGCGCACTCGGACACACTGCAGCGGATGCGCAATCGGGCTCACTATTGCGGATGCGCAGTCGGGCTCACTACTGTGCATGCGCGCTCGGGTGTCACTACTGCTTATGCCCTCTCCGGTCAGACCTGCACATGCGCACTCGGGCTCACTACTGCGCATGCGCGCTCGGGCTCACTACTGCGCATGCGCACTCCGTTCAGCCCTGCACATGCGCACTCGGGCTCACTACTGGGCATGCGCACACGGACTCACTACTGCCGATGCGCAATCGTGGTCATTACTGCGCATGCGCGCTCGGGCCCACTACTGCGCATGCGCGCACGGGCGCACTACTGTGCATGCGCACACCGGCTCACGACTGTGCATGCGCACTCGGGGTCACTACTGCTCATGCGCACTCGGCCTCACTACTGCGGATGCGCACTCCGACTCACTACTGCCGATGCACAATCGGGCTCACTACTGCGCATGCGCGCTCGGGCTCACTACTGTGCATGCGCACGCGGGGTCACTACTGCTCATGCACACACAGGCTCGCTACTGGTCACGAGCACTCGGACTCACTACTGCGGATGTACAATCGAGCACACTACTGTGCATGCGCACTCCGGCTCAGATTTGACCATGCGCACTCGGGCTCACCACTGCGCATGCGGACACGGGCTCACAACTGCGCATGCGCAATCGGGCTCTCTACTGCGCATGCGCACTCGGGCTCACTACTGCGGACGCGCGCTCGGGCTCACAACTGCGCATGCGCACACGGGGTCACTACTTCTCATGCGCTCTCGGACTAACTATTGCTCATGCGCACTCCGACTCACTACTGCGGATGCAAAATCGGGCTCACTACCGCGTATGCGCGCACGGGCTCACTACTGTGCATGCGCACTCGGGGTCACTTCTGCTCATGCGCACTTGGACTCACTACTGCTCATGGGCACTCGGCCTCATTACTGCGGATGCGAAATCGGGCTCACTACTGCGCATGCGTGGTCGGGCTCAGACTTGACCATGCGCACTCGGGCTCACCACTGCGCATGCGGACACGGGCTCACTACTGCGCATGCGCAATCGGGCTCCCTACTGCGCATGCGCACTCGGGGTCACTGCTGCGCATGCGCACTCGGGCTCACTACTGTTCATGCGCACTCGGACTCACTGCTGCGGATGCACAATCGGGCTCACTACTGCGCATGCGCGCTCGGGCTCACTGCTGCCGATGCGCAATCGGGCTCAGACTTGCACATGCGCCCTCGAGCTCACTTCTGCGCATGCGCACACGGGCGCACTACTGTGCATGCGCGCACGGGCTCACTACTGTGCATGCGCACTCGGGGTCACTACTGCGCATGCGCACTCGGGCTCACTACTGCGCATGCGCAATCGGGCTCTCTACTGCACATGCGCACTCGGTATCACTACTGCGCGTGCGCACTCGGACTCACTACTGCGGATGCGCGCTCGGGCTCACTACTGCGCATGCGCACACGGGGTCACTACTTCTCATGCGCTCTCGGACTAACTACTGCTCATGAGTACTCCGACTCACTACTGCGGATGCCAAATCGGGCTCACTACCGCGTATGCGCGCACGGGCTCACTACTGTGCATGCGCACTCGGGGTCACTACTGCTCATGCGCACTTGGACTCACTACTGCTCATGGGCACTCGGCCTCATTACTGCGGATGCAAAATCGGGCTCACTACTGTGCATGCGCACTCCGGCTCAGACTTGACCATGCGCACTCGGGCTCACCACTGCGCATGCGGACACGGGCTCACAACTGCGCATGCGCAATCGGGCTCTCTACTGCGCATGCGCACTCGGGCTCACTACTGCGGATGCGCGCTCGGGCTCACTACTGCGCATGCGCACACGGGGTCACTACTTCTCATGCGCTCTCGGACTAACTACTGCTCATGTGTACTCCAACTCACTACTGCGGATGCAAAATCGGGCTCACTACCGCGTATGCGCGCACGGGCTCACTATTGAGCATGCGCACACGCGGTCACGAACGTGCATTCGCAATCGGGCTCTCTACTGCGCATGCGCACTCGGGCTCACTACTGTTCATGCGCACTCGGACTCACTTCTGCCGATGCACAATCGGGCTCACTACTGCGCATGCGCGCTCGGGCTCACTACTGTGCATCCGCACGCGGGGTCACTACTGCTCATGCACACACAGGCTCGCTACTGGTCACGAGCACTCGGACTCACTACTGCGGATGTACAATCGAGCACACTACCGTGCATGCGCACTCCGGCTCAGATTTGACCATGCGCACTCGGGCTCACCACTGCGCATGCGGACACGGGCTCACAACTGCGCATGCGCAATCGGGCTCTCTACTGCGCATGCGCACTCGGGCTCACTACTGCGGACGCGCGCTCGGGCTCACAACTGCGCATGCGCACACGGGGTCACTACTTCTCATGCGCTCTCGGACTAACTATTGCTTATGCGCACTCCGACTCACTACTGCGGATGCAAAATCGGGCTCACTACCGCGTATGCGCGCACGGGCTCACTACTGTGCATGCGCACTCGGGGTCACTTCTGCTCATGCGCACTTGGACTCACTACTGCTCATGGGCACTCGGCCTCATTACTGCGGATGCGAAATCGGGCTCACTACTGCGCATGCGTGGTCGGGCTCAGACTTGACCATGCGCACTCGGGCTCACCACTGCGCATGCGGACACGGGCTCACTACTGCGCATGCGCAATCGGGCTCCCTACTGCGCATGCGCACTCGGGGTCACTACTGCGCATGCGCACTCGGGCTCACTACTGTTCATGCGCACTCGGACTCACTACTGCGGATGCACAATCGGGCTCACTACTGCGCATGCGCGCTCGGGCTCACTACTGCGGATGCGCGCTCGGTCTCATTACTGCGCATGCGCACACGGGCTCACTATTGAGCATGCGCACACGCGGTCACGAATGTGCATTCGCAATCGGGCTCTCTACTGCGCATGCGCTCTCGGGCTCACCACTGCGCATGCGGACACGTGCTCACTACTGCGCATGCGCAATCGGGCTCTCTACTGCTTATGCGCACTCCGACTCACTACTGCGGATGCAAAATCGGGCTCACTACCGCGTATGCGCGCACGGGCTCACTACTGTGCATGCGCACGCGGGGTCACTACTGCTCATGCACACACAGGCTCGCTACTGGTCATGAGCACTCGGACTCACTACTGCGGATGTACAATCGAGCACACTACTGTGCATGCGCACTCCGGCTCAGACATGACCATGCGCACTCGGGCACACCACTGCGCATGCGGACACGGACTCACTACTGCGCATGCGCAATCGGGCTCTCTACTGCACATGCGCACTCGGTATCACTACTGCGCATGCGCACTCGGACTCACTACTGCGGATGCGCGCTCGGGCTCACTACTGCGCATGCGCACACGGGGTCACTACTTCTCATGCGCTCTCGGACTAACTACTGCTCATGAGTACTCCGACTCACTACTGCGGATGCAAAATCGGGCTCACTACCGCGTATGCGCGCACGGGCTCACTACCGTGCATGCGCACTCGGGGTCACTACTGCTCATGCACACACGTGCTCACTACTGTTCATGCGCACTCGGACTCACTACTGCGGATGCAAAATCGGGGTCACTACTGCTCATGCGCACGTGGACTCACTACTGCTCATGGGCACCCGGCCTCATTACTGCGGATGCGAAATCGGGCTCACTACTGCGCATGCGCAATCGGGCTCACCACTGCGCATGCGGACACGGGCTCACAACTGCACATGCGCAGTCGGGCTCTCTACTGCGCATGCGCACTCGGGCTCACTACTGCGGATGCGCGATCGGGCTCACTACTGCGCATGCGCACTTGGACTCACTACTGCTCATGGGCACTCGGCCTCATTACTGCGGATGCGAAATCGGGATCACTACTGCGCATGCGTGGTCGGGCTCAGACTTGACCATGCGCACTCGGCCTCACCACTGCGCATGCGTACACGGGCTCACTACTGCGCATGCGCAATCGGGCTCTCTACTGCGCATGGGCACTCGGCCTCACTACTGCGGATGCGCAATCGGGCTCACTACTGCGGATGCGCGCTCGGGGTTACTACTGCGCATACGCACTCGGGGTCACTAATTCTCATGCGCTCTCGGACTAACTACTGCTCATGAGTACTCCGACTCACTACTGCGGATGCAAAATCGGTGTCACTACCGCGTATGCGCGCACGGGCTCACTACTGTGCATGCGCAATCGGGCTCACTACTGCGCATGCGCGCTCGGGCTCACTACTGCGCATGCGCACTTCGGTCAGACCTGCACATGCGCACTCGGCCTCACCACTGCGCATGCGTACACGGGCTCACTACTGCGCATGCGCAATCGGGCTCTCTACTGCTCATGGGCACTCGGCCTCACTACTGCGGATGCGAAATCGGGATCACTACTGCGCATGCGTGGTCGGGCTCAGACTTGACCATGCGCACTCGGCCTCACCACTGCGCATGCGTACACGGGCTCACTACTGCGCATGCGCAATCGGGCTCTCTACTGCTCATGGGCACTCGGCCTCACTACTGAGGATGCGCAATCGTACTCACTACTGTGCATGCACACACGGACTCCCGACTGCGGATGCGCAATCGGGCACACTACTGCGCATGCGCATTCGGGGTCACTACTGCTGATGCGCACTTGGACTCACTACTGCTCATGGGCACTCGGCCTCACTACTGCGGATGCCTAAATCGGGCTCACTACTGCGAATGCGCACTCCGGCTCAGACTTGACAATGCGCACTCGGGCTCACTACTTCACATGCGCTCTCGGACTAACTACTCCTCATGCGCACTCGGACACACTACTGCGGATGCAAAATCGGGGTCACTACCTCGTATGCGCGCACGGGCTCACTACTGTGCATGCGCACTCGGGGTTACTACTGCTCATGCGCACGTGGACTCACTACTGCTCAAGGGCACTCGGCCTCACTACTGCGGATGCGCAATCGGGCTCACTACTGCGCATGCGCACTCCGGCACAGACTTGACCATGCGCACTCGGGCACACCACTGCGCATGCGGACACGGACTCACTACTGCGCATGCGCAATCGGGCTCTCTACTGCACATGCGCACTCGGTATCACTACTGCGCATACGCACTCGGGCTCACTACTGCGGATGCGCGCTCGGGCTCACTACTGCGCATGCGCACACGGGCTCACTATTGAGCATGCGCGCTCGGGCTCACTACTGCGGATGCGCACTCGGGCTCACTACTGCTCATGCGCACTTGGACTCACTACTGTTCATGCGCACTCGGACTCACTACTGCGGATGCAAAATCGGGCTCACTACCGCGTATGCGCGCACGGGCTCACTACTGTGCATGCGCACTCGGGGTCACTACTGCTCATGCGCACTTGGACTCACTACTGTTCATGCGCACTCGGACTCACTACTGCGGATGCAACATCAGGCTCACTACCGCGTATGCGCGCACGGGCTCACTACTGTGCATGCGCACTCGGGGTCACTACTGCTCATGCACACACGGGCTCACTACTGCTCATGCGCGCTCGGACTCACTACTGCGGATGCACAATCGGGCTCACTGCTGCGCAATGCGCACTCCGGCTCAGTCCTGCACATGCGCACTCGGGCTCACTACTGGGCATGCGCACACGGACTCACTACTGCGGATGCGCACTCGGGTTCGCTACTGCGCATGCACACATGAGCTCAATACTGTGCATGCGCAATCGGGTCACGACTGCTCATGCGCAATCGGACTCGCTACTGCGGATGCGCGCTCGGGCTCACTACTGCGCATGCGCACACGGGGTCACTACTTCTCATGCGCTCTCGGACTAACTACTGCTCATGCGCACTCCGACTCACTACTGCGGATGCAAAATCGGGCTCACGACCGCGTATGCGCGCACGGGCTCACTACTGTGCATGCGCACTCGGGGTCACTACTGCTCATGCGCACTTGGACTCACTACTGCTCATGGGCACTCGGCCTCATTACTGCGGATGCGAAATCGGGCTCACTACTGCGCATGCGTGGTCGGGCGCAGACTTGACCATGCGCACTCGGCCTCACCACTGCGCATGCGGACACGGGCTCACTACTGCGCATGCGCACTCCGGCTCAGACTTGACAATGCGCACTCGGGCTGACTACTTCACATGCGCTCTCAAACTAACTACTCCTCATGCGCACTCGGACACACTACTGCGGATGCAAAATCGGGGTCACTACCGCGTATGCGCGCACGGGCTCACTACTGCGCATGCGCACTCGGGGTCACTACTGCTCATGCGCACGTGGACTCACTACTGCTCATGGGCACTCGGCCTCATTACTGCGGATGCACAATCGAGCACACTACTGCGCATGCGCACTCGGGGTCACTACTGCTCACGCACACACGGGCTCACTACTGTTCATGCGCACTCGGACTCACTACTGCGGATGCAAAATCGGGCTCACTACCGCGTATGCGCGCACGGGCTCACTACTGTGCATGCGCACTCGGGGTCTCTACTGCTCATGCACACACGGGCTCACTACTGCTCAGGCGCACTCGAACTCACTACTGTGGATGCACAATCGGTCTCACTACTGCGCATGCGCGCTCGGGCTCACTACTGTGCATGCGCGCTCGGGCTCGCTACTGCGCATGCGCACTCCGGTCAGACCTGCACATGCGCACTCGAGCTCACTTCTGCGCATGCGCACACGGACTCACTACTGCGGATGCGCAATCGGGCTCGCTACTGCGCATGCACACATGGGCTCACTACTGTGCATGCGCAAACGGGCTCACTACTGCGTATGCGCGCTCGGGCTCACTACTGTGCATGCGCACTCGGGGCCACTACTGCTCATGCACACACGGGCTCACTACTGCTCATGCGCAAACGGGGTCACTACTGCTCATGCGCACTTGGACTCACTACTGCTCATGGGCACTCGGCCTCACCACTGCGGATGCGCAATCGGGCTCTCTACTGCGCATGCGCACTCCGGCTCACTACTGCGCATGCGCACTTCGGTCAGACCTGCACATGCGCACTCGAGCTCACTTCTGCGCATGCGCACTCGGACTCACTACTGCGTATGCGCACTCCGGCTCAGACCTGCACATGCGCACTCGGGCTCACTACTGCTCATGGGCACTCGGCCTCATTACTGAGGATGCGCAATCGGGCTCACTACTGTGCATGCGCATTCGGGGTCACTACTGCTCATGCGCACTGGGACTCACTACTGCTCATGGGCACTCGGCCTCACCACTGCGGATGCGCAATCGGGCTCTCTACTGCGCATGCGCACTCCGGCTCAGACTTGACCATGCGCACTCGGGCTCACCACTGCGCATGCAATATCGGTGTCACTACCGCGTATGCGCGCACGGGCTCACTACTGTGCTTGCGCAATCGGGCTCACTACTGCGGATGCGCGCTCGGTCTCATTACTGCGCATGCGCACACGGGCTCACTATTGAGCATGCGCACACGCGGTCACGAATGTGCATTCGCAATCGGGCTCTCTACTGCGCATGCGCAATCGGGCTCGCTACTGCTTATGCGCACTCCGACTCACTACTGCGGATGCAAAATCGGGCTCACTACCGCGTATGCGCGCACGGGCTCACTACTGTGCATGCGCACTCGGGGTCACTACTGCTCATGCGCACGTGGACTCACTACTGCTCATGGGCACTCGGCCTCATTACTGCGGATGCACAATCGAGCACACTACTGCGCATGCGCACTCGGGGTCACTACTGCTCACGCACACACGGGCTCACTACTGTTCATGCGCACTCGGACTCACTACTGCGGATGCAAAATCGGGCTCACTACCGCGTATGCGCGCACGGGCTCACTACTGTGCATGCGCACTCGGGGTCTCTACTGCTCATGCACACACGGGCTCACTACTGCTCAGGCGCACTCGAACTCACTACTGTGGATGCACAATCGGTCTCACTACTGCGCATGCGCGCTCGGGCTCACTACTGTGCATGCGCACTCGGGGCCACTACTGCTCATGCACACACGGGCTCACTACTGCTCATGCGCAAACGGGGTCACTACTGCTCATGCGCACTTGGACTCACTACCGCTCATGGGCACTCGGCCTCACCACTGCGGATGCGCAATCGGGCTCTCTACTGCGCATGCGCAGTCCGGCTCACTACTGCGCATGCGCACTTCGGTCAGACCTGCACATGCGCACTCGAGCTCACTTCTGCGCATGCGCACTCGGACTCACTACTGCGTATGCGCACTCCGGCTCAGACCTGCACATGCGCACTTGGGGTCACTACTGCTCATGGGCACTCGGCCTCATTACTGAGGATGCGCAATCGGGCTCACTACTGTGCATGCGCATTCGGGGTCACTACTGCTGATGCGCACTTGGACTCACTACTGCTCATGGGCACTCGGCCTCACTACTGCGGATGCGCAATCGGGCTCGCTACTGCGCATGCACACATGGGCTCACTACTGTGCATGCGCAAACGGGCTCACTACTGCGTATGCGCGCTCGGGCTCACTACTGTGCATGCGCACTCGGGGCCACTACTGCTCATGCACACACGGGCTCACTACTGCTCATGCGCAAACGGGGTCACTACTGCTCATGCGCACTTGGACTCACTACTGCTCATGGGCACTCGGCCTCACCACTGCGGATGCGCAATCGGGCTCTCTACTGCGCATGCGCACTCCGGCTCACTACTGCGCATGCGCACTTCGGTCAGACCTGCACATGCGCACTCGATCTCACTTCTGCGCATGCGCACTCGGACTCACTACTGCGCATGCGCACTCCGGCTCAGACCTGCACATGCGCACTCGGGCTCACTACTGCTCATGGGCACTCGGCCTCATTACTGAGGATGCGCAATCGGGCTCACTACTGTGCATGCGCATTCGGGGTCACTACTGCTCATGCGCACTGGGACTCACTACTGCTCATGGGCACTCGGCCTCACCACTGCGGATGCGCAATCGGGCACTCTACTGCGCATGCGCACTGCGGCTCAGACTTGACCATGCGCACTCGGGCTCACCACTGCGCATGCAATATCGGTGTCACTACCGCGTATGCGCGCACGGGCTCACTACTGTGCATGCGCAATCGGGCTCACTACTGCGGATGCGCGCTCGGTCTCATTACTGCGCATGCGCACACGGGCTCACTATTGAGCATGCGCACACGCGGTCACGAATGTGCATTCGCAATCGGGCTCTCTACTGCGCATGCGCAATCGGGCTCGCTACTGCTTATGCGCACTCCGACTCACTTCTCCGGATGCAAAATCGGGCTCACTACCGCGTATGCGCGCACGGGCTCACTACTGTGCATGCGCACTCGGACTCACTACTGCTCATGGGCACTCGGCCTCACTACTGAGGATGCGCAATCGTACTCACTACTGTGCATGCGCACACGGACTCCCGACTACGGATGCGCAATCGGGCTCACTACTGCGCATGCGCATTCGGGGTCACTACTGCTGATGCGCACTTGGACTCACTACTGCTCATGGGCACTCGGCCTCACTACTGCGGATGCGTAAATCGGGCTCACTACTGCGAATGCGCACTCCGGCTCAGACTTGACAATGCGCACTCGGGCTCACTACTGCGCATGCGCACTACGGCTCAGACCTGCACATGCGCACTCGGGCTCACTACTGCTCATGGGCACTCGGCCTCACTACTGAGGATGCGCAATCGGGCTCACTACTGTGCATGCGCACTCGGACTCACTACTGCGGATACACAATCGGGCTCGCTACTGCGCATGCGCACTCCGGTCAGACCTGCACATGCGCACTCGATCTCACTTCTGCGCATGCGCACACGGACTCACTACTGCGGATGCGCACTCGGGGTCACTACTGCGCATGCGCACTCGGGCTGACCACTGCGCATACGGACACGGGCTCACTACTGCGCATGCGCGCTCGGGGTCACTACTGCTCATGCGCACTTGGACTCACTACTGCTCATGGGCACTCGGCCTCACTTCTGCGCATGCGCAATCGGGCTCACTACTGCGCATGCGCGCTCGGGCTCACTACTGCGGATGCGCGCTCGGTCTCATTACTGCGCATGCGCACACGGGCTCACTATTGAGCATGCGCACACGCGGTCACGAATGTGCATTCGCAATCGGGCTCTCTACTGCGCATGCGCTCTCGGGCTCACCACTGCGCATGCGGACACGGGCTCACTACTGCGCATGCGCAATCGTGGTCTCTACTGCTCATGCGCACTCGGACACACTACTGCGGATGCAAAATGCGGGTCACTACCGCGTATGCGCACACGGACTCACTACTGCGGATGCGCAATTTGGCTCGCTACTGCGCATGCGCACGCGGGGTCACTACTGCTCATGCACACTTGGACTCACTACTGCTCATGGGCACTCGGCCTCACCACTGCGGATGCGCAATCGGGCTCACTACTGCGTATGCGCACTCGGGGTCACTACTGCTCATGCGCACTTTGTCTCACTACTGCTCAATGGCACTCGGCCTCACTACTACGGACACGCATCGGGCTCGCTACTGCGCATGCGCACGCGGGGTCACTACTGCTCATGCGCACTTGGACTCACTACTGCTCATGGGCACTCGGCCTCACCACTGCGGATGCGCAATCGGGCTCTCTACTGCGCATGCGCCCTTCATCTCAACACTGCACATGCGGACACGGGCTCACTACTGCCCATGCGCAATCGGGCTCTCTACTACGCATGCGCACTCGGCGTCACTACTGCGGATGCGCAATCGGGCTCACTACTGCGTATGCGCATTCGGGGTCACTACTGCTCATGCGCACTCGGGGTCACTACTGCGCATGCGCACTCGGGCTCGCTACTGTTCATACGCACTCGGACTCACTACTGCGGATGCACAATCGGGCTCACTACTGCGCATGCGCGCTCGTGCTCAGACTTGACCATGCGCACTCGGGCTCACCACTGCGCATGCGGACACGGGCTCACTACTGCGCATGCGCAATCGGGCTCTCTACTGCGCATGCGCACTCGGGGTCACTACAGCGCATGCGCACTCGGGCTCACTACTGTTCATACGCACTCGGACTCACTACTGCGGATGCACAATCGGGCTGACTACTGCGGATGCGCGCACGGGCTCATTACTGTGCATACTCACACGGGGTCACTACTTTACATGCGCTCTCGGACTAACTATTGCTCATGCGGACTCGGACACACTACTGCGGATGCAAAATCGGTGTCACTACCGCGTATGCGCGCACGGGCTCACTACTGCGCAAGCGCACTCGGACGCACTACTGCTCATGGGCACTCGGCCTCACTACTGAGGATGCGCAATCGTACTCACTACTGTGCATGCGCACACGGACTCCCGACTGCGGATGCGCAATCGGGCTCACTACTGCGCATGCGCATTCGGGGTCACTACTGCGGATGCGTAAATCGGGCTCACTACTGCGAATGCGCACTCCGGCTCAGACTTGACAATGCGCACTCGGGCTCACTACTTCACATGCGCTCTCGGACCAACTACTCCTCATGCGCACTCGGACACACTACTGCGGATGCAAAATCGGGGTCACTACCGCTTATGCGCGCACGGGCTCACTACTGTGCATGCGCACTCGGGGTTACTACTGCTCATGCGCACGTGGACTCACTACTGCTCAAGGGCACTCCGCCTCACTACTGCGGACGCGCAATCGGGCTCACTACTGCGCATGCGCACTCCGGCTCAGACTTGACCATGCGCACTCGGGCACACCACTGCGCATGCAAAATCGGTGTCACTACCGCGTATGCGCGCACGGGCTCACTACTGTGCATGCGCACACGGACTCCCGACTGCGGATGCGCACACGGGCTCAATATTGAGCATGCGCACACGGGGTCACTACTGCTCATGCGCACTTGGACTCACTACTGCTCATGGGCACTCGGCCTCACCACTGCGGATGCGCAATCGGGCTCTCTACTGCGCATGCGCACTCCGGCTCAGACTTCACAATGTGCACTCGGGCTCACTACTTCACATGCGCTCTCGGACTAACTACTCTTCATGCGCACTCGGACACACTACTGCGGATGCAAAATCGGGGTCCCTACCGCGTATGCGCGCACGGGCTCACTACTGTGCATGGGCACTCGGGGTTACTACTGCTCATGCGCACGTGGACTCACTACTGCTCAAGGGCACTCGGCCTCACTACTGCGGATGCGCAATCGGGCTCACTACTGCGCATGCGCACTCCGGATCAGACTTGACCATGCGCACTCGGGCTCACCACTGCGCATGCAATATCGGTGTCACTACCGCGTATGCGCGCACGGGCTCAGTACTGTGCATGCGCAATCGGGCTCACTACTGCGCATGCGCACTTCGGTCAGACCTGCACATTCGCACGCGAGCTCACTTCTGCGCATGCGCACTCGGACTCACTACTGCGCATGCGCACTACGGCTCAGACCTGCACATGCGCACTCGGGCTCACTACTGCTCATGGGCACTCGGCCTCACTACTGAGGATGCGCAATCGGGCTCACTACTGTGCATGCGCACACGGACTCCCGACTGCGGATGCGCACACGGGCTCAATATTGAGCATACGCACACGGGGTCACTACTGCTCATGCGCACTTGGACTCACTACTGCTCATGGGCACTCGGCCTCGCTACTGAGGATGCGCAATCGGGCTCACTACTGTGCATGCGCACACGGACTCCCGTCTGCGGATGCGCAATCGGGCTCGCTACTGCGCATGCACACATGGGCTCACTATGTGCATGCGCAATCGGGCTCACTAGTGCGTATGCGCACTCGGGGTCACTACAGCTCATGCGCACTTGGACTCACTACTGCTCATGGGCCCACGGCCTCACTTCTGCGCATGCGAGATCGGGCTCACTACTGCGCATGCGCGCTCGGGCTCGCTACTGCGCATGCGCACTCCGGTCAGACCTGCACATGCGCACTCGAGCTCACTTCTGCGCATGCGCACACGGACTCACTACTGCGGATGCGCACTCGGGGTCACTACTGCGCATGCGCACTCGGGCTCACCACTGCGCATACGGACACGGGCTCACTACTGCGCATGCGCGCTCGGGGTCACTACTGCTCATGCGCACTTGGACTCACTACTGCTCATGGGCACTCGGCCTCACTTCTGCGCATGCGCAATCGGGCTCACTACTGCGCATGCGCGCTCGGGCTCACTACTGCGGATGCGCGCTCGGTCTCATTACTGCGCATGCGCACACGGGCTCACTATTGAGCATGCGCACACGCGGTCACGAATGAGCATTCGCAATTGGGCTCTCTACTACGCATGCGCTCTCGGGCTCACCACTGCGCATGCGGACACGGGCTCACTACTGCGCATGCGCAATCGGGGTCTCTACTGCTCATGCGCACTCGGACACACTACTGCGGATGCAAAATGCGGGTCACTACCGCGTATGCGCCTTCGGACTCACTACTGCGGATGCGCAATCTGGCTCGCTACTGCGCATGCGCACACGGGGTCACTACTGCTCATGCGCACTTGGACTCACTACTGCTCATGGGCACTCGGCCTCACCACTGCGGATGCGCAATCGGGCTCTCTACTGCGCATGCGCACTCCGGCTCAACACTGCACATGCGGACACGGGCTCACTACTGCCCATGCGCAATCGGGCTCTCTACTACGCATGCGCACTCGGCGTCACTACTGCGGATGCACAATCGAGCACACTACTGCGCATGCGCACTCCGGCTCAGACCTGCACATGCGCACGCGGCCTCACTACTGGGCATGCGCACACGGACTCACTACTGCCGATGCGCAATCGGGCTCACTACTGCGCATGCGCACACGGACTCCCTACTGCGGATGCGCAATCGGGCTCACTACTGCGTATGCGCATTCGGGGTCACTACTGCTCATGCGCACTCGGGGTCACTACTGCGCATGCGCACTCGGGCACACTACTGTTCATACGCACTCGGACTCACTACTGCGGATGCACAATCGGGCTCACTACTGCGCATGCGCGCTCGTGCTCAGACTTGACCATGCGCACTCGGGCTCACCACTGCGCATGTGGACACGGGCTCACTACTGCGCATGCGCAATCGGGCTCTCTACTGCGCATGCGCACTCGGGGTCACTACTGCGCATGCGCACTCGGGCTCACTACTGTTCATACGCACTCGGACTCACTACTGCGGATGCACAATCGGGCTCACTACTGCGCATGCGCGCACGGGGTCACTACTGCTCATGCGCACTCGGACTCACTACTGCGGGTGCGTAATCGGGCTCACTACTGCGCATGCGCGCTCGGGCTCACTACTGCGCATGCGCACTTCGGGCAGACCTGCACATGCGCACTCGAGCTCACTTCTGCGCAAGCGCACTCGGACGCACTACTGCTCATGGGCACTCGGCCTCACTACTGAGGATGCGCAATCGTACTCACTACTGTGCATGCGCACACGGACTCCCGACTGCGTATGCGCAATCGGGCTCACTACTGCGCATGCGCATTCGGGGTCACTACTGCTCATGCGCACTTGGACTCACTACTGCTCATGGGCACTCGGCCTCACTACTGCGGATGCGTAAATCGGGCTCACTACTGCGAATGCGCACTCCGGCTCAGACTTGACAATGCGCACTCGGGCTCACTACTTCACATGCGCTCTCGGACCAACTACTCCTCATGCGCACTCGGACACACTACTGCGGATGCAAAATCGGGGTCACTACCGCTTATGCGCGCACGGGCTCACTACTGTGCATGCGCACTCGGGGTTACTACTGCTCATGCGCACGTGGACTCACTACTGCTCAAGGGCACTCCGCCTCACTACTGCGGTCGCGCAATCGGGCTCACTACTGCGCATGCGCACTCCGGCTCAGACTTGACCATGCGCACTCGGGCTCACCACTGCGCATGCAATATCGGTGTCACTACCGCGTATGCGCGCACGGGCTCACTACTGTGCTTGCGCAATCGGGCTCACTACTGCGCATGCGCGCTCCGGCTCACTACTGCGCATGCGCACTTCGGTCAGACCTGCACATGCGCACTCGAGCTCACTTCTGCGCATGCGCACTCGGACTCACTACTGCGCATGCGCACTCCGGTTCAGACCTGCACATGCGCACTCGGGGTCACGAGTGCTCATGCGCACTTGGACTCACTACTGCTCATCTGCACTCGGCCTCACTACTGCGGATGCGCAATCGGGCTCACTACTGCGCATGCGCGCTCGGGCTCACTACTGCGGATGCGCTCTCGGGCTCACTACTGCGCATGCGCACACGGGCTCACTACTGCGCATGCGCACACGGACTCCCTACTGCCGATGCACAATCGAGCACACTACTGCGCATGCGCACTCGGGGTCACTACTGCTCACGCACACACGGGCTCACTACTGTTCATGCGCACTCGGACTCACTACTGCGGATGCAAAATCGGGGTCACTACTGCTCATGCGCACGTGGACTCACTACTGCTCATGGGCACCCGGCCTCATTACTGCGGATGCGAAATCGGGCTCACTACTGCGCATGCGCAATCGGGCTCACCACTGCGCATGCGGACACGGGCTCACAACTGCGCATGCGCAGTCGGGCTCTCTACTGCGCATGCGCACTCGGGCTCACTACTGCGGATGCGCGATCGGGCTCACTACTGCGCATGCGCACTTGGACTCACTACTGCTCATGGGCACTCGGCCTCATTACTGCGGATGCGAAATCGGGATCACTACTGCGCATGCGTGGTCGGGCTCAGACTTGACCATGCGCACTCGGCCTCACCACTGCGCATGCGTACACGGGCTCACTACTGCGCATGCGCAATCGGGCTCTCTACTGCGCATGGGCACTCGGCCTCACTACTGCGGATGCGCAATCGGGCTCACTACTGCGGATGCGCGCTCGGGGTTACTACTGCGCATACGCACTCGGGGTCACTAATTCTCATGCGCTCTCGGACTAACTACTGCTCATGAGTACTCCGACTCACTACTGCGGATGCAAAATCGGTGTCACTACCGCGTATGCGCGCACGGGCTCACTACTGTGCATGCGCAATCGGGCTCACTACTGCGCATGCGCGCTCGGGCTCACTACTGCGCATGCGCACTTCGGTCAGACCTGCACATGCGCACTCGGCCTCACCACTGCGCATGCGTACACGGGCTCACTACTGCGCATGCGCAATCGGGCTCTCTACTGCTCATGGGCACTCGGCCTCACTACTGCGGATGCGAAATCGGGATCACTACTGCGCATGCGTGGTCGGGCTCAGACTTGACCATGCGCACTCGGCCTCACCACTGCGCATGCGTACACGGGCTCACTACTGCGCATGCGCAATCGGGCTCTCTACTGCTCATGGGCACTCGGCCTCACTACTGAGGATGCGCAATCGTACTCACTACTGTGCATGCACACACGGACTCCCGACTGCGGATGCGCAATCGGGCACACTACTGCGCATGCGCATTCGGGGTCACTACTGCTGATGCGCACTTGGACTCACTACTGCTCATGGGCACTCGGCCTCACTACTGCGGATGCCTAAATCGGGCTCACTACTGCGAATGCGCACTCCGGCTCAGACTTGACAATGCGCACTCGGGCTCACTACTTCACATGCGCTCTCGGACTAACTACTCCTCATGCGCACTCGGACACACTACTGCGGATGCAAAATCGGGGTCACTACCTCGTATGCGCGCACGGGCTCACTACTGTGCATGCGCACTCGGGGTTACTACTGCTCATGCGCACGTGGACTCACTACTGCTCAAGGGCACTCGGCCTCACTACTGCGGATGCGCAATCGGGCTCACTACTGCGCATGCGCACTCCGGCACAGACTTGACCATGCGCACTCGGGCACACCACTGCGCATGCGGACACGGACTCACTACTGCGCATGCGCAATCGGGCTCTCTACTGCACATGCGCACTCGGTATCACTACTGCGCATACGCACTCGGGCTCACTACTGCGGATGCGCGCTCGGGCTCACTACTGCGCATGCGCACACGGGCTCACTATTGAGCATGCGCGCTCGGGCTCACTACTGCGGATGCGCACTCGGGCTCACTACTGCTCATGCGCACTTGGACTCACTACTGTTCATGCGCACTCGGACTCACTACTGCGGATGCAAAATCGGGCTCACTACCGCGTATGCGCGCACGGGCTCACTACTGTGCATGCGCACTCGGGGTCACTACTGCTCATGCGCACTTGGACTCACTACTGTTCATGCGCACTCGGACTCACTACTGCGGATGCAACATCAGGCTCACTACCGCGTATGCGCGCACGGGCTCACTACTGTGCATGCGCACTCGGGGTCACTACTGCTCATGCACACACGGGCTCACTACTGCTCATGCGCGCTCGGACTCACTACTGCGGATGCACAATCGGGCTCACTGCTGCGCAATGCGCACTCCGGCTCAGTCCTGCACATGCGCACTCGGGCTCACTACTGGGCATGCGCACACGGACTCACTACTGCGGATGCGCACTCGGGTTCGCTACTGCGCATGCACACATGAGCTCAATACTGTGCATGCGCAATCGGGTCACGACTGCTCATGCGCAATCGGACTCGCTACTGCGGATGCGCGCTCGGGCTCACTACTGCGCATGCGCACACGGGGTCACTACTTCTCATGCGCTCTCGGACTAACTACTGCTCATGCGCACTCCGACTCACTACTGCGGATGCAAAATCGGGCTCACGACCGCGTATGCGCGCACGGGCTCACTACTGTGCATGCGCACTCGGGGTCACTACTGCTCATGCGCACTTGGACTCACTACTGCTCATGGGCACTCGGCCTCATTACTGCGGATGCGAAATCGGGCTCACTACTGCGCATGCGTGGTCGGGCGCAGACTTGACCATGCGCACTCGGCCTCACCACTGCGCATGCGGACACGGGCTCACTACTGCGCATGCGCACTCCGGCTCAGACTTGACAATGCGCACTCGGGCTGACTACTTCACATGCGCTCTCAAACTAACTACTCCTCATGCGCACTCGGACACACTACTGCGGATGCAAAATCGGGGTCACTACCGCGTATGCGCGCACGGGCTCACTACTGCGCATGCGCACTCGGGGTCACTACTGCTCATGCGCACGTGGACTCACTACTGCTCATGGGCACTCGGCCTCATTACTGCGGATGCACAATCGAGCACACTACTGCGCATGCGCACTCGGGGTCACTACTGCTCACGCACACACGGGCTCACTACTGTTCATGCGCACTCGGACTCACTACTGCGGATGCAAAATCGGGCTCACTACCGCGTATGCGCGCACGGGCTCACTACTGTGCATGCGCACTCGGGGTCTCTACTGCTCATGCACACACGGGCTCACTACTGCTCAGGCGCACTCGAACTCACTACTGTGGATGCACAATCGGTCTCACTACTGCGCATGCGCGCTCGGGCTCACTACTGTGCATGCGCGCTCGGGCTCGCTACTGCGCATGCGCACTCCGGTCAGACCTGCACATGCGCACTCGAGCTCACTTCTGCGCATGCGCACACGGACTCACTACTGCGGATGCGCAATCGGGCTCGCTACTGCGCATGCACACATGGGCTCACTACTGTGCATGCGCAAACGGGCTCACTACTGCGTATGCGCGCTCGGGCTCACTACTGTGCATGCACACATGGGCTCGCTACTGCGCATGCGCACTCCGGTCAGACCTGCACATGCGCACTCGAGCTCACTTCTGCGCATGCGCACACGGACTCACTACTGCGGATGCGCAATCGGGCTCGCTACTGCGCATGCACACATGGGCTCACTACTGTGCATGCGCAAACGGGCTCACTACTGCGTATGCGCGCTCGGGCTCACTACTGTGCATGCGCACTCGGGGCCACTACTGCTCATGCACACACGGGCTCACTACTGCTCATGCGCAAACGGGGTCACTACTGCTCATGCGCACTTGGACTCACTACTGCTCATGGGCACTCGGCCTCACCACTGCGGATGCGCAATCGGGCTCTCTACTGCGCATGCGCACTCCGGCTCACTACTGCGCATGCGCACTTCGGTCAGACCTGCACATGCGCACTCGAGCTCACTTCTGCGCATGCGCACTCGGACTCACTACTGCGCATGCGCACTCCGGCTCAGACCTGCACATGCGCACTCGGGCTCACTACTGCTCATGGGCACTCGGCCTCATTACTGAGGATGCGCAATCGGGCTCACTACTGTGCATGCGCATTCGGGGTCACTACTGCTCATGCGCACTGGGACTCACTACTGCTCATGGGCACTCGGCCTCACCACTGCGGATGCGCAATCGGGCTCTCTACTGCGCATGCGCACTCCGGCTCAGACTTGACCATGCGCACTCGGGCTCACCACTGCGCATGCAATATCGGTGTCACTACCGCGTATGCGCGCACGGGCTCACTACTGTGCTTGCGCAATCGGGCTCACTACTGCGGATGCGCGCTCGGTCTCATTACTGCGCATGCGCACACGGGCTCACTATTGAGCATGCGCACACGCGGTCACGAATGCGCATTCGCAATCGGGCTCTCTACTGCGCATGCGCAATCGGGCTCGCTACTGCTTATGCGCACTCCGACTCACTACTGCGGATGCAAAATCGGGCTCACTACCGCGTATGCGCGCACGGGCTCACTACTGTGCATGCGCACTCGGGGTCACTACTGCTCATGCGCACGTGGACTCACTACTGCTCATGGGCACTCGGCCTCATTACTGCGGATGCACAATCGAGCACACTACTGCGCATGCGCACTCGGGGTCACTACTGCTCACGCACACACGGGCTCACTACTGTTCATGCGCACTCGGACTCACTACTGCGGATGCAAAATCGGGCTCACTACCGCGTATGCGCGCACGGGCTCACTACTGTGCATGCGCACTCGGGGTCTCTACTGCTCATGCACACACGGGCTCACTACTGCTCAGGCGCACTCGAACTCACTACTGTGGATGCACAATCGGTCTCACTACTGCGCATGCGCGCTCGGGCTCACTACTGTGCATGCGCACTCGGGGCCACTACTGCTCATGCACACACGGGCTCACTACTGCTCATGCGCAAACGGGGTCACTACTGCTCATGCGCACTTGGACTCACTACCGCTCATGGGCACTCGGCCTCACCACTGCGGATGCGCAATCGGGCTCTCTACTGCGCATGCGCAGTCCGGCTCACTACTGCGCATGCGCACTTCGGTCAGACCTGCACATGCGCACTCGAGCTCACTTCTGCGCATGCGCACTCGGACTCACTACTGCGTATGCGCACTCCGGCTCAGACCTGCACATGCGCACTCGGGCTCACTACTGCTCATGGGCACTCGGCCTCATTACTGAGGATGCGCAATCGGGCTCACTACTGTGCATGCGCATTCGGGGTCACTACTGCTGATGCGCACTTGGACTCACTACTGCTCATGGGCACTCGGCCTCACTACTGCGGATGCGCAATCGGGCTCGCTACTGCGCATGCACACATGGGCTCACTACTGTGCATGCGCAAACGGGCTCACTACTGCGTATGCGCGCTCGGGCTCACTACTGTGCATGCGCACTCGGGGCCACTACTGCTCATGCACACACGGGCTCACTACTGCTCATGCGCAAACGGGGTCACTACTGCTCATGCGCACTTGGACTCACTACTGCTCATGGGCACTCGGCCTCACCACTGCGGATGCGCAATCGGGCTCTCTACTGCGCATGCGCACTCCGGCTCACTACTGCGCATGCGCACTTCGGTCAGACCTGCACATGCGCACTCGATCTCACTTCTGCGCATGCGCACTCGGACTCACTACTGCGCATGCGCTCTCCGGCTCAGACCTGCACATGCGCACTCGGGCTCACTACTGCTCATGGGCACTCGGCCTCATTACTGAGGATGCGCAATCGGGCTCACTACTGTGCATGCGCATTCGGGGTCACTACTGCTCATGCGCACTGGGACTCACTACTGCTCATGGGCACTCGGCCTCACCACTGCGGATGCGCAATCGGGCACTCTACTGCGCATGCGCACTGCGGCTCAGACTTGACCATGCGCACTCGGGCTCACCACTGCGCATGCAATATCGGTGTCACTACCGCGTATGCGCGCACGGGCTCACTACTGTGCATGCGCAATCGGGCTCACTACTGCGGATGCGCGCTCGGTCTCATTACTGCGCATGCGCACACGGGCTCACTATTGAGCATGCGCACACGCGGTCACGAATGTGCATTCGCAATCGGGCTCTCTACTGCGCATGCGCAATCGGGCTCGCTACTGCTTATGCGCACTCCGACTCACTTCTCCGGATGCAAAATCGGGCTCACTACCGCGTATGCGCGCACGGGCTCACTACTGTGCATGCGCACTCGGACTCACTACTGCTCATGGGCACTCGGCCTCACTACTGAGGATGCGCAATCGTACTCACTACTGTGCATGCGCACACGGACTCCCGACTACGGATGCGCAATCGGGCTCACTACTGCGCATGCGCATTCGGGGTCACTACTGCTGATGCGCACTTGGACTCACTACTGCTCATGGGCACTCGGCCTCACTACTGCGGATGCGTAAATCGGGCTCACTACTGCGAATGCGCACTCCGGCTCAGACTTGACAATGCGCACTCGGGCTCACTACTGCGCATGCGCACTACGGCTCAGACCTGCACATGCGCACTCGGGCTCACTACTGCTCATGGGCACTCGGCCTCACTACTGAGGATGCGCAATCGGGCTCACTACTGTGCATGCGCACTCGGACTCACTACTGCGGATACACAATCGGGCTCGCTACTGCGCATGCGCACTCCGGTCAGACCTGCACATGCGCACTCGATCTCACTTCTGCGCATGCGCACACGGACTCACTACTGCGGATGCGCACTCGGGGTCACTACTGCGCATGCGCACTCGGGCTGACCACTGCGCATACGGACACGGGCTCACTACTGCGCATGCGCGCTCGGGGTCACTACTGCTCATGCGCACTTGGACTCACTACTGCTCATGGGCACTCGGCCTCACTTCTGCGCATGCGCAATCGGGCTCACTACTGCGCATGCGCGCTCGGGCTCACTACTGCGGATGCGCGCTCGGTCTCATTACTGCGCATGCGCACACGGGCTCACTATTGAGCATGCGCACACGCGGTCACGAATGTGCATTCGCAATCGGGCTCTCTACTGCGCATGCGCTCTCGGGCTCACCACTGCGCATGCGGACACGGGCTCACTACTGCGCATGCGCAATCGGGGTCTCTACTGCTCATGCGCACTCGGACACACTACTGCGGATGCAAAATGCGGGTCACTACCGCGTATGCGCACACGGACTCACTACTGCGGATGCGCAATTTGGCTCGCTACTGCGCATGCGCACGCGGGGTCACTACTGCTCATGCACACTTGGACTCACTACTGCTCATGGGCACTCGGCCTCACCACTGCGGATGCGCAATCGGGCTCTCTACTGCGCATGCGCACTCCGGCTCAGACTTCACAATGTGCACTCGGGCTCACTACTTCACATGCGCTCTCGGACTAACTACTCTTCATGCGCACTCGGACACACTACTGCGGATGCAAAATCGGGGTCCCTACCGCGTATGCGCGCACGGGCTCACTACTGTGCATGCGCACTCGGGGTTACTACTGCTCATGCGGACGTGGACTCACTACTGCTCAAGGGCACTCCGCCTCACTACTGCGGACGCGCAATCGGGCTCACTACTGCGCATGCGCACTCCGGCTCAGACTTGACCATGCGCACTCGGGCACACCACTGCGCATGCAAAATCGGTGTCACTACCGCGTATGCGCGCACGGGCTCACTACTGTGCATGCGCAATCGGGCTCGCTACTGCGCATGCGCGCTCGGGCTCACTACTGCGCATGCGCACTTCGGTCAGACCTGCACATGCGCACTCGAGCTCACTTCTGCGCATGCGCACTCGGACTCACTACTGCGCATGCGCACTACGGCTCAGACCTGCACATGCGCACTCGGGCTCACTACTGCTCATGGGCACTCGGCCTCACTACTGAGGATGCGCAATCGGGCTCACTACTGTGCATGCGCACACGGACTCCCGACTGCGGATGCGCACACGGGCTCAATATTGAGCATGCGCACACGGGGTCACTACTGCTCATGCGCACTTGGACTCACTACTGCTCATGGGCACTCGGCCTCACCACTGCGGATGCGCAATCGGGCTCTCTACTGCGCATGCGCACTCCGGCTCAGACTTCACAATGTGCACTCGGGCTCACTACTTCACATGCGCTCTCGGACTAACTACTCTTCATGCGCACTCGGACACACTACTGCGGATGCAAAATCGGGGTCCCTACCGCGTATGCGCGCACGGGCTCACTACTGTGCATGGGCACTCGGGGTTACTACTGCTCATGCGCACGTGGACTCACTACTGCTCAAGGGCACTCGGCCTCACTACTGCGGATGCGCAATCGGGCTCACTACTGCGCATGCGCACTCCGGATCAGACTTGACCATGCGCACTCGGGCTCACCACTGCGCATGCAATATCGGTGTCACTACCGCGTATGCGCGCACGGGCTCAGTACTGTGCATGCGCAATCGGGCTCACTACTGCGCATGCGCGCTCGGGCTCACTACTGCGCATGCGCACTTCGGTCAGACCTGCACATTCGCACGCGAGCTCACTTCTGCGCATGCGCACTCGGACTCACTACTGCGGATACACAATCGGGCTCGCTACTGCGCATGCGCACTCCGGTCAGACCTGCACATGCGCACTCGATCTCACTTCTGCGCATGCGCACACGGACTCACTACTGCGGATGCGCACTCGGGGTCACTACTGCGCATGCGCACTCGGGCTGACCACTGCGCATACGGACACGGGCTCACTACTGCGCATGCGCGCTCGGGGTCACTACTGCTCATGCGCACTTGGACTCACTACTGCTCATGGGCACTCGGCCTCACTTCTGCGCATGCGCAATCGGGCTCACTACTGCGCATGCGCGCTCGGGCTCACTACTGCGGATGCGCGCTCGGTCTCATTACTGCGCATGCGCACACGGGCTCACTATTGAGCATGCGCACACGCGGTCACGAATGTGCATTCGCAATCGGGCTCTCTACTGCGCATGCGCTCTCGGGCTCACCACTGCGCATGCGGACACGGGCTCACTACTGCGCATGCGCAATCGTGGTCTCTACTGCTCATGCGCACTCGGACACACTACTGCGGATGCAAAATGCGGGTCACTACCGCGTATGCGCACACGGACTCACTACTGCGGATGCGCAATTTGGCTCGCTACTGCGCATGCGCACGCGGGGTCACTACTGCTCATGCACACTTGGACTCACTACTGCTCATGGGCACTCGGCCTCACCACTGCGGATGCGCAATCGGGCTCACTACTGCGTATGCGCACTCGGGGTCACTACTGCTCATGCGCACTTTGTCTCACTACTGCTCAATGGCACTCGGCCTCACTACTACGGACACGCATCGGGCTCGCTACTGCGCATGCGCACGCGGGGTCACTACTGCTCATGCGCACTTGGACTCACTACTGCTCATGGGCACTCGGCCTCACCACTGCGGATGCGCAATCGGGCTCTCTACTGCGCATGCGCCCTTCATCTCAACACTGCACATGCGGACACGGGCTCACTACTGCCCATGCGCAATCGGGCTCTCTACTACGCATGCGCACTCGGCGTCACTACTGCGGATGCGCAATCGGGCTCACTACTGCGTATGCGCATTCGGGGTCACTACTGCTCATGCGCACTCGGGGTCACTACTGCGCATGCGCACTCGGGCTCGCTACTGTTCATACGCACTCGGACTCACTACTGCGGATGCACAATCGGGCTCACTACTGCGCATGCGCG
The DNA here is from genome assembly GCA_963576845.1 of Megachile leachella. NCBI lineage: Eukaryota > Metazoa > Arthropoda > Insecta > Hymenoptera > Megachilidae > Megachile > Megachile leachella. Next base: position 22,414,237 of record OY756250.1, on the reverse strand, counting down.
CTCGTGCTCAGACTTGACCATGCGCACTCGGGCTCACCACTGCGCATGCGGACACGGGCTCACTACTGCGCATGCGCAATCGGGCTCTCTACTGCGCATGCGCACTCGGGGTCACTACAGCGCATGCGCACTCGGGCTCACTACTGTTCATACGCACTCGGACTCACTACTGCGGATGCACAATCGGGCTGACTACTGCGGATGCGCGCACGGGCTCATTACTGTGCATACTCACACGGGGTCACTACTTTACATGCGCTCTCGGACTAACTATTGCTCATGCGGACTCGGACACACTACTGCGGATGCAAAATCGGTGTCACTACCGCGTATGCGCGCACGGGCTCACTACTGCGCAAGCGCACTCGGACGCACTACTGCTCATGGGCACTCGGCCTCACTACTGAGGATGCGCAATCGTACTCACTACTGTGCATGCGCACACGGACTCCCGACTGCGGATGCGCAATCGGGCTCACTACTGCGCATGCGCATTCGGGGTCACTACTGCGGATGCGTAAATCGGGCTCACTACTGCGAATGCGCACTCCGGCTCAGACTTGACAATGCGCACTCGGGCTCACTACTTCACATGCGCTCTCGGACCAACTACTCCTCATGCGCACTCGGACACACTACTGCGGATGCAAAATCGGGGTCACTACCGCTTATGCGCGCACGGGCTCACTACTGTGCATGCGCACTCGGGGTTACTACTGCTCATGCGCACGTGGACTCACTACTGCTCAAGGGCACTCCGCCTCACTACTGCGGACGCGCAATCGGGCTCACTACTGCGCATGCGCACTCCGGCTCAGACTTGACCATGCGCACTCGGGCACACCACTGCGCATGCAAAATCGGTGTCACTACCGCGTATGCGCGCACGGGCTCACTACTGTGCATGCGCAATCGGGCTCGCTACTGCGCATGCGCGCTCGGGCTCACTACTGCGCATGCGCACTTCGGTCAGACCTGCACATGCGCACTCGAGCTCACTTCTGCGCATGCGCACTCGGACTCACTACTGCGCATGCGCACTACGGCTCAGACCTGCACATGCGCACTCGGGCTCACTACTGCTCATGGGCACTCGGCCTCACTACTGAGGATGCGCAATCGGGCTCACTACTGTGCATGCGCACACGGACTCCCGACTGCGGATGCGCACACGGGCTCAATATTGAGCATGCGCACACGGGGTCACTACTGCTCATGCGCACTTGGACTCACTACTGCTCATGGGCACTCGGCCTCACCACTGCGGATGCGCAATCGGGCTCTCTACTGCGCATGCGCACTCCGGCTCAGACTTCACAATGTGCACTCGGGCTCACTACTTCACATGCGCTCTCGGACTAACTACTCTTCATGCGCACTCGGACACACTACTGCGGATGCAAAATCGGGGTCCCTACCGCGTATGCGCGCACGGGCTCACTACTGTGCATGGGCACTCGGGGTTACTACTGCTCATGCGCACGTGGACTCACTACTGCTCAAGGGCACTCGGCCTCACTACTGCGGATGCGCAATCGGGCTCACTACTGCGCATGCGCACTCCGGATCAGACTTGACCATGCGCACTCGGGCTCACCACTGCGCATGCAATATCGGTGTCACTACCGCGTATGCGCGCACGGGCTCAGTACTGTGCATGCGCAATCGGGCTCACTACTGCGCATGCGCACTTCGGTCAGACCTGCACATTCGCACGCGAGCTCACTTCTGCGCATGCGCACTCGGACTCACTACTGCGCATGCGCACTACGGCTCAGACCTGCACATGCGCACTCGGGCTCACTACTGCTCATGGGCACTCGGCCTCACTACTGAGGATGCGCAATCGGGCTCACTACTGTGCATGCGCACACGGACTCCCGACTGCGGATGCGCACACGGGCTCAATATTGAGCATACGCACACGGGGTCACTACTGCTCATGCGCACTTGGACTCACTACTGCTCATGGGCACTCGGCCTCGCTACTGAGGATGCGCAATCGGGCTCACTACTGTGCATGCGCACACGGACTCCCGTCTGCGGATGCGCAATCGGGCTCGCTACTGCGCATGCACACATGGGCTCACTATGTGCATGCGCAATCGGGCTCACTAGTGCGTATGCGCACTCGGGGTCACTACAGCTCATGCGCACTTGGACTCACTACTGCTCATGGGCCCACGGCCTCACTTCTGCGCATGCGAGATCGGGCTCACTACTGCGCATGCGCGCTCGGGCTCGCTACTGCGCATGCGCACTCCGGTCAGACCTGCACATGCGCACTCGAGCTCACTTCTGCGCATGCGCACACGGACTCACTACTGCGGATGCGCACTCGGGGTCACTACTGCGCATGCGCACTCGGGCTCACCACTGCGCATACGGACACGGGCTCACTACTGCGCATGCGCGCTCGGGGTCACTACTGCTCATGCGCACTTGGACTCACTACTGCTCATGGGCACTCGGCCTCACTTCTGCGCATGCGCAATCGGGCTCACTACTGCGCATGCGCGCTCGGGCTCACTACTGCGGATGCGCGCTCGGTCTCATTACTGCGCATGCGCACACGGGCTCACTATTGAGCATGCGCACACGCGGTCACGAATGAGCATTCGCAATTGGGCTCTCTACTACGCATGCGCTCTCGGGCTCACCACTGCGCATGCGGACACGGGCTCACTACTGCGCATGCGCAATCGGGGTCTCTACTGCTCATGCGCACTCGGACACACTACTGCGGATGCAAAATGCGGGTCACTACCGCGTATGCGCCTTCGGACTCACTACTGCGGATGCGCAATCTGGCTCGCTACTGCGCATGCGCACACGGGGTCACTACTGCTCATGCGCACTTGGACTCACTACTGCTCATGGGCACTCGGCCTCACCACTGCGGATGCGCAATCGGGCTCTCTACTGCGCATGCGCACTCCGGCTCAACACTGCACATGCGGACACGGGCTCACTACTGCCCATGCGCAATCGGGCTCTCTACTACGCATGCGCACTCGGCGTCACTACTGCGGATGCACAATCGAGCACACTACTGCGCATGCGCACTCCGGCTCAGACCTGCACATGCGCACGCGGCCTCACTACTGGGCATGCGCACACGGACTCACTACTGCCGATGCGCAATCGGGCTCACTACTGCGCATGCGCACACGGACTCCCTACTGCGGATGCGCAATCGGGCTCACTACTGCGTATGCGCATTCGGGGTCACTACTGCTCATGCGCACTCGGGGTCACTACTGCGCATGCGCACTCGGGCTCACTACTGTTCATACGCACTCGGACTCACTACTGCGGATGCACAATCGGGCTCACTACTGCGCATGCGCGCTCGTGCTCAGACTTGACCATGCGCACTCGGGCTCACCACTGCGCATGTGGACACGGGCTCACTACTGCGCATGCGCAATCGGGCTCTCTACTGCGCATGCGCACTCGGGGTCACTACTGCGCATGCGCACTCGGGCTCACTACTGTTCATACGCACTCGGACTCACTACTGCGGATGCACAATCGGGCTCACTACTGCGCATGCGCGCACGGGGTCACTACTGCTCATGCGCACTCGGACTCACTACTGCGGGTGCGTAATCGGGCTCACTACTGCGCATGCGCGCTCGGGCTCACTACTGCGCATGCGCACTTCGGGCAGACCTGCACATGCGCACTCGAGCTCACTTCTGCGCAAGCGCACTCGGACGCACTACTGCTCATGGGCACTCGGCCTCACTACTGAGGATGCGCAATCGTACTCACTACTGTGCATGCGCACACGGACTCCCGACTGCGTATGCGCAATCGGGCTCACTACTGCGCATGCGCATTCGGGGTCACTACTGCTCATGCGCACTTGGACTCACTACTGCTCATGGGCACTCGGCCTCACTACTGCGGATGCGTAAATCGGGCTCACTACTGCGAATGCGCACTCCGGCTCAGACTTGACAATGCGCACTCGGGCTCACTACTTCACATGCGCTCTCGGACCAACTACTCCTCATGCGCACTCGGACACACTACTGCGGATGCAAAATCGGGGTCACTACCGCTTATGCGCGCACGGGCTCACTACTGTGCATGCGCACTCGGGGTTACTACTGCTCATGCGCACGTGGACTCACTACTGCTCAAGGGCACTCCGCCTCACTACTGCGGTCGCGCAATCGGGCTCACTACTGCGCATGCGCACTCCGGCTCAGACTTGACCATGCGCACTCGGGCTCACCACTGCGCATGCAATATCGGTGTCACTACCGCGTATGCGCGCACGGGCTCACTACTGTGCTTGCGCAATCGGGCTCACTACTGCGCATGCGCGCTCCGGCTCACTACTGCGCATGCGCACTTCGGTCAGACCTGCACATGCGCACTCGAGCTCACTTCTGCGCATGCGCACTCGGACTCACTACTGCGCATGCGCACTCCGGTTCAGACCTGCACATGCGCACTCGGGGTCACGAGTGCTCATGCGCACTTGGACTCACTACTGCTCATCTGCACTCGGCCTCACTACTGCGGATGCGCAATCGGGCTCACTACTGCGCATGCGCGCTCGGGCTCACTACTGCGGATGCGCTCTCGGGCTCACTACTGCGCATGCGCACACGGGCTCACTACTGCGCATGCGCACACGGACTCCCTACTGCCGATGCACAATCGAGCACACTACTGCGCATGCGCACTCGGGGTCACTACTGCTCACGCACACACGGGCTCACTACTGTTCATGCGCACTCGGACTCACTACTGCGGATGCAAAATCGGGGTCACTACTGCTCATGCGCACGTGGACTCACTACTGCTCATGGGCACCCGGCCTCATTACTGCGGATGCGAAATCGGGCTCACTACTGCGCATGCGCAATCGGGCTCACCACTGCGCATGCGGACACGGGCTCACAACTGCGCATGCGCAGTCGGGCTCTCTACTGCGCATGCGCACTCGGGCTCACTACTGCGGATGCGCGATCGGGCTCACTACTGCGCATGCGCACTTGGACTCACTACTGCTCATGGGCACTCGGCCTCATTACTGCGGATGCGAAATCGGGATCACTACTGCGCATGCGTGGTCGGGCTCAGACTTGACCATGCGCACTCGGCCTCACCACTGCGCATGCGTACACGGGCTCACTACTGCGCATGCGCAATCGGGCTCTCTACTGCGCATGGGCACTCGGCCTCACTACTGCGGATGCGCAATCGGGCTCACTACTGCGGATGCGCGCTCGGGGTTACTACTGCGCATACGCACTCGGGGTCACTAATTCTCATGCGCTCTCGGACTAACTACTGCTCATGAGTACTCCGACTCACTACTGCGGATGCAAAATCGGTGTCACTACCGCGTATGCGCGCACGGGCTCACTACTGTGCATGCGCAATCGGGCTCACTACTGCGCATGCGCGCTCGGGCTCACTACTGCGCATGCGCACTTCGGTCAGACCTGCACATGCGCACTCGGCCTCACCACTGCGCATGCGTACACGGGCTCACTACTGCGCATGCGCAATCGGGCTCTCTACTGCTCATGGGCACTCGGCCTCACTACTGCGGATGCGAAATCGGGATCACTACTGCGCATGCGTGGTCGGGCTCAGACTTGACCATGCGCACTCGGCCTCACCACTGCGCATGCGTACACGGGCTCACTACTGCGCATGCGCAATCGGGCTCTCTACTGCTCATGGGCACTCGGCCTCACTACTGAGGATGCGCAATCGTACTCACTACTGTGCATGCACACACGGACTCCCGACTGCGGATGCGCAATCGGGCACACTACTGCGCATGCGCATTCGGGGTCACTACTGCTGATGCGCACTTGGACTCACTACTGCTCATGGGCACTCGGCCTCACTACTGCGGATGCCTAAATCGGGCTCACTACTGCGAATGCGCACTCCGGCTCAGACTTGACAATGCGCACTCGGGCTCACTACTTCACATGCGCTCTCGGACTAACTACTCCTCATGCGCACTCGGACACACTACTGCGGATGCAAAATCGGGGTCACTACCTCGTATGCGCGCACGGGCTCACTACTGTGCATGCGCACTCGGGGTTACTACTGCTCATGCGCACGTGGACTCACTACTGCTCAAGGGCACTCGGCCTCACTACTGCGGATGCGCAATCGGGCTCACTACTGCGCATGCGCACTCCGGCACAGACTTGACCATGCGCACTCGGGCACACCACTGCGCATGCGGACACGGACTCACTACTGCGCATGCGCAATCGGGCTCTCTACTGCACATGCGCACTCGGTATCACTACTGCGCATACGCACTCGGGCTCACTACTGCGGATGCGCGCTCGGGCTCACTACTGCGCATGCGCACACGGGCTCACTATTGAGCATGCGCGCTCGGGCTCACTACTGCGGATGCGCACTCGGGCTCACTACTGCTCATGCGCACTTGGACTCACTACTGTTCATGCGCACTCGGACTCACTACTGCGGATGCAAAATCGGGCTCACTACCGCGTATGCGCGCACGGGCTCACTACTGTGCATGCGCACTCGGGGTCACTACTGCTCATGCGCACTTGGACTCACTACTGTTCATGCGCACTCGGACTCACTACTGCGGATGCAACATCAGGCTCACTACCGCGTATGCGCGCACGGGCTCACTACTGTGCATGCGCACTCGGGGTCACTACTGCTCATGCACACACGGGCTCACTACTGCTCATGCGCGCTCGGACTCACTACTGCGGATGCACAATCGGGCTCACTGCTGCGCAATGCGCACTCCGGCTCAGTCCTGCACATGCGCACTCGGGCTCACTACTGGGCATGCGCACACGGACTCACTACTGCGGATGCGCACTCGGGTTCGCTACTGCGCATGCACACATGAGCTCAATACTGTGCATGCGCAATCGGGTCACGACTGCTCATGCGCAATCGGACTCGCTACTGCGGATGCGCGCTCGGGCTCACTACTGCGCATGCGCACACGGGGTCACTACTTCTCATGCGCTCTCGGACTAACTACTGCTCATGCGCACTCCGACTCACTACTGCGGATGCAAAATCGGGCTCACGACCGCGTATGCGCGCACGGGCTCACTACTGTGCATGCGCACTCGGGGTCACTACTGCTCATGCGCACTTGGACTCACTACTGCTCATGGGCACTCGGCCTCATTACTGCGGATGCGAAATCGGGCTCACTACTGCGCATGCGTGGTCGGGCGCAGACTTGACCATGCGCACTCGGCCTCACCACTGCGCATGCGGACACGGGCTCACTACTGCGCATGCGCACTCCGGCTCAGACTTGACAATGCGCACTCGGGCTGACTACTTCACATGCGCTCTCAAACTAACTACTCCTCATGCGCACTCGGACACACTACTGCGGATGCAAAATCGGGGTCACTACCGCGTATGCGCGCACGGGCTCACTACTGCGCATGCGCACTCGGGGTCACTACTGCTCATGCGCACGTGGACTCACTACTGCTCATGGGCACTCGGCCTCATTACTGCGGATGCACAATCGAGCACACTACTGCGCATGCGCACTCGGGGTCACTACTGCTCACGCACACACGGGCTCACTACTGTTCATGCGCACTCGGACTCACTACTGCGGATGTAAAATCGGGCTCACTACCGCGTATGCGCGCACGGGCTCACTACTGTGCATGCGCACTCGGGGTCTCTACTGCTCATGCACACACGGGCTCACTACTGCTCAGGCGCACTCGAACTCACTACTGTGGATGCACAATCGGTCTCACTACTGCGCATGCGCGCTCGGGCTCACTACTGTGCATGCGCGCTCGGGCTCGCTACTGCGCATGCGCACTCCGGTCAGACCTGCACATGCGCACTCGAGCTCACTTCTGCGCATGCGCACACGGACTCACTACTGCGGATGCGCAATCGGGCTCGCTACTGCGCATGCACACATGGGCTCACTACTGTGCATGCGCAAACGGGCTCACTACTGCGTATGCGCGCTCGGGCTCACTACTGTGCATGCGCACTCGGGGCCACTACTGCTCATGCACACACGGGCTCACTACTGCTCATGCGCAAACGGGGTCACTACTGCTCATGCGCACTTGGACTCACTACTGCTCATGGGCACTCGGCCTCACCACTGCGGATGCGCAATCGGGCTCTCTACTGCGCATGCGCACTCCGGCTCACTACTGCGCATGCGCACTTCGGTCAGACCTGCACATGCGCACTCGAGCTCACTTCTGCGCATGCGCACTCGGACTCACTACTGCGCATGCGCACTCCGGCTCAGACCTGCACATGCGCACTCGGGCTCACTACTGCTCATGGGCACTCGGCCTCATTACTGAGGATGCGCAATCGGGCTCACTACTGTGCATGCGCATTCGGGGTCACTACTGCTCATGCGCACTGGGACTCACTACTGCTCATGGGCACTCGGCCTCACCACTGCGGATGCGCAATCGGGCTCTCTACTGCGCATGCGCACTCCGGCTCAGACTTGACCATGCGCACTCGGGCTCACCACTGCGCATGCAATATCGGTGTCACTACCGCGTATGCGCGCACGGGCTCACTACTGTGCTTGCGCAATCGGGCTCACTACTGCGGATGCGCGCTCGGTCTCATTACTGCGCATGCGCACACGGGCTCACTATTGAGCATGCGCACACGCGGTCACGAATGTGCATTCGCAATCGGGCTCTCTACTGCGCATGCGCAATCGGGCTCGCTACTGCTTATGCGCACTCCGACTCACTACTGCGGATGCAAAATCGGGCTCACTACCGCGTATGCGCGCACGGGCTCACTACTGTGCATGCGCACTCGGGGTCACTACTGCTCATGCGCACGTGGACTCACTACTGCTCATGGGCACTCGGCCTCATTACTGCGGATGCACAATCGAGCACACTACTGCGCATGCGCACTCGGGGTCACTACTGCTCACGCACACACGGGCTCACTACTGTTCATGCGCACTCGGACTCACTACTGCGGATGCAAAATCGGGCTCACTACCGCGTATGCGCGCACGGGCTCACTACTGTGCATGCGCACTCGGGGTCTCTACTGCTCATGCACACACGGGCTCACTACTGCTCAGGCGCACTCGAACTCACTACTGTGGATGCACAATCGGTCTCACTACTGCGCATGCGCGCTCGGGCTCACTACTGTGCATGCGCACTCGGGGCCACTACTGCTCATGCACACACGGGCTCACTACTGCTCATGCGCAAACGGGGTCACTACTGCTCATGCGCACTTGGACTCACTACCGCTCATGGGCACTCGGCCTCACCACTGCGGATGCGCAATCGGGCTCTCTACTGCGCATGCGCAGTCCGGCTCACTACTGCGCATGCGCACTTCGGTCAGACCTGCACATGCGCACTCGAGCTCACTTCTGCGCATGCGCACTCGGACTCACTACTGCGTATGCGCACTCCGGCTCAGACCTGCACATGCGCACTCGGGCTCACTACTGCTCATGGGCACTCGGCCTCATTACTGAGGATGCGCAATCGGGCTCACTACTGTGCATGCGCATTCGGGGTCACTACTGCTGATGCGCACTTGGACTCACTACTGCTCATGGGCACTCGGCCTCACTACTGCGGATGCGCAATCGGGCTCGCTACTGCGCATGCACACATGGGCTCACTACTGTGCATGCGCAAACGGGCTCACTACTGCGTATGCGCGCTCGGGCTCACTACTGTGCATGCGCACTCGGGGCCACTACTGCTCATGCACACACGGGCTCACTACTGCTCATGCGCAAACGGGGTCACTACTGCTCATGCGCACTTGGACTCACTACTGCTCATGGGCACTCGGCCTCACCACTGCGGATGCGCAATCGGGCTCTCTACTGCGCATGCGCACTCCGGCTCACTACTGCGCATGCGCACTTCGGTCAGACCTGCACATGCGCACTCGATCTCACTTCTGCGCATGCGCACTCGGACTCACTACTGCGCATGCGCACTCCGGCTCAGACCTGCACATGCGCACTCGGGCTCACTACTGCTCATGGGCACTCGGCCTCATTACTGAGGATGCGCAATCGGGCTCACTACTGTGCATGCGCATTCGGGGTCACTACTGCTCATGCGCACTGGGACTCACTACTGCTCATGGGCACTCGGCCTCACCACTGCGGATGCGCAATCGGGCACTCTACTGCGCATGCGCACTGCGGCTCAGACTTGACCATGCGCACTCGGGCTCACCACTGCGCATGCAATATCGGTGTCACTACCGCGTATGCGCGCACGGGCTCACTACTGTGCATGCGCAATCGGGCTCACTACTGCGGATGCGCGCTCGGTCTCATTACTGCGCATGCGCACACGGGCTCACTATTGAGCATGCGCACACGCGGTCACGAATGTGCATTCGCAATCGGGCTCTCTACTGCGCATGCGCAATCGGGCTCGCTACTGCTTATGCGCACTCCGACTCACTTCTCCGGATGCAAAATCGGGCTCACTACCGCGTATGCGCGCACGGGCTCACTACTGTGCATGCGCACTCGGACTCACTACTGCTCATGGGCACTCGGCCTCACTACTGAGGATGCGCAATCGTACTCACTACTGTGCATGCGCACACGGACTCCCGACTACGGATGCGCAATCGGGCTCACTACTGCGCATGCGCATTCGGGGTCACTACTGCTGATGCGCACTTGGACTCACTACTGCTCATGGGCACTCGGCCTCACTACTGCGGATGCGTAAATCGGGCTCACTACTGCGAATGCGCACTCCGGCTCAGACTTGACAATGCGCACTCGGGCTCACTACTGCGCATGCGCACTACGGCTCAGACCTGCACATGCGCACTCGGGCTCACTACTGCTCATGGGCACTCGGCCTCACTACTGAGGATGCGCAATCGGGCTCACTACTGTGCATGCGCACTCGGACTCACTACTGCGGATACACAATCGGGCTCGCTACTGCGCATGCGCACTCCGGTCAGACCTGCACATGCGCACTCGATCTCACTTCTGCGCATGCGCACACGGACTCACTACTGCGGATGCGCACTCGGGGTCACTACTGCGCATGCGCACTCGGGCTGACCACTGCACATACGGACACGGGCTCACTACTGCGCATGCGCGCTCGGGGTCACTACTGCTCATGCGCACTTGGACTCACTACTGCTCATGGGCACTCGGCCTCACTTCTGCGCATGCGCAATCGGGCTCACTACTGCGCATGCGCGCTCGGGCTCACTACTGCGGATGCGCGCTCGGTCTCATTACTGCGCATGCGCACACGGGCTCACTATTGAGCATGCGCACACGCGGTCACGAATGTGCATTCGCAATCGGGCTCTCTACTGCGCATGCGCTCTCGGGCTCACCACTGCGCATGCGGACACGGGCTCACTACTGCGCATGCGCAATCGGGGTCTCTACTGCTCATGCGCACTCGGACACACTACTGCGGATGCAAAATGCGGGTCACTACCGCGTATGCGCACACGGACTCACTACTGCGGATGCGCAATTTGGCTCGCTACTGCGCATGCGCACGCGGGGTCACTACTGCTCATGCACACTTGGACTCACTACTGCTCATGGGCACTCGGCCTCACCACTGCGGATGCGCAATCGGGCTCTCTACTGCGCATGCGCACTCCGGCTCAGACTTCACAATGTGCACTCGGGCTCACTACTTCACATGCGCTCTCGGACTAACTACTCTTCATGCGCACTCGGACACACTACTGCGGATGCAAAATCGGGGTCCCTACCGCGTATGCGCGCACGGGCTCACTACTGTGCATGCGCACTCGGGGTTACTACTGCTCATGCGCACGTGGACTCACTACTGCTCAAGGGCACTCCGCCTCACTACTGCGGACGCGCAATCGGGCTCACTACTGCGCATGCGCACTCCGGCTCAGACTTGACCATGCGCACTCGGGCACACCACTGCGCATGCAAAATCGGTGTCACTACCGCGTATGCGCGCACGGGCTCACTACTGTGCATGCGCAATCGGGCTCGCTACTGCGCATGCGCGCTCGGGCTCACTACTGCGCATGCGCACTTCGGTCAGACCTGCACATGCGCACTCGAGCTCACTTCTGCGCATGCGCACTCGGACTCACTACTGCGCATGCGCACTACGGCTCAGACCTGCACATGCGCACTCGGGCTCACTACTGCTCATGGGCACTCGGCCTCACTACTGAGGATGCGCAATCGGGCTCACTACTGTGCATGCGCACACGGACTCCCGACTGCGGATGCGCACACGGGCTCAATATTGAGCATGCGCACACGGGGTCACTACTGCTCATGCGCACTTGGACTCACTACTGCTCATGGGCACTCGGCCTCACCACTGCGGATGCGCAATCGGGCTCTCTACTGCGCATGCGCACTCCGGCTCAGACTTCACAATGTGCACTCGGGCTCACTACTTCACATGCGCTCTCGGACTAACTACTCTTCATGCGCACTCGGACACACTACTGCGGATGCAAAATCGGGGTCCCTACCGCGTATGCGCGCACGGGCTCACTACTGTGCATGGGCACTCGGGGTTACTACTGCTCATGCGCACGTGGACTCACTACTGCTCAAGGGCACTCGGCCTCACTACTGCGGATGCGCAATCGGGCTCACTACTGCGCATGCGCACTCCGGATCAGACTTGACCATGCGCACTCGGGCTCACCACTGCGCATGCAATATCGGTGTCACTACCGCGTATGCGCGCACGGGCTCAGTACTGTGCATGCGCAATCGGGCTCACTACTGCGCATGCGCGCTCGGGCTCACTACTGCGCATGCGCACTTCGGTCAGACCTGCACATTCGCACGCGAGCTCACTTCTGCGCATGCGCACTCGGACTCACTACTGCGCATGCGCACTACGGCTCAGACCTGCACATGCGCACTCGGGCTCACTACTGCTCATGGGCACTCGGCCTCACTACTGAGGATGCGCAATCGGGCTCACTACTGTGCATGCGCACACGGACTCCCGACTGCGGATGCGCACACGGGCTCAATATTGAGCATACGCACACGGGGTCACTACTGCTCATGCGCACTTGGACTCACTACTGCTCATGGGCACTCGGCCTCGCTACTGAGGATGCGCAATCGGGCTCACTACTGTGCATGCGCACACGGACTCCCGTCTGCGGATGCGCAATCGGGCTCGCTACTGCGCATGCACACATGGGCTCACTATGTGCATGCGCAATCGGGCTCACTAGTGCGTATGCGCACTCGGGGTCACTACAGCTCATGCGCACTTGGACTCACTACTGCTCATGGGCCCACGGCCTCACTTCTGCGCATGCGAGATCGGGCTCACTACTGCGCATGCGCGCTCGGGCTCGCTACTGCGCATGCGCACTCCGGTCAGACCTGCACATGCGCACTCGAGCTCACTTCTGCGCATGCGCACACGGACTCACTACTGCGGATGCGCACTCGGGGTCACTACTGCGCATGCGCACTCGGGCTCACCACTGCGCATACGGACACGGGCTCACTACTGCGCATGCGCGCTCGGGGTCACTACTGCTCATGCGCACTTGGACTCACTACTGCTCATGGGCACTCGGCCTCACTTCTGCGCATGCGCAATCGGGCTCACTACTGCGCATGCGCGCTCGGGCTCACTACTGCGGATGCGCGCTCGGTCTCATTACTGCGCATGCGCACACGGGCTCACTATTGAGCATGCGCACACGCGGTCACGAATGAGCATTCGCAATTGGGCTCTCTACTACGCATGCGCTCTCGGGCTCACCACTGCGCATGCGGACACGGGCTCACTACTGCGCATGCGCAATCGGGGTCTCTACTGCTCATGCGCACTCGGACACACTACTGCGGATGCAAAATGCGGGTCACTACCGCGTATGCGCCTTCGGACTCACTACTGCGAATGCGCAATCTGGCTCGCTACTGCGCATGCGCACACGGGGTCACTACTGCTCATGCGCACTTGGACTCACTACTGCTCATGGGCACTCGGCCTCACCACTGCGGATGCGCAATCGGGCTCTCTACTGCGCATGCGCACTCCGGCTCAACACTGCACATGCGGACACGGGCTCACTACTGCCCATGCGCAATCGGGCTCTCTACTACGCATGCGCACTCGGCGTCACTACTGCGGATGCACAATCGAGCACACTACTGCGCATGCGCACTCCGGCTCAGACCTGCACATGCGCACGCGGCCTCACTACTGGGCATGCGCACACGGACTCACTACTGCCGATGCGCAATCGGGCTCACTACTGCGCATGCGCACACGGACTCCCTACTGCGGATGCGCAATCGGGCTCACTACTGCGTATGCGCATTCGGGGTCACTACTGCTCATGCGCACTCGGGGTCACTACTGCGCATGCGCACTCGGGCTCACTACTGTTCATACGCACTCGGACTCACTACTGCGGATGCACAATCGGGCTCACTACTGCGCATGCGCGCTCGTGCTCAGACTTGACCATGCGCACTCGGGCTCACCACTGCGCATGTGGACACGGGCTCACTACTGCGCATGCGCAATCGGGCTCTCTACTGCGCATGCGCACTCGGGGTCACTACTGCGTATGCGCACTCGGGCTCACTACTGTTCATACGCACTCGGACTCACTACTGCGGATGCACAATCGGGCTCACTACTGCGCATGCGCGCACGGGGTCACTACTGCTCATGCGCACTCGGACTCACTACTGCGGGTGCGTAATCGGGCTCACTACTGCGCATGCGCGCTCGGGCTCACTACTGCGCATGCGCACTTCGGGCAGACCTGCACATGCGCACTCGAGCTCACTTCTGCGCAAGCGCACTCGGACGCACTACTGCTCATGGGCACTCGGCCTCACTACTGAGGATGCGCAATCGTACTCACTACTGTGCATGCGCACACGGACTCCCGACTGCGTATGCGCAATCGGGCTCACTACTGCGCATGCGCATTCGGGGTCACTACTGCTCATGCGCACTTGGACTCACTACTGCTCATGGGCACTCGGCCTCACTACTGCGGATGCGTAAATCGGGCTCACTACTGCGAATGCGCACTCCGGCTCAGACTTGACAATGCGCACTCGGGCTCACTACTTCACATGCGCTCTCGGACCAACTACTCCTCATGCGCACTCGGACACACTACTGCGGATGCAAAATCGGGGTCACTACCGCTTATGCGCGCACGGGCTCACTACTGTGCATGCGCACTCGGGGTTACTACTGCTCATGCGCACGTGGACTCACTACTGCTCAAGGGCACTCCGCCTCACTACTGCGGTCGCGCAATCGGGCTCACTACTGCGCATGCGCACTCCGGCTCAGACTTGACCATGCGCACTCGGGCTCACCACTGCGCATGCAATATCGGTGTCACTACCGCGTATGCGCGCACGGGCTCACTACTGTGCTTGCGCAATCGGGCTCACTACTGCGCATGCGCGCTCCGGCTCACTACTGCGCATGCGCACTTCGGTCAGACCTGCACATGCGCACTCGAGCTCACTTCTGCGCATGCGCACTCGGACTCACTACTGCGCATGCGCACTCCGGTTCAGACCTGCACATGCGCACTCGGGGTCACGAGTGCTCATGCGCACTTGGACTCACTACTGCTCATCTGCACTCGGCCTCACTACTGCGGATGCGCAATCGGGCTCACTACTGCGCATGCGCGCTCGGGCTCACTACTGCGGATGCGCTCTCGGGCTCACTACTGCGCATGCGCACACGGGCTCACTACTGCGCATGCGCACACGGACTCCCTACTGCCGATGCACAATCGAGCACACTACTGCGCATGCGCACTCGGGGTCACTACTGCTCACGCACACACGGGCTCACTACTGTTCATGCGCACTCGGACTCACTACTGCGGATGCACAATCGGGCTCAATACTGCGGATGCGCGCTCGGCGTCACTACTGCGCATACGCACTCGGGGTCACTAATTCTCATGCGCTCTCGGACTAACTACTGCTCGTGCGCACTCGGACTCACTACTGCGCATGCGCACTCCGATTCAGACCTGCCCATGCCCACTCGGGCTCAGCACTGGGCATGCGCACACGGGCTCACTACTTCGCATGCGCAATCGGGGTCTCTACTGCGCATGCGCACTCGGGCTCTCTACTGGTCATGCGCACTCCGACTTACTACTGCGGATGCAAAGTCAGGCTCACTACCGCGTATGCGCGCACGGGCTCGCTACTGTGCATGCGCAATCGGGCTCTCTACTACGCATGCGCACTCGGCCTCACTACTGCGGATGCACAATCGAGCACACTACTGCGCATGCGCACTCCGGCTCAGACCTGCACATGCGCACGCGGGCTCACTACTGGGCATGCGCACACGGACTCACTACTGCCGATGCGCAATCGGGCTCACTACTGCGCATGCGCACACGGACTCCCTACTGCGGATGCGCAATCGGGCTCACTACTGCGTATGCGCATTCGGGGTCACTACTGCTCATGCGCACTCGCGGTCACTACTGCGCATGCGCACTCGGGCTCACTACTGTTCATACGCACACGGACTCACTACTGCGGATGCACAATCGGGCTCACAACTGCGCATGCGCGCTCGGGCTCAGACTTGACCATGCGCACTCGGGCTCACCACTGCGCATGCGGACACGGGCTCACTACTGCGCATGCGCAATCGGGCTCTCTACTGCGCATGCGCACTCGGGGTCACTACTGCGCATGCGCACTCGGGCTCACTACTGTTCATACGCACTCGGACTCACTACTGCGGATGCACAATCGGGCTCACTACTGCGCATGCGCGCACGGGGTCACTACTGCTCATGCGCACTCGGACTCACTACTGCGGGTGCGCAATCGGGCTCACTACTGCGGATGCGCGCTCGGGGTCACTACTGCGCATACGCACTTTGTGTCACTAATTCTCATGCGCTCTCGGACTAACTACTGCTCGTGCGCACTCGGACTCACTACTGCGCATGCGCACTCCGGTTCAGACCTGCCCATGCCCACTCGGGCTCAGCACTGCGCATGCGCACACGTGCTCACTACTGCGCATGCGCAATCGGGGTCTCTACCGCGCATGCGCACTCGGGGTCACTACTGCGCAGGCGCAGTCGGGCTGACTACTGCGGATGCGCGCACGGGCTCACTACTGTGCATACTCACTCGGGGTCACTACTTTACATGCGCTCTCGGACTAACTATTGCTCATGCGGACTCGGACACACTACTGCGGATGCAAAATCGGTGTCACTACCGCGTATGCGCGCACGGGCTCACTACTCTGCATGCGCAATCGGGTTCACTACTGCGCATGCGCATTCGGGGTCACTACTGCTCATGCGCACACGGACTCCCGACTGCGGATGCGCACACGGGCTCAATATTGAGCATGCGCACACGGGGTCACTACTGCTCATGCGCACTTGGACTCACTACTGCTCATGGGCACTCGGCCTCACCACTGCGGATGCGCAATCGGGCTCTCTACTGCGCATGCGCACTCCGGCTCAGACTTCACAATGTGCACTCGGGCTCACTACTTCACATGCGCTCTCGGACTAACTACTCTTCATGCGCACTCGGACACACTACTGCGGATGCAAAATCGGGGTCCCTACCGCGTATGCGCGCACGGGCTCACTACTGTGCATGGGCACTCGGGGTTACTACTGCTCATGCGCACGTGGACTCACTACTGCTCAAGGGCACTCGGCCTCACTACTGCGGATGCGCAATCGGGCTCACTACTGCGCATGCGCACTCCGGATCAGACTTGACCATGCGCACTCGGGCTCACCACTGCGCATGCAATATCGGTGTCACTACCGCGTATGCGCGCACGGGCTCAGTACTGTGCATGCGCAATCGGGCTCACTACTGCGCATGCGCGCTCGGGCTCACTACTGCGCATGCGCACTTCGGTCAGACCTGCACATTCGCACGCGAGCTCACTTCTGCGCATGCGCACTCGGACTCACTACTGCGCATGCGCACTACGGCTCAGACCTGCACATGCGCACTCGGGCTCACTACTGCTCATGGGCACTCGGCCTCACTACTGAGGATGCGCAATCGGGCTCACTACTGTGCATGCGCACACGGACTCCCGACTGCGGATGCGCACACGGGCTCAATATTGAGCATACGCACACGGGGTCACTACTGCTCATGCGCACTTGGACTCACTACTGCTCATGGGCACTCGGCCTCGCTACTGAGGATGCGCAATCGGGCTCACTACTGTGCATGCGCACACGGACTCCCGTCTGCGGATGCGCAATCGGGCTCGCTACTGCGCATGCACACATGGGCTCACTATGTGCATGCGCAATCGGGCTCACTAGTGCGTATGCGCACTCGGGGTCACTACAGCTCATGCGCACTTGGACTCACTACTGCTCATGGGCCCACGGCCTCACTTCTGCGCATGCGAGATCGGGCTCACTACTGCGCATGCGCGCTCGGGCTCGCTACTGCGCATGCGCACTCCGGTCAGACCTGCACATGCGCACTCGAGCTCACTTCTGCGCATGCGCACACGGACTCACTACTGCGGATGCGCACTCGGGGTCACTACTGCGCATGCGCACTCGGGCTCACCACTGCGCATACGGACACGGGCTCACTACTGCGCATGCGCGCTCGGGGTCACTACTGCTCATGCGCACTTGGACTCACTACTGCTCATGGGCACTCGGCCTCACTTCTGCGCATGCGCAATCGGGCTCACTACTGCGCATGCGCGCTCGGGCTCACTACTGCGGATGCGCGCTCGGTCTCATTACTGCGCATGCGCACACGGGCTCACTATTGAGCATGCGCACACGCGGTCACGAATGAGCATTCGCAATTGGGCTCTCTACTACGCATGCGCTCTCGGGCTCACCACTGCGCATGCGGACACGGGCTCACTACTGCGCATGCGCAATCGGGGTCTCTACTGCTCATGCGCACTCGGACACACTACTGCGGATGCAAAATGCGGGTCACTACCGCGTATGCGCCTTCGGACTCACTACTGCGGATGCGCAATCTGGCTCGCTACTGCGCATGCGCACACGGGGTCACTACTGCTCATGCGCACTTGGACTCACTACTGCTCATGGGCACTCGGCCTCACCACTGCGGATGCGCAATCGGGCTCTCTACTGCGCATGCGCACTCCGGCTCAACACTGCACATGCGGACACGGGCTCACTACTGCCCATGCGCAATCGGGCTCTCTACTACGCATGCGCACTCGGCGTCACTACTGCGGATGCACAATCGAGCACACTACTGCGCATGCGCACTCCGGCTCAGACCTGCACATGCGCACGCGGCCTCACTACTGGGCATGCGCACACGGACTCACTACTGCCGATGCGCAATCGGGCTCACTACTGCGCATGCGCACACGGACTCCCTACTGCGGATGCGCAATCGGGCTCACTACTGCGTATGCGCATTCGGGGTCACTACTGCTCATGCGCACTCGGGGTCACTACTGCGCATGCGCACTCGGGCTCACTACTGTTCATACGCACTCGGACTCACTACTGCGGATGCACAATCGGTCTCACTACTGCGCATGCGCGCTCGTGCTCAGACTTGACCATGCGCACTCGGGCTCACCACTGCGCATGTGGACACGGGCTCACTACTGCGCATGCGCAATCGGGCTCTCTACTGCGCATGCGCACTCGGGGTCACTACTGCGCATGCGCACTCGGGCTCACTACTGTTCATACGCACTCGGACTCACTACTGCGGATGCACAATCGGGCTCACTACTGCGCATGCGCGCACGGGGTCACTACTGCTCATGCGCACTCGGACTCACTACTGCGGGTGCGTAATCGGGCTCACTACTGCGCATGCGCGCTCGGGCTCACTACTGCGCATGCGCACTTCGGGCAGACCTGCACATGCGCACTCGAGCTCACTTCTGCGCAAGCGCACTCGGACGCACTACTGCTCATGGGCACTCGGCCTCACTACTGAGGATGCGCAATCGTACTCACTACTGTGCATGCGCACACGGACTCCCGACTGCGTATGCGCAATCGGGCTCACTACTGCGCATGCGCATTCGGGGTCACTACTGCTCATGCGCACTTGGACTCACTACTGCTCATGGGCACTCGGCCTCACTACTGCGGATGCGTAAATCGGGCTCACTACTGCGAATGCGCACTCCGGCTCAGACTTGACAATGCGCACTCGGGCTCACTACTTCACATGCGCTCTCGGACCAACTACTCCTCATGCGCACTCGGACACACTACTGCGGATGCAAAATCGGGGTCACTACCGCTTATGCGCGCACGGGCTCACTACTGTGCATGCGCACTTGGGGTTACTACTGCTCATGCGCACGTGGACTCACTACTGCTCAAGGGCACTCCGCCTCACTACTGCGGTCGCGCAATCGGGCTCACTACTGCGCATGCGCACTCCGGCTCAGACTTGACCATGCGCACTCGGGCTCACTACTTCACATGCGCTCTCGGACTAACTACTGCGCATGCGCACTACGGCTCAGACCTGCACATGCGCACTCGGGCTCACTACTTCTCATGGGCACTCGGCCTCACTACTGAGGATGCGCAATCGGGCTCACTACTGTGCATGCGCACACGGACTCCCGACTGCGGATGCGCACACAGGCTCACTATTGAGCATGCGCACACGGGGTCACTACTGCTCATGCGCACTTGGACTCACTCCTGCTCATGGGCAGTCGGCCTCACCACTGCGGATGCGCAATCGGGCTCTCTACTGCGCATGCGCACTCCGGCTCATACTTCACAATGTGCACTCGGGCTCACTACTTCACATGCGCTCTCGGACTAACTACTCTTCATGCGCACTCGGACACACTACTGCGGATGCAAAATCGGGGTCCCTACCGCGTATGCGCGCACGGGCTCACTACTGTGCATGGGCACTCGGGGTTACTACTGCTCATGCGCACGTGGACTCACTACTGCTCAAGGGCACTCGGCCTCACTACTGCGGATGCGCAATCAGGCTCACTACTGCGCATGCGCACTCCGGCACAGACTTGACCATGCGCACTCGGGCTCACCACTGCGCATGCAATATCGGTGTCACTACCGCGTATGCGCGCACGGGCTCACTACTGTGCTTGCGCAATCGGGCTCACTACTGCGCATGCGCGCTCCGGCTCACTACTGCGCATGCGCACTTCGGTCAGACCTGCACATGCGCACTCGAGCTCACTTCTGCGCATGCGCACTCGGACTCACTACTGCGCATGCGCACTCCGGTTCAGACCTGCACATGCGCACTCGGGGTCACGAGTGCTCATGCGCACTTGGACTCACTACTGCTCATCTGCACTCGGCCTCACTACTGCGGATGCGCAATCGGGCTCACTACTGCGCATGCGCGCTCGGGCTCACTACTGCGGATGCGCTCTCGGGCTCACTACTGCGCATGCGCACACGGGCTCACTACTGCGCATGCGCACACGGACTCCCTACTGCCGATGCACAATCGAGCACACTACTGCGCATGCGCACTCGGGGTCACTACTGCTCACGCACACACGGGCTCACTACTGTTCATGCGCACTCGGACTCACTACTGCGGATGCACAATCGGGCTCAATACTGCGGATGCGCGCTCGGCGTCACTACTGCGCATACGCACTCGGGGTCACTAATTCTCATGCGCTCTCGGACTAACTACTGCTCGTGCGCACTCGGACTCACTACTGCGCATGCGCACTCCGATTCAGACCTGCCCATGCCCACTCGGGCTCAGCACTGGGCATGCGCACACGGGCTCACTACTTCGCATGCGCAATCGGGGTCTCTACTGCGCATGCGCACTCGGGCTCTCTACTGGTCATGCGCACTCCGACTTACTACTGCGGATGCAAAGTCAGGCTCACTACCGCGTATGCGCGCACGGGCTCGCTACTGTGCATGCGCAATCGGGCTCTCTACTACGCATGCGCACTCGGCCTCACTACTGCGGATGCACAATCGAGCACACTACTGCGCATGCGCACTCCGGCTCAGACCTGCACATGCGCACGCGGGCTCACTACTGGGCATGCGCACACGGACTCACTACTGCCGATGCGCAATCGGGCTCACTACTGCGCATGCGCACACGGACTCCCTACTGCGGATGCGCAATCGGGCTCACTACTGCGTATGCGCATTCGGGGTCACTACTGCTCATGCGCACTCGCGGTCACTACTGCGCATGCGCACTCGGGCTCACTACTGTTCATACGCACACGGACTCACTACTGCGGATGCACAATCGGGCTCACTACTGCGCATGCGCGCTCGGGCTCAGACTTGACCATGCGCACTCGGGCTCACCACTGCGCATGCGGACACGGGCTCACTACTGCGCATGCGCAATCGGGCTCTCTACTGCGCATGCGCACTCGGGGTCACTACTGCGCATGCGCACTCGGGCTCACTACTGTTCATACGCACTCGGACTCACTACTGCGGATGCACAATCGGGCTCACTACTGCGCATGCGCGCACGGGGTCACTACTGCTCATGCGCACTCGGACTCACTACTGCGGGTGCGCAATCGGGCTCACTACTGCGGATGCGCGCTCGGGGTCACTACTGCGCATACGCACTTTGTGTCACTAATTCTCATGCGCTCTCGGACTAACTACTGCTCGTGCGCACTCGGACTCACTACTGCGCATGCGCACTCCGGTTCAGACCTGCCCATGCCCACTCGGGCTCAGCACTGCGCATGCGCACACGTGCTCACTACTGCGCATGCGCAATCGGGGTCTCTACCGCGCATGCGCACTCGGGGTCACTACTGCGCAGGCGCACTCGGGCTGACTACTGCGGATGCGCGCACGGGCTCACTACTGTGCATACTCACTCGGGGTCACTACTTTACATGCGCTCTCGGACTAACTATTGCTCATGCGGACTCGGACACACTACTGCGGATGCAAAATCGGTGTCACTACCGCGTATGCGCGCACGGGCTCACTACTGTGCATGCGCAATCGGGTTCACTACTGCGCATGCGCATTCGGGGTCACTACTGCTCATGCGCACTTGGACTCACTACTGCTCATGGGCACTCGGCCTCACTACTGCGGATGCGTAAATCGGGCTCACTACTGCGAATGCGCACTCCGGCTCAGACTTGACAATGCGCACTCGGGCTCACTACTTCACATGCGCTCTCGGACACACTACTGCGGATGCAAAATCGGGGTCACTACCGCTTATGCGCGCACGGGCTCACTACTGTGCATGCGCACTCCGGCTCAGACTTGACAATGCGCACTCGGGCTCACTACTTCACATGCGCTCTCGGACACACTACTGCGGATGCAAAATCGGGGTCACTACCGCTTATGCGCGCACGGGCTCACTACTGTGCATGCGCACTCGGGGTTACTACTACTCATGTACACGTGGACTCACTACTGCTCAAGGGCACTCCGCCTCACTACTGCGGACGCGCAATCGGGCTCACTACTGCGCATGCGCACTCCGGCTCAGACTTCACAATGTGCACTCGGGCTCACTACTTCACATGGGCTCTCGGACTAACTACTCTTCATGCGCACTCGGGCACACCACTGCGCATGCAAAATCGGTGGAACTACCGCGTATGCGCGCACGGGCTCACTACTGTGCATGCGCAATCGGGCTCACTACTGCGCATGCGCGCTCGGGCTCACTACTGCGCATGCGCACTTCGGTCAGACCTGCACATGCGCACTCGAACTCACTTCTGCGCATGCGCACTCGGACTCACTACTGCGCATGCGCACTCCGGTTCAGACCTGCACATGCGCACTCGGGGTCACGAGTGCTCATGCGCACTTGGACTCACTACTGCTCATCTGCACTCGGCCTCACTACTGCGGATGCGCAATCGGGCTCACTACTGCGCATGCGCGCTCGGGCTCACTACTGCGGATGCGCTCTCGGGCTCACTACTGCGCATGCGCACACGGGCTCACTACTGCGCATGCGCACACGGACTCCCTACTGCCGATGCACAATCGAGCACACTACTGCGCATGCGCACTCGGGGTCACTACTGCTCACGCACACACGGGCTCACTACTGTTCATGCGCACTCGGACTCACTACTGCGGATGCACAATCGGGCTCAATACTGCGGATGCGCGCTCGGCGTCACTACTGCGCATACGCACTCGGGGTCACTAATTCTCATGCGCTCTCGGACTAACTACTGCTCGTGCGCACTCGGACTCACTACTGCGCATGCGCACTCCGATTCAGACCTGCCCATGCCCACTCGGGCTCAGCACTGGGCATGCGCACACGGGCTCACTACTTCGCATGCGCAATCGGGGTCTCTACTGCGCATGCGCACTCGGGCTCTCTACTGGTCATGCGCACTCCGACTTACTACTGCGGATGCAAAGTCAGGCTCACTACCGCGTATGCGCGCACGGGCTCGCTACTGTGCATGCGCAATCGGGCTCTCTACTACGCATGCGCACTCGGCCTCACTACTGCGGATGCACAATCGAGCACACTACTGCGCATGCGCACTCCGGCTCAGACCTGCACATGCGCACGCGGGCTCACTACTGGGCATGCGCACACGGACTCACTACTGCCGATGCGCAATCGGGCTCACTACTGCGCATGCGCACACGGACTCCCTACTGCGGATGCGCAATCGGGCTCACTACTGCGTATGCGCATTCGGGGTCACTACTGCTCATGCGCACTCGCGGTCACTACTGCGCATGCGCACTCGGGCTCACTACTGTTCATACGCACACGGACTCACTACTGCGGATGCACAATCGGGCTCACTACTGCGCATGCGCGCTCGGGCTCAGACTTGACCATGCGCACTCGGGCTCACCACTGCGCATGCGGACACGGGCTCACTACTGCGCATGCGCAATCGGGCTCTCTACTGCGCATGCGCACTCGGGGTCACTACTGCGCATGCGCACTCGGGCTCACTACTGTTCATACGCACTCGGACTCACTACTGCGGATGCACAATCGGGCTCACTACTGCGCATGCGCGCACGGGGTCACTACTGCTCATGCGCACTCGGACTCACTACTGCGGGTGCGCAATCGGGCTCACTACTGCGGATGCGCGCTCGGGGTCACTACTGCGCATACGCATTTTGTGTCACTAATTCTCATGCGCTCTCGGACTAACTACTGCTCGTGCGCACTCGGACTCACTACTGCGCATGCGCACTCCGGTTCAGACCTGCCCATGCCCACTCGGGCTCAGCACTGCGCATGCGCACACGTGCTCACTACTGCGCATGCGCAATCGGGGTCTCTACCGCGCATGCGCACTCGGGGTCACTACTGCGCAGGCGCACTCGGGCTGACTACTGCGGATGCGCGCACGGGCTCACTACTGTGCATACTCACTCGGGGTCACTACTTTACATGCGCTCTCGGACTAACTATTGCTCATGCGGACTCGGACACACTACTGCGGATGCAAAATCGGTGTCACTACCGCGTATGCGCGCACGGGCTCACTACTGTGCATGCGCAATCGGGTTCACTACTGCGCATGCGCATTCGGGGTCACTACTGCTCATGCGCACTTGGACTCACTACTGCTCATGGGCACTCGGCCTCACTACTGCGGATGCGTAAATCGGGCTCACTACTGCGAATGCGCACTCCGGCTCAGACTTGACAATGCGCACTCGGGCTCACTACTTCACATGCGCTCTCGGACACACTACTGCGGATGCAAAATCGGGGTCACTACCGCTTATGCGCGCACGGGCTCACTACTGTGCATGCGCACTCCGGCTCAGACTTGACAATGCGCACTCGGGCTCACTACTTCACATGCGCTCTCGGACACACTACTGCGGATGCAAAATCGGGGTCACTACCGCTTATGCGCGCACGGGCTCACTACTGTGCATGCGCACTCGGGGTTACTACTACTCATGTACACGTGGACTCACTACTGCTCAAGGGCACTCCGCCTCACTACTGCGGACGCGCAATCGGGCTCACTACTGCGCATGCGCACTCCGGCTCAGACTTCACAATGTGCACTCGGGCTCACTACTTCACATGGGCTCTCGGACTAACTACTCTTCATGCGCACTCGGGCACACCACTGCGCATGCAAAATCGGTGGAACTACCGCGTATGCGCGCACGGGCTCACTACTGTGCATGCGCAATCGGGCTCACTACTGCGCATGCGCGCTCGGGCTCACTACTGCGCATGCGCACTTCGGTCAGACCTGCACATGCGCACTCGAGCTCACTTCTGCGCATGCGCACTCGGACTCACTACTGCGCATGCGCACTACGGCTCAGACCTGCACATGCGCACTCGGGCTCACTACTGCTCATGGGCACTCGGCCTCACTACTGAGGATGCGCAATCGGGCTCACTACTGTGCATGCGCACACGGACTCCCGACTGCGGATGCGCACACGGGCTCACTATTGAGCATGCGCACACGGGGTCACTACTGCTCATGCGCACTTGGACTCACTACTGCTCATGGGCACTCGGCCTCACCACTGCGGATGCGCAATGGGGCTCTCTACTGCGCATGCGCACTCCGGCTCAGACTTCACAATGTGCACTCGGGCTCACTACTTCACATGCGCTCTCGGACTAACTACTCTTCATGCGCACTCGGACACACTACTGCGGATGCAAAATCGGGGTCCCTACCGCGTATGCGCGCACGGGCTCACTACTGTGCATGGGCACTCGGGGTTACTACTGCTCATGCGCGCGTGGACTCACTACTGCTCAAGGGCACTCGGCCTCACTACTGCGGATGCGCAATCGGGCTCACTACTGCGCATGCGCACTCCGGCTCAGACTTGACCATGCGCACTCGGGCTCACCACTGCGCATGCAATATCGGTGTCACTACCGCGTATGCGCGCACGGGCTCACTACTGTGCATGCGCAATCGGGCTCACTACTGCGCATGCGCGCTCCGGCTCACTACTGCGCATGCGCACTTCGGTCAGACCTGCACATGCGCACTCGAGCTCACTTCTGCGCATGCGCACTCGGACTCACTACTGCGCATGCGCACTCCGGTTCAGACCTGCACATGCGCACTCGGGCTCACTACTGCTCATGGGCACCCGGCCTCGCTACTGAGGATGCGCACTCGGGGCCACTACTGCTCATGCGCACTCCGGCTCAGACCTGCACATGCGCCCTCGGGCTCAATACTGGGCATGCGCACACGGACTCACTACTGCGGATGCGCACACGGACTCACTACTGCGGATGCGCAATCGGGCTCGCTACTGCGCATGCACACATGGGCTCACTACTGTGCATGCGCAATCGGGCTCACTAGTGCGTATGCGCACTCGGGGTCACTACTGCTCATGCGCACTTGGACTCACTACTGCTCATGGGCACTCGGCTTCACTTCTGCGTATGCGCAATCGGGCTCACTACTGCGCATGCGCGCTCGGGCTCACTACTGCGGATGCGCGCTCGGTCTCATTACTGCGCATGCGCACACGGGCTCACTATTGAGCATGCGCACACGCGGTCACGAATGTGCATGCGCAATCGGTCTCTCTACTGCTTATGCGCACTCCGACTCACTACTGCGGATGCAAAATCGGGGTCACTACCGCGTATGCGCACACGGACTCACTACTGCGGATGCGCAATCGGGTTCACTACTGCGGATGCGCGCTGGGGTATCACCACTGCGCATGCGCACACGGGGTCACTACTTCACATGCGCTCTCGGACTACCTACTGCTCATGCGCACTCGGACTCACTACTGTGGGTGCAAAATCGGGCTCGCTGCCGCGTATGCGCGCACGGGGTCACTACTGCGTATGCGCACTCGTGGTCACTACTGCTCATGCGCACTTGGACTCACTACTGCTCATGGGCAGTCGGCCTCACTACTGCGGATGCGCAATCGGGCTCGCTGCCGCGTATGCTCGCACGGGCTCACTACTGTGCATGCGCACTCGGGGTCACTACTGCTCATGCACACACGGGCTCTCTACTGCACATGCGCACTCGGACTCACTACTGCGCATGCGCGCACGGGCGCACTACTGTGCATGTGCACTCGGGGTCACTACTGCGCATGCGCAATCGGGCTCACTGCTGCCGATGCGCGCTGGGGTATCACCACTGCGCATGCGCACACGGGGACACTACTTCTCATGCGTTCTCGGACTAACTACTGCTCATGGGCACTCCGACTCTCTACTGCGGATGCGCAATCGGGCTCACTACTGTGCATGCGCGCTCGGGGTCACTACTGCTTGTGCGCAATCGGACTCACTACTGCTCATGCGCACACTGTCTCACTACTGCGGATGAGCAATCGGGGTCACTACTGCTCATGCGCACTCTGTCTCGCTACTGCTCAAGGGCACTCGGCCTCACTACTGCGGATGCGCGATCGGACTCACTACTGCGGATGCGCAATCGGGTTCACTACTGCGGATGCGCGCTGGGGTATCACCACTGCGCATGCGCACACGGGGTCACTACTTCACATGCGCTCTCGGACTACCTACTGCTCATGCGCACTCGGACTCACTACTGTGGGTGCAAAATCGGGCTCGCTGCCGCGTATGCGCGCACGGGGTCACTACTGCGTATGCGCACTCGTGGTCACTACTGCTCATGCGCACTTGGACTCACTACTGCTCATGGGCAGTCGGCCTCACTACTGCGGATGCGCAATCGGGCTCGCTGCCGCGTATGCTCGCACGGGCTCACTACTGTGCATGCGCACTCGGGGTCACTACTGCTCATGCACACACGGGCTCACTACTGCACATGCGCACTCGGACTCACTACTGCGCATGCGCGCACGGGCGCACTACTGTGCATGTGCACTCGGGGTCACTACTGCGCATGCGCAATCGGGCTCACTGCTGCCGATGCGCGCTGGGGTATCACCACTGCGCATGCGCACACGGGGACACTACTTCTCATGCGTTCTCGGACTAACTACTGCTCATGGGCACTCCGACTCTCTACTGCGGATGCGCAATCGGGCTCACTACTGTGCATGCGCGCTCGGGGTCACTACTGCTTGTGCGCAATCGGACTCACTACTGCTCATGCGCACACTGTCTCACTACTGCGGATGAGCAATCGGGGTCACTACTGCTCATGCGCACTCTGTCTCGCTACTGCTCAAGGGCACTCGGCCTCACTACTGCGGATGCGCGATCGGACTCACTACTGCGGATGCGCAATCGGGTTCACTACTGCGGATGCGCGCTGGGGTATCACCACTGCGCATGCGCACACGGGGTCACTACTCCACATGCGCTCTCGGACTACCTACTGCTCATGCGCACTCGGACTCACTACTGTGGGTGCAAAATCGGGCTCGCTGCCGCGTATGCGCGCACGGGGTCACTACTGCGTATGCGCACTCGTGGTCACTACTGCTCATGCGCACTTGGACTCATTACTGCTCATGGGCAGTCGGCCTCACTACTGCGGATGCGCAATCGGGCTCGCTGCCGCGTATGCTCGCACGGGCTCACTACTGTGCATGCGCACTCGGGGTCACTACTGCTCATGCACACACGGGCTCACTACTGCACATGCGCACGCGGACTCACTACTGCGCATGCGCGCACGGGCGCACTACTGTGCATGTGCACTCGGGGCCTCTACTGCGCATGCACACACGGGCCCACTACTGTTCATGCGCACTCGGACTCACTACTGCTCATGAACGCACGGGCTCACTACTGCTCAGGCACACTCGGACTCACTACTGCGGATGCACAATCGGGCTCACTACTGCGCATGCGTACTCCGGTTTAGACCTGCACATGCGCAGTCGGGCTCTCTACTGGGCATGCGCAGACGGGCTCACTACTGCGGATGCGCACACGGGGTCACTACTTCTCATGCGCTCTCGGACTAACTATTGCTCATGAGTACTCCGACTCACTACTGCGGATGCAAAATCGGTCTCACTACCGCGTATGCGCGCACGGGCTCACTACTGTTCATGCGCACTCGGACTCACTACTGCGGATGCACACACGGGGTCACTAATTCTCATGCGCTCGCGGACTAACTATTGCTCATGCGCACTCGGACTCAGTACTGCGGATGCGCGCTCGGGCTCACTACTGCGCATGCGCACTCGGGGTCACTGCTGCGCATGCACGCTCGGGCTCACTACTGCGCATGCCCACACGGGCTCACTCCTATGCATGCTCACTCGATGTCACTACTGCTCATGGGAACTCGGCCTCACTACTGCGGATGCGCGCCCGGGCTCACTACTGCGTATGCGCACATGGGCTCACTACTGCGCATGCGCACTCGGTCTCAAAACTGCGCATGCTCACTCGGAGTCACTACTGCTCATGGGCACTCGGCCCCACTACTACGGATGCGCAATCGGGCTCAATACTGCGCATGACCTCTCGGGCTCACTACTGCGCATGCGCACTCCGTTCAGATCTGCACATGCGCACTCGGCCTCACTACTGCTCATGCGCACTCGGTGTCACTACTGCGCATGCGCGCTCGGGCTCACTACTGCGCATGCGCACCCCGGTCAGACCTTTTTTTTTTTTTTTTTTTTTTTACGAGGGGAAATCTTCAACATAAGACACCCCCACTCCCCGGGGGAGGAGCGGGGGCAGTGTGGGATTTTTACCCACTAAAACCCCTCGGTGGTGCCCACCCTCGGCGGCATGGTGGGTCATGGGGTCATGCAGTATTCTTCACCACGACCCACCAAAATGCCGCCATGCAACCTTCCGGTCGCCCTACTCGTGGGGAGCACAAGGCTCCCCACAAACAACGACCCACCCCCATTGGAGCCGAGCGCGCCACCACGGTCGCCCTCGTCTCCGCCCCTCGGGCCGCGTGCAATGGGATCATGGGGCCCCGCCCATGACCCCTGCGGTCCTGGCGGCCTAGGTCAATCCCGAGGATCTCCGACACCCTCGGACCAAGACCGCCGACACTCACACGAGGGGATGAGGACCCACGCCGGGGAGGGCGGCGCGATCCCCGTCCCACCACTCCTCTCCACATAATACTACACATGCACACTCACATACGCACAACACACCCACACACACACTATCACTCACCATTCACGCCATGCGGGCGACGCGGAGAAGCCGCGCCGCCCACTACCCTCAGGAGGGCGCCCGAGAAGCGGGTCGCCCTCTCCGTCTCCTTCTTCTCACAATCATTCCACGTCTCTCTCTCTCACGCTCCGCCTCCTCCTTCCGCGAGATCACCGTCTCGCAGAAGGAGGCGACGGCCTTCCATGCTACCTCACTACTCAACATTCGCTCGATCACCTCTCCCAGACACGCAGCATCGCACTCCAACTCACACTCCAGGAGGTGCCTCTGCAGAGCAAAGGCAGGGCACCTCCCCAACACATGCTGGGCATCATCGCATTCCGCCCCACACTCGTAACAATTGGGTGATCGTTGCCTACCGATCCGGCACAGGTACTCCCCGAAGCAACCATGCCCGGTGAGCACCTGCGTGATCCGGAACGAGAGCCTACCGTGGCCGCGGTCCATCCACTGCTCAAGTCGCGGAAGGACCGCCCCGACAGCGCGCTTCCCCACGGCCCCGCTGGAGGATAAATCCTCCTTCCAGCGGGAGACAGCAGCGCGTC
Source organism: Megachile leachella (assembly GCA_963576845.1). NCBI lineage: Eukaryota > Metazoa > Arthropoda > Insecta > Hymenoptera > Megachilidae > Megachile > Megachile leachella. The sequence goes on along the minus strand of OY756250.1, from coordinate 22,382,554 downwards.
GGGCCTGGAGCCGGACCTCTTCGACGCTGGGTCCTGGCTGGGCACCCTCTACAATTCCCTCCTGTCGGAGGGTGCAGCGGTATCTGTATACCGCTGCCTCCACCTCGGCGCAGTAGCGCCAGGGAATTACCCCAGCCAGAACCATAGCCGACTCGTAGGAGACCGTGCGGTACCCCATCACCACCCTGACCGCCAGCCGCCGTTCCACTTTTCGCAAGACACCTTGCGAGCGGCGCCTGGCAGCCAGGTCGGCAGCCCAAACTGGGGCGCCGTATAGGGCCATACTCCGCACGACCCCCATATAGAGTCGGCGCACCTTCTCACTCGGGCCCCGCAGGTTGGGCAATATGCGCGCCAACGCGCCCGCAACACGCTCCAACCTGGGGGCCAACGCGTCGAAGTGGGGTCCGAAACTCCAGTGGCTGTCCAGTCGGAGTCCGAGATACCTCATCTCGGACCCGATCTGGACATCAGCCCCGCCTACCCGGACCAACGCACCGGGCGGAGGGCGGTCCCCACGCCTATGGCAGAAGGCCATGGCCTCAGTCTTGTGGGGAGCCACCTCCAACCCGAGCGCCCGGATCTCGGCAACGACCACCGCCGCACCCAACTCCGCGAGACGGCTGGTCCTCCAGAAATCTCGCCCCACTGCCAGGATGTGCGTATCATCTGCGAAACACGTCAGATACAATCCTGGTGGCAGTGGGGCCCTCAGAGCGGGGTCGTACCCCACGATCCACAGGTGCGGCCCAAGAACCGCACCCTGGGGCACGCCCCGCTCAACTTTCCAACTCCTCTCGGCGCCCGACCGATCTTTGCACACGACCCACCTCTCGCGGAGATAGTCCTCTATGATCGACTTTATCTCCGGTGGCACATGGTGCCTCTCTAGCCCTTCTATTATTGCCCTGTGGGGCAGGGTGTTAAATGCGTTGACTATATCAAGCGATATAGCCACCGCCACCCCGCCCCTGGACGTGGCCGACTGGGCGATGTCTCTAACTCGCCGAATGGCGTCAATTGTGCTTCGACCCCTTCTAAAGCCGTATTGCCAGTCGGCCACGTCCGGACCATCTCCGGAGAGGTGATCTGTCAATCTCTTCGCTATCACTGTTTCAAAGATCTTACCGACCACGTTTAATAAAACTATCGGCCGGTACGCCGAGGGCTCTCCTTCCGGTCTCCCGTCTTTCTTAAGGAGGACCAGCCGTCCCTTCTTCCATTCCTCTGGAAACTTACTCTGCTTCAAGCAGGCGCTGAAGAGGCCTCTAAGTCTGTCTCCCAAAAATGGGAGTGCCAAGGCCCAAGCCCGGCCCGGGATGCCGTCAGGGCCTGGCGCGGTGTTCCGCGCGCTTACCCTCTTGACGGCATAAACGAGCTCCTCGTCAGAGACCCCCATGTCGTCGGTCCACTGAAGGTGTCCCGACGACCCGGGACGCGTCATGGGACTAGGATCCCGGGGAAACAATGTTTCCACGACGCGCCCCAGTAAATGGGGGTCGAGGCTCTCCGTAACCGGTGGGGCATAAGGCCTTAACTTGCCCATGACAAGCTTATATGGGCGGCCCCACCGGTCCCGCTCAAGAGAGCCGAGGAACTCGTCCCAGGCTCGGTCCTTGGCCTCCCTGATGGCTTTCTTGTAGGCCATTACCCCCTCCCGGTAACAGCCCCAAAGTTGCTGCTCCCTCGCGGGGTCGCGGTTGCGTCTCCGTCGGGCGCGCCGGTACCGGCGACGCAGTGGGACGCATGCCTCGCGCAACTGCGCGATCTCCCCCGTCCACCAGTACGCCGCCCGACGGGGGCAAGGGGTGGCCCGGGGCATCGCCACATCGCAGATATCCTGCATGGTGCCCCGGAACCACTGAGCCTCGCCCTCGACGTCCGCGACCTCTCTAGCCGGTGAAGCCGGCCAGCTAACCGCGAGGGCCGCAGCCACCATCATATCACTGTCTAGCCTCTTCAGCGCCCATCTTGGCGGCAGTGGGCGTCCACCCCGGCGGCGCCGGGTCTCGGAGGAGAACTTGATTCTAATAAAGAGATGATCGCTTAATGTTTCAGTCTCCTCCTCGACCCGCCAGCTCGCAACCATGCGCGCGACCTCAGGGGAGCCCCAGGACAAGTCCACCACAGACTCCCCCTGCGGCCGCACGCAGGTGCTCGCCGAGCCCCTGTTAAGTAACAGGAGCCCTTGCGCCGCCGCCCAATCCAGTGTTGCCCGGCCTCTCGCGTCGGTCCTCGGGGAACCCCATTCGCGAGCATGCGCGTTGAAGTCCCCGAGGACCAAAACGCGTTGGGTGGGGCAACGCGACGCTAACTGCCCCGCCCTGTCCAGCAATTCCTCATACTGTGCGAGAGGCCAGCTGGGTGGTGCGTAAACGCCCACTACCGCCACATCCCCCCATCTAACCGCGACGGCTCCCCTTGCCGCTGCTATCGCGGTGCAGGGGGGGGAGCCGGATTTACCACGCGACACTACGGCAATAGACGCGTCCCGGCCCTCCGCGTCCGCGAACCAGTTCGGCTGGTCCGGGACGCGGTAGGGCTCGGCCACAACCCCCAACGAACAATCCCACTCGGCGAGGGCGTGGAGAAACAGGTCCTGTGCCCCCGCCGAGTGGTTCGCGTTAAATTGCAGTACGGGGCTCAATGGCCCCATCGCTTGGCCGCCTCCTCTGCCACCTCCATGGCGCTTTCATCAGCCGCTGCGGCCTCCTCAGTGGTAGCGTCCTCTGTGGCTTTTTGATCCACCTTCTTGTTCATGTTCTCCATCTCCTTTTCTGGTTCCGCGGCTTTTGTGGCTGATGCCGCTACCCTCTTCCTCTTTGGTTGTGGGGCGCACCCCGCCGCGCCTAGGCGATGTGCGCTTGGCCGTCCTAAGTCGCTGCAGAGGGGGCACTTCAGCTTGTTGCTGCAGTTTGCAGCTTTGTGCCCCCCCTCGCCGCAGGCATAGCATCTGCCGGAGCGGTCATCCTTTTCCCCGCATTGCTGGGCCGTGTGCCCCCTTTGGAGGCAGCGGTAGCAATGCATCGGTCGGGTCGCTAATACCTCGACCCGAGCCGATGTCCAACCGATGCGTACGCGCCCCGCCGCCTCAGCCTTCTTTGCTATGGCAAGGGGGCACCGGACCCACGCGGTGCCCATCGTGTTCCGTCCTCTTCGAATTTCCCCGACCTTGATTTCATCGGGACGGCACTCTCCCATCTCGGCCAGTACGGACGCTACCTCCTCCTTCTCAATTGATTCGTCCAGGTTCAAAAGACGAATTTCGGCCATCTTCGTCGGATTCGCTATCCTAACCTCTGACCCCTGAAACACCTCCTTGAGTTGGTTGGCCAGATTGGCTGCCTTCACCTTGTTCTCTTGCCCCGGTATGCCCAAAACAAGACCTCCGGTGGCCGCCTTTCGGATCTTGATTTCCGTGATCCCCATTTCCGACAGCTTTTGGGGGGGAATGGCCTCTCTCGCTTTCTTGAGCACCTGGGAGTATGAAGACTCTCCCCCAGGTGCCACAGTCAGAGTCACCGCGGCCGTTCGCGGTGGCCGCGGTACCCTGACCCTCTTCTTCGGCTCCGGCCTAGTGCCCGCTGTTCTCGGTGCGGCCTGTGGCCGGTTTGGCAACCTCTCCGGAGCTGGTGCTGTTCCTGCCGCTCGCTGGGCGTTCTTCTTCGCCGCCTGCTTTGCCTTGCGGCCCAGGACCTCGGTCCACAATTCTTTCCGCGCTTTCGGTGGTGCCTCGGCTGCGGCTGGTGTCGTAGTTGGTGCTGCGATCGGGGACCCTCTCTTTGCCGCTTCCAAGCGCGCCGCGACCGACCGCGGGGCTGCCCTGGGCTGGGGTCGCGGTGGAACACTTCGCTGTGCGCCCTTGCTCGGCGCTCTGTCCTTCTTTTTCTCCTTGCGCAGTTCGGCGGAGAGGTCCTCCACCTTCTGCAGGAGCATAGCAACGATGCCCTCCAGGCCGGTGCCAGGGGCGTCACTTTTGCCCGTCTCCTCAGTCTTCTCCGGCCTCCTTTTATTCTCCCTCGTTGGAGGCTGTGAGGTCGGCACCTCAGGCCTCTCCTCTTGCGGTCGCCGCCACTCCTCTACCTCCATCGGGGCCTCTGAAGCCGCCTCAGTCACCTCCACTGGCGACACTATCTCCGGCGGGGGGCTGGAGGTCTGTACTACCAGCCTCCTTTTTACATCGTCGCGGTCCGTGTCGGTTGACGACGACAGTTCCCGCCTTCGTGTCTTCCTTGTGTTTTGACCTGCGGGTATTGTGGGGGGCGGCGCCATCATAGCTGTTGCCCCTTTTAGCCTCTCCACTTCCTGTCGGAGGGTGGCCATATCCTCTGCCATCTTCCTCCTTTCTTCCTCAGCTTCTTTCAGGAGCCTTCGAAGCTGTTCCTTCTCTTCGTCCTCTTGTGAGGGCCGTGATGTCGTAGTCGATGTGCGCGGCGACTTCCGAATGGGCTCCTCTCCCTCCGATCTTCCGGCCGCCTGCCTCTTCGCCAGCTCCGTCATGAGCCCCTCTATATAGTTAGTGGAGACTCGGAGCTGGCGAACGCTCGTCCCTTTGAGGTTGGACGAGGCTTTCGCCACCCGGCGGATGAGTTTCGTATACCTCAGCAGCTCCGCCTGTAGGTCGACCGTTGTGAGGTGTTTCACCTCTCCCATAACCTCCTCCACATCGGGAATAGGTTTGCTGCCCTTGCTAGGTTTGGGCAGGGGGCCGCTCAGGTCAAAGACCCCAAGTTCCCGGTTTAATTCCAGCTCGCGCCGTTTGGCTTCGTTGAGCCTCTCCTTCGCGGCTGCAAGCCCCACGTACTCGCCAGTGGTTGGGGGCCTACCTCTCCTCTCACGTTCTTCTCCCTGGCTTTTCCGGGAAAACTCAATGGACATGATGGACGAGTCTGAGTCATATCCATCCTCCTCATCAGTCGGCGCACTCCTCCTTGTATGCCGCCTCCCCGGAACAGGCGTGGTGTCGCGACTCCGGTCCTTGATTTGCGGCGGTGCACACTCCGTTTCGGAGGATCTTCTTCTCGCCCTCGTCTGTCGGATGAAGGTGACACCCGACGATTCCGACCCGGAACGCTCCGCTGTCGGCTCCTTCTTCACTGTTGCTCCTGCTGCGGCGGATGTAGTTGAGCAGGACGCTCCATCTTGGGGCTGCTCCTCTGCCCCACGCACTCTAACTTTGTGCGATTTCAATACTTCTGTGCACCTCACCACTGGAATCATCAGTGTGGGGCACCCTTCCCTTCTCCTGGAGCTCTCCCCTTCTTCGGTTTTTTGGCCGCTTTTAAAGATGGCGGCCACATCTTGAGGTTTTGTGTTTAAATTTGAGCTTTCCATAATGAATCCCACGAGCGTGGTCGGAAGGGAAGTCACCCCGGGCAGAGCCGCCTTACCCGGGGAAGCCTGGATACTCGGGGGGGTCGGCAGGTACCCCCGAGGGAACCGTTAGAGACTGCCTCTGCTTAACGTCTGGGCAGCCACGCAGTCCTCGGCACGGTTGCCTTAACACCTTGACTTCAGACGTACAACGCGCCCCGGCCGTCCCCGTTTTCAATCCTCCGTGCGAGCCTTACCGGCTAGGGAGGCCCTGCCAGGGTCCGAAGACCCCGCCGGCATCGCTTCGACACATCATCGGACCTACTTAGAAACGACCGGAGCACCCCTTTTATGCGGACTCGTACCGCAAGGCAGGGGATACCGTGGCCGTATTCCGCCCCGCGAACCACACAGCGGATTTTTTATAGAGGTTTACTCCTCGCGAGGCCAGCCGGTTAAGGCCAGCCTCCCCGTTCCTGCGAAACATGACCACAGGCTTACGGTATGAGCATAGGCCCTCCCTAAACTGGAGGACCCGCCGTTCTCCCGTTAGCATAGAGGCCCTCACCCTTATGAAGCCAATCGCCGAAACGATTGATTTCCGAAGGGCATAGAGTGCCTCTATCCCAGCGTACACCACGAGGAGGTGGGAGATCCGACTTGTGGCACACTGCCACCATTCGCACGCCACCCCGGTCAGACCTGACCATGCGCGCTCGGGCTCACCACTGCGCATGCGGAAACAGGCTCACTACTGCGCATGCCCACTCGGGGTCACTTCTGCGCATGCGCGCTCGGGCTCACTACTGCGCATGCGCACTCCGGTCAGACCTGCACATGCGCAATTGGCTCACTACTGCGCATGCGTACTTGGACTCACTACTGCTCATGGACAGTCGGGATCACTACTGCGGATGCGCAATCGGGCCACTACTGCGCATGCGCGCTGGGGCTCACTACTGCGGATGCGCGCTCTTCTCACTGCTGCGCGTGCGCACACGGATTTCCTACTGCGGGTGCAAAATCGGGCTCGCTACCGCGTACGCGCGCACGGGGTCACTACTTCTCATGCGCTCTCGGACTAACTACTGCTCATGAGTACTCCGACTCACTACTGCGGATGCGCAATCGGGCCCACTACTGCGCACGCGCGCACGGGCTCACTACTGTGCATGCGCACTCGGGGTCACTACTGCGGATGCGCACTCGCGGTCTCTACTGCTCATCAGCACCTGGAATTACTACTGCTCATGGACACTCGGCCTCACTACTGCGGATGCGCACTCGGACTCACTACTGCTCATGGGCACTCGGCCTCACTACTGCGGATACGCGATCGGGCTCACTACCGCGCATGCGCACTCGGTGTCACTACTGCGCATGCGCGCTCGGGCTTACTACTGCGCATGCCCACTCCGGTCAGACCTGCACATGAGCACTCGGGCTCACTACAGCGCATGCGCGCACGGAGTCGCTACTGCGCATGCGCACTCGGGGTCACTACTGCTCATGCGCACTCGGACTCACTACTGCGGGTGCAAAATCGGGCTCGCTACCGCGTACGCGCGCACGGGCTCACTACTGTGCATGCGCGCTCGGGGTCACTACTGCTCATGTCCTCCCCGGTCAGACCTGCACATGCGCTCTCGAGCTCACTTCTGCGCATGCATAAACGGGCGCACTACTGCCCACGCGCGCACGGCCTCACTACTGTGCATGCGCACTCGGGGACACTACTGCTCATGGGCACTCGGACTCACTGCAGCGGATGCGCAATCGGGCTGACTACTGCGCATGCTCGCTCGGGGTCACTACTGCTCATGCGCACTCGGACTCACTACTGCTCATGCGCACACTGTCTCACTACTGCGGATGCGCACTCGGGCTCACTACTGCGCATGCGCACGCGGGCTCACGACTGTGCATGCTCACTCGGTGTCACTACTGCTCATGCGCACTCGGACTCACTACTGCGGGTGCAAAATCGGGCTCGCTACCGCGTACGCGCGCACGGGGTCACTACTTCTCATGCGTTCTCGGACTAACTACTGCTCATGGGCACTCGGACTCACTGCAGCGGATGCGCAATCAGGCTGACTACTGCGCATGCGCGCTCGGGGTCACTACTGCTCATGCGCACTCGTACTCACTACTGCTCATGCGCACACTGTCTCGCTACTGCTCATGCCCACTTGGACTCAGTACTGCGGATGCGCGCTCGGGCTCACTACTGCGCATGCGCACTCGGGGTCACTGCTGCGGATGCGCAATCGGGCTCACTACTGCTCATGGGCACTCGTACTCACTACTGCTCATGCACACACGGGCTCACTACTGCTCATGGGGACTTGGCCTCACTACTGCGGATGCGCGATCGGGCTCACTACTGCGCATGCGCACTCCGGCTCAGACTTGACCATGCGCACTCGGGCTCACCATTGTGCATGCGGACACGGGCGCACTTCTGCGCATGCGCAATCGCGCTCTCTACCGCGCATGCGCACTCGGTGTCACTACTGCGCATGCGCGCTCGGGCTTACTACTGCGCATGCGCACTCCGGTCAGACCTGCACATGAGCACTCGGGCTCACTACTGCGCATGCGCGCACGGGGTCGCTACTGCGCATGCGCACTCGGGGTCACTACTGCGCATGCGCAATCCGACTCAGACTTGCACATGCGCTGTCGAGCTCACTCTTACGCATGGGCACACGGGCTAACTACTGCGCATGCGCACACGGGCTCACGACTGTGCATGCGGACTGGGGGCCACTACTGCTCATGCGCACTCGGACTCACTACTGCGCATGCGCACTGCGGCTGAGACCTGACCATGCGCAGTCGGGCTCACCACTGCGCATGCGGAAACGGGCTCACTACTGCGCATGCCCACACGGGCTCACTACTGCACATGCGCGATCGGGCTCTCTACTGCGCATGCGCACTCGGGGTCACTACTGCGCATGCGCACTCGGGCTCACTACTGCGGATGCGCGCTCGGGCTCACTACTGCGCATGCGCACACGGGGTTACTACTTCTCATGCGCTCTCGGACTAACTACTGCTCATGAGTACTCCGACTCACTACTGCGGATGAGCAATCGGGCTCACAACTGCGTATGCGCACTCCTGGTCACTACTGCTCATGCGCACTTGGACTCACTACTGCTCATGGGGACTGGGCCTCACTACTGCGGATGCGCGATGGGACTCTCTACTGCGCAAGCGCACTTCGGCTCAGACTTGACCATGCGCGCTAGGGCTCACCACTGCGCATGCGGACACGGGCTCGCTACTGCCGATGCGCAATCGGGCTCACTACTGCGCATGCGCACACGGACTCCCTACTGCAGATGCGCAATCGGGCTCACTACTGCGTATGCGCACTCATGGTCACTACTGCTCATGCGCACTTGGACTCACTACTGCTCATGGGCACTCGGCCTCACTATTGTGGATGCGCAATCGGGCTCACTACTGCGCATGCGCGCTCGGGCTCAGACTTGACCATGCACACTCGGGCTCACTACTGCGCATGCGGACACGGGCTCACTACTGCGCATGCGCACTCGGGGTCACTACTGCTCATGCACACACGGGCTCACAACTGCTCATGCGCACTCGGACTCACTACTGCTCATGCGCACACGGTCTCCCGACTGCGGATGCGCACTCGGGCTCACTATTGCGCATGCGCACACGGGCTCACTACTGCGCATGCGCACTCGGGGTCACTACTGCGCATGCGCGCTCGGGCTCACCACTGCGCATGCGCACTCCGGTCGGACCTGCACATGCGCACTCGGGCTCACCACTGCGCATGCGGAAACGGGCTCACTACTGCGCATGCGCAACCGGGCTCTCTACTGCGCATGCGCACTCGGGGTCGCTTCTGCGGATGCGCAATCTGGCTCACCACTGCGCATTCGCACTTGCGGTCACTACTGCTCACGCGCACTTGGACTCGCTACTGCTCATGGACACTCGGCCTCACTGTTGTGGATGCGCAATCGGGCTCACAACTGCGCATGCGCGCTCGGGCTCAGACTTGACCATGCGCACTCGGGCTCACCACTGCGCATGCGGACACGGGCTCAATACTGCGCATGCGCACTCGGGGTCACTACTGCTCATGCACACACGGGCTCACAACTGCTCATGCGCACTCGGACACACTACTGCTCATGGGCACTCGGCCTCACTACTGCGGATGCGCAATCTGGCTCACTACTGCGCATGCGCACTCGCGGTCACTACTGCTCACGCGCACTTGGACTCACTACTGCTCATGGACACTCGGCCTCACTACTGCGGATGCGCAATCGGGCCACTACTGCGCATGCGCGCTCGGGCTCACTACTGCGGATGCGCAATCGGACTCACTAGGGCTCATGGGCACTCGGACTCACTACTGCCGATACGCAATCGGGCTCACTACTGCTCATGCGCACTCGGACTCACTACGGCTCATGTGCACTCGGACTCATTACGGCTCATGGGCACTCGGACTCACTACTGTCGATGAGCGATCGGGCTCACTACTGCACATGCGTGCTCGGGCTCACTACTGCGGATGCGCAATCGGGCTCGCTACTGCGGATGCGCCCTCTGGCTGATACCTGCACATGCGCAATCGGGCTCTCTACTGTGCATGCGCACTCGGGGTCACTAATGCGCATGCGCACACGGGCTTACTACTGCGCATGCGCACACAGGGCTCACTTCTGCGCATGCGCACACGGGCTTACTGCTGCGCATGCGCACATGGGCTCACTACTTCGCATGCGGACACGGGCTCACTACTGCGCATGCGCACTCGGGGTCACTACTGCGCATGCGCACTCGGACTCACTACTGCGGTGCAAAATCGGGCTCGCTACCGCGTATGCGCGCACGGGCTCACTACTGTGCATGCGCACCCGGGGTCACTACTGCTCATGCACACACGGGCTCACTACTGCTCATGCGCACTCGGACTCACTACTGCGGATGCGCGCACGGGCTCACTACTTCGCATGCTCACACGGGCTCACTACAGGGCACGCGCACTCGGGGTCACTACTGCGCATGCGCACACGGATTCACTACTGCCGATGCGCAATCAGGCTCACTACTGCGCATGCACACATGGGCTCACTACTGTGCATGCGCATTCGGACAGACTGCAGCGGATGCGCAGTCGGGCTCACTGCTGCTCAAGCGCACTCGGGCTCACTACTGCGCATGCGCACGCGGACCCCCTAGTGCGGATGCGCACTCGGGCTTACTACTACGCATGCGCGCTCGGGGTCACTACTGCTCATGCGCACTCGGACTCACTACTGCTCATGCGCACACTGTTTCACTACTGCAGATGCGCACTCTGGCTCACTACTGCGCATGCGCGCACGGGCTCACTACTGTGCATGCGCACCCGGGGTCATTACTGCTCATGCACACACGGGCTCACTACTGCTCATGCGCACTCGGACTCACTACTGCGCATGTGCACCCGGGTCACTACTGCTCATGCATACACGGGCTCACTACTGCTCATGCGCACTCGGACTCACTACTGCGCATGCGCACTCGGGGTCACTACTGCGCATGCGTACTCGGGCTCACTACCGCGTACGCGCACACGGATTCCCTACTGCGGATGCGCGGTCGGGCTCACTACTGCTCATGCGCGCTCGGGGTCACCACTGCTCATGCCCTCTCCGGTCAGACCCGCACATGCGCACTCGGGCTCACTACTGCGCATGCGCACTCGGGCTCACTACTGCGGATGCGCGCTCGGGCTCACTACTTCGCATGCTCACACGGGCTCACTACAGGGCACGCGTACTCGGGGTCACACTGCGCATGCGCGCACGGGCTCACTACTGTGCATGCGCACTCAGACTCACTACTGCGCATGCCCTCTCCGGTCACACCTGTACATGCGCACTCGGGCTCACTACTGCGCATGCGCACTCGGGGTCACTATTGCTCATGCGCACTTGGACTCACTACTGCACATGGGCACTCGGCCTCACTACTACGGATGCGCAATCGGGCTCACCACTGCACATGCGCACTTGGACTCAGTACTGCGGATGCGCGCTCGGGCTCACTATTGCGCATGCGCACTCGGGGTCGGGGGTGTCTCACTTGGACGTCGACCGATTGGACGCGTTCCGTTTGGACGGCCCCGATTCGACGCGTTCCAATTCGAAGCGGTGCCGATTGGAAGCGTCCCAATTCGATGAGGTTAGATTTGGTTAGGTTAGGTTCTATAAGCCCTGCTTAGAATTGGAACGCGTCCAATCGGCACCGCTTCGAATTGGAACGAGTCGAATCGGGACCGTCCAATCGGGACGCGTCCAAGCGGTCGGCGTCCAAGTGGGCATCACTCTCGGGGTCACTATTGCTCATGCGCACTTGGACTCAGTACTGCGGATGCGCGCTCGGGGTCACTACTGCTCATGGGCACTCGGACTCATTACTGCGGATGCGCAATCGGGCTCACTACTGCTCATGCGAACTCGGACTCACTACCGCGCATGCGCACTCCGGCTCAGACCTGCCCATGCGCACTCGGACTCACTACTGCGGATGCGCAATCGGGCTCGCTACTGCGGATGCGCTCTCTGGCTGAGACCTGCACATGCGCAATCGGGCTCTCTACTGCGCATGCGCACTCGGGGTCACTACTGCGCATGCGCACACGGGCTTACTACTGCGCATGCGCACACAGGGCTCACTTCTGCGCATGCGCACACGGGCTTACTGCTGCGCATGCGCACATGGGCTCACTACTTCGCATGCTCACACGGGCTCACTACAGGGAACGCGCACTCGGGGTCACTACTGCGCATGCGCACTCGGACTCACTACTGCGGGTGCAAAATCGGGCTCGCTACCGCGTATGCGCGCACGGGCTCACTACTGTGCATGCGCACCCGGGGTCACTACTGCGCATGCACACACGGCCTCATTACTGCTCATGCGCACTCGGACTCACTACTGCTTATGCGCACTCGGACACACTGCAGCGGATGCGCAATCGGGCTCACTACTGCGCATGCGCGCTCGGGGTCACTACTGCTCATGCGCACTAGGACTCACTACTGCTCATGCGCACACTGTTTCGCTACTGCTGATGCGCACTCTGGCTCACTACTGCGCATGCGCGCACGGGCTCACTACTGTGCATGCGCACTCAGACTCACTACTGCGCATGTCCTCTCCGGTCACACCTGTACATGCGCACTCGGGCTCACAACTGCGCATGCGCGCTCGGGGTCACTATTGCTCATGCGCACTTGGTCTCAGTACTGCGGATGCGCGCTCGGGCTCACTATTGCGCATGCGCACTCGGGGTCACTACTGCTCATGCGCACTTGGAGTCAGTATTGCGGATGCGCGCTCGGGCTCACTACTGCTCATGCGCACTAGGACAGACCGCAGCGGATGCGCAATCGGGTTCACAACTGCGCATGCGCGCTCGGGGTCACTACTGCACATGCGCACTCGGGGTCACTACTGCTCATGGGCGCTCGGACCCACTGCTGCGGATGCGCAATCGGGCTCACCACTGCGCATGCGCGCTCGGGCTCACTACTGCTCATGCGCACACGGACTTACTACTGCGCATACGCACTCCGGCTCAGACCGGCCCATACGCACTCGGGCTTACCACTGCGCATGGCCACACCGGCTCACTACTGCGCATGCGCAATCGGGCTCTCTACTGTGCATGCGCACTCGGGCTCACTACTGCGCTTGCGCACACGGGGTCACAACTTCTCATGCGCTGTCGGACTAACTACTGCTCATGGGCACTCGGACTCACTACTGCGGATGCGCAATCGGGCTCACTACTGCTCATGCGAACTCGGACTCACTACCGCGCATGCGCACTCCGGCTCAGACCTGCCCATGCGCACTCGGACTCACTACTGCGGATGCGCAATCGGGCTCACTACTGCTCATGCGCACTCGGCCTCACTACTGCTCATGCGCACTCGGACTCACTGTTGCGGATGCGCAATCGGGCTCACTACTGCGCATGCGCGCTCGGGGTCACTACTGCGCATGCGCACTCGGGGTCACTACTGCACATGCGCACTCGGAGTCGCTACTGCGCATGCGCATTCGGGGTCACTACGGCGCATGCACACTCCGGCTCAGACTTGCGCATGCGCTCTCGAGTTCACTTCTGCGCATGCCCACACGGGCGCACTACTGCGCATGCGCACACGGGCTCACGACTGTGCATGCACACTCGGCGTCACGACTGCCCATACGCACTCGGACTCACTACTGCGGATGCGCAATCGGGCTCGCTACTGCGGATGCGCTCTCTGGCTGAGACCTGCACATGCGCAATCGGGCTCTCTACTGCGCATGCGCACTCGGGGTCACTACTGCGCACGCGCACACGGGCTTACTACTGAGCATGCGCACACAGGGCTCACTTCTGTGCATGCGCACACGGGCTTACTTCTGCGCATGCGCACATGGGCTCACTACTTCGCATGCTCACACGGGCTCACTACAGGGCACGCGCACTTGGGGTCACTACTGCGCATGCGCACTCGGACACACTGCTGCGGATGCGCAATCGGGTTCACAACTGCGCATGCGCGCTAGGGGTCACTACTGCACATGCGCACTCGGGGTCACTACTGCTCATGGGCGCTCGGACCCACTACTGCGGATGCGCGCACGGGCTCACTACTGCTCACGCGCACTCGGCCTCACTACTGCTCGTGCACACTCGGACTCACTGCTGCGGATACGCAATCGGGCTCACCACTGCGCATGCGCGCTCGGGCTCACTACTGCTCATGCGCACACGGACTTACTACTGCGCATACGCACTCCGGCTCAGACCGGCCCATACGCACTCGGGCTCACCACTGCGCATGGACACACCGGCTCACTACTGCGCATGCGCAATCGGGCTCTCTACTGTGCATGCGCACTCGGGCTTACTACTGCGCTTGCGCACACGGGGTCACAACTTCTCATGCGCTGTCGGACTAACTACTGCTCATGGGCACTCGAGCTCACTACTGCGGATGCGCAATCGGGCTCACTACTGCTCATGCGAACTCGGACTCACTACTGGGGATGCGCAATCGGGCTCACTACTGCTCATGCGCACTCGGCCTCCCTACTGCTCATGCGCACTCGGACTCACTGTTGCGGATGCGCAATCGGGCTCATTACTGCGCATGCGCACTCGGGGTCACTACTGCACATACGCACTCGGAGTCGCTACTGCGCATGCGCATTCGGGGTCACTACGGCGCATGCACACTCCGGCTCAGACTTGCGCATGCGCTCTCGAGTTCACTTCTGCGCATGCGCACACGGGCGCACTACTGCGCATGCGCACACGGGCTCACGACTGTGCATGCGCACTCGGGGTCACGACTGCCCATGCGCACTTGGACTCACTACTGCGGATGCGCAATCGGGCTCGCTACTGCGCATGCGCTCTCTGGCTGAGACCTGCACATGCGCAATCGGGCTCTCTACTGCGCATGCGCACACGGGGTCACTACTTCTCATGCGCTCTCGGACTAACTACTGCTCATGCGCACTCGGACACACTACTGCGGGTGCAAAATCGGGCTCGCTACCGCGTATGCTCGCACGGGCTCACTACTGTGCATGCGCACTCGGGGTCACTACGGCTCGTGCGCATTCGGACTCACTACGGCTCATGGGCACTCGGACTCACAACTGCCGATGCGCAATCGGGCTCACTACTGCGCATGCGCACACGGACTCCCTACTGCGGATGCGCACTCGGGCTTACTACTGCGCATGCGCACACGGGCTCACGACTGTGCATGCGGACTGGGGGCCACTACTGCTCATGCGCACTCGGACTCACTACTGCGCATGCGCACTGCGGCTGAGACCTGACCATGCGCAGTCGGGCTCACCACTGCGCATGCGGAAACGGGCTCACTACTGCGCATGCCCACACGGGCTCACTACTGCACATGCGCGATCGGGCTCTCTACTGCGCATGCGCACTCGGGGTCACTACTGCGCATGCGCACTCGGGCTCACTACTGCGGATGCGCGCTCGGGCTCACTACTGCGCATGCGCACACGGGGTCACCACTTCTCATGCGCTCTCGGACTAACTACTGCTCATGAGTACTCCGACTCACTACTGCGGATGAGCAATCGGGCTCACAACTGCGTATGCGCACTCCTGGTCACTACTGCTCATGCGCACTTGGACTCACTACTGTTCATGGGGACTGGGCCTCACTACTGCGGATGCGCGATGGGACTCTCTACTGCGCAAGCGCACTTCGGCTCAGACTTGACCATGCGCGCTAGGGCTCACCACTGCGCATGCGGACACGGGCTCGCTACTGCCGATGCGCAATCGGGCTCACTACTGCGCATGCGCACACGGACTCCCTACTGCAGATGCGCAATCGGGCTCACTACTGCGTATGCGCACTCATGGTCACTACTGCTCATGCGCACTTGGACTCACTACTGCTCATGGGCACTCGGCCTCACTATTGTGGATGCGCAATCGGGCTCACTACTGCGCATGCGCGCTCGGGCTCAGACTTGACCATGCGCACTCGGGCTCACTACTGCGCATGCGGACACGGGCTCACTACTGCGCATGCGCACTCGGGGTCACTACTGCTCATGCATACACGGGCTCACAACTGCTCATGCGCACTCGGACTCACTACTGCTCATGCGCACACGGTCTCCCTACTGCGGATGCGCACTCGGGCTCACTATTGCGCATGCGCACACGGGCTCACTACTGCGCATGCGCAATCGGGCCACTACTGCGCATGCGCGCTCGGGCTCACTACTGCGGATGCGCAATCGGACTCACTAGGGCTCATGGGCACTCGGACTCACTACTGCCGATACGCAATCGGGCTCACTACTGCTCATGCGCACTCGGACTCACTACGGCTCATGTGCACTCGGACTCACTACGGCTCATGGGCACTCGGACTCACTACTGTCGATGAGCGATCGGGCTCACTACTGCACATGCGCGCTCGGGCTCACTACTGTGCATGCGCACTGGGCGTCACTACTGCTCATGATCACTTGGATTCACTACTGCTCATGGGCACTCGGCCTCACTACTGCGGATGCGCTCTCCGGCTAAGACCTGCACATGCGCAATCGGGCTCTCTACTGCGCATGCGCACTTGGGGTCACTACTGCTCATGCGCACACTGTCTCACTACTGCGGATGCGCACTCGGACTCACTACTGCTCATGCGCACTGTGACTCACTGCTGCGCATGCGCAATCGGACTCACTACTGCGGATGCGCAATCGGGCTCATTACTGCGCATGCGCTCTCCGGCTAAGACCTGCACATGCGCAATCGGGCTCTCTACTGCGCATGCGCACTCGGGGTCACTACTGCGCATGCGCACTCGGGCTCACTACTGCAGATGCGCGCTCGGCCCCACTGCTGCGCATGCGCACACGGACTAACTACTGCGCATGCGCAATCGGGCTCTCCGCTGCGGTTGCGAAGTCGGGCTCACTACTGCGCATGCGCGCTCCCGGCTCACTATTGCGCATGCGCGCTCGGGCTCACTATTGCGCATGCGCACTCGGGGTCACTACTGCTCATGCGCACTTCGAGTCAGTACTGCGGATGCGCGCTCGGGCTCACTACTGCTCATGCGCAATAGGACAGACCGCAGCGGATGCGCAATCGGGTTCACTACTGCTCATGCGCACCCGGACTCACTGCTGCGGATGCGCAATCGGGTTCACAACTGCGCATGCGCGCTCGGGGTCACTACTGCACATGCCCACTCGGGGTCACTACTGCTCATGGGCGCTCGGACCCACTACTGCGGATGCGCGCACGGGCTCACTACTGCTCACACGCACTCGGCCTCACTACTGCTCGTGCACACTCGGACTCACTGCTGCGGATGCGCAATCGGTCTCACCACTGCGCATGCGCGCTCGGGCTCACTACTGCTCATGCGCACTGTGACTCACTGCTGCGCATGCGCAATCGGACTCACTACTGCGGATGCGCAATCGGGCTCATTACTGCGCATGCGCTCTCTGGCTGAGACCTGCACATGCGCAATCGGGCTCTCCACTGCGCATGCGCACTCGGGGTCACTACTGCGCATGCGCACTCGGGCTTACTACTGCGCATGCGCACACAGGGCTCACTTCTGCGCATGCGCACACGGGCTTACTGCTGCGCATGCGCACATGGGCTCACTACTTCGCATGCTCACACGGGCTCACTACAGGGCACGCGCACTCGAGGTCACTACTGCGCATGCGCACTCGGACTCACTACTGCCGGTGCAAAATCGGGCTCGCAACCGCGTATGCGCGCACGGGCTCACTACTGTGCATGCGCACCCGGGGTCTTTACTGCTCATGCACACACGGGCACACTACTGCTCATGCGCACTCGGACTCACTACTGTGCATGTGCACCCGGGGTCACTACTGCACATGCGCACTCGGGGTCACTACTGCAGGTGCGCAATTTGGCTCACTACTGCTCATGGGCACTCGGCCTCACTACTGCTCATGGGCGCTTGGACTCACTACTGCTCATGCGCACTCGGACTCACTGTTGCGGATGCGCAATCGGGCTCACTACTGCGGTTGCGTACTCGGGCTCACTACCGCGCATGCGCACTCCGGCTCAGACCTGCCCATGCGCACTCGGACTCACTACTGCGGATGCGCAATCGGGCTCACTACTGCTCATGCGCACTCGGCCTCACTGCTGCTCATGCGTACTCGGACTCACTGTTGCGGATGCGCAATCGGGCTCACTACTGCTCATGCGCACTCGGCCTCACTACTGCTCATGCGCACTCGGACTCACTGTTGCGGATGCGCAATCGGGCTCACTACTGCGCATGCGCGCTCGGGGTCACTACTGCACATGCGCACTCGGGGTCACTACTGCTCATGGGCGCTCGGACTCACTACTGCGGATGCGCGCACGGGCTCACTACTGCTCACGCGCACTCGGCCTCACTACTGCTCGTGCGCACTCGGACTTACTGCTGCGGATGCGCAATCGGGCTCACCACTGCGCATGCGCGCTCGGGGTCACTACTGCTCATGCGCACACGGACTTACTACTGCGCATACGCGGTCCGGCTCAGACCGGCCCATACGCACTCGGTCTCACCACTGCGCATCGACACACGGGCTCACTACTGCGCATGCGCAATCGGGCTCTCTACTGTGCATGCGCACTCGGGCTCACTACAGCGCTTGCGCACACGGGGTCACAACTTCTCATGCGCTGTCGGACTAACTACTGCTCATGGGCACTCGGAGTCACTACTGCGGATGCGCAATCGGGCTCACTACTGCTCATGCGCACTCGGCCTCACTACTGCTCATGCGCACTCGGACTCACTGTTGCGGATGCGCAATCGGGCTCACTATTGCGCATGCGCGCTCGGGGTCACTACTGCGCATGCGCACTCGGACTCACTACTGCGGGTGCAAAATCGGGCTCGCTACCGCGTATGCGCGCACGGGCTCACTACTGTGCATGCGCACCCGGGGTCATTACTGCTCGTGCACACACGGGCTCACTACTGCTCATGCGCACTCGGACTCAGTATTGCCATGCGCACACGGGCGCACTACTGCGCATGCGCACTCGGGGTCACTACTGCGCATGCGTACTCGGGCTCACTACTGCGCACACGCAAACGGTCTCCCTACTGCGGATGCGCGCTCGGGCTCACTACTGCGCATGCGCGCTCGGGGTCACTACTGCTCATGCCCTCTCCGGTCAGACCTGCACATGCGCGCTCGGGCTCACTACTGCGCATGCGCACACGGGGTCACTACTTCTCATGCGCTCTCGGACTAACTACTGCTCATGCGCACTCAGACTCACTACTGCGGGTGCAAAATCGGGCTCGCTACCGCGTATGCTCGCACGGGCTCACTACTGTGCATGCGCACTCGGGCTGACTACGGCGCTTGCGCACACGGGCTCACGACTGTGCATGCGCACTCGGGGTCACGACTGCCCATGCGCACTTGGACTCACTACTGCGGATGCGCAATCGGGCTCGCTACTGCGCATGCGCTCTCTGGCTGAGACCTGCACATGCGCAATCGGGCTCTCTACTGCGCATGCGCACACGGGGTCACTACTTCTCATGCGCTCTCGGACTAACTACTGCTCATGCGCACTCGGACACACTACTGCGGGTGCAAAATCGGGCTCGCTACCGCGTATGCTCGCACGGGCTCACTACTGTGCATGCGCACTGCGGCTGAGACCTGACCATGCGCAGTCGGGCTCACCACTGCGCATGCGGAAACGGGCTCACTACTGCGCATGCCCACACGGGCTCACTACTGCACATGCGCGATCGGGCTCTCTACTGCGCATGCGCACTCGGGGTCACTACTGCGCATGCGCACTCGGGCTCACTACTGCGGATGCGCGCTCGGGCTCACTACTGCGCATGCGCACACGGGGTCACTACTTCTCATGCGCTCTCGGACTAACTACTGCTCATGAGTACTCCGACTCACTACTGCGGATGAGCAATCGGGCTCACAACTGCGTATGCGCACTCCTGGTCACTACTGCTCATGCGCACTTGGACTCACTACTGTTCATGGGGACTGGGCCTCACTACTGCGGATGCGCGATGGGACTCTCTACTGCGCAAGCGCACTTCGGCTCAGACTTGACCATGCGCGCTAGGGCTCACCACTGCGCATGCGGACACGGGCTCGCTACTGCCGATGCGCAATCGGGCTCACTACTGCGCATGCGCACACGGACTCCCTACTGCAGATGCGCAATCGGGCTCACTACTGCGTATGCGCACTCATGGTCACTACTGCTCATGCGCACTTGGACTCACTACTGCTCATGGGCACTCGGCCTCACTATTGTGGATGCGCAATCGGGCTCACTACTGCGCATGCGCGCTCGGGCTCAGACTTGACCATGCGCACTCGGGCTCACTACTGCGCATGCGGACACGGGCTCACTACTGCGCATGCGCACTCGGGGTCACTACTGCTCATGCATACACGGGCTCACAACTGCTCATGCGCACTCGGACTCACTACTGCTCATGCGCACACGGTCTCCCTACTGCGGATGCGCACTCGGGCTCACTATTGCGCATGCGCACACGGGCTCACTACTGCGCATGCGCAATCGGGCCACTACTGCGCATGCGCGCTCGGGCTCACTACTGCGGATGCGCAATCGGACTCACTAGGGCTCATGGGCACTCGGACTCACTACTGCCGATACGCAATCGGGCTCACTACTGCTCATGCGCACTCGGACTCACTACGGCTCATGTGCACTCGAACTCACTACGGCTCATGGGCACTCGGACTCACTACTGTCGATGAGCGATCGGGCTCACTACTGCACATGCGCGCTCGGGCTCACTACTGTGCATGCGCACTGGGCGTCACTACTGCTCATGATCACTTGGATTCACTACTGCTCATGGGCACTCGGCCTCACTACTGCGGATGCGCTCTCCGGCTAAGACCTGCACATGCGCAATCGGGCTCTCTACTGCGCATGCGCACTTGGGGTCACTACTGCTCATGCGCACACTGTCTCACTACTGCGGATGCGCACTCGGACTCACTACTGCTCATGCGCACTGTGACTCACTGCTGCGCATGCGCAATCGGACTCACTACTGCGGATGCGCAATCGGGCTCATTACTGCGCATGCGCTCTCCGGCTAAGACCTGCACATGCGCAATCGGGCTCTCTACTGCGCATGCGCACTCGGGGTCACTACTGCGCATGCGCACTCGGGCTCACTACTGCAGATGCGCGCTCGGCCCCACTGCTGCGCATGCGCACACGGACTAACTACTGCGCATGCGCAATCGGGCTCTCCGCTGCGGTTGCGAAGTCGGGCTCACTACTGCGCATGCGCGCTCGGGCTCACTATTGCGCATGCGCGCTCGGGCTCACTATTGCGCATGCGCACTCGGGGTCACTACTGCTCATGCGCACTTCGAGTCAGTACTGCGGATGCGCGCTCGGGCTCACTACTGCTCATGCGCACTAGGACAGACCGCAGCGGATGCGCAATCGGGTTCACTACTGCTCATGCGCACCCGGACTCACTGCTGCGGATGCGCAATCGGGTTCACAACTGCGCATGCGCGCTCGGGGTCACTACTGCACATGCCCACTCGGGGTCACTACTGCTCATGGGCGCTCGGACCCACTACTGCGGATGCGCGCACGGGCTCACTACTGCTCACACGCACTCGGCCTCACTACTGCTCGTGCACACTCGGACTCACTGCTGCGGATGCGCAATCGGTCTCACCACTGCGCATGCGCGCTCGGGCTCACTACTGCTCATGCGCACACGGACTTACTACTGCGCATACGCACTCCGGCTCAGACCGGCCCATACGCACTCGGGCTTACCACTGCGCATGGACACACCGGCTCACTACTGCGCATGCGCAATCGGGCTCTCTACTGTGCATGCGCACTCGGGCTCACTACTGCGCTTACGCACACGGGGTCACAACTTCTCATGCGCTGTCGGACTAACTACTGCTCATGGGCACTCGGACTCACTACTGCGGATGCGCAATCGGGCTCACTACTGCTCATGCGAACTCGGACTCACTACCGCGCATGCGCACTCCGGCTCAGACCTGCCCATGCGCACTCGGACTCACTACTGCGGATGCGCAATCGGGCTCACTACTGCGCTTGCGCTCTCGAGTTCACTTCTGCGCATGCGCACACGGGCGCACTACTGCGCATGCGCACACGGGCTCACTACTGCTCATGCGCACTCGGACTCACTACTGCGCATGCGCACACGGGCGCACTACTGCTCATGCGCACTCGGCCTCACTACTGCTCATGCGCACTCGGACTCACTGTTGCGGATGCGCAATCGGGCTCACTACTGCGGATGCGCAACCGGGCTAGCTACTGCGGATGCGCACTCGGGCTCACTACTGCGCATGCGCGCACGGGCTCACTACTGTGCATGCGCACTCAGACTCACTACTGCGCATGCCCTCTCCGGTCACACCTGTACATGCGCACTCGGGCTCACAACTGCGCATGCGCACTCGGGGCCACTATTGCTCATGCGCAATCGGGCTCACTACTGCACATGCGCACTCGGGGTCACGACTGCCCATGCGCACTCGGACTCACTACTGCGGATGCGCAACCGGGCTAGCTACTGCGGATGCGCTCTCTGGCTGAGACCTGCACATGCGCAATCGGGCTCTCCACTGCGCATGCGCACTCGGGGTCACTACTGCGCATGCGCACTCGGGCTTACTACTGCGCATGCGCACACAGGGCTCACTTCTGCGCATGCGCACACGGGCTTACTGCTGCGCATGCGCACATGGGCTCACTACTTCGCATGCTCACACGGGCTCACTACAGGGCACGCGCACTCGAGGTCACTACTGCGCATGCGCACTCGGACTCACTACTGCCGGTGCAAAATCGGGCTCGCAACCGCGTATGCGCGCACGGGCTCACTACTGTGCATGCGCACCCGGGGTCTTTACTGCTCATGCACACACGGGCACACTACTGCTCATGCGCACTCGGACTCACTACTGTGCATGTGCACCCGGGGTCACTACTGCACATGCGCACTCGGGGTCACTACTGCAGGTGCGCAATTTGGCTCACTACTGCTCATGGGCACTCGGCCTCACTACTGCTCATGGGCGCTTGGACTCACTACTGCTCATGCGCACTCGGACTCACTGTTGCGGATGCGCAATCGGGCTCACTACTGCGGATGCGTACTCGGGCTCACTACCGCGCATGCGCACTCCGGCTCAGACCTGCCCATGCGCACTCGGACTCACTACTGCGGATGCGCAATCGGGCTCACTACTGCTCATGCGCACTCGGCCTCACTGCTGCTCATGCGTACTCGGACTCACTGTTGCGGATGCGCAATCGGGCTCACTACTGCTCATGCGCACTCGGCCTCACTACTGCTCATGCGCACTCGGACTCACTGTTGCGGATGCGCAATCGGGCTCACTACTGCGCATGCGCGCTCGGGGTCACTACTGCACATGCGCACTCGGGGTCACTACTGCTCATGTGCGCTCGGACTCACTACTGCGGATGCGCGCACGGGCTCACTACTGCTCACGCGCACTCGGCCTCACTACTGCTCGTGCGCACTCGGACTTACTGCTGCGGATGCGCAATCGGGCTCACCACTGCGCATGCGCGCTCGGGATCACTACTGCTCATGCGCACACGGACTTACTACTGCGCATACGCGGTCCGGCTCAGACCGGCCCATACGCACTCGGTCTCACCACTGCGCATGGACACACGGGCTCACTACTGCGCATGCGCAATCGGGCTCTCTACTGTGCATGCGCACTCGGGCTCACTACAGCGCTTGCGCACACGGGGTCACAACTTCTCATGCGCTGTCGGACTAACTACTGCTCATGGGCACTCGGAGTCACTACTGCGGATGCGCAATCGGGCTCACTACTGCTCATGCGCACTCGGCCTCACTACTGCTCATGCGCACTCGGACTCACTGTTGCGGATGCGCAATCGGGCTCACTATTGCGCATGCGCGCTCGGGGTCACTACTGCGCATGCGCACTCGGACTCACTACTGCGGGTGCAAAATCGGGCTCGCTACCGCGTATGCGCGCACGGGCTCACTACTGTGCATGCGCACCCGGGGTCATTACTGCTCGTGCACACACGGGCTCACTACTGCTCATGCGCTCTCGGACTCAGTATTGCCATGCGCACACGGGCGCACTACTGCGCATGCGCACTCGGGGTCACTACTGCGCATGCGTACTCGGGCTCACTACTGCGCACACGCAAACGGTCTCCCTACTGCGGATGCGCGCTCGGGCTCACTACTGCGCATGCGCGCTCGGGGTCACTACTGCTCATGCCCTCTCCGGTCAGACCTGCACATGCGCGCTCGGGCTCACTACTGCGCATGCGCACACGGGGTCACTACTTCTCATGCGCTCTCGGACTAACTACTGCTCATGCGCACTCAGACTCACTACTGCGGGTGCAAAATCGGGCTCGCTACCGCGTATGCTCGCACGGGCTCACTACTGTGCATGCGCACTCGGGCTGACTACGGCGCTTGCGCACACGGGGTCACAACTTCTCATGCGCTGTCGGACTAACTACTGCTCATGGGCACTCGGACTCACTACTGCGGATGCGCAATCGGGCTCACTACTGCTCATGCGAACTCGGACTCACTACCGCGCATGCGCACTCCGGCTCAGACCTGCCCATGCGCACTCGGACTCACTACTGCGGATGCGCAATCGGGCTCACTACTGCGCATGCGCGCTCGGGATCACTACTGCGCATGCGCACTCGGGGTCACTACGGCGCATGCACACTCCGGCTCAGACTTGCGCATGCGCTCTCGAGTTCACTTCTGCGCATGCGCACACGGGCGCACTACTGCGCATGCGCACACGGGCTCACGACTGTGCATGCGCACTCGGGGTCACTACTGCGCATGCGCACTCGGACTCACTACTGCGGGTGCAAAATCGGGCTCGCTACCGCGTATGCGCGCACGGGCTCACTACTGTGCATGCGCACCCGGGGTCACTACTGCTCATGCACACACGGGCTCACTACTGCTCATGCGCACTCGGACTAACTACTGCGCATGTGCACCCGGGGTCACTACTGCTCATGCACACACGGGGTCACTACTGCGCATGCGCACTCGGACTCACTACTGCGGATGCGCGCACGGGCTCACTACTTCGCATGCTCACACGGGCTCACTACAGGGCACGCGCACTCGGGGTCACTACTGCGCATGCGCACACGGATTCACTACTGCCGATGCGCAATCAGGCTCACTACTGCGCATGCACACATGGGCTCACTACTGTGCATGCGCACTCGGACAGACTGCAGCGGATGCGCAGTCGGGCTCACTGCTGCTCAAGCGCACTCGGGCTCACTACTGCGCATGCGCACACGGACCCCCTAGTGCGGATGCGCACTCGGGCTTACTACTACGCATGCGCGCTGGGGGTCACTACTGCTCATGCGCACTCGGACTCACTACTGCACATGCGAACACTGTTTCACTACTGCAGATGCGCACTCTGGCTCACTACTGCGCATGCGCGCACGGGCTCACTACTGTGCATGCGCACCCGGGGTCATTACTGCTCATGCACACACGGGCTCACTACTGCTCATGCGCACTCGGACTCACTACTGCGCATGTGCACCCGGGGTCACTACTGCTCATGCATACACGGGCTCACTACTGCTCATGCGCACTCGGACTCACTACTGCGCATGCGCACTCGGGGTCACTACTGCGCATGCGTACTCGGGCTCACTACTGCGTACGCGCACACGGATTCCCTACTGCGGATGCGCGGTCGGGCTCACTACTGCTCATGCGCGCTCGGGGTCACCACTGCTCATGCCCTCTCCGGTCAGACCCGCACATGCGCACTCGGGCTCACTGCAGCGGATGCGCAATCGGGCTCACTACTGCGCATGCGCGCTCGGGGTCACTACTGCTCATGCGCACTAGGACTCACTACTGCTCATGCGCACACTGTTTCGCTACTGCTGATGCGCACTCTGGCTCACTACTGCGCATGCGCGCACGGGCTCACTACTGTGCATGCGCACTCAGACTCACTACTGCGCATGTCCTCTCCGGTCACACCTGTACATGCGCACTCGGGCTCACAACTGCGCATGCGCGCTCGGGGTCACTATTGCTCATGCGCACTTGGTCTCAGTACTGCGGATGCGCGCTTGGGCTCACTATTGCGCATGCGCACTCGGGGTCACTACTGCTCATGCGCACTTGGAGTCAGTATTGCGGATGCGCGCTCGGGCTCACTACTGCTCATGCGCACTAGGACAGACCGCAGCGGATGCGCAATCGGGTTCACAACTGCGCATGCGCGCTCGGGGTCACTACTGCACATGCGCACTCGGGGTCACTACTGCTCATGGGCGCTCGGACCCACTGCTGCGGATGCGCAATCGGGCTCACCACTGCGCATGCGCGCTCGGGCTCACTACTGCTCATGCGCACACGGACTTACTACTGCGCATACGCACTCCGGCTCAGACCGGCCCATACGCACTCGGGCTTACCACTGCGCATGGCCACACCGGCTCACTACTGCGCATGCGCAATCGGGCTCTCTACTGTGCATGCGCACTCGGGCTCACTACTGCGCTTGCGCACACGGGGTCACAACTTCTCATGCGCTGTCGGACTAACTACTGCTCAGGGGCACTCGGACTCACTACTGCGGATGCGCAATCGGGCTCACTACTGCTCATGCGAACTCGGACTCACTACCGCGCATGCGCACTCCGGCTCAGACCTGCCCATGCGCACTCGGACTCACTACTGCGGATGCGCAATCGGGCTCACTACTGCTCATGCGCACTCGGCCTCACTACTGCTCATGCGCACTCGGACTCACTGTTGCGGATGCGCAATCGGGCTCACTACTGCGCATGCGCGCTCGGGGTCACTACTGCGCATGCGCACTCGGGGTCACTACTGCACATGCGCACTCGGAGTCGCTACTGCGCATGCGCATTCGGGGTCACTACGGCGCATGCACACTCCGGCTCAGACTTGCGCATGCGCTCTCGAGTTCACTTCTGCGCATGCCCACACGGGCGCACTACTGCGCATGCGCACACGGGCTCACGACTGTGCATGCACACTCGGCGTCACGACTGCCCATACGCACTCGGACTCACTACTGCGGATGCGCAATCGGGCTCGCTACTGCGGATGCGCTCTCTGGCTGAGACCTGCACATGCGCAATCGGGCTCTCTACTGCGCATGCGCACTCGGGGTCACTACTGCGCATGCGCACACGGGCTTACTACTGAGCATGCGCACACAGGGCTCACTTCTGTGCATGCGCACACGGGCTTACTTCTGCGCATGCGCACATGGGCTCACTACTTCGCATGCTCACACGGGCTCACTACAGGGCACGCGCACTTGGGGTCACTACTGCGCATGCGCACTCGGACACACTGCTGCGGATGCGCAATCGGGTTCACAACTGCGCATGCGCGCTAGGGGTCACTACTGCACATGCGCACTCGGGGTCACTACTGCTCATGGGCGCTCGGACCCACTACTGCGGATGCGCGCACGGGCTCACTACTGCTCACGCGCACTCGGCCTCACTACTGCTCGTGCACACTCGGACTCACTGCTGCGGATACGCAATCGGGCTCACCACTGCGCATGCGCGCTCGGGCTCACTACTGCTCATGCGCACACGGACTTACTACTGCGCATACGCACTCCGGCTCAGACCGGCCCATACGCACTCGGGCTCACCACTGCGCATGGACACACCGGCTCACTACTGCGCATGCGCAATCGGGCTCTCTACTGTGCATGCGCACTCGGGCTCACTACTGCGCTTGCGCACACGGGGTCACAACTTCTCATGCGCTGTCGGACTAACTACTGCTCATGGGCACTCGAGCTCACTACTGCGGATGCGCAATCGGGCTCACTACTGCTCATGCGAACTCGGACTCACTACTGCGGATGCGCAATCGGGCTCACTACTGCTCATGCGCACTCGGCCTCCCTACTGCTCATGCGCACTCGGACTCACTGTTGCGGATGCGCAATCGGGCTCATTACTGCGCATGCGCACTCGGGGTCACTACTGCACATACGCACTCGGAGTCGCTACTGCGCATGCGCATTCGGGGTCACTACGGCGCATGCACACTCCGGCTCAGACTTGCGCATGCGCTCTCGAGTTCACTTCTGCGCATGCGCACACGGGCGCACTACTGCGCATGCGCACACGGGCTCACGACTGTGCATGCGCACTCGGGGTCACGACTGCCCATGCGCACTTGGACTCACTACTGCGGATGCGCAATCGGGCTCGCTACTGCGCATGCGCTCTCTGGCTGAGACCTGCACATGCGCAATCGGGCTCTCTACTGCGCATGCGCACACGGGGTCACTACTTCTCATGCGCTCTCGGACTAACTACTGCTCATGCGCACTCGGACACACTACTGCGGGTGCAAAATCGGGCTCGCTACCGCGTATGCTCGCACGGGCTCACTACTGTGCATGCGCACTCGGGGTCACTACGGCTCGTGCGCATTCGGACTCACTACGGCTCATGGGCACTCGGACTCACAACTGCCGATGCGCAATCGGGCTCACTACTGCGCATGCGCACACGGACTCCCTACTGCGGATGCGCACTCGGGCTTACTACTGCGCATGCGCACACGGGCTCACGACTGTGCATGCTGACTGGGGGCCACTACTGCTCATGCGCACTCGGACTCACTACTGCGCATGCGCACTGCGGCTGAGACCTGACCATGCGCAGTCGGGCTCACCACTGCGCATGCGGAAACGGGCTCACTACTGCGCATGCCCACACGGGCTCACTACTGCACATGCGCGATCGGGCTCTCTACTGCGCATGCGCACTCGGGGTCACTACTGCGCATGCGCACACGGGGTCACTACTTCTCATGCGCTCTCGGACTAACTACTGCTCATGAGTACTCCGACTCACTACTGCGGATGAGCAATCGGGCTCACAACTGCGTATGCGCACTCCTGGTCACTACTGCTCATGCGCACTTGGACTCACTACTGTTCATGGGGACTGGGCCTCACTACTGCGGATGCGCGATGGGACTCTCTACTGCGCAAGCGCACTTCGGCTCAGACTTGACCATGCGCGCTAGGGCTCACCACTGCGCATGCGGACACGGGCTCGCTACTGCCGATGCGCAATCGGGCTCACTACTGCGCATGCGCACACGGACTCCCTACTGCAGATGCGCAATCGGGCTCACTACTGCGTATGCGCACTCATGGTCACTACTGCTCATGCGCACTTGGACTCACTACTGCTCATGGGCACTCGGCCTCACTATTGTGGATGCGCAATCGGGCTCACTACTGCGCATGCGCGCTCGGGCTCAGACTTGACCATGCGCACTCGGGCTCACTACTGCGCATGCGGACACGGGCTCACTACTGCGCATGCGCACTCGGGGTCACTACTGCTCATGCATACACGGGCTCACAACTGCTCATGCGCACTCGGACTCACTACTGCTCATGCGCACACGGTCTCCCTACTGCGGATGCGCACTCGGGCTCACTATTGCGCATGCGCACACGGGCTCACTACTGCGCATGCGCAATCGGGCCACTACTGCGCATGCGCGCTCGGGCTCACTACTGCGGATGCGCAATCGGACTCACTAGGGCTCATGGGCACTCGGACTCACTACTGCCGATACGCAATCGGGCTCACTACTGCTCATGCGCACTCGGACTCACTACGGCTCATGTGCACTCGGACTCACTACGGCTCATGGGCACTCGGACTCACTACTGTCGATGAGCGATCGGGCTCACTACTGCTCATGCGCACTCGGACTCACTACTGCGCATGTGCACCCGGGGTCACTACTGCTCATGCATACACGGGCTCACTACTGCTCATGCGCACTCGGACTCACTACTGCGCATGCGCACTCGGGGTCACTACTGCGCATGCGTACTCGGGCTCACTACTGCGTACGCGCACACGGATTCCCTACTGCGGATGCGCGGTCGGGCTCACTACTGCTCATGCGCGCTCGGGGTCACCACTGCTCATGCCCTCTCCGGTCAGACCCGCACATGCGCACTCGGGCTCACTGCAGCGGATGCGCAATCGGGCTCACTACTGCGCATGCGCGCTCGGGGTCACTACTGCTCATGCGCACTAGGACTCACTACTGCTCATGCGCACTCTGGCTCACTACTGCGCATGCGCGCACGGGCTCACTACTGTGCATGCGCACTCAGACTCACTACTGCGCATGTCCTCTCCGGTCACACCTGTACATGCGCACTCGGGCTCACAACTGCGCATGCGCGCTCGGGGTCACTATTGCTCATGCGCACTTGGTCTCAGTACTGCGGATGCGCGCTCGGGCTCACTATTGCGCATGCGCACTCGGGGTCACTACTGCTCATGCGCACTTGGAGTCAGTATTGCGGATGCGCGCTCGGGCTCACTACTGCTCATGCGCACTAGGACAGACCGCAGCGGATGCGCAATCGGGTTCACAACTGCGCATGCGCGCTCGGGGTCACTACTGCACATGCGCACTCGGGGTCACTACTGCTCATGGGCGCTCGGACCCACTGCTGCGGATGCGCAATCGGGCTCACCACTGCGCATGCGCGCTCGGGCTCACTACTGCTCATGCGCACACGGACTTACTACTGCGCATACGCACTCCGGCTCAGACCGGCCCATACGCACTCGGGCTTACCACTGCGCATGGCCACACCGGCTCACTACTGCGCATGCGCAATCGGGCTCTCTACTGTGCATGCGCACTCGGGCTCACTACTGCGCTTGCGCACACGGGGTCACAACTTCTCATGCGCTGTCGGACTAACTACTGCTCATGGGCACTCGGACTCACTACTGCGGATGCGCAATCGGGCTCACTACTGCTCATGCGAACTCGGACTCACTACCGCGCATGCGCACTCCGGCTCAGACCTGCCCATGCGCACTCGGACTCACTACTGCGGATGCGCAATCGGGCTCACTACTGCTCATGCGCACTCGGCCTCACTACTGCTCATGCGCACTCGGACTCACTGTTGCGGATGCGCAATCGGGCTCACTACTGCGCATGCGCGCTCGGGGTCACTACTGCGCATGCGCACTCGGGGTCACTACTGCACATGCGCACTCGGAGTCGCTACTGCGCATGCGCATTCGGGGTCACTACGGCGCATGCACACTCCGGCTCAGACTTGCGCATGCGCTCTCGAGTTCACTTCTGCGCATGCCCACACGGGCGCACTACTGCGCATGCGCACACGGGCTCACGACTGTGCATGCACACTCGGCGTCACGACTGCCCATACGCACTCGGACTCACTACTGCGGATGCGCAATCGGGCTCGCTACTGCGGATGCGCTCTCTGGCTGAGACCTGCACATGCGCAATCGGGCTCTCTACTGCGCATGCGCACTCGGGGTCACTACTGCGCATGCGCACACGGGCTTACTACTGAGCATGCGCACACAGGGCTCACTTCTGTGCATGCGCACACGGGCTTACTTCTGCGCATGCGCACATGGGCTCACTACTTCGCATGCTCACACGGGCTCACTACAGGGCACGCGCACTTGGGGTCACTACTGCGCATGCGCACTCGGACACACTGCTGCGGATGCGCAATCGGGTTCACAACTGCGCATGCGCGCTAGGGGTCACTACTGCACATGCGCACTCGGGGTCACTACTGCTCATGGGCGCTCGGACCCACTACTGCGGATGCGCGCACGGGCTCACTACTGCTCACGCACACTCGGCCTCACTACTGCTCGTGCACACTCGGACTCACTGCTGCGGATACGCAATCGGGCTCACCACTGCGCATGCGCGCTCGGGCTCACTACTGCTCATGCGCACACGGACTTACTACTGCGCATACGCACTCCGGCTCAGACCGGCCCATACGCACTCGGGCTCACCACTGCGCATGGACACACCGGCTCACTACTGCGCATGCGCAATCGGGCTCTCTACTGTGCATGCGCACTCGGGCTCACTACTGCGCTTACGCACACGGGGTCACAACTTCTCATGCGCTGTCGGACTAACTACTGCTCATGGGCACTCGGACTCACTACTGCGGATGCGCAATCGGGCTCACTACTGCTCATGCGAACTCGGACTCACTACCGCGCATGCGCACTCCGGCTCAGACCTGCCCATGCGCACTCGGACTCACTACTGCGGATGCGCAATCGGGCTCACTACTGCGCTTGCGCTCTCGAGTTCACTTCTGCGCATGCGCACACGGGCGCACTACTGCGCATGCGCACACGGGCTCACTACTGCTCATGCGCACTCGGACTCACTACTGCGCATGCGCACACGGGCGCACTACTGCTCATGCGCACTCGGCCTCACTACTGCTCATGCGCACTCGGACTCACTGTTGCGGATGCGCAATCGGGCTCACTACTGCGGATGCGCAACCGGGCTAGCTACTGCGGATGCGCACTCGGGCTCACTACTGCGCATGCGCGCACGGGCTCACTACTGTGCATGCGCACTCAGACTCACTACTGCGCATGCCCTCTCCGGTCACACCTGTACATGCGCACTCGGGCTCACAACTGCGCATGCGCACTCGGGGCCACTATTGCTCATGCGCAATCGGGCTCACTACTGCACATGCGCACTCGGGGTCACGACTGCCCATGCGCACTCGGACTCACTACTGCGGATGCGCAACCGGGCTAGCTACTGCGGATGCGCTCTCTGGCTGAGACCTGCACATGCGCAATCGGGCTCTCCACTGCGCATGCGCACTCGGGGTCACTACTGCGCATGCGCACTCGGGCTTACTACTGCGCATGCGCACACAGGGCTCACTTCTGCGCATGCGCACACGGGCTTACTGCTGCGCATGCGCACATGGGCTCACTACTTCGCATGCTCACACGGGCTCACTACAGGGCACGCGCACTCGAGGTCACTACTGCGCATGCGCACTCGGACTCACTACTGCCGGTGCAAAATCGGGCTCGCAACCGCGTATGCGCGCACGGGCTCACTACTGTGCATGCGCACCCGGGGTCTTTACTGCTCATGCACACACGGGCACACTACTGCTCATGCGCACTCGGACTCACTACTGTGCATGTGCACCCGGGGTCACTACTGCACATGCGCACTCGGGGTCACTACTGCAGGTGCGCAATTTGGCTCACTACTGCTCATGGGCACTCGGCCTCACTACTGCTCATGGGCGCTTGGACTCACTACTGCTCATGCGCACTCGGACTCACTGTTGCGGATGCGCAATCGGGCTCACTACTGCGGATGCGTACTCGGGCTCACTACCGCGCATGCGCACTCCGGCTCAGACCTGCCCATGCGCACTCGGACTCACTACTGCGGATGCGCAATCGGGCTCACTACTGCTCATGCGCACTCGGCCTCACTGCTGCTCATGCGTACTCGGACTCACTGTTGCGGATGCGCAATCGGGCTCACTACTGCTCATGCGCACTCGGCCTCACTACTGCTCATGCGCACTCGGACTCACTGTTGCGGATGCGCAATCGGGCTCACTACTGCGCATGCGCGCTCGGGGTCACTACTGCACATGCGCACTCGGGGTCACTACTGCTCATGGGCGCTCGGACTCACTACTGCGGATGCGCGCACGGGCTCACTACTGCTCACGCGCACTCGGCCTCACTACTGCTCGTGCGCACTCGGACTTACTGCTGCGGATGCGCAATCGGGCTCACCACTGCGCATGCGCGCTCGGGATCACTACTGCTCATGCGCACACGGACTTACTACTGCGCATACGCGGTCCGGCTCAGACCGGCCCATACGCACTCGGTCTCACCACTGCGCATGGACACACGGGCTCACTACTGCGCATGCGCAATCGGGCTCTCTACTGTGCATGCGCACTCGGGCTCACTACAGCGCTTGCGCACACGGGGTCACAACTTCTCATGCGCTGTCGGACTAACTACTGCTCATGGGCACTCGGAGTCACTACTGCGGATGCGCAATCGGGCTCACTACTGCTCATGCGCACTCGGCCTCACTACTGCTCATGCGCACTCGGACTCACTGTTGCGGATGCGCAATCGGGCTCACTATTGCGCATGCGCGCTCGGGGTCACTACTGCGCATGCGCACTCGGACTCACTACTGCGGGTGCAAAATCGGGCTCGCTACCGCGTATGCGCGCACGGGCTCACTACTGTGCATGCGCACCCGGGGTCATTACTGCTCGTGCACACACGGGCTCACTACTGCTCATGCGCACTCGGACTCAGTATTGCCATGCGCACACGGGCGCACTACTGCGCATGCGCACTCGGGGTCACTACTGCGCATGCGTACTCGGGCTCACTACTGCGCACACGCAAACGGTCTCCCTACTGCGGATGCGCGCTCGGGCTCACTACTGCGCATGCGCGCTCGGGGTCACTACTGCTCATGCCCTCTCCGGTCAGACCTGCACATGCGCGCTCGGGCTCACTACTGCGCATGCGCACACGGGGTCACTACTTCTCATGCGCTCTCGGACTAACTACTGCTCATGCGCACTCAGACTCACTACTGCGGGTGCAAAATCGGGCTCGCTACCGCGTATGCTCGCACGGGCTCACTACTGTGCATGCGCACTCGGGCTGACTACGGCGCTTGCGCACACGGGGTCACAACTTCTCATGCGCTGTCGGACTAACTACTGCTCATGGGCACTCGGACTCACTACTGCGGATGCGCAATCGGGCTCACTACTGCTCATGCGAACTCGGACTCACTACCGCGCATGCGCACTCCGGCTCAGACCTGCCCATGCGCACTCGGACTCACTACTGCGGATGCGCAATCGGGCTCACTACTGCGCATGCGCGCTCGGGATCACTACTGCGCATGCGCACTCGGGGTCACTACGGCGCATGCACACTCCGGCTCAGACTTGCGCATGCGCTCTCGAGTTCACTTCTGCGCATGCGCACACGGGCGCACTACTGCGCATGCGCACACGGGCTCACGACTGTGCATGCGCACTCGGGGTCACTACTGCGCATGCGCACTCGGACTCACTACTGCGGGTGCAAAATCGGGCTCGCTACCGCGTATGCGCGCACGGGCTCACTACTGTGCATGCGCACCCGGGGTCACTACTGCTCATGCACACACGGGCTCACTACTGCTCATGCGCACTCGGACTAACTACTGCGCATGTGCACCCGGGGTCACTACTGCTCATGCACACACGGGGTCACTACTGCGCATGCGCACTCGGACTCACTACTGCGGATGCGCGCACGGGCTCACTACTTCGCATGCTCACACGGGCTCACTACAGGGCACGCGCACTCGGGGTCACTACTGCGCATGCGCACACGGATTCACTACTGCCGATGCGCAATCAGGCTCACTACTGCGCATGCACACATGGGCTCACTACTGTGCATGCGCACTCGGACAGACTGCAGCGGATGCGCAGTCGGGCTCACTGCTGCTCAAGCGCACTCGGGCTCACTACTGCGCATGCGCACACGGACCCCCTAGTGCGGATGCGCACTCGGGCTTACTACTACGCATGCGCGCTGGGGGTCACTACTTCTCATGCGCACTCGGACTCACTACTGCACATGCGAACACTGTTTCACTACTGCAGATGCGCACTCTGGCTCACTACTGCGCATGCGCGCACGGGCTCACTACTGTGCATGCGCACCCGGGGTCATTACTGCTCATGCACACACGGGCTCACTACTGCTCATGCGCACTCGGACTCACTACTGCGCATGTGCACCCGGGGTCACTACTGCTCATGCATACACGGGCTCACTACTGCTCATGCGCACTCGGACTCACTACTGCGCATGCGCACTCGGGGTCACTACTGCGCATGCGTACTCGGGCTCACTACTGCGTACGCGCACACGGATTCCCTACTGCGGATGCGCGGTCGGGCTCACTACTGCTCATGCGCGCTCGGGGTCACCACTGCTCATGCCCTCTCCGGTCAGACCCGCACATGCGCACTCGGGCTCACTGCAGCGGATGCGCAATCGGGCTCACTACTGCGCATGCGCGCTCGGGGTCACTACTGCTCATGCGCACTAGGACTCACTACTGCTCATGCGCACACTGTTTCGCTACTGCTGATGCGCACTCTGGCTCATTACTGCGCATGCGCGCACGGGCTCACTACTGTGCATGCGCACTCAGACTCACTACTGCGCATGTCCTCTCCGGTCACACCTGTACATGCGCACTCGGGCTCACAACTGCGCATGCGCGCTCGGGGTCACTACTGCACATGCGCACTCGGGGTCACTACTGCGCTTGCGCACACGGGGTCACAACTTCTCATGCGCTGTCGGACTAACTACTGCTCATGGGCACTCGGACTCACTACTGCGGATGCGCAATCGGGCTCACTACTGCTCATGCGAACTCGGACTCACTACCGCGCATGCGCACTCCGGCTCAGACCTGCCCATGCGCACTCGGACTCACTACTGCGGATGCGCAATCGGGCTCACTACTGCTCATGCGCACTCGGCCTCACTACTGCTCATGCGCACTCGGACTCACTGTTGCGGATGCGCAATCGGGCTCACTACTGCGCATGCGCGCTCGGGGTCACTACTGCGCATGCGCACTCGGGGTCACTACTGCACATGCGCACTCGGAGTCGCTACTGCGCATGCGCATTCGGGGTCACTACGGCGCATGCACACTCCGGCTCAGACTTGCGCATGCGCTCTCGAGTTCACTTCTGCGCATGCCCACACGGGCGCACTACTGCGCATGCGCACACGGGCTCACGACTGTGCATGCACACTCGGCGTCACGACTGCCCATACGCACTCGGACTCACTACTGCGGATGCGCAATCGGGCTCGCTACTGCGGATGCGCTCTCTGGCTGAGACCTGCACATGCGCAATCGGGCTCTCTACTGCGCATGCGCACTCGGGGTCACTACTGCGCATGCGCACACGGGCTTACTACTGAGCATGCGCACACAGGGCTCACTTCTGTGCATGCGCACACGGGCTTACTTCTGCGCATGCGCACATGGGCTCACTACTTCGCATGCTCACACGGGCTCACTACAGGGCACGCGCACTTGGGGTCACTACTGCGCATGCGCACTCGGACACACTGCTGCGGATACGCAATCGGGCTCACCACTGCGCATGCGCGCTCGGGCTCACTACTGCTCATGCGCACACGGACTTACTACTGCGCATACGCACTCCGGCTCAGACCGGCCCATACGCACTCGGGCTCACCACTGCGCATGGACACACCGGCTCACTACTGCGCATGCGCAATCGGGCTCTCTACTGTGCATGCGCACTCGGGCTCACTACTGCGCTTGCGCACACGGGGTCACAACTTCTCATGCGCTGTCGGACTAACTACTGCTCATGCGAACTCGGACTCACTACTGCGGATGCGCAATCGGGCTCACTACTGCTCATGCGCACTCGGCCTCCCTACTGCTCATGCGCACTCGGACTCACTGTTGCGGATGCGCAATCGGGCTCATTACTGCGCATGCGCACTCGGGGTCACTACTGCACATACGCACTCGGAGTCGCTACTGCGCATGCGCATTCGGGGTCACTACGGCGCATGCACACTCCGGCTCAGACTTGCGCATGCGCTCTCGAGTTCACTTCTGCGCATGCGCACACGGGCGCACTACTGCGCATGCGCACACGGGCTCACGACTGTGCATGCGCACTCGGGGTCACGACTGCCCATGCGCACTTGGACTCACTACTGCGGATGCGCAATCGGGCTCGCTACTGCGCATGCGCTCTCTGGCTGAGACCTGCACATGCGCAATCGGGCTCTCTACTGCGCATGCGCACACGGGGTCACTACTTCTCATGCGCTCTCGGACTAACTACTGCTCATGCGCACTCGGACACACTACTGCGGGTGCAAAATCGGGCTCGCTACCGCGTATGCTCGCACGGGCTCACTACTGTGCATGCGCACTCGGGGTCACTACGGCTCGTGCGCATTCGGACTCACTACGGCTCATGGGCACTCGGACTCACAACTGCCGATGCGCAATCGGGCTCACTACTGCGCATGCGCACACGGACTCCCTACTGCGGATGCGCACTCGGGCTTACTACTGCGCATGCGCACACGGGCTCACGACTGTGCATGCTGACTGGGGGCCACTACTGCTCATGCGCACTCGGTCTCACTACTGCGCATGCGCACTGCGGCTGAGACCTGACCATGCGCAGTCGGGCTCACCACTGCGCATGCGGAAACGGGCTCACTACTGCGCATGCCCACACGGGC
Organism: Megachile leachella; assembly: GCA_963576845.1. Taxonomy (NCBI): domain Eukaryota; kingdom Metazoa; phylum Arthropoda; class Insecta; order Hymenoptera; family Megachilidae; genus Megachile; species Megachile leachella. The sequence continues at coordinate 22,344,270 of OY756250.1, read as the reverse complement.
TCACTACTGCACATGCGCGATCGGGCTCTCTACTGCGCATGCGCACTCGGGGTCACTACTGCGCATGCGCACTCGGGCTCACTACTGCGGATGCGCGCTCGGGCTCACTACTGCGCATGCGCACACGGGGTCACTACTTCTCATGCGCTCTCGGACTAACTACTGCTCATGAGTACTCCGACTCACTACTGCGGATGAGCAATCGGGCTCACAACTGCGTATGCGCACTCCTGGTCACTACTGCTCATGCGCACTTGGACTCACTACTGTTCATGGGGACTGGGCCTCACTACTGCGGATGCGCGATGGGACTCTCTACTGCGCAAGCGCACTTCGGCTCAGACTTGACCATGCGCGCTAGGGCTCACCACTGCGCATGCGGACACGGGCTCGCTACTGCCGATGCGCAATCGGGCTCACTACTGCGCATGCGCACACGGACTCCCTACTGCAGATGCGCAATCGGGCTCACTACTGCGTATGCGCACTCATGGTCACTACTGCTCATGCGCACTTGGACTCACTACTGCTCATGGGCACTCGGCCTCACTATTGTGGATGCGCAATCGGGCTCACTACTGCGCATGCGCGCTCGGGCTCAGACTTGACCATGCGCACTCGGGCTCACTACTGCGCATGCGGACACGGGCTCACTACTGCGCATGCGCACTCGGGGTCACTACTGCTCATGCATACACGGGCTCACAACTGCTCATGCGCACTCGGACTCACTACTGCTCATGCGCACACGGTCTCCCTACTGCGGATGCGCACTCGGGCTCACTATTGCGCATGCGCACACGGGCTCACTACTGCGCATGCGCAATCGGGCCACTACTGCGCATGCGCGCTCGGGCTCACTACTGCGGATGCGCAATCGGACTCACTAGGGCTCATGGGCACTCGGACTCACTACTGCCGATACGCAATCGGGCTCACTACTGCTCATGCGCACTCGGACTCACTACGGCTCATGTGCACTCGGACTCACTACGGCTCATGGGCACTCGGACTCACTACTGTCGATGAGCGATCGGGCTCACTACTGCACATGCGCGCTCGGGCTCACTACTGTGCATGCGCACTGGGCGTCACTACTGCTCATGATCACTTGGATTCACTACTGCTCATGGGCACTCGGCCTCACTACTGCGGATGCGCTCTCCGGCTAAGACCTGCACATGCGCAATCGGGCTCTCTACTGCGCATGCGCACTTGGGGTCACTACTGCTCATGCGCACACTGTCTCACTACTGCGGATGCGCACTCGGACTCACTACTGCTCATGCGCACTGTGACTCACTGCTGCGCATGCGCAATCGGACTCACTACTGCGGATGCGCAATCGGGCTCATTACTGCGCATGCGCTCTCCGGCTAAGACCTGCACATGCGCAATCGGGCTCTCTACTGCGCATGCGCACTCGGGGTCACTACTGCGCATGCGCACTCGGGCTCACTACTGCGCTTGCGCACACGGGGTCACAACTTCTCATGCGCTGTCGGACTAACTACTGCTCATGCGAACTCGGACTCACTACTGCGGATGCGCAATCGGGCTCACTACTGCTCATGCGCACTCGGCCTCCCTACTGCTCATGCGCACTCGGACTCACTGTTGCGGATGCGCAATCGGGCTCATTACTGCGCATGCGCACTCGGGGTCACTACTGCACATACGCACTCGGAGTCGCTACTGCGCATGCGCATTCGGGGTCACTACGGCGCATGCACACTCCGGCTCAGACTTGCGCATGCGCTCTCGAGTTCACTTCTGCGCATGCGCACACGGGCGCACTACTGCGCATGCGCACACGGGCTCACGACTGTGCATGCGCACTCGGGGTCACGACTGCCCATGCGCACTTGGACTCACTACTGCGGATGCGCAATCGGGCTCGCTACTGCGCATGCGCTCTCTGGCTGAGACCTGCACATGCGCAATCGGGCTCTCTACTGCGCATGCGCACACGGGGTCACTACTTCTCATGCGCTCTCGGACTAACTACTGCTCATGCGCACTCGGACACACAACTGCGGGTGCAAAATCGGGCTCGCTACCGCGTATGCTCGCACGGGCTCACTACTGTGCATGCGCACTCGGGGTCACTACGGCTCGTGCGCATTCGGACTCACTACGGCTCATGGGCACTCGGACTCACAACTGCCGATGCGCAATCGGGCTCACTACTGCGCATGCGCACACGGACTCCCTACTGCGGATGCGCACTCGGGCTTACTACTGCGCATGCGCACACGGGCTCACGACTGTGCATGCTGACTGGGGGCCACTACTGCTCATGCGCACTCGGTCTCACTACTGCGCATGCGCACTGCGGCTGAGACCTGACCATGCGCAGTCGGGCTCACCACTGCGCATGCGGAAACGGGCTCACTACTGCGCATGCCCACACGGGCTCACTACTGCACATGCGCGATCGGGCTCTCTACTGCGCATGCGCACTCGGGGTCACTACTGCGCATGCGCACTCGGGCTCACTACTGCGGATGCGCGCTCGGGCTCACTACTGCGCATGCGCACACGGGGTCACTACTTCTCATGCGCTCTCGGACTAACTACTGCTCATGAGTACTCCGACTCACTACTGCGGATGAGCAATCGGGCTCACAACTGCGTATGCGCACTCCTGGTCACTACTGCTCATGCGCACTTGGACTCACTACTGTTCATGGGGACTGGGCCTCACTACTGCGGATGCGCGATGGGACTCTCTACTGCGCAAGCGCACTTCGGCTCAGACTTGACCATGCGCGCTAGGGCTCACCACTGCGCATGCGGACACGGGCTCGCTACTGCCGATGCGCAATCGGGCTCACTACTGCGCATGCGCACACGGACTCCCTACTGCAGATGCGCAATCGGGCTCACTACTGCGTATGCGCACTCATGGTCACTACTGCTCATGCGCACTTGGACTCACTACTGCTCATGGGCACTCGGCCTCACTATTGTGGATGCGCAATCGGGCTCACTACTGCGCATGCGCGCTCGGGCTCAGACTTGACCATGCGCACTCGGGCTCACTACTGCGCATGCGGACACGGGCTCACTACTGCGCATGCGCACTCGGGGTCACTACTGCTCATGCATACACGGGCTCACAACTGCTCATGCGCACTCGGACTCACTACTGCTCATGCGCACACGGTCTCCCTACTGCGGATGCGCACTCGGGCTCACTATTGCGCATGCGCACACGGGCTCACTACTGCGCATGCGCAATCGGGCCACTACTGCGCATGCGCGCTCGGGCTCACTACTGCGGATGCGCAATCGGACTCACTAGGGCTCATGGGCACTCGGACTCACTACTGCCGATACGCAATCGGGCTCACTACTGCTCATGCGCACTCGGACTCACTACGGCTCATGTGCACTCGGACTCACTACGGCTCATGGGCACTCGGACTCACTACTGTCGATGAGCGATCGGGCTCACTACTGCACATGCGCGCTCGGGCTCACTACTGTGCATGCGCACTGGGCGTCACTACTGCTCATGATCACTTGGATTCACTACTGCTCATGGGCACTCGGCCTCACTACTGCGGATGCGCTCTCCGGCTAAGACCTGCACATGCGCAATCGGGCTCTCTACTGCGCATGCGCACTTGGGGTCACTACTGCTCATGCGCACACTGTCTCACTACTGCGGATGCGCACTCGGACTCACTACTGCTCATGCGCACTGTGACTCACTGCTGCGCATGCGCAATCGGACTCACTACTGCGGATGCGCAATCGGGCTCATTACTGCGCATGCGCTCTCCGGCTAAGACCTGCACATGCGCAATCGGGCTCTCTACTGCGCATGCGCACTCGGGGTCACTACTGCGCATGCGCACTCGGGCTCACTACTGCAGATGCGCGCTCGGCCCCACTGCTGCGCATGCGCACACGGACTAACTACTGCGCATGCGCAATCGGGCTCTCCGCTGCGGTTGCGAAGTCGGGCTCACTACTGCGCATGCGCGCTCGGGCTCACTATTGCGCATGCGCGCTCGGGCTCACTATTGCGCATGCGCACTCGGGGTCACTACTGCTCATGCGCACTTCGAGTCAGTACTGCGGATGCGCGCTCGGGCTCACTACTGCTCATGCGCACTAGGACAGACCGCAGCGGATGCGCAATCGGGTTCACTACTGCTCATGCGCACCCGGACTCACTGCTGCGGATGCGCAATCGGGTTCACAACTGCGCATGCGCGCTCGGGGTCACTACTGCACATGCCCACTCGGGGTCACTACTGCTCATGGGCGCTCGGACCCACTACTGCGGATGCGCGCACGGGCTCACTACTGCTCACACGCACTCGGCCTCACTACTGCTCGTGCACACTCGGACTCACTGCTGCGGATGCGCAATCGGTCTCACCACTGCGCATGCGCGCTCGGGCTCACTACTGCTCATGCGCACACGGACTTACTACTGCGCATACGCACTCCGGCTCAGACCGGCCCATACGCACTCGGGCTTACCACTGCGCATGGACACACCGGCTCACTACTGCGCATGCGCAATCGGGCTCTCTACTGTGCATGCGCACTCGGGCTCACTACTGCGCTTACGCACACGGGGTCACAACTTCTCATGCGCTGTCGGACTAACTACTGCTCATGGGCACTCGGACTCACTACTGCGGATGCGCAATCGGGCTCACTACTGCTCATGCGAACTCGGACTCACTACCGCGCATGCGCACTCCGGCTCAGACCTGCCCATGCGCACTCGGACTCACTACTGCGGATGCGCAATCGGGCTCACTACTGCGCTTGCGCTCTCGAGTTCACTTCTGCGCATGCGCACACGGGCGCACTACTGCGCATGCGCGCTCGGGGTCACTACTGCACATGCGCACTCGGGGTCACTACTGCGCATGCGCACACGGGCGCACTACTGCTCATGCGCACTCGGGCTTACTACTGCGCATGCGCACACAGGGCTCACTTCTGCGCATGCGCACACGGGCTTACTGCTGCGCATGCGCACACAGGGCTCACTTCTGCGCATGCGCACACGGGCTTACTGCTGCGCATGCGCACATGGGCTCACTACTTCGCATGCTCACACGGGCTCACTACAGGGCACGCGCACTCGAGGTCACTACTGCGCATGCGCACTCGGACTCACTACTGCCGGTGCAAAATCGGGCTCGCAACCGCGTATGCGCGCACGGGCTCACTACTGTGCATGCGCACCCGGGGTCTTTACTGCTCATGCACACACGGGCACACTACTGCTCATGCGCACTCGGACTCACTACTGCGCATGTGCACCCGGGGTCACTACTGCACATGCGCACTCGGGGTCACTACTGCAGGTGCGCAATTTGGCTCACTACTGCTCATGGGCACTCGACCTCACTACTGCTCATGGGCGCTTGGACTCACTACTGCTCATGCGCACTCGGACTCACTGTTGCGGATGCGCAATCGGGCTCACTACTGCGGATGCGTACTCGGGCTCACTACCGCGCATGCGCACTCCGGCTCAGACCTGCCCATGCGCTCTCGGACTCACTACTGCGGATGCGCAATCGGGCTCACTACTGCTCATGCGCACTCGGCCTCACTGCTGCTCATGCGTACTCGGACTCACTGTTGCGGATGCGCAATCGGGCTCACTACTGCTCATGCGCACTCGGCCTCACTACTGCTCATGCGCACTCGGACTCACTGTTGCGGATGCGCAATCGGGCTCACTACTGCGCATGCGCGCTCGGGGTCACTACTGCACATGCGCACTCGGGGTCACTACTGCTCATGGGCGCTCGGACTCACTACTGCGGATGCGCGCACGGGCTCACTACTGCTCACGCGCACTCGGCCTCACTACTGCTCGTGCGCACTCGGACTTACTGCTGCGGATGCGCAATCGGGCTCACCACTGCGCATGCGCGCTCGGGGTCACTACTGCTCATGCGCACACGGACTTACTACTGCGCATACGCGGTCCGGCTCAGACCGGCCCATACGCACTCGGTCTCACCACTGCGCATGGACACACGGGCTCACTACTGCGCATGCGCAATCGGGCTCTCTACTGTGCATGCGCACTCGGGCTCACTACAGCGCTTGCGCACACGGGGTCACAACTTCTCATGCGCTGTCGGACTAACTACTGCTCATGGGCACTCGGAGTCACTACTGCGGATGCGCAATCGGGCTCACTACTGCTCATGCGCACTCGGCCTCACTACTGCTCATGCGCACTCGGACTCACTGTTGCGGATGCGCAATCGGGCTCACTATTGCGCATGCGCGCTCGGGGTCACTACTGCGCATGCGCACTCGGACTCACTACTGCGGGTGCAAAATCGGGCTCGCTACCGCGTATGCGCGCACGGGCTCACTACTGTGCATGCGCACCCGGGGTCATTACTGCTCGTGCACACACGGGCTCACTACTGCTCATGCGCACTCGGACTCAGTATTGCCATGCGCACACGGGCGCACTACTGCGCATGCGCACTCGGGGTCACTACTGCGCATGCGTACTCGGGCTCACTACTGCGCACACGCAAACGGTCTCCCTACTGCGGACGCGCGCTCGGGCTCACTACTGCTCATGCGCACTAGGACAGACCGCAGCGGATGCGCAATCGGGCTCTCTACTGCGCATGCGCACTTGGGGTCACTACTGCTCATGCGCACACTGTCTCACTACTGCGGATGCGCACTCGGACTCACTACTGCTCATGCGCACTGTGACTCACTGCTGCGGATGCGCAATCGGGTTCACAACTGCGCATGCGCGCTCGGGGTCACTACTGCACATGCCCACTCGGGCTCACTACTGCTCACACGCACTCGGCCTCACTACTGCTCGTGCACACTCGGACTCACTGCTGCGGATGCGCAATCGGTCTCACCACTGCGCATGCGCGCTCGGGCTCACTACTGCTCATGCGCACACGGACTTACTACTGCGCATACGCACTCCGGCTCAGACCGGCCCATACGCACTCGGGCTTACCACTGCGCATGGACACACCGGCTCACTACTGCGCATGCGCAATCGGGCTCTCTACTGTGCATGCGCACTCGGGCTCACTACTGCGCTTACGCACACGGGGTCACAACTTCTCATGCGCTGTCGGACTAACTACTGCTCATGGGCACTCGGACTCACTACTGCGGATGCGCAATCGGGCTCACTACTGCTCATGCGAACTCGGACTCACTACCGCGCATGCGCACTCCGGCTCAGACCTGCCCATGCGCACTCGGACTCACTACTGCGGATGCGCAATCGGGCTCACTACTGCGCTTGCGCTCTCGAGTTCACTTCTGCGCATGCGCACACGGGCGCACTACTGCGCATGCGCGCTCGGGGTCACTACTGCACATGCGCACTCGGGGTCACTACTGCGCATGCGCACACGGGCGCACTACTGCTCATGCGCACTCGGCCTCACTACTGCTCATGCGCACTCGGACTCACTGTTGCGGATGCGCAATCGGGCTCACTACTGCGGATGCGCAACCGGGCTAGCTACTGCGGATGCGCACTCGGGCTCACTACTGCGCATGCGCGCACGGGCTCACTACTGTGCATGCGCACTCAGACTCACTACTGCGCATGCCCTCTCCGGTCACACCTGTACATGCGCACTCGGGCTCACAACTGCGCATGCGCACTCGGGGCCACTATTGCTCATGCGCAATCGGGCTCACTACTGCACATGCGCACTCGGGGTCACGACTGCCCATGCGCACTCGGACTCACTACTGCGGATGCGCAACCGGGCTAGCTACTGCGGATGCGCTCTCTGGCTGAGACCTGCACATGCGCAATCGGGCTCTCCACTGCGCATGCGCACTCGGGGTCACTACTGCGCATGCGCACTCGGGCTTACTACTGCGCATGCGCACACAGGGCTCACTTCTGCGCATGCGCACACGGGCTTACTGCTGCGCATGCGCACATGGGCTCACTACTGTGCATGCGCACCCGGGGTCTTTACTGCTCATGCACACACGGGCACACTACTGCTCATGCGCACTCGGACTCACTACTGCGCATGTGCACCCGGGGTCACTACTGCACATGCGCACTCGGGGTCACTACTGCAGGTGCGCAATTTGGCTCACTACTGCTCATGGGCACTCGGCCTCACTACTGCTCATGCGCACTCGGACTCACTGTTGCGGATGCGCAATCGGGCTCACTACTGCGCATGCGCACACGGGCGCACTACTGCGCATGCGCACTCGGGGTCACTACTGCGCATGCGTACTCGGGCTCACTACTGCGCACACGCAAACGGTCTCCCTACTGCGGATGCGCGCTCGGGCTCACTACTGCGCATGCGCGCTCGGGGTCACTACTGCTCATGCCCTCTCCGGTCAGACCTGCACATGCGCGCTCGGGCTCACTACTGCGCATGCGCACACGGGGTCACTACTTCTCATGCGCTCTCGGACTAACTACTGCTCATGCGCACTCAGACTCACTACTGCGGGTGCAAAATCGGCCTCGCTACCGCGTATGCTCGCACGGGCTCACTACTGTGCATGCGCACTCGGGCTGACTACGGCGCTTGCGCACACGGGGTCACAACTTCTCATGCGCTGTCGGACTAACTACTGCTCATGGGCACTCGGACTCACTACTGCGGATGCGCAATCGGGCTCACTACTGCTCATGCGAACTCGGACTCACTACCGCGCATGCGCACTCCGGCTCAGACCTGCCCATGCGCACTCGGACTCACTACTGCGGATGCGCAATCGGGCTCACTACTGCGCATGCGCGCTCGGGATCACTACTGCGCATGCGCACTCGGGGTCACTACGGCGCATGCACACTCCGGCTCAGACTTGCGCATGCGCTCTCGAGTTCACTTCTGCGCATGCGCACACGGGCGCACTACTGCGCATGCGCACACGGGCTCACGACTGTGCATGCGCACTCGGGGTCACTACTGCGCATGCGCACTCGGACTCACTACTGCGGGTGCAAAATCGGGCTCGCTACCGCGTATGCGCGCACGGGCTCACTACTGTGCATGCGCACCCGGGGTCACTACTGCTCATGCACACACGGGCTCACTACTGCTCATGCGCACTCGGACTAACTACTGCGCATGTGCACCCGGGGTCACTACTGCTCATGCACACACGGGGTCACTACTGCGCATGCGCACTCGGACTCACTACTGCGGATGCGCGCACGGGCTCACTACTTCGCATGCTCACACGGGCTCACTACAGGGCACGCGCACTCGGGGTCACTACTGCGCATGCGCACACGGATTCACTACTGCCGATGCGCAATCAGGCTCACTACTGCGCATGCACACATGGGCTCACTACTGTGCATGCGCACTCGGACAGACTGCAGCGGATGCGCAGTCGGGCTCACTACTGCTCATGCGCACTCGGACTAACTACTGCGCATGTGCACCCGGGGTCACTACTGCTCATGCACACACGGGGTCACTACTGCGCATGCGCACTCGGACTCACTACTGCGGATGCGCGCACGGGCTCACTACTTCGCATGCTCACACGGGCTCACTACAGGGCACGCGCACTCGGGGTCACTACTGCGCATGCGCACACGGATTCACTACTGCCGATGCGCAATCAGGCTCACTACTGCGCATGCACACATGGGCTCACTACTGTGCATGCGCACTCGGACAGACTGCAGCGGATGCGCAGTCGGGCTCACTGCTGCTCAAGCGCACTCGGGCTCACTACTGCGCATGCGCACACGGACCCCCTAGTGCGGATGCGCACTCGGGCTTACTACTACGCATGCGCGCTCGGGGTCACTACTGCTCATGCGCACTCGGACTCACTACTGCTCATGCGCACACTGTTTCACTACTGCAGATGCGCACTCTGGCTCACTACTGCGCATGCGCGCACGGGCTCACTACTGTGCATGCGCACCCGGGGTCATTACTGCTCATGCACACACGGGCTCACTACTGCTCATGCGCACTCGGACTCACTACTGCGCATGTGCACCCGGGGTCACTACTGCTCATGCATACACGGGCTCACTACTGCTCATGCGCACTCGGACTCACTACTGCGCATGCGCACTCGGGGTCACTACTGCGCATGCGTACTCGGGCTCACTACTGCGTACGCGCACACGGATTCCCTACTGCGGATGCGCGGTCGGGCTCACTACTGCTCATGCGCGCTCGGGGTCACCACTGCTCATGCCCTCTCCGGTCAGACCCGCACATGCGCACTCGGGCTCACTACTGCGCATGCGCACTCGGGCTCACTACTGCGGATGCGCGCTCGGGCTCACTACTTCGCATGCTCACACGGGCTCACTACAGGGCACGCGTACTCGGGGTCACACTGCGCATGCGCGCACGGGCTCACTACTGTGCATGCGCACTCAGACTCACTACTGCGCATGCCCTCTCCGGTCACACCTGTACATGCGCACTCGGGCTCACTACTGCGCATGCGCACTCGGGGTCACTATTGCTCATGCGCACTTGGACTCAGTACTGCGGATGCGCGCTCGGGCTCACTATTGCGCATGCGCACTCGGGGTCACTACTGCTCATGCGCACTTGGAGTCAGTACTGCGGATGCGCGCTCGGGCTCACTACTGCTCATGCGCACTAGGACAGACCGCAGCGGATGCGCAATCGGGTTCACTACTGCTCATGCGCACTCGGACTCACTGCTGCGGATGCGCAATCGGCTTCACAACTGCCCATGCGCGCTCGGGGTCACTACTGCACATATGCACTCGGGCTCAGTACTGCGCATGCGCGCACGGGCTCACTACTGTGCATGCGCACTCAGACTCACTACTGCGCATGCCCTCTCCGGTCACACCTGTACATGCGCACTCGGGCTCACTACTGCGCATGCGCACACGGACTCACTGCTGCGGATGCGCAATCGGGTTCACAACTGCCCATGCGCGCTCGGGGTCACTACTGCACATGCGCACTCGGGGTCACTACTGCTCATGGGCGCTCGGTCTCACTACTGCGGATGCGCGCACGGGCTCACTACTGCTCACGCGCACTCGGCCTCACTACTGCTCGTGCGCACTCGGGCTCACCACTGCGCATGGACACACGGGCTCACTACTGCGCATGCGCAATCGGGCTCTCTACTGTGCATGCGCACTCGGGCTCACTACTGCGCTTGCGCACACGGGGTCACAACTTCTCATGCGCTGTCGGACTAACTACTGCTCATGGGCACTCGGACTCATTACTGCGGATGCGCAATCGGGCTCACTACTGCTCATGCGAACTCGGACTCACTACCGCGCATGCGCACTCCGGCTCAGACCTGCCCATGCGCACTCGGACTCACTACTGCGGATGCGCAATCGGGCTCGCTACTGCGGATGCGCTCTCTGGCTGAGACCTGCACATGCGCAATCGGGCTCTCTACTGCGCATGCGCACTCGGGGTCACTACTGCGCATGCGCACACGGGCTTACTACTGCGCATGCGCACACAGGGCTCACTTCTGCGCATGCGCACACGGGCTTACTGCTGCGCATGCGCACATGGGCTCACTACTTCGCATGCTCACACGGGCTCACTACAGGGAACGCGCACTCGGGGTCACTACTGCGCATGCGCACTCGGACTCACTACTGCGGGTGCAAAATCGGGCTCGCTACCGCGTATGCGCGCACGGGCTCACTACTGTGCATGCGCACCCGGGGTCACTACTGCGCATGCACACACGGGCTCAGTACTGCTCATGCGCACTCGGACTAACTACTGCGCATGTGCACCCGGGGTCACTACTGCTCATGCACACTTGGGGTCACTACTGCGCATGCGCACTTGAGGTCACTATTGCGCATTCGCACTCGGCCTCATTACTGCTCATGCGCACTCGGACTCACTACTGCTTATGCGCACTCGGACACACTGCAGCGGATGCGCAATCTGGCTCACTACTGCGCATGCGCGCTCGGGGTCACTACTGCTCATGCGCACTAGGACTCACTACTGCTCATGCGCACACTGTTTCGCTACTGCCGATGCGCACTCGGGCTCACTACTGCGCATGCGCGCACGGGCTCACTACTGTGCATGCGCACTCAGACTCACTACTGCGCATGCCCTCTCCGGTCACACCTGTACATGCGCACTCGGGCTCACAACTGCGCATGCGCGCTCGGGGTCACTATTGCTCATGCGCACTTGGTCTCAGTACTGCGGATGCGCGCTCGGGCTCACTATTGCGCATGCGCACTCGGGGTCACTACTGCTCATGCGCACTTGGAGTCAGTATTGCGGATGCGCGCTCGGGCTCACTACTGCTCATGCGCACTAGGACAGACCGCAGCGGATGCGCAATCGGGTTCACAACTGCGCATGCGCGCTCGGGGTCACTACTGCACATGCGCACTCGGGGTCACTACTGCTCATGGGCGCTCGGACCCACTGCTGCGGATGCGCAATCGGGCTCACCACTGCGCATGCGCGCTCGGGCTCACTACTGCTCATGCGCACACGGACTTACTACTGCGCATACGCACTCCGGCTCAGACCGGCCCATACGCACTCGGGCTTACCACTGCGCATGGCCACACCGGCTCACTACTGCGCATGCGCAATCGGGCTCTCTACTGTGCATGCGCACTCGGGCTCACTACTGCGCTTGCGCACACGGGGTCACAACTTCTCATGCGCTGTCGGACTAACTACTGCTCATGGGCACTCGGACTCACTACTGTCGATGAGCGATCGGGCTCACTACTGCACATGCGCGGTCGGGCTCACTACTGCAGATGCGCGCTCGGCCCCACTGCTGCGCATGCGCACACGGACTCACTACTGCGCATGCGCAATCGGGCTCTCCGCTGCGGTTGCGAAGTCGGGCTCACTACTGCGCATGCGCGCTCGGGCTCACTATTGCGCATGCGCGCTCGGGCTCACTATTGCGCATGCGCACTCGGGGTCACTACTGCTCATGCGCACTTCGAGTCAGTACTGCGGATGCGCGCTCGGGCTCACTACTGCTCATGCGCACTAGGACAGACCGCAGCGGATGCGCAATCGGGTTCACTACTGCGCATACGCGCACGGGGTCACCACTGCACATGCGCACTCGGGGTCACTACTGCTCATGGGCGCTCGGACCCACTACTGCGGATGCGCGCACGGGCTCCCTACTGCTCATGCGAACTCGGACTCACTACTGCTCGTGCACACTCGGACTCACTGCTGCGGATGCGCAATCGGTCTCACCACTGCGCATGCACGCTCGGGCTCACTACTGCTCATGCGCACACGGACTTACTACTGCGCATACGCACTCCGGCTCAGACCGGCCCATACGCACTCGGGCTTACCACTGCGCATGGACACACCGGCTCACTACTGCGCATGCGCAATCGGGGTCACTACTGCTCATGCGCACTTGGAGTCAGTATTGCGGATGCGCGCTCGGGCTCACTACTGCTCATGCGCACTAGGACAGACCGCAGCGGATGCGCAATCGGGTTCACAACTGCGCATGCGCGCTCGGGGTCACTACTGCACATGCGCACACGGGCTCACGACTGCGCATGTGCACCCGGGGTCACTACTGCTCATGCACACACGGGCACACTACTGCTCATGCGCACTCGGACTCACTACCGCGCATACGCACTCCGTCTCAGACCTGCCCATGCGCACTCGGACTCACTACTGCAGGTGCGCAATTTGGCTCATTACTGCTCATAGGCACTCGGCCTCACTACTGCTCATGCGCACTCGGACTCACTGTTGCGGATGCGCAATCGGGCTCACTACTGCGCATGCGCTCTCGAGTTCACTTCTGCGCATGCGCACACGGGCGCACTACTGCGCATGCGCACACGGGCTCACGACTGCGCATGTGCACCCGGGGTCACTACTGCTCATGCACACACGGGCACACTACTGCTCATGCGCACTCGGACTCACTACCGCGCATACGCACTCCGGCTCAGACCGGCCCATACGCACTCGGGCTTACCACTGCGCATGGACACACCGGCTCACTACTGCGCATGCGCAATCGGGCTCACTACTGCGCATGCGCGCACGGGCTCACTACTGTGCATGCGCAATCGGGTTCACTACTGCTCATGCGAACGCGGGGTCACTACTGCGCATGCGCACACGGACTCCCTACAGCGGATGCGCACTCGGGCTTACTACTGCGCATGCGCACTCGGGGTCACTACTGCTCATGCGCACTTGGACTCACTACTGCACATGGGCACTCGGCCTCACTACTACGGATGCGCAATCGGGCTCACCACTGCACATGCGCACTTGGACTCAGTACTGCGGATGCGCGCTCGGGCTCACTATTGCGCATGCGCACTCGGGGTCGGGGGTGTCTCACTTGGACGTCGACCGATTGGACGCGTTCCGTTTGGACGGCCCCGATTCGACGCGTTCCAATTCGAAGCGGTGCCGATTGGAAGCGTCCCAATTCGATGAGGTTAGATTTGGTTAGGTTAGGTTCTATAAGCCCTGCTTAGAATTGGAACGCGTCCAATCGGCACCGCTTCGAATTGGAACGAGTCGAATCGGGACCGTCCAATCGGGACGCGTCCAAGCGGTCGGCGTCCAAGTGGGCATCACTCTCGGGGTCACTATTGCTCATGCGCACTTGGACTCAGTACTGCGGATGCGCGCTCGGGCTCACTACTGCGCATGCGCACTCGGGGTCACTACTGCGGATGTGCACCCGGGGTCACTACTGCTCATGCACACACGGGCTCACTACTGCTCATGCGCACTCGGACTCAGTACTGTGCATGCGTACACGGGCGCACTACTGCGCATGCGCACTCGGGGTCACTACTGCTCATGCGCACTTGGACTCACTACTGCTCATGGGCGCTCGGACCCACTGCTGCGGATGCGCAATCGGGCTCACCACTGCGCATGCGCGCTCGGGCTCACTACTGCTCATGCGCACACGGACTTACTACTGCGCATACGCACTCCGGCTCAGACCGGCCCATACGCACTCGGGCTTACCACTGCGCATGGCCACACCGGCTCACTACTGCGCATGCGCAATCGGGCTCTCTACTGTGCATGCGCACTGGGCGTCACTACTGCTCATGATCACTTGGATTCACTACTGCTCATGGGCACTCGGCCTCACTACTGCGGATGCGCTCTCCGGCTAAGACCTGCACATGCGCAATCGGGCTCTCTACTGCGCATGCGCACTTGGGGTCACTACTGCTCATGCGCTCACTGTCTCACTACTGCGGATGCGCACTCGGACTCACTACTGCTCATGCGCACTGTGACTCACTGCTGCGCATGCGCAATCGGACTCACTACTGCGGATGCGCAATCGGGCTCATTACTGCGCATGCGCTCTCCGGCTAAGACCTGCACATGCGCAATCGGGCTCTCTACTGCGCATGCGCACTCGGGGTCACAACTGCTCATGCGCACTTCGAGTCAGTACTGCGGATGCGCGCTCGGGCTCACTACTGCTCATGCGCACTAGGACAGACCGCAGCGGATGCGCAATCGGGTTCACTACTGCGCATACGCGCACGGGGTCACCACTGCACATGCGCACTCGGGGTCACTACTGCTCATGGGCGCTCGGACCCACTACTGCGGATGCGGGCACGGGCTCCCTACTGCTCATGCGAACTCGGACTCACTACTGCTCGTGCACACTCGGACTCACTGCTGCGGATGCGCAATCGGTCTCACCAATGCGCATGCGCGCTCGGGCTCACTACTGCTCATGCGCACACGGACTTACTACTGCGCATACGCACTCCGGCTCAGACCGGCCCATACGCACTCGGGCTTACCACTGCGCATGGACACACCGGCTCACTACTGCGCATGCGCAATCGGGCTCTCTACTGTGCATGCGCACTCGGGCTCACTACTGCGCTTACGCACACGGGGTCACAACTTCTCATGCGCTGTCGGACTAACTACTGCTCATGGGCACTCGGACTCACTACTGCGGATGCGCAATCGGGCTCACTACTGCTCATGCGAACTCGGACTCACTACCGCGCATGCGCACTCCGTCTCAGACCTGCCCATGCGCACTCGGACTCACTACTGCAGGTGCGCAATTTGGCTCATTACTGCTCATAGGCACTCGGCCTCACTACTGCTCATGCGCACTCGGACTCACTGTTGCGGATGCGCAATCGGGCTCACTACTGCGCATGCGCTCTCGAGTTCACTTCTGCGCATGCGCACACGGGCGCACTACTGCGCATGCGCACACGGGCTCACGACTGCGCATGTGCACCCGGGGTCACTACTGCTCATGCACACACGGGCTCACTACTGCTCATGCGCACTCGGACTCACTACCGCGCATACGCACTCCGGCTCAGACCGGCCCATACGCACTCGGGCTTACCACTGCGCATGGACACACCGGCTCACTACTGCGCATGCGCAATCGGGCTCACTACTGCGCATGCGCGCACGGGGTCACCACTGCACATGCGCACTCGGGGTCACTACTGCTCATGGGCGCTCGGACCCACTAC
This sequence comes from Megachile leachella, assembly GCA_963576845.1. Taxonomy (NCBI): domain Eukaryota; kingdom Metazoa; phylum Arthropoda; class Insecta; order Hymenoptera; family Megachilidae; genus Megachile; species Megachile leachella. The sequence goes on along the minus strand of OY756250.1, from coordinate 22,327,754 downwards.
TGCGGATGCGCACACGGGCGCACTACTGCTCATGCGCACTCGGCCTCACTACTGCTCATGCGCACTCGGACTCACTGTTGCGGATGCGCAATCGGGCTCACTACTGCGGATGCGCAACCGGGCTAGCTACTGCGGATGCGCACTCGGGCTCACTACTGCGCATGCGCGCACGGGCTCACTACTGTGCATGCGCACTCAGACTCACTACTGCGCATGCCCTCTCCGGTCACACCTGTACATGCGCACTCGGGCTCACAACTGCGCATGCGCACTCGGGGCCACTATTGCTCATGCGCAATCGGGCTCACTACTGCACATGCGCACTCGGGGTCACGACTGCCCATGCGCACTCGGACTCACTACTGCGGATGCGCAACCGGGCTAGCTACTGCGGATGCGCTCTCTGGCTGAGACCTGCACATGCGCAATCGGGCTCTCCACTGCGCATGCGCACTCGGGGTCACTACTGCGCATGCGCACTCGGGCTTACTACTGCGCATGCGCACACAGGGCTCACTTCTGCGCATGCGCACACGGGCTTACTGCTGCGCATGCGCACATGGGCTCACTACTTCGCATGCTCACACGGGCTCACTACAGGGCACGCGCACTCGAGGTCACTACTGCGCATGCGCACTCGGACTCACTACTGCCGGTGCAAAATCGGGCTCGCAACCGCGTATGCGCGCACGGGCTCACTACTGTGCATGCGCACCCGGGGTCTTTACTGCTCATGCACACACGGGCACACTACTGCTCATGCGCACTCGGACTCACTACTGCGCATGTGCACCAGGGGTCACTACTGCTCATGCACACACGGGCTCACTACTGCTCATGCGCACTCGGACTCACTACTGCGCATGCGCACACGGGCGCACTACTGCTCATGCGCACTCGGCCTCACTACTGCTCATGCGCACTCGGACTCACTGTTGCGGATGCGCAATCGGGCTCACTACTGCGCATGCGCGCTCGGGGTCACTACTGCACATGCGCACTCGGGGTCACTACTGCTCATGGGCGCTCGGACTCACTACTGCTCATGCGCACTCGGACTCACTGTTGCGGATGCGCAATCGGGCTCACTACTGCGCATGCGCGCTCGGGGTCACTACTGCACATGCGCACTCGGGGTCACTACTGCTCATGGGCGCTCGGACTCACTACTGCGGATGCGCGCACGGGCTCACTACTGCTCACGCGCACTCGGCCTCACTACTGCTCGTGCGCACTCGGACTCACTGCTGCGTATGCGCAATCGGGCTCACCACTGCGCATGCGCACTCGGCCTCACTACTGCTCATGCGCACTCGGACTCACTGTTGCGGATGCGCAATCGGGCTCACTACTGCGCATGCGCGCTCGGGGTCACTACTGCACATGCGCACTCGGGGTCACTACTGCAGGTGCGCAATTTGGCTCACTACTGCTCATGGGCACTCGGCCTCACTACTGCTCATGGGCGCTCGGACTCACTACTGCTCATGCGCACTCGGACTCACTGTTGCGGATGCGCAATCGGGCTCACTACTGCGAATGCGTACTCGGGCTCACTACCGCGCATGCGCACTCCGGCTCAGACCTGCCCATGCGCACTCGGACTCACTACTGCGGATGCGCAATCGGGCTAACTACTGCTCATGCGCACTCGGCCTCACTGCTGCTCATGCGTACTCGGACTCACTGTTGCGGATGCGCAATCGGGCTCACTACTGCTCATGCGCACTCGGCCGCACTACTGCTCATGCGCACTCGGACTCACTGTTGCGGATGCGCAATCGGGCTCACTACTGCGCATGCGCGCTCGGGGTCACTACTGCACATGCGCACTCGGGGTCACTACTGCTCATGGGCGCTCGGACTCACTACTGCGGATGCGCGCACGGGCTCACTACTGCTCACGCGCACTCGGCCTCACTACTGCTCGTGCGCACTCGGACTCACTGCTGCGGATGCGCAATCGGGCTCACCACTGCGCATGCGCGCTCGGGGTCACTACTGCTCATGCGCACACGGACTTACTACTGCGCATACGCGGTCCGGCTCAGACCGGCCCATACGCACTCGGGCTCACCACTGCGCATGGACACACGGGCTCACTACTGCGCATGCGCAATCGGGCTCTCTACTGTGCATGCGCACTCGGGCTCACTACTGCGCTTGCGCACACGGGGTCACAACTTCTCATGCGCTGTCGGACTAACTACTGCTCATGGGCACTCGGAGTCACTACTGCGGATGCGCAATCGGGCTCACTACTGCTCATGCGCACTCGGCCTCACTACTGCTCATGCGCACTCGGACTCACTGTTGCGGATGCGCAATCGGGCTCACTACTGCGCATGCGCGCTCGGGGTCACAACTTCTCATGCGCTGTCGGACTAACTACTGCTCATGGGCACTCGGACTCACTACTGCGGATGTTCAATCGGGCTCACTACTGCGCATGCGCACACGGGGTCACTACTTCTCATGCGCTCTCGGACTAACTACTGCTCATGCGCACTCGGACTCACTACTGCGGGTGCAAAATCGGGCTCGCTACCGCGTATGCTCGCACGGGCTCACTACTGTGCATGCGCACTCGGACTCGCTACTGCGGGTGCAAAATCGGGCTCGCTACCGCGTATGCGCGCACGGGCTCACTACTGTGCATGCGCACCCGGGGTCACTACTGCTCATGCACACACGGGCTCACTACTGCTCATGCGCACTCGGACTAACTACTGCGCATGTGCACCCGGGGTCACTACTGCTCATGCACACGCGGGGTCACTACTGCGCATGCGCACTCGGACTCACTACTGCGGATGCGCGCACGGGCTCACTACTTCGCATGCTCACACGGGCTCACTACAGGGCACGCGCACTCGGGGTCACTACTGCGCATGCGCACACGGATTCACTACTGCCGATGCGCAATCAGGCTCACTACTGCGCATGCACACATGGGCTCACTACTGTGCATGCGCACTCGGACAGACTGCAGCGGATGCGCAGTCGGGCTCACTGCTGCTCAAGCGCACTCGGGCTCACTACTGCGCATGCGCACACGGACCCCCTAGTGCGGATGCGCGCACGGGCTCACTACTGTGCATGCGCACCCGGGGTCATTACTGCTCATGCACACACGGGCTCACTACTGCTCATGCGCACTCGGACTCACTACTGCGCATGTGCACCCGGGGTCACTACTGCTCATGCATACACGGGCTCACTACTGCTCATGCGCACTCGGGGTCACTACTGCGCATGCGTACTCGGGCTCACTACTGCGCACGCGCACACGGATTCCCTACTGCGGATGCGCGGTCGGGCTCACTACTGCTCATGCGCGCTCGGGGTCACCACTGCTCATGCCCTCTCCGGTCAGACCCGCACATGCGCACTCGGGCTCACCACTGCGCATGCGCACTCGGGGTTACTACTGCTCATGCACACGCGGGGTCACTACTGCGCATGCGCACTCGGGCTCACTACTGCGGATGCGCGCTCGGGCTCACTACTTCGCATGCTCACACGGGCTCACTACAGGGCACGCGTACTCGGGGTCACACTGCGCATGCGCACACGGACTCACTACTGCCGATGCGCAATCAGGCTCACTACTGCGCATGCACACATGGGCTCACTACTGTGCATGCGCACTCGGACAGACTGCAGCGGATGCGCAGTCGGGCTCACTACTGCTCAAGCGCACTCGGGCTCACTACTGCGCATGCGCACACGGACTCCCTAGTGCGGATGCGCACTCGGGCTTACTACTGCCCATGCGCACTCGGGGTCACTATTGCTCATGCGCACTTGGACTCAGTACAGCGGATGCGCGCTCGGGCTCACTACTGCGCATGCGCGCTCGGGGTCACTACTGCTCATGCCCACTAGGACTCACTACTGCTCATGCGCACACTGTTTCGCTACTGCGGATGCGCACTCGGGCTCACTACTGCGCATGCGCGCACGGGCTCACTACTGTGCATGCGCACTCAGACTCACTACTGCGCATGCCCTCTCCGGTCACACCTGTACATGCGCACTCGGGCTCACTACTGCCCATGCGCACTCGGGGTCACTATTGCTCATGCGCACTTGGACTCAGTACTGCGGATGCGCGCTCGGGCTCACTACTGCGCATGCGCGCTCGGGGTCACTACTGCTCATGCCCTCTCCGGTCAGAACTGCACATGCGCACTCGGGCTCACTACTGCGCATGCGCACTCGGGGTCACTACTGCTCATGCACACACGGGCTCAGTACTGCTCATGCGCACTCGGACTAACTACTGCGCATGTGCACCCGGGGTCACTACTGCTCATGCACACGCGGGGTCACTACTGCGCATGCGCACTTGGGGTCACTGTTGCGCATTCGCACTCGGCCTCATTACTGCTCATGCGCACTCGGACTCACTACTGCTTATGCGCACTCGGACACACTGCAGCGGATGCGCAATCGGGCTCACTACTGCGCATGCGCGCTCGGGGTCACTACTGCTCATGCGCACACTGTTTCGCTACTGCGGATGCGCACTCGGGCTCACTACTGCGCATGCGCGCTCGGGGTCACTACTGCACATGCGCACTCGGGGTCACTACTGCAGGTGCGCAATTTGGCTCACTACTGCTCATGGGCACTCGGCCTCACTACTGCTCATGGGCGCTCGGACTCACTACTGCTCATGCGCACTCGGACTCACTGTTGCGGATGCGCAATCGGGCTCACTACTGCGAATGCGTACTCGGGCTCACTACCGCGCATGCGCACTCCGGCTCAGACCTGCCCATGCGCACTCGGACTCACTACTGCGGATGCGCAATCGGGCTAACTACTGCTCATGCGCACTCGGCCTCACTGCTGCTCATGCGTACTCGGACTCACTGTTGCGGATGCGCAATCGGGCTCACTACTGCTCATGCGCACTCGGCCGCACTACTGCTCATGCGCACTCGGACTCACTGTTGCGGATGCGCAATCGGGCTCACTACTGCGCATGCGCGCTCGGGGTCACTACTGCACATGCGCACTCGGGGTCACTACTGCTCATGGGCGCTCGGACTCACTACTGCGGATGCGCGCACGGGCTCACTACTGCTCACGCGCACTCGGCCTCACTACTGCTCGTGCGCACTCGGACTCACTGCTGCGGATGCGCAATCGGGCTCACCACTGCGCATGCGCGCTCGGGGTCACTACTGCTCATGCGCACACGGACTTACTACTGCGCATACGCGGTCCGGCTCAGACCGGCCCATACGCACTCGGGCTCACCACTGCGCATGGACACACGGGCTCACTACTGCGCATGCGCAATCGGGCTCTCTACTGTGCATGCGCACTCGGGCTCACTACTGCGCTTGCGCACACGGGGTCACAACTTCTCATGCGCTGTCGGACTAACTACTGCTCATGGGCACTCGGAGTCACTACTGCGGATGCGCAATCGGGCTCACTACTGCTCATGCGCACTCGGCCTCACTACTGCTCATGCGCACTCGGACTCACTGTTGCGGATGCGCAATCGGGCTCACTACTGCGCATGCGCGCTCGGGGTCACAACTTCTCATGCGCTGTCGGACTAACTACTGCTCATGGGCACTCGGACTCACTACTGCGGATGTTCAATCGGGCTCACTACTGCGCATGCGCACACGGGGTCACTACTTCTCATGCGCTCTCGGACTAACTACTGCTCATGCGCACTCGGACTCACTACTGCGGGTGCAAAATCGGGCTCGCTACCGCGTATGCTCGCACGGGCTCACTACTGTGCATGCGCACTCGGACTCGCTACTGCGGGTGCAAAATCGGGCTCGCTACCGCGTATGCGCGCACGGGCTCACTACTGTGCATGCGCACCCGGGGTCACTACTGCTCATGCACACACGGGCTCACTACTGCTCATGCGCACTCGGACTAACTACTGCTCATGCACACGCGGGGTCACTACTGCGCATGCGCACTCGGACTCACTACTGCGGATGCGCGCACGGGCTCACTACTTCGCATGCTCACACGGGCTCACTACAGGGCACGCGCACTCGGGGTCACTACTGCGCATGCGCACACGGATTCACTACTGCCGATGCGCAATCAGGCTCACTACTGCGCATGCACACATGGGCTCACTACTGTGCATGCGCACTCGGACAGACTGCAGCGGATGCGCAGTCGGGCTCACTGCTGCTCAAGCGCACTCGGGCTCACTACTGCGCATGCGCACACGGACCCCCTAGTGCGGATGCGCGCACGGGCTCACTACTGTGCATGCGCACCCGGGGTCATTACTGCTCATGCACACACGGGCTCACTACTGCTCATGCGCACTCGGACTCACTACTGCGCATGTGCACCCGGGGTCACTACTGCTCATGCATACACGGGCTCACTACTGCTCATGCGCACTCGGGGTCACTACTGCGCATGCGTACTCGGGCTCACTACTGCGCACGCGCACACGGATTCCCTACTGCGGATGCGCGGTCGGGCTCACTACTGCTCATGCGCGCTCGGGGTCACCACTGCTCATGCCCTCTCCGGTCAGACCCGCACATGCGCACTCGGGCTCACCACTGCGCATGCGCACTCGGGGTTACTACTGCTCATGCACACGCGGGGTCACTACTGCGCATGCGCACTCGGGCTCACTACTGCGGATGCGCGCTCGGGCTCACTACTTCGCATGCTCACACGGGCTCACTACAGGGCACGCGTACTCGGGGTCACACTGCGCATGCGCACACGGACTCACTACTGCCGATGCGCAATCAGGCTCACTACTGCGCATGCACACATGGGCTCACTACTGTGCATGCGCACTCGGACAGACTGCAGCGGATGCGCAGTCGGGCTCACTACTGCTCAAGCGCACTCGGGCTCACTACTGCGCATGCGCACACGGACTCCCTAGTGCGGATGCGCACTCGGGCTTACTACTGCCCATGCGCACTCGGGGTCACTATTGCTCATGCGCACTTGGACTCAGTACTGCGGATGCGCGCTCGGGCTCACTACTGCGCATGCGCGCTCGGGGTCACTACTGCTCATGCCCACTAGGACTCACTACTGCTCATGCGCACACTGTTTCGCTACTGCGGATGCGCACTCGGGCTCACTACTGCGCATGCGCGCACGGGCTCACTACTGTGCATGCGCACTCAGACTCACTACTGCGCATGCCCTCTCCGGTCACACCTGTACATGCGCACTCGGGCTCACTACTGCCCATGCGCACTCGGGGTCACTATTGCTCATGCGCACTTGGACTCAGTACTGCGGATGCGCGCTCGGGCTCACTACTGCGCATGCGCGCTCGGGGTCACTACTGCTCATGCCCTCTCCGGTCAGAACTGCACATGCGCACTCGGGCTCACTACTGCGCATGCGCACTCGGGGTCACTACTGCTCATGCACACACGGGCTCAGTACTGCTCATGCGCACTCGGACTAACTACTGCGCATGTGCACCCGGGGTCACTACTGCTCATGCACACGCGGGGTCACTACTGCGCATGCGCACTTGGGGTCACTGTTGCGCATTCGCACTCGGCCTCATTACTGCTCATGCGCACTCGGACTCACTACTGCTTATGCGCACTCGGACACACTGCAGCGGATGCGCAATCGGGCTCACTACTGCGCATGCGCGCTCGGGGTCACTACTGCTCATGCGCACACTGTTTCGCTACTGCGGATGCGCACTCGGGCTCACTACTGTGCATGCGCGCACGGGCTCACTACTGTGCATGCGCACTCAGACTCACTACTGCGCATGCCCCCTCCGGTCACACCTGTACATGCGCAATCGGGCTCGCTACTGCGGATGCGCTCTCTGGCTGAGACCTGCACATGCGCAATCGGGCTCTCTACTGCGCATGCGCACTCGGGGTCACTACTGCGCATGCGCACACGGGCTTACTACTGCGCATGCGCACACAGGGCTCACTTCTGTGCATGCGCACACGGGCTTACTTCTGCGCATGCGCACATGGGCTCACTATTTCGCATGCTCACACGGGCTCACTACAGGGCACGCGCACTCGGGGTCACTACTGCGCATGCGCACTCGGACTCACTACTGCGGGTGCAAAATCGGGCTCGCTACCGCGTATGCGCGCACGGGCTCACTACTGTGCATGCGCACCCGGGGTCATTACTGCTCATGCACACACGGGCTCACTACTGCTCATGCGCACTCGGACTCACTACTGCGCATGTGCACCCGGGGTCACTACTGCTCATGCATACACGGGCTCACTACTGCTCATGCGCACTCATACTCACTACTGCGCATGCGCACTCGGGGTCACCACTGCGCATGCGCACTCGGCCTCACTACTGCTCATGCGCACTCGGACTCACTGTTGCGGATGCGCAATCGGGCTCACTACTGCGCATGCGCGCTCGGGGTCACTACTGCACATGCGCCCTCGGGGTCACTACTGCAGGTGCGCAATTTGGCTCACTACTGCTCATGGGCACTCGGCCTCACTACTGCTCATGGGCGCTCGGACTCACTACTGCTCATGCGCACTCGGACTCACTGTTGCGGATGCGCAATCGGGCTCACTACTGCGAATGCGTACTCGGGCTCACTACCGCGCATGCGCACTCCGGCTCAGACCTGCCCATGCGCACTCGGACTCACTACTGCGGATGCGCAAACGGGCTAACTACTGCTCATGCGCACTCGGCCTCACTGCTGCTCATGCGTTCTCGGACTCACTGTTGCGGATGCGCAATCGGGCTCACTACTGCTCATGCGCACTCGGCCTCACTACTGCTCATGCGCACTCGGACTCACTGTTGCGGATGCGCAATCGGGCTCACTACTGCGCATGCGCGCTCGGGGTCACTACTGCACATGCGCACTCGGGGTCACTACTGCTCATGGGCGCTCGGACTCACTACTGCGGATGCGCGCACGGGCTCACTACTGCTCACGCGCACTCGGCCTCACTACTGCTCGTGCGCACTCGGACTCACTGCTGCGGATGCGCAATCGGGCTCACCACTGCGCATGCGCGCTCGGGGTCACTATTGCTCATGCGCACACGGACTTACTACTGCGCATACACGGTCCGGCTCAGACCGGCCCATACGCACTCGGGCTCACCACTGCGCATGGACACACGGGCTCACTACTGCGCATGCGCAATCGGGCTCTCTACTGTGCATGCGCACTCGGGCTCACTACTGCGCTTGCGCACACGGGGTCACAACTTCTCATGCGCTGTCGGACTAACTACTGCTCATGGGCACTCGGAGTCACTACTGCGGATGCGCAATCGGGCTCACTACTGCTCATGCGCACTCGGCCTCACTACTGCTCATGCGCACTCGGACTCCCTGTTGCGGATGCGCAATCGGGCTCACTACTGCGCATGCGCGCTCGGGGTCACAACTTCTCATGCGCTGTCGGACTAACTACTGCTCATGGGCACTCGGACTCACTACTGCGGATGCGCAATCGGGCTCACTACTGCGCATGCGCACACGGGGTCACTACTTCTCATGCGCTCTCGGACTAACTACTGCTCATGCGCACTCGGACTCACTACTGCGGGTGCAAAATCGGGCTCGCTACCGCGTATGCTCGCACGGGCTCACTACTGTGCATGCGCACTCGGGCTCACTACGGCGCTTGCGCACACGGGGTCACAACTTCTCATGCGCTGTCGGACTAACTACTGCTCATGGGCACTCGGACTCACTACTGCGGATGCGCAATCGGGCTCACTACTGCACATGCGCACTCGGCCTCACTACTGCGCATGCGCGCTCGGGGTCACTACTGCACATGCGCACTCGGGGTCACTACTGCTCATGGGCGCTCGGACTCACTACTGCTCATGCGCACTCGGACTCACTGTTGCGGATGCGCAATCGGGCTCACTACTGCGCATGCGCGCTCGGGGTCACTACTGCACATGCGCACTCGGGGTCACTACTGCTCATGGGCGCTCGGACTCACTACTGCGGATGCGCGCACGGGCTCACTACTGCTCACGCGCACTCGGCCTCACTACTGCTCGTGCGCACTCGGACTCACTGCTGCGTATGCGCAATCGGGCTCACCACTGCGCATGCGCACTCGGCCTCACTACTGCTCATGCGCACTCGGACTCACTGTTGCGGATGCGCAATCGGGCTCACTACTGCGCATGCGCGCTCGGGGTCACTCCTGCACATGCGCACTCGGGGTCACTACTGCAGGTGCGCAATTTGGCTCACTACTGCTCATGGGCACTCGGCCTCACTACTGCTCATGGGCGCTCGGGCTCACTACTGCTCATGCGCACTCGGACTCACTGTTGCGGATGCGCAATCGGGCTCACTACTGCGAATGCGTACTCGGGCTCACTACCGCGCATGCGCACTCCGGCTCAGACCTGCCCATGCGCACTCGGACTCACTACTGCGGATGCGCAATCGGGCTAACTACTGCTCATGCGCACTCGGCCTCACTGCTGCTCATGCGTACTCGGACTCACTGTTGCGGATGCGCAATCGGGCTCACTACTGCTCATGCGCACTCGGCCTCACTACTGCTCATGCGCACTCGGACTCACTGTTGCGGATGCGCAATCGGGCTCACTACTGCGCATGCGCGCTCGGGGTCACTACTACACATGCGCACTCGGGGTCACTACTGCTCATGGGCGCTCGGACTCACTACTGCGGATACGCGCACGGGCTCACTACTGCTCACGCGCACTCGGCCTCACTACTGCTCGTGCGCACTCGGACTCACTGCTGCGGATGCGCAATCGGGCTCACCACTGCGCATGCGCGCTCGGGGTCACTACTGCTCATGCGCACACGGACTTACTACTGCGCATACGCGGTCCGGCTCAGACCGGCCCATACGCACTCGGGCTCACCACTGCGCATGGACACATGGGCTCACTACTGCGCATGCGCAATCGGGCTCTCTACTGTGCATGCGCACTCGGGCTCACTACTGCGCTTTCGCACACGGGGTCACAACTTCTCATGCGCTGTCGGACTAACTACTGCTCATGGGCACTCGGAGTCACTACTGCGGATGCGCAATCGGGCTCACTACTGCTCATGCGCACTCGGCCTCACTACTGCTCATGCGCACTCGGACTCACTGTTGCGGATGCGCAATCGGGCTCACTACTGCGCATGCGCGCTCGGGGTCACAACTTCTCATGCGCTGTCGGACTAACTACTGCTCATGGGCACTCGGACTCACTACTGCGGATGTTCAATCGGGCTCACTACTGCACATGCGCACACGGGGTCACTACTTCTCATGCGCTCTCGGACTAACTACTGCTCATGCGCACTCGGACTCACTACTGCGGGTGCAAAATCGGGCTCGCTACCGCGTATGCTCGCACGGGCTCACTACTGTGCATGCGCACTCGGGCTCACTACGGCGCTTGCGCACACGGGGTCACAACTTCTCATGCGCTGTCGGACTAACTACTGCTCATGGGCACTCGGACTCACTACTGCGCATGCGCACACGGGCTCACGACTGTGCATGCGCACTCGGGGTCACGACTGCCCGTGCGCACTCGGACTCACTACTGCGGATGCGCAATCGGGCTCGCTACTGCGGATGCGCTCTCTGGCTGAGACCTGCACATGCGCAATCGGGCTCTCTACTGTGCATGCGCACTCGGGGTCACTAATGCGCATGCGCACACGGGCTTACTACTGCGCATGCGCACACAGGGCTCACTTCTGCGCATGCGCACACGGGCTTACTGCTGCGCATGCGCACATGGGCTCACTACTTCGCATGCTCACACGGGCTCACTACAGGGAACGCGCACTCGGGGTCACTACTGCGCATGCGCACTCGGACTCGCTACTGCGGGTGCAAAATCGGGCTCGCTACCGCGTATGCGCGCACGGGCTCACTACTGTGCATGCGCACCCGGGGTCACTACTGCTCATGCACACACGGGCTCACTACTGCTCATGCGCACTCGGACTAACTACTGCGCATGTGCACCCGGGGTCACTACTGCTCATGCACACGCGGGGTCACTACTGCGCATGCGCACTCGGACTCACTACGGCGGATGCGCGCACGGGCTCACTACTTCGCATGCTCACACGGGCTCACTACAGGGCACGCGCACTCGGGGTCACTACTGCGCATGCGCACACGGATTCACTACTGCCGATGCGCAATCAGGCTCACTACTGCGCATGCACACATGGGCTCACTACTGTGCATGCGCACTCGGACAGACTGCAGCGGATGCGCAGTCGGGCTCACTGCTGCTCAAGCGCACTCGGGCTCACTACTGCGCATGCGCACACGGACCCCCTAGTGCGGATGCGCACTCGGGCTTACTACTACGCATGCGCGCTCGGGGTCACTACTGCTCATGCGCACTCGGACTCACTACTGCTCATGCGCACACTGTTTCACTACTGCAGATGCGCACTCTGGCCCACTACTGCGCATGCGCGCACGGGCTCACTACTGTGCATGCGCACCCGGGGTCATTACTGCTCATGCACACACGGGCTCACTACTGCTCATGCGCACTCGGACTCACTACTGCGCATGCGCACTCGGGGTCACTACTGCGCATGCGTACTCGGGCTCACTACTGCGCACGCGCACACGGATTCCCTACTGCGGATGCGCGGTCGGGCTCACTACTGCTCATGCGCGCTCGGGGTCACCACTGCTCATGCCCTCTCCGGTCAGAACTGCACATGCGCACTCGGGCTCACTACTGCGCATGCGCACTCGGGCTCACTACTGTGCATGCGCACCCGGGGTCATTACTGCTCATGCACACACGGGCTCACTACTGCTCATGCGCACTCGGACTCACTACTGCGCATGTGCACCCGGGGTCACTACTGCTCATGCATACACGGGCTCACTACTGCTCATGCGCACTCGGACTCACTACTGCTCATGCGCGCTCGGGGTCACCACTGCTCATGCCCTCTCCGGTCAGACCCGCACATGCGCACTCGGGCTCACCACTGCGCATGCGCACTCGGGGTTACTACTGCTCATGCACACGCGGGGTCACTACTGCGCATGCGCACTCGGGCTCACTACTGCGGATGCGCGCTCGGGCTCACTACTTCGCATGCTCACACGGGCTCACTACAGGGCACGCGTACTCGGGGTCACACTGCGCATGCGCACACGGACTCACTACTGCCGATGCGCAATCAGGCTCACTACTGCGCATGCACACATGGGCTCACTACTGTGCATGCGCACTCGGACAGACTGCAGCGGATGCGCAGTCGGGCTCACTACTGCTCAAGCGCACTCGGGCTCACTACTGCGCATGCGCACACGGACTCCCTAGTGCGGATGCGCACTCGGGCTTACTACTACGCATGCGCAATCGGGCTCACTACTGCGCATGCGCGCTCGGGGTCACTACTGCTCATGCCCACTAGGACTCACTACTGCTCATGCGCACACTGTTTCGCTACTGCGGATGCGCACTCGGGCTCACTACTGCGCATGCGCGCACGGGCTCACTACTGTGCATGCGCACTCAGACTCACTACTGCGCATGCCCTCTCCGGTCACACCTGTACATGCGCACTCGGGCTCACTACTGCGCATGCGCACTCGGGGTCACTATTGCTCATGCGCATTTGGACTCAGTACTGCGGATGCGCGCTCGGGCTCACTACTGCGCATGCGCGCTCGGGGTCACTACTGCTCATGCCCTCTCCGGTCAGAACTGCACATGCGCACTCGGGCTCACTACTGCGCATGCGCACTCGGGGTCACTACTGCGCATGTGCACCCGGGGTCACTACTGCTCATGCACACACGGGCTCACTACTGCACATGCGCACTCGGGCTCACTACTGCGCATGCGCGCACGGGCTCACTACTGTGCATGCGCACTCAGACTCACTACTGCGCATGCCCTCTCCGGTCACACCTGTACATGCGCACTCGGGCTCACTACTGCGCATGCGCACTCGGGCTCACTACTGCGCATGCGCACACGGACTCACTGCTGCGGATGCGCAATCGGGTTCACAACTGCCCATGCGCGCTCGGGGTCACTACTGCACATGCGCACTCGGGATCACTACTGCTCATGGGCGCTCGGTCTCACTACTGCGGATGCGCGCACGGGCTCACTACTGCTCACGCGCACTCGGCCTCACTACTGCTCGTGCGCACTCGGGCTCACCACTGCGCATGGACACACGGGCTCACTACTGCGCATGCGCAATCGGGCTCTCTGCTGTGCATGCGCACTCGGGCTCACTACTGCGCTTGCGCACACGGGGTCACAACTTCTCATGCGCTGTCGGACTAACTACTGCTCATGGGCACTCGGACTCATTACTGCGGATGCGCAATCGGGCTCACTACTGCTCATGCGAACTCGGACTCACTACCGCGCATGCGCACTCCGGCTCAGACCTGCCCATGCGCACTCGGACTCACTACTGCGGATGCGCAATCGGGCTCGCTACTGCGGATGCGCTCTCTGGCTGAGACCTGCACATGCGCAATCGGGCTCTCTACTGCACATGCGCACTCGGGGTCACTACTGCGCATGCGCACACGGGCTTACTACTGCGCATGCGCACACAGGGCTCACTTCTGCGCATGCGCACACGGGCTTACTGCTGCGCATGCGCACATGGGCTCACTACTTCGCATGCTCACACGGGCTCACTACAGGGAACGCGCACTCGGGGTCACTACTGCGCATGCGCACTCGGACTCACTACTGCGGGTGCAAAATCGGGCTCGCTACCGCGTATGCGCGCACGGGCTCACTACTGTGCATGCGCACCCGGGGTCACTACTGCTCATGCACACACGGGCTCAGTACTGCTCATGCGCACTCGGACTAACTACTGCGCATGTGCACCCGGGGTCACTACTGCTCATGCACACGCGGGGTCACTACTGCGCATGCGCACTTGGGGTCACTATTGCTCATGCGCAATCGGGCTCACTACTGCACATGCGCACTCGGGGTCACGACTGCCCATACGCACTCGGGCTCACCACTGCGCATGGACACACGGGCTCACTACTGCGCATGCGCAATCGGGCTCTCTACTGTGCATGCGCACTCGGGCTCACTACTGCGCTTTCGCACACGGGGTCACAACTTCTCATGCGCTGTCGGACTAACTACTGCTCATGGGCACTCGGAGTCACTACTGCGGATGCGCAATCGGGCTCACTACTGCTCATGCGCACTCGGCCTCACTACTGCTCATGCGCACTCGGACTCACTGTTGCGGATGCGCAATCGGGCTCACTACTGCGCATGCGCGCTCGGGGTCACAACTTCTCATGCGCTGTCGGACTAACTACTGCTCATGGGCACTCGGACTCACTGCTGCGGATGTTCAATCGGGCTCACTACTGCACATGCGCACACGGGGTCACTACTTCTCATGCGCTCTCGGACTAACTACTGCTCATGCGCACTCGGACTCACTACTGCGGGTGCAAAATCGGGCTCGCTACCGCGTATGCTCGCACGGGCTCACTACTGTGCATGCGCACTCGGGCTCACTACGGCGCTTGCGCTCACGGCGTCACAACTTCTCATGCGCTGTCGGACTAACTACTGCTCATGGGCACTCGGACTCACTACTGCGGATGCGCGCACGGGCTCACTACTTCGCATGCTCACACGGGCTCACTACAGGGCACGCGCACTCGGGGTCACTACTGCGCATGCGCACACGGATTCACTACTGCCGATGCGCAATCAGGCTCACTACTGCGCATGCACACATGGGCTCACTACTGTGCATGCGCACTCGGACAGACTGCAGCGGATGCGCAGTCGGGCTCACTGCTGCTCAAGCGCACTCGGGCTCACTACTGCGCATGCGCACACGGACCCCCTAGTGCGGATGCGCACTCGGGCTTACTACTACGCATGCGCGCTCGGGGTCACTACTGCTCATGCGCACTCGGACTCACTACTGCTCATGCGCACACTGTTTCACTACTGCAGATGCGCACTCTGGCTCACTACTGCGCATGCGCGCACGGGCTCACTACTGTGCATGCGCACCCGGGGTCATTACTGCTCATGCACACACGGGCTCACTACTGCTCATGCGCACTCGGACTCACTACTGCGCATGTGCACCCGGGGTCACTACTGCGCATGCGCACATGGGCGCACTACTGCTCATGCGCACTCGGCCTCACTACTGCTCATGCGCACTCGGACTCACTGTTGCGGATGCGCAATCGGGCTCACTACTGCGCATGCGCGCTCGGGGTCACTACTGCACATGCGCACTCGGGGTCACTACTGCTCATGGGCGCTCGGACTCACTACTGCTCATGCGCACTCGGACTCACTGTTGCGGATGCGCAATCGGGCTCACTACTGCGCATGCGCGCTCGGGGTCTCTACTGCACATGCGCACTCGGGGTCACTACTGCTCATGGGCGCTCGGACTCACTACTGCGGATGCGCGCACGGGCTCACTACTGCTCACGCGCACTCGGCCTCACTACTGCTCGTGCGCACTCGGACTCACTGCTGCGGATGCGCAATCAGGCTCACCACTGCGCATGCCCACTCGGCCTCACTACTGCTCATGCGCACTCGGACTCACTGTTGCGGATGCGCAATCGGGCTCACTACTGCGCATGCGCGCTCGGGGTCACTACTGCACATGCGCACTCGGGGTCACTACTGCTCATGGGCGCTCGGACTCACTACTGCTCATGCGCACTCGGACTCACTGTTGCGGATGCGCAATCGGGCTCACTACTGCGCATGCGCGCTCGGGGTCTCTACTGCACATGCGCACTCGGGGTCACTACTGCTCATGGGCGCTCGGACTCACTACTGCGGATGCGCGCATGGGCTCACTACTGCTCACGCGCACTCGGCCTCACTACTGCTCGTGCGCACTCGGACTCACTGCTGCGGATGCGCAATCGGGCTCACCACTGCGCATGCGCGCTCGGGGTCACTACTGCGCATGCGCACTCGGACTCACTACTGCGGGTGCACAATCGGGCTCGCTACCGCGTATGCGCGCACGGGCTCACTACTGTGCATGCGCACCCGGGGTCATTACTGCTCATGCACACATGGGCTCACTACTGCTCATGCGCACTCGGAGTCGCTACTGCGCATGCGCATTCGGGGTCACTACGGCGCATGAACACTCCGGCTCAGACTTGCGCATGCGCTCTCGAGTTCACTTCTGCGCATGCGCACACGGGCGCACTACTGCGCATGCGCACACGGGCTCACGACTGTGCATGCGCACTCGGGGTCACGACTGCCCATGCGCACTCGGACTCACTACTGCGGATGCACAACCGGGCTAGCTACTGCGGATGCGCTCTCTGGCTGAGACCTGCACATGCGCAATCGGGCTCTCCACTGCGCATGCGCACTCGGGGTCACTACTGCGCATGCGCACTCGGGCTTACTACTGCGCATGCGCACACAGGGCTCACTTCTGCGCATGCGCACACGGGCTTACTGCTGCGCATGCGCACATGGGCTCACTACTTCGCAAGCTCACACGGGCTCACTACAGGGCACGCGCACTCGAGGTCACTACTGCGCATGCGCAATCGGACTCACTACTGCCGGTGCAAAATCGGGCTCGCAACCGCGTATGCGCGCACGGGCTCACTACTGTGCATGCGCACCCGGGGTCATTACTGCTCATGCACACACGGGCACACTACTGCTCATGCGCACTCGGACTCACTACCGCGCATGTGCACCCGGGGTCACTACTGCTCATGCACACACGGGCTCACTACTGCTCATGCGCACTCGGACTCACTGTTGCGGATGCGCAATCGGGCTCACTACTGCGCATGCGCGCTCGGGGTCACTACTGCACATGCGCACTCGGGGTCACTACTGCTCATGGGCGCTCGGACTCACTACTGCTCATGCGCACTAGGACAGACCGCAGCGGATGCGCAATCGGGTTCACTACTGCTCATGCGCACTCGGACTCACTGCTGCGGATGCGCAATCGGGTTCACAACTGCCCATGCGCGCTCGGGGTCACTACTGCACATGCGCACTCGGGGTCACTACTGCTCATGGGCGCTCGGTCTCACTACTGCGGATGCGCGCACGGGCTCACTACTGCTCACGCGCACTCGACCTCACTACTGCTCATGCGCACTAGGACAGACCGCAGCGGATGCGCAATCGGGGTTACTACTGCTGATGCGCACTCGGACTCACTGCTGCGGATGCGCAATCGGGTTCACAACTGCACATGCGCGCTCGGGGTCACTACTGCACATACGCACTCGGGCTCACTACTGCTCACGCGCACTCGGCCTCACTACTGCTCGTGCGCACTCGGGCTCACCACTGCGCATGGACACACAGGCTCACTACTGCGCATGCGCAATCGGGCTCTCTACTGTGCATGCGCACTCGGGCTCACTACTGCGCTTGCGCACACAGGGTCACAACTTCTCATGCGCTGTCGGACTAACTACTGCTCATGGGCACTCGGAGTCACTACTGCGGATGCGCAATCGGGCTCACTACTGCTCATGCGAACTCGGACTCACTACTGCGGGTGCAAAATCGGGCTCGCTACCGCGTATGCGCGCACGGGCTCACTACTGTGCATGCGCACCCGGGGTCATTACTGCTCATGCACACACGGGCTCACTACTGCACATGCGCACTCGGGGTCACTACTGCTCATGGGCGCTCGGACTCACTACTGCGGATGCGCGCACGGGCTCACTACTGCTCACGCGCACTCGGCCTCACTACTGCTCGTGCGCACTCGGACTCACTGCTGCGGATGCGCAATCGGGCTCACCACTGCGCATGCGCACTCGGCCTCACTACTGCTCATGCGCACTCGGACTCACTGTTGCGGATGCGCAATCGGGCTCACTACTGCGCATGCGCACACGGGCTTACTGCTGCGCATGCGCACATGGGCTCACTACTTCGCAAGCTCACACGGGCTCACTACAGGGCACGCGCACTCGAGGTCACTACTGCGCATGCGCAATCGGACTCACTACTGCCGGTGCAAAATCGGGCTCGCAACCGCGTATGCGCGCACGGGCTCACTACTGTGCATGCGCACCCGGGGTCATTACTGCTCATGCACACACGGGCACACTACTGCTCATGCGCACTCGGACTCACTACCGCGCATGTGCACCCGGGGTCACTACTGCTCATGCACACACGGGCTCACTACTGCTCATGCGCACTCGGACTCACTACTGCGCATGCGCACATGGGCGCACTACTGCTCATGCGCACTCGGCCTCACTACTGCTCATGCGCACTCGGACTCACTGTTGCGGATGCGCAATCGGGCTCACTACTGCGCATGCGCGCTCGGGGTCACTACTGCACATGCGCACTCGGGGTCACTACTGCTCATGGGCGCTCGGACTCACTACTGCTCATGCGCACTCGGACTCACTGTTGCGGATGCGCAATCGGGCTCACTACTGCGCATGCGCGCTCGGGGTCTCTACTGCACATGCGCACTCGGTGTCACTACTGCTCATGGGCGCTCGGACTCACTACTGCGGATGCGCGCACGGGCTCACTACTGCTCACGCGCACTCGGCCTCACTACTGCTCGTGCGCACTCGGACTCACTGCTGCGGATGCGCAATCGGGCTCACCACAGCGCATGCACACTCGGCCTCACTACTGCTCATGCGCACTCGGACTCACTGTTGCGGATGCGCAATCAGGCTCACTACTGCGCATGCGCGCTCGGGGTCACTACTGCACATGCGCACTCGGGGTCACTACTGCAGGTGCGCAATTTGGCTCACTACTGCTCATGGGCACTCGGCCTCACTACTGCTCATGGGCGCTCGGACTCACTACTGCTCATGCGCACTCGGACTCACTGTTGCGGATGCGCAATCGGGCTCACTACCGCGCATGCGCACTCCGGCTCAGACCTGCCCATGCGCACTCGGACTCACTACTGCGGATGCGCAATCGGGCTCACTACTGCTCATGCGCACTCGGCCTCACTGTTGCTCATGCGCACTCGGACTCACTGTTGCGGATGCGCAATCGGGCTCACTACCGCGTATGCGCGCACGGGCTCACTACTGTGCATGCGCACCCGGGGTCATTACTGCTCATGCACACATGGGCTCACTACTGCTCATGCGCACTCGGAGTCGCTACTGCGCATGCGCATTCGGGGTCACTACGGCGCATGAACACTCCGGCTCAGACTTGCGCATGCGCTCTCGAGTTCACTTCTGCGCATGCGCACACGGGCGCACTACTGCGCATGCGCACACGGGCTCACGACTGTGCATGCGCACTCGGGGTCACGACTGCCCATGCGCACTCGGACTCACTACTGCGGATGCACAACCGGGCTAGCTACTGCGGATGCGCTCTCTGGCTGAGACCTGCACATGCGCAATCGGGCTCTCCACTGCGCATGCGCACTCGGGGTCACTACTGCGCATGCGCACTCGGGCTTACTACTGCGCATGCGCACACAGGGCTCACTTCTGCGCATGCGCACACGGGCTTACTGCTGCGCATGCGCACATGGGCTCACTACTTCGCAAGCTCACACGGGCTCACTACAGGGCACGCGCACTCGAGGTCACTACTGCGCATGCGCAATCGGACTCACTACTGCCGGTGCAAAATCGGGCTCGCAACCGCGTATGCGCGCACGGGCTCACTACTGTGCATGCGCACCCGGGGTCATTACTGCTCATGCACACACGGGCACACTACTGCTCATGCGCACTCGGACTCACTACCGCGCATGTGCACCCGGGGTCACTACTGCTCATGCACACACGGGCTCACTACTGCTCATGCGCACTCGGACTCACTGTTGCGGATGCGCAATCGGGCTCACTACTGCGCATGCGCGCTCGGGGTCACTACTGCACATGCGCACTCGGGGTCACTACTGCTCATGGGCGCTCGGACTCACTACTGCTCATGCGCACTAGGACAGACCGCAGCGGATGCGCAATCGGGTTCACTACTGCTCATGCGCACTCGGACTCACTGCTGCGGATGCGCAATCGGGTTCACAACTGCCCATGCGCGCTCGGGGTCACTACTGCACATGCGCACTCGGGGTCACTACTGCTCATGGGCGCTCGGTCTCACTACTGCGGATGCGCGCACGGGCTCACTACTGCTCACGCGCACTCGACCTCACTACTGCTCATGCGCACTAGGACAGACCGCAGCGGATGCGCAATCGGGGTTACTACTGCTGATGCGCACTCGGACTCACTGCTGCGGATGCGCAATCGGGTTCACAACTGCACATGCGCGCTCGGGGTCACTACTGCACATACGCACTCGGGCTCACTACTGCTCACGCGCACTCGGCCTCACTACTGCTCGTGCGCACTCGGGCTCACCACTGCGCATGGACACACAGGCTCACTACTGCGCATGCGCAATCGGGCTCTCTACTGTGCATGCGCACTCGGGCTCACTACTGCGCTTGCGCACACAGGGTCACAACTTCTCATGCGCTGTCGGACTAACTACTGCTCATGGGCACTCGGAGTCACTACTGCGGATGCGCAATCGGGCTCACTACTGCTCATGCGAACTCGGACTCACTACTGCGGGTGCAAAATCGGGCTCGCTACCGCGTATGCGCGCACGGGCTCACTACTGTGCATGCGCACCCGGGGTCATTACTGCTCATGCACACACGGGCTCACTACTGCACATGCGCACTCGGGGTCACTACTGCTCATGGGCGCTCGGACTCACTACTGCGGATGCGCGCACGGGCTCACTACTGCTCACGCGCACTCGGCCTCACTACTGCTCGTGCGCACTCGGACTCACTGCTGCGGATGCGCAATCGGGCTCACCACTGCGCATGCGCACTCGGCCTCACTACTGCTCATGCGCACTCGGACTCACTGTTGCGGATGCGCAATCGGGCTCACTACTGCGCATGCGCACACGGGCTTACTGCTGCGCATGCGCACATGGGCTCACTACTTCGCAAGCTCACACGGGCTCACTACAGGGCACGCGCACTCGAGGTCACTACTGCGCATGCGCAATCGGACTCACTACTGCCGGTGCAAAATCGGGCTCGCAACCGCGTATGCGCGCACGGGCTCACTACTGTGCATGCGCACCCGGGGTCATTACTGCTCATGCACACACGGGCACACTACTGCTCATGCGCACTCGGACTCACTACCGCGCATGTGCACCCGGGGTCACTACTGCTCATGCACACACGGGCTCACTACTGCTCATGCGCACTCGGACTCACTACTGCGCATGCGCACATGGGCGCACTACTGCTCATGCGCACTCGGCCTCACTACTGCTCATGCGCACTCGGACTCACTGTTGCGGATGCGCAATCGGGCTCACTACTGCGCATGCGCGCTCGGGGTCACTACTGCACATGCGCACTCGGGGTCACTACTGCTCATGGGCGCTCGGACTCACTACTGCTCATGCGCACTCGGACTCACTGTTGCGGATGCGCAATCGGGCTCACTACTGCGCATGCGCGCTCGGGGTCTCTACTGCACATGCGCACTCGGTGTCACTACTGCTCATGGGCGCTCGGACTCACTACTGCGGATGCGCGCACGGGCTCACTACTGCTCACGCGCACTCGGCCTCACTACTGCTCGTGCGCACTCGGACTCACTGCTGCGGATGCGCAATCGGGCTCACCACAGCGCATGCACACTCGGCCTCACTACTGCTCATGCGCACTCGGACTCACTGTTGCGGATGCGCAATCAGGCTCACTACTGCGCATGCGCGCTCGGGGTCACTACTGCACATGCGCACTCGGGGTCACTACTGCAGGTGCGCAATTTGGCTCACTACTGCTCATGGGCACTCGGCCTCACTACTGCTCATGGGCGCTCGGACTCACTACTGCTCATGCGCACTCGGACTCACTGTTGCGGATGCGCAATCGGGCTCACTACCGCGCATGCGCACTCCGGCTCAGACCTGCCCATGCGCACTCGGACTCACTACTGCGGATGCGCAATCGGGCTCACTACTGCTCATGCGCACTCGGCCTCACTGTTGCTCATGCGCACTCGGACTCACTGTTGCGGATGCGCAATCGGGCTCACTACCGCGCATGCGCACTCCGGCTCAGACCTGCCCATGCGCACTCGGACTCACTACTGCGGATGCGCAATCGGGCTCACTACTGCGCATGCGCACACGGGCTCACGACTGTGCATGCGCACTCGGGGTCACGACAGCCCATGCGCACTCGGACTCACTACTGCGGATGCGCAACCGGGCTAGCTACTGCGGATGCGCTCTCTGGCTGAGACCTGCACATGCGCAATCGGGCTCTCCACTGCGCATGCGCACTCGGGGTCACTACTGCGCATGCGCACTCGGGCTTACTACTGCGCATGCGCACACAGGGCTCACTTCTGCGCATGCGCACACGGGCTTACTGCTGCGCATGCGCACATGGGCTCACTACTTCGCAAGCTCACACGGGCTCACTACAGGGCACGCGCACTCGAGGTCACTACTGCGCATGCGCAATCGGACTCACTACTGCCGGTGCAAAATCGGGCTCGCAACCGCGTATGCGCGCACGGGCTCACTACTGTGCATGCGCACCCGGGGTCATTACTGCTCATGCACACACGGGCACACTACTGCTCATGCGCACTCGGACTCACTACCGCGCATGTGCACCCGGGGTCACTACTGCTCATGCACACACGGGCTCACTACTGCTCATGCGCACTCGGACTCACTACTGCGCATGCGCACATGGGCGCACTACTGCTCATGCGCACTCGGCCTCACTACTGCTCATGCGCACTCGGCCTCACTACTGCTCATGCGCACTCGGACTCACTGTTGCGGATGCGCAATCGGGCTCACTACTGCGCATGCGCGCTCGGGGTCACTACTGCACATGCGCACTCGGGGTCACTGCTGCTCATGGGCGCTCGGACTCACTACTGCTCATGCGCACTCGGACTCACTGTTGCGGATGCGCAATCGGGCTCACTACTGCGCATGCGCGCTCGGGGTCTCTACTGCACATGCGCACTCGGGGTCACTACTGCTCATGGGCGCTCGGACTCACTACTGCGGATGCGCGCACGGGCTCACTACTGCTCACGCGCACTCGGCCTCACTACTGCTCGTGCGCACTCGGACTCACTGCTGCAGATGCGCAATCGGGCTCACCACTGCGCATGCACACTCGGCCTCACTACTGCTCATGCGCACTCGGACTCACTGTTGCGGATGCGCAATCGGGCTCACTACTGCGCATGCGCGCTCGGGGTCACTACTGCACATGCGCACTCGGGGTCACTACTGCAGGTGCGCAATTTGGCTCACTACTGCTCATGGGCACTCGGCCTCACTACTGCTCATGGGCGCTCGGACTCACTACTGCTCATGCGCACTCGGACTCACTGTTGCGGATGCGCAATCGGGCTCACTACCGCGCATGCGCACTCCGGCTCAGACCTGCCCATGCGCACTCGGACTCACTACTGCGGATGCGCAATCGGGCTCACTACTGCTCATGCGCACTCGGCCTCACTGTTGCTCATGCGCACTCGGACTCACTGTTGCGGATGCGCAATCGGGCTCACTACCGCGCATGCGCACTCCGGCTCAGACCTGCCCATGCGCACTCGGACTCACTACTGCGGATGCGCAATCGGGCTCACTACTGCTCATGCGCACTCGGCCTCACTACTGCTCATGCGCACTCGGACTCACTGCTGCGGATTCGCAATCGGGCTCACTACTGCGCATGCGCGCTCGGGGTCACTACTGCTCATGGGCGCTCGGACTCACTACTGCGGATGCGCGCACGGGCTCACTACTGCTCACGCGCACTCGGGCTCACTACTGCTCTTGCGCACTCGGACTCACTGCTGCGGATGCGCAATCGGGCTCACCACTGCGCATGCGCGCTCGGGGTCACTACTGCTCATGCGCACACGGACTTACTACTGCCCATACGCACTCCGGCTCAGACCGGCCAATACGCACTCAGGCTCACCACTGCGCATGGACACACGGGCTCACTACTGCGCATGCGCAATCGGGCTCTCTACTGTGCATGCGCACTCGGGCTCACTACTGCGCTTGCGCACACGGGGTCACAACTTCTCATGCGCTGTCGGACTAACTACTGCTCATGGGCACTCGGAGTCACTACTGCGGATGCGCAATCGGGCTCACTACTGCTCATGCGAACTCGGACTCACTACCGCGCATGCGCACTCCGGCTCAGACCTGCCCATGCGCACTCGGACTCACTACTGCGGATGCGCAATCGGGCTCACTACTGCTCATGCGCACTCGGCCTCACTACTGCTCATGCGCACTCGGACTCACTGTTGCGGATGCGCAATCGGGCTCACTACTGCGCATGCGCGCTCGGGGTCACTACTGCGCATGCGCACTCGGACTCACTACTGCGGGTGCAAAATCGGGCTCGCTACCGCGTATGCGCGCACGGGCTCACTACTGTGCATGCGCACACGGGGTCATTACTGCTCATGCACACACGGGCTCACTACTGCTCATGCGCACTCGGACTCACTACTGCGCATGTGCACCCGGGGTCACTACTGCTCATGCACACACGGGCTCACTACTGCTCATGCGCACTCGGACTCACTACTGCGCATGTGCACCCGGGGTCACTACTGCGCATGCGTACTCGGGCTCACTACTGCGCACGCGCAAACGGACTCCCTACTGCGGATGCGAGCTCGGGCTCACTACTGCGCATGCCCTCTCCGGTCAGACCTGCACATGCGCGCTCGGGCTCACTACTGCGCATGCGCACACGGGGTCACTACTTCTCATGCGCACTCGGACTCACTGTTGCGGATGCGCAATCGGGCTCACTACTGCGCATGCGCGCTCGGGGTCTCTACTGCACATGCGCACTCGGGGTCACTACTGCTCATGGGCGCTCGGACTCACTACTGCACATGCGCGCACGGGCTCACTACTGCTCACGCGCACTCGGCCTCACTACTGCTCGTGCGCACTCGGACTCACTGCTGCGGATGCGCAATCGGGCTCACCACTGCGCATGCGCACTCGGCCTCACTACTATCATGCGCACTCGGACTCACTGTTGCGGATGCGCAATCGGGCTCACTACTGCGCATGCGCACACGGGCTTACTGCTGCGCATGCGCACATGGGCTCACTACTTCGCAAGCTCACACGGGCTCACTACAGGGCACGCGCACTCGAGGTCACTACTGCGCATGCGCAATCGGACTCACTACTGCCGGTGCAATATCGGGCTCGCAACCGCGTATGCGCGCACGGGCTCACTACTGTGCATGCGCACCCGGGGTCATTACTGCTCATGCACACACGGGCACACTACTGCTCATGCGCACTCGGACTCACTACCGCGCATGTGCACCCGGGGTCACTACTGCTCATGCACACACGGGCTCACTACTGCTCATGCGCACTCGGACTCACTACTGCGCATGCGCACATGGGCGCACTACTGCTCATGCGCACTCGGCCTCACTACTGCTCATGCGCACTCGGACTCACTGTTGCGGATGCGCAATCGGGCTCACTACTGCGCATGCGCGCTGGGGGTCACTACTGCACATGCGCACTCGGGGTCACTACTGCTCATGGGCGCTCGGACTCACTACTGCTCATGCGCACTCGGACTCACTGTTGCGGATGCGCAATCGGGCTCACTACTGCACATGCGCGCTCGGGGTCTCTGCAGCACATGCGCACTCGGGGTCACTACTGCTCATGGGCGCTCGGACTCACTACTGCGGATGCGCGCACGGGCTCACTACTGCTCACGCGCACTCGGCCTCACTACTGCTCGTGCGCACTCGGACTCACTGCTGCGGATGCGCAATCGGGCTCACCACTGCGCATGCACACTCGGCCTCACTACTGCTCATGCGCACTCGGACTCACTGTTGCGGATGCGCAATCGGGCTCACTACTGCGCATGCGCGCTCGGGGTCACTACTGCACATGCGCACTCGGGGTCACTACTGCAGGTGCGCAATTTGGCTCACTACTGCTCATGGGCACTCGGCCTCACTACTGCTCATGAGCGCTCGGACTCACTACTGCTCATGCGCACTCGGACTCACTGTTGCGGATGCGCAATCGGGCTCACTACCGCGCATGCGCACTCCGGCTCAGACCTGCCCATGCGCACTCGGACTCACTACTGCGGATGCGCAATCGGGCTCACTACTGCTCATGCGCACTCGGCCTCACTGTTGCTCATGCGCACTCGGACTCACTGTTGCGGATGCGCAATCGGGCTCACTACCGCGCATGCGCACTCCGGCTCAGACCTGCCCATGCGCACTCGGACTCACTACTGCGGATGCGCAATCGGGCTCACTACTGCTCATGCGCACTCGGCCTCACTACTGCTCATGCGCACTCGGACTCACTGTTGCGGATGCGCAATCGGGCTCACTACTGCGCATGCGCGCTCGGGGTCACTACTGCGCATGCGCACTCGGACTCACTACTGCGGGTGCAAAATCGGGCTCGCTACCGCGTATGCGCGCACGGGCTCACTACTGTGCATGCGCACCCGGGGTCATTACTGCTCATGCACACACGGGCTCACTACTGCTCATGCGCACTCGGACTCACTACTGCGGATGCGCAATCGGGCTCACTACTGCTCATGCGCACTCGGCCTCACTGTTGCTCATGCGCACTCGGACTCACTGTTGCGGATGCGCAATCGGGCTCACTACCGCGCATGCGCACTCCGGCTCAGACCTGCCCATGCGCACTCGGACTCACTACTGCGGATGCGCAATCGGGCTCACTACTGCTCATGCGCACTCGGTCTCACTACTGCTCATGCGCACTCGGACTCACTGCTGCGGATGCGCAATCGGGCTCACTACTGCGCATGCGCGCTCGGGGTCACTACTGCTCATGGGCGCTCGGACTCACTACTGCGGATGCGCGCACGGGCTCACTACTGCTCACGCGCACTCGGGCTCACTACTGCTCGTGCGCACTCGGACTCACTGCTGCGGATGCGCAATCGGGCTCACCACTGCGCATGCGCGCTCGGGGTCACTACTGCTCATGCGCACACGGACTTACTACTGCCCATACGCACTCCGGCTCAGACCGGCCCATACGCACTCAGGCTCACCACTGCGCATGGACACACGGGCTCACTACTGCGCATGCGCAATCGGGCTCTCTACTGTGTATGCGCACTCGGGCTCACTACTGCGCTTGCGCACACGGGGTCACAACTTCTCATGCGCTGTCGGACTAACTACTGCTCATGGGCACTCGGAGTCACTACTGCGGATGCGCAATCGGGCTCACTACTGCTCATGCGAACTCGGACTCACTACCGCGCATGCGCACTCCGGCTCAGACCTGCCCATGCGCACTCGGACTCACTACTGCGGATGCGCAATCGGGCTCACTACTGCTCATGCGCACTCGGCCTCACTACTGCTCATGCGCACTCGGACTCACTGTTGCGGATGCGCAATCGGGCTCACTACTGCGCATGCGCGCTCGGGGTCACTACTGCGCATGCGCACTCGGACTCACTACTGCGGGTGCAAAATCGGGCTCGCTACCGCGTATGCGCGCACGGGCTCACTACTGTGCATGCGCACCCGGGGTCATTACTGCTCATGCACACACGGGCTCACTACTGCTCATGCGCACTCGGACTCACTACTGCGGATGCGCAATCGGGCTCACTACTGCTCATGCGCACTCGGCCTCACTGTTGCTCATGCGCACTCGGACTCACTGTTGCGGATGCGCAATCGGGCTCACTACCGCGCATGCGCACTCCGGCTCAGACCTGCCCATGCGCACTCGGACTCACTACTGCGGATGCGCAATCGGGCTCACTACTGCTCATGCGCACTCGGCCTCACTACTGCTCATGCGCACTCGGACTCACTGCTGCGGATGCGCAATCGGGCTCACTACTGCGCATGCGCGCTCGGGGTCACTACTGCTCATGGGCGCTCGGACTCACTACTGCTCGTGCGCACTCGGACTCACTGCTGCGGATGCGCAATCGGGCTCACCACTGCGCATGCGCGCTCGGGGTCACTACTGCTCATGCGCACACGGACTTACTACTGCCCATACGCACTCCGGCTCAGACCGGCCAATACGCACTCAGGCACACCACTGCGCATGGACACACGGGCTCACTACTGCGCATGCGCAATCGGGCTCTCTACTGTGCATGCGCACTCGGGCTCACTACTGCGCTTGCGCACACGGGGTCACAACTTCTCATGCGCTGTCGGACTAACTACTGCTCATGGGCACTCGGAGTCACTACTGCGGATGCGCAATCGGGCTCACTACTGCTCATGCGAACTCGGACTCACTACCGCGCATGCGCACTCCGGCTCAGACCTGCCCATGCGCACTCGGACTCACTACTGCGGATGCGCAATCGGGCTCACTACTGCTCATGCGCACTCGGCCTCACTACTGCTCATGCGCACTCGGACTCACTGTTGCGGATGCGCAATCGGGCTCACTACTGCGCATGCGCGCTCCGGGTCACTACTGCGCATGCGCACTCGGACTCACTACTGCGGGTGCAAAATCGGGCTCGCTACCGCGTATGCGCGCACGGGCTCACTACTGTGCATGCGCACCCGGGGTCATTACTGCTCATGCACACACGGGCACACTACTGCTCATGCGCACTCGGACTCACTGTTGCGGATGCGCAATCGGGCTCACTACTGCGCATGCGCACACGGGCTTACTGCTGCGCATGCGCACATGGGCTCACTACTTCGCAAGCTCACACGGGCTCACTACAGGGCACGCGCACTCGAGGTCACTACTGCGCATGCGCAATCGGACTCACTACTGCCGGTGCAAAATCGGGCTCGCAACCGCGTATGCGCGCACGGGCTCACTACTGTGCATGCGCACCCGGGGTCATTACTGCTCATGCACACACGGGCACACTACTGCTCATGCGCACTCGGATTCACTACCGCGCATGTGCACCCGGGGTCACTACTGCTCATGCACACACGGGCTCACTACTGCTCATGCGCACTCGGACTCACTGTTGCGGATGCGCAATCGGGCTCACTACTGCGCATGCGCGCTCGGGGTCACTACTGCACATGCGCACTCGGGGTCACTACTGCTCATGGGCGCTCGGACTCACTACTGCTCATGCGCACTCGGACTTACTGTTGCGGATGCGCAATCGGGCTCACTACTGCGCATGCGCGCTCGGGGTCTCTACTGCACATGCGCACTCGGGGTCACTACTGCTCATGGGCGCTCGGACTTACTGTTGCGGATGCGCGCACGGGCTCACTACTGCTCACGCGCACTCGGCCTCACTACTGCTCGTGCGCACTCGGACTCACTGCTGCGGATGCGCAATCGGGCTCACCACTGCGCATGCACACACGGCCTCACTACTGCTCATGCGCACTCGGACTCACTGTTGCGGATGCGCAATCGGGCTCACTACTGCGCATGCGCGCTCGGGGTCACTACTGCACATGCGCACTCGGGGTCACTACTGCAGGTGCGCAATTTGGCTCACTACTGCTCATGGGCACTCGGCCTCACTACTGCTCATGGGCGCTCGGACTCACTACTGCTCATGCGCACTCGGACTCACTGTTGCGGATGCGCAATCGGGCTCACTACTGCGCATGCGCACTCCGGCTCAGACCTGCCCATGCGCACTCGGACTCACTACTGCGGATGCGCAATCGGGCTCACTACTGCACATGCGCACTCGGCCTCACTGTTGCTCATGCGCACTCGGACTCACTGTTGCGGATGCGCAATCGGGCTCACTACCGCGCATGCGCACTCCGGCTCAGACCTGCCCATGCGCACTCGGACTCACTACTGCGGATGCGCAATCGGGCTCACTACTGCTCATGCGCACTCGGCCTCACTGTTGCTCATGCGCACTCGGACTCACTGTTGCGGATGCGCAATCGGACTCACTACTGCGGATGCGCAATCGGGCTCACTACTGCTCATGCACACTCGGCCTCACTACTGCTCATGCGCACTCGGACTCACTGCTGCGGATGCGCAATCGGGCTCACTACTGCGCATGCGCGCTCGGGGTCACTACTGCTCATGCGCACACGGACTTACTACTGCCCATACGCACTCCGGCTCAGACCGGCCCATACGCACTCAGGCTCACCACTGCGCATGGACACACGGGCTCACTACTGCGCATGCGCAATCGGGCTCTCTACTGTGCATGCGCACTCGGGCTCACTACTGCGCTTGCGCACACGGGGCCACAACTTCTCATGCGCTGTCGGACTAACTACTGCTCATGGGCACTCGGAGTCACTACTGCGGATGCGCAATCGGGCTCACTACTGCTCATGCGCACTCGGCCTCACTACTGCTCATGCGCACTCGGACTCACTGTTGCGGATGCGCAATCGGGCTCACTACTGTGCATGCGCACCCGGGGTCATTACTGCTCATGCGCACTCGGACTCACTACTGCTCATGCGCACACTGTTTCACTACTGCAGATGCGCACTCTGGCTCACTACTGCGCATGCGCGCACGGGCTCACTACTGTGCATGCGCACCCGGGGTCATTACTGCTCATGCATACACGGGCCCACTACTGCTCATGCGCACTCGGACTCACTACTGCGCATACGCACTCGGGGTCACTACTGCGCATGCGTACTCGGGCTCACTACTGCGCACGCGCACACGGATTCCCTACTGCGGATGCGCGGTAGGGCTCACTACTGCTCATGCGCGCTCGGGGTCACGACTGCTCATGCCCTCTCCGGTCAGACCCGCACATGCGCACTCGGGCTCACTACTGCGCATGCGCACTCGGGGTTACTACTGCTCATGCACACGCGGGGTCACTACTGCGCATGCGCACTCGGGCTCACTACTGCACATGCGCACTCGGGGTCACTACTGCGGATGCGCAATCAGACTGACTACTGCTCACGCGCACTCGGCCTCACTACTGCACATGCGCACTCGGCCTCACTACTGCTCATGCGCACTCGGACTCACTACTGCGGATGCGCGGTCGGGCTCACTACTGCGCATGCGCGCTCGGGGTCACTACTGCTCATGCGCACTCGGACTCACTACTGCGGATGCGCGGTCGGGCTCACTACTGCGCATGCGCGCTCGGGGTCACTACTGCGCATGCCCTCTCCGGTCAGAACTGCACATGCGCACTCGGGCTCACTACTGCGCATGCGCACTCGGGGTCACTACTGCTCATGCCCTCTCCGGTCAGACCTGCACATGCGCACTCGGGCTCACTACTGCGCATGCGCACTCGGGGTCACTACTGCTCATGCACACGCGGGGTCACTACTG
Organism: Megachile leachella; assembly: GCA_963576845.1. NCBI lineage: Eukaryota > Metazoa > Arthropoda > Insecta > Hymenoptera > Megachilidae > Megachile > Megachile leachella. The sequence goes on along the minus strand of OY756250.1, from coordinate 22,295,370 downwards.
CGCATGCGCACTCGGGCTCACTGCTGCGGATGCGCGCTCGGGCTCACTACTGCGCTTGCGCACACGGGGTCACAACTTCTCATGCGCTGTCGGACTAACTACTACTCATGGGCACTCGAGCTCACTACTGCGGATGCGCAATCGGGCTCACTACTGCTCATGCGAACTCGGACTCACTACCGCGCATGCGCACTCCGGCTCAGACCTGCCCATGCGCACTCGGACTCACTACTGCGGATGCGCAATCAGACTGACTACTGCTCACGCGCACTCGGCCTCACTACTGCACATGCCCTCTCCGCTCAGACCTGAACATGCGCGCTCGGGCTCACTACTGCGCATGCGCACACGGGGTCACTACTTCTCATGCGCTCTCGGACTCACAACTGCCGATGCGCAATCGGGCTCACTACTGCGCATGCGCACACGGACTCCCTACTGCGGATGCGCACTCGGGCATACTACTGCGCATGCGCACTCGGGGTCACTACTGCTCATGCGCACTTGAACTCACTACTGCTCATGGGCACTCGGCCTCACTACTACGGATGCGCAATCGGGCTCACCACTGCGCATGCGCGCTCGGGGTCACTACTGCTCATGCGCACTCGGACTCACTACTGCTCATGCGCACACTGTTTCACTACTGCGGATGCGCACTCGGGCTCACTACTGCGCATGCGCGCACGGGCTCACTACTGTGCATGCGCACTCAGACTCACTACTGCGCATGCCCTCTCCGGTCACACCTGTACATGCACACTCGGGCTCACTACTGCGCATGCGCGCTCGGGCTCACTACTGCGCATGCGCACACGGGGTCACTACTTCTCATGCGCTCTCGGACTAACTACTGCTCATGCGCACTCGTACTCACTACTGCGGGTGCAAAATCGGTCTCGCTACCGCGTATGCTCGCACGGGCTCACTACTGTGCATGCGCACTCGGGGTCACTACTGCTCACGCACACACGGGCTCACTACTGCTCATGCGCATTTGGAGTCAGTACTGCGGATGCGCGCTCGGGCTCACTACTGCTCATGCGCACTAGGACAGACCGCAGCGGATGCGCAATCGGGTTCACTACTGCTCATGCGCACTCGGACTCACTGCTGCGGATGCGCAATCGGGTTCACTACTGCTCATGCACACGCGGGGTCACTACTGCGCATGCGCACTCGGGCTCACTACTGCGCATGCGCGCACGGGCTCACTACTGTGCATGCGCACTCAGACTCACTACTGCGCATGCCCTCTCCGGTCACACCTGTACATGCGCACTCGGGCTCACTACTGCGCATGCGCACTCGGGGTCACTATTGCTCATGCGCACTTGGACTCAGTACTGCGGATGCGCGCTCGGGCTCACTATTGCGCATGCGCACTCGGGGTCACTACTGCTCATGCGCACTTGGAGTCAGTACTGCGGATGCGCGCTCGGGCTCACTACTGCTCATGCACACTAGGATAGACCGCAGCGGATGCGCAATCGGGTTCACTACTGCTCATGCGCACTCGGACTCACTGCTGCGGATGCGCAATCGGGTTCACTACTGCTCATGCACACGCGGGGTCACTGCTGCGGATGCGCAATCGGGTTCACAACTGCGCATGCGCGCTAGGGGTCACTACTGCACATGCGCACTCGGGGTCACTACTGCTCATGGGCGCTCGGACCCACTACTGCGGATGCGCGCACGGGCTCACTACTGCTCGTGCACACTCGGGCTCACCACTGCGCATGCGCGCTCTGGCTCACTACTGCTCATGCGCACACGGACTTACTACTGCGCATACGCACTCCGGCTCAGACCGGCCCATACGCACTCGGGCTCACCACTGCGCATGGACACACCGGCTCACTACTGCGCATGCGCAATCGGGCTCTCTACTGTGCATGCGCACTCGGGCTCACTACTGCGCTTGCGCACACGGGGTCACAACTTCTCATGCGCTGTCGGACTAACTACTACTCATGGGCACTCGAGCTCACTACTGCGGATGCGCAATCGGGCTCACCACTGCTCATGCGAACTCGGACTCACTACCGCGCATGCGCACTCCGGCTCAGACCTGCCCATGCGCACTCGGACTCACTACTGCGGATGCGCAATCGGACTGACTACTGCTCACGCGCACTCGGCCTCACTACTGCTCATGCGCACTCGGCCTCACTACTGCTCATGCGCACACGGACTCACTACTGCGGATGCGCGGTCGGGCTCACTACTGCGCATGCGCGCTCGGGGTCACTACTGCTCATGCCCTCTCCGATCAGACCTGCACATGTGCACTCGGGCTCACTACTGCGCATGCGCACTCGGGGTCACTACTGCTCATGCACACGCGGGGTCACTACTGCGCATGCGCACTCGGGCTCACTGCTGCGGATGCGCGCTCGGGCTCACTACTTCGCATGCTCACACGGGCTCACTACAGGGCACGCGCACTCGGGGTCACTACTGCGCATGCGCACACGGACTCCCTACAGCGGATGCGCACTCGGGCTTACTACTGCGCATGCGCACTCGGGGTCACTACTGCTCATGCGCACTTGGACTCACTACTGCACATGGGCACTCGGCCTCACTACTACGGATGCGCAATCGGGCTCACCACTGCACATGCGCACTTGGACTCAGGACTGCAGATGCGCGCTCGGTTTCACTATTGCGCATGCGCACTCGGGGTCACTATTACTTATGCGCACTTGGACTCAGTACTGCGGATGCGCGCTCGGGCTCACTACTGCGCATGCGCGCTCGGGGTCACTACTGCTCATGCCCTCTCCGGTCAGAACTGCACATGCGCACTCGGGCTCACTACTGCGCATGCGCACTCGGGGTCACTACTGCTCATGCACACGCGGGGTCACTACTGCGCATGCGCACTCGGGCTCACTGCTGCGGATGCGCGCTCGGGCTCACTACTTCGCATGCTCACACGGGCTCACTACAGGGCACGCGCACTCGGGGTCACTACTGCGCATGCGCACGCGGACTTCCTACAGCGGATGCGCACTCGGGCTCACTACTGCGCATGCGCACACGGGCTTACTACTGCGCATGCGCACACAGGGCTCACTTCTGCGCATGCGCACACGGGCTAACTGCTGCGCATGCGCACATGGGCTGACTACTTCGCATGCTCACACGGGCTCACTACAGGGCACGCGCACTCGGGGTCACTACTGCGCATGCGCACTCGGACTCAGTACTGCGCATGCGCACACGCGCGCACTACTGCGCATGCGCACTCGGGGTCACTACTGCGCATGCGTACTCGGGCTCACTACTGCGCACGCGCACACGGACTCCCTACTGCGGATGCGCGCTCGGGCTCACTATTGCGCATGCGCGCTCGGGCTCACTATTGCGCATGCGCGCTGGGGGTCACTACTGCACATGCCCTCTCCGCTCAGACCTGAACATGCGCGCTCGGGCTCACTACTGCGCATGCGCACACGGGGTCACTACTTCTCATGCGCTCTCGGACTCACCACTGCTCATGGGCACTCGGCCTCACTACTACGGATGCGCAATCGGGCTCACCACTGCGCGTGCGCGCTCGGGGTCACTACTGCTCATGCGCACTCGGGCTCACTACTGCTCATGCGCACACTGTTTCACTACTGCGGATGCGCACTCGGGCTCACTACTGCGCATGCGCGCACAGGCTCACTACTGTGCATGCGCACTCAGACTCACTACTGCGCATGCCCTCTCCGGTCACACCTGTACATGCGCACTCGGGCTTACTACTGCGCATGCGCACTCGGGCTCACTACTGCGCATGCGCACACGGACCCACCACTGCGCATGGACACACGGGCTCACTACTGCGCATGCGCAATCGGGCTCTCTACTGTGCATGCGCACTCGTGCTCACTACTGCGCTTGCGCACACGGGCGCACTACTGCGTATGCGCACACGGGCTCACGACTGTGCTTGCGCACTCGGGGTCACGACTGCCCATGCGCACTCGGACTCACTACTGCGGATGCGCAATCGGGCTCGCTACTGCGGATGCGCTCTCTGGCTGAGACCTGCACATGCGCAATCGGGCTCTCTACTGCGCATGCGCACTCGGGGTCACTACTGCGCATGCGCACACAGGCTTACTACTGCGCATGCGCACACAGGGCTCACTTCTGCGCATGCGCACACGGGCTTACTGCTGCGCATGCGCACATGGGCTCACTACTTCGCATGCTCACACGGGCTCACTACAGGGAACGCGCACTCGGGGTCACTACTGCGCATGCGCACACGGACTCACTACTGCCGATGCGCAATCAGGCTCACTACTGCGCATGCACACATGGGCTCACTACTGCGCATGCGCGCTCGGGGTCACTACTGCTCATGCGCACTAGGACCCACTACTGATCATGCGCACACTGTTTCGCTACTGCGGATGCGCACTCGGGCTCACTACTGCGCATGCGCGCACGGGCTCACTACTGTGCATGCGCACTCAGACTCACTACTGCGCATGCCCTCTCCGGTCACACCTGTACATGCGCACACGGGCTCACAACTGCGCATGCGCACTCGGGGTCACTATTGCTCATGCGCACTTGGACTCAGTACTGCAGATGCGCGCTCGGGCTCGCTATTGCGCATGCGCACCCGGGGTCACTACTGCTCATGCGCACTTGGAGTCAGTACTGCGGATGCGCGCTCGGGCTCACTACTGCTCATGCGCACTAGGACAGACCGCAGCGGATGCGCAATCGGGTTCACTACTGCTCATGCGCACTCGGACTCACTGCTGCGGATGCGCAATCGGGTTCACAACTGCGCATGCGCGCTAGGGGTCACTACTGCACATGCGCACTCGGGGTCACTACAGCTCATGGGCGCTCGGACCCACTACTGCAGATGCGCGCACGGGCTCCCTACTGCTCATGCGCACTCGGCCTCACTACTGCTCGTGCACACTCGGACTCACTGCTGCGGATGCGCAATCGGGCTCACCACTGCGCATGCGCGCTCGGGGTCACTACTGCTCATGCGCACACGGACTTACTACTGCGCATACGCACTCCGGCTCAGACCGGCCCATACGCACTCGGGCTCACCACTACGCATGGACACACGGGCTCACTACTGCGCATGCGCAATCGGGCTCTCTACTGTGCATGCGCACTCGGGCTCACTACTGCGCTTGCGCACACGGGGTCACAACTTCTCATGCGCTGTCGGACTAACTACTGCTCATGGGCACTCGGAGTCACTACTGCGGATGCGCAATCGGGCTCACTACAGCTCATGCGAACTCGGACTCACTACTGCGCATGCGCACTCCGGCTCAGACCTGCCCATGCGCACTCGGACTCACTACTGCGGATGCGCAATCGGGCTCACTACTGCGCATGCGCGCTCGGGGTCACTACTGCGCATGCGCACTCGGGGTCACTACTGCACATGCGCACTCGGGGTCGCTACTACGCATGCGCATTCGGGGTCGCTACTACGCATGCGCATTCGGGGTCACTACGGCGCATGGGCACTCCGGCTCAGACTTGCGCATGCGCTCTCGAGCTCACTTCTGCTCATGCGCACACTGTTTCACTACTGCGGATGCGTACTCGGGCTCACTACTGCGCATGCGCGCACGGGATCACTACTGCGCATGCGCACTCGGGGTCACTATTGCGCATGCGCACTTGGACTCAATTACTGCGGATGCGCGCTCGGGCTCACTACTGCTCATGCGCACTCGGACTCACTGTTGCGGATGCGCAATCGGGCTCACTACTGCGCATGCGCTCTCGAGTTCACTTCTGCGCATGCGCACACGGGCGCACTACTGCGCATGCGCACACGGGCTCACGACTGTGCATGCGCACTCGGTGTCACGACTGCCCATGCGCACTCGGACTCACTACTGCGGATGCGCAACCGGGCTAGCTACTGCGGATGCGCTCTCTGGCTGAGACCTGCACATGCGCAATCGGGCTCTCCACTGCGCATGCGCACTCGGGGTCACTACTGCGCATGCGCACTCGGGCTTACTACGGCGCATGCGCACACAGGGCTCACTTCTGCGCATGCGCACACGGGCTTACTGCTGCGCATGCGCACATGGGCTCACTACTTCGCATGCTCACACGGGCTCACTACGGGGCACGCGCACTCGAGGTCACTACTGCGCATGCGCACTCGGACTCACTACTGCCGGGGCAAAATTGGGCTCGCAACCGCGTATGCGCGCACGGGCTCACTACTGTGCATGCGCACCCGGGGTCATTACTGCTCATGCACACACGGGCACACTACTGCTCATGCGCACTCGGACTCACTACTGCGCATGTGCACCCGGGGTCACTACTGCTCATGCACACACGGGCTCACTACTGCTCATGCGCACTCGGACTCAGTACTGCGCATGCGCACACGGGCGCACTACTGCGCATGCGCACTCGGGGTCACTACTACGCATGCGTACTCGGGCTCACTACTGCGCACGCGCAAACGGACTCCCTACTGCGGATGCGCGCTCGGGCTCACTACTGCGCATGCGCGCTCGGGGTCACTACTGCTCATGCCCTCTCCGGTCAGACCTGCACATGCGCGCTCGGGCTCACTAATGCGCATGCGCACACGGGGTCACTACTTCTCATGCGCTGTCGGACTAACTACTGCTCATGCGCACTCGGACTCACTACTGCGGGTGCAAAATCGGGCTCGCTACCGCGTATGCTCGCACGGGCTCACTACTGTGCATGCGCACTCGGGGTCACTACTGCTCACGCACACACGGGCTCACTACTGCTCATGCGCATTCGGACTCACTACGGCTCATGGGCACTCGGACTCACAACTGCCGATGCGCAATCGGGCTCACTACTGCGCATGCGCACACGGACTCCCTACTGCGGATGCGCACTCGGGGTCACTACTGCTCATGCGCACTTGGAGTCAGTACTGCGGATGCGCGCTCGGGCTCACTACTGCTCATGCGCACTCGGCCTCACTACTGCTCGTGCGCACTCGGACTCACTACTGCTCATGCGCTCTAGGACAGACCGCAGCGGATGCGCAATCGGGTTCACTACTGCTCATGCGCACTCGGACTCACTGCTGCGGATGCGCAATCGGGTTCACAACTGCCCATGCGCGCTCGGGGTCACTACTGCACATGCGCACTCGGGCTCACTACTGCGCATGCGCGCACGGGCTCACTACTGTGCATGCGCACTCAGACTCACTACTGCGCATGCCCTCTCCGGTCACACCTGTACATGCGCACTCGGGCTCACTACTGCGCTTGCGCACACGGGCTCACTACAGGGCACGCGCACTCGGGGTCACTACTGCGCATGCGCACACGGACTCCCTACAGCGGATGCGCACTCGGGCTTACTACTGCGCATGCGCACTCGGGGTCACTACTGCTCATGCGCACTTGGACTCACTACTGCACATGGGCACTCGGCCTCACTACTACGGATGCGCAATCGGGCTCACCACTGCACATGCGCACTTGGACTCAGGACTGCAGATGCGCGCTCGGTTTCACTATTGCGCATGCGCACTCGGGGTCACTATTACTTATGCGCACTTGGACTCAGTACTGCGGATGCGCGCTCGGGCTCACTACTGCGCATGCGCGCTCGGGGTCACTACTGCTCATGCCCTCTCCGGTCAGAACTGCACATGCGCACTCGGGCTCACTACTGCGCATGCGCACTCGGGGTCACTACTGCTCATGCACACGCGGGGTCACTACTGCGCATGCGCACTCGGGCTCACTGCTGCGGATGCGCGCTCGGGCTCACTACTTCGCATGCTCGCACGGGCTCACTACAGGGCACGCGCACTCGGGGTCACTACTGCGCATGCGCACGCGGACTTCCTACAGCGGATGCGCACTCGGGCTCACTACTGCGCATGCGCACACGGGCTTACTACTGCGCATGCGCACACAGGGCTCACTTCTGCGCATGCGCACACGGGCTAACTGCTGCGCATGCGCACATGGGCTGACTACTTCGCATGCTCACACGGGCTCACTACAGGGCACGCGCACTCGGGGTCACTACTGCGCATGCGCACTCGGACTCAGTACTGCGCATGCGCACACGCGCGCACTACTGCGCATGCGCACTCGGGGTCACTACTGCGCATGCGTACTCGGGCTCACTACTGCGCACGCGCACACGGACTCCCTACTGCGGATGCGCGCTCGGGCTCACTATTGCGCATGCGCGCTCGGGCTCACTATTGCGCATGCGCGCTGGGGGTCACTACTGCACATGCCCTCTCCGCTCAGACCTGAACATGCGCGCTCGGGCTCACTACTGCGCATGCGCACACGGGGTCACTACTTCTCATGCGCTCTCGGACTCACTACTGCTCATGGGCACTCGGCCTCACTACTACGGATGCGCAATCGGGCTCACCACTGCGCGTGCGCGCTCGGGGTCACTACTGCTCATGCGCACTCGGGCTCACTACTGCTCATGCGCACACTGTTTCACTACTGCGGATGCGCACTCGGGCTCACTACTGCGCATGCGCGCACAGGCTCACTACTGTGCATGCGCACTCAGACTCACTACTGCGCATGCCCTCTCCGGTCACACCTGTACATGCGCACTCGGGCTTACTACTGCGCATGCGCACTCGGGCTCACTACTGCGCATGCGCACACGGACCCACCACTGCGCATGGACACACGGGCTCACTACTGCGCATGCGCAATCGGGCTCTCTACTGTGCATGCGCACTCGTGCTCACTACTGCGCTTGCGCACACGGGCGCACTACTGCGTATGCGCACACGGGCTCACGACTGTGCTTGCGCACTCGGGGTCACGACTGCCCATGCGCACTCGGACTCACTACTGCGGATGCGCAATCGGGCTCGCTACTGCGGATGCGCTCTCTGGCTGAGACCTGCACATGCGCAATCGGGCTCTCTACTGCGCATGCGCACTCGGGGTCACTACTGCTCATGCGCACTAGGACAGACCGCAGCGGATGCGCAATCGGGTTCACTACTGCTCATGCGCACTCGGACTCACTGCTGCGGATGCGCAATCGGGTTCACAACTGCGCATGCGCGCTAGGGGTCACTACTGCACATGCGCACTCGGGGTCACTACAGCTCATGGGCGCTCGGACCCACTACTGCAGATGCGCGCACGGGCTCCCTACTGCTCATGCGCACTCGGCCTCACTACTGCTCGTGCACACTCGGACTCACTGCTGCGGATGCGCAATCGGGCTCACCACTGCGCATGCGCGCTCGGGGTCACTACTGCTCATGCGCACACGGACTTACTACTGCGCATACGCACTCCGGCTCAGACCGGCCCATACGCACTCGGGCTCACCACTACGCATGGACACACGGGCTCACTACTGCGCATGCGCAATCGGGCTCTCTACTGTGCATGCGCACTCGGGCTCACTACTGCGCTTGCGCACACGGGTTCACAACTTCTCATGCGCTGTCGGACTAACTACTGCTCATGGGCACTCGGAGTCACTACTGCGGATGCGCAATCGGGCTCACTACAGCTCATGCGAACTCGGACTCACTACCGCGCATGCGCACTCCGGCTCAGACCTGCCCATGCGCACTCGGACTCACTACTGCGGATGCGCAATCGGGCTCACTACTGCGCATGCGCGCTCGGGGTCACTACTGCGCATGCGCACTCGGGGTCACTACTGCACATGCGCACTCGGGGTCGCTACTACGCATGCGCATTCGGGGTCGCTACTACGCATGCGCATTCGGGGTCACTACGGCGCATGGGCACTCCGGCTCAGACTTGCGCATGCGCTCTCGAGCTCACTTCTGCTCATGCGCACACTGTTTCACTACTGCGGATGCGTACTCGGGCTCACTACTGCGCATGCGCGCACGGGATCACTACTGCGCATGCGCACTCGGGGTCACTATTGCGCATGCGCACTTGGACTCAATTACTGCGGATGCGCGCTCGGGCTCACTACTGCTCATGCGCACTTGGACTCACTACTGCTCATGGGCGCTCGGACTCACTACTGCGGATGCGCGCTCGGGCTCACTACTGCGCATGGACACACTGGCTCACTACTGCGCATGCGCAATGGGGCTCTCTACTGTGCATGCGCACTCGGGCTCACTACTGCGGATGCGCGCTCGGGCTCACTACTGCGCATGCGCCCACGGGCTCACTACTGCGCATGCGCGCACGGGGTCACAACTTCTCATGCGCTGTCGGACTAACTACTGCTCATGGGCACTCGGACTCACTACTGCGGATGCGCAATCGGGTTCACTACTGCTCATGCGCACTTGGACTCACTACTGCGCATGCGCACTCGGGGTCACTACTGCTCATGCGCACTTGGACTCAGTACTGCGGATGCGCGTTTGGGCTCACTACTGCACATGCGCGCTCGGGGTCACTATCGCGCATGCGCACTCGGGGTCACTACTGCACATGCGCACTCGGGGTCGCTACTGCGCATGCGCATTCGGGGTCACTACGGCGCATGCGCACTCCGGCTCAGACTTGCGCATGCGCTCTCCAGCTCACTTCTGCGCATGCGCACACGGGCGCACTACTGGGCATGCGCACACGGGCTCACGACTGTGCATGCGCACTCGGGGTCACGACTGCCCATGCGCACTCGGACTCACTACTGCGGATGCGCAATCGGGCTCGCTACTGCGGATGCGGTCTCTGGGTGAGACCTGCACATGCGCAATCGGGCTCTCAACTGCGCATGCGCACTCGGGGTCACTACTGCGCATGCGCACTCGGGCTCCCTACTGCGGATGCGCAATCGGGTTCACTACTGCGCATGCGCACACTGACTCCCTACTGCGGATGCGAAGTCGGGCTCACTACTCCGCATGCGCATTCGGCGTCACTACTGCTCATTCGCCCTCGGGGTCACTAGTGCTCATGCGCACTCCGACTCACTATTGCGGATGCGAGCTCGGGCTCACTACTGCTCATTCGCACTCGGCCTCACTACTGCTCATGCGCACTCGGACTCACTACTGCTTATGCGCACTCGGACACACTGCAGCGGATGCGCAATCGGGCTCACTACTGCGCATGCGCGCTCGGGGTCACTACTGCTCATGCGCACTCGGACACACTACTGCTCATGCGCACACTGTTTCACTCCTGCGGATGCGCACTCGGGCTCACTACTGTGCATGCGCGCACGGGCTCACTACTGTGCATGCGCACTCGGACTCACTACTGCGCATGCCCTCTCCGGTCACACCTGTACATGCGCACTCGGGCTCACTACTGTACATGCGCACTCGGGCTCCCTACTGCGGATGCGAAGTCGGGCTCACTACTCCACATGCGCGCACGGGCTCAGTACTGCGCATGCGCACTCGGGCACACTACTGCCGATGCGGGCTCGGGCACACTACTGCGCATGCATACACGGGGTCACTAATTCTCATGCGCTCTCGGACTAACTACTGCTCATGCGCACTCGGACTCACTACTGCGGATGCGCGCTCGTGCTCACTACTGCGCATGCGCACACGGACTCACTGCTGCGGATGCGCAATCGGCGTCAGTACTGCGTATGCGCGCTCGGGGTCACTACCGCGCATGCGCACTCCGGCTCAGACTTGCGCATGCGCTCCCGAGCTCACTTCTGCGCATGCGCACACGGGCGCACTACTGCGCATGCGCGCACGGGCTCATTACTGTGCATGCGCACTCGGACTCACTACTGCGCATGCCCCCTCAGGTCACACCTGTACTTGCGCACTCGGGCTCACTACTGCGCATGCGCACTCGGGGTCACTATTGCTCATGCGCACTTGGACTCAGTACTGCGGATGCGCGCTCGGGTTCACTACTGCGCATGCGCACTCGGGCTCACTACTGCGCATGCGCACTCGGGGTCACTATTGCTCAAGCTCACCTGGACTCAATTACTGCGGATGCGCGCTCGGGTTCACTACTGCTCATGCGCACTCGGACTCACTGCTGCGGATGCGCAATCGGGTGCACAACTGCGCATGCGCGCACGGACTCCCTACTGCGGATGCGCACTCGGGATCACTACTGCGCATGCGCGCTCGGGGTCACTACTGCTCATGCGCACTTGGACTCACTACTGCTCATGGGCACTCGGCCTCACTACTACGGATGCGCAATCGGGCTCACTACTGCACATGCGCACTCGGGCTCACTACTGCGCATGCGCACTCGGGGTCACTACTGCTCATGCGCACAGGGACTTACTACTGCTCATGGGCACTCGGCCTCACTACTACGGATGCGCGCTCGGGCTCCCTACTGCTCACGCGCACTCGGCCTCACTACTGCTCGTGCGCACTCGGACTCACTGCTGCGGATGCGCAATCGGGCTCACCACTGCGCATGCGCGCTCGGGGTCACTAATGCTCATGCGCACACGGACTTACTACTGCGCATACGCACTCCGGCTCATACCGGCCCATACGCACTCGGCCTCACCTCTGCACATGGACACACTGGCTCACTACTGCTCATGGGCACTCGGACTCACTACTGCGGATGCGCAATCGGGCTCACTACTGCTCATGCGCACTCGGGCTCACAACTGCGCATGCGCACTCGGGGTCACTACTGCTCATGCGCACTTGGACTCAGTACTGCGGATGCGCACTCGGACTCACTACTGCGGATGCGCAATCGGGCTCGCTACTGCGGATGCGCCCTCCGGCTCAGACCTGCACATGCGCGATCGGGCTCTCTACTGCTCATGCGCATTCGGCGTCACTACTGCTCATTCGCCCTCGGGGTCACTAGTGCTCATGCGCACTCCGACTCACTATTGCGGATGCGAGCTCGGGCTCACTACTGCTCATTCGCACTCGGCCTCACTACTGCTCATGCGCACTCGGACTCACTACTGCTTATGCGCACACTGTTTCACTACTGCGGATGCGCACTCGGGCTCACTACTGCGCATGCGCACTCGGGCTCACTACTGCGGATGCGCTCTCCGGCTCAGACCTGCACATGCGCGATCGGGCTCTCTACTGCTCATGCGCACTTGGACTCACTACTGCTCATGCGCACACTGTTTCACTACTGCGGATGCGCACTCGGGCTCACTACTGCGCATGCGCGCACGGGCTCACTACTGTGCATGCGCACTCGGACTCACTACTGCGCATGCCCCCTCAGGTCACACCTGTACATGCGCACTCGGGCTCACTACTGCGCATGCGCACTCGGGGTCACTATTGCTCATGCGCACTTGGACTCAGTACTGCGGATGCGCGCTCGGGTTCACTACTGCTCACGCGCACTCGGCCTCACTACTGCTCGTGCGCACTCGGACTCACTGCTGCGGATGCGCAATCGGGCTCACCACTGCGCATGCGCGCTCGGGGTCACTACTGCTCATGCGCACACGGACTCACTACTGCTCATGGGCACTCGGCCTCACTACTACGGATGCGCAATCGGACTCACTACTGCACATGCGCACTCGGGCTCACTACTGCGCATGCCCCCTCAGGTCACACCTGTACATGCGCACTCGGGCTCACCACTGCACATGGACACACTGGCTCACTACTGCGCATGCGCACTCGGGGTCACTATTGCTCATGCGCACTTGGACTCAATTACTGCGGATGCGCGCTCGGGCTCACTACTGCTCATGCGCACTCGGACTCACTGCTGCGGATGCGCAATCGGGTGCACAACTGCGCATGCGCGCACGGACTCCCTACTGCGGATGCGCACTCGCGATCACTACTGCGCATGCGCACTCGGGGTCACTACTGCTCATGCGCATTTGGACTCACTACTGCTCATGGGCACTCGGCCTCACTACTACGGATGCGCAATCGGGCTCACTACTGCACATGCGCACTCGGGCTCGCTACTGCGCATGCGCACTCGGGGTCACTACTGCTCATGCGCACTTGGACTCAGTACTGCGGATGCGCGCTCGGGCTCACTACTGCGCATGCGAACTCGGGGTCACTACTGCACATGCGCACTCGGCCTCACTACTGCTCGTGCGCACTCGGACTCACTGCTGCGGATGCGCAATCGGGCTCACCACTGCGCATGCGCGCTCGGGGTCACTACTGCTCATGCGCACACGGACTTACTACTGCGCATACGCACTCCGGCTCATACCGGCCCATACGCACTCGGGCTCACCACTGCACATGGACACACTGGCTCACTACTGCGCACGCGCAATCGGGTTCACTACTGCTCTTGCGCACTTGGAGTCAGTACTGCGGATGCGCGCTCGGGTTCACTACTGCTCATGCGCACTCGGCCTCACTACTGCTCGTGCGCACTCGGAATCACTACTGCTCATGCGCACTAGGACAGACTGCAGCGGATGCGCAATCGGGTTCACACTGCTCATGCGCACTCGGACTCACTGCTGCAGATGCGCAATCGGGTTCACAACTGCGCATGCGCGCACGGACTCCCTACTGCGGATGCGCAATCGGGCTCACTACTGCACATGCGCACTCGGGGTCACTACTGCTCATGGGCACTCGGACTCACTACCGCGGATGCGCAATCGGTCTCACCACTGCGCATGCGCGCTCGGGGTCACTACTGCTCATGGGCACTCGGACTCACTACTGCGGATGCGCAATCGGGCTCGCTACTGCGGATGCGCCCTCCGGCTCAGACCTGCACATGCGCGATCGGGCTCTGTACTGCTCATGCGCATTCGGCGTCACTACTGCTCATTCGCCCTCGGGGTCACTAGTGCTCATGCGCACTCCGACTCACTATTGCGGATGCGAGCTCGGGCTCACTACTGCTCATTCGCACTCGGCCTCACTACTGCTCATGCGCACTCGGACTCACTACTGCTTATGCGCACTCGGACACACTGCAGCGGATGCGCAATCGGGCTCACTACTGCGCATGCGCGCTCGGGGTCACTACTGCACATGCGCGCTCGGGCTCACTACTGCGGATGCGCAATCGGGCTCACTACTGCGGGTGCGCTCTCCGGCTAAGACCTGCACATGCGCACTCGGACTCACTACTGCGCATGCGCAATCGGGCTCTCTGCTGAGCATGCGCAGTCGGGGTCACTACTGCGCATGCGCACTCGGGCTCCCTACTGCGGATGCGCAATCGGGTTCACTACTGCGCATGCGCACACTGACTCCCTACTGCGGATGCGAAGTCGGGCTCACTACTCCGCATTCGCGCACGGGCTCAGTACTGCGCATGCGCACTCGGGCACACTACTGCCGATGCGGGCTCGGGCACACTACTGCGCATGCACACACGGGGTCACTAATTCTCATGCGCTCTCGGACTCACTACCGCGGATGCGCAATCGGTCTCACCACTGCGCATGCGCGCTCGGGGTCACTACTGCTCATGGGCACTCGGACTCACTACTGCGGATGCGCAATCGGTCTCACCACTGCGCATGCGCGCTCGGAGTCACTACTGCGCATGCGGACTTAGGATCACTACTGCTCATGCGCACTCGGGCTCACTGCTGCTGATGCGCAATCGGGTTCACAACTGCGCATGCGCGCACGGACTCCCTACTGCAGATGCGCACTCGGGCTCACTACTGCGCATGCGCGCTCGGGGTCACTACTGCTCATGCGCACACGGACTTACTACTGCGCATACGCACTCCGGCTCAGACCGGCCCATACGCACTCGGGCTCACCACTGCGCATGGACACACGGGCCCACTACTGCGCATGCGCAATCGGGCTCTCTACTCTGCATGCGCACTCGGGCTCACTACTGCGCTTGCGCACACGGGGTCACAACTTCTCATGCGCTGTCGGACTAACTACTGCTCATGGGCACTCGGAGTCACTACTGCGGATGCGCAATCGGGCTCACTACAGCTCATGCGAACTCGGACTCACTACCGCGCATGCGCACTCCGGCTCAGACCTGCCCATGCGCACTCGGACTCACTACTGCGGATGCGCAATCGGGCTCACTACTGCTCATGCGCACTCGGCCTCGCTACTGCTCATGCGCACTCGGACTCACTGTTGCGGATGCGCAATCGGGCTCACTACTGCGCATGCGCGATCGTGGTCACTACTGCGCATGCGCACTCGGGGTCACTACTGCACATGCGCACTCGGGGTCGCTACTGCGCATGCGCATTCGGGGTCACAACGGCGCATGCGCACTCCGGCTCAGACTTGCGCATGCGCTCTCGAGCTCACTTCTGCTCATGCGCACACTGTTTCACTACTGCGGATGCGTACTCGGGCTCACTACTGCGCATGCGCGCTCGGGCTCACTACTGCGCATGCGCACTCGGGGTCACTATTGCTCATGCGCACTTGGACTCAATTACCGCGGATGCGCGCTCGGGCTCACTACTGCGCATGCGCACGCGGGGTCACTACTGCTCATGCGCACTTGGAGTCAGTACTGCGGATGCGCGCTCGGGTTCACTACTGCTCATGCGCACTCGGCCTCACTACTGCTCGTGCGCACTCGGAATCACTACTGCTCATGCGCACTAGGACAGACTGCAGCGGATGCGCAATCGGGTTCACACTGCTCATGCGCACTCGGACTCACTGCTGCGGATGCGTAATCGGGTTCACAACTGCGCATGCGCGCACGGACTCCCTACTGCGGATGCGCAATCGGGCTCACTACTGCGCATGCACACTCGGGGTCACTACTGCTCATGGGCACTCGGACTCACTACTGCGGATGCGCAATCGGTCTCACCACTGCGCATGCGCGCTCGGGGTCACTACTGCTCATGGGCACTCGGACTCACTACTGCGGATGCGTAATCGGGTTCACAACTGCGCATGCGCGCACGGACTCCCTACTGCGGATGCGCAATCGGGCTCACTACTGCGCATGCACACTCGGGGTCACTACTGCTCATGGGCACTCGGACTCACTACTGCGGATGCGCAATCGGTCTCACCACTGCGCATGCGCGCTCGGGGTCACTACTGCTCATGGGCACTCGGACTCACTACTGCGGATGCGCAATCGGTCTCACCACTGCGCATGCGCGCTCGGAGTCACTACTGCGCATGCGGACTTAGGATCACTACTGCTCATGCGCACTCGGGCTCACTGCTGCGGATGCGCAATCGGGTTCACAACTGCGCATGCGCGCACGGACTCCCTACTGCAGATGCGCACTCGGGCTCACTACTGCGCATGCGCGCTCGGGGTCACTACTGCTCATGCGCACACGGACTTACTACTGCGCATACGCACTCCGGCTCAGACCGGCCCATACGCACTCGGGCTCACCACTGCGCATGGACACACGGGCTCACTACTGTGCATGCGCACTCGGTCTCAGTACTGCGCATGCCCCCTCCGGTCACACCTGTACATGCGCACTCGGCCTCACTACTACGGATGCGCAATCGGGCTCACTACTGCACATGCGCAATCGGGCTCACCACTGCGCATGCGCGCTCGGGGTCACTACTGCTCATGCGCACACGGACTTACTACTGCGCATACGCACTCCCGCTCATACCGGCCCATACGCACTCGGGCTCACCACTGCACATGGACACACTGGCTCACTACTGCGCATGCGCAATGGGGCTCTCTACTGTGCATGCGCACTCGGGCTCACTACTGCGCATGCGCGCACGGGCTCACTACTGTGCATGCGCACTCGGTCTCAGTACTGCGCATGCCCCCTCCGGTCACACCTGTACATGCGCACTCGGCCTCACTACTACGGATGCGCAATCGGGCTCACTACTGCACATGCGCAATCGGGCTCACTACTGCGCATGCGCACTCGGGGTCACTACTGCACATGCGCACTCGGGGTCATTACTGCTCATGTGCGCTCGGACTCACTACTGCTGATGCGCGCTCGGGCTCACTACTGCGCATGGAAACACTGGCTCACTACTGCGCATGCGCAATGGGGCTCTCTACTGTGCATGCGCACTCGGGCTCACTACTGCGGATGCGCGCTCGGGCTCACTACTGCGCATGCGCCCGCGGGCTCACTACTGCGCATGCGCACACGGGGTCACTACTTCTCATGCGCTGTCGGACTAACTACTGCTCATGGGCACTCGGACTCACTACTGCGGATGCGCAATCGGGCTCACTACTGCTCATGCGCACTCGGCCTCACTACTGCTCATGCGCACTCGGACTCACTGTTGCGGATGCGCAATCGGGCTCACTACTGCGCATGCGCGCTCGGGGTCACTACTGCACATGCGCACTCGGGGTCGCTACTGCTCATGCGCACTTGGACTCAGTACTGCGGATGCGCGCTCGGGCTCACTACTGCGCATGCGCACTCGGGCTCACTACTGCGCATGCGCACTCGGGGTCACTACTGCTCATGCGCACTTGGACTCAGTACTGCGGATGCGCGTTTGGGCTCACTACTGCGCATGCGCGCTCGGGCTCACTACTGCGCATGCGCCCACGGGCTCACTACTTCGCATGCGCACACGGGGTCACTACTTCTCATGCGCTGTCGGACTAACTACTGCTCATGGGCACTCGGACTCACTACTGCGGATGCGCAATCGGACTCACTACTGCTCATGCGCACTCGGCCTCACTACTGCTCATGCGCACTCGGACTCACTGTTGCGGATGCGAAATCGGGCTCACTACTGCGCATGCGCGCTCGGGGTCACTACTGCACATGCGCTCTCGGGGTCGCTACTGCTCATGCGCACTTGGACTCAGTACTGCGGATGCGCGCTCGGGCTCACTACTGCGCATGCGCACTCGGGCTCACTACTGCGCATGCGCACTCGGGGTCACTACTGCTCATGCGCACTTGGACTCAGTACTGCGGATGCGCGTTTGGGCTCACTACTGCGCATGCGCGCTCGGGGTCACTACCGCGCATGCGCACTCGGGGTGACTACTGCACATGCGCACTCGGGGTCGCTACTGCGCATGCGCACTCGGATTCACTGCTGCGGATGCGCAATCGGGTTCACAACTGCGCATGCGCACACGGACTCCCTACTGCGGATGCGCACTCGGGCTCACTACTGCGCATGCGCACTCGGGGTCACTACTGCTCATGCGCACTTGGACTCACTACTGCTCATTGGCACTCGGCCTCACTACTACGGATGCGCAATCGGGCTCACTACTGCACATGCGCGCTCGGGCTCACTACTGCTCATGGGCACTCGGACTCACTACTGCGGATGCGCAATCGGTCTCACTACTGCGCATGCGCGCTCGGAGTCACTACTGCGCATGCGCACTTAGGATCACTACTGCCCATGCGCACTCGGACTCACTACTGCGGATGCGCCCTCGGGCTCACTACTGCTCACGCGCACTCGGCCTCGGTACTGCTCATGCGCACTCGGGCTCACTACTGTTGATGCGCGCTCGGGCTCACTACTGCTAATGCGCACTCTGCCTCACTACTGCTCATGCGCATTCGGACTCACTACTGCTCATGCGCACTCGGATATACTGCAGCGGAATGCCCAATCGTGCTCACTACTGCGCATTTGCACTCGGCGTCACTACTGCACATGTGCACTCGGGGTGACTACTGCTCATGCGCACTCGGACTCACTACTGCGGATGCGCGCTCGGGCTCACTACTACTCACGCGCACTCGGCCTCACTACTGCTCGTGCGCACTCGGACTGACTGCTGCGGATGCGCAATCGTTCTCTCTACTGTGCATGCGCACTCGGAGCCACTACTGCTCATGCGCACTTGGACTCACTACTGCGGATGCGCTCTCGGACTAACTACTGCTCATGGGCACTCGGACTCACTACTGCGGATGCGCAATCGGGCTCACTACTGCTCATGCGCACTCGGCCTCACTACAGCTCATGCGCACTCGGACTCACTGTTGCGGATGCGCAATCGGGCACACTACTGCGCATGCGCGCTCGGGGTCACTACTGCGCATGCGCACTCGGGGTCGCTACTGCGCATGCGCATTCGGGGTCACTACGGCGCATGCGCACTCCGGCTCAGACTTGCGCATGCGCTCTCGAGCTCACTTCTGCGCATGCGCATACGGGCGCACTACTGCGCACGCGCAGACGGGCTCATGACTATTCATGCGCACTCGGGGTCACGACTGCCCATGCGCACTCGGACTCACTACTGCGGATGCGCAATCGGGCTCGCTACTGCGGATGCGCGCTCTGGCTGAGACCTGCACATGCGCAATCGGGCTCTCTACTGCGCATGCGCACTCGGGCTCACTACTGCGCATGCACGCTCGGGCACACTACGGCGCATGCGCACCCGGGCACAGTACTGCCGATGCGCGCTCGGGCACACTACTGCGCATGCACACACGGGGTCACTAATTCTCATGCGCTCTCGGACTAACTACTGCTCATGCGCACTCGGACTCACTACTGCGGATGCAAAATCGGGCTCACTACCGCGTATGCGCGCTCGGGGTTACTATTACTCATGCGCACTCGGACTCACTACTGCGGATGCGCAATGGGGCTCACTACTGCTCATGCGTACTCGGCCTCACTACTGCTCTTTCGCACTCGGGTCACTACTGCTCATGCGCACTTGGACTCACTATTGCGGATGCGAGCTCGGGCTCACTACTGCTCATTCGCACTCGGGCTCACTACTGCGCATGCGCACTCGGGGTCACTATTGCTCATGCGCACTTTCACTCAGTATTGCGGATGCGCGCTCGGGCTCACTACTGCGCATGCGCACTCGGGCTCACTACTGCACATGCGCACTCGGGGTCACTATTGCTCATGCGCACTTGGACTCAATTACTGCGGATGCGCGCTCGGGCTCACTACTGCTCATGCGCACTCGGACTCACTGCTGCGCATGCGCACTCGGGGACACTACTGCTCATGCGCACTTGGACTCACTACTGCGCATGCGCACTCAGGGTCACTACTGCTCATGCGCACTTGGACTCAGTACTGCGGATGCGGGCTCGGGCTCACTACTGCGCATGCGCACTCGGGCTTACTACTGCACATGCGCACTCGGGGTCGCTACTGCGCATGCGCATTCGGGGTCACTACTGCGGATGCGCAATCGGGCTCGCTACTGCGGATGCGCTCTCTGGCTGAGACCTGCACATGCGCAATCGGGCTCCCTACTGCGCTTGCGCACTCGGTGTCACTACTGCTCATGCGCACTTGGACTCAGTACTGCGGATGCGCGTTTGGGCTCACTACTGCGCATGCGCGCTCGGGGTCACTATCGTGCATGCGCACTCGGGGTCACTACTGCACATGCGCACTCGGGGTCGCTACTGCGCATGCGCATTCGGGGTCACTACGGCGCATGCGCACTGCGGCTCAGACTTGCGCATGCGCTCTCCAGCTCACTTCTGCGCATGCCCGCACGGGCGCACTACTGGGCATGCGCACACGGGCTCACGACTGTGCATGCGCACTCGGGGTCACGACTGCCCATGCGCACTCGGACTCACTACTGCTGATGCGCAATCGGGCTCGCTACTGCGGATGCGCTCTCTGGCTGAGACCTGCACATGCGCAATCGGGCTCTCAACTGCGCATGCGCACTCGGGGTCACTACTGCGCATGCGCACTCGGGCTCACTACTGCGGATGCGCTCTGCGGCTCAGACCTGCACATGCGCGATCGGGCTCTCTACTGCTCATGCGCACTCGGCGTCACTACTGCTCATTCGCACTCGGGGTCACTACTGCTCATGCGCACTCCGACTCACTATTGCGGATGCAAGCTCGGGCTCACTACTGCTCATTCGCACTCGGCCTCACTACTGCTCATGCGCAATCGAGCTCACTCCTGCACATGCGCACTCGGGCTCACTACTGCCCATGCGCACTCGGGGTCACTACTGCTCATGCGCACTTGGAGTCAGTACTGCGGATGCGCGCTCGGGCTCACTACTGCTCATGCGCACTCGGCCTCACTACTGCTCGTGCGCAATCGGACTCACTACTGCTCATGCGCACTAGGACAGACTGCAGCGGATGCGCAATCGGGTTCACTACTGCTCATGCGCACTCGGACTCACTGCTGCGGATGCGCAATCGGGTTCACAACTGCGCATGCGCGCACGGACTCCCTACTGCGGATGCGCAATCGGGCTCACTACTGCGCATGCGCGCTCGGGGTCACTACTGCTCATGCGCTGTCGGACTAACTACTGCTCATGGGCACTCGGACTCACTACTGCGGATGCGCAATCGGGCTCACTACTGCTCATGCGCACTCGGCCTCACTACTGCTCATGCGCACTCGGCCTCACTACTGCACATGCGCACTCGGACTCACTGTTGCGGATGCGCAATCGGGCTCACTACTGCGCATGCGCGCTCGGGGTCACTACTGCTCATGGGCGCTCGGACTCACTACTGCGGATGCGCGCTCGGGCTCACTACTGCGCATGGACACACTGGCTCACTACTGCGCATGCGCAATGGGGCTCTCTACTGTGCATGCGCACTCGGGCTCACTACTGCGGATGCGCGCTCGGGCTCACTACTGCGCATGCGCACTCGGGGTCACTACTGCACATGCGCACTCGGGGTCACTACTGCTCATGGGCTCTCGGACTCACTACTGCGGATGCGCGCTCGGGCTCACTACTGCGCATGGACACACTGGCTCACTACTGCGCATGCGCAATGGGGCTCTCTACTGCTCATGGGCACTCGGACTCACTACTGCGGATGCGTAATCGGGTTCACTACTGCTCATGCGCACTTGGACTCACTACTGCGCATGCGCACTGCGGCTCAGACCTGCCCATGCGCACTCGGACTCACAACTGCGGATGCGCAATCGGGCTCACTACTGCGGATGCGCTCTCTGGCTGAGACCTGCACATGCGCAATCGGGCTCTCTACTGCGCATGCGCACTCGGGGTCACTACTGCGCATGCGCACTCGGGCTCACTACTGCGGATGCGCTCTCCGGCTCAGACCTGCACATGCGCGGTCGGGCTCTCTACTGCTCATGCGCACTTGGACTCACTACTGCTCATGCGCACACTGTTTCACTACTGCGGATGCGCACTCGGGCTCACTACTGCGCATGCGCGCACGGGCTCACTACTGTGCATGCGCACTCGGACTCACTACTGCGCATGCCCCCTCAGGTCACACCTGTACATGCGCACTCGGGCTCACTACTGCGCATGCGCACTCGGGGTCACTATTGCTCATGCGCACTTGGACTCAGTACTGCGGATGCGCGCTCGGGTTCACTACTGCTCACGCGCACTCGGCCTCACTACTGCTCGTGCGCACTCGGACTCACTGCTGCGGATGCGCAATCGGGCTCACCACTGCGCATGCGCGCTCGGGGTCACTACTGCTCATGCGCACACGGACTTACTACTGCGCATACGCACTCCGGCTCATACCGGCCCATACGCACTCGGGCTCACCACTGCACATGGACACACTGGCTCACTACTGCGCATGCGCAATCGGGCTCTCTACTGTGCATGCGCACTCGGGCTCGCTACTGCGGATGCGCGCTCGGTCTCACTACTGCGCATGCGCCCACGGGCTCACTACTGCGCATGCGCACACGGGGTCACTACTTCTCATGCGCTGTCGGACTAACTACTGCTCATGGGCACTCGGACTGACTACTGCGGATGCGCAATCGGGCTCACTACTGCTCATGCGCACTCGGCCTCACTACTGCTCATGCGCACTCGGCCTCACTACTGCGCATGCGCACACGGGGTCACTACTTCTCATGCGCTGTCGGACTAACTACTGCTCATGGGCACTCGGACTCACTACTGCGGATGCGCAATCGGGTTCACTACTGCTCATGCGCACTCGGGCTCACTACTGCGCTTGCGCACACGGGGTCACAACTTCTCATGCGCTGTCGGACTAACTACTGCTCATGGGCACTCGGAGTCACTACTGCGGATGCGCAATCGGGCTCACTACAGCTCATGCGAACTCGGACTCACTACTGCTCATGCGCACTCGGACTCACTGTTGCGGATGCGCGCTCGGGCTCACTACTGCGCATGCGCACTCGGGGTCACTACTGCACATGCGCACTCGGGCTCACTACTGCTCATGGGCGCTCGGACTCGCTACTGCGGATGCGCGCTCGGGCTCACTACTGCGCATGGACACACTGGCTCACTACTGCGCATGCGCAATGGGGCTCTCTACTGTGCATGCGCATTCGGGCTCACTACTGCGGATGCGCGCTCGGGCTCACTACTGCGCATGCGCCCACGCGCTCACTACTGCGCATGCGCGCACGGGGTCACAACTTCTCATGCGCTGTCGGACTAACTACTGCTCATGAGCACTCGGACTCACTACTGCGGACGCGCAATCGGGTTCACTACTGCTCATGCGCACTTGGACTCACTACTGCGCATGCGCACTCGGGGTCACTACTGCTCATGCGCACTTGGACTCAGTACTGCGGATGCGCGTTTGGGCTCACTACTGCGCATGCGCGCTCGGGCTCACTACTGCGCATGCGCGCTCGGGGTCACTACTGCACATGCGCACTCGGGGTCGCTACTGCTCATGCGCACTTGGACTCAGTACTGCGGATGCGCGCTCGGGCTCACTACTGCGCATGCGCACTTGGACTCACTACTGCGCATGCGCACTGCGGCTCAGACCTGCCCATGCGCACTCGGACTCACTACTGCGGATGCGCAATCGGGCTCACTACTGCGGATGCGCTCTCTGGCTGAGACCTGCACATGCGCAATCGGGCTCTCTACTGCGCATGCGCACTCGGGGTCACTACTGCGCATGCGCACTCGGGCTCACTACTGCGGATGCGCTCTCCGGCTCAGACCTGCACATGCGCGGTCGGGCTCTCTACTGCTCATGCGCACTTGGACTCACTACTGCTCATGCGCACACTGTTTCACTACTGCGGATGCGCACTCGGGCTCACTACTGCGCATGCGCGCACGGGCTCACTACTGTGCATGCGCACTCGGACTCACTACTGCGCATGCCCCCTCAGGTCACACCTGTACATGCGCACTCGGGCTCACTACTGCGCATGCGCACTCGGGGTCACTATTGCTCATGCGCACTTGGACTCAGTACTGCGGATGCGCGCTCGGGTTCACTACTGCTCACGCGCACTCGGCCTCACTACTGCTCGTGCGCACTCGGACTCACTGCTGCGGATGCGCAATCGGGCTCACCACTGCGCATGCGCGCTCGGGGTCACTACTGCTCATGCGCACACGGACTTACTACTGCGCATACGCACTCCGGCTCATACCGGCCCATACGCACTCGGGCTCACCACTGCACATGGACACACTGGCTCACTACTGCGCATGCGCAATCGGGCTCTCTACTGTGCATGCGCACTGGTGACCGAATGGCGTCAGTTGACGCAAGTCGGATCTCCCACCTCCTCGTGGTGGTCGCTGGGATAGAGGCACTCTATGCCCTTCGGTAGTACTTCGGTGCTACCCAAGGGTGAGGGCCTCTATGCTAACGGGAGAACGGCGGACCCCCTAGCGGGGTTTGTGCTCATACCGTAAGCCTGTGGTCATGTTTCACAGGAACGGGGACCTTGCCTTAACCGGCTGGGTCGCGAGGATGTAAACCTCTATAAAAAATACCCTAACCCCAAGTTATGGTGCGCGGCGATGGGGCACCTCCCAGTCTTGCACTGGGGGGTGGGCTGGTGGGAGCACCAGCCATTAGCGGCCACCTCATGATACCTGGCGACCTCATGAGTATTGAGCCTTCTCTCCGGGAAGGGCGTCACCCGGGGAGTGACCGTGTTACGTCCCAACTCGTGGGAATGCTATGGAGACATTCGTAAAACTTGGGGATATGGGGGGGAAGAAGGAAGGAGAGGGTGGTAGTGGAAAGGAGGGGAAGGGTAGGAAGGCGCTGTCGCGAAGCCTCAGCCCGAGAAAGAGAGTTAAGGCGACGGAGGAGGATGTGAGAATGGAGGAAGAGGAAGGAGATGAGAAAGAAATGAGGATGATGCGAAAGGTCGGGGAGAAATTGCGGAAATTCCTGTTGACGGAATCGAACCGCGTTTCCAAGACAGCGACGGAATTTATTTTAAACTCTGTGAGTGAATATGAAGAATGTATGATGGGTATGATTGCGAAAAATGAGAGATTGACTGGACGATTGGAAGAAAGCAGAAAAATTTTGAGTGAGCGTGTGTGTGATCCCGGAGTGGTAAGCTATGCGAGTATGGCTGGTAGGAGTGCAGTAAGTGTGAGTGATAAGAGTGTGACTGAGCGAATGAAGACTAGTATGAGTGATAAACCGAAAGTGAGATCGTTTGCGGTGGTTGTAAAAGCGAAGGATGAAAGTGCGAAAATGACGAGTGAGCAAGTGAAAGAGAAAGTGATGAAGGATGTTAGTGGTGATTTGAATGTGAGAGTAAAAGCTGTGAGAAAGACAAGGAGTGGTGGTGTTGTGATTGAAGCGGCGAGTGCGCGTGAAATGGATATGCTGAAAGGGCATAGGAAGTTTGAGGAGCTAGGACTCAAGGTAGAGGCGCCTAAAAGAGTGGGTCCGAAAATTATTTTGTATGATGTGGAAAATGAGATGAGTAATGATGAACTGATGAGTGAATTGTATGTAAAGAATTTGAAGACAGCGGGTGTGACAGAAATGGAGTTTAAAGATAGAGTGCGTGTTGTGAGTAGGACGAACAAGAAGGGTGCGAGTGTTGGAAATGTGATTGTGGAAGTGTCTAAGAAAATGCGTGATGTGATAATGTGTGAAGAGCGTGTGTATGTGAAATGGAGAGCGTGCAAGGTGAGAGACTTTATAAATGTGATGCGGTGTTATAAATGTTTTGCCTTTGGGCACATGATGAGAGAGTGTAGTGTGAAAGATAGATTGTGTGAGAAGTGCGGTGAGAGTGGACATCTGAGGGATAAGTGTAAGAGTGAATGTGTGTGTAGGAATTGTAAGATAAGAGGTAAGGATGCGGGCCATTCGGTTCTGTCGAGTGAGTGTCCTGAGTATGTGAGAGTGTTGGAAAGAGAGAGGGTACGAATTTGCGATGACTGAATGTTTAAGAATTGTCCAATGTAATTGTCAAAAGTCGTATAGTGTGTTGTGTGATTTGAGTGTTGTTATGAATGAAAAGAATGTAAGTGTAGCCTTGCTTCAAGAATTGTATGTGTCGCAAGGTTGTGTGAGAGGCTTACCGAGTGGATGGAAAGTGTATGTCTGTGAGGACGACCCTGCTAAAGCAGCAGTGGTCGTCCGTGATGTGAACGTGGAAGTGATGTGTGTGAGTGAATGTACCAATGAGTATGGTGTGTGTGTGTGGATCAAAGGAGACTTCGGCGAGCTGTATGTTGTGTCAGTGTATTGTAGATGGGGTTTTGACATTGTGCCGTATTTGATATATATGGAGAGAGTGATTGAATTTGTTAACGGGAAGCGAGTGCTGTTTGGAATGGATGCGAATGCGACCTCGCCCTTATGGTTTAGTAAGGGTGGGGGACGCAGTAGAGAGAATGAAATGCGTGGAAGACTTTTGGAAGAGTGGGTGTTAGCGAGTGGAATGATTGTGATGAATGAGCCGAGTACGTATTATACGTTCTCGGGTGTGGTAGGGCAGAGTGACATAGATGTCACTCTGATGAATGAATCGTTAGCCAGGTGTCGTGTTGAATGGGAAGTAAAGAATGATTGGGGAGTGAGTGATCACAATGTGATTTTGATTAAAATAATGTATGATGAGAGTCAGCGGAGTGCCTCGAACGTGCGTAAGGGATGGGTGTGCAAGGATGCAGACTGGGAAGGATATAAGAATGACTTGATCGAATGCGCGCTGATGTATGGACAGGATGTGTGTAACGAGACAAACGTGGATAGGATGCTTGAGTGTATTGTGAGTTGGATCCAGGATTCGAATGACAAAAGAATGAAAAGGAAAGTAAGAATGAATGATAGGAAGACTGTATGGTGGACGGATGAATTGAGAAGATTGAAAGGTAAAGTGCGGAAGAGCAGAAAGTTATGGCAGAGAGCGAAAAGAAGACGAAGCGAGGATGTTGATGAGAGGCTGGATAGGTATAAAAGATTGATGAAAGAGTATAAGCGTGAATTGTGTAGGGTGAAAGAGGAAAGCTGGCGAATGTTCGTGAGTGAGTCATCGAACCTGGATCCATGGGGCCCTGTGTACAGGGTATGTAGAGGAAAGAATGAACGTGAGAGAATGAGATCGTTGAATGTTGATGGTGTGACCTATTCCACGTGGAGAGAATGTGCTGAAGTATTGTTGGAGCGATTTTTCCCAGTCGCAGGTATGTCAGGCGGAGTAAGTGGTGTGGAAGAGAGTGTGGATCAGGTAGAAGATTTCGAATGGGATGAAGTGAATGAGGCCGTAATGGCAGCGAAGCTGAATAAGGCACCTGGCTTGGATGGGATAACAGCGAAGATGTTGCGTGTGATATGGGATGCGATTCCGGGATGCTTGTTGAATTTGTATAATGCGTGCTTGAGAAATGGATATTTCCCGTATGAATGGAAGAAAGCGTGTGTGGTCGTTCTGCTGAAGTCTCCTGAGAAACCGCGATCGGACCCTGCGTCTTATAGACCTATAAGTCTGCTGTCTGTGCTTGGAAAGACGTTAGAGCGAATGATGGTTAAAAGGCATGAACGGAGAGTGAATGAGAGAATGGATGATGCACAGCACGGATTTCGCAGGGGACGGTCGACGGAGAGTGCTTGGTTGAGAGTGAGAGAATATGTACAGGAGAGTGAAAGTAAGTATGTATTGGGTATATTTGTGGATTTTAAAGGAGCGTTTGACAATTTAGAATGGAAAAGTGTGATTGAATGGTTGTATGAAACTGGATGTAAGGAGATGCCCCTCTGGAAAAGTTACTTCCAGGGGAGGACAGCGTGTATGTGCGGAGTGAATGAGACTGTGTGGAAAAACGTGGAACGAGGATGCCCACAGGGGTCTGTCTCCGGCCCTTTTCTCTGGATTGGGAGGATGGACGGACTCCTGTGGCGCTTGAGAGAATGTGGATGCAAGTGTGTGGCTTTTGCCGACGATTTGTTTTTAATGATTGAAGGACAGAGCCGAATGGAAGTTGAACGAATTGGAACAGAGTGGATGAAAATAGTGTGTGAATGGGGTGCAAGAGTAGGTGTTAGTGTGTCTGAGAGTAAGACTGTGACTATGTTGCTCAAAGGCAGTATGGCTGTGAGTAGACGTCCTATTGTGCGAATGAATGGAATGCCTGTGAAGTATGTGGATAAATTTAAGTATTTGGGTATATGGATGAGTGAGAGAATGAATTTTAAAGTGCATTTGGAGTATGTGAGGAAGAAGGTTACGAATGTGGTGGGTGCGATGAGAAGAGTGTTGAGGAGAGAATGGGGTATGAGGAAAAGAGCGGTGAGAGTGTTGTATAAAGGACTGTTTGTTGCGTGTGTCATGTATGGTGCGAGTGTGTGGTGTGATGTGATGCAATATGGGTATGCGAGAGAGTTAATGAATAGGAGTCAGCGTGTTGTGTTGTATGCGTGTTTGAATGTGTGTAGAACTGTGTCGACTGAGTGTATGCAAGTGATGATGGGCGCCCTACCTTGGGATCTAGAGTGTGTAAGGAGGGGTGTATGTAGCAGAATTAAGAATGGTGCAAGTCTGTGTGTGAATGACCTCGTCGCTTCGAATGATTTGAATGGGAGAACGATGGATGAGTGTGTGCAACTTGTGGATGATAGGGCGTATGAGTGCTGGCAGAGAAGATGGGACCTAAGTGAGAAAGGACGGGTCACGTATGAATATATTAAGGATGTTAGATTTGCTGAAAGGTGTGTGAATTTTGAGCCGAATGTGTATGCGTGTTCCCTTATGACTGGTCATGGTAGTATGAATGAGTATTTGTGTAAGCGAGGGTTGGGTGAAAGTGAGCGGTGTATGTGTGGTGCTGAGCGCGAGGACTGGAAGCACGTGTTGGCTGAGTGTGTGATGTATGCTGACCTCCGGGACCTGAGTGAATGTGGCGTGGTAAGAAGAGAAGATGGGAGTCTGGATGTGAGTGGTGTGCTGGAATGCAAGGAGAAGTATGAATGTTTTTGTATGTATGCGAGAAGGGTGTTTGAGAGGAGAAGAGTGAGAGTGAGTGCGTGAACTGAATGAATGGGGTGTCTGAGGTACGCAGGGTGGCTGCGAGGAGGTCAAAGACCCTAGGGTCGATTCCTACTCGTGGCCTTTGGAGGTTGGCGTCTCCACGTACCCGATTCGCCGGCCGACCATTGCCGGGGGTTGCGGGACCCCCAAAATGGAAGCGACTTCGGTCGCGCAGATCCCACCAGTGATTTTGACTGGTACCGCGGGGACCGAGGCGCCTACAGGGGTAACCCTGGCTCGGTCGTGGGTTGGACCATCGCGGGGGCAGTGGTTTAAAAGCCGCATGCTGGCTAGAGGGCCTGCTAGTCGGGCCCTCGGCGGGTGAGCTGCGTCCCAACAGCTCGGGTACCAGCCTGTCTTAGCTGGTAGAGTGTTGGAAAGTCACTCGGCCCCACCAGAGGTCGGCTACCGGGACCCGTAGAGCCCGGTGCTGTTTCTGGTAGTCCTTGCTTCGGCACGGACGCGCTAATTGGGCGTATCCCAATTCCACGCCCATGGGGGCCGTGTGGTAGGGCCTATGGCGGGAACCGCACGTAAAACTACACAGGACATCTCTGTGCATGCGCACTCGGGCTCGCTACTGCGGATGCGCGCTCGGTCTCACTACTGCGCATGCGCCCACGGGCTCACTACTGCGCATGCGCACACGGGGTCACTACTTCTCATGCGCTGTCGGACTAACTACTGCTCATGGGCACTCGGACTGACTACTGCGGATGCGCAATCGGGCTCACTACTGCTCATGCGCACTCGGCCTCACTACTGCTCATGCGCACTCGGCCTCACTACTGCGCATGCGCACACGGGGTCACTACTTCTCATGCGCTGTCGGACTAACTACTGCTCATGGGCACTCGGACTCACTACTGCGGATGCGCAATCGGGTTCACTACTGCTCATGCGCACTCGGGCTCACTACTGCGCTTGCGCACACGGGGTCACAACTTCTCATGCGCTGTCGGACTAACTACTGCTCATGGGCACTCGGAGTCACTACTGCGGATGCGCAATCGGGCTCACTACAGCTCATGCGAACTCGGACTCACTACTGCTCATGCGCACTCGGACTCACTGTTGCGGATGCGCGCTCGGGCTCACTACTGCGCATGCGCACTCGGGGTCACTACTGCACATGCGCACTCGGGCTCACTACTGCTCATGGGCGCTCGGACTCGCTACTGCGGATGCGCGCTCGGGCTCACTACTGCGCATGGACACACTGGCTCACTACTGCGCATGCGCAATGGGGCTCTCTACTGTGCATGCGCACTCGGGCTCACTACTGCGGATGCGCGCTCGGGCTCACTACTGCGCATGCGCCCACGCGCTCACTACTGCGCATGCGCGCACGGGGTCACAACTTCTCATGCGCTGTCGGACTAAGTACTGCTCATGAGCACTCGGACTCACTACTGCGGACGCGCAATCGGGTTCACTACTGCTCATGCGCACTTGGACTCACTACTGCGCATGCGCACTCGGGGTCACTACTGCTCATGCGCACTTGGACTCAGTACTGCGGATGCGCGTTTGGGCTCACTACTGCGCATGCGCGCTCGGGCTCACTACTGCGCATGCGCGCTCGGGGTCACTACTGCACATGCGCACTCGGGGTCGCTACTGCTCATGCGCACTTGGACTCAGTACTGCGGATGCGCGCTCGGGCTCACTACTGCGCATGCGCACTTGGACTCACTACTGCGCATGCGCACTGCGGCTCAGACCTGCCCATGCGCACTCGGACTCACTACTGCGGATGCGCAATCGGGCTCACTACTGCGGATGCGCTCTCTGGCTGAGACCTGCACATGCGCAATCGGGCTCTCTACTGCGCATGCGCACTCGGGGTCACTACTGCGCATGCGCACTCGGGCTCACTACTGCGGATGCGCTCTCCGGCTCAGACCTGCACATGCGCGGTCGGGCTCTCTACTGCTCATGCGCACTTGGACTCACTACTGCTCATGCGCACACTGTTTCACTACTGCGGATGCGCACTCGGGCTCACTACTGCGCATGCGCGCACGGGCTCACTACTGTGCATGCGCACTCGGACTCACTACTGCGCATGCCCCCTCAGGTCACACCTGTACATGCGCACTCGGGCTCACTACTGCGCATGCGCACTCGGGGTCACTATTGCTCATGCGCACTTGGACTCAGTACTGCGGATGCGCGCTCGGGTTCACTACTGCTCACGCGCACTCGGCCTCACTACTGCTCGTGCGCACTCGGACTCACTGCTGCGGATGCGCAATCGGGCTCACCACTGCGCATGCGCGCTCGGGGTCACTACTGCTCATGCGCACACGGACTTACTACTGCGCATACGCACTCCGGCTCATACCGGCCCATACGCACTCGGGCTCACCACTGCACATGGACACACTGGCTCACTACTGCGCATGCGCAATCGGGCTCTCTACTGTGCATGCGCACTCGGGCTCGCTACTGCGGATGCGCGCTCGGTCTCACTACTGCGCATGCGCCCACGGGCTCACTACTGCGCATGCGCACACGGGGTCACTACTTCTCATGCGCTGTCGGACTAACTACTGCTCATGGGCACTCGGACTGACTACTGCGGATGCGCAATCGGGCTCACTACTGCTCATGCGCACTCGGCCTCACTACTGCTCATGCGCACTCGGCCTCACTACTGCGCATGCGCACACGGGGTCACTACTTCTCATGCGCTGTCGGACTAACTACTGCTCATGGGCACTCGGACTCACTACTGCGGATGCGCAATCGGGTTCACTACTGCTCATGCGCACTCGGGCTCACTACTGCGCTTGCGCACACGGGGTCACAACTTCTCATGCGCTGTCGGACTAACTACTGCTCATGGGCACTCGGAGTCACTACTGCGGATGCGCAATCGGGCTCACTACAGCTCATGCGAACTCGGACTCACTACTGCTCATGCGCACTCGGACTCACTGTTGCGGATGCGCGCTCGGGCTCACTACTGCGCATGCGCACTCGGGGTCACTACTGCACATGCGCACTCGGGCTCACTACTGCTCATGGGCGCTCGGACTCGCTACTGCGGATGCGCGCTCGGGCTCACTACTGCGCATGGACACACTGGCTCACTACTGCGCATGCGCAATGGGGCTCTCTACTGTGCATGCGCACTCGGGCTCACTACTGCGGATGCGCGCTCGGGCTCACTACTGCGCATGCGCCCACGCGCTCACTACTGCGCATGCGCGCACGGGGTCACAACTTCTCATGCGCTGTCGGACTTACTACTGCTCATGAGCACTCGGACTCACTACTGCGGACGCGCAATCGGGTTCACTACTGCTCATGCGCACTTGGACTCACTACTGCGCATGCGCACTCGGGGTCACTACTGCTCATGCGCACTTGGACTCAGTACTGCGGATGCGCGTTTGGGCTCACTACTGCGCATGCGCGCTCGGGCTCACTACTGCGCATGCGCGCTCGGGGTCACTACTGCACATGCGCACTCGGGGTCGCTACTGCTCATGCGCACTTGGACTCAGTACTGCGGATGCGCGCTCGGGCTCACTACTGCGCATGCGCACTTGGACTCACTACTGCGCATGCGCACTGCGGCTCAGACCTGCCCATGCGCACTCGGACTCACTACTGCGGATGCGCAATCGGGCTCACTACTGCGGATGCGCTCTCTGGCTGAGACCTGCACATGCGCAATCGGGCTCTCTACTGCGCATGCGCACTCGGGGTCACTACTGCGCATGCGCACTCGGGCTCACTACTGCGGATGCGCTCTCCGGCTCAGACCTGCACATGCGCGGTCGGGCTCTCTACTGCTCATGCGCACTTGGACTCACTACTGCTCATGCGCACACTGTTTCACTACTGCGGATGCGCACTCGGGCTCTCTACTGCGCATGCGCGCACGGGCTCACTACTGTGCATGCGCACTCGGACTCACTACTGCGCATGCCCCCTCAGGTCACACCTGTACATGCGCACTCGGGCTCACTACTGCGCATGCGCACTCGGGGTCACTATTGCTCATGCGCACTTGGACTCAGTACTGCGGATGCGCGCTCGGGTTCACTACTGCTCACGCGCACTCGGCCTCACTACTGCTCGTGCGCACGCGGACTCACTGCTGCGGATGCGCAATCGGGCTCACCACTGCGCATGCGCGCTCGGGGTCACTACTGCTCATGCGCACACGGACTTACTACTGCGCATACGCACTCCGGCTCATACGGGCCCATACGCACTCGGGCTCACCACTGCACATGGACACACTGCCTCACTACTGCGCATGCGCAATCGGGCTCTCTACTGTGCATGCGCACTCGGGCTCGCTACTGCGGATGCGCGCTCGGTCTCACTACTGCGCATGAGCCCACGGGCTCACTACTGCGCATGCGCACACGGGGTCACTACTTCTCATGCGCTGTCGGACTAACTACTGCTCATGGGCACTCGGACTGACTACTGCGGATGCGCAATCGGGCTCACTACTGCTCATGCGCACTCGGCCTCACTACTGCTCATGCGCACTCGGCCTCACTACTGCGCATGCGCACACGGGGTCACTACTTCTCATGCGCTGTCGGACTAACTACTGCTCATGGGCACTCGGACTCACTACTGCGGATGCGCAATCGG
This sequence comes from Megachile leachella, assembly GCA_963576845.1. Lineage (NCBI taxonomy): Eukaryota > Metazoa > Arthropoda > Insecta > Hymenoptera > Megachilidae > Megachile > Megachile leachella. Next base: position 22,260,680 of record OY756250.1, on the reverse strand, counting down.
GTTCACTACTGCTCATGCGCACTCGGGCTCACTACTGCGCTTGCGCACACGGGGTCACAACTTCTCATGCGCTGTCGGACTAACTACTGCTCATGGGCACTCGGAGTCACTACTGCGGATGCGCAATCGGGCTCACTACAGCTCATGCGAACTCGGACTCACTACTGCTCATGCGCACTCGGACTCACTGTTGCGGATGCGCGCTCGGGCTCACTACTGCGCATGCGCACTCGGGGTCACTACTGCACATGCGCACTCGGGCTCACTACTGCTCATGGGCGCTCGGACTCGCTACTGCGGATGCGCGCTCGGGCTCACTACTGCGCATGGACACACTGGCTCACTACTGCGCATGCGCAATGGGGCTCTCTACTGTGCATGCGCACTCGGGCTCACTACTGCGGATGCGCGCTCGGGCTCACTACTGCGCATGCGCCCACGCGCTCACTACTGCGCATGCGCGCACGGGGTCACAACTTCTCATGCGCTGTCGGACTAAGTACTGCTCATGAGCACTCGGACTCACTACTGCGGACGCGCAATCGGGTTCACTACTGCTCATGCGCACTTGGACTCACTACTGCGCATGCGCACTCGGGGTCACTACTGCTCATGCGCACTTGGACTCAGTACTGCGGATGCGCGTTTGGGCTCACTACTGCGCATGCGCGCTCGGGCTCACTACTGCGCATGCGCGCTCGGGGTCACTACTGCACATGCGCACTCGGGGTCGCTACTGCTCATGCGCACTTGGACTCAGTACTGCGGATGCGCGCTCGGGCTCACTACTGCGCATGCGCACTTGGACTCACTACTGCGCATGCGCACTGCGGCTCAGACCTGCCCATGCGCACTCGGACTCACTACTGCGGATGCGCAATCGGGCTCACTACTGCGGATGCGCTCTCTGGCTGAGACCTGCACATGCGCAATCGGGCTCTCTACTGCGCATGCGCACTCGGGGTCACTACTGCGCATGCGCACTCGGGCTCACTACTGCGGATGCGCTCTCCGGCTCAGACCTGCACATGCGCGGTCGGGCTCTCTACTGCTCATGCGCACTTGGACTCACTACTGCTCATGCGCACACTGTTTCACTACTGCGGATGCGCACTCGGGCTCACTACTGCGCATGCGCGCACGGGCTCACTACTGTGCATGCGCACTCGGACTCACTACTGCGCATGCCCCCTCAGGTCACACCTGTACATGCGCACTCGGGCTCACTACTGCGCATGCGCACTCGGGGTCACTATTGCTCATGCGCACTTGGACTCAGTACTGCGGATGCGCGCTCGGGTTCACTACTGCTCACGCGCACTCGGCCTCACTACTGCTCGTGCGCACTCGGACTCACTGCTGCGGATGCGCAATCGGGCTCACCACTGCGCATGCGCGCTCGGGGTCACTACTGCTCATGCGCACACGGACTTACTACTGCGCATACGCACTCCGGCTCATACCGGCCCATACGCACTCGGGCTCACCACTGCACATGGACACACTGGCTCACTACTGCGCATGCGCAATCGGGCTCTCTACTGTGCATGCGCACTCGGGCTCGCTACTGCGGATGCGCGCTCGGTCTCACTACTGCGCATGCGCCCACGGGCTCACTACTGCGCATGCGCACACGGGGTCACTACTTCTCATGCGCTGTCGGACTAACTACTGCTCATGGGCACTCGGACTGACTACTGCGGATGCGCAATCGGGCTCACTACTGCTCATGCGCACTCGGCCTCACTACTGCTCATGCGCACTCGGCCTCACTACTGCGCATGCGCACACGGGGTCACCACTTCTCATGCGCTGTCGGACTAACTACTGCTCATGGGCACTCGGACTCACTACTGCGGATGCGCAATCGGGTTCACTACTGCTCATGCGCACTCGGGCTCACTACTGCGCTTGCGCACACGGGGTCACAACTTCTCATGCGCTGTCGGACTAACTACTGCTCATGGGCACTCGGAGTCACTACTGCGGATGCGCAATCGGGCTCACTACAGCTCATGCGAACTCGGACTCACTACTGCTCATGCGCACTCGGACTCACTGTTGCGGATGCGCGCTCGGGCTCACTACTGCGCATGCGCACTCGGGGTCACTACTGCACATGCGCACTCGGGCTCACTACTGCTCATGGGCGCTCGGACTCGCTACTGCGGATGCGCGCTCGGGCTCACTACTGCGCATGGACACACTGGCTCACTACTGCGCATGCGCAATGGGGCTCTCTACTGTGCATGCGCACTCGGGCTCACTACTGCGGATGCGCGCTCGGGCTCACTACTGCGCATGCGCCCACGGGCTCACTACTGCGCATGCGCACACGGGGTCACTACTTCTCATGCGCTGTCGGACTAACTACTGCTCATGGGCACTCGGACTCACTACTGCGGATGCGCAATCGGGCTCACTACTGCTCATGCGCACTCGGCCTCACTACTGCTCATGCGCACTCGGCCTCACTACTGCGCATGCGCACACGGGGTCACTACTTCTCATGCGCTGTCGGACTAACTACTGCTCATGGGCACTCGGACTCACTACTGCGGATGCGCAATCGGGTTCACTACTGCTCATGCGCACTCGGCCTCAGTACTGCTCATGCGCACTCGGACTCACTGTTGCGGATGCGCAATCGGGCTCACTACTGCGCATGCGTGCTCGGGGTCACTACTGCACATGCGCACTCGGGGTCGCTACTGCGGATGCGCAATCGGGCTCGCTACTGCGGATGCGCTCTCTGGCTGAGACCTGCACATGCGCAATCGGGCTCTCAACTGCGCATGCGCACTCGGGGTCACTACTGCGCATGCGCACTCGGGCTCACTACTGCGGATGCGCTCTGCGGCTCAGACCTGCACATGCGCGATCGGGCTCTCTACTGCTCATGCGCACTCGGCGTCACTACTGCTCATTCGCACTCGGGGTCACTACTGCTCATGCGCACTCCGACTGACTATTGCGGATGCGAGCTCGGGCTCACTACTGCTCATTCGCACTCGGCCTCACGACTGCTCATGCGCAATCGGGCTCACTGCCGCACATGCGCACTCGGGCTCACTACTGCCCATGCGCACTCGGGGTCACTACTGCTCATGCGCACTTGGAGTCAGTACTGCGGATGCGCGCTCGGGCTCACTACTGCTCATGCGCACTCGGCCTCACTGCTGCTCGTGCGCAATCGGACTCACTACTGCGGATGCGCAATCGGGCTCGCTACTGCGGATGCGCTCTCTGGCTGAGACCTGCACATGCGCAATCGGGCTCTCAACTGCGCATGCGCACTCGGGGTCACTACTGCGCGTGCGCACTCGGGCTCACTACTGCGGATGCGCTCTGCGGCTCAGACCTGCACATGCGCGATCGGGCTCGCTACTGCTCATGCGCACTCGGCGTCACTACTGCTCATTCGCACTCGGGGTCACTACTGCTCATGCGCACTCCGACTCACTATTGCGGATGCGAGCTCGGGCTCACTACTACTCATTCGCACTCGGCCTCACTACTGCTCATGCGCAATCGGGCTCACTACTGCACATGCGCACTCGGGCTGACTACTGCCCATGCGCACTCGGGGTCACTACTGCTCATGCGCACTTGGAGTCAGTACTGCGGATGCGCGCTCGGGCTCACTACTGCTCATGCGCACTCGGCCTCACTACTGCTCGTGCGCAATCGGACTCACTACTGCTCATGCGCACTAGGACAAACTGCAGCGGATGCGCAATCGGGTTCACTACTGCTCATGCGCACTCGGACTCACTGCTGCGGATGCGCAATCGGGTTCACAACTGCGCATGCGCGCACGGTCTCCCTACTGCGGATGCGCAATCGGGGTCACTACTGCTCATGCGCTGTCGGACTAACTACTGCTCATGGGCACTCGGACTCACTACTGCGGATGCGCGCTCGGGCTCACTACTGCGCATGGACACACTGGCTCACTACTGCGCATGCGCAATGGGGCTCTCTACTGTGCATGCGTACTCGGAGCCACTACTGCTCATGCGCACTTGGACTCACTACTGCGGATGCGCTCTCGGACTAACTACTGCTCATGGGCACTCGGACTCACTACTGCGGATGCGCAATCGGGCTCACTACTGCTCATGCGCACTCGGCCTCACTACTGCTCATGCGCACTCGGACTCACTGTTGCGGATGCGCAATCGGGCACACTACTGCGCATGCGCGCTCGGGGTCACTACTGCGCATGCGCACTCCGGTCAGACCTGTACATGCGCGCTCGGGCTCGCTACTGCGCATGCGCATTCGGGGTCACTACGGCGCATGCGCACACGGGGTCACTACTGCACATGCGCACTCGGGGTCGCTACTCCGCATGCGAATTCGGGGTCACTACGGCGCATGCGCACTCCGGCTCAGACTTGCGCATGCGCTCTCGAGCTCACTTCTGCGCATGCGTACACGGGCGCACTACTGCGCATGCGCAGACGGGCTCATGACTGTTCATGCGCACTCGGGGTCACGACTGCCCATGCGCACTCGGACTCACTACTGCGGATGCGCAATCGGGCTCGCTACTGCGGATGCGCGCTCTGGCTGAGACCTGCACATGCGCAATCGGGCTCTCTACTGCGCATGCGCACTCGGGCTCACTACTGCGCATGCACGCTCGGGCACACTACTGCGCATGCGCACTCGGGGTCACTATTGCTCATGCGCACATGGACTCAATTACTGCGCATGCGCACTCGGGGTCACTACTGCTCATGCGCACTTGGACTCAGTACTGCGGATGCGCGCTCGGGCTCACTACTGCGCATGCGAACTCGGGGTCACTACTGCACATGCGCACTCGGGGTCACTACTGCTCATGGGCGCTCGGACTCACTACTGCGGATGCGCGCTCGGGCTCCCTACTGCTCACGCGCACTCGGCCTCACTACTGCTCGTGCGCACTCGGACTCACTGCTGCGGATGCGCAATCGGGCTCACCTCTGCGCATGCGCGCTCGGGGTCACTACTGCTCATGCGCAATCGGGCTCGCTACTGCGGATGCGCTCTCTGGCTGAGACCTGCACATGCGCAATCGGGCTCTCTACTGCGCATGCGCACTCGGGGTCACTACTGCGCATGCGCACTCGGGCTCACTACTGCGGATGCGCTCTCCGGCTCAGACCTGCACATGCGCGATCGGGCTCTCTACTGCTCATGCGCACTTGGACTCACTACTGCGCATGCGCACTCGGGCTCACTACTGCGGATGCGCTCTCCGGCTCAGACCTGCACATGCGCGATCGGGCTCTCTACTGCTCATGCGCACTTGGACTCAGTACTGCGGATGCGCGCTCGGGTTCACTACTGCGCATGCGCACTCGGGCTCACTACTGCGCATGCGCACTCGGGGTCACTATTGCTCATGCGCACCTGGACTCAATTACTGCGCATGCGCACTCGGGGTCACTACTGCTCATGCGCACTTGGACTCACTACTGCTCATGCGCACTTGGACTCAATTACTGCGGATGCGCGCTCGGGCTCACTACTGCTCATGCGCACTCGGACTCACTGCTGCGGATGCGCAATCGGGTTCACAACTGCGCATGCGCGCACGGACTCGCTACTGCGGATGCGCACTCGGGCTCAGTACTGCGCATGCGCACTCGGGGACACTACTGCTCATGCGCACTTGGACTCACTACTGCGCATGCGCACTCGGGGTCACTACTGCTCATGCGCACTTGGACTCAGTACTGCGGATGCGGGCTCGGGCTCACTACTGCGCATGCGCACTCGGGCTTACTACTGCACATGCGCACTCGGGGTCGCTACTGCGCATGCGCATTCGGGGTCACTACTGCGGATGCGCAATCGGGCTCGCTACTGCGGATGCGCTCTCTGGCTGAGACCTGCACATGCGCAATCGGGCTCTCTACTGCGCATGCGCACTCGGGGTCACTACTGCGCATGCGCACTCGGGCTCACTACTGCGGATGCGCTCTCCGGCTCAGACCTGCACATGCGCGATCGGGCTCTCTACTGCTCATGCGCACTTGGACTCACTACTGCTCATGCGCACACTGTTTCACTACTGCGGATGCGCACTCGGGCTCACTACTGCGCATGCGCGCACGGGATCACTACTGTGCATGCGCACTCGGACTCAGTACTGCGCATGCCCCCTCAGGTCACACCTGTACATGCCCACTCGGGCTCACTACTGCGCATGCGCACTCGGGGTCACTATTGCTCATACGCACTTGGACTCAGTACTGCGGATGCGCGCTCGGCTTCACTACTGCGCATGCGCACTCGGGCTCACTACTGCGCATGCGCACTCGGGGTCACTATTGCTCATGCGCACCTGGACTCAATTACTGCGCATGCGCACTCGGGGTCACTACTGCTCATGCGCACTTGGACTCAGTACTGCAGATGCGCGCTCGGGCTCACTACTGCGCATGCGAACTCGGGGTCACTACTGCACATGCGCACTCGGGGTCACTACTGCTCATGGGCGCTCGGACTCACTACTGCGGATGCGCGCTCGGGCTCCCTACTGCTCACGCGCACTCGGCCTCACTACTGCTCGTGCGCACTCGGACTCACTGCTGCGGATGCGCAATCGGGCTCACCACTGCGCATGCGCGCTCGGGGTCACTACTGCTCATGCGCAATCGGGCTCGCTACTGCGGATGCGCTCTCTGGCTGAGACCTGCACATGCGCAATCGGGCTCTCTACTGCGCATGCGCACTCGGGGTCACTACTGCGCATGCGCACTCGGGCTCACTACTGCGGATGCGCTCTCCGGCTCAGACCTGCACATGCGCGATCGGGCTCTCTACTGCTCATGCGCACTTGGACTCACTACTGCTCATGCGCACACTGTTTCACTACTGCGGATGCGCACTCGGGCTCACTACTGCGCATGCGCGCACGGGCTCACTACTGTGCATGCGCACTCGGACTCACTACTGCGCATGCCCCCTCAGGTCACACCTGTACATGCGCACTCGGGCTCACTACTGCGCATGCGCACTCGGGGTCACTATTGCTCATGCGCACTTGGACTCAGTACTGCGGATGCGCGCTCGGGTTCACTACTGCGCATGCGCACTCGGGCTCACTACTGCGCATGCGCACTCGGGGTCACTATTGCTCATGCGCACCTGGACTCAATTACTGCGCATGCGCACTCGGGGTCACTACTGCTCATGCGCACTTGGACTCACTACTGCTCATGGGCACTCGGCCTCACTACTACGGATGCGCAATCGGGCTCACTACTGCACATGCGCACTCGGGCTCACTACTGCGCATGCGCACTCGGGGTCACTACTGCTCATGCGCACTTGGACTCAGTACTGCGGATGCGCGCTCGGGCTCACTACTGCGCATGCGAACTCGGGGTCACTACTGCACATGCGCACTCGGCGTCACTACTGCTCATGGGCGCTCGGACTCACTACTGCGGATGCGCGCTCGGGCTCCCTACTGCTCACGCGCACTCGGCCTCACTACTGCTCGTGCGCACTCGGACTCACTGCTGCGGATGCGCAATCGGGCTCACCACTGCGCATGCGCGCTCGGTGTCACTACTGCTCATGCGCACACGGACTTACTACTGCGCATACGCACTCCGGCTCATACCGGCCCATACGCACTCGGGCTCACCACTGCACATGGACACACTGGCTCACTACTGCGCATGCGCAATCGGGCTCTCTACTGTGCATGCGCACTCGGGCTCGCTACTGCGGATGCGCGCTCGGGCTCACTACTGCGCATGCGCCCACGGGCTCACTACTGCGCATGCGCACACGGGGTCACTACTTCTCATGCGCTGTCGGACTAACTACTGCTCATGGGCACTCGGACTCACAACTGCGGATGCGCAATCGGGCTCACTACTGCTCATGCGCACTCGGCCTCACTACTGCTCATGCGCACTCGGCCTCACTACTGCGCATGCGCACACGGGGTCACTACTTCTCATGCGCTGTCGGACTAACTACTGCTCATGGGCACTCGGACTCACTACTGCGGATGCGCAATCGGGTTCACTACTGCTCATGCGCACTTGGACTCACTACTGCGCATGCGCACTGCGGCTCAGACCTGCCCATGCGCACTCGGACTCACTACTGCTGATGCGCAATCGGGCTCACTACTGCTCATGCGCACTCGGGCTCACTACTGCGCATGCGCACTCGGGGTCACTACTGCTCATGCGCACTTGGACTCAGTACTGCGGATGCGCGTTTGGGCTCACTACAGCGCATGCGCGCTCGGGGTCACTACCGCGCATGCGCACTCGGGGTCAGTACTGCACATGCGCACTCGGGGTCGCTACTGCGCATGCGCATTCGGGGTCACTACGGCGCATGCGCACTCCGGCTCAGACTTGCGCATGCGCTCTCCAGCTCACTTCTGCGCATGCGCACACGGGCGCACTACTGGGCATGCGCACACGGGCTCACGACTGTGCATGCGCACTCGGGGTCACGGCTGCCCATGCGCACTCGGACTCACTACTGCGGATGCGCAATCGGGGTCGCTACTGCGGATGCGCTCTCTGGCTGAGACCTGCACATGCGCAATCGGGTTCTCTACTGCTCATGCGCACTCGGCGTCACTACTGGTCATTCGCACTCGGGGTCACTACTGCTCATGCGCACTCCGACTCACTATTGCGGATGCGAGCTCGGGCTCACTACTGCTCATTCGCACTCGGCCTCACTACTGCTCATGCGCACTCGGACTCAGTACTGCGGATGCGCGCTCGGGCTCGCTACTGCGCATGCGCACGCGGGGTCACTACTGTGCATGCGCACTCGGACTCACTACTGCGCATGCCCCCTCAGGTCACACATGTACATGCGCACTCGGGCTCACTACTGCGCATGCGCACTCGGGGTCACTATTGCTCATGCGCACTTGGACTCAGTACTGCGGATGCGCGCTCGGGTTCACTACTGCGCATGCGCACTTGGACTCAGTACTGCGGATGCGCGCTCGGGCTCACTACTGCTCATGCGCACTCGGCCTCACTGCTGCTCGTGCGCACTCGGACTCACTACTGCTCATGCGCACTAGGACTCACTGTTGCGGATGCGCAATCGGGCACACTACTGCGCATGCGCGCTCGGGGTCACTACTGCGCATGCGCACTCCGGTCAGACATGTACATGCGCGCTCGGGCTCGCTACTGCGCATGCGCATTCGGGGTCACTACGGCGCATGCGCACTCGGGGTCACTACTGCACATGCGCACTCGGGGTCACGACTGCCCATGCGCACTCGGACTCACTACTGCGGATGCGCAATCGGGCTCACTACTGCGGATGCGCTCTCCGGCTCAGACCTGCACATGCGCGATCGGGCTCTCTACTGCTCATGCGCACTTGGACTCACTACTGCTCATGCGCACACTGTTTCACTACTGCGGATGCGCTCTCGGGCTCACTACTGCGCATGCGCGCACGGGCTCACTACTGTGCATGCGCACTCGGGGTCACTATTGCTCATGCGCACTTGGACTCAGTACTGCGGATGCGCGCTCGGGCTCACTACTGCGCATGCCCCCTCAGGTCACACCTGTACATGCGCACTCGGGCTCACTACTGCGCATGCGCACTCGGGGTCACTATTGCTCATGCGCGATTTGACTCAATTACTGCGGATGCGCGCTCGGGCTCACTACTGCTCATGCGCACTCGGACCCACAACTGCGGATGCGCAATCGGGTGCACAACTGCGCATGCGCGCACGGACTCCCTACTGCGGATGCGCACTCGGGATCACTACTGCGCATGCGCACTCGGGGTCACTACTGCTCATGCGCACTTGGACTCAGTACTGCGGATGCGCGCTCGGGCTCCCTACTGCTCACGCGCACTCGGCCTCACTACTGCTCGTGCGCACTCGGACTCACTGCTGCGGATGCGCAATCGGGCTCACTACTGCGCATGCGCACACGGGGTCACTACTTCTCATGCGCTGTCGGACTAACTACTGCTCATGGGCACTCGGACTCACTACTGCGGATGCGCAATCGGGCTCACTACTGCTCATGCGCACTCGGCCTCACTACTGCTCATGCGCACTCGGGCTCACTACTGCGCATGCGCACTCGGGGACACTACTGCTCATGCGCACTTGGACTCAGTACTGCGGATGCGCAATCGGTCTCACCACTGCGCATGCGCGCTCGGAGTCACTACTGCGCATGCGCACTTAGGATCACTACTGCTCATGCGCACTCGGACTCACTATTGCGGATGCGAGCTCGGGCTCACTACTGCTCATGGGCACTCGGACTCACTACTGCGGATGCGCAATCGGTCTCACCACTGCGCATGCGCGCTCGGGGTCACTACTGCTCATGGGCACTCGGACTCACTACTGCGGATGTGCAATCGGTCTCACCACTGCGCATGCGCGCTCGGAGTCACTACTGCGCATGCGCACTTAGGATCACTACTGCTCATGCGCACTCGGACTCACTATTGCGGATGCGAGCTCGGGCTCACTACTGCTCATTCGCACTCGGCCTCACTACTGCTCATGCGCACTCGGACTCTGTACTGCGAATGCGCGCTCGGGCTCACTACTGCACATGCGCACTCGGGCTCACTACTGCGCATGCGCACTCGGGGTCACTACTGCTCATGGGCACTCGGACTCACTACTGCGGATGCGCAATCGGTCTCACCACTGCGCATGCGCGCTCGGAGTCACTACTGCGCATGCGCACTTAGGATCACTACTGCTCATGCGCACTCGGACTCACTACTGCGGATGCGCGCTTGGGCTCACTACTGCTCACGCGCACTCGGCCTCACTACTGCTCGTGCGCACTCGGACTCACTGCTGCGGATGCGCAATCGGGCTCTCTACTGTGCATGCGCACTCGGGGTCACTACTGCTCATGCGCACTTGGAGTCAGTACTGCGGATGCGCGCTCGGGCTCACTACTGCTCATGGGCACTCGGACTCACTACTGCGGATGCGAAATCGGGCTCACTACTGCTCATGCACACTCGGCCTCGCACTACTGCTCATGCGCACTCGGACTCACTGTTGCGGATGCGCAATCGGGCACACTACTGCGCATGCGCGCTCGGGGTCACTACTGCGCATGCGCACTCCGGTCAGACCTGTACATGCGCGCTCGGGCACGCTACTTCGCATGCGCATTCGGGGTCACTACGGCGCATGCGCACTCGGGCTCAGTACTGCGGATGCGCGCTCGAGCTCACTACTGCGCATGCGCACGCGGGGCCACTACTGCTCATGCGCACTTGGAGTCAGTACTGCGGATGCGCGCTCGGGCTCACTACTGCTCATGCGCACTCGGCCTTACTACTGCTCGTGCGCACTCGGACTCACTACTGCTCATGCGCACTAGGACAGACTGCAGCGGATGCGCAATCGGGTTCGCATTGCTCATGCGCACTCGGACTCACTGCTGCGGATGCGCAATCGGGTTCACAACTGCGCATGCGCGCACGGACTCCCTACTGCGGATGCGCAATCGGGCTCACTACTGCGCATGCGCGCTCGGGGTCACTACTGCTCATGCGCACTCGGACTCAGTACTGCGGATGCGCGCTCGGGCTCACTACTGCACATGCGCACTCGGGCTCACTACTGCGCATGCGCACTCGGGGTCACTACTGCTCATGGGCACTCGGACAGACTGCAGCGGATGCGCAATCGGGTTCGCATTGCTCATGCGCACTCGGACTCACTGCTGCGGATGCGCAATCGGTCTCACCACTGCGCATGCGCGCTCGGAGTCACTACTGCGCATGCGCACTTAGGATCACTACTGCTCATGCGCACTCGGACTCACTACTGCGGATGCGCGCTCGGGCTCACTACTGCTCACGCGCACTCGGCCCCACTACTGCTCGTGCGCACTCGGACTCACTGCTGCGGATGCGAAATCGGGCTCTCTACTGTGCATGCGCACTCGGGGTCACTACTGCTCATGCGCACTTGGACTCACTACTGCGGATGCGCTCTCGGACTAACTACTGCTCATGGGCACTCGGACTCACTACTGCGGATGCGCAATCGGGCTCACTACTGCTAATGCACACTCGGCCTCACTACTGCTCATGCGCACTCGGACTCACTGTTGCGGATGCGCAATCGGGCACACTACTGCTCATGCGCGCTCGGGGTCACTACTGCGCATGCGCACTCCGGTCAGACCTGTACATGCGCGCTCGGGCTCGCTACTTCGCATGCGCATTCGGGGTCACTACGGCGCATGCGCACTCGGGGTCACTACTGCACATGCGCACTCGGGGTCGCTACTGCGCATGCGCACTTGGACTCAGTACTGCGGATGCGCGCTCGGGCTCACTACTGCTCATGCGCACTCGGCCTCACTACTGCTCGTGCGCACTCGGACTCACTACTGCTGATGCGCACTAGGACGGACTGCAGCGGATGCGCAATCGGGTTCACTACTGCTCATGCGCACTCGGACTCACTGCGGCGGATGCGCAATGGGGTTCCCAACTGCGCATGCGCGCACGGACTCCCTACTGCGGATGCGCAATCAGGCTTACTACTGCTCATGCGCACTCGGTCTCACTACTGCTCATGCGCACTCGGACTCACTGTTGCGGATGCGCAATCGGGCACACTACTGCGCATGCGCGCTCGGGGTCACTACTGCGCATGCGCACTCCGGTCAGACCTGTACATGCGCGCTCGGGCTCGCTACTGCGCATGCGCATTCGGGGTCACTACGGCGCATGCGCACTCGGGGTCACTACCGCACATGCGCACTCGGGGTCACGACTGCCCATGCACTCTCGGACTCACTACTGCGGATGCGCAATCGGGCTCGCTACTGCGGATGCGCTCTCTGGCTGACACCTGCACATGCGCAATCGGGCTCTCTACAGCGCATGCGCACTCGGGCTCACTACTGCGCATGCACGCTCGGTCTCACTACTGCGCATGCGCACTCGGGCACAGTACTGCCGATGCGCGCTCGGGCACACTGCTGCGCATGCACACACGGGGTCACTAATTCTCATGCGCTCTCGGACTAACTACTGCTCATGCGCACTCGGACTCACAACTGCGGATGCAAAATCGGGCTCACTACCGCGTATGCGCGCTCGGGGTCACTATTACTCATGCGCACTCGGACTCACTACTGCGCATGCGCACTCGGGCTCCCTACTGCGGATGCGCAATCGGGTTCACTACTGCGCATGCGCACACGGACTCCCTACTGCGGATGCGAAGTCGGGCTCACTACTCCGCATGCGCGCTCGGGCTCAGTGCTGCGCATGCGCACTCGGACACACTGCTGCCGATGCGGGCTCGGGCACACTACAGCGCATGCACACACGGGGTCACTAATTCTCATGCGCTCTCGGACTAACTACTGCTCATGCGCACTCGGACTCACTACTGCGGATGCGCGCTCGGGCTCACTACTGCGCATGCGCACACGGACTCACTGCTGCGGATGCGCAATCGGGCTCACTACTGCGTACGCGCGCTCGGGGTCACTACCGCGCATGCACGCTCGGGCACACTACTGCGCATACGCACTCGGGCACACTACTGCGCATGCGCACATGGGCTCACTACTGCGCATGCACACACGGGGTCACTACTTCTCATGCGCTCTCGGACTAACCACTGCTCATGCGCACTCGGACTCACTACTGCGGATGCGCTCTCCGGCTTAGAAATACACATGTGCAATCGGGCACTCTACTGCGCATGCGCACTCGGGGTCGAAACTGCGCATGCGCACTCGGGCTCTCTACTAGTCATGCGCACTCGGACTCAATGTAGCGGATGCGCAATCGGGCTCACTACAGCGCATGCACGCTCGGGGTCACTACTGCGCATGCGCACTCCGTCTCAGACCTGCACATGCGCACTCGAGCTCACTACTGCGCATGTGTACACAGGCTCACTACTGGGCATGCGCACTCGGGGTCACTATTGCTCATGCGCACTCGGGGTCACTACTACTCATGCGCACTCGGACTCACTACTGCACATGCCCGCTCTGGCTCACTACAGCGCATGCTCACACGGGCTCACTACTCCGCATGCCAACTCCGGTCAGACCTGCACTTGCGCACTCGGGCCCACTACTGCGCATGCGCACTCGTGGTAACTACTGCTCATGCGCACTTGGACTCACCACTTCTCATGGGCACTCGGCCTCACTACTGCGGATGCGCGCTCGGGCTCACTACTGCGGATGCGCACTCCGGTCAGACCCGCGCATGCGCACTCGGGGTCGCTATTGCGCATGCGCACTCCGGCTCAGAACTGCACATGCGCACTCGAGCTCACTTCTGAGCATGCGCACTCGAGCTCACTTCTGCGCATGAGCACACGGACTCACTACTGCTCATGCGCACTTGGACTCACCACTTCTCATGGGCACTCGGCCTCACTACTACGGATGCGCAATCGGGCTCACTACTGCACATGCGCACTCGGGCTCACTACTGCGCATGCGCACTCGGGGTCACTACTGCTCATGCGCACTTGGACTCAGTACTGCGGATGCGCGCTCGGGCTCACTACTGCGCATGCGAACTCGGGGTCACTACTGCACATGCGCACTCGGGGTCACTACTGCTCATGGGCGCTCGGACTCACTACTGCGGATGCGCGCTCGGGCTCCCTACTGCTCACGCGCACTCGGCCTCACTACTGCTCGTGCGCACTCGGACTCACTGCTGCGGATGCGCAATCGGGCTCACCACTGCGCATGCGCGCTCGGTGTCACTACTGCTCATGCGCACACGGGGTCACTACTTCTCATGCGCTGTCGGACTAACTACTGCTCATGGGCACTCGGACTCACTACTGCGGATGCGCGCTCGGGCTCACTACTGCGCATGCGCCCACGGGCTCACTACTGCGCATGCGCACACGGGGTCACTACTTCTCATGCGCTGTCGGACTAACTACTGCTCATGGGCACTCGGACTCACAACTGCGGATGCGCAATCGGGCTCACTACTGCTCATGCGCACTCGGCCTCACTACTGCTCATGCGCACTCGGCCTCACTACTGCGCATGCGCACACGGGGTCACTGCTTCTCATGCGCTGTCGGACTAACTACTGCTTATGGGCACTCGGACTCACTACTGCGGATGCGCAATCGGGTTCACTACTGCTCATGCGCACTTGGACTCACTACTGCGCATGCGCACTGCGGCTCAGACCTGCCCATGCGCACTCGGACTCACTACTGCTGATGCGCAATCGGGCTCACTACTGCTCATGCGCACTCGGGCTCACTACTGCGCATGCGCACTCGGGGTCACTACTGCTCATGCGCACTTGGACTCAGTACTGCGGATGCGCGTTTGGGCTCACTACAGCGCATGCGCGCTCGGGGTCACTACCGCGCATGCGCACTCGGGGTCACTACTGCACATGCGCACTCGGGGTCGCTACTGCGCATGCGCATTCGGGGTCACTACGGCGCATGCGCACTCCGGCTCAGACTTGCGCATGCGCTCTCCAGCTCACTTCTGCGCATGCGCACACGGGCGCACTACTGGGCATGCGCACACGGGCTCACGACTGTGCATGCGCACTCGGGGTCACGGCTGCCCATGCGCACTCGGACTCACTACTGCGGATGCGCAATCGGGGTCGCTACTGCGGATGCGCTCTCTGGCTGAGACCTGCACATGCGCAATCGGGCTCTCTACTGCTCATGCGCACTCGGCGTCACTACTGGTCATTCGCACTCGGGGTCACTACTGCTCATGCGCACTCCGACTCACTATTGCGGATGCGAGCTCGGGCTCACTACTGCTCATTCGCACTCGGCCTCACTACTGCTCATGCGCACTCGGACTCAGTACTGCGGATGCGCGCTCGGGCTCGCTACTGCGCATGCGCACGCGGGGTCACTACTGTGCATGCGCACTCGGACTCACTACTGCGCATGCCCCCTCAGGTCACACCTGTACATGCGCACTCGGGCTCACTACTGCGCATGCGCACTCGGGGTCACTATTGCTCATGCGCACTTGGACTCAGTACTGCGGATGCGCGCTCGGGTTCACTACTGCGCATGCGCACTTGGACTCAGTACTGCGGATGCGCGCTCGGGCTCACTACTGCTCATGCGCACTCGGCCTCACTACTGCTCGTGCGCACTCGGACTCACTACTGCTCATGCGCACTAGGACAGACTGCAGGGCATGCGCAATCGGGTTCACTACTGCTCATGCGCACTCGGTGTCACTACTGCTCATGGGAGCTCGGACTCACTACTGCGGATGCGCGCTCGGGCTCACTACTGCTCACGCGCACTCGGCCTCACTACTGCTGATGCGCACTCGGACTCAGTACTGCGGATGCGCGCTCGGGCTCACTACTGCGCATGCGCACGGGGGGTCACTACTGCTCATGCGCTCTCGGACTAACTACTGCTCATGGGCACGCGGACTCTCTACTGCGGATGCGCAATCGGGCTCACTACTGCTCATGCACACTCGGCCTCACTACTGCTCATGCGCACTCGGACTCACTGTTGCGGATGCGCAATCGGGCACACTACTGCGCATGCGCGCTCGGGGTCACTACTGCGCATGCGCACTCCGGTCAGACCTGTACATGCGCGCTCGGGCTCGCTACTGCGCATGCGCATTCGGGGTCACTACGGCGCATGCGCACTCGGGGTCACTACTGCACATGCGCACTCGGGGTCACGACTGCCCATGCGCACTCGGACTCACTACTGCGGATGCGCAATCGGGCTCACTACTGCGGATGCGCTCTGCGGCTCAGACCTGCACATGCGCGATCGGGCTCTCCACTGCTCATGCGCACTTGGACTCACTACTGCTCATGCGCACACTGTTTCACTACTGCGGATGCGCTCTCGGGCTCACTACTGCGCATGCGCGCACGGGCTCACTACTGTGCATGCGCACTCGGACTCACTACTGCGCATGCGCGCTCGGGGTCACTACTGCTCATGCGCACTCGGACTCAGTACTGCGGATGCGCGCTCGGGCTCACTACTGCACATGCGCACTCGGGCTCACTACTGCGCATGCGCACTCGGGGTCACTACTGCTCATGGGCACTCGTACAGACTGCAGCGGATGCGCAATCGGGTTCGCATTGCTCATGCGCACTCGGACTCACTGCTGCGGATGCGCAATCGGTCTCACCACTGCGCATGCGCGCTCGGAGTCACTACTGCGCATGCGCACTTAGGATCACTACTGCTCATGCGCACTCGGACTCACTACTGCGGATGCGCGCTCGGGCTCACTACTGCTCACGCGCACTCGGCCCCACTACTGCTCGTGCGCACTCGGACTCACTGCTGCGGATGCGAAATCGGGCTCTCTACTGTGCATGCGCACTCGGGGTCACTACTGCTCATGCGCACTTGGACTCACTACTGCGGATGCGCTCTCGGACTAACTACTGCTCATGGGCACTCGGACTCACTACTGCGGATGCGCAATCGGGCTCACTACTGCTAATGCACACTCGGCCTCACTACTGCTCATGCGCACTCGGACTCACTGTTGCGGATGCGCAATCGGGCACACTACTGCTCATGCGCGCTCGGGGTCACTACTGCGCATGCGCACTCCGGTCAGACCTGTACATGCGCGCTCGGGCTCGCTACTTCGCATGCGCATTCGGGGTCACTACGGCGCATGCGCACTCGGGGTCACTACTGCACATGCGCACTCGGGGTCGCTACTGCGCATGCGCACTTGGACTCAGTACTGCGGATGCGCGCTCGGGCTCACTACTGCTCATGCGCACTCGGCCTCACTACTGCTCGTGCGCACTCGGACTCACTACTGCTGATGCGCACTAGGACGGACTGCAGCGGATGCGCAATCGGGTTCACTACTGCTCATGCGCACTCGGACTCACTGCGGCGGATGCGCAATGGGGTTCCCAACTGCGCATGCGCGCACGGACTCCCTACTGCGGATGCGCAATCAGGCTTACTACTGCTCATGCGCACTCGGTCTCACTACTGCTCATGCGCACTCGGACTCACTGTTGCGGATGCGCAATCGGGCACACTACTGCGCATGCGCGCTCGGGGTCACTACTGCGCATGCGCACTCCGGTCAGACCTGTACATGCGCGCTCGGGCTCGCTACTGCGCATGCGCATTCGGGGTCACTACGGCGCATGCGCACTCGGGGTCACTACCGCACATGCGCACTCGGGGTCACGACTGCCCATGCACTCTCGGACTCACTACTGCGGATGCGCAATCGGGCTCGCTACTGCGGATGCGCTCTCTGGCTGACACCTGCACATGCGCAATCGGGCTCTCTACAGCGCATGCGCACTCGGGCTCACTACTGCGCATGCACGCTCGGTCTCACTACTGCGCATGCGCACTCGGGCACAGTACTGCCGATGCGCGCTCGGGCACACTGCTGCGCATGCACACACGGGGTCACTAATTCTCATGCGCTCTCGGACTAACTACTGCTCATGCGCACTCGGACTCACAACTGCGGATGCAAAATCGGGCTCACTACCGCGTATGCGCGCTCGGGGTCACTATTACTCATGCGCACTCGGACTCACTACTGCGCATGCGCACTCGGGCTCCCTACTGCGGATGCGCAATCGGGTTCACTACTGCGCATGCGCACACGGACTCCCTACTGCGGATGCGAAGTCGGGCTCACTACTCCGCATGCGCGCTCGGGCTCAGTGCTGCGCATGCGCACTCGGACACACTGCTGCCGATGCGGGCTCGGGCACACTACAGCGCATGCACACACGGGGTCACTAATTCTCATGCGCTCTCGGACTAACTACTGCTCATGCGCACTCGGACTCACTACTGCGGATGCGCGCTCGGGCTCACTACTGCGCATGCGCACACGGACTCACTGCTGCGGATGCGCAATCGGGCTCACTACTGCGTACGCGCGCTCGGGGTCACTACCGCGCATGCACGCTCGGGCACACTACTGCGCATACGCACTCGGGCACACTACTGCGCATGCGCACATGGGCTCACTACTGCGCATGCACACACGGGGTCACTACTTCTCATGCGCTCTCGGACTAACCACTGCTCATGCGCACTCGGACTCACTACTGCGGATGCGCTCTCCGGCTTAGAAATACACATGTGCAATCGGGCACTCTACTGCGCATGCGCACTCGGGGTCGAAACTGCGCATGCGCACTCGGGCTCTCTACTAGTCATGCGCACTCGGACTCAATGTAGCGGATGCGCAATCGGGCTCACTACAGCGCATGCACGCTCGGGGTCACTACTGCGCATGCGCACTCCGTCTCAGACCTGCACATGCGCACTCGGGCCCACTACTGCGCATGCGCACTCGTGGTAACTACTGCTCATGCGCACTTGGACTCACCACTTCTCATGGGCACTCGGCCTCACTACTGCGGATGCGCGCTCGGGCTCACTACTGCGGATGCGCACTCCGGTCAGACCCGCGCATGCGCACTCGGGGTCGCTATTGCGCATGCGCACTCCGGCTCAGAACTGCACATGCGCACTCGAGCTCACTTCTGAGCATGCGCACTCGAGCTCACTTCTGCGCATGAGCACACGGACTCACTACTGCTCATGCGCACTTGGACTCACCACTTCTCATGGGCACTCGGCCTCACTACTACGGATGCGCAATCGGGCTCACTACTGCACATGCGCACTCGGGCTCACTACTGCGCATGCGCACTCGGGGTCACTACTGCTCATGCGCACTTGGACTCAGTACTGCGGATGCGCGCTCGGGCTCACTACTGCGCATGCGAACTCGGGGTCACTACTGCACATGCGCACTCGGGGTCACTACTGCTCATGGGCGCTCGGACTCACTACTGCGGATGCGCGCTCGGGCTCCCTACTGCTCACGCGCACTCGGCCTCACTACTGCTCGTGCGCACTCGGACTCACTGCTGCGGATGCGCAATCGGGCTCACCACTGCGCATGCGCGCTCGGTGTCACTACTGCTCATGCGCACACGGGGTCACTACTTCTCATGCGCTGTCGGACTAACTACTGCTCATGGGCACTCGGACTCACTACTGCGGATGCGCGCTCGGGCTCACTACTGCGCATGCGCCCACGGGCTCACTACTGCGCATGCGCACACGGGGTCACTACTTCTCATGCGCTGTCGGACTAACTACTGCTCATGGGCACTCGGACTCACAACTGCGGATGCGCAATCGGGCTCACTACTGCTCATGCGCACTCGGCCTCACTACTGCTCATGCGCACTCGGCCTCACTACTGCGCATGCGCACACGGGGTCACTGCTTCTCATGCGCTGTCGGACTAACTACTGCTTATGGGCACTCGGACTCACTACTGCGGATGCGCAATCGGGTTCACTACTGCTCATGCGCACTTGGACTCACTACTGCGCATGCGCACTGCGGCTCAGACCTGCCCATGCGCACTCGGACTCACTACTGCTGATGCGCAATCGGGCTCACTACTGCTCATGCGCACTCGGGCTCACTACTGCGCATGCGCACTCGGGGTCACTACTGCTCATGCGCACTTGGACTCAGTACTGCGGATGCGCGTTTGGGCTCACTACAGCGCATGCGCGCTCGGGGTCACTACCGCGCATGCGCACTCGGGGTCACTACTGCACATGCGCACTCGGGGTCGCTACTGCGCATGCGCATTCGGGGTCACTACGGCGCATGCGCACTCCGGCTCAGACTTGCGCATGCGCTCTCCAGCTCACTTCTGCGCATGCGCACACGGGCGCACTACTGGGCATGCGCACACGGGCTCACGACTGTGCATGCGCACTCGGGGTCACGGCTGCCCATGCGCACTCGGACTCACTACTGCGGATGCGCAATCGGGGTCGCTACTGCGGATGCGCTCTCTGGCTGAGACCTGCACATGCGCAATCGGGCTCTCTACTGCTCATGCGCACTCGGCGTCACTACTGGTCATTCGCACTCGGGGTCACTACTGCTCATGCGCACTCCGACTCACTATTGCGGATGCGAGCTCGGGCTCACTACTGCTCATTCGCACTCGGCCTCACTACTGCTCATGCGCACTCGGACTCAGTACTGCGGATGCGCGCTCGGGCTCGCTACTGCGCATGCGCACGCGGGGTCACTACTGTGCATGCGCACTCGGACTCACTACTGCGCATGCCCCCTCAGGTCACACCTGTACATGCGCACTCGGGCTCACTACTGCGCATGCGCACTCGGGGTCACTATTGCTCATGCGCACTTGGACTCAGTACTGCGGATGCGCGCTCGGGTTCACTACTGCGCATGCGCACTTGGACTCAGTACTGCGGATGCGCGCTCGGGCTCACTACTGCTCATGCGCACTCGGCCTCACTACTGCTCGTGCGCACTCGGACTCACTACTGCTCATGCGCACTAGGACAGACTGCAGGGCATGCGCAATCGGGTTCACTACTGCTCATGCGCACTCGGTGTCACTACTGCTCATGGGAGCTCGGACTCACTACTGCGGATGCGCGCTCGGGCTCACTACTGCTCACGCGCACTCGGCCTCACTACTGCTGATGCGCACTCGGACTCAGTACTGCGGATGCGCGCTCGGGCTCACTACTGCGCATGCGCACGGGGGGTCACTACTGCTCATGCGCTCTCGGACTAACTACTGCTCATGGGCACGCGGACTCTCTACTGCGGATGCGCAATCGGGCTCACTACTGCTCATGCACACTCGGCCTCACTACTGCTCATGCGCACTCGGACTCACTGTTGCGGATGCGCAATCGGGCACACTACTGCGCATGCGCGCTCGGGGTCACTACTGCGCATGCGCACTCCGGTCAGACCTGTACATGCGCGCTCGGGCTCGCTACTGCGCATGCGCATTCGGGGTCACTACGGCGCATGCGCACTCGGGGTCACTACTGCACATGCGCACTCGGGGTCACGACTGCCCATGCGCACTCGGACTCACTACTGCGGATGCGCAATCGGGCTCACTACTGCGGATGCGCTCTGCGGCTCAGACCTGCACATGCGCGATCGGGCTCTCTACTGCTCATGCGCACTTGGACTCACTACTGCTCATGCGCACACTGTTTCACTACTGCGGATGCGCTCTCGGGCTCACTACTGCGCATGCGCGCACGGGCTCACTACTGTGCATGCGCACTCGGACGCACTACTGCGCATGCCCCCTCAGGTCACACCTGTACATGCGCACTCGGGCTCACTACTGCGCATGCGCACTCGGGGTCACTATTGCTCATGCGCACTTGGACTCACTACTGCGGATGCGCGCTCGGGTTCACTACTGCTCACGCGCACTCGGCCTCACTACTGCTCGTGCGCACTCGGACTCACTGCTGCGGATGCGCAATCGGGCTCACCACTGCGCATGCGCGCTCGGGGTCACTACTGCTCATGCGCACACGGACTTACTACTGCGCATACGCACTCCGGCTCATACCGGCCCATACGCACTCGGGCTCACCACTGCACATGGACACACTCGCTCACTACTGCGCATGCGCACACGGGGTCACTATTGCTCATGCGCACTTGGACTCAATTACTGCGGATGCGCGCTCGGGCTCACTACTGCTCATGCGCACTCGGACCCACTACTGCTCATGGGCACTCGGCCTCACTACTACGGATGCGCAATAGGGCTCACTACTGCACATGCGCACTCGGGATCACTACTGCGCATGCGCACTCGGGGTCACTACTGCTCAGGCGCACTTGGACTCAGTACTGCGGATGCGCGCTCGGGCTCCCTACTGCTCACGCGCACTCGGCCTCACTACTGCTCGTGCGCACTCGGACTCACTGCTGCGGATGCGCAATCGGGCTCACTACTGCGTATGCGCACACGGGGTCACTACTTCTCATGCGCTGTCGGACTAACTACTGCTCATGGGCACTCGGACTCACTACCGCGGATGCGCAATCGGGCTCACTACTGCTCATGCGCACTCGGCCTCACTACTGCTCATGCGCACTCGGCCTCACTACTGCGCATGCGCACACGGGGTCACTACTTCTCATGCGCTGTCGGACTAACTACTGCTCATGGGCACTCGGACTCACTACTGCGGATGCGCAATCGGGGTCACTACTGCTCATGCGCACTTGGACTCACTACTGCTCATGCGCACTCGGACTCACTATTGCGGATGCGAGCTCGGGCTCACTACTGCTCATGGGCACTCGGACTCACTACTGCGGATGCGCAATCGGTCTCACCACTGCGCATGCGCGCTCGGGGTCACTACTGCTCATGGGCACTCGGACTCACTACTGCGGATGTGCAATCGGTCTCACCACTGCGCATGCGCGCTCGGAGTCACTACTGCGCATGCGCACTTAGGATCACTACTGCTCATGCGCACTCGGACTCACTATTGCGGATGCGAGCTCGGGCTCACTACTGCTCATTCGCACTCGGCCTCACTACTGCTCATGCGCACTCGGACTCAGTACTGCGAATGCGCGCTCGGGCTCACTACTGCACATGCGCACTCGGGCTCACTACTGCGCATGCGCACTCGGGGTCACTACTGCTCATGGGCACTCGGACTCACTACTGCGGATGCGCAATCGGTCTCACCACTGCGCATGCGCGCTCGGAGTCACTACTGCTCATGCACACTCGGCCTCACACTACTGCTCATGCGCACTCGGACTCACTGTTGCGGATGCGCAATCGGGCACACTACTGCGCATGCGCGCTCGGGGTCACTACTGCGCATGCGCACTCCGGTCAGACCTGTACATGCGCGCTCGGGCTCACTACTGCGCAAGCGCACGCGGGGCCACTACTGCTCATGCGCACTTGGAGTCAGTACTGCGGATGCGCGCTCGGGCTCACTACTGCTCATGCGCACTCGGCCTCACTACTGCTCGTGCGCACTCGGACTCACTACTGCTCATGCGCACTAGGACAGACTGCAGCGGATGCGCAATCGGGTTCACATTGCTCATGCGCACTCGGACTCACTGCTGCGGATGCGCAATCGGGTTCACAACTGCGCATGCGCGCACGGACTCCCTACTGCGGATGCGCAATCGGGCTCACTACTGCGCATGCGCGCTCGGGGTCACTACTGCTCATGCGCACTCGGACTCAGTACTGCGGATGCGCGCTCGGGCTCACTACTGCACATGCGCACTCGGGCTCACTACTGCGCATGCGCACTCGGGGTCACTACTGCTCATGGGCACTCGGACTCACTACTGCGGATGCGCAATCGGTCTCACCACTGCGCATGCGCGCTCGGAGTCACTACTGCGCATGCGCACTTAGGATCACTACTGCTCATGCGCACTCGGACTCACAACTGCGGATGCGCGCTCGGGCTCACTACTGCTCACGCGCACTCGGCCCCACTACTGCTCGTGCGCACTCGGACTCACTGCTGCGGATGCGAAATCGGGCTCTCTACTGTGCATGCGCACTCGGGGTCACTACTGCTCATGCGCACTTGGACTCACTACTGCGGATGCGCTCTCGGACTAACTACTGCTCATGGGCACTCGGACTCACTACTGCGGATCCGCAATCGGGCTCACTACTGCTAATGCACACTCGGCCTCACTACTGCTCGTGCGCACTCGGACTCACTGTTGCGGATGCGCAATCGGGCACACTACTGCGCATGCGCGCTCGGGGTCACTACGGCGCATGCGCACTCCGGTCAGACCTGTACATGCGCGCTCGGGCTCGCTACTTCGCATGCGCATTCGGGGTCACTACGGCGCATGCGCACTCGGGGTCACTACTGCACATGCGCACTCGGGGTCGCTACTGCGCATGCGCACTTGGACTCAGTACTGCGGATGCGCGCTCGGGCTCACTACTGCTCATGCGCACTCGGGCTCACTACTGCTCGTGCGCACTCGGACTCACTACTGCTCATGCGCACTAGGACAGACTGCAGCGGATGCGCAATCGGGTTCACTACTGCTCATGCGCACTCGGACTCAATTACTGCGGATGCGCGCTCGGGCTCACTACTGCTCATGCGCACTCGGACCCACTGCTGCGGATGCGCAATCGGGTGCACAACTGCGCATGCGCGCACGGACTCCCTACTGCGGATGCGCACTCGGGATCACTACTGCGCATGCGCACTCGGGGTCACTACAGCTCATGCGCACTTGGACTCACTACTGCTCATGGGCACTCGGCCTCACTACTACGGATGCGCAATAGGGCTCACTACTGCACATGCGCACTCGGGATCACTACTGCGCATGCGCACTCGGGGTCACTACTGCTCAGGCGCACTTGGACTCAGTACTGCGGATGCGCGCTCGGGCTCCCTACTGCTCACGCGCACTCGGCCTCACTACTGCGGATGCGCAATCGGGGTCACTACTGCTCATGCGCACTTGGACTCACTACTGCTCATGCGCACTCGGACTCACTATTGCGGATGCGAGCTCGGGCTCACTACTGCTCATGGGCACTCGGACTCACTACTGCGGATGCGCAATCGGTCTCACCACTGCGCATGCGCGCTCGGGGTCACTACTGCTCATGGGCACTCGGACTCACTACTGCGGATGTGCAATCGGTCTCATCACTGCGCATGCGCGCTCGGAGTCACTACTGCGCATGCGCACTTAGGATCACTACTGCTCATGCGCACTCGGACTCACTATTGCGGATGCGAGCTCGGGCTCACTACTGCTCATTCGCACTCGGCCTCACTACTGCTCATGCGCACTCGGACTCAGTACTGCGAATGCGCGCTCGGGCTCACTACTGCACATGCGCACTCGGGCTCACTACTGCGCATGCGCATTCGGGGTCACTACTGCTCATGGGCACTCGGACTCACTACTGCGGATGCGCAATCGGTCTCACCACTGCGCATGCGCGCTCGGAATCACTACTGCGCATGCGCACTTAGGATCACTACTGCTCATGCGCACTCGGACTCACTACTGCGGATGCGCGCTCGGGCTCACTACTGCTCACGCGCACTCGGCCTCACTACTGCTCGTGCGCACTCGGACTCACTGCTGCGGATGCGCAATCGGGCTCTCTACTGTGCATGCGCACTCGGGGTCACTACTGCTCATGCGCACTTGGACTCACTACTGCGGATGCGCTCTCCGACCAACTACTGCTCATGGGCACTCGGACTCACTACTGCGGATGCGAAATCGGGCTCATTACTGCTCATGCACACTCGGCCTCACACTACTGCTCATGCGCACTCGGACTCACTGTTGCGGATGCGCAATCGGGCACACTACTGCGCATGCGGGCTCGGGGTCACTACTGCGCATGCGCACTCCGGTCAGACCTGTACATGCGCGCTCGGGCTCATTACTTCGCATGCGCATTCGGGGTCACTACGGCGCATGCGCACTCGGGCTCAGTACTGCGGATGCGCGCTCGGGCTCACTACTGCGCATGCGCACGCGGGGCCACTACTGCTCATGCGCACTTGGAGTCAGTACTGCGGATGCGCGCTCGGGCTCACTACTGCTCATGCGCACTCGGCCTCACTACTGCTCGTGCGCACTCGGACTCACTACTGCTCATGCGCACTAGGACAGACTGCAGCGGATGCGCAATCGGGTTCACATTGCTCATGCGCACTCGGACTCACTGCTGCGGATGCGCACACGGGGTCACTACTTCTCATGCGCTGTCGGACTAACTACTGCTCATGGGCACTCGGACTCACTACTGCGGATGCGCAATCGGGGTCACTACTGCTCATGCGCACTTGGACTCACTACTGCTCATGCGCACTCGGACTCACTATTGCGGATGCGAGCTCGGGCTCACTACTGCTCATGGGCACTCGGACTCACTACTGCGGATGCGCAATCGGTCTCACCACTGCGCATGCGCGCTCGGGGTCACTACTGCTCATGGGCACTCGGACTCACTACTGCGGATGTGCAATCGGTCTCATCACTGCGCATGCGCGCTCGGAGTCACTACTGCGCATGCGCACTTAGGATCACTACTGCTCATGCGCACTCGGACTCGCTATTGCGGATGCGAGCTCGGGCTCACTACTGCTCATTCGCACTCGGCCTCACTACTGCTCATGCGCACTCGGACTCAGTACTGCGAATGCGCGCTCGGGCTCACTACTGCACATGCGCACTCGGGCTCACTACTGCGCATGCGCATTCGGGGTCACTACTGCTCATGGGCACTCGGACTCACTACTGCGGATGCGCAATCGGTCTCACCACTGCGCATGCGCGCTCGGAATCACTACTGCGCATGCGCACTTAGGATCACTACTGCTCATGCGCACTCGGACTCACTACTGCGGATGCGCGCTCGGGCTCACTACTGCTCACGCGCACTCGGCCTCACTACTGCTCGTGCGCACTCGGACTCACTGCTGCGGATGCGCAATCGGGCTCTCTACTGTGCATGCGCACTCGGGGTCACTACTGCTCATGCGCACTTGGACTCACTACTGCGGATGCGCTCTCCGACTAACTACTGCTCATGGGCACTCGGACTCACTACTGCGGATGCGAAATCGGGCTCATTACTGCTCATGCACACTCGGCCTCACACTACTGCTCATGCGCACTCGGACTCACTGTTGCGGATGCGCAATCGGGCACACTACTGCGCATGCGCGCTCGGGGTCACTACTGCGCATGCGCACTCCGGTCAGACCTGTACATGCGCGCTCGGGCTCATTACTTCGCATGCGCATTCGGGGTCACTACGGCGCATGCGCACTCGGGCTCAGTACTGCGGATGCGCGCTCGGGCTCACTACTGCGCATGCGCACGCGGGGCCACTACTGCTCATGCGCACTTGGAGTCAGTACTGCGGATGCGCGCTCGGGCTCACTACTGCTCATGCGCACTCGGCCTCACTACTGCTCGTGCGCACTCGGACTCACTACTGCTCATGCGCACTAGGACAGACTGCAGCGGATGCGCAATCGGGTTCACATTGCTCATGCGCACTCGGACTCACTGCTGCGGATGCGCAATCGGGTTCACAACTGCGCATGCGCGCACGGACTCCCTACTGCGGATGCGCAATCGGGCTCACTACTGCGCATGCGCGCTCGGGGTCACTACTGCTCATGCGCACTCGGACTCAGTACTGCGCACGCGCGCTCGGGGTCACTACTGCGCATGCGCACTCGGACTCACTACTGCTCATGCGCACTCGGGGTCACTACTGCTCATGGGCACTCGGACTCACTACTGCGGATGCGCAATCGGTCTCACCACTGCGCATGCGCGCTCGGAGTCACTACTGCGCATGCGCACTTAGGATCACTACTGCTCATGCGCACTCGGACTCACAACTGCGGATGCGCGCTCGGGCTCACTACTGCTCACGCGCACTCGGCCCCACTACTGCTCGTGCGCACTCGGACTCACTGCTGCGGATGCGAAATCGGGCTCTCTACTGTGCATGCGCACTCGGGGTCACTACTGCTCATGCGCACTTGGACTCACTACTGCGGATGCGCTCTCGGACTAACTACTGCTCATGGGCACTCGGACTCACTACTGCGGATGCGCAATCGGGCTCACTACTGCTAATGCACACTCGGCCTCACTACTGCTCGTGCGCACTCGGACTCACTGTTGCGGATGCGCAATCGGGCACACTACTGCGCATGCGCGCTCGGGGTCACTACTGCGCATGCGCACTCCGGTCAGACCTGTACATGCGCGCTCGGGCTCGCTACTTCGCATGCGCATTCGGGGTCACTACGGCGCATGCGCACTCGGGGTCACTACTGCACATGCGCACTCGGGGTCGCTACTGCGCATGCGCACTTGGACTCAGTACTGCGGATGCGCGCTCGGGCTCACTACTGCTCATGCGCACTCGGACTCACTACTGCGGATGCGCGCTCGGGCTCACTACTGCTCACGCGCACTCGGCCTCACTACTGCTCGTGCGCACTCGGACTCACTGCTGCGGATGCGCAATCGGGCTCTCTACTGTGCATGCGCACTCGGGGTCACTACTGCTCATGCGCACTTGGACTCACTACTGCGGATGCGCTCTCCGACTAACTACTGCTCATGGGCACTCGGACTCACTACTGCGGATGCGAAATCGGGCTCATTACTGCTCATGCACACTCGGCCTCACACTACTGCTCATGCGCACTCGGACTCACTGTTGCGGATGCGCAATCGGGCACACTACTGCGCATGCGCGCTCGGGGTCACTACTGCGCATGCGCACTCCGGTCAGACCTGTACATGCGCGCTCGGGCTCATTACTTCGCATGCGCATTCGGGGTCACTACGGCGCATGCGCACTCGGGCTCAGTACTGCGGATGCGCGCTCGGGCTCACTACTGCGCATGCGCACGCGGGGCCACTACTGCTCATGCGCACTTGGAGTCAGTACTGCGGATGCGCGCTCGGGCTCACTACTGCTCATGCGCACTCGGCCTCACTACTGCTCGTGCGCACTCGGACTCACTACTGCTCATGCGCACTAGGACAGACTGCAGCGGATGCGCAATCGGGTTCACATTGCTCATGCGCACTCGGACTCACTGCTGCGGATGCGCAATCGGGTTCACAACTGCGCATGCGCGCACGGACTCCCTACTGCGGATGCGCAATCGGGCTCACTACTGCGCATGCGCGCTCGGGGTCACTACTGCTCATGCGCACTCGGACTCAGTACTGCGCACGCGCGCTCGGGGTCACTACTGCGCATGCGCACTCGGACTCACTACTGCTCATGCGCACTCGGGGTCACTACTGCTCATGGGCACTCGGACTCACTACTGCGGATGCGCAATCGGTCTCACCACTGCGCATGCGCGCTCGGAGTCACTACTGCGCATGCGCACTTAGGATCACTACTGCTCATGCGCACTCGGACTCACAACTGCGGATGCGCGCTCGGGCTCACTACTGCTCACGCGCACTCGGCCCCACTACTGCTCGTGCGCACTCGGACTCACTGCTGCGGATGCGAAATCGGGCTCTCTACTGTGCATGCGCACTCGGGGTCACTACTGCTCATGCGCACTTGGACTCACTACTGCGGATGCGCTCTCGGACTAACTACTGCTCATGGGCACTCGGACTCACTACTGCGGATGCGCAATCGGGCTCACTACTGCTAATGCACACTCGGCCTCACTACTGCTCGTGCGCACTCGGACTCACTGTTGCGGATGCGCAATCGGGCACACTACTGCGCATGCGCGCTCGGGGTCACTACTGCGCATGCGCACTCCGGTCAGACCTGTACATGCGCGCTCGGGCTCGCTACTTCGCATGCGCATTCGGGGTCACTACGGCGCATGCGCACTCGGGGTCACTACTGCACATGCGCACTCGGGGTCGCTACTGCGCATGCGCACTTGGACTCAGTACTGCGGATGCGCGCTCGGGCTCACTACTGCTCATGCGCACTCGGGCTCACTACTGCTCGTGCGCACTCGGACTCACTACTGCTCATGCGCACTAGGACAGACTGCAGCGGATGCGCAATCGGGTTCACTACTGCTCATGCGCACTCGGACTCACTGCGGCGGATGCGCAATGGGGTTCCCAACTGCGCATGCGCGCACGGACTCCCTATTGCGGATGCGCAATCGGGCTTACTACTGCTCATGCGCACTCGGTCTCACTACTGCTCATGCGCACTCGGACTCACTGTTGCGGATGCGCAATCGGGCACACTACTGCGCATGCGCGCTCGGGGTCACTACTGCGCATGCGCACTCCGGTCAGACCTGTACATGCGCGCTCGGGCTCGCTACTGCGCATGCGCATTCGGGGTCACTACGGCGCATGCGCACTCGAGGTCACTACTGCACATGCGCACTCGGGGTCACGACTGCCCATGCGCACTCGGACTCACTACTGCGGATGCGCAATCGAGCTCGCTACTGCGGATGCGCTCTCTGGCTGACACCTGCATATGCGCAATCGGGCTCTCTACTGCGCATGCGCACTCGGGCTCACTACTGCGCATGCACGCTCGGGCACACTACTGCGCATGCGCACTCGGGCACAGTACTGCCGATGCGCGCTCGGGCACACTGCTGCGCATGCACACACGGGGTCACTAATTCTCATGCGCTCTCGGACTAACTACTGCTCATGCGCACTCGGACTCACTACTGCGGATGCAAAATCGGGCTCACTACCGCGTATGCGCGCTCGGGGTCACTATTACTCATGCGCACTCGGACTCACTACTGCGCATGCGCACTCGGGCTCCCTACTGCGGATGCGCAATCGGGTTCACTACTGCGCATGCGCACACGGACTCCCTACTGCGGATGCGAAGTCGGGGTCACTACCGCGCATGCACGCTCGGGCACACTACTGCGCATACGCACTCGGGCACACTACTGCGCATGCGCACATGGGCTCACTACTGCGCATGCACACACGGGGTCACTACTTCTCATGCGCTCTCGGACTAACCACTGCTCATGCGCACTCGGACTCACTACTGCGGATGCGCTCTCCGGCTCAGACCTGCACATGTGCAATCGGGCACTCTACTGCGCATGCGCACTCGGGGTCGAAACTGCGCATGCGCACTCAGGTTCACTACTGCGGATGCGCACTCCGGTCAGACCTGCACATGCGCACTCGGGCTCTCTACTGCTCATGCGCACTCGGACTCACTACTGCTCATGCGCACTCGGACTCACTGTTGCTGATGCACAATCGGGCTCACTACTGCGGATGCGCGCTCGGGCTCACTACTGCTCATGCGCACTCGGCCTCACTAGTGCTCATGCGCACTCGGACTCACTACTGCTCATGCGCACTCGGACTCACTACTGCTCATGCGCACTCGGACTCACTGTAGCGGACGCGCAATCGGGCTCACTACTGCGCATGCGCGCTCGGGTTTACTACTGCGCATGCGCACTCGGACTCACTACTGCTCATGGGCACTCGGCCTCACTACTGCGGACGCGTAATCGGGCTCACTACTGCGCATGCGCGCTCGGGGTCACTACTGCTCATGCGCACTCGGACACACTGCAGCGGACGCGCAATCGGGCTCACTACTGCGCATGCGCGCTCGGGGCCACTACTGCGCATGCGCACTCGGGGTCACTACTGCGCATGCGCACTCGGACTCACTGCTGCTCATGCGCAGTCGGACTCACTACTGCTCATGCGCAATCGGACACACTGCAGCGGACGCGTAATCGGGCTCACTACTGCGCATGCGCGCTCTGGGTCACTACTGTTCATGGGCACTCGGACTCACTACTGCCGATGCGCAACCGGGCTCACTACTGCGCATGCGCGCTCGGACTCGCTACTGCTCATGCGCACTCGGACTCGCTACAGCTCATGCGCACTCGGACTCACTGCTGCGCATGCGCAATCGGGCTCACTACTGCGCATGCGCGCTCGGGGTCACTACTGCGCATGCGCGCTCGGGGTTACTACTGCGCATGCGCACTCGGGGTCACTACTGCGCATGCGCACTCGGACTCACTGCTGCTCATGCGCACTCGGACTCACTGCTGCGGATGCGCAATCGGGCTCACTACTGCGGATGGGCTCTCCGGCTCAGACCTGCACATGCGCAATCGGGCTCACTACTGCGCATGCGCGCTAGGCGTCACTACTGCTCATGCGCACTCAGGCTCACTACTGCGGATGCGCGCTGAGGCTCACCACTGTGGATGCGCACTCCGGCCAGACCTGCACATGCGCACTCTGGCTCTCTACTGCTCATGCGCACTCGGACTCAATGTAGCGGATGCGCAATCGGGCTCACTACAGCGCATGCACGCTCGCGGTCACTACTGCGCATGCGCACTCCGTCTCAGACCTGCACATGCGCACTCGAGCTCACTACTGCGCATGTGTACACAGGCTCACTACTGTGCATGCGCACTCGGGGTCACTATTGCTCATGCGCGCTCGGGGTCACTACTGCTCATGCGCACTCAGACACACTGCAGCGGACGCGCAATCGGGCTCACTACTGCTCATGCGCACTCGGGCTCACTACTGTGCATCCGCACTCGGGCTCACCACTGCGCATGCGCACTCGGGCTCACTACTGCGGATGCGCTCTCCGGCTCAGACCTGCACATGCGCAATCGGACTCACTACTGCGCATGCGCGCTAGGGGTCACTACTGCTCATGCGCACTCAGACACACTGCAGCGGACGCGCAATCGGGCTCACTACTGCTCATGCGCACTCGGGCTCACTACTGTGCATCCGCACTCGGGCTCACCACTGCGCATGCGCACTCGGGGTGACTACTGCTCATGCGCACTTGGACTCACTACTGCTCATTGGCACTCGGACTCACTACTGCGGATGCGCAATCGGGCCCACTACTGCGGATGCGCTGTCCGGCTCAGACCTGCACCTGCGCACTCTGGCTCTCTACTGCTCATGCGCACTCGGACTCAATGTAGCGGATGCGCAATCGGGCTCACTACAGCGCATGCACGCTCGCGGTCACTACTGCGCATGCGCACTCCGTCTCAGACCTGCACATGCGCACTCGAGCTCACTACTGCGCATGTGTACACAGGCTCACTACTGTGCATGCGCACTCGGGGTCACTATTGCTCATGCGCGCTCGGGGTCACTACTGCTCATGCGCACTCGGACTCACTACTGCTCATGCGCACACTGTTTCACTACTGCAGATGCGCACTCGGCCTCATTACTGCTCATGCGCACTCGGACTCACTACTGCGGATGCGCTCTCCGGCTCAGACTTGCACATGGGCAATCGGGCTCACTACTGCGCATGCGCGCTAGGGGTCACTACTGCTCATGCGCACTCAGACACACTGCTGCGGACGCGCAATCGGGCTCACTACTGCTCATGCGCACTCGGGCTCACTACTGTGCATCCGCACTCGGGCTCACCACTGCGCATGCGCACTCGGGGTGACTACTGCTCATGCGCACTTGGACTCACTACTGCTCATTGGCACTCGGACTCACTACTGCGGATGCGCAATCGGGCCCACTACTGCGGATGCGCTGTCCGGCTCAGACCTGCACCTGCGCACTCGGGCTCACTGCTGCGCATGCGCACTCGGTGTCACTACTGCAAATGCGCACTCGGACTCATTACTGCTCACACGCAGTCGGACTCACTACTGCTCATGCGCACTCGGACTCAATGTAGCGGATGCGCAATCAGGCTCACTACTGCGCATGCGCGCTCGGGGTCACTACTGCGCATGCGCACTCGGGGTCACTACTGGTCATGCGCACTCGGGGTCACTACTGCTCATGCGCACTCGGGGTCACCACTGCTCATGCGCACTCGGTCTCACTGCTGCGGATGCGCAATCGGGCTCACTACTGCGCATGCGCGCTCGGGGTCACTACTGCTCATGCGCTCTCGGGCTCACTACTGCGTATGCGCACTCCGGTCAGGCCTGCACATGCGCACACGGGCTCACCACTGCGCATGCGCACTCGGGGTGACTACTGCTCATGCGCACTTGGACTCACTACTGCTCATTGGCACTCGGCCTCACTACTGCGGATGCGCGCTCGGGCTCACTACTGCGGATGCGCACTCCGGTCAGACCCGCACATGCGCACTCGGGGTCGCTATTGCGCATGCGCACTCCGGCTCAGAACTGCACATGCGCACTCGAGCTCACTTCTGAGCATGCGCACTCGAGCTCACTTCTGCGCATGAGCACACGGACTCACTACTGCTCATGCGCACTTGGACTCACCACTTCTCATGGGCACTCGGCCTCACTACTGCGGATGCGCAATCGGGCTCACTACTGCGGATGCGCTCTCCGGCTCAGACCTGCACATGCGCAATCGGGCCCTCTACTGCTCATGCGCGCTCGGGGTCACTACTGCTCATGCGCACTCGGACTCACTACCGCTCATGCGCACACTGTTTCACTACTGCAGATGCGCACTCGGCCTCATTACTGCTCATGCGCACTCGGACTCACTACTGCGGATGCGCTCTCCGGCTCAGACCTGCACATGCGCAATCGGGCTCACTACTGCGCATGCGCGCTAGGGGTCACTACTGCTCATGCGCACTCAGACACACTGCAGCGGACGCGCAATCGGGCTCACTACTGCTCATGCGCACTCGGGCTCACTACTGTGCATCCGCACTCGGGCTCACCACTGCGCATGCGCACTCGGGGTGACTACTGCTCATGCGCACTTGGACTCACTACTGCTCATTGGCACTCGGACTCACTACTGCGGATGCGCAATCGGGCCCACTACTGCGGATGCGCTGTCCGGCTCAGACCTGCACCTGCGCACTCGGGCTCACTGCTGCGCATGCGCACTCGGTGTCACTACTGCAAATGCGCACTCGGACTCATTACTGCTCATACGCAGTCGGACTCACTACTGCTCATGCGCACTCGGACTCAATGTAGCGGATGCGCAATCGGGCTCACTACTGCGCATGCGCGCTCGGGGTCACTACTGCGCATGCGCACTCGGGGTCACTACTGGTCATGCGCACTCGGGGTCACTACTGCTCATGCGCACTCGGGGTCACCACTGCCCATGCGCACTCGGTCTCACTGCTGCGGATGCGCAATCGGGCTCACTACTGCGCATGCGCGCTCGGGGTCACTACTGCTCATGCGCTCTCGGGCTCACTACTGCGTATGCGCACTCCGGTCAGACCTGCACATGCGCACACGGGCTCACCACTGCGCATGCGCACTCGGGG